>SMSO01000035.1:60000-2864487 GCA_004764695.1 Schizochytrium sp. TIO01 | reverse complement strand
ACCTAACCTAACCTAACCTAACCTACCTAACCTAACCTAACCTAACCTAACCTAACCTAACCTAACCTAACCTAACCTAACCTAACCTAACCTAACCTAACCTAACCTAACCTAACCTAACCTAACCTAACCTAACCTAACCTAACCTAACCTAACCTAACCTAACCTAACCTAACCTAACCTAACCTAACCTAACCTAACCTAACCTAACCTAACCTAACCTAACCTAACCTAACCTAACCTAACCTAACCTAACCTAACCTAACCTAACCTAACCTAACCTAACCTAACCTAACCTAACCTAACCTAACCTAACCTAACCTAACCTAACCTAACCTAACCTAACCTTACCTAACCTTACCTAACCTTACCTAACCTTACCTAACCTTACCTAACCTTACCTAACCTTACCTAACCTTACCTAACCTTACCTAACCTTACCTAACCTTACCTAACCTTACCTAACCTTACCTAACCTTGCCTAACCTTATGATTGTTTATCATGGTTTTAGTATAAAAATATTTTAATGAAGAATTGAAAATATTTCTTTTAAAAAATAAAAAGTTTTTATGCGCCTGCTGACATTCGTGGATATGGGAGACTTCAATAAGAATAGCATATAATATGATGGAAGTACTTATGTCTAATTTGTAAAACTATTCTCTCGCCATAATTCAACGTTGATCGTCGATGAGTTTTGATGCATTCCAGTGGTGCTTGTAGAAAAGTACTAACTATTTCATTGATAGAATGATGACACTACAAAGTTTCCCTTTTCTGGTGATGAGTAATATGAGAAACTAAGAAATAACTTTCAAAAGTTAATAAAAACAAAACCATAATTTTATTTTTGCTGAACCAACACATCTACCCGGTTGTAAATGTTTTAAGCTTTCCAATGGTATCGCTAGATGATTAATATATTGTTAAGGGCTATAAAAAGGCGTGACTAATGACCACTCGTCAATACCTAGTATACCCCGGTCCCATATATAGATTATCTCTTGACACCCCCCCATTCTCTGGGCGAAAGGTTCATATTTCGGTTAGAGACTGATTCGACATCCCAGCAGGAATAGGACACCCCTACCCCCCAGTAAGTCCTTCTTTTTCCAGGCACTTACAGCATGGGGGGATCGAACCCGGGACCAACATACGGCAACTCTATCTCCTAGAGTTTCAGCTATTTGACTCTTAATCTGTTAAGGGCTATAAAAAGGCGTGACTAATGACCACTCGTCAATACCTAGTATACCCCGGTCCCATATATAGATTATCTCTTGACATATATTATCTCATTGTTGAGAAAATGAACATTATACTAATCAATTTATTCTTTATCCTGCTCACAAATAGAGTGACAACTTGGAGCTTCTTTTCTCAAGCTTGCAGTATGTTTTTTCTCATAAATCAAATACACGTATTTTAATGATTCATGAGCTATCGAATGGTGCTTGTAGTAAACTTCTGGCTATTCTATTGATAAAGTTAGAACACTACTAAACTCAGCTCTTTCTCCTTATTAATAATATGATAGACTAAGAAATATCTTTCAAAAGTTAATAAAAACAAAACCATAATTTTTGTTTTCTGAACCAGCACATCTACCCTGTTGTAAATTTAAACAGCTTTCCAATGGTACCCCGCAATGATTGAAACATGGCTTTATTGTTGAGAAAATGAATCTTGTACTAATCAATTTATTCTTTATCCTGCTCACAAATAGAGTGACAACTTGGAGCTTTTTTTCTGTTGTCTAGACGAATTGTTGGTCCCGAGTCGGGATAACAAGGAGTCTCCTGCCTTTCTAATCATACCTTTTACAGAGGTAGGGTTAGGGTAAAGGTCAAGCATTGGACAACAAAGAGTCTCTTAACTTTCTTATTATACCTTTTGCAGTAGTAGGGTTAGCGTAATGCTCGTGAATTATATACATGAACACGAGTATTAACCCATAATACCACTGTAAAAGTATCAAAGAACGTAGGAGAATCTTCATCAAGAAAACAAATACTCACTAAGGGACACATGGACTAAACACTAGTAGTTGCGGTTTTCCGCTCGGTGGCCGCCACTAATAAAGGACATGTGTAACAGAGACTGAGTAGAAATAACTTCTTCACTGCCGGCAGTATGTCAGCAGACCTCAAACTATACAACCTCAACCTAAAAAGTAAACAACCTTTCGAGTCTCTGTCACTCTACAGCATTCAACAAAATTTTCTCAAGCTTGCAAGAAGAGTTTTTTCTCATGAATCAAATACACGCATCTTAACAATTCATAAGCTATCGAATGGTGCTTGTAGTAAAGCTCTGTCTATTCTATTGATAAAGTTAGAACACTACTAAACTTGGTTACTTCCCCCTATTAATAATATGAGAGACCAAAATTAAACTTTCAAAGGTCAGTAAAACTATATATTCAAAGTATTTTCTCTGAGAAAACACATCTACCCTGTTGTAAATCCAAGCAGCTTTCCAATGGTACCACTCGATGATTAATATATTATCTCATTGTTGGGATATTGAATCTTATTCTATTCAATTTACCCTTTATCCTGCTAATAAATAGAGGAACAACTTGGAGTTTCTTTTCTCAAGCTTGCAAAAATATTTTCAATCATAAATCAGACGCGGTTATCTCAAAAATTCATGATTTATCGAATGGTGCTTGTAGCAAAGTTCGGTCTGTTTTAGTAATAGAGTTATAACACTACTAAACTCGGTTTCTCCCCCTATTAATAATATGAGAAACAAAGAAATATCTTTCAAAAGTCAATAAAACATAGTCATATTATTTGTTTCTCTGAACCAACACATTTATCCTGTGGTAAATTGCATCCGCTTTCCAACGCTACCCCTCCATGATTAATATATTGCTGCATTATTGAGAAAATGAATCTTATACTAATCATTTTATTCTTTATCCTGCCAACAAATAGAGTAACAACTTAGAGCTTCTTTTCTCAAGCTTGCAAGAAGCTTTTCTCTCATAAATCAAACGCGGCCATCTCCATAATTCCTGAGCTAACGAATTGTGTTTGTAGAATAGTTCTGTATATTCTACTCAAAGAGTTAGGACACTACTAAACTCGGCTCCACCCCCCTATTAATAATATGAGAGACTAAAGAATAACTTTCAAAGGTTAGTAAAACTATATTTTAAAAGTATTTTTTCTGAGAAAACGCATCTAACATGTTGTAGATCTTAACAGCTTTCCAACGGTATCACGCCATGATTAATATCTTTCCCCATTGTTGAGAAAATGAACCTTATAGTAGCAAATGTTTTCTTATCCTGCCATTAAACAAAATAACAACTTGGAGCTTTTTTACTCGAGCTTGCAAGCAAATTTTTTCTCATAAATCAAATACACAGATCTTAACAATTCATACGCTATCGAGTGGGGCTTGTGGCAAAGCTCTGTCTATTCTATTAATAGAGCTAGAACACTACTAAACTCGGTTTCTCTCCCTATAAATAATATGAGAAACAAAAAAATATCTTTGAAAAGACAATAAAACATAATCATAATTTTATTTTTTCTGAACCAACACATCTCCCCTGTCGTAAATTGAATCTGCTTTCCATCGGTACCACTCCATCATTAATATCTTTCCCCGTTGTTGAGAAAATGATTTTATACTAGCCGTTTAATTCTCTATCCTGCTCACAAATAGAGTAGCAACTTGGAGCTTCTTTTCTGAAGCTTGCAAGAACATGTTTTCTCATAAATCAAATGCACGTATCGCATTAAAATGTGAACTGTTGAGTGCTGTTTATAGAAAAGTTCTGGCTTTTCTTTTCATAGAGCTAGAACACAACTAAACTCAGTTATTTCTCCTTATTAATAATATGAGAAACCAAAAATAAACTTTCAAAGGTCAGTAAAACAATATGTTAAAAGTATTTTTTCTGAGAAAACACATTCAACCTGTTGTAAATTCAACCAGCTTTCCAACGGTACCACTCCATGATTAATATATTTCCCCGTTGTTGAGAAAATGGATCTTATACTAACCATTTATTTCTCTGTCCTGCTCACAAACAGAATGATAACTTGGAGCTTCTTTTCTCAAGCTTGACAGGGTCTCTTTTCTCAAAAATCAAATGCGGGCATCTCAACAATTCATGTTCTAACAAGGGATGCCTCTTGCAAAGTCCTTTCTATTCTATTCATAGAGTTAGAACACTACTAAACTCAGTTCTTTCTCCCTATTAATGATATGGGCGACTAAGAAATAACTTTCAAAGGTCAGTAAAACTATATGTTAAAAGTATTTTTTCTGAACCAACACATTCAACCTGTTGTAAATTCAACCAGCTTTCCAACGGTACCACTCCATGATTAATATATTTCCCCGTTGTTGAGAAAATAGATCTTATACTAACCATTTAATTCTCTGTCCTGCTCACAAGCAGAATGATAACTTGGAGCTTCTTTTCTCAAGCTTACAAAAATATGTTTATTCGTAAATCAGACGCGGTCATCTCAAAAATTTATGAGCTATCGAATGGTACTTGTAGCAAAGTTCTGCCTGTTTTAGTTATAGAGTTATAACACTACTAAACTCGATTTCTCCCCCTATTAATAATATGAGAAACAAAGAAATATCTTTCAAAATTCAATAAAACATAATCATAATTTTATTTTTTTCTGAACCAACACATTCATCCTGTTGTAAATTGCAACAGCTTTCCAACGGTACCACTCCATGATTAATATATTGCTTCATTATTGAGAAAATGAATCTTATACTAATCATTTTATTCTTTATCCTGCCAACAAATAGAGTAACAACTTAGAGCTTCTTTTCTCAAATTTGAAAAAAGATTTTCTCTCATGAATCAAATGCGGCCATCTCAACAATTCATGCGCTATCGAATGATTCTTCTAGAAAAGTTCTGCTTACTCTACTCATAGAGTTAAAACACTACTAAAGTCGGTTCCTTCCCCCTATTAATAATATGAGAGACAAAAAAGTAAACTTTTAAAGGTCAGTAAAACTATATGTTTAAAGTATTTTTTCTGAGAAATCACATCTACCCTGTTGTAATTTCAAGCAGCTTTCCAATGGTATCACTCCATGATTTATATATTTCCCTGTTGTTGAGAAAATGCATCTTATACTAATCATTTTATTCTTTCTTTTGTTATCAAAAAGAGTGACAACTTAGAGCTTCTTTTCTCAAACTTGAAAAACGATTTCCTCTCATAAATCAAATGCTGCCATCTCAACAAGTAATGGGCTATCGAATGATTTTTCTAGAAAAGTTCTGCTTACTCTACTCATAGAGTTAAAACACTACTAAAGTCGGTTCCTTCCCCCTATTAATAATATGAGAGACAAAAAATAAACTTTCAAAGGTCAGTAAAAGTATATGTTAAAAGTATTTTTTCGGAGAAATCACATCTACCCTGTTGTAATTTCAAGCAGCTTTCCAATGGTACCACTCCATGATTTATATATTTCCCCGTTGTTGAGAAAATGCATCTTATACTAATCACTTATTTATTTCTTTTGTTATCAAATAGAGTGACAACTTAGAGCTTCTTTTCTCAAGCTTGCAAAAAGCTTTTCTCTCATAAATCAAATGCACTCATCTCAACAATTTATGCGCTATCGAACGATGCTTCTAGAAAAGTTCTGCTTACTCTACTCATAGAGTTAAAGCACTACTAAACTCGGTTCCCTCCCCCTATTAATAATATAAGAGACCAAAAATAACCTTTCAAAGGTCAGTAGAAACACATTTTAAGAATATTTCAGCTAAGCAAACACCTCAACCCCGTTGTAAATTGCCCCAGCTTTCCAACAGTACCCCTCCATGATTAATATTTTTCCCCGGTGTTGAGAAAATGAATTTTATGCTAGCCGTTCAATTCTCTATCCTGCTCACAAATAGAGTGACAACTTGGGGCTTTTTTTCTCCAGCTTGCAAGAACATTTTTCTCATAAATCAAATGCACTCATCTTAACACTTCATAAACTATCGAATGATGTTTGTAGAAAAGCTCTGTCGATTGTATTTATAGAGATACAACACTACTAACCCAGTTCCTTCCCCCTATTAATAATATGAGAGACAAATAAAATAACTTTTAAAGGTCAGTCAAATGCATGTTAAAAGTATTTTTTCTGAGAAAACACATTCAATCTGTTGTATATTCAACCAGCTTTCCAATGGTACACTTCAATAATTAATATATTATCCCGTTGTTAAGAAAATGAATGTTATACTAACCATTTAATTCCATGTCCTGCCAATAAACAGAGTAATAACTTGGAGCTTCTTTTCTCAAGCTTGACAGGGTCTGTTTTCGCACAAATCAAATTCGGACATCTCAGCAATTCGTGTTCTATCAAGAGGTGCCTATAGCAAAGTCCTTTCTATTCTATTCATAGAATTAGAGCACTACTAAACTCAGTTCTTTCTCCCCATTAATGATATGGGCGACTAAGAAATAACTTTCAAAGGTCAGTAAAAATAAATTTAAAAATATTTCGCCTGAAAAAACACATCTACCCTGTTGCCAATTAAAGCTGCTTTCCAACGGTACCACCTGATGAGTAATATCTTTCCCCGTTATTGAGAAAATGAACCTTATACTAATCATTTTTCTGCTCACAAATAGAGTGCCAACTTAGAGCTTCTTTTCTCAGGCTTGAAAGAAAAGTTTCACTCATAAATCAAATCCACCCACTTGAACTATTATTCAGCTATCCGACGATGCTTCTAGCAAAGTTCTATCTATTATATGCATAGAGTTACAACACTACTAAACTCGTTTCCCACCCCCTATTAATAATAGGAGAGATCAAGAAATAACTTTCAAAGGTCAGTAAAAACACATGTTAAAGTATTGCTTTTCTGAAAAAACACATTTTCCCTGTTGCAAATTGAAGCAGCTTTCTGTTGATACTTGTGCAACATTAATATCTTTAGTGGTTATTGAAATATTGTCCCTTGTGGAGATCCTTCAACTGCTTGTTTAAATAAAGTGATAACTTGGAGCTTCTTTTCGCAAGCTTGAAAACATATTTTTTCGCAACGATCATGACTATCCTGTGGTACCAATGACGCACTTCCCGACGGTACTTGGCGAAAAGACCTAAGAATTTAATCAAGAAAGATAAAACAGTACTAAGTTTAGTTCTTTCCTCTTATTAGTAATATGGAACAGTAACATGTTCTTTTAAAAGTTCGAAAAATACTTTCAAAGATTTGTTTTTTCTCGTTCATGTCATCATCCGTATTCTACATTTCTTGTACTTTCTACTGATCCAAATCTTTAAATGATCAATAAAGTAGTTGTGGAGATAAAGGGGTTTTGAAGAAGTAGGAGGCTGCTGCCAAATGCCTGAAAGGGTATTTTCTCGTAATTTTAGAATGATTTCCTCTAGAGAACTTCAATAGTACAGCTCTCCATAAATTTGCTGATCGAATGGTGCAAAAATAACATGTGTCTCTCAAGTAGTTGTCGAGAAAATATGTCTTTCTTTCTTTCGATAATCCATCAGTTGCCTGATAAAGTGATCGCTTGGAGCTTCTTTCCGGAAGCTTGAAAAATTGTTTTTTTGCAACGATTATAACTATCCTGTGGTAACAACGACGTACTTCCCGACGGTGCTTGTCGAAAAGACCTAACAATATTATCAAGAAAGTTATAACAGTACTAAGTTTAGTTCTTTCTCTTATTAATAATATGAAAAAAGAGTAATATTTTCTTTTAAAAGTTCGAAAAATACTTTCAAAGATTTGTTTTTTCTCACACATGCCATCATCCGTATTCGGTATTGCTTGCGCTTTCTACTGATCCAAATCTTTAAATGATCAATAAAGTAGTTGTGGAGATAATGGGGTTTTGAAGAAGTGGGAGGCTGCTGCCAAATACCTGGAAGGGTATTTTCTCATAATTTTAGAATGATTTCCTCTTGAGAACTTCAATAGTACAGCTCTCCATAATTTTTCTGATCGAATGGTGCAAGAATAACTTATATCTCTCAAGTAGTTGTCGAGAAAATATGTCTTTCTTTTATTTATTCTGAGTTAAATTAAAAAGAAAATTAAAAGATGGCAACTACGTAGGGGTCAAACTCGATGTTGCCTACCGTATTTTTGAATTCTGACACACCAATTCTATGCAAAATTAAATTTCTGATCTAATGATATCATTTTTATGGATCTCACTTCTCTTGGTGTTGACAAAATACCCCTTTATGCAAAGTAATAGTATATTGAGAAAGACAGAGCGAGTTGAAAGAAGCGTTATAAGGATGATGTAGGGGTCTTCTGAGTTATTAATAAAATGTTTTTTAACTTTTATGCTGTCACAATGTTCATACTTTCCGAACCCTAGTTCGTAGTCCGAAAACGAAAAACATTGATCAACTCCTCATCGAGAAAAGACCCCCCTAAATAGTATTTTTTTCTTACTTTCTTTTAAAAATTAAACACCTTCAGTTCGATTTAAAAGAAAATTAAAAGATGGCAACTACGTAGGGGTCAAACTCGATGTTGCCGACCGTGTTTTTCATTTCTGACACGCCTATCCTATGTCAAATTGAATTTCCAATCTAATGATACCACTTTTATGGACCTCTCTTTGCTTGGGGTTGATAAAATACCCCTTTGTTCAAAGTAATAATATATTGAGAAAGAACGACCGAGTTAAAAGAAACGTTATAACTTTACTGTAGGGGTCTTCTGAGCCATTAATAAACTGTTTTTTAACTTTTGTGATGTAAGAACGTTCATACTTTCCGAACCCTAGCTCGTAGTCCAAAAACGAAAAAGATCGATCAACTCCTTGTCGAGAAAAGACCCCCTCAATAGTATGTTTTCTTACTTTCTTTTTAAAATTAAAAACTTCTGTTCGATTTAAAAGAAAATCAAAAGATGGCAACTACGTAGGGGTCAAACTCGATGTTGCCTATCGTATTTTTAAATTAAGGCACACCTATTCTATGCCAACTTAAATTTCCTATCCAATGGTACCACTTTTGTGGATCTCACGTTTCTTGGTGTTGATTAAATACCCCTTTGTTCAAAGTAATAATATATTGAGAAAGACAGAGCGAGTTAAAAGAAACGTCTTAACTATACTGTAGGGGTCTTCTGGGTTATCAATTAAACTATTTTGTACCTTTCATGATGCTACAATGTTCATACGTTCTGAAACCTAGCTCGTAGTTCAAAAACGAAAATCATCGATCAACTCCTTCTCGAGAAAAGCCCCCCTCAACAGCATTATTATTACTTTCTTTTTAAAATTAAAAACCTTTTAAACAATTCTTTAAATTTAAAAGAAAGTATAAAAATATTTTAAATAACCTAACGACGGTTCTCTTTTTAAAACGTACTATTATTTCCTCTATCCATCAACTAGTACTCACCGTTCCCCATACTACTTGAATTAAAAACTTTTAACATCTTCACTTAATGTTTTGTCTATATGAGCCTCTAATCATATTATAAAAAAACTTTTGAATATTATTTTTAAATGATTTTTTTCCTCCACCAAGTTCTGCAATTTTCCTTGTAACCTCATTTTTTTTTCTTTAAAAAAAAAAATTCTCTTTCTTTTTTTCTCCGCCTTCCTATACTTTCATCTATCTTCTTCTTACCCAGTGCTCCTCCTTAAAAATTTCCCTTTCACTTTTCCAGCTTATAGTTTACCCTATGTGAAACATTATTATAAGCTTTAAAATAATGTTTAAAGGGAACAAGCTTCAATAATCTTATTGTTTCTCTTAGTTACTTACTAACCCTTACTTAAATTTTACTTGCTCTGCCCAGCTAACCACGATCAGTTATCCAAGTTTTGAAATTTTTCTAGCTATCGCCGCGGGTCACTCAAAGAGAGTAATTCAAAAAGCAAATCCTCTGACAAATAAAAAAGGGAGCTCCACCAGTTCCTTACTTACTTCGAAAAGAATATAGCAAGAACTAATGAAACTCCCTTTCTACTTCGTCACTATCGCGTTTCTTGATCTAAACTATAACCCTCCTAATCACATTTCTAACCATGTACTTACTCTCCATGCATATGCCCCACCTTCCCAGTATGCAACACCCTAAATCCACTTCTCGCCTCATCTAGTTCTCATTTCAAACTAGCCTATTGTTTCCTCTATCCACCCACTAACAACCCATGTTCCCTGCCCTTACATAATACCCCAAAAAACTTCATCCCAAAATCATCTCAAACAAATCCATTCCACCGGGAGTCACCAACAATAAAATAATGAAAAAAAGAAAAAAGAAAAATATACCTGTTTTAGGCATAACAGATCAACGGAACGAAGGCCAAACCTCAGCAGATCGTAGGGCAAGGCCTACTCTCATGCTTACAGTACCCCGTCCAAGCTAAGTCGTCTACAAAGGATCTCTTGCTTGATTCGTTGAAATTGTGATGAGAGAAAGCGCTGATTTTGACAGCACTGGTTTCAATCGGTTTACAAAAATTGTATAGATACTCGTAGTAACTAATCAAGCATGTAATATCATCGCCTTCAGCATCGTTTCGGACTTAGAGGCGTTCAGCCCTGAACGAACGCATGATAGCTTTGCGGCATTGACTTTTCAGACAACCGCGTTACCAATGATGCGGTCCAAAGGTTCCTCTCGTACTAACCTGAACTACTGGTACGACAACAACTTCATCAGTAGGGTAAAACTAACCTGTCTCACGACGGTCTAAACCCAGCTCACGTTCCCTTTTAACGGGTGAACAATCCGACCATTGCGCCCTTCTGCAAGCGCAGGATAGGAAGAGCCGACATCGAAGGATCAAAAAGCAACGTCGCTATGAACGCTTGGCTGCCACAAGCCAGTTATCCCTGTGGTAACTTTTCTGACACCTCTAGCTTGAAATTCTAAAACACTAAAGGATCGATAGGCCATGCTTTCACAGTTTGTATTCACACTGAAAATCAAAATCAAGAGAGCTTTTACCCTTTTGCGCTAAGTGAGATTTCTGTTCTCACGGAGCTCTCCTTAGGACACCTGTGTTCTCTTCTAACAGATGTGCCGCCCCAGCCAAACTCCCCACCTGACAATTTCTATCGCGGTGATTGTTCAACGAACTTATGTACCAGAACTTGAATACTTTATCAGCATTCAAGTCACACTGTGACGATATAAGTAAAACGTCGATGTGAGTGGCGGTATTTCAAGGTTGCTACAAGTAGCTCCCGCCTATTCTACACCTCACATGACATTTCACAATGTCAGACTAGAGTCAAGCTCAACAGGGTCTTCTTTCCCCGCTGATTCTTCCAAGCCCGTTCCCTTGGCTGTGGTTTCGCTAGATAGTAAATAGGGACAGTGGGAATCTCGTTAATCCATTCATGCGCGTCACTAGTTAGATGACGAGGCATTTGGCTACCTTAAGAGAGTCATAGTTACTCCCGCCGTTTACCCGCGCTTTTTTGAATTACTTCACGATGACATTCAGAGCACTGGGCAGAAATCACATTGCGTCAACATCGTTTCCGACCATCGCAATGCTTTGTTTTAATTAAACAGTCGGATTCCCCTTGATCGCTCCAGTTCTGAGTCGGTGTTTAAGCGTTGCCTGGTTAATGGTTAGCGCAAATAAGGCAGGTCAGCCCGACCACGCATCGATTGCTCAACACATGTAGGCCGTCCCACACAAACACACCCCAACCGCCAAACAACCACACCCTCAGAGCCAATTCTTATCCCAAAGTTACGAATCTATTTTGCCGACTTCCCTTATCTACATTCTTCTATTGACTAGAGACTTTTCATCTTGGAGACCTGTTGCGGTTATCAGTACGGCCAGAGGCAAAATGATGCCGCCCTTTGGATTTTCACGGGCCGTCGAACATGCACCGGACAACCCCAAAACTGGGCTGCTCTGCTTCTTCAATCGCCCCCTCGCTCCGCAAAGGACTTCCGGGGTGATTAATTAAAGAAAGAATTAAAAAGAAAAGAGAACTCTTCCCGGGATGCTCGCCAACGTCTCCAAACAGCGCTAGCGTTACCGCATTAAACACTAACCTCTGGTTTGCGAATATTAACGCAATTCCCTTTCGCACGCGGATTGATATCTTTCAAACAATCATCCATTCCACCATCTCAGGCCATGCTTAGGACCGACTCACTCGCGTCCAATTGCTGTTCACGCGAAACCTTTCCCCACTTCAGTCTACAAGGATCTCTCTTGTATACTTGCTACTACCACCAAGATCTGCACTAGAGGCCGTTCCACGCAGGTTCGCACCAAACGCTTCAACACATAACCTCCACGCCCTCCTACTCATCCTGATTTATACGAATCAAGATGGCACAGTATAAGTAGATCGCTGAAGCGCCATCCATTTTCAGGGCTAATCCATTCGGCAGGTGAGTTGTTACACACTCCTTAGCGGGTTCCGACTTCCATGGCCACCGTCCTGCTGTCTAGATGAACCAACACCTTTTGTGGGATCTCATGAGCGAACATTCTGGCACTTTAACTGTGCGTTCGGATCATCCCGCATCGCCAGCTCTGCTTACCAGAGATGGCCCACTAATAACTCAGATTCAATCACGCAGTTCACTCAAGCAACCGCATGTTCTCACCCATTTAAAGTTTGAGAATAGGTCGAGGACATTTCGTCCCCAATGCCTCTAATCATTCGCTTTACCTGATGAAACTCTACACGAGTTATAGCTATCCTAAGGGAAATTTCGGAGGGAACCAGCTACTAGATGGTTCGATTAGTCTTTCGCCCCTATACTCAGTTTTCACGATCGATTTGCACGTCAGAACCGTTTGCAGGCTTCCATCAGAGTTTCCCCTGACTTTACCCTATCCAAGCATAGTTCACCATCTTTCGGGTCGCTACGAATCCGCTCCAACTCAAATCTTTCACCGTAGATCATGATCGGCCGATACTGATCACAGTACCATAGCTTCGCTTTCACTTCGCGCTCTGGTTTTCATCACCAAAACACTCGCACATTCGTAACACTCCTTGAACCGTGTTTCAAGACGGGCGGTTTGCACTCATTTCGTCGACATCCTAGATATGAAAATTTTCCTCTGTCGGTAGCGAGGGTCGGAAATCAAGGCCCCGGAACAAACCGCTTGCCAAGACACTACTCCCTCGCACAGCCAACACATGCCGACCAGCGCTCATTGTCACACTGACTTCCGAAAAAGACAGCTGAAAACAACAAACACCAACACTGGGCGCAAACCCTTCCCTTTCAACGATTTCAGGTACTTTTCACTCTCTTTTCAAAGTTCTTTTCATCTTTCCTTCACAGTACTTTTCCACTATCGGTCTCTCGTCAATATTTAGCTTTAGATGGAATTTACCACCCACTTGGCGCTGCAGTCCCAAGCAACACGACTCCTTGAATACACTCCGTACGTTCTGAAAAAAAAAAAAAAGCCACGAACGGGACTTTCACCCTGTATCGTGCCCACTTCCATGGGACTTTGACCTTTTCACAAAACTGGATGCGCATCGACAGACTACAATTCTTTTTTTTGAAAAAAAGATTTTCATGATGAGCTCTTCCCGCTTCGCTCGCCGCTACTGAGGGAATCCCGGTTGGTTTCTTTTCCTCTGCTTAATTATATGCTTAAATTCAGCAGGTCTTCTTTCCAACATGAGGTTTGAATATTTTAATAAAAAATGCTGTAATTTTTTTAGATCATCCAGCAAGTTTTTGCTTTATTGAATTCTTCAGGCCAATCTGATTCAAGAATCAAATAATACACCCATCCATCGACTCTGATAATTAAATAAATAATAACAGAAGTGAAAGAAACAAACACTCAAGCAGGAATGCTACCGCATAACACGGAAGCGCAATGTGCGTTCAAAAATTTGATGCTCGCTAATTCTGCAATTCACACTACGTATCGCATTTCGCTGCGTTCTTCATCGTTACGAGAGCCTAGACATCCATCGCTGAAAGTCATATTAAACTTTTAATAATTAAAAAAATTCATAGAAAAAATAATATTAAATAAATACCAACTCCAAAAATATTAAATAAATTGTGATAATGATCCTTCCGCAGGTTCACCTACGGAAACCTTGTTACGACTTCACCTTCCTCTAAACAATAAGATTCACCCGAGTTCTGCCTCTGTCCAAAAATGAATCCAAACAGAAACATCCCATGGTTTCATCGGACCGTTCAATCGGTAGGTGCGACGGGCGGTGTGTACAAAGGGCAGGGACGTATTCAATGCAAGCTGATGACTTGCGTTTACTAGGAATTCCTCGTTGGAGATTAATAATTGCAAAAATCTAGCCCCAGCACGATGAGCGTTCCAAGGATTAGCCAGGCCTTCCGACCAAGCACTCAATTCCAAAATTGAAATTAAAACCCGATGAACCCATCAGTGTAGCGCGCGTGCGGCCCAGAACATCTAAGGGCATCACAGACCTGTTATTGCCTCGAACTTCCTGCCCGTAAACCGGACATGTCCCTCTAAGAAGTTAAAACGCACTATGTTGCCATACCACGCACTATTTAGTAGGCCGAGGTCTCGTTCGTTAACGGAATTAACCAGACAAATCACTCCACCAACTAAGAACGGCCATGCACCACCACCCATAGAATCATGAAAGAGCTCTCAATCTGTCAATCCTACCTATGTCTGGACCTGGTAAGTTTTCCCGTGTTGAGTCAAATTAAGCCGCAGGCTCCACTCCTGGTGGTGCCCTTCCGTCAATTCCTTTAAGTTTCAGCCTTGCGACCATACTCCCCCCGGAACCCAAAGACTTTGATTTCTCATGTGCTGCTGCTGAGGCCCATAAAAAAGCACCCAACAATCGCAAGTCGGCATCGTTTACGGTCTAGACTACGATGGTATCTAATCATCTTCGATCCCCAGACTTTCGTTCTTGATTAATGAAAACATGCTTGGTAAATGCCTTCGCTCTAGTTCGTCTTTCGGAAATCCAAGAATTTCACCTCTAGCTCCTAAATACGAATACCCCCAACTGTTCCTATTAACCATTACTCAGGCGTGCAAACCAACAAAATAGCACCCAAGTCCTATCTTATCATCCCATAATAAACATACCGGTCATACGACCTGCTTGGAACACTCTGCTTTGATTACAGTGAAAGATTTCTCCCCTAAAAAGAAAAGAAAAAGATGGCCAAGGCAACACAGACAATCAATCCCTATTCAGGGAAAGCACCGGTCGCCCATGCCAGAAATTCAACTACGAGCTTTTTAACTGCAACAACTTTAGCATATGCTTCTGGAGCTGGAATTACCGCGGCTGCTGGCACCAGACTTGCCCTCCAGTTGATCCTCGATGAGGGTTTTACATTGCTCTCATTCCGATAGCAAAACGCATACACGCTTCGCATCGATATTTCTCGTCACTACCTCGTGGAGTCCACAGTGGGTAATTTACGCGCCTGCTGCTATCCTTGGATATGGTAGCCGTCTCTCAGGCTCCCTCTCCGGAGTCGAGCCCTAACTCTCCGTCACCCGTTATAGTCACCGTAGTCCAATACACTACCGTCGACAACTGATGGGGCAGAAACTCAAACGATTCATCGACTAAAATAGTCAATCTGCTCAATTATCATGATTCACCAATAAAATCGGCTTCAATCTAATAAGTGCAGCCCCATACAGGGCTCTTACAGCATGTATTATTTCCAGAATTACTGCAGGTATCCATATAAAAGAAACTACCGAAGAAATTATTACTGATATAATGAGCCGTTCGCAGTCTCACAGTACAATCGCTTATACTTACACATGCATGGCTTAATCTTTGAGACGAGCATATGACTACTGGCAGGATCAACCAGATTGCTATGTTCATTATATTTAAAATGATATAAAAACCATTCTAAACAAATTTCTTCAACAATCAAAGTGTATTTCAAAACTCAGCCAATCGTCCTTTTCAACCTTGACCAATCTCACGCCAAAGAATGTCTCATTAAACATCCCTAGGGGAGACTTCGATGTGAAGTGCTACACGCTTCTGAAGAAATCTTCATCCACATGCAACGGTCCTCACGCCTTCGGTTCAGATCAAAACTTTGCGAAGATCTACGTAACAATACGAAGCTTCAAGACCGCGACAGCTTCAAAATGTACCCAAACGGCACACGCTGTCTCAGATCCAATCTTAGCGCATTCATCAGGAAGTTTTTTCAGCTTCACAAGTCCAACAGAGTTAAACCCGTCCGCACACACCCTTCCTCGCGCCACCTCGAGAACTCACAAAACCAGCAACAGTTGGAACTTGTCAACTGTTCTGTTCTGTTCTGACGGTTTCCCGTTCAGTGGCCGCGCTGAACAAGGGCCCTCCGAGGCAGTACGTGTAGATGAAGATTGGAGATGTTTGCTTGTTTTAGAGGTTTGAAAAGAACAAATGAATGGTGGCAAATTTGGAAATTGCCAAATATTTTTAACAGGAATTTCTATAAATTTCCTAATTGAAAATCGCTGCGGGGAAATTCTTCCAAAAACTTGATCTGGTACCTTGGGTCATGTTTGCTGCATGAACAGTTGAAGTACCTGTGATACTAAGACGAATAAGGTTAAATATCTCTAAGAGAATAGTTATAGATAGTATGCAAGCATTATACAACACTTTAAATATACAGAGAATCTCAATTCTGGCTTTGCCCAATAATGAAGTATAATGTTGCCTAATGAATGCATTCGCCGTCACATTCTATAGAAAGAGAGAAAGAAAAAAAGAAATAATATTATAAAACGTTTTAATCTTTCAAGCTAAAACTTTCTTTTACTTTTTCATTTTAAAGAAAAGTAAAAGAAAAACATTTTAACCGAAAATCTTTTAGACATAGAAGATTTCCTCTTATTGTGCATGCTATCGTGCAACAGGGAAACTGCAGACTACCTCTCAAAGAAGAAGCCCTATATGCAAGCATACAAACAAACAAAAATCAGCTACTCACAGCCCTCAGAGTCTCACTGACCTCACTAGCAGGAACTCTTAGTCCACCGCGCTCCACGCACGCATCCTCTTCGTTCACCCTTTTGAAGGCTACCCTATCCTGGTAAGTATTCCTTCTTTCTCGCGATTGAAAGGCAATCACGCAGGGGTCACGACAATGCTGTGTTTAACCATAAATGTTCGAGCTTCTTAGACCCAGTTGTAATCACTGATGGGTGCTTTGATTTGCCATATAGGCTTCAGATGGAACAGCGCGCCAGCATGACTTGAGGTTTGTCACCGATGCTCACACTCACTTGCTTCAGCATCACGTTTTATCTAGAAGACAACGTCATTTCAAAACTGGAAAGCCGTGTTGTACTATAAGACCCCGGCTATTGATACCACAACTACTTTATTGTTTTAGTAAATGTGCATTGACCATAACAATTGCTCTAATTGCAAAAGAAATTTTCTGATTGAGAAATTTATTTAGGAAAGCTTTGAGCCGATTATTTTCATCGCATGACCCTGGTTGACCACTGCTATGGAGATAAACATACTGGCAGGTGAGAAATACGTATTCACATTAATGGGCCCCGGGCAACTCTGAAAATGTAACGATCTCCTTGTTTGAAGATACAAATCTAGTTTATGATGGTTCTCGTCCTGCAATTTACTGTTTTTTCATCGACAACTCAGCTAGCCTCTGCCGCCGCTTCCTAAAGTCTTAGTTTCAGGAAATTAAAACAACAGGAGTGTTTTATTAAAATGCCGTAACTAGCATGCTCCTTAGAGCATATATGTAGCGAAGTTTACGAACCACTCGTTCGAGGCTTTCATTCTTTCTCTAGAAAACGATCGGTGAGGTTTGATGAAGAACATGAAAGAGAAAAGAATGTCCTTGAGATTATTGAGCTTCCAAATTCAGGCAGCTTGATTGTTTAGGTTTCGGTTAGGTTAATTTAGATTTGGGTAAGACACCAACTTGGGTTTTTCTCAATAAAAAGTAAGGTCTAAAACCCAGTGTACTTCCAACGCACAACAACACCATCCCTTTTGAAGAATTCATTCGCGTTCCCATCATTGCTCGTTTTTAATCGTGACATGTGTTACTAAATCACAGATATTATTGGAAAGTTGTGTGGCATATCATGGAAAGCATCCCCCGATATAATGTTTCAGAAGTTGCATTTTCATAATTTTTAAGATAATAAAATTTAGCCTTCTCGAACTTGAGAATGCCGACTACTGAGAAGGAATACAGATACATCTTTGCGACATCACTTTGCAAGGTTAAGAGGAGCACCCATCTGACGCAACAGTGTCAAAAGTGTCATGATGGCATGATGTATAACACTGCACGCGACTCACCCATGGAACGAATGGAATCAAGCAAGCATCGAGAGGAGTCTGCAAAGTAAAACCTGCAGGCAGACCCGAAATACCAAAGCGAACAAAAGCACTTGGATCTATCAAGCACATTCAACAAGACAACCCTAGTCATAATACTAACTAACTACTATCATCTAAGACATTTCCCCAAATACCTCTAAGTAATCATGACCACGTCTCATTCCGACTACAAATGAAATACATATTTGAAAAGGCCAAAGCTCGAGTAAAATGATCGATGATAACAATACTTCTGGCGTGTGGAAACTGATGATGAACACGACTTCCAAACACACCATCACAATTTTAGAATTTTATGAAGTATTATACTCCACCATCTTGTAAAGAACAGATTATGACCCTTGCGTACCCGCTCCGTGATGGTCGATCTCAGTCATCATTGAAAACATTTATTCAAGAGCATATCACGCTTTATGTTAGGATGGTGAATATTTTCAACATTCATAATCCTGAGAATCTACAAAATAATAACACTTATGCAGTTTGACATGCAAGCAACAAGGCAAAGATAATGATTTAGGGTTTAATTCATTCGAAAATGTAAGGGCCCAGCAATCCCAATGACTCCCTAAAGGCAACGATTAAAGCTTCCAATATATCAAGCTCTGCTTTCTGCGTAGCAAGAAATTCCTCTTTCGAGCTCTGCTCACTATTACTGCTAGCAAGCAGACTCTGTGCAAAGCGACTGACTTTCACTGAAGATGGCATAGAAAGTGCATTGTTTACAGCATGTATACAATCAAGCTCACGAGAGATCTGCTCAAGACTTGTCCTTCGTGTCTTTGCATAATAAATATCTTCATTCAATTTCAGCTCCCTCTGTCCTTCATGGCTCAATCTTAATCTAAGAATTAGCAGACCAAATAGCATCATCTCCGTTCGTCAGTTAACAATTGAACCTCATTTAAGGTACCCAAAGGAATGATAATACAATTTCATTTCTCCTTTGATGTGGTCGTGTTCTCTGTTAGATCCACCCCAACCAAAAGAGCAAAAACAGAAGTAAACGAACAAGCAATTGAGTAAACTTGCTAAACAAAACTGGACAAAAAAAACACCAACCCACCCACCAACCAACAAAGCAAGGATCATGTACAAAAACGTCTGTGAGCTGCGGTGTTGCGTAGACAACTTACTCTATTTCTGCCAACGTCCAGTTCACTTTCAGCGCCGCAGCCATTGCCTTGGCGCCCTTGTCGCCAATATTGTTGCCTTGAAGACTGTCGATTTGATTTGAATGATGGCAAGCAATACATTACACATGACACATTACATTAGATACATGCATGCATTGACGTGAGTGATCTAGGCTGGATTTGAGGATTTCATCTTTGTTGTGTTGCCAGTTTGTTCTTTGTTCGATGGATGCATACTCAGTCAAACAGACAACTTATCCATCCATCAAACAAACAATCGATTGCATAAACTTGCTAAACAACACACCACTGAAGCAAGCATCATGTACGAACAAGTCCATGAGCTGCGGTGTTGCTAAGACAACTTACCTAAGAGACTCCAGCGACCGGTTTTTTTTCAACGCCGTAGCCACTGCATTGGCGCCCTCGTCGCCAATTTTGTTGTCTTCAAGACTGTTGATTTGATTGAATGATCGTAAGCAATACATTACAGATTACACATTACATTAGATGCATGCATGCATGGACGTGAGTGATCTAGGTTGGCTTTCAGAATTTCATCTTTGTTGTGTTGTCATTTTGCTCTTTGTTCGATGGATGCATACTCAGTCAAACAGACAACTCATCCATCCATCAAACAAACAAGCGATTGCATAAACTTGCAAAACAACACCGATCAAAACAATACACCAACAAAGCAAGCATCATGTACAAACAAGTCCACGAGCTGCGGTGTTGCGTAGACAACTTACTCAAGTGATGTCAGCGACCGGTTCTCTTTCAGCGCCGCAGCCACTGCCTTGGCGCCCACGTCGCCGATTTTGTTGTAGGAAATACTGTCGATTTGATTGAATGATGGCAAGCAATACATTACACGTTACATATTACAATAGGTGCACGCATGCATGCATGGACGTGAGTGATCTAGGATGGCCTTCAGAAATTCATCTTTGTTGTGTTGTCATTTTGCTCTTTGTTCGATGGATGTATACTCACTCAAACATACAACTTATCCATCCATCAAACAAACAAGCGATTGCATAAACTTGCAAAACAACACCGACCCACCCACCAAACAGCAAAGCAAGCATCATGTACAAACAAGTCCACGAGCTGCGGTGTTGCGTAGACAACTTACTCAAGTGATGTCAGCGACCGGTTCTCTTTCAGCGCCGCAGCCACTGCCTTGGCGCCCTCTGAGCCGATTTTGTTGTAGGAAAGACTGTTGATTTGATTGAATGATGGCAAGCAATACATTACACGTTACATATTACAATAGATGCAGGCATGCATGCATGAACGTGAGTGATCTAGGTTGGCTTTCAGCATTTATCTTTGTTGTGTTGTTATTTTGCTCTCTGTTCAATGGATGTATACTCAGTCAAACAGACAACTCATCCATCCATCAAACAAACAAGCGATTGCATAAACTTGCAAAACAACACCGACCCACCCACTAAACAACAAACCAAGCATCATGTACAAACAAGTCCACGAGCTGCGGTGTTGCGTAGACAACTTACTCAAGTGATGTCAGCGACCGGTTCTCTTTCAGCGCCGCAGCCACTGCCTTGGCGCCCTCTGAGCCGATATCGTTGTTAGAAAGACTGTCGATTTGATTGAATGATGACAAGCAATACATTACACGTTACATATAACAATAGATGCACGCATGAATGCATGGACGTGAGTGATCTAGGTTGGCTTTCAGGATTTCATCTTTGTTGTGTTGTCATTTTGCTGTACGTTCGATGGATGGATACTCAGTCAAACAGACAACTACCTTTTCCATCAAACAAACAAACGATTACATAAACTTGCAATACAACGTCGATCAAAACAATACACCAATGAAGCGAGAATTATGTACAAACAAGTCAATGAGCCGCGCTGTTGCTAAGACAACTTACTTGAGTGATGTCAGCGACCAGTTCTCTTTCAAAGCCGCACCCACTGCCTTGGCGCCCTCCTCGCAGATTTCATTGCCCGAAAGACTGTCGATTTGATTGAATGATGGCAAGCAGTACATTACATTGCATTGGATCCATCAGTAGACGTGAGTGATCTAGGTTGGATTTCAGGATTCCAACTATTTTTTTTTGTCACTTTGCTCTTTGTTTGATGGATGCATACTCAGTCAAACAGACAACTTCTCCGTCCATCAAACAAACAAGCGATTGGATAAACTTGCAAAACAACATCGATCAAAACAATACACCAACAAAGCAAGCATCATGTACAAACAAGTCCATGAGCTGCGGTGTTGCGTACACAACTTACGTGAGTGATGTCAGCGACCGGTTCTCTTTCAGCGCCGCACCCACTGCCTTGGCGCCCTCTGAGCCGATTTTGTTCCTACAAAGACTGTCGATTTGATTGAATGATGGCAAGCAGTACAATACAGTGCATTAGATGCATGCATGCATGGACGTGAGTGATCTAGGTTGGATTTCAGGATTTCAACTAATTTTTTTGTCATTTTGCTCTTCGTTTGATGGATGCATACTCAGTCAAACAGACACTTTATCCTTCCATCAAACAAACAAGCGATTGCATTAACTTGCGAAACAACACCGACCCACCCACTAAACAACAAACCAAGCATCATGTACAAACAAGTCCACGAGCTGCGGTGTTGCGTAGACAACTTACTCAAGTGATGTCAGCGACCGGTTCTCTTTCAGCGCCGCAGCCACTGCCTTGGCGCCCTCTGAGCCGATATTGTTGATATAAAGACTGTCGATTTGATTGAATGATGACAAGCAATACATTACACGTTACATATAACAATAGATGCACGCATGAATGCATGGACGTGAGTGATCTAGGTTGGCTTTCAGGATTTCATCTTTGTTGTGTTGTCATTTTGCTGTACGTTCGATGGATGGATACTCAGTCAAACAGACAACTACCTTTTCCATCAAACAAACAAACGATTACATAAACTTGCAATACAACGTCGATCAAAACAATACACCAATGAAGCGAGAATTATGTACAAACAAGTCAATGAGCCGCGCTGTTGCTAAGACAACTTACTTGAGTGATGTCAGCGACCAGTTCTCTTTCAAAGCCGCACCCACTGCCTTGGCGCCCTCCTCGCAGATTTCATTGCCCGAAAGACTGTCGATTTGATTGAATGATGGCAAGCAGTACATTACATTGCATTGGATCCATCAGTAGACGTGAGTGATCTAGGTTGGATTTCAGGATTCCAACTATTTTTTTTTGTCACTTTGCTCTTTGTTTGATGGATGCATACTCAGTCAAACAGACAACTTCTCCGTCCATCAAACAAACAAGCGATTGGATAAACTTGCAAAACAACATCGATCAAAACAATACACCAACAAAGCAAGCATCATGTACAAACAAGTCCATGAGCGGCGCTGCTGCTAAGACAACTTACTGAAGTGATGTCAGCGACCGGTTCTCTTTCAACGCTGCAGCCACTGCCTTGGCACCCTCTGAGCCGATATCGTTGATCCAAAGACTGCCGATTTGATTGAATGATGGCAAGCAATACATTACATTGCATTGGATGCACGCATGCATGCATGGAAGTGAGTGAGCTACTGACCAAAACAACACACCAACAAAGAAAGCATCGTGTACAAACAAGTCCATGAGCTGCGCTGTTGCTAAGACAACTTACTCAAGTAATGTCAGCGACCGATTCTCTTTCAACGCTGCAGCCATTGCCTTGGCGCCCTCTGAGCCGATTTTGTTCCCTCGAAGACTGTAGATTTGATTGAATGATGGCAAGCAATACATTTCATTGCATTATATGCACGCATGCATGCATGGACGTGAGTGATCTAGGTTTGCTTTCAGGATTTCATCTTTGTTGTGATATCGTTTTACTCATGGTTCGAGGGATGCATACTCAGTCAAACAGACAACTTATCCATCCATCAAACAAACAAGCGATTGCATAAACTTGCAAAACAACATCGATCAAAACAATACACCAACAAAAGCAAGCATCATGTACAAACAAGTCCATGAGCTGTGGTGTTGCTAAGACAACTTACGCAAGTGACTCCAGCGACCGATTCTCTTTCAATGCCGCAGCCACTGCCTTAGCGCCCTCTAAGCCGATCTGGTTGCCCGAAAGACTGTCGATTTGATTGAATGATGGCAAGCAATACATTACACATTACATTGCATTAGATACACGCATGCATGCATGGACGTGAGTGATCTAGGTTGGATTTCAGGATTCCAACTATTTTTTTTGTCATTTTGCTCTTTGTTTGATGGATGCATACTCAGTCAAACAGACAACTTACCCTTCCATCAAACAAACAAGCGATTGCATAAACTTGCAAAACAACACCGATCAAAACAATACACCAACAAAGCAAGCATCATGTACAAACAAGTCCATGAGCTGCGGTGTTGCGTAGACAACTTACTCAAGTGATGTCAGCGACCGGTTCTCTTTCAGCGCCGCACCCACTGCCTTGGCGCCCTCTGAGCCGATATAGTTGCTATAAAGACTGTCGATTTGATTGAATGATGGCAAGCAGTACAATACAGTGCATCAGATGCATGCATGCATGGACGTGAGTGATCTAGGTTGGCTTTCAGAATTTCATCTTTGTTGTGTTGTCATTTTGCTCGTTTGTTCGATGGGTGCAGACTCAGTCAAACAAGCCACGTATTCATCCACCAAACAAGCAAACAAGAGGTTGCATGAACTTGCAAAGTGACACCGTGCAAAGCCCACCGTGCAAAGCCATCCACCAAACAGCAAAGCAAGCATCACGTACAAACAAGTCCATGAGCTGCGGTGTTGCGTAGACAACTTACTCAAGTGATGTCAGCGACCGGTTCTCTTTCAGCGCCGCACCCACTGCCTTGGCGCCCTCTGAGCCGATATAGTTGCTATAAAGACTGTCGATTTGATTGAATGATGGCAAGCAGTACAATACAGTGCATCAGATGCATGCATGCATGGACGTGAGTGATCTAGGTTGGCTTTCAGAATTTCATCTTTGTTGTGTTGTCATTTTGCTCGTTTGTTCGATGGGTGCAGACTCAGTCAAACAAGCCACGTATTCATCCACCAAACAAGCAAACAAGAGGTTGCATGAACTTGCAAAGTGGCACCGTGCAAAGCCCACCGTGCAAAGCCATCCACCAAACAGCAAAGCAAGCATCATGTACAAACAAGTCCATGAGCTGCGGTGTTGCGTAGACAACTTACTATAGTGACTCCAGCGACCGATTCTCTTTCAGCGCCGCAGCCACTGCCTTGGCGCCCTCGTCGCCGATTTGGGTGCCATAAAGACTGTTCATTTCATTGAATGATGGCAAGGAGTACATTACATTACATTAAATGCATGCATGAACGTGAGTGATCTAGGTTGGCTTTCAGGATTTCATCTTTGTTGTGTTGTCATTTTGCTCGTTTGTTCGATGGGTGCAGACTCAGTCAAACAAGCCACGTATTCATCCATCAAACAAGCAAACAAGAGGTTGCATGAACTTGCAAAGTGACACCGTGCAAAGCCCACCGTGCAAAGCCATCCACCAAACAGCAAAGCAAGCATCATGTACAAACAAGTCCATAAGCTGCGGTGTTGCGTAGACAACTTACTATAGTGACTCCAGCGACGGATTCTCTTTCAGCGCCGCAGCCACTGCCTTGGCGCCCTCGTCGCCGATTTGGGTGCCATAAAGACTGTTCATTTCATTGAATGATGGCAAGGAGTACATTACATTGCATTAAATGCATGCATGAACGTGAGTGATCTAGGTTGGCTTTCAGAATTTCATCTTTGTTGTGTTGTCATTTTGCTCGTTTGTTCGATGGGTGCATACTCAGTCAAACAGGCCACGTATTCATCCACCAAACAAGCAAACAAGAGGTTGCATGAACTTGCAAAGTGACACCGTGCAAAGCCCACCGTGCAAAGCCACCCACCAAACAACAAAGCAAACATCATGACAAACAAGTCCATCAGCTGCGGTGTTGCGTAGACAACTTACTACAGTGATGTCAGCGACCGGTTCTCTTTCAGCGCCGCAGCCACTGCCTTGGCGCCCTCGTCGTCGATATCATTCCGATAAAGACTGTCGAGTTGATTGAATGATGGTAAGCAATACATTACATTGCATTAGATGCACTCATGCATGCATGAACGTGAGTGATCTAGGTTGGCTTTCAGAATTTCATCTTTGTTGTGTTGTCATTTTGCTCTTTGTGCGATGGATGCATACTCAGTCAAACAGACAATTCATCCGTCCATCAAACAAACAAGCGATTGCATAAACTTGCAAAGCAACACCGACTAAAACAATACACCAACAAAGCAAGCATCATGTACAAACAAGTCCATGAGCTGCGGTGTTGCGTAGACAACTTACTTGAGTGATGTCAGCGACCGGTTCTCTTTCAGCGCCGCAGCCACTGCCTTGGCGCCCTCGTCGCCGATTTTGTTCGCACAAAGACTGTCGATTTGATTGAATGGTGGCAAGCAATACATTACATTGCATTAGATGCACTCATGCATGCATGAACGTGAGTGATCTAGGTTGGCTTTCAGAATTTCATCTTTGTTGTGTTGTTATTTTGCTCTTTGTGCGATGGATGCATACTCAGTCAAACAGACAATTCATCCGTCCATCAAACAAGCAAACAAGAGGTTGCATGAACTTGCAAAGTGACACCGTGCAAAGCCCACCGTGCAAAGCCATCCACCAAACAGCAAAGCAAGCGTCATGTATGAACAAGTCTACTAGCTGCGGTGTTGCGTAGATAACTTACTTGAGTGATGTCAGCGACCGGTTCTCTTTCAGCGCCGCAGCCACTGCCTTGGCGCCCTCGTCGCCGATTTTGTTCGCAGAAAGACTGTCGATTTGATTGAATGGTGGCAAGCAATACATTACATTGCATTAGATGCACTCATGCATGCATGAACGTGAGTGATCTAGGTTGGCTTTCAGAATTTCATCTTTGTTGTGTTGTCATTTTGCTCTTTGTGCGATGGATGCATACTCAGTCAAACAGACAATTCATCCGTCCATCAAACAAACAAGCGATTGCATAAACTTGCAAAACAACACCGACTAAAACAACACACCAACAAAGCAAGCATCATGCACAAACTAGTCCACGAGTTGCGGTGTTGCGTAGACAACTTACTCAAGTGATGTCAGCGACCGGTTCTCTTTCAGCGCCGCAGCCACTGCCTTGGCGCCCTCGTCGCCGATATTATTTTCAGAAAGACTGTCGAGTTGATTCAATAATGGCATGCATGCATAGACGTGAGTGATCTAAGTTGGCTTTCAGGATTTCATCTTTGTTGTGTTTTCATTTTCCTCTTTGAATCAAGCAAGCAAGCAAGCAAGCAAGCAAGCAAGCAAGCAAGCAAGCAAGCAAGCAAGCAAGCAAGCAAGCAAGCAGCTAGTACGATGTGAACTTACTCTAAAGTTGTAGCGCCATTCTGAAGCTTTTCAAGGGCAGTGACAACACCTGGGTGATCTGACATCGCGCAGCAAGTAACGATCTATACCTTTACCAGCGAGCGCGTGCGTGTGCCTTTTCAGCTAAGCTCGTGGCACAGTCCCAGTCGTTGCAGAAGGTTTCGAACCTGCTGGACGTAAAGCTGCAAGTCGATGACAGAGTTGTGCACTTACTGAGTTACTATGGTTTCCCCTAAGAAGGAGATGTTTTTTAGTGCTCTCGAAGTGAAAGGATATTTTACTATTACGAACCTAACCTTGCCTACTCAGCCTCGGGTTCTGCATGTGCTGACCTCCTTTCTTTCTCGCTCTTTCAAGACTATTCCTATTTCCTAAAGCCTACTCCTAGAATATGTTTTGCAGGGATGCTTGCTGCAGAGGTTCCACTCTCTCCTAATACTACCTACCTTGCACCTAAGTCGTCAAAAAAGTAAGTAAGTGACTATCAAATTAATGATACCTTTAAATCCATCATACACCCTCTCTTCAGCACATTCGATCATACCACGCGGGTAACACCTCATCTCATTCGCACTGAGAAGTAAAGTCGCGTAGGGCCGGGTCAGTAGTATGATAGGGGACTGCATGCGAAGCCCCGGTGTTGAATGTTTTTTACCCCTTTATTTTTTTTTATTATCACTACAAGAAAGCAACTCCACGGTTGATATCACAATATAATACACATCAAAGATTAATTTTATGAAATAAAACCTGCCCGAAGAGGATTAAAAGCAATGCAAGAAAGGCAATCAGGCATCTACTCTCGGTCAAAGATTCTCCTCTTTTGAAACTTTCCTTTCCTTCTTTCTGGCACACCTTTGGTCGCAGCCGCCAGTAGCTCTGATCGTTGAAAGCAATTCTCTGCTTTTTTCATGTTGAAGCCGTGAAGCAACTCAACACATCTTTGAAATCCGAAAATTGTCGAGTTGCTCTCCATTCTCTCCCAAGCTTTTCCCGATCTCAAAGATAATCTATCATAGATCGCATCACAAACCTATTACTATCTGAAACTACCCGCAATTTATTTCTTGTATGACTCAGTTACGAGTTTTCGTCGCTTTAAGACCTCACCAAAACCAACGAAAAGACTGCAAGTTTTGGCTCTTTTGTCAAATTGACCCCGATAACAAGGACCTCTTCTTGCCTACTACTCGTTACACAAACGCCATGACAATCGAAACTCGACCTCCTTCTGCTCAACAAAACCCTACTCAATGCTATATATTATCAAACCAAAACAATAGCACCCATACACGATCACAAATGGATAGGGAGGACCTTCCTACCACGTTCTGCATTGTGTGTGACTTGATAGAAGCACAACGCCTCCTCGTCTTTCTTCAAGAGCAGAATCCATTTTCACACCTTGCGCTCTCAGGAAAAAATTGACTCAACGGACCTTCGAAAACACTAGCAGCGCTTAACCTACGTATACAACCATCTATCATACCCAGCAACCTACTACTCTCGCCAAAGCCAGCCATCCTCGCAAACCCGCAACACGAGGCAGCGCGCACGCACGATATCCACGCCCCCGCGACCTCTCGCGCGTCACACCCCTCCACGCGTTCGTTACTCGTGGGCGAGGCTTGGTCTGCAGAAGCACTTGCGAGGCATCGCGAGGAGTCCGCCCGTTCCTCCTTCCTTGCTGCGAAGAAGAAGAAGGAGAAGAAGACAGAGCAGGAGTCTCCGTTCCTGATCAGCAGCGCGAGCAAAGACTCAAACTACTCTCTCTCTCTTTCTCTCTCTCTCTTTCTCTCTCTCTCTTTCGAGCGCCAAAGCAAAGCGAAGACAAAGACAAGCAAAGTCAATCAACGCTATTGATCAATCCATCCATCAAAGGTGACACTCACTGCTGCAACACGATGACTACGGCACGTAGAATTAAGGACATCAAAGGAGATACGACGGAGATATAGTAAGTGCACGATGGAGAAAGGAGGAGAAAGAAGAAGGAGGCATCGCGTCGTCGATGTGTTGCAGCAGTCAGCTTTGTAGAAGAAGAATAGTTTTGAACTAGTAGTGGCACTAATGAACAAGTTGGAAATGGCATATACTTACTCTCACTTGTTCACAAACAAACAAACAAACAAACACAGTCTTGGTGGGCACAACATTGGCGATGAGGGCGCAAAGGCTGTCGCAAAGGCTGTCGCAAAGGCACTCGAGGGATGCAAGAACCTTCAAACTTTAGAGTACGTTTGTGAAATCATCCACGAGGGAAAGCTATCGTAATATGCAGGACCAACCTTTTTCTTTCTTTCTTATGAGTGGTTGGTGTTTGTAGTAGGGGAAAGGAATCAAAACGAAAGCACTGCTGGTACACTACCTACGTAGTTTACGTAGACTGGGTACTTTAGAAAGGCAAAGAACTCTTTTCTTCTTTTTTCTAGAACGAGAAGAAGGAAGGGCAAAAGGAAATCTATATCATTTGATAGGCAGCAGCAGCAGCAGAAGAAGAGCTGATTGCTTTTTATTGTGAGGAAAAACAAAACAAAACAGGATCAACTGACTGGACCTGTCTTTCCTGACAACGAATGAACAAAACAAACTTATTCATTTATACTCACAGTCTTTATCAAAACAACATTGGCGATGAGGGCGCAAAGGCCGTCGCAAAGGCACTCGAGGGATGCAAGAACCTTCAAACTTTAAAGTACGTTTGTGGAATCATCCACGAGGGAAAGCTATCGTAATAGTCAGGACCAAGCTTTTTCTTTCTTTCTTTTTAGTGCTTGGTGTTTGTAGTACTGCTGGTACACTACCTAAGTAGTTTACGTAGTTGGGTACGCAAAGAAAGGCAAAGAAGTCTTTTCTTTTTTACAAAGAGAAGAAGGAAATCTATATAATTTGATAGGCAGCAGCAGCAGCAGCAGCAGAAGAAGAAGAAGAGCTGATTGCTTTTTATTGTGAGGAAAAACAAAACAAAACAGGATCAACTGACTGGACCTGTCTTTCCTGACAACGAATGAACAAAACAAACTTATTCATTTATACTCACAGTCTTCAGGAGAACAACATTGGCTCAGAGGGCGCAAAGGCCGTCGCAAAGGCACTCGAGGGATGCAAGAACCTTCAAACTTTAGAGTACGTTTGTGGAATCATCCACGAGGGAAAGCTATCGTAATAGTCAGGACCAAGCTTTTTCTTTCTTTCTTTTTAGTGCTTGGTGTTTGTAGTACTGCTGGTACACTACCTAAGTAGTTTACGTAGTTGGGTACGCAAAGAAAGGCAAAGAAGTCTTTTCTTTTTTACAAAGAGAAGAAGGAAATCTATATAATTTGATAGGCAGCAGCAGCAGCAGAAGAAGAAGAGGTGATTGCTTTTTATTGTGAGGAAAAACAAAACAAAACAGGATCAACTGACTGGACCTGTCTTTCTTGACAATGAATGAACAAAACAAACTTATTCATTTATACCCACAGTCTTAATAACAACGACATTGGCTCGGAGGGCGCAAAGGCCGTCGCAACGGCACTCGAGGGATGCAAGAACCTTCAAATTTTACAGTACGTTTGTGGAATCATCCACGAGGGAAAGCTATCGTAATAGTCAGGACCAAGCTTTTTCTTTCTTTCTTTTTAGTGCTTGGTGTTTGTAGTACTGCTGGTACACTACCTAAGTAGTTTACGTAGTTGGGTACGCAAAGAAAGGCAAAGAAGTCTTTTCTTTTTTACAAAGAGAAGAAGGAAATCTATATAATTTGATACTAGGCAGCAGCAGCAGCAGAAGAAGAGCTGATTGCTTTTTATTGTGAGGGAAAACAAAACAAAACAGGATCAACTGACTGGACCTGTCTTTCCTGACAACGAATGAACAAAACAAACTTATTCATTTATACTCACAGTCTTCGTAACAACAACATTGGCTCAGAGGGCGCAAAGGCCGTCGCAAAGGCACTCGAGGGATGCAAGAACCTTACTTTTCTGAAGTACGTTTGTGGAATCATCCACGAGGGAAAGCTATCGTAATAGTCAGGACCAAGCTTTTTTCTTTCTTTTGAGTGCTTGGTGTTTGTAGTACTGCTGGTACACTACCTAAGTAGTTTACGTAGTTGGGTACGCAAAGAAAGGCAAAGAAGTCTTTTCTTTTTTACAAAGAGAAGAAGGAAATCTATATAATTTGATAGTCAGCAGCAGCAGCAGCAGCAGAAGAAGAAGAAGAGCTGATTGCTTTTTATTATGAGGAAAAACAAAACAAAACAAGACCAACTGACTGGACCTGTCTTTCCTGACAACGAATGAACAAAACAAACTTATTCATTTATACTCACAGTCTTTACAACAACAACATTGGCTCGGAGGGCGCAAAGGCCGTCGCAAAGGCACTCGAGGGATGCAAGAACCTTCAAACTTTGTCGTACGTTTGTGGAATCATCCACGAGGGAAAGCTATCGTAATAGTCAGGACCAAGCTTTTTCTTTCTTTCTTTTTAGTGCTTGGTGTTTGTAGTACTGCTGGTACACTACCTAAGTAGTTTACGTAGTTGGGTACGCAAAGAAAGGCAAAGAAGTCTTTTCTTTTTTACAAAGAGAAGAAGGAAATCAATATAATTTGATAGGCAGCAGCAGCAGCAGCAGAAGAAGAAGAAGAGGTGATTGCTTTTTATTGTGAGGAAAAATAAAACAAAACAGGATCAACTGACCGGACGTGTCTTTCCTGACAACGAATGAACAAAACAAACTTATTCATTTATACTCACAGTCTTGACGACAACAACATTGGCGATGAGGGCGCAAAGGCTGTCGCGAAGTCTCTGCACAAAGCATGTCCTTCTGTTCAAATCTAGTAAGTTCCGTTCCCTCTGCTGCTGGGCCTAGCTTTCGCAGAGCCTTTACATCTATGGTTCTCTCCATGTCTCTATGGACTTGCGAGGCGGTCTTTAGATGCGTTAATCGTGCTTCTAACAAACGCTCTTATTCTCTTTCATTCGTGTATTCACATGCGTTACAAAACGCAGCTATGACAGCTTTCGTGGAACCCCTAAAGAATTGTTCGAAAGGGTGTGTTCTCCTGGAGAGGATATTTACTCCTCATCAGAGACCGATTTCTGTGCCTCGAAGAGTGAGCAAGATGGCATATATGGGTAAGTTCATGCGTTTTTTTGTTTGGGATCGTGTGATCATTCATTCCACAAATTGTGTTGTTGAGATATTTTGGAGATCCTAACTTTTGCTTTTGCCTCTGCTGGTTCTCTCTGTGTCTCCATAGACTTGCGAAGCTATCTTTAGATGCGGTCATCGTTATTCTATCAAGTACTGTTATTCTCTTTCGTTCGTTTTTTTATTCGTTTACAAGACGCAGTCTCTATGATGTATATTTGTCTTTTAAAGAATTGTTCGAAAGGGTGCGTTCTCCTGGAGAGAACATATCTGGGTAAGTTCATGCGTTTTTTGTTAGGGATCGTGTGATCATTCATTCCACAAATTGTGTTGTTGAGATATTTTGGAGATCCTAACTTTTGCTTCTGCCTCTGTTGCTGCTTCAAATGTCTTCACTTTGCTCGTTTGTTTACGTCTTTTTGTCCACCTCAGAGAACGGCCGGATGGAGGGAGCGTGAGTTTCGCTGATGTGGTGCAGCTTGCCAAAAAAGTCTCGGACTTGCGCGCGGACCCAGGCGGGGTCAGAGAAAACTCCCTGCAGACTGGGATTGCCTTGCTTGAGGAATTCGTAGGACCGGCGATCCAGGGCTACTTTGGCCAAGTGAAGTTGCGACAGCTTTCCGCTGACATCAAGAACTCCAAAGAGGGTCTTGACGCACTACAAGGCAAGATTCGTGCAAGCTCTGTTGATGGCTTGTCCAGCCTCATCGAAAAGCGGAACGCCGAACGAAGTCGCCTGCATTCGCTTTTGCAGGTTGTGTACCCATGGGTTCGCGCAAAACTTTGCGAAAGTGATGAAGATATAGGGCGAGATTTCAAAGTGAAAGTCGAAAGTTTGGTAGATCATCTAAATATCAAACCTGCGCCAGTCACGGAAGAGACCAGCACAGATGACTTTAAACACTGCCAAGAACTCGTTGTTCAGGCTGTCAAATGCGTCGAAGAGTATAAGAGGAGTGGAGAAGGACAATCCAACAACATTGGTGAACGAAGCCAACAAGCTGTAAAGCGCGTCATCTCTCGATTGTCTGAGCTGAAGCTTGGTGATGGATTATTGGTTGCCCTGAGGACACCGGAGCAGGCCATGGAGCTAAAACCGGAGTTGTCTGAACTTGAGCGTGCTCTTCAAGAAGAAATCGAAGCTCTACAAGGAGATATACTTCGTGCCCAGTTGTCCGAAATACTTTGCGCAATAAGTGTAACATTTGCTCGATTTGAAGGATATTCTAAAAGTGCTGCGTTGAATGAAGCGAGCAAGTGCGCACCAGAAGAGCTCTCTGGACTGTATGACTATGTAGTACTGGGTTTGAAAGAACCTTCTGTCTCAGATGTTGAAGCATTATACCAGAAACTCGACAAGTCAAGGAAAGCCACAGAAAGATTAAAAATCGCCGAAGCAGAACTAGTGGCTGAGGACCTGGATGAGGAAGATCAAGCATATTTTAGAAATAGAATGAAAAACCAAGAGCTCATTCTCTCTCAAGGCAACCCTATCGACCTTAGCAAAGCTTTTCGTCATAAGCTTGCTGAGACTCTGCAACACGCGCAGGAACATTATCCAGAGTTGCTGCAAGATAGAGCCTGGCTGGAAAGGCTTCACGTAAGTGCAGAGGGTGTTTTTGAAGTAGCATGTTCTGACCTTTGGTTAACGAATGTCACAGCCGCGGACTTCAAGCCTGTCCGCGAACCCCTTGCTTCCAGAGGTGGCAAGAGAGTACAAAAGGTTCTTGACAACGTTGGTAAAACTATGGTTTTGAAACAATTTCAACTCGGCCATTCGAGCCAACACAAAATATTTTACAGGCAAGCTGCAAATATGGGAAACGTGGTGTCTCAGCACGTGATACGTATCACTGGCGCTTTTGTGGATACCTCTAATGGAGAACCGCGTGGATGTATCCTCATGCCTTTCTACGAGCAAGGTGACCTTGCCAAGTGGATTGAGAGTCATCCTAACGAAGGCAAAGCAGTGCGCGACCGACTTGCTATGGGCCTGCTTATCGGTGTGGCGGATTTGCATACCCATGGCATTGTGCATTGTGATATCAAACCAGAAAACATTTTTCTCACAAGCAACGGGACACCATTGATCGGCGACTTTGACGGCATCAAGGTTGCAGACTACACTGCAACTTACACATCACTCCAGGCAACGCCACGGTACGTTGCCCCCGAGTTGCAGAATGGGCCTGTAGATAGGTTTGAAACAGCGATGGACATGTACTCTGTGGGCATCAGCTTAAAGGAGCTGTATCCTACTGAGCGAACCGCTGCAATGCAGACACTTATCGATGCTCTTACAGCAACAGACCCTGGCCAGCGTCCAACTGCTCACCAAGCACTCCAACATGAAGCTTTTGGAGCTCCTAAGATCCCTGTCAAGATATGTCTAGTATGCATGGAGGAGCATCTGCTTTCCGAGGGCACGAGCTGCGAGGAGGGAGACTTCCTTTGCAGAGACTGTATCAAATCTGCAGTAGAAGCGGCGTCACAGCCACTTGCTAACGTAAGAGTGGATGCTGATGGAACGATGACATGCATGAAACCTGAATGTGGGGGAAGAATATCAGGTCAAGAAATCACTCGTCTTGCACCAACAGCTTTGAATCATCTTTTGTTGATTGCGAAGATGAAGGCAGAAAATGAAGCAGCAGTTTGGGCGGAGAAGGAGATCCAAAGGCGCATAGCAGAAGTTTTGCGTGCAGATGAACAGAATCGCGACGCACAACGGCATTTACTCCATATTCAAGAGAAGATCTTGAGCACATGTTGTCCAAACTGTAAGGCATATGTACACGATTTTGCCGGTTGCTGCGCTGTAAAGTGTGGTACTGATACTTGTGGTCATCACTTCTGCGCTTGGTGTCTTGAGTTTAGTTCTCAGAATTCACGAGCTTGTCATGCTCATGTGAGAACTTGCTTGAAAAAGCTTGGGCAAGATCCATTTTTTCCTGATTCATTTGAGCAGGTTCGTGAGGCGTGGCAGTTGCTCCGCGCAGAACGTCTGCGTGAGTACTGGAATGCACAAATTCAGGATAGAAATCTTCGACTCGTTCTGAGAGAGTTATTGTCACCTTTGCTAACACCAGATATTGTTGGCGCAAACTTTAGATTGGAATAAACTAATCGAATTTTAAATGATTATCTTTTGCTTAAGCGCCGTTGACTAGAATGCAAAAAAGCAACTGCTCTCTGCCCATAGACTTTGACAATGGGCCTTGTCAGCAGTTCCTGAATATTAATTCTAACTTTTCTTTTCCTTCATTTCTCTACCTACACTATCTCTTGGTGATCGCCTCACGCTAACTTGCAATATACCTCTAAGAGGGAAACATACATATTTAAGCAACATGTGCTGAGAGTGTCAACGAAAGTGTTAAGCGGTCTACTTCTCCCACGAGATCTCTGTGATGGTGTCCCACTGAAGATTGTTTTGTTCTACAAACACACATTAAGGATTCTGTTCGAGTCAGTTTCAAAGCAGTTGAGACACATGTGAGTACACAGCCAAACAGAATGCGCACAACCGTGCTTGGCTAGTCTCTTCATTTGCTTTTATACGCACTTCTCGTTATAGTAAACTTTGTAACACGAGATATTATTAACTCATTAGGAATAGTAGCGCCCAGTAACTTTCTTTCTTGTCTCCAGCTTGGGGAATTATCTCTTTGATGTTTCCTAGGAAATACACAAATGCAAGCTTAATCCTGAACGTAGAACATCTTGCATCTGTGAAAGGAAGAATCTTCAGAAGGAGAGAGTCGAACTATATCGGTGAGATTCGGACACGCAAAGGAACATATTGAAGTTAACAAGTGTGACCTTTCCTTCTACCACAGAACGGCAAACCATGCAAGAAACAACAAGTATACCAGTTTCAATTTTTTTTATTTTTATTTTTTTTTTTTCTGACCTGCATTAACTCAATAATGCGGAACACCACAACTAAAGAACATTGTAAAGATTCATTTTTTTTCTAAATGTATTTATTTAAAACTGTGCAAACTAGACTAAAGCAACTACTTATAACCATTAACCTATGCAAGACAGCTTTAGAATTCTCAATCATGGCGGATAACTTCGTGCTAGGGAAAGAAATATGAAGCATTTCTTGACTATGCACACGATTTGTAATATGCACAGAATAAATAATCGAATGCTCGAAATGCGTGTGTTTCAACTCAACCAGGAGGGTAGAGGACCTACAGCTTTACGAATCTCGTCGAATTGCCTTGTCATTTTGAGGCTTGCTTTGTGCCCTTCCCTCCCTGACATAGACGCATCACTATGTTGACTGACGCTTCACCATGATCTGGTCATGAAGGTGTTCCTTTGAGCCTTGCGAAGTCATGGTGTCAGTTTTCCTTCTCACTAACTTTACTGTTGCTCGGCATCAGCTTGTATTTCAACAAAGGCAAATAAAGCACTCTGTAACAGAAAGCCTGCAAGGAAGCTTTTGTCTTCATGGCAGGCCAGAGAGACTCGAAGGAAAGCTACTTTCTGCGTTGTTACTTTTTATAGAATGAAATAGAGGTCTGGAGTATAAATGCTAGAGTTCGACTTATCAGTTCACATTCGATCATACCACGCGGGTAACACCTCATCTCATTCGCACTGAGAAGTAAAGTCGCGTAGGGCCGGGTCAGTAGTATGATAGGGGACTGCATGCGAAGCCCCGGTGTTGAATGTTCTTTTTGCAATTTTTTCCCAAACCACTCATTTTTGGTACTTTGATATGAATCACTAATAATTGAGCAATGATATCAGTTCTCCACACAAAGCGGGGTTAATCTGTTCATTTTTGACATACGTACTGGTGACGTTGGCTTACTATCAACATTCCCGAATTAAAAAAATTGATAGGGAATCTGAAAATTGATGTATCCTATTTTTTGCAATGCATTAAAAGTTAGGCACAAAGAGATAAAGAATCGAAATTACTTTGCATCAATCGGTGATCTACTTAGGAAAGCCATGGTCAGTAACTGCATTCTCTGGAAAGTACGCTTGCAGAAACAAATGAATGGAACAAATTTAAGATCTCGGTAGAATAAATAGAGGTTCCACAGAAAAGGTCGTACTTGCTTTTCAAATATCATTCTCGTCGCCGCAATCAATCGAGATATATTGTTTATTTGATACTCCATTCGCTTGCCCGAGGCTGCACTTTTTCTCTTCTCCCTTTGCCTGGGTGACAAGCTTAAGGCAACAGCACAAAAGTCGTATATATTAAAGATACCCTTCAGCAGCAGATTTGAGGAAATAAAATTTTCAGTAGCTTCCCTGAAGACAGCCGTGTTTAATTTACTATTTTTCGAAACAAAGTCAGGTACCAAGAATTTTGTTACAATGATCCAGCGACCTGAATTGATCTAGATTTTTAGAGGAGAAACTTTGGCCATCTGGTGATGTACGACGTTTTATTTTTCGTTTTTCCTAAACTAAGTTGGTATTGGTACTTCGGCAGATACCTACTACAAGGAACATATTCATTAGACCAATAAACCAAAGCCATAACTTAGCTAGCATAAAATTCAACAGAACGTTGTTATTGTTGCAACAGTATAATTCCAATGTACAGTTGACTGCTTTTCGTGCACAGCTCAGTGCGAACAACAATACGGGAAAATGGCATCTACATGTGGACCAATTAAATGCACTGCGAAGTTCATGGCCACTTTTAACATTTGCAATGGTCACCGCGGTAATTGCTTGTGTCGTAAAAGGTTCTACACTGTAGAGGAACCATATTAAAAAAATCTTTTTTTCAAAAAGTCTCGCAATGCTATTGTCCTGGCCAAAATGTGCAGATCACTTTGAATATTTTTGCGACCCGTGAAGTCGCTCGTGTTTATGAATAATTGTTCATTACTCTAGTCAGCGGCGAATTTACAAAAACATACCAACGAGCAAAATAGCCGCATAGTGAGAATGACCAGGCTTATGACCCAGCATTGATTTCTTTCTCCAGAGGCCATGGTTTAGGCTTGGTGGCAGACCTCCTTTCAGGTGGACAGCTGATTCTCCAACAAGACCTCACTTGTTTCACAGACCTTTCTAACACCTTCTATAATTTAGAAACAAAGGTTCTCACTTAACTCTGTGCTCGCTGGCGGATACAGAGACCCATCTTGCCAAAGCAGCGGTGCTGGCAGGAGCTCGAGCCTCGTCCAAGTCTCGCAGAGCCAAGGTTGATGTGATCTCATCAGCTTCGTTCGTTTGGAGGCAAAGCAGAAGGAACCGGAAGCAACCTACAAGCGCAGGTAGTCAACCCAGCATCTTTGCTAAGGCCAAGCGAACCACCCACTATGGTCTACCTGCTCACGGCCGGGGCGCCTAGAGCAGTCCTCTATGATTTGATTCAAGTTCTGATGCTTTTCCTTTTGATCTTCCCGCACTTCATTATAGAAATGAAAATACAGACTAGAGTTTAATCTATCTAGAACTTCATTTGAAGAATTGTCTAACTAGGACTAACAGAACCTTAGCAAATAAATTAGAACTTGTAATTCTACTGTTGAGAACAATGATTGCCCAGCAACAACTTTACCTACACTACCGTCAAAGCAAGATATTGCATGTTTTGACCGCTCAGCATCTTCTACTGAACTGGAGAAAGAGTTTCTTCTTTCCTTTCGAATCTGTACGATGACTGCAAATTTTGAAGTATTTTGAAACATATCAGTTGCGACGAATAAATGAGTGCCTGCGATTCCTTCACTGGACCTTTGCACACAGCTTTCTCCCAAACACATCACTGTCAAAGATTAAGTTGCAAATCGTTCGATAGCTGCTTCTTTATATTTTAGGGGGTGCTCTCACGAAATGCGTTTTTGAAATAAGAAATCCTTTATGAGTTCCTCTTTGCGGCATCTCCAAATTAACAAATGACCTTTCTTAACCATGAAAGGGACTAGTCACAAAATAACTGGTAGTTCTCAATTCGCGATTCTTTGTGCAATTCCTTATTGCACTGTTTCCCCTTCAAATCAGGTTTTCTATGTTGATGCTATCGAAGTAATCTGATGTGCATGCACGAAGCGTACTTACCACATATTTGACTAGTATTTCCGGTTGCCAAAGGACTTGCTTCGAAAAAGCTGCAACATATCGTATTTCGAACGTCCGCGAAGCTATTTAGAAATATTTTGTGGTGTTCTGTCGTTTGCACCAAGCTCCATGATATCGTTTTTAATAAATACTCTAATCCATACAGGCGTGCTGTTAAGTTCTGCTACTACACTGAAAATCATTTGTATATATTACACGATTGTTGATTCAGAGTCTTATGGAAATTTGTATTACTTGCCTTCATCGAACGTACAACACTTGAGAGAATTTTAAACTGAGTTTGCCTCCAACAAAAACAACTTTTTTTTAACTTTTTGAACGAGACTCAGCAAAACAAAAGCTTGACGTTGTTGCGGCTGCCCAAAACATTCGCGAAATGGCCCCGATAATGTTCTTTTGATAGATGACGTCATACAAAAGGTCTACTCTCTAAGGAAGCACAATTTTGATAATTTCTTTGTTCGACAGAGCCCTCCCGTCGAACAAATCTACATCATCACCATACTGCAGAGTGCTCTGAGCACGGAACTTTGAAAGACAAACGTGATTCCTAGAAGGCATGCTGCAGCAAACAACGTTGAGCAGCTTTACAACCAATTTGAAAATGCTTAACGAGCTAAAAAAATATGGGTTTCGGAAAGTTTACACACCAGTGCTTCATTTGGATTGAGCTTCTACATAGCAAGTCGGCTTATAACCTGTCTAAGTAGCTGCGCCTATACTATTGTGCAACCCTTTATCTGAAAATGCTCTATTTTGTACAGCAGCAAACTCGTTAAGACTCGTTAAGTCTCTAAAAGATCTCATTCAGGCTACATCAACAATTTCTGCCAATTTAAAATTTGCCATTGCAAATAATTTTACTCTTTTTAAAAATAAAAATGTATTAAAACAGAATTTTAAAACAATTGTTTTGTTTCAGTTAAACTTTTACTTTAGGTTTAAAATCTTTAACTTTTCAAAATAAAACGTTTAAACTCTTTTAAACTTATAAAGATTTAAAACAAAAATGTATTAAAACAGAAAATAAAATTGTTTTGTTATAGTTAAACTTTTACTTTAGGTTTAAAATCTTTAACTTTTCAAAATAAAAAGTTTAATTTAATATTAAACAATGAGTTTTTTGTATTTTTTTGTGTTTTTTAGATCGTACCTTGAACTATTTTAAAACTGCATCCATTCCATGCTTATCAGTACTCTTGCTGATAGAGAAAAGTAAAACATCTCTTGTAGATTAGTTAAGTGGTAAAGAAATGTTTCAAATATCTACAAGGAGTTAAATTATTATGGCAAGTGTGATGAAGTTACTGAGGCTGGAAGATCTCACACAGTGAATTCCGACGTTTACAAATATATTTCAGTCCTTTACGAGAAGGAAATGAAAATTGTCTTGTTCTTGCAAGAATCATATGAAAGGACCACTGAGGGATGGTGCTTCATTTAATTCCAGCAATAAATCTAGACTATCTGAATGTTCATTACTTTCCAAGCTTGAAGCAAAACAATAATATAATCGATCAAACGCTAGTGGACGTTTTTATTCTTGTACATTACGTATTACTATGCTCAAAACAACGAAGCATCCATTATGCATTAGTAACACCTTGTATACAATTTGTGATGTAATTGTTGATCGTGTAGTTAATGACCGTAAGATGGGAACAAGCAATCCACGCGAATACGGTGTCTTCATGCCAAGAGGTACCGTGAAGAATACGTTGCAGGAGAACATATGTCTTTGACGTTGAAAAGCGTTGCAATGAATACTCTCGATGGGATACGGCATCTTGATATGCTCCACCAATTCACTTTACTATTAATAGAATGATTAGTATTAAAAAGCACTTTAAATAATAATAGAAATTAAAACAAAGACATTTATTGAAATAAGTTTTAAAATTTAATTGAAACTATAAATTTTGATTTAATTTGTCTTTATATAATTTTTCAATTAAGTTCTTTAAATAAGTATCGTTGTTAACTTAACATACAGTTATTCCGAATCGAAGAGTAGTGTAACAATGTGAAGCTGCATAAAGTGTCGCATCCAATTATACAATACGCAGTAACCAACCATTGGGCCCAGTGCGACCAACAAATCAGAGAGGACATTTCGATACTAACTCTTCTATTTTAGATCACAAAGGTTCTCGCCTCATGAGTATCTTCATGTTTCAATTATATAAAGCAGCATGAATTCCTTTTTACTACACACCTTCATCACAATCGTTGCTCCACATATTGTCACAACAGATATATTGGGATACCTGGCATTGCAGTAAACTTGAGCAAAGGTCAACTTCGCCGTATTGGGTGGCATTCTCTTTCCACTTCACCAATTTTACACATTTGTAATGACCAATTTATGAAAGTACGAATCGCTTTATTCGGACCCCGCTCTTCGGTTTTAAAATGAAGAACATTCTTTTAAGTTTTAAGTTTTAAGTTTTATTGTTTGTTTTTTTACTTCCATTTTATTAAATTTAGTTCACTCTTTTATTAAAATAAAATAAAATAAAATAAAAACATTGAGAATTCTATTATAGTATTTGTTTTAATTTACAGGAAAAGGGGTATTAAATAAACCTTCGAGTGAGAAGGTTTATAATATTTAAAAAGAACTTTCAATCAATAATTGCGTAGTGCCTCGCTTCTTTACGCCCACGTGCCTTGTAGAGGGCAAAAGGGTCGTTAGCTAAAATGGGCTTCAAAACTTTTCATCCTTGTGCAAAATATTTATGCCAATATGTAAATTTGATTTTGCTTAAAGTAACGGTCAGCTTTAAACTTTTGTGCAATAAAGTTCCCCCAGGGTCAGGGTAGAGTGTGAGGAAAACATATCTTTGACAGCAACAAGTCCCACTTCTAACTTAGCAAGTTGTCTCCGTGGCCAAGTTGGATAAGGTGCCTGACTACGAATCAGGAGATCGTGGGTTCAAGTCCCGCCGGAGATTCTGGAACCCAAAGTGTATTTCTTTTTGTTTTAGAGAAAGTAACTGTGGGATCAGATGCTTGACCTGCGTTTCAGTTTTGCCAAAGCAAAACCACGGAAACTCGTACAGGAAGTAGCCAAATTCCTGTTATATCCTTGTGAAATTTGTTTGTAAGCTAATCGATTCTCCATGTTCTCTTAAAAGGCTATGGTTTTAAACAGCACAGCACTATTTTTACAGCAAATCATCAAGACCTTAGTTTGAAACTGTGTACACTCAAACGTATAACTGTACATTAGTCTAATTCAAACATCCGAGGGAAAACAGAACCGATTATTCAAATTGTAGAAATCAAAATCATAGAACTATTACGATAAAAATGAAGAGGCCTTCAACAAGTGCCAAGGAAACAAGTGCCAAAGAAAGTTTAGCTTAATCAGCGATGCCTTGCAGAAGTGTAGATCAAACCGGAGGTACTTGTGTAGTACATAGAATTCTAAACCCCAACGTAATCAGCCAGACTGTAGTGTCTTTCCGAATACTGTCTCCTATCCTTTGGTTTGCAAGCTAGCAAGCATTGAAGGATAGCTTTTCCATTTTTGAAACATTCATTAAAAACATTCAATACATCAGTTGTCAGTATGAAAAAAGAATCATTAAAAAATGAACTGAACTTTCATTTATTGAACTTGTATATCAAGTACCCTCTTTTAAGTAAAATACACCGTAAGATATGAAGCGTATCAGTATGAAAAGAAACCAACAAAAATGTTAACCTCACTAATCTTGAGGTGAGTGCCTTCGCGCGGAATCGAACCACGGTCGTCACGGCCACAACGTGACGTTCTACCATTGAACTACGAAAGCTTGATTTTACCCAGCAGGTTGCGTAAAACCACATTTTAACTAAATGTTTAGCAATGACAGGCTTTAAGCTTCAAAAGCTTGTTCTTAATCTTCTACTGTGAGTGGGACTCGAACCCACGTCCTTTCGGACCACGGCCTAAACGTGGCACCTTAACCGCTCGGTCATCACAGCTCAATGGACTATTCACGGCCCAATAATACAACATTAACATCCCAAAGAATAACTCCACAACATAAGTTGAGGTTTAGTAACCCCAATTTCCTTTGGCACAATTAATTATCATTTCGCAGTAACAAAATTGCGACTGGTTTGTGGAGTTTGTTTCCAGCTTAACTTAGACCACGGTTTTGAGAAAATATCAGATATAACGATCATTATTAAATAGGATCACCCGATTGAGGCGATCGAACCCAACCCAAGAGTAACACGCACTATCGTTGGGCAAACTGAGATTCCTAAGGAAGAATACCAGTGTTTTGACACTCCTAATTCACGTGGTATAAAAAACTTGCTACGATTCTCACCACACATAAAACGAACCTCCGATAACGCTTTCCTCTGATTAAGAACATGCTAACCAAGACAACTTTTCCAAGCTTCCTCTAGATCTTGCCGGGGTTCGCTTAAAGAAAATACTTAAAAAACCATTCCTTTGACAAATAAAAAAGGGAGCTCCACCAGTTCCTTACTTACTCCAAATAGAATATAGCAAGAACTAATGAAACTCCCTTTCTACTTCGTCACAATTGCGTTTCTTTATCTAAACTCTAACACTCCTAATCACCTTCCCAATAATATACTATCCAACTCCAAGGCCCCCACCTTTCCATACCAAACTCTATGCAACATACTATCAACTTCTCACCTCATCTAGTTCTCCTTTCAAAATAGCCTATTGTTTCCTCTACCAACCCACTAACAACCCATGTTCCCTGCCCTAGTATTATTAAATATCCAAGAACAACTTCATCCCCAATTCATCTACACCTTCATCCCGGGAGTCACCAACAATAAAAAATTGAAAAAAAGGAAAGAAAAAACTTTATACAAAAAGTACAAAGAACAGATCAACGGAACGAAGGCCAAACCTCAGCAGATCGTAGGGCAAGGCCTACTCTCATGCTTACAGTACCCCGTCCAAGCTAAGTCGTCTACAAAGGATCTCTTGCTTGATTCGTTGAAATTGTGATGAGAGAAAGCGCTGATTTTGACAGCACTGGTTTCAATCGGTTTACAAAAATTATTGTATAGATACTCGTAGTAACTAATCAAGCATGTAATATCATCGCCTTCAGCATCGTTTCGGACTTAGAGGCGTTCAGCCCTGAACGAACGCATGATAGCTTTGCGGCATTGACTTTTCAGACAACCGCGTTACCAATGATGCGGTCCAAAGGTTCCTCTCGTACTAACCTGAACTACTGGTACGACAACAATTTCATCAGTAGGGTAAAACTAACCTGTCTCACGACGGTCTAAACCCAGCTCACGTTCCCTTTTAACGGGTGAACAATCCGACCATTGCGCCCTTCTGCAAGCGCAGGATAGGAAGAGCCGACATCGAAGGATCAAAAAGCAACGTCGCTATGAACGCTTGGCTGCCACAAGCCAGTTATCCCTGTGGTAACTTTTCTGACACCTCTAGCTTGAAATTCTAAAACACTAAAGGATCGATAGGCCATGCTTTCACAGTTTGTATTCACACTGAAAATCAAAATCAAGAGAGCTTTTACCCTTTTGCGCTAAGTGAGATTTCTGTTCTCACGGAGCTCTCCTTAGGACACCTGTGTTCTCTTCTAACAGATGTGCCGCCCCAGCCAAACTCCCCACCTGACAATTTCTATCGCGGTGATTGCCTTCTATAAAGAGACTTATGTACCAGAACTTGAATGCTTTATCAACATTCAAGTCACACTGTGACGATATAAGTAAAACGTCGATGTGAGTGGCGGTATTTCAAGGTTGCTACAAGTAGCTCCCGCCTATTCTACACCTCACATGACATTTCACAATGTCAGACTAGAGTCAAGCTCAACAGGGTCTTCTTTCCCCGCTGATTCTTCCAAGCCCGTTCCCTTGGCTGTGGTTTCGCTAGATAGTAAATAGGGACAGTGGGAATCTCGTTAATCCATTCATGCGCGTCACTAGTTAGATGACGAGGCATTTGGCTACCTTAAGAGAGTCATAGTTACTCCCGCCGTTTACCCGCGCTTTTTTGAATTACTTCACGATGACATTCAGAGCACTGGGCAGAAATCACATTGCGTCAACATCGTTTCCGACCATCGCAATGCTTTGTTTTAATTAAACAGTCGGATTCCCCTTGATCGCTCCAGTTCTGAGTCGGTGTTTAACCGTTGCCTGGTGAGTGGTTGGAATAAGTAAGACGGGTCAGCCCGACCACGCATCGATTGCTCAACACATGTAGGCCATCCCACACAAACACACCCCAACCGCCAAACAACCACACCCTCAGAGCCAATTCTTATCCCAAAGTTACGAATCTATTTTGCCGACTTCCCTTATCTACATTCTTCTATTGACTAGAGACTTTTCATCTTGGAGACCTGTTGCGGTTATCAGTACGGCCAGAGGCAAAATGATGCCGCCCTTTGGATTTTCACGGGCCGTCGAACATGCACCGGACAACCCCAAAACTGGGCTGCTCTGCTTCTTCAATCGCCCCCTCGCTCCGCAAAGGACTTCCGGGGTGATTAATTAAAGAAAGAATTAAAAAGAAAAGAGAACTCTTCCCGGGATGCTCGCCAACGTCTCCAAACAGCGCTAGCGTTACCGCATTAAACACTAACCTCTGGTTTGCGAATATTAACGCAATTCCCTTTCGCACGCGGATTGATATCTTTCAAACAATCATCCATTCCACCATCTCAGGCCATGCTTAGGACCGACTCACTCGCGTCCAATTGCTGTTCACGCGAAACCTTTCCCCACTTCAGTCTACAAGGATCTCTCTTGTATACTTGCTACTACCACCAAGATCTGCACTAGAGGCCGTTCCACGCAGGTTCACACCAAACGCTTCAACACATAACCCCCACGCCCTCCTACTCATCCTGATTTATACGAATCAAGATGGCACAGTATAAGTAGATCGCTGAAGCGCCATCCATTTTCAGGGCTAATCCATTCGGCAGGTGAGTTGTTACACACTCCTTAGCGGGTTCCGACTTCCATGGCCACCGTCCTGCTGTCTAGATGAACCAACACCTTTTGTGGGATCTCATGAGCGAACATTCTGGCACTTTAACTGTGCGTTCGGATCATCCCGCATCGCCAGCTCTGCTTACCAGAGATGGCCCACTAATAACTCAGATTCAATCACGCAGTTCACTCAAGCAACCGCATGTTCTCACCCATTTAAAGTTTGAGAATAGGTCGAGGACATTTCGTCCCCAATGCCTCTAATCATTCGCTTTACCTGATGAAACTCTACACGAGTTATAGCTATCCTAAGGGAAATTTCGGAGGGAACCAGCTACTAGATGGTTCGATTAGTCTTTCGCCCCTATACTCAGTTTTCACGATCGATTTGCACGTCAGAACCGTTTGCAGGCTTCCATCAGAGTTTCCCCTGACTTTACCCTATCCAAGCATAGTTCACCATCTTTCGGGTCGCTACGAATACGCTCCAACTCAAATCTTTCACCGTAGATCATGATCGGCCGATACTGATGACAGTACCATAGCTTCGCTTTCACTTCGCGCTCTGGTTTTCATCACCAAAACACTCGCACATTCGTAACACTCCTTGAACCGTGTTTCAAGACGGGCGGTTTGCACTCATTTCGTCGACATCCTAGATATGAAATATTCCTCTGTCGGTAGCGAGGGTCGGAAATCAAGGCCCCGGAACAAACCGCTTGCCAAGACACTATTCCCTCGCACAGCCAACACATGCCGACCAGCGCTCATTGTCACACTGACTTCCGAAAAAGACAGCTGAAAACAACAAACACCAACACTGGGCGCAAACCCTTCCCTTTCAACGATTTCAGGTACTTTTCACTCTCTTTTCAAAGTTCTTTTCATCTTTCCTTCACAGTACTTTTCCACTATCGGTCTCTCGTCAATATTTAGCTTTAGATGGAATTTACCACCCACTTGGCGCTGCAGTCCCAAGCAACACGACTCCTTGAATACACTCCGTACGTTCTGTATAACAAAAAAAGCCACGAACGGGACTTTCACCCTGTATCGTGCCCACTTCCATGGGACTTTGACCTTTTCACAAAACTGGATGCGCATCGACAGACTACAATTCTTTTCTTTAAAAAAAGATTTTCATGATGAGCTCTTCCCGCTTCGCTCGCCGCTACTGAGGGAATCCCGGTTGGTTTCTTTTCCTCTGCTTAATTATATGCTTAAATTCAGCAGGTCTTCTTTCCAACATGAGGTTTGAATATTATAGTAAAAATGCTGTAATTTTTTAGATCATCCAGCAAGTTTTTATGCTTTTGTTAAATTCTTCAGGCCAATCTGATAAATTATCAAATAATACACCCATCCATCGACTCTGTTATTTACAATCAAATATCAGAAGTGAAAGAAACAAACACTCAAGCAGGAATGCTACCGCATAACACGGAAGCGCAATGTGCGTTCAAAAATTTGATGCTCGCTAATTCTGCAATTCACACTACGTATCGCATTTCGCTGCGTTCTTCATCGTTACGAGAGCCTAGACATCCATCGCTGAAAGTCATATTTAACTTTTAATAATTAAAAAATATAAGAAAAAAATAGATTTAAAAACCAACTCCAATAAAAATAACAATAATTGTGATAATGATCCTTCCGCAGGTTCACCTACGGAAACCTTGTTACGACTTCACCTTCCTCTAAACAATAAGATTCACCCGAGTTCTGCCTCTGTCCAAAAATTAATCCAAACAGAAACATCCCATGGTTTCATCGGACCGTTCAATCGGTAGGTGCGACGGGCGGTGTGTACAAAGGGCAGGGACGTATTCAATGCAAGCTGATGACTTGCGTTTACTAGGAATTCCTCGTTGGAGATTAATAATTGCAAAAATCTAGCCCCAGCACGATGAGCGTTCCAAGGATTAGCCAGGCCTTCCGACCAAGCACTCAATTCCAAAAATAGAATTAAAACCCGATGAACCCATCAGTGTAGCGCGCGTGCGGCCCAGAACATCTAAGGGCATCACAGACCTGTTATTGCCTCGAACTTCCTGCCCGTAAACCGGACATGTCCCTCTAAGAAGTTAAAAACGTACTATGTTGCCATACCACGCACTATTTAGTAGGCCGAGGTCTCGTTCGTTAACGGAATTAACCAGACAAATCACTCCACCAACTAAGAACGGCCATGCACCACCACCCATAGAATCATGAAAGAGCTCTCAATCTGTCAATCCTACCTATGTCTGGACCTGGTAAGTTTTCCCGTGTTGAGTCAAATTAAGCCGCAGGCTCCACTCCTGGTGGTGCCCTTCCGTCAATTCCTTTAAGTTTCAGCCTTGCGACCATACTCCCCCCGGAACCCAAAGACTTTGATTTCTCATGTGCTGCTGCTGAGGCCCATAAAATAAAGCACCCAACAATCGCAAGTCGGCATCGTTTACGGTCTAGACTACGATGGTATCTAATCATCTTCGATCCCCAGACTTTCGTTCTTGATTAATGAAAACATGCTTGGTAAATGCCTTCGCTCTAGTTCGTCTTTCGGAAATCCAAGAATTTCACCTCTAGCTCCTAAATACGAATACCCCCAACTGTTCCTATTAACCATTACTCAGGCGTGCAAACCAACAAAATAGCACCCAAGTCCTATCTTATCATCCCATAATAAACATACCGGTCATACGACCTGCTTGGAACACTCTGCTTTGATTACAGTGAAAGATTTCTCCCCAATAAAGAAAAGAAAAGATGGCCAAGGCAACACAGACAATCAATCCCCATTCAGGGAAAGCACCGGTCGCCCATGCCAGAAATTCAACTACGAGCTTTTTAACTGCAACAACTTTAGCATATGCTTCTGGAGCTGGAATTACCGCGGCTGCTGGCACCAGACTTGCCCTCCAGTTGATCCTCGATGAGGGTTTTACATTGCTCTCATTCCGATAGCAAAACGCATACACGCTTCGCATCGATATTTCTCGTCACTACCTCGTGGAGTCCACAGTGGGTAATTTACGCGCCTGCTGCTATCCTTGGATATGGTAGCCGTCTCTCAGGCTCCCTCTCCGGAGTCGAGCCCTAACTCTCCGTCACCCGTTATAGTCACCGTAGTCCAATACACTACCGTCGACAACTGATGGGGCAGAAACTCAAACGATTCATCGACCAAAAATAGTCAATCTGCTCAATTATCATGATTCACCAATAAAATCGGCTTCAATCTAATAAGTGCAGCCCCATCGGGGCTCTTACAGCATGTATTATTTCCAGAATTACTGCAGGTATCCATATAAAAGAAACTACCGAAGAAATTATTACTGATATAATGAGCCGTTCGCAGTCTCACAGTACAATCGCTTATACTTACACATGCATGGCTTAATCTTTGAGACGAGCATATGACTACTGGCAGGATCAACCAGATTGCTATTTTTATTTTATTTAAAATGGTATTAAAACCATTCTAAACAAATTTCTTCAACAATCAAAGTGTATTTCAAAACTCAGCCAATCGTCCTTTTCAACCTTGACCAATCTCACGCCAAAGAATGTTTTATTATACATCCCTAGGGAAGACTTCGATGTGAAGTGCAGCACGCTTCTGAAGAAATCTTCATCCACATGCAACGGTCCTCACTCCTTCGGTTCAGATCAAAACTTTGCGAAGATCTACGTAACAATACGAAGCTTCAAGACCGCGACAGCTTCAAAATGCACCCAAACGGTACACACTGTCTCAGCTCCAATTTTAGCGCATTAATCAGGAAGTATTTTCGTTCTTCACAAGTTCAACAGAGTTGAACCCGTCCGCACACACTCTTCCTCGCGCCACCTCGAGAACTCACAAAATCAACAACAGTTGGAACTTGTCAACTGTTCTGTTCTGTTCTGACGGTTTCCCGTTCAGTGGCCGCGTTGAACAAGGGCCCTCCGACACAGAATATGTGAATCAATATTGCAAGTGTTTGCTTGTTTTGGAGGTTTGAAAAGACCAAATAAACGGTAGCAAGTTTGAAAATTGCCAAATATTTTTTCCGGAATTTCTATAAATTCAAAAAGTGGAAATTGCTGTGGGGAATTTCTTCCAAAAACTTGATCTGGTACCTTGGGTCAGGTTTGCTGCATGGACAGTTGAAGTACCTGTGATACTAAGATGAATAGGAATATATATATAAATTTATTAGCGGATCAGATTATTAATACCCTTAAGCGGATAGCAACAAATAGAATGTAAACAAACACTGGCTGATTTCGAACAACACGAGACATAAATCTTCGCATTGCACAGTATTGAAGCGTAGCAGCTTACTATGTGCACAAGTGTGTGTCTACAAGGACGTTTTAATCATAAACTTGCTCAGTCCAAGGCTGCTTGTCATAGGCTGCTTGTGGCAGTTTGAAGATCGAAGAAAGCTCTCGCATCCTCATCTGCTGACCCAAGGTCATTACAAATACATTTGCCCCATATTCCATATCAACAAAAACCAGAGAAAACTTTCAATTCTTTCAAGCTAAAAGTTTCTTTTCCTTTTTACTTAAAAGAAACGTTTAAAAGAAAACCTTTTTATCGAAAATCTTTTACAGATTATTGCAGAGTAGCTTGTGCTGTGAAGCGTGGAGAGGTATGGAGAGGTAGTCTGATAAGGATGACGAACTCAGGAGTAAGAGAAAGAGGATGAAATATGAGTTATCGGGGTTTCAGGTCTGCATACAGGCAGGTTAATGTGTGGACAGGAGAGCTTGGTTAGGTTAGCTGTATATTACTTGAATACAGATAAAAAGAACCTCTCTTATTGTGCACGCTATCGTGCAACAAGGAAATCGCACACCTATCTAAGATGAAGTCTTAGGCAAGAATGCCCAAAATCTGTGCCCACTCACAGCCACCATAGTCTCACCGACCTCACCTAGCTGGACTCCTTAGTCTCCGCTTTAGCTTAAATAACTCATTCATCAGCTTAGTTCTCTCAAAGAGTTGCGACTGCTGTCCGTGCACGCATCCTCTTCGTTCACCTTTCTGTAGGCTAGCCTATCCTTCTACAAATCCTTCTCTTTTCTCGCGATCGCCTTTCAATCGACCAGGGGTCTCGTCACACGGATCATGTCTTCTCTTCAATTGCCTCTCAATCAACCAAGAAACGCGATACAGATTACATTTTCCACTATTTCTGCGAAGATTAGTAAAGTCGAAATCGAGACTATTTGAAAATGCATATCCTTAGTTCTAGCTCTCATCGACTGCAAAATTCACTACCAGAATGAGAATTCTCTGAAGGCATTTGATATAATTGCTAAAACTGAATCTTTATTTATTTATTCTAAGTTTCTTTAAGGATGTTTTGAATCCTTTTACTCAATTGCTTGATTTCATCTACGTTGCCACCACCCGTCATGTCAACATAAAGAGGATTGATTCCCAACCAACCGCCAAATACGCCTATCCACTCGCTTTGGTCCTTCATAGCCTGCTCAACTACAACTGGAATCATTCGAACGGGAGACTTTCTCTTTACCAGGTACTCAAACTCGTAACGGCAGTAATCTGTTCTTGTGCGGTCAGAGTTTACCTTCTCCATGTATTCTCTTGTAACAAAGATAACGCCTACCTTAGAATCATCGATACCCTGAGTCATTATATGAGTAATCTCACCGTATCGCATCTCGTTTCGATCGAGCCAACATGATACACCATGATCCTTAGTCAATACATCACTTACAGAACACACAAGGTCATGTGTAGAATTGTCCTTGCCCCAAGCGTGTGACAAGAAGACGTCATACTTCTTCTCTCGTGGTGCTGTTATCTTCGATTTCAACTCTTTGGCCTCATCTTTACTAGCAAAAAACAATCGAAAGGATGACAGCCTCAATATTTTCTTGCGCTCAACAAACGGGACCTTACCGCGTCGTGCGTTTGCCAAAATACTAATAGAGGCACAACTTTGATCATTTGTGGTACCATCACAGCTCAAAAACAACCTTGGATTCAATTTCTGTTTCATGAAAGCTTCATCTATCGATTGCAGTTGAGCGTGCAGTAGTTGTACAATGTTTGTTATTAGCCTCTGTAAATCGCTGCTTTCGTCTACTGCATCATTTTCAAGATACATGACAATACGACGTCGAGTATCATACGGAACCAAAAGGACAGAAATGCCATCAAATATGATGCTTGCCGCATTTGCGTACACCTGCTGAACCTCAACGAACCCTTCAGGGAAATTTGACACCATACTCGCAATAAAGCGTTGAAATACTCCTCTGGGGAAAAAGTCAAACTCAATATACACTAAAGCGGCGCCTTCAAATTTCGACAAGAGACCCTTGAGCTCATTCTTAGAGATAGTCTCTAATAAACTGGGAATTAACAAAGCTCCCTCTGCGTCCAAGTCTCCTATCCATGGGCTTCTGCTCGCCAGAAGCATTTCTGTCATGAGTTCAGAAAAGTACTTCACTAAAAATGGTCGACCCCATAACATTGACAGAAATAATTGACTTGCGACACCGCGTTCCTTCCAAGTCTCTAAGTCAGCATACCAATCTGTTGGTATCTCAACCTCTGTAACTGCTTCTTTCATTTTTTTCACATGCGCCTTCATATGCATTGGATCACAAATTACTCGTGACAAGTTGTCCAGCAGCCACTGAGGTTGCAGGATCACATAGTTTGCCAGAAGAGGCGTCGAGGTGAGATGCACAATTACCCCCAGCTCGTGCATGAACTCTAGCATCTTCGTAGTGTCATCTTTTGAAATGCCACAGGATCCCTTTGCAAGCTCATACACAGCATTGAGCTCTATGTAGTCTTTATTAGTTCTGAACATACGATCGAAACAGAGAGACCACCGGAGTGGTACCGCCTTCGTTACATATTCTTCCTTGGCAGCTGTAGTCACGAGAAGATTGCGAAGGAGTTCACAACGTGAAACATTCTGCCTTTCAGTATTATCCACAGGGTAAAAACTCCGATTTTCTTCTATATTTCTCACATGTTGGAGGCCTCCAGCCTGAGCTAGAAGCACTCCCAACTCACTATCAACGAGATTTAGATCTTCATCAGTATCCTGCAGAGCGTCGAGATATGTTCCCACAAGAACAAACTTGGCTCCATTCGAATGTAATCGTATCGAGTCTAGCCAGAATCTAATTGTATTCAGTGCTGCCTCTCTGTCCTCCATTAACTCGTAGTCGGACGAGTTCTGGAACTTCTGCTTTCCAATGACTTCTCGCATGTCGAAAACGATGACGTAGACACCATACTTGGTTAGAAATAGGTGGTGCAAAACGTAGAAAACATCCTGCCCGCCATAATCCCAAATAGAAAAACTGATATCGGTTTCAACCATTTTGCGACCTCTCTCTTCTAGTTGAACCTTCACATCTGCTCTGTAAGATTTTATCACTTCCTCAGAATCAATCTTTAGCTTAGGATTATCATCTGATTGAAGTGCAGAAATGCTTGACTCCGAAATCCGGCGCTTCTTTGCAGGAACATTATTCGAGAGAAGAGCCTGCGAAGATCTTGCGGTGAGATTTCTTTGCCCTTGAAATAATTGATGTTTTGCGAGAGCCTCATGGAGGTCAGCAGAATGAATGCCCATGGGGTCTTCTTTCCAGTCCTTCGTGCGAATCACCTTGAGGTCAACACCAATAGTCGAGTCATGCTCCGCTACGAATGATTGACCGAGTAAAGTGCGAATAGTTGATGTCTTACCAGAGCCTCCCTTTCCAACTACCATCAACTTCGCTCGGCCCCATCGCACCTTTTCATCTTTTGAGAAAGCATTCATTGCAGACTTTGTGAATTGGTCAACTATATCTTTCGCCAATTTTAAGCGGTCAACAATGTGATCTTTCACATATTGAGGGAATTTAGAATCGACACTGCCAACGTACACAACTCTGATTCGTTAGTTTAAATCATTTTCAAGCTTCATTTCATTTCACTCAAGCTTTCGATAAAATTAATTTAATTTGTACAAACTCACGATAATTTCTGGAGAACATGATTTTGATCCAGTGCCGCAGCCACTGCCTTGACGCCCTCTAAGCCGATATTGTTCTCCCGAAGACTGTCGATTTGATTGAATGATGGCAAGCAATACATTACACGTTACATATTACAAAAGATGCACGCATGCATGCATGGACGTGAGTGATCTAGGTTAGCTTTCAGCATTTTTCTTTGTTGTGTTGTCATTTTGCTCTTTGTTCGATGGATGTATACTCACTCAAACAGACAACTCATCCATCCATAAAAAAAACGAGCAATTGCATAAACTTGTCAAACAACACCGACCCACCCACCAAACAACAAACCAAGAATCATGTACAAACAAGTCCACGAGCTGCGGTGTTGCGTAGACAACTTACGATAGTGATGCCAGCGACCGGTTCTCTTTCAGCGCCCCAGCGACTGCCTTGGCGCCCTCTGAGCCGATATCGTTCCGCGAAAGACTGTCGATTTGATTGAATGATGGCAAGCAATACATTACACGTTACATATTACAAAAGATGCACGCATGCATGCATGGACGTGAGTGATCTAGGTTAGCTTTCAGCATTTTTCTTTGTTGTGTTGTCATTTTGCTCTTTGTTCGATGGATGTATACTCACTCAAACAGACAACTCATCCATCCATAAAAAAAACGAGCAATTGCATAAACTTGTCAAACAACACCGACCCACCCACCAAACAACAAACCAAGAATCATGTACAAACAAGTCCACGAGCTGCGGTGTTGCGTAGACAACTTACGATAGTGATGCCAGCGACCGGTTCTCTTTCAGCGCCCCAGCGACTGCCTTGGCGCCCTCTGAGCCGATATCGTTCCGCGAAAGACTGTCGATTTGATTGAATGATGGCAAGCAATACATTACACGTTACATATTACAAAAGATGCACGCATGCATGCATGGACGTGAGTGATCTAGGTTGGCTTTCAGCATTTATCTTTGTTGTGTTGCCATTTTGCTCTTTGTTCGATGGATGTATACTCACTCAAACAGACAACTTATCCATCCATCAAACAAACAATCAATTGCATAAACTTGCAAAACAACACCGACCCACCCACCAAACAACAAACCAAGCATCATGTACAAACAAGTCCACGAGCTGCGGTGTTGCGTAGACAACTTACTTGAGTGATGTCAGCGATCGGTTCTCTTTCAGCGCCGCAGCCACTGCCTTGGCGCCCTCTGAGCCGATATTGTTCTCCCGAAGACTGTCGATTTGATTGAATGATGGCAAGCAATACATTACACGTTACATATTACAATAGATGCACGCATGCATGCATGGACGTGAGTGATCTAGGTTGGCTTTCAGCATTTATCTTTGTTGTGTTGTCATTTTGCTCTTTGTTCGATGGATGTATACTCACTCAAACAGACAACCCATCCATCCATCAAACAAACAAGAGATTGCATAAACTTGCAAAACAACACCGACCCACCCATCAAACAACAAACCAAGCATCATGTACAAACAAGTCCACGAGTTGCGGTGTTGCGTAGATAACTTACTCAAGTGATGTCAGCGACCGGTTTTCTTTCAGCGCCGCAGCCACTGCCTTGGCGCCCGCGTCGCCGATATCGTTGTGGTCAAGACTGTCGATTTGATTGAATGATGGCAAGCATTACATTACACATTACATATTACAAAAGATGCAATAGATCCATGCATGCATAGACGTGAGTGATCTAGATTGGCTTTCAGCATTTATCTTTGTTGTGTTGTCATTTTGCTCTTTGTTCGATGGATGTATACTCACACAAACAGACAACCCATCCATCCATCAAACAAACAAGCGATTGCATAAACTTGCAAAACAACACCGACCCACCCACCAAACAACAAACCAAGAATCATGTACAAACAAGTCCACGAGCTGCGGTGTTGCGTAGACAACTTACTCAAGCCATGTCAGCGACCGGTTCTCTTTCAGCGCCGCAGCCACTGCCTTGGCGCCCTCTGAGCCGATATCGTTGCGTTCAAGACTGTCGATTTGATTGAATGATGGCAAGCAATACATTACACGTTACATATTACAATAGATGCACGCATGCATGCATGGACGTGAGTGATCTAGGTTGGCTTTCAGCATTTATCTTTGTTGTGTTGTCATTTTGCTCTTTGTTCGATGGATGTATACTCACTCAAACAGACAACTCATCCATCCATCAAACAAACAAGAGATTGCATAAACTTGCAAAACAACACTGACCCACCCACCAAACAACAAACCAAGCATCATGTACAAACGAGTCCATACGCTACGGTGTTGCGTAGACAACTTACTCAAGTGATGTCAGCGACTGGTTCTCTTTCAGCGCCGCAGCCACTGCCTTGGCACCCTCGTCGCCGATCTTTTTCCAAGAAAGACTGTCGAATTGATTGAATGATGGCAAGCAATATATTACATTGCATGAGAGGCACGTATGCAGGCGTGAACGTGAGTGATCTAAGTTGGCTTTTAGGATTTCCTCTTTGTTGTGTTGTCATTTTCCTCTTTGATTAATGCATAATCAATGAATCAATGAATCAATGAATCAATGAATCAATGAATCAATGAATCAATGAATCAAGCAAGCAAGCAAGCAAGCAAGCAAGCAAGCAAGCAAGCAAGCAAGCAAGCAAGCAAGCAAGCAAGCAAGCAAGCAAGCAAGCAAGCAAGCAAGCAAGCAAGCAAGCAAGCAAGCAAGCAAGCAAGCAAGCAAGCAAGCAAGCAAGCAAGCAAGCAAGCAAGCAAGCAAGCAAGCAAGCAAGCAAGCAAGCGAGCGAGCGTGTTAACTTACCTCAATGTTGTAGCGCCATTCCGAAGCTGTTCAAGGGCATAGACAACACGTGGGTGGTCCGACATCGCAGCAAGTAAAGATCTATACCTGAAACAGCGTGCGCGTGCTTGTATCCCTTCAGCTAAGCTCGTGGCACAGTCTCAGTCGTTGTAGAAGGTTTCGAACCTACTGGACATAAAGCTGCAAGTCGATGACAGGGTTGTGCACATGTCTGACTTACTGAGTTACTATGGTTTTCCCTAAGAAAGAGATATGCTCTCGAAGTGAAAGGATATTTTACTATTACGAACCTAACCTTCCCTACTCAGCCTCGGGTTCTGCATGTGCTGACCTCCTTTCTTTCTCGCTCTTTCAAGACTATTACTATTTCGTAAAGCCTACTACTGGAATATCTTCTCCAGTGATATTGCTCCAGAGGTTCTAGCAGTACTACCCCTTAGTACTACCTACTATGAACTAGATAGTCATAGAAGTAAGAAGTAAACAACAACCCACTGAATACTATGTATATATCCATCATGCACCATTCTGAGAGTACATTCGATCATACCACGCGGGTAACACCTCATCTCATTCGCACTGAGAAGTAAAGTCGCGTAGGGCCGGGTCAGTAGTATGATAGGGGACTGCATGCGAAGCCCCGGTGTTGAATGTTTTTTTCCTTTTTTTTAAAATTTTTTTTAATTTTTTAAAGTTAACCCTCCAAACGAAAAAAGGCAACTCCACAATTAACTTTTATAGAAGTGAGTAGAGAGTACCTACCATTACATACCGTCTGGATCCTCTTTAGCGCATGTGAATAAGATATGATGGCAAGATCTCTTGCTCATTCGTGCATGCGAATGAGATATGACGGCAAGATCTCTTGCTCATTCGTGAAAGGCATCATGTTCAACAAGTTCAGCATTTCTACTTTGTATGCAAGTGAGGGAGAAACTCATTTTTGCATCGTCATTTGCATGAGCCAATAAAACAGAATCATTGGCGAGCACTTCATCTAGGGGTTTTCAATAATGGTTCGGGTCTTGTCACTCCTGGAGAATCAGCCGTGGTGTACTGGATTCTCATTAAACATAGAAGTTACATACATTATTTGTTTTTCAAATTGATGCTCATCAATAGCAAAATAACATAATTGTATTCTTGTCCTGGCCCGCGAAGAGAAGTCTTCCCAACAAGTGCCTTTTCTAGAACATGTCAAGATAACGGAACACTCGCATCTCTGCTTTCGAAACCTTCGAAGACATTCAACTCATATACTTTCACTGTGTTGACCCAGAGTCACCTGGTCCAGGCTAATAAGGTCAAAATATGGAACACTCGACATCTGATAATTGGAAATCATTTGTTTGCGTAGTTCTAAGTAAATACCATATAATTACAGAAAACAAAAGGTCAATCAAGAGTATACTATCTATGTGTACCCTATACACAATGGTTAAAACATATTTGGTCATAGCACGCGGGTAACACCTCATCTCATTCGCAATGAGAATTAAAAAGTCGCATTTCTTATATCATTGGAAATCAACTCCAAGACCCGGAGGTATGTAAGTGGAGTGTAAACTAATGTCTATACCTATGCACCAACATCAAGGTAACTGTATCTTTTGCATCTCCAGGCAGCTGGAAAAGGTAGACGCTCAATCCGCTGAAACAAAGGTATCTCCATTATTTATTTATTTTTATTTAACTAAAGAAGAACCTAGCTAGCAAACCCCCCAAAGAGAAATTTTAAAGAAAGTAGATTGTCGTAGATCTCGGTGGCAAGAAACCTTAAAGATCTGAGACAGCATAAAATGCTGTAACAATCATTCAAGACTATTGCAAATTAGCTTGTGCAGTGAAGCGTGCAAAGGTAATCTAACAAGGATGGTGAACTCACAAGAGAATGAGGATGAAATTTATGTTATCTGGGATTCGGTTCTGGATACAGGCAGGATAAATACATTATTTCAGTCCAATAGGCAGGAGAGCTAGGTTAGGTTAGAAACTTAGTGTATATTACTTCAATAAAGACCTAAGGTAAGATTTAGCTTTGGAGGAATCCTTGCTGAAAGGTGATACTGATTAGCGTGAGGTTGACTGTAAAGATGAAGGCAAGAAGCTTGATGAAGGTTATAAGAAGGTTGATTTAAGTGTTAGCGAACTGCTGTCCTGGGGAATGAATTCCAAGACAGATGAATTCATGTAGTAATTAGGGAGATTAAGACATTCTTGAACGTGGTTAGAGATAATCGATGGGGTTAGGTTATCCAACCTTCTCCAACAATCGATTCAAGCTAAACCAAGCTTGGGTGTCGGTAATGTGTATTCACACTTCTAGTTATTGGCTTCAGCAGCCACATGAGTCTGGCTGCCTATTCTTGTTCTCATGTAAACCTTATCTCTATTGGGTTTTACAAAGGGACACCAAGAACTCTAGCAATGTCTTGTCTACTAGTTCCTTCGATTGGAGATCTCAGCAATCCTTCAAAAACGGGACTTATGCAAAATTAAGAATCGGAGGTACACATCAAAAGCGAACATTTTCTATCAAGATTGTTGGCAAGTCGGTTGCTGATGTCCACGGTTTATGACATGACATCCTGAAAGAAGGCTGCTTTGATGTAGTGGAAAGGCTCAACTATCCTTTTGTCAATATTCCTGGTGCAAAAGGATAAGATTTGAAGGTTTGGGTGAGAATATTTGTATGCTTCTTGCTGTTCGGTGTAACATTACAAACCACCTTGCACCACAGGTGGCGTTCCGAGAACGCGTGATATGTCTCATTCGTAACCACATTGTTTCCTAGCATGCACGTTTAGCCTGAAAGACACTAGTATATATTGAATTGGACAAACCATAGTCTTATGTATGTTAATTATTAACTTTTAACCGCAGATAATTTTTTTAAATAGAAAACAAGCTCAGATAGTAAAGAGGGGCAGAATTTTTTTCTGTTCATTCTGCTCCTTTTAATTAACAATATGTTTCTATCAGCTGCAACTTAAAGTTCTACTAGACGAGCTATAGAGTTTGTATATATTATACGTTACTTGGTTCATTCAAATATGTAATTTGAGAAAAGTGTTGCAATTCATATATGATAGACTTGGAGATCCATCTGTAGTAAACATGCCTTAGAAATAAAATCAGAAAATAACAAAACCCAAGAGGTTTCCCCAATCTTAATAAACTATAGTTGATACGAAATCTTCACCTTCGTATAAAAAATGATCATTTTCTGAACTAGTATAACATCCTACCTGCTCGTCACGAAACAAGCTGATTTTTGTAGATTATTTTTGTTTGTTTTCAAGAAGTTGTTTTCAAATCTGAGTTTCAAGTCAACGGTTTGAGAAGAAATATCTGAAAATGAAGATTGATACATTTTGCATCGAGATTTCGATAGTAAATGTTTGAGGGAACCTCTTTCCTTATAATAAACAGGGTTGGCTGAGGCAAACTGAAAGAACCCCCCCCCCCCTCCCCTTAAAAGTATTAAAATATAAACACACAAAGCGACATCAGTCCAGCAATAGAAAAGAATTAAGTTCGCTTTGTACCATTTGCACTCGAATATTTCAGACTTGCATCTTTGTTTTCAGCATGAAGGTCTGATGTTGAAGACATTTTTCGACCAGCGACCAAAAAATTTGCATCCTCTGGTAAGAGAGAGAGACTAATTTGTTGCGTGTCATGTTGGTGATCTCTTCGTATGTGAGACTTTTGGTCCTTAAAGCTGGATTCAGAAGGAGAATTTTGATACTCATGATCCCCATTCTCGTCATTGCTCTCGCTCGATTGGCCATTAGAAGATGACGAATGGGAGGATGCACCGAAAAAGCGAGTGCTTGCCATGCGACCTAAAGATGTAATTGCTTTGTGTGGAGATAGCAAATCTGTACTGATGTGAACCTGATGATGATCTTTTTTAGAGGCGAGCATTTGTTCTTTAGTTGGATACATATCGCCAATCCTCTTGCGAGCCTTCTCTGGAGCAAGAGCTTCATCGCCAGTGAGCTTCAGGAGCGTCGGAGATACCCGACCTACAGGTTTGACAACAATTGTTGATCGCAGTGCAGTCTCTGTTGAAGGCGCAGTAGCTGGCCTCTGAGTTTGCTTTTGTGCATTGGGAGAACGCCGTGTGGCTGAGAAGTTGCTGTTACCACCCCTGGTAATAGTCACTGTTTGACCCCCCGCGTGCAAATGTGGAGCTAGACGACTCACTTTTAGTCCGGACGAGTTTTTAGTTACAACTGGTTCCTCCCCATTAAATCGATTCTCACCTGTCATTTGTGCAATCTTTCGATTTCCAAGGTATGCCTCTTCCTGTAGCTGTAAACATTGATGATTGAGCTTTTCGCACTCAAGCACACGCTGTGCTTTAGAGCTCACAGGCCGCACAACCCGCTCGTGCTGTAGAGTGCTACGTTTCTCTGGCCGGGCTGACAAAATTCGATTCAGTTCTCGCTTTTGCTCTAACGCGTGCAGCCGCATCTCTTGCTCCTCTGCACGCATCATAGCTTTCCTCTGGTTGGGTTGAAGTTCCTCGTTTCCAAGAACTTTTACGACTTTTGCGTCCATCATGTTTGCATCGGCAAGCATGGCGAAGGCTTTGGGATTAAGCTTTGTCTTATTTCGCTGCGTACTTTGATTACTCAGCTCTTTATCTTCTATTTTGCCTTCTTCAATACTAATTTCTTGAGCCAGCCTCAGAACTGCGTCACCAAAATCTCCTGGGTTTACGTCAACGCAGTGCTTGAGCAACATGAAAAATACATCCACAGGTGCGAGAGAATATTTCTCGTGAGGATCCTCTCCATTATGAATATCATGTCCAGAATGGCGTGTCAACAGTCTTTCTTCTACCCAGTCGAGTCCGCAGTTCTGCAAAAAGGCGGCAAGCGCTTTTGCTTCTGCAGGCGAAAATCGATTTTGAGTGAACGAGATTGACGCGCCCATTATTTGATAGCTTTCGATACTCCTCCTTGGCCGACGGCTGAGCTACACGTGCCTCCTCGGCCTAGTCCGTCTTAGTTTGTCCGCCGTTGTCGTTTGGCTTGAGGGCAGTGAGCTTCTGGCACTCAGAACCCGAATTCAACAAATTGTCAATCTGCGGCTCGCTCTTGGCGATTCGGAGTAATTTTTATTTAATTTTTATTAAAAGTTTAAATTATATTTTATTCTTGAACACACTCGTTAATAGTATGATATACTTAATAGTATTCTTTTTCTTTTCCGCGCTGTTCACCTATGCAAGAGGTACTTACTTCTATTGTTCACACCGTTCTGTCACTGCTGAGGAAGCAAGAAACTGTATTTACTCGGTTGATGGATGCTTCGACGCTTTCCATTGACTTTCTTACAGCATCAACTCAGATTTCTCGCCGCACCCACCATGTCCTCCGGCGAGTCTCTACATTTACTTGAAAATCAAACAACAATGTTGATGAAAACTTCCGCGTGGACATAGTTTGACGTAATGGTATGTGCCGTTCTTGGTAGTAGTAGTAGTTGTTGTTGTTGTTGTTGCAAGTTGCAAGTTCCCGCGCTGTCCAGTCTGAGCAGCTGAAGACAGCTGTAGTGTCCACATCCAAGTCACTTACACTTTCTGTACTACGATCGAGAAATCAACTAAGGTAGATTTCCCAAGGAGGTGAAACAAGCATTGAACCTCCACACCTAATATCTAAGAGGAATACTCAACTCTGGATGCAGCGGTGACGGTAGTGAAGGAGCGACCACCCCACCCACCAAGGCTACCCTCGCAACATGGATCTTCATATCTATCTTGCTTTTCACCAACAGGGGGGTCTTGGTGCCTCGTCAAGGTTGCCAAGGCCTGACTAGTATAGGCATCGCACTACAAATGCTCGTAATACTACACTTACACGATCAAGAGCCTCGTGACAGAAAGCTTTGTCTCATCTTCAATAAGCAACCTCCCATAAGACTATTGCAAGCGACTGAAATGCTCAGTCGGTTCATCAACCGCAAATGAGAATCACTCTTGCATCTGCAAGTTTACAAGAAGGAAGAGAGTGACAATCCTATCCTTCGCAACTGGATGAACGAAAGTGATGAATGGTCTAAAATAAAAGTAACAAAATATAGCAGATACTGCCTACTACCTAGTATCTGGTGGCACTTGCTGGTTGATGAATGGGAAAAAGAAAACAAAAAAACGATGATGATCCTTAAAGCTCTTGGTACTTCGCTGCGGAGGCTAAGTTTTTCCAGGTTCCGCTTGGTCAACAGCAATCAACCTGAATCGAAACCAAGCGCCTATTTAACCAGTAAACTGCATTTACGAAGATCATTGAAAACAAGCGTCACTCCTGCAAGGCAAGCAATGCAGTAGCTCTGGAAATCCTCATAGTAGGCCTCTAAATCGGGAGAGTTCTTCTGACCAGATGATGACAGGTATGAATGAGGTAGATGCTAGCACCAGCTATGTCTTTGAAAAAAGGCTATACGGAGGTACTCTAAACAGTTCTACATTGTCTGTCCGCGCCAGTAAATCATCATTGCATGGTCTTACTATATTCAATTTTGACTGCCTGCTCAACTTGCGCCATTCTTCGCCCGCACGGCCTCTAACTGCAAAAAGGCTGGAATTGAAACCTAGGAGGGTGACCATTGATAAATCAAGTTGTTAGACTCAGACGGATTCAACATATTACCAAGGGTCATGACGGTTCAAAAACAATGAGCTATATCACACACCTTTGCAGTCAAGGCAAAACTTCACTTCTTAATTTTCACTTTTTTTCTTCCTCTTTAAGTTGTTCCGTTATTTTCATTCATTACCTCGAAAGCGTCCCAACTCAAGACGGACAACTACATATGATGTTGATTGGCCCCATTGGTCTAGACAATATGCAATTGTTGGAAAGTCTTAGATGTTGCTTGCGACTGGTTGCTACTTTAAAAGGTCATAGAGAAGAATGGAGTGGCTAGCTGGTATTAAAGTAAGCCAGCTTTGTAAAATGGAAACTCCTCCTTTTGAAAGTGGAGAATTTCTTCGTTGAATAACTTGGTCAATAGAAATGGGCACAGGTCCGAAAGCAATTGGCCGTGGGACCTCATGTAGAGAGCTTTCATATTTAGAAACTATCTTCGTTAGGGTTCAGCGTGCAAGAGTTTGAGAATACACAACTCAGGGCAGTTGGTGAAGAATTGCTCTGTGGCCTCCCAACACCACCCCACCCCTATCAGGGAGCGAGAAGTAAATCCACTTTAAAGTGTGAACTATAATTTTAAGTAAGACTATGTCAAACGAGGAGAACATGATGAATTGCCAGGAACAAAATAAATTAATTGTCAGTAGATATCCTATCCAAAGGACTCCAATTATACAACAAACCTTCTTTTCTTTTTGCTAAATATCTTGATGGTCCTTGAGCCGCGTCACGCACTCGTGCTCTTTAACCTTCAGTGTTCAATATGGATGCTTTTACAATATTATATACCGATGAGAAGCTTCCGTTCTGTATTCTAATTCTTAACATGCAATATTATTTGAAGAACAAATTATCGAATTATACATACAATTTGGTCTAGATCCTACATACACCTCGTAGAGTCTGTACACAATAGCCAAAGAAATCTAATTTCATGCATAAACTCTGAATGGAATGGAATGTAAAACTACGGATGGACAACTCTGCTGTAATAAACGTGATTCCCAAAGGCGGGAAAATGTAAATATCCTACAGCCAAAAACTGCAAAAGGTATGCAAGCAAATGTTCACGTAATTCGAAGTTTGTGAATCTAACATGGATTCAGAAAACAGTGCGAGGCCATGCTTATAAAACATTTCCGCAAGAATAGCGTAAGTAGATCTCTCAAATTCTATTTCGAATTTGAGCTATAAAGGAAGATATTAGCTCACAGAGAAATTTCATAGGACTTGTGTGTGCTCGATTTGCTAGCAGTTTTAATTTCTGTATTCGAAATGACTAGCCTCTTCCTGCCCCAAAGTAGTGCGTGATGCATTGGCACAGTATGTGAGCCCGTATAAAGTCTTTCATTTTGACGCAATTCTCCCTTTTGCTGAGTTTGGTCAATTTTTGGCTACCACAGAGAATTTAGTTTGAAGTATTCTTAAATCATAAACTCTCTTTTATTCACTCCCTACTGGTCTATATGCCGCCAAGAGCTTCAATTCTATCTGCGTTTGAACAGTAAACGTTACTACTCGTGATGAAGAATAAGCCAAGCAAGAAACAAATACTATTTGATGCGAGAATGCTCAGGAAAGGTCCGTTGAGTATATAGACTATTTTTATTTCTTGTATTCAAAATAATTAAAAGTATTATTATTTATTTTATTTTTATTAAAAACACGCCTTTAACTTTATTTGAAAAAACATTATAATTTAAAATAAACATAAAAAAGAAATTCCGGCTGTGAGGATCGAACTCACGACCATTTGATTAAAAGTCAAACGCTCTGCCACTGAGCTAAGTCGGAACTTAGGTTTTCTTGTATGCTGTTTACAAGTCTGTACTTCTTTATAAAACCCTTGTAATATGCCAAGTAACTCTTTTTGAGGGAAAAGGAAACTGCTAGTTGGGAATTACTGTGTACTTACTGGTCGAGCCTAATTAGCTATTGAAGACTATCTTCTACTAAGTAATACTGGTAACATTGGACGTACTGCCCAGCACGCTAAGGTTTTGGTGATGATGATTCAGTTTTAAAATTAAGTTTTTATACGCCGCTCTCTATATACTCTCCCAGAGGCAGTCTTGCTTAACGCCGAGTCGACTTTCACATCGTTGCTTCGTCGAGCGCAGTGATTATAAGCAACTTCGAAGCACACCCACCCTGCGTTTCCTCATCAAGTTAAGCGGGCCGTCTCGGAGAAAGATCATCATCGTACTAATTTAATTTAAATAAATAAAAAAGAAGGAAAACCGACCTAGCTATAGAATAAAATCATCACGCTGTAGTAGATTCAACCTTCAATGAAATCGAACAGGTAGCTGTCTATCTGCGAAACATTCACAAATAACTTTAGTTCATAAGTTGTCATGATAATTTATTAGAAGTTTGCTGCATCCAAAACAACACATTATTTAGCTTGTTTGGTATGCACCATATCACAACAAGTTGCGGATCAGATTTCGAAGCATATACGTGAACCTCACAAGTGTGAGTGTCGCAAATCATTCTGAAAATGGATTGAATACACTGCCGGTATCGCTTGAATTTCTTGTTCGCATTTGTCTGCTTATATTCGAGTGAATTTGTAATATAAAAAAAGATTTTGGCCGCTGCGCTACTTGCAAAATCTACTTTGACGGTCTTTTTACCGTAGCCAAAGATCTTGGAGTCTGTATCTAGTTGTTATTCAGACTGTTGACACCGTATGGTGTTACTTTAGAGATAAATTTTACTGGATAATAATCCCGTATGTAAGTTTTGAAACTTCATTCTGCAAGGTACAAATCATGTATTGAACTAAAAGACCACAAATATGTGGCCCTTCAAATAAACAAGTACTACAAGTCATAAAAATGAGCTTATAATTCTCTACTAGGATTTTCGTCTAGCGATAGGGCCCTTTGATAGCATATAAATTGTAACTATTACAGTCTGGTTCGAATTCAAACTGATGTTACCTCACGATTAAACGTTGAAAACATACTCTATCATGAAAATTCAGAAAGCATAACGAGTATTGAAGTGAGTAGCTAGTCCAGAGCTAAAAGTTTAATTTTTTTAAACTATATATCGAAGAAATTTATAAGGTTAAGAATTATACACAAAATTCGGGTTTGCTTAAATCTGTAGAAGCTGACAAATTAGACTTTTCCAACAATAAAAATTTGCATCAGAGCAGTAGATGGTGCACATCGAAGTCTGACATTACTTTTGTTTGTAGATAATATGCTATAAAATGACTCTATAACTGTACAATAGAATGTCAGAAATATTCAACCTACATACATTGACCTCTTATATATAAAAAACCGATAATAACGCTTGTCTATCGCTCCCTATTGTTATCTGTTAAATAAATAGTTCTTGCACGCGTAATGAATTCAATCAAAGTATCAATTAGTTGACCCTTTACTCCTGGATATTCATTCTGAATGGCTTACAGAGCTTAAAATATAATCCATCAGTATAAAGAGGCAAGTAAGTAAGAGCCAAACTCTGGTATATCCTATGTGCTAGCTACCTGTTCAACTTGAGTAGCATGCCTGAAGGTCTCTGCTTGACTTTTCTACCACCAAGACACCGACAAACAAATTATCTCAAGGTGAACTTGGTTGGGCCGGCCATTGAATCAACTTTGTCAATGGATGGCCGGGAATTTGCCCATTCTCAAACTCTTTGGTTTTCGTGCATTTCTGAAGTATATTTTTTGAATCTCAAAATAAAAATTTAAATAGGTATAACCTAGTGTCTCTCGGATATGTCCTGGCACGCTTGAATACAGCATTCGTCATGTGTTTGCGTCTCCCATCGGGTCTTTCTATTCGAAAAAGACGTTCACCTGAGACTGTTCGAGGCATAACAATTGCTCCAGTACCGTGAGCTGGTAGGCTATTGGAGTGGAGTAAACCGTTCATTAAAGTCAGATTGAGCAAAGTTTAATCATATCCTATTTGGATACAAAAAAGAACTTATTTCATAGGATTCCAGAAAACGGAAATGCTTACATGGTTGAAAATGTATAGGCTCTTTAAAAACGCCAATACATTTTATTTTTAACCCCCCGACTCTGTGGCAAGGGCAAGTAATTTCCTCTTCAATATATTGACTAAAGTGAATATTTTTCTTCTGAAGAGCTCAGATGACCTACCTCACCTCCTGACGCGATCTCGATTACCATGAAGGGGGGTCGGCGTTGCATATTGTAGCAGTTAAGCTTTCTTCCTGTCATCTTACCTCGCTCTCACTAGTCAGACGCTAGTCCTTCGTTTGGGTAAAACCCAAGATTGTTACTAGACGTTAGGGAACACACGATAACTCGTCTTGTTAAACACTGTTTGAGAAGTCAACATTTTGCGCTCGAGAAAGCAATTGTGTGGGGGAGTGCTAAAATATCCAATCGAATCAACATGTGAACAAGACGTTGCTGGGGTTCCTACCGTATTACTGAAAGGCTTCAAAGAATAAGGACTTATGTAGGTTTAGAGCTTGACAGCCAGATTACCGAGAAATAAAATAGGAACAACATTACGACATGACTTTAAAAGATTCAAAGGAGCACTTCAGCGATATTTTCAAAGCACCAGACATTCAGCTAAGTGCATAGCCTTGCCTAATCGATGCTCTACCTAGTCACCATTCCAACAGCTCAAAATAATACATTCTTCCTGTCCTGTGTCCAGATCCTGTGTCTAGATCTGCAACGAGCTGAATCGACTCATATAACTTGAAATAGCTCAAGAACATTCAATAAAACAAGTAACCACCCTATTTTAAGTACTAAGTAACACATACAATCTCAGACATGCCCTCGGTCACCTCTAAGCAATCATGATCACATTTCATTATCTAGGCTTGGGATTGAACATATTCTACTCAAGGTATTCTTGTAGCTACAGACCTGTGCACCTGGGGGTTCGCTCATCTGTTGAGCTTCAACTGGGTGTTAGAGACTGCACAATCATTAAACTACTCTGGAAAGACACCTTAATGAATACGTTCGACTCTATCAGAATTGTACCTTGTATGCTTTGCTGCTTTTACTGAGTGCTGAAATACCGCGCAAGAATACTGTACGATTTCCCACCATTTCGTTAGCTCCCCTCTGGAAGCTCAACGTCGAATTACTCATCATGTTTTATAGCAAAGGGGCAAAACGAACCAAGTTATTATCCTAGGTGAGATACAACTAATTGAAGTAGCCTAGATTTTCCAACTGGCGCATACTGTTAGCAGTAGCCCTGGATGGCTCTTTTACAACGGCAAAAGTCAACCGCTCATACTTGATAAACAAACTTGTGCAGACATGACTATTTTGAGAAGGTAGTACAAGGCACTTCATGACTACGTAGAGTGTTGCATCTCCTGACTTCTCGAATTTATCTCAAAATCAGAAGAATATCCACCCACGCATTCTCAGTGGTCAATAGGTATAAGCTTTTAATTCGGGCAAAAGGATCAACTTAGATTAAACCTTCGAACCAGTCCCCTCTTTGGTTCTACATCACGTATGCATTTGAACTTCGCTGTCCGTGCCCAAACAACCCCATGGATTTCAATGCCATAGGAAAATAAAAAAATAAAAATAGAGAGTAAATTTAAGTGCTACTAGTAGTACTACCTACCTCTGCATTCGCCCTACTTTTCCATTGGCTAAAAGTGGTCATCAGAAGGCCTTCTGAGAGTGCCGCTCCAAAGAATAATCCCATTAATTGTGTCGAGTGCGTGAATAAGCAAGCGAGAGAGATTGAGTGAGTGAATAAGCAAGCGAGAGAGAGAGAGAGTGAGTGAGTGAGTGCTAACACCATGACGTAGGGCCTCAGGTAATAGTACCTAGAGGCCCTTACAAATGAGATTATTGGTACGTAGACTATTCTCATCACAAAAAAATTTAATTAGAAAAAAGTGCTACGAACTTCAAGGTAATGCATAATTGGTTGTTCAAGAAATAGAACGTAGGAATGCTTAATAGCTAGTTATTTAGTTAGTTCTAGTACTCAATCAGCTATTAAGAGTGTCTCGACAGGAACAGCAAATTGCCAAACGTGGTCTCGCCATCGATAGCTCCTCCGGCACTAGCGCTACCAGAGCCTCCAGAAACGATGAGCGCCGTGGCGAGCAGGCCTGCTGCGTGGTCCTGGCTACAGGCGGCCTACGCTGGCTGGAAGCGCGATGCGCCCTCTTCCACAGCATCAACTTCTGACTCTACCGACCGCAAGCGACGCCGCGAAGAGGATGAGCCCTCGCAGGCGCTTTTCCGCAGCCGCACCAGCAACTCAGACGTCGAACAGACGACGCACTACACCTCGCAAGGCCTTTCAGCACCATCCCTGCATAACACAAACCTTGCCCCTCTCGCCCAGGATAACATGCACATTCATGCTTCTTCGCTCTTACATACTTCAAATCAAATCCCACACCCAAACCAAACTCAAAATGTAAATCAGAGCCAGGCTCAAAACCAAACTCAAAGCCAAAATAACCTACAATTTATTAGACACGATGAGGATGAGGATGACGAGGACGCACACTCCTCAAGCGCCCGCGATCAGAACGGTAGCGAAAAGCGACGAAAGCTTGAGCGCTGGAGTGGATCTGTGCCACTTTTTAGCGGTTTCACGGACTCTGTGGACCGCGAGCCTGGGTGGACATACCGAAGCTGGGTTTACTGCCCCCATCTGTCCAAACGTCGTGAGCAAAGACTCGACGACGAGACACAACAGACCTCCATCGAACGCTTGCTCAAGGATAAGCCAGACCACAATGCATGGAATTTCACGCGCAAGATCTATGACACCCCTGAAGGTAATGTTTGGAGGGACAAAAACTCCTTCTGCGAGCTGCTAGGAACACCACTAAATCAGAATTACAACCGCCGTGTCGTCGGCCGCTTGGTTATGTTTTCTGACCCACGCCACCCTTACGTGACGAGCTCCAGGCCGCAACTGTTTGACGAGCGATGGCGACCTACCAGCGGACCCACAACCTACCATAAGAAACTTGAAAGGCAAATGCGCATCAATCCTGTATACTTTTCTGTATGGACAGCTCATCAGCAGCAGCAGCAACAATAATGATATCTAGTACCAGAAGGGCACAAGTTCGAGTAAATGTAGTACCTCTTCACTTTGGCACCGCTTTAGAAACACCAGTTTATACTCTCGGTACCTAGGCGGGAGCCATGCCTCTCATGTTAAATGGTATTAAGCTTATGAGCTCGCGCCTGCGTAGAATGACTTCTGTAGGAATGGGTAGGGGAAGATGGTCCTGAATTGCGATATGTAGCGTGATCCATTCTACGCGCTTCTCTTACGATTATTGCTCCTAGTTATTGTGCCTGCAAGGACTCGATTAACATTTTTTGATTTAAATAAATTAGGAAGCCAAGGACCTTTGTATAAGTTTACACAATTGCATGTGTCTCTTTGATACTCATTGTAGATGAATGTCGAACCGAGCCCCTCCACCACACAAGACAATTTTGTTGTAAAATGTTTATAACATGACTTATCATTAGTATTGTAATCTTTAGCGCCCTCATAAATTGTAACAGATAGACCAGCTCAAGAGCTCCACTGTACTTTAATGTCATGGCCATTAGGTACATTTAATTAGGTGTCATTTATTTGCCTGAGACTTCATGTAGCTTCTATTGTTTATTGATATGCACACCCATGTAGTTCTTTAGGTTGGCACAATCAAGGCAGAAGAAATAGTCCTCGACTTTGTTTAATATAACGTGTTGAAGTTCAAAGCCCAACACAAGCCGGCCCTGATCAAGTTTGGCTACCTCCGCATTGCAATCACGACACTTTGCAGGATACAGATCGTTACGACTTGCAGAGTACAACCTTGGACCAAATAAATAAGGTTTCGCTGCTTGAATATCTCGTAGAGTACGATTGATAACTAATTCTTGCTTTGCCCGAGTCACGGCCACATACAAGAGATTAATTTCTGCAGCGTCAACATGGGGATCAAGTGATAGTCGCTGGGTAGCGTCATCAACATATACCAAACTCTGGAAATCAGACAGTAAATAAACACTGTCGAATTCGAGACCTTTTGACTTATGCACCGTAGATAATACATAGCGTGCATCTCTCCAAGGGATCATTTGCTTCTCCAGGCGCGAATACAAATTCATGACCGTAATAGGTTCAATGCGACCTAGCAACGTAAGAAGGTTATTCAAATCAGACTCCTTTGCTTGGGCTGCGTAGGTCTCAACTTGGCGCAGACTTGTGAAGCGCCGTAAAAATGGGTTTTCAATTTCACCCGTCTTTTTCAAAGCGAGGCGAGCTAAATCAGCCAACATCGCCAAAGGAGATGATTGAAGACCGCCAACAATTCCAAATTGCGCCTTGGGCACCTCATGGGCAATTTGAAATGCATGTTCAAGTAGGCCTCGATTGCTCCGAGAAATGAATGCAACAGTGCCCTTGCGCTCCTCTGCAGGACGTTTCTGGTCTTCTTCATATCGGCTAGCAAATAAACTTGTATCCTCCAAGTCTGCTTGCGGCTCCCAATGCACCCCGGCAGGTCCAGGCTTATGCGTTTCTTTAGGTTTCGCGCCAAGCAAAATGTGTGTTTGTTTAGCACAGTGGGTCAATATACCATTGGCAATAGCAGCCACATCGGCACCAAACCGAAAGCATCTCGACAGGAGGAATGTTTGAATGTTTTCTGATGGATAGTGCTTCTTCACATCAAGTGCGTCTTGTGCTCCCATAAATTGATAAATTGCTTGATTTGGATCACCAATGAGGATTCGCGCACATTTGCGCTGTTGCATAACGATATCCCGTGCACAAGGTGTACAATCTTGAGCCTCGTCTAACATAATAACGTCAAACTTCGTTGATAGGTCGACATGTTCCAGCTGATAAAGCTTCAAGTGTCCATTCGACGACATGGGTAATTCTTTACTACACATCGCTTGCCATAATTTCCGTGCTAGTTTCACCAGGAAATCCTCCAAGGGAAGGGCAGTCTCAGTGAGCGAGTCATCCTTATACTCTGCACAATCTTCGTCATCGACGGATGCGAGACTTTTTTGTGCATGCATGGCTTCAATTGTTGTATCTGCTGAGCCCAAAAAATCCTTGAGAGTCATTTTTATAAGTTTGTACAAACGTTCTTTGGGCAAACGTAATCGGGTATCCCTTCGTACCACAAAGATCTTATGCGTCGTTAGGTCGCCCTCTTTATCAATTTGTTGAATGGATCGTACATCAACATCTTCAGCAATCTTATATCTTCTTCCCACACGCGCGTAAGAAAGTTTGTGAAGATTTGTGCATTTTACATTCTCAGGAAACAGGGAGCGAGCTTCTTCACCTACACTGACATTAAAAGCTAGATATAAGAATTTCATATGAGGTCGCATACGAGAATAGTTGACCAAGGTAGTTGTTTTCCCGGTTCCTGCGAGCGCACGAACGACAACTACATCACCTGCCTTAAGATTTGTTTGCACTATAGCAAGTTGTTCAACAGTAGGACACCGAGATTTGGACGGATTTGCGCTTCGAATGAAGCTTTGTACAGGGGCTGCCACCACAAGGCCAGGTGCTCGCTCTCTTAAAAATAGCCCATGCTCAACATCACTCAACACAGAAGCCCACTTGCCAGAAGAGCCTGCCCAGGCTGCCGTGCGAAGAATCCGCACGACTAAATACACCAGCTCCGTGCGGGGTCCTCGGTAGCCTTGGCGCCAAGAACTAGGGAGAAGGGCCTGTAGCATATTGCGACGTATGATCTGACCACCCAAAAGTATGGGCCACAGCACAAGTTCGCCTCGCTGTGCTGGACTGCCCCTTCTTTCATCAATGAATCGACTCCAACCATCTTCTGCGCTTGGCTCACTCGCTGTAGAAGTTTCAGCTAACGTCAAAGCTCGGTCCAGGGTCAGCCATGAACAGTGTTCCTGAATAGCACAAGCAAACGCAGACAAGTCCTCAATAAGAAGTAACTGTGGTACCTTGGATGACCTTATGTGCAAAGCAAGGGGAGGCAGCCTGAATGGATCGCTGCGGTGAATTTTGATCATTCTCCAGTATTCTTTGCGAAATTGCATAAAAGAGGGTGCTTCAATTACATCCCGCCAGCTCCGGCACACGCATCGTAAACGTGCCCAAACGTCCACAAAATCGAATACCGCGCTGTCAAAGAGACAAAACAAAATGTTATCCGGAGCCATGGCTAACCACGAGCGTCCGTCAGCTAGAACTCGAGCAGGTTCAGCTGATATGACACTTGGACCAAATAAAGTCATTTGACCAAGCTGTTGTTTTTGTCGCATTTGCGATGCGGGTTGCTTGTTCACTAGATCTTTGAAATATTTCTTTGGTGGCCGAGCGCAAATAGCCTCCGCAAGTTTCCTGACAGCCTCTTCGCATCGTGGCGCGAGAAATTGTTCCCGAATGTTAGCCTGTGCTAAGTTCCGAGCTGACGAGAACCCCATCATCTTGATACCACTTGGACGTGATTCCTTGACAGCCTTGGCCAAAACAGTGCTTTCATTAGTCTTACCAACCTTTAGACTCTTGATCCTCTTCACACCGTTCGAACCAGCTTTTATTGGCTTACCCAGTACCTCTGCAGCAAGATTCGTTGCACGGGGCGTGCGGAATCGAAGAACAGCTAGCATAGGATATACTTTGCTCTCAAGATTATCTGGTCGAAGAACTACCACATGCTCGATAATAACTTCTCCAACGTCAATGAGAGTCGATAATGGAGAGCTATCGACACGTTCCAGGTACCCAACATCCTGTCCTAGAGAGTTGCGGACAAGAATTGCTTGACGATCGTATTGGTTTTCAGGTTCTCGTTCCCAGGTTACACGAGCTTCCTCACGGTTTGACAGCTCCCGACCTAAGTTTTCTGTGCTGTTTTTGCAATCATCGAAGACAGGGTTAGGATGGAAACGTCTTCCTGTGAGTTTGCAAGGCAATACAAACCGTGTGGGGCACGGTGTTGCAAATGTTTTGGCTTGTTTACGAAATGCTCGTGGGATAAGAAGCTTGTCATTGAGCTTTGTTTGGCTCGAGAAATCCGAGTGCAGCCGTACATTTTTGGTAGTCGTGCTTTCCATCAAACTGATTCCGTCCAATGTGATTGTCCTGCTTTGCACTGGCGTTGTGAAAGATGGGTGCGCACGCATTCGTTTACTTCCTATTAAGCTTCCAGCATTTCCCTCCTTTGGCATTGGTGTCTGCATAATCTGCTTCGAGGAATTAGAGGTTACCGTCGATTTTATGTACTTTGTTGATTCTCTCGACGTCTTTCCCAGAGTTGTTTTGTTGATTTCATCTCCCGCAGCCCCACACATTGTGGCATGATCCTTCTCGGCCCCACTTCTTTGTTCTGATGAGTCTGGGAGTTCTAGTTCTTCCATTGATCCTTCATGACTGGGTTTTGTTGTTTTGGCTACAAAATCGTTTTTCAAGCCAGAGGCAGGTTCTGTAGTGAAGCCTTTCGTGACACAGACTCTATCATTGTCCAATTGTGGCTTTACTGCCTCCTCACTCCCAGCAGCCTTGAATCGAAAGTACTTTGTTAAAGTGCCCTGCTGCTTTGGCGCCTGAAAGCCCTTCTGTCGTGAACTGGACGGTGCCTGTGAACGACGCATTCCTCCTTCACCCAGCTCCCAGTGCTAGGATACTTGTGTGTTTTGGTGTCGTGTTTTATACAATTGATGAAATCCGTGTTTCCTAGCCGCAACAAGATACCTCTTTGGTGTATTCTGGGCTGGGGTCAATAGTGGTTGCTTTGCCGTTCTCGATGTCGTTTTAAGCTCTCCTTTTTTCCTTTTCACCATCGTTAGGTTATCACTTTGATTAAAGGAAATTGTTCGTTTCACATAACTGAATGATCAACCGAAAATGAAACGTCTACAAGAAGAACCCTGAGAGAAAAGATTGCTCGTGCGTATTGAATTACAGACTCGGGCAATTCATCAAGTATGATAGTTTCGATCCAGAGATTTGCATGGTCACTTGAGCCTTTGCATACACACAGCTCTTTGTGCAATTTTTTGAGAAGCAAAAACAAAACAATACGCTCCAACCTCCAAAAATTTCAAATTGTAATTTGGCACCTTCTGAAATCCTCTCGCCGTATGGGATACAAACTTAAGTAAGATGAAGAATGTAGCGCCACAGCAACTTTTGGTCTTCAAGTTGACAAAACTCAGGAGGTGTTCAAAATGGTGATGGATACGATTTTATAAATTAAAGTGTGTTGGCGTCAACTTGAAGTTTGTAAGTATTGATGGCATTGTCATAGAACATCTTTTTTATTGCACCAGTTGAAATATTCATGCGCTTTGCAATAATCATATAGGAAGCAAAGAGGCTTTCATAATCACAAGATACCTTGTCCATCGGGAAGTTAGACTCAAACATACAACGCTCAGGTCCAAATTTCTTGATGCAATATGACATCCAAGGATACTGAGCATCAGCAAGCTCGTCAATAGTAGGAGGCCCGTCGCGTTCATCAAAACCAAATCCACAGTACGCCATCAGAATACCTCCAAGCTTGATACAGACATTCGGGAGTTCAGCAAGTGCGTTAATACCCTGAGTCCAGACTTCCTTTTGCTCCTTCTGCACATCAGGTGCAGCATACTCTTGGTCGCCAATGAGGCCACCAACGTGGTCGATGACGATGGCAAGATCAGGTACAGCACGAGCAAGCTCGACAGCAAATTCGAGCTGGTGAAACCAAAGGTAAATATCGAGCACAAGACCACGCTTGGCAAGAATCTTGGCACCGCGAATAAACTCGGGGGAGCGAAGGTGATCGTGTGGGTTTGCATGGTCCTTTGCATTCACGTATGTGCTACGGCGTTTGGGTTCAATGTAAGTTACTGGAACACGAACACCAGTTAAATGCGGGCTTACTTCGGCATGGGCATCAAGAAGCTCCTTAAGAAGTTTGACCTCCATGCCGAGGTCTGGTACACGAACCTGATTACCAATGACGGGACAAGTTTTAGCAAGTTCCTCCATTTTTCGAGATTCTCCGACATACTTGAGGTGCTCAGGTGCATTCTCGTCGTAGTACGAGCCACATTCAATGAAGACAGTCCCCTTAACATTAAGGCGACCAATATCCTTGTTTAGTGCTTTGTCTTCGTAAGGCTTGATGGTTGGAAGGCGGCGTCCAAATGTCTGGTAGTGAATTTGATGCCGAACAGTGTGACCCGGAAAGAAATGGTGGTGCGGGTCTAGAATAGGGATATCAGCTATGTCATTCTTCTTAAGCTGCTCATCAGAGAGCTTCTTACCTTTCGTCAAGCAGTTGTCTACGTCATTATTGGGAGCTCGCGGGTCAATCACTTTGCAGGTAGCCATCGTACTGCCCAGTGTCACCCCCAATGACATCAATTTAATTCACTCAACTGTACTTCTTTCGTTCGTCAATCTAGGTTTGCTAATGCCTCGAACCAAGCCCTTTTGTCTGCTTCACATCAACGTTTTAGATCACAATCTGTAGCCCTTTCAGGCTAAAGAGACTGAGTGTCATGTTTCCCCTCGAATATTAAGAAAGAAGAGGAAAATGACTAACTCAACTTGAATTCGTACCCTTCAGTATCCCTAGGGTGATACATGATATCTAGAGAACCAATAACGAGATGCCACGTGAGAAGTTTAAAGACTGAACCAAACATGTTAGAAACAATCCAAAGGTCGAAAATTGATACGCATAAGAACCAATTCAGTCATTGGCAAGAGGGTAAGTACGCCATTTTACTTACGATGTGTTGTATTTTATTAGGATTCGCTTTCAAGCCCGAAAATGTATGACCTCTTCCTATCTAGGAACCTAGCAAATAACAATCACGAGCAAGAAAGGCGGTATCCTTTGGATTCCTATTACTTGATGATTTTATAACCTCTCTCTCTATATAACAGTAAAGAGACATAAGGTCGGACCGTGTATGGAATTTTTTTTTGGTTTCTTGTTCTAAAAATGAACTGCCAGCCTGAGTGATGTATTTTCATTTAAAGTTATTTATTTTATTTTATTTTTAAAGAACGGAAAAGGGGAAATCTATCAAGCGTGTTAGAGGAGCTTCATGTTATTCGAAGGCTATTGTTGACCTGGACTACTCACGTAAACTGAGCTGGTCCGAGTAGTGTTTGGGCCGTGGCCTTGCATCTCTAGATCACGCAAACTCATTGTTCTCATCCAAACCTTGCAGGGTCCTTCGAAGCACCTTCAAGGCAAGTATCAGGTTTCGACCATTCTAAGGAAGGGCTTCTTTAACACCTCTTGAGAAATTGCACAAAATGTCAAAGATCAGAGGGATCATCGATTTTGACTGCCCAATCATTAAAATATAGGCCAAGATCCCTAATTACAAGTGCACGAGTCTAAGCATCTCTGACTGTCATTAGACAATCCGGTTCGCGTTTGCATGTGATATTGTATTTCGCAGCGATGACAACTGATAGAGCTTATGCAACTGATAATCACTCTCAATCTCATATTGACAGTTTTGGCTTAATGTTTATTGTACTTGTTCCAAGAGATCTGGGATACTTCTACAATTCTTGGACTAGATGTTTCATATAACTCCCATTGTAACCGAATGCGAAACGTCGCTTGATTATTGGAAGAGGTACTACTAGTGTAGATTGATACCTAGCTAGAGAGTCCTATATAGTATTACTTAGCATTGTGTGGACAATGAATGAGTGACAATTGGGCTAACCGAACGAACTCATTGCACGTGAAAAACAATTCAAAATCTTTGACACAAGAATAATGCTAGGCATTCTCAAGTCCCGCGAGGAGGTCTTGGACCGATCAACTTTGCCTCGGAAATCCACGTCAAATTCAACTTCGGTGGTGGCTACAAAGGTCATCTTGGATGCCCCCGGCTCAGGAAAATCTGTGACATGCTGTTTGGCGGTGGCACAGAGTCTTCTTGAAAGTGATGCCTTCGAAGATATATTTGTGGAATGCAAAGATCCCGCATCTCATCTGTCTGAGAACAAAGATGATGCAGGGCAAACTATGAATCGATGGGTACCAAGTCGTCCACAATCTTCAAATTTGCGTAGTGTAACAGAGTCAGCTTCAATGATCAAGGAGGTCGCCTCAGCTGACCAGGTCTCTGAGGCTGCTCAAGTGATTGAGGGCGCATTGTGTCTCGCTGCAGAAGAGATGTTCAATGCAAAAGAAAAAGATCACGAGAAGGCGAATGCTGTTGAGGTTTGGCAAGCCACGAAAAAGGGTTGGCTCAACTTGGCGCCCGGCCAACGAGTGCCGTACCCGAAAGCTTCGGTGTTGTGCTATCCCATTTGCACTACACTTCTTCACAGTCTATGTCTCGCGAATATCCTTCAACATAGTGCAAGATCCTCGTTACCAGATTCAAAGAAACCCCTCCGGGTTGTTGCCCTTTGTGGAGGCTCTGGTGCAGAAGCTGTCGGTCTAATGTTGTGGCGGCAGAAGATGTCAAAATGTAACGATTCCAACAATGTAACGAAAGACCACCTTGATATTGTTGATATACTTCCAGAGTGGAGCTGTATCACTGCACATTTAATTGATGAAGATGATCAGGCAAGCAATCACATGATAAAACGCCCTCGCCGTGAAGGCCATTCTGAAAACAAGCCTGCAAAAGGGCTACCTTATGGCAAGTATCATACCGCGGATCTTCTAGATCCGCAGTCTCTCTCAAAAATTCGATCGCTCGTGGCGCAAGCTGACGTTGTAACACTTATGTATGGACTTACAGAGTTGGTAGATCGAGACCGACCTGCAGCTCACAGATGCCTTGAGAATGTGTTTTCTGCTATGCAACCAAAAGCACGATTTCTTATGATTGATCCGCGAAAAACTTGCTTTGGTAAAGATCAATGGATACAAGGCCTCCTAGAACCCAATGGCGCGGAGGAGATTCTTGCAACAGATTTGAAGCTCACTATGCAAGCAGAGGATGTGCAGTCAAGTGCTCTGAAACGATGGATTGATACTTTCGATCTTGCCCTTAATGAAGATATCAAACTCTCAATGCACACTTGGCTACGCGTCTTTGCGCGCAGCACGAAGGAAAAGGTGCCCCAGCCTCTGCAAGTAGAGGGCCGAAATAAAATGGCACTTTACATCACTTACACCTCTACACAAGCTAATGATGTGATGGTGTGGCTCAACTTTATCTCGCAGGATAGGCTTCGGGTTTTTACTCTTGATGTTCTTGATACCAATGCTAGAGCCGCAGAGCAGCAGAGTGCTGTATGGCACCTTGCGAGTGCGCTTGAGGTACGTGATGACTATTGGGAAGGTGTTGCAGTGCTCACAATTGCCCAGCTTCAAGTAGTGACTTCATTGCTTAATTTTCCGTATGTAGAGCGCTTCTGCAAGGCTTTGCGTGAGAAGACAGCGATTACTGTTTTGGATGATGCACAAGCTTATTTCAGCTTTCGGAAAATAGCTGAGCTAACTCGTGTTCAACAAAGTATCCGAGCTGTCGTGCCTGCACTGTCTTCTTATTCTTCAGAGTGCCTTGTATCTTGCCCCCGCCCTGACCTCTTGCCAAAGTTAGAAGAGGTCTTTTCATCTGCATCTGGAGTTCACATGAATGTTATTTCTAATGACAATCCTTTACAGTCTATTGAGGCCCGTACAGCTGCCTTTTTTGGTCTCTCGGTGTCTGTATGCGAACCTGATAGCACCATTCATCCCCAAGCATTTATTAACTTTGATTCTGCTGTCCATGTGGTATTCGACAAGCGAGTATCTGCCGATGAAACATGCAAAGGTAGCCATGCTAGTGTAATTTCGCTGAAAAGTTTGCAGTCTCAGCCTGCCACAACTCTCTTTGCTACCAAAGCATTTCAAACACAAGATTTAGTCTTTCATCTCAATCAACCTTTACCTCCAGCCCGAATGAAAGAGATGATCGAACTTGCTGCCTTTAAGTTGGCAGCTCATGTGATGCCTGCTGCCATACCTATTCGTTTGCATGTTCGCGTAGCTACGCTTCTACCTTCATGAGCCATATGTATTCTATAAAATGTATGTAGTACTACTATCCATTTAATCTTCTTGTTTATTTCTGAACCAGCACAGAGATTGCCTTCGTTCAAGTCAAGCCCAATACCTCTTCCAAAGGTTTGTACCTATAGAATTTTACTAGTTGTCAGTGGCAGTCTCTCCGAGCTCAAGAAGTCAGTTTTTGCCCTCATCGAATTTTGTAGATGGTCCACTATAGTATTAGAAAGGGACGTTGAGATAAGTGTATGAAATGAAAGGTCAATCTCACCGAATGGTTCCCGACGTTATTTTCGCATGTACGCCTTCATGTGATTTGGGAGGAATAGTGCTGTTCTTCATCACAGAATCATGATAAAACTAGAGTAGACTGTTTTGGAGCAATTTTGGAACCGTAGATAAATTATACAAAATGAAAGGACACTGTGTAGTAAATCATATAACCTACATTTGAGGTATGGGGAACCCCGCAAATTCCATTGGTGTGGTAAAAAAACTGCTTCAGCTAGAGGTACATTTGAAGTTTTGTTCGATCGTGAAATTCTATAATAGAGGATATGAGTGAAATTGTCTTTGTCGATTGTTGTAGATGTCTAAAGGCTGTCTTCATAAAATATCAAAAAGTTCTTTCGTTCGCTTCCGTATTGTGATTACCTAGAAAGATGATTATATAGAACTTGAGCCACTCTCAAGAAGTCTTGGAGACCTCTTGACTTGGTAAAAGCTCAGGAAAGACCAAGCTACTACTCTACACCTGAATTTATCAACTCTATATCGTATTGTAACTGCAGTACCCTTTGGTTACTCTACTTTCTATCATATCATAGATCAACTTTGTTTTCCCATCTTCGTCCGCCACCCATATTTCTCAATGGTCAGTTCCATCCTAGCCTACCTAGCAGAAGTATTACTTCTACTAGTGGGTACTTACTATATGAGAATTGCATAATGATTGAGAAATAATATAGAGTGAAGGAAGGCCAGTCGGCAATGATTGGTAGGGCTCCTCAAGGTGAACAACTAATTTTCTTTCTTTTTGGTTACCTCTTTTTAGTTACTCCTAGGAGGAAGAGGCAAAGAAATGAGTGAAAATGAAGAATCGGTGGACATCTTTAGAAACTCGGAATTGATCGCGACGTCGCGCTGGAGGCCCGTCGCGGAGGCCCCGACTTTTCCTGGCGCAGTCGACCCTCTCGAAGCGTCATTCCTGTCGTTGTGTAACTAACTAATTCTTTCCACTTCAAATAAACTCGACTGGTTGTCCTGCTCCCGTAGTTCATCCATCTATCCAGCAACATGAAACGCAAGATGACCGTGGCTCTGGACGACTCGGCCTCAAAGACCACTGATGATGCCTCCTCCGCTGCCCAGAAGGGTGTCGCCGCATCTGCTCTCGAGAGCTCTACGAACCCTCTCACCGGAGCCCCTTTCTCCGACAAGTACTACAAGATCCTCGCCAAGCGCAAGGAGCTCCCTGTGTTCCAGTTCCTCGACGAAGTTGAAACAAAGCTCCGCGAAAACCGCGTTATTGTTGTCGAAGGTGAAACCGGAAGTGGTAAAACCACTCAGATTCCTCAATTCTGCGTCAATGCGGGCTTCGTTTCTGAGTCCCCTAAAACTGGCTTGAAGCGAGTTGTCGCTTGTACTCAGCCTCGTCGTGTCGCTGCAATGTCTGTGGCACGTCGTGTTGCTGAAGAAATGGACGTCAAGCTTGGCCAGGAAGTTGGTTACACGATTCGTTTCGAGGACGAGACTTGTGACCTTACGCAGCTCAAGTACATGACTGATGGTATGCTCCTTCGTGAAGCCATGCTTGACCCGACTCTGGACAGATACTCCGTGATTATTCTTGATGAGGCCCACGAAAGAACCCTATCTACGGATATCCTGATGGGTCTTCTAAAGGAGCTCATGGTCAAGAGCTCTCATCTTCGCGTGGTGGTAATGAGTGCCACACTTGATGCGGAGAAGTTTCAAACTTACTTTGACAATGCGCCGCTCATGCGAATCCCTGGTCGTACTTTTCCTGTGGAGCTCTTCTATACCCCTGAACCGGAGCGCGATTACCTCGATGCTGCCGTCCGCGCAGTCGTGCAGATCCATCGCTTTGAGGCTGCCGGAGACATTCTAGTGTTCCTGACAGGACAACAGGAAATCGAAGATTGTTGTGCGAGACTTGAGGAAGAAGCAGAGTCCATGACAGACGAAATGGGCGACCTCGTACCGATTCCTCTGTACGCGTCGCTTCCGCCACGCCAGCAACAACGCATCTTTGATGATGCACCAGGCCCTCGCATTAAGGGAGGCAGACCCGGACGTAAAGTTGTCGTATCTACAAACATTGCCGAGACTTCGCTTACAATTGATGGTATTGTGTACGTCATTGACCCTGGTTTTAGCAAACAAAAGGTGTACAACCCGAGGATCCGCGTCGAATCGCTGCTTGTCACTCCAATTTCAAAGGCAAGTGCACAACAAAGAGCAGGTCGTGCCGGACGTACCAGACCCGGAAAGGCATTCAGGCTGTACACGGAGAAGGCTTTCACTCAGGATTTACAAGAGCAGACTTACCCAGAGATCTTGAGGTCCAACTTGAGCACTACAGTGCTTACCCTGCTCCAGTTGGGCATCAATGATGTGGTACACTTTGATTACATGGACCCGCCTGCCCCTGAGACGCTCATGAGAGCACTCGAACAGCTGCATTACCTTGGCTGCCTTAACGACGATTGCGAACTTACTGAGATGGGTCACCAGATTGCGAAGTTCCCGCTCGACCCTCAACTCGCAGCAGCGCTTGTGGCGAGCCCAGAACACAGATGCTCAAATGAGATCCTCAGCGTCGTGGCGATGCTCTCAGTGCCACAACCATTCATGAGGCCAAAGGAGGCCGCTCGTGCAGCGGATCAAGCAAAAGCGCAGTTTGCACACACAGAAGGTGATCACTTGACACTTCTCAATGCGTTTCATGCTTTCAAGCAGGCTCGCGAGGATAAGGACTGGTGCTACAACAACTTTCTGCAGTACCGCTCCCTCAAGAATGCTGACAACGTTCGCCAGCAGCTGGCAAACCTAATGCAGCGAGAGGGACTTGAGCTCTGTTCTACGAGCTTCAATGACCCTCAGTATTACAACAACATCCGACGTGCGCTCACTCGTGGATTCTTCATGCAGGTCGCTCATGCAGAGCGTACGGGACATTACCTTACGCTTAAGGATAACCAGGTGGTTCAAATTCACCCCGGATGTGTCCTCAACTACAAGCCAGAGTGGGTCATCTACTTTGAGTTTGTGCAAACTCCGAAAAACTTTATGCGCACGGTCACAGCAGTCAAGCCTGAATGGCTTCTCGAGCTTGCCCCTCAATACTTTGATGTCAACGAATTGCCCCCCAGTGAGGCCCGTCGGGCACTAGAACGCATTGTGGAGAAGAACAACAAGTCCCGCAAATAATTTCCCTCTTTCTCATAGACTCACTTGCGTTCTCTTGATTGGGAAATTCATCATAACCTTACTAATTATGTGATGCCGGCTTGCCCTTGCTTGCACAAACTAGAAACTAACACCAGCGATAACGACAATAACAATACAGAAGTTACTATTCATTTTTGTTTTTTTTGCTCTACTGTTTTTGTTCTAGCAGGGTGTGACTGGCAAATGATTTTTTTTCGTTGAAAGCATGGAAATGTCAAGTACAGATACATGGCCACTATCAAACACAATTTTAAATTTCAAAACGCATGGATAGTTATCTATTTTTTTTCCTATGAGTACATCATTACCTTAGGCTGTATGCTGTACCTAGCTACAACTTCTTTTGTTAAGGTTTCATATTTTATAATTCACTTGATCGTGACTCTATTTCGCTCTTCATCTCATTATACCTCCAGGGGAATTTCAACTAAAAGGGTAACAAGCAAGTTCTTCGTTTTCATGATTTCAAAGATAGTTTTCCAGTACTAGGTCCTAGAAAATAGGCATAGAGATGCTGGCTTTGATTTTGAGATATGACTTACAAGCCTTGGCCAGACTTTGTCTCGTAGGATGGCAGGTCAACTCGAATATGCTGCTTGCGCTTTCCCTTTCTATGCACGCGAGCAGAGCAATCTTTGCACATGTTATCTCGGCAAGATTCACAGTACACAACTGCAACCTGCCGTTCGCACTCCACACACACAGGACAGTTTGTTTGATACGCTGTCCAAGCATGCTCACGACGTCTCCCACGGGCATGCAACCGTCGATAACATGTGAGACAATAGAAATCCTCACAATCGTTACATCGACGGATGGCTGGGCCTTGACACTGACTACATAATAACCCTCCTTGAGCTTGACCTTGATTTGACCCTGTATGTGTTGCCGCATGAAAGCGGTGACGAGCAAAGTCTGCGCCCGAAGATCCATGAACTTCTGCAAAGCAGTCAAAGCAGAATTCGCGATTCACTCCATTCTTCGTAATGCATTCCTCACAGACACGAACTGCATTTTCTACACGGCAAATGAAACATTTTCCCTCTGGGACGGGAATATCGTCTGGGTGAGGAGGCCACCACCCGTATGGTTTGAAAGGCTCACGAGGTCGATGCCACTGTGACTTTTCAACGCGATTGTCAAAGTAGTACATGGTGTCCTCCGATGCGTCATACAATTCTTCCCACGGAGAGTAAAACTGCTGATAGCGAAGATTGGCAAGCTGTCGAGCAGCATACTGCCGCCATGCACACTGGATTGCTGTCACGCGCTCCCTATACCACGCGGCAAGCTGTCGCCAATGCGTGAGATTCACATAATTTCGATAGACGCGCTGAACTCGTACCGCCATGACTTCCCAGAGTAAGGCACGATCAAGAACTTCACGAATAGCATATGCAGCCATTGCTTCGCGTGGCCAACGCCGCGTACAGAGCCATGGCCCTGGAGCGCGCTCTTCAGGTCGTCCAAGTAGTGCCGCGGCTTTTTCTGAGAGAACTCGCAATTCAAGCTGCATTTTTTCAATTTTCATGTTGGCGGCAATGATCATGATGCGACGCACGGCTCCGAAAAGAATATAAAATGCAGCCTCTTGATCCTGAGGTGAACTTATGGTTGGTAAATTAAAGACTTCCTCTTGAAGCTGTACCGTCGCCAGTGAAGGCTTCCCTTTGTATTTAGCTAAATGAACAATCATCTGCCGCATTGTAATGGGCATGTTCGAGATTTGGCTTGCCTGAGACGCAAACTTTAAAGCACGAGCGCCCTGGCTTCCATACTGAGAAAGAAAGAGAGACTCCAGCCCTTCTGGCTCTCGCACCATCTCCAAATCTTCGCATCGGACCTCCTCGGCTTGATGAGCAAGTACCTGCGCAATCTTAGACTCATCTTTAATCCCTAATTGCAAAAGTGACTCTTTGGTCCATGGCAGGTGGTGGGTACTAACCAAAGCACGAAACCTCTGCTTAATGCGCTTTTCAATGTTTTTATTAGCATCTAAAACGTCTTTCAAAATTTCGTATAAACCTCGACGGGCGAACCACATTTCTACTGAAATTCCTTCATCGCCAGGAAACCCAAAGCAAGCAGTTTGTGCTGCTTTCTGAATGCCTTTACAAGCAACCTGACTAATACCTTCACTACGAAGAGTTTCAATGAAAGCTCTCCGTCCACACCAACCTCGGTAAATACGCTGAATGTTTCGTGCACTTAGCTCTTCAGCCCAAACAAAGCAGGGTCGTGACCATGCATTCTCATATGATAGTTCGTTCATGTAGTAAGTTCGACCATACCCATCTCGCTTTGAAATCCATCCAAAAGGCATCGCCACAAAAGTGTATTTTGTTGTAATGTGCATAGGAATATACAAGCGAGCACGCAAAGCTTCTGTGCTTTCTAGATACGCCTCCGCCTTACTCACGGCCTCCATGGCACTCATGCGTTTAAGTTCTAAGCGTTCTTTATAACGAATGCGGCGTACCAGGAAACCTCGCACTACAGCAGCAATGCAGTCTGCTGCACGTGTCTCTTCTCGACAACGAACTTTATAATCATATGAGCTCATGCGCGACTTCGAAGATGGAGTAAAATGGACAATATGGGCTAAATATACAGATGCAAATTCTGCATCTTCACGTTGTCGTGAAGCTATATCTTCACAGTACATTTGTGCCTGTGGAAGCAAGAGTGATAGGGCTGATTTATCCTCTCTAGCCATAGCTTCGAGCTCAAGGTCCATAAGCGAGTCTCGCGCTTTGAGAGCTTCTCCTCGAGCGCGATGCCGGAATCGAAGGGGTCCTCCCTTATCATCTTCCGAATCCCGGAAAGCTTCCCAGTTTCCCAGTAGATTTTCTTTTTCATGATCATCTGCACCTAAACCATACTTGCCAGTTTTTACAAGATGGAACCACCGATCACCACATACCCTTCCTCGGTTCGCACGTGCCTTCAGACCTTCTATCTCACGTAGAATTAACGCCAGAGATTCTTCCTTTGCTTGTACACTAAGTTGAGCTTGCTTAACCTTAAGACTAGCAGATTGTACAGCATTTGCCCAACTAGATGGCGACTTTCGTCGCCATGAAGGGAACACAGATATCGAGGCTGCCGTGGTATTGTTTGTTTCTTGGCAGTCAGCTTCACAGTTAAATTCTCTTAAATTAAATCTGAAAGTGACCAGGTTAGCACGTTCATGTTCCAAGGCTTCCCAAGCTCGTTGTTCACGCTCTAACTCCTCTTTTGCACGCAAAGCTTCCTCAAGCCGTCTACGTAGCAATTGTGCTCCACGAAGTCGGGCAATACCTTGTAGCTTACGAGCAGCTTCGTCTTCCTCGTACGTGTAGGTCGGTCGTTCCCAAACAGCACCAGTAGGATCATCAACCCGCATATAGTAGTATGTTTGTGAATACTCATCCCAAATTTCCAGGTATCCAAAACGAGTTACGTGGGCAATACTTTGTTCAATCTCATAGCGTCGTAAAGCCTCCAGATATTCAGCATATTCTTTCGCTTCTTTTTCGCGTTGTAATCGCCAGTTCCTCTTGAGAATGCCACCCTCTAAAAGTTCTTCTTTATAATGCTTCCTTGCAAGGCAGGCATGCACGAAAGCTCGAGCGAGCTTTCCTCGAATAGCACGCTGAAGGGCAACAGCTGCAGAAACGAGTTTAATAACAAGGTCTAATGCAACTCGAAGTTCATCGCAGGCTTTCTTTGAATCTTGGATATGGGGTTGCTTCGCTCGAAGCAAGGCATCTTGAACTAGGGCACGAAGCTCATCAGTAAGTGAACGCTTACTGATACTCTCAAGGGCCATTTCGTAAACTTTTACACATTGCCGGTATCGACGAACCTCCCATTTTTGGACGGTCTCTTGTTCCGGGTCCTCTAAAAGTACTTTGTCAACATGGTCCTTGGCTTCCTTCGGTCGACCAGAATATGTTCGCATGTAACGCGCAAGCTGTGCACGCGTTATTCTGTTGGGTAATATTTTTCTTGCAAAATTTTCTGCACGTGTTTCTTGGTCAGGAAACGTCATAGAAAAAACACGTCGAGCAACACCTACGTCGCGGATAAATGCAAATCGATCAAGAATCCGTGCGTTTATTGCTTGATCTCTGCGTACGTGCGCAGGAGCACTAATAGCTTTGAGGAGAAGAAATAGATCATTTAGATCACGTTCTGCCGTGGTTGGATCTGGGCAGTAGGGCAATAAAAACTTATACAAAGCTTGCTCAGGAATAGTGCAAAGTTTTTGCAAATCATTTACTCGAAATGAGCCCATATGCAAGGGTTCCCATAAGTGAGCAAGCCCAAGCCTGTGTAATAGTTGAACCGGATGCATGCCTGCCATGGGGTCAGCAGAGTCATAAAATGCTCGAGCGTGCATTATGGCAGTTGTGGCAATCTCTCGTGGATCTTGAATGGACTTATAGCGGTTTGTGCGAACTCTACGCTCAAATTCGCGTTCTAGCCGAAGGCGACGGCGGCATTGGAGGCCTCGTATAACCTTTTGGATAACTCGAACCGCGCTTGTCCGTCGCGCGTGCCACTTTCGCAGAATTTTAGCTTTGATCCGAGCTTTACAAGTCTTATACCATCCTTGAATTCTTGTCGCGGCAAAATTACGCTGATGATAAATGTAAGCCGACATGTCCGCATGAGTCGCTTTTAAGAGATCATTCACATAAAAGGTCGCAACATTCTGGCGTACAACACTTGCCATGGCGCGAGCGCGGCGGCGTCCAAGATAACCACGCGCCAAACGTTGAAGTATACGTTGAGATTTCCTACAGATCAGTTCCCTACGTGCATTCAAAGGTCGTGCAATAAAAGTTTGCAAGATTGTTGCTGCATACCTGCGCCTCTGAGTGGCTCTATGTTGAGAAGCTGCCTGTGCAACCCAAGATGGTCCTGCCTTTTCTCGAATATTGAGGTGCTTGCAGGCAAATTCCTGAATGAGAGAAGCGGCGGCATGTCTAGGAGCAAAATGAGCTCGCACCATGACTTGTAGTTTACGAACGCATTGAACAACATAAGCAAACCGTTTCACTTTTTGTCGCGCAACAAAACTTCGACAGCATGCTTGTGCACAGATTGCTGCGTTTCGTTCAAACCTTTTGCGAGCCAATAATCGCTGAGCAAATATACCACGGACCATGGATTGTATCTTACAAGCGCAAGCTGCGCGCTTCGCTCGTTTTCCCATTCGTGCTTCGAGCTTATCAACCAAATCTTGAATGAGATACGATCGCATCATGATAAAAGCTGGGAATTGTTCTTTGTATATATACCAGCGTGTTTGAATTACAAGAGCAGCATTGTTAATCATGATTTGGTGACGACGAATGCCATGAACAACCATGTGAGCTCCATATTTATACCAACACTTTTGAATACAAACTGCCGCTCGCCATTTGTTTTGCTCAGATTTTGCAAAAGACTCGAAAACATTCTTGAAACGAATCCTTCCTCGAACACCCCTATAATTTACTTGGATCATAAGAGTTGCTGCCTTGACACGTTTAAACCATACATACCATGGCCGCATTCGTCCTATGGATTGAATTGGTACCGCAGCTGCATGCCAACGCGTGATCATTCGCTGAACAGCCCATTTTCTTTCGTTCCTTTGGATAATACACACATTTGCACGCACGTGACGATATGCAAAGACTTGCACCAGCATGCGATTCCATGTTTGGATTTTCCTTGCTGCATACCACCTTCGTTTATGGACAGCAAAAAACCGGCGATCTTTGATACCTCGCCAGTGCTTCTGGAAGACGATTGTCGCCGCGACACGCTCCCTTAGTTTACAATCTTGAACAAAGAGGGTCCATGTTTCCCATCCGCGAACGATTTGGAATCTCAGCATACGACGGATGATGCCTCGAAGCTTCTCAAGACTTGCGTAACGAGAAAATTCCTCGAACCGAAGCTCAAGGGTATGAGCATGCCACTTGCGAAAAGGTGCACGCAGAGGCTCACGCCCTGCGTAGCGAAACAGTCTATCCAACACTCTTCGCGCGATCTCGCGCGTATACGCAACTTCCAGACCCTGCTCAAGTAAAAAATTTGAAGGCAAAGATAATCTCTTTTCTCTAATTCCTTCGTCAATTGCCTTCCACAGAGCTCGCTCTTGTACCAAAATTTGCTCCAATTCTTCCTCAGTAGCTATATCAAAGTGTCTTGGAGAATATACGAGTTCGCGTTCTTGCTGTGCATGCGTCTGCTGTCGTTGTTGGCGGATCGAATGACCAACGAAGCGGTTCGTAAAAGTTTTAATCGTTGTAGCGTTATGTGCCGAGGTGGGTTTTTGAGTTTCTGCGCTGGCAATCTGTGGAAGCCTAGGCGTGTTTGATGTAGATGCGGGATCATCTTCTGGCATAAGTCTGTGTTGTCGTAGACTCTCTTTCGTCTTGGGGTACCAAAGAAGTGGAATATCATATCCTAGATAGCGCCAAGAGTCTTCTTTTGTTTTGATATGTGTGGCTTGATCTTCAAGAAGAACTCCCGTGAGACCTTTTCGCTCGGCTCGGGCTCGTTTCTTTGGAATTTCAGGATTTCGAGGAACTAGGAATCCGCGTCGCTTGGGTTTTCTTGTGCGGGAAGAGGCACTCCTGATCATTTTTTGCTTCTTACTTGGACGATCAACTAAATCTACCTCAACACGTTCATTGCGTATAGGTTGAGTGTGTGCAGGTTCTTCTCCATCTGAATTGCTGCTTGAAGAGGCATTTCCTCCTTGTTTCAACATTGAAGTTCTAATTACACCCGCCTCCCTTCGATTAATGCGCGAAATCGTCTTTTGTGTGCCGCCACTTTGTTGTTGTATATCATGGTGTCGGTAGTTTGCGGAAATTTTATCTTCGCCTTTCAGCTTTTCTAAACGCTCGTCATCGAGATCCTCCTCATTCCCCGTCACCGCTTCGAATCGAGCAGCAGGAGCGCCGTTGCCAAGAAGCGCAGTCAGCACTCTGCATGCTTTAATTCGCGTTCTTCTTGACGCATTCTCGTCGTTAACGTGGAAAAGAAGTGGCGAGAGTAGCTCCACGCGCACGGGTCCAATTAGTTTTTCGAGGCTGACCGTGCGAGCTCTGACAATTTCGTAAAGGTTCGCAATCGCTTTGCGCTGTGCATCGACATCATGAATTGTTCCATAACGCGCCAGTAAGGACTCCACAGAGCTCCGTGGGTCTACAGACATGGGATTGCAAAGACAATTAGCCTTGCTCTGTCACAGATGCGTTAACAACGCAAGACAGTTGCGGAGCACTGGGTATCGTTGCGCATGCCAAGCTTTGGTGCTTGCGCCTCTGGAGAAAATATCCAGCAAAGTCCCACGTAATTATCCTCTTTGCAACAGACCAGTCTTTGCGTTCGCTTCGCTTGTGTGCCCATGCAGGGCTTGCTTGGGCTTGTACCACTTAATTCAGATGGGCCTATAACTGCTTGCCATTTTATCATGAATATAAGAAAAAAGAAAGAAAAGAGACGTTGAATTTTGGGGTTGCGCACACCGCGGACAAGGTAACCTTTCCTTTGTACCTAGTTAGTAGGTATGACTACCAAATCGTAGCATCTAGGAATTAAAGGTCTGTCGAAGGTGACGAAGGTGACGAAGGTGAGAAATCCTCACTTTCTACTAACTTGTTTATTTGATTAGTAATAAATTGAATCAAAAACACTCCCGAATCCAGAGCATGCCTTCAACTCTAACATTGAAACAAATATCCACTGTAAAGTTGACCGAAACCCAAAGCTGCAATTGAAAACAAAGCCTTGGACGTGAAATTGAAACGAGACATGAGGCGGCATAAAACTCAAGAAGTAAAAGTAGACCTTGTATTTCGGTGCGATCTTTAGAGTGACAAATGAAGCTTGCAAAACACGCTGTATATTATAATATTATAAGCAGACTCATTTTGTACTATGCTGAAAACAAAATAAAAGAAGCTTTCTTGGAAAACAAAATTCCAATTCGGCCAACATTTTTTAAAACATACCTTTATCAAATTGAGGAAAGCCCTTTGATATTTTCGTCTTACTTGCCACTTCAGAATATACTTACCTCCATAAGTCATTTGAGCAAAAAAGGGATACCGTGAAAATCGAAGAAATGTAATGAATAGTTGAGCATGACACAACGATGCTCGAAATCGAATTCAGTCTGACCGACTTCCCAAGCGCTTGCATGCAGGTTCCTACCTACCTCTACCTGTTATACGAATACAAGAGCCAATTTTTATGGTTGCTTGAAAGAAAAAGGAAAATGAATGATTGAATGCAATGAGGTATTCGAGACCCATTTGTTATTCTACAGCTTCTAAAATGGAAAAAGCAAAAGAGCTACCCGCTCTTATCTTCGACTGGAAGGTAAACAGGAAAATCCGTTGAAGCTGTGAAGATGGTGATCACGAATTGCTCAATACTTATAAAAAAAATAAAAAGAGGAGAGATACTGCTTTACAACCAGTCAGTTCGTTTCTTTCCAAAAGTGGTTATTTATGACCTTGACCACGGTTTCACATGCGTGTACAATAAGTATGTGTAGAGATCGTCTTGACCGTTCAACTACCGTCGAACATTTGCACTTGGCAGGGCGTGGGTGCTGGCATTTTGTTTTCATGAAATGTAAAAGTACGGGTGTGTTTTTAAAGATAAGAGAAAAAGGTGTAAGAGCTTGCTTGCTTGCAGAAAGTAGAGAGTTCTGTGTGCATCCAGACGACCTAAGAACGGATGCGTCCGGCTTTGGGAACACAAGTGGTTACTGCGGCCTTGTCCCTTGCTTTCTTGCTCCGGAAAGCGGGAGATTGAACAGCAGATTGACAAAAGGGAGGAAAAAAGGCTAACTTCTTAGGCCTTTCCCATGGACTTGAGAGCCTCAAGCATGGTGCTACCAAGCTTGGCCGGGGACTCGGTGACAAAAGCACCAGCATCCTTGAGGGCCTCCATCTTGGCCTTGGCAGTACCCTTGCCTCCCGAAATGATGGCTCCTGCATGGCCCATACGACGGCCAGGCGGCGCGGTAAGTCCAGCAATGAAGCTGACGACGGGCTTGTTGGGGTCTCCGTTCTGCTTGAGCCACTCCGCTGCCTCCTCCTCAGCAGTTCCACCAATCTCACCAATCATGATGATACCCTCAGTCTCAGGGTCGTTGGTGAACCTCTCGAGGCAGTCAATGAAGTTGGTTCCGTTGAAGGGGTCACCGCCAATTCCGACAACAGTGGACTGGCCAAGACCTGCCTCAGTGGTCTGCGCGACAGCTTCGTAGGTGAGGGTTCCAGAACGGGACACAACACCGATCTTACCGGGGGAGTGAATGTAGCCGGGCATGATACCGATCTTGCACTCGTTGGGCTTGATGATGCCAGGGCAGTTAGGTCCGATGAGACGGGTGGTGGTCTGGCGCTGCAGATGCCACTTGACCTTGAGCATGTCCTGCTGGGGGATACCCTCAGTAATGCAAACGACGAGCGGCACCTCAGCCTCGATGGCCTCAAGAATAGCACTGGCAGCGACAGGGGGCGGGACAAAGATCACAGAGGCATCAACACCAACGGCATCCTGGGCCTCCTTGACGGTGTTGAACACGGGGAGACCAAGGTGCTCCTGACCACCCTTGCCGGGGCTGGTGCCTCCGATCATCTTAGTGCCATACGCGATGGCCTGCTCACTGTGGAAAGTACCCTGCTTACCGGTAAATCCTTGGCAGAGAACCTTGGTGTTCTTGTCAACCCAGACGTTGGCGGTGGCGGAGAATGCACGGGCCGACATCATAGTGGCAGGGCGCTGAGCGCGAAGTACAGATCTTGCCAACATGTTTGCTTTGGAGGGGTTTGATTCCTTGACTTAAATGAAAATATAAAAAAATTAGAAAGAGTTGCAAACCTTTTCCTGTATATGCAAACAGCGCCACAAAAGAATACCAATCAACGATCATTAAATGCCTATCGGTTAGTTGCCTTTGCTCAGTTCATATGCAATGACACATTGCTTTGTTCATCTCACCTCCCGTTTCACGATTTCCTTGCTTGGAGACCAATTCGAGCCACCCTCCCCCCTTTCCGGATCCTCATTGCTTCAGCTTGAGATCTCTCAGTCTTAAAAAAAAAAAGTAAGTCAACGCACATCCAAATGCTCTCAGGACTACTCCACTCTTCCATACCTTCGCTTCTTCAAAGAAGAAAACGTGCACGCTTTCGAAGGCAGGCTAACGCCTGCCTTCAAGTTGTCATCTGTTTGGCTGCCTGTCTCTCTCTCTCTCTCTCGCAAGCCAACATAAACAAAACGTGTATTCTGTGTTCTTCTTTCAAGCTAGCAACACCCCTCATCCTCATTCAAAAAATCGCGACAGCCACTGCTGGGCACGTCTATCTATCTCAGACGCTAGACAAAGCTAGGGTTGGCCTGAGACTGGGCCTCTGTTGCAGCGGAGGTTAGCGAGAGTGCATCGCACCTACCTTGTCGCGACTTGGTGATCTTGCGCCAGTTGGCGGACTGGTGCGACTGATCCATCACTCACTCCTTCTTTTGCTCCTATCTTAATTTTAATTAAACAAATAATTAAAATAAGGTAACTAAAAGAGAGATTGAAAGTTTTGAATGAAAAAAGAGAAAGAGGAGGAAATACTTGGAGAGGGAGACGGAGCCTTACATTTTGTTTGTTTTTCATTCATTCACATTCAAATTTATAAATAAACGAAAAAGCGCGCGCGCGGGAGGGAGAGAAAAGAGAGAGAGAGAGAGAGAGAAAGCGCAAAAGGAAGATCGATCGCAAAAAGAGAAATGCATATGATTTTTTCAAGTTTTCATGCCACCATTTCTGTTCATGCGTCACATCCAATTGAAGCTTTTGTTTCCAAAGCTCTTTCTTTTCGCCGAAAAAGGAGAGGGGTGCAGCAGAGACAGACAGAGAGGGGGAGACCAAACAAGGAAGCAATAATGAGTGAATGAAAACCCTCCTCTCTCCCCGCCACGTCGGATTTCCTGAATTTGAAAACACGTTCTCCAAACCTTGCGTGCGTGGAAACCCAGACGCTGCCAAGAGCAGCACAGAAGCCTGGCTCAGCTCCCACTGCTGTAATCGGCAATCCCGTCTCTGTTGTTGTGGCGAAGACCTCCTCGCCGTCAAATTCCATCAACGCAAGATGAGGGCGTAAGAGAAAGAAATCCTCCACGGGCCTTTACTGTCGCCGGTTCTCTCTCGCCTGCTCGGGCTTTTCAAATACAAAAGCGAGTTTTCCACGCCCAGACCTGCAGGTTCTCCCTCCCATGCCCACTGCCTCTCCAGGGGCCCAGTGGTTCGCCAGAGGGCGCCCTCTACGGTACCTTCCGCCGCTCTCACAAATAGTTCCGCACCGATCCCTCACGGCCACACTGAGGATCCGCGTTCCCTGCTTGCACGCCAAGGCCTGATACAAGCCATCATGCCGGACTGCTCAATGCTCGTAGAAAGCTCGTCCGCGTCTCCTCGCAGCTCGTTTCCGAGCGGGAATGATGATGGCCGTGCCGTGCCTGCCCTTCCCTCCACGCCCGCCAGCCGGGCAGGCAGCCAGCCCACCAGCTGGCCACGACTCCTTCGCCTGCGCTCCGCAACGAGCTGACGGGCCTCGCTCCCATGAAGACCTCTGAGACCTGAAGATACTTACGCTGTCTGCGCTTTGGTTGCGTTTGGTGTTTGGTGTTTGCTGCCTCGCAGATCGATTGATGAATCGACGACTTGGAGAAGCTTTGCTTTGCTTTGCTTTCCTCTGTCTCTCTCTCTCTCTCTCTCTCTCTCTTTCTTTCTTTCTTTCTTTCTTTCTTTCTTTCTTTCTTTCTTTCTTTCTTTCTTTTAACTTAGAGTACCTATTGTAAACCATAAGAACTCTTAATGGACTTCACTTTGCCTGGAGAGTCATTCTATAAAATCAAAGAATTGAAAGAGAAGAAAAAAAGGAAAAAGAGAAAAGTTCTCAAAGTTTTTTTAAACCTTGAAATAATTCTGCTTATTTCTTCCTCTTTGTACTAGTCATCGGTAGGAAGATTGGTAGGTACCGATGTTTTTTATTTATTTATTTTTAAATTGATGCCCTGTGCAAGTTCATTTTCCCCTCGCTTTGGAAACAAATAAATATCTATGTTCTACTCATACAACGATGGTGATTCTGATTTGATGCCAAGTAGCTGAGACTAGACTAGAGAGGGCATGGAAGCAATCTTGGCTATTGTATTTGAGGAGAAGGCAAGCCAGCAGGCTAGTACAAAGATAGAAAGACAAGGAGTAAACCGACATGTTCAATCTTGATATTAAAAAGAAAAAGAAAAGAAAAAGATAAATAAATACTTTTAAAACCAATATCCTAAGAAGCAAACGCTTCTCGTCACTACCTAGGTAGTTGCTCAAATCTTTTTTTGCGAAGCCATGCCCTACTCAGATGTGCTGATGCGCCTGTGAGCCTGTGAGCCTGCGCAGCGAGCTTTTATTGCGCGTCTGATTGTAAAAGCTGCGAAACCATTCGACTCAGGCTAGAAGAAAGTCATTTCACTCTTCAATTTCATTTCCTTGATTTGTTTAGCAGAAAACTTACTAAATCATCACCGAAGCAAAAACTTACCAACTTGGAGGACCCAGTACGTACTGCTATGCTGATGCGCAAATAGCCAGGTATAGCACTCTCTTACCATTGTGAGCTTCTGTTTGCAGACCACGCGTAGGCTCAGACCTACCTCTTTTTCAACATTGCGGTGGTGACTGACATTATTTAAAACCTTTAAAATATCTTCTCTAGAAAGCATAAAGAAGAATGTTGGGTTGGGTTCCTTTGCTTGCTTACTATTTTTTTCCATCACACCACCTTCAACAAGCTATCAATGATCATTTCATCCCATAATGCCTGCCTCAAACCTGGCCAGAGCAGAATGAGCTTCAAACAGAGGTCCCAAAGAAGGGCAGGAAGAGGGTCCGACATGTTAGTAGGTATAGTATGTATGTGCATGCATCTTCCTTCCAGCAGAGATAGGAGAAAGGGACGATTTGTCGGGTGGGCTGTCTGCCTATAGTACCTATTATGCGGTTTTCAAGTTTGTTTCGTTTCCATTAGAGTACGAATGCAAAGAAACAAAAATTTGTAACTTCTTTTTGGTTTGGTGGTGAGTTTGCTTGCTGCTTCGCTCTGACGGCTGTTGCTCGATCAAGATAGCTTGCGATCATTTGTAGGCAAACAACCACCTGCGCCTTGTCCAGGCTTTCGTAGCGAGCCTCCGTCTTTCGCAGGCAGCATCGGACAGAAGAGATAAGGAGCAGACAGAACCAAGACCACCATCTATCTCTTTCCGCAACGAAACAAAAATAATCATTGTTTGTTTCATTTTCTTTTCTTTTCTTTTCTTTTCTTTCTGTTTTATAAAAAGCAAAACAATATAACTGCTAACGCTGACAGTGAAGGTGCCTAATTGGTACCATGGTGCTAGATAGATAGGTAAACAGGGCAGAACTTGAAGCCCTACTACCAAGTTGGCTGTTAATGAAAAGAAAAAAGGGTTGAAAAGAAAACGAAGATTAAGGCTTTTGAAAACGATCAATATCGCCACCCCAATTCGCCGCCGACTCCGCAGCCCAATCTCAATTCCTCGCTGATACAACGTACATCCAGCGCCAAACGGCCGCAGTTTGCTTATTTCTCCGTCACTTCGGCACGTCCCTTGGCCGCTGTAAGCCGTTTGTGCTGATTGTGAAGGTTTGCTATCTGTCTTTCTCTCTCTCTCTCCCTCTCTCTCTCTGTCTCTGTCTTGAAATGAGCGAGAACTTCGAAGGAGACGATGATGATTTCTAGTTTTTCATCTTTCAAAGCAGCATTTGTAACGGGTATCGAAAGAAATGAATACTCAGCAGGTGGTAAGTTGAGGAGAATGAGTTTTGAGGAGAGTGAGCGAGTGAGTGTTTTAGAACCTTTTCTAACGAGTCCAGCAAAACAATGGGCGTAGGAACAAAAATATCTCTATTTCACTTCTGAGTTTGAAAATACCAGCTCCAGAGCGTTCGGAGCGGTGAGAGGCCTTCAGAGCGGTGAGAGCTAAGAAGGCAACGGTGCCACTCATGATCGTGTCTCTTCGTGTAGACCGCGGGGGAGTTTTCCCTCAAGCCCAGTATTGTGAAGACGACGGAAAAGCAGACTCGCAAGGAAAATCCTTTCGTTCGATGTGCCTTTTTCCTTTCAACATATATATTTGATTGAAGTACTTCGTAAGAATTTTAATTAGTCTATCAAAGTTAGTCTATTTAATACTTTTTGGCTTGAAAAACAACTAACTAAATTCTCAAGGTTTCATCAAAGAAATTAAAATTTTAAATAATTTCAAACATAGCCTTTGTCTCTTTTTCTGCGACTGGAACTCGAAGCGCCTTCCTAGTTTCCTTCCTCATAACAGCCTTAGTACCTACCTCATAGCAGAATTCATTCATTTTCCAATCATCACAGTGCGTGCGTTGAACCTATTTCGGTCTTAGGCGAGTCCTAGGCCTACGCCCTTGTGTTCTCCAAAGTGGCCCGCTCAGCTCCTGCCGAAACTTCCTTTGGCCTGCCTGCCTCTCTGCCTCTGCCTCTCGTCTCGTCTCTGCCCCTCGATGAAATGCAAGCGGGCCTTGCCGCTGCGACGCAGCTCCTGGGCGATAAGCGGCAGGCGGAGCTCGTCCCATCCTCGCCTCCAGCCTAGGCGCCCGCTGAGCTCACGATCTTGAATGAATCATCGGTAGACAAGGAAGCGTCACCATGATCGTCATCACAAATCGATTCAATGCTTTGAAAAGTGGCGGATTCCCATTCTTTCTCTTCTCAAAGAGAAAAAGAAAACGTGAATTGAATCTCTGCTGCCAATGAAAGGGGTCTGTCGCTCATTCCATGCTGTCAATTTTAGCAAATGAATTGCTGATACCTGCTGGCACGGGTGGCATTGTTGGTGTTTGACTTCCTCATTTGCAAAGCAGCAAGTTGCCACGCCGGCCTCTATCGCCAGAAGCACCCGCTGCAAGTGGATGGAGACGTCGTGTCACTAGATTCGCATGCTGATCAAAAGCCTCTTTCAGAATTTCTCAATATGTTTTATTTTTTTAAGTTTATGTTTTGGGTTGAAGAGATGAAGGATTCAATCTTCTGTCCTCTCTTTCCCCTTCCTTGCTAACCTAATACTACTTCACGTGTGAGGTTATTAGGTCCTACCTCACCTCCACCACTCATCCATCATTCATAGTCGCCTCTTTGGAGACCATCACAAATCCTTCCGTGGCTCCGCCATCAGAGATTGATCGAACAGTTGATTGATTGGCTTCTTCGCCGTGCCTTCGCACCCTTTGTGCTCTTGGCCAGACCGTGATCAGCGCCCTCGCTTGCTTTCTTCAAGCGTGAGCAAGCAAGCAAGCAAGCAAGCGAGCGAGCTAATGCAAATGCAAATGCAAATGCAATTGCAATTGCAATTGCGAACGCGATGCAAGAGCACCAATCCCGGCACGAGAAGCCTCTTTGTTGCTAGCAAAAGCCGGCCTGCCCATGTAGCCAATTCTCTAATACCGCCGCCTCTTCCTGTTCCTCCGCTGGGACCTCGACTTCGCGACCCGCCGCATCCAAATAGCTGGCGCAAGCACTGAAAAGGCGAAAAGCAGGCCGCTTCTTGGCACAAACTTACCAATTTAAAGTTTCTATGCTAAGACTACGACCCTGGGGTTGCTTGGACCGATAGCGGTAGGGGACGTTCTCCGTTCCCGTTCTTTTCAATTTTTCTGAAAAGGTTTTCTTTTCTTTTTTAAAAGGAAACAATTGAATATGTTTTACGTTTACATTACTTTTCTTTATTTTTAAAACCCCAAAGTTCGAGCATATAAAAGTAGACAGTGGAATCGTTGCTGCTGATGTGAAACTTGAAATTGAATGAAAGTTACTCGATTTATATTGTACGACAAGTTTAGGTTGAATGCCAGATGCAACAGAGATGTTGCCAATAGATCGTCATGTTTCATACCAAGGGATGCTCGGGGAAGAAAAGAAGGAATCATCTTGTCGGTTCCAAAGTGGATCAAGGCGAAAAGCAGATCCTGTCGATGCGGAACTTGTAAAACTGAATCTACATTCATCAGACATTGTGACTACATAGAGAAGATCAATTCACAAAGCCATCTCATTCGAGCAAAAGTTACTTGTGTATACAGTGTCACTTCTTAAAGCCACAGTGGTGTCGTACATAAATTATACACGATCATCATAACACATCGCTTTATGTTGCATCGATTTGTTTTCGTCACCCTTTTAACAATGAGTTCTTCTGAGGAACAAGGATTACATTTGATACTGAGTGTTCTGATCATCTGTGCAAATGACCGATTGATTGATACTACATGCCTCTTCTCTTTTGCACGCCCCTACTTTGCTAGTTGTACAAGGTTCCCAATCTGCTATGAAAAAAGACAACTCTTTTTATAAAATCTTTTAGCGTAACGCATCACTCGGTATGATGGGAAAGTATTAAAGTTAAAGGAAAATGCAAAGTAAAAGGAAATTACACCTCATCATTGGTATCACTTGCATCCCCACACTAATTAGTCTTGAAAAAAGGGCGACTCAAAGAGATCATGTTGGAGATTTGAAAAGGCCTTACCCATAAGATATTAAACAATTTCAAATGATAAAGGATATGTGAGATTCCTTGAATCGCCATAATTTGTCTGTCTTCGGTATACTGGCAACCAAGCAACGTCTGATGAGACCATTATGCTCAATCCTCGATGCGTAATACTGAAATGGCACGTCAAAGTGCGCGAATGTTGGGTTCAACCTTATTCATGACGTCGTTGGAGATGCGGGTTTTGATCCTATCTAAATTACTAATTCCTCACTAGTTATTCCCCCCTCCCCCAGGAAAAGTTATCGTCGTCATCGCTTTCATAATCATAATAAACTGCATTGTTAGGATACCATGCCGGCATGACAATCAAGTCTAAAGATCAAATTTTGAATATGCTGAGAGAGTCATATTCTTCACAAGAACGAAGTGGTTTCTGGATTGGTACCTTGAGTTCTCCTTAATAACCCAATATGCCCAATTCCTGAAGCTCGACAACTTAATGTTTTGGTGATGATTGGTTTATTGTTTTGTTTTGATTTAAAATAAAGAGGTTTAGCTTATCCAAGAATCCTATCTCTAACAGGATCTCTGAATGTCTAAACCCATGTCCGCCGGTATCTGCACGTACAGACGATTCCCCTCTCTCATACATCTTTTGAGTTCCCCTCACAGTGTTCACATCAATCCGAGGACTTTGTTTTTTGTTCTTCACACCGCACTGTCGTGTACAGAGGCAGTGAAAGCCCGAGTAACGCGCGATACTTTTGTCGCCTCGGTTAGAGATCGGACCGCACCAAACGAAGATGATGACGCAAGGAACATATACCCTGGGTCTAGTATAGACTGCACCACCGCAGTAAAAGATTTCATTTCTGTTTACAATCCTTTCTGTATTTCTTACATGCCAGCAAGTTGATCTTTCATCCCCATCTCAGCGTGATATAGTTTTCTGCAGCGGAGGGTTGAGAGCCTGCGCAAGGAAATAAGGGAGTCTGGTGGCGCAACTGCTGACGGGCAGAAGGGTCGCTTTCAAGTCCCTCGCGCCTCAAGGGCTCTGACTTGAGCTTGAGCAGCAACGGCACATCTCCTTTCATAGAAAATTATAATCTCATTTTCAAAGTTTTGATAAAAGTCATTTTTGTTAATTTCTGTTTTGTTAAAGTTTTATAGAGAACTTGCAGGATATTTTATTCTTTAAAGTAAAAAACAGCACTTCAATTTTAATTAAAAGAGTGCAATTTATTGTTATCTTTTCTACATAAATATATATAACGAATCATCGAAAAAAGAAAAAAGAAAAAGAAAAGGATTACACAGGGTCGTAGGCAATTCTTTCCGGGATTCCGAAGATGATTGCATCATTGCATCCCTCAACGACGGCAGCTTTGCACGAAAAGTCATCGTCGTGAGTTCGCAGACACACAAACTAACTTTGGTCGATAAAACCGCTCTTCAAGTTCGTTCTCGCAATAGAGCAGGAGGCAGATGTGGTTCCGCGAATCGAGAACACTCACAGATTGAAAGCGAAAGCAAACAAGGCATCCATCGTGATCTTGCCTGCCTGGAAAGCCTCTCGCTTCGTACGCTGCTGCAGCTGCAGCTGCAGCGACTCCAGCGCACCGACAGGTAGATAGGTGCGTAGGTAGGTAGGTACCTCGATCAGTCGGTCATTCGCAATCGCTTTGGAGACGAGAAGCGGCGACGGCTCGAATGCCACTGACGGTAAATGCAGCAGTAGGTAGTATCTATGAGTCGAGTAATCGTTGATTCACGACGGCACCATCATAATGTGACTATCTATCTATGTATCTACCTATCTGTCTAACTAACTATCTATCTACCTATGGGAGCACGCGTCTGCGAGCGATCCGGATTCCGCATGGTCTATCTTCCCTTTTGGGGAGCTTGCTCGCGAACTTGGACCTCAGACATCGTCTTCTTCTTCAAATTCCAACAGCCCAAGAGCATTGGGCGCTTACTGCCTTCGCAATCTTCACACTGCTGAGCAAGTAGATACCACCCAGGGAAATAAGTAAGTACAAACCTGCAAACAAATAAATCAATCAGTACCTGCTAGCATCCAGTGCCGAGCTGACTTTCCAGAGCTTTTTGGCCTTTAATCGCAGAGATCATCGCATAGCTGGTTTTTATCTTGGCCAGCTCCCCATACGCCGGCCTCAAGGCGATAGTAGTAATTAGGTGTTGGAGTCAAGCTGATAAGATTGGCTGCAGAGGACGGACTGCGACTGAGCTAAAGCTGAGCTGAGCTGAGCTGAGCTGAGCTGAGCTGAGCTGAGCGGAGCTGAGCGGAGCTGTTTTGAAAAGCAAAGCGGAGCTTCGAGCTCGGAAACAGTGTCAGAAAAGCTTGAGCTAGCCTTTGCTCTTCTGCTCAAGCTGCGTGCTCCCGGTGTCTCTTAGGTCTGCAGGTAGTAGGTAGGTAACTAGTAGTGTTCTGGTGCTTCATCAAGATGTCTTATCCAATCAATGGTCTCAAGGGAGAGCAAAACATAGCCGTAGCAGTAGTAGTGACTCGGAATTCCTGATTCTTGGGGAGGGCGGAGGTGTGCGCACCGAAGAATGAATCCGACGCGTCTCGTTCGAGTGGGTTCTTGCATCCGACAGATCCAGTGGGAAGAAGGGGATAATTGCAATTTGAAAATGCAATTGCTGTTTCTCACTTGTTGCTTTGCTCAACGAGGCAGACACGCGGACAAGCAGACAAGTAGATAAGCAGATAATTAGGCAAAGAGACAAGTTGCAGGCAGCGAACTTCTATAACTTACTAACTCTACTCAGACACCTGCTTTTCGCTTTCCTCCTTCTTGGAGGCGGGCGAGACAGAAGGCAATCTTCCACTTGTTCGAACCGCAGTGATAGCAGTGATAAGAGCCACGGAAACAAAAAATACATACAGCAAACAAATAAATAAACAGTCTGGCTGGCGCGTGGACCTCGTTTCGCAGCTGGAGCGAGACCAGAGCTGAAGGGTTAAAGAAAGGGTATCCTTCCGTGCACAGTCGGTGCAAGTTTGATCTGCCGCACACAAGTTCTGGTGAGGGTTTTCTGAATTTTCTCTGTCAGAAGAGCCTGCCTCCGTAGCCACGCATAGCTCTTCCGCAGCCCAACTCCCAATTTCGCAAGAATGATACTGTTATCGTCTACCAAATTTGAATTCGCGGATCGGCAGGTCGCAATTTCGACCGCTTCGCAGAGGGGACATCTGTAATTGGTAGATAGTGGCGCCCTACCAGCTCTAATACCTAATTATACTACTTTGCTTAGTGTTCTCTCTGGTGATAGCGACTTCAAAAGTGCAGAGACAACGAATTGATTGGGCGCACAACTGCTTATACAGTAGGGGCCCAAGGACCTACTATCTTGACGACTAGGTACCTGGGCTTGCTATCAATCTCTATTCGTCGCAAGCCACACACAAGTTATCCCTGCCAAGGTGGACTGGCTATCACTTACTCGCACTAGTCAGAAGTAAAAAATTAAACACTTGGGTAAAAAATAAGCACTCGTTGGCTGTCACTAGGTATTTCTGTTCGTGCCGCCTTTGGTAAAGTCACGTTACGCCACGTCAATGAATGATTGTTTGCGCTTGAGATTTTATCCAACTTACAGGCTTTCAATTTATTACCTGTGACTACTGAGAGTGATATCACGACAATAAGTAATTGTTTAAGCTTGCTATGTTTAAAAAATGAGAACAAAAACAAAAACAAAGAGTTGCCCCTGACTGTACTGGAGTGAGAGTGTTGTCGCGAAGTGTACTTGAGAGGAGAAGATCGCGACCCTAGCTTCTACATAGACATTACTTATGGCCTTTTGTCTTCTTCATCTTAGAAACTGTATATTATAGAGCTTATGCTGAACAACGTCATAAGTACCTTTTCAATCTATTACGAAAAGACGCACATTTTCTTATTAGATGCGAAATCGGCCATGCTTTGTTGGTTTGATTTTTAACTTTAATTTTTAAATTTTTAAATTGAAAATCACACATGATTACGTTTATGAAGAAGGGTCTTTTTTGAGCTAGTGGTAATTCGTGCAAGAATCTTCAAGTTTTTTAATTTTAATTTTTATGATCAATGATCCACTTACTAATTAATTCATTTCGTTTCGCTGCTATATAAAACACTGTTATATTTGAAAATGTAGTTTCAATCCTGATCGAAACGAGGCACCCCACAATTAAGCACAACTCGTCTTGGGTACCATGTCTTCCACGTGACCCTGGCCTGCTACAGCGTATTCGCCAAGATCCCCAAGCCCCTCAAGCCACTCACTGGGATCAATCGGACGTTGATACACAATCACTGGGAAATGCAGCTCAATATCAGGAGCGCATTGCAGCTCAGAAACAATGTCGAGAACGTAATTGCACTCAACATGTTGTGACTTGGTTGTTGGGTGGGTGTCCGGAATGACGAAGGACATATTTACAGTCTTTGTCTCACCAGGTTCAATCGTATCAAACCTCCCCAAGTGAGTCTCTTGTGAGCTGAAAATTTGGTGTCCATCAGCGACCAGCCTCATACGACGATTCATTTCCACCATGGCAGTCACTTCCAAGGAACTGTTGTTCTCCACAGTGAGTACTGCAGATGCCTGTTCTCCAGGTGCGTATACATTCTTGTCCAAGGTAGCCTGCATTTTCAGACTTCCGCGGTTGATGCAGCAGCAGAACATCACAGATGCCTCACGCTCATCAGAAGGAATAGGAAGTGCTTTGGGAAGGCCAGGATAAACGCAAAAGTCTAATTTCTTTTCGAGATCCTTGCTGTCGTCAAGATCGACCACTGCTTTCAAGCTATATTCTACCTTCGCTTTCATCTTTGGCAAGCTACCCCGCGCACCTGACCACGATACACCATGGTGGGCTTCGCCAATATCCCAGCTACCAGCCAGCGGTCCTCCTTTTTTGCCTTTCGAGGGCAGAGTAAACGAAAAGGGGAAAGCATATTTTCCCGGGCCCATCTCAATATCACCTTGCGGTGTCAACTTGATCTTCTTTTTAAAGAATGACTCATTCTCGTCAAACTCCGCACTTTCCTCGTTGTGCCCTGTCAGCTGGCGCAATCCATCGACCTCTTCATAGATTGGCTCTTGCCACTCCTCAGTCCACTTGACCTTCTCCTTACCCTTCACTTTGACATAAATCTTGTCCACGTCTACGCTTTCCAGCAACTCTACGTATACGGTGCCTGAAACATCTTCGCCCGGCGTGTAGTATGGCTTGTCCAAAGCCACTTGAAGTTTACCGACCTTGCCCATGGCGGCGACTTTGATCTTTTCTTGTTGCTACACTAGCTAGTGAGGTGTCAGCCTTTGAGAGTGGAATGAAATCTCTATTGCTATCCTGAGCAACAGGTCTCAATATACTCTCCCTTTCACTTGGGCCAGTGCAATCCGGTACTGCTATTGTTTCGCAAGTCTGAGTTCGCTTTTGCGCCAGTTTGGACGTGCTCGTTAAGTTTACGCTCCTTCTTCAGATATGATGCAGGTACGTGGGTAGGTACGCACGACGACCTCTCTCGTCTCTGTTGAGAGGATAGCCGTTACCAAGGTTCGGCAAATGGGATTTGCTTCGCATCCGCGTCGCGGACTCCTATTGACACGCATTATGCCCATGTTTATATCCTCATCCTGCATATTGCATGACTCAACTTCTTCCTCAGCTCTTCACGCTCGCAGCCTTACATGGCCTTACATGGCCTTACATGGCCTTACACCGCTTTATCGCCCCTCGCGTCGTGGTCCGGCTGGTGCCGACTTAGATGCACACTGCACATGCATGGAACATCAACGCAAGGGTCCCACCTAAGGTCGCTCAGTTCTTCCAGCTGCTGGAACTTGAACATTCATTCATGCATTCATTAAGTACGCTACATCGATTGCAAAACCTGAATTGAGGAAGGCGAGTATGGTCGAGTAGCAAGGCGGAGGTCAGCCTGAGGAATCGAATCGTGCATCGGCTGGAGTCGGGTTTCGGGTTGGCTGTTGGAATGCATGGTGACACCTTGTACCTACAAAGGTCAGGAAGGTGGTGATTCAATGCCATTTTAGATGTATATGAGGGAAAGGGAAAGTGGTACACTTGAAGTTTCAATAACAAATCAGCAACTGCTGGTTGCGCGAAGCCTTGTGCATGTGCGAGGTGGTCATTATGGGCACAGAATTGATGATTCCTAACGACATAGAGGCACATGTCTGCACGACTATGGCCAATTCCTTTGGCATGATGGGGATCACTTTTGCAAATGCCAACGTGGAAATTTGCATTGCTCTATTTTAAGACAAACGTCTCTGTAATAGACAGCCATACAAGGTTAGGAGGACGGCAGGCGGACTATCGGCATACCAACAGCACAGCATATCAAAGAGCGACTCCAGCCTCGTAAAGGAAGACAGCTTTCAATACACTGGTGCATGACTTTTAGACGTATTGTAGGTGTATGGCCCTCTCAATCCTTGGAAATGAAGATCTTTCACGTTTTGTTGAATATAAGTCTTCCAACATTTGGGTTGTTCAAATGCAGAGGAATAGTAGCTAGATACATAGAAGATCTATAGGACCAGTGATATGGCCCAACTCAATTATGCGGGTTGGACCAGGTCCTGCTTTGCTGCAACCACATTCTGCTAGGCAAGTTGATCAGAAGCACAGTGATCATGGCACTTTCTACTTCTAGCCTCCTCCATGGGGTACAATTCAAATAGCTTACAATCATACCCATTAAAAATTGAGATAGACCGCAAAGGAACGCAATGCCACACCATCTCATTCTTAAATGCTTTCTCAAATGTCACCATTGTTTATATCATAGTAGAAAGAAGCACACCCCTTTACACCACCTTCTCTTTGACTACTCCTATAAAGCCCCCCACTCTATTTTTAATATATACATAATACACCGTACCGCCTGACCAATCGAGGGGTACAATGAGCATCATGATTATCCGACGCTTGTTTGTGAAAATTGCGCGAGGGAAGGATCCTTCTCCTGTCTGCTATCTTACCCCTCACACGAGGGCTTCGTTCGTCTCTGTTGATAGCGTTTTCCCCTCGCTCCTTCGCTACTCCCGCTGTCCTCCTCTCGATGTCTCTCACCAATCCAAGTTAACTAGCTAGCAACAGGATATCGATTAATTCTACTCTTTCACAAACAACTTCGCCAGCTGGCTATGTGTTTACTACTCTAAACTATAGGACTTGACGCCAATACATAGATGCCGCCACTGGCACTGTCTTCAGTTCTGCTCCACAAAATCACCGCAAAGCACTACATCTCCTCCTCTCAACTCGTCCCGTATATAGTTCTAACGCAAGTCTCCGGTCCGAGTCCGAGTATCGAAGTCGATATCAATCCCACGCTCGCTTCAGGTTATCAGCTTAAATGCCAATGCGAAACGATTGATATTTCATTCATACGTTTGTCATCGTGAAAATCAGACCTTCAGCCATCCTAAAATCCATGTTCAATGGATTTCAAGCAAGTCAGTCATCTACTGAAGAACAGCACCACAGGAAGTCTCCTTGCTGCCTGCTCTACGGGACAGCAACCCTCCGACTTCTGATCAATATCTGAAGGCAATTCGATCTTCAAAATAAGAAGAGGTTTTAGAAGCCAAGATAGCCTTTCCATGTAAACATAAATACGACTTATCATGATGTGTGTTATTCATCGGAATAATGATAAAAAAAGGAAGACAGAAGATAATTTTCAACCTTTTCAACCTTTGTTGTGTAAAATAATTCACTCCTTCGCTATGTAAAGCATAGTACTACTTACGTAGCAATACCTTCAATGATTGTATCTGTGAATAGATACTCCTATCGTTAACGCTATGTAGACTAAGCATGAAAATCATAGTAATCAAATCAAATCAAACCAAATCAATCTCTGTTTGCCTGATCCTCTCGCGAATCGTCCTCGTCGGTCACAGCGCCGTTGCTCATCGCAAGGCTTGACGCAAGCTCACCCTTGAGACCGCTACACAAGCATCAGTACCATGTCGGAGGCCAGCGCCGTTGCGGATAGACAGCGCGAGGTGGATTCTCTTCTGTCTCGGCGCAGCTACGCTGAGGCCATCACTGTGGCTTTGCAGGATCCTCCCTTCGGCAGCAAGGACGAGTCTGTGAAGGATATGAACACCGCTACCGTTCTTAAGGCCATCTCATCGCCCCCAGACGGTGAGGTGGAGAAGATCGTGCAAGCGCTCTTTGACAACGGATCCACAGACCTCTGCGACAACCTCATGAAGTACATCTACAAAGGCCTCGCCGATGGTCGCTACTGTGGCGTCCTCCTCAAATGGCATGCCCACACTGTCAACATCGCTGGCCATGGTCCTATCATCCGCGCCATGACTGACCGCAAGACTGTCTAAGCTGGCTTCACGAACATGAGTTTGAGGTGAACTTGGCGAGTGTTCATTCGTAAACAAAAAGTGAAAAATGAAATCCATGCACAGCTTAACTTTTAGCTAGGCAATGCGAAATGCTCTCGCAGGTCCTTGATCTTTAAAATTCGCTTGACATTTTGCAACTCCTTAAACACGATGCTCGGCTCTGCTGTTTGTTTCACCATCATCGTTCGGTTATATTCGTTCACAGTTCTCCCCTGGGTTTATACATATACGTTGTTCCACGCAGAGGCAGCGCGTGCGAATTTGCGATTGGCCCTGGCCTCGCTGACTGCTCCGAAAATGACAACGACTCGGTTCTCTTGCTAAAGTTGGACCAAATTTCGTTTGCAAATACATCTAAATGTACAAGGACTGGGTGGGTTAGGGAAGACTTCTAGCATTTGTAGAGAATAGAAAAGGGAAAAAGAGAAACTTTCTGAGACAGCTTAAAAACCCCTTTTCATACACCGCAGGTCGTGTTCTCTTACCCCCTGGACTGGTTCTAATATATGCATTCTCTTTTTCTCTTTTCTTATCCTGTACCAACGCCTCCCTCCCCCCCCCCCTTTACCCAGCAATCTTAATATACAACAACACACTCAACATCATATTTTTTGCTCATTACTACATAAAAATAGTTTTCCTTCCTTTTATCTATGTAGGCACTGAACCTTTTCTTCTCTTCACACATTCGCTGTGTGACTTTACAGTATTACGTTAGTGCCTTTACGTTTAAACAAAGGCAGCGAATATATTCTCCAGCAAGTTATTTCAAATCAGAATTGACTTGCTTTCACTTACTTATCATAAATTACGAATTCATTGCAAACTTTAAATCATGAATTGTGTTCATGTATAACATTAACATGAATGTTTGCCCAAATGTCATGATGGTTTAGAACTGCTTCCAGTTCTACGCCTTTGTGACAATGTTCTCGTCTTTGATGCTGCCGATCACCTCTTCATGTTCAAACTAGGTCTGTAGGTTCTGACCAAATCTTCTCAGTTTGTCGCTAAGCAAACTCTTTTATATGCTAGTCAGTGAGGATTGAACAATCGAAATGTCTTCGTTCCCAGCAACCACAACTTGAGACTATGGAAAAATTGAAGAAACTGTTCATTGTCCTTCACAAACAATTTATGTTTCGTTCCTCCGTGCATGTATCAAGATTTGTTTGTGGTGAAAGTTAATGCAAGCTTTATATAGTTAAAAAACCAAAACTTTGAAACACATTTTTTAATAACATCATTTTGCTCAGTGCTACATTTAAACAAAAACACCACATGCACCCCTTTCGAGATTCGTTTAGTTTAGTCTATAATGCTGCTTTAACACCAATACAGCACTAGTATTCGTACAGTACTTAATCCTCACTATGATCTAAATTGAAAACATTTTAGAATTGATATCCGTTCTTAGGATCATACATTGGGTTGATGAGCACCTTTGGAGCAGGGTCTCCTGGTCTGGTGGCAGCTTGACCAGAAAAGTCAAAGTCGTCAGATTCCCGCACACGATGCCGGCGATGGCGCAATGCTACAAAGAGGAGAGATGCAGCGGCAATTAGGGCAATTCCACCACCTGCACTGGCGGCAATAATGATGATTGTTTTAGTGCTTAAGCCAGTGTTTTCGGCGTCGCCAGTCACATTAGAGTCTTTTGTTACCTGCAACACATCATAGGTGCAGTTTTCAAAAGCACTCTCACATATTGACTCGTCATCACAAGACTCACACAGGTCCGAACTGCTCAAGTGGCACTCGCAAGTATCCTCAAGACAGCTCACATAGTCCCCAAAGCAAGCCGCACATGACACAGTATAAATTGCACTCATGCAGACTGTCACGCAATCGGTGTCGCCTGATGTACAATTTCCAGCACAATCTTGTAGTTCTGCAAGATCTAGGACTTGCGTTAGCTCTTCCTCGCTCCACACAACAACATCTTCATCAGAGCAAACAGGTTCTGTCGGTGCCTTTGTTGGTGAGCGAGTTGTAGGGGCCATCGTAGTGGGACTCTCAGTGGAAACAGGCTGCGGAGTGGGCAAAGGGGTTGGCCCGACCACTGGAGACGCAGTGCCTGATGGGGTCGTCGGATTTGTCACTGGAGCTGCCGTGCTAGGCGGAACTGTTGGGCTGATTGGTGCAGAAGTCGGGCTGGTTGGTGCAGAAGTCGGGCTAGTTGGTGCAGAAGTCGGACTCTCGGAGGGATATGCCGTAACTCCAGAATAGTCATAAAGCAACTGCAGCTGGAGTAGGTCATCATTACTCAAACCATCGCGCTGGCCCATGTTTTCTGCGCCGTCTTGAAGTGCTACAATTGTAATATCACCATCTATACCAAAAGCAGTAGGGCCGTAATGCATTACAGAACCGTAGTCATATGGCGCACCAAGAGAGCGCGATTCTTGTTTGGCAAAGTTCGAGGAATATCCGGAAGTAATGTTATCCCAAATAATTTCAACATACGTGTCACGATCAGGGCGCGACTGTTCATGCCAAAAGCCCAAAGCATGAAGAAACTCATGCTGAACCGTTCCCGTTCTAAAACAACCCGAGTAGCTAATACTAAGGTTCTGGGCACCGCCAATTCTGCCAACGTAACTCCAGCATCCATTTCCATTGATGACATTCACATAATCGGTCTCTGTGGTGCGGTTGACGAATTCGAGAAATCCAGACTCATCGGCAAGTTCTGTAAGATACTGCCTTGCCAATGATTCTGCGTAGGTGGTAAAGTCGCCTGGCTCAAAGCGAATAGGAATAGTTACTACGCCATTTGAAGCCGGCCATAATCTACTGTCATCCTCGATTGCAGCTAGTACTCTTTCGTCATCAGAAGGGCTTGCCATGACACCATCTGTGACAAGCTGGTTTGCAAGATCATAGCCATACGCTTTCGCGATACTGACGTAATCAGGAACAATGTCGCCTTCAAAAAACGTGCCATTCTCAGCCACTTCGCCTTGTACCTTTACCAAAGGTTGCAAACTCAGTAGAATCAATAACAATTTGCATGCTAGATTAACCGGTGAGATATAGCGATTCTCTGCCATCATGATGACTCAAGTTGGTTTTCGAGGGAGCAAGATGGGGAGAGTGGGCTCAACTTTCTGGACTCTCATCCAGATTAGGGATTTGAAGCCCTATCAAGTTTGCATCTTTCTGCTCTATCAATATTATAGTCAACCTTATTTTTGTGTGTCGGGGTGTGTGTGTGCTAGTTTCTCATATAGTATAACCATCACCAACAAACAGTAGTAAAATCTGTACACTATCATTACTGCCCGTGCTGGAAGCTCGACAACAATATTAATAGCGCGTGGCCATAATTGAACAGTGTGCTCACCACACCATTAATGAACCAAAGGTCGCTCTTGAAATCTCGATCCGCTCCTACAACAAGGGACAACTAAAAAAGGCTTGAACATCAGAAATACTGCAATCTATATCCTCTCCCATAGCCATTCTGATAGTATGATGAAGCACCACTAGAACTGATAATAGGGGCCAGTTCACTGGCAGTGGCAGGGGTAGTGATATGCCATACCTATGTCGGGAACTTGTTTTCTACGCCACAGATCATGAGCGCACGCCAGTTCTCCGTGGGACCAGGTGTGTCTTCACTCTTTCATGACCTTGGGGTTGATATTATCATTATATGCTTACCAGCCATCTTGTGTGTTTGGGCAACTTCCATCCTATTAGTACCTAGAGAGTAGTTAATGATTAACTTTGTTTACAATTGCGAATGAGCGAGGGTATTTCTCTAGCGAGCCGCCTGTGAAGAGGTGCTTGGCCGCATGGGGCACCTTGGCTGGCTAGCAGAATGGCGGGCCAAACAGGCTGCTTGCTATTCACCAATGATGGTCGCGGTGCAGCCTCAGGTTACTCATGGAAGATCCGTGTTGAGTATATAATTTTGATTTTGAGTTTTTCTCGCCATTTTCAGAACCAAGAAAACTTCAAGGCATAAGAGGAAGAATTCCAATAAAAATGAAAATGATCATTGATACTACCAGCATTTGCAAAGATAGCTTAAGTTCTGCGTTTCATAGGATTGAAAATGAAGACAAGTCGAATGCGAAAGGGAAAAGTAGAATTTCTGGTTCGAAAATATTTCTATTCCAAGGTTTTGTGATGTGCCATTTATGTAATAGCGAGTTGTCAAATAGAAGCCATGCACCCCCAGAAAGCAAAGGACAAGAGAGGCAAATGTAAACATCGAAAATGAATTGACAAAAAGATAGGGTTACACAGGTAAACGAGCAGAATGTGCATTTTTTTTTTCATGATTCTGCTTGATGTTCAGAGGAGGTATTTACTACATGGTCTCCATATATGTCAGAATGTATTGCACGAGATGATATTTCAGTCATTTGGTTCTTGTGCAATAAATAAAATGGTTAAGTTCATGTTCGCAAGCCACACTTTGGTACATATTCACGCTCAAGGAGGCAAGTGTGCTCAAACGTCAAGGCTGTCGCGGCTATCGGAACGTTTAAAACGATGAGGCTCCATCGACGAAGGTGCTAGCTGCATGCGAGACAAGTCAGGATGATTGGCTTGGTTGCCATTGGTGCGCGTCAGACGCATTGAACGCATCGCATTTGCAAATCGCGAAGGTTTCTTTTCGGCACCATCATCAGATGCATTGCTGAAGCTGGTAGCAGTTTTGATCTTTGCAAATGGAGAATTTGCCGGCTGTTCCTTAAAGAAAGGAGATTTCAAAGGTTGGGAGTTCGCAAATGGCGAAGTCGGTGGCTGAGCACGACTCTTGTTGCTTGCAGCAAAAGAAGAACCGGCTGGCTGAGCCCAGCCGTTACTGCTTGCACTAAAAGGTGGTGTTGGTGGCTGAGGCTTGCTGTCAATGTCATTACTTTTCTTTGCACCAAAAACTGGGACAGGAGGCTTGGGTTTACTTGCAAAAAGTGACATCCTAGGCCGTGATGCACCAAATGGACCAGAGCTAGGGGTAGGGGCAGACTCATCCTGTTGCTTTGGCTGATTCTGTTGTCCTCTTGATCTTGCTGCAGCAGCCGCAGCAGCAAATGGGGACAATGGCGCCTGCGATGCTCCTGACGAAGCAGGAGTTGGGTTGGAAAATGGCAGACTACCCTCCGCACTCGGCGACTTGGTGAAGCGGAACGATCGCATGGCATTGGCAAAACGCGAGGGTGCCCCAGGCTGGTTATCGTTGTCTGTATGGTCATTGAACTTGAATGAAGGTGCAACTTGCAACTTAGCATGCATAGATTTGTCCTCCTCATGGTCGCCATCAAAGTCACCTCCATGCGGGTTTGTGGATCGATTGAGACGGCGGCTACGACGACGACGTACGAAAAAGATCGAAACTGCCAGCACACCAGCCACAGCACAACCTACTCCAGCAACAGCACCAATCATCGTCATAGATGCAGACTTTTCATCACTCGAAGCTGTGCTGCTCGAACCTGACTCATCTGTGTTGTAGTAAGTTGCAGTGAGGGTGACTGTACAGGTATCAAACTCGCGATCACAATCATCCACGGCACTGCATTGGCTACCACAGTTTGATGTTTCGTTGTATTCACAGGAGCACGAATCTTCAACGCACATTACGAATTCTGCAAAGCACTCGGAGCACGATTCTGTAAAACCCGCCGACCCTTCTACACATTCAGCAATGCAAGACTCTTTATCGTCATCTTGGGTACAATTTTGAGCACACGACTGCAAAGTTGAGTAATCTTTCAGAGCGTTTGGGCGGACATTCTCCCAGGTCTGTTCGTCCTCCGTCGAGCACACTGCGGTTGGTGCCACGGTTGGAGCTGTCGTAGGAGAGGAAGTTGTAGGTACAACTGGGGCAGGGGTAGGTTGCTTTGTAGGTGTAACTGGGGCGGGAGTAGGTTGCTTGGTTGGCTTAGTAGGGCTCGGCGTGGGCCCTGTGGGCCCTGTCGTGGGTGTCTTGGTTGGGAACATTGTAGGGTACTTCGTAGGCCTTACTGTTGGCGCGTTGGTCGGTCTCGCGGTTGGAAACTTTGTAGGTGCGTGCGTTGTAGGTGCGTTGGTGGGTTTGGGTGTCGGATACAACGTTGGAGAAGTGGTAGGATAAGCTGTAGGGGGGGTGTTCGGATTCATGGTTGGCGACACGGTCGGGTATGCTGTTGGTGGCGTCGGTTGTTGCGTAGGGTACCAAGTAGTGTCTGGGTCTTGATAAAGGATATCGAGCTGCAAAAGGTCACCCTCACTCAGCCCAGTACGCTGACCAATGGTTACGCCAGATTCGAGCGGAGTGATGGTGTTTTTGCCGTTCTTGGAAAAAGCTGTCTTGCTGTAGTGCATCACTGACCTGTAGTCATAGGGCGATCCAAAGCTACGAGCTGCTCGCTTATCAAAGTTATACTGCATGGACGTAATAATGTTGTCATAGTTGACATAGACGTAGTCGTCCCGGTCCTCCCGGGACTGCTCATGCCAGAAACCTAAAGAATGGAGAATTTCGTGTTGCACGGTGCCTTTGATCAAGCAACCACTTCCTAAAGAAATGGTGTTAACTCCAGAGTAATAACCAACTGTAGCATAACAGCCCGAGCCAGCAATGAAACGAATATACGAGGTTTCGTCTGTGCGTTCAACAAACTTCAAAAAATTGGTTTGGCTCGCAAGGTTGTCTGCCCAAGTTGCAATTGCACTCTGTGCGGCAGTAGTGAAGGCATCATCGGCAAAGGTGTACGGAATAGTCACCATGTCATCGTCTCCGCGAGGCCACAGGTAATTGTCTGAGGTAATGGCGTCAAGCTCTCTTCGACTTGCCGGTCGCTCAACAACACCACTATCTGCCAGTCGGTCAGCTACAGAGGCACCATATTCTGAGTAAATGCGATCGTAGTCAACAACGATATCTCCTTCGAAGAGTGTTGAGTTCGGGTTCTCCAGTGCATCGATGGTCTCGTTGCCTGACACGGTCTCGTTGCTCCCGACATCGACCAGAGTGGCATGCACGCGCCAAGAAGAGGTTGAAGCCGCCAGCACCAAAGCAACTGTAGCCAACAACTTGCTTGTGACCGATGAGCTTTGCCGGATTCTTTTCTTCATCATCGCCATTATATTTCTGCAAGTAAACAGCAGCCTCTCACGTGCCGCTGCTCGAGCACGTGCTCAATAGCGTTAAAGGTTTGCTGTCCCGAGGTTCTTTTTTCTGTCTCCATTTCCTTACACATTTGTGGTTTCCCTTTCTTTCCACAATTTTCACTTCCTTAATTTCTTTTCTTCAGGAACTTAAATGAGGGCTTTTCTATATGTGGGTACTCTTCTGCTCCTAACATTACCTCTAAGATTGTGTACGTCTTTTTGCTCTTTTCCTCTTTTTTTAAAAATTATTTTGCTTTCCCCCTTTTAAAAATAATTCACGCGTCGTGCTATGTTAGGGTTATTTAATTTTAACTCTAATATGAGCGCTTTGTTTCAGTCCGTGAAGGCTTTGTTAATTTGGCCCTTTTCACAGAGTTGTGCAAAAGGAGAACCTCTCCGAGGCTGCAGCCTAGAGCTAAGACCGCAGCTCTTGTTCGCATGGTTCACTAGACTGTTAAATATCCAGTTCAGATCTGTTCAACTCAAGTCCATTTCGCCTCGATGTGAGTGCGTCTTTGCTCAGCTCGTACGTCAGACAAACTTGGAAAGACAGACACACGTGCTTTTTCAATTATTTTTAATTTACATTAAAAAAAATGAAGAAGGAGCTAGCAACCTTTTGAAAGATCCTCTTCCCGTCGTGGCCGTGTGGCAAGAGAATAGACGGGAGGCCTCTGCACGCGCAGACATCAACCAGCGTATTCTATCAGCTATTGTAGTAGGTAGCTATAACTTCTGCAAGGTCTTCCACGTTGTGGCATGACATCTAGAAATACCATCACGTGAATTATTCAATAAACAAAACGAAATACAGAGTGAAATGCCCCTTATTCATCAACTAGGCACTGGTGCTATCTCGAATCGCGATAAACAGCAAGACACATCTTCTGCATCCAACAAATAATTCGCCTAGAATACCACTCGACATAATTCGAGTCCGCAAGGTATCAGGGGCTAAGTGCTGCTATGGAAACTGTGTGAGTTCAATGAAGGTGATGGAAACTTGGCCTTTGCACCTCGGAGGATAAACACTAGGCAAGATTACCTGTCTAGGTGTAAATTGGTAGGCCAGCTCTTCCTTCAAACCCAGCTAGAGCATCGATAGCTACTCTTATTGCACCCTCATTTGAATGTTGGAATTGAAAAATACAACTTGAGTATAGTCAGAGTTATCTATTTTAAGCAAGAGAAACAACGCACAGTAATGAGACTCATCAACTATTGATCAAAACGCTTGCTTGGAAGCCTACCAGCACCAAATTATTTGCTAAAGTACTATATACACAATACCTACCTCTTAATGTAGTGGCAGCAGCATGCTTTCATATCTCTGTGCACTCTGTGAATTGTAATAAGTCAACTTCGAATTATGGAGTGTTAAGCTTGGTCTAGACTATACCTTATGAGCAGAGAGCTGGTTGACGTGCTAAGGAGACGGCCAAAAATCATAAAAAGCTTACTCGGACCGCGCGTGACAACCCTTATTAGGATCTCGCGACTTTCCATGGCACTGCCACACTCTAAGCTGAACATACTGCTTCAGTCGTCTAGCTGAGTCCTCCTCCCCAGTCTCAACATTATGATGGTGGGCACTCAAGTTGAGGCTGGCCCCATGGAATACTTTGTGTGCAAAAACCCTTCAACTTCTTCCGCACGCGCGTGCACAAACGCCCCATTTTCCTTGACACATCAAGCCTGTCAATAATAAAATCTTTTAATACCCCCGTGATAGTATTGTTACGAAGGATTAGCAGCTACTAAGAGGGGGTTATATAAAGAGTTTTATAGGCGCGTGGAGCCATCGAACTTCTTTCAATCTGTCGTCTTTGCTTATTCGAACCATCATGCGCTTTTTCTCTCTTCAACTACTCCATGGACCCAAGAGAAAAAGTGCCAGGTCAAGGCAAGCCGCCGGGTTCAAGCTGCTTACCGATAGCAAGTGTGCAAAAGATAGTTTAGAAGAAAGTTGTACGTGTTTATCTTTCACCACGCTCATCGGTTTCTTTTTCACGTGCGAGACGTTTTGAGCCTAATTGGAGACAGCTTAAATAGGCGAGATTGTTGTGCACGATTTATGAGTATGCTATCCATATCAGCGGAGGGGGGAAATTCAAGTTCGTGATAATCTCATGGCTCGAGTTTGGTTCGCGATTGGAACTTGAAAAACATCATCCATCCAAGCGGAAGAGAACCAAAGTAGACAGTCTTGCTGAAACGGATATGCTCTTGGCTCATAGCCTCACGTCAGCAAATAAAGAGAAATTGATAAAAGCGCATCGTGGATTGGGTGGAAGGGCAAGGCCCTTGATCGTGCGATAATTAGTCGGGCTATGAATGATCAAGACACCTCACTCTGTGGTTAATAACATTATGCTTTTAAAAAAGAAAGATAAAGGCTACTAAACGTCACTCTTTTCCTTAAGGAAATAGGGAGGTGGTCCCCGGAAAACCTCTTCCGAATGGAACTGGTTGGGTGCAAAGAAGCTCTTTGCGAATTATTCGGTTCAGATGGTGCGAAGAAATGGAAGAACCATGTTGTGCAAGGTCATAGAATAGTTAGCAATTGAATTATCAACTAGAGCCACAAGTGGTACGCGCAGTGTAAAGGGGAGGATCAAGGAGAGACCTGAAAACCCAGGAGTACCTATAGGAACCAACTAGTTACGTACTTAATTAAAGTTTGATCTCTGGAGAAAAAATATGGTCGGTCGATGCACAAACAAATTTCGAATGGCAACAAAAACGACGCGCAGATTTATTTGCACTTGTATTTCGCATCTAAACTTGAAAGTTCTACAGCAATACCAAGGACTTCTATTAGTTCATAACCTGGCACACCATTCGTTTAATTAATAAATACTCTGAACATGTCGCTTCAAAATATTGTGCGTGAGAAATCATAGTGGTTTCGCAGAGAGGTTACTAAATTTGAGAAGGAGACCAATCTTCAAAGTGCTTACTTTATAGTGCCAACTAAAAGTCTTATGTAGTTCACTTGCTAACTGGATAGGTTCTCAGTTATATCCGGGTAGACATATATCTCACCAGGTATGCACATCAAAGAAGACTACTTTGTTCAAGTTACCTGTCTGAGCATGATATTACAGAATGGATTATTTAGACTGAAACAGCTCGTGAGATTGGCAAAAGTGCCGTGCACAAGTCCGAGTTATCCGATTCGAACCTGACGAGTTTTTTGTGGTACAGGCAATTCTCAACTTTTTGAAGGCAGGCGCATGTTGCAGAAAATATAATAATGACTGTCAAATGATTTCTCCTCAGAATCCAATTTGCTCATGTAAAAAATAAAATGATAAATAAACACAACTGTCGGGGAACACGCAAGTTTGTATTGTCACAAATAGCTTTGAACTTTTGCCAGTGATAAATTTCGCTTTTAATAGGGAACCTTTTTTTGAATGAGTGACTAGATTGGCTTGAGGTTTTACCCAGGTTAAAAGAACTGTCTTTGAATAGTGAGGGGGAGGAGTCATCCGTTAGCTTAAATAGTACAAATGTATGGGCAGCATCATCGCTACTTTACGGTTTGAAAGATAGAAAACCTATATGCGCGAACAAAAACAATAATAATTGGTGGAGTGTGTTTGTAAGAGCAGTGAGAAGACACCTCAACGAAAACAAACAAGGAGAGAAACGAAAATTTGCTTAATCCTAAGACAGACATCAGAACAACAGAAAAGCTCTTAGACAAAAGCAGAGTGAACAAATTGACTTTCGTCAAGTGACTCATACTCACGAGGTGATCGCTTGCCTTTGCTTGCAGGAGATGAATTCGCAGAATCAGCACCCTCTGTAGATGCACCATAGTCTGCATCAGAGTTCATAGAGAGCGATGATGGCGAAAATGGAGCCAGCGTAGCTTCTTCGTCATTTGAGTAGGCATAGTTGAACATGTCAGGTACAAGCTGCATGGCAAAGCCTGCGTAGTCGACGACTCGATTACCACCCAGAAAGGTTGGCAAATGCTCCTTTAGAATATAGTTTTCCAGAACAGTATCGTGCACTTCAGCAGCAACATCGGTTGGACCTCCCTCGCCATTCTGACTTTCGATGGTTTGCACGTCACCCTCCTCCGACTCAGAAGGCTTGTAATTTACACGGATCATTCGCTTCCGCATCTTAGCACTCAAAAAGAATGACACAACACGGAACACGGCAGAGAAGAAGGATGGTGGGTTAACCACAATCACTCGTCCATAGCGGAGAGGTAGCCTAGACTCAATGGTTCTGCTCAAAAGCTTTGGTACCTTGGAATCAAAGTTGCGTGATGTCGCGCCCGTCATGTCATTGATTATGGTGAAGCCAACAGCTTGTAAACGAGGGTACTTTTCGATAGCATGAATAATGGTCTCGTGTGCAGCAGCAAGCAAATCTGTAGCTTGAAATTTGCGCGGGTCGTGTAGTCCCATTCTCAAGACCAAAATTCCGCGCCCCTCACGACAGCGAGCACCACCTAGGAAACATAAAACGCCCGAAGTCAGTAATTCGCGAACGCGCATCTTGTCGGAGTCAATCTGTGTCTCAATCTCCACTTTGCATTCTGCGTATCGACGCATGAGTTCGACAGCACGCGCCACCCGAAAGCGCCTTGCACGAAGACACGCGCGTGCCCAAAAATCAAGATTAGAAGCAAGATCATCATGCTCGAAGAAAAAATCGGCACCAAGCTTTTGTTCTAGCATAACTTTAAATCGAGCAATGTAATCTTCTTCAACCTCTGTACCCAGAATGGTAAGCATTTCCTCCTCGGTAAAACCTTGCTCATCGGCCTTGTCACGAGGCGTTGCACGCGCGGACCCTGATGCAAGAGCACGAGCTCGTGCAATACCTCGGCTGAAAGACCACCCACTCGAGGCCGCGTCAGAAGCTTCCGTTTGCTGAGACACACTCTGTTGCTGGGTTTCGGACACTTGTTGACTGGTAAAAGTGGATGGACTTTCATTTGCTTGATCAGTTGATTTTGGGACCGCAACGAAAGTAGATGATTTGGTGTACTGATATTCGACTGAATTATCGGTATTGTCGACCTCATCCTCCTCTACATCTAAAAGACCAGAGCGACGCCAGAAATCATCTTCGGGATCACTGGGCACAGAGAAGTTCTCAGCATCATCCTCATAGCCTTCCATTTCAGTAGTGAGAATTTTACCTTGAGATAAGTTAATTTGGTTCACATCCTTGGCTTGTTCCGCTGCAAGGAGAGCCCGTAGTAACACTAGCTCCGCTTCGTCTTGCATATCGGCGCGGTGACGGCGTTTCATGCTTTCTTCTCGAGATGCAGACGTACTAGAAGAGTCTTGCTCATCTTGCGCTAATAACATCGCGATGGCCGCATCGTCAATTGATTCATCCAATGGAAGTGGGACAGCATATACTTCATCGCTTTGTAGAGACTCAGATCCGTCTTCCTCCTCACTAGAGCTGTGCTGGGAAACCTGCGATTCATTCAAGTTATGCTCTTCTCCAGTTGAAGCAGACATATTGAGCTGCCTTGGTTCATCGCTGTCTCGTACCTGTTGCTCTTCTCCAGATATGCCTTTGATAGTAATAAGTTCATCAGTTGACGAATTGGATGTAATTCCAAGCTCATCCTGATGTTCTGCACTTTCTACTGTAGTAGATTCCGCGTCTACCGTCTTTTGTTGATTTTGCTTGTTTACCACTTGTAATTGGGCACTCAACTCCTCAACATTGTCACCACTTGTGCCCAAAGACTTGTTTGAGGATGCTTCTTCAGTTGAATTCTCTTCATTTATTGGCTTTGTGATAGCGTTCTCAGGCAAGTCTCCATCACTTTCATTCACACTAATTTGCAAGGTTGACTTGTTTTCTGTATTAGAGTACGCCAGAGCTTGTATCTCAACGTCATTTGCCACTCCGACTTCAACTTCGACATCGCTATTCACAACTTGCATCATGTCAGGCTGGTGCTGCACATCGTCTTGCCTGAGCTGCGAATCATCAGCTCCATTTTCAGGATTCGCGGCAGGTGAGCTCTCCGATAGAATTTCCATCCCATCTTGAGTCGTATTCTCATGCTGAGTTTCAGACTCAACTTGGGTTTTGGCGTCTTGGAGTTGTTGATGTTGCTTGACTGGGTCTGGGACTTGGTCCTGGGCCTTCACGTTATCCTGAGCTTGATGTTCATTTTGACCCTCCACTTGATTTTTGTTCAGGATGGTATCTACAATCTCTTCTGCCTCGCAGACTCCGTCTCCATGGCCTACAGTTTCTAACCTGTGCAAATCACCCGACTGCTGCGCAACAGCACCAAGACCCTCGCTGGGCGGCATTTCTGGAGGTCTTCACGCCCTAGCCAGACTGTGCTGTCAAGAAAAGTATATTCTACACCTGGTGGTATCAGTCCCAGCTCACAAGGACCTCAGCAGAGTTCCGGTCAGTTGCATGCAAGCCAGGTTCTCCCGAGTATTGATGATTTCAGGTCCCGAGCATTCACGACGCGATGCTCAGCGATTGCAGTTTTGTTCGATGATGGCCTTGATGTTTGTTTGTTTGTTTGCTTTGCTTGCTTGCTTGTGCGTGCTTTTTTGTCTTCTTCCTCGTACTAACTAGCTAGTAGGCCTAGCACTATCTAGGCCTTGATACCTGTTGCTGTAAAGCAAAAGAGATGGAAAATGTAATCATTATTCTCTCTACAAGGCGCTAAGTAGACCTTATGTGGGTGAATGAATGCAGCAGCAGCAACAGAAACTCAGTTCGACAGTAAATTCCTTGTGAATGATGCATTCACGTTGAATTGCAGAATCACCCTTCGGCAGGGACCACGCCATTATTTTATTACCGCACATAGCTCGCCTGTACAGAAAGGTTTTTCTTTCGGGCTGCTTCGGCGATGGTTTCAGTTGTGAATATGTTCTACATACAGGTTTACAAATTAGTTCTTTCCAGGCTAGAGTTGTGCACTGACGATTGTGCATCCCCATCGAGTGGGGTGATCTGGTCTGGTGGCATTCGTGACTCTATTCCATCAAGCGCATTAAGCACAGTTATCTCTTCTCTACGTTTTCCACCGTGGTCTAAGCCCTCCACTGCTTCTCATGGCGCTTCAACCCCAAGCAGTGAACACGAGAATTGATCATGAGGCAACATTATCGTCTTTGCATCAATATCAATCTACCTATCTATCTAAGGAATATCATGAGTAAACACACGAAGGAAAAGAGGGCTCGCAGACCCGTTCTGTTCTGTTCAAAGCATGGGGGAACGGGAATACAGAACTGGAACGGCAAAGAACACACATATACCAGTGTTGGCAGCAGATGCGCAGGGAAAGTGAACGAGAACGGAAAGAACGTGTGGCTAGTGAGGTGAGTAAGACTTGGGGGCATCCGTTCTGGGGGAAGAAAGGAACGAATTTTGTTTGGAACTAGAGCTACGAGGCAGATAGATTTGCCTTTTTGTCCAAGTAGCAAAGGCGCCCATTCTCGCAACCTGCGCGGCTCTGTCGGCCTCACGCCTCTATACCTTCGCTGTCTCTGCCCACGCCTCGAGGCGTCTTTCTGAACTCCTCCTCAATCCCTTGGCGGCACCTTGCGCCCTCCCCTTTGCAACCTGGGCGCTGAGCTCGCGCGGAGTGAGAGGCGCTGTGCTGGCGAGAAAGCACATTGGCCCTTTCTTTTTCTCTTCGCATTTTTTAGCAGTTCATCGAGCTCGGAGCTCCGTGGGCTCTCACTCTTTTGAGGCTTGATCTCGATCTTGCCAAGCCTGCTGGCTAGCTTCTTCCCTTTGTCGCTCTTTGCTAGTGACCTTTGGATTTTGTTGCTGGTGGTCGTGCGATCTCGTAGTTGCATGATTTCGCAGTTTCTTGAGATTTATTCAAATTTATAAGTGCTCACATTTGTTGAAATCCAAGAATCGAACGAATCGAAGATCTCCTCTGTGAGATTGTTTGTTCCTGCATATAAGTCTGCGAAAGACACCGTCTGACAACAAGCTGCTCATTAAAGACATCTTTGATTCCTCGCTTACAGTTCTGCAGGCTTAGGCTTTTCATTTAAGGTACCATGGGTGATGCAGAAATGGACAAGTGGGTGGCCCAGCTGCTTGATGAGGAGGGAGCTCTGCAGGCGACCAAGACAGAGAACCTGCCGAGCATTCGCAGTATTGAAGCACTGTGTAATCAAGCAAAACAGATTCTCAGTCGTAAGACCTCGTCCTTTGTGGAGATTGAGTGTCCGGTCACAGTTGTTGGAGATATCCATGGCCAGTTATATGACTTTCTCGAGATGCTCCGAGTTGGTGGGCCAGCTCCGGAGACCAATTACCTCTTCCTTGGTGACTATGTGGATCGCGGACACTACAGTGTGGAGACAATTCTTCTGCTTCTTAGCCTCAAGGTGCGCTGCCCTGATAATGTGACGCTCTTGCGTGGTAATCATGAGACTCGTCAGATTACCCAGGTCTATGGTTTTTACGATGAGTGTGTCAGAAAATATGGGTCTCCCCTCGTTTGGAAAATCGTGACGCAGGTTTTTGATTTGCTTCCAGTGGCTGCTTTGGTTACAGGTCCAAACACACGTGTACTAGCAGTTCATGCCGGTCTTAGCCCGGCCTTGCAAACTTTGGACGAGATCAAGGCGCTCAAATATGATGCCGAAGTGCCTCATGAGGGTCCGGTGTGTGATCTCCTTTGGTCTGACCCGGATGAGGATGTTGACGGATGGGGTCTTTCGCAACGCGGCGCCGGTTACGTCTTTGGTGCCAACGTGGTCGCCAAGTTCAACCACACCAATAACATCGATTTGATCTGCCGTTCACACCAGCTCGTCATGGAGGGATACAAGGAGATCTTTGATCGCAAGCTTGTCACTGTTTGGTCTGCGCCAAACTACTGCTATCGTTGTGGCAATAAGGCCGCTATCTTGCAGCTTGGTGAGAAGGATTACCGCTATGATACCTTCACGCAGGCTCCCGAGTCTGTGCGCTCTGCTCCAAGCAAGGATGTAGACTACTTTTTGTAGAGTGTATATTTTGTCTGATAATAAAGCACCTGTCAACTTCTAATGTTGCCATTGTGGCGTTCGAAAGGTTTCTCTGTCTGCTATGCCGGGCCTCATCTTTCTTGGCTCCATTTTCGGAGATCTGCGCTTATTCGCGGTAGAAAAGATACACCCGATTTACTTCTCAGAAGCCAGGTTGCATCACTAGCCAAAATATCATCAGAAACTTCCAAAGCGTTGAAGCGCATTTTTTTTGCAACGAACATGGACACCCTCTCATGCAGGTTTTCGAGTGTGTCGCTGTTCTTGAATACATATGCAATACCAAAGTTTCTCTGTTTTCTTTTTTAACTCTGCACATTCACGTTTTCTCCTCGTGCCCCTCCCCCGCTTCTTTTTTCTCTCTTTTTCTTTAATTATAGCAATGGCTGCAAAGAAAGGAATAAATGCTGCACTACGACCACACCAACGTAATCGTTTATCTATAGGAGAGATCAAACTTTATCAAGCACAACTCCAATGAGTGATGGTAATCGCAAATATTCTTCCTCCCAACATGTCTCCCCCTTTCCTTCTTCGAGCACGCATATTGATCATATGCATTCCGCAGGAGAGGGCTCTGTTAGGTTGAGTGTGGCGCTCTGGCTTAGACTCTCTCTGCCTTTGACGATATAAATAATAGATTAATTTAGCATGGAATCAAGATATGGTGCTTTGCAGTGATCCTTTTATGTAATTGACAACAAGACTTACTCTGTGAGATAGTGACCGCCCTTACTTTGGAGATCTTTCAGATAAAAGCCCCCCACGTGTGGAAATGAGGTTGTTTCTATTTTTAATTTTGACAAATCAAGAGTTTGATATTGACATACTACTTGTACCTTGATTGCTCTGCCTTCACACGAATGCTTAAACTCCTGGAGAGTCAAGGCATTCATATTTCGGGTTTTGGACGCTTACTTGCTTGCTGATGTAGGATTAATGTGCCACGGAATTAGTGGGTACACAGGCCAACGCTAATCACGCTTTGAAATAGAACACGGGAGGGCAAAGGGCCATTTAATCCTCTCAAGCAATTGCTTGGGATCAAGAATGTGACGTTGAAGAATTGGAAGATGCGATTAAAAAATGAAGATTTGGTTTGTAAAACACAAAATGGTGAAAATGGAGAAAGCTTTACACGGCAAGCTTCAGCTCGAGTTCACGACGGCGGTTAAGCAAAGCAAGTTCGCGTTCCCGCGCCTCACGAGCTGCAAGGCATGCTGTGCGAAGTCTAACAATAGATAAAGGGCTGCAATCCCTGCTAGTCAGGCATTGCGGGCCATCGGGGTGGGAAAAGAACTGCTGCGGTACACAAAAGCGATCTCCTTGAATCAAAGTCTTTGAGTCAAGTTCAATGTTACTTTCATATACCGTCTTGCAGCGCTTAGATCTAGACATTGCCGGCGTTGCGTTGTCGCTCTCATGAAAACGACGTTTACTAGATTTGTGGCGCAAAAATGTGGTCAGCGGGCGGTCCGGCCGGACCAGACCACGGTGTTGGCGAAGACGGCTCGCAGAATGCGGGCGGTGTTGCTGTTGTTTGGTTTGAGTTTGTTGCTGTTCGGATGACTGCTGTTGCTGGGCAGGTGCACTTTCGGTGGAAGTCTTGTCCTGGGTGTGCATCTGGCTCATATTTTGTTGTTGGGGCTCCGCACTAGCCGGAGTAGTGGCAGCATCCGATGTTTGGTTCTCAGAAGATGATGTAGTAGTAGCAGTTGTTGTTGTTGTTGTGGTGCTCCTGCTGCTGCTGCAGGGGTTTGCGTTTGCTGTTGTTGTTGTTGTTGCTGAGATTGTCGCTGCATCTCCGGGAGCTTTTCGAGTTCTGAAGCGCGAAGAGCAAAGATGTGGTGAGTGGGCGCAGGCGGCGGTACAATCTCGTTGTATACAAAGAGGTAGCGGGTATGTACGAACTCCTCGTTAGGCACAACATGGAGCTGGCCTTGCGTGCGTTCCTGAGGGGTGCACTCTGTAAAGCATTTTTGCTCCGTGTAGGAGAAATCTGACGGGCGGTCAACAATTTCGCAAAGTGCGACGGCACGAGGGTGACGGCCAAGACGGCTGCGAGCCCAGGGTTGCTTGAGCTTGGTGGGCTTGGCGTAGTGCACACTTGTATGAAAGCTCGTGGAGAAGTAAATGCCAGATCCCTTCATGGCACCGTAGCTCATGTTTTCGGTGTTGCTGAGGTTCTTGAGGCCCGAGGCGATGATCGAGTTCCACGCAAAGGAAGAAGACCCATGGAAAGCAAAAAAAGATCCAGAGGCCTTCTGGTGCTTCTGGAAAGCTGCCTCACGCTCTGCAGCAGCACACTCAAAGACGAATTGATGAGGTGTTTGCATGTCCTTGAATTGGCGTTCAGGTTCAAGGACCCGAATGAAGGCACGGCATCCTCCGATGAGCCACTGAAGCAAAGGGTATAAGCGGGTGTCAATGCTGTCAAGATGAGTCTTGAGTGAGCCCATGCGAACATGTTGAGCAAGGTCCTCGATGCCGGGAACGTAGCTAAGAGCGTAAAAGAGTGTGAGCTCATTGGGTGAGAGCTCATCAGAGTTGGTCTCGGCAGGTGCTGTGTACTCCGTTCCAAGAGGTACCTTTTCGATGATCTGTTTTGGGATTGCCTGGAGATCAATGGTGCGGCGACTGAGGAGTGAGCATGAGAAGAATGTCAACAAGAGCTCGACAACGCGGGGTCTTACGAGAATCTCCTCCTCCACAGAAAAGCCCATTCCAAGCTCGCGGGACTGGAAAAGACACGCCGGTGCAGCGCAAACGCTAGGGCGAGGAAGGTTCACGCCAAGGTCTTTGCCGCACATGAGGCATCTATGGGATGCATGGGCAACGTGCGACCCCGCAGCTTCGCCAAGTCGCACGAGGAGTTCTTCAACAGACTCGGGTTTGGAGTTAAGGGAGCATGTTGCAAATGCGTGGCGAACACGGTCTGCGATAAGCCAGTTAACAGCGAGGCATCCAATGCGCGCACCGGGAAGCTGAGCTGCTCCGTAAGGGACACAGGCTTCAAGAGCCCGTGCTTCAAGGGAAAGCGGAAGTTGTGGTACAAAGCGATGAAACTCGATGTTTTCGCGCTGAGGGTCTGCGCCTGCGAATGCGAATTGAAAGCAGACAGTAGTGTCGGTGCTGTGGGACGATTTGAGCGCAAGACGCTGCAATTCAATGAGCTCCATGCCAAAGAGGCATTTCATGTCGATGGCAATCCACAGGAGAAACATGTTTCTTTCCACGTTGTAAAGGTGCGTGCAGGAAAGTCCAGGCACAGATGCATTCACTCTCGCACACGCCATTTGCAGACTTGCGTCACGAGCATTGATTGTGGTGCGAAGGCGCAATGCCGCGAGATCCCACGGCATCATGCTTGGGTGAATTCCGTCGCGGTGGCTTTGAATCTGTGCATAGTGTTGCTGCTGTTGGAAATGCTGGTTTGGCGAGCACGATGAGGATGCTGCCAATGCTGCCGCCGCTGTTGCCGGGGTCCACGTGACGGGGATGCCTTGGAATCCTCCACAGGTTGGTGGTACAGCGATGGGTGCTGGGCCCTGGTACGAAGAAGAAGAAGAAGAAGAAGAAGAAGAGGAGGAGGAGGAGGAGGAAGAGGCCTGTCCAAGGGGAAAGGGCGCTGGGACAATTTGGTCCAGGGAGTTTGAGTATCTGTTAGCATCAACAGTATGAACAGCCTGGTGTTCCTGTTTCTCGGTGCTGTCTTCTTGGCGAGGTTTTGTCAAAGAAGATGTCTGGCAATGTCCCCGGGCTGCGCTATTGATCTCGGTACCAAATCTGGCAGCTGCAGCTGCGGCCATTGCAGCCGCAGCAGCCGCGGCAGCCGCGTTGTTAAAAGCAGTTGAAGATGACGAAGAAGAGGAAGAGCCAGATGAGGATCTGCCCTGGGTGCATGCGTCGCTGGTGGTGTCTGTATTGTTGTTGACGGTTCCCATGTGGTTGACCATCATGCCCCCGGTGCTTGTGTTGCAGCAGCGTGGGTAATACGATGAAGGACTATCATTTTGCTGTGTTTGCTGAAGCTGGTACGGGACATTGTGCGGCGTGATGGTCTGGTGTTGCAGCTGATGCGGGCACAATACGGATTGTCGTCGTGGGCGTTTGTTGGTCCCTGATGATCGTGCTGCGAATGCGAGTTCGTCAAATCCTCCACTGACCCGCTCAACCATGGCGGCATTGCTGCTTCCCGTGCAGCATGCCATTGGGCACGCAGTCTCCATGCTTGGTCTTTGCCGCTTGCCAGCGCTGCTTCTATTGCGCTGATCTTGAAAGTGCTGATGAAAGGAGGCCGCACCGGCCAGCTCTGCATGACACGCTCTCGCCGCTTCTGTAGCAAGCGGGGCTGAAATTGGGGTGTTTTGCAGGAGCATCTATTATTGTCTGTGCTGTGTCTGTCTCCCTGCGAGTTTGATGACAACCCTATCGCAAGTCGTTCCCACAAAGTCTCCTAGCCCGTGCGAATGTGTATGAGATAATTTATAGATTATTATCTCTAGGTCTCCAGCAACGATCCACCACCGATGGATCTGTCGCTCGAGATCACCGAGTTGCTGATTTGCTCGTCTCCTGCTCTGCGTGTTAGTTTGTTCTTTCTCCTCTGAGCAGTTCCTTCTTCAGAGCTCCTCCACAAACGAATGAGAAGAAACCCACCCGAGACTCGGAGGGAAGGAGGAAGGAAGGAAGGAAGGAAGGAAGCAGATGGGAAGAACACCACCAACAGCGGTGACACAGCCAGGTCCTCTAGACCTAATCGATCCTCCTATAAGCATCAATCAATCATTCGTTCAATCACAACACACACACAAATGTTAACAAATACACCATGAATTAATAAAGCCAAACAAACAAACAAACAGATGATAGAAGTCAGTAAACATGCAAACAACCAAATCAAGCACCAAGTGTGCCCTTGCTTTCTTCCTTTCTTCCTGCCCGACCCCAGTAAATGAATAAGTGAGGACTACGCAATCGGCGATTAGCTAACTATCTGTTAACTAAAAAGCACTATTCCACCACTTATTACCTAAACTCCCGATCGATAAACACTTCCTCCCTCTACTTATATATTATAGATAGCGAGAGAGAGAAAGAAATACCGAGGGGGGAAAAGAACACACCTCGCGAAATGACAGAAACCGGAAATGAAAGCGGAGAGAACGGGGTCCCCGGGGTCACTTGCGACCGGTACGAACGGCCTCTGTCTCCTAAGGAACGCCCTGTTTCTTCCTATCCTCCCTGCTATTTCTATTTCCTATTCTTTCTCGTCCTCGCCTCCACGTCCGCCAGGTCGCAGCAGATGGAAATGGATGTTCTCATAGCTCTAGCTAGCCACAGTGCTCCTTCGAGCGAGTCGCCCGCTTCGTGCAGAGGGTGTTCTCCTAAGAGCGGCCCCTTCGCTGATGCGCGTATGTATTTATGTACGTACCTATGAATGTGTATATAATATGTACGTGCGTACCTATGTATGTACCTAAGTATGTGTGTATGTATGTATGTATATGTATATATATCTCTATGTATGTAAGTGACTAAGGGAGCAAGGGCCCTTTCGAGTTATGGTTTTGTTTTCCTTTTCTGGTCTGATTCGCTCAGTCAGTGTTCTCTCTCTGCTCGCGTTCTACTTTTAGGATGCGAGCGAGAAGAGAACAGCAGAACGAAACAGAGAACACCGCCACCGGAGGAGCGAACAAGCAAGAGCTCTCCTGCGCACCCACTCGGGTGCCCCCGCGGAGGAGCTGCTGCTGCTGCCTCCTCGATGTCGCGCGCGGGCGGTGTTATGCCGCCTGCTCGCGGCTGCCTGGCGTGCCGGTCGGCCTGCCCGCTTGCTGGTTTGCCTGCCTGGCTGCCTGGCTAGCGGTTTGGGCTGAAGAAGAAGAAGCGAGGATGTGATAAATGTCCTCTTTGCTTGTTGCAAGACAGGCGAGAACGACTGCACAGTCGCTGGTCTGTCAGGGCTCTGCTCGCGGCCCGCTGCGCCTCCCTCGGCGTGCGGGTGGTCTGGTCCTCTTTCCTGTGCCGTAGGGCTTGCGCGAGAGCGTCGCTGCGACTTTGGAGACCGGGCTCCGTCGCGGCGTGATTCTCGTTTGGGGTTCTGGCCTCCTCGTTCGATCGCTCAATCGATTATTATTTACTACTTTTATGAAACTTATTTGAAATATTCTTTCCGCCCAAACAAACAAACAAACAAACAAATATTCAAACAATCGAATAATCAGAAAGAAAGAAAGAAAGAAAGAAAGAAAGAAAGAAAGAAAGAAAGAAAGAAAGAAAGAAAGAAAGAAAGAAAGAAAGAAAGAAAGAAAGAAAGAAAGAAGAAAAGAGAATTCAAAACAGGTTTTGGAAGCCGCTTCTTCTTCTTCTTCTTCTTTCTTTCAGACTTCCTTTTTCCGAAAGAGAAGGAAAGAAATGGTCGAAGAACGACTAATGAAAGAAAGAAAGACTTCGCGCGAGAGAGAAAGAATGAGAGAAAGAATGAGAGAGAGAGAGAGAGAGAGAGAGAGCTGAGATGCAAATGCGCGGCTGCAGCGACGATTGGGTTTTGCTGCCGCTCAGCTCCGTTGCCACACCGCCGACGCGAGCGAGAGCCGGGTGAACGGTGTGCCTTTTGCTCTTCTGACTGAGCAGGCATGTGATAGGCACCTCGTAAGCTCGTACGCTCGTAAGCAGCAAGCGAGCGAGGCACTTTTCGATGTCACTTCGTCGCTTGTTGCCACAATTCTTCGTTCTCTTGCTGCTGGCCTGGTCGTTTTCTTTCTTTCTTTCTTTCTTTCTTTCTTTCTTTCTTTCTTTCTTTCTTTCTTTCTTTCTTTCTTTCTTTCTTTCTTTCTTTCTTTCTTCTTTCTTTCTTTCTTTCTTTCTTTCTTTCTTTCTTTCTTTCTTTCTTTCTTTCTTTTGTTTCCTTCCTCCTTTCTTTCGAGAGTAATTGGCCCTTCGTTGTTTCGTTGAAAGAAAAGTGGTCTTCGATCCCCTTTCAACAAGTTTTCTGAGCCTGTTTATTTTCAAGGCCATATAATTATAATTATAATTATTATTATTGGCTGCTGTAATTGTTCGGCGCCCATTGGCGGAAAGAAACACTCACCTCACTTTTGAAAGAAGCTGATTGTCAGAGACTGATAACACTTTCGAAAACCACTACACCAGCATCGATGATAATAAGGCAGAAGGAACAGGCTGTGGTTTTCTTTTTGCTTCTTGAGTTTCACTTTTCGCACTTTCCTTTCCCACTCCCTTTGTTTGAATGCTACCTTCACTTTTGCTGTTCCACTGCTGCTCTTCATTTTAATTTCGAATTAAACAAAATAAAATGAGTTTGTTCTACGTGGAAATAAAGCAAACATAAAAACTAAAAATTGTAAAAGTTATTATTTGGGTAATCAGGTAAAAGTTACTCTTTCAAAGGGCCCCGAGGTCGTTCATTTTTGAAAATGGAGATGAAAGAAAGTAAACACATTTCATTTTAAAAGCAACAAAGAAAACGCGAATGCTCGTACTAGTTATCACCTAGTACCTACTACTACGTCCACGGAGAAGAACGACGGGAAAAGTGAACGGGTCATCTCATTCAAGAACAGCCAGTCGGCCAGAAGAGAACGCGCAGCCCTGTGCACTGCTTTTGCGCAAAAGGACGATCACAAACAATCATCAAACAAACAAACCAACAAACGAAAGAATGAAATCGCCCTTTGAACTGCCCATGAACAGACAGACTGACGTTCTCTCCACGGACCATCATCATCATCATCGACAACAAGAACAACAACAATTGCATCACTTAACAACAAACAAACAAACAAACAAACAAACAAACAAACAAACAAACAAACAAAAAAACAAACAAACAAACAAACAATCACAGAAGAACAGACGTTTTCCTCCGTCATCATCGACGCCGATCTGTTATTACTCATGAATGCGCCTATGTATGGCACGTATGATGATGCATGTGACATTCATCCATCTCGCTCTTGAAGATTCGCGAAAACCTGCCAGCCAGGCCTGCGTTCCGCTGCGGTTGCTCGCGTAATTGCTGGCGGCGTCGTGCTGTGCGGCCTCTGCCCATCGGGTATCGGCGGCTCGTGGTGGCCCTGGCCATCGTGCATGCGCATCGGTCGCTGATTGTGATGGAGTCTTTGCGTGTTCAATCTGCACGGATTGCCGCTCTCTATCCAATTCTTTCCGCTGCTTTAGTTTTAGTTTAGTTTAGTTCGCTGACATTTTAAAATGTAATGATTATGATGATTATTTGTTTGAACATAAAGTAAATCAAATCACATGTCTTGAAACATATTTCATTGCTGCTTTGCCGCGTCTGTGTCGCGTCTCTTCGAACTATGCGAAAAGGCGTCATTCATTTGAAAACTTCCCCAAACCCAAAGAAGAACGATGTCTTCGAAAGAAAAACAATTATAAGAAAAATAAGGAGAACAGTAGACACGCCATCTTCGTGTTCTTTTCTCCGTCAGGCAATCAGTAGGTTAAAAAAGAAAAGAAAAGAAAAAATTGTTAGAAAAACCCATTCAATTTGAAAAGTAAGAGTCAATAGAAAGCGAGAACAATAATAAAACGCATCCCCTCGCCATTTAAAAGTAATTGGAAAATAGGTATTAACATTCACTATCACAAAAAGGACATGGAACACAACACGTTTCATTCCCGTCGTGACCTTTTTACTTTTATAGTTTGGTTTCTCTCGCCTAAGAGGCATGGTGTTATTCAAAAGAACAGTGGCTACGTTTCACAAGCAACCAAGTCAATAAGTAAAAAAAAAGAAAAGAAGAACTAAACAAAAACCTATTCAACCACGAGCAACAAAGAACACTCTGATTCTTCTCTTCTTCGCCCATCGAAAACTGGTTCCTGACAAAAAGAACAATAGCCAACACCCAAAGGGAAAGAAGACCAACTATCTAACTAAATACCAAACTTTAACAATAACAATAAATTAAGAACAGCGTCTCGTTTATTTTGCCGGGGCGACTCAGTGATCTATAGATAAATGAACAAATGAACAAATGAATGAATGAATAAATAAATAAACGAAAGAACGAATGAGTTAAAGAAATCAATAAATCAATCAATCAATCTATGAATGAATAGCACAACACTGTTCGCTCGTTGTGGTTCGCTCTGTCGTCGAAGCTCGAACGACGCTTCGCAGCCAGGCACTCGCTCGCTCACCCGCCCTGTTTTCGGCGTATGTCCAAGGTTCCCTCCTCCGTCTTCCGTCGGCAGCACCTTGCACTGCCGCTGTCCTTTCGCCGGTGGCCACGCAGCATCTCTCTCAGACGGACATGCGCGCTTCAGCCTTTGCTCCAGCCTCGCTCCGCCAAGCCTGGACAGACCATGGCATAGCGTAGCATAGCACAGCGCGTTCCAGGGCCGTCGGCAGAAAAGAACGCGGCCGCCCCTTCGGCACTGCTGCCGTGACTGAGGGGATGAGAACAGAGCACGAGAGAACAGGCAGGCAGAACACAGCAAGAAAGAGAACGGAGAAAGAAATATCTAAGAAACAAACAAACAAAGAAACAAAAGAGAGGGAATAGATTGATTGATTGATTGATTTTAGTTTGTTTGATTGTTTCTGCAGAGAACGGCCGTGGAGTGGAGAGATGTCTTCGTTTGTTTGTAGAAGCCTTTTTGCAGTCAGCGAGGGTTCTTTGGATAGGCGGGCCTCCAGGCAGGCAGGCAGGCAGGCAGGCCTGACCAGTGCTGCAGCTGGGCTCAGACAGTGAGTGAGTGGGTGGGTGTTTTCACAGGCAGGCTTCGAGAGTGTTTTGTTGACAGAAATATGTAGAACTTGTTACTTGAAGGAGCGACCCGAACGAGGTCTCGGATTCTGCTGATTCTTCGTTCGATCGTTTGGTGGTTGTTCGATGGGTTGTTCGATGGATCGATGATTGATTGATCGTTTGCTTCAAGGTTTGCGTGTCTGCGAACTCTCTTCGCTCAAGTTCTTCACTCTTCGCCACGAGTTCTTTACATTTGCTTCGTTCAGAGAGAGATTCCGCCGAGATGTAGGAAATGGAAATCGGCGCCATTTGGGGCAGCACGAGAAGGACAGACAACTTGAAAGGTCGACCGTGTGCTTACTTACGGGTGGTGCTCGCTCGCTCAGGGCTGGCTGGCTGGCCGGTGACGGTCAAGGCCGATGTCTTCTTCTTCTGAAACACCGGCACAGTCTTGTCACGATACCGCCCGGGCTCTGGAAGCGAAGGGTCTCAACCCAGGCTTGATTGCCCTCTCGAGTGTCTTTCCAGCATACCATCGTATTAGGCCCTGCCTGTGTCCATCGTTTTTCTCTTCTTGTTCCAGCTAATAAGACGTTATAGTTTGTCCTTTCATCTAAAACCCTCTTCATTTTCATTTTCATTTTCATTTTCATTTTCATTTTTATTTTCGTTCTCGTTTCATTTTTGATAGTAGTATGAATTTTGCAAAAGTTAACAAAATCAAATAAAGTTTAGCTAGCCTACTCCTAAGTTAATAAATAAATAAAAAATATTCATATTATTTTATTTGCGCGGAAGAGAGTAGTATTCTGTAGTACTTGTGTGCGTAGAGTTGCTGCTGAAGATAAGGTAAAAGTAAAGAGGCGCCAAGCTAAAAGAGAACGAGGACCCATAGAGTTTAGCTCTAGGTACCCAGAAGTTAGTTTCCTCCCTTTGGTACGCTTTGAAAATACCTGAAAACTCAAAGTACTAGCCAGACCCACTACCACGATCACGTTTATTCTATGCAATTACCAACCGCATCATCCTCCCAAAGAACTCACTCTCTCGAGCTCTTCTTCAAGCAAGCAAGTCCCCCGTTCGCAGGCAAGCAAAGAAAGATTGTCATGTGCGGTCACTTCATTATTAGCTGAGTTGAGTTGAGTTGAGTTGAGTTGAGTTGAGTTGAGTTGAGTTGAGTTGAGTTGAGTTGAGTTGAGTTGAGTTGAGTTGAGTTGAGTTGAGTTGAATTGCATTGCATTGCATTACATTTCATGAAATCGTCTCAGCAGGAATCCTCAGGTGCACTCATCTCATCTCAATCAAGAGAAGCAAAGAAAAGAGCCTCCGCTCTCTGTTCTTCTTTCGTCTCTGTTTCTTTCTTTTTCTCCTCCTTTCTGACGGGCGGACGACCGATGGCCTCTGTCCCTGCTTCCTCCCTTCAACGTATTTTCATTCGATAACAATCTAAATGAATTATCTATGCCTGTGAAAACCTTTCTTGGCCATGCCTGGGCGTGCTATTTCCTGCGATTGTCCTTTCTGGTTTAGACTCTGCTTTGATAGACTTGGATGCTTCAAACCAACCAACCAACCAAAGAAACAAACAAACAAACAAACAAAACCCTTGAAACAGGCAGAAAGAAATAAATGAAAAAGCTTTTTTGAGAGGAAGGAGATAGGAATGTTCAAGCAAACAGAGAGGGATTGGACAACAATGAGGATGATTAAATAAGTTATTGAGCACGCCGGAAATCCCAAGGCAAAGGAGACGCGATGCGATGCGAGTTGACTGACGCGAGACGCGATGCGACGCGACGCGACGCGAGGCAGGCCACCCAATCTTCTGTCCATCCACCCATGCATTCATCCATCCAAGCTGGCAGCGGGATAGGCAGATTTGAAGGCGCTGTGCAGTCGAGAGATTTGACGGCATTTGCAAATGAATGATGATTACAAACCAATGCACAGGGAGAAATTGATATGATAAAAGTCATTGTAATGCGTGAATTGTAAAGAAAGAAAGAGAGAAAGAAAGAGAGAACGAGAGAAAGAAAGAAAGATAGAAAAGAAAGGTACCTAGGAAGCGTCGTAAGAAGCTGAGCAGACCAAGCAGACTTACCCTACTAACAGCAAAGTTCCGTTCTCTCCCCCAAAGTGCAGAGGACAGTTTGCATGATGATAACCGAGCGCTTCAAAGCGTACACGAGCGAGAAGGAGTTTTTATCGTCCCCCATTTCTCCGTGGCTTCGTCAGCCTGGTCTGCTCGCTCCTGCCTTCTCTCTCCGCCTGCTTTCCATCAAGTCTTCTTTAGGAAACCTCGCCGCCTTTGCGTCGGGCCCTCCCGTTCTTCTTCGTGTTCTTGTTCCTCGCATATGTTTGTTTATTTATTTGTTTATTTATCTGTTTATTTATCTGTTTATTTATCTGTTTATTTATCTGTTTATTTGTCTCCCTGTTTATTGATTCATTGAAACGAAAACCAGCTTGTCCTTGTTTCCTCTGCTGCTCCAGCCTCGCGCGTCTCTTCGAGTTTCACTCTCCCTCTCTATTATGGCCCTCCTTTCTGCCACCTAACACCAGGAATGTTGGAGTTACTTGCTCACGTATTTCATGATCAAACAAGCAAAGCAAAGGAGGAGGAGCGCCAGTGGAGCTACTGCTTCTCGCGCAGCTTCTGTCGTGCCCGCACCAGCTTTCGTTTCGGAAGTTTTCGCTCGCAGGCCTGGAGTCGCGCTGCTTTTGCTAACCCGCAGACAGCTTCTTCTGTCCCCTCTCTCGCTCTTCTTCCGTCTTGTTTCCCCTCAAAACCAGGTAAGCTAACTTGAGAGGCTGTGTTGATGTTTCCTACTGCAGAGAGGCAACCAAGCACACTCTCAGAAGCAGACCGGTACCGCGAGACTTTCCCACCTCCTTTTTTTTCTTTTTCTTTTTCTCTTTTTTTTTCTTTTTTTTTTTTAATTTAAAGAAAAAGAAGAATTCATTTATTTCCTGCAGAAAGGTAATACTGGGAGATCAGGCGTATTTATTTTTAAAAGGTTTAAATGTACCTACCTAGATTTTCTTCTTTTTCAATTTTCTTTTCAGAGTAAATATTCTATCTATCTATTTAGCTTTTTAGCTTTTTAGCTAGCTGTTGGTAGGCGCTACTAGTGGAGAAAGAAAGAAGGAAAAAAGGAAGAAAAACTAAGATGGAGCGCACCTTGGGAGCGCACTGCACAAAATATAGGAGATGGGTTTTGCGACGCCAGAGGTGGCATGCTTGCCTGCTTGCTTGCTTGCTCACCTACTTGGCACAGGACTCCCCATGAGAGCCTGTGGATATCCGCAGACGATTACGACGAGAGATCCGAGGCTTTCTTCTCTCGCTGGTTTGAGGCCTCGTTTACACATCTGCTATCTCTCGTTTTCGAATGGTGCCGACTAGGACAGCGCGTGCAGGCAAGCAGCGCACTTTGTTTTATTTCCTCCTTTGTTTTCCTTTCTTCATATTACTGTTCTTATGCGTAACCACTTTTCGCTATTATGCCCAAGCTTGCTGTCTCTTTCTGTTCTTTTGCTTTGCCTTGTTCTGGTGTCAAAAAGTGTGGACAGCAGTTGCTCCGCCATCTTTCCCCATCTTCGTTCTCCTTTCCTTCATTGAGCTCGTTCTGCTTGACGGGGCTCGCCTGCTCACCCGCTCTCTTGTCAACTTTGCAATCAATGCAGCGCAATGCAATGCAGCGCAGCACAACAGCAGCCACGGACTGGACCACTCACTTGCAGGAAGCGCTCGCTGGGCGTGTGCCTGCAGTCTGCGACAAGGCCTCCGCCTCGAGGCATCGTCGGTACGGAGTTGCTGGCTGTCGTCTTGTTTGTTTGCTTCAGAGTTGAACTTCGTTCGACAGAGTTTCCAGGCACCCTCTTCGATCCCTTCAAGACAGTGAGTCCAGCCGAAGCCGAGTGACTGTTGTGTGTTGGACCCAACCAATGGCAGCAGTAAGCAAGCAACCAAGCAACCAAGCACGCGTGCACGTGAAGCTAGTCTGGCATTGAAGCGAACTAAGCTTACAGCACCTCCTGCGATAACTGCAGTGCTTCTCAGCATTCATTTCCTTCGACTTCACCACTTCTGCGTGCAGCACAGGCCTCAGCTTTCAGGGAAGCCATTTCGACAAGCCTCTAGCTCTTCGCTTCGTCTCGCACGCTCGCTGGTCCTCATATGCGAGTGACCTCGTGCTTTCTCGCACGTGCAAACTAACCAGCAAGCAAGCAAGCAAGCGAGCGAAGCAGCACATTCCATCCAAGGTATTCATCACACCGACCTGCAACCCGAGTGACCTTGTCGCTAACGCACTGCACGCCACTCCCCGGCACCAGGTGAGGTGTGCGCAGCTGCTACTATCTCCAGTAAACGAGGCAGGCAGAGGCACGACACTGGGAGAAGCATGCACGTGCCTGCCTGTGTCTATCTGTTTGGCTGTAATCCGTGCCGCGACCGCTGCGCTGCGCTACTGTCTGTCTGGCAGGCCAAGGCTGTTTGCCAGAGGCCGCGAGGAAAGTCCAACTTGGTCTGGCGGCGTGCTTCGTTCGTCACGCGTCTGCTCAAGCACGGGTGCATCCATTGCTCAGCATTCACGTCTTCACCTCACTTGGGCAGTCTGTCACTTGGCTACGGCAGGCCGTGAAGGCCTTCAAGTTCAATATTGTTAAAGTATTTGTTTCATCAGAGATTGATAAATGAATGCAAAATGAAATGCAGAATACATTAAATCTAATCCTGCCTTCGAGACTCGGAAGAGGTCAAAGCCTGAACTAACTGAGGTTTCAATCACCAGCAAAAGAAGCACAAACCGGTAACTGAAGAACTGTCCAACTAACTGACGAACTCACTAACTGACTCACGCACTCACTCACTCACTCACTCACTCACTCACTCTTTAACTAACTAACTAACTCAGTCACACTCACCGGTTCTTCCATCCATTGCCGAGGACGACTTCGCGTCTGAGGTCGGGTGGCCCTGCAGTTCCATCAGGGAAGGCACGGGCCCCTTCGATTCATTCATTCATTCATCGATTCATTAATTACTTAATTGATTGATTGATTGATTGATTCATTCATTCATTCGTGAAGACTATTCGTGCCACGAAGAACCCAGTGACCGTGGCTTCGCCTTCTGGCTTGGTTTCCTTCCCTTTCCTGCTTTCCCCTTCAAGTTCTCCTTTGCGCTTTTAACTTCAAAAAGAAATAAATAACTTCCTTCCATTCATCTCGATCTCTCTTTTCTTTTCTCTTTCTTTCTTCTTTCTTCCCTCCTTATTCACTTACCACATAGGAGCTATGTGGGAAGGGACACTCTGGGCCTGTCCAATGTCTGCGCGCGACGGACAAAGCCGTCGGAAATCTAATTCCTTTGTCCTCTTCTTCTTCTTCTTCTTCTTCTTCTTCTTCTTCTTTCTCACCGGCCATTCCAGAGGGTCCATCCAATAATCCACTCATCGGTTCGCGCGGTCGGCGGCCGATCGTGAAATCGCCTCGGGTCACTCGGATGCCCTGCAATTGTTTAGCGCTCCTCTTCGCGAGGAACCGCAGTTCTCTCTAATCCCTGAGAAAAGAGGAAGCAAAGCAAGCAATTTTATATAACAAAACCATCCTTCACGCCTAGGGCTCTTTCTACCGCAAAGCCTAGCCGTGCCGTGTAACCCGGCGCAGCGCCATTTCAAGAAAGGCTGTAGCGGAGTGACCGCACAAGGTCTGCGTGACTGTCCAAGCTGTCCCTCGACACCCTCGATACGCTCAAGACCCTCGTTATTACCGCCCGCCCACCTATCGCCCTCAGCTCGCTCTGCGAGGATCGGCCGTCTGACCCTCGACTAACTCACCTTCTGCGCCCAATCGTGCTCTGGTCTCTCTGTATTCCGGCGCAAATGCGCGCCGCTTTCCTGGAGACGACGCGCTTTTCTTGACAGACTCCCAGCGGCTGAGAACGCCCTACCAGTCGGCTACCTGCCTGCTAGGCCCCTTGCGCGTCTTCCTCGAACTCGTTCAACGGGAGGCGATGTCATTCTCCACTCCAGGCCGCCCTGCCGCCTTCGAGTCCACCGCAAATCGACCGCTCCTTCGTGGCCGAGCGCAGCGCCAAGATGACGGCGTCCACCCTGGCCGAGATGGCAGAGAGAGAGAGGCGAATAAACAAATGAGCAAATAAACAAATAAACAAATAAACAAATAAACAAATAAACAAACTAACTCGGGTTACAAAAGGAATCGCCTTTTGTGCCAAACGGTTCAATCTTTGGGTCTTTCGTGAGTCCTTTCGACGATAGGATTTGAATCGGAGTGAACGAGAACGTCTGTTTCAAAATAAACAATTTAATCGAATGCTTGGCGAAACGGAACAGCCCAATCAAACTCCTCGCGTATATCGATCGGCCTTCCGCACCCTGCGTGCTTGCCTCCTTGCTCCGGCGGCCTTCGACGTGAGCCCTCGAGCGCCTTCGAGGGCCTCCGTCTGCGAAGGCACCGTATTGGTCGACCCCAAACCGGTGCTTTATTTAGCATGGAACAGCGGCGATTGCGCCGCTTTATTTAAAGAGGCCTCGAGGGGTGCCTTACGCAGAAGCGACCCCTCTCCAACGAGTCTGCTTGAAACAGACACATGCTGTGTGAAGCAAGCAGCTTCTTCGCGCATGCGCTCTTGCTTGCTTGCTTGCTGAGCGCCCGAGGACTGTGTGGCTGTCTGTCTGTCTGTCTGTCCAATCGCCCTCTATGGAGCAGCCCTCGCCTCCAACTTGTGCTTTCTGCTATCCATCCATGGCCCAAGTTTGAGCTGTCTCCTTCCGCAGTGCAAAAGAAAGAAGGAAAGAAGGAAAGAAAGAAAGAAAAGCGGCGCTTCTTTAGGCCGCCCCGCCGCACGGTGCGCTTGCGACGATTTGACTGCACACAGAGAAGAGTGACCGGTTCCCATTGCGATTTCGATGGCATCTCACTCTTTTGTTTGTTTGTTTGGTTGGTTGGTTGGTTGGTTGATATATGTTTGTTTGTTTGTCTGTTTGTTTGTTGTTGAGTTTTACTTTCAGCAGGATGGAATAGATAAAGAAGCAAATAAGATGCAAACTAACTTGCGGAAAGGGAGTTGGACGATGATAGGGGTCAACCCTTCCGCGTTTATTATTATTATTATTATTATTATTAAATTTAATTAACCTTTTAATATGTTTTATAACTTGCCGTTTCAATTCGTTCCATTTGGCATTGTACCAGCCTCAGTTTCAGATTGTCCATTTCATCTATTTATTCTGTTCATTTTCAATTTTAAAAGAAGTGTTCTCAGAATTGAACACAAATGTTTTAAAAACGTTTAAAATCAAAAAGCAAGCGAGTGATTTTTAAAGTCTTCAAAAGAGTTTTATATATATAAAGAAAGAACGTCAAAAAGAAAATATTTATGTGTTCTATTGTAATCTTAAAAAAAAAAAAAAAAAGAGAAAGTGTTTTATCAGTAAAAGCGTAAAAGTTAGCTTGAAATACAAAGTAGTAGATGGTTTGTCCTATTATTTTTTTAAAGTCAAGAAAATGAGAAGAACAAATAATGATAGTAATATTTAAAACAAAAACAAACCCCAAAATATTATTCTCTTCTATCAGAATCTGGGAACCCTGTATGATTTCATGTTCTCACTTTCACCTTTCCTACTCGGCAATAGTAAGAAGGCTGTAGACTTATATATAATCCCAACCCCCCAAAACTGAGTCGCTCGCTCCTCTCGAGCAGAAAGAACGAGAACATCAAACAAAGGCAAAGCTAAGAAAGAAAGAAAGAAAGAAAGAAAGAAAGAAAGAAAGAAAGAAAGAAAGAAAGAAAGAAAGAAAGAAAGAAAGAAAACAAAAGAACAAGAAAGGAAAAGAAAGTACAGCCAAATTCTTCTGCGCGCGCGAGAAGAAAGAAAGAAAACAAACAAACAAACAAACAAACAAACAAACAAACAAACAAACAAACAAACAAACAAACAGAGGGGCAAGAAAGTAGCAAGTAAGTAGAAAAGAAAAAGCGCAGGAAAGTGCGCGCAGCCTCCCTGTTCTCAAGACCTCCCCGTGGCCTACCGTAAACCCTAATAGTGCCGCCGTTCTTCTTCTCGCCGTTCTTCTCGCCTCTCCTTGTTTTTCGGCAGGTGGGTTAGCTTGGGCTCGCACCTCGACCCTGGGTTGGCGCTTCCTCTCTGGACTCACTTTAAAGCTAAACTTTATTAGTTCGTGGTAACTCAGCTTCACTGGCCTCTTTCATAAACGTCTTTTGCATTTGATTAAAAAAAAGGGAAATATTAATACCGTGTCTTATACTTGATCAGCGGCCGATCTCTCTCTCTTTCTCTCTCTCTGTGAATGAAGGTATAAAGAAGAAGAAACACGACAACTCCTCAGTTCTTCGAGGCGAGTTCGCGAACTTTGTGTACTTTACTGTTGAACTCTCTGCGTCTGTGGATTGATTTGATTTGATGGTTTGCGGTCGCTCGCACTCAAGTTTATAGCGATAGGCTACGTTGGGAAAGAGCTCGAGATAGAGGTTGAAGAGGAAAATGACTAAGTGATTGATTGAACAATTGAACAATTGATTGATTGATTGGATGATTGGAGAAACGGCGGTCGTAAGAAAGTAGGTGCCTGCGAACAAGTTCAAATGCCGAGTGGACTTGGAGTCAGGAATTGGCATTTGCGAGACGGGCCGCAAGACGCGTACGCTGTCCGACAAATGTGAATACCCTCCTCGTCCAGCTCGACACGAATCTTCCGACAGAGTCGCTCCTCGTCAACATGTCAGCAAATCCACGAAGCTTCGCTCATGACAATTGATTCAACAGGAGTGCGACGCCTTGCGCTTGCTGTTCCCTCCTTACCATGAACAAGCACTCGCGAGAATGCCAATGCAGAACCCAGAATCGAGAACTTTCACGCCCTCATGATCGTGAATTTGTGATACGACTCCAACTTTTTTGAATGATGCTTAGCCCCAAATTAGCAGGTACATACATACATACTTCCATACGCAGTAGCTAAGTCTCGCGTTGTGAAGGAGGGAAGACCTGAGTGAAACATTTATTACTTTCCCCTTTTAGCGGAGCTTCTAATCTTATGTAAAATAAAACGAACAGAATCAAAAACCCATAGACGGAGAAAAGAAGGAAACTTTCAAAGTTGGGCTTGGAGGGTTAATACTTAGGAAGAACTTCGACTCCAGCTCTAGCGAACTTGAGACTTATGTGTGTGTGACTACGTGTGTGAGAGAGAGAAAGTGTGAGTGTGTAGACGTATAGAATCGATAAGGAGCGTTTTTGTTCGCGCTCACGCGAGAAAACCTAAACTCGCAGCCAAAACGAAACGAAGATCGCTCGAGTTTCCTTCGCTCGGGCCGCCCAACCAAAGCTTGGTCTCGGGGAGCGATCTTCGTCGGAGTCTCCCGCTTTGAAGCGAGTTCGCAGAGGCCCACGACGCCTGTGCTTGCTTGCGTGCTTGCTTTGTCACCTACTTTTTTGCAGGTCGCACTTGCTTGCGCCTGGAGTTCTCAACCCAAAGCAACCTCTTCCTCCTCGTCTCAGTCTTTAGGGCTCTTGGTGCCGGTGACCTTTGTGTGCCCAAGCCTTCGAGATGTTGTACGCTCTGCTCCAGCCAGGCTCCGGCCAGCGGGAGCCCAGGCCTCGGCTCGAGGCGAGTAAGACTGGAGCCTGAAGCCACGGTTTCGAAGCATGTTTTCAGTGTCTTCAGACCCCTTCACTGCCAATGGTTCCTTTCTTTCAAGAGTTATGTAGATTTATTTACATAATATTCCTTCAAAATCTATCTGTTCCGGCTGTACGAAATCTAGCTAGAAAGAACCAGAACACCCTAAATGGAACGCAATGAGCTCTTTAGCGCGCTGCTTCGTGCCCGCAAGTGAATATTGGTGTTTCATATTAACTAGTAGTATTGTTTGTGTGGCAGCAAAAAGCGAACGAAGGTCCAACGGCGAATTGGCGCCCAAAGTCGCAGCTCAACTCTATGAGCGAGCGGGTCGGTACCAAAGAGCTTGGCACCGAGACAAAGAAGCCCTCGGCCCCTCACGCTCGCACTCGGTCAGTTAGTCAGCTTGCTGGCTAAGTTGTCCAGGCTGGCGAGCCAAGCCAAGCTTTGCGTGGATTGCTGGTTTCAAGACAGACTCTCGACATTCAATGGTCACAACAAAGAGCAACATCCACTTTGGGGAATTTACTTCAGTGGCTGTTATCGAGAATGAAAGAAAGAAAGAAAGAATGAAAGAATGAAAGAAACCGAACGCTAATGCTGACGTTATAGTGAGAGACTATCGCGAATTTACATTTGCATATATTTCTCGAACGGTGGGTTTTTGCTTTTAATTATTCATTCATATGTGCTTTGTAATAAATTTATTTTAAAAGGGAAAGGCAGACAGATAAACAAGCGAATACGTAGAAAGACTATCATTTCAGAATCCCTGGAGGAAAGTTGTATCATAGGATGCGAGATGGATGTCTGAACCGCATTCGTTTGTCCCGAGGCCTTCTCTCGAATGCTAGCGCTTACTTTTGTTTATGAAATAGATAGAACAAGTGCACCCAGCTCCATGAGCTCGCTCTACCTACTGAATGTCTTTTGTAGAGGCGCATTCCTCCCAGTTCTTTTAAAAGGAAGCAACTCTGCCAGGAGGTACTGTATCAACCTTGGAAGTTTAAACATGATCAATTTTTAAATTATAAAAACAGAACAAAGACTCTTTATTTTGAAAAGATGGAAACAGCAAATCGAGCTCTTCGCCCCTATCATGATACGAGTAACTCAATCAAATCAATAAGCAAGCAAGCAAGCAAGCGAGCAAGCAAGCAAGTAAACTAAAAAGAAGGAACAGAAAGTACATCGGCTTTAGCGGCTTCTGTACAAGTGGGTGGGTGCGATACAATTCAGGAAATGAATTTCACGCTTGTAAAACGAATCATCATGCGAAATTCTAGATCTGACAGGTACGTACGACCATCCATCCAATCAATCGCTTCGACTCATACATTCACGAATGCCTGCAATGGCATGCGCGAGATGAGCCACGCAGACCACGCCTGCACGCTGCCTGAGCCGGGGAAGAACGGCGCCAATCTCGAGCTCCCCAGGTCGCAGTGGCGGAGCTCTATCTTTGCTTCGAGTTCCTGCACGCGTTTTAGTCTCACCTGAGCTGAAAGCGTCATCGCCGCCTTTGCTCTCTGTCTGTCGAAGAATGTGAAGAATGAACTTGACTTGAAAATATGCATGCATGCATGCATGCATTGCATATCGCATTGCATTATATTGCATTGCATTGCATTCTCCCCGCCGACGCACGCACACAGGCAGGCAGGCCAATCAGGCCTCGCGGCTCTTCTTCTTCGCAAACTCTCGAGCTCGCGTCGCGGTTCGTTTCAAGAGCACTGCAGACGTCAACGTCACTCGCTCCAGAAACGCAAGAACTCCGGTTTCCGAGTTCTTCATCGCTCAGATATGATTGGACACACACTCTTTTCACGCTGCTCCAATCTCGTGCTGCCAAGTTTTCAAAAGCTGACAACCAACTTGGAACAATCGATTTGGGGCCTCGAGTTCTCTCGCGCCAACCCCACTCTGCTTGGCACCGCAGCCACGCTTGGGAGTAGCTGGCTGAGCGGGCCTTCCTTCAGCGCCTTCTTCCTCCTCGCCCGCTTTCCAAGCAAGCTCCCAGGTCAGACGGCTTCTCCAGGCACGTCTTGGAACAAGCAGATCTCGGCCTCGCCAAAGGCCGCCAAGCTTGGTTGGGCTTTGCGCTCTACATCTTCGTACCTATGATGCATGCATCTGTCTGTCTATCTATCTATCTATCTATCTATCTATCTATCTATCTATCTATCTATCTATCTATCTATCTATCTATCTATCTATCTATCTATCTATCTATCTATCTATCTATCCTAACTGGCGCTAAATGCACCTCTATCCTCTATGGAATCCCGAGCCCCAGAGACGTTGTTCCAGGCGTTCCAGTAGAGTTCCAGGAGTTCCACCCCCGGCAGTCCCGCGCGCGCCGCTAGCGCAGCAGCATGTATTAGCATTATGATGAGAGCCACTAGCTAGGTGGGAAGTTCCATCTCTGTCCATCAATCACTTTTATTTTATTTTAGTTTTTACATACATGGCTCTCTCTCTGTCTAGAGAGATAGAAGAACGAAGGAAAGAGAAGGAAGAGAAGGAAGGAAGAAAGAAAGAGAGAAAGAAAGAGAGAGTGGTTGCTTGAATCGCGAATCTTGAAGAACCCACAAGTTTGAGCGCAGCGCTCATTCCATTCCACGGATCCATTGCTCTCTTCTCTTCTCTTCTCTTCTCAACTCCTCCTCCCTTTCGAGCCCTGCGAACCGCACGAACGCAAGCAGCCAACGAGCGAGGGATCGAGCAGACCTTCTTCTTGCGTCAAGCTTGGTCTTTCCTTGCCGCGCCCTTTGCTTCCTTGCTTACTTGCTTGGCGACGCGCGGGAATTTTCGAAGAGAGAACTCCGCCGAGGACACGCGGCGTGCTGAAGGACGGCGTCGTCAGGGAGTAGAAGGAGCAATCTCGTGCGGACAAACCAACATGGACGAACGAACGGACGAGCAAACTAACCAGCTAAACAACTGCGGAGCAGCATCGCATCGCATCGCATGCTTGCGCAAATCTGCAGCTTCTTCTTCTTCTTCTTTATCTTCTTCTTCTTTATCTTCTTCTTCTTTATCTTCTTCTTCTTTATCTTCTTCTTCTTTATCTTCTTCTTCTTTATCTTCTTCTTCTTTATCTTCTTCTTCTTCGCGACGGAACGAGAGACTTTAACTCCGCCGCTAAGCACGAAACAAATAAAGAATCAAACAAAGAAACAAACAAAGAAACAAACAAACAAATAGCGAAGAACGGGGCGCTGGCTACTTGAAGAACAGCAGGTGGAACGAAAGAAGAACGGAGAGGAAAGGAACAGAGAAAGAGAAGAAAGAAACAAAGAAACGAGGGCGACCCTGAGTCAGCTTGCTTTTCCTATCAAAATCTTCGAAACCAAGTTCGCGCATGACTTCGCACGGTTACGAAACCGACAGGCAGGGGGGAGCGAGGAGTGGTGGAATAGGTTAAATCTTTTAGGTTAGTTGGCCAAAAGAGTTTATTTATATGTGAAAGAAGTAGTGCTGGGAGATCTATGATCCATAATGAGCGAGCAGAAGAGAAAGAAAGAAGAGAAAGAAAGAAAGAAGGAAAGGAGAGAGAGAGAGAGAAAGGAAGCACACTCTCTGCAACTCCAAGTCTGAGGGACCGACTGGCTGACTCGCTCGTTCATATATGCTGTAAGCCGGAAAGAAGTCAGATTCAGCCGCTCAGATTTGGGCACTTCGGTATACCGGGCGAACGAGTGGGACGCGGCAGCGAGGCCGAGAGAGATAGAGCTGGCAATTTCGGAGTGGTGCCTACCTACTTTCTTGATCTCTTGAAGAAGAATGAAATCAAAACAAGGGCAACAAAGTTCAATTAATTTCAATTTCAATTTCAATATCAATCTTAAATTCAATTTCAATTTCAATTTCAAATGCCTTCTTCGTTTCTGAAGCACAGACCGCCAAGTAAAAGTAGCTGCTGACTTTTTAACTGCTCCTGTCGTGCGAGAGAGTTGTCCTTCCCTCAACAAGCAGCTCCGCAGGCAGGCAAGTTTTTGACACAGATTCAGAGTCTCCATTTGCGGAGGAGAATTTCAAGGTTCTATTTTCAAATTTCTCCTCTCGCAGTGGTGGAGTTTCCTGCACCTACGAGTAGTTCTTTCTATCATCGAATTTTAAAAGAATATATATATATATATATATATATATATATATATATATGCATTTTGTTTTAAAAAATAAACACATATATGAATTAACAAAATGTAAAATTAGTCGCCACTTCGCCTTTTTTCTGATCGAGGCCTAATTATTTTCATTTTACTCATTCTACTTCCCAGCGCTTTACTTTCTTTGAGAGAGAAGGAGCTCGTACCTTCTACCTCATTCTTTCTTGGCTTTCCTTTCTCCCCAAAGGCTTTTTTCTTTTTTCCTTTCTCTGTTTTTCTCTCTGTTTTCCTTCTGCTCCCCTCATAACGAGTGGTTTAACCGACTGGCTGGCTCGCAGTTTATGGGAAACCTGAGTTACTAATTTCAAAACAAGCCAAAAAGAGAGGGAGAGAAATCGACGAGAATGGTGTCACGACAGTCCCTTACCTCTCAATCAATGTGGTTTGCTTTTCAATCGCCTATGGGAAACGAAACCCTCCTTTTTCGTTGCAGAATCCATAACGCTAGCTTATTCATCAACCCCCACTTCTGTCTGAAGTTCCTCCTGTGGCTGTTAATTTGCTGCTATTGCTGTTGTTGGGGTTGCCCTTGTTGTTGTTGTTGGGGTTGCTCTTGTTCCTCCTGTTTGCTTCTTCAATTCATTCATTCAACCAAATTCAATTCATTCAACTCAATTCAATTAATGCGCCTCAATTCAATCCAAGGTTCAAGTTGTATTGAACCATCACTCTGAACATCAGCTCCTCTTCCTTTTCCCTTTTCGTTTCGCTCTTCTCGCAGGTCTCCTAAACCTGTGTCCTTCTTCTCCTTCTTCTTACAACTTTTTTTTTTCCTCTTTTCCTTTTCCTCTTTTTTTCTTTTTTTCTCTTTTTCTCACAGTGCGAGAGTCCGCCAAGTTTATCCATTCAAAACCAGCGCCCAACGCAGAGGTAAGCTCGCAGGCGCGCTTAAGTTCTCTTGTCGCAGCCTTTTCAAGCTCCCTTCGCTTTGCCAATGGCCCTCCCAAAATCAGACAGCGACTGAGCGGTAGCCTACTTTGCTTCAAGATCTGGCTAGCTAGCTAGCTTGAGCTGGAGAACATGCATGTACCTTCGCGCAGCTACTGACCCCTACCAGTTACGCCTATGTGAGGGTCAGGCCTGAGAACTAGATTTTCACGCGTCATATTGAGATACCGAGCTGGGTCAGAACTCCTAGCGCACCCTTAGGCTTAGCTAGCTGGTTCTGCGATGTGAAGGCGCCGCCATCTTCCTCAGGATTCGGCTGCTCTTCTGCACAGGCTTCCTTCTGCCTTTAAGCCCCATCCAAATCCGCCTTCTAGCCGGGGCAATACCCTCCAAGATCCTTCGCTCGTGCTGCCTAAGATGGCTTTTTCGATCGTAGTAGATGGATGGATAAAGCGTGGAACCTCTCGACGAGGTCTCCTTTGGAACAAACAGCCTTTCATTCGGGCCTCCTTCTTTCTCCAGGCCAGAGGGGGTTTGCGTTCTTTTCACAGCTGTTATCGTTCCAATGGAAGAAAAACGCGGAGAGCAAGAAAAGGGGCCTATAAAAGCAAACCAAGGCAACGAGAATAGACCTTTAAGCCACACTAAATATAGGGTGCGGCGCGAATATTGCTGCCTGCTTTTGCGGAGAGGAGCTCCTGCGAAACCTAAACAGGAGCCGCGCACCTGCACTGCATCATCATGCTTACACAGCACACGACCCGAGGCAGCAGCTTCGAGCCATGCATGCATGCATAGCGTAGGAAGGATCGAACGATGAATGAATTCACGTACTTCTACTAGTGAGCTACAGGAGCTGCTGATGCTGTAGTAAAAGAGGAGGTGCCGTTTCAAGGGTCGCGCAGCTTTGCCATTACGCCCGCAATCAGCGGCTCAGAAGGTTGGGATAAAGCTGAGTCCAAGCTACCAGCTTCAGGAGCTGCGGGGATTGAAATGCTGCAAGACAAGCAAACTAACGAGCGAACGAACAAATAAATAAATAAATAAACTAAAAAAGAAAGAAACAAAGAAACAATGAAACTCACTCACTCACTCACTCCCAATCGAATCCAGGCTCGAAAGACCCCCACCAGACACTTCTTCTTCTTCCATCCATGTATTTCTTTTCCTCCGGGTCTTTTCAATCCTCCTCCGCTCACTTTATTTCACTTTATTTCACCTTTTTTTCTTTTTTTTTCTTTCTTTTCTTTCTTGTTGGCCTCCCTTCTTCTTTCGAAAGTACGTAAGTAGTGAAAATTTAACTTGAAGGAAAGAAACTGTTCTTTTTAGTTGAAAGAACAGAGGAAACCACTTTTAGTATTTTTTTTTAAATGAAATGTAAACACAATGTTTCTAAAATTATAATTTAAAAAAATTACGTTAAAAAAGAACAAAGGAAATATGTTTTAAGTGTTCTGTTTATCACGGTACTTTGTTCTTCAATGTTTGTGAACGGTTTATACTCCTTTCGAAATGAAACAGTAGAAAAGAAAATGTAGAAAAAAAAAAATGAAAATGTAAAACTATGAAAATAATCTGTTCATGCCTCGAAGCGTGGGCAAAAGAATACTAACTTTGGAGCAGGATCATTTGTCTCGCTCCATTACACAGTTCTTGCGCAAGGCCTTTCTTGTGTGCTTATGCATTTGCAATCTGTGTTTGTATCTTAAGTTGCTTGTTTGTATGGTTGGTTGTCAACCATGCTTGCTGGAGAGCCTGTCCAGGGCCACGCAAAGCCCCCAAACGTCGCAATCCCACCTTTGCAATTGCCTGCTTCCTTGTCCACTCCAGAAATCATCGAACACACGCCCGAATGAATCCAGATCAAGCCCAGCGATCAATCAACGGAAGAACGCGACACGATTGATCCCACCTGGCCAGCCAATGCCACACCTCATGGAGCGATGCATCGTTTCTGATTGCTACTTCTGATTAAGTTACATTCATTAGTTCGTTCTGTCTACACTTGTCCCATTTTGTCGCTTTGGCTTCGCTCCTAGACAGGCTCTCGAAAGCCGGAGCCCGTGGTGAGCTCTACATTAACACTCCGCACACTCCATCAGGTCTGGTGCGAGAGCGATCAGTATGATAGTAGTTGCGAAGGCAGGAGTGAATAGCTTCAAGAAGGCAAGACCAGGCGAGCAGCACCTTGAACACCATGGTGGCACACCTCGAGTTCACGGCAGTCTCTTATAGAATACGCTAACTGACACTTAGTTCGAGACCATCGTGGTAGTATCCTGGACTAAACAGAATTCTTGGAGATGAGGGCACTTGAGAAGCAGACGGTGAAGGCTAGTGTAGAGAATCAAACCATATGCGCTGGGGACTGGACTGCTCTTAGTAATGAACCTGCGAAGGCCTGAACCGGATATCTGTGGAAGAATATTGCAGAATTTCAACCTAGTGGTTTTGACGTGTTCTGCCAACTGGGATGGATCTCCTGATATTGATTATGGCAGTATAGTGCACAGAGTGCAAAGCAAGCAAAGCAGCCAAAGCATCGCAAATGTGCGCTCCCTCGCCTTTTCTATACAGAGCTACCTGTGTTATATGTGCGATAGGTGCGAAAAGGTGCGAAAGGCCGGTGTTGAGTTGTGTTACGGCTGTGCTGCTTTAGGTTCGTCTGCGAGAAGCTCATTGCTTCTGTAAGTGAAAGAAGCTACCAGGTGCTGCCCAATCTGCGAAGGAAGTGGCTGCACAACAGGCTGAGTGAATCTCTTGCACCAAAGAATCCTTCACACACTACCAAGAAAATTAGGGAAGGAGACAAGGGAGCGAGGTGCGTGCACACAAAGACAGCGCGCCGAGACTCGCAGTAGGTATGAAGAGTGCTGCAGAGCAGAGCAGAGAGCTGCATAAAAGTTACTTGCAAGATGTAAGAACTTAAAACGGCGCACTGTCTTTCTGCTTGATTGCTCTACAAAGTGGTACAATGGTTTAAAGAGAAGCCATTCTACACGAATGTAGACCACGAGCATACTGTAGGATAGAGTGGAATGTAAAATGTAATTGTTTGCAGCAACCGAAGTGATCGTAGTTAGCAAAAGGTAGCCATAGCGTGCACTGTTGGCATCGGAACGTCTTTTTCTTTTTGCTTCTCCAGCAGGCCCTTCTTCGCAGAAAAGGTGTTCCTGTCATATTGTGACGCTTGAAAAACATTCAAGAGCTTCAATCACAATGTACTGGACGCAGAGATCCACTTCAACCTCGAACTGTCTATTTGCTTTTAGAAAAACAAAGAAACTTAGAGGTTTGAAGCACCACCATATGTGCAGCACAAATAACACAAGAACAAAGTCAACCTCAGTCCAAGCTGTCTATATTTATAGTTTCACTTTTTTTCTGCTCAATCGAAAAGGTCACACTCTCTGTACAGAATTGACACACAAGAACTTATTATGAAACAGCTCCTCAAGAAATAAACGCCAATAGTAAGTTACAAGAATATAACAAAGCTATTTGCAAATAGGGTTTCGAACTGATTTCCAGAAAATAAAACAAACTGTGGTTCATCAAGTTCATAGTATTCACGCGCGGAGGCCAAACATTTTTCTATTCTGCAAATTCTGCAAGCCCTCTTACAAGAATCTGCTTATGCCCTGAGACCTTCAAGTTGAAGAAATCACGGGAATTTCTAATATGCATGCTGATTCAGATCCTTCCGCAGCGGCTCCCAAGATTGTAATATGAACGTCCAGGTCTTTCCTTCGCGGCCAGCGTTCATCTTAATCTTCAAGCAGGCGTCTTCTACAATTCCGATTGCGAAGCGTCATAAGAGGAGGAGCCTTCAAGAGGCCAGTCACTGCCTCTACCAGCTACGACGACGATGTCGCAGTCAACTAGCTAGCCAAAATATGAATTCACCCCGCACAGTCGCTAGAATTTCTTCGAGCACAATTTCGCGGTTGATCTACTCCTACTAGCTCCAGCGCTGCTCAGTCTCTCGACCTAGTTGCAAAGCACGCGCAGCTTCAAGTACACCGCTTGTCAGTGGCAGTGGAATTATAATCTCTCTAGTATGGCCTCCTCAAGGAACCCAAGAATCTAGAGCCATCGAAATCTGACGGCACGTGCAGAACACTCTTTCCTACGGCCTTTGCGGGCGTGGGTGGCGTTTGCCAGAAGGTTCTTTTCTTGGACAGAGCTGGTTAAGTGGAGCTGGGAATGATAGCCGTACTGGCACTCTAGTTGCTCGTGCCGTCATCATCATGAGGCGAGCGTGGGTGCAAAGGGTGAGGTTGAGACAAAACGAAGCGCACGCTCATCTTTGTTTACAAAATCCAGCAGCCCGAGAACGCCTGCAACACCTGGAACGTTAAGAACTTTTCCAAAATGTACTCCTTTGTTTAATATTAACATAGTACCATATTATTAGTTCTTTCAAGAACTTATGATGTTCTTCACTTCTTTTTTTTATTTTCAATAAATGATTTTTAAAATAAATATATATATTTATTGGAAATAGAACGAGCTGTTGAGAAAAGAACGTCAACATACACAATAATGTTTTGTTTTTTAAATTATGTTTTGTTTTTTAAATTAATACAACAAAAATATTATATAACTTTTGAAAAAAATGAGAAGTATTATCATTTTTGTTTTAAGTTTCAATAGAACGTTTTTTCTTTTATTTTAATTATGTTCTTTCAACACATTTCAGTGCCCAAGGAAAAGAACAACATTCTTTTTAATAGGAAGAAGAAGAAGAAGAAGAAGAAGAGAACTTCTCTCTGCTTTACATAGGGCGGTTCCCTCTTTTTCAGAAACATTCTGACTCGATTAAAATTAAAATTAATACTAAACAAGTAAGTTTTATTTTCGACTAATAAACCACCTTTTCATCCTCAGTTTGGGACAAACCCATCAAAGCTTTTGCGAGTTTGCATAAAGAGGAAGACAGAAAGAAGTCTCTGGGGAGTGGCCGCGCTCGTAGGAAGGAGAAGCAACGTAAAACCTAATAAGTAATACGTAAAAGAAAGAGTTGAAAGAGAAAGAGACACACACAGAGAGAGAGAGAGTCAAGTTGGCGAAGACTCGAAATGAAGGAAGAACAAAATTTGAGTTTGTTTTGCTGTTTCTTTTCTTCTTTCATCCCCCAAAAGGTAAAAATACCTACAACCAATTATCCCTCGACTCGAACAAGCAAAGACCGGTAGTCATAGGGGCGCGACTGTTATGAGGGGGCGGCGGAGTCTTTCTCCGAGACGGCCTCTCTTAGGAAGCGCCCTTTCCTCGCTTCTGTGTAATGGAAGCACTTTGTACATCTCTCAAGGCATTCCTTTCACGCTCGTGTTCCAAGGCCGCCACGTTCCAGCCGTTCCGTGTTCTTTTCTGGTCCATTCTGTTCTGTATTTATTTAATTATTTATTTATTACTTGAAAAGCGTTTTTTTAATTAAATTAAAAAGCTACGTGTTTGTTTCTGCACACATAGGGTAGATAGCGAAGTTAGCAAGACGCACCGTCTCTATTTGGTTGCAGGAGGCTTGGAGTTCATGATTTCAAAGCAATCTAAGATCAGTCGCAGGCAAGTATTACTGTGATGCGCTCGAAGCATCTGCGCCAGGCTCCAAAAACGTATTTATTCTAGATCTGTTTATTTCCATGTTGATCGAATTGTTGATTGATTGATGTATTGATGTATTGATTTGATTTAATTCATTCATTCATTCATTCATTCATTGGATTGTTTGATTGATTCGTAATGTAGGCCATTCTGCGTGCTGGTTTGGCCGTGCTCGTTTTATTAATCGATCGATGGCCTACGTATCCTCAGGTAGGTTCCCTCTACTTGATCCAAGGATGAAAGATCGAATGAACGAATCATTACGCTGCCAAAATTTCCAACGTCTCGCGCTCGAATCGTTTGGAAACAGGACTGGAAATAACGACTGGCGTGCAGACCGTTCGCGTTTGGTGTTGTTTTTTTATAAAAGACGACCGCGTTCGAGCTTCACCTGCCTACACTTGACCACCATGGTCCTTGGCAGCAGCAGCTTCATTCGACTGAGGTTGCCCTGGATTTTGACCTTACTTTGCCTTTGGCGCTGCCCACGAAAAGATCAATCGATCGCCTATTCTGCTCTTCCTTTCTCTCCACATCGGAATCAGCTTTGCCTTGGCTCCTAGCCACACATAGGCGCTTGACTAGGAGCGGCGGCGAAGCTTTTGGCGGAGGGAGTGTACTACTTACCACCTCAGACGCGTTACGATATACATCTCAGATTGGCATTGGAATCGATGCAACAGCGCCGTGACTGCCGAAGACGCGTGTGCGTGAGTGACCGTCTACGCAGAACGTGCAGCAGGACAAGGAGGCCGTGAGCCGCCGCTTGCTTTTAAGGGTTTTCTGAATAAGTTATAAATGTTCGAAGCGTTTAATTGATGAGTGAAACAGATAAAAATGGGACCACTTTTAAGAACAGTTGTAACAGAACAGTATACAATACAACACAATACAATACAATACAAAACAGGATTCGAGTCGGCGAAAAGCACAGATTTGAAAGAGTAACGAACGGCAATTTTCAAATCGATCGAGAGCTCGAAGCTTTAGGGGAGGCGGAGAAGAACGCGGCGAACTTAGCTTAGTCAGACGAGAACTCGCAGAAAGAGAACTGACGCGGGAATCAATGAAAACTACGAGATGCAGCAGACAGCAGTTCCGGTTCTTGGAGCTGCAAATAGGTGGCAGACGCGAACAGTTGTGCGATCTCCGCGGCCCTCCTCCTCCTCCTCCTCCTCCTCCTCCTCCTCGTGTGTCACTGGTCGTAGGCATACGTTCGTCCCAATCGTGTCGCAGGTTGGAGAAGTCCAGTCCGCGGCAAAGCAAGATCGACAACTTGCTGACACGATGAACGACGGCAAACTCGGCAGCAGCTCGCTCATCAGCCCGAAGAAAGCAAGCCACGGCGATGGCGATTCCGCGTGCCAGCGCTGCCGCGATGGGGCTTAAGCCCTCCGGGCCGTGAGGGAGTTTAGGTGTCAGCAATCGTGCGAAGGAAGTGGGGTTGAAGATCCTGCTCTTCAAAAGAGTTCATGGCCACGGCGGGAGCGCCGCAAACAACAACAAAACTCGGGAACGGCGGAGATGCACGAGCCTTCCCGTCCTGCGTGGAAAACCTTGGAGCTAGCTTTCTGGCCGTGGAGACGAGAACGAGAACGAGCGCAGGGTCGAAGATCGACCTCTGGCTGCTACTTGCTTGCGCTCGCCGTCTCCGGAGTAAGGCTCAACGGCCGCCAGGGAAAGCGGAGACCTCTGTCTGCTGCTACGACGAAGAGCGAAGCGAAGGAAAGAAAGCAAAGAAAGCACTCTCACGCAGTTTGGCCCAATGGAGTGCAGAACGTGCAACGCGAATCTTCAATCGAGTCCGAACTGCCTCGAAAGAAACCTAAACGAGTCAGTCCCAAATTTCTTTGGGCTCAACCACAGAGACACAGATGTTCGAAAACGCAAAGGCTCACAGGTGTTCGTTCGTTTGTATGTATGGTGTTTTGATGGGTTTATGTATGGATTCATGGGTTTATGTGTTCTGTAGGCTGTCGAAGCCTTTTCTTTTTTTCTGAATTGCTGCATGAGGAACAACGAGAGCGCTCTCGGGGAGGAGAGAGAGAAAGCAATCAGCTCAAGTGAATTGCCGGCGTTAGCTTCCTTTCTTTAATTCTTGCTTGCGGGTAGTATCGTTCGTGCAATAAAGAGGATAATAAGGCAGATCTAGTACTTACTGTGGCGCATAGCCCAGGATCTGTCAGGTTCTTTTCTGTTGTGGAAGGCTTTCTCTCGCAGAACTTTTTTGCATCTATGCAGATGTATAAAGCGTCAGAAGGCGTAGATCTATAGTCTGAAAATTGTTACCCCACTCAATCGTCGGGAAGGGAAGTACCTCTGCCTTCTTCCTATGATACGATAAGCACTAGAAGCTGTAAAAATGTTTTCTCGTTTCATAGACTTTTATTTCATCTGCACAGAACTTGAGCTTCTTCTTCATGCTTTTTTATGAATCGGAACGGAGCGTTCCATTGCCTGCCATGCATTCATTCATCCATTCACTCATTTACTCACTCACTCATGGGTTCTTATTGCATTTAAAGAAATGTGAAGAAGTAGGCTTTTTATTTTGTTTAATTTATTTTATTTTATTTAAATTTAAAAAAAAAAAAACGTTTTTAAAAAAACTTTAAAAAGAAAAAAAGAGCTATCAGGATAATTTTAAACCCCCTTGTCAAAGCTCTAAAGTTCTTTTCCTGGCGGGAACGGGCCTTCATATGGATTATGCGAAAAGGGTACCGAGGCACCCTGTTGCACCTAATCAACGGTTTTAAACAGAAGCCGTTTCACTGCGGGTTTGCGTCGTGGCCTGTGGGAGCGTGTTCTTATTATTCTTTTGAATTGCTGGGAGAAGCAGAGGCACGAAGATAATTGTTGAGCCTTGGGTTGTACGTTGCTGATTTAGGAATAAAATATTTTTATTTTAAAAATAATAAATAAAAATCAATAACACATAACGATAAACATAAACTAACTCGTGAGCAATCAGTGTTTAAAATTCATGTTGCGGCTGCTGATGCCATGGGCAGAGAAAGCAGCCGCATCTCTCTTCAAATGGGTTTTATGAACGTTATGAACGTGTATCAAGCCGTCAAAGTTGGTTTTTATTTCCTTTTGGTACATCGAGATGCACTTGGACCTCCTTAAAGCTAAGTTAGCTTTTACCTGGTTTCTGCCTTTCTCACAAATGCAAACAAACTTCAGGCGGACATGGCGCCGCCATGATAGATAGGTACACCTCTAGGTTCCTGTAGCCTGTGTTCGAAGTTTCGAGTCAGCTAAAGTCTCTGGTAATTTCTCGTCCTCGTCCAAGTACCCCAAAACTTGAAAGATCTCTTGTTTGTCCATGTAGAGTTTGCTAAATTTGCGATAGGATAGCTTCAATTCTTCAGCGATTGTTTGCGCGCAAACGTTGTAGAAATAACGCATCGCAGAGGAGGAAACAAGCCTATAATTTTGTCTCGAGCTTAGACAAACCAAGAGAAACGTAGCGCCCGCACAGGGAGCAGGCATCAAATATCATTGCCCTGCACATTTTGGCAGCTCATTCCTTGCCTTCGGAGCAAAACTTGCTCGCTGTCGAATGTCTATTCGGTCGTGCGCACTCGCTGGCCCCAGCTGCGATCTCAAGAGCAGTTAGTTGGCTGGCATGGATAATTGTCCATCACCTCGCCATCGCTTTCGCCGTCTACTGTTCATTGATCCAAGTTGACACAGGAAAGAAAGACATTGCGTACTCGCCCTTGTAATTAATCTCCAGAGCTCCGCATTCCGTTGCCATCCTTCTCTCCTTCGTAAGCCCGGCTGTCTCTCATGGACTGCGCGAGCTTCGTGGTCGAGCAACGGGCACCTGCAACCTCTGTAGGCCACAACTGCCGACGACGACCTTGCGTCGACCTGCTCGCGGAATCTGGAGAAGCTCCGGGCTCGAGCAGAGTTCTTCTTCGCGACGAGCTCTTCAAGCAAAAGCACAAGAGCAGAGCCATCTTGAACGACATGGCCTGCAGTAACTCCGGTAACCGTCGCTCGAGCAAGCAAAATTCGAGCGCGTGTCCTTGGAAATTCACTCCACAGGCGGCTCCAGCGCCCTTCCCCAAGCAAGCGAGCGATTTGATCCACCGTCGATAGTTCGTTGCTTCGGGCGAGCGAGCGAGGGAGCGAAATTGCAGACCGTGCGAGATCATTGACCTATCCATCCAGGCTTGCCCAAAGATCGTCTCCTCGCCTCTTCGCTGTGCACGCCGGAGGAGAGATGAGCGAAATGGATGATGGGCCGTCGCGCATCTCGACAAGGAGATCGGCACCTCTCGGCAGGTCAGCCCTCGTTTCGAATTTGAAACCCAGTGTCGCCCAACCGTTACATTCGCTCGTGCTCAAGATGCCCGTGTCTTGAAATGTTGTCAGTGAGTAGGTCAGTGCAGTGACCACGGCAACCTTCGTTTCAGAAGCCTCTGCCGCCATCGAACTAGATCTCCAGCGAGTGAGTGAGTGGGTGCTTCGTGGAAACCGAGGGCCTCGAGCTCCAAAGCGATTGGTTGTTCTTGCTCGCTTCGCGTGGCCATCGTTTTTGAACAGCAGTCTCCGCTGCCCTGTGGCTTGTAAGGCATGAAAAGCTAACCGTTCATTCAGGGATTCAAACGACTTTTTGGTGCCTTTGTAACAGAGGGACAGAGAGAAGACATTAAGGACTATTCATGAACTGGAACCTGAACGGTCAGTTTTTCTGCCTCTTTCAACAAGTAGGATTTCTCTTGTTTTCAAATATCCAACCAAGTCAGGAACAAAAACAGCAACAACAAAGTTTTAAAATAACACAATGGAAATGAAATTCGCAGGCCAAACAAGTCCGATGATCCAAGTGCTTTGCTGGAGAAGAGACGCCTTCGACCTCCCTAGGGCCGCAGATGCATATGGAATCGCCACTGAAGCTCCGCGCTCGATTCTTATTCCCTCGAGCTACAGCTGTCCGTGGTCTTTACATTTCCATTCTTCTTGTTCTTGTTCTTGTTCTTGTTCCTCTTGTTCTTGTTCCTCTTGTTCTTGTTCTTTGCTATCATATCATCATTCGCTACTTTCACTTACGGTGCCGTGCTAAAGAAAAGTCTACGTAGTTCCACCTGGTCTCCTGGGACTTCTAAGCAAAACAAGTGATTTTCAAGAGGCGCCCTGCACTGGCCTTACCGGGACCTTGCTCGCTACGGCGTGAGTGACCTGCCTCAAGCTCAAGGTCGCCTACAGCAAAGCTTCGCAAAGCTTTGCGAAGTCTCAACAAGTTTTTGCAAGGTTTTGCAAAGCTCTTGGGGCCACGAATTCGTTGAGTGCTTGCTTATTTATTTATTTATTTATTTATTTTCTTTTTCAAAAACTTGCCACGTCCCAATGGTTGTCCAAAACTCAGATTCGAATACACGCGCATACTAGCGCAGGGCCGCGGCTGCTTGTCCCTCTTTAGCCTTTTCGCGCAGTCGACTCTCGTCCCGGCCCTAGCGAAGCCTCTTCTGTATGATGTACTACTATGGTATCCTCACCTTTTAATACTTTCTCTTCCTGCTTTCGTTTTATTGATTGATGTTTGTACCTACAGGTACAACAGATAGACGGCTCCTAGGGCCCTCTAGAGGCATGCATGCATCGTGACAAGGTTTCCATTGCTTTTCTTATGTTCTTTTTTTGTTTTGTTGGAAATTTGAAATATTGAGACCTTCAAGAAAACGAAGTGTGACACGTGAGTGAGTGAGTGAGTAAGTGGGTGGGTGAGTAAGTAAGTAAGTGGGTAAGTAAGTAACTTGAAGTAATCTTCTTCATCAGATAGTAGATAAAGGCAAGGGAAAGACAGCAGGTTAAAAAATGCTAACTCCAGAATAATGATTTTGTGCTGCTTTTCCTGAGGAGGAGCAAATCCTCATAGTGGAACGCTCTGTGAGTCAGTCAATCTTACTGTTACTGTTGCCACCCACCGACCCCCGTTCGAGACCATTTGGAAACTAAGGTGTCGTCAAGGTCTCTGATGAGTTTAGACAGCTTCCTTTGATTGAATTAAAGAACTCGCTCTCCAACCCACCTCACGGCATTTCAAGAAATGTATGTAATTACTACCCCGCAATAATAACAGTATCTGTCTTTCTGCGTCATGTTTTCCAGTTTCTTTTGATGTTGTAAAATAGACTGTTGAAAAGACACGAGATACGATCGTTTGCAGCAAACGTGGCGAGTTTCTCTCAAGCTTTCGAAAGAAGGTGATTGAAATAGAATCGTGGCCTCGGGCTGCAATTAAGATGAGAAATATCATTATGCTTATTTTTTAAAATAATACACAATTCATACATGAAAAGAACAACGTTTTTTTTTTTTTTAATTAAAAAATATATATACTATGCTTTAAAGAGTTTTAAAGAGTTTTAAAGAGAAAAGTAGGCTTCAAACAACCAGAATAGGTAAAAATCAGCCTTCTTACGCGGAGACTGCCTCTGTCGTGTACACGGTATTCGATCCAATGTACTGTGCGTTGGACTCCAGTCTCACTCTTCTGCGCCGCTATTGCACTGCCATTGCCAGCCAGAATGGAGTTGCTCCGCTTCATGGAGTTACTTCTTCGTTCTCTGGTTCGTTTCCTTCTCTGACGATTTTCAAGCAGGTGTTCTGTTCCCTTTGTTCTGTTCACTTGGGTCCCCCGAAATAAATAAATTCATAAATAAATTCATAAATTCATTCATAAATTCATTCATAAATTCATTCATAAATTCATTCATTTCTGCGAACGAGACAGCGAAATGAACGACCACTCGCGACAGATGCGCTGGGATCGGTCGTGGCAGCAGAAGAACCTACCGCTGGCCGCAGACTGACTGACCGGCCCAAGCCCTAGAATTGCTGCATGACAGGCATGCTTGCATGTGCACACACACACGGCCACCAAGATTCCTGTGACGCGAGAGAATCGCTGTCAAGCTCGCCGTACCATTTGTGCCATTCGACCCCACTCCCTGCGTTCTTGAACGGAACCCTAGCAGTGCCTACCGCCCTGCCTAGCACGCCTGGTGTTCTTTTTTAAAATGATCTTTTCTGTTCTTCTTCTGGTTTTGGTTTTGGTTCTTCTTATTCTTCAAAAAAGATTTTCCACGACTTTCGTGACTGCTGAATTGGAATGGATCTTTAGTTATTGTTGGCATCGATCTATCGATTTAGAAGCGGCTTCGAAGACATGATGGAAACGGGGGCAATGGAATTATTGGCGATGGCCAGTTCTTGCGAACCACGATTCTTGCTTGCTTGCTTGTGCAGCGACGGTCGAAGGCGGTCTTGAGAAGACGCAGGAATGGCGGGGAGACCAGCCAGCCAGCCAGCCAGCGCGATGACTACGTGCTTGCAGGGGTGTGCGGCACGCGCGAGCGAGCGAGCGGCATGGCGGAGAGCGTGATCTTTTCCAGGTCGCTCTTGGTCGGGTTCTGGTCCCTCTTGAAAGCCTTCTGCAGTTCTACCATTCATTATTTAGAGAGGCCTCGCTGAGGAAAAGTCCGCGGAGTGAGCGAGTGAGTGAGTGAGTGAGTGATTTCCAAGAGCGGATATCTATCGCATGGGACCAACCCCAAAAGCGCAGCCAAGTTCACGAAACGTGCCGCAGCCCAGGTCGCCAGTCCAGAGCGAGCGCGTGGGCGAGTCGCGAATGAACCCTGAGGATGCGCAGATCTCTACGCTCTTGCAGGCAGGCAGGCAGGCAGGCAGGCATATGGTATGCCGTCATGTCATGGCTGCCCGTTCTCGCCGTCGATGCGCGTTCTCTCTCTATTCTCAAAGAACACTCCATCAGCACTTAGTTTTATTCAAAAACCATTGAATTAGTGAATTTTTTACTCGCTCACTCACTCACTTACTTTCTTAACTGATTACTTAATTACTTACGACCTTACTTACTTACCTCTTCTGAACAGTAAGTGTTCTTGTGCGCGTTCTTGGCCTGAGAACAAGAACAAACCGAACTCAGAGAACTGAGAACTGAGGCGCCCAAAAGGCTCAGAATCAGGCAAAGCGTGAGCGGGAATGACGACGAGGACAATGACGAGGACGACGACGACGAGGACGATGAGGACGAGAACGAGACAGACAGACAGAGAGACAGAGAGACAGAGAGACAGAGAGACAGATGAAGCAAAGAAAGCAAAGGGCGGAGCAGGACAAGAGCGGCCCTCTGTCCGAGTTGGCCAGGACAGACGCCCACCGCACGCGCGCGAGATGTTCTCTGAGCCGCAGAGGGTACTAAGAAAGGGCCGTCCGGTGTCCACGAGAATCGCGCTAAACTGAGGAATTGATTGATTGATTGATTGATTGATTCATTCATTCATTCATGGATAGATTGAGATTGAGATTGGTCGATCTCGAGGCAGCTTGTTTGGAGGAAACGAAAGAAGAGATTCCACGAAGGACTCGCGCCTCTGGAGACTTGAAAGGAAGGGGCGGGAAAAAGATGGGTTGGACGAGCGCCTCGTGAGAAACCAACTCATTCGCTCAGGCTCGTTTCTCGAGACAAGATTTGGTGATCGATCTCCAATCAATCGTCATTTCTCGAGCCGGTTCTGGGATTGAGACTGAGATTGAGGAGGAGGTGGGTGCACGAAGAAAAAGAAAGAAAAGGGGAAATGATGAAAGAACAGAACTCACTCAACTCGACGATTTAGAGAGGCGCTATCTTCTACCCAAACTTGAGTTATAGGTAGGTAGTTAGCTAGTTACAATGTGAATGTGAGTTTATCTTTATTTATTCGCCTTTACTCATTGAAAATGAGCTTTCTTTCTTTCTTTCTTTCTTTCTTTCTTTCTTTCTCTTTCTACTATCTTCTCGCTGGATGTCATCAGAACTGGAACGAATTAAGAGCAGTTGTAGTACCTTTGCTAGCAGGTACCTAGGCAGATAGCTAGGTAGGTGAAAGAGAATATTGTCATTTACAAGTGCGATACTTCTTCTTCTTCTTCTTCTTCTTCTTCTCGTGAAAGGGTTTCGTAACTTATTCAGCTGAAGGGTTAGTTTCTTGCGAGAACTCGAACTGGACATGGAAGGGGGCTTATTTTATCCCATTTGGGCTAAACTAACTGACCTCGTCATTCGACGATGTTTCTCTCTGATCAGCTTGAAAGGATCTCTACATCTTTCAGTTCTTCATCGCTGTATTTCTCGATTCCGCGGCCTGAAGCCTTGTTTCATTGCAGGCATTGGTTGTGCTATTTCTCTGGAGAAAAAGAACCTTGAAACCTTTCGAGTGATTGAAATTGAGCAGCAAGCACAGAATGGCTCTGGTACTTGCTTTCTCAAGCTTGCTGAAGCCGTGCTTGATTAATTTCAAGTATGAGTCAGGTTGGGTGTTCTGTTTCTCATCCTCCCAAGCAAGCAAGTAAGGCAGTTGCTGCTTGACAAAGGAATCTGTCTTCTTCTCTCTTATCCGCTTCTTTGCTTTAGTCCCTATGAAGCACTTGTTTTTCTAACGGAGATTGAGTTTTGAGTTTTGAGTGTTCTCTCTCTTCCTGTTTTTCCTTTTCTAATTTTCTTGTTGGACGTTTATTATTATTTTGATTAAAATGGTATTTCAAAACAAGGCTCATCTCTTTTCTCTTTGTGTTTGTACTAAAGCAAAAGTAAAAAAGAAGCATACATAAAACTTGTTTGTCGGTCTTATTTTATTTCATTCTATTTTATTTTTAATGCCACGGTATAATTTATTATGATTGGAAAGTAAAATAAGAATGATTAATCATTTCTTTGCTCTGTTCTTTTCAATCAAGTGTTCTTTCAATCAAATTGATTTCCTTCCCATTCATTTTAAATTAAAAATAAATAGTCTATGTTACAGCTTTTAGTTTAAAACTAAAACAAAGAAAGTTTCGAAGGAAAAAATGTTTATTTATTTCTAATCCTTTTTAATTGTAATGACAATAATATTATTATTAAAGTAAAAGGAAGCTTTCACATGGAAGAATCAAAGATGATGAACGAAACCTCAAACACAATCAAATTCATCGACGAATGAAAGTGCTCCAGCTCGCCTTTGTGCGCGCACACCTCCATCACGTTGGCCCTCGGAAGCCCGGCTGTGACAACCTTTCAGCCCTTCGACACTAGAGTGTCCTCAGCTCTCGCGTCAGCTTGGCCCAGGAAGCACAAGAGATAAGGAAGCAAGTCCAGGTGGTCAAGAGACATCACCTCATCCTTGATGAAGATGATGGCAACAACGACTTCACTCGGAGCGCGCTCGTGAAAGAAAGCACCACGGAGGCGAGGAAGCAGCGCGAAGAGGCGACCTTGCAACGCAAAGCTGGTGGCCTTGAAAACCCCCCCCCCCGCGAAGCGTGCAGAGACCAACCTTTGGTGGAGCAAGACGCCGATTTGAGGAGGAGGAGGAGAAGATATAGTGTTTCAAGAAGTGGCGGCCATCATTCAAAGATGTTGCTTATTTATTACAAATTCGTCACAGATATTCGGTGTGCTGAGGCCTGAACTCGGTCATTGCAATCATTCTCGCGAGGGACTGTCTCTTCCCGGTGTAAGCATCGCCGAAGAATTCGATAGTCGGTTTAATGGGCATCTTTTGCTCTCGCGGGGGTGCTTTGTAGTAGACTTCATATTTATTTGGGTGGATCGGATGATGGACAAGAAGACGACACGATAGATAGCATCATGAGGTGGAGTAGATCTTATGTCAGAGTCTCTTGATGGCATTGCTCTTGATCACCGTCTTCTTGAGGAGGTGCCGGTCGTCGTCCTCAAGATGATGGTTTACCCAAAAGTTCTAGCTCAATCAAGAGCTTCTCAATGATCGTCGGTCATGGCGATATAAAGTACCGCGTAAGTCGAAAAATCTCTCCAGACTCGAGAACAACGGCGCTTGTTTTCCTTGTGCTGTCAAGGCGTGCCAAGCTTATAAATGAATAAATGAGAAAGCAAGATCTTGCTCAAAGCGCCTGGGAACCCGAAGCTTGACAACACGAGACGCCAGGTGGGTCACTCCCTGCCCACAATAATAATAAGAAGAAGATGAGAAGCTTCACAAATACCTGCAGGAATTCGTCATATTTCGCGAACACTCCAAGACACCCTGCAAATAGCCTGTGAACTCAGCGATATAGAGTTTACTACCCCTTCAAGTTGTCGACAGCAAACGAACCACAATCATTCGTGTCACCCGTACTTTGCTAGGCCCACCTCCCGGCTGGCCTAAACATATTTCAGGAATCCCTTCGCTATCAAGCTGTTCTCTTCCCGAGTCGAGATCCCGTCTCCGCCCTCGAATCTACCGTGCGGGATCATCACGACAGATGGCCAATCTCTCAAGTGGACGGCCTCTTCGCTGACATTTTGCGAAACAGAGCTCAGCGAACGGAAATATCGTCCATGCCGCGAGATTACATGGTGCCTGCCCTATTATATATGCAGGAATGCAAGAAGCTCGGGCATTTACTCATGGTCAGTTCAGATTCACGAAGAAATGAGGCGCTCCGAGTAGTCAGAAGCTCCTTCTGACTTGACTTGGCACAAGGGGAAGCGAGCGAAAGGATGGGTCTCAAGAAGAGCTTCACTAAAGACACAGGTGAAGAAGCGGTTGCGAGTCTCCATCAAATCACAAAACCTCACCAACGAGACAAAAAGCAAATCATTAAAAAATGTCTCTCCTTTTGGTCTCGGCGTTCTCTTTTCATTCTCTGTTTACGTCAAAATAAAAACATAACTAGCTTATTTTTAAAATAGCAACATCAGAACAGTAAAACACCTGTTCTTTTTTCTTTTAAAGTAAAAATGTACCTGGAAATGATTTTTTTAATTCAGTTCATTTCATTCTTCTTCTTTTTCTTCTTCTTCTTCTTTTTCTTTTTTCTTTTTTTAAATATTAACTTTTAAATAAAGATGTTATTTCATTTCTCTTTCCCCATTTTGGAGAATAAAATATAAAGATCTTCCCAAACAAAGCATGAGAACAGACAGAACACGAAGAATTGGTGTGATCGTTCTTTTCGTTCTGAGGAAGAAGAAGAAGAAGAAGAAGAGGAAGTCATATCGCCTCTGAAAAACTAAACAAACTTGAATAGAAAGTGGAAGATTTTAAAAAGGCAAGGACAGACAGACAGACTGACAGAAAGAAAGACAGACAGACTGACAGACAGACAGACAGCAAATAAGTGAGAAGAGTGGGAAAGGACTCAAATGCATGACTTAATTTATCACTTTAAAAAACTTATGAAAAGGAAAAGAATGAAAACCTTCCTTTAAAAGAGCAAAGAGGAGGAAGGAAGTCCATGAATCAACGCTTCTCAATCTGTCTTTCACCTCGCTACTACTGTGGCTGCCTGCATTCAATGGGCCCTTTCGAAGACCCCAAAGCCGGCACCACAGAGAAAGGTACCTGCTCCACCCACCCTGTATGAAAAGAAAGCTCCCAGCCTCAGCAACCTTCCCGAGCACGAGCAGCGGCACAAGAGAACCCGCTCAGCTTGAGCATCAGAGCAAGGGACAAATAGGCTTCAGAAGCTGCCGAGTCCACAGAGGCAAAGAAAGGAAGAAAGAAAGAAAGAAAGAAAGGAAGAAAGGAAGAAAGCTCAGCGCAGTGGTCGACGTGTTTACGCGGAGGTGAGAGGGGTATACCCACAGTAGGAAGCCGTCTGCATCCACATCCCCAGAATATCCCCGAAGCTCTCTCGGCTGTGGGGAAGCGAGCCTGGATTAGAACCCGGCACGGAGGCAAGGCGCTCTGCCCTCGCCGACGCCGTGCCGAGTATTGCGCATCGGCGAGCCAGTCGGCGGCCAGGACGCAGCAAGGACGCCTCTCGGAAAGATGTTGCATAATATCTATTGTTTCAAGTTGTTTGTTGCATTGTTGTTTTGTTTGTTGCATTATTGCTTTGTTTGTTGCATTGTTTGTTGCATTGTTTGTTGCTTTGTTTGTTGCTTTGTTTGTTGCTTTGTTTGTTGCTTTGTTTGTTGCTTTGTTTGTTGCTTTGTTTGTTGCTTTGTTCGTTTCAAGAAACAGCCTTGTGATACTCACACGTCTTTAATGGCTATAAGCAAGCAGGCGAATGGATGCTTCCGTATTTGGATGGACGCATGGATGGATAAATGGATGCGGAATCGGCTGATAGCGATGTAGGCCTCCTTTTCGTCCTGCCCTCTGTTTACTTACTTGAAGGAAAGAAAGTATTGTGCTCAAGGCTGCCATGATAGACGCCTGCCCGAAGCAGAACCAGGCGGCCAGCGGCGACTTTGGCGACTTTGATAGGTCCAACTCCGCCTTGAGGTTTGTAATCTGCGGCGCATCTGCATATAAATTAGGGAAGCTATGAACGGACTTCCTCGCGACGCGAGGAGGCGCAAGAAGAGCAGAACTTGAAGGGAAGAACTGATGGCAAGCCGAAGCAACACACGCGTCGCGTGGCCACGACCTGCGGCAGAAAGAAATAGCCACTCCGGCGGGGCGACATGAACCCCCGAAGTGCCTGAATGCACGCCTCTGTGAGCGCAGAAACCACCGTCTGCAAACTGGTTCACGAGCACGCGGAGTCTGTCCTCGGTTCAGGAGCGCCTCGACACGGAAGATGCATTCAGTGTGCGAAAATAAGAAAGAAAATGCGAAAATAAGATCGAAAGACAATGCACGTGCGTATCGCGATCAAGATTTAATCGGAACCTGCACCACTTGACTTGCAATAAACTCAATGCTTCGATCCTCAGGGACGAGCTCTGCGTGCTTTTAGTATGCTTCATTCCCGAAGTCGCGGGCCTCCGAATGCAGAAAACGAGGAAAGCATGCGATAGCTTGTTCCTCTGCAGTTGAATTGCATACTTGCTGCTTATTTACTTACTTACACGGGAGCATCGGTAGGAACACTGCACGCGCTATCGAAGGAGTTGTAAGCCCAGAGCGCAGCACTCTCTTGCTCGAAACTAGAGCTGTAGGCGAACCGTGGTCGAAGGATGGAGGCAACGTCTAATGATGGCGCTCACGACCATCGCCTTTTGAAGTTTGGACGAGGGGCGAAGAAAGAGATGAGGCCAACAAGGTAGCGCAAAATCAAATCACTGAACGGCCAGATGTAAAATCTTTAACTTCGCTCCCGCGCAACGTAGTGCACTTAATGCAAATGCCTTCTGTGAATTTTCAAGAATGGGGACAGAACGGCCTATTCGCTGGCAAGACGTTGAGACATGAAATTAAATAAAATAATACTTCGGGGTCAGATACCTAATATTGCATTTCGTTTTTCGTTATGATCTTCCCGAGACTAAATCCCCAACGGGTAGAGAGAGCGACGTTTCACATTCTTCATCAAGCTTAAAAGAGTGTATCTCGTCCGATTGATATGCTTTCCAAAGATAGCTAGGAAGCTACTTCCTCATTTTCTACGTCGAGTTTCGCTTCTTCTTCTTCTGTTTAAAGACAGTGTGAGTCGATCGATCTATTAACAATAGGGCGCTTCGGAGATGTTCGATTGAAAGCTGAAAAGCCCTGCGTCAAAAGCAGCTTCTCGAAAGAAAGCCGGGCGAAGACAACTTAGCTTGTTGAGATCGAAGGAACTCGCGACCGCTTTGATGACATGCCATGATTTCAGGATACCTGCTCTGACGAAGCACTCTTGCTCGTGGTAACCCCAATATCATCTGCCTCTCTGCTGTATTTAGAGACATGGAGAAGAGAAAAGAGGAGAAAGCGGAAGAAAGACGGAAGAAAAACGACGGGTTCGTCACAGCAAGAGTTCGGCGAAGGCATGAGAGAATGGGACTCGCGCATAAAGGACCCGGCCGAGTGGCTCTGATTGAGGTAGTGAAGCGATGTGAAAACCTTGGATGTTGTATCTCAAGCCGACATTTGTTCTGGCCGATTGAGAAACGCGTAGCACGAGCCGCGCTCCATACTGGTCGCGTGTTTTTCAAGCAGAGACGAACAGGTATTGCCTCTTCTTAGTTATCTTTTTGTTTGTTTGATTTTGTTTGATTTTTGTTTGATTTTACCATGCAGGAAATAAGAATTACTTTGATTTTGAAAATAACTTTCACAATTTATCACGAATATAAAAGTTGGAAATAAAAGTTGAGGAGATGATCGATAATTCTCATCAGTCGCGCTGTTTTGTTTTTTTTGCCAAATATGGGTAAAACTTTGCAAAGTGCATGCACAATGCGAAAATCATTTGTGCGAATTGGAAAGCAGCTAAAGCCCAAGCTGAAGCCGCCGACTTTTTCTGCGAGTACCAAAGATGCCTCAGAAAAGCAAATGAGCCTATAGAGGCATGTGATCTATAGAACATCATGTGGTCAAGGCTCTCTAACAACCTGACCTTTATCACTTTCACTCGTGAGAGGTATAAAAAGTTAAAACTTTTAGCTTGGGTAAAAACTCATACTAAAACAATCACGTATTACCTTTATCTATCAAGCCTATTTCCTTCCTTCCTTCCTTCCTTCCTTCCTTCCTTCCTTCCTTCCTTTTATAAACAAAACAAAAGAAAGAACAGAGACCATAGAATGTGATTTGCTTTTGCGATTTATTCTCTTTGTTTGTTTGGAAAGCAAGCGAGCCGGACATTCACTCAGTCGGTGCCTTGGTTCCAAGCTTGGTTCCAAGGCAAAGAAAGGGAAGTGTCGTGGAGCGATATGCTTGAAAGGATTTTCCTGGCTCTTCTCAAACCCGTGTTCTTTGCTGTGTTCTGCCTTGAAAATTACCCAGATTATGTATAACAAGGTACCGTGAGCTGCGTATTCTATTTTTACCGTCTCAAGAGTAGCACGCACTTGCTCACTCCAGCAATGCCTCCAAGGTCCAAGATTGCTCCGAACTTGAAGCTCGAGTCGGCCATGCCGAGATCCCTCACCGACGCTTTCCCCGTCAATCAAGAGGCTTGTTGCTGACTTGGCGGCTGTCCCGAGCCTGGTTCTTTCTCAGCGGTAAAGCTCAAGAGGTTCACTTGAGTTTCTGAGCTCAAAGAACCTACCATGAGATTGTGCATCTACTACGTACTAGTAGGTAGTTATTTAGTGATCTTTCAATGGTCTGATCCAATCCATCTGTCTGTCAGCAAAACCTGAAACGCTCCAGCCTTAAAGAAGAAGGGGAGGAGAAGATCTTCCGTGCATTCTCTCGAAAGTTTCACCAAGATTAGTGAAGACGTCTACAGCTTAAGGCGAGTCTATACTTGACTTGACTTTAAATTAGCGCCAAGATCGACCGTAAAGACTGCAAGCAACGATAGACTTCGCAGCCGAAGCTTTGAGCCCGGGATCCTCTGAAAAACAAACCAAAAACATAACCTGAGCTTGGACTTGAACTTGAACTTAAACTTACTTGAATGCCACCAGCTTGGATTTCTTCAACTTCTGTGGTGTTGTTAAACTTTTTTCAAATTACCTAATAGTACTACCTTTTCGAAAGGATTTACTGACTTCCTAGCAATAGTATAGGCACTAATCACCAACCACAGCTCACTGCTCTAGAAGAGATACTTGAGCTGCTACCTCATCCTTTGCTAGATTGGTAACGAACGAGAATCACTCCCACCTTGGCAGGAAGTCTGAGGGACTCGGAAGATCAGCGACGTCATTTAGGGCTGCTGAGACATGCTCTCGAAAAAGTTGGACTGGAATTAATTGATTGATTAATTGATTGATTGAAACACCGGCCAGTAGTTTTTGAAAGAAAGAAAAAAATGAATGAATGAATGCACCACGATGGCACAATAAGCGTCACTAGCCTCTACCCTAGTAGTCACGCTTGAAATGGCGTATAATGCTGATGTGCCGAAAACACTTTTTTCCCCATTCTTCAGCGCTACCGTGTCCTCGACCGCGTGCAATTTAGCGATTGTTGTATCAGCTGAATGGCTTGAAATGCCCACAACTACTGGCCACAGCCACGACCCAAAAGAACGTGCATGACTCACCGCGATTTGCGCTAGAATCACCGTTCTATTCAGATTTCTTTGATTAAGATTTCCAACTTACTGGCCTTTTTTATTTCTTTCTCCCTAACGAATAGTTGTAAATTAGACAACACTATTTCAAACAGAAGTAAGCTCAAAGAAAGAAACGAAGGGCCCCATCGGCCGCATCGCTGCGCGTGCCGCGAAAGACTGCCGAACATGGTAAATAAACGCACGTGAACTTGAGGCTTCAAGGCCTTGGTTTCAGGTTTCACTCGTCCCAAGCATGGCTCACGCCGAAGGGCTCCACAAGAAAAACATTCTTCAATACACCAGCCACGCATCAACCAAGCAAACAATTGGCCACAGCCCAGGTGGACATGTGTGTACGTGCGCGTATGTGTGTCAATCGCCATTGCAGAGCTTTTCAAGAGATGTCGTCGAGTAAGCTTCTTCTTTTTTTTTTTTAATAAAATGTTCTACTGTAACTTGAAAACGAAGCACTTCAATAAAACAATCAGTCAACTATTATTCTGGCTGGCAATCAAACCGAGAGTGGCTAGCAAGGCCATCTCCGTCAACCTCACACGCGACGCTAAGGTGCACCATATGCATCCCTTATCCAGCATCATTCTACTCCCACCGATTTGCTTCTAAGTGTCGCAGCACCGAGAATGATTTCCACTCAACAAGATGATGGAATTAGGCAATGTATTAGGTAAGCACTAATGAATAAACTTGCCATGCAATAAAACCCTTCGCGCACACCTTCTTTGCGAAACCCAAAAACAAACTGGGGTTGCGATGTTCTTATTGGGGTGTTCTTTGATATAGTGTTCCTATCTCTTCTTCGCTGAAGGAAAGAAAAAGTCGCCAAGCTTCGATCTTCTCCGCAAGCAGATCGTCTTGCTCTCGCGCGCTGCCGAGGACCTACAGAGGTGCCCGGAGACGTGCTCTGAGCCCTAAGCTATCTAAATTATCCCTCACGTTGCAAGTGAAGTATCCCGGTTAACGTTGGGGTGTCTTTCTGCGAGGGGATCCGCCTTGCAGAAGGTATAGATACCAGCAATAACGACGCCAGCGGCTGAGAGCCCCCTCTCTCCGTCTTACCCCAAGTGTCTTTTCTTTCCTTCGCTATCATCTTTATTGCTTAGGCCCTAGGCACTAATCGAAGGCAACCTTGTGGCGACCTGGCCTAGCAAGACTGTGAAGTTGAAGACAGTTTCAGGCGAGGGATATAAGATAACAATCTGTATCTTTCAAGAATGGAATCACTTCGTGACAGAGTGAGCAATCTACTGCTTGAAGGCACCCTTGACAGGAACCAAGCCTTGGAAGAGCTCCTTGATTGGCTGCGAAAGTGGCGTCGTCGTTCGTCATGCTCTACAGAGGAGCTATTGGAGGCTCTTGCCGCGAATGATGTGCAGAACTCACTTGCGATGCTTTTCGTGATGTAAGTTGTCTGTAATGTATTGATCAGTTCTATGATCGAGGAAACCTGTGAACTAACTTTGTCAAATCTATGCATGGCTTTTTATCTTGACACTCGAACCAAATGTAATGGTTACACGTGTACAAAAATAAACAATGGCAAATTATCGTGAATATAAATGAAAATAGCCTTAAATACTACGATGAACTCTCCAAGACTAACAATAGCAAGAGTATTCTTGCCACCGAGACCAACTTGGACGTATGCCTCAAATTTCTCAATGGTGCACAGGAGGCAGAACTATCATCTGCTCTTCCTGAGCTCGCGCTGCTCACCAACTGGATTTGCCTTTGTGTCAAGTCTAGCACGCTACTCGCATCAGTTGCACTCGACCCTGTGCGCCGAGTCATGCTTCTTTCATCACAAAACTACCCTGGCTTCATTTCTCCGGCCCACGTGCATTATTTGCAGGTTGCTCTTGTAGCTAAGCAGTATCGAGATGCAGCCATGATTGCAGAAAGTCCTACATACTCCGCACTTCCCTTTACCCCTCCATTGGACCTCCAACGATACTTTTATTATAGCGGTCGTGTCTTTGTTGGCCTGCATCGCTTTGATGAAGCATGTACTGCTTTGGAAATGGTTCTCACTCTACCTGCAAAATATGTCAGCGCCGTCGTCGTTGCTTCATACAAACTCCTCGTTCTTGCTTCTCTGATTGGACGCGGATGTGCACCCAAGTTGCCAGCTGCTACTGTTAGTGTGGTACAGAATGCCCTTGCTCGTCACGAACCTATCCCAGAACTTATCCAATATACCTTGATCGCCCGCGCTTTTGAAACAGGGGAACGCCAGCTTCTTCGCAGCACTCTTCTGCAATTTGAACAAAATATCATTAGAGATAACAATCTCGGACTTGCAAAGCAGCTTGATCGTGCACTTCTACGCCAGAGAATGCGTGATCTTCGTGGAATCTATAAGACTTTACATACTAGTGATTTCATTCCTTTACTTGAGGCTCCTCCTATTCGTAAGAAGAGCACATTGTCAAACAGCTCCGGTGCTTCAGGCGCTAGTGGAAAGCTTCGCTCTTTACGTCCAGGAAGATCCCAAGGACCTGAAGCACAGATACCTGTGGGTGTTGCTGGATCTGGTGCAGCAACAGGCGAAACAATCATGCAAGATTCTTTGACAATGGGCGAGTCTCCTTCTCCACATGTCGAAGACAATAACACAGACACTGAGGAAACACCTTCTGCTACCACCAAGACATTTGCAGCGCCTGTTAAACCCCTCACAATTGCAGATATTGAGGATTTGCTTTGGGAACTTATCGAGTCCGACGATTTCCCAGTCAGCATTGCCCAGGATACTGGGATTGTTACATTGCTTCCAGCCCACCCCGATCAAGCTGCGCGTGATGCCACAGCTCTTGAGATGCAGATGGGCGATCTTCAGCGAATCCTTGAGGACCTGCATAAGCTCGACACTAAGGTTTCAACCTCAAAGCCCCTTGTTCATCAGCTCATGAACTTGGCCGCGAATATTGCTCGGCCTTTTGCAACATAATAATATAATCGTATCAGTTCGAGTAGAAAAAATTAATTTGACCAACCCTTACATGATGAATCTTTTCAAAGCAACATAAGAATAGCAAAATTTATAACAAGCGCGGTTTATCATTTGTTTCGAAACCAAACACGGCTAATATTGGACGAGTTTAAATGTCTTGGTATCGGAGTCAGATAGACTATCCCTGATAGCACGTATTGTAAACGGTATTAGAGGCTAAAACTTCTGTTAAAAGTCTGTAACGTCAATTACACAACCCATACCCGGGTTAATCTCAGGCCTTCCTTTTTCTGCGTCCTGTACTGGGACTTTGCCGATATTCTCTGTGAGATTGATGTTGGAGCGACCCGCGATAGTTTGAGTATCGGCTTTCTGAGAATCATTTGATTCGTTACAATTCTCATTCCTCTCTCTAAAACCTATCCCGTGTGAACATGTTTGGCCTTTGATAGCACTCACTAGGTCTCTGACTTCTTCTGCAATTGATTGAACTTGTATAGAATTTCCTTCCAGAATCCGTTGCTCCTGGTCGACTTTTCATTCTATTTAGATGTGTTTTTTTCTTATTTCTCTTTGCACCTTCATCACCATACTTATTAGGCATGTCGACATCGATGCGCACCGACAAACAAGACGTCCTCCCTGGCTTCGGTGTTCTAGTCGATGCCAATTCAAATGAATACTCCACATCTGAAAAATCTTGCAATGAAGATTGTTCAGTAATCTGTGGCGTAGAAGAATTTGGCTTTAAGTATTGTGTTGATCTTGCTGTGTCTCCTGAATAGGCTGTATTTGCAGAGGCTTGGGCATCAAATACTTTTGAAGTTTTGTAAGCCCATTCTGTTAAGCTAGAATGGGTCCTTATGCTCATTTGTCTGTGTTTAGAAGATGAGGACGATGTAGGTTGATCGTCCTTTATTTTTGCTTCGTGACGTGTATCAAAGGTTTTTGGTTGCTGTACAGATTCAGTTATGGATCAAGCATTCCTTTTCGTGATGTTATTATCAAATGAACATGAAGAAAATGCCAAAGACAAGTTTTGTAGGCTATAGCCTTGTGAGACATGGCAGCTTTCTATTGCGGTTGGAAGTGCATCAATATTTGCTTGCAGAGGCATGGCTGCATTTTTAGGACTTGGATTTTGTGGCTGTAATGAACTTGATTATTCTAACGGCTTGTATTGCTCGTCTGCGTTGCTGTGTCCAGTCTCGCTTGCAATCAGGTGGTCATCCCCAAGCTGAGTGCTCTTACCCACGGCTGCACGCTTTCGTACACTATTTGTTTGAGGCAAACCCTGATGCAGCATATCATCGAAAGCAGAAGCTGACGATATTTTCGTGACGAAATCTCGAAGGCTTTGATTTAAAGCAAAGTCAGCGATTGCTTCTTCAGGATATTGAGTGGCGTATTGCATCAAAGCTAATGCTAGTGACTTGAGCTGAAGTACACTTGATGTGATCTTCCACAATTTGCCTTTTGGTACGTATGGTGATGTATGTCTCTGCTGTTGAGGCTGTGCATTCCGATAGGGGTCTAGCGTTAATTTCGGCAGAAGTTCGGTTGCTTTGTTGATTAGTGTCAGCGTCATCCTCGTTGTCACATCCCCTTGAGCTGCTTGAACCCTCCCGCCATCTCTTTCTGGATGATGCACTTAAGTAACTGTTGGGCCTTGTTTGTTCCACACGATTTCCTCCGCTTAATTCTCCTCCTTTAGGTGATCTTTTCCGTTCGTCATCGGCATCTCTGTTTTCGCCAATGCATTCGGACAAAGAGCGACTTCGTGACTGGATCAGCTTTTCGCCTTGCACCTTCTCAGATGAAGCAGCGCGTGTCCGCCTATGACTGTTTGGCTGAACTCGAGTGGTATTCACGCACAAATCAAAACCACTGCCCCTGACAGAACTCAAATACAGGCTTGTTCCTGCATCCTGAGATTGACTTACCCGCTGCTGAAGACTGCGAAAAGATTTCTTCGTCTCACTCGAAATTGGATTTCTTCATGACCTGATTTCATTGTGCTTGCTGTTTTCTGCCAGTGAAAAACGCCTCGAGATCCTTGTTTTATGAGCGGCTTTAACTTCAGGTCTCTTCGCATCACGAAAAGTACGAGCAATATATAGTCACGGTGAGCGACGAATTAATAGGGATCTTGTTAAGATCAGGCCCTAATCCACTTGATGCATTCAAAGAGTGAACAGAGCATAGGCTGACTCACGAGTGGGCACAGTCTCTGGTTGGGACATTCAAGCTCAAGTTAGAAATACTCAAGAACGGTTCTCCCAGGAGACGTTTTTGCCTAGATCTCCGATGAAGAGATACACACAGATAGGGTAGGGAATTTACGATAGCCCCTGTATCAAGCAAGCGCACGCCTGAAGCTTCACCTTATATGTCAGCACAAGCCCGAAGCACTGTCGGTAGCCCTGTATGTTTCGCGCCCTCGTAAACGGTTCCTTCAAGATTATGGTTTTGAAGCGTGCTGGTTTTTATTACCTCGCTCTCAAAGCATGGACAAAATAAGGATTCTTCTACAATTAAATTATTATTTCTGACACCAAACTTAGAAACTTCATCAAGATCATGCCACATATTGAAGCAGTGAATCTAGAAGCCAAGTCCCAAGCGAAGGTTCCAGGCGTACAGGATGCCAGAAACAGCTCTTGAACTGGACCAAGAATGCATTCCCTATCTTTGTTTTAAAAAATAAATATACTATTCTCTGGGGTGATAATAACTTTGTGTAACTAGATAGGAACTGAGGTACTTTTTTTCTTTTCTTTTCTTTTCTTTTGTAAAGGTAAGCCCACAGAGAGAACGTGCGGGTTTCCTTAGTGCACACCTGCACATGGGAACGCACAATCAAAGGAAACGCGGAGCTCAAGCGCGGGATTGTTAAATACTCAAGCTAGCACAGAGTAAAAGCGTAGGTTCGTTTATCTTGCATCATGCCTGTGAACACTAAGGCTTGCGCAACAAGACATAAAGCTGCTCGAGTAAAAGATCAATTACATGGCTGTCAAACCGTCTGAGTTTGGCTTACAGGTTTGCCTAGACGCGACGCAGGGGCTTAGTCGTATCCTTTATTCCGGGTTGAAGAACCGCCACCCAAACTCATAAATTTACAGATATTGATGACATGGCGTCTGAGCAGAATTCTGAAAAACCTGTAAAACCAGTGTCGGTGCCTATTCCCGCCGGTAGAAAAGGAGATCCTGACTCCTCAGAGAACCTGGACCTCGACCTCGACACCTTTGACGAAAATGCTAGCCCCGTGCATGGCCGCAGGTCTCCTCCGCCTTTAGCACGCCAGGTCTCAGCATCTTCAGTATTGGAAGAAGCATATTCATCTAGTGGTAGTGATTTGATCAGTCTAGATAAGCTTCATGAGCTGCGTATTGCGTTCGAACTTGCAGATGTTGACGGAGGGGGTGGACTTGACATGGACGAGTTTGTCAAGGCATTTGGACATATTCTTGGAGATAATTTATCACAGCACCAGCTCACACGCCTATTTATGAAGATCGACGCCAATTCTGATGGCTCGGTCGATTGGCCCGAATTTACAGAGTATATGCTATTAGAAAACAAAGGAACAGAACTCATGAAGAAGGAAGACATCAAGTGCGAATATATCAGTCAAGACTTTGAAGAACCGCACGAGAACTATCACCAGCATCATGCGCGACCTATCATTCGCGTCCGGAACATCCCTGCTCTCGGAGCCTATGCCACCTGTAGCGAAGATGGCTCTGTGAGACTATGGCAAAGCTTTAATCATTTAACACACATCCGCACAGTACTGCATGACCCTACCGTTCCAATTCAAAGCATGCGCAAGGCAGCAGCTGAGAGGGAGGGTCGAGCAGCAGCTGCAGCGGCTGCAAGTGAAGCTAAAACCCTAAATTTGTCAAAGCCGAGTGGAAAACCTAAAAAGTCCAAAGTCATCACTCGTGAGCCACCATGCCCTACCCAATACTTTAGAGCAGCAGGTCCGGCGTGGATTAATGATTGTTGTTATATGCATCAATCGAGCAAGCTCGCTCTCGCTACAGGAGACCGCACCATTGCCTTTTATGAAACAACCATGGCTTTCGATTGCGTTGGTAGGATACATCCCCTTGCAAGTAACCCTGTTTTACTTGACTATTATCACGGACCACTTAGCGAGTTTAAAGAAGTGCTGGTTTCAGCCGATGATAGTGGATATGTCCATATCTGGCATTTGGAACCCAATCAATGGCATTTTGCTGATACCAATATTGATATACCTAGTCGCGTGCGTCTACCACGTGGCGTAAATCGATATTTTCAGCTTCGAGCGCACGAAGATCGCATTACACAGCTTAAAATTGACGTAGACATCGGTGCCATAATGACTTGCGGGAGCGACGGCGCGATACATCTAATTGATATCGAGAAGCGCCGTATCTTAAGGTCATTTTGTTGCCATACCAAAGCAGTTTACGACTTTATCTTCATTCCTAGACTCAAACTTATTGCTAGCGCTGGAATTGAGCGACGTATTCTTTTCTGGAACCCATACACATGCGCGATAGGGCAGGAAATCAACAACCCCGAGGAAGTTACCGCACCAATCCAAAGTGTTCATCTCAATGAAAGAGAACACCAGCTCATCACTTTGAACACAAGCAACGAAGTTCACATTTGGGACCTTACTACATTTTCCTGTACTCAGTACATTCACTGTGGCGGTTCAGATGAGAAAAAACTTTCAGGTATGATATTCGACGAAAGTAAACAGCGCATTGTCCTTTATAACCGTACCTTACATATCCGTCAAGCAAAAGTTATTATACCAACTGAGCAGAAGAGCCATCAATTTCCTGTAACACAAGCTCTTTTCAACAGCGGTTTTCATCAACTTGTGAGCGCAGCTGCGTTTGAGGTACACGTGTGGGATGTTTACTCTGGACGGCTGAATTTCCGGTTTCTGCACCCGCATGGCGATTCTCATGTTACTAGCATGTGTTTCGACGTAGGAGGACGACGATTATTTACAGGATCACATAATGGCTCTATCAAAGTTTGGAATTTCAATACAGGTGCATGTTTAGGCGATTTCCTCAAAACACGCGGAGGTGAAGCAGCTCCGCTTCTCGCACCTTCTTCTTCTGATCAAGAAATAACATCAATTGCTTGTTTCACTGATGTCTTGGAAGGCAATGGCTTTACGGTTGAAAATACTTATATTGTCGCAACAGGCTGGGACCGGCGTGTCTTCTTCTTCTCAGAGAAGCAAAAAGATTCTAACATTAACGAATACGACCTATCGCTTCCTTTACCGAGGCATGTTGAGAAAGCGCATCTCGATGATATTAATCGAGTTATTTACTGTGGACACAACACCATCGCTACAGCGGGGGATGATGGACGCATCCTCACTTGGTCGCTGTCAAGCGGCTTTCTCAAATACCGCCTTGGGCATTCTCCAGCTGCCCGAAGACTATTGAAGCCAGGTGCTTTTGAACACCACATAGCAGGTGCTGCAAGACGACAGCTGCTATATTCCTTACTCACCCATGAGAGATCAAAACCGGCAAAAGCTTCCAAAAATGCTTCACTCCAAGATAAAATTTCTCCTCGTAGCCGAACTGCCATCCCAAGAGCTGTGGATAAACCCAAAAGCTCTCTGTTCGAGCAGTTTTCTAGTAGCAGTGACGATCGCAATAAGGAAGTTCAAAACGATGAAGAAGAAAAGGATATTGGAACATTACGAAAGCTCATTCGTCAATCAACTATTGGCGATCCGTCAAGTGTCTCGCAAAGTCAAAAGGCGGCTGTAGCCGATTTACAGTCTTCAAAGTTCTTGTTCCGTCGAGCTTCGGAACTTGGTGGCCTCGCTAAAGAGAAAGAAATACGTAGCATACAGGAAGAAGCTGCAATGAATAAAAAAAGGGAACAAATGCGGAATTTGCCCAAGCCTGACCGGCTTGCGGTTGAGGGTCTAATCTTCCTTGAACGTCTACAGTGTATTGTATCATCTGGCGCAGACGGCTTTATCCGATTTTGGGACCACCTCGAAGGTAAACTACTCTTTGAAATTGATGCCCAAAGCGCAGCTCCAGAGTCAATTGGCGCACTAGCCACAGATACAGATACAAATGCATACCTCTTTTCAGGTGACACACAAGGTGAAATCAAAGTATGGGACCTTCGTGGATTGCATCTAAATACTTTGAAGAAGGGTAGTGGCCTTAAGCTTAGCACACCACTGCATAAATGGCGCGCCCACCAGGAAGCAATAGCCAATATCCAGTATATTCGTTGGTCAGAGGGCGTGCAAGGTTCTATTGAGTTAATTGTGACATCTTCTACTGATTGCACTCTTATGCTTTGGACACTTGATGGCTCTGCAATTGGTATGTTTGGTCAAAACAGGCCATGGTCTTTAGGTAGTGTCTTGTCCTGGGCAAGAAAGAAGTCTTTGATTATTCATCGCGCTAAAAATCTCAGCGATGTGTTGTCAACTTTTCACAGCCATACCCCACACATGAAAATGCTTAGCAACATCGATCAACAAAATCTGAAGCGTAAGGAGGACACAGAACGCGACCGTGAGTTAGATGAGGTTGACAATTTCAACATACTTCATGCCAAAACAAAAAATCGTTACAACCTCAACTATATCAGTGATGTTGACGATCGCAAGCGCTTTCTGGCTCCAGATCCAAATGCAAACATGTCTGCCGCTCAGCAAATGCTGATGCTTGCTGCCAAGTCGAAGCGTCAAGGTCCCCGCGAGTTTCCAGTTAAGCCTTCACATCGAGCACAATTACAGAAACAACAGATAATGCACCGCATGAATCTGCCTCAACTCGATCCCATTGTTGCGCCCCGTACACAGTATCTCACTAAAACCTCGTCATCCTTGTTCTGACGAAGTTTATGAATGTCAACAAATACTAGTAGGAATTTGTCCTTCTCGAACCTGCTGCCTTTCAATTGAATATCTTTGATCAAGTTTATTTCGCCAAGAAAGCGTATGCATACATTCCCAAATTAGGTACCAAGGCATGTAGACATAGTAAAAAATCAAGTAATTGAGTGTTCCTCAGTAAACGCACCACTGCTCCCAGTATTAGCCTAGTATGTGCTATGCTAAATATAATAACAATATTCAAAAGAACAGAAAACAGTTGCTTCAAAATTAGACAGAGCGGAGTTGCTCCTCATCAACGAGCTCAAATACTGAGTGCAATCCCATTAAGGGTAGGCACCTACTACCCTTGGTCCTCCTTCAGCAAGGACAAACACTCTTATATAGTTTCTCTCAACTATCCTTCACTTTCGGCGTCTGGACGTCACTGAGCTGCAGTAATCACTCTTCTTGGTCTCCTGGCATCGTCATCATGGCTAAGACTCTTGTTGTTATCTTGTTGTTTTTGCAGCTCGTGACAGTAGCCCTCGGCACATCATTGTACGATGGAAACGCCTATGAGTACTTCCAGAATGACTTTTATGGAGCCTTGGGCCTCTCTTTCGACCATAAACCTTCCGCCAAGGAAATCAGCAAGGCATATCGGCGACTAAGTTTTGACCTGCATCCAGATCGCAATGCAAATGCTTCTCCGGAGAGATTCCAAGAAATCGTTCGTGCAAAGGAGGTTCTCATGAATGAAGAAAGTCGTGCAGACTACGATGATTTCATTGAACGCCTTCCTCGGGGCTTTCGCCCAGTCTATGGGCTCGAACGGCCTGCTTTTCGCGTTTCCAAATCAGACCCCGTCGTGGTAGTTTCTTCAGGTTTCGTAGTTTTAATCTGGCTGATTTCCTATATACAAAATGCTCAATGGAGTCGTGAGCGAGCGAAGGCGATGAGCTCAATTTTCTTCAAGGAGCAGCGAGAAGCGGTAATGTCGAATGGTGGTACTGAAGAAGCATTTCTAGATATGTTTTTCGAGGCCAACCCTGAGTTCAGACGTGGCTGGAACGATACTGTTGGTGCAGCATTGCTTCGCAAGGTCCTCAGCTTAGTTCGCGTACAGCCAAAGTTCCTCACTCCAACAAAGATCCCATCACGGGAGGAGATGAGTGAAGACGAACTTGAAGCTGGCCGAGAAAGGCAGCATCAAGAGGAAGAGGAACAACTTCACCAGGAAAAGCTTGAAGCAGAGCGATTCGAGAAAGAACGGCGTAAACAGCAAGAGAATGAAAGAAGAAATTCCAAACGCCTCCAAGCGCAACACCAGCAACGTATGGCTCGACTCAAGACGGAATTTGATGCAAATGTTGCATTAATTCTACTGGAACTACAAGGTGACTCCAAAGCCCCTACTGAAGGATCTCCATCATTGATCCTTAAGCTTGCAGAACAGGATCCCTCACGTGCAGAACTCATTTCATCAGGACAGGTGGAAGCTATGCGCGATGCCCTCGCCTTTGCACTGGAATCGGCTGTGGCAAATGGAGGCATGTCTCAAGAAGAGGAGCCATTTTGGAGGTTTACATTCGATGAAGCCTTCGCAATTGCAGCAGATGAGCGTCTTGAGGCCCAAGAGCAAGAGCAAGAAATTGCCATGGCAGCCGAACGGGAGCGTATACGCAAGCTTCAGGAAGGGGACAATTTATATGAGGTCATATCAAACGAAAATCCAATGCAAGAGTCATCTATGACTCTCAATGACAACGAAAATGGGACATCAAATGATGATGTTGAGGATACATGGGGTCGAGAACTCGCTGAGCTTGAGCGTCTCAAACGTGAGAAGAAAGCAGCATCCAAGGAACTCAGGAAAGAAAAGGCAGCTGCAAATAAGGTTGCTAACGAAGAGCGCAAACAGCAGAAAGGCAATAACAAGAACAAGAACAAGAGCAAGAAGAAAAACTAGAATTTGACTGTATTACTACTAGAACATATCTTGAAAGGCAACATGGTACAAATCGTCTTGTCAGTCCTTGAAAACACACTCCCGACTATCTATGAACCCTTAGCCTCTGAAGCCTAGCCGAGCGGGTGCACTTGTGCGACAAGTTTTGCCTCGAACTCGACCCCTCAATTAAAGCTAAAGCCAGCGAGGTCTCAGCGCAATGAAGGGACAAAGTGAGAGAAATACTTCGTAACTTGCTGCGTAGGACTTTGATAGGTGTCCTCTAGTGTATCTAGGTACTACTACCTAGAATATAATTTTTAATTCTAATTAACAGCAAGAACTCGAGGGAAGGAATTGATTGCATTCTTGGATTACTCAAGGCATCAACAGTTCAACAACTCAAAACCATTGATCACAAAACAACATACAGGGGCGTGACGATGATTCGCAACAGAACCTTAACTCGATCTACAGTACTTGCAGTCCTAGTGGCAGTGGTGTTGCTCGTACTTGTTGGAGCGTGGGCCAAGTCGCCTCCGGAAGAGCTGGGGACTTTCCAGGAATCTACTGGAACACAGAACTTTAACAGCGAAGCTTCTGAAGATAGCCTAAGCTTTCAGGTCAAGCAGAAAAGCACAGCGTGTGCAACGATGGCACAGAATGGCCACTCGAAGCAGCTCATGGGTGGCTGGAGAGCCGTGGATGTCACGACTGCAAAAGAGGAATGGACTGAGTCACAAAGCTTGCTGGAGGAGCGTTTTGGCACGGCTGACGTTGAGGTAGTGGCTGCGGAACAGCAGGTTGTTGCAGGCCTCAATAGAAGAATGACCGTCAAGCACCCAGATTCGGGGGAAAGATGGGTGGTATCATATTATCTCCCTCTGCAAGGTGATGCCACCTCAATTCGTTTTGAGCAGTGCGAGTAGGATGAACTTTGCTCATGCAAGAACTGATGTCCAGGTGGAAATTTATATACACAATACTGCCATCTTACGCATAAATATAACGCACAGGCTCAAACTAGGCAAAGTTGATGTACAAAGGTTTTGAAGGATAATTGGGATCAACCTGTTTCAAGAACAAACTTAACGAAAAGCATATTGTTATGCTATTTGGTGCATTAGAATTTCCCTAAGTATTTGTAAAGAGTACCTACTACGTTAAAGTCCATTAAAAACATAATAATATCACATATGGATTGCATGATTGTGTAAAGACGGGTGATGCAATACTGAAATGATGGTAATACATTTATTCAGTTCTCACGGCTGGTTATTCAAGCTTATTCCACTTTTCGACCAAAGGAATAATCTGATCAAATGTTGGTCGCTTATTTGGATCAGACTCCCAGCATTTTAGTAACAATTCTCTCACAGTGTTAGGACAATCCCCCGGAAGTTTAGGACGCATACCTTTAATGGCTACTTGTCTCATCACTGCGTTCGGGCTCATTCCAGGATAAGGCTCTCCCCATACGAGAAGCTCCCATACCACGATGGCAAAGCTGTATACATCACTTGGGCAACCAGACATTTCTCCACGAAGCATCTCCGGCGCTGCCCATAATGGGCTACCAACACATGTCATAACTTTGCCGTCTTCCTTGATTCGGGATAGCCCAAAGTCCCCGATCTTTGCATTCCAGTGTTCATCTAGAAGAACATTTGGACTTTTCATGTCACGATGAATAACCGGAGGATCCCTGTTGTGTAAATAATTGAGTCCCAGTGCCATTCCTTCTGTGATTTTATGGAGCATCTTCATGTGTCGCTGACGAGTGGAAGGTCTTGAACTGGACGTATAAGTATAGTACAAACTACCACGGGTCAGCAGCTCTGTCACCAAAAGTAACTTTGGAGGCTGACTGTTTGCACCGAGAAAGAGCACAACATTAGGATGACGAAAAGATAGCATGAGCTGACATTCCTTTTGAAATTCCTTCAAAACACTTTCTGGCATATCTGTGTGATAAAGCTGTTTAACAGCAACATGTGTACCGTGGTACAAGGCCTCGAATACCTGCCCGTACGCCCCAGAGCCGATCTTTGGACCAATCTGTAATTCATCTGGCTTAATATCAAACGTTATTTGCGATCGATTATGTACAGTATCAGCTTGCTGTAGATTCGTGCGGTATGGCACTACCACCTCTTCGTCCCAATCTTGACAGCCTTCGCCAAAATACAACCTACGAGCATTTTCCAACATTTCCAAGATCTGTGGAAAGTCTGGTCTCTCTTCTGGGACTTGTCTCCAGCATTGCCGCATTAGAAGCGCTAAGGACGAGAATGCGTCTAGCTGTGCTCCCTCGAGCGCAACTTCACCATTCTTTGGGTTAGGAATGGCGGTGTAGTCTTCTGGCCTTTTCCCGTCAATAATTGCTGCTGCGATTGCTTCACGAGGAACAGCTGCAAAAGGTGTTATGCCTGAAAGAACTTCATACATCACGACACCAAACGCATAGACGTCATTCTTTCCTGTCAAAGGCTCTTCGCAGAGCACTTCTGGAGACGCCCACCCAAGTGTTGCCATAGGCTTAGCTTCAATGTTGCAGAAAGATTTGCTGTTAGTTCTTTGTTTCTCCTGTTTTGAACTTGATTCGATACTCTCCAAAGCATCTTCAGTTTTGTCTTGCCTAGTTCTCTCCTCCTCTGCATCTTTTTTCTCCGTTGGGCCTTGCACTGGACTTTCCACTGAACCCTCTGACATCTTTTTCGCCATCTCAGAACCTTGTGATTTTAAAAGCGACCCCTGAGCTGCCTCGATCTGTTGCGCTGCATCTCGCATGCGGCTCTGTCCAAAATCACTAACTTTGCAATGCCAATTTTGATCTACGAGAATGTTGAGACTTTTCAGGTCGTTGTGAAAGATAGGATCATCTAATGAATGGAGAAAAGTCATTCCAAGAACTGTATCGTGTAACATTCGAATGCGTAATGACCAGTCTAGGGGAATCTTTTTCACATGAATAATAGTATACAGTGACCCACGTGGCATGAGTTCCATTACCATCATTAGAGGCTTTAAGCAAACTCCAAGATGCATGACAATGGATGGGTGCCGAATGCTGGCCATGATAGCAGACTCGGTACCAAATGCTTCAATTGCAGATTGGGTGGGCGCACCATGAATTTGCTTTACTGCAACATCAGTGCCACGCCATTTACCACTGGACACTGTTCCAAAAGCACCAGCTCCAAGCGTTCTATCTAGCTTGATTTCAGTGCTCCGAATTATATGTGACAGTGCAATCTTGTTGCTTCGAGTTGTGCTGGTTTGATCGGTATCTTCTAGTGCCCAGACGCTCGGCTTAGCCGGGGCCACCTTTGACTGGCCTTTACTAAACCACCCTTGCGTAGTTACGTCCACCTTCACATCAATATTTTCTGCAGCCAATCGACGTGTTAAGCGAAAATCTCGTCGACTATTATGCTCCGCAAGACGTAAAGAGGATATGATTCCAAAATTACAAAGAACCATGCTAACACTGTTTAAGGAGAAAAAGTATTCCCGAATCCCAATGAGGTACACATATACACAACTTAAAACAACCGTCGCTTTGATGTAGTTCATTCTTCCTATAATCACCGTAAGATAAGCAACCGAAAGAATAAATATGATATGGACAACATCCTGATGCTCATCAATCTCAAGGCGTATATGACACACAGTTATGATCATGACCGATGCACAGAGGAGGAAGTCATGTAGGTTTGTATATTGGAATTTCAGGGTAAAGGAAGTTAATTTGATTTTGCGGACCAATTTGTAATAAAACACCTTAGCTGACGTCAGCAAAAATATAAAACAAAGAAGTACGACGAGAACCTGAAGGATTGTAATATCTAAAGTATCTCTGGTGTTGCGATCGTGGTCGACATTAGCAAAGTAGTTAATGCAAGCATACTCTGTAAGGAAAATTAGGAACACATATGCTGCTAAAATTGAAAACCTTCGCTTTGAATCTGAAACCTGTCTATAGCTTCTCTCAAGTACGTCATCGTTGAAGTGAAGGGTTACAGGGTGCATCCGGATGTAAACATTCAAAATAGACGAATTTTTTGCTTGAAGCCGAGAAAGCTCGGCCATTTCTAAATTGTCTTTTGATGATGTGCCTCTTGAAGAGCCTAATAGCTTCCCTGTGTGATCGCCTGTTGGACTGTGTAAATTAATGTGCCGGTCGAAAGGACTCTGATCATCAATTTCTATAGCCCGTGTAAGTAGCCGCTTGGCGTACCCTTCAGAGGCCAGAGTATTTGATTCATGTTCATCCGTCTCGTTATTTGTCAGAACTGGCTCGACCGCTGCAGGGCTTCGGCTCATCTTGTGCCCTCCTGCATAGAGGTTCACAAGGCACTAACCAAGCTAGCCTTGTCAATGTGAATATAGACTGTACGACAATTGAAATCCGCCTCGACCTGTCGAGGTTAAATATCGAGGTCAGGATTATCTGGAAACGTATTTTAAGTTTAGGGTACCGCTACTATGAGTTAGCAATTCCACACGAAAAGGTTATATCACTCCTACATAATTCAGGCTAGGTTCCAAGTACGCCGCCACGTTCCGAAACTTTAGCTCCAGTAGTACCATCAGGACTAAAGGTGGAACACTAAATAGAAATTTAAATAATAATATCATGTAGAAGAAGTGCGCGTGCTTCCTGGACAGTTTTTACCCGTTCAAAGTTCTTTCCTTTGTTATGTTTTGAATATTTCGTCTGTAAATGACTGTCGATAACAGCTCTTAATTTCGAGCTTCCAGCTTGCACCGTTTTTCTTTCCAAACGTCAAAATTAATTCTATATATTTAGAAGAAAAAAAATGAAAAAATATTATGATAGGTTTAACATGGGATACTATCCGTTGAAGTAAATATGTAAATAGAGAAACTATCCGTCTGAGAACATGCAGAAGGTGCGTATACGCAGTGCAAGGCAGGAGGTGAGAATGAAGGAAATGTTCTTTTGCTGATGTTAATAAGAACCTTATAATCGTGCAGTCTCAGCGTAGGGTAACAATATCATAGTCCTCTTGAAACAGGTGTTTTACACAACAAAACAAAAGGGAATGAATGAAGGAGCATAAATATAATCATACGTCTATAGCGCTGCAGCGAGTTCATACTCGTGAAGCTGGGCGACCGAGAAGGATTACCTGCAGCAGCCTATAGGAAGAGGCATTGGAACTATGGCGGACACAACTGAAGAGAACCTTCGCGACTGGGTGGAGAAGAAACCACCAGTAGTTATGAAGAAAACTATGTATAAATCGAAGCACAGTCCTGATGTCAGTCTTGTTGCTTCTAGTTTTAATCCTCAACGAGTCGGCGATGGTAGGTCGGAGAATGTTGTCCGAGTCAGTTTGACTCCATGTTATTTTTTGCGATAAGCTGACTCCCTGCGTAAAACCATGATTACACTGCAATACAGGCTATGAGTATGGTAAGCGTATCAAAATGAAGCCCGCAATCCCTACGGTAAGTATTTTGATTTTTTGAAATGTGGGCGCCGCCTTGCCTGTCCCCCAAATTGTATCAAGTTACTTACACATATATTTTTGAATATGTTCATACTGAATTGGCGCTTGCTGTAAACAATTCAGAAAGAGGAGCTTGGTAAAATTGTAAAAAGCAATGTGCGGAAAAATTTCGTCATGGCCAACGCAGTGCAGGCCATATTAGACGGTAAGTAAATTCTTTTGCCAAAAATTATTATTGCAAGTAAAAAGGAAACTAGGAACTAACGCATTGAAATCATAAATCTGAATGCAACCGCATGGCCAGGTGAAGAGCCACGACAACAAACACTTCCAAGACGCTACACTGAAAAGAGTGATTATGGCAAAATTCCAAAGTATTTGCACCGTAAGAAGAAGGAATTACAAGCCCAAAAAGATGCTATTGCAGAAGCAGAACTCCAGCGTCAACGGGAGGAAGAAGCAGCACGAGGCCGCGAGTTCATGCTAGACGACGAGGAGCGCCTGGTACTTGTGGAGGAGCTCAAGGCAAAGTGGGATAACTACAATGCTCAGTACCAGCGCCAAGCACATGTTGTGAACCTGGATACAGTTGGCAAAATTAAGCGAAAAGAGCATTTAGAGAGGATGCTAAAGCGTGTTGAGCGCGCAATCGAGACTCTCGAGCGAGGTCCCGTACAAATCTTCTGCAAACCAGGTCAGTGATAAGATGATATAAAGGCCCAACGAGTTATTTAGAATTTTGTTTTTCATCTCATTCGTATTTTCGAAGCAACACCTTACACTCTTGCTAAAGTAAGTCTTTTGGTCTGACAGCGACGACAGGAGCTGGTCTTTTTAAATAGACCACCATATTTACTAAGCGTTGCTTCTGTTTGAGCAAGGTGTGACTTGAAAGATCTAAGAACCAATCTGAGCAGATCGCTGCTTCAAATTGTATATAATTAATTTGAGAAGATGAAAACACCACGTATACGTAGTAATACCTTTTGCCACCTAGCAAGGAAACGCACACATGGAATAGAGAGGAGAAGAAATCAGATTCTGATCCGGTTATCAAAGTTAATCTATTCGTAGTTTAGAAAAAGTCGTTATGGTGCTTGAAAGGGAGATAGAATAGGTAGAGAATTACTCAACTCCCGGATGGTGTTTGTAGTGCAAAGTTTGTCTATTGTGTGTGATCCTATCTTGACCGTTGGCATTGCCCTCTCTCTATAAGAAAGGGAGAGGGTAGGCGAATATTTTTCCAAGAGAAGGGTACCTATGAGAGGTTCTAGCGACTTGTCAAGAATTGACATTCACTCCTCATCTTGCGAGAAACGAAAGGCCCGAAGCATAGAGTCTGCACCAGCAGACCAGAGAAGAGAACCAGTAGCATCCCATGAAACACCAAAGACTTTGTTGGAGTGTTGTTTGAGCGTGTAAAGGGGAATAGTCGAACGGACATCCCAAAGTTTGATAGTGCGATCCTGTGAGGCGGTTGCGAGAAGGTTTGCGTTTGTGGGACACCACTGCACAGAAGTAACCCAAGCCTCATGTGATTTGAGAGAGAGTTTCACGATGGCCTCACCGGTCACGCGAGAGTCCCACAAGCGAACTTGGTGGTCGGCATGACCAGTAGCGACCAGGTTAGACATAGCATTGTGTGAAATTGACGTGACAACTTTGTTTCCATTCAACTTTATTGTACAAACCTCGCGCACAACATCCCAAGCCCGAATGCTGCGATCCCACGATCCCGTGAACAAGCTTGAAGGAGCATCGCGGCCTGCCCAAGCGACCGCAGACACATTATCCGTGTGTCCTTGAAAGACTGCTGCTGGAGTTACTGTCTTGAGAGCGGTCGTCGCCTTGCCGCGAATGCCCTTCCGCTTCTTGCGGCCCATGCTGTCGTCCTCTTCCTCGGGAGCCTCACTCGCATCATCGTTGAGTGCAACTTTCCACAGGCACGCTGCGTTGTCCCAGCCACCACTACCGAGCACAGCAAACTCACCAATCTGTACACCATCGACGGCCTCAACGCTGCGCTGGTGACCTTCACAGTTCGCAATTTGAGAACAGTTCAAAGTGGACGTTTCGCCAGATGAACTGTGTGTTGCAGACCACAGCTTGACAAGACCGTCCTTGCCACTTGACGCGAGCAGGTTGTCCCCAAACTGGACAACAGCCTTGACGGCAGCTTTATGAGCTTGGACCTTAGCAAGGTTCTGAAATTCGTTGACCTTGGCGCTCTTGGCGAGCTCGCAGAACGTAATCGAGCCATCGTAAGAGCCTGCAACTGCAATGGTCGCAGATACATTGCCGTCTTCATTCAAGACGTCGCGGCGACCATCCACACAGGAAAGCCAATCAGGCCACTTGTCCTCGGCAGAGAGTTCGGGCTCCATAAGCGCCGGAGCATACTCGAGGTGAAGTACATCCTCCAAAGAGAGCTTGAGGTCTCTGATATGGAACTCCAAACTCTTGCGGATGAGAGTGTCTTTATCCACGACGAGGAAGTCAAAAACTACGCGGTTCTCAGGAGCATTGCCAAGCAAGTGGTTGACTACTTCTGAGAGGCCTGAACGGCGCAGGGAGACCGGAACTGCGATGCTGGTATCAGTCACTCTGTACTTAGAAAATCTCGTGGTGAACTTCACGCGAACTTGCTCGTCACCATCACCCTCCTCGCTACTGTCCTCCTTGTCAGATTGTTCCTCCTCTTCCTCTTCGCTTTCATCCTCATCTCCAGCATTGTTATCATCTCCATCGTTTACATCATCCCCGTCGCTGGAGCTGTCAGCCTCCTCCTCTTGGTTTTCGTTCTCGAGGATTTCTTCGGAGTTGTCCACGAGGGTCTCTTCGGTCGACTTAGCTGCCTTGCGGGTTGAGGCCCTCGTGGCACGTTTCGCAGGGGTCGCCATATCCACTCACTCGCCAGACCTCGTCCACGCCGACGCAAACTCAATCTGCGCAGTCAAAATCCTCACGAGCGGACCCGCTTCGAGTTTGCAGACTCACCACCTCGCAATCCTGTAATCTACACGCATCAAGAAGCCCCCTTGTGCTTCCACTCATTCATTCACTTTAATGCTCAAGCACTGGTTGGTTGGCCAGCCGCCAAGAGGGGTCCCCGATTACTAGTGTGTACATGTCCTCAATAAGTAATCGGTTTAAAATGACAGGTACACACTTTACCTTAGCCTACACTATAGTAAGTCTTAGGTACCTTCCTACCTAGCTATCCTCAGTAACAGTTGAGTGTTTAAATTTCAACGGAATCGCAATGCGAAGGAGCATAGCTTGGGCTCCACAGACCAAGATCGTTTTCATTTCGTCTTCGGTGCTGTTTCCGGAGTCGCTGGGGATCACGAGACGTGGCATAAAGAAAGGCAGACCGGAAAGCCATCGCAAGTAGTTGTTTGGTCAACGATTGATAACGAGGAGAATGACTATGGAGGTTGCATTGTGGGATAGTGACGTTGAGCAGCGGGTGAAAGCCGTGCTTGCAGGTATTACAAATGATGTAGAAAATGCGCAGGAAACAAGGCACCAACTAAGGAGACAATTTGAGGAGATTTGGCAGCGACCTCCTATTGATGAGCTTGAAGCGGTACTTAGGACGAGGTTCACGCAGGAAAGAGCTCGAGCTTTGCTTTTCACACCGTGCATGGCTAGAGAGCATGTGGGATTTTTTCCACTTCTGATCTGCAGCCCTCCAGACGGAGCTCCGCCTGAACATCCGCAGCATCGTGTTCAGATTGTATCACTTTCTCTACTTTATATGCTTCACGTGCATGACCCCACTTTTGTTATTGACTTTTGCCATGCAAATGGCTTAGTGGCGCTCGCCCGTCTTCTTGACGAGGAAAATCTGATGTTGCGTGCACAAGCTATGGAGTCCCTTTTATGCCTGACAGGATCTGAAAAACTTGGGTGGTTTGATGACCCACCGAGTAAGGAACAGCAGGCATTGCATCAACGGATGCTAGCGCTTACTCAAACTGATATCATTACTCATCTTTTGCTAAACTACCAGAAGACATTTCCAGGTGGAGGGTTGCTAAGCTTGCAACTTCTTGGATTTTACCTGTCGTGGCTCCGCTATTTTTATTGCAAAGACCGTGTTATCCGTGTGAGCGCAAAAATCATTTCTACACTTCAAGCCTGGTCGGAAAGAAACGGCCTTACAGCAGCTGAGACTGACTTTGCAAAGAAGCTCTATAGCGACTTTAAACGATTTCCTGCTAAGCTAACCTCTGAAGCAGAGGCTTTGTCAAATGAAACTGACGACAAAACCCTTGCAGACGCTAACGGCTTCACGCTTAATAAGGAAGGGGGAGTCGTAGGCGCAGAACTTTGCAGTGAGGAGACGCCATCGCCGGTGGCACTTTCTGCACTTTCTGGAGAGGTGAGAAACGATCTACCTCTTTCTCTTCGCGCACAGGGTAACGCTGCCTTCGCAGAGGGGGATTACGAGAAATCTCTTGAGCTTTATTCTGCTGCAATTGAGCAAATTAATGAACAGGACGATGATGTTCAGGAGATTGCAAAACTTTATGCGAATCGAGCTGCGGCGAGAATGGAGCTACAGAAACAATCACATACTGATGATTTCCCGCATGTAGAATCAGCGAGTGATAGTCTCGATGATTGCAACCATGCCATTAAACTCTGTCCCGACTATGTCAAAGCACGTTTTCGACAAATTCAGCTGTACATGTCGCTCAAAAAATGGGACCTTGCAGATACTTCTTTGCAGGAAGCCTTGAGTTTACCTCTCATTGATGATTCTGAACAAAAGGTATTCAAAGAGATGCACAGGAAAGTACAATTTAAGAGAGCTGCTAATGTAGAACGTGAAAGAGAGTATCATGAAACGTTTAAATCTTTCCTAAGACGTTATGAAGAAAAGGAAGCAACTGTAGACGTTAAGGATAAAGTGGACGATCCATCGCGGCCAGTTCTCACAGAAGCTGAGCGTGATGAGTCTCCACATGTCCAACAAGAATCGAATGACACAAATAAATTGCAGAACAAAGTGTTGACTAGCAATAGTCCTTGCAAAGGACGTACACATAAAAGGGAAGGAAAGGAAAAGTCTTTTATCACAATCCTCAAAAATGGAAATCAGCAGGAATCACTCGAGGTGGTTCTGCAACATGTTCAGGACGGTACCTTGAAAGCTGCATTTGCCGATCACCTGGATGAGGCTGGATTTGAAACAATTCTCCAAATTATCGACACACTATTGCCTGCGCGAGCGGACGAAGCTTACAATCTTATGTCAGCCTTAGCCTCTGTAAACAGGTTCTCATTAAACCTTATGTTTTTGTCCTCAAGCGCCAAGAAGCGACTTGACGCAGACTTTGCTATCATTCGCTCGATTCGTGGTTCTGATCATTTGCTAGAAGAACTTCAAGATAGATACTCTGCATGACCAGAAAATATATACAAGAATGGAGCTCTCATACACCGTTCTATTTTTTTCTTTTTCTCCTCATATTTGAGAAAATGAAATAATAAATCAATTGATAAGGAATAAAAACAGCGTAATATGGCTTTATGAGGTCCCCAGATTACATGTAACGATGAATAAGCATATGCAATTCTAAAAAAGAATACTTTAGCTCCGTGCTTCAAAACGTTCTTAACCGCTAAAAGCAGTTTAAGTTGATTGTAATTAGATTTTGTGCATTAAACTACTTTAGTCTTCGGTAGACTATTCTCTAACTCAATAATTTGCCAAGTTCAAAACTTTAAAGACGCGTAGGTTTCTTCAAGAACCAGGTCAAATCGAGCCGAGCACTTTATTCAAAATCTATTAAAAATTGATTTCAAACGGGAACTGACTGTGAGCAATTTGGAAATATTTCTCATTAGATTTGGCCTTTACCTAAAATTCTGTCAAAGTCCTCGTGAAGACTTGAAATTTGACGTTCTTTTTCTTGCATGTGGTTACGCAAAGCGCTAATGTACGGTCGCGGATCCACGGGGGCGTTCGTTTGGCGTTGTGAACGTACAATTTTCTCGTAAGATTTAAGCACCCTGAGTTCCATTGCTACGCTAGCAATGACTTCATTTAAATGAGATCGATGCGCGGCCACTAAAGCAGGAAGATCAACATTTCTAGATACATCAGAATCAATATCAGGCCCATCTGACTTTGAAGAAGGATGTGCAGCAGACAGCTGTGTTGCAATAGGCGGTTCAGCTGGCTGATGAGCATACTCAGAAATTATGTCCTGTAGGCTACGATCACGGACAGAACGCGAAGAAGATGTTTCTAGTTTGGCTTGGTCTTTTAGAATAGTGTGATTCATTCGTACTGGCCCTTCTTCTTCATCAGTTGATTCAGCTTCAAAATCACTCTCATACGACCCTATTGAATGTCGATGCGGCGCAGTCCTGGGGCGATTATGACCTTGCTGAAGATCTACAGCTTTACTATGTTTAGCTCTTGTGGAAGAGCGGCCTTTTAAGTTCGACGAGGATGACATGAATTTGCTTTTATCCGAAGAACCACTTCTTGATAATGTCCTCGAAGCACGGTTATGACTCGTTTGTTCAGCCTGAATAGACACACCATCTCGTGAGCTTGAGCGTGATGGTGGGCTTGGAGGATGATTCACTGCTACTGAAACTTTTTGATTTTGCATAGCCTTTTCAAGAGCTCTCATAGTTCGCTCGTCAGCACGCAACAAGATTGCTCGGGCCCGATCTGGAAAGTGGGCACGAAAGTACAAAAAGCATTCTCGAGACCTCGATCGAACTGTAGGTGACGCATCATGCAAAATATAAGGCATGACTTCTTCGATAATATCAATGTGCCGTTCGAATGAACGTGTGCTCCATGAACGTAGGCAAATGAGAAAGTAGTTTATGCTAGACTCACGGACGTCTTTACTTTTGCTGTCTTTTAGCAAGGATATTAGCCTGGGCAAAACCATCGGCATTCGCAGGTGTTGAAACATATGCGCACAACAGCGATCGATCTGCGTTGCAATGACCTTATTCCCTGAGGCCACAAGTTCCAGCATGGTAGGTAAAAAAACAGCAGCTGTCTTTGTAAACTGAGTTTGTAGGCAGTCCACGCAAACACACAGTAATTTACAAGCTTCTCTTACAATCGCAGAACGAAGATCTCGAAGTTGAGACTCGAGTGGCCTTCTCATCTTAGAAAGCATATCGTAGGAAACCTTCTCAAGGTGATCGTTATGCTCATCCGCAGTGAGTCGTACAAGTGCAACCTGCATTTCCATCAAATATCGCTCGCGATCTTCCCAATCAACCTTTCGCGAATCATCAAGAAATTCAATGCAGCGATCCAAGCGATCAAGAAGCGCTCTTCGACTCATTTGAGCTGGCAACAGGTTATTCATAGTCGTCAATACCGACGTTGTGAGCTCTGTGGTCATTGTGGATTCTTGAAGGCGTTTTCTTAAATGAAGGAATCCTTTTGCCTCTAATGTTATTGAAGGAAAGCGGTTTTGAGCGTGTTCACCTGCGTGCCAATTGGTTGATCTGGTTGATTTTCCTATATTTCTGCCTATCTTAAAGCTCTAAAAACTTCTGTCATCAACCACAGTGATACGCTATGTCCAGAGACAACTACGCAATCAGCGTTTGCTTCCAAGCCTCCCACCCCCCCCCACCCTTGGCAACCTCAATTTTTTCTATGAGTGCGTGCGTTTGCTTTCCTCGCCTTGGCCAAGACCTTCGTTTCCCTGGTCAAGCCGCTGTCATAAAGTTGAACGTTTCCCAATTGAAGAAGTATGTCAAGAGAGATTACGAGCTCATAACAATTGCTTGAACTTTACCTAGGAGTGCGCGGTAAAAAATTAAGAATTCTTGTGGGGCTAAATTTAACGCACAATAGTAATTCAACTGTTCCACTCCCAGGCTTTTTCTTTTCTTTTACTTTTGCTTCATTACTGTAACAAAATACTAATAATCTTATCCCACCAACTAGCGTTTATTTGTCGATTCGAATATAGCCGTTGAGTATGTGCTCGTGCATTGTTAATAAATATTTTTTAGTGAGACTCTGAATGATTGCAAAACATATCTAATAATGCTTAGCAAGTACCATAAGGATTGATAATTCTGTTCAATCCCATGGCTAGATAACCCGCCTGCACGCTTGCTGTACCGCCGAATTCATGGCAGATAGTGAGCGAAAGGGCTCGCGGGTTGCAACGCTCGGAGTGACTTGAGGCGAAGATTGGGTTGCTCTACGTCTGGTGCAAGCTGCTATAACCTAGAAGTGCTAGGCGAAGAGCATTCTGTGAGCTCCACGACTTTTAAAGCATCATATCCAACGCTCTCTTTTTTAGATTACGATGTCGGCGTCCTCGCCCCGGAGACGAGGGGCGAAGGGTCGAGCTCGGCAAAAATTTGCAGGACGAGTCTTGACGTCACCAGTACCGGGGTTTACGTCTGGAATAACTTCCGGGGAAGAACCTTTGGGCAGACTAGCAGCGGCAGGTAGGCGGTCTCCCTTGTCGCGGCAATTCACAGGATTCCAGATTGATACTCGTAAAATAGTTGAGCTAGCAGAAGCAAAACTTCCAGCAAATGTTGTTGAAGGCCTAGACAAGCTGCGCAAGCGAGAAGAAAATGGTCCTGTGGATGGAGAAATGGATTTTCTTGCATGGGAGCTGCATCTTGAGAAACCAAAAGGTCGTCCATCGCATAATCTTTTACGATCAGATTCAAATACTCTGACTGAAAGTCACCAAAGCTTACCTAGAACATCAGAGAAAAACATGCGTATTAAAATCAAGGGAGAAAAGGGTTTCTCATTCTCATCAAACCAAGCAAATCATACAGGAGTGTCAATGGGGAGTACCAACAATATGTTGAAGGGAATGGACGAAAGCAGATTGTCTCTATTCCAATCTTCCACAGGTACTGGAGGACCGGCTGGACTCTCCCTCAGGAGGCCGGTTTATCAAACAAATGCTGCTGAGGCGCTTGGGATAGGGACACATGTGAAAGATTTACAACAGCGCCATATTAATTTTCGCCAACGTCAGCCAACACCTGTAAGCCACATCCCCTTGATGCGTGAATCAGGTGAACAGAAACTCCTCCGAGAAAACAATGCTAGACGCGGCGCACGTTCCAAAAAGAATGCATTAGCAGCAGAGGCTGCGGCTATTTCATCCCTTGCTATTGTACCGATTCAAGAGAACCAATCCCATATGAGTACTAGCATGGCGATTTCGGGCGACTCTGCCTTGACGTCACGGAGAGATGGGCCCCTACCTGTTGACAAGACTAAATTTCGAATGGATGAAGAAATTGTGACTAAGATGATGATGGAGCTTGACGCAAAACAACTACAGCTTGTAAAACGCGATTTTAATGAGCACGGAGGGGAATTGAACCTGCATGAATTTGTAGGTGTTATGATGAAATATCAACCAGAAATGGAATCGTATGATGCCGAGGTCAATGCAGTCGCTAAACTTTGTGAATTTTTCGATCAAGTTGATATTAATGGAGATCAGTCCATGGAACTGCAAGAGTTTACGGGATATATCGTTGAGTCGTCTCAAGACCGCGACAACTTTCGCGTCGACAATATTAAACGGTACGACCCAAGCCCAATTGCACCAATTCCATCGGTTACCTATGACACTCGTGTAGATCATGTTTATTACATTGAAGAGCTCGACCATCTCATATCTTGTGACACAAACCGCATGCTAAGCGTCTATGAGGCTTCGAATTGCTCCCTCATTAAACGCGCATCGGGGCACAAAGGAGTTATCCATGGTGTCTCTTATCTACAAGGTCGAGGCGCTTCAAGCTATTTGGCTACCGTGGCGAATGATAGTACCTTAGGGTTTTGGGACACCCAAACTTACTCTTTGTGCCAGCAGGTACCCTGTGCTGACGTGCAAATGAGTATCGAGTGGGGGGGTGCGCAACACGACCGTCTCTTTACAGGTGGGCTAAACGGCAATATAAACGTATGGAGCGTTGAAAATTTGGAATGTGTAGCTCGTCTGTACGGTCACGATGATATCGTAATGGATCTCCACTCGATAGAGAGTATGGGCGTGATTGCAAGCGCTTCTTTAGATTCGCATATTAAATTCTGGGATGTCCCAACACAAACTCTGCGTAAAAGTTTACCTGGGCACGCAAAGGGAGCTTTCAGTCTTGCATATGCCCCAGAATATCGATTTCTTATATCAGCGGGGTTTGATCATGACGCATTAGTCTGGAACCCATATGTTGAGAGACTTATTACGCCCCTCAAGGGCCACAATAGCTCTCTTGTTGGTGTCAAAGCGATTCCAAATACTCCAGAAATTATTACTGCTGACAATGAGGGATTTTTCAAAATTTGGGATATTCGGAACTTCTCTTGTGTGCAAACGTTCTCTATGAATGATGCAAAGGGGAGCGAAGGCGCAGCAATCTTTGCTAATCCTCTCTCACGTGTTGCTGAACCAACTCCAATCCGAGCTTCTCAAATTGGCGCCATTGGAAATGGAGGTGAAACTCCACGACGGGGATTCAGAGGTAATTCGTCTACCTCTAAATCAGAGCGTATGCAAGGTGACATTCGAGAGAATATCGAGAATCGACGAAATCTGGCTTCGTCTTTATTGTACAATCATTCACTTCGAATGAGTGATATTGACACCGCTATTAGTTGTTTTACATACTCTACAAAACATCGCCGTATTGTAGCAGCTAATCATGACGTTCGATTCTTCGATTATGATCGACCAACTGATCCTAAACTCACGGACACCTCCCCGACAATTGGTGTAATCTTCAATGAGAGTGCTCTTACGTTTACAACTGCAGCAGGACGTAGTGTTAAACTTTGGGATGCAGAGAGTGGGCGTCTTATACGAATTTATCGCGACATTAGTAGAGCAGAAATTACAGCCTTGTGTTTCGATGGGCGCAAGCGTAAATTTATTACCGGGGACCACGAGGGTCGAATTACGGTTTTTAATCTTGCGAATGGAGCCCGCATGAAAAATTTGAGTGCGCATGCAAGTGAAATCGTGGCACTCCACTCCCTAGCAGGAACTCAACGTATTATTTCATCTTCTTGGGACGGAGTAATAAAGGTATCGGATGAGTCAGACCCCGAAGCTGCCGTTGTACTTATGGAAATTAATCATCGCAATGGTTTCGCAGCACTGATTCGGACTATACCTGGTGCCGCTTTGTATCAAGAGCGTATTGAACGTAACTACCTACAATTGAAGAAAAAGCAGCTCCGTACAGTTACCTCAATCGCATCTTTCGAAGTTCAACGAGATGTCACCGCAATCGCGTACTCTAAAGCATGGAAGCAGATCGCAACGGCAGCGTTGGATACCACCATTTGTTTATTCAATGGCGAGACCGGTGCCACCGAAGCACTCTGTGTTGGCCATGAAATTGACGTCTGTGCATTACGATACCTTGAACCTTATCCTTATTTAGTCTCAGGAGATGCTAACGGGAAGATTTTTATTTGGCGTACACACCCGGTCACGTATAAGACACTTCCATGGATCTCTTTCTATAATGAAATAAGCTCAGAGGCTGGGTATGCTCAAATGGCTAGCTCCGGAGATGATCTTTTTGAAGCAAGCAGGAATCCGATTGAAGAAGAGAACCACACGGCTGCAATTACCTGTATGGAGTGGGATTCCAACACTAATACGCTTTTTGTTGGTGATGAGCTTGGGAGTCTCCATTCATGGAACTTGAGTCAGGTTCTTAGCGAAGCAATTGAGTACCACCAGCAGCAGCTATCGCGTCTTATTGACCAAGCTTCGCGAAGCTACAAGACAAAACCTATAACATCATTTTCCCAAGCGCGAAAATTAGCATCGGATAAGTCACCTCTGACTCAGGTTGTAAAAGAAGAAGTATCAGAGGAAGCGAACCAATCATTTTTTATAACTGAAGACAGCTTCCACGCCTCAAACGTAGAGACTGTACCAACTCCCCCAGAAACAGATCGAAAAAATAACGATCGTCCAAGTGTAAGGGTTGAGATTGCCAAGTTAAAGAATCTTCGAGTGAATCGTCTGGCACGAGCAGGCCGCAATGGACGTCTTTTGCCACAATTAAAATTACAATGGACAGCTCATTCAATGGGTGTACACTCTATTCATCGAATTGAGGAACTAAACGTCTTGGCAACTTCATCAGTCGATCGTATGGTACACCTGTGGACAACTGAAGGATCTTTGATGGGGTCATTACTTCAAGGTTCAGCCCAAGACCATTATGTCGATCCAAACTGGCGTATCCCTGTGGACCGGGCTGCGCAATATCAGGAAACCATTGCACATGCTCGCGAAGTTCTTGATGCTATTGCAGAATCCGGAGGTAGAGTGCGCCGAATTGCAGATGCAGAGCTGATTAGTCTAGCAAATAGCTCTAGCGAATCTTCCATGCAACATGATGCTGGGCCTGAGACATCAGAACACGAGATGGACGGCCGTGATCACGAAGTGAGAAGACGTGTCAGTCTTGCCCTTGCATCGAGACCAAGTATTGCAAAGATCGAGAAAGATGCATCAAGCTGTAGCTCAGACCTGTACAGTAAGCCTAAGAAAGAAAATCAAGAGCGTCCTGCAGTAGCAAGCAAAAGTAAAAGTACATCGAAGTCCTCTATTAGAAGCAGTGCGGAAAGGTCAACGAGGTCCTCTCGCCAGAAACGTCGCACACCAATCGTTTCGCGACTAAAACTTGCCCCGGAACTCAAGGCCGCAGCTGATAAATTGTACAATTCATTACGACCAGTTCGGAACAATTCCGAAGAAGATAGCTAGGTCATTACCGCGTTCATTATTTATTTTTTTTTGCAAAGCTTGTTCTCAAATAGTATTTGAAGACGTAAGATCTTCAATAGACAGGCGTTTGATCATCCACTAAAATATGTAATATATGTTAAGAAGCAAATGCAGGGATTTTGAGTTGTTTCCAACGCGGATTTATAAGATGTTGAAAGAGATCAAAATGAACAGACAAACCATGTACGCACACGCATCCCCAGTTTTCCGTGTTTTATTTTATTTTATTTTATGAAATAAACGTATTGTATGAATGGTGAGGTAGGTTTGTCATAGACTCTTTAGTTCTGTTCTCTACATTGTGGGGACGCGTATATGTCTTCTCTAGGATGAAGTGTGACTGTTGCCCAGACCGGGCAGCGCAGGATTCTTGTAAATAATGAGGAGTTCGCAGCTTCTTTATCTATTTAGCTTAAGCCGCCTCACGGAGAACAGCATCAAAGTTGATGTAAGGCTCATAGTGGTTGATAGCGGCCGTGGTACGCTGCTTGTCAAGCGCGGAAAGCTTGGCGGTGTAGTTTGTCAGCTGCAGCATGGCATCGTAGGTGGATACCGGGGCATGGAGAATAGGGCTCTTCTGATCTTTGATAGCAGCAATAAGAGACTCGTCAATCTTAAGATTGCTCTTGGGCTCGCCAGCCAAGATAAGGCCAGCACGCCATGGAGCGCCCCACATCTCCTCATGAACTGCACCATGTGCAATGAAACCTAGGATAATGTCCACGCGAGACATGTGGGTCACGAAAAGAGTCTTGGAGTGCCTCTCGTTGTGAAGACGCTCCATGAAGCGGCTAAGCTCCATAGCAACTAGAGTGGTTTGGTTGAAGTGGCTCAGCTTGCTTTCCTCACCGCAAATGAGCTTGGAAGAGAAAAGCTGCTCATAGTCAACCATAGTAGGAGCGGACAGGTAAGAGGCGTCGGGCACAACACCAACGAGAGGGATGTTCCACCTCCTTAATGCTTTGGAGAAATATTCTGTAATCATGTTGAGCTTGTCTGGCTTGACTTTGTTGACCAAAACTCCACGAATCTTCACGCCGTGGTGTTCACACATCAGGCGATTAAGCTAAGAATCCCACGCAGAAATATGGACAAATGAACATTATCAGCATAAAGAGTTAGTTGTCTTTTTTAAAATGAATTTTTTGTTGTGTCCAGCCTTGTAACTAACTGGAGCTCTTCTTTGGTTGGCAAGTTCACTCCTGCTGTGAGTGAGTTTAAATAAAAGTGAAACTTACAGCGAGCTCGTCGAAAGCTGAACCAAGACCACCGTTAACAACAAAGATGATGTCGAGACCAAGGATAGATGCAACCCGTGCATTGTCCATATTGACAATGCTGCCCACACCACAGTGACCCGTGCCTTCTACCACAACGAATTCGTTCTTTGAGGCAATGCTAGCGTATGACTCCTTAATAGCTTTGATCTGGTCTTCCTCCTTAATGTTACCATCGAGGAATTCACGCGTATATCCTGCAGGAATCACAACTGGGCTCATCTCCTGGTACTCACATGTCTCCAAGTTGAAGTGCTCCTTAAAGAGCACAACATCTTTGTCTACACGGAGGCTCTGCTTCGCACCGGTTGGGAGCATTTCGGGGCCCACGCGCACATGGCGCTGACCGACAGGCTTGATAAAACCAACTTTCTGCGTATAAACGAAAATACCAACCCAGCCCAACAGATGCATCCCATTAAATTTTGTTAAGTAAGTAATCACCAACAAGATGTGCCGGAAATTTGCATATTAGAGTTGTGCAAACCAAGTCAGTCAGTCACCCATTCAACTAAATTCGGATCTCTCTCCCCACCTCAGCAATAGAAATGCGTCATAAAGAAGATAGAGCTGAGCAAGTTTTACTCGCTCAATATCCTCTTTACACATGTACAATCACACGTATATTTGCTTGACTTAAAGCCACGCTGCTCATAAGCTCTCTACATCCGTTTACAACAAAAAGACTGATTTACAACTAACTTCCTATCTTAACATAGATACGAAGTCTAATCCAAGAAATTATCCATCTCTGCACTTACATCAAAACGCTTCAGGAGACCCGACGTAATTGCCAACGAAGAAGTTGTCTTGCCGACATGCTGCCTGCTGGCACAAACCATAAGCCCCCGGGCGGTCATCGTGGCCTCTAGATAGCAGAGCTGCGAACGGAATTAGCTTCGAAGTCGCTGGTCAAGGTTAGAAGAGATACGTACTCTGTAACAGGACACTTAAGTAGCTGCGATGAGTAGAGTTTTTTTCGATATACAGGACGACGGAACTTCGAGCCCGCTGCAGAGTCTGCGAGGAGGCTTGGTGGACCCTGAGAAGGTCGCTGGTTGGCGCACTGCCTAGGTACACCTAGCGAGAAAGAGGACTGCTCAGAGAAAGGATGATCATGCTTTCATTTTCTCCAATCTGAAAGTTCACTTATTTATTTCCTCCATAGTATTCCACTATCATTCCAAAATACTAATGTCAAACTTCCCCATTAGAAGTTACTTAACTTTGGTTATGCACCAGGCACTCGCTAACTCACTCAGTAGCTAACTATGAAACTACTTTGAACTTGCACAGTGACTAAACAAGAAAAAGAAAAAGAAAAGAAAAAAGAAGAATCATAATCATTTATAAAGATAAATATAAAACAAAACAGGTTGAAAACCTTTTCAACGATGCGGGAAAGAAAAGCTTCGTTTGTAAGTTCCTCAGCCAAGCTAAGCTGGCTGTTTCTAGCTTCCGACAGGGCCCAGTGCTGGCACGCGGCATGCACTTGTACTCATCGTTCATTCACGCAGGCGAGTTGCCTCAGCTTTCCTGCCTCACGAATACCTTGCGTTCTGACCTCATGCAATGCTTTCAAGAAGAAAGTTGAGCACATACTGATACCTTGAAAACATCTCATTTTATAAAACTGTTAATCACTTTTTACAAATAAATAAATAAATAAATAAAATAAATAAATAAATAAATAAATAAATAAATAAATAAATAAATAAATAAATAAATAAATAAATAAATGTTCAAGTTCCCTACTAATAGTAGCTATTAGGTGCCTATCTACTTATTCTTTTTATTGAATAGATAGCTATGTATCTACTAATATCAAACCTGAAAGGGACAAAGAAAGAACAAGAGCAGAGAAAGGCTGCCCTGCTATACTTGTATCAAGCTCTAAATCTCAAGTTGTACTGCGGCGCCTTGAAATCCGCAATTTGCCGTTTGAGAAGTTTGCGTGGCCACACAAACCAGTCTAGGAACGCCAAGCTTCGCGGGACACCCTCGTCAGCCTGGCCCAAGAAAACCCCCCAAAACTAGCAGCCAACGCTCCAAACCCGCAAGAGCCTACCTGAGTGCGCCTCGGCTGCCTTGAAGACGCAATCCAAACGGCGGTCTTATGTCCTGTCTTTTACTCCAACTAATAGGTACCTACCTACCTACTTACCTAATACGCACTTATTTATTTATTTATCTATTTATTTATCTGTTTAGTTACCAGGTGCCTATCTAAACAAATCCATCGCTCCTACTGACTAGTAGCTGCTACTGCTAACAAGCGATGCGTTTTTATTCATTACATAGAAGGTAGGACTCCCAGCTCCTATCAGGCGCAGCTAGCTGTAGGCGGCTTGCCTAGACAGTTCTAGCGAAGGAATGTTTTTGGTCGCGGTTATTATTCAATTATGCAGTAAGTAAAGAGCTTTTACTCAAGTGGTAAAAGGGTTTAGCAGCAGCAGTAGTATTAGTAGTAGTATTAGTAGTATTATTAGTAGTATTATTAGTATTAGTATTAGTATTAGTATTAGTATTAGTATTAGTATTATTATTATTATTATTAGTAGTAGTAGTAGTAGTAGTAGTAGTAGTAGTAGAGGTTCTGACGAGTTAATTCATAGGAATCCGAGGCATGAAGTAAGAAGAACTGCCTGATGATTGATAGCTGACTATAAATTATGAGAGACTGGGTCAGCTCAAATGCTGCGGCTGAGCTAGACTTCAGCGGCCACGCTGAAGTGGCGGGTACTGTGCGTAACTAATGATTTGGGGCCATGCTCGAGGCAGTCAATACGGAGTGTATGACTAAATGCTGGTGTCTTCCTTTACAATCGCTTCAGGTCTTCATGTGGCAGTCAAATCCTCGAGATATGGAACAATCCAGTTACAAGATGTTAAGATAAGTCTTTGATTTACCCTCTTGGGGTTTTGCCAGGCAAAGGATCAAAAGGAAGAGTATCTGAGTTGGCAGGTAAGTTGTAGGGTAGTGCCTGACGCCTTATAGAGCTGTAATATCATATCATAAGCACTCTCACCACCTAAATGCTTACACAGCCATTGCTTCATTCCAAGAACCCACTCTTTCTTTGAGTGAATCAAATCCTGAATGAAAGCATAGCCCTCGAACTTTGTTTTGGTTTATTATAAAATTAGGCTACTACGCAATATGCCAGCTACTTAATTTGCGAATGCTTTGTTGGTTCAGAGAAGATTGCAGACAGAGAGTGCAGCACAACATAGCCTAGAAGATATCGATCGAGAGCGCAAGGACGTCGATTGCGAGATCAAGAAACCCATTATCGTTGTTACTGGTATGCTTCATTTAAGAAGTAGAGTTCAATGTAAGTGGGCGAGTAGAAGTATTGATTTGTTTAAAATACTCAAAAAACCTGGGCAGCTTGTGGCTCTACATGTCCGAGGGATCATTTCACTTAGTTACGACTCAAGCCAAAACATACAAGCCTATGAACTGCAGAGCCTAGACCAAGCATTCGAAAGCACATAAAGAGTCAAGGGGTGAGCACGGCGTTAAAATACCGTAACGTTTAGAGTGTAGATATTAAAACATCACTTCTGAATTTCGATGACAAAACCAAGGTAAAATTCCTAACGTTCCTAAAGTTCCCGAACTTTTCATTTTTTGCACAAAGTGTTCCTCAGGTTCCGAATGTTCCTTCTTCTGTTGGCAGTGAAACGGAGAAAGCCGAGTCCAGAGCCCAATCTGCTTTCACTTCACAGCTCTCCGAGGTGAACTCTGGAGGTTACGCAAGGATCCCCCTCTTTGTGTATATATAGCACGTAGGCTTGTACTTCCAGAGCTGTGGTGCCCTTAAGTTTCTCAGTGTTTTTTTCTTTGAAAACCTAACATCATGCTTCGCCGCAAACCGACACGTATCGAGCTTAAGCAGGTAAGTCTCAAGCATGCAGAAACTATCTGTGAGATCATTTGAACCAGAATACAGAATGCTTTTTAGGTAAATCCACTGGTCCACACTGGTGCGCCTTTTGTGACAGGGAAGTATGATCTTAAATGATGTTGCATGATATTTGGCAACACATTCTTGAAGCGTCTTGCTAACAATCATGTTTTTTGCGTTCATGAATTTTCACAGGAGGACATTGCAGAGTTTGATCATATCAAAGAGCTTCAGAAAATGGAGGCAGCAAGAGCTGCACAGCAAGACGCTAGCGAAGGCGAGGGTGGAAGCAAACCCGCAAATCCTCCCCGTACTGGTCGCAAGACTTTGCGCTCGGGTCTCTCGACCGAACAGCGCATTCGAGGCACTCAGCCCTAATGAAAACTGCAAACAAGCAGGATATGGATAAATGCAAAGGCATCTAAACAGTTGTGCTATGTGTCCATTTTTAAATTAAGACTTGCAAGTATAGCCGGCTTGTACATTATTAGCCTATTGACTGCGCGGAAAGTGCAGCAACGATCAGACAAGAAAAAGAAATTCTATTTTTGTTTATGCTCTGTAGTAATTTTGTTGATATTTTCTTGAAATTTGCGTACAAATGATAAATTATGTTCAAAACTTTATATCCTCTGTAGCATGGTGGATATCACTCAGAGTAGTAAACTGGATACACCGCATTCTTGAGATTGTGAACTGTGATGGGGTACTCCTTTTAGTTATTTGAAGATTTGCTAGACTGAGTTGATTTCCAATCAAATTAGCTGTATTGGAAATTTGAACAGCTTAGATGCGCAAGAAAAGCACCGTTGCGGCCAATGCAAAAACTGAAATCAATTTTGATGTGGAAGCAGAAGATGGGGCACTCGGTGTAGCCGTTGTGTCGGCCTCGTATTCTTCAGCAGTTACACCAGACATTGCGTCAGGGAGAACACGAGTGGTGCTGTCGAAGGAAATGCTCGAGTCGCGAGAGCTGACAATGTTGTCTACATCGTCGTCACTTTGACCCTGGAGGTCATATGTGACTTCGGCACCATCTACATCAGAAAGCATGCGGCGGTTCGAGCTGGTGGTGTTCGAGCATCCACTAGACGCGTTTTGTACAGAGAGATTTAAAAGGTTGTCCTCGGTAATGCCGTAAGCTGCAAGAATGTCATCCGTAAGAGCGTCAAGCGCTTCAGTAGTGTTCAAAAGAGATGCAGAAATGCCGCAAAGCCGGAACCCGCGTCGGCGGCGATAATCTGGGCTTGAAATCGAACACGTTTCGTCCATGGTGATCTCGCAGGCTGCGGTTAGATTGGACCAGAATGCAGCACTGGAAGTTGCTGCGTCCTCATCCCAAACCGCAGCACGGTAGTTAAGTGCAGTGGAAATGCAGCAAGTGTGGATGTTATTCTTGACCCAGCCAGGAAGGGCTGCCTTGCATGTTGACGAACATGTTCCAGAGTAAACATCGGCACATGCTTCAGTCACGTTGGCTTCCGCCTCCGAAACCTTGCTTAAACATGACTGTACGTTGCCACTGTTGTTTGTATCTTCGGTATCTTCACTGTCTTCGAGACAGAGATACTTAGTCATCGCTTTAAGACTTTCCTTAACGTCATCTGAGATGTCATCACTGGCGATAATCGACCGGGCAATTTTATTGAAGCAGCGGCTACCGCATACAAGCTCAGCGCGTTCAGTATCGTCATCGGTCATCAGTGCTTGCAGAAACTTGAGAAAGCATGAGTTATCGCCCTTGCAGAGAAGATCAAGACCCCACGGGTTCCGACTCCACAAATCATACTCTTTGGCAACTTTACGGAAGCATTTGGAATCACATGCATCATCAATAAGTTCCTGGGCAGTTTCGGTATCATTAGCCGCAAGTTTGGTCTCGATGTTCTCGTAAAGGTCTTCTTTGGTAAAATTCTGAAAAGTTGGATAGCAATATTCATTCCCAACGGTGTCACACACCCCTGCGATATCAGCACGAAGTTCTGTCACCAAATCCATATCATCGCAGCCTGCTTTCACTAATTTCTTAATATAGTCTTCGATATCCTCCTCGCAGCTGTTAATTTTTTTCGCGACACAGAATGCTTTCACTTGAGCCTGTGTGGTGAGGTTGGCACGCAATGCACTACATTGTGTGCCTCTTGTGGTCGCCAAATAAGTGTTGTAGTTGCTGGAGATAGTCTGGCACGCAGTACGGGTTTCTTCATCAAGGTCAGATGGAGCACAATCAGAAATGGCCTCACGAAGATCCTCATAGTTTTCGATGACTTCTTCCCAGGTCACGTCACCGGGGAGGACTGTTTCAAGAAAGGCTTCGCGATTCTTTACATTCACGCCAGCACAGACATCAAAAATCTGCGATGCATACTTGTAAAGAGTATCAGCGTCACTATCAGTCTGATAAATGACATCTAGACAAGATGACTGGCACATGAGAGATTCAGAGAGATAAGCAGCAGGATCAAAGATAATATCCCAGAATTCCGATGCCTCCGAGCTAATGATGAAAGAGTCGCCTGCACCTACATCGGTGCTGTTGTCTGTGCTATCATCAGTTGTGTCTGTGCACTCTTTAACAAAGTCGTACGCATACTCAATGAACTTGTTGACATTCTTCTCCTTGAGCTTCTTGCACACGTAGTCGCTCATTTCGCTAATCGAACTTTCTTCTTCATCGTCACTGCTAGTATCATCTTCGCTGTCATCTTCAGTGGCTGTCTCCTCTTTTGCAGGAGTGTTACTATTGCCATTGCCATTGCCATTGCCATTGCTGTTGGTGTTCTTCAGGCCGCGAAAGGAGATGTCATGAACTTCAGGTAGATTTGCATTTCCCTCGCTGCAGAGAGAGGCAATCAGCAAGACCACCACACAGATAGTTGCAGATGCCCGCATCCTACCAATGGGAAGCACTTTCCCGCGCTGTTCTCCTTGCTCTCTCTTGGGTTCTAGTATCTGGGTTTGAGTTCGTTCTTCGTTTTGGTTTTGGTTTTACTTGCGGTCGGCTCAACTTTTCAAAGAAATCCAAGCCAAGAACACTCTAAAAAGCATGGTTCACTCTGAAAACCACATCTGAGTGCAATGCAACATTAACTTTTCTACGTACAACTCTAAAGAATTAAGGAGAGTCGAAAGGATGTACCACAGTGAAAATTCAGACGACCATTTTATTTTACAAGTGCACAAACAAAACTGTCAAAAGGAAGCAAATAGCCAGCAATATACTCATATTCCCTAGTACCTGATAGTGTCTCCACCTCGACAATTTCAAGCTTGCATATGATGAAGTATACAATAACTATGATAGTGGAGTTCTGCATTGGTACTGGTTTCCACCTCTGAGTAGAGAGCATTCACTCATTTAAGAAATTGTCCGCCCGGTGCCTCCCAGGTAACACGTCCATTAAAAAAATATTTTAAAAATTATTTTAATTTTATTTAAGTCATGCACCAAGTAAGATGACTTTGCGATTGTTGATTGTGGTTCCTTTCAGAGCTCATTGATAGGCCGTATGGTGCGGAAAACCATGAAAATTAACACGACTCCAAAATTCTGCCCACCACTTGCAACTTGGGTATCCCGAGAGGGATCAGACACTTGCTTTTTTTGTTCTTCTCGAAAGGTGTGCGATCGTGCATTCCACAAGTTGAATTGCACCGATTTAAAAAAAAAAAATTAAAAATTAAAAAGACTATTATTGCAGGCCTGTGGCTTATAGTTATCGCTAACTTCAAACTCTGCCGTCAGAGTGCCATTTCTGAAAGTGGGGATGCCGAGAGACATTCTTCACTTTTCAACCACCTTTACGATTTCTCTTTTGATTTGCTACACGAGTCGACTTAACTCCATCTTGGCCGTGCTGGGCAACTATTCGGCAAATGCAAATGCCCGCAGAATACCTGAAATATGTCTCACAAGGCTGATGAACTGGGTGCACAGTTTCGCATTGAAATGCATTCCAACGAAGACGTTAAGAAAAACATCAATTTTGTAGAGGCGATATAAATTCGTTGACCTCACACCCCACCTTTGTTCTCTTAATGCCTGTCATCTCTGGAGGCTGCAAGAAATACCCTACTCTACTGCTGGTGCTTAAAGGAGGAAAGAATTATAGAGTCGGTAGAGTAAATACATGGAAAAGCCGGGTGCAGAAGCACACAAGGTATGGAGAGCAAAAAACCAAGAAATCAATGAATTGTGAACCGACGCGACCCAGGGCACCAGCTAGTTTGCCATGGTTGCTTAGTTCTAAAGCCGCTCTCAATTTGGTGAAGAAAGAGAGTCAAGCTCCCACTTCAGACAAACTCCAATGACCCAGTTAGGCACAACCTCATGGCGGTCAGATTCACATCAATGTTTTACCAACCTTGCTTGTGACAATTTTAAACGTGTTTTCATCCGGAAATATAAGCGACAGACAAATTAGTAACAAGCTTACCAGTAAAAGGATATTGGAGAAAGCTCTTGTCAATATATTTCAACATTGTGTCATATTTACTGCTTTGTATTCCCCTCGTCCTTGTAACGGATCAGCAATGAAGTGGTCTAAAAAGTGGCTTGACCGCGATAGTTACACAACTAGAAACCTTGGCACATAATTTTTGTGCATATAGAACTAAACAAAAACTGATACAGCATAATAGGCATAATGAAACGAGGTGCAAGGAGATGTAGAGGCGAACCTTGATCACGATACAAGTATAGGTGCTTTAGGATGGCAAATCGGATTGAAACGCTTGTCTTTTGAAATGTTATATAAACCTGCCCTCCTAATATTATTAATAGATTTTTTTAATTGTACGACAGCACCTACATAGAGTAACTCATGTAGACGTAGATCATCTCATTCTCTTTATAAGGTTAACCAAACAAGCAAACTTGGATTATCGTCCAATCCATACCAAATTCGCCTGTAATCAGAGCATAACAGTTTGGTCCTTACATTGTGTGTCGACCTGTAGCAAGGTCATACAGAAGTCAGAGAAAGCCTTCAATTGAATTCTACATAATTTATGCCATAAAAATTAGGTTAGTGAACAGAGTATAGTGTTTGTAAACGACATGAAGTCGGACACTACGTGCTTAATGTTACGATGTGATCAGAGCTATAAATTGACTCGCGCATAATGCCAAGATGCTTCAAGCTTATCAAAAAGTTAGGAGTGCTTTGAACATTAGACTTCAAGTGTCAGTAATGTCTTGATCTTACCAATGACTCCGATGTTAGACTAGTCCACATCACAACAAGACTGAGATAAATTTGATCTGCTTTGCGCAGGATCAAAGGAGTTATTCTGCTTTTGCTTTTCAGCTTTCGCTTGAATGTCTATCTATGATTTTGCTTTTCGTGAATTACAATCATACGTTTGATTGCCTAAATAAATCATAATTAAATGTTGACCTTACGATTGTATACCAGCGATTCGAGTAATATCTGGTCAGCATTATTATTCGTTTTGCAATCCTAGCAGAATGAAGTTAGTGGGGAATGCTATATGCGAATACAGACAAAAAGAGAATGCAAACAAGAACGATACCACTGGATTGTAAAGGGGCAGCTTCTTGCACGTAGTACATTCTCAACGATACTCATCTATATTACAACTATGCTAATCTTGTAAGAGAGGCAAGTATACTCTACCGCTGCCACGTTGTTGTGCAAAACTGATCATATTTCTTTGTTTCATTTCATGAATAAATTTCATGAAATGTATATTTTAAACGATGCTAATCACCTTGATAAAAACATACGTCATTACATGTTTAGTTGGACATGTTCCTGGTCTTGCCGTAATTTACATAGTGCGTAGTATATTGGACAATTGCTCTTTCTTCAGTATACGTTTTTTTTTCGAAGTACGCGAGTACCTACTCAAGTTCGACATCATGATATAATCAGCATTAGGTAGGTAGGTAACTTCCTAGTACAAACTTTTAACGATAAAAAAATAAAAATGATATATATAATGAAAGAAAGAGAAGTCATGCTTGACTCAATCTTTCTATTCGAAAAGGACTGGAAATACTGAACATGGAGAAAACAAGATTGTGGTAGGTACCTCCTAGTACTACTAACTTTTTACATCGGAAGAGTCTAGATAGCATCCAAATATTAGAATAATTATCGTTGTCGTGGACAGCGCGTATCCGCCTTTCGAAGTTTCATAAGCGTAGGAACATGCTGTACTGTTTAAAGGCGCAAAATTATCACACTCATACAGTAACCTGTATTTAAAGTTCAAGTTGGTCAACATTCTTAGGGCGCACACCTTTTCAATCTTCCGCGCTTGAAGTGCTAAAGTACAAGTAAATATAATAGTTGCATCACCGCGGCTCAAGCCAGTATGCGGGCGCGGGATATAGGCTACCTACCTGAAAGTGAATCAGGGTACGCAGCAAAGCATTCATGATCTTCAGCAAGAGTCCTTTAGCTAGGTATTGACTCCGGGACGGTACTGGGTTATATAGTCTCATATAGTGGAAACTTATAAACTCTAATTACCTTGTGTTTCGCTAACTTTAACAGCCTTATGGCGCGGATGAAGATAAATTTTAGAACGAAGGCGCGGAGAGCTTATCTGTCATGTAATTAATCAAAAGAGCTGTCAAGTTAATAAACGAACCAACAAAATAATGACAGAGTTCATAATGACAAAGCTTGGAGAGTCGAAGGCAGAACCAAATCACCAAATCACAAAAGGCAAGATTCAGAAACAAGCAATTATAATTCAGATTTGCTGTGTATTACACGATGCGTTGGCTCAAATTCCTCGCAGTTTTGTTCCTTGCAGTTGCTATAGCCTATTCTGAAGCTGGAAAACGCCGGCGTCGCCGCCGCAAGAGCTCTACTACAACTCAGTCAGATGATGGAACTTCTTCACCTACGTCTGCACCTACTCTCCCCAATAATCCTGCTTGCTATGAAATTAAGGATTCATGGTGGAGCCTTCGCAAGAATGCTATTGACCAGCTTGCTGAGGTCACTGAGTGGGACACAGTATGCGCTATTTTTGATGGGAATCCGGATGCATGTCATTACAGGGAGTCCCCTGCCAGGTATGAATACTATCTAGCTGGGAACATTACTGAGGAGCAGTACTTAAACACGCCTTGCAATTACCTCAGCGCAGGTTCAAATCGTTGCATTGGAAGCCCTTGTGCACAGCTGAACAATGGTGAATGCACCATTCAGGCTACCTATGGTCTCTGCAATTGGTTCACTCAGGAAGATGCGGATACATACGGCGTTGAATATGGCTGCAGGCGCAACCCTTGCCACATCGAAGGTGCTGGAGGCGCAGTCTCCGATGACACTTGTGAGAGCCGTGGCATCCCAGGCCTCCTTGAATGCACTAACTGCAGAGGAGGAGTGATTGATCCTGAATTAAAAGGATTGAAGATGGGGTGCCAACGTGTCAATGTAACAACGACTGCAGGATGTGAATCGATTAACTCTGGAGTTCGAGCTCTGTCATCTATCTATCAACAGGTTAAGAAGAAGAAATGCCAATGCTCAGTTGAATCTCCACTGTGTAGCTCGATGGTATTTCAAAAGGGAGGGACAGCTTACAAACAAAGGTTTTAAAGCAGAAACGAGATTTTGAAAAAAGAAAAAGTGCATATCTTGGTAGGGTTTGCAATGTGAGATCTCACGCATTCTTAATTTTAAAAAAGATATCGCCATCATCTGAAGCTTACAAAAGGCAAAATGATGTTAAAACCAAAGTTTTTCAAACAAATACAAACATGTTTTCATGCGATTGACAAAGCTGTGGGTTTAAAAAGTTTGAACGAGAAAATTGAAATTCAATCTAGTCGTAGTATAATTATAATTTAGATGACATCGTATATTTAGAAATCTCAATACAACGTCGAATCCAGAATCGAGTGTCTTTTGGATCGATAATATCGTCCATAGCAAAATCGTTGGCAAGGACTTGAGCACTGCCTCGGTCATGAGCACGCTGCACTAGAGTTTCAAACTTTTTGAGGCGCTCCTTTTCATCCTTTATTTCGGCAAGACGTTTGCCATATGTCAACGACACAGCGCCTTCCAAGCCCATCCCGCCAAATTCACCCGTGGGCCATGCTACTGCGAACATGTTATGTTGTTGCAAACCACCCCCTGCCATTGCCATCGCTCCGAGACCATAAGACTTCCGCAATACAACAGAAAGGTACGGCATTGTCATTGTGGATGCTACTTTAAAAAGGCGTGCCGTATACTTTACTAAGCCCGTACGTTCGAATTCTTGACCTACAATGAAGCCAGGGGTATCAATAAGGTTTACAACAGGGAGCCTGAATTTTTCGCAAAGAAGGAGAAAATCTGCTGTTTTTGAGCAAGAATCGCTATCAAGAGCACCACCCAGATGCAGCGGTTGATTTGCAACAATGCCAACAGGCCAGCCTTCAACACGAGCAAAAGATGTGACCGTGCCTTGTCCAAATCCAGCGCACCACTCCATAACGCTTTCTGTATCTGCAACTGCTCGGACAACTGTGCGAACATCGTAGGCACGTTTGCGGTTCTCTGGAACAAGAGTTCGTAGCACACGCTGGTCAGTACATTCCCAATTTGATGTTCGACCCTGGAAATAGGACAGGCACTGTTTGGCTAATTCAGTTGCCTCCGCTTCGTTCTTTGCTATCAAGTGGACCACACCATTGGCAAAGTGCTCAGGTGCTGGCCCAAGCTCTGTTGGGGCCACCTTCTTGCCTTGGCCAGCAAATTCTACCATGACTGGCCCGCCCATAGCAATATTAGCATCCTCGGTTGCAATGATAATATCACACATGCCAAGAAGTGCCGTGTTTCCGGCAAAGTTAAAGCCAGAAGCAATGCCAATCTTGACATTATTACAATTCGGCAACAAACGGAAAGCTGGAATATTTAGACCTGCCGTGTTGCTGCCAGGATCTGCAAAGTCACTGGGCCGCCCCCCACCTCCTTCTGTGAGTAAGATCATGGGCAAATTCCAGCGCGAAGTCAGTTCAAAGATCCGATCTTTCTTAAGGTGTCCTCGTGTTCCTTGAGTTCCAGCTAATACAAGGTAATCGTATGAGCACACAGAGCACTGAGTTCGAAACTCTTCCTTGGAATCTGGAAAGAGGTCCCCATTTACTCTACCAATGCCACAGATAAAGCCATCACCTTGAGTTGTCTGGACCAAGTCATCCAAACTCCGCCGGTCAAGCTGGTGCGCGATGGCAAAACGACCAAGCTCAACGTATGTGCCTGGATCAACAATGGCCTCGAGATTTGCGCGAGCGCTCCGGCGTCCAAGATTGTGACGGCGTTGCTTGATTTTATCCATGCGAAAATCATCTTGTAAAAAGCTTACTCTCTCCCAAAGTGCTTCGAGATCTGCTCGAGTATAGGTATCAAGATCAATGCTAGAGCTGCGGCCAACAGCGACACCTTTACTCAGGGCATCTTGGAGAGCAGCATCTTCTGGCATTTCAATCTCAATGAGAGAGTCATTCTCATACACAACATCACCAGGCTTGACCAAAATACGTTTTACCACACCCTCTTTATGTGCAAGAACTTGATGCTCCATTTTGAAGGCGTTTAGAAGAGCAAGTCGAGATCCTTCGCCTACAAGGTCTCCTTCCTTAACTTGGAGCTGAATCACTTCTCCGTTGATAGGCGAGACAACCACTCCCGGACCCAGATCCAAGTGAGGAGTTTTAGGCCCAGTTACATTTGTAGAGGTAGAGGCCACCAATGGTGCAAGTTTGTCTTCTAAAGCAACAGATTTCGCAGCAGCAATAAGATTTAGAATTTCTCTCTCGACAAATCGTGTGTCTATTGACGAATTGTCCGCGAAAGAGGAATGCTCAAGAACAGCAAGTAGAAAATCACGGTTCGTAGACAGTCCTTGGACAATGAAACCTTCAAGCGCCCCACGGGCTCGACGAACGGCTTCATGGAAGTCTTTCCCGTGTACAATGAGTTTAGCAAATAAAGAATCGAAAGCTTGGTGGGGGCGGTATCCCACATGTGCAGCGGAGTCTACTCTGACACCTCTGCCTCGAGGGAACACCAAATGGCTAACTGTACCAAGGGAAGGTCTGGCTTCCCCTTGATCACTCATAACTTCAGTATTAATACGCAATTCGATTGAGACCCCAATGGGCTCGGGGTGACTAGCCCGGGGTCCACATAGTGCCTCTGCAACAGAAAGTCCAGTCGAAAGACAAAGCTGAGTTTGGACTAGATCAACTCCGTATACTTCTTCAGTGACTGTGTGCTCCACCTGAAGGCGTGGATTGCATTCCAAAAAATAAAAGCTGCCATTGTTCTCTACCAGGAACTCAAATGTCGCTAGACCCCTGAGTGAAGCTGCTTTTGCAAGTGATTTTGCACACGCATCCAAGCGTTCCGCCACGCGCAGGTCTAAGCTCACACAAGGGCTCAATTCAATAAGTTTCTGCTGCTGACGCTGAACACTGCAGTCCCTAGAGCCCAGTATCATAACATCTCCCTGAGTATCTGCTACAGCTTGAACCTCAACATGTTTTGCCTTTTCAACGAAAACCTCGGCGAAGAGTTCATCATTGCCAAAAAATGCAAGGGCTTCAGATTTACAGCGCTCATATGATTCATCGAGTTGACTTGCATCTCTCACCAGCCGCATCCCTTTGCCTCCGCCTCCGCCTCGAGCTTTCACCATAACTGGCCTTCCACCATGGTCCCCGAAAAACTTGTGCAACTGCTCAACTCCCTGATCCAAGGCTATGCCAGGGATTACGGGGACTTTTTGCTTTTCCGCGAGTGTTCGACTTGCAATCTTGTCTCCAAACAGTTTAAGGGTTTCTGCGCTTGGACCCACGAAAACCAGGCCTGCATTTTCGACAGCTTTCGAGAGTTCTGCGGATTCTGCCAATAGACCGTAGCCTGGAACTACTGCATCGCATCCAGATTTCACAGCAGCTTTGACAATCTCAGCTACATTTAGGTATGCTGCCGGACCTCTGCCGGGGACTTCTACAATTTGCGAGGCAAGCATTGTGTGCATACCACTGCGATCATCTTCGGTACGAATTGCCACGGTCTCCAGGTCTAGTTCTGAGGCCGCTCTCACGAGTCGTAGTGCTATTTCGCCTCGGTTTGCCACGAGCACTTTGCTCACACGATGTGGACCACTCTGCTGCATATTGCCTAGCTCAAGTGACCTAAATAGCTCTTAAGTTTGTGACACAATAAAGAACTCCGCTTGCCCCCAGCTCGTGGTTGCGTTCTGGTTCTGCTATACTTCAAGTTGTGTCAAAACATAACTTTTGCGTCAGGGCCCTTTCGATCCTGGCTGCAAAGGGCAAAGTATAAGAAAGACAGTAATAAAATAGGCACCTACCTTCTACCTACCTAACATACCTTAAGTTCTGAAGAATGAATTTGACGACGCTTTAGAAGTGCCAGACCTCTCCATCGAACCTCAAGTTGAAGAGTCATAAAATGTCATGCACGCCGTGCGTAGTGACAGAAGGTACAATCAGGTACAAGGCCTTGCATTCAAGGCAGGACTGAGATTGTCTGCAAGCAAACAAGCAAGCAAGCTTGGCTTATTACATCACGAGAGCTAAAAATTTTAATTACTCCATATTGTGTGCTTGCATTAGCAAACCAAATATCTTCGAATGAGCAGTCCGACACGCTCCTTCAGTCCAAAGCCCGACTTTCGTAAGAGCTTCGGGACCTCGCCAATAGGCCTAAAGATAAATATTGCGCTCTAGAAATACTTGAGCTTATGGACGTTCTGATCGCAGTAAATGACACAGTATTCGCACCTCCTAGTCGTAGGGATAACCTTGATTCGGCACAATTGCTTTCTTCGTTCATGCCCATCTTTGATACACATGATCGGAAAGAAGGAACTTTCCATCAATCAATAGGGCAATCATTTTTTCATACTAAAATACTAAGAGGTCTATTTTCAGGCCTATTATTTTTAGAAGTCAATCAATAGGGCAATCAATTTTTTCATACTAAAATACTAAGAGGTCTATGAAAAGAAGGAGTGATTCACTAAAGCACTGACAAATAAAACGTTTTAGAAAGTTTAGGAAAACGTCTCTAGAGAAACGCAGGATAATATTTTACTCTGCCATGTTATCGAACGATATGAAAGATTTCACTTGTATTGAGTTGTTTGGAAATCCAATAACTTCGATACTTTGAAATAGTCATTTGGATCTGGAGTTGGGTTTAAGCTTATTTAGGGGATTGGAAGTCATCATCGTAGTCCTCGTCCTCTGAATCGGTTTCCTCGTCACTGTCGTCATCAGAAAGCTCAAGCGAAGCGATTGCAGGGGCATTGTCTTTGGTGATGACCTTGGGAACATCTTTCGAGCTCTGATTATCAAATTCTGCAGATTCTTGTTCAAACCCAGCCACATTTGACTGGTCATTATCGTTTGCTGGACTTGAAGCCTTCGCTTGAATGTCGTCATCTTCAAATGAGTCGCTCTCATCATCTGAGTAGCCGCTGCTGGACTCTTCGTCATCCACTAATTCACGTTGCTCCTTTATTTGAGGCTTGTCAAGATCAACACTGGGCTTTTTCTCTACCTCTGTTCCGGTGGATGATTTAATTCCCACAACTTCTTCCTGAAATTCATGCTTAACAGGTTCAGAAGAGCTCTGCATTTGGTCCCTAATAACCGACGATTTCTCAGATCCATGATCATCAGAAAAGTCCTCCTCATCGTCATCAGAAAAAGGATCGTCATCATCATACTTGTCGTTGGCGTTGCCTACGCCTTCATCGCTCGATGACCCATGCTGATTTGAAAGCTCCACCTTGGGATGATCCTTTTGTTCTTCCTCCTGGAAACTATCTGAGCTGTCTGAGTTTTCGTTTTCCATGCTTGCTTCAGATTGTGGTGCATTTTGAGATATCGCACTTGCTAGCTTTACAGGGGATGATGGTACTGGACTTGCATCCTGAAACTCGTCATCATAATCTTCATCCTCATCATCTTCATAGCTTCCTGAAGTGCTTGAGGAATCCTCCTGAAGTTCTTTTGGAGTGGGACGGCGATCGAATTCTCCAGGTTCAGCAGTTCTTGGGCGAGGAGCTTCTAGTTCAACTTGATGATCAGGATTTTGAGAAGGGTCAGAATTATTCGGATTCGCAGGTTTCGTAAAGTTCGCAACTGGGCGGGGCATTGCTTGAGTCTCTGGACGTTTTGTCATCGGGGGCGTGGATTTACAAACTGATTTGAGAGGCTTGGAGACATGTTTTGGAGAGCTTGATGTCAGTTTAGTATTAACTTTTGAGACTTGCGGATCAGGCCTTTTGTACAGAGGCACGCGCGCTTGAGCTGATTGGTTATACTTTAGGGGCTTTGAGACAGGCATAGGTGGAGGTTCGTATTTTGCCACCGAGTGCTTTGGTGGATCAAGGGCGCATCGAGGAACAAAATTCGCAGGGACGACCTTGAATACTACTTTATTGGGCGCCAGCTCCTGCTCCTTCTCTTCGAGTTTTCGCTCTAGATCAGCAAGGTCCTCCTTTGACAGTCTCATCGGGTCTTGTTCGAGTACACTTCGGTAGTCTTTTATTTCTGGTTTTGGGGGAGGTTTTCCGCGTGATAAAGTCATTCCTTTGTCAGAGATACGAAGGTGATTTAGCAGTCGCTCAACCAAAGATGGAGAATAAAGGGGTTCTTGCATGACCATGTGCTTATGTTCGTACAGAATACTCAAGACTGCCTTGCGGTCTACCCACTTCTCAAATCGCAACCCAGCCTCCACACCGCGAGCCCCGGCTGCGCGAAGGAGAACTTCTTCTTCATTTCCATCACGGATCAGAACCGAGATAGAGAATTTATGAGGGCCGTAGGTTCGCGCTGTACCATACACTTTCCGTAAGCTGAGTGCAGTATCTTCATTTGAATCGAGGCGAATACAAATACTCAGCTCCGAGGAGTCTTCTTGAATTTCTAGTTGTGCTTTGATGGCTCGACATGTTCTCTGCCAATCAGATGGTTTACGTTCACCTGTAATTGTGCGCCATTGACGAGCAGTGATAACGACAGCTGCTTCGCGCCCACTTGCTGGCTCATAGCACTTGACTAAGACTCCTCGAGCAGGGGTTTTAGTCTTGAAAAAATGTAAAGAATAAATTGTATCTCCTCGTTGATAATTGCTCATCATCAGATGATTTCCTAGTGTTACTGATGATGGGTCAATGTAAGGTTCTTCTTTGGGTTGAGATGACTGCTGGTCAACATTTTCGGGAAGCATCTCATCTCCACCAAAACTTCCAGAATCTTTGTCCAATTCTGTAGACTTTCTAATTTTAGAATTAAGCTTCTGGGCAATCCAACGCCTGTGTTTTGGTGAGCCTGTAACCACGTTTATGATCCAAGCACAAAGTGCTGCAATGGATTCATTGTTTGCCTGCAGGATGTTGTCTGGCTGGAAGCGAGTATCGCTCAAAAATTCTGCCAGGGCGAGGACCTTAAACCTTGGGATGGAGCCTGAAGTCACCCTGCATGCGGCATCCAAAAGTCTCCTCGCACCACGTTCTGGACCATCTTCGACAATTGCGTTGTGAATAGTCTCCCAGCTGAGATCTGTTGGAACTGATTTCCCTGGTGCTAGGAGAATAAGAACAGCAGTGAAACATAAACGAGCTTCTTGAGAAGGATTTTCTTTTCGCAAAGTATCCTCGAGTTCGTGTACATCAAGTCTCAAAGATGGAGCGCCGAGCTCTGAGGATCGCATAGAAAGTAGTCCTAAGCTTCCTTCATTCAGAAAGTATGAAGGCAATGGTACTTGTACAACATCTGCTAGGCCAGCTGCACTCAGAGGTGCAAGCCGTGCAGCCGCTGAACTGCGAGGGCGTCGCCTGTGTTTCGTGGAGGTTTGCAATCGCTTGCTCGGAATAGCTGTCACTGCACGTGCCCGATAAATATTAGTAGGATCAATAGTGAATGATGTTCGGACAGAGAATTGGGTTTTGGCATCTGGAAGGTTATTGAAAGAAGTCTTGCTTTCAAGGTGTACTGGATTGTTTCTGCTTCCTCCTCGGGGCTTAAAAGCTTGCTGGCGATTATCAAGATGGGGCGTAGACTTTGTACCTCTTTTTTGTTTGTCAACTAAACCCCATGTTGACTTTAAAGCTCGTACCTCGTCCTCTGCAGAGGCCTTCCAGCGTTCCAATACATCGGCTGAAGTCGTGAAACTTGGTTCTTGGTGTATTCCCATTGTAGGAGAGCGTGTTCGCCTGCGGCGCTCCTCTGACTGTAAACTTGCATCAATCAGCTCTCGGCGTAAGATATGTTCAACCTCATGTGTATCATTCTTATCCTCATCTTGATCTGGTGTATCTATGTTGCTTGACTCTCTGCCACCTTTCTCCTCTGTGGTGTCTATACATGATACCTTTTCTGTGAGCGATTTGGAAGCCATGAGTGGATTATTTTCGAGCTTTTGGCCCGTGACATTTAAAGCTTCGGCAACCTCAGTGTCCCGAGCTAGAAAATTAAGATCTGTAACCACGCTTAAAAGATAATTTTGACCTTTCCACAAAAACACATTGTTAAATCCTGTTTTAAGTTCACGCCATTTAGAAATCCCCTTAACAATTGTTACTGTAAGCTCACGTATTTTTTCCAGAGTCGTGAGTAGCATCTGTGTACTGATTGGGCGCTCTTGAATGAGAACACGGATTTTATCGACTAGGTCCTCTCGCTCAATGATTTGTGTCGTAATTTCGTCCTGAAGCTTGCGTAGCTCTGGCGTTAAATTGTACAGAGCAGCAGTTTTTGCAGGCAATGACTTTGTGCTTTCCGAAATCACGATAGTACTTCCAACGCGACTACCTGGGCGTTTCTTCGTCTTCGATGACTTTTTGGCATCCTGGTGGAGAAGAAATGGACTGGATTCGCGCATTTCAAAAGTATCAATGCGAGTGTTATCTGGTAACGCAACAGATGGATTCCAAGCAAGCTCGCGAGCAACAAGTATAGAGTTCCGCTTCGTCTTCGGGCGTTTACTGCCAACTTTCATTTTCCGCCCAATGCCCTTGATGACTTTCTTCCCAAGTTCTTCGATGAACTCATTATCCTCATATTCATCTTCGTCTTGAACGTGCTCCTCGTCATCGACGGCGCTGTCATGCGTGCTTTCTTCGCTTCGTATTAGTTCTTTTTGTGTACCCTGCTGCTGTGTCATTGCTAAATTTGAAGTGTCTTTACCCTCCGTAGCATCAGAAACAGACGACATCGCGATTCGATCTGAAGCGATTAAGCTTCAAGCTTCTTCACTGTCTAACCGCAAGCCCCGCCCCGGCGTTGAGCAGTTTCGGAGTAACCGGACAGGTCCAGGTGGGGTTATATTTCGCTACGAAGTTGAACCTTTCACTTGCAGCCAACGAGCGAGGTGAACAGCCTTTTATAACGTAGAGTACACACGTGCTAAAGTTGTGTGCTACTGTCTCTTGATACTTATATGGAGTTTAAGAGTGAAGTATGAATTGCATGCAACCTCTAAAACAAGGTATGTGTTTTATTCATAGATCACATAAAACCTGCGATAATTAATCTTCTGCTCCTGTCTTTTATTCAATGCCTTATATGTACGGACACTGCGGCATATTGTATCGATAAATCGCTGTATGAAATGAATTGTGTCTATTTGCATGCAATAATATCATACACACATTATAAGGATTATATCCTTACCTTTGGTTATTGAAAGCTTTTAAAAAAAGACTATATTATGTTTTGGTTTAAATACATTCAACGGATATAAATGGGTAAACAGGTTGTATATGCATATATAGAATGGAGAAAATAAATTTTATTTAGGTAAGTAGGTTCCAGTCCCTGTGCCGAAAAGGTCTACACCAACTTTTTCCAACGATAACTTCGATGCTTCATCGACGGCCGCCCACCATCGTGTGTATGTTGACCCTCGCGATACTGCGAATAGGTGTTTAGTTACGTACAAACAAACTTAAAAAACAAAAACAAATATCGTTTGATTAGTTGAAAATTTAACGAACTAACTATCTAAAAAATTGAGCTTTCTTCAGGGTTTCTTTTTGAGCCCTGGGACTCATATTCGGCGCTTGGTCCACATACTCGATAAATGTTTGGCTTATTGCGCGACAATGCTGAGGCATTAGTTGGGCCAACAACTTTTCGTCGGCATGATAGGCATATAAGCAATCTTGATAAGAACCGCCCTCGAAGGTGATATTCTCAGGAGATTTATCGAGGAGGGCCCTGAAAGCCGAAGCTATCTCCCCCTTAGTCGCGTCGTCCATAGTCAGCAAGGCTCGCGAGATCTCTTTAATGGTTTGCTTGACCAATTTACTGGTGTCTTTGGACACGCTTTCGCGATCATAGAATTTTCGAAGCTAACCTTTTTTTAATTTTAGTATTCTCTATATTACACTGTCGTATGCACGCGCCCACATACATGAAAAGGTACTGGGTTACTATAGACCAATTTTAACCTATATTTGCGTACTTTCTATAATTGTAAGATATTAATATTTTCTTTTAATTTTGCGCGAGAGCACGAAAGGCTTGGTCAAGCTTATCGAATGTACGATGTTGGGGATCCTCATGGTCTCTGATGTAACGGAGGGTTAGTAGACACGTTACATCAGCTACATATGTTTCACATCGAACCAAACTGATCATCTATGGCAAATCGGGTAACGAGTATTTCGCATGCATCTTAATATTTGTGCTCTGCGTCATCGAGGGTCACTTTGCATGTGCGTGCATTGATGTTCGTGCAATAACTCTCTAGAAACCTCGTGAGGTCCCAGTCAGTCGGAAACTTAATCTTTTCATTCTTTACAAACGCACCAAGATGTTGCATGAATGACTTATTCTCCGGGCCCTTGATCGTCAGCATAGCTGCGTTGACTTCACAAATGGCTTTCGCAAATTCCCCATCGATGACGTCATTGCCAATTGAAATAGTCAACCCAAGCACACATCGAGGCGAGTAGTCAACCATGGACGTTAAAAACAAAGGCACAAGGCTAAAAGGCAGGTTGTCAGTCTCACCAATGCTGAGCATGATGATGCCGTTCATCGCCAGACTTGACATGAAAATCGCCAATTGCTTCACTGTCTCTGGATTCACAGTTGATAAATGAAAGCTGCTCACTTCCAAGCACGGTGAGCCATAGAGATCGCAGCTCTCGATGCGTGATCCTGATGTAAGCGTCGATACCCGGATGAGTTTTAGGAAACCCTCAACGCCTAAAACTTGATTCTGCATCCTGACGACTGGTCCAAGCGCGCCGTCTTACAAGCTCTCATCCGCGTGTTTGATTCTTCCCTTTCATTCTCCAACTTCTGTAAAAGTGTTGGTATGGTAGCACTCATGATGTCACAGCAGGGCTTGCAATTGAGGATTTGGAATTGCCTTTGAAGCAATTGGAGATTTGCCTTCAACCAACCCTGTCTGGTGTCACGTGCGTCAAGCATAGGTCCAAAAATCATTTAGAGGATAAGGCCGCCCTGCGTTTGTCGTGCTTGCGCTGGACCTCGGCAGATGCCTCTCCGTCGTCTTCTTTTCCGTTAAAGAAAGACAGGAGAGCGCTCTCCGCGTCCTCCTTGAGCTCTGTATTCTTCTTCTTATTTAAACCCTCCAAGAATCTCCAATGAAAGTCTTGAAGCCTCTTCATTGGGCGGGCCCCGCATATTTTTTTCTTCTATTAATATAACTAATTTAACACTAACTAGTAGAAACTAATCAATTTGTTTACACTTTTTTTAAACAAGAAATAATTGTTCATTTTTTTTAAGAAAAAAAAAAGGAATCTGACTAATATAAAATTACTAGAGTTTATTCGTTTGAGTGATTTCAAGATTTTTAAGAGCCTCTTGAGCATGATAAATTTTGTCCAGACGCATAATCTCTTCAATCAATTCGCGCTTACGCGGATTGATCCATTTCGTGCGTGAGATCGTTGTGAGGTCAGAAACGCCAGTACCAATGTGTGGACACGATGCCCATCTAGGTGTGTACTTGCATTTCATACAAGTGAGGACTACCTCGATCTCGTCTGAGTTGTAGATAACATTCATCGAGTGTGTCTCTTAACAAACACACAAACAAAGATTGATAATGTATATATTTTTTTCAAGGCAACATATAATTATTGTTATTTTTTTTTATTCCGACTAGATAACTTGTATGGCTTCTACCATAGTGTTTATTCTAATCTGGACTTATCAGAAGAAAAAAAATGGAAAAGACAGAGAAAGTTTTAAAAAAGGTTAAATAAATAAATGAAAAGGAAATGTTCATCTTGTAGTGCAACAAGCACATTTGTTAATTTTATTGAAATGTTTTTTTTTTTTAAATTAACCTTAGTAAAAAAATATCTTTGAAACAAAAAAATAACATTTTTAAATCTTTTAAGACTGCTTTGTTCTTACTGTCTCCAACTCACGTCGAAGTTCATCAATCTCCCGATCTGCAGATTGACCGAAGGCTTCCTCACTCATGTCCGTCTTGCGCTTAGCCATGCCAAAGTCGATAATGACAGGCCTTTGAGTTTCCTTATTACACAGGACATTGCGAGCCGCAACATCACCGTGCAACACACCGAGGCTGTGGATCGCATCGAGAGCACCCACTGCCTCTTCCACAAAGTCATCCGTGATGTCTTCAGGTGACAAAGACTCACCAGCATACTTTGTTCCAAAACCGTACATAACATGATCATCAAACCTTCCATGATCGATGAACTCGGGGATATTTTCGCCTTGTAGCGATTCTAATTGCTTGTAGATTTCAGCTTCATATTCAAATGCGGGAATCTCATGTTGTTGTTTAAACATGTCCAGTACCTTCACCACATTGTCGCTCTTTTCTTCTCCTAGTTGGGGGAAATGAAAGCGAAATACTGGTCCCGTGCGGCCTTCTGGGAGATCACTAAACTCCCCGCGACGTATTGCCTCGAGCATGTCAACCGCGCTACCATCAATTGTATCACCGCTACCATAGTCACGCACATCTTTTTTATCTTTTGATTCCTTCGTTTCATGCTTCACGTCCCCGTCACTCCTACATTCTTCTGGTAGTTTCAAACGTCTTACGTCCTTGGGTCCTTCTGCTTCACCACCACAGGGAACCATGATCATCCCATCGATAGTTCCAATATCCATATCCGTTTTATCACCAGCGATAAGAATAGCAAGTGCAATAAGCTGCATCGTACTGATTTCTCCATTCTCAATGTCTCCTACCTTATCATATGTAACGGGTTCAGTGATGAGCAGGTTGCCATAACAATCCCTAATGAAAACATGGGTATGTTGGTAGTTCGAGTAAATGCCAACCAAGAGACCATTCAAGTACATATAGTTATAAAGTTGTCGAATGACCGAATGATCTTTGTGCCGTTGGGAATCGCAGCCCACACCCTTACATCCGCAATCACAGTATGCCTTACCGAGATCAATGGTTGGAAAGCCAGGACCTTTGAATTCGCCCGCGATCATCGGTTCCTGACGTCTTAGAAACGGCGAACGAAACTGCGAATCACCATCTTCTTGGATACCACGACTAATCATAAAGTCCATTAGACCTCGCGGCGCAGGGTCCCTTACAGATGAGGCGAACAGACTCATTGATTCAGGTACCTTCTCATGACCAGATTCTCTCATGGCCGACAATACATTTATCATGAGATAATCAAAAGGTTTTTCGACTGATTCCTCAGTACTTAACCTACCCACATCAACCATGGCTTCAAATGCCCTGTCGAAGTCGAGTCTAGAAGATAGTTGATTCAGGGTGTCAATGTAGTCTCGACGGCGGCAATAACGCAAGAAGTCTTCGATATACCACGTTTTCACTTTCATGGGCGATACAGGATAGTTGTCAAGGTTCGCAAGACTTGTAGCGTTCGCGAGAAGTTTACCCGCCTCCCACAACCTTGGCAAAGGTTGTTGAAACACCGTCTTGAGATCTTTCAGTTCTGAACCGCGGGGCAGATCAGTTCTCGCTAGCTCCTCGATTGCTGCTTCAGATTTCTGGATATATCCATCAATACTGACAAGGCGTTGTTCTTTGACACGAATGTCTTGCTTGGTCAGTTCTAAGGATGTTTCCGCTTTGAGAAGGTCGCCCATCTGACTCTTGTAAAGTTCCATGGACAAAGGTTTAAACGAACCTTTTAACCCATCATAGAAATCACTTTCAGTGATGGAGCCCTTTGAAAAGGTACGCAGCCAGTCGTAATCGTCTTCTCCTAAGGTTCCAATGAGTTTCCGTTTCAGTCTCTCACTTTCTTGCGACAACTCGGCACTTTCACCCTCGAGGTACCTCATTTGTTGAAGCGTATCATTATACTCCTCCTTTTTTTTCTTGAGCTCAGCTCTACCCGCCTCTAGGCTAAATTGAACAATGGTTGCCGGATTTACACTGCTCAACACTCTGCTACCTTCTCGGGTCGGTAGAATCATCCGAAATACCGAAGAGGTATCTCCTTGGCGTGAACCTAGTCTACCAATGGTACTGGCAGCTCTCTTGAAACCATTGAGCATGGTGTTCAAACGATTGTTGGATCCTCGAACGATTGGGGTCTGCTGCTGCTGCAAACTAGTATGTGATGTTTGGTGTGAAGCTTCGTCTAATATTTATACATTATTTACTAACGAACCCTATACGATGTTTTTTTTTGTTTCACACACCCTTATCATCTACCTAGTATAAATTCTAAGTTATTTTTTTTGTGGTCGCGTGCACGCGCTGAAAACTTTATTTGTTATCTTACACACTATAGTAATTTGAAAAAAATAAAATAAAATAAAAACTTACTTGTACGTACTATTACGAAAGAAAATCCGCGAATTGAGGAACCCTCGCTCGCCAAGGACAACTTTCACCAACTTACTGGAGAAATATCATCATTTGGAAGGAATGTTAAATTTTTTAAACCTTAGCTATTTTAATTTTTAGATCACCTTAGAACAATAATTGTTTCTTTCTAGTAGCATAGTGTTCAATATGAAAAGAAAATACTTATATTTGATCTAATTGGAAGGAAGCTTCCAATTAGATCATCTAGCTCGTGATGGAACACCATTCGTCAGCGCTTGCCAAGCTTGCAATCACGTTGTGCACGATGTTAGCGTGCGCTGCCATTGCCATGCACACCTCATGGTCTTTTGAGATGCACACTGGTGCTGGTAATCTTGGTCCCGAGATTCACAACGTGCGGCCTCAAGTTTTGCATGATGCCAATCTATACTTTGAGAAAGATCTTCCTCGGCTTAAGAGGCCCATGCATCAAGACCATATCAAGGTTTTTGTGGTTGGTCCAGAATCATCGGGAACGCGTTACTTGAGTCGCGGCATTGCTCAATTGATCGATTCCAACATGACCTGGGATGGGGAATTTCCCGTCTGCAAGCGCTTGCGTGAAAGAAATGTCGATCGCCCACGCACATATGATATTGTTCACATTTCACTTCCCTTAGGCGGCAGAAGCTGCGACGAACTAGACGTTGTGCGTGTGTCTCAAGATTTTGATATTTGTGAACTCGAGATGGCGTTCTTGTATATATGGGCTCGAGGCAAAGAAATATGTTGCTCTGCCGCCAGCAAGGTTGCTCGGACGTTCCATCGAAGCAATACCTTACTTGTACCATTTTAAATTTTTTATTTTTTTTTAAAGTTTTGAGCAGACAAGGATGAACTATAGCAAAACATTATTCCAGTTGAGAGAGAGATAAACAAAATCTTCAAGAGCTCTACAGAGCATGGCTTCGGAGGATAAGTTTCTCGTGCGCTGCGTAGCAGATCCACTTGATGCTGCGAAACTCGAGTCATGGAAATGGGTCAACCTCAAAAGGTGTAATGTTATAGAACAGCGCAGACCGCTAAAGCTTGCCTTGGGTTTCAAACTCCACCATGACATTAAACAAATGCGGGGAGAGCTTAGCCTTGCCTGGGAGCTCGTCATGCCTTTTGTTCAGGTGGACGACTTTTTGAGCTTGAGATCTTCCTGTTACCAGCTTTGCAATATGCTCAATGAACACGGGGAAGCCACAAGATGGTGGAGAACAGCGTACAACGCGTGTGACTATCGTCTTCCTTTTGGACAGTCAAGCTACCTTAGCAATCTTGCGAAGCGCTTGCATGCTCGCAAAAAAGTTCGTTTCGCTTGGGATGAGCTAAAAAGTTTCATGGGTCCTGGCTTTGAGTGGTCCTTACAGCCTCCTGCTTCGGAACTGTCAATCCAGCTATTTGAGAATACCCTCGGGAGAGAACTTGACTATGAACTCAGGGAGTCTTTATTGCTTCATGATGGTCAAATTGATGGACGTACAGAAGGACAACCTTTTCCACGTTTTTATTCGATCGCAGAAATGGAGTTTAAGATGCATGAAATGCGTACCTTATTTTCATCAGCTTTGCGAGGTACAACGCGAATCTTGCTAATTCCGGTTTCTGAAGGCAATGTATATTTAGAACTACCTTCAGGTGTAGTTTGCTTGCAGCCAGGGCTCCTAGCACAGTCGGCGATCTCCGTTGATCCATCATGGTCTGCCTATTTAACTGTTCGATGATACAAAGTCGAAGTTTTACATGAAATTTTGAAAGTAAAAAAGCAAAACAAAGAGCGATACATGAGCCGTTCCTCCGCCAGAACGCACCATCGCATAAGGATAATCTAGTGTAAAATGTATAAAGAGTGCAGATAATAGTTTACCCTGCTAACTTGAAGGAGTTACCTAAGAATGGCCAAAACTTGTGATTAAATCTATATGAAAATGAAGAAAGAAAAGTTATGCAATAATACATTGGCCCTTACTACCTCTTGACGACTCTTTTAGGTCAACCTCTGGGTCATCCTTTTCGTGATCGATAATTTCAGCTTTAACAATCTGGTGAGATACCTGGAACTCTGGCCTGGTCAGAGTTACTCCAGCCAGGTCAGCCGCAATTCGGTGGAAGGTACCACGGACATTCTCCCCCGACTTTGCAGAGAGAAAATATGTATAAAACTCGTTCTCATCAGCAAAAGCATTATGCTTTTCTATGCTTACGGTTCTTAAGTGCTCTAGGTCGCACTTGTTTGCAACAAGTGCCACATAGGGCATGGAGTTATGGTTGAAAACCTTCCGTACAAGCCGCATCCAGTCTTCAAGATTCTGAAAGCTTTGATAGTTGGTCACATCATACATGAGTACAATGGCGTGCGCTCCATAAATATAATTGGAAATCATTTTACTGCCGATTGACTGTCCACCAATGTCCCAAATTTGTAAAGCCACATTAATCTCACCAGGTAAAACAAGTCGTTTGATGAAGAAATCAAGTCCGATGGTTTGCTTATAGGTTCTTTTAAAGTGATCTTGAGTAAATCTTGTAGCTGTAGATGTCTTGCCAACACTTCCATCACCCAGTAAAATAACTTTAAATTGCATCTGAGTTGGCTCTTCCTCCTCACCACTATCATCTGCCGCTGTCTTTTCTTCGAAAAATGGCGATGGGCCGGTTGATTCTGTGTGTGAAGCGCCACGTTTCATTCTCCCGACCATAGAACTTGTACTGAGACGCTTCGGTAGAACATTTCCATGGCGACCAAGAGCAATAGCAGAATCACGCTTGGTCAATGCATTTCCAAGAGGGGTGGGGCTGAGGAGCGGCTCCAAGCTCGAGCTCTCTGGGGATTTTGTCTCATTATCAAACTTCGACTCCATGGTGCCGCACCGTGAAAACCTCTTCGATGGAAACCTTCACTTTGCTGATCTATTGACTATATTCCGCTTTGTACTGCTTGCTTGCTTATTGCTTGTTCCTGTGTGATGACCTGAACAATTAAACACCAGGTCAGCTTTACGACCAGCCTACACGTCCGTAGCCATAAATTGAAGTTTGGCCAAATATTGCGCTGCGCAGAGGTAGGAGCAAGAAGTCTGTATTATGTTAAACGTGAAAGTGAAAATATGTTGCTAGTATAGTTTGTGGACAGATAAACAGCCCCTTTGAACCAGTGAGCTACTGGTAGTGAGCAGACCTGTCTTTACAGGGGGAATGATAGCAACTCTACAATTACTTTATACAGAATTTGCTCTATAGTAGCCATTAATGCTTCCATGCAAGTATTGTCTTGATTAGCCAGCTTGCCTCGCTTTGTGCGCCTGAAGAATTTTCATGCAGATAGCCGTTGAACAACTTCGAATAAAGAGGTCCCATAATTACTTTAAAAAACATAAAAATTATTTTAAATATCACTATTGCGGTTTAGTGGTTTCTTCTAGTTAGAGTGAGGGGTAGATTAATATATTCCCAGGATCTTCCCTTATAGCACCCTTAAGTTTAACTATTTACTTTGTAACGCCGGGTTTCCCTACTGCCCCCTTCATGCACTCTCCTTGCCGAGGATGTCCATTTTGTCATGACCAGGTACGAGCGATTTTAACACTCAAATTTATGACATGCAAAAAGAAGACATTCAGTCTCGTTGGTTACACTGCCCTGACTGAAATCAGCTCAGCTTAGACACAGGAATCAACTTGGTAAGCAGCAAGCACCATCTCAATATTTACTGGAGTTTTTACTCAAGTAAAAGAACTGAAAGGATTAGTAGTACCTACCTTCTGACTACTAGCGAGAATGAATCTTCAGGACGATTTCAGCAGTTCAAAATAATCGTGCAAGAACCCAAAGACATGTGCTTGCTCAGTAGTCATGACAGCATATCTTTGATCTCTACTGATAAAGTGCAAGCAATCACTATGTATGTGCATGTGCATGTGCTAAATCGTAGGTACTTTGTAATGTACGTCGTTCAACCCTATCTGGCGAGTTTATTCGAGGACCAATCGAACCTCAATCGCTATGGATTCCTACCTTACACAATTCCTTCTCGGCCGCTTTAGCTTAGCTTGAGTTGTTCTTAAGCCCTCAGTAAGCGGCTAGCATATATTGATAGATAGTAGGCCTTAATAAGTGTTTAACAATAGAAAACAAGAGATCAGTTGAACGACTTGTGCATGGAAGTGAAAAGCCCATTTCCTCAAATCTGGAGACTCCATCACCGCGAAACCTGCAGCATTACCCTTTCACGATCTGCTGGAGCTGCAGCCTCGAACATTAGACGCGTTGGCTTGCTAAGGGTTGCGCATCTCTTTAACGTTGGCCTTACACAAGCAAAAAGTCGCACCTGGACTCCCTCCATTGACTTTCCTTTCTCTCTTCTCCACTTCTGTCTTTCAAGCCTAGGTCAAGGCTTGGAGCGGTGTGAGCCGGTGCTTGTGAGTCATATTTCGTGTCCGTCGCAGGGCCACTGTCAAATTCACACGACGAATATAGAGTCAGAGTACCGTCCTGGGATTTTCAAAGAAAGAAGGAGAAGAAACTTCGACTTGTGCTTTTATCTTGCACGTGCTGTTGATTAGTGATTAAAAGTCCGTGAAGCTTGAATAACTACCTACTAGTACCTGCCTACCTACCTGCTAGGTACCTACCTACCTGCTGCTGCTGTTATTACTCTGGGTGAAGTTTTGCAATCTAAGTTGTAGGACTCTGGCTGCTGATCCTGCAGACCTGGATTGCACATCAGTCAATGGAGTCAGAAGTACCTGGTCCCTAGGTGGTTTGAGCGCAGCGCTATTGATCGCAGCAGGCTGACGAGAAGGTAGTAATAGTGCAAGAACAGAGAGAGAGAGGGAGAGACAGGACTTCCTGCAACGTGTGCACGTGCAGCCTGAAGTACAGGAAAGCACTTCGGGTACAGAATTGAAGAGGCCAACTGGACTGACAGAAGTACGTACCTATGCGTGTTGAAATCAGTCAAAGCAAACATTGCAACCCACTTTTGAATAGAAAGTAGAGTCCTTACACTAAAAGTTGTTGACGAGAGAAAGCAAACCTCAAATCATTGTCGCTTTTCGTCCCTCTTCTGGAGGAGGGATCGCGGAAAGGAGCAAGTGAACCTCAGTTTTGCGCTCAGCTATATTACTGAGGTCTTACTAGGCATAGGCACTGGTGCTTGGTTTTGGTAGAGCTGTAATTGACAAAGAACGCGCCACGCGTCACAGTTTGAAGATTAAGAGGCGGATTATTGGTTTTTGGTCCTAGGTGCTGTTGACTATCTCAAGGTTAATATTAATAGCTGTTGACTTTCTCCAACCAAAACACTATTTCTCTTAGCAGAAGCCAAGCAGAGACCTTGAAAGTAAACAAAGTTGCTGATCAAGATGACCTACATGACAGCAAGTTTGCGATCTGCGCCGCCGCAGCGCTCGGATGATGGCGACGACTATGTTGTATCGGTAAACCCCGGGTTTGGCAGAAAAACACAAGATCTTACTGCAATTTTGCGCTCAGAGAAATCGAGCAAATGGCTAAGTGTCATCTCAGGTCAGAGGCGGACTCGTGACGAGATTGATCGATTCATTAATCACCACTTCAAAGGCCCCGATGGCCAAGGCCATAACCGCTTACTAGACAAAATCACTTTCCTGCTCACAGTCCTCGGATGTATCTTCATGACTTATTGCGTTGCTTCACCATTTGGTCGCCGGCTTATTCCATATGCTTACCTGATCTCTCTCCCAGTGTTGATTATCATTCGTTATGTCCAATATAAGCGGCGAAAGTGGCATTACTTTCTTCTTGATTTCTGCTATTGGGCTAATCTAGGTTGCGTCATATACATTCTCGGCTTGCCTTCGTCAGGAGTATTCTTTGGTGTAATGTTTGGGATCGTTAACTCAATCTTGCCTTGGACTATCATTGCGTATCGCAACAGCTTGGTATTTCATTCCATCGATCGTTTTACGTCCTTTTATATTCATGTGTTCCCCATGGCTGTGTTTTATGCTATTCGCTGGTATCCCAAAGATGTGGCAGCCTGGTGGTATGATGATTTCAACGTGGACGTTGCTGGGGCCATGCAAGAACTCTTTGATATGAACGAAGTCAAGTGGTGGCACGTTGCGTTCTTAATGACCTTTGGCTCTCTAGTGACATTTTTTGTGCAGCAGGCTATTGAGATTGTGTGGATTAATGTTGTCGCTCGCCAGCCATGCGCCCAGTCATGGTTGCGTGTTTATGTGGATCAGGAGTACATGACTCTGTTTCGATACAACTTGAGCAAGGAAGACAACGTTAGCTACAAAGTCCTAAACGCTCTTGGTCCCAATTATCGTTTGTTCATGTGGATGGTACTTAACATGGCATTTGCAAGCATGACTGTCATCCCAGCATACATTTGGTTTCGCTGGCAGTATGCTGCAGTTGCTTTCACATGCTACGTTTTTGCCATCGGTACCTGGAACGGTGCCAATTTCTATGTCGAGGTTTTCTCTCGTCATTACTATGCCCGTCGCATGACAGTCAAGCCTGACTCAGGAAAATCGTCTTTGGAAGAAGCTGAAGATGATGATGAAGAGAAAGATGATCACTCTGAAGCCTAGATGGAATGCAGTCATGGTGCATCGATCGAGATGCATCTCAACGCTGACCGTGATTGCATATAATTTCTTTCTCAACATTTCGAAAATTGCTACAGGTTTCCAAGTTTAGATGGACTACTTGCTGTTGGACAATTTGCCATTTTTCACATCTATTGTCATTCTCCAAACTTAGGCCCTAACAGTTTTGCTACTTTATCTTTTTATTTTTTCTAAATTTGAAATTCCATTACAAAAACAATGTTAGAACAACTAGCTTCAAAGTAATTAAAGTATTCCTATTAAACACCCACCTCTTTGCAGACTGGAGGATTTGAGATGAGAAAAATAAATTAATATCAAATCAAGAAAGCCCTAAGATGTACATAAAGCGACTATGACAAAAGAAGCGCTCCATCAGTATTACCATATGGCAAAACTAAGCCAATTGTTCGTAAAACTTGATATTGACCACTAGGTAAGCCTCCTGCATGTTATGCTGCTTCAGCATTGTTCTCTGCAGAGGGAGGCGCCACCTCTTCGTGCTGCACAAGAAACATGTGCGTAGCTCTTGCTCCAAGAAAGCATAAAGTCGCTAGTGTCGTCGGATGCATGATCAAAGCAAGATACTCAATAGAGGCCGTTGCAGCGAACATTGCTCTTGCAAACCACACAGCTACCATTGTTAGGGCGACGCCGCCGAGTAGAGCTCGCGGCTCTGTATAAGAGGACCCAATCTGGCTGTTGACGTGCTCAGTACTGTAGTAGTAATCAAAGAAAAGCTTGAGAAGAGCCACAGCAGCACCAATGAGCTGCTCTTCGAGTGTATGGTAGCCACTTGATGTGATAAAGTTCGTGACAAACATGAGCCAAACGATGGCGCCTAATACAGATCTTACCATAGGAGGAAACCGAGGTACCTCACGCTCCGCGTCAACAGAAAAAATATCGATGACTTGGAGTGCAGTTTCTATCTGCATATGAAAGTGTTGTCCCCATCGCGGGTTCTCAAAAAATTGCATCCACAAGGTTGTCAGCCTCTGGCCGATATGGCGTTCTGCATTCCTAGGGTCGAAATACAGTTCCGCCCCGTACAGAAAGACATGAACAGCGCCAAGCTTGATTGGAATATTAGAGTAAAATGCGACACTCTTCGCCATCGGTGGGAATGCCGGCCCCGGTTTGAGAGTTACATAATCAATTGTAGGGAAAAATAGCGATCCTATGACAAGCACGGTCAACATGCTTGCCGCCACGCCCAAGTGCGCTGCCCTCAAGCGAGGCCATTGAGAATCCACAGGCGTTATCAGTGACTCCCTCCAGCGGAGATCAAGATCATTCACAACCATTGCAAAAGATCCTTCGACTTCTCCACTACGAACGCCCGAACCTTGTATATTCCTGTTTCCTAGCTCACGCGAAGCTCTGCTGCCGCTGGATTTATGAGATCTGCGCTTCGCGGACGTCATCGCCACAGCTATTATTCCTCAAACCTACACCAAGGTCTAAGATCTCCACAGACACCAGTGAACGGTGCAATCAGCAACCAAGGAGCTCAACCGGTTCGAGCTGTCGGACTTGGAAAAGGTTTAAGTTTGGTATTTGGAGCTGAGGTGAGTCATTTGAGCTTCGCTTCTTTCACTCCATCTTTTTTTAAAGCTAGCTATTACTATGATACAAATGAAGGAAGGTATTAAGTCCCACTAGCTCTTCTTAATAATCACTAGGGGACTAAGTGTTCGTAGTCGATAATGTTGCATCAAAGCAATGAGACAACTGCGATGAAATAGCGGCTGTTCAAGTGTCATGGGAAATGAGGCTTGTCAGTAATTATCAACGTTGCCACCTCTTGGTGTGCGGCAGGGAAAGTGAGATAGCGAAATGCAACTCTCGCTGCGCTGTGATGATCTGGAGGGTTCTTGCGCGGATTATCTACGTTCTTCAGCTCTTCCGGCGTTGGAATGTAATAGATTAACGCTTATCGTGACATGTAGCACTAATTTAGTGGGTAATGGCTCATGTTTTTTTGCAGTTTGGGAGTGATAGACATTAGCCCGACCTGAGCAACACATAATGGACAACTCTCGCGCCAGGAATTTGATTTTAAAAGAAAATGTATTTCTAGTAGGACTACCAACATTCCGCAGAATCTAAACTATACCAAAAAAAAATCTTTCGATTGTGGAGAACTCTGCTGTCTGGCCATATCTTCAAGTGTGAACGACCTGTTGATCGAGGCGTGGAGACGGGCATCTAGTACTTCATTGTATTTGGTGAGTGTGGGTAGGTAGGTACGTACTTATCTTCTGTCGCTTGCATGACATTTGTTTTTGTTCAATAGCTAGTCAAGGTGTTACCTTTTAAAGAGAGCACAGCACGGGGTTGCTCGCACTATTCTGAGGTTAATGAAGGAAGTTTCCAAACATTGGTGATAGCAGAAAACTTTTAAAGGGGCTCAAGGAGGTATCTAGTCTCACTTTTATATCATAATCATTGAATGCGAAATAAGTATATGCGACTTCTATGTGTTGAGGAGTACTTCAAAAACGCCTTAGGCTCTCGGCAAAATGCAAGGGTATGTATTCGTAAAGTGCAAGAGTAATTATGCGATGAAGTGAATCTGTTCATTTTGTGCAGACATCTCTCTGGCGACCCTCTTAAAATATGCAGCAATTGCACGTAGCCCTGTGATCATTTTCTCTTGCATGCAATGTCTCTGTGCGCGCTCCTCGACTACGTATCTACTGATAAGCTGGGTCATCTGAATTGGGTAGCGCAAGTTCAAGCCACATTTCTTTCAAGCAAGTGGGATGTTTGTATTCAAGTACAACCAAAAAAATATCAAGCCGGTGCAAACATACTTCTAAACACTAGTTTATTTGGACTACACCTTTCTTTTTCATTTCTCTCCTCCTCTTCTTCAACTGGATGACAGAAGCTCCAAGCCAGGTGGCTCGTACTTGAGTAAAATCACGCCTCCCACGCGTTGTAAAAGACCGCGACAAACCCTTGCTTTTGTGTTGATTCACCAGTACCCAACCACCTTCACTTCTTCTGTATGCTTTGTTGTCAGTCTTCTCCATGCGTTAATATAATCAATCAAACGTTGATGTACTCCACTTTTTCTTGCTATTTCGATTAGCATTACGGGTCTTTTCATCAACTGCTGTGAGGTATATTCCACCGTGCCGGCTCCTGCGTAGTAGACGTTTTGGCGAACGTTACTAGAAATCTTCGATCCTTAATCCGACTACTGGCCACAAAATATTTCCCTATCGTCGTGTACGACCACTCAAAGTGCCGCCTTAGCGCCCTTTGCCTCCTGAATGGCCCTCTCCAGTGCTTCGGTGCTTACTTATAATGGACTCGTGTGAATCTTCTCTCTATCGTGTAAGAACTTATAGTGAGCGTCAGTATTTCTATAACGTCTTCTCTTCAACCCAAATAGTTGGTTTTAATATCCTGTTTCATGCCATGATCACCAGCCTCCTCAAGTTGCACAGTATCGTCCATTTCTATCGTGAGTTCTTGCCCGTATCATCGTATTTTTGCCGGGCGGCCAGGCGCATGCTCTCGGTCTCGTCCAAATGCATTTGATTCGCCATCAATTCGTCCTCGGTAACAGATTCTGAATACCCAGGACTGATGTCTTGGATCCTCGCATTCTCTGGCTACCCGACGCCGTGGCTACAATTGCCAGTTCGTCTCTGCAGCCGCACTGCTGTTGACTTTTTACTGCTTTCCTTCTTTTGTTGCCTTCACTCTCTCACTTTTGAGAGTGTTTTTCGGGGTGTGTACTACGAAGATGTACAGGTGCTACAGTTTTTCATTCCATTAAAGCGATAAAACATCAGATCGTCTTTTATTTCTCTGCTTTAATGACTTTCTCAATGAAATCAAGATTCTTGGTAGCAAAAGCATTAATCTAATGTGGAACACCTATACGAATTGGCTGCGCTAGAGAGGTTTGATTCTGTACCTAGCAAAAAAAAAGAAAAAGTTTGCACTAAACAGAACCCCAAATAGTAAGCCCCTTTAACTTTTCGAACCAGTAAGTGACCCAAAGATAGAAGGTTCCAAGACATAGCATCGAGCATGCCTCATCAAAAGTGTATTTCCTCTACAGCCGGTAGTTTCAAGGGCACTTTGCTTTCGAAACGAGTTTGCTTCTTCTCCTGTCCCTTTCCTCCATATCCAAATAAGGAAAGGCATATGCTTGATTCCTTCCCTAATAAGACGTAATCGTGTGCGGAGCGTAAGATATTCATTTCGAGGACGAATCTCTGCACATTGTGTTACAGATACACAACTTTATTACGTTCTTCAAAGTCTGAATGGGACCCGATTGCTAATGAAGCCACATACGAAATTTTGGAATGGCCCTGCAACTTATTTTGCCTTTGCATTTCAATGAACCAATGGGGACTAAAATCAAGATTGAAGATAGACGAACGATACCGTTTGAATCATACTTTCTGCCCACTGTCAGCTAAGCGGTCACAGTTTCTTTTCGTGATTGTGTATCGCTTTGGGGCACCTATTATTTTGATACAGATTTTGATTCACATCCCCACATTATAATAAAAAGAATAAAGAAGAATCTACCATGTTGACTAAATCTTTGATTCGATGGGTCAACCCCCTGCTCAAAAACACTTCATCGTCCCACAAAATAAATTGTCGCCGCAGTAAGATAACACGTGGGCATCTTCATAATCTTCATATTGGTCGAGCCATCCATTGTATCCTCCACGTTTCATATAATCAATGGCAGTCTTGGCAATTAAAAAGGAAACACATCGTTTAAAAAAAAAAAAAAAAAAAAAAAAAAACAGAAATAGTGTCCTTCCCCGCTCCAATGCGTACCAGCGAAAGCCCTCTCAAGACCTCGGGCACGTAGCTCTCGACCCCAAGCTCAAGAAGTCCCTCACAATCCTTCACATTTGTTCACAGAGCTTTGAGCATTGAAGTCAAGCATAGATTTGCACCCTTGAATCTAAAATAAAACTTTCGAGTTGAAGAAGCCCAAACATAAGAATTACTCTTATTAGAGTCTTAGTACTCTTTTGGTCTAGTACGGATTAGGTGGCTGATTGTGTGATGATCAATTATCAATCGCCAAGGTTGCCAAACCCTTTTCAGGAATCCTCGCTCGGCGCAGACTCGCTTCGCGGGATCGCGAGGAACCTAGGGGTACTCCCGTGGCCTTACTTCTGCCTACGTGGTGGTGCGGAGTTCGGTGGTGGCGCCATGAAGTTTGGTAAGGTCCTGTTGCAGGAGGCCGAGCCGGGCTGGCGCTATGTGGATTATGCGCAGTTAAAGACGCGTTTGAAAGATCTCGTGGAGAAGAACTCCACGCGGCGATCAAAACATGCAAACACATTTTCTCAGCAACTTGTTGAGGAGCTCCAGGCTGTTGAGGCATTTTTCCACGACAAGCAAGCACAAGCTCGCGAGGAGCTACACAGGTTGCAAAATGATCTTTACGTGTGCGAGGGATGGGTCGAGAGCAATTACCCTGATACCGAGGAACACCTTGAGAAAGTTTCTCAAGGATTTACAAATCTGGGTTTACTCGTAGCCAAATTACTGCACTATCTTGAACTCAATGTCACCGCTACCCGGAAGATCATTAAAAAGTATTCCCACGTTACAGGACACCACGCTGGGCCCTCGTTGCTCAGTGGGCCCGACATGTTTGACCTCGAACGCCTCTCGGACCCTTTCGAGCTCTCCGAAATTGTGATTGCTGTTCAAGCTGGTCTTGAGCGTTCCAGAATGCTCAGTGCTGTATTACGCAATCGCCAGGCCTCTCGTAAACTTGTATCCCCGCTTTATACGAGTGCTAGTGAAACCGCGAGGGTGTCTGGGGGTGGATATGGTTCGCTTCCAAGGGTGTCGCTTTCGCCAATCGGAGACACTGATGATGATGACTCTGCACCTGAAGATGCTAATCTTATGCCTCGAAGATCAGAGGCGCGACCAGTGCTCCGTCGAGGAGTAAGTACGAACTCTCAGAATGTGGCACCCGTGACCTTTGAGCAGTTTCTCGCTTCACAGCTTCTCGTGAGCGACCGCACGCACAAACACCTTGCAGCCGAACTTGAGCTCTCCCAGGCCCGTGTTAATAGAAAACCGCGTCTGGAGTACCTTCACAACATTGTTCAGCAGTACGCGAACAGCGCAGGCCGCATTCGACGCGGATTAAACGGGGAAGAGAGTAATGAAGAAGAAGAAGATGAAAGCAAATCTCTCATAGCACTCGTCGTAGGTTTGCTTCTGCTTGTGCTTTTATACAGCATTAATTTGGGCTCGATAGCCCCTTATAACTTGTTTTACGCCGAGGTCACCACAACTCCGATAGGCTCAAGTGCTTTCAGTTTTGCCGCCATTCGCCTGTGTTCTCTAGTATGCGTCATGGCAACAGCAAGCTCATCTCGCCGTGCCTTCCCTGCTGTTATTGTGGTCACCGCTATAGCGCTCATCGTGGGCAATTTACTCTATGCTAGCGTCTTTTCTACTTTCTTCGAACACGGACCCCGTGATGCGGCGGGCGACCCAGGTGACCCTAAGATTGTTGAAGACCGGGCTGCGCACACGGATGTCATGCTTTTGGCGGGGTTTACACTGATGGGCGTGGGTGGTTTTCTTCTTAATGTGCTCCCTGCACTTGCATGTGGAAGTCCCTCAATTGTGCTTGCTCACCGTGTTGAGAAAGTCGCCGGCATGGCAATTGCTACCGCTGCAATGGGCGATGTAGTTGGCCGCTCAATTTCGGCATGTACAACATCCTGGGATTACGCTGAAGAGGCCAAATTTAAGATGTTCTTGATCAATGGTCTTTCGTTACCAGCACTGGGCATTAGTGCTTTGTGGTTAGTTATCGTGGCATGCATGGTGCTCCCATGGGTCATTCACCTAATGTATCGCGCGTGCTGTGTTCCTGCGAACATCTCTGATATCGATCTTTCGAGCAATGACTCAAATCCTCTTTACGCTGGAATTTCGTCCATTCTTTCTGCTGACTACCTCAAGCGCTTCAACGTTGCCACTTACGCTGGTATCCGCGCCTCTGAATCAGCACCTATTCCTGATTGGACCTTTGGCTTAATTCTTTTGGGTGTCACAGGTTTCGCCCAGACCATGGTTGTCTGCGTGACTATTGTTAATCTTCAAATGGTTTTTTCAGCTGCTTGGCCAGCCATTTCTGTGATTGCGTTAGCCTCGTCCGTGGTAGTGCTACCGATGTGGTACTTGACACTCCAACTCGTAAACAGCCTTGGCGCTCGTTTCGTATTGAGAGCAAGTCTTCTAGCAACCGCAATTCTGACTGGACTGATGTTACCCATGAACGGCCTTGAGACAAGTTACGATCTCGCATACTTTTTAATTCTCGCATCTTTTTTGCACGTCTCTCTTATCATGCTTCGTTCTGTGTCCTCTTTTGGGCTGTGCCACCTTTTCGAGCGCGGAGTCGACGATGCGCCTTTGTCTCAATATGGACTTCTTGGTCCAATCATAGCTTCAGAGACCTCAAGGTACTGCGGTGAGGCCGCTGCTTATACTCTGCTGGGCCTCACTCTGCGCGAGACTGTCTACGACCCATTGGCGATGATCAATTATACCTTAGGCGCTGTTTTTGTGTTTCTAGCGACTTGTTGGCTTGCAATCCTCAGTCGATAAGCACAACCCGAGTTTCATGCACTCGATTAAGACTGCACGTGGCTCTGTTTTCAAATGACAGTGCGAATTCAATTTGCATGTGCGAGATCATGTTTGGTGGATGTCCTTTATTTTGCTTTTCTCGATTTTTTAAACAGCCACAATCAATGGTTGTAATTCACACAGGAGTAATTTGTCTTTCTTCTTTTTCTCCTTTCCTCGTCCACGGGGTGTTTCACCATAGTAGAGTTTCTGATTCGCATTGTCTCTACTTGGATACATTTCCAAATCTGACAACTGATTTCTTTTTTCGATGACCAGTTGCTCCATAAGATACTTCGTAAAGTGTAGACAAGTCAAGAACTAATGAGAATTTAGCTGATTATATTTGATTTCTTTATTCTTCCTAGATTGTAATATCCCTGCATACAAGTAATCATTTATGCAAGACTATAGCTTTCCCGCGCTCCCAGATATCTGCTCGTTCTTTCATTCAGCGTCGTCCTCAGGCTCCACAAGCAAGGTAATGTCGACGTTGTCATGAGCTCCTTTGAGAAGAATCATACCATTCCAATCAATGAAACCCTTTGTGCGAGCGGCCTTCAGCGTACCGACAATAGCTTCATAAAATTGCTGGGTTTTGTCGTCATCAAAAAGTACACCAAACTTGACGACATATTTGCCGTCTTCATTCTTCGCTCCAAGGCGCTTAATATCCTTCTTAATCTCCTCACACTCCTACACAGATATCACTCGCATTCCGTACCCGAATACAATGCATACCGCTACAACGTTAGTTGGTCTGGTCTCCTCTCTTCTCTTGTATAGGCAAAGGTGGTCCGCCGCAAGCCACGTCAAATTCTCCAGTCTCGGCATCCGTCAGAGCACCAACGAAGGGCTGTCAGATATTCAAGAAAGGCCATTCGCGGATACCTTGAGTGTTGCATGGGTGGGTCCACACTGCAACCTATCTACTTCGCTGCGCACTTACTTTATCAACTGTCTCTTGGTGGCCCATGGTTGCTAGCAAGAATCTCGCCGTCTCAAATGCGTTATGGATTTAGAGCGAACTTCCCCCTTCCTTTTATTTCTTTCCTTTTGCCAAAGCTTTGGAAGAAGTTAAAAAAAACAATTGAACATTTTCTAAAACACTTTTTTCTATTTTTCTGAACACCAGAAGTGAATAACACCTCATTCAAAATCTTGAGACATAACAGGCACTACCTTCTCTACCTCTAGAGAATGAAATACAGTATTATGAACTAATGAAAATGTTTTCGAAAAATTGGGCAGGAAATGTTGATACGTGCGCATTCGTGACTTCCACACGCACTCTTGGTACTTGTGATAAACTTCGTTCAAGATACAACAAGATAGAATACATTAAGATCATATTAGTGCTTTTAGTGCTTCGTCTATTCAGAATAAAGTCGTATCGAAATGGTAATTAAAAATATTCTGAGCACTCATCCAAACCACATTTTTTGAAGAAGAATCACTATATTGATTTCGAATTGAGCAAGATAATGAAACATGAATGGTTAGAAGCATATTCAAGGAGTGTTCCATCCAAAACCAAAAGAAAAAAATATATTTTGCTATAAGAAAACAACATCAATTCATTACGACAGGCGGCGTGCATTAATTTAGTACTCCTCCTCATCCTCGTCAAACTCACCCTCCTCCTCGGCGGTGGCATCCTGGTACTGCTGATACTCAGAGACAAGATCGTTCATGTTGGACTCAGCCTCAGTGAACTCCATCTCATCCATGCCCTCACCAGTGTACCAGTGAAGGAAGGCCTTACGGCGGAACATGCTGGTGAACTGCTCAGAAACACGCTTAAACATCTCCTGGACGGCGGTGGTGTTACCGACAAATGTACAAGACATCTTGAGACCCTTGGGGGGGATGTCACAGACAGAGGACTTGATGTTGTTGGGGATCCACTCAACAAAGTAGCTCGAGTTCTTGTTCTGAACGTTGAGCATCTGCTCGTCAACCTCCTTGGTGGACATGCGGCCACGGAAGAGGGTGGTGGCAGTGAGGTAGCGACCGTGGCGGGGATCGGCGGCGCACATCATGTTCTTGGCATCGAAGGCCTGCTGGGTGAGCTCGGGAACGGTGAGAGCACGGTACTGCTGGGAGCCACGGGAGGTGAGGGGGGAGAAGCCAATCATGAAGAAGTGAAGACGGGGGAAGGGAATCAAGTTCACAGCGAGCTTACGGAGGTCAGAGTTGAGCTGACCAGGGAAGCGAAGGCAGCAAGTGCAGCCAGACATGGCAGCGCACACAAGGTGGTTGAGGTCACCGTAGGTGGGGGTGGTGAGCTTGAGGGTGCGGAAGCAAATATCGTAGAGGGCCTCGTTATCGAGAACCATGACCTCATCAGCGTTCTCGACAAGCTGGTGGACAGAGAGAGTGGCGTTGTAAGGCTCGACGACGGTATCAGAGACCTTGGGGGAGGGCACAATAGAGAAGGTAAGCATGATACGGTCGGGGTACTCCTCACGGATCTTGCTGATCAGGAGCGTACCCATACCAGATCCGGTACCACCACCGAGGGAGTGGGTGATCTGGAAGCCCTGGAGGCAGTCACAGGACTCAGCCTCCTTGCGGACGACGTCGAGCACGGAGTCGATGAGCTCAGCACCCTCGGTGTAGTGGCCCTTGGCCCAGTTGTTGCCGGCACCGCTCTGGCCGAAGACGAAGTTGTCCGGGCGGAAGATCTGACCGAAGGGACCAGCACGGACGGAGTCCATGGTACCCGGCTCGAGATCCATGAGGATGGCACGGGGCACATAGCGGCCACCAGTGGCCTCGTTAAAGTACACGTTGATGCGCTCGAGCTGGAGGTCAGAGTCGCCGTGGTAGGAGCCGGTGGGGTCTACGCCATGCTCATCGGAGATGACCTCCCAGAACTTGGCACCGACCTGGTTACCACACTGGCCACCCTGAATGTGAACGATCTCACGCATGATTAATTAAAGTTTGTTAACTTGTTTGCAACCTGCATTTCCAAAAAAGAAGAAAAGCACAAATGAGCAAATGCATTCAATAAATGCGGTAGTCATGTTTCAAGACATGAATCAACATCATTCATTATCAATCATTTCATTCATCGCCAGAGCATTCGTATTGATCGAAGCAGATCAGTACCGACAGTGTCCATACATATGCAAAGCAAGGTTACAGTAACCCGTTAGTATTCAAGCTTCTCCAGTCTTTATTCAATGCATCGAAGGCAAACCCCTCTTCTATCTATGGCAAATAAAATACGTTGTGCTGAATAAATCTCCATGTGCGCTTATGTGAACGTGCATGCAGCAATTCTTCGACAGCACTTCAGAACCTTACATATACCGTAGGCTCGATCATCAGCAACGTATCGAGAAGAACCACCATGAATGACATCATCTTTTCCATGCAAGAATCATGAAAACTCCAGAATTCTACTGGAACCAAACACTACTAGCGGTCTCGCGCACGACAACGCCCCAGGATGGTCGCTGCTCGCACAACTTGCGTGACAGCTGCAGGTCTATCGGTTAAGAATAGTGTCGCACGGGTTCTTGCTGGGCGACGAAGGTCTCGTCTTGCAGGACGCAACGTACCGAGTAGCTCGAGAAGGCGGGAACGAGCTCTTGCTGCACAGAGTTTGCGGTTTGCCGTCTGTGCTCGGACGGTTATTGGTTTCCGTTGCGCGTTCTCCTCTGCCTCTCAAGACACTGGGGCTTTGTGGGCTCTTGTTCTGGTGCTTTCCCCTCTCAAATCGGTTCCCCCACTACCTCTTACCACTGGGTAATCTATGTGAGGAAAGCTTGAACCTTTACAGAGTGAAACTAAATCTCAACGCTACAGCCGCCTACTAAATAAGATAAAACCCTATGTAAATTAAATACAAAATATGTATATTAAAATAACGTTTTAGTCAGTGGTGTGAGAGGTAATCTATGCTTCGGAATTGTGCCCATAATTGAGTGGAGAGTATCTGGGATGTGAGGGAGGTTCACTGGGCGAAGAGGGATCTCCGTTAGCTTTCTCCAAAAAGCGTTGTGGTTGGAAACTCCCTTTAACATAGTTGAATGGAAATTAAATTAGAGCAGTCCTTCAAGTTGTCCTTTATGGTATTCGTGCAAGAGAGGAACACTCGGGCTAACCTTTTATGCAGAACCGCCCCTGGATCCTTTCCCTTTGCAAATATTTCTGTTTGTGATTTCTGTAATGAGTAACGAACGAGCGCTATATATATAAAAATTAATTTAAATTAAAAATTCTCTTTTAAAATTTTCTTTCTTTTTTTGTAATCAATTAGAAAAAAATAAAGATAATAAAATAAACAATAATAAACAACTCATTGTTTGTCCTGATAAAAACGTAGCAACTTGTTGAAGAAGTCTCACTGCAGACCTTTCGGTCATCCGCTCACTGATTGCAATCTTTCCAAGTGGTGCCGCTACATAGCCATCTGGCGTGAGAGCATAGCACAGCAATCGATGAAATAATATGTTATCACCGTAAAGATGTTAAAAAACCATATCAACTGGTACTTCCTACCCAAACTTTGCCTTAAACATCTTCGGACGAAGCTGCTGTTTTAAGAGTGGAAAAAAGATGTAACGTACAAAGACCGCCTTCAAATTTATACAAACGATGGTAGCTGTAGCCAGCATTTACAAGTGACAGTCTCGTTGAGGATCTAGATTCTTCGAGGCGATACCAAGTGCGAAATCGACAGAACGGCATGGTGCTGACAAAAACAGCTTGCTAGATTTGCAGTTCTTTCGAGTTTCCTCTGTTGTGCACACTGAAGCAATTTCTTCGAATTTGGTTAACCGGTATCAGCTTGAAGAATTGAACTCGTGCTTATCCAGGTCGTGGTGCTTTGAGATTTTATTATATTTTCATGAAGGAGGACAAGAACTCCTGGTCTAAGATCCACGAAACGGAACGAATAGCTCCCGAATATCATGAGCACGGCCTTTCCCATCTGCAACTGACGGATCAAGTCTAAGTTAGTCTCAAACTTCAATAGAGGATCTATTGCAGCGAACGCAGCATCTTTCATTAGCAACACTCTCCGCGCTACCGTTCGAAATGAGCGCCGAAAGAAATCGCGATCATAATTATTTTCATTTTCTAATTTTTTAATTTTCTTGCGAACAGAACCAGCAGTCTATACGGCTTGACTAAGCCCTTGTTAAGGGATCTTATGACTTATTGAAATGTACGTTACGAAATTCCAATGTCCAGTAAGGTGTGAACAGAATTGCAAAAAACATTCATGATAGATAGAGAGAACAGTTTGAAAGGGTCCAAAATGGTGCTGACAGCAATGGCGAGAAGAACTGCAACCATTACCTAGCTAGCAACAATAATTGCTTCTGAGCGCTATATCATCATAGGTATTGATTTATCAGTAGCTAGATCAACTGTAGTGTAATAGAAGATTGCTTGGCACATATCAGAAAGAAAACCTGGGCTCGATGAGCTCTGGAGTCACAAAATTTTCCTGCTACTACCAAGCTCGACAGGGGCTAGGCAAGTCAGTCGGCAACTCTGAAGATCCAATTGTCTGGATGTTAACTGTATTGAATTGTGTTCCGTGTTTCCCAACAAGCAACAGAAGTAGCAGCCAGTACTATAGTATGAAATCAGCCTAGAGAAGCATACTGCCAGTATAATGGTAGGGTGCGGTATATAATATGTCTTGGTAATACTCAATGTTAACAATCGAAACGGAATGTTTACAATAGCCAAATGCAATCGGACGACGCTAGTGAATGTGTGAAAAGCTCCAGCTGTGACTTGAATTTCCTTTGTTAGGTAACACGCATAGATATAATCAATTTACCTCCAGCTTTCTAGGAAAGACGCGCCAACAAATATACGAATGTTGCTATAGACATAGATAGACTTCGTGGTACTGTTAATTAAGCAAGTTGCTGGTGGACTCTGAGCTAGGTTTGGTGCAGACTTGAGCTTAAAATACAGGCAGCGCTGATGAATTCGGCATAGATTGCAGTCAAAACACAAGTTTAGAGAGCTCTTTGGGATATTCAGGGAGAGGCTCTCAATGTCTCTGCAAGAAAACCTGATTGAGGATGAGTTCTTGCCTCTGGACGAAGGGAGCGCATCGGATCCCGAGAACAGCGATCTCGGTGGCGAAGATCATGGAGAGCCGCGCACAGTTCGCGCGATACGATTGCATGACCTTCAAGAGCGTGTACGAGCGCGACGCCGGGAGCGAAATGAACCACACAAGATATTGCTGGAAGCAGGTAAACGCCAACTTCGACAGAGGCAAAAACAAAAGATCTTACAAGACCGCATAAATGGTGCTGTGCAGAAGTTTGATGGCGTAACACAGCTTTGTATATCAGAACAAAACCAATTCCAGAGTGTCTTTATCCGACGAAGTGAGCAATCATGGGACATTGCCAAGCAGCTCCGCACGATGGGGACTACTGTGCGTCGAGCCGCAGAAGGTCGCAAAGAGTCTCTTGGAACTTTACAAAATCTCGAGCAGCGAGTTCTTGACTTGCGACAGCTTACAAATGGTACTGAAGAAACCCCTGGGAATAACGAAGATAACAATGAAGTGAATGCTACAGAAGAACTTCAAGAAATGGCAATGGCTCATATTCGACGTGGTCAAGAAAGAAAACGTATCATGGCTGACGCAGAAGTAGACGCAGAAGTAGCAATGATAGATGGTGCAGATGCAAGCACTACTGGATGCCCCCATTGTGGGCGGGTTATGCTTAAGGAGTACATAGAAAACCACGTTTTGGAGTGCAAAGAGATGCAATCACGGCCCAAGTATCCTCGCGGGCAAGGAGGCAAAAATGCAATACCGGTAGCGGCCTCAAAATATCGCGAACTTGAGTTGAAAATGCAAATGAAAGCACGTGAACGTCTTGAGTCCTTTGATCAAGTCAAGCGGGCTTCGTTTCTTGCAACTGTACTTACTTGCCCTGAATGTGGTAAAGGTATTCTGGCATCTCATTTGCAAACTCATCTAAGAAAATGCCGTGAGCAACAACGCATTCGAGTCTTTTGGGAGGAACAATCGCGTTCAGGTAAACTTAAGGATCCAGCACGAAGAACACTTGCAGAGCAAGCAGAACAGCTTGGTGTCATGAAGCCTTTACCTCCACAGGATTTAAGACTTGTATCAGTGACGTCTGACTCTATCGAGCTCGCTTGGGAGCCACCGATTTTCACCGGAGGCTACAACCTTGATATACACGACTACATCATTGAGTATGCTGTGCAAACTACACGCTATCATCGAAAGAAACCTATAATTGAAGTAACTGAACAGCCCGCGGTTTCTACTTCGAGGTTCTGCGCCTTAATTCCTGTGAATCCGGGACATTTTATACTTGATAACCTCAATGCCAGCACGTCCTATACGCACATTCGTGTGCGAGCTAAAAACAAGGCTGGTTTGAGTGAGCCTTCAAACGAGGTAGGGCCTATTGCGACAGATGCACCAGTTCAACCATCGCCGCCACTCATGCTAATGCTTGCTGCAGCATCTCAAGAGTCTCTTACATTTGTGTGGAGTGACCCAGTTAACACTGGAGGGGCACCGGGTGGCATCAAAAGATATGAAATAACCTATGAAATGATTGATCAACAAAGCGTCAAAGATGAACGCGAGCTACGTCATATGAAAAGCTTTGTTGAAGCCCCATGTCTTTGTTTTGTGATTGATGGTCTCAGTGGGCATAGCAAAGTTTGGAATATTAAAGTTGTGGCCGTCACTGAAGGCTTCAATAACCAAGGAGACCGTTTTGAGCTGAGAAGCGAGCCATCCAATCTAATTAAAGAGGTCACTACTCTAGAGTCTGATAGGGAGGATGCACTGCGGTCAGAAATTAGGCGTATATCATGCGCTGCAAACAATTTCGTTGACTCTGCAGCTTACAATGGTTTTGCCCAGAGATATCGTAAAGATGATCTTCTTACTAAACTCAACAAGGATCTTTTAGCTATGGAAACGCAAAAGAATCGTCGTGCGAAGCCTGTACACCGTGTTTGGAACGCATTTCCACCTGACCTTCTGTATAAAGCCTTTGGTATGAATTTGAGACGGGAGTCTTTGCGGACTGCTACAAGAAAGGGGAAGCTACGTCGGGACCATGCAAGGGCTAGTGTTCTAGAGGCCAAAAAGGTTCTTGGACTCCCTGAAGCTTGGCGTCGGCGCCGCCATTTTGAGTACAGGATTAAAAAGCACCAGGAAGAGCTGAATCAACTTGAACAAAATCGCAGCGAGCTCATTCTCCGAAGGTCAGTCCTTACAAGACAGCTTGATCAGGAGGAACGCAGGGCTTCATCACTACATGCTGAGTTAGATCGTGCAAGCGCTCATACAGGCGAGTACCTTGATAGTCAAGTCATGCACGGCCGGATGCAACGTTTTCGAACTTGGGCTTTGCGCGATGCTTTGCATGTAGAGATCCGTGCTATGAATGAAAAGCTGGCGATCGGAAAACGGGAGCAAATTGAAATCGAACGTAAACTGCAATCTCTTCGTGAACGTGTAGAGCAGGTTTCAGAGGCGCTCAAAGACCGCAAAGCGCGTCTTGTCCTTTTCGAAAAGGAAGTCTCTCAGCGAGAGAAGGCGCTAGATCGCGTGCGAGGCTGGCGCGAGCGTATTCAATATGACCTATTTCATCGCTGGGCCGAAGTTACGCGTCTTGCTCGTTTACGCAAGGGTCGTTCGTCCAAAATTGTCTTTCGAATGCAAAATCGCGAGCTCTACCGCGCATGGACAACATGGCGTGGCTTCGTGCAAATGGAAATTGCTCGCGAAAGCAGGCTTAAAGAGCTATCAGGTACAGGTTCAAGTTTACTTGAACAAGCTCGTCTCGATCGTATTAATCTAGAAGGTACTACTGCCGAAGTACTATTCTCACTTCGTACCACTGCTGAACACTTGGATAATGTGAAGCATACAGAAGCCCAACGAAAAGATATCCGAAAGAGCGCTTTCTTTAACATTCAGGAGGACACTATCTTAACGCACGTGAAAGAGACTCCAGAGGAGTTTGCACAAGACCTGGTCAAGCTTAAGCAAGGAGAGGCGTACCTGTCGATGGCGAACTACGAAAAGGCTCATAAGTGCTTTGAGGGTTATTTGAAAAAGCAAGAAGATCGCGACATGAAAAACCAAGGGGAAGAAGCTGCTCTTCGTAGTGGCTGGGCAGACTTTAAAAGGTCTCCTGAGGAAGAAAAAGAACGCCAAGAAATACAGACTCGCGAGCTTTTACTTAAATGTGAGTGCTATTTTGGCATGGCTCGATGTATGCAAAAGCTCGGGAGGCTGGACAAATCTATTGTGAATTTTGATCGCATGAGATCCTTAGCAGTCGAGGCCAAATCAGACCGTCTCAAAGGTTTGGCACTGCTAGGAGTGGCACAATGTAACAGCGCAAACTCTTTTCACAAAATTGCTATTGAATTTGCCGATCGTGCACTCCTTGTGTTTGAGGACCTTAACGACCGGCCGAACCAGGCAAAGGCGTGCCGGCAACTCCAGACTTCGTATGGAAATATCTATGATGAAGAGAACAGTCTGGCCTTCGAAAAGCGAGCCTCGACGCTTGAGCTGGAGCTTGAGTCCAAAGTGGAGGACACTTTTCAAAAAATCAAGGCAGCTGAATTGAAGTTGGTATCAGTGACAGCTGATCGCAGTCAAGTGGTGAATCTGGAGCTTGTTTCGGCCTTTGTGCCAGACTTACGCTTAAAGATTGAAGAAAGGCGTAGCAAAGTAGAGGAAATTCTTGCTGTTGCCAAGGCATACATGAGGTTGAATGCATCTGATTCGAAGAGGCTTGAAGAAATCAAGGAACAACTGAAAATTACAAGGGAGTGCAACGAAGACGAGCTTGATTCAGATTTAGTGCATGGAATTTTACAGCGCTTCAAGGTGAAACAGCTTGAAGATAACCTCGAACATGAGGCTGAAAGACTCGAAAAAGAAATCGAGAGACGCAAGGTTGAGGTGAAAAACGCCGAAGTTCGTGCTAGCAATGCTTTAGACGATATGCAAGGACTTGAGCAAGATTTACGCATTGAATTAGGCGACCTTATGCGAAGAACAATGATGTCTCGGCAGCAGTTCCGGTACGTTGCCCTAAATCCAGTAAATGTACGAAGTCGAAATGTGGCTGGAATGGCGACAGGAGGCGTGGAGCGTCTTGCTGCATGTATTCGAGATTCTATTTACATTTTCGATCTTCGGGACGGCGCTCTCTTGGGCATCCTTGATGGTTCAAAGGTGCCCTTACCAGCTAAATTTGCGGCGAATCGAAAGAAGAATCCGGACTTACCAATTCCTGGCCATCATGGGTCTATTACTGCGCTAGTTTATTCGGAGAGGCGTATTATAAGTGGTGGAGTGGACCGAATGATTCGTGTATGGGAGGATCGTCGACCCTTTCGTTGTGAGCTATTGCTACGAGGGCATGAGTCTACAATTTGGAGCTTATGGGCCGATCACTCCAAGATTGTCTCTGGAGATGCAGAACATTGTGTTCGGGTGTGGTCTCTCAAACAAAGGGGTTCATGCGTACGTGTAATTCGAGCACTTCACAATCGTTCCATTACATGTCTTGATATAGATCATTATGCGATGGCAACTGCAGGCCCAGACATGGAGGTTCGTGTATGGCCCTATGCACTTGATCCTACAGCATCTGCAGATCCAAAGCAATACTGTAAAAAATTTATAGGACATGGCTGTCCTATCAGCTGTATTAAACTCACGGCCACGGAGTTAGTAAGTGGGGGAGAGGATGGACGTGTTTTTATTTGGGATGTGGTGAGTGGCACCAGATTGCATATCTGCCTGGGCCACACAGGTCCTATTCGGGCTTTGCAAGCTGACGCCACCAAGCTTGTGAGCGCTTCTCTAGACAAGACAATCATTGTCTTTGATATATCATCTGCGAATCCATTGCTTACTCTGCGTGGTCATGATGACAAGATATTGGGTATGCAATTTGATTCATATCGTGTTCTTTCTGTATCAGCTGATGGTTGCCTTCGATATTGGTTCTGGTCTGGTAACAAAGACGAAATTCTACCTACGCAGGACAAATTACATGTTTTGCAAGATGGCGAGACTTTGGCCACTCTTGAGAAAATTTACGGTGTTCCGTCTAAAAAGCTTATGCAGTGGAACAATCTTAAAGATGTCGGTCGCACTCTTTATGTTGGCATGCGTCTTATTGTTCAAAAGGCACATTTGACAAGTACTCTTCAGGCCCGGCCACAGCACTCTATTGTTTAGATTTCGGTGAAACGAAATCTAAAGAATTTCTACAATAAACCTGAGTTGCTAATCTAGATAATCTCAAAGATTAAAACAAAGTGTCTATTGCCCTATTGCCTGCTTTCGTTGCAAGAGCAGGTAGAAAGTGCCCTATTCTTTGATATGATATTCTGATGCCTGGTGTGAAATTTATTGTGCACTAATACTCCTATCTTTTACTAACTACCTCCTAACTACAAGACGGTAAATTTTGTAAAATAAAATACTTTTCCTAGGTATCCCTTTGCGTGGGTTTAACTAGTTGCACCGAGTTATCTGATTTTGATCAATATTCCCTTTCTCCACGCACCAACCAAGAGTAATGAATTCATGAAGTAAGGAAAACAGGTCGAGAGCCAAACCTCAATTTGGAGACGGGCTCATGCCACCTTCTATCATGGATAAATAGTTAAGAGACCGAGGAGATTCGTCGTGAAATTAAGCAATTACCTAGAATAGATCTTTTAACCATCTATTTGGTTTTTTCTACGAGGTACCATGTACTTGGTTAGAATTGCACTTTGACAACCTGAGGTCAAAATCGTGAGAATTCCAAACTCATGTCTCCCCCGAGTAATAAATAACTTCAGGGATGCCCTGGGTGCTAGATTGCTTATACATGTACCATACCTACTCTCCGGAAGGTAAGTAGGTCCCTGCCAATGTTGCGAGCTGGGGATCATATTTGCTTGAACTTGCCTCTCCTACTCTCAAAGGAGGCTTGAAAGAAACCTTGCTAGCTATATTAATTCCCCTTCCTTTGAGGCTCTTACATCTTGGCTTTCCATGAAATGTCATTTTGTAACTGAAGAAATGGAAAACACAGCAAATTGGTGAGGCCCAGCTCGAGCTGTTTGGTCTTCGCTTCTTTTATGGCATGGCCTCGCGACCATTTTATCTTCACGTCTTTTCTTGCAAAATGGCTTCAGTGCTTCGCAGCGGAGCCATCTAATGAGCACCTGATCACAAACAATCGTATTCCTTTGCGAGTTCGCATGCTCATTTGGAGAAGGCTCCATCGAGTATCATTATCATTCATGTGTATGTGTTTTATTTTCTGAGTTCATTTTTAGATTTCTTAATTTTTTTTTAACTGTATAAAAAATTTAAAATTCGTTTTTTAAAATTAAAATTAAAGAAAAAAACCAACAAAAGCCAACAAAACAGAACCAAAAAACAAAACAAAACAAAACATCTTTATTTATTTTTCATACAGAGAGTGGGAAATATACATTTAGGCCCCGCATGCGATACACGAACCTCTACAGGTGCCACTGGCAATGCGTACTCATCAGTGCGAGCAAACTAAATCGAAATAGAGTAAATTATAAACAGGAAGGGCTCTGGTCATTGAGCATGGCTGAAGGCGAGAGTTTCTCAACTTGATCCCCATTCTCAAGCTGAGCATCCTCACTCTGTCTGGTAGGAGGCTCGTAGCCCTAGTCAGTAGGTAGCAGGAGCCTACCTTTTTTGTGAAGGAACATGCACAACTTTTGAAGAGAAGCCTTTACCTTCGCTTCTTCGATGAGAGTCTTCCCCCGAATCCCCTTCTTCTCTGTCATCTCTCTCTTGTGCCTTCCGTCGCCTGGATGAATTTGTTTCCTGTCCACAGAAAGCAGAGCGAGGCTTTCTCGTCTCCACGTCACGGCATCGGCATCTTGAAGCGTATACTTGAAGCCTACCCGGAACTCGCTCCTTCAAGAACGCTATCAACACAAAAACTACCGCCAAGCCTAGATTTAATTCGAGGCCACTCAACCCGCCTGCCAAGGAGCCGAGGAGCTGGGACTGGTGCCCATGCATTTATTTCTTCGAAGCTTGCGTATCGTAGGACGAATTCCAAGGCTCCAATCATCGGATCAGAAGCCACTCTTTCTTGCTGTCTATCGACCCTTCGACTTGGGCAAAGGCAGACTCGAGGCGAAACGATCTCTCAAGCGTCAACTTTTGGAGACCAGCATGCAAGTTGGCCAGCCCGCTGAGGATCTGGGTTCTTGGCACAATTTGACAGTTCATGACTGCCTAGCTAAGGTACTGACTGCACAGTTCCTGTTCCTTCGTGGCATTTCCTCGTATGGCATTGCGTTGGGCCTCGACTCCAACGGGCGCTGTACCTCACCCTGTCTGTACTTTTGCAAAGCTTTGGTGACCCACGAAGCTTCGGAAGGAGGCGCACCACCTCGAAGAAGCCCCTTGCAAGAGCATGGTGGCCTCGCGTCTCCTTCTTCATCGGGTAGTCTGATGATGTGACCCTTGAAATTCGTCCTACGATCTCCAAGATCCCGGCGGCACGGGCTTTCTTCTTCGCGGCACCGCACGCTACGCTCTCCGAGCAATGGCGGGCACTTTGTCCTTTGGTTTGAGGTGCTGCCCGGCTGTTGGGTTGCTTTAGAATACCCCGCGAGGCCTTCGAGGAGAGCTGGTCTTGTCTTCGGGACATCATCTACTTTCTATCTTCAAGTTCCATGGGTCGAACGTCGGGAGCTGGTTCTCAGGGAGATCATTCCTGTTCAACTCCGTTCAAAGTTTACCCCGCTTTCACCGCGGTCCTCGAGATCTTCGCCTCCATGGAATCGCATCGCACGCTACGAGTACGTACCTCTCCGGGAGCAAGGTCGATGGAATTGCAATCATACGGGCACAGACAAATAGACAGACAAATAGACAGACAAATAGATGGATGGATGGATGGATGGATGTACCTACGATCAACCAGCCTACCAGTTGAGGCCACGCCTCTGCACCTCGCCGCCTCGCTTCTCGCCATCGACAGTCCAGCCTAGCTAGCTCGCCTTCGCCGCAGCTGCTGCGCTCTTCGCTGCCCTGCCACGAGGGGTGTTTATCTATGTCTGCATGTCTGTATGTATATGTGTATTATGGTCCTCAGCGTGGGACAGTCTGGCCAAGCTCTGCATGCAATCCTCCTTTCAATCAATCCGTCAATTTCTTCGAGCACTGTATGAATAGTAAGAACAGATCTGTCTTTCCCAAAGCGTCGCTGAGAACCGACCGGTCTTCTGCGCTTTGATCCTTCTTCGCCTTTTCGAGCCTCGGCACTTCATTCATTCTTTGCGCGAGTTCGCTTCTTCTGCGTCTCTGCTCTCGAGTGCCACGAACTGACTTGAACTCACACCGTTAGAGAACCAACTATCAAACAAACAGACAAATTCAAACAACCAAATTCAAACAACCAAATTCAAACAACCAAATTCAAACAACCAAATTCAAACAAGCAGAACGACCAATATTACAGCAAAGTAGAAGGAAGTGCACCCTCTTTCTCTTTCTCTTTCTCTTTCTCTTTCTCTTTCTCTTTCTCTTTCTCTTTCTCTTTCTCTTTCTCTTTCTCTTTCTCTTTCTCTTTCTCTTTCTCTTTCTCTTTCTCTTTCTCTTTCTCTTTCTCTTTCTCTTTCTCTTTCTCTTTCTCTTTCTCTTTCTCTTTCTCTTTCTCTTTCTCTTTCTCTTTCTCTTTCTCTTTCTCTTTCTCTTTCTCTTTCTCTTCTCTTTCTCTTCTTCTTCTTCTTCTTCTTCTTCTTCTTCTTCTTCTTCTTCTTCTTCTTCTTCTTCTTCTTCTTCTTCTTCTTCTTCTTCTTCTTCTTCTTCTTCTTCTTCTTCTTCTTCTTCTTCTTCTTCTTCTTCTTCTTCTTCTTCTTCTTCTTCTTCTTCTTCTTCTTCTTCTTCTTCTTCTTCTTCTTCTTCTTCTTCTTCTTCTTCTTTCTCTCTTAGATTCAATGAATGCCCGAGCACGTGGCGGCACGCTGCTTCCACTTGCGACTGCCTCGTGTTCTGCATTCGCGTTCGTCTCTTTTGTTACAATCGTTTTAAACGTAAAAAAAAGGAATTCAGATGAGTTTCTAAAAAACCTCATCATCGATCTCTATTCTGTTCAAACTTACAAGTTCGTATCGCTCTTCTCTTCATCACGTTCACAGGCATTTTAGATTTATTTTATTATTTTTTAATGTTAAAATTAAACAAAACAACAACGACAATAATAGTAATAGGCTGAAGCGGTTCTGTGAACTCGAGGGCAAAAGTGTTCGCGGCCATAGGTTTTGGCCCTAAGGGCGCTGTCTTTCATGTCTTTCAAATTTTCGTCTCCTGCAATCGATCGCACAGCATAATATATAATATTGGGTATTGCATATGAGATGCATACTTTGTCGTGTAGACAACGCGTGCCCTTCGTTCATCTGTTTTCATTGAAGAAAAGTTTCCCTGCCAAAAACAATATTTAAAAAAAGAAGTTTAAAACAATTGAATAAAGTTTTAAATTTATAGCGATCGATTAAATAAACTGTTATTTAATCGCGGAAGGGAAGGGGGGTAATTACCGGAACACGTATCACGAGTTATTCTACAATTTATGTTTGGCTGTTGGATATTAACGCTGTCCTGTTCCCTATCTCTGCATTCTATCTTTGAGGGGCTCACAGGCTTGCAGAAGTCACGAGGGCTATCATAATGAGCAGTTCTGGCTAGTATGAGTTGTTCTTACATTCACGAGATTGGTTGAAAAGAGACAAATATACGCAGTTCCGTACCGTCCATAGTGAAGTAACTTTTTGTTTCTCTGGATAAGCTGAGCAAATTCGTGAATATGGTATATACGTATACATCTCCTGACCCTTGGCCTTCATCATAGACTGCATAGAATCAGTTATGCAGCTTTTCAGTGCGTATGTTCGCATCCCCCATCTCCCCTCAGATGGACGTCAATATTTCTGAGTCTCCTTGCTCATATATCATCCTCAAGGAGTGCAAACCTGATAGTTTATTTTTTTAACTCAAAGCAAATTGATTTAGCTTTATTGTTATCTTTCAGGACTTCTACGGTTTTAGGTCTTATGTCGAAGGGGGGTTTCTGGATATCAGTATGCCAATCGGCGTATCCCAAATGGGTGATATGTTGGGTTTTGGTTGAAAATTAGCGTACGCCACAATACTGATAGTTCCACATATAGTGGTGTAAGACTTTACATTCAGGTTGTTTGAAGAAAACGAATTGCAAAAGAAATTGCACACTTCTGAATGAGGTCAAACATTATCTTAGTACACACCATTAACTTGGACCTTGTGAGTTAGACAAAAATCTGACCCACAAACTCTGGAAAGCTCTTCTTTTAAAATATTACAAAATATTGGCTTGCCACTCTAAAATACGTGATGTTTCGCTTGTATTATGGTGACAATCCACGATTATATTGGTATATCAAGAGAACTGCATTCGCACCTGTTCACTTTCATCACTAGCTAGATATGTTGCACTTACCAACATTATATTGCAGTAGTCTGCACGTGCTGGGGCAATCTCGCCCGACCTGCAGTCCCTCACAGCTGCGTGCTTGTGAACATCTTATCTAAAATCTTTATTGCATACGCATCACATGACATATTTTGAGCTAACAACCAGAGTCTCTATATCAATCTGTCTTGGAGTTTTAATAGTCCAAGCTTAGATCTCCAGCCTGAATGGCTGCGCCAAAGTAGGCGCCAATCTAAATTTCATCTGGCAAGCTGATGGGCATACTTCAACGGCATGTGCAGCAAAGAAGACTGGTCCTTTAGCTTTAGTTCAACTCCATATCCCCTAGTCCGGTAAGCTAGCCCCGCTCAAGCTGGAGAAAAGAGCTTTTTTCATTTGCTCTTGGTAGTTTAATACCTATAGTCAACACCCTTCAAGCTTGAAGCTCTTTTTAAATTAAACATAAACTTTACTATTCATTACCATCACCCTTGTCCGCTAGCTACCTGAGTATCTACCTACTACTTCAACTCTTAGAGAGATTAAATAAAATCTTCAATCACCTTCGCCTCCTCGTACAATTTCCCCAATCCTCCTACGCGCAGACAGACCAGGTACCGGTTGGAGCTCTTCTTTGACCGGCCGGGCATTGCCTAAGCTCCCTGTGCTGTGCTGCACTCAGATGCATGCGCCGGCCGTCTTTACGAATTGCATGCAGTTTACGAACGAGATCCAATCCTCACCCAAACTAACGCAGTTCTTTAGTGGATTTATTTCCCACAAACTCCTTTTCATATTCACTTTTCAATTATTCATTAACTTAATTAATTAACTTAATTAATTAAGTTAAAACAATTTGCTTTCAAACAAACCGCAATGAATCGATGATCAATTCAACAACTTAGATGGCCACAAAAGCACGCAAACGGCGCTTTCTGCTTCCCGACAGCATTCTTCTCCTCTTTCAGCGCCTTCTTCTTCCTCCTTCCCGGTTTTAGGTCGCGTTCTAAGGATCCCAATCCTCCTCCTCCTCCGTCTCGAAACCCATTCATTTCCAATCGCAGCCCCAGTGGCCTTTCGATACCATCCACATAGCCGCCGCTAGGACACCCCTCTTTCTTTCTTTCTTTCTTTCTTTCTTTCTTTCTTTCTTTCTTTCTTTCTTTCTTTCTTTCTTTCTTTCTTTCTTTCTCGACAGGCTATCTTGGCAGCGCAAGACACGCAACCGCGGCCACGCGTGCCAAAGGCTTCGGAGGCTCGGGCGCCGGCTTCTCAAAGGCGGCCCAGGCCATGCCCGGCGCTCTTCAGCAGCTGGTTCGAGGAGCCGACTCGCGAGCCTCTGCAGTGGATCGAACGAAGGAAGACCAGGGCTCCAACCGACAGACCGCCAATTCGCACGTACATCAATACTGATGATTGATTGACCATTGGCCGTTCCAAACACATGCTCTGGCAGTGGAACAGAACATCAACAAAGCCTGAGGAGCGGCTTTGTGCACGCAATACATAGCAACGCGCAGGTCTCAAGTAGGGGGTAGTTAGGCGCTGCTAGGGTAAGCAGGGAGGGGCACGCGGTCTGCTAAAAGACTTGCTAGCCTCTACCTAAGGCTGCCTAGCTGTTGGCTAGTGCGTCCTAGGAGCGCATTATTCTCTCGTGACGGCGCTTCATAAGATATGGAGTTGAAGCAGGACAGGAAAGAGGACTGAAGGCAAAGCCTGTTTGTCGCTAGCAGTGTTAGGGTTTTGCATAGGAGGCAGGCGTCGGTTTGCTGGGAAACGGTGAACGATCTTGGCAACCTTTCTTTCCTTCCTTCCTTGCTTCCTGCCTTGCTTCGATTCTGAATCAATCAATCAATCAATCAATCCATCAATCATGGGGAAACCCCAAATCTTGGAGAACCGGGAAGGTTTTCGATGCCTTTCTGGTCTCGATCGATCGTTTGCCTGATCCTCGAAAGCCCCAGCGGCCTCACGCAAGCAAGCCGCTTTTCAGCTTTCTCGTCAATCCCTCTCTGAGTCTCTCGAGTCTTATTGGATGTTTGAACGAAGCCTCTTTCTCCTCTTACAGTTGAGCGGATAGATAGATAGATAGATAGATAGATAGGTAGCATGCTCTCTGAGGCAGGCCTATGGCGTGCCTAGCGTTATTGTTACCAGTGTCTTTTTTCGCTGATGGACTCCAACTTTCATGAATCAAACCGTAAGGGCTAACTTTCCGTAAGTGCTAACTTTCGCGTACCTGTCTATATGTGTATGCTCTGTCTGCATTTTTCAGTGTCTCTGAAATGGTCAAAATGTGGTCGGCCGTCTTCGTAGGACTTCAGCTGCAGTTTTCAGTTCTGGAGACCTTAAAGATGTCATTGAATCACAGAATGCTATGCCTTTCAAGTTTTAGTATCTTTCGAGCATGAGGTTGAAATTAAAACAAGTTATAGTTTTAATTTTAAAAGAATAGTTAATAAGAAAAAAAATCCCAGGTTATTTTAATTTTAAAGTCCAGAACTTGGAAGCCTTCTTTAAGTTATTTTATAGAAAGGGTAAAAGGAATGGAAAAGGGAAAGCGCCAGCGGCAGTTTGGATGAATTTGAACGAAAGAAAGAAAAGAAAAAGAAACCCTGACTAGCACTCTCATTACGAGTGGGTAACAAATGAGTTTAATTTCAAGTTGTTCATAAAACTCAGCTCGCTAGCCTACTCCCAGTAGGAGGAGTAGTGGCCCTCTCAAATAAATGAATTTAAATGAACTGAAGTAGTTAACAAACATGTTAAAAACTCCGCCATATGTCCCCTGGTCAATCCGAAGAAGTAATTCGGACGTCTCAAGGAGCTGGAGCTCCTGCTCCTTGATGTGGCACGAGTCTTGTTCCAGCCAGGGCTCTTTGGCGGGTCTGGTTCTGCTCCGGGCTACCGTGCTCTAAGATTGCGAGCGTGAGTCCAGGTGCACTGCGGTGTTTTCTTACGTTCAATTTCCTACTTTTCACGTGTGTGCAAACTCATTGGACCGCCTTTTCAGCGCGTACTTTTCACTTTCTTTGTACAAGCCTAAGTTTCACAGAACGATCCTCATGATCAACTTCAAGATCACCACGAGTTGCAAACTCAGTTCGAAATTAACTTGGATGGATAGATGCATGAATGCTTACGAGCGAGCGATGGTCCACCGGAAGATTGGTAGCAGCCGCAGAACAGTCGAAACTTGCCGCAGGTGGATGAGTAAGATCGTTGTGGCGCGCTCTCCTGATCAAAAAGGGGCGTATGCCATTTAGGATGCAGCACGGCCTTCATAGAGGTGACTAGGTACACAGCAACCTTGAATGTCCAGCGAGTTAATTTTGCACAAGTCGGTTCTCCCTGATGGGCTGGCGCGTGAATCGAGCGAGTGGGTGTAGACCGAATTGCCCATCTTGAGCCGTCAGGGTGTCTAGGTAATTAATTTAATCGTAGCACTGATGGAGTACAAGAAATGGATGGACATGAGTGGATGAATGGATAGACGGACCTTTGCTGGCAGACATGCTTTTGGGAGGACTATTGTTCATCACCCTTTCAACCAAACATCATGTCATCCTGATGACTTGCAAACCTTCTGGCGGCATTCGCTTCTTTGAGAAGAGCCAAACCCAGATGCATCTCGGCGGGCTTCTCTTTTACAGGTGCCCGATGGTAGTTTTCGTTGCGATCTCCTGCACGTGCTAGATCTCCCCTCATGGAACCTATGCTAAAGACAGCTCAAAGAGTTAGTTCTGTTAATATATATGTATTTATTTTTTAATTTGAAAAGGGATTTCATGCTTCTTTGTATCGCAGTTGGCGAAAACCTGTCCTAATACTTGCAGGAATCAGGCAACCTAATAGAATGCCGAACAGATGGACGCACGATAGCTTCGTCAAGTTGTTTGTGCGAGGTGTTTTGAATATATTTACGAGTTTGGTTGATTGATTAAAGGTACGTGTCAATGAATGAATGAATGAATGAATGAAGGAATCAATCAATCAATCAATCAATCAATCAATCAATCAATCAATCAATCAGTCAATCAATCAATCAATGTTTAAAACTGAATTATACACAAAACTTGGAGAAGGAAACGTGTCATTATGGTGGACGCCTTAGCAAGAAGGCGTCTGGCTATTGCCACTTCGAAGTCGACGCAACGAAGAAGGCTCTATCATCTCCGAAGGACTTGAACTACGCTCTTTTCCCCTTTGCATACAGTCTTTTGATTTCCTGACTCTTCTTGATCTTGACAGTCAGCCCGCTTAAACTTCGCAACTCGACTTGCCTTGGTCTTCTTGCAGAGCCAAGCCAGGTTCGGGAGGCTCTTAACTTTCCTTCACTGGCTTGTGCAAAGAGGTCTCTCCGCCTGACCTCCGCAATCTCCGCACGCTGCGCATGCCAACTTATTCCGTTCAGATGCCCAAACTGTCCACGCGCCTCATCTCTCCAATGGGAGCGAGGGCTCAGGCATGCGCTCGTTTCTTGTCTTTTTGTAATTATATCAGACACTCTTTCCTTTTCTACTCCTTCTCAGAGATGTATGTATACATATATACATATATACATGTGTACATATTCTTATTGAAAGGCATTAAAATTAGATAAAACAGGATTTAAATTCGGGCTCAAGTCTGTGCGTACCGGACCTCTCCTACGCCTTTGCCGTAGATGCGATTAGGAGTTTTTTCACCCCGCCTCCGATCGCTCTTCACTACCCACACTAACTTAAGCTTTCCAATTCACCCTCTCATCAGTCATAGAAACACTCTATTTTCGCTCTATCTATCCAATCTATCCATTTCCAAAACATAAAAAAAAAAAATATATATATTTTTTTTAAGAAAGTTAAAAGAGGTTCCAATAAAAGGTATTATGTATGAATTGATTACCATAAGTAAGACTTTCGGCTGGCATAGAAGTAGATAACCTAGAGTAGGCCTGGCGAATTAAAACAAACAAGAGCCGCTATTCAACGCTGTTTGGCGAATAGTTCCTGTTTTGAAATAAAAAGATAGGGAAGAGGACTCGGATGAATAAATAAATGCCAAGGCATCAATCAAACTCGAGCGTAACTTGTTTTTCTACGAGGGTAACATTTGGGCACCTCCTGTTCCACCATTCTCTTGGACAAAGCTCCATCCCTTCTTCGCCAAAATGCAACGAGCGAATTCGAATTCCAAGTTCTGACGTGATGATCTAGGTACATCCATCCGTATTGCCATTCCTGCGCACAAATCGATGCAGAAGCCGTCGATAACCCGTCGATAAATAAGCAAATTAGCAAACAGAGATCAAAGAAAGGAAGACAGAAAAAAAAGAAGAAAAAAAGCAACGAAGAAATAAAGCAACAAAGAAATAGCACTGATTTTTCCTACGCCCTGCTTTACCTTTACTACTGCTACCTAGTCCTAGTGTTAACCATAAGAGGAGCCGCCGCCCTGGTCGACCTGCCTGTTGAAAGAAAGACCCACCGCTTTGCAACTGATTCGTTGGAGATCGATTTCGATCAAGCTTGGTCGCTCAGTTTGACCATCGAGGCCGACAAAGAAGCCTGTCGGGGCGAGGACGGGGGCGATGTGGGAGCGGGAGTGGCGCTGCTTTGCTTTGGCCGGTGCTGCAGGATTGAGACAGGCGATGAGCTAATGAAGTATCTGGTGCCAACTTCTGCATTCCTTTTTTTAATATCCGTGAAGAGACGAAACGAAAGTCCCTTTTCCTTTTTCCTTTTTCTTTTTTTCTTTTTTTGAATTAAAAATTTCTTAAAAATTATTTTCATTTCGAAGTTCAAGCTCACAGTCGCAGAAAACGCGGCTCCCGCACCTGCAGTAGAGTTTAAGGGAGGTAGCCTCTAGCACGGAGTCCCATTGAAATTGAAATGGCCAAAGATCGCGGCTTTGATTCTCTTTCTTTGCGGGGTCTCCTTCGATGCAAACAGAGCTCCGCCTCGATGGAAGCCGGGCTCAGCCTCGCGATGTTGGGTTCTTCTGCAGAAATTGAATGCAGCACCGCAGAATGATTCGTCAGAAGTCGCCGCTTCACTGTGGCTCTGAGGCTGCCTTCACGAGAGTTCAATGAGGACGCCTACCTTTTTGAAGAAACTAAAAAAAGGAAAAAGTAGAAGTTATTCCTTGTTTGTTATTTTAATTTGTTTTGAAGAAAACAAAGATTTTTAGATAGCAATATTAAACTAAAATGATCACCGTCTCTGTTTAGGTATGAAACTTTGATCATTGCGTTCAATAAGAACAACTATGTACGACTTGGCCAACAATAGAAAATAAACAACCTGAACCAACCAACCAACCAACAAACAAACAAACAGACCAACAAATAAGCAAAGCACTTTGCATTCAGGCATCAAAGTCCAAGGTTTAGGAGGCGTGCTTTGAGGTGTCTGCACAGCTAATGTGCATCTTTCTAGCGGAGACTAAGTCAGAAGGCTCGGAGACGAAAGTTTCTCTTTTCCATTTCACTTTCAAGTTCTCAGAGAGTGAGAAAGTGTTTTATTCATTTTATTTTTTTTTTTAAGCGGAGAAGGGAAGTAACCATACTGATACCGCTAGGTAGAGAAACATTGAGAATTTCCTAAAGGAAAATGCCTAGCTAGAGAGGAAGAAAGAAAGAGAAAAAGAAACCTCGTGGGGATTATTTGATTAGTTGACCTTGCAAACACCCAATTCGTTAGGCAACTATCCGTCAACAAAAGATCTACCAACCAATTGCTGTCGCCAAGCCCAAGTGCTGTGCAAGCAAACCCCAAACTCAAACAGAGGCCCCTGCGTACTCGCAAACACTCGTTGAGACTCGTCCTTTGGAACTAGTTGGCTTCGTTTTTCAAAAGCTTGCCTTCTAAGACTCTTCTCTTCGTCCATTGCGTGCGGGCAGCTCCCTTCCTGGCTAGGCAACTGAGTTCTTCAAGGCGTGTGGTCTGCTTGCGATCGCTCAGACGTTCACTCTCGTCTTCTTGCACATCAAGTTGTTTGCTAGCTTGCAATCAAACCTTTTGGATTAGAAATCTATCTATCGAGCTTGCGCCCTTTTACGTGCTCGAGACCAGCTTCTAAACGAGCAGAATTTGAGGACACTCCTAGCCAGCAACACCTTGGTATCGTACGAGAATTCAAATATCAAATCAAGAATCATGCAGCTCCAAAACATCTTGTTGGCTTTCACTGTCTTTCTGGCTGCTTGCCTCTTTAATGCCGAGGCAGCTCATCTTCGTAGTGAGTCCATGCCGAGAGTCATGCGTGCACGCAAAACCATGTCTGCCACGGACTTCAGCAGCGAGGCTTGGCTTGACTGCCTTAACGCGTGCACAGACGAAGGTACCACCAACCCAGAGTTTGATGTGCTTGCATGCGAGTTCCAATGCAAGAAGGCATGAGTAGACTTTTCCCCAGCCCCACATATCAATACTTTAACTATCAGCAGAACATATAGCCTCCTTCTGTTCAAGGGCATTGAACAAACAATACAGCGCATTTAAACATCTCTCATCTAGCTTCGCAGACTCGCTCATCTGGCGTAGCACAAGCTCCTGTAGAATAGATTAACAAGTGACCTAAATTTTATGACTCTCTTTAAGAAATCTGCCAGTCATCATCAAAAATGAATAGTGTAAATGTTGAGAGTGTGCAAACAACTAATTCCTTGAAGTCCCTGCTTGCTAGCCATTGATCGTCCATTCTACGACCACCTCGAACTAATTGCGACGAGCATACAAAAAACGTACGTGTTTGTTCTTTCGTTCTTTTCGCTTTTATATTCTGTCGGAAACAAGTCAACTTTCCCCTTCCTTTTGCTCTGACACCGATACTTTCCTCGCTGACAATCATTACTAGTCAGTAATACTAACATCACTACTACTACAGAGATGAGGGAAGTAGAGACTTCTATTTCACTTGCACAAATTTGACTTCATTAGTTCTGATGGGTAAGTACGCCACATTTCGTGCTGAGCAGTGGCACTTGACATCTGAAGCAAGGAGCAGTGTTCCTGAACTGTCGACTCAGAGCGCCATATTAAAGACAAAACCATCCACACGGCAAGAGAGACAAATATATGAATGAACGATTCCAAGTCTCTACTCATAACCTCATATACAAAACAATTGCAGAGAACTCTCAGGATTCCTGGTGTTTTGCAACCCCGAAATAGCCTCTTCCAAGCGAAACGCTGTGATTAAAACAACACCTACAATCTTCATATCGAAACATATAAATACCCGACTTCGAAAATGGTGGGGAATCTTTGCATGGAAAAAGATAAGCACAAGCAGGCAAGCAAGCAACAACTATAACGCGAACAAAACGAAGAAGGAACTGAAAAAAAAAACAACAATTTCATTTGAGCCAAAAAAGGTTTACAATATTGCATTGCAATTGAAAGGTCCATCGTGGGACACAATGTTTCCCTTCATAATGTGTAGTAATTTAATGTGTGGAGTTAACTTGCGTTATATGGTGCAATGGATTCTTTCGCTTAGTACTCCTCCTCATCCTCGTCAAACTCACCCTCCTCCTCGGCGGTGGCATCCTGGTACTGCTGGTACTCAGAGACAAGATCGTTCATGTTGGACTCAGCCTCAGTGAACTCCATCTCATCCATACCCTCACCAGTGTACCAGTGAAGGAAGGCCTTACGACGGAACATGCTGGTGAACTGCTCAGAAACACGCTTGAACATCTCCTGGACGGCGGTGGTGTTACCAATAAAGGTACAAGACATCTTGAGACCCTTGGGGGGGATGTCACAGACAGAGGACTTGATGTTGTTGGGGATCCACTCAACAAAGTAGCTCGAGTTCTTGTTCTGAACGTTGAGCATCTGCTCGTCAACCTCCTTGGTGGACATGCGGCCACGGAAGAGGGTGGTGGCAGTGAGGTAGCGACCGTGGCGGGGATCGGCGGCACACATCATGTTCTTGGCATCGAAGGCCTGCTGGGTGAGCTCGGGAACGGTGAGAGCACGGTACTGCTGGGAGCCACGGGAGGTGAGGGGGGAGAAGCCAATCATGAAGAAGTGAAGACGGGGGAAGGGAATCAAGTTCACAGCGAGCTTACGGAGGTCAGAGTTGAGCTGACCAGGGAAGCGAAGGCAGCAAGTGCAGCCAGACATGGCAGCGCACACAAGGTGGTTGAGGTCACCGTAGGTGGGGGTGGTGAGCTTGAGGGTGCGGAAGCAAATATCGTAGAGGGCCTCGTTATCGAGAACCATGACCTCATCAGCGTTCTCAACAAGCTGGTGGACAGAGAGAGTGGCGTTGTAAGGCTCGACGACGGTATCAGAGACCTTGGGGGAGGGCACAATAGAGAAGGTAAGCATGATACGGTCGGGGTACTCCTCACGGATCTTGCTGATCAGGAGCGTACCCATACCAGATCCGGTACCACCACCGAGGGAGTGGGTGATCTGGAAGCCCTGGAGGCAGTCACAGGACTCAGCCTCCTTGCGGACGACGTCGAGCACGGAGTCGATGAGCTCAGCACCCTCGGTGTAGTGGCCCTTGGCCCAGTTGTTGCCGGCACCGCTCTGGCCGAAGACGAAGTTGTCCGGGCGGAAGATCTGACCGAAGGGACCAGCACGGACGGAGTCCATGGTACCCGGCTCGAGATCCATGAGGATGGCACGGGGCACATAGCGGCCACCAGTGGCCTCGTTAAAGTACACGTTGATGCGCTCGAGCTGGAGGTCAGAGTCGCCGTGGTAGGAGCCGGTGGGGTCTACGCCGTGCTCATCGGAGATGACCTCCCAGAACTTGGCACCGACCTGGTTACCACACTGGCCACCCTGAATGTGAACGATTTCACGCATTTTGCTTGATAGGTTTAAGCTTTACGCTTCTGTGGCGAATAAGCTTCAAAATTTCTGTAAGTTGCAAATAAAAAACATGACAAGTTCAACGAAAGTCAGCCAACCAAATTCACATTTTCCAACGCACAAGACATTCAAGTGCTTTATCCTAGTTGATTCACTCTTCAGACAGCCTCTTCTTATTCTGCCAACACACACTTGCTCCTGCAATTGACTTGGCGCCCCAAACTTCTCTGTTTTTCCTATCTAATTGGCACTAGTAATAGGAACCCCTACAACTATCTACCATAAACTCTATGTGGAATGGTTTCCCCATATTGCATAATAATATGTGGAGCACCAACGTCTAAAACGTTGCAACCGCCAGACAGGTGGCAGGCCCATCCATTCCAGCTTTCATTTGGATTATCTATCAGGCACGAAGAGTCTGTTTGCAGCTTCGCAGCTAGGTATGCTGGCCAAATGGCCAGCCATGTATCTAGCCGTCCATTGCACTGCTTGCGTAGTTTGCAGCTGATGCTTTCGTTTCAACAAGATACACAGACGGATAGGCGAGGCATCCAGTCACCTTGTTTACTTGCAGCCAAGCTCTTCATGGCGCAGCCCCATCCCTGCCCCATGGCCTGCGGACAATCCTCTCTCGAGCAGCGTCGCTGGTCTCCGCCTGGAAGGTCTTCCCGAACGCGCCGGCGGCAAGCTCGAAGCGAGGAGCCGCGGCACCGATAGAGCGTGATGCACGTACCTTGTTGCGATTGCGGTTTGTTGCGCCTGTGATTGTTTGATTGAGCTTTCATCTGCAAAGCATTATCCGAAAAACTTGCGCATCTTAAAAGGAATTTACACCCAAATAAGCAGGAGGTTCCTCCCCAGTGGGGCTGTGAGGGCCGTCGGTTTGCTTCTTTTCGCCTAGCTTGCAACCGTCGCGCAGCTGGGGGGTCTCCAACTGCATATTACACGGACCTTCGTGTTGCTTTGATGCTATATACCCATGTAAGGGTTTCATGGAAATAGCTGGGGGGGAACGCTACAACGGGCGGAGGGCCTGATGGGAGCGCGTAGGAGTCGGCTACCAATAGATAGGAATCTGGCGCTGGCGCTGTTAGCCGCGTGCTTTGCGCGTGGAAAACAGCAGATTGCTTGTGAGTCTTGAGGCGATGGAGTCGCGTCTCGCAGCAAACGTTGGCCTCCTCGAAGGCAGAGGACGGCCTGGGCCCCTTTTATGCGAGGCAGCAGCGTCTGTGCTGTGAAATCCCTCGGTCTTCTGGTTTTCTTCAGAGCTCTGCTTTGCTTTGGCAAGGCTAGTGTTTACCGTAGCCATGAACTAACGATCCTCTCGCTGCTTCCTTACGGGTGAGACCGCCGATCACTCACAGCTGCGGAACGTTTGCGGAACCGATGATGAAAACGAGAGAGAGACTTCGATGGGAACGACTGAGCTCGAAGAACTTCAAGGGAGGAGGAGGCTGTTGCCCCCGTTGATGGAAATGCGAAGCTCTTCGGGATGATTGTTGAAACCGCATCGAAGGCCTCCTCGAGATGTTCATGGCTATCATGCATGGGTCAGCATTCTGCTCGGAAAGCTTCACTCACTCACTCGATCGATTCGTGGCCAATAACAGGCTGACTACTGCGCTCCTGCCTCGTACGAAAGAGGCGTAGGGGCTAGGTACGGTAAACGCTATCGTGCGGATTAAAAGGGCCTCCCCCTTAGGAGCGCAGGCGGCTTGTGGAGGAGACAGCGCTGCGCTGGCGAAGGCTTTGGAGATCGATGCGCAGACATCGCTTTGGAAAGACGTGGACTCGCGAGAGCTGAGGCCGGGCCTGCAGTAGTTCTGCTTTCGCCGTCGAGTGGGCGTGGCTGGCGATATGGAGCGGCTCGGCAGCCAGCTCGCAGTCAGCCTCCCTCCCTCCCTGCTGTTGTCGGTTGTGCTTCCCTCTTAGCCGCCTTGGGCGAAGGACTACGGCAGGCGAAGTTACAATTGTAAAAGGTATTATCGACTGACCTGGATCTCCGGATTACCGGTAAGCAGCAAATCGAGCACCAGAACTCCTGCACTCTCTGCCAGCGGCGAAGAACTCGAAGTCGAAGAGGGCTGCCTGCTCCAGCTCGACGCGGAGTCGCGGCGATGGAGGCGAGTGAGTAACCCAAAACAGCCGCGCAAAATGCCAAATTTGCACGGCAACGCTGCTGGCGGTCAAGACCCAGAGGTGCAAAATAACGTCAAGCCCGAAGCTAAAGGGATGAAGAGATTGCTGCTAGGCAGGCATTGGTGGAAAATCCCATTGCCAGGGGGTGACACGGGCTCGTGAGAGTATGAATGAAGTACCTTCAAGTTGGACAGGACTCGTGAAGTTTTAGAACACAAAGGGCCGTCACGAAGTTGCATTCTATTTAGAATCGGCGACGAGGTGCCTTCCGGTTGCTGCGAACTTGGAGGCGAAAAGTTTAGCCTCGTGGCAGCTCGCAAGCCATGTATTTGTCTTGATGAAGAAAGCAAAAATCATGGGGCTCAAAATCACCACTTGCTGGGAGTTCCAACGTTCACATTGAAGTTGTACAATGAGGCTGGCCCAAGACACCAAAATTGCACCTCTGTGTGGACCCTGGGGCGTGGAATTCGGGTCTCGTGGAGCTCGCTGGAGCTCGTTCACGAGTCCTCACCAACTATGTAGGGGCCATGGCCACCCTAGCAAGCTGACGTTGAAGGTTTCATTCTTTGCTACGTAGTCGTAGTATTTGATACTGAGCATTGCAATTCAACGTTCCTCTTTTGAGTGCTGCGTCGATGAGGAGGAGGCGCATTTTATAAAATGACTCCAAAGTCCGCAACGGGGCTACAGCGGCGTCGCGGTGAGAGGAACAACAGAAAGTCAGACTGGACTGGGCTCCCGTCAATCATATGTGGGCTTGGACTGATTTCATCATGATCACCATGAAGATGCACCGCCAGCCTGATTGCAAGCTCTGCTTTTTTGCAGCTGGCAGAAATCAAGACATGATCACTGCTAGCTATAACAGTAACAGTAGGCACACTTAGGCAATTCTACTGGGAAATATATAAAGCACCTCTGGGATTTCGCGAGTAGCATTGATTGTTACTCTACTAGCTAAGTAGTACCTGGCACATACTAAAAGGGGTAGATCTCTGTGCTCGGATGATCTTCCATGTTCCTACTTATTCACATTACTAGAGTCACACACTTTACGAAATTATTTTACGTCATTCTTCCCGTTCCCCCAACTTTGTCTCGCGAGTTTCATAATTTATAAGAGCATGATGACAAGTCCAAGTACAAACTTATAATTTAATGTGACTATCACTTATGATGACAACTACGAAGTATAAATCCATATTCTTAATAACCGATTGAGAAACAGAAAGCAAAATTCTTGCTGAGAAATGTGAGAGAGACATGCTTGATAATCGCTAACTGCTTTGTATAGCTCTAGATAGGTATGCTGAAAACGAAATTCAGATTGGCGCTAGGATGACATTGTTTCGTGTGTTATTCAAGATCCCGACTTCCCATGGTTTGCACTGACTTCACGTCGTACAAAGCGTATTGTGCCATCTAGAGAATGACATAAATGAACACGCACACAGGTGTAAAACTAATATTGAGCAGAACTGAAACCGTGAGAACCATCGATTTTAAGCTAGAAGGTGGTGCTGTGGTTTTAAGGTGGTTACGGGCCAAGCTAAACAAGCTCACGCAACTACTCTGCTGCATCTTCACATCTCTCGCTCCTCTTCGCACTTGAATTCCACACACAGTCTTCGCGGGCTTTGCAAACGGACTTTTTGTGGGAATCACTTTTACATGTACTCAAATCGCATCCAGATGACTTCGAATAGCTACAGATTTTGTTCTTCTTGCACATGTTCTTTGAGGTCACTCGGTCATTTGAGCAGGCATATTCATATGTTTCTTCAATTGTATCTTGCAAGTCGATGCAGCGGTCTGTTTTCAAGCGCTGCAAAGACTGATAGTAGCAGTCCGAGCGCTCTTCACAAGCAGACTTACGTGTGCTAAGGTCTGTGCAGTTTGCTGTCAAACACTCCTTACTTGACCACGTGCAGTTTGAGTCCGCATTACAAGTCTTCTTTTTACTATTGATCATGCATGGATCAGGCCAGCATTCGGTATCATAACCAGATTCCACACTGCAATATGGTGTACGTATTTCGTCACGAGCGGCCATCAAAGCATTTACAGTTGATTGCATAGTTGGTGCCAGATTATTAGTCTCAAACGGATCAGCAACAATGTCGTACAGCTCCAAATCATAAAGAGGTTGAGGTCGCAACAATTTGTACATAGAACTGGGCCAGTTCGACATGTCATAATACGCAAACGCGCAACCAATGTCGCTCACCCAATAACGTGGACACACCTTCTTCGCTGAGTTGGTACCAGCAGATTCGAAACAGACTTCACTGTATGCAAATGGTCTGGTTTCACTGGAAACACCGCTATCATCATCTGCAAATAAAAGATCTGAGAGATCGACACCACCAGCTCCGTCGGTCTTAAGCAAGTCCAAAGAGGAGCTATCACTTGAAATACCAACAGCGCCTGCAATGGTCAAAGCCCAATCATAATGCATGATAGGAAAGTAGGAATGAGTACCTGCAGGTACCTTCTTAGGATACCAAACAATCGTTGGACTGCGTACGCCACCTTCATGGACGCGACGTTTGACACCAATGAGACCTCCTGAGGCTGTGAGGTCACGATCGGGGTCGTATTCGGAGTCCATAAAAGCGCCATTTCCAGGCCCGTTGTCTGTAGCAAAGATAATCATTGTGTTCTCATCTGCTCCAACTTCCTCTAATGTTGCAAGCAAGAGCTGAAGATCCTTATCCATGATGTACTCAGCTGTAGCCATGAGACCACGAATTGTACTTGAGCAGCGACCAGTTTCTGAAACTAACTCTTCCGTGTACCGACCATAAGACGTTACAGGGTATGTTTTGTCTTCGCAATTGGCAAACTTGTTTTCTTGCTCATACAATGCTGTGTGCCCTGCGTAAGTTGCCCAGTAGAGAAAGAAGGGTCTAGTATCTTCTTCAACTTGGCGAATAAATGATAAAGCAGCATCTCGCACAGCCACATCAAAATGCGTGCAGGGTGACGGCGTCAAAGTTTCATTTGCTACCACACAATAACTTTCAGAAGCATCGTCATTTTCTGGGAACAGATGAGTCGTTACGTTATCTGGGTCATCAGAGGTACAACTGTACAACTCTGCAGGGAATGCGTTTCCCATGCTTTTGTGCGTATACTTTCCATAAAAGTATTCAAAGCCGCGCTTGCAGGCACTTCCGGACGATGTGGAGTTTGTAGCTACACCCCATTTGCCAACAGCACCTGTGCGATATCCAGCTGCATTTAGTACCTCTCCAATTGTTGTACGGTTGGGGTCAAGGTCTGCATCAGTAGAACTGTCTGGTCCAAATCCATTGCCGCGAATTGGCGCCACACCTGCTTGTACACCAGTTAGTAGCGAGTGCCTTGAAGGCGCGCAAACGGAGCTTGAGACATACGATCGAAACATACGCTTGCCTTCAGATGCTAGTTTCTCTAGTGTCGGTGTATGGATTCGTCTCGGTACTGGAATTCCCTCCATAACCGTGGTGTTGCCAAAGATACTCCATTCCGGTGCATGCTGGTTTACAATGCCAATTCCAAGATCGTCTGCAAGGTAGAAGACCACATTGCGAGGCCGTGCTGCATTTGCCTCACCAAAGCTTGCTACAAGTGCCAAAACTATCAGTAAGAAACGGGGTGCTTTTATCTCTAATAACGACTGCATTCCCTTTGCACGTCGCATGTAAGGTTGTTTAATTCGAATACCGGACGAGTGCCCAGAAGTAACGATTGCTTTAGGTTGAGATTATGCTGTAATCTCGAGTATTAGGGTATTGATGGAATCCTTTGACCAAAGCAATGCGCATGCCAAGCCGTAGACTACCGACCTACTCTTGGTTAATGAAAACTGAGATAATACTTTCTTGTGAGGGAGGGACCCAAGTTGAGAATTGCCTTCAGTTTATTTTTGTTTCCAACAAGGCCTACTTTGAAAAGAAAAAATACTCACCTGCAGGAGCTGGTTTTTACTAGATTAAAAAAATATGTTTTCTTCTGTTTTCAAGTCGACCTGGGCACGGCCAATGCTTCTTCAAGTAGTACTGCCTAATACATAATATCAGTCTTGATTGCTCAAAGAAATTCAGAATAATCATGGTATACACCATCGCGAAATTCTAGCCATAGATGCTGATTGTCGACGCGAGGTGGGAGATGTAAAAGCCCGTATCTGTACGGTGCTTCCTGCAAATGGTATTTTTGGCTTCCTTCAAAGTCCCCTACATTTAACTCCAAAGAACCAATTAATCTGAGACTGGCGCAGGCGAGAGCACAGACCATGATTTGAACCTCGGGATTTATAACTTGAAAATGATATAGCAGCTTCAAGTTGTACGATTTGTCATTTGTGTCATTTGCACACCATCATGAATAAAAAACACAATTCAGCTTACCACGCTCTGTTCTATCCTAAACTCATAGAGCAGCTTGCAGCCAGCCTAGCGTCAGCCATTGCCTCCATGAAACGGAGAACTTGCATTCGAAATATGTGGCAACCAATCTGCACTCTACCATGGTAGCATCTTCAGCTCTATGAGGAAACCCATTCCATTAAAGACTCGCGCTTTGTCATGATTTCGAATTCCAATTTCGTTTTAGTCGGTCAGGGAGCACAGTTCGCAAGATTTAGCTCCTACCCTGTAGCTCTCGGAAGTGTGTCACCAAGTAGGATATCTTACGCCCTGCATAGTCGTGTGAAAGAAAAGTCGATGACCTCAGGACAAAATATGTCGGAAGCCAATTAATAATGAATATGAATGTAGTCTCTGGCACGTTCACATCCCATTTAACCAGCCCGTCACGTGCCACACGATTCGAGTTCGTCTTCTGTGCTGAAAAGCCGTAAGGTCAAAGGCCACATTTCGGAAAGCATGTTCGAGATGATGTAGCCACCGCCCTTCCTTCTAGTTTTAAAGAACAGAAACATGGAAAATAAAAAAAATTGGAGAGGAGTCGGCCAATATTAGTCGAATCATCCTTGGATGATGACGACCTGGACTACTGCAGAGTACCTGGGTACTTCGGTGTCTCAGGGTAATAATCAGGTGTAGAGATCTGAACAATACTGTGGACGATAACAGCGAGCGAAACATCAAAAGGTTTATAATGAAGTCTAGGTACTGTCTTCGGCACGCAGGTAGAAGAAAATTTTTGAAGGTATTCGCTATAGGAGTAGTAGTAACCAGGTACTAACTATCCACTACTTAAGTTCCTCTAGAGACTAAAAATCCATCTTAATTTTCTATTACATGTACAGGTATATATATGTTTTTTTGCTCTTATTAAAAATAAAAATTAATAAAAGCAATCATCCTGTATAGTCTACTTATTTTAATTTTTAAAAAAAGGTAATGCTAAACATTGGTAGAAAGAGCTCTAGAAACAAAAAATGTGAATCGAACAAAAAAGGGTCGATAAGGCTGCACCAGTGCATTTACGATATCGCAGCTTAAGCAACACGAGATCTAGGAAATCTAGCCTTTCTCGATTCACTGCCAAAAGTAACCTCAGAACATTGCGACTCTACATTATAATATTATTGGAGATTTCACGTTACTTGAGCATCGAAAGAGAAAATATGTCCACGTCTCCGACTTGCATGATCATGGCTAAGTTGTGGGCGAACGTGCGTTTTTTTTTGTGGTTGGTACAACTAACAACCAGGTAATTAACATTCTTAAAGTAATGGCTCGAGGGACACTTGCTCAAAAGTTCATTTCATTATGCCAAGGCCGAAGAAGGAAAAGGAAACACTAAATCAAGTTTCAAACTGAGTAAAACCAGGAAAAACATGCCATTACTAACCCCGGTATTGCCCGGGGTGATGGCCGTATACATTCACTTACCTGAGGCATTTGTGTAAGTACCTACATATCAGTTTGCGGCGTCTGTGAATTTCAGATTTTAAGACGCTGAATTTGAGATGATTTGCCGTGTATTAGAAATAAAGCCTAGATGGGATTGGGATTGTGGCTAACATATGTTTGCAGGAAGGTATGTTGTCAAGTTGACGCTCGCGCTCAACCAATAGAAGGATACCAAGATCTTTGTCAAGTAGAACTTTGCTGAGTTTGATTACTACTCTAGTCACAACTTTGGAAACTTATAATACAACTGCACTTGGTCTCAGGGCCATAAACTGAAACCTCTCAGCTTGCGGCTTGACATCTTTCAGTTTTCTTGGCAGCGGCTTTCCAGATGCAGTCTTCGCGACTCATGCAAATCGCTTTAGCTCGAGAGAACGACTTACACGATTTGAGGGAGCACCCGTTTAAAGTTGAGTGGGAACACAGCTTGTTTTTCTTACAGTAACTTGGCGCAGATCTTCTTTCACTAGAACACGCATACTCATAAGTATCTTCCATCGTACTTTGCAAGTCAATGCAACGATCTGATTTGAGTTTTTGCCATTTTTGATACCAGCAATCGGAACGTGATTCGCAGGCTTGTTTCCGTGAGCCTAGATCGGAACATGATGCTGTCACACATGTTTTGCTAGACCAAGTGCAATTTGCATCTGCATTACACGTCTTGCTATTGCTATTAATCATACAAGGATCCGGCCAGCAGTTTGTCTCATAACCGGATTCGACAGAACAGTATGGAGTACGGATCCCATCGCGAGATGCTAGGAGTTGGTTTACGGTTGATTGTTTAGTTGTTGCAAGGTTGTTGGTCTCGAAAGGATCGGCTAGAACATCGTAAAGCTCCAAATCGTATTCTGGCTGCGCACGCACAAGTTTGTACATGGCATCGGGCCAATTCGACATGTCATAGTAGGCAAATGCACAACCAACGTTTTGTACCCAATACTTCGGGCAAAGCTTACTAGCTTTGTTTTGCCCTGCTCTTGAAAAACAAATTTCACTGTACGCCCATGGCCGTGTCTCGTTGGATACACCGCTGTCATCATCGGCAAAGAGAAGGTCTGACAGGTCGACGCCCCCTGCATTATCAGACTTGAAAGTATCCAGTGTACTGCTATCACTAGAAATTCCTACAGCACCAGCAATAGTTAGAGCCCAATCATAATGCATGATAGGAAATTTTGAAGAGGAGCCGGCTGGCACCATGGGTGGATACCAGACAATTGTTGGGCTGCGCAGACCCCCCTCGTGAACTCGTCGCTTAAAACCCTCTAGTCCACCAGAAGCAGTGAGATCACGGTTTGCATCATAGCCTGGGTCTGCATACACTTCTTCCGAAGGTCCATTGTCGGTTGCAAAGATAATCATTGTATTTTCGTCAGCTCCAACATCTTGTAGCGTGGCTAGTAAGTCGCGAATATCTTCGTCAAGATGGTATTCAGCAGTTGCCATTAATCCTCGGATTGGACTCGTGGCACGCCCAGTTTGTGATATAAGCTCCTTGGTGTATCTTCCATACGATTTCACCGGGAAGGTATTTTCATCGCAGTCAGAAAATTTGTCACTTTCTTCCTCATACTGCATGGTGTGACCAGCGGCAGTAGCCCAATATAAAAAGAATGGTCGAGTATCAATCTCAACATCTCGAATAAATGATAGAGCAGCATCACGCACAGCTTCATCAAAATGTGTGCATGGGGAAGGTGTTAAGGTCTCATTTTCAACAACACAATAACTTTCTGTGGCTCCCGTATTCTCAGGAAGGCTATACGTAGTAATATTATCAGGGTCATCAGATGTACATCCGTAAAGTTCTGATGGAAATGCAGCTCCCATGGATTTATGTGTAAATCTGCCGTAAAAATACTCGAACCCACGCTTGCATGGGTTGCCTGACGAGGTCTCATTAAGCGTAAGACCCCACTTTCCGACAGCACCAGTGCGATAGCCAGCCGATGTGAGCATTTCACTAATGGTCGTGCGATTTGGGTCCAAATCTGCGTCCGTGGTTCCCTCGGTGCTGAAGCCATTACCTCGAATGAGACCAACCCCCGCCTGAACTCCTGTCATGAGCGAATGCCTTGACGGGGCGCACACTGAACTTGATACATATGAATGGAAAAAGCGCTTGCCCTCTGAAGCCAGTTTTTCAAGTGTCGGGGTCTGAATACGTCGCGATTCCGGAATATCTTCAAAGACAGAAGTGTTCGCAAAAGTGGTCCATTCGGGGGCCTGCTGATTCACTAAGCCTACGCCTAGGTCATCGGCCAGGTAGAACACCACATTCCTCGGTCGAGCAACTGAGCCATTTGCATTAGATATCGTTCTTAAGAACAATGTTATTAGGAAAACAACGCGTCTCACCATCGCTTTTTGTAGGCCTGCAGCCGATTTAGGGCTTGTCTCACGTGTGACCTCAATGGGAGACTATCAGAACCCGCGCAGAGTGTGATTAGCGATGGTTTTCCTGTAGTTCTCTACAGTAGCGCCATCTAGCTCGACTTCAGCGTCTACATTTGAGGTCTGTAAACCAGCATCAACAGTACTTCTCATCAACCAACCTCGACCCAGCATCCCTAAATCTACTCCCGCGAAAGTGGACGTCTCACTTCACTTTGTCCACAAAACACTGCACGATAAGGCGTGCAGGTGGTCTATTCTTCCTCCAGAATTCAATAGGTCACTTGTGACGTTCTAATTTTCCTTTCATTTTCCCACTCTTTATTTTTCGTTATTTTATAGTTTTTTACAAAAATAAACAAAGATCCGTTTCCTCAAAATTATTTCTAAATTTGACTCGCACTTTCTGGCCGCGGAGGTTGCCACAAGGTCGAAGCATCATTTGAAATCAAGGAGGTGGAATCATCTGTCTAGCCTATTCCTACCGTTGGCGTAACTTACACAAAAAAAAATAGAGATGCGTTAACTTTTTAAAACTAGATCAGGAAAGTAAATGGAGATTTAAAGGATTGACCGACCTTATAAATAGTGAGGTTCACTTTTAAGATAAGCAAAAACAAACACGTTCTCCATTTTTCATGCGAGTTTGTTGATGATTTGGTTACTGACAAAGGGGACTTTTCTCTTCTGCTCAACCCTGTAATTCGCACTCAACCGTCGGTCTTTTTATTGCTATAGAGGGGGAGGGGGGATACACAATATGAGTATGTAACAAGGTTTTGCGGCTTCAACTCTGAGGGTTACTATGCTACAGTTGCTGTAGAAGAGAAATGATTAAACAAAATCGGGGAATAATTAAGAGAATTGGGATGGTGAATTCTTTTGTAACCTCACTTTCAAAAATCAAAATCATTTGCTTTGAGTTGTTGAGGGTTTAAAAGTAATTAATCTTTGGAAAGAATCGAGAAAATGGAGCATATATATATATTGAATTTCAGAAATGACACCTTAGCTTCTAGTCCCTGCCTTTATACCAAGCCTACGCTGGGTGCAGGGTTTCCTTTCTGCACTTGCTAAAAGCCAAATAAACTACATTTTAGAAACGCTGATTAGAAAAGCCCACAAGAAAAGAAAGAATGATTTGATCAGCCGAATGTTACTCTCGTGTGCCACATGACCTCACGCATAACTTACACTTTTGTTAGGCCAAGACAAAGTCTACAGTACTCGCAACGTCACGCATCTTCCAGTTATGTATAACTGGTACAAGGTTGGGCATAGATGATGATTTGTTTCAGAAAGGCAATTTCGAAATGAGCTAAATAAGATGGCTATGACCCTATAAGGGTAGCCAAAAACAGGCCCGTGTTGATGCTCGGGACATGAAGAGAAATCCTGAACAAAATAAAGAGAGCACCTTTTAGAGAAGGTGGGTGAAATCAGAAAAACACGTACTTCAATACATTAATGCCACATCAATGTCCCAACTGAACAGCAATAAACATCTTTGATGATCTCATGGTATGAGAGCAGGGTCCCAAGGGGGTGAGCCATCTAAAAGATAGGGTATACTAATCTTTATAATGAAACTTGAGAACGGACGAAGCGAGAGTGATAGAGGTAACATGAAATCTTTAGATTCATTACATAGTATCAGTAGTTTAACTAGGTTTGCTTGAGACAAGACCATCCAACAGCTTTATAAGTGTGGTCTAGGGGAGGCCAAGCTTTCTTTTTCAAAAAGGGGGAACGAAGGATGACTAACGAATGCGAGAGTCACAGAGATATGCAGCGCTATGGCAATCAGAGTAGAACCTGGGGAAATGTATTCGCTAGACCTAAAAGTACAAATCAGGAGAAATGGCACACTATGGAATATGATAGCAGCTAGACAATTTCAACATGAAGAGGTTCAGTCAGGGCTAGCAGACACATTTGTGTTAGGTTGATGATCTTAGTAACGGCCTCTCGCAACTTTATTTCTGATTGGTCGACCTCAACAGAAAAGTTGACAGTGAGTGACAGTGACATTTTCTTTCCTTATATAGCTATTCAAAATGCAGGATCTCCAATCACCTCGAGAGTACACATGACGTAAACCAAGTTGCTAAAACCCTAAAATTTAAGTGTGGTTCAGCGTCATGCATTCCAATTAAACGTGTAGGAAAGACTGTATCGCGAGTTTTGAGAAATAATTCCATCATCACTTTGTTTTAAAGTTTGATGCGTCAAACTTAAATAAAGCATAACAGAGCTGATCTCGAAAATATTCTGTGAAATGGGGTGAGTTTGAAGACTATCAGGTCTTAGGCGTCTTGGCAACGCTTTTTCTTTGTGGCACTGCTAACCCATTTGCAGTCTTCTCGGTTGCTGCAGACCCCCTTCTTGTTGTAAAGCTCAGCACAGGTTTTCAAAGTGCATCCCGAACTACTGGAGTAGTCGCAGATCTTGTTTCGTTTACATGAGTACGCGGACGAACTTGTACAAGCATATTCATAAGTATCCTCAATCGTATCCTGCATGTCAATACAACGGTCAGACTTCTGTTTTTGCCAAGTTTGAAAGAAACATTCAGAGTGGGATTCACAATCCTCTTTGCGCAAGCCCAAATCTGTGCAATTGGCCGTGAGACACTGCCCACTTGTCCACGTACAGTTTGCATCATTGTTGCATGTTTTCTTTTTGCTGTTAATCATACACGGGTCAGAGTAGCAAGAAGTAAGGTAACCCGATTCAGCTGTGCAATAATCTGTCCGGATTTTGTTACGCTCAGCAAGAAGGCTTTTTACCTTTGCAGGCTTAGATGCAGCCAAATCGTTGGTTTCAAAGGGGTCAGCAATGATGTCATAGAGTTCGTAATCCTCGAGTGGCTGCGGTTGCACAAGCTTGTACATCTTGTTAGGCCATTTGGACATGTCAAAATAAGCAAAAGCGCAACCCTTGTTAAGAACCCATTGAACAGGACACACTTGACCTGCTGGTGTTGTGCCACCACGTTCAAAGCAAATTTCGCTGTACGCAAAGGAGCGAGTAGACTTGGAAACAACCGAGTCGTCGTCAGCAAACAATAGGTCAGAAAGATCAACACCACCAGCATCATCGGACTTAAACTTGTCGAGAGTCGGGCTGCCACTTGGGATTCCTACTGCACCTGCAATGGTGAGGGCCCAGTCATAGTGCATGATTGGGAAAAGCGATTTTGACCCAGCAGGGACCTTCGATGGGTACCAAACGACCGTAGGGCTACGAATTCCGCCTTCACGGACTCGGCGCTTGATACCAACAAGACCACCAGATGCAGTCACATCGCTATCAGGGTCGAAATCAGCATCCATGAATGCGCCTTGGCCTGGTCCGTTATCGGTGGCCACAATAATCATTGTATTACTATCAGCTCCAACGTCTTCAAGGGTTTGCAAGAGTTGGCCAATATCTTCATCCATGATGTACTCTGTTGTTGCCATGAGGCCTCGGATGGTACTTGTGGATCGGCCAGTTGAGGATACAAGAGCATTGGTGTAGCGACCATAGCTGGTGACCGGGTAGGTCTTGTCCTCACAGTATTCAAACTTGTTCTCTTGCTCATACATGGCCGAGTGGCCAGCGTAGGTCGCCCAGTACAAAAAGAATGGACTTGAGTCATTTTCGTACTCGCGAATGAACTCGAGGGCAGATTCGCGCACTAGGACGTCAAAATGTTTGCAAGGCGATGGAGTGAGCGTTTCGTTGTCAACAACGCAATAAGATGCCGAGGAATCGGCGTTCACAGAGTACTCGTGCGTGGTAACGTTGTCCGGGTCATCGGATGTGCAGCTGAACATGGTGGTGGGAAAGGCCTCGCCCATGCTTGCGTGCGTGAACTTGCCATAAAAGTATCCGTACCCACGTTTGCACGGAGACCCTGACGAAGTTGAGTTAGTTGCCACTCCCCACTTGCCGACAGCTCCAGTTCGGAAACCAGCCGAGGTGAGCATTTCACCCATGGTTGAGCGATTTTCGTCCAGGTCGGCATCGGTGGCTCCGTCAGGACCAAAGCCATTGCCGCGAATTGTGGCAACACCGGCTTGCACGCCAGTAATGAGAGAATGCCTTGAAGGTGCACACACTGAACTGGACACGTACGAGCGCATCATACGCTTACCCTCTTTGGCAAGGCGCTCCATGTTAGGCGTACGCACGCGCCGAGATTCTGGAATCGCTTCGAAAGCTGAGATATTTTCAAATGTGGTCCACTCTGGAGCATGTTGGTTAATCATACCGACGCCAAGGTCATCAGTCAAATAAAACACAATATTCTTTGGCTTGCGTGCTTCGGCAAGCATGCCGTTCTGGCCGCAGATGGCCACCATTGCAATGGCCATTACTGCATTCCACATGGGTGTCATCTTTTGCAGATGCAAGCAGGACCGGCTACGGACCTCACAAGCTATACAATACTAAGTCACGTCAGAATCCGCGGGGTTCTTATCGTACCCCGGTACCCCTTTTTGCCTCAGGACGTTGTCTCCAACGCCTCTCAAATCTAGCTTTGATGCTGTTCTTACCCTTCTGCAGCTCACGCCGACCTCCTTGGTCTCTTCACGTCGTACAAGTACCCAAACCTGATTCTCGTTGCTTATGTGTTCGACCGGTAAATATCTCTAACACTGCAACCGAGGTCTGTCTAAGTCAGAACAGGCCGAAGTTCTCGCTGGTCTTCAACGTTTGCACGCAAGCCAGCAACAACGACCGCACCGAAGTCTAAGCCAGAAAAAGGAAAGCAATACCGATACGTGCTTGACCACGGACCGCCACGTTTGATTGCTCAAGTATTCGAGCCCAAAACCTACGACAGCGAGCACCTGTCTTTGTTGGTGGCCTGTGTTACCTTGCGGTTTTGGTGCCCTGTTTGCTGCGGTCGGCGGCGGTGGCTCTTGCTGCCTTAAAAGGGTCTTCGGCGACGAGGGTGGCGGCCTCGAAGTCGATTTGCGAGTGGCCGCCGCCGTCTCGCAAGGGCTTGAGCACAAAGCCCGTGCCGCGGTATACTCTACTTGCGCTGCTTTGTTCTACTTTATCTCTCCGCGCGTATAGTGACTTTTACTCAAAGTTTCACTTACATCTCTTTAGCCGCACTTGTGCGCACGCATGGGGGGCTTTCTACAAGTATTTACACCTCTTTTATTCTCCCGGTAACTCCGAAACACCTAATACACAGACTCAAATATAGGCATCACGGGGCCGGGAAGCCGTCTATTGCGCCGATAATCGCAGCGTCACCCCTACCGGGACCGAACGCCGCGGCGGGAAGAATGGCTCCTTCCTTTTGGAAACCGTTCGCACTGAAAGAGACGACGCTTTGACTTTATTAGCTCTCATTCAAGTTATTTTCACTTTATTACTTTGAATGGGTGAATTGACTTCTGAGTAAAAAAACAAACACAATTATGTATGGTAATAGGTAATATTGCAACAACAGCTTGAGGATCCAATGAGTATTTTCAACTGAGTTGTAGAAATTACGGCACCTCCATCATCAACCCAAATGCAGAAGACGGTAACTCCTCTCCCCATTCGAGCGAGCGAAGAGAAGGCGATCAGGACGAGCTGGCGATTGAAGTCGACGGCGTGTATTGATTAACATATGTATATATATATATATTTATTTATTTACTTACTTATTTATTTATTTGTTTATTTATTTATCAGCTGGTGGTTTCTATGGTGTACCCAAACTCTAAAAGGTGCCATAAACTGAGGGAAATCTGAAGATCATCGTCGTATTCAAGCGATGAATAACAGCGATATAGAAGAGCCAAAACTGAAAGAAGATCAGACAGGCCCTTTTGAACTCGAGCGAGCTTTTATAACCTCGAGTGGACTCAAGTGAGTGAGCACACAGAGCGTGTGGCGAGCTCCTCGACGGCCGCAGTTATGCCCAGACAGACTCACCTCGACTGGATTTGCTTCGGCCATTGGAGTTGGTAATATTGGTTTTCCAAGATGGAGGCACCTTCCATCCATATCGCTCATTCATTCATTCATTTATTCTGTTATCGAAGAGTGCACCTTTGAGTCTCTATACGCACAGAAAGGCATCGTCGCTGATGGTTTCTGAGATTCGCTCTACGGGACTTTGGCACTCTGCTCGCCGCCACGGGTTGGCGGGCCCGTGCTCTCGCTGCCGGCGGGCCGGGCCTCCAAGGTCATCACGACTCGTGATCGCTTGCAGGTCGGTCGGCCACCATCAAGTAGGAGTCGCGCCTGAATGCGAATTTGGTGATGCTCACCATCCATAACTACAGCGAATTCAGGGTCATTTTGCCCAACAGCCTCACATTCCAATATTTGTTTCCCCATTCACTCACTCACTCCCTACTCAATCAACCACGCGAATCAATAGATAAGTCAGAGCCCATCAAACGATAGTTAAGTTGACAATGGATCAAATAGATAAGTCAACAGAGTTTATTAAAAAACATGCATTACTAATTTTATTTTAGTTTAATCAAAGTAGATGAATAAGAAGAAAAAGCAATTAATCAATCAATCAATCATTCAATCATTCAATTAATTAATTGATAAATCAATGAATCGACAAGGCTCGTAGAAATACAGGCGAGGCTTTGAGCTTGGGGCGCCATTTCTTCAGACCACCAGCGTTCACGCCGGTCTCAAAGGAGGACGCAGTCGCTCAAGGCACCCTGCGGCAGTCTCCGTCTCACGTCCAGCATTCCCTTCAGCGCCCTTGTTCTTTATGGTCATTTGGCTTTTGGTCTTTTCGTCGTCGCTAATTACGCTAGTAGCACCTACCTACCTTCTATCCTAGTGCGGATGGTTGTACACAAAGTCCCATTCTCGACATCGCTTAGGATTCGATAGTCCGCATCTACGGAAAACTAGGGCACGGTCAAGAACCCTGCTGGCGAAAATAGCGACGGCACACCGCGGCAATATTATATAATACCTGCGTATTGTAGTACTTGGGCTGCTGCCTTGCCTTTTCAACTAGGAGAAAGCCGCGCTGGCGATGAAGCCAATCGCCAAAGGTGACCTCGTCAGAAGAGATGGTAATCTGGAGTGAGACAGAGTTTCCTTTTACATCAATTGGCTTATTGGCCGGGGGCGATTTCAGGATACCTGCGTGATGTTCTTGCTGTTTTCATGAGGCGGCGCGGCGGGGCGCCATCTTGAAGTGCTCGACCCGGAATTCCGGGGGTCAATGAAGGCAATAGTTCTTCCTTCCTTCCCTTCCTAACGCAAGTCGACGAACTTGAAGAGGAACTTGAAGATCGAGACCCAACTGTAGATTAAGCGAATCCTTTGTTGGTCGCTCCAGAGTTAGTTTCATCGAACGTCGAAAGCCAACGGCGTTGACAGCCATGGCCATTTCAGTTTGGTGCACCTGTTAGACATGCAAGAAGTTACACGATAAAAAAACACAACGGTACCTACTAAAGAGAAGGTATTGGCCGATGTGATTTGACAGGACACGAAGATCTCCAAATTCCGCTTCTGTATACGGAGTTCGTCAGCTCAACATGACATTTATCCTCAGGCTATCTCCTATCTCCTAAATAGAGTCTGTTGGCCAACCATGATTTCATCGCACTGGCACATTTGAGATGCTTTGGCAACTCAAGATGTTGAGGCAGCGTTAGCTGCTTTAACAAGTCTGGGCGTGTGTTCGAGCGGCAAGCTCAGTTCATGGCCATTCAACCTCAAGTTCCAGGGACCTCAGGTTGCTTGCACCGCTCTGCACCATCTTCACGAGCTCCCGCAATCCCCCCTGTCGTGATCTTTGTCCTGCTGACAGAGGGCCTCGCCACCAATGTAAACCATGCGAACTGCTCTCGATCTCTTCCTTCACGTTTCTCAATAAAGGTACTCACCAATCTCCGAAAGGAGCTGCCATATTGCCATATCCTCGGGCTTTTCACCTCGATACGCACCTTCTAAGCTATTCCCTAAGAGTAATGCGAGGTCCCTTCCTCCTGAAATTCCCACGGAGTCGGTCTCTCTGCCAAGCCGGGTAGATTAATTATAACTAATTAAAACTAAGCTATCTCAATGAATGAATGAATGAATGAATGAATGAATGAATGAATGAATCAATCAATCAATCAATCAATCAATCAATCAGTAAATCAATCAATCAATCAATCAATCAATCAATCAGTAAATCAATCAATCAGTAAATCAATCAATCAGTAAATCAATCAATCAGTAAATCAATCAATCAATAAATCAGTAAATCAACACATCAATCAATCAATACATCAATCAAGCAGTATATGTACGTCTACGACTGCACCAATGCTGTGCGTGAAGCAGAAGAATACGATCGAGGGAACTGCTATCTGCTTCCCTGCACTACACTACACTACACTACGGTTGTATTACAAAGACACCTGTGCCAAGCCTCATCGTAACTAGCTAATGGAAAGAAGTTGAGGCGTTTATCGTACTTTCGAGCGCCACTCTTACCCTCGTTCGCTTCTCGCTGCTGTGTATGCACCCTAGACCGCTCCTGAGCGTCTCGTATGTGGGCAGGCAGGTCTAGCTAGGCACCTGGCTGCTTTGATCTTCAGCGAAACGAAGACTTGAGAAGCTGTTCGTGCCTATTGGTTTCATTCTTTCTCGCGAGGGATCATCTCTTCAAGTGAAGCAAGTCGTAGTTATTTTGTCGGAGCGGACTGCCATGATATCGGGAGTGTCGGCAAGCGGAGCAAGTGCTTTGGAGTTTCTTGCGCGAATCATTGCCGTTCAGGTGGATTGGATATCAGCATTGATCACAATTAGATGATGCACTCCTGATACGCCTAAAAGGAGCGCAGAAATGGTGTTCGAGAGAACGTTTCTGAGGAATTGATCAAATTGATTCGATGCATAGTACAGCGACCGAATGGCACTTATTGTGCCGCGTCTCTTTTGCACGATGCCGATCTTGCAGTCTAAGCGGCAGGTGCTTCGACGATGCCAAGTCCTACGAGTTCACAGCACGGCCCAAACCTGTCTCGAAGGTTTGATGTGAATTGCACAAAACACAAAGGTGTATGTATGTATGTATGTATGTATGTATGTATGTATGTATGTATTTATGTATGTATTTATGTATTGCGGCAGTCATTGTGATGCTAGTTTCTTTTGACGGAGTCTTCCGAATCGTGCAGTCCATTTCGGAACATCGCAACAGCCAACTTGAAGACATCCATGCCAGTTCCCCCACTCCTACCAAGCGAGCGTCTTGTCGAGGTCTGCCACAACCTGGCTTTGCTGGATCGGTCGCGAGGCTAATCCAATCAAAGTACTCCTGCGCAGGAGCGGATGGGACCACATAGGAAGGACAATAATCAAGGAATCAATTATCACACATATTTAGAAATAATTTTTTTTTTTTTTTTTAAGATTAAGTTAAAATTGGGTGACAAGCAATCAATTTTCTGGACAATAATCACGTTCAATGTCACAACAAAGCAACAATCGCGAGAGCATTCCTCGGAGTTGTTCTCTGCGGGTCAGAATAGAACGAACTCAAGGCAAAACAAGAAGAACCAGCTTCACTTCTTGTGTGTTTCTTTTAAACTTTCCATTTCAGGTGCTTTCTTTCTGCACGGCCTCTCAAAAGTACCGAAGCAGCGCTCCTGAAACCAGCAGAACAAGGTCAACGCCACTGACGCAGCAAACTCAAACCAGCTGCTGCACAAGTTGCCGTGCAACAGAACCTGAACTAGTCCAACGCCGCTGCCAGGACGGGCGATCAGCTGGACAATTTTTAGAGGAGACATAGCTGTGGCTAGCCACCTTTCCAGTCACTGTCCGGAGAACAAGGCCGCGGTGTAGACTTAGAAAAAAGTTCGTGCAAGGCAACTCCTGACGGGAAAGCAAACCAGAAACTTTGCGATTCACAGCGGAGAAGGTGGTTCTTGACGCGGTGATAACTAAGTTCAGTCTGTGAGCCGACACAGACATTGGTGACGCCTGAGGCGAAATTCGCCCCAGGACGAGGGCAGGGACTCATTGACAAAGCATCATGTATGCCGCACTTAGACACGGAGTCGTCGCTGTTGTTGTCTTTTGCCAGCTCGTAGCATGGAGGGCACGAGTAGAAGCCACAAGGCCAAATATTGTATTTTATCTCGCAGATGATGTCGGGAGTGGCTCTTTGACACAGCATGCTCCAGAATGGTCATTTGTGGACAACACATCGGCTCTTGAGGCGATTCCTGAAGCAAGGAGAATCCACACGCCTACACTTGAACTAATGGCACGCCAAGGCAAACGTTTTCTTCGTGCTTATGCGGCTTCACCTATCTGTGCACCATCGCGTCACTCACTGATTACAGGCATCTCCACCGGCCACCAATATGTTCGAGGTAACGGGTACGGAGATAGCTCAGCAGACGTTGATATCCAGGCGAATCGCACAACCATGGCTAAAGTTTTGTCGGCACACAATTATTCTACTTATGCAGTTGGCAAGTGGGGTGTGACGGCGAGCTCATCGTCTTCCGGTAGCCCTTGCTACCAAGGGTTTGACAAGTTCTTTGGCAAATTTACTCACGCTTCCTTGGGCGAGGCATTTCCGCAAACGATGGGTGCTTGCAATGCATCATCGGCCGACTCCCCTGAAACCATCACATACACGGAGAACGCCGATGCAAGTGAGGAGCTCTGTTTCGGCGAGAACTCCACCTGTACTTACATGGATCTTGCCTTTCGTGAACAGGCTCTTTCATGGATTGACGAAGCGGTGACTTTGGACAAACCATTCTTTTTATATTGGGCTACAACTGCAGGCCATTCAACAAACTGGGAATATGTAGAGAATCGTAATAATGCCAAACACTGTGTTTTGCGAACTCATCCTGTACTATCGTACGGACGCTATACTGTTGAAAACTTGAATGGTACAGGTCGCACAACGCCCGAAATTCGAGGCCTCATGAGTATGATGGAGTACACTATTGATGAGGATCTTCGATATTTGTTAGCAAAGCTTAAGGAGCATGGCCAAGAAAATAACACGCTTATTGTTTTCTCAAGCGATAATGGTGCGCACAGAGAAGCATATGCTGATGCAGACTATGATCCCGCCATCGATTTCTATGGCACCGGCGGTCTGAAAGGCCTTAAACGTTATTTGCATTCTGGTGGAACACGTGTGCCATTCCTTGCGTGGTGGCCTGGTCAAATTCCTGCTGGAACAGTTTCCTACTATCCGATCGCGTTATATGATATGCCATTGACTTTTGCTTCGTTTGCTGGGATTGCAAACAACGATTCGAGTCTTGATCTACTTCAAAATCTCCCTGGTCATGGCATGGACCTCAAGCCGATTTTTATAAGCGCGAACGATACTGCGTCCGGATTCAATTCAACAACGCGATCCTATGTTTACACCGAAATGTGTTTTATAAGTGATGGCGTTGAACGACCTGCTGGTCAGGTCTGTCCTGTGACATGGAACAAGTATGCTGGCTGTGGTTTCGGTCTCTTTGACCTTTCGAACTGGCCAAATCAAGTGCTAAAGCTCGTGCAAAATGTGCCGCGACAAGGTTCTTTCGAATTGTACGATGTATTATCTGATCCATTTGAAGCATCTAACCTAACTTCAGATTTACCGGACGATGTAGATCGCTTGACAGCACTTTTACCGGAAGCTCGTACGCCCTCGTGCCTTGCTGAAAGCGCTTATATTCCGTATTGCTATGATGATCCATGCAACCTATGGTCTTCCACCAACAAGACGGAATGTGAGAGCCAAGAGGATTTCTTGTGTGAGTGGACCTCAAGCAGTGACACATGTTCGAGCTACACATACGCACCCACTGGGACCCCGACCAATGTTCCTACACTTTCTCCAACGCCTTATCCTACTCGAAACCCATCGCCGTATCCAACTACGACGCCTACGGGAAAGCCAACCAACTCCCCTACGGATACGCCAACCAAAACTCCTACGTCAAAGCCGACAACCTTGAACCCAACTCAAACGCCTACGCATCTTCCGACAACAGGAGTCCCCACCTCACCAACGGTTTTGCCGACGCAGGCACCAGTAGCACCGACGCCAAGTACAACGCGCGATACAACTGCTATGCCAACAACCATTGACATTTATGGCGAGGATGCCAATTCTCCGTCCTCAGCAGGTTACATTAGTCCGTCCTCATTTGTTGCGAATTTGCTTGCAATCTCGTTGACACTTTTCACGATTATGTAGTGAAACGACGTTTTGATGATGTACAAGAGTGTGCCTATCGAAGGCCTACCTACATTTTCGCCTGGAGTATGGGCTCATTTTTTCGAACTGGTCGACCCGCTCATTTCATTCATGTATTATGCTTAAACAGATTCACAAGGGGTCGCATGACCCAGCCAATCCACAAGAACAAACAAGAAGGAAAATTTCTGCCCATAGGTTGCGGGAATTCTCCAAGACTGGCGATAATAGAATCTTGAAATCTAACACTATCCTTTTTTGCTTTTTTCATAATCTTTTTTTCTTTTAAAATATAGTTGGAAATGATTCTCGTACTTGAATACATTACGTGGCTGCAGCCGCAAAATAAAGACGAATCCCTTTCATCACCTCCAAGGTCCCTCCGAAAAAGGCCAAGACGCCTTCACTTGTAAAAACGAAAACACGCTCTCGACAGGCTGGAAAGGTTTGTCTCACGGCTCCCTTTCTTTTCTTTTCTTTTTTCAATTTTTCCTATCTTTTCTTTAATAACTCAAATCCTTCTGCAGTGATGGCGTGGCATGTGGCATCCAAGCATGAGCGGGAACTCCATAGCACAAGGCTTTTGCACACTTTGTTCTTTCCAAAGATAACAGTGAGTAAGCAAGCAGATAGTCCCACATATACTCAGTTAAAGTAAAAGGCAACTCAATGCGACATGACATGACAATAAAATATAAACTTGCAGGCAGGCTTCGTTAGGTACTTTTTCTTTTTGTTTAGACAGAGTCATCTTGCTTGTACTGCAGGACGCGAACGTCGGGGCTTTCGTCCAGCTCTCCAATGGAGTGCACTCCGGTAACCTCCGGGATGTAGTGCATGAGCATGTTCTCCACACCGTGCTTGAGTGTGACGGTGGAACTCGGGCATCCTGCACAGGATCCCGCAAGCCTGACGCTGACGATTCCTGTTTCTTCGTCAAAGCCCTTGAAGAAGATATCTCCTCCGTCCTCCTGGACCATGGGTCGAATTCTCTCCTCAAGAAGCTCCTTGATGAGCTCAACAATCTCGTTATCCTCGTCAGGGTACTCGTCCTGCTCCATCTCCATGGGTCCGGTCACAGCAGGCTTATCTCCAGCATAGAAATCCATGATGGTGGCAAAGACCTCAGGCTTGAGTTGAGCCCATTCCACACTATCGTTTTTGCTGATCGTGACATATTCTTGGCTCAAGAACACGTTGTTGACGCCGTTCAGGCGCATGAGCAGGCGTGCCAGAGGCGAGTTGTTGGTAGGCGTGTCCCTGAGGAACTCCATGGAGCTTCCAAACTCCTCGGGGAGGACCTCTTTGCCCGGAATAAACTTGAGCGACGCCGGGTTTGGTGTTTCTTCAGTCTGGATGAAGAGAGATCTCGCGCCTCCATGACGCCATGCAGCCGAGCGTAGCGGCAGGGGAGCTGCCTGGAGGGCCACTCCGCGTCTCGGGCCAGGTCCTGCGAGCACAGAGAGCTGTCTTTGACCACGAACAACTCCACGGGAAGCGGCGACACCGCTGGCAAGACGGCCAGAGCGAGCGCTTTGGGCAAGAATTCGGGTCAACATGATGTCGTGATGATCTGATGAAGAAAGCTAAGTCAAGAGCGAGTCGCAAAGAAATTCGAGGCGAAGACGGCCTACGAAAGACTGGGTTTCAAAGAGATCGACACAAAAGGGTCTGATAGGTAGGTATCTCAATCGTCCTTGACCAGGAGCGACGCGCTTGGCCTAGATTTGGATTTGCTGTGCTTCTGCTTCGCCTGCTGCTTTTCTATTTTCTATTTTCTATTTTCTATTTTCTATTTTCTATTTTCTATTTCGATCGTCATTGTTGTCTTTTCCCTCTCTTTTCTGGACTGCCTCTGGTGCTCTAAAGCTTAGCTATGACTTTCTGTACGAGTAAGCAATTGCAAGCGCTGCACAGAGACAGCATACTAATACGCAAGCTGCTGAAATTTAGCATATTACTATGCGAAATAGGTCCTAATGGTGGGTTGAGTGTTCCTAGCGGAGTCTGTATGAAATGCGCAGGTCTCCTGAGATCAGAGTTCTTCTTCTGGCCTGCAAAACATCGTGGAGCTCGGAGGTGAGGGAGGAGATCAAGCTGAGGTATAGGATCAAGCAATGAGACCCTGAAGAGCGCTCAGGTTTCGGAGGTCGGGGCGTACAGAGGAAAGACCGAGCTTGAGAACACGAGGAAAGTGCAGGAAACGAAGAATGTCCTCTGAAGCAAACTTGGTGTTTCAAAATGAAATACGAGTACCCCAACTCCCTCATACTAATACCCCAGACTGTGGTTCCACTCGTATAAAACTACCCTATTTATCTCCACAGTAGCAGCTAGAGTTCTGCAGTGGTTCTTTGGTGGTTCCATGCTTGTTGGCTCTTCTACTAGTAGGCTAGTTCGTTCTATTCTAGCGAGAGTAGAACTCGGTAGTACTGGGTTCCAGGCAGATAGTACCTAGTAGCCACTGCCTAGTCGTTTGCTGTTCTTTTTTCTACCAGTTGTTCTTCTGGCCTCATTGCAGCTGATGACGATGATGATGATCATCAAGGTGATGAAGATACAGTACTGCAACTGTTGGAGAATTCCGCGTCCAAGGCCCTCTGAACACTCGGGGTTTGGCAGGGATTAGGTGAGGTTGCTGCATTAAAACATTGGCTTTGGTAGAACAGCTCACTTTGAGCTTACCTAGGCCGAGGTATTGATTGATTGATGGATCTGAAGGCTTGCTTGGTCTTTAGCGTTGTCGCCAAGTAAGAGGGCCTGTGCAGTGGGGGTCCTTCAAAAGTTGCCTTGAAGCTTGGTATCGAAAAGGATTCTTTTTCTTTTATTTTTTGCGGAGTGAAGGAGGGAAGAATAGATTAGCAGATTGAACGCCTTGCTCTGTACAAAAGTAATTTACTGTTGACCGATGCCAGGACTGGTGTCTTTCGTTTCGGAAATGATCCAAACAGCTCAGGCTGTGGCCCTTGCTGGATTCACTGCAATGGCGTCTTTTTTCACGGCACTTCGAAGCGCCGGATCAAGGCGTATTCCGTCTGGGCCTTTTGCGAGCATGGAGAAAGCGGCGCTCGAGGATGAAAAGGCTATCCGCAGATGTGTACCAACCAAGGTAGGCAATCGTGTGCTGGAAGGAGACCTTGTGCATTTCGATGGAGGAGTATCTTCACGGAAACTGTTCCTTTTCTTTCCTGGAAACCCAGGTTTAGTAGACTTTTACCTTACTATGCTTCGCCAAATCTACACTCGGATGGATGAAAAGGTACATGTTGTAGCCATCTCTCATGCTGGACACAGCTCATGGACTCCAGGCGATCATGCACCCATTAGTTACCAGGAGCAAATTAAACATAAGCTCGCGGTTCTGAATCAGGAAGTTCCCTGGTTTGCTGATAAAGACGCCCAAGTTTTTGTTTCTGGTCACTCTGTTGGGGCTCGCGTTGGTCTTGAGATTATGCACGAAATGCCGAAGGTTAAATGGACACGTTACATTGGCATCTGCCCTACAGTCATGTTTATTGGACAGTCACCAAATGGTGTCAAGCTTTCTCCTCTTCTGAATAAGCCTTGGCTTCGTAGTCTTGCTTATATGGCCTTGCACCCAGTTTCTATGATTGTGGGCATGATGCCTGGTCGCGTGAAACATGCCCTTGTTAAGACCGTCATGGAGAAGGATTGTCCTGGCGTGGATGATCACTATGTTTCACATGGAATTAAGCTAGTTAACCCAACTGTAATTCAGAATGTGCTAAACATGGCTAATGACGAGATGAAAGAGATTCTTGATGTTGACCACTTTGATGACACCATACTCAAGCCCCATATGGACAAGATGACATTTGTACTTTCACCTATTGATCGTTGGTGTCATCACGAGATTGTGGAGCGCATGCACAAGGCATTCCCGAAAGCTTATTTCCACGTTCTTCCGGGAACGGTCACTCACGCGTTTTGCCTCTCGCATGAAAACGTCAATCTGGTTGTAGACGCCGTGCAAACTGCTCTTGAGCGCGACTAATTGCCTTTATGTCAAGAAAAATACAATTAGATTATGTGCAGCGTCTCTGTCAAGGAGAACATCCCCGTCCCAAGTTTGGCCTAGGGGAAACTGTATTCGGTTTGAAAAAGCTTTGACAGATCACTTCTGGCACCAGCACATCATATCCATGCATCACCAATGCCTAAGCATGTATAAATTGACTTCGCATGTGCACGTGTAGCATGCCCACCTTTAGGAGATTCAAGTACATAGAGAGCTCAGTTATGAACATCAGCGAGCAACGCATATTATGCCTGTGGGACTCCTGCAGGAATGTCTAGTTGATAGTCGAGTCGTTCGAAATAATCTTTTGTATCCATACTTCTGGGTTTCTAGTACAGGTCTTGGTATTTTGCACATTGTGTGCCATTGTATGAAGCAACTAAAACTAAAATTTCAAAGCACATGTAATCCTTGTCTTCGAAGAATATTTTTCCAATGTAGGAACCCATGTTCAACGCATGATCGTCAGGGACCAACCATGGGCACTGTTAGGGGTGGATTCGTGGTGCGAGAAGTCTCGACAGTTTGTATTGAAAAATGTGTAGAATACCACCATCTGTAGTATATAATGGGTTCAAATGTATTTCTTATTCGATAATAATTAGTAGGAAAGGTGCTTAAGAGTTTTCGTGTCTTTTCTGTCTTTGTTTTTTCAAATTTGTGTATTTGTTTCGAAGAGAAATGAAGCAGGGCCGTGTCAGGTGCGTTTATTTTGAGCGCGACATATGTTCTTTGGTAGTCATGCGGCTTCCACTTCTGTATTAAATTAAAAAGTTTTCTAGGTACATTCGAGTGTACTACGTCTGCCAAGTATCTAAGCATTCTAACAAACGAGGAATACAGATGAATCCTCGCAGCGATTGTATTGAGTGTGTAATGTATACAATGATATGTATATATGCAAGTGCGTGGATGTTTGCATTTTGTGGATTCAAAGGTTCTCTTAGACAAGAGATTCCGACGCCTCACTATCGCTCTGTTGAGCATTGTGCGTGTTCGCAATCATTTGTTGCATGAGCATAGCACGTGTGCTGAGACGGTTGTGGCGCGTTTTGGCTCCACGGGAGTGAACTTTAAGCATGAACGGAGCTGCATGCACCAGACTAACCAGCGTCCGCGAAGGCGGAGTCTTGGTAGGCGTAGAGACCTCAGAGCTGATCTTGCTTATGGTCTGTGACGGTACGACATCAGTCTCAGTCCAGCTCATTGTGGCAGAGCTGGATGACTCGCAACCGGGAGAGGCCTCTCCTGTTGAACAAGAAAGAGTTGAGTTGCGACGCTCGCTTAATCCGCTTGCAAAAATTTGCGTAGAGGGGTATTTCTTCTTTGCCTCTGCCAAACCTTTGCGCGAGAGCTCGCTGCAATTCTTGAGTCCAAGGAACACAAGGTTGGGCACAACTGGGCGCACAGACAAGAAGCAAATATCAGCAACTTTCGTGCCGCTGACATCGAGGTGGCAAAGGTTCTTGCAAAGCTGCAGAGCTACGGCTACACCAGCAGAACGGATGCTGGAGCAGCCACGCGCCTCAATATGGCGAAGGTGGGAGCAACCCTTGGAGACTGCGGCGAAACCCTTGTCTGAAACGCGGTCGAGGCCGGAAATGTTGAGGTACTCAAGCGCAGGGCACAGGTGAGCTACCCAACGCAAGGTAGTGTCATCTAGCTGGGAGCAGTCCTGCAAGCTGAGACGGCGGATATTGGAGTGGGAGGAGGTAAGAAGCGCGTAGATGGAGTCATTACGAACATCAACACATTGGCGAAGCTCAACCTCCTCAAGCGCAGCGTAACGCGCAAGGACGTGAAGTCCGGTGGAGTCGAGGTTCGGGCAGTGCGCAAAACTAAGCTTTCGCAATTTGGGGCACTTCTCCACAAGGCAAGTAAGAGTGGAAGCAAAGAGTTGGTCGCAGTGCTCCAGGTGGAGCTCCTCGAGTCCGCGTGTGAGGCTGAAGAACATGCGGAGGCCATGTGCGGTGACCTTTGTGCACTTGAGCGCAGTGAATTTCTTCAGTTTTTGGCACTTACTGGCCACGTTGCACAATTCCATATCCGAGAGCTCCACATCGCAGAGCTCAAGCTCCTCAAGGTCTTTGCACCACGGTAGAGCAAACTTGGTGGATTCTGCCTGACTAGTTTGCTCCAAGAGTGCTTTCTCAGCAAATATTTGTGTACACATTTGTCTCGCCGCGCGATCCACAGATCTCAAATTTACCAGGTCCTTTTGGCTAGCCACGTAGTTCTCCAAAATATTCCTCACAATCTGCTGTGGCAGTGCCGGAAGGAACCCGTGTCCATTCTGCTCTTCAACAAGATCCTGCTGTCGTCCTTGGACATGGGGCTGGCCCCCATCTTCTTCCTTTGCCACCTTTTTCACCTTGGGGAGACGCCCTTCATCCATAGCAAAACGGAGTTTGAGGTGCTTTCTTTGGCGCTTGCCCATGCAGCTCTTCGCTACGACGCGAGAGCTGTCCTGAGTTGCTGTCTCCGCACCCATCGCGGCAATTGGCTGCTTTGTCTGCGTCCAAGTGGAGTCGATCGCAGCCGCTTCTGCCGCTGCTTTGATTATTGGCTGGGTGAGTGATTGATTGAGTTATCGATTGAGCGATCGAGCAGTCGCGAGTTTGGGGTTTGTTTCCCTTTTCCTTTTTTCCTTCTTTCCCTTCCCTGCTTAGTTAAAAAAAACAAAAACTAACTAACTAAAACATATTATGAAAGAAGGGACGAAGTATTCCATTGAAAGCTTTTTCTTTAAGTGGACCACAAATATCGTCATACTTTATCTTATAAAAATGATTTAACTTAGTACAAAACCCCTCTACTAAAAAATAATTATTATTAAAATTAATAATAATAATAAATATACATACGTAAACCAAGGTCGGTGAGGGAGGGGCGTTGGAAGGTCAGTCAGTCAGTCAGTTCAATTCAATTTATCACGTTCACCCCTGTTCTGCTCGCGTCATCTTCGCAAATCAATGTTCTCTGTGCCTCCCTCTCATGCTTGATTGAATTATAAATCGACCTTTGATCGGTTGTGTGTTGAAGCACTCAGAGCAGTAAGCGATGTCTGTCTTGCGGCCCATCTTGGTAGGTAGGCAATCTGTCTATTATAGTTGTATAGGAAAAGCTGGTCTTTGAGATAGCGTGTCGTCGTTGCGCTATTTATTGATGCTCTGTCGAACTGAAAATTCCGCTTCATATACAGCTATATAAAATAATCACTTTGAATTAAAAAATGGGGTTTACCATAGTTTGCCGTAACAAAATAAAAATAAACTATTTATCGACGAAAGAAAGAATCCAAGTCAAAACGTAGTAAAGATAAACTTCCGCGTTGGTTTTCTCTTTCGTTCGTCGTCACAGAAGTTCTCATATCTCCTTATAGTGGCATCTTCATTATTACAAACGATAATAGAGTTCTATTGTGGTTGGATCTTTTATTTTAATGAAGTTGCTTTGATGTACAGATTAAAACGCCAAGGTCAAAAACTTACCCCCTTTAAGATGAGCTTTCAAACATTGAGACTCCTCGAAGAAGAAGAAGAAGAAGGCATTTTCTACCTGACCTATAAACCTATTTGGGGTATATCTCCAACAAGTTCTCTCCGTTTCCAAAATCGCACATCACAGCGACGTGTATGCCGCTTTCTCTGCAATTACTCTTCATATATATGTCAGTCAATCGATCAATCGATCAATAATCCTCCGATATGCAAACCAATAAAGTTCCTTTTTCTTTTTTTGGGCGTAGCCCCAGAGAACTATTTTCCCACGCTTTCCGTCTCTCTCCCTCTTCCGCAACTTTCAATAGTAGGTGCGTACTAGGGAACCAAGCAGACCAAACGGCGCCATTTCTACTTCGGACCAAGTTTCTTTTCATTTCAAAACCAAATAGTATAGCGTAACATAAAAAGTATATACTTATAAAGAGGGGGGGGGGGAGGAGGGGGAGAAAAAATAAAATAAAAATAAATAAATAAATAATTAATTAAAAATTATTTTGGAAACGAAGAAGATGGGGAAAGTTATTGTTTTATGATGATCACAAAGGGAGAAGGCTGATACTTTGAACCTCTCCTTCATTCAACCTTTTTAAGGGGAGCGACAACCATGGTTATGAACGCTTCTCAATCTGGGTTCTCGAGAGCTCTGTTTGTTCATCTTATCGTGCCAATGAATTATAATTGTATTTTTAAAATCACATTAAAGGAATCCCATCCATAAATAACGAAAGTTAAAATACTGAAGGAAAAATAGTATTCTTATCTTTAATTTTATTTTTAAACTAAAAAATATTAATATGTATTTTTAACGTTTGATATATGCCTATAAAACAACTAGCTAGCCTACCCATGGCCTTTTCGAGCACCTCCTTCTCTTCATTTCCGCACTTTCAGCTTCAGCCTTATCGTTGCTGGCGATCGAGCAGAACAGACACGGCACCTACCTACCCACCCTAAAGTTCTCTCTCTCTGCTTCATCTCGCGCTTTCGTTGCGCTTGAAAAATCTGGGCTGTCTTTAAACTCTTCTCGCAACTAATACTTCAATTCTCCAACAAAAGAAGAAGAAGAAGAAGAAGAAGAAGTCAATCTACAAACAAGCATTCCTTTTCTGCTTTTCTTTGTTTTTCTTTTCTTTTCTTTCTTCAGTAAGAAAAGAAAAGACTCAGAAAAGAAGAGAAAAGAAAAGAAAAGAAAAAGCTTCTTCAACTTGTGCTACGAGACACGCCAGCCGTGCCCTCCTACCCTCAACTCTAATAGTCGCCCTCCAGGCACCATGCCACGTACGTGAACCTGAAGAACCCGCCCCGCTCCGCTTCAAAGCTGCGCTGTTTCGTTTCGTTCTGTTCTGCTGCCCTGAGTGATGCTGGAACTGCTGGAACAACTGCCACCCTGCGAAAGAAGGACGATGTGCATGTTGATTTCAGGATTTTCTGTTTAAACCTGAAGAACCGTGTTGACTGTGCTCACTTTGGCTTGCAGAAAAGGCAAGGCGTACGTAGGTGTGTATGTGTGTGCATGCATTATGTAATGCTGCGTGGATAGGTAAATAGGCGCTGTAGATAGCTGGAAGGGAACGAGTTGGATCCAGTGAGTGTGATTCTTCTGAATGGAACGTGGCAGTTCTGCAAAGTTGAGGATATTTCTTCGCCGTCTCGGAGTTACTCTACCACACTCAGCGATCGATTCATCGATGCATTGGTTGATTTACTCGTCCTCTCACTCGCGCATTCCCTCATTCGTCCGTTTACTTGCTATTAGCTGCCTGGAGTGGGCGCTTCCCTGCTCCGGCAGTGCCGGTTCCGCCTCAGGTTCTGCCCACTAGGGACTACTAACTCCTGCTAGTCTATACTTCAACGAGGAGGCGGAGCCCGCTCTGCAGCCCTAGCGGTTCTCCTAGTCGCTTCTCTATGGGTGATTTCAAATACAAAGGCCCCTGAGAGAACGGGCTGCGTTCTCTCTCGCGTGGGGGGGGGGCAGTCTTATTAACTCTTATCATTTTGAATAGCAGGTGCACTTTCAAACGTGCCGCTGCCAAAAGAAAAGGCACAGCCTAAAGAAGCATTTAGTGCACGCGAGAGAGAGAGAGAGAGAGGGAGAGAGAGAACGGCCTGGAATAAGATGAGTTCTTTTAAATCTATTAGGAGAGTGGGAACCTGCGAGGATAAACATGTGTGTGAAGATGCGGCACAGCAGCTTCTCTTCAGATTATTGATCTTGAGTCTGAATTGTGCATGCAGCTGACGCTATAATCCTGATCCAAGGTCCCATCACAAGCAGCAATCGCGAGACGACCGCCCACCGATGCGAGGGAAATAAAATTCAATCTTCGACTTATCGAGAACGCGGCTTCGAGAGAAAGCCGTCGCCCGTGGTAATTTGCACAACTGCTCGCTGACTTCAATGCGGTTCTCACATTTAACTTTCTGGGGGGCTCCTCTTCTTTCAGGTTCCTCCATCCTGCTCTGCTCTCCTTGCGTTCTTTCGTTCTCTCTTTCGTTCTCTCTTTCTTGATGCACTTAGAGATGTAGACGTACGTAGTAGAGGTAGAAGAGATGACTGACTGGTGTTCAGATCGCCAAAATAGTTGTAGAAAGCACCTCAAGCCTGTAAGAGTTGTGCTGCCTGCGAATCCGCCTGCAAGATGCAAGCAAACGTGCAAGCAAGCCTCTAGTCATTCCGAAACACCAAAGAAGCTGCCAGACACCCACCCGGTACACTTCTTAGCGCCGAAACGGACAAGGCTCAGGAAGAAACTTCATTTCTTCTACGATAATGTACGAGATTCGGGTTGAAAATCTTCTTACGTAGAGGCTACATCATTCATCCATTCAATTATTCATTCATTCATTCATTCATTTATTCAATCAGTTTTGTTCAAATGGCTTCTTGAAAAGGTTGAATACAATACTAGCTGCAAATTAGGTACCTACTTACTATCATCACGTCTGCATCTACTACCTATTACTAATTGTGCAAGTTTGTCGACAACACGGACACTGCTTCGAGAGGCCGCGGCCTCCCAACGTTAACCATAGGAGTCCATAAGCCCAACTTGGGAGGCCTCAGCGCCGTATTGAAAATGGGCCACGACGACGATGAAGCAGTTCCCTAAAAACAAACAAAAACTTGAGGTTCAAAATAGTTCTTCACCTTGCGAGGAAGAATGGTACTACTAGCTACTTCCGTGTATCCGTAAAGATTGCATTTCTTTGCCCCCTGCCTACCGTGTTCACACAGAATTAATTGACCTTTGAAAGAAAAGAAGAGGGAAGAAAAGATTACAGACAATGAAGAGTGGCGAACCAGAAGAAGCTTTGTGCGTGTGTGTGAGTGTGTGTGTACGAGTGAATCGCAGAAGCTCCAAAAGCAGCGGCGAGCCGGGCCTCGTCCTCGTCAGCAAGGAGGCGCTGCTCGTTTTGGCTGGCCTGCTTCGCTTCGGACTGCCGCAGTTGCTGCTGCGCTCGCAGAACCAGCAACCTACCTGGGCGGCGGAGTTCGCAGGGCGGGTCTGGGCCTGCATCTTCTTCACGATAGGTGTGCTACGAAGAAGGAGCGAACAGCTCGCGGTGCGAAGGGACCGCTTCGGGCTTCCTGCTTTGGCGCCTGCTTTCCGAAGATGTGCAGAAGGCCTTCGAAGCCAAGTGATGGATGGGCCAATCAATGCAAGATCGCTTTCGCCCGTGAAACCTTTGCTGATGATCGAGCTCATGAAGCTCCGGAGGTCACATGCTCGTTCCAGACAGCTAATTGGTGCTGTCTCCGGCATCGTATCGTGGTCGTCAAAGTGGTTGAGAGTGCAGGCCTCAGGATACTAGCAAACTTGAAAGCAAGCATGCAAACCTGAAAGCAATCTAACTGGAGATTGCGAGTCCACGGGCGCAGCTCGCAGAGGTTTGGTCTGCTGCTGCTTTTGCTAGCCGGCGGTGGCTTTCCCTCGCTCGCAGCGCGTGCGGCGGCGGCTCAGTCAGTCCGAGAGCCCAGAGACGACCTGTGGTGAGGACCTGTCTAGATGGATGTCCACTGCGGCGTACACACTGAGCGGCTGATCGATCAATTGGTCGGTGGAGCAGCTGATAGATTAGACCTCACGAGCTCTTTCGGAAAGAACTTGAACCACCACGATGAACTCACGCGTTGCGACCGGGTGACCCCTGAGCAACTTGAATCGGCAAGTGCCGACAGGCTCATGATTCATACCATTGGTTGCTGGACCATGATGATTCATGATTTGCCCGGTACCTAGGGAGCACTAGCATTCACGATCTCTGGCACAATTTCAGCGACGGGCCATTGGCGTCCTCCGCGTCGTTCTCGCTGTGCATGAAGGCGCTCCGGCGCCTCCAACATCAATCTTGATCCGCTTTCTTCGCTAGACTAGAGTTGGCATTCTCGAAGCGTTTAGGTTTTCAAATCTGCAACTCGGAGAACTGGAGGCGATCGACAGCTACACGTTGTGGAGTCTCTCCGCGTCCAGCAATTAGCAAAGGCCCCGAGGGCAGGCCTGCCGCTCGAATCGAGAAAATCAAGTCGAAATCCATCTCCAGCGTGAGCTTGCTCAAGCTCCACAGTAGGTGGGTATGTAGGTCTGCGTCTGATTCTGCACCATGGTCTCATCTTCGTACCATTTCCTATTTTCCAACTTATTCATCAGAATTCAAATTTAAGTTCAAATTCAGATTGTTTACATATTTCAAAATGAAAACTGAAATAGAATAAAATAACATAAAATAAAATAAATAAACTTACAGAATTAATTCTTCGTCGAGTTCTGCTGCTTTCGCCAGAACCCGGGTCTAAACTTCGTCTTGCCCAGGGTTCTCTAAGGTTCTGCAAACCCTCTAAAAGAATCTTTTGAGCAGTGAGTTCTTTTCTGCGAAGAACTGCCTCGGACGCCGCTTCGGCCCGCCTAGCTAGAGGCACATCAAAGAAGGAGTCTCCGCTGCTATTTGCCTCTTTGGGGCCCATTCCGCATGGACTCTCACCTAAAGCGTCTCTGCTACGGGCGGCGCCTGCCTTTTCCCTACTCAATCCTCTATATGGCCTCTAGGACTGCCTCTCAGCCAGGCCTCTACCAGTTCCTACCTGTTCTCTATCCCCTTCTTATTAAAAAAATAGAAAATAGAAAATATCGCAGTACGAGCAGGACTCACTCTCCGATCGATCGATCATCGACTTTGCTTTTCAATCGCGAATCGACTTCGAAAGCGCGGAGTCTCGCTCGCTTCCCTGCTCGCCTGCCTGCTTGCCTGCCTTCGGGGCAGCTTTTCTTTCGAGCTCTTTCTTTTCCGCCTCTCATCGCATCTTGCTGGTTGGCGAAGAAGACGCCTTGACCGGTGAAAGAATGAATGAATGAATCAATGAATGCCTTGGCCTTGCCTGCTTCAGGGTTCTCACTCCTCACAATCGTCGTCCTCAGAACTGCCATTCTCGAGAGAAAGAGAAACAATGGCAAAAACATGCTTACCTACAAACAAAGGGAGGTAGGAAGGTAGCTACTAACAACTCATATACAATATCTCCACGAAATCTCTTTTCTTCGTCGCCGATAAACAAACAAACAAACAAGCAGACAAACAGACAAACAGACAAACAGACAAACAGACAAACAGACAAACAGACAAACAGACGAACAAACAAACAACTTTGAAAGAGGCTAAATGAGCGAGCGAAGAGGAAGTTGAGTGGTTCCCTACCACTCCCTATCGGGTTGCTATGCAGGCGGGCTTGGACAAAAACAAAGTAAGGAAACACCTAGGGAGCGTAGGTGGGCTCTAATTTGGTTTTCTGTTGATTGCTTTCTTCAAGTTCTTGCTTCGCACGACTCGTCCCAAAGTGATGCGTAGGTATGCTCAAAAGCAGCCACCCCAAGGCTTTCAACGGCCTCCCGGCAATGAACAGCACCGCATTTCGCTACTGTACAGCACAAATCGAGAATATAATCTTCTTCATGTCATCTTCATCTCGAGCTTCTTGGTCACCTGTAGAGGTATTCATTCTAAGAAGTGGTGAATCATTCCAGTTCTTTTCATCCGTCTTTCTATTATGATCTCTCTGGGAATCTTCTGGGAACACATCTAATCTGTCTCATACGTTTGTTGAGAGGGCGGGAGATTCCTGTCCTTTTCAAGGGAGTCCCTGTATTGAAACATATCTCATTCAAGCTACTTCTTTAAAAATATTTTATTTTATTTATTTTTTGTTCGAAAAGAGGATAAAACCTGATTTAAAACAAACGTTTTATCATTATTGTTATCATCGTGTTTACTATTTGTATATAAAATATATATAATGTTTTTATATATATATATATATATTTTTAATATATATAACATTTTTTAATAACGTTATCCCAGCATTTCAAGAAGAAAAATATCTATTGAGAAGATTTTGTAGCTAAGCTTTGACATTTGCGATTTGAGATGGGGATGAGATTAACTCTTCTATGGCTGCCAGTGAACAACGATGGCTCACGAGATTTTGTGGGCGATCTGACGGCTGTTTTTGCACTGGAAGGTGGCCTTCAAGTTGGCCGCGGCTGTTATGCACTTGTGCAACTTGAAGAGAGCACTTGACAGGAGTGAGTGCAAAAGCCAACGATTAAATCCTCTTCGCACGTTCTCTCCTCTTAATGAACTACTCCTTGCTTGTTACTTCCTGCCCTGAACGGCCCACGAAAGGACTTGAACTTAGAGGAGGGAGAATGGAAGGGCAAAGGAGAGTAGGTAGTAATAGGAGTTCGGGCGCTACGGTGTTCTTTGCGAACTTCAATTTTTTTTTTCTTCTTTTAAATCTAATAATATCTTGTCTCGTCATGGTAAACACATTTCATTTGAGCGAAAAAAGAAAAGAACAAAAGCTAGAAAATGGTTGTCAAACTTGTTTGAATAGACTGACACGCTTAGTACCTATGAAGTTCATCATAGGAGCCTAAACCAGACACGTGTTGCTTCTATCGATAGAATGATTACTCAGCGTCCTGCCGTTCTGATTCTTTGAAATGCAAGTCTTGCAAGCTAGCTTGTTATTCTTTCATCAAACCGCTTTTTTCGATACTAAAAGGTAGTATTTGTTGTTGTTATTTTAATTCAAATTAAAAATAAATATGTTTATGGCATTATTCGAAAGAAAGAAAGAAAGAAAGAAAGAAAGAAAGAACAAATAGAATAGACAGAAGAGAAGAAGAGAAAAAGAAAAGGCTAACTATGGGTCTGTCTGAAAACGAAGAGACCCAATTTTGAAAACCAATGTACTCGAAGATCCGCCATCGCCGTTATGAACTAGCATACGCATACAATTTCGAATCCTCGACGCCGTTTGCCGCAAAGATACGGCGCTGCTCGCCGCCAAGCTCTCTTCGCGTGGAGCGGCGCAGGGCCGCTTCGGCGGCGAGCGGTCAACCTCCTCCCGCCGCCCCTTCGCCGCTGCAGCCAGCAGACTGACTGAGTCTCCGGAGAGGCCCAAAGCATCGCTCGATTGCCGTCTGCGCTCGAGACTTGGCACGAGTGGCTTGCTTGCTTGCTTGCCTGCCTGGCCACCCTTGGTGCTCGAGCTCGAGCTCCCGGTCTTCAAGCTGGCCGTGTTCTTGCTCCCGCTCGCGTGGAGAGCGGCCCACGAATCAGCAGTTCGCTTCGTGCATCGACGATGCCATTGGTTGACAGACAAACAGACACTCGCCGTGTATCGAAATCGAAATCGCCCCTGGAGGGCCTCGATGTTGCTGAGGTCGTCGCGGAGGCCATCGAGCTCGCGACCATCATGACCTAAATCGTCTCGCGAGACAGGCTTGGCGGCGAGAGGCTGCGGACGTTCAGATCGAGGTTGCTTGGCACAGCCACGGGTGGAGATGCCGCGGGTGCTGCGTGGGATTGCTCAGGAACAGACCGGCGCAGACGTCACATCAGACGGAGCCGTTCTCAAATGGGATAAGGTCGCTCGCTCGCTCGATGGTCCAGGCTCCCCAAACAAACCCTTGGACGATGGGCTCTGCCGAAGAAGTGAAGAAGAGTCGAGAGCCTCGACTTGCTGTCGCTTTCGGGCCTCGCGAGGTCCTCTCCAGTTCGTGGGCAGCCACGAAGACAGCTGCTGTTGGAAACCACTTGGGAAGCGGTGGAAACGATGCCAACGGCGGCGGCGATGATCGATCTCACAGACCCGTTAGATTGCGTGCTGAAGGAAGTCGGATTTGCCGTCTCAAGCCCAGTTTGAATTGAATTGGCGCGAGAATGGCAAAAGCGGATGCGCAAGGTGCCAGGATCTCAGGAACTCCAAGTTTACGGCTGTTTACATCGAAGGTTCACGAGTCTGCTATTCCCATCCGTCGGCCAGTTCAAATTCAGATTTGATACGCTTTTTGTATCTTTCTTTTTATTTTATTTTGTTTTAAAATTAAATTTAATTTAATTAAATGCTATTAAATTAAATGCTATTAAATTAAATCATTATAAGGATTATTGTCATTATCATAATTTTTTTTTATTTTTTATTAAAAAAAATTAAATATTAAAATTAGAAGCGGGTTTTCAATTGAAAGTTTTCTTTTCGAGAAACTAACGGGCTGTTGCTTCCCTGACTTATGGCAGTTGTAGAAAATAAAATGTCTTGTGTCCATATTATCTTTTCAGGAAAGCGCTTCGCGAGATTACGACGCTTGAAGAAGCTGCGAGGAGGAGAAGTATGCCGCCGATTGCGACCTCTCAGATCTGCGCAAGAAAGTAGTAACCAGCATGATCCCAGCACACGCACAGACAGACCTACATGCATGCGAGTACAATACACAACATCAGACGCTGCTGCGTCCGAGTGACGCCGTTCAGGACCATCGTGATTGCAATGGCAACTTTCATGATGCGAAGGGGCCTCAGCTCAGATCAAAGAGCGGCTCCTCCGCCCTTTCTAGAGCTGAGCGCTACTGCGCGTTACGTACCTACTACGTAGTGGGCCATGTTGTTCACAGCGCGTCCCCGAACATTCATGCTTCGCTTTCAAAAAAAGAAAGAAAAAAGAAAGAAAGAAAAAAAGAAGGGATATTGAAAAGAGTACCTACCTCTCTGGGCGTTGCTGGAAAAAGAACTTCCAGGATAAGCGCAGGGCTCTTGAAACGGCAGAACAGGTTTCCGCTTAGGTTCCTCACGCTTCTTCTCCATCTCCAAAGTAAGTTGAACGGCGATTGAATCCAAAGCTCTGAGTTTTTTTCCGTGTCCTTGTAGCGATGAGGCTTGTAGCGATGAGGCAGAGCGCTGAGTCCGGGTCCGTTCTTGTGATCGACTCACTCACTGCTGAGAGGCAGATTGATTGAGTGATTGATTGACTGACACGACTGACGAAAGGCCGTCTTTCAAGGTCGAACGAACTGGCCCGCGGCGACAGTGGACTCAGTGGATATCAGGCTGGAAAACAGCAGTCTCAATCGGTCATTCACTGATCAGTGACGGTGACGAGGATTTCGCGATTCGCAAGTTCTTCGCGTGCTTGACGACGAGCTTCAACATGCGTTGCGTGATATAATAGGCGGCCGGGAACGTGGAACATACAGAACGTCAGGTACATATAAAGCAGTTCAACAGCTGAAGGTCTCGTGTGAGTGACACCCTTTTTATACCCGAACGGCTATTATGGTCCAGAGGCTCTCGCAGCAGACTGTGCAATATATCAGAACGCCACGGTGACAGTCAAAACCTCATTTTCAATTCTCTTATCTTCCTTCGCAATAGCAGCAACCATTGTTTATTGTTTCTAATTTCTAATCTGGAAACAGATCATCCACTATGTTTATGGACTTTCTCAAACAAAAGACTCGGATTCGTTCTTTTACGTATAGACTTTAAAAAATTAAAAATAAAAAAATAAATTAAAATCATTTAATGAATTTGTTTTCTAATTTTCAACAGTTTGACGAGAGACGAATTCATTACCTTTTTTTTTCTTTTTTTAAAAGTTAATATTATTTTCATGATCATTATATTTATGGCTTCTCCGCTATCAGGCTACGCTATCAGCCTCTCTGCGTTCCAAAACGTATATCAGGGGTGTATACTGGCACTTACTGAAGGCGTCACCCGGATACGTACTAGTGTCTGTGGGGACAATCGTCCCGTTCGTGCTTCTGGATAGAGCAAGCTACATCTCATATCAACTCCTAGAAAGCTAGACAAACTCCCAGCTAGTATAGTCACCCCGCAACGGAACTATGTGAAAACCTTACCTACCCCTCCATATCCAGGAGACACCCGGATCCTTTCTTTTCGTACTACATGATATTAGGTGGGCAATAGACACGCTAAAGAGTAGGTACCTCACTATATCTGCTTCAAGTCTTGCTCCTTCTTCATCTCAACGCATCTTTCGATGGCAGACTCGAACTTATTCTGCCAGACAGGCTTCTTCACTGATTTCGCAGAGCCTAATTCAAGTTTGCAACGAAGGCATGCTCTGCACCCTGCAACGCCGAGAGGGGGCCAAGTAAGTCCGCAGAACCTTCTGAAACGGGTTGCGCTTACCATGGGCACGCGAAGTGATGAATCTTGCACAAGTTTGTGCCTCTGCGAACTACTGCGAGATTGCTCCAAGAGACCTTAGCACCTAGTTTCGTCTAGCAGCCTTTAGGAGCTCGCATAGTACCTACCGAAGCTGCTACAAACAAGCGAAGGCACTGTGCTACCTCGAGCTTTAGGAGCACCTGTAGGGACTGCTATGCCAGAGGAAAAGAGTGCTACAAGCTAGCTCTCCATATCGATCCAATTGGGCGTAGCCTGAATCGCTTTCTGGTTGCACTCTGATGGCGGCATGTATTTACTAATATTGGAGGCGCAGGCCTCAGGAAGTGAAGCCGCCTGGCTACTCTTCGTGGACCTGGAGTTGGAGATAGATCAGATAATGGCTGTGCGTTCCCGACGTGAACGTCCTTTACGCGTTACAAAGATCCAGCAATTGGCTTGATGTCTTGTCTGCAAAGTCTGCACAATGGAACCATGAATCTTCGGCAAGTTCAAGCTTCTAGGTGTATATGGACCTTGTCCGGATACATGGGCAGTATGGAATGTAATGATGCGGGGAAAGCGCATTTGAAGCGAGCAAGTTGAGGCCTCATTTCAGCATTCACAGCAATGTCCACGAAAGATGAATGGCAGGGGAGTGCTTTCCAATTTGTAAATTGAATTGACCATTGCAACGATTGCGTTTATTGGAACCTTTTTCCTACTTGGTTATTGCGAACGCTGAGATGAGGCTCTTGAAGAAGGATTCTCGACAACCTTGCCTCCGCCCATATCTATTCCGCATAGGTAAGGCTTCAAGTTGTCACCATCACCTACTCACCTACATTGAATGAAAGCAATCTTTTCAGACCTTTGCAATGCCAAGATCTTACCAGACGAAACAATGCAATTGTGCTGCTAGAGATCACCCCAGAGAATCTTCCCACCCTTTCGAAGTATTTGTTATTGCTTTTCATTAGAGAAACTGTGCATTTTGACTACCTGCACGAATTTAGCACCTATGGTTGTCTCTATCTGCCAAGAAGAACCGCCTGAAAGAGTAGAGAACGAGTCTAAAAGGTGCTGAGCAACCCGATAGCTTGAAATCCCTCGCACAATTGCCTGCCGTGAAAAGCTTTTGTGTACGACTTCTACCTACCTCCTGCTATCAGTAGGGGCCCAAAACAGGCCATTAAAAGTGATTTATTTTAGTAAAATATTTTGTTCTTAAAACTGGAAATCAATTTTTTATCTGTTAATTTTCATTCAAAATAGAATCATGACCGCATCATATACTGGTAAGAATACCCTTTCAGTGTGTGTTGAAGATATTTCAAGAACAGGCTCCACGCCGGTCATATCTCTTTATAAGCCAAGGTATCGCGGAAATTTATTACCGAGGTGAATGCCTGTCTTGAGGCTTTAGACAGAAGAGCAACGCGGTCCTGGTGTGAGAAACGCGAGCCTGCTCTGTTGTCTAAGTCCCGCGCCAATTAAACAATTCGAATGCCATTTTACGCAACCCACTGATCAGACGGATGCTTACGGCCGTTGCGAGAGGCTCCGGATGGACATCTGTATACTCCTAGTTGTGAACTAATGACTTTCTTAAGAACGCGGCACTTTTTTTTTCTTTTTCTTTTTTTTACTCTTTTTTTTCTTTCTTTTTTTCAATTATACAAAAAATGATCATAATCACAAAAAAATTATCATTACTATTTCTTCTTCTTTCAATGTTGAACTATTTATTTAATAATTAATAATATAACTATAATAATAATATTTTTTTAAAAAAAAATTAAAAATATGAAGTCAAATTTAAGTCAAAATAAATTATTTCTTTTTAATTAAAAAAAAAAAAAAACATTTTAATTAATATGAAGCGCTAAATGAAGCGCTTCTTAGCGCTCGTTTGCATGTTGCGCCTGACTGCCTGATTGTAGTGGAGTCAGCTGCGCTGCGTGCGACCGACCGACTCCTGTAGCCTTTGGAGACAAGATCTGACTGTTTAGGATGAACAAGTGGAGGAGATACGTATTATGATTTGCATCCTCTAAAAAAATAAAGAATAGCAGGAGCCGCCACGAAGGTGGAGGAAGTCCAAAATGGAGATCCACCAGTACCTCATGTAGTGACAATGAAAAATGAAAAAAGCGATTAGCAAACATTCCATGAGTTTATGAGCTGGAAATGTGCGCAACGCCCGCCCATGGCATGACTTTGGTAAGGTTGCGTGCGATGCATTTGACATGTGGTCCCTATTCTTACTACATTCAGAAAAAGGTGCTGATTTTTAAAGGCGAACTCTCAATAGCGTTGAATTCCACAGCACCCTCAAAATGCAATGTAAATGTGGCAGGCAAAGAGTCATTGAAATGGCATGGAGGAATGTAAAATTGTAGATAAAATAGGAGATTGGCCAAATTCTAGATTAAATGAATAAGTCACGATGGCAGGTTACGTTTTGGAATGGTATTTTTATGAGGGTTCGAAGGAGCCGGCAATCACACAATGGAGCCGCCCGAAAAGGTCCTGATCGGGTTCAACATGTGTTTGCTCCAGTTCATGATATTGTGACGGTTCGAGACAATTAAAAACCATACATTGTTACTTTGCACGAAGAACTCGCGGTTTTTATGCCATCTAGCCAAGAGTCTCGAGTGTATGGATTCACGCTTGCGTTTATCAAAGCCAAATCGTCATTGATTGGACGAGAAGATCCCTCCCTTCCTTCATCATACCCAATGGCCACAAAGATCAACATTTGATATACAAAAATACATAGTTCGTTGCGCCACGTGCTGCGGCCAGCTCACCCACTCACCATCAGTCAAGAGTTGTTCAAGCAAAAGACATTTCGCACTCAGAGGTCGCGCGTATGGCTCTGTGTGTAGCCACGACCAAGCCGCAGCATAAAGCATAAATAATACGACACGTTGCTCTTGCGGTTTACGCGCTGATATTAAGTAACTCTGCCTTAGTACTGGGCTGTCTATTTTTTTGAGCACCCACTTTCCCACCTGCGGTCCCAAATGACCTTTTGAACCCTTCAATATAATTACCGCATTCAGTTTCCTTCTTTTTTTCTCTCTTCTTTCTTCATTTTATGCAGAAACTGCTTTCTATTTATTTAAAAAAGAGGAAGAGATTTCCTCTTCGTGCGGAATTCTGTTCGCTGTAGCCGAGCACATACCTACATGTGGAGGGAGAGTGAGTGAAGGTGGCACCGACACTACAATTAAAGCAATCAATGGTTGTTCACGATGGCTCAAGTAACTTAACTTAGTAGGTACGTACGTTACGAATCCTTCAGAAGCTTTCGCCTTGCCACCGTCTTAAGGCGGTAACTCAGTAAATCTTCGTTGAGTGTATACAGTGCAGTAGGAGGGTCTTTGCTTGGCCAACGTTGCGCTGAGCGCGTCTGCTGCTCCCTTTTTGTCCTTTTAGGTCTTGACTCGTGCCAGTCTCGCGCCAACTTGATAGGTACGTGCAATTGAGTTAGCGGGATGATGGCTGGATCACGCAAGAAGAATAAATAATGCCTTGCCAATCGGTCTCTTTCTTGAGTGTGCGTAGGCTGCATGTTTTAGGTAAAGTATAAATTGAATTGAATTGAATTGAATTGAATTGAATTGAATTGAATTGAATTAGTCTATTGAAAGCAGAAGCAGAAGAAGAAGAAGAAGGAGCAAATAGTCGTCGCGAAGCACTCCAGCCATCAGGCCACCTTGACAACCCCGCTCGTGGCCGCAGAATTACGAGCGTGAATCCATAAGCGCCACAAGCAAATAGCTTTCGAGGTCGCTGCCAACGCTGATCTATGGCTCATCGAGTATTAATTGAATCAGCAGCAGGAACTACCTAGCCAGCCTGGGCTTTCAAAAGCCCAGGAACCGCAGAACCGACGTGTTCGAAAGTCGGACCCCAATCAAGACCAACTCCCACTGTCTCCACTGGCGATGCCTCTGCTTCATTCGCCGCATTCAAGTTGTAAGGCAACTCTTTTCCATTCCTCAGGGATGCTGAGTATAGGAAGGAAGCTAGGTACCTACCTATCTCTGTATCTCTGTATCTCTCTCTCTCTCTCTCTATCTATCTATCTCTATCTCTCTCTCTCTACACAGGGATCGATTTGAAATCCGCGCGCTATGTCCGACGAGGTCTTCAGGCCCTGATAAAGCCGTCTTCGATTTGAAAGTCGCGCTGCGTCGGACGAAATTCAAAACCCAAGTTTTCAAATCCTGGAGATGAAGAAGTCAAGTCTTCCGCGCAGTTCAGGCTTCCTTTCGCTGTGCACATACATACATACATACATACATACATACATACCTACCTACGAGCCAAAAGCGAACGGGCTGTGGCGAGCTAGCTAGCGGCTGGCAGAACTCTTCGCGCGGGCTCGAGGACCCAGGGCTGACTGAACACCGGAGGGCGACGACGCCTTCGACAAAGGCACCTACAGCTCCAACGACGCCGCCGTGGTGGAGCAAGGCGGCTTCTGCTTCGAAGACAGAGGGGATCAGGTCCTGACAGACGCCTATCTGGTCGGCGCGTCGGCACAGCCAGGAAATTGCAGAAGAACTCTAGAGATTGCATGGGCAAGGAAGATGAAGACGGGGACCGTGGGCTCTTCGATCGTCTTCAAGACCAACTTCAAAGGCCGAGGTTCTGGTGGTTGCCCGACGCGCGAGCACGAATACGCTGCCTTCCTGGACTTACGAAGACAATGAAGAGCGAGACATAAAACAGTTCTTTGGCTTCGCGAGCTTGATTAAGATCAGATCAAGATCAATGATCTTGATAAAGATCAGATCAAGATCGATGACCTTGATTAAGATCAAGATCAAGAGGAGGGCGGATGGCTAATGAATACCGCCTTCGAAATCGTCGCCGTCGTCATTGCCTTCGTCATCTCTGGCCGTAGTGCCAGGAACCTCAAAAAAGTATGATCGTAGTGCCTGTTGGCTTGCTTCCCTTTTTGAAGACCAGGGACCGGCTCAATGGAGAGCGAAGATACGAAGTCGAGAGAACCTAGAGCGATGACTTTTCGCCAAGGCAGCAGAGCAAGCTCAGGCAGGAATCAGCATCAGCCTTTGTCTGATTTTGATTTGAGTCGTCGAAGCTATCGATGCTCAGCGAACTTCTGTGGTGAGGCTGCAGATGAACTCGGCTGCTCAACCGCTCTATTCACACCCAGAATTTCGAGGTTTTGAAGGCCTGTTCCTTGAAAGGAAGAAGTTCCACGGTCGAAGCAAACTTTTACTTCCTTCTCAGGATAACGGTGCCTAGTCGCCTTCCTGAGGTGAAAGCTGCTGCCGAGCAAGAAGACACCCCGAGCTCCTCGTAGTGCTTGCTCTCCTTCACCTATCTGCCTACCTATGTGTATCTTGGGAAGCGCCACTTCAAAATCATAAATGTACTACAGGACCTAGTACATACACGATCCGCAGGAAAGGGGGGAGAGAGAGCCTCCCGGGTACGATGGGGTCTTTTCTTTCAAAGTCTAGCTAGCATTCTGCGGGAATTTGCGGGCCGTTGGTTTAGAACACGGGCTCAGTCAGGCTCAAGGGCAAGGAAACTCACCAGCCAACTGCTAACTAAATAATTAGCTCGCCGGCCAGCCTCCTTCCTGCATGGCTGTATGGGCCGCTGCCCGTCTTGGGATGGGTTCCACGGAATATGCGGCCATTGCGATGCCAAGTGTGGGCCTCCTCCCCCCTTTTCTCTAGAGTGAGTGCAAAGGAAAAGAGACTCGCAAAGAGTTATTTTCATTTCGAGTTGTTTTTTTGATCTGAGTCATACTATACGATATGATCCTCCGAGAGTTTTTATCTTTTAATATTTTTCCTCTGGCGAAAAACATTTTTTAGAAAACATTTGATCTCTTCCACCAGCGGTTAGTGGAATTATGTAACAAGATAAAGATCCATCCATATGAAAAGAATAGGAATAGTTGTGGAATTCGGATTGCCAAAATCATCGCGAGATGTTGGTTATAGGTAGGTACCATGCCAGTCTGCGTCTATCTCCAGCGGCTGCGGAGTGCAGACAACCTGGATTGCGCCAGACCATTACCTTGGTGCACCCATCTACGTTGAAATGACCCCGAGGACCGAGGAGGATGCGTCGACGATCCACCGGTTCATTGTCATCAGGATCGCTGACCAGGCTTATCACAACGCCTGCGAGGAAATCCACATCGAGCCAGGGGAGATTTTCACGCCAAGCTCTATAATTGAGTTATGGCTACCTACCTGTTGTCCGAGTGACCGGCTGGATAAAATGTGGAATCCACGACCACAATCCGAATGGCAGGACTCGATTGGCGGACAGTTCGGAAATGGATGGTACGCACAGTGCTAAATTGCACAGAACCAAGCAAGTGTGCTGGAATGTGCGATGAGCGCGACACGAGATGGCCTCAGGCTGCAGCGGAAATGACTTCTTAGAAGCCAGCATTAACAGCGAGAGAAGAATCGCCAACGAGACTGGCACTCACGTATGAGCTTGGTCTATCAAAAAAGCCATGCAATCAGATCAGCAAGATTTCAAGGGCGAAAACAGAAAGATACTATCAAGGTGCTCCAAATGTATAGAAGCGGAAGATAACCTAAATTGATTATACAAAGAAGGAAACGTCGACGCCTACGACGCAGTGCTGCTGTGCGAAAGGTGAACAAGACACAAATACTTCGGGCCGAGGCTGAAGAGGACCTGAGTCAGGGTTAGGTGCAGCACCTCGGAAGTTCTGGGACTAACCAAGGTGGGAATTTCACCAGCAAATGCAGGCTACACTCGAACTGTAAAATTTAGGCCGCTATGTACCCCCCTTTTTGACCACGACCTTGACGTCACATTGTCTACTGATCCTTTTTTTAATTTGAGCGTTATAAAATAGCTACAACGGCCAAGAGTACGAAGAAGTCCAAATTATGACACTAATTGATCATATGACCACATGATGCTAACCAGCTAATTCAAAGAGTTTATATTAAAGGAAAATTGGGCATCTGCAGAGGATTTTATTGTTCGGCTGGACGACGGCGGCGCTGCTGACGACGTGCCCTGATCTCGTCATCAATCCCACTATCCGCAATACGGAGACGGGCCATCTTATTGGCCTTTGTGACACGGCTCAGGAGCACGAGAATGTCCTTCTCCTCATCGATATCCGGCAGCAGCTTCATTTTGATACCAGTATGCTCCTCGACTGCTAGCACAAGCTTCACCTCATACTGTGTCACGAGAGTTACAGACAAACCCGACCGGCCAGCACGTGCAGTACGACCCACACGATGAATATAATCTTCCGGAGTACGAGGTACATCATAATTGATAACGAGGTCAACTTGCGGAATATCAAGACCACGCGAAGCAACGTCGGTAGCGACCAAAACGGATGTAGTGCGCTGCCTAAACTTGCCGAGTGCAGCCAAACGCTGCGGCTGGGATAATCCTGAATGCAAGATTGAGCACGAAACACCTAGCTCCAGCAAGGTCTGGCCCACAGTCTGGCAGGCTTGGCAGGAAGACACAAAGACCACAAGCAGCTTAGCACGATCACGCTCAAAGCCGGGCTCTGAACGAGAGGTCACCTTGTGCAAACTCGCGTCGCGATCAGTTCCATCAGCACCTGCCATAGAAGCTCGTGAGCGGTTGAGTTTCTTCTTCTTCATGAGTTCTGAGCCAGGGCGAAGAGGACCCTCTGTAAGCAGAGGACCGAGACGTCTCAAAAGATATGCAAGGTACGCTAACTTAACCTGTTGTGGCGCAAGAACGTAGCGCTGGTCAAGTCCCTCAGGCGTAGACTCTCGCCTGGAAACCGCGAACTCGAAGAGACCTCGTGTACCCTCAGTAGATTGCTTAATCTGCACGAGTGCTTCGTTGATCGTAGCAGAGTATAATAGAGTTTGACGTTCTTTCGGAACAGCTTTAAACAAAGTTCCAAGATCCCGAGCAAATCCAGGATCCATGAGACGATCTGCTTCATCAAGAACCACGTACGCCACATGATTGAGTTTAGGTGGAATCGCGCTGCGTAAGTGTGCACCAAGACGGCCAGGTGTCGCTACCACCACGTGAGGCCGGCGAGAAAGAGCAGTGGCTTCTTCGACCTGGTTCGTACCACCTACAACGACACAGCATCGAAGCTGAATCGGGGCACCCAAAGCGTTGAACTGATCTCCAATCTGAAACGCAAGCTCACGGGTTGGCGTCAGGACTACTGCATAAACTCCGTACATATCTTGAGCGAGTGAGTTGAGAATTGGCAGTGCAAATGCAGCAGTTTTACCACTTCCTGTGGGAGCGCTGCCAATGATGTTTTTGCCGGCGAGCGTCGCAGGAATGCAAGCTCGCTGCACAGCTGTTGGGACAATCATACCAAGTTGAAAACAAGTGCTCGCAAGCCATTCACTGATCCCGAGGCCCTCAAACGTCCAAGCGTCGTCATCATGGTCAGGCTTTTCCTCATCCTCATCAATAATTCGCTTTTCAACAACCTGAGCCCTAGCTGCCTTCTTTTTTCTGGCACTCTCAGCCTTGGCTGCTCGTTTCGCTTGCGCTTCTGCATCAAAGTCCTTCTTGGACTTGGGTCGTTTTGAAAATAATGAAACCGGCCCCTTCCCACCAGCAGGAGAACCATCGTCATCATCGTCCTCGTCGTCGCTTGAAGAAGACTCACTGTCTTCATCTTGTTGTTCTTCTTGCTTCTTGCGTGAGCTCTTGACAGGCACTTGGATCTGCTCTTCATCCACCTCCTCGCTGTCCTCCTCCTCCTCGCTGTCAATTTCGTCATCATTTTGATCTTGATCTTGAACCAAAATCTCGTCGTCGTCGTTATCCTCGTCGCTGTCATTCTCCGAGTTGTCGTCGCTGTCATCAGAAGCAAGCTCGCGTTTCTGCTTCAAGATTTTGTCTTCATCCTCAATTCCTCGCTTCATAGATTTAGACGATGTAAATTCCACATCATGATCATCATCATCATCGCTTTCACTCTCAACAGTGATCTTTTTGGCCTTCCGTTTCTCCGTCTTAGCGCTACTAGCCACACGCTTGCGCTTTTTGGCTTCTCCAAGCTTGGCCCTGGGGGTCCTAGGCGCAGGCGATTTCATCGTGGCCATGGCGTGTGCAGCTTTCTCCAAATTTCAACAGACGATTCACAGTATCCAAGACCACGCTTTGGACTCGTATCCTATGCGTCTTCCACGTGACGTTAACCCCAGCCACGCGTCTTGACGCAGGTTTGGCGCGTGGAATTGCCTACTCACTGGTTCTCCGCCCTCGCCACCCACCACCCTGAGCGACTTTCCAGTCGGCGTATAACGCTCGCTCGCTTGCCACTCGGCCTCCTTCGCTCGCTCATTGGCCAGCGCCGATAACTTCCCAAAGTTCTTTTCTTGGACCTAGGCTGCTCCTATATAGTTTTAATCCTTCGTCTTACCTTGCACAGCTCCCGAAACGCCTAAGAGGGTCTTTAGCACTCCACTATGCGCAGCCCATTGCTCCTTTATCTCATTGTTCTCCTCTTTAACGCATAGTAAGTACCCTGACACTAATATACGGTATAGAGAAGACAAGTGAAACAAAAGAAACTGTGCACAGTATCGAAGATAGTCTGTTTTCCTCTTAGTTGCACGTAGTATGATAAACAGTTCATAGTGTTAACGAAAAGCTCGGCGCTCGAGCTGAAGAGGACGTGGAGCAGATTGGGAACAAAGTTGTGAATTGCTGGAGATGATTGTGCTGTATGAGGTGTGCTCTGCGCACGACCCTGTGCGGTCTTCGCCGGTTCATAAACTACGAGATGTGGATAGCTGGCGAGAAGTTGCAGCTTTCAGGCTTGATGGAGGCAGTCTCACGCTTGCGAACTTGCGGCAGAGCTTCCCTGGTGAGTTCAACGCTATGGTGAAGAATATGTCCTCGAGACGGATAAACAAAGGAGAAAGCGAAGAACAACGCGGGCCTGGCGGTCTCAATGATATGCACAACAGATGATGTGTTACGAGAAAATGACTACAATGGTCGCACAACACAAAGGGGGTCGAATTGGAAATTAGGGACTTTGAGAGCATGATCAGACTAACGTAAAAGATGGTGATATTCAAATACCAAAACGATGATGGAAAACGTATTTTATGGTGTCAATGGGAATCCGAACGAACTTGCAAATGAATGTCGTCATGCCACGGTGTTAAAATATATCAGAGAATGGCGAGTTTCACTTTCGTGCCAGAGTGGTTTTAGACAGCGGAGCAGTAGTGTGGCAAGATTTACTGCAACCAGATGATGAGGCGCCAAGAAGTCCCACCGGTGGACCCCCGCACATCCGGGCCCTGCCTATTAATTATGATGATGACTCGGAGACAGTTCATGAGGATGACTTTGACGATGACGAATTTGGTGATTTTGACGATGGTGTACCTGCTGGTGAAGAGGGAGAATTCGACTTTTTCAGCAATCGCCAAGAAGAGCCCCCCGCCGTTCGCACAACACCCCCGGCAATCGCAGAACGTGATTTGACACCACCGCCTCCTCCTGTGTCAGATGGACACGAAGACTTTGATGCCTTCTTCGGGAGCAGCAACAGCTCCTCGGCCGCACAAGAACAGAATTTAAGTTTTGGAGAAGAAGATCCCTTCAGTGCGACCTCCGGTGATGAAGACGAAGGTGATTCTGGGTCAGAATCTTCATCTTCATCTTCATCGGGATCATCATCTTACTCGTCTTCTGATGGTGAGCGCTCTCGGCGTGCTGCTGTAGCGCGAAAGCGACAGCAGCAACAACACGACGAATTTCGTGGCGGTGCATCCTCGATGACGGGAGATGTCAATAGTAGTAGTGGTAGTGGCGCAGGTAGTTGGAGCGGTAGTGGCGCAAGTAAAGCAGCAAGCTACTTTAGTGGACTGACAAGTGGCGCTTTCTCGAATAGCTCTTTTGGTAAAAATACCTTTGGTTTTTTGAAAAAGGCAGGGCAGGCTGCAATGACCTACGCTGGGAACAGGGAAACAACACCAAACACTCAACAAAAAGGTGCACTTGATAGTATTTCACGTAAGATGAGGGAGACTTTTGATAGTGACAACCGCGAGCACGTTGATTTGTTACAGACAAGTTGGAAATCATGTTTTCCCCAGGAGTCATTCGAGCGTTCTGGCCCTCAATGGCGCCTGCTTGGATTTACCAAAGAAAATCCCCTTCAAGACAAGAGCTTCCTGGGCCCGAATGGGATGTTAGGCCTACACTGTCTCGCCTATTACTTGGAGCACAATCGCAATGTTCTGGAGTCGTCTTCGATGCCTATCGTTGCGTCTCTTGGGCAAATTAACACCCACCTTGCAGACCAATTCGGCTTGAGAAATGGCTCATACGCAACAAGCTCTCGTCCATATTGGGCTCTTTTTGATATGGGCCCTGGCGCTTATTATGAGCTTGTTTCTGTGACAATGCGCTTGGCCGAAACTGCTCGTCCAAGCTCTGATTCTGACGGCGCTGCCATGGGCCGTGCGATGGAGCAAGTGTTTGCAATCTTATCACAAGGACCTCCCAACATTGGTGCGTTTTACGAAATTGCTCGAAGCAACAATATCCCCTTGTGATTGCTTTCTTTTACCGCTTCTGTGCAGACACTGCTTTTTTCATTGCTGCTTCAAAACATCTGTTTCAAATCAAAGGAAACAGTATATGACGGGCAGATGCGGGAGCTTTTCATCGTCAATAGCAAGAAAATGCATTGAGATGCGTGTTGCTTGTTTTGTTGATGCTGTGCAGTGTGTTTCACTGAGCCTCCTCCATCATGTTTCATTTGTTCTGTCCTTTCCAGATAAACGAAGGTCCCTAGTATAGAAACAAAATGGGGAGGGGGAGAAGAGTCCCTTTCCCTGGTAGTTCCCTACTTCGTCAATATAGAACTAAGAAACCTTGTAAAATTTTTGATTCTCTTTTAATTTAAAAATATTTTTCTCGCATCCGGACAAATCGAAATCGAATAAAACTTCAACAAGAAATCTCTATTGAACTGCAACAATTTAAGATTCATCGCATCGATACATACTTAAAATACAGGTTTGATCATGCCCTGAGAACTATATTCTCACGCATATGGCTGGGGCTTTATAACACCCAAACTTCGTCTCAAGTTTCAGAGCAAGGCAAATCCTCTTCTTCTGGTTTTCGACCCTCATATTGTGAGATTACATTCGCATTCGTAAAAATGTGTACTGTTCGCAGTTTATAAAATACAAAGTCATGAACTTCGGTATTTCAACTGAGGTTTTAAAAAAATGAAGGAAGTGAAATTTAAAAAAATAAAAAAAATAAAAAAAGGTGGCAAAGACTTTTCAAGGGTTAGGTATGGCTTGTCAAAAACTACGATTAGAACAAGCCGTCCTCTAGAAACAAATTCAAGGCCTTCTAGATTCCCAGAATATGCAACTTCGTACTGGTATATTGGCAGGAAAATACAGAAAGAAGAAAAGCAAAACGGGATCTAGGCAAGCTCATGGCGGCAGATGCATTGTGCTGGATGTGAAGGTCTTGCAAAGACCGATTAGATCTCGCACTGGCCGATCTTGGGGATGCGAATCTTACCCTTGCACTTGCCTGAGTCGCAGTTGTTACGGAACCCACGCATAATGTAGTCTGGGCAGTCAATCTGCTGGCCGACCTTCTCAACGCCATACTTCTTCTCACCCTTGTCCCAGCAGGTGGTGATCTCCTCGAGCACACATTTATCGGAGACCTTGATACCAACCTCACGGACGTAGGCACGGCGCACATCCCCAGATTCGACTTCACTGCCGATGTGGCTTGAGATGACCTCAGGGGTGCCCTGGCTAGTCTTAGGGATAGCAAGCATGGTACGGAGGGCCTCCTCGAAGTAGAGCTTGGGCGGCATACCACTGCAGGTACCGTGCTTGTTCCACTCGTGGCGAGCGAGACCACCATGGTAGTTCGGTGCCAACTTGAGGGCAAGGGGCGGGATCACTACCTTGTCAAACTTAGCCTCCACAGCACAGTCTGCAGGGTAGCGGCCATCCTCACGCTTGTTGAAGTACGCGGGCCAAAGGCCGTGAAGCATGAGTTTGGAGCTGGACCATGCCTCTTCAACGGTGGCGCATCGCTCCCTGTGCAATACCAATGTTGAGACAGCCAATGCGCACATCGATGCATGTGGTAAACAACAGGAGCAATAATTCACAATGATTGGTTAAAGCCCAGATGCACCATAACAAGGTTATGAATGTATTCTAGTTAGTTAACCGTGGACTCTCTTCAATTCAATCTTCAAACTCTCTATCCATAAGCACACCGACATAGGCACATTGGTTTTGTATTTCAATAAGACTCTCCACACATCACTCGTCTGTAGCGATGCCCATTCATTCCACAACTCAAAGCCTGCAAAAGAAACACCTTCTTATGACTTCTCTGTAATTTCACCAGTACCGCAATTGAAACCAAAAAAACCGTGGTCCGCGAAATTGGCCTCAATGTCTGCAAGCTCGCACTCCATCTATTGAAGATAGTCCATTATGTACGGGGGGGCAGTGGGCTCCTTCGCTTCTCCTCCTCACTCTACTCAACCTTTGTTTTTCCTTTACCTCCGCTATGTTCATCTCCATTCCCGTTCCCTGCCATTGCAACTCCACGTGCAGAAAGAAACGTACGGCTTCAAGCAGCAAAAGTGGGCTGCCCACGACTGCGCAAGCAAGTAAAAGTCAAATTCACCAGGGTTGCTGCCGCCCATCGTGTCCAAGTGTGGTATCTAGCCTCGACAACCTGCAAGCACAAACTTGCACAGAACGAACAAGACAGTGAATGAGCAGTTGAGGGACTGATCGAGGTCTTGGAGTTTCACGCTTGCCAATAAGATGGCTCCCTTTTGTTGGCTTTGGCAGTGATTGATTTGTACTGCTTTCATAGTAAACACTAGTTAGGTACACAGATAATGAAAGAATGAATAAAATAATTATATAGAGGTACAGAGGTATATAAATATGTAAATTGCAATGTGCAGTCCTAATAGGAGATAGAAAGTCTTAAGTTGCCCCCCGCTACTCCTTTGACATCTTTGGCATAGAGACTCGCTATTTCCGGTTGACCACAGGCAAGACTTTGCGGCGATATCAATGGCACTTGGAACGAGCACTAGGTCTGCCTCCGATAGAATGCAATTGCACATGCAAACTGCAAAACGTGGATGTCTTACAACCACGGCAACATATGAGATAGTATTTTTTTAATGTAGTGTCACATGAATTCTTGGGCAAGGATTGCTCTTGCTGCAGAGTTCTGCTGCTAGGGTGTCAGTGCGTAAGAGTTGTATACGTTTTTTGGAGTCCTTGGCCAGCCCGGAGCCACGCATGCGCCTTATTCTTCGCAGCATTGGGCTGCCTCAGGTTGCTAGAAAGCAATGGTGGTGGTTATTACAAAAGCGCACACGAACGGCGAACTTGAAAACTCAATGGGGCATCCCCATCCCCTCCCCAGTGCTTCTAAACCAACCAAGCCTTGGCCAACACAATATGAAGTGGAGTCAGACCACAGCACCTACGAGAACGGCTCCGCCACTGCCATGTCCAGGCTGTCTATAAAGTAGCGCGGGGCATTTGCAAGCGTTGGCTTCTGTCTGACTGACTGTGCTTGAGCGCCTGCCTGAGCTCATTTTACGAGAGAATTTCACGGAAATAAATCACAGTACAAAACCAAAGCAATAAGAGAGTGGAACAGCGCTAATAGAACGGAACGGCCAAGATGATCATCGACTTGAAGTTTTCAGATGATGCAATGCATGAAACTTGGAAATGCGGTTGAGTTGAACGATGCAAACCGCATTGGCTCGTAACAAGTAGTGTCTACCCACTAGCTAGGTACGTGGTATCACGTTTGGGTGTTTTGCATTCAGCTATAACCTTTCTCGAAGTTTACACCACATGAATATCCACAAGCAATCAATCAATCAATCAATCAATCAATCAATCAATCAATCAATCAATCAATCAATCAATCAATCAATCAATCAATCAATCAATCAATCAATCATCAATCAAAGAGTGCTTCCACAAACAAACGATGTAGTATCTCCCTTAATCCGTGCCGTATTTTTATTCCACGGTAATCATAGTGGCTACTAAGCAGTTAAGCCAAAATATAAAGGTCTCGAATTTCGTACGCCGCTGTGGCTGTCCTAAAAGCTGAGAGAGGGAACCGGGTGCGGATAGAACAAAATAGAACAGTTCGCCTATATTGAGTAGGGTAGGAACTTGAAAAGAACAGGAGCAGGAGGAGGCCGATCTCCCGAGGTCTTGGCGCTGCAAACTTGTGCCCAGGTCGGTGGCAAATAGTATTGACAAAAGACGTGTGCCAAACGTGACGTCCTGCTCAATTTAGATTATGCCAATGCAGATTATCCCAGATCCAGGACTCTCGCGAATTACGCACGATCAAACGGGAACCTTGAACCTCATTAATACCCACCCTGCATTAATCGACCAGTTTAGTAACGAGTTTTAGACGCGTATTTAATTATTAAAATACGCGTAGCGCTAATAGCAGTACATAGTGCTCTGTATTGTGCATTATTCGGAGAAAGAAATAGTCAATGCTAGGCAAGCACGTAAGCGTCAGTAGGAGTGGATGTGTTATAATACGTTCAGGTTCTTTTCAAATCAACTTTCCAAACAAACATCATTTTCCTCCTTCTATGGTTATCATGCAAATAAAGGAAACTAACTAACTTTTAAAAATACTTGTAAAAGGAAATTGGAAAGAGAAACAAACAAACAAAGTTCAAATTCGAAACGAAACGAAACGAAAACTTCAAATGATTAGCGGTCGATCTGAGTTTCCGAGCGGAATGCACAAGTGAGCGGACGGGCAGCGAGATTCACATGGAATTCGAGGCGTGGAGCCACAGACGACTCCAAACTCCCTCCACACCTGGCCAGGAAGCGCCTCAGGCCAAAACAGAGCGAAACGGAGCTCGCCGCATCGAATTTGGAGCCCAGGACCCGCAGTCTTGTGCGACCTTAAGGTGGACACGTGCTCCCCTCATTGGCCCTTAACAAAGGGTAAATAAGCACAAGGTGCGAAGTGGAAATCCACCTTAAAGGAGAGGCGGCCCTTGCCTGGTCCCTCGCGGCAAAGCACACCGACAGAGGCAAAGCTCGCCACGAGTCCGTCGCCAGGCCCGCAGGCGCGGCAGCGCGCGGTAGCGACACAGGCGTGGAGCCCCGCTACACTGTGGACTCGCTCTGCGGCGAGGCAAGGCTGGGTAAAAGTCTGGAGCCTAGCATTTCTATCCCGAACGCCATTCGGTGACCATCGACCGATTTGTCGATCCACCTGCTTACATCGACAGTCGTCGCGGAGACAAGGCAGCGAAGATCAATTGGGACAATATATACAGCACCGATCAGACGCAAGACCCTGTAGGACCAGCGACAAAACTGCAGAGATCACTGACGGAGCCGCTCATTGCGTTGTAGAGACGGTAGGAGTAGCGTAGTTTAAAAGAAAAGAAAAGCCTCAATTATAGAAAGGAGCGAATTGGAGAGACAAGAAAAGCAACGAGGAATCTCCTCACCTTCGTTTTCCTTCTCTTCTCTGCTGTTTGGTCGAAAGTGGTCGTGAACAGTGGCATATTTGAGGGCTTGGATTCTGGCTTTTCTTGCTAGTCATATACGTTGAATTGGTGTCGGGACGGCTGTTATCCTGGTTTGTATGAGATTAGAGATTTATCATTGCAGGTAAATCATCAACTCTTGAATTAGACTGCATATATATTTGAATTGCTCTATTGAGCGCTGCTAGCTTGCCATATCGTCTAACGTTTGTAGGTTGAAGTTCCGCTGGAAATATAAAACCTTATAAGGGACTAGCTCTATAGTGTCTTGGGGCTAGATTGATTTCTGGACAATTGCAGAAAGATCTTGTAACAACAATCACACAGGGAGCGGAATAAAGTAAAATATCATGTCTTCAGACACGCACATGCATATGCTCGGGACAGCAGACGCTGTATTCGGCAAACGCATATTGCCGGAACATCAGCAACTTACGATTATCAAACGATCATTTTTTTTGGACCCACAAGTCCAAAAGCCACAGAAACGATGGGCACAAGGATGTAATGAGACACAAATAGACATACCACCATTGAAATTGAGATTTGCACATGCAAGTTTAGTTCAGATGAAACGAAAGATATCAACAAAGGCTAGAACAAAAACGCGGAATTTACGCTGCAGAACAAAGTATATGTTTCCCTGGACCCACAATGTCATGTTAGTTCTAATTCTTTGCTGTCTGGTTAACCCATTAAGGACCTTTGCGCAAACGACAGCTCCTTCAAGTGCACCCTCGCTTGTTCCAACAGTGTCTCCTGTTGAACAACCAACAGAGCCGACCATAGCGCCAACGCTGGCACCCACCCAGCTACCAACATTATTTCCATCAGTGGCACCCTCACAATTGCCAACATCATTTCCAACTGTAGGACCCTCTGAAGCACCAACTGCATTCCCAACTATAGGACCCTCTGAGGCACCAACTGCATTCCCAACTATAGGACCAACCGAATCACCAACACCCAGCCCGACTTCTGCCCCGACTCCGCCTACACCAGCACCAACCCCTTTCCCCACAACCCCACGACCGACTTTGACACCGACAGTGAGCCCGACACGCTATCCAACAGTAGCTCCAACAACAGATTGTACCTCCCTTGTACTTAGTGCAGATGACTCTCGGCAAGAGTTATACCGTCTGTTTTTTGAAGCCAATAATGAAAATGTCACTGACTACGGTGGCGGTACCTGGGTCAATGGGTCCGGAAGCTGTGACACCAGCATTGATCCTGCTTCACTAGGTCTTACAATCGCTCGAGATGTGTGCTTTCGTTCACCTGTGACCTATGATTTCGAAAACGGCACAGTGCTGACCTTTACTGAATTTGATAATGGATTTTGCTTTATCGCAGGTAGTGGCCGGACCATTCCAACTCCAGGAAATGTATCTGTAGCTGTAGGTCGATGCTCATGTAAATCTGTTCCTATTGAATTACCTACGCCTGCACCATCACCTGCACCTACTATAAACATACCCACATATAGCCCAACTACATCCTTACCCACACTCTCGCCCACGCCAGCAACAGTGTCTCCCACAAGCACCCCAACCCAGGCTCCTACACCGCGCACTTTCCCTGGACTAGTCGTCAGTGACCTCAAAGTGGACTTTACGAACGGCGTCACCTTCTTAATTACCCCAGCGATGACCTCAGAGCCAACTCCATCTCCAACACAGGCCCCGTCTTCATTACCAACCCTCTCACCTTCCCTCGCGCCTACATATTCCCCCTCACTCGCCCCAGCGGATGACTCTTCATCGATGGGCCCTTCGGCATCGCCTAGTGAACTTTATGTAACCCTTTCCCCGACCGTAATGTCAACGGGGGATTCATCCTTACCGACCACCTCAACCCCGACCTCTGAAAGTAATGCTACAAATACAACAAACTCACCTGTGAGTAGTACCCGAGTAGGTGCACTTCGACACACGACTAGGAGCAATTCTGTTTCACCGACTTCTACATACAGTTCACAAAGGGTCTCTGCTTTATCATCTGACTATGTCTCGCGGCAATTTTCGGCATACATGCGGAGCTCTCTTGTGTCCGAATACAACAACGTCCCCTTTGAAATTATGATTCGTTGTTTTTTCGCTCATCTTCTCAAGCTCCAGCTTGGTACAGACGAATCATACGACATTGGGGCAGCCTTAGATGACGATGATGCCATTGTAGATTTCATGCCTGAAGTTAGCTTCAGCTACAAGTGCGTGGAAAATTTGCCAACCAATGGAACATCAGTACAATGCCCTGTCACTGTTGGCATTCGCGACTTCAACCGCAACGAGTTCACATCGTCCCCAACTACGTCTCCTACTAAATTCCCAACGGATCGCCCTAGCTTATCTCCCACATTGCTCCCTACAACACTCGCACCAACTGACACAAGTGCACCAACAACAACCGAAACCTATTCACCAACCCTGAGTCCCGCAACAACCTTTCTACCGACTATTGCACCATCGCTTGCGCCTGGAGAGACTTCTGCACCAACTGCTCTGGATCCAAACGCCCAAGACTCCAACTTTACAGGTAATTTCACGGCAAGCCCAAGTATCATTAGTGAGCTCAGCTTCAGCCCCACAGCAGTGCCATCGTCACAGTCAGGAACTACAGCGGTGCCTTCCCCCTCAGTTTCCTTTACGATTGAACCTACAACTTCGCCAGTTGAGACTCCTACTGTTCAAGCATATGACTACACAATGCAGATTGTGCTTGCTGACTTTTTCGCAGGCAGGTCTCCAGTTGCCAATACAGCTTTAGATCTCTTCTACACCTATTATACCGGGTTGTGGAACTTTTCGGCTGATAATATTGATGACGCTCCTGACATTAGTGCAACTTCCACAACGGAGGTGATCTATACGGACTACATCGGCTCATTGTCAGCATCAAAGCTTGCAATGTTAGCTTGGACAATTGGAGAATGTCCTAACATGCTCACCTTGGCAGAACTTGAAGCTGAAGACGCTGCTAGTAGCGCAGAAAATGGAAATTCCACTCCCTCCATCGTTGGTGGCGTGATCGGCGGCGGAGTTGGCATTGGCTTCATAGCACTTACTATTCTTTTAATCAGACGCAGACGCAGAATACTTCGAGGTGGACGCGGTAACTCCTTCTCCGAGTCTGGCCATGAGCTCATTCTTCGCTCTTCAAGCAAAGAAAGCCCTGCCTATGACAAACATGATGTTCAAGCAATGCTGAAAGATCTTGATATTGACGACAGCAAACTTGAGATTGGGCCCACTATTGGACACGGTGCTAATGGTCGCATCATGAAGGGAGTATATTGTGGCTCTGAAGTGGCTATCAAAGAAGTTTTTCCAGAAGTTTTCGAGTGGACTCATGAAATGACTCGTGGAGGGTTTGGCCACCCAGACTTGGGAGAGCCCGTTCTTGATCCGCATGATCAGATTTGGCGCGAAGTGCGTAACCTCCGCCTACTTCGCCATCCGAACGTAATCCAGCTTTACGGTTGTTCTCAAAGGCGTAGTGCTGACTCCGAGCAGTGGCGCTTCTTCGTGATTATGGAACTCGCTTGCTGCAGTCTCCGTGATCTTCTCAATGATGATGTGGTTGATGGTTTTCTGCCATTCACATTGGAATCTTTCGATGTCATGCATAAGATCGTTTTCATGAGAGAGATAGCCTCTGGTTTGGCATATATTCACGACAGCAACATGATTCATTTTGACATAAAACCGGAGAACATTCTCATCAGCAATAGTGGTCATGCTAAAATTTGTGACTTGGGCATTGCGAAATTGTACACTGGCCCAAACAAGACCTTGAATATGACCCTCTCTACAATGGGTGGCACACCGCCTTATATGGCCCCGGAACTTTTACGCGGTGTCATGGACCAAGTCGGAACCAGTGTCGACGTGTATGCTTTCGGTATGGTGCTTTGGCAAGTATTCCATCCACAGGAATCTCCACACCCAACACACTGGAGTGTTGCAAAACTTTTCCACGAGGTTATGATCAGTGGTTACCGTCCTTTGATCCGTGAAGATGTTCCAGAACCTATTGCCACAGTTATCCGAGAGTGTTGGCGAGGCGAGGCGTATCTGCGTCCATCCTTGCATTCTCTGGTGAAGGAATTTAATTCGATGGTTGGCGAAAACAAACAGGAATCACCGTCACGAAGGTCCCGTTTCTCTTCCAATGAAAACATTAATATGCTTCAGGTCCATTCACATGCTCTTGCATGGGAACACTCTCAGCGACGTTACATCCCTTGTGAAATCAAGGAGAAATATGCTGATCCAATATTGGCCAAGGTTGTCGCAACTGATTGTTTGATGAGATTTCATATTCTTCTTGATGCCCACGAATTTTTCCAAGGTGAACGTACTAGTCAGCAGATCTTCATTGATTTCGCAGAATCGGAACAGGGGGGAGTGGCCGTGGAAGACCGTAACCCCGATATGAATCCGGATGCTTCCGCTGCTTCATCTTCTCTTCAAGCGCTTACATCGCCATCGCGGCCTAACGGGCCTCTTGGGAGGGAGAGTTTTGAGACTGAGGGTGTTTCAGAATGGATGCTAGAGCGGCGCGATGTTCCTGAGTCCTCGTTGCGGATTATTGATAAAAACGAGCATGTTGAGGAGGGCTCTGTATTTCAGAGCTTGGCAAAACTTGCTGCCATGCATTTGCGACTTGTGTTAGGTCTCAATAAGGAAGACTACTTTATGATGGCAACCGTCGCAAGAAATATGACTCATGACACAGGCAACGCGGTTTTTATAATAATAACACGAAGCTCACAGTGGAATTTGAAGATGATGCTGACGCCAAGATGGCATCTGTGTCTGGAAAGTCAGCTTTATGGGGCAAACAGGGGTCTTTTGGCAGCCATTTTGACTCTGGCAAAAGCGACGCCATGGTGGTCATGCCGGCTTCAACGTCCTCAACACCGGTCAGCACATCTGAGACTAATGAAAAAAATCACTTTGATGTGGACAAGATGTCATTTGTCAAATATGCTCGCTTGTATGTAAATATTGGGCTTCAGAACTACAAGTCTGTCTATGCTGCCTTGCATCTGCCAACCTTTTCGCTTGTCACGGTGAAAGATGTTTGTGTTGCTGACATGGCGGTAGCCAATGCTGGAATAGAATATATGACACTGCAATGGCAAAAAATCTGTCAACTTCTTAAGCCCAATGTTTTCCCTGAAGGTGCTGAGACGGTCAGTGAAGCCCGCGTTGCCACACGGGTTCTGGAGGTTTGCCCCCAGCTTGTTAACATGTATGGCTGCTACTTTGATCCCCTAACACAAAATGTATCCGTGATTTGTGAATACATGGAAGGAGGGAGTTTGCAGGACGTGCTGGATTCGGATTATCACCCACCATACACTGAGGAAGAGCTTGCAATATATATGATGTCATCAGCAGCCGTACCAGGCAATGTTTTCCCACCATCTGGTCAGTGGAATTCGAGTTCTAATATGCTTGATGATGAAACAAATAGCTTCAACAATGAGTTTCCTCCAAGCCAACAACAACCGTCTTCAAGGGTACCAAGTCAGGACGAGGAGCTTGAAGACGTTGATGCCCAGTTCAAAGGTCGTCCAGACCTCACTGTTGGGCCTCGTGCTATCTGTGATGAAGACCAACTTCGCTTGATAGCTAAGGCTGTTTTGAAGGCTCTCGAATTCTTACATGGATTAAATTTGGTTCATGGAGAGGTGAAGCCATCGCACATCACCTTCAACACGGAAGGCGATGTCAAGCTTGGTGGCTTTGGAATTAACATCTGTGTATGGAACCCTGATTACACATTTGAGCTAAACCGGCCCGTGTCTGCCATGCTGGCCTTCTCATCTCCTGAACAAATCCAAGGTCACACAATGACTCGTGCATCTGATGTTTGGTCATTCATGATGTCTATGATAACCGTCGCCATAGGTCACCACCCCTACTGGTATATATTACGTGCAGGCCGTTCACGCGAGCGAGTTGTACCTGATCTTTTGAAAGCCTTTTCAAAATACTCTCCCATCCGTCTTCCTGCACATGCATCTTTTCCGCCGCCTCGGCTTTACCCTTCCCCGTATGAGGCGACCTGCCAATTTTCAGAGGAATTTCAAGACTTCCTTGCGCAAGGCCTTCGATTTGAGCCTGAGGATCGTCCCTCAGTGTCGGCATTACTCAAACACCCATGGATCGAAAAGAAAAATTCAGCGAGTCTATTATCGAATCTGGAATTGAGTTTGGATGAAGTTGGTATGCGATCGATGGATGAGATTCTAGAAGGAATCTTTCGCACTATGCTGCAACGTATTACGGCTTCACTTGAGTACCGTCGTTTCCTTCAACGCCACCCTATGGCCACAGAACAGTGCCTTGTATTACGAACCGCAAGCATCGACCGTTTGGCGGAGCAAATGGATAGGTCTTCGGATGATGTCAAGAACTCTTTAATTTATGTTGCAGACGAGGTAAATGTTCGGGTGCGTCGTGCAATTGACGTTTCGGGAACTTCAAGTCAAGGTCCGCAGCAATCAATTCCACGACACAGATCATCAACATCAGGCGATATTCCTCCATTGCCGCCACGTCCACCTAGCCTCCGCTTAGATACCGTTTCTACACCCCCGTCTCAAGCACGACCTCACTACCAGGCATTGGAAGACTATTTGGCTCGAAGGTTGAACCAGGGTGATAGAAACAATGACTATCTTGAACCTTCTGAGAGGAATACCGCAGAAGAAGGAACTTCTGGAGTGTCTCAAGCTGATGAGAGTAATGGCAGTCCTGCTGTCCCACCCCAGTCCTGGAAGGTAAAGAACTACAAAGCTTCGTTTAATTTTCGCCACTCTGAAGATGAAGACCACGGTGACTTAGAAGATACCGTGAAAACTCTTCAAACCCAACCGTACCAGTCCCCGACTAAAGCACTGCAACAGAGCATTATGCCCATTACATCTCCGTTGCCCTCTCCTGCCCCTCTGGATCTCCCACCTGATAACGATTCACCTCTATCAATGTCTTCTCCAACTGAACCATTGACACCCCCACTTCCTCCAAAACCAGATTTCCTGAAGACTCCTCCATCATCAAAATCGCCATGATGAAGAAAGAACAAATCCCCTTCTCCCTTTCTCCACATTAGACCTCGCAGTTTTACTTTGTATGGGCTGCAATTATAAATTTACTTTGCTTACCTGAGGCAATAAACAGCAAATCAAACGGACAAGTTAAAACAAGATTCTGCAAGCCGAATATCCTTTGTAATTTTTATGAATAAACTAATGGCTAGCTAAACCTTCTTTGCAATATTCAAGTCTACCTTTCTTGAACTTTTCTCTCGACTCTGTAGTACCTAGATTAATATCAAAAAGCATATATTGTTTAAAATACAAATTTCCATTTTGCACTCCATTAGATCTCTTCCCAGGACACTGAGCGATAGCTTCAAAAAGAGTCAAACATAGAATATGTTCTTTTTGTAAGGTGTAGAAAAGCAACCTACCAATTATTATGCCCATCATTTATAGTTGTGGGACAGGTTTATATTTAGAAAGAGATGCAAGAGAACTGGGACTCCTCTTCCTCAGCTAGCTTGTACATTATAGTACAAAAAAGTGGGTTCAATCACGCGAAATGCTCGGCAAAGTTGAGCGAGGGTTCTTACTTTTCAACTAATCATTTTAAGCATTTAGATACTTATACTTGAAGTATCGCGAATCTTGTGAAGTTCCGAAATTGGGACTCTATACAATCTCAATTATATCATACACTTTCCAAACTTGACATATACACAGTAACAATATTTGAGACAACCATTTTGAAAGCTTAGACGGTATGAAGGAAGTTATACAAGACAAACTGAACGAGAAAGAGAGAAATTTAGATATATATTTAGAGATATGAATAAAATGAGGAAGGTTTGCTCTGTATTCACAATGCATGCGCTACAGGGAATCTGTGTGAAAGGCGTTGTGAACTCAAAGACAAAGCTTTTGAAAGTCATAAAACGCACCCTTGCCGACTAAATTTAGTTTTTAAAAAAAATGTCCGCAGGTATTTCGAATGTGAGGCATCAAAAACCTTGGTTCGTCCTAGCGGGACTTGCCCGGGACGTCAGCAGGAGCATCCTTGCAAAGCAAAGTGCAGACCAGACCGATGAATGGAAGTACAACAATCGGGTACAACTTGTCGTGGGCATGATTCTTGGAGCCAGCTACAATAGGCCCAAGTGCAAATGTCATCTCTAGAAAGTATGACATTGCAGCGAGGCGTCGGGCAATCTTGTTGTTGAAGTTAAGTCCCGCACAAATCCGCACCATACCGTGCAGAAACATGAGATGTCCTCCAGCTCTCACAGCCTCATCAATCGAGTCAGTATTCGTGCCAAGCACGCGCTGCATAGGCTCGTATGCCTCGCGGAGGCTATTAGCGACCTGAGGTACAAATAGGAACAGCGCATCCAGAGTACCATTCGCCACGAGCACCTTGCTCCAATGCTTTGTCAAGAACTCCGTCATTTCTCTTTTTGCTCCGTGCCAAGTATCTCCAAACCTGTTCGCAATATGCTCTAATCTACTTCCTTTGCAGATATTGCAGGTCTGCGCTTCCAGACCTTACTGTGCTTGCCGCGCTTCGCTCGCTCCAAACAGTTTCACCGAAGAATTGGCAGATTTCTATGTTAGGGCTTTGCTTTCGATTGAAGTCGCACTATTGCTGTTCTCGCCTTCCTCATTCTGAGAGGAAAACAAACAAAAACTATCTCGAAATAAACAAAAATGAGCAAATCCAATGCACTCTCATTGGTAGAAACTCTAGGAATCTCTCGTACTCCTATCAATCCTTCGACTGTTTTTAAATTCCAATTTTTTAAATGAAAAAGAATGAACAAGGAATTCCACAGAACTAATAAATTTTAGGTCCTATATTTTACTTGATACTGTCGCTATCTTTATTGATTAGAAATTGAATTTTATTCTTTGTTTATCTGCAACGATTAGAACTTGAACTTGCTATTGAATGAACAAACTTTGGGAAAAGACCCAAAGTGATAACTCCGTTTTCACGAGGTCATACACTTATTCTGAGCAAGGATCAAAGCTTCGCATGGCTACACCAAGGTTGCTAGATGGAAATCTGCAGTGAAGCAGGAGTTTTTTTCTTTTTTCTTTTTTCTGCAGTCGCAAACATGATCTTCATGGGTGCGAGAGATTCCAACTTATTGTGCGCTCCTTCAAAGAAAAACCTGAAAAAACGCAACTTGATAGAATTGCTTCCTTTTTTTTAGTTATCTAAAACGATACAGAATCGGTTCCTCTTCAAGTTTGAAGCCTTTGCCTAATTTTCGTCGACTATATGGAGTACTCGTGTGTCATATCCATGGTAAACTCGCAGACTTAAAAAGATCTCCGAGCCAAAACCACTGACTCAAAGGCACATAATCGTTCTTGTTTGTTAATGAAAGCCCTTTGGAGTATTTGGGCAGTGCTTACTTAACCAAGGCTGGGAAGCTTGAATTCGCTGCATACAGCTCCATCCCGATCTCAGCTTGCTTGAACACCTAAGCTGCAGGAGGAGTTCTCGGTGGGCTGGTTCGCGATCCTGTGTGGGGCCTGGAACTCTTGGCTGATGCAAGTTTATTGGATCGTTTGTGGCGGAGCGGACCGAGACTAATTGTACTCTATGTCGTGGCCAGAAGGTAATAAACTGCCGGAGACCTTGCCATTAAGATTGAACTGAGCGCATAGCAAAGAAAATGAACTCGTCATGACAGATAAGGATCGTGACCTCTTCGAAGATGGCTCTTCGAAAGGGCGCGGGTCGTCTGGGCATCGCCTGACGGACTGTTTTCAGAAGGCGGCTCCGAATATTGGTCCATACTCTCAGAGATAGCTAGCGTCTTAAGCTCCCTCGCTCAAAAAACTGTATGTTCCTCAGGCTGAGAAAGATGGCCTTGCCGGAGAGGCTCTTCTCGCGGAAGATGTTTCGCCAAGTCTAAACTTTGTAGACATTCCTATCCTTTCTATACGCTTGATGGCCGACTCTGCTGCTGTTCGGGCAAGCCAAGCAATGAGCTTATTGCATGTAAAATCGTAAAGATCAGCCTCAAACACTGTTAGGACACTAGAAAACCACGCTCAAAGTATCTACGTACTCAAACGAAACCTAGATACTTTTCCTCACAGATTGTCTTGACCTGGTGCGACTGCCGGTGTCTCTCTGATATCAAGGCACCACATGGCAGAATAGGAACGAATGGAATAGCAATTGCAAGTATCCTTTTCACTTTGCGCAAGCAGACATGGGCTCCTTTAAGCTGGTCACTGCTGCCCACCATATGATCCTGTACTTCTCAAACTTTGTCCTTCAAGTTCTAATATCGCTTAATTGTGCATTCCACTCGCCTATAAATCATCTATATTATCTCCCTCCTCAGGCTAGGTACTTAAAACCTACCTTGCGAAATCATAGGTTTGCTCAACCGCATTATATTTCTTGGCGTCCTCTTCTCGCTTCAAGCCTGCCATACATTCTACCGAGTCTTTGCAGATGGACGTTTGATTGCAGCACAAGCATGTGGAAGAACTGAAAACCGCACGAATGATTGGATTGCTCGTTGTCAAATCAATTGCAATTTATTCAACGAATGAATCTATGGGATCGATGGTAAATGAATGAAGAGACTCAATATCATCAGAGAGATAATAATCTCTTGGCGCTTGGAGGTCTTTCTGGGTGCTATAGTCAACCACTGGTCTCCTTGGGGGTGGACTCAAGTTTGCATCTAGCGCTGGGACCTCTGAAACGTGCTGTTGTCTGGGTTTGTCACATTTCTTGTTAGAGTTTGCCGTCATGGTTGATGATGATGCCGAGGCAGTGCCACCGCAAGTTGGCGCAGAAGAAGTTGAGGACCAAGAGGTTGAGGATAACTTCGCATGGAATGAACGCATAGAAACTGAGGAGACCAGACGGTACCGTGCAGAGTGGGAACGGGAATCAGCGTGGATGAAATCAACTGATGACATCTTTGTCGCATCGAAAGCTGGATTACTAGAACGCGTTAAAACCTTGGTAGCCAAGGACCCGACGTCGGTAAACCACAGGTATTTCGATGCCACTCCACTGTACTATGCCTGCATGGCAGGACATTTTGAAGTTTGCCAGTACCTTTTGCAGCAGGGAGCATCGTGTGCAGAGGATACCTTTGATGGTGATCGCTGTCTATACGGAGCTCTGAATGACAAAATTCGAGCCTTGCTCCGCGAATACTCACAACGAAAGACCCTTGTGCTCACACCATTAGGAGAAGACATTGCCAAACTTCAGACAGATAAGAAGTATGTTGACATCAAGGTAGTCGTTGGCGAAGAGGAGTTTTTGTGTCACCGGTTTATTCTAGCCTCGCGAGTACCATTATTTGCTAGGCACTTATGCCACTGGGGGCCTTGGTACGCTAAAGAAAGAGTGCAACTTGCAGAATCAGATAGTGCTCCTGCTTTTTCAGCTTTGTTGCGGTTTGTGTACACAGATGTGCTAGAGTGTGCTGCGTTACACGTAGATGCGTTGATCGATCTGTGTGACAAAGTAGGTCTTAGCAAACTTTCTCGCCAAGCAAAATTGGAGAGCTTTCTATTAAGAAAAGTGCCGACGCTACCCCCTGCTGATGATAATAGTCGAAGGCGTGAGAAGAGACCCGAAGATAAAATTGTGCAGAAATTATACCCGGTTGGGATGACCCTTGCCAAAAACCTTGGCCGGGGTTTCATCGTCCAGACTCATTTAGCAGAACACACGTTGCAATGCGCCGATGAAACCTTTCGTGTACATGAATGTGTCGTATTCACGAGGTGTTCATATTTGGCAAACTTGTTAAAGGAAGATACCAGGAATGCATTTAGTGATACTAGCGTCACTAAGGCTTATCCTCCGAATATCTTACACTGCGCTCTTATGTTTTTGTACACAGGTGGAAAAGGTTGTAGTGAAGTGTTGTTTGGCTCGCAGAATGGCCAAGACATCAACAAAGAACGCAATGATCTAATTGGAGTATTAGATATAGGCAATGCCTACTTACTACCTGGGCTTAGTGATTGGGCTGCGCATATGCTGGTGGCTCGCCACCTGATTGATCGTAGCAATGTTTGGGAGTGGCTTGATCTAACTTTTATTTACCCTTCCGCAGCTTTACGCGAAGTTTGCTTCAGTGTCATCGGTGAAGCCATGGTCAACGACGAGCTCCAAGGAAAATCAATTAAACCTGTTGTGGAAGCCTTGGCAATGTTTTTGCAGGCTTCCTGCGAGTCAGATGCTGAGAAAAAGGATTATTTTATTGCAGAAATTCGCGAGGCCTTCGTCGAAGCACTTCCTGCAGATGTCCCTATCGAGCGTCGTGACGCAATCACTGATGACTTTGAAGAGGTCCTTGGCTTTACTGATGCACACCAACTCCAAAAGATTAACCAACATTAGAAAGACACCACGCTCCAATTGTTACTAGTTTTAGAGGAATAAGAAAAGTTTGTTAGACCATATGTTTATTACTAAGGTTCGACAACCCTACGAATTTGTTGTGGGAACCAAACTTGTCATGTCGTTGCTTTTTATGAATTGAAGTTAGTCATCTACGATTTCAAAGTGAAAATAGCATTTGTGAAACAAATAATTTTATTAAGATTGTCCAAGCCATTTAAAAATATCAAAATACTAAAATATTAGGCGTAGTAGGTGGTTACGAAGTGAACGGCATAGTAAATTTGCGGAGGTATTGAATAAAGAGAAGAAAATTTTGGCAAGTTGTTGCCTTGATCAGAAGTCCAATATACAAGACAGCTCAGTAATTTCACCCTCTCTGAGTAATGATTCGGCAGAATCAAAAAAATGAAAACACTAAGCATTGCTTACATCTGAAACATAGCCTGACAGAATACAGCAGAGCTAGCGTATTGCTGTGAGAGTGGAGACAATGTAGCACTAACCTGGACTGGTCGGAGAAGTAAAAAATAAACAAACATAAGTAGGCATCCGTACACAGATGAACCTTTTTAGGATACACTCACTGCTTATGAAGGAGCAGATGTTGCCCTCTTCTTGGCACTCAGCGGAGGGGTAACAATAGCTGGGGCAACGGTCGGGGGCAAGCTTTCGAGGTATTTGAAGCGACTACGGACAATACTGACTGAGCGATGGAGAGCTTTACCAATTGCATCCCAGTTATGATTGTATAGCTTGGCCATCTCACGAAGCTTGAAGTCTTGATCAGGGCTCCATTGTCGGGCCTTCGCACGCGACAAAGACTTGAAACGAGTTTTGACAGCATTTTCGGTGCGCCTTTCAAATTGACACTTAATTTCTGCCCAGCGACTGCCCATTTGTTCGTGCAAGCGTAAAAGAAGGTCGTCTTCTTCGGGCGAAAACTTGGAGTGATTAATGGCGGGGTCTAAATTTAGGCTCCAGCGTTCGCGGCACTGTTTTGGAGTGCGACCTGGAACCTTGCTAGCAATGTTGCCCCAATGCTTCGATGGGTCGTTATCAATCAGCTTGTTCAATAGCTCGTCTTCCTCTTTTGTCCATGGTCCTTTGATAAGACCTGGACGAAGTACCTTTTTCCATCGCTGTAAACATTGAACGTGATCTCTACCGGGAACATCTTCAGCGATTGCCTTCCAGTTAGTAGCATTGTGTTTTTTAACAGCTTGGCGTAGGGCGTCGTCTTGTTCAGGAGTCCACTTCTTAGCTCCAGTGCGTGGTTTTGTACTTGCCTTAATGCGGTTCGCCTCATCCACAATCTGGGGTTGGATGCGGGTTCCGCCGCCACCAGTGCTTAGGCTGTCTGCCATGGGAGAAAAGGGCTCAGAGGAAGGGGGGTTTAGGCTAGCAGATGATGAAGCACTTTGAAAGGATGCAACCGATGAAGATCGGTGTTGTATCAACGCACTTGGCTGCAGGTTAAAGATCTTGCTAGCTGGTGAAGGCATACTGTTGGCACCAACACTACTGGCTCGGCCAAGCCTGAGGTTGTTGGAGGCTTCCCTTATGATTGTTTGCATTTTAGCTGTATTTGAGGGACCAGGTGCCGACCAAGCACTCTGCAAGCGTGCCATAGATCGAGACTCGTGGCGCCCAACTTGAGAATCGCTCTCTGCACGGCTTCCTTGAAAAGTAGCGCGAGCAGGACCTTGTACCGGTAAGCTTGTAGCAGACCTATATGTTTGCAGTGTGGTGGGTGGCCGTGCAATAGTAGGTCCAAGTTGTCGTGATGTGTTGCTAGCTGGCAGTATGCTTGATTGAATTTCTGAAGTACCGTCTTTAGTTGTTTGATCAATGTTGTGTTGACTTGTGCTTCTGTTAATGCTAGCAGGGCTGATCAAATTGAAATCACCGCCGATATTGTTCTTTGGAGAACCAAGATACAAACCATTCGGCATTTGTGATGCAGATACACCGAGTGCAGCTGGACTTATTGTTTTGGTATCAGTGCTAGAAATTGGTCCAATCTTTGGTGATGCCAAAAACGTAGCGAGGAAACTATTAGTAACAGGTCCTTGCGAATCTTGCTGCTGATTTGATTGTTGTTGTTGTTGATGCTGCTGTTGTTGATGCTGCTGCTGCTGCTGTTGTTCCTGCTGCTGCTGCTGAGTTTGAAGCGGGGACAAATTGTCGTGTAAGCCACTTGCATCCCGAGATGTTGCAAGTGAAGCTGATGCAGACCTCTGCAGCATACTGAAGTCAGCACGCGAAGAAGCAGTGCCTTCACGGGCTATCGTTAAATTCCGCTGGTGCTCTTGAGCGACTATGGCTTGGGAAATCGTCATTTGTTCCTTAGACAAGGTAGAGCACGCCTTGAAGACGTTGTCAGCTGATGAAATAATTGCATTAATAACCTCAGTACTTGCTCGGCTACCTCCAAACTCGTTTAGTGTTTGCGTTACAGCAAGTTGAACCTGTGGTGGATATTTGTGCAATCTTATGTTCAAAGATTGCTGAGACGGAGGGGAGTCCCATGTCGGATGTTTCTGAGCAACCCCTGATTCTGACTGCGCCGTAGTTACTGCTAGCATTGCTGGTAAAGAAGGGGCATCAATCGATGAAGAAGATGGGTATGATGCCAATGTTGAGTTCCGACCATTTCTTGAAAGCAGTGCGGAGTTCTCTTCATTGGTAATGCTGCCCCCTCCAAAGCTTGTTGAGTTCCTTTGGGTAGATATTTCAGAAATTGCAGCAGCTGTAGCGGCTGCTGTAGGGGGTTTTTGGTTTTCAAGTGTACATGTATTCATTGGTGCAGACCGTACTCGCTTCTTTAGCAATTTCCCAGAGCTGCCTTGAATCGCCTGTCGCTTGGCCGCAGGCTCTCCATCCGAATCAGTCATTGCAATATCAGCAATATCCATATTAGAAATATATGATGCACTTGGGGCCTTGGCAAGACGTCCAGCTCGATTTGAGCGGCCTAGACCAGCAAGAGCATCTGCGACTATACTTGCATTGTTTTCCTCTCTGCTTGACACTGTGCCTTGAAGAGGGAGTGTAGAAGACTGCTCTTGTATATGAATTAGATTCGAAGCCATTTCTGCGCGCCGGTGAGGTTGCGAACTCCCATGCTCATTAGGGTGAACCTCCACACCATTGTCCTGCTGCGAGTGATTGGACACTGTTTCTAAGTGCGTTTGCAGCGTGTGGGAGATATTATTTAGTTGTGATGGAATATCAGGCTGTTGTTGTGGTAGTGGTGGCGATGGTGATGGTTGCAGAGGTAGGTTTCTATTACTGTGCTCAACAGACAAGTGTTGCGATACCTGGGGTTGCGTCTGTTGAGATATTTCTGGCTGTTGAATAGTCACTTGAATTTGTCCACTGTTAGTGTTAGGTAGATGTTGAGACTGGAGTTGTCTGTGCAATATTTGGTTGTGCTCTAATGAAGGAAAATGCGGAGTTGGTAGTTGTTGCGGGTGTTGTAAATGCGCAGATTGCATACCCTTAGAGTGTTGTTGTATCTGTAGTTGTTGTTGTTGTTGTAGCTGTTGTTGTTGCTGTTGTTGTTGTTGTTGTTGTTGTTGTTGTTGTTGTTGTTGTTGTAGCTGTTGTAGTTGCTGCTGTTGTTGCTGTTGTTGCTGCAGTTGCTGCTGCTGCTGCTGCTGCTGTTTTTGCTGCTGCTGTTCTTGGTCAATTTGGAATCGGGCATTTTGTTGATACTGGCTCGTTGAAAACTCCTGCATTTGCACATCTTGCTGCTGCTGATGCTGCTGCTGGCGCATAGCATTAATTTGGAAAGCCTCCTGCTCAGTGTATGCCCTTGGTTGCATCAAGGTGTGACTATGATGTTGCTGATGTTGTGATTGTTCCATAATCCCTGGAGCACTGTCTGGGCCATACGCCTGAGCCATTCTAAATGTAAGCTGATAAGCAAGCCTTGATGATTTATGCGCCACTCTCCGAATCAAGCTGAAAGTAACAATTTTAATCCCAGAGATCTTATCAAGATCTTCAAGATTTCTCAAGCCTCAGGACCTTGCAGCAGCAGTTTCTCAGGCCGTAATAGCCTAAAGCTTATATGCTACTCGTGACCAGCAAGGTCGCTGGTACACGTCGCACGTACTAGTGCGACCACAGACCGTGTCCCTTTCTACGTCTAGGACCTCGCCGTCGCTGCAATGCCCAGGGCACACCTCGCCAAGCAATGGGCCCCAATCGCTGCCCGTGCAAGCGATCAGGTGTCACTTGGCAGCCAGCCCGCCAAGCAATTAAGTCGTACGTATGATCAATTTTGGTTTGTTGTTTGTTGTTTGCTGTGTTATTTTATTGTTGTTGTACAAATTATTTTTTTCTTTTGACAGGGCTGATTTCTTTACTTCTTCCGCATGTGAATGTTTTCGCTCAGTGCGGTGGACAAAGCCGGGTGTAGCAGTCGGCCCCAGATTGCCGACGCTTTTCACTAGCAACTTTAGGCGGTCTTTGATCGGGGTTGCTTCTTTGGTAGGCTTCCAAGCTCCCTCTTGGCAAGCCCCTCCGGCCTTCGCGCGGCAAGTGAACTTTGCCAAGCGCTGTGACCTCGCTCTTGTGGGCCTTGGCACGCGTCGGAAGGCCCTCTGCTTTCCTGACCAAAGAACCAATAGGAACGATCTGTGCGTATGTGTCGCAAGTGAACAATAAGTCTATAGTGCACTTGTTGGTGTCGTATACTTCACAATGCCCTTCTCTATAACCCACTTGCGAGGCCTGGGAAGCGCACACTGCTTGTGCACTGCTTTTAAAGAGCTCTTATAAAGCGCTATCTGGGCGATTACAAGTAGAGTAAATGGGGCTGCAAATGGGCTATAGAGATGTGCAAGTGGGTTATAGAGTGTGCGCGGAAGTACGTCAAAAGCGACCAGAACCAGCGAATTTCTCTCTCTTTTTGTTTCTTCTTCTTCTTCCGAGTTCCTTTGATAACCAATCACAAGCTCTGAGCCTTCAAGCTGCGACGCAGACAAACAGCTTGAGTGCGAGTGAGTACTGGCCGCCCACTCGATTGCCGTGGTGGCGCCTGGATCTCCTTGAATTGGTGTGGGCTCGCTACTCAGCTCTTCCTCCCTTCAAGTCTGGAGCTGTCCGTCTTGGTTTGTTTGTTTGTTTGTTTGTTTGTTTGTTATTATGGGTTCTCACCCGGAAGTAAACAAAAGCAAACTCACCTCAGCGCGTTTTTGAGTTTGGTTTCTGAGTTTGGAGGCTCAAGTTAATCTGTTGGAGCTCTGTGCGACTCCAGCCTTTGTTCGAAGCTTGGCTCAACAATGAGTAGCTTCTCGCAGCTGGCCTTGATCGGTTGGTTTTCTAGTTTCATTGGTTTCTCGTTGAGCTCTGGAGGAGGAGGTACTGTACCTAGCTCTCTTGGTAAGTGCATCAAATCTGCTGGAAGACCACTTCTTTGCCTCTGCTTTCAGGATGTAATTTGGGGGAGCGGTGTTTGTGAACTTGGTTGTGATGGGCCCTGGAAACGGGATGTGCAATTCGTTGTTACTTACCGCACCGCAAGCTGTCTTTGGAAGGGGAACGGGTGAACAAACAATTACAAACAAACAAACAATTACAAACAAACAAACAAACAAACAAACAAACAAACAAACAAACAAACAAACAAACAAACAAATAAACTTGAGCAAATAAACTTGAACAAATAACAAACAATCTAACAAATTAACAAACAAACAAAGAGTGTTTGTTTTGCAGGAATCGAGTGCTTTGCAGGAATTGACTCGTTCGGTGAAGCATCTGAAAACAGCGACTCCTGCTCCTGCCCTGTGCCATCGGCCAGGCAGGGCCAACGGCGTGTCATCTCTGGCAGAAACCAAGGCAGAGGGAGCTCCATCTAGGCCTCCTGTCCTCGCACATCTGCAGCTCCGCGCGTCTGTTGTGCAAATGGTCTTTCGATGATGATAATAATCAGGACTGAGCACCACAACTGAAAATCGGGGCTCCATATTGTGATGAGGTCATCAGGACCAATCAACCTTCAATCGCGAAGCACGCGAATGAGATCCTCGAGGTCGCGTTTGCTCGCCTGCGATCCCGTATTCCAAGAAGCCGCATCCGCTCGAGATGGGCTCTCACAGGTAAGCGTATCACAGACGAAGTAGCTTCGTATTATAAATTAGCCCAACTTGCTTTCCGACCACGTCAGGTCGCGCGAAATGTTTGCGCGAGCTCCACCACAGAAGTTGAGCTTGAGCTAGAGCTTGAGCTTGAGCTTGAACTTGAACTTGAACTTGAACTTGAACTTCAAGTTGGACTTCAAGCTGACTTCGATTGAAGAAGTTGAGTTTGGGTGCTTGCTGGTTTCCCGCTCTTGGGGCAGCGGCACCAGCTCGCTCTTCAAGCGGTTGTCTTCGTGCACGCACCAGCAAGCTTCATGAATGGCGAGGATCCCGTTGTTGAACTGGTCGGTGGGAAGCGCGTGGCTGCAGGATGCCGAATCAGGGGGTCGCAAACCATCCTCACAGCGACACCAGATTCGAGGACACCCGTCGTCGAGGTCAGCTCCTCCTGCTGCTCTTGTCGACGGAAGCAAACCGGGACTAAGCAGCTAACCTACGAACCCACCGACGAACTGACTGACCGACCCAGATGGAGGTCGGCGAGCTCTAGCAAGTCCATTCGTTCTGGGGTCTCGAGCGAAACATACAAGGGAGCACGCTCGTGGAAAGCTCGTGAAAACCTGCCTCGAGCGACCTTTTCAAGTCAGCGGTATGCATCAACGTGCGCTGCAGTGCATGTGCGCGGTTTTCAGGGATGGATTTAGGCGACTCAACTACGTATGTACGTACGTACGTACGTACGCACGTGCCTCTGAGTATGTGTGTGAGATCTCCCTCTCTCATTTGGGCATTGAGAGTCCTGAGGGTTAAAAGTGCCGCCAACCACCCTGGAAGAAATGGGGAATCGGGTAGTTCTTGCGGCTTACAAACGCAAGCAAACTCGCAATGCAGGCTTTGCCAAACTTGGTCTCGGGGCCAAGCCGTTGGCAATGGCAGAGAAGAAGGAATGGCAAGAGCTTGCACACGAAGCCGTGACGTTGCCGAGGCAGCAGGTACGCCTTGGCAAGCTCGAGATCGATCGCTCGATCTGTGGCGAATGATTGGTTCGTACGAGTCGAGGAGTGAATCTCGCGGCACCTACGCAGGCTCGGGCAGGTCAGGTCTGTGTAAGCCCAGCGGATAGACCTTCCAAGGGCCAAATGTCATTCATCCCTGCAGCAAGTTGAACCAGCAGGTGAAAAGCGCGAACGGGGCTAAACCATCTGATGCGGCCAACGAACCACCCATTTTCACTCCAGGCTCGCGAGGACCATCCTGTGTGATCTTGGAGCTGGTTACGAAAAGATCTCTCTCAGAAGTCTGTCGTTTTCTGCAACATCTTCGTTGGTTCGCGGGGAGACGAGACTTGAAATGAGCAACTTCAGGTGCTCGAGTCGATCTGATCACCATCATTTGCAAGGCAGCTTTTTGCAGAGATGAGCTTCCTCGTTAGGGTTTATGATCTTCCCACTTGAAGACGTCAGTTGGGATACTCGTGGTGGCACTCGAGTGCGTCTGGGCATCCGCGAGCTCGCCAATACACTCGACTTGTACAGCCTAGAGTAACAGTCGATTTGTAGCGCTGGAATAATTACCAATACTCAAGATCGATCGTGTACCCTGTGAAGGAAAACAGTTGCCAAATGCAAACAATCAACTTGAATTACACGTTACAGCAGGAAGAGGGAACATCTGTCAGTTCGAGCTTGATGCAACTTGCGTCGTTCCTTCAGGAGTCGGAACACACAACCCTTGGGGGTAGATATCTTTCTGCATGTTAATTGGTTGTGATGTGATCTCCTCATGCATGTTAAGCCTGCGGAAATCTATTGAGCATGGCCGTAGCCTGTTTCTGTGTAGGCACAAGGTTGTCAAACCTCTAACTAATGCTGCCCAGAATTTTAGAGTATGCATAGGGAAGGAATCAATCAATGCTAAGGAACAGTATGATCAGTAGTAATGTACGAGGTCTAGGGAAGATTGAGGACCGGGCCGCCTATCTTCAAATAGCGCAGTATATTTGACTGCACAGAAAAACAAGGTATGAGCTCATGGCGTAGATAAACGCATGGTGTTGCAGCCATTTCTTACTTTCAATTCTTTTTCTTTTCTTTTTAAAGAGCTTCTTTCTCGTAGTTCCACCGGGCAAGACGAGAAACAAATGTGGAAGACCAAAGTGTCAGCAGAGGTTTTTGCAAGCAAGTACTACGTGTACTGACTTTGTTTGATCTTTGTGAGAAGACCTTTCTTCCACATAGTTGATAGTTGCTGCATTCTTAGAACGTTTCGCCTAGCGGACAAAGGGCTGATGATATAGAGCCAACCAAAGTGAAGCGATAGATAATCGGTGTTCAGGCCTCGGATTAATTCATTTATTGATTTATTGTTTGTTTATTTGTCTTGTGCTCTCTCTATTTTTCGTTTTTTCTTTTTTCAAAAGAAGAGATGAAGCCTCAAGAGCTGGCGCGTGCATTGCAAATTCATTTGCAAGCATTATATGTAACGTGAGGGGTTGTAGACATGATGGTGGTGATGGTGCTACTAAACAAATGAGCCATAAAAGCCAAGTGTTGTATAGAGCCGATGACGAAAAAGCCACCATAGGTAAGCCTAAGCGGTATCGCCATGAGATAAGATAAGAAAGTAAGTATTGCATTGGAAAGGAAGAACCAAGCTTGTATAGTCGTGATAGTTCCTAAGAAGTCAATTCCCCGTTCATGTCTCTATTCGAAAATGACATTTACTCCACCTTGGGCTTGTTAGCCTCGTGGCGACGGACACGATTGTTGAGTGTCACCGTCGGGTCCATAAGGAAAGTGTAGAGAACACCCACCCAGCTCTTGTGGTACGGGATCTTCGAGTACCACTTATCACCAAGGCGGCGGAGCGCCGGAAGATTGGACCAGGGAACGTTGGGGAAGTCGTGGTGAGGGTCGTGCATACCAACCTGTTTAATCGAATTACACCCAATTTTATGGCGAAATACATTAATCAGAAGTGTTAGTATGGATTGTTCACTACACGCGGGTTGTGAGCGCATCAATACCAATAGAATTGGTATGTTAAAAGAAATAACAAATCTAGAAACTTACATTCCATGTGAGCCAGTTGAGAGGTCCGTAGTAGCTACCAGTCTCGTGTTCACCGGCAAAAACGTAGTGCTCTGCAATGTGGTGAGCAGCGATGGGATGAATAGAACCCGCAAAGTGGTCAGAAAGCAAAAAGTAAAACACAGGGCCCCAGCCAATAAAGTATACCACAGCAGAGGTGAAGATAATCTGGATGACAGCGTTGGCCACAAGCCAACGGTTCAATGGCAACGGGTGCATCACCACGGGGCGGAGAGCGTAGGCCCAGACCTGGTTGAACTGCCAGAACCACTTACCCGGAGTGGTGGAGCAGAGCCAGATCTCAAAGTCAGAGGGAAGATCCTCATCAAGCTCGGATCCTTGGTACTTGTCTGTATATATATGTAATTTTACGACCGATGAGTTGAATCACACACATTAGTTTGGCCATTTGTACATTATATACGGGTCTACACGCCCATTTTTTGCAGAGAGTGTCGTGTATTCGTTTGTTGCCACAAAAAGCATACACTAAACAAGAAACAAAAAACTTACGGTGAAGGTTGTGGTACTCCTTGAAAGCAATAAAGAAGGGGAGGACAAGAGGGAGGTTGGTAAACATACCGAACCAGCGGTTAGCGTTGAGAGTCTTAAAGGCAAGGTTGTGACTGATCTCATGAGCCGCCAAAAAAAGTGCTTGGGCCATAATGGCGCCAAAGAAATACGAAATGAGCCAGAATTTAAGAGTTCCGCCGTAGAGAGCCTCCTCGCGAAGGTAGTAACCCATTCCACACTGCATAGCCATGAGAACCACGACAATGTACTTCGTGAGAGGCTCATAGCCCTGGAGCTTGTGGACCTCCTTGCCAAGCTCTTTGATCATCTCCTGTCGTCGGAGGCCGTGAGGTTCAGGAGTCAAAGTCCACAGAGAGTCTTGAAGATCCGCAGCCGGGTCCAGACCATGGTCACCGTTAATGATATCATAGTTCGTTGTCTCCTCACGAGGAAGAGGCGTCGCCTTGCTGTACTTGCGGCCGTTGATCATGACATAGTTGTCATCAGTAGCGTTGTCCTGCGGTTTTGATGCAGGGATCTTGGTCGCTACTGGCACATTGTCGCTCGCAGCTCGTCGAACAGCAGGTGCCATCTTTTCAAGCAATCGTAATTGACCTTCACCTTTCTCAAGAAGTCCTCAAAGCAGAACAGCAAGATGTTGCAAGATAGTTAGGCAGAAACCTTCTTGCAAACGACCTCAACGATTACAACGAAGCTCCACAATACGGAGCAACCAAGCCCTCAGATTCCTTGAACTCAGAGCAGTCTGTTCACCTCCTCAACCCAGAGTCGTCGCGTTGTCGCCGCTCCGCTCAGAGTCACTCGTCAATATCTCGTTATATAATCTTGCTCTGTTTTGTTTTCCTCGCCACCTTCACTTCTGTGTCCAGCGGCCTCCGAGGCTGCTACGTCGCAGGCACGTACGTCTCGCCCGGTGCAGCAGGTATTGCAGTCGCTTCCACGAACCTGCAACCCTTCCGTCAGCGGTTCCTGATGCACTCCAAGCGTCCCACGACAGCTGGCGCAAGAGGTCTTTGCTGGCGACGGTCTCAAGGTCCTCCGCAATCATCTTTTTCTGCCATCTACCCAATACCCTACCCACCTCTACCGTACTCCTACCGCCTCCGAGGTCTCTCTTTCACTTTTCTTTTAACTTCCTTCCAAGCCCCTTTTACTGCATTTTAAACCTCCTTTCAAATCCCTCTTTACTGCTATGTAACTCCCTTTTAAGCTCCTTTTAGCGGCCTTTAAACGTCCTTTTAGTTACTTTTAGAGACATTTTAACTTGCTTTCACGCGGTCTCCCCGTCTCGGCCCTTTAATCTCCGAGTTCTATATCACACACCGAGGGAGATACCTCCGTGTCCGGTGGGCTAAAGAGCTCCCCTTTGCGTATATGTGTTGGTTTTAAGGACGGTGCATATGATAGCAGAACTGGCACAGTCGCCGGTGACCTCAGGCCAAATGAAGAACTGCCGCGTGGCGATTTCATTTTCATCTGATTTCGTTTCCATATGCTCAACCAACAAGCTGGTTTTGGAGAAGCAGCTATAGGCCCAAGCCTGTCACACTCCGCCTCGCGAGGGACGGCTTCCAGCCTGTATTTCCAGGACGGCTTCCCTCGAGAATATGCAATCTACTGCTTTCAGATGACACCTAACTAGCTTGCTAGCGCAAAGTCTGTTCTTTACGTGTGATAAACTATAAATACTTACTAAACTGAAGGACGCAACGGCGCCTCAAGAAAAGAAAATGAAAGAGAACGTCCATATCTCATTATCATCACCAACTTGAAAGTCGTACAGTACAAACTCGCTATCGATCGAGTACGGTGAGTTTTCTATTCACCCATTTTCATAGGCGATAGATGCTAAAGAACAGCAGTTTATTTATTATTGATTATCGAGTTCGCGTTATTATTTCGCTAAGAAGAAGAAAGCAAACTGAAGGTGTAAAAGACTTTGCTGTGCATGCGACGCATGACGCATTGCGCAAAACCGCTGCCCAAGGGCATGCATGATACATTGATGCTCGTTCATCACGTGAGACAGGCTACTTCAGCGGGCCTGCCCGACCTCGGTCTTCCCGACCTGCCTCCAGAGGCCCTCGCTAGACAGTTAGTTGCGATGACCATCTTGAAGAAGCGAAGCAGTGGTACGTACTACAACTAGAATTTTAGATCCTTTACTACAAAAAAGAAATCAATCATCATAACCCTTGAGTAGGCAGGTGCCTAATACTTTACTAGTAGTATGCGCTATCCAGGAGCTATAACTTTTGGCGATGATAAAAAGCTTTGCTCAATGTACATTACATCTTTTGAGCCGTGATCACATGAGTTAACTAACTAACACACGGTGGCAGTTGGGGCCTGATTTGTGAGCAGGACTGACCTTTGAAGTGCTCTACATGGCTCCTTGGAAACCCCGTTGAAGTCTTGAAAACAAGGAGACGGGCTGTGAGGTACCTAGCGAGCGGGCAATCAGAAAGACTTGTGCAAGTCTGAATCTTCTGGTGTTGGTACGATCATCATAGCTCTAATGATAGGGGATCTAGGTACTAAATAGAGATAGCGCCATCACAATCGATGGGTGTGCACAGCCTGAGTGTACAACTAGGCAAATAGATACCTCCAAATTGAACCTGAAGTAGCTGTGGCAGACGGTCTTGGGACATAAAGGACGAAGGCCTACAGCTCACGAATTTTGGCTAGATTTCATCCCCATCTAGTCAGAGGTACTCCTTTAACTTGGAAATGAGAATACGTATCAAACCAAGTGTTTCAGGGATTTTGTAAGGCAAATGCAAAGTCGTCATAGAGGCAAGCAAAATAGTTAGACAAATTGTAATAACAATTGATGACCAAACAGTGATACTAAATGGCTGAACAAGATTGGCATTATGATGACCAAGTTTCATCTGGAAGCACAGATTTCGAAGTATCCCTCTGCCTCAAGGCTATCAACAAGGTATTCTCTTTAGTCATGTTTGCATCTGTGTAAGTTTGCAGGCATGCGTCATATCCTTGAGCTTGAAGATAATGCACACGGGCAAGGTTGAGAATGTTCTTACATTGCAAACCAATACGTTGTCGCTCAGGTCGCGTCAACGAATCATAAATTTGTTCTGCTTCAGTCTCGGAGCACGGAGCATCACGCTGCAGACGCGCTTTCTTAGTTGCAGTTTCTTCGCCTTGCTCAGACTCAAACTTTACTTCTTTGCTGCCCCCCCTTCGTTTCCCTCCAGGCGAATTATTCTCCTCACCAGTACCTTCACAATATTCATTGTCACAGCATTGCACATCATGATCAATTGCCCAGCCTGCCATCGACTTAATAAGTTCAAAATCAGCGCGAGAAAGTCCAAGCAGTTTCAAGATATCTCGATCAAGGAACCCGTCCCATGTGCACGCACCGTGGCAGCAAAGAGCAACAACAATAGCATCGACGGCCTTGCCGTTGCATATCTGAGGAGACGCAGCGCCTCGCAGAGCAAAACAAGTTGCAACCCCACACAAATGTTTTGCAATAAGGACAGCTCGTCCATCCGCGGGTAGGGCCTCTAACGTTGGAACCTTCCAAAGGTCAATATCTCGCAAGTCCATTTTAATCCTCTCGAATCGATGTGCACTTGCTGCAATAAGTGGATCCTTCTTATAACTAAAGGCTCTACGATCTACAAGGATGTGGGATAACTCTTTTACATCCTCAAATTGGTCCTTGGCATGCAATGAAAGTGCGCCTTTGCCAGCACCCATATCCAGGAGGCACAAATTGTTAGGTAGCGTGCATGAGGGTCCTGAAACTAAAGCCCGAACACACCTCATGATAACAGATTCTTGGTTATGGTGTTTAGCAGCGCCTTTTATCTTATTAGAGTGGGGTTCTTGTGCTTTCGCCGTTGTGTCTTGGGCCCTCAGCGGCTCCTTTACCTCGCCACTGTCTAACGATTCACCTTCGATGTGGCCCTCCTGAGGAACACCATTTTCACACTCCTTTGAGTGTCTTTCTTCGATAGGTAACACCAGTGCATCAGAAGACTGAATAAGATCACGTGCTCTGCTCTCAGACTTGACATGGGACAAGATTTTGCATTCGAGATCATCAAGACGTCCAATCATTGTGATGCGTTCCACATCTGAAAAGTCAGCCATGGTGCGAGTGGTCTGTTTGGGGGCAAGCTCACCTTGCACGCCGCTTAAACCGTCTGTGTCAGGCCTATCCTGAAGGCCAGGTGCATAATAAGGCTTGGAGGTCCATACTGCGGTTTGCTGAATCGACGCACATTTCTGCAGGTGCTTGCGAAGCTGGTCTGTGTAAACGTCGTGAGTGGGGTCCAGAGGGCATGGAACACGTTTACCTTTTTCCTGAGCACCGCCATGATGAGCGCAAAATGTAGAATTTTCCGCTTTCGCCACGCCACAGTATCGGTTTTTGCCTTTTATAAAGAACTCGCAACACCCAGGTCGAGGTCCTCTTGCACCACCACGTTTCTTTGCGTCCACCAGCTCATGTTTTCTCCTCTCAAGACGCCGGTTGCGCTTTTCAAGTTTTCTAAGCTCCTTGCTGTCTACAGCGGGACTCGTCTTTTCTACGGCGTCACTCATTGTGTCTTGGATTCCTCTAGAACTGGTATTGAGAACGCGTGCAAAATTATCACACGCCCAAGAGCTCTCCAAGTTTTGATTGCCTCCCCTACATTACCAATCGAAAGTGGGACCTTATTATTAAACTGGTACCAAGAGAACTCTGGTACCATTTTTAAAAAGTTTTTTTTAGTTTTTTATATATTGTCACACCGCAACTTTGTAAATCTGCTGAGATTTAGTTCCGACCAAGTAGGGTTTTAAGAAGCAAACACTTGAGAGTTAGTTCCCACTGGATTCAAGAATCTTTTAGAAGAGGATCAGTTCTGACTGAGGTTTAAGAATCCAATAGTTGAGAATTAGTTCCGATTGAGGTTTAGGCACATCTGCAGCAACGAAAAAAAGTATGCAGGGGGGATAGAGAGCACAGGAGAGAACAGGCGAAAATCTGTGGAAATTTTCAACTTCTCCTCACAAAAGCATTGTGTTAGAGAATGGTTCGATATGCACTTTGTCATATATATAGCTTGTACTGTGAGACGTGAGATGGCATTAAGCTTTAAATCTAAAACTCTTAATGGATTCTGTTACTGGTTTTAGCAAGAACACACACTGATAACTTTCCTCTACTTCCACTGAAAATAATGAAGTCTACTAGCATTAGGTCTTCTGACAAGGTATATACAATAGTGTTTTATAGTTGCACATTAACTATGATTGAATTTGTATATTTAAAATCGCATAGAAACTAATAATAGACTATTCTCAACAATTTGCAAACCTTGGTAAAGCTACCTAGGTTTCCGCGCTTGGACAATCAAAATGACGCAAGATTATACAAGTAAATGAAAGACATTTTGTATAGAGAAGTATTTCCTGGACTTGGTTACTTCATAAATGAATAATCAATAAAGGAAAGTAAGCAATTTTGAGCATATTTTCTAAACTTTTAGACGAAGTAAGATAAATGGTCTCAAGTTTGAAGTTACTCGATAATCGACACGGGTGAGCAAGTTATCACAATGCAAGTGGGTACAAATGTAACGACATTATATCCCTATTCAAAAGGTATCTTTGCGCGGATAACACGATTGTTATATCAAATGGACAATTTGGAGTGGTTTTTGGTTGCGTTGGTAGAAAATCGAGTGCACTACCTATAGAGTACGACCTTGCAGCAGATTCTTTTCTATCTCGATATGACTCTTGATTTTTTAACATGAGATATGGCATTGCTAAAACTGCGTCGAATCCACTTCCCTATGGATGGTCCAATTCTGAAGAGAGTCTTCAAGATGCTTTTTCATCGTGTTGCAGTTTTGCGCTATATTACTTGGAGGAGTACCCCGGTACTGAGCGACAAGACAGGGTATCAACAGAGGTTTCATCAACTCGAATCTAGCACAGTCAAAGCTCTCTTAATTCAATATGGAAACACTTTTATGACAGACAACGATGTTTCAGATTTCCAAGATAAATATTATGATCACTTCTTCACAAAATACTGGCGCGAAGCTCACCCGCTGTCTAGAATCGCAATCGTCGGTGTTGATGAGCAGGATATAAATTCAGCTGGTCTCGCAGCAAAGGCTAGACATGCTTTCCATGATAAGGCTGAATCTGTAGGTGATTCCTTGACAACCTATGTGAGGGTGTACGATTTATTATAGAACCGTGGCAACCGAAATTTGCTTCATATCTAGAATCATACCGACTATCCCAGTTTGGTGCTTATAAGAAAGAAACCAGGAAGGTTCTATCCGCAAAGATTTTGCAGACATTTTGAGTCACCCCTACTCACTTATGACTTCTTCGCGTTTGGGTAGCCATAGCAAACGAATAATAAATTCCTCTGCAAACGTATTCTATTTCGTTTCTTGCAAGTATCCAAATCTCTTCATGCCAGTGGGGATGAGTCTCGTTAGACTTGATATTATATTCATTGAGATCAGCAAGATTCAGAATATAGCCTTCTCCATGCACCTGGAGTTCGTTTCTTTTATCACACTTTTGCGTAACTTCTCCTGGATGCCGGATATTCTATCTTATATTCATATGAATACATCTTCCATTTCAGGTGGTATATGCATCTCTGTTTTCATGGTTGAACAAAGTCAGCAGACGTGCTATAGATTTAATCATCTCTTGCATATTATAAACTACCTTCTGCAAAGCATTTGTCAGCCTGCTTGCGCACATCCCAGACTAGAGTTTGTCTACGAATGTTCCCCCGAAGCGTCGTCAACTCTTCGAGGCCACATTAGGCAATCTTCACGTGAAACGATACGCAAAATACAAAGTACTATAATTTACCAAATAAGAATAGTATTAGGGTGCCAGGGAAGTAACAAGAATACTCCGCCCACACGCGGCACTTTGTTCTTGAGTTTTTTATTCAACTTTAACAATTTCCTGAGTTCACTAGGCCTGAAAAATATATTTTCCGACCTAACATGCAGCCCAGGTACATAGAACGCAAGCTCGACAGTTGCTTCAAGACGTTTCCCTGCGATGATAGAGCGATTGAATGGGGGATTCTCAAGCCATGAAAGAGACCTATTAAAGGGCTCATATCTTCCGCCCTTGTAAAGCCAGAATATCCTTGAGATCATGAATACTCTTTCTTTCGCTTCTTTTGATACACAAATTAGATCGATGCAGACAACAAAAGTCGAACTCTCCGTTGCTCAAAGAAGTGCGGACAACGCCACGAAATCAGACTCACGGTCAGGTGCAGCATCCCTTTCTCAGAGAAGCAAGAACACTCTGGAAAACCGTTGACAGCGTTTCTTGCTCTAAGGAAGCGATTCTAGTGTGTCCACTTGCTTGCAAAGAAGGACCTGAAGGTTTCCGAGGATTCGTGTAAAACGAAAAGGACTTGAATATATCTAAGTCAATATGCAGGCTGCTTTCGAAGAAGAGAAGAAGAACTTGCAGGATGCTGCTGAGTTTCTTAAGGGTCGTGTCGGTGACATTAAGCCCACAGTCGGTGTTATCTGCGGATCCGGTCTTAGCGGCCTCGTGAACGCCCTCGATGACAAGCTCGTCGTGGACTACTCTGAAATCCCTCATTTTCCCCAAACTACTATCGCTGGTCATACCGGCGAGCTTGTGTTTGGCAAGGTCGACAAGGTTGATGTCGTCCTCATGCGTGGACGTTTTCACTCTTATGAAGGTCACTCCATGAAGACTGTGACTCTCCCGGTCAAGCTTATGCGCCACCTCGGTGTGGAGATGCTCATCGTTACTAACGCTGCAGGTGGCGTAAACCGTGGATTCTCGGTTGGTGACCTCATGATCATTTCCGACCACATTGGATTCCCTTTGCTAGCTGGAAAGCACCCTTTGGTAGGCCTCAACGATGATACCTTCGGAGGTGCTCGCTTCCCGCCCATGTCCAACGCCTACGATGTTGCTTTGCGTCAACTGACCTGGGAGACTGCTGATTCTCTTGGCATGAGCTCTTTCATGCGTCGTTTTGGTACATACGTTATGGTTTCTGGACCTACATATGAGACTGGAGCCGAGTCTCGCATGGTCCTTAACATGGGCGGTGATGCTGTAGGTATGTCTACCGTTCCCGAAGTTGCTGTTGCTCGCCACTGTGGCATTCGTGTTCTCGGACTGTCTCTTATCACCAACTCTGTTCGCTTGCCTGGTGATACGGGTCCTGTGGCCTCGCACGAAGAGGTCCTGGAGACTGTGGAGTTGCGCGGAGAGCAGATCCAGCAACTTGTGCGTGCCGTCATTTCGAAGCTTGACAAGGATTCCCTCTCTCAGATTGAAAGCCGCCTTGTAGAGGCTGGCACAGCTGGTGATGCAACGCTCGCTAAGGGTCCCTCCTCGGCCTCTTCTCCCTCTGCCATTGTAGACCGCATTAAGGGACTTGACCTCAACTCCATGACCCCTCTTGATGCCATGATCCAGCTTGCAGAGCTCAAGAAACTCGCTGGCAACTAAGGTATCGGGCATGTAATATTCAATGACTTAGTTTTTTGTTTTTATCAGTACCTCTTTCTTTCGTTGACAGTTGTGAGAGAAGTTATTCTATTCATTTAAAGCGCCAACATGTTATTTCTACGATCTGCGTGCTTGAAATGTGCAATCTTAGTAAACCCAGCAATTTTCTCAAATAACTAGAGACCCCAGAGACGTTGTAACCTCTGTTCAGATGTTTGCCCCAGTGCCCTGCTTCAAAATAGAGAGAGTGGATATGTTAAAATTTGACCTGGATGCTATTCCTCAACCACCATGAAAAGATTCCGCATCTTGGGTTGACTCATTTCTTCTATCGGCAATTTGAGGTCTCTGAAGTCAAATGGTTGTCCCAAAACTCGCGAGGTCCAGAAACCCTTAACATGTTTTGAGACCTCTAATGTTGCCATATCTATTTTTGCAGCTGTCATAGACTTTTATTGAATTTTAGTACTTGTTATTTCTTACTACAGGAGGCATGCATTGTCGCTCTCATCGTAGTCTTCAAGGTCCTAGCATTCATGATCATCATAGTGCCTAGTCAAATTTGTTCTCCTTGCCAGGCTTCATGGCAACGGAGGCGCATTTTCTAAAAGACTAATTTAAACCTCGCTTCTTTTTCTTGTTCATGTTTTTATATTCCACACAATTTCCGATAACACGGATCATCAGAAATCTGAATGTTTACTTGCAAGAGATTATTTCGACTCTTTTTGCACCTTCTTTTTAAAGACCAGAATACAAGAGTTATAAATGAAGCGCTTGTATACTATTCCTTAAGGTAGCATCACTTTTGTGGCAATAACATGTCAAGTGTTGCAATATACCTGGTACCAACACCTCCTGCACCAGACGACAAACTAGATCTTTTTTTCCATATGACTATCAAAATGTTGGGTCCAAAGACCTCGCTCATCGAAGATTACCTAGTTTAAATGCAGGGCGGATTTTGGGCTGCAAGCAAAACCTAGTAGATCAAACATACACCAAACTAGAAGAGTCGCGCAAATTCTTGCGCCAAGCCGGACGCTGTCGAAAAAACAAGACATAATTTGCTCAGAATTTGTAAGCCATGTTTGCGAGGTCGTCAACATGGAACAACTTCTATCACCTCTTCTACCACGCCTATAGGGTCTACCCAGTAAAAATTATTAGGATGACCATTTCCTGATCCTGCTTAATTTCTAACGACCCGTACTGAAATTTGTGCGGATTAATCGTAAGTAGTTCTTTGATAAATTCTTTATCTCCGCGAATGCGACCTGTAGTTAAAGCAAGTATCTTCTCCCTCGCACCCGCTTGCATGGCCAAAATAATCAAATTCTTATCTTACTTAATTAACTTTGAGAAACGAGGGAAGAAATTATGAGGGTTGATTAGTATGATTAATTTTGCAACGTCTACATTCTTCCGCATTTTGGGATGCACCAAAATTCTGTTACTCGCCAGCTTGATTGCAGATACATTGATCTCCATATCCCATTTTAATGGATTTTTTGTTTTATCTTCGACAATCAACTCAAGATACTCTGGCTTTTCCTCGACAAGCTGAAGCATGATTTCTTTATCCTTTCAGAAAATTGGGTTAACATGAATTATATAATCAGCGTAACGTTTTAAAGCAGCTAGTATAAACTCCCTATCTACACTTAGCTGAATTAGAATATCATTGATAATATCATTGATATCAACCCGTGATAACACTCCAAGGATAAACTTTTCCAGTCTGCAGATGTCACCACTTTCTTTAAACTACCTCTTCTTTTTTTTTCTAACTTGACAATATTGCCCTGGTGTCCTGCCGCCACCTCTGCAGATTGTCATTCCCCGGGGTGTTTACGGTCAGGATAGTGCACCAATATTGTTTTTGAAGATGAATTTCTATGTTCATCAGTCAAAAATTCTGTATATCATAGTAGTCCAATCCTTTTGAAAAAAAGTAACGGGACAGGAATACACAAGTGATAGCGATAACATTCAACAAATAGTAGAGAGACTTTAAAACGTGGTAAGACTTGAGATGTGATGTTTGTTTGATTTTACTTGCAGCTATTTCATACATGATAAAGATTGGCACAACTCATGTTTGAAGAAGAATGGTCGTGCCGAAGGCTCCGCAACAATCAAAACTTTTGTCTGCCTCTTAGACGCGACGGGGACATCACACATTTTGAAAGACGAGTCTAAAGATTCTAACACCAAAGAACTAGCGGATCATAGCACGAATCAGTGCGTCTTGCAGAGCAAGGGCCATCTCGGGATCTTCCTTGGTCATACGATCGAAATCAGCCCGTTCTAACGTCTGAGCCACCACAGGCTCTGACCCCACAACCTGAGCACTGTAAGAGTAATTTTGGCGCATGAAGAAATCGTCCATTCCAACAATAGAACCACCAGAGTAGAAAGCGCTCCATGTCCTTCCTCGCAACACGTCCAGAATCAATGATAAAGAGGCAGTCTGCACGTTTACCCTTTTGCAAGAGAGGAGTACCAAGTTGGTATCGCATTTTCTTAAAATACTTTTGACGAACTTCGCGCAAGACCTTGGATGAGAAGAAGTCATCTTGTTTTTCTTTGCGCTTTTGCACCACAGCTCCAAGAATGCGTTCCTCACAGTACTGCACGGCATCATCAAAAGTAGGGAAAGCCATAGCAAAAGCTCCATCGTCAACATCTTCAATACTAATGTCCTCACTACCATCAAATGGGTCGACACTACCACCAGATTCGCTGCTTCCACTACCTCCGCTATTCCGCAAAGGTGCAAGGACACCGTTCCTACGAAGCACTGCTTGAATTTGCGGCGACAAGCCTGCAAAGACGAGCTGAACATCATGATTGTTGAGACTTTGGAGAATTGTCAGGAAGCATGCGCGTGCAGACGTGGCATCGACGCCGGCAGTATTCGTCATATCCAGAATTACATACCGTGTGTCCACATCCGGCATTGGCGGAAGGGGCTCCGTGAGACGAGTATTCGGCAAGGGCGTGTAGAGGCGTTGAAGTTCGCCCTTAGAATTGGTATTGCTGGCAGTTAAGTTGCTTGCCCGGGGAGCGCCAGGGTCAGTGCCACTCTCGCTCAAGGTACGAGTCTTACCGCGACCTTCCTTCGGAGCTCCTGTAGCGTAGGAACTAGCTCCGGCTCCAGCGTTACGCCGAGTCTGGCGACTATCAACAGAGGAAGGCGAGTGCGAGGAGAACGGCGAGTTGTGCGCAGAGTTGTCATTAAGAGAATCCTGAAGACGCTGGGCGCGCTGCTGAGCCACAGCAAGGTCCAAAGCACGTGCCTGGTCTGACTGGATTTGCCTACGTGGATCAGCAATCACTGGCTTACGGATGATAACATGCATTTGGACTTTCAGAATTGTACCAATCACGTTGCCAAAGAATTGGTAACCAAGGACGCGAAGAGCAGCAATGCGGGGGCTGTAACGAGCCAAGATCTTACGGTCGTGGTAACTACGCACAGCGTGGCTGCTAGGGTTGGGTACGAACTCAAGGCGGCTCGAGCGACTGTATGAATACACAAAAAGGAGCGAAGAGAAGATCACGCCAATGGTCATACCGAGCTCTAGACCCCAAATATTGATGGCAATAAATGTAATCCACACAAGGACATATTCGCGGACCTCCACATTATGGTATGAATGTACCAGCCACTCCAAAAGCAAGTCCACGGAGACAAAAAGAAGGACAGATCCAAAGAAAAAGCGGGGAAGCAAGCTAAGAAGATCGATGGGCAGTAAAAACAATGCGAGTTCGACTGCAGCAACAACAATACCACAAATACGGCGTTGGATGCCGTTACGTAAGGTGAAAATAGTCTGACTAAAGATGTACGAGCCAGTGTAGCCACCTGTGAGACCACTGATAGTATTCGAGATACCAACAGTAACCAATTCGCTGTCATAGTCCATCGGCTTACCGAGCTCGAACTGGATGGCCGCTACATCGAGAGAAGATCCGAATGCAACAACAGCAAACATTGCAAAAAAGGTGGGGATAACTCGCGGGAATGCTGCTCCCCAGTGAACCTTGCGAAAGTCGAAGAGTGTGAAAACCTCATAGAATGGCGGCACCTCAGTTGGCATGGCTATCCAGCCCTGTTCACGTGCCTCTGAGAGACTGAGGCCAGAGAAGAGCAGAACAATGTAAAAGAGAATGGGCATTGCAGCGAGTGACAGTGGCAACGCAAATTTGTTACCCTTGGCGAACTTATTGATGTAGAACAGCCAACTGGTGGCAGCGATACATGGTGCAAGTAAACGCATATTATGGCCTGTTGCAAGCTTAGGAAGGTCCAAAACGCTCTCAAGGCGAGCACCGGTGGTAAGATGGAGACCACTAAGGCCGCAGAATAGTCCAATGAATGCCAAATATCCACCAACAACAGGCAGTGGGAGGTATTGAATGAGTCTCGCGAGACGAAGTTTTCCTGTGAGGATGAGCATGAGTCCTAGTACGGTTGTGCAGAGAGAGAGGCTGACAACGGTGGTAGTCATGATCTCCTTGGGCGTAGCACCTTCACCCATGTTGGCAACAATGGTAACAGCCATGGACGAAAGGAAGATAAGTCCTGCGTCCTGGACTTGGCCCACTGCAAACGGCAAGGTGCTGAAGATGACGAAGCACAGCTGGTGAATAGCTGAGCTCAAGAAAGTAAGCTTGATGGCTTGTGGCAAGTAATTGTGCTCCGTCTCGGTGTAAAACGGGTCTTTGTAGATGATGGAGGCAAAACCTACCATTGTTGGAATCATGACAGCTCCGTTGATGAAACCGAAGGCCATCGCTCGGCCTGTACCAGCTGCCATGTTTCCTCCAGGTTTGCCAGAGAGATCCTCACCCCGGCCAGGTTTCCTCCGCAATTTTGTTGAGTCTAGGTAATGCGCAAACGGGCTCCGTGCCAAAGGGGTGCTCATTTGCTGCTGCAAAAAGGATCCCGAATTCTGCCGACGAAGTCGAAGTGCGCCAAGCGATGGTGATGTTGAAAGACCTCCAAACATGGCAGCTCCACTGGAAAATCTGGCACCAACCGGGGGCATGCTCTGATCAAGGTCAGCCTGTCCACCGACCTTATCAAAGTGGTCGATGTCAAGATCTTGATCATCCCCATTTCTGCTGCCACGAATGTTTTCAGCAAGGTCTTCGGCGCGAGCCTCGTCTAGAAGAGGTGTCCTGGCGCTCATGATATGTAAATGTGAAAGCCTTGAGAAGTTAGCCAAGACGAAACAGTCACGAAAATGCGACCGTGAAACTACTAAGCAAAATCTCAAACCTGAGAAATCTCCAGAGCGGGTTCACAGTTCACAAGCAGCAGAGTTTGCGAAAAAGACTACGACTCCGCCGCAAAGCTTATTTGGACCAGAGTGGACCAATGCAGATCAGCGGGCCGGCAGACCAGAAGAGCAAGGTTGGAATCTCCTGCCCTTAAGCTTCAGGCTGCTTCTCCAAATCCTTCTCTACTGCAAGCGACGAATTGAGGGGTTGTTTTGCTCTTAGCCGACTCGACTGCTTTAGAAGAAGTAGCCGGAGAGAGTTCGCTCTCTCCGCAGCGCCCGCTCTTTGGTCAAGAGGCGGCAAAGGAGGAAGAGTAGAGGAAAACGAAAAGCGGAATTGACGGATTGAAAGAATCCGCAATCTCCATCTCCAACAACTTCAATTTCAATTTTTTCTTTATTTCTCTTTTTTATTAAAAGTTTCATTCGCTTGTTATTTCATAATAGATATCAATGATTGTATATTGTCATCTTTCGAAAGAAGAGAAAAAGAAAGAGAGAGAAGAAGAGAGGAAGGATAGCGCTTCAAGGAAAAGAGTTGAAGGAAGAATCACTCCTCGTGAATGAGTGAATTCTTGTGTACGGAGACACCCCGCCCTCCTCCAGAACTCAGCACACGCCATCGCTAATCTCACGTTAATTTACAGCCCCAAAGCTAAGGACGGACGCGCCGAGACTTTTGTCATTCCCGCATCTCATTCAGTCTTTCGATAATGTCCCCTCTTGAAATGTTGTATTAAAGAGAGAAATAAACATAAAACTTCGTGATCGTAGGAACTACTAAAAACTTATAAAGAACGCAACCAAACCAATCGTCATCAGAAGATCAAAACAACGAAATTCAAGCCAACAGATCATTCATTGCAAAGAAATCGAAAACCATCCTCGGAATGCAATCCACTCCTCGGCAAACAAACATGCATACGCCTCATCATGATGTTGGTTGATTCTAGCTCGCCTTGAAGGACGCTGGCAGGCGGCTTTTGGAAGCCTTGGCATGAATGCTCAGCATCTTAGAGCATTGGTGTATTGATATTAATTTGTCTGCATTACAATTCATTCATTCATCATTCAATTCAAGCCACTTGCAAGTACCACGAGAGCACTGGCGCCAATGCCCAATTCATGAATGCAAGACAGCCATTCGACTTGGAGTTGGCAAACTCATCTCGCGCACCCAACCACTCCACACAGGCTGCCCTATTGTCCCAATTGCAGACCGCCTCAGCGATGGTGGTCGTGTTGCAGCCTCTGTCCTCTCCTAAGTGACGCTCTTGAATAAGATCTGCGTTGCGATCAATTTCACAAAGTTCACAGCAGATGGAATGGCCAGATCGCGGAAACAAACCGGTTGACAACCAAAGAGAGGAACTTCCTGACTTTCAAGACATCGTGCAAATCGTCCTCGACAATTGCACTGGCGAGATGCCATCATGATTCCCTCAATTCCACTGCAGGTGTCCATGGCGCTGATGCTGACTTACATTCTCAAGAATTCCCCTCGGCCATCCATGAAACTGCGCTCGCTCCATGGCCATTAATTTCAAGCTAGTCTTGAAAGCCCTCCCAACGCCTCGCCCTAAACGTCCTGAACCGCTTGGATAGCCTTGCGCACGATTGCCTGGCCTGAAGCGAGGTGCCACGCATGGTATGAATGAGCTTGAGTCTCCTCAAAGGCTCTTTGTGTTCGCAATTCGTGGAAACCAAAGAATTAATTAATTATTTAGTGGCGTAGGTACCGAGTAGTAGGTACTACCTAGGTAGGCACATACATCAAATGACGAATCGCAGGTATCGCAATGTATTGAATTCATGATATCACCCGCAGCGCTTTCATCTGTGGCACCCGAACGCCTGTTACAACCAATAGCACAACGATCCATTGCCTGCATGTGCTTGATAACTATACCCACCTGGGTATGTACAGAGCGATTACATCAAAGCTGTCGTTGCAAACAGCGCGTCTATGATTCTGCAAGACCTGGTGCCTTGGAGGTATCAGTGTGCCAGGTTGTTTGTTGGTGCACTACCTAGGTTGATGTATATCCATACTTCAAGTTGCCCTCAAGCAAACTTGAAACGCTCTTTCAAATAGAGCTTGGCCCCCCGTGTGAAAGTGTTGACCAACTAGTAGTTTTTGCAAGTTTCCTTTCTTGCAGCAGTTTACATCAATTCGAGCCAAGGAGCTTCTCAAGAGAGCTTTGTGCCGCTTGAAAAAACACCTTCGGTGTTTCCTGAAAACGTTTTCGTTCCGCACGCCTCAATGTTATGGGATGGCCATCAGCTGTGAACTTTTCGGTGGTGCGCAGCACCTTGAAGCGTGGCTCTAAATTAAATAAACTCTGAGTGGCTCTGCGTCATGATAAGAGTCATTGGCTCTTTGTGCTGTTTGTAACAAGTGACCACACGCCACCAGAGTCCACAGCGGTAGAGAGCAAATAAACAATCAACAGGGAACGTGCGGTTCTACATTACTGAGCTTTACCTTATTCCCACAGATGTAATTGTAATTCCATGTTGTTCCCATTCCCTAAAGCCGATGGAGCAGAATAGGCAGCCATCCAATTCAGAAGTGACACGAAGGAGTCACGTGCCAGCAATAGGAGCATCCACGATGCAGACTTGGTTAGTAATATACCTACCTACCTACCTACCTAGTGCAATTGTATTTTCAAGATGTGCCACGAAGTAGTAATCAGCATCGAGTTTGTTTGAGCCTGAAGGAGATGAATGGGAAGAAACATAGCTGACCCAGATCCCGGGCTTTGGGTTGGTTTGGGCTTGTAGATATTGTTGTAGAAGGCATGAACCTATTTGTCATGTCACATTAGTCGCTTCTTGTATGCGGTTGGCCTCTTGGTGTAGTGCAAACGTGGTCTGCATACCTGATGTAGACGCAATAGTATCCTAGCATAGAGAAATGCAATGCAAAGGACAGAAGAAGACACTGGATAATCCTCCTCTATTTCGAGCGATCAAACCCATAAAAAATTGGTCAAGCCACTTGCCCTGGCGATCTCATGGACAAATCCGTCGCTGGACAACTATCTAGGTATCATGAGTGGACATGCCTGGGATTGATCAATTCCGTTGAACAAGCAATGGCCACTAAAAAAATGCATTACATTTATTGTATGTATTGGATGGAAAAAGAAGGCATTGTACCCCGAGCAATGACACCTCTATAGGCAATCTTGCGGCCTCTCGAGGATGACTAGTGCCAAGGGGGTCAACGAAGTATCTCAGGAGGTGGCCAAGGCGGCTCTGGCGGCCTACGATGGTCTCGAGCGCAAGTGGCAGGTGGCTCAAGCTTCGGAATGGACGATCATGGCTGCACTAGTGGCTGTGCGGGACCAAAAGACTGCGACAGGTGCTTCGACCTTGAGTGCAAGCGTGATTTCTTTGGCAACAGGAAGCAAGTGCCTGGGACCTCGGAAAATGTCACCTGAAGGACTTGTGATTAATGACTGTCATGCAGAAGTTCTTGCTCGTAGGGGACTCTCGTGGTTGATTTTGCAAGAAGCTTTGGCAAGGCATTCAGAACATCAAGTATGTGACGATGACGCACTGCTAATAGAAGAGGAGCTTGTGGAAAACCATGGTCACAGTACCTATTCCCATGACATCAACTCAGAAGCTCATACTGAAAGCCTTAACAAGAAATCCTTAAAGTTTCGTCCAGATATGTCCATTTATCTCTTCGTCTCGGAGCTACCTTGTGGAGACGGATCAGTTGTCGCAGATCGTTTCTCTGGAGCCAAGCTGGTGGCAGACCGAGAGCTCCGTGAGGGAGATCAAGCGATAGGACAGCTACGAAGCAAAAGCGGCCGAAGCAACCTCCACCCAGGGGACCGATCATTGTCAATGTCTTGTAGTGACAAAATTGCTCGCTGGAGGGTTGTAGGATTACAAACGGCCTTGCTCTCCAGTGTTATTGAGGGTAAAGTCCTGCTTCAAGGCCTTGTTTTAAGCTCTGATTGCTTATCTAGCCAAAACGAGAGTGCATCTGCCGAAACAAATGAGGCAACCGGCCGCGTCCTCGCTCTACGAAGCACTATCCACACCAACGAAGCAAACGCTGGTCAGCAAATCAATTCAGAAAGTGCTGAAGCTCTTGATGCCCTTGAAGCTTGCTGGCGTGCAACTCACGAGCGTTTGCTGGAGACAGCACCTGATAAGTCTCAGGAAGACCCACAAGTGAGTGAGGGGAATGATTCAAACTTATTTGGAGCACAAGATTGGACAGTTGCCATATGTGATCTTCATTTTCCGAGGTCGAGATCATCTGCTGAAGCTTATACCCGTGAGGCTTCTGAAAAGTCACAGTTGCCAGCCTCAAATTCTGAATGTAATAAGCGTAAAAAGCCGCAAGGACCGCCTCCAGCAGCAGGGCTTGCTTTGCAATGGATCCGGGCACCATCCTTTCTTGATGTTGACTCTTTGACAAACGCTCGCGCAGCACCCTTGACCTTAGCAAATGGCCAGAAGCAGTCGGGCCTAGCACAAATCATTGTTCAAGCACGTGGCGAAGCACATGGAACAAAACAAAGCAAAAAACAGAAGCTCATTGGCAAAGCCAAACCTCAACCAAGACCTCTCACTTGCAAGCATTCAATTTTTGACTTATATCGTCAGGTCCAAGCTAAAATACTCTCTTTACAAGGGATTCCGTCATCGGATTTTCTTACCAATATTAACCAATCTCATGATGGTGATGCTAAAGAAAGCGATTTACCGTTCGTAGAAAAATATCAGTCATTGAAGCGGGGTGTTGCGAGTAGTTCTCATGAACAATCACTTACTGCTTTTATGCAGCATGGTGTTTTTTCGAGCTGGCGTGATCTAAAATCAAGCAACCTAGAAATGAAAGAGCACAAAAATAGTCATCATGAGAACGGTTGTGCTTGCTGATGCTGCATAAATTGTAATACTATGTGAAATCGAATATGGCGTAATAGTATGTCTTTGAAATTATATAATAATGGGCTCTAGTTATTATACTTTAGAAAACTGATATTGAGGGAAAAGAGAGCTGAAATAAGTAATGTTAAGTATTAAGCAACCATCAAACTTACTTTGTGGCTTTTGAATATATTTCCAAGCCCCTTATTCTTTCCAGTTCATAGTTTCTTCGACTGGGGAAATCAGTGCTCTCAATGAGATTTGGTCTGATAACGTACGTAAGAGCAATTCGCCTCATCAGTCTTTCCCCAATATCCACACAAAAGCAAAGCATAGAATTATTTTCGGTAGAATGAACTATGAAACTACTGTCACGAATCCAAAACTGTATAGGATGAGCGGCCTAATTGCTCTATTTACAAACTATTCCACAATGAAAATTGTCGATGAAGAAACGCAAAGAGTTTCGTTTTCCCTGTATCAACGATTACTTTTGAGAGTATCCTTGAATCTGCTTCAAACTTCTAGCCTACCAGGGAGATTTTCAAAGGGATTTGCACAATTTGAATGTTTAAAATCGACAATTTTTATCGTAATTGAAGGGCCTTCAGAGGTGAGCCAATCTAAATGGATAGTTTATTGTATTTTTTGCTGCCGATTGTTCCGCCCATGCGTGTTAGAAGAATTTAAGTTTTTCATGGTTTCAAACGCTTGGTTAAATATTCACAAAGCTGATAATTTGTTTTATTCAGCGTAACTATTTTGCTTTTTTCGGGATCAATGCTGCTGTTGTTCAACATCTGCTGGTTTCACTCTGCTTTGCTAAAAATTAACTATATATATGAAGGCGAGAGGCTTGAAGAAGGCTTGGCAGTCTATGGTTAAAAGAGTTAGTAATCTGCTGGCTGCCCTTGACATGAAATTTCGAGGCAGATTAATTCGTGTCATAGTTAGGCGACTAAGACATTCTTTATCTATGTTAGACACAAGTGAAGGAGTTCGACTAACTGGTATCTTCAACAATCAATTTAGATTCCATCATACTTGACTCTATCTAACCAACGCATATGTACACTTTCGATTCTTGTCTGTCTTGGCTTTACAACCTTGCAAATATGGTTGTCTATTTTCATTCCTATTATAGTTTTAAATCCGAGAGGACTTACAAGGGAATACCTAGTACCCTGACAATGTCTTGTCCACTAGAATCCTCGGTTGGAGATGTTAGTTACACTAAACGATAGTTTTATTCAATATCACAGCTCGTGCTCAAGTTCCTCATCATTAATTGATCAAATGCAGACATTCATAAAATTAAGCAAACCTACCTTTATACTTTTACTGAATACTTGAGTGTAGGGATGTCCTATTTAGCATCAAGAATTCTCACTCTTCCGCCTTGCAGTTCTCTGAAATTAACAATTGAAGGAAAGTGTAGATGCAACTCAGCAAAGTGTTTGACAATTCTTAAATAAGAGATGCCTCAGCAAATGAAAACGTTTTCAGTGATGACTATCAAGGCTAGACAATGGCTTCTCATGATTTACTTATGGATAAATGCAAGGTGAAGCTAGCCATGTTCAGAAGTAATCATCATGGATCCTTACACAGTCTTGACCTGAATATGCGGCCATATTAAACTCTCCCACGTCTTCATGTTTGCTGAAAGATGCATCTGGTCAGCTGGAGGTTGACCGTAGAGATGAAGGCAAGAGACTTGATGAAGGATTTAATAAGATTTAAAGAGTTAGCGAACTGCTGTCTTGCAGGGTAGACTGATTCATGTAACAATTAGGAGGCTAAGGCATTCTTGAACTGTGTTGAATGTACTTGACAGGGTTACATTAATTCAGCCTCTTCAATAATAATTCAAGCTGTATCATACTTTGTTCTAGGTAATATTTATTCAGACTTTTGGTTCTTGTCTTCAGCAACTACGTAAGTCCGGTTGTCTAGATCTGCTTTAATATAAGCCCAATGTCTATGAGGTCTTTACGAAGGGACGTCAAGCTTTCGGGCAATTTCTTGTCCACTAGTTATATGGGTTAGAGACCTCAGCAATGTTTGACTCCTGCTTCTCTTCGAAGATTCTTATCCAAGGTAACTGGATCGTGCATATATCCAAGTATCAACTATTTTCGCTTTCTCAAAGTTTGCCCTCATACTTATGAAAAGCAGTGAATCAATGTGCAAGCTTGTCAGGGTTTTGTGTACATGACTTCGCTTAGGCATTTGTAGATAGAAAAAATGATGCATTGTGCACCTCTGTCTGATACGTTAAATTATGTGTATCAGAATATCATATATCCTGGAAAATACGTTATGTAAAGAATACGCAACTAATGAGCATGTTTGTCTAATGTAAAAGATGACTTTGCGTTTCTAACGACGATAAACACAGCTGTGTATGCCCACTTTGTGTTATCCTGCCATGTTGATATGCCCAATGTGTAGGACAAATTTGAGTTGCAGAGGAAAAGCTAGTTTTAGTGGAATATGTAAAGCCTATAAAAAAGCATATTAAAAAATTACAGGATTCGTAAGCATCAATTTATGTTGTGACTGTTTGCATGATCTTTAATGCATAAGCTTGTTTTTAAAAATTGTGAAGATCGGATCTTAAACTATACCTTCTTTTGCTTCTTATTTTATAAATGAGTACAGCAACCTTGCATGGACTTTGAAGATATTCTCTACACGATAATAGAGTGAGTACCTATGCTGCGTTTTGATCTAATCTTATCAGAAAAGAGTATCGGGCGGGTTTTTCTATGGCAGGGTTGAACGATTAGTCTGTGATTAAACTCCCTTACACTCTCTTATATTCAACGAGTAATGCATATATGTGCTTTTTTCTAATGTTTGGTTCGCATTTCCAAGTTTGCATGTGAGCTGATTATAAGTAGCATACACCACTTCAGCTAGATAGGGTTTAAACAAGTGGTTACAGGTGTTGCAAGTTTTCTACACTATAGTAATCACTTGCGGGTCTAACAAAATAAATCAGACAGCTTATCCAGCGCATGGGTTCACTTTAGCACAATGCTGTTGTGAAAATTGGCCACCTTGTGTACTCAAAGAATATAATTATGGAGAGTCCACAGTTAAGAGTGCTATTCATCATGAGAACTATTTATAACGTTCTATCAAGCAATGGCATCATTTGATCAAATAAAAACAAGGTCACTCGAATTAAACAGATGTGTTGCTGAGTTTAATTTCTGAGGAGGTGAATTTTTACAGTATGTGAAAAATCTCCCTTTCAATACTGCAAAGTTATATATACCTTTCGGCTTCACCCTGACGTGGCTTATACCCAGTCAGTCCTTCGTTGTAGAGTTTGCTACTAAGCATGAAAATGATGGATTTTGGATATATCATAAGGCTATTGTTTATCTATGGCTGAATCTCTGCATAAATCAGTTGTCGATCGTGTTCAAGTTTTGAAAAGTTGCATTAACAGTCCATACGAACCCAGTACTGCAAAACTTTAAAGCTGCTTAGGTCACTGAGTTACAAAAATAAAACCAAATGGGGAGGGGTATTAGAACACCAAGGCAGCTTGCCAACACACCAATTCAATTAAAAAAGAGCAGTAAAAAGCCTTCAGAAGGCTTCTGGGGTATCTCCATTATCTTGCCAGATGTAATTTATCTATAGTTGACCTCAACATAAATTTGACACGGAAGTGAGATCAATATCAGAAAATTTGTTGAGATTGATGTAACTCTATATATTATTTCAACTTTAAAGTCAGATGTACTTCTATATTTCGGTTATAAGACTTACCTTTGCTGTTGAAATGAACCAACAAACGATTCTATATAGTCGACAGTTACATTTCTGCTATGTAGATTAAAAGGGGGAAACTCATTAAAATCTTATTTAGGCTTGTTCAATCTTCTATTAATGTACGTAGATGATCTGGACGCGTCAACATCGAGTACAAATAAATTTGATATGGGTCAATCCTAGATAGGACTCCCAGATGATCACATAATCGCATAATTTTCTATCTTGCAGTTTCTATACATAATTGATGAAAACCTTCACGTGAGTATGGAAAGATATTCTCTTTAATGCGTAATAGGAATCGAAGGCGCATAATAATTGGCAGTACTCATTACTCAACAGTCTAAATCAGCATGACACTGATGGAAATGAATGTTCAATACTATTGGTAAAATTGACAACCCGAGGATCAGGTAAGCGAAATGCAGTGAATAGTTTTGGAGATTTTAAGGAAGGCCTGGAGCAATAGGACACATTTAAGGGGTTGATGGATTTCAGACATCAGGCAATTAAATTATTCAATTGTTTAAATTTCGCACTTTCAAGTTAGATGAAACCAGAGCTGATGATCGAGGATGAGCGTGAGAGCCTGGACTTTGAGATATTCGTAACTCAATTGCAACCTCCGCGAGTTATGTCTAAGGTTCGGAATTTGTTAATTCATTAACCTAAAATGTTTAGTTTCTTTGACTGTCTCTTAGGAAAGTATTGACAAATTGATTTCCCCAGTCATTTTGAAATTTATAGTTTATACGAGCACTCTAGACTTGGCTACATGCATGGGGTCTGCACTACTCCTCATTCATACGAGTTCTAGTTTGCGCGCACGAATTTACATCATATCAGCGAACATAATATGCTAGTCTATTCCTCCTTAAAATCACAGGAGGCCTGCAATCCTTCTGAACATCCTCATGGCTATGCATTTATAAAAGCATATCATGCATAAAAAATAAGGAAACAATATAACTTACGAAGAAGGTATATGTAATTGACGTAAGCTCGAAACATAACTTCATGCCCTTACTTGCCAACATGTGAGCATATGAATAAGTTCTCGGAGAGTTTAGTTTTTAACCACAAACTTCAACTAATTCTATACTTTTCAATCCAATTACTAACCCTGGCTAAATTCAAAATGTCCCGAATTATGTCCGCAAAATATTTTTGACTAAAATCGCCAGAAAACCCTGTAAAGATCTAAAATCGTAAATTTGATTGTATGATCATGTTGAAACAACTGTTTCCCTAAACTGAGCACGATTTCTTTGCAGAAGCAAGCGTATTGAGCTCACGCTACTCGTCCAAAAATTGGCTCACAACCTCGATAAAACGGCCTAATAGGGCAAATAGGCCTTTAGATTTTCAGGACGTAATACGTCCTGAAAAACTGAACTTTGCATTAGCGAAAACGTATAAGAGTTTGGGTATTTTGGTTAGTTTAATAGTTTAGTTAATATAAACAATAGTAGTTTATTTTTGCGTTGCTCAAGTCGGAGAAACATCTAAAGATGAAGATTTCGCGATAAATGAAGATTTTATATAAGCTAAATGTAATATTAATTTTTTGTGTGGATAATTTTTATGTATGGAAATGAGGAATCGTAATTTGCTCCTCGCTATGAAATTTGATATTGCAATGCTTACAAATGTAAGCATTGCAAGTTTGGCACCATCGAGTGGTCTTCCGTGGATTACGATATGGATGGTCTGGCGCCGATCCCCGTTCGCAATCAACACAACACATAATGCAGGCTCCCCTCTTCTTGAACTTGCCCACGCATTCATGCTGTCCAACTAAACGAGTTTGTAGAAGTTCTGGGAGTCGTGACTTACTGTATTGATACTGTTGCGGCGATTCTAGCGAGGCTGTAGAAGTAGGCGAAATGGTGTTATCAGTTGCTCTCCAGCAGAATTCTATGTCAGACATGGAACAAGTATTGTCAAATGGGTAAAGGGATTCCATTGAGACAACCCTAATTTCTTCTGCGAGACTACTTAGATAGCCTCTATAGCAGCACAGATTTTTGCGTAGCATTGACCATTCCGTAATTGTTTTACACTTCGATGTGAGGTTCCGATGCTCCATTGAGAGGAGCTGATACGCTCGAAACGAGTTGTATAAAATATAGTCAATGAATGTTAAACAAACCAAAGCATTAGGAGTCAGCTTTGAAGTACGAATGCTCGCTCCATTGATAGTTTTTCTAGTGATATCAACTCCGCCCATCATCTTATTCCAGACACTAACAGTCAAAGGCAGTAGGCGTTTGCAAGGCGGTGGGGTTCCGTTGACCAGCACGTCGTCACTATGCCTCCGCCAAAGCTGCAAAGCGAGTTCGGCACTGTGTAAATCCACAGCATAACCCCAGTCTGGTGATTGGTCTGGTGCAAAACGAGGAAACCTACCAAGTTGATTGCCATAAGCAAAGCCCATGTATTCATCACTCAACGCTTTGAAATACTCACGCCATGACTGGCGCTGGGCACATGAGACTTTGATTAGCACTCCTTGCATGATTTCCTCAGTTGTGGCATATATAAGGAGGGTGTAAGGGACATCTAAAGTAGCTGCATGATGGATACACTGAGTTCGAAACGACGGATTTGGGACTAACGACTCGAACTCACTTGTTCCACATTTGCATTCGTGCCACGCACTCTGACCAGCAACTCGAGACTTTAACTCATCTATAGTTTTGGCATTTGTACTTGTTTTGATTTCTAAGGCAAATACATCATCTATAACAAAATTGTTTCCTTCTAGCTCTGTATTCCTCAAAAGAACAGCTGCACCGTCGGGTGAGTCTGCTACAAATTGGACTTCCCGATTAATAATCAGACCATATTTGCGTAGCTGGAGAATACAGAATTTATTGGAACTTGCTTTCTTAACCCATCTGGAAAGATCTTTCGCCACGTCTGCCTCATTTTCAATCCCCAAAGCCAGTGGGTTTTTATGATTCGAAAACCCATTTTGAATAGGCTTCATAAACCAACTTGGTGTGATTGTTCTAAGAAATGATTTCTGGCGTTCCTCGAAAGTGCATGTATGGTTATCATCAATCGTTTCAGAATTGTGCAAGGGAAAGCTGTCCCCAATGTCACTACTGTCACTCATTTCCAGCAGGTCTTGAGTAGTGGACTCCTGAGATGCATGCTGAGGGTGTATGTCTTCCTGTAAGGAAGATAGTTCTCCGTTTGAGACCGTTTCATGATCTATAGTTCTTGATAGGATGTCTACGATCCGCTTGGCTAGTTCGATCTTTTTGCCATCAGTCTTTGCACCTACATCCAAAGAAAGTAACTTTTGGATAAGCTCATTTTTGTTCATACGTTGCATCCAGTATGTATATTCAAGAATAAGACCCTCCCCTTGACGCTTCCTTTTATATTGCTTCTGAGCTCCTTCAGATGAATAAGAAGAACGCTTATTAGGACGGGGGAATAATGAGATAATTCGTTGCGGGTCAAGACAAGCGAACGATTTCACATCGTGGTGTAAGGCCATAAGCTCATCCGAATGAACGAATGGAGCATTTTTAAAGTTGATACAGGTAAAAGCACCGGTGCTTGTAATTCTAAATTGCCGAGCCATAAACCAGTCAGGTGTTCTTTGGGAAATTGTCATTGAGAAGATATTGGCGTTCACAAGGTTAATTTTATGATTAGCTTGTGCCTTCATCTTATATGTACTCATGTCACACGGCTCTATCTCAATCTCAGCATGTGGAACGCGCTTTACACCACCTGGTGAGTTCCAATCTACTCCAGCAGGAAGTACTTCGTAACTCCAAACTTGGTCAGCCAAACAACGGTCGTTCGTGATGAGTTGTGCAACTCTATGCTTTCCCGCACCGTGACGCATCATCATCGCAGCAACAAAATCGCCATTCTGGTATCTTTGAGCGGTGTAGGTGCTTCGACGGCCATTCCTGTTAATGATAGTTTGACTTCCCCTCACAGGCGTAGCAGGAACTGGTCCTTCAACATCTATAAACGGGAATGACGAGGTCTTGCGACAAGTTCCAAGAAATTTGACTCCCTTTGACTGAAGAATTTGAGTTATGTTTGTTGCACGATCCATATCCTGAGGTTTCGATAATGCCAGATAACCACGATCAATGAATACACGAAGCTCTGAAGACACAGACGCATCAGGGCTTTCTCCTGACTCCCCCTCATTCAGAAAATCTATTGCCTTGCTTACAATTTTATGAACAGGTGAGTGGGAAGTCTCTAACCGTGGTACTAGGAGCAGACCTGTACCCACAGAGCACACAAGATGTATCACGGGTTTCTGTTTTTTTGTTTTCGTTGGAATGGTACGAATTCCAAAATTCTCCCACTGAGGAGAACCATAGGGAAGCTTGTCGTCATCAAGATCGATCCAAGTGGTTTTAGGGACAAAGAACATCTTCACCCAATGGCGCTGAGCAGCACCTCCCATTTCATGGATGATCGGACTTGAGGAGCATACTCTAGCCTCGCGTGACCCTTTTGTTGCCCGATTGGACTTGTCCAGGCTCATTGCCTTTCGAACTTTTGAATAGGATACCGTATGGGCTAGATTCCAATGACCTGGTGGGTCCTCAAGACACTCCGAGAACGACTTTCCTGCAACTCGCAGAGAAATTTCAACGAGAAGGTAGGCACGGAAATCTTGATCCGTGATAGAAAATGGCGGAGATGCGTTTGAGCTAAGACTATTCAACCATTCCTTAACTGCAATCACCCAGCCTGGCGGCAAACAAATCTTGAAACTATCAAGCCTGGTAAATTTGTAGTTATTGTCAACACGAAGAACCTTTCGAATCCTTTTAGTAATCTCCGAACTTTCTTGTTGAACCTTGGGGAGCATTAATTCGCTTGAGCAATTGTACTTGAGTTGGACTGCGTTCATGCCAAGTTGAGACCCAGATAGGTTGCTGTGGTACTTTGCGCCTTCAGTGGAGTAAGATTGAAAGGTCCAGTTTTCATGGCCAGGAGTACTTGCCGATGAACACTCATAGAGATCGTTCTCGTCTTCATCAGAAGAAGACTCATCAGAGGAAATGTAGATTGAGTCCTTGTCATTCTCGACGTCATCTAGAGACATGACACACAGCTGACGTTAAACTCAAGCGCCAATGGACCTCTTCGCTGAGGGAAGTGCTGATAGATCCCAAGTAGACTAGCAAGTGGACGATGAAGTAAGGTATGATGTACTTTTGTTGGTACTGCTGGCACTACATGCTGGCGCAAGATATTATTGATGTTTATCAGTATTAATTGTCTGGTAGAACAGGTACCGTGGGAGAACCTAACGACCATGTGTCAAATACCTGTTAACCTAACCACCACCTAACCGCCACTGAGAATGTCATTGTTTGGTCCTAAACTCAACTATCAATCGGAGAATCATGAGAACATGATAACATATGGACAGGTGAGGTCGGGGAGGGTAAACTAAACGAGTTTCATCCCGAACAGAGCTAGACTGTTGAATTGATCAATGACTCAAGTAGGTACATATTTTTCGGGACGTAATAAGTCCTTAAATACTCTACCGGGAAAATTAAAGTTTATCCGATTTTTCGGGACGTAATACGTCCCGAAAAATAGCCAGGGCTAAACTTATTTATCTTTTTTTTGCCAGAGCCCTGCCTATCAGGGGCTAGTTGCAAATTGATTTTTCGGCCAGGAGCGAAAGTTAATTGCTGGGAATACTTGATGCGTTTAACTTTAGAATTAGGTGCTACAATCATTGCGAAGAGTGTTTTGGACGAGAGCTTCAAGCAGCACACAATTAGTATTGCCAGAATGATACATTTAATACTAAATCTTGGAGGTTCTCGTAAGGTAGTTTAAAATTTTGAAACGTAGGCAACGGGACAACTTAAGCTATTAGTAGATAATCATATATCCACTTCATGGTTATAACAGCGCAGTCAAATTTGCATGCTTTAAAGCTTAGGTTCTGTACTGCGCGATTAGCTCTAGTTCAGCAATTTGTCCATGGTTGGATTTGTAAATTTGCTCAAATATTGCGTGAGTATTTTTTGTTCTTCTGAAAACGGCTACTAAAGAACGCAGTTAACATTTGCAATCTTCGAGTCTGTTACTGCAGATTTCTCTCGCACACCCCATGCGTCATTTACTAGCGGATACACAGCTTCAGATCCCGAAAAAGGAAGAATAATATGGTAGAATTTTAGAGGTTAGTTTTCGTTCTCATTTCAGAAAAGTAAGTCTTGAACGTTCTTGTCCTCATGAGAATAGAGCTGTGACCGATTGGAATCTTTAGCATGATGTTGCTAGCGACTTTCCAATAAGAGTTGCAATGTTGAATAGGCGTCTCCTGACTGAAATTGCATGTGTGTTTTACTTTATTCCACCATCAGAACAAAGGTTCTTTAGTAGAAGGAAGCAAGCGATACTACTACTAACACAAGTGCTATGATTCGTTCGCACACCCCGGCAGAAATGGGATACATACATTTGAAATCATTAAATCCGCAGCTCGGGAACTATGTTTGGTTTCGCGAAGATCAAACAGAATAATAGTAGCTTACCAGCAGCTTACTTGTGAGAACACTGAGATAAAGCAAAGCAACTATCATGGCAACGACAACATAATACGAACGCGAACAGAGAAGACGTGTTGATTTATTATTATTATTTTTAAATTGAAAAATTGAAAAATTGTGAAAAGTGGAAAACGATCATACCTTTAAAATTTGCCAATAAATGGGCAACCAGATCACAGTCACATCGCTTCTTGATATTGCTCTTCAAACAAGCAGTTGCCCTTCTGTTATGTTGCATTTATGCTCCTTTTTAATCATAATGTCACACGATTAGGACACGAATCTTCCCAGAGGAAGGCGACTTTTTATTCTCCTTCATTATACATAGGTACCAAATGGTTTCTATACATATATTTTATAATTTATTATATCGGCCCTCCATATTAATAAAATCAACAAATAATAATAATAAATAGATACTTTCTAAAAATTAAAAATGTTACTAAAAATAAATAAAATAGAAGAATAAGACTTGAGAATTGCTACCGCCTGCATTTTTAGGCCCGGTTGGTAATTAAGAGAGCCCCAGAAGAAATAATTTGGTGATCATCCTGGTGCTTTCTTTAGCTTGCTCTCACTTGCGTCATAGACATCATTCGTTTCGACCATGGAAGCGATCAATCATTAGATGTGGTGGGTGGGCACTGATTTATCGAGTAGAGCAGAGTTCTAAAGTAGCGAGTGGGTTTGTGTGTAAAAGTGTCCCGAGAAGATCTCTTACTCTAAACGGGACACACGCGCGTGTTCCACAGGGCTGAAGGCCTCTATAAGCAAGTTCATAAGCAAGTCCTGCACGTGGCTATACTGCACGAAGAGCTAGGAGAAGTTTCAAGCTTTTCAGACACGGTTTTTCAGACTCGTGGGGACGGGTTGAGCCGGGCTCTTCGTGGGCCGTGGCCCGCGATAGATAGAGATTAGTTGTTTATAGATAGAGCTGGTTCTCGGACACTTTCATTTTGTGAAATGAATTAATGCGTAGCTACATTTAGTCATCATTGTAAAGAATTTGAGAGACGAGTACGAGTAGGTTAAGCACGTGGCGATTTCAACTTGGACACAGTCGGAACCTCGCGAGCAGAGCTCTGCGTCGACGTCGCCATCGTTAGTAGTGTGATAACGTTGGCTCGCTTGCAGGCAGCTTGTGTCGTGTCCGCTCTACGAGATCTCTATGTTTGGTGTCCAAGGAAAAGTATTTATGCAGCAAATGGCCTGTGGCGCCGATTTGCAAATTGATTCCTGTGCAATTTACTAGGTAGGTGTTAGCAACACATGATGCAGCGCTATCTTGGAGACCGAGGTGCTGTTCGTAGCTCGGCCGGTAAGTGCGTGGTGAAATCTTCAAGTTCCGGGTAACACTGCAGGTTGGGCTTTTGAGCACTTCAGGTATTCGTGTCAATACTAATGGCGGTCTTTAAACACTTGCTTGCATTGAGCTGGTTTAGAAAATTCTGACGACATTTTGACCTTGGACAATTCTCCATAAGAGCAAACCATAAAATGCAGACTGTAAAAACGGCCCCGAAAGTTTCGTGAATCATGAGAAATTTTCACAGAAACCTCCACGGTGTCCGTGTCGTGTGGAGCCTGCGTTTAACTTGTTCTTCAAGAATTTATTGAAGGAGACGAGCAGTACTTGCGCAACCCCCACTCGCGCATACTGTCTGTACTTCTACTTTCACTATTCGTGAGCTATTACTATTCGCAAGTTAGCAAGCCAGCAAGTCAGCCAGCAAAACCCTCGTTTTACTTGGCGCCCTCAGTACTCAGAGAAGTAAGTGCTAGCCACTCGTAGAACCATCGTATCTCTGTGGGGTGTGTATTTTTTTACAAAGGTTTCGAAAACAGCAACGCGAGCAACCTTGAGCAACTTTAAGCAACGCGCGTGAATAGATGCTTGGTTTGGTGTCCAGCACCACTGCCAGAGCAGAGGTTTTCCTGGTCATTGTCTTCTGCTCTGTTTAGCTTGAGTTCGCTTGAGGTATGTTTGTCTTGGCTTTCTCTGCGATGCACTTTGGTCGACATCGATCATCTAAGTAGGTAGCCTCAGTAGTACCTGCACGATTTGGCGTGATGATGCAGCAAATGGCCCACAGGTCTTTCCCCTTTATTAAAAACACTAGCAGTGCATCCAAAAGTTAAAACAAATGGTCTCACTATAGATCAAACTTGAAATGCCCTTCATTTTAGGCGGCCACGACCGTGAACTAATCCGCACATGCCGCCCAACCAGAGAGGCTCCTTGCATCGAAAGCAAACTCGATGAGAGGAGGCAGCCAGGATTTTATAGTTCTTGGGAGCAGATAGATAGTAAAGAAAAACACAGCTCCAAATAAAACTTGCTGTTGTAGACGCCTTCCACTGGGTGCACCTCGCTAGGTACTTCGTAAAGTTTTATCTTAATTGAAAAAGAAACCCAAACAAACACCTTTACCAAATAGACAACAACAAACTAATAAAAAAACCGCTTTGCATATTTAGCTCCTTCTACCGTTGCAACTGCTCCTCACGGCCGCCCCACGAGTCAAAGAATTTGCTGTTTCGAAGATGCTCTAAATGTTCTACTCAATCGACAGCATCTAGGTGACAACTTGTCGCAAAACTTGCATTGTTGGCGCGCAAGGTTTTCATGCTGCATAGATATTCTGGACAAGAAATCATAAATGACACGTAAAAGCCCTGTGTATTACAAGCTGGAATCAGTAATTATCGATTAGCTAGCGGGCAGATGAATGTTTCTTTGAACAAGCCGTCTTCCTGTATCTGGCAAATTGGTGCTACTGGCAAACAGAAAACATGGTGTCGAGGACACGAAATTATTTCCTCTTCAAATCGTCTGAAATTGGGAAAGATCGAAGTGTACTAAAAGCTTCTGTTTGCACGATGAATGAATGAATGAATTATATACACGATCGATGCCTTTTACTAAACAGCATATGGAGACGCTCGAAGCGGCGTGATTTTGTCGAGTCAGGAAAACCTCTTTTAATATTCCTTCAACCAACAAAGAGAATACGTCACTTTCCGCCAAATCAACATTAGAGGAAAATGAGTACTATTGTTGAGAATTTCGCGATCTAATACTAGGAAGGAATTCGCTCAGGTTCCTTCGCCAGTGCTCGGAGAAGGACCGTCTCTCATTCCGTGCCACGTAGACATAGCACGAGTTGGTCAAGCCAAACGCCTTGCGCAGTATTTGTAAATTCGCCTCCAGAGTGGCCGATATAACCTGTTAGTTAGTTGCAGCTATTCACAAAGAATAACAAACAAACAAATATATTATCTACTCGAAAGAGTTCTTTTCCTTTTCCTTTTCCCCATTTCCTTTTCACATTACAAAATTAGTAAAAAATTAGTAAAAACCAACTCATTAAAAAGCAGGAGAAAAGAAATTGAAAAAGAAGAATCAAAATAATGACTGCTCATAGGAAAAAAAGTGAGGCATCAGTAAATTTGTTTCCAACAAACAATAGATAATAAAAAAGACGAGAAAGAGAGAAAAGGAAGTTCGCACATTTAAAAATTAAAGACAAAATTATGGACTAGGAACTAAAGTGCTCAGGTAGGAAGAAGTAAAAAATAGTAGAAGCGATTAATACGCACACTTTGGCTGATGCTAGATGTTAGTTGGTATCAAGGTTCCGTGCGCTTTAATTCTTCTTCGTTCTCACTGCTTTTGAAACCTGGCCACAGAACGCCTCGTTCGCGATGTAGGCTTTCGCAATAGTAAAAGAGCTGGGCTTGCAGCGGAATTAGCAAACATAATCAAGCATCATTTCGACAATTTCCAAGCTGACGGCAATTAAACTGCTTTGCCATATGCAAAAGTTTGTAGCTAGCGCAAACAAGTTGTTCTTGCTTATTCTTTATCTCTTCTCTAGAGGAAAACAAGATACTGAAGAACAGACCCAACAAGATGATGACAATGTGAAATCCTCGCATGCATTAGTGGGTCCACCACTTCAATGGCGAGAGTTATGCTGATTTGGGCTGCCGGCCTTGTGGTGGGAGTATCTATCGATCATTTATTTATCTATTCATTCATTCATTCATTCATTCATTGATTGACATACGAGTTGCGTGTGGAATAATTTGTTCAAGCACTTCAAGTCTCGTGGAAAGCCTGGCCAACTTTTTCCTTTCCATCTGTCATGAATTTCACCACCTCAGGACCAACTCAAAGTGGCAACTTTTGGGTGATGTTTTGGTCGAGCATGCTGGGTTTTACTTAATAGCCTAAACACGATAGATCGGGAGAAGCTTGCTTTGGGAGAGTTTTCTCAACACTGAGCAAACAAAGCTCTCGAGGAAAATCAATCTCAGCACGTGAACTAACATTTATTCCGTGTGGTGCTCTTGCAAAAGCCTCAGACAGCTGACTAACTGACGTCCGTTCCACCGAGCCTGGGCTTGACGAGGCATCTGAGAACAGCATGTAAAGCAAGCCCATCCAGCTTTACTCGCAGCTCTAGTTACGAGAAGACCCTTACTTTCGAGTACTCACAAGAACAGCTGGTAGCTCTAAAGCTGCGTAGAGTCCGCAACCTAGCGATTACTCTACGATGATCCTCTGTTAGCCTAGCAGTGTGAACGAAATCGCCTTCAAGGAGGAAGAACTCCAGGTTCTTGGGAGATAGCAGCAGCAGTAGGTGGCCAGCCTGGAGCGACTCTCTATTGCTCGCTTGCTCGAAGAAGCCCTGCCCAAAAGTTCATCACAATCACGTGCCATCACCGCACGTGAATACGCAACAACTCTTTGCAACGAGCAGCTTCAGCAGAGCCGTCTTTTTCAAGTGGAAACACCGAACTACCATGTGTTCTGCACATTGCCCGTATTTTAATTAATTAATTAATTAATTAATTAAATTTGTAATTTACAAAGAAAGGGGGAGAAGAGAAAAAAAGAGAGCTCAATACATATATAATCATTTTGTTTTCAAAACTAATATGCGATTCAAGGTGCAAAGCTCTAGCATTAATGAAAAGAAAGAGAGAAATAGCACACACGATTTGAAGATGTAGAAGATGTAGAATAAAGGCCGCTAGTTTTATTTATAGCGTATCTGGGCGCACTGTTAGTGCGTCATGCGACACCTGAGTGTCCATGATTTGCCTAAAGGAGGAACTGCTGCGACATCGTAGTCAGCTCCCTTTTAAATATTTTGGACGACTGACAAGTGACTCGGCTGCACACAGGCGCTGGGGTGGCTTGAGGGCGCTACGAAAGAACCCTGTTCTGTAAGGATCCACGTTCTTTAGCACAGCGGGGAACTAACTACAAAGACAGGAAAAACAACAGAAAAGCAAATTGAAAAAACATGTTCTTACTACAGTAAAGGCTAGTTATTCTGGTTCGGGGAAAGTAATTGTTGTTTTACTTAATTAGGAAAAAAACAAAACAAATATTAAATATTCTAGGTAAGAAGAATCCAGAGCGATATACAGTGCAGAGATAAATAAGCTCACGGCAGCTAAAGCAAGTCAGAATATATTTGTCATCCACCTTCAAACCGAAGTAAAGCTGAAAGAAGTCGTTTCTGTGTTCGTTTTAAAAGAATAAAATAAAATAGTATGTAAGAAAATCATGATTAAAAAAAAAATGAATTAGCATGATTAAAAACAGAGATGTATTTTATAAATTTTTTTAAAATTAATATTTCTACTAAACCCCACCATAAAGAACTGGGGAAAGAAAGGAGGAATAAATAGAACTGGAAAGTACAAGGATAGAAATGCGTTCTCGCGGTTCTGTGATGTTCATTGCTGTAGATGAGGTAAGCACTGTGTTTTGAAAAATGTCGTGCAATTCAAGCAGGAGATTGTTGCTACATGACGTAATGATAAAGTTGAAGGGTTTTATTGAAAGCTTCTTTTAAGGGTTTAATAATCTTCAAAATAAAAAAGAAAGACGAAATTCACCTATAGGAGTTCCTGTATATCAATCTTCACACATATTCGCCCGAGTTCGTGTATAAGTTTGTCTGATGTATGCTTCAGTATAAGACTTAAAAATGAAAGTAGAAAAAGTAAACAAAAGGCATGTTTGTGGCTTGCGCTATATTTTGAAGAGCCCATCTATAGTACATTGCTGAGGAATTAGAATGATGATGCTTTTCTATCCGAATTAGAGAAACAAAAAGTCATTATGCGCTGCGTGACCCTTGAATCAATTTTACTACGGCCATGAGTGAGTTTGGGAAGGAACATGAGCAGGGAGAATTATCTGATAAGGCAATTCAGAAGCTAGGTTTTCCCATCATAGTTTGTATGCGATTTGTTCACTTTGAGAAGTGACTAGATCACGCTGGAAAAAATATGTGCTCTTCGTCAGAACTTTAGGTTTATAACTGGTTTTTGTAAAAGAAGAATTTTGCTTAATGCTGAGCAAATTAGATCTCGGTGATTAGTTTCTAAACTATAGAACAATCAAAAGACGTTCTTTCCGGTAAATAGTAATGCAAAAATTGAAACTGTTGATAACAGTAGGTGCCTACTCCTGCCTGCTGCCAGGAGAAAGTATATCCAGCCCTGGAAGACACCTTTCTAGGCAGAGCCTGTTGAGGTAGCTTAAGTTGTTTACTTCGTTATCGCCATGACATTTCAGACTATGAAAACACGCGATTTTTCAACTTTAGGGCTGTTGACAGAATTTCTTAAACGAAGAGAAGACACCTTTCAAGAGCTACTCTAGAGAAGAAACAAAAAAAAGTAACGGAGTAAAAAATAGTAAATAAAAAAATCTCGTCTCTGTGAAGTCATCTCTCGCAAATCTGCCAGACGAGCTAGATCGGAGTTTCCAAAGTTTACCTGACTGTTCTTAGCTTCGTTGACCAACCCTCAGGAGTCGCGGCTGAGCTACAGCACAGCACCGGCTCGGCGAGCCAGTCCGAACTTAGCGAGAACAAACAAACAAACGAACAAACAAACAAACCAACAAAAATCTGCTCGCAGCACGCCCTAACTTTCCTGCACAGGCTTTCTGGCAAGCGCGTATCTGAAATCCTACTACGTATCGACTCTACTATTGCTACATACGGACTTCCTGCAGTATAAGGAACGGCTCATCGTTGATGTTCTCTCTGCTCCGCCTCCCTTTTGCTTTGCTTGATAGTCGTCGGGTCAAGCTACACTAGGTAGTAGATTATATTCAGAGAGCCAAGTTGCTCGACGACAATTCCATGATCCAGTGGTTTTCTAGACTGGTAGTGCGAGTTGAGCAGAGGCTCTTACTTGCTTATCCCTTTAGTGCTGCTGCTGATTGTGCGGTTCTCTAAGAAGGACTCTAAGAAGGACTCCTGAGCCGAATCTCGGCTGTTATTTCTGGACTACTTGACCTCTAGTTTGTTTGTTTGTTTTGTTTGTTTGTTTGTTTGTTTGTTTGTTTGATGATGAAGAAGCTTGGCTTCATCAAGTCCATGCCGCGCTTTGGCTCATCTGACTGCTGCTTGCATTCATGCTTCGACCATCTCGCGAATAGGAGTTGTACAGAGGTAGTTCAACTCTCACCTTGGTTCTTTCATAGTCCTTGCAATATTAACTCTGTATTTATTCCAAAGAACTGCCAATCCTTCAGGAAGCGCTAACTGCAGTTCATAGCCAAAACACTGCCGGCGGTAATAATCCTACTATTACTCTTCCCTACTATTGCTATTGTAGAGGTAAAAGCAGAACTAGTACCATTTGCTGCGAAACTCCGGTTCTTGCGGTTCTCCTCCGGAGACTTGTATGCGGCGAGGCCTCGTTCAAGAAACCTATCGCTCGACCGTTTGGATCCTTTCCGGGGTTATTCTCTAATCCGCTGTCGAGCCCTTCTTTGCGGCGTGCTGGCACATACATACCGCTAAAGGCAACGTGTGGAGACAGACAACTCACACAACAAAGTCAAACAGTCAAAGGAACGGGCTCCTTCCGTTGCTTCTTCTTCTTCTTCTTCTTGCCGTATAAAATCCATCCTTCCACCTATCCAATAAATGGAAAGAGAAGCAATTCTTCGTTTCGTTCAGAAAAGAAAGAGAAAGAAAGAAAGAAAGAAAGAAAGAAAGAAAGAAAGAAAGAAAGAAAGAAAGGCCCCAAAAGGCGCCGAAGAGAACACGAACCCCACGCACACTGGCTGACTGACTGAATGTATGAATGTACACTGCGGTTCTCCCAAGTAGAAAGACGAGGCTGCCTTTAGCGGAACCGGTTCTGGTCCGCTGGGCTCCAAAGACCACAGTTTAACCAGCCGGCCTAAAGCAGCGTCGTTCTGCGAGCACACAGAGCTTTCCAAGCAGCAGCAGCAGCAGCAGCAGCCTTCAGGTTCTTCAGGCCCAACCTGAGAGAGAGAGAGAGCCAACATTCGAAGCCAGGAGGCGTGTCGAGAGAGACGAAGCAGGTCACGACGCCGAAGCAGAGCGAGGCTCTTCCCTCTAAACCTGCGCATGTACGCACAATGCATAACCTTCAACCCTGCCGGAATTTGTGGAACGGCGGATTCCGGTTCTCGCAGAGAGAAGAGGCGGTGACTGACTGACTGACTGACTAACTGACTGACCGCGTCGTCGTCGCCGTGGATGCATGCCGCCAGCCAGAGCTGCTTGGAGAAGACCTCGAGCCCTGGCGTTCAGGCAGCTAGCTTCTTCTCAGACTAGCTAGCTAGCTCGCTCGCTCGCTGTAAGGATCTGAGGATCTGAGGATCTGTCTGTCAGAGTCAGCCGTCTTTCAGTCTTTCAGTCAGTCCTCCGCTCTGGCTGTCCGTGCCCGTGGACTTGAACCAGTAGCGCCGCCGAGGAGGCTCAATAATCCTCTCCGCCCGTTGTCGATTCGTCCTTCGCCTTTCTGCTCGTGGTCGTGAAGTCAGTCAGTCAGTCAGTCGGTCGGTCCATTGTCTTCGGGCTCGGCCAGCTCAAGAAGCTCAACAACTTCAACAACTTCAAGTTCAACTTCAATTTCAAGAGCTCGCTCCGCTTGGTTCAAATTCAAGACCAGCCGATCGATCGCCTTCCTTGGCGACTCCGTCCGTGACGTCGGCGAGGATCGCGGCCATCTCCAGCAAGGCGACACGGGCCTGCTGCTGCTGCTGCTCCTCGTCCTCGTCGTCGTCCTCGTCGTCCTCGAGCGCCGCAGACCGCGTTTGAATCCAGTTCTCTTCGGGGTCGTCGGCGGCGTCCTCCTCGACGCTCGCTCACGACAGGGTCGATAGTCCGCTCATCAGACGTGCCGCCGCTCTCCGAGCAGCACGCGTCGCAGGCATCTCACGAACTCGGCGGTATCTTCGAGCCGCTTCCTGTCTGTCTGTCTCTCTGTCTGTCCTCGCAGCCTCGGCAGCGCCTTGTCCGCGCTCTCCATCCCGTTCTGCAAGGCGCCCAGAGTGGCCGTAACGCTGAAGTCATTCGCCTTTTCCTTTCTTCAATTCAAACACAGAGACTTTTTTTCCCCTTTGGAACCAACTAACTAACTAACTAACTAGCTAACTAACTAACTAACTAACTAACCAACTAACGACAAGATAGTTCGTTCTCACTTCTTCACCTAAATCTTGAAAACAAATAACTTTGAAGCTGTGTTGTAAAACAACGAAAACAGCGAAAACTCCGTTGTTCGTCTTTCCACCACTCCTTTCTCTTTGCACTTTTATTTACAGAGGTTGGTTTGCCTCGTCAAGTCTTTGCTTCAAGATTTCAAGGTCCTACTCCCCAGGTTGTTTCATGGTCTCCAACCTTTTTTCTTTTCGTCTCTCTGTGGAGCTGTGCTTTCGCATTTCGTGCGGCAAATTGCGTTTCCTTCGGGCTGTTGGCTGTTGCAATACGAGGGCCTTGAAGAAAGGTTTCAAGCAAAAGTACCTGGTCTTCACTTTCATAAGTCTGAGGAGCATTATATTAATTAATCTATTGATAATAAAAGGTCAATGAGGATTGACTCGGGAAAACCTCGAATGTTAAGGAAGAAAAGAAAAAAGAAACTAAACGAAAAGGGTTCCACTTTTTGGCACATGTTCAAGATAATTCTGTTCGCCGAAGCTCGGATTGTTGATCGAAGCTTCGTACCTCTTGATAGACGAACAGAAATACTATACTCGGGTGGCAGCGCAGACGCAAAATGCATGGCTTCTTATAATACTACCGTTCTCCAGATCGAGTCGAAAGAAATGCGAAGTCAGGAGAGGACAGACGGAAAGTTTCTTGCGTCTATTAAAATTGTTCTTGTTTCCTTTTATTATTATTATTATTATTATTATTACAAATTTATCTATAAACTCCATAAATTCATGGGAAAGTATGAGAGGATGTTACGGAGGAACTGTACTTTAAGAGTTAGCTAAGCATGTTTAGCTCTTTTAAAACATCTATCACGAGACGGAGCAACTGCCCTAAGGGCTCAAAGATCTTGACACAGAGAAGAACTTTTTTGGTTGCCTATTCTCGATTTATGCGAGCACTCAAGTCTGTTTACAAGTACCTACAGCCCGTTTGAGTTAGAACGAGTGTTTTATTCAGTTCTTATTGTGGCAATTGCCTGTAGCTCTTCTTTGCGAAATGGCTAACAAGTTTTAATCAAAGTTGCGATGGAAACGACGTCATCATTCCTGACATCATACCTGCGAACCTTGATACGTCTGAAAACGTGGGATAGAGATAACCTGAATAAAGCAAGTTATCCTTCAAGCTGATGAACAATGCAGACAGTCAGCAGTGGGAAGGAGATCTATTTCCCTGACCAGCCACAACCAACATGCGAGTCTTAAAAAGCATTAGCGAGTGGAGTGTTGACATTCATCCATGATGCTCATCTTTCAACATATCTACTCTCTACAACATTCACGGCTTGAATGTTCGTATGCCTCAGCCAAGCCAAGCCAGCCCTTGAACAAGATCGTAGCTGAAGATCAAAGATTGGCTAGAAGTTATACGTACCCAGTGCCAATGCTGTCTCAATTCTTCGAACCAAACGGCATCTTAAACTACCTGGGAGGTCCCCGAAAGTACCAGAATCCATCTATTCTTTCACGAGTCGCGACAGCAGAAGTCGCAGCATTTTCGACTCGGATGGCGGCGCGAGAGCCAAAAGCCTTTACTTATAACAGCTCAGAATGGTGCCTAGGCGCCTGCAGCAGTGTGTGTCTAATTTGAGCAGTGTGTACTCTGATAGGTCTCTTCTAAAGCCAATCTTATGCTGTGATCCCTTATTAAAGGCCAGCTCAAGTTCGCACAGTGTGCGAACGAAGATGATGCGCAAAACTCCAAGCGCCGGAAACGCCATGGCGTCGCGTCTGTTCTGTTGCTTGCAGCATTGGCAGCAGCCCAGCCCAGCCGTGCTTTGACCATGCATGTAGCGCTTTCTCATGAGCAGGAAACTATAGCCATAAAGATCGCTCCTGGCTCTGGAGGGAAGCATCAGTCACCCCTCAAGTTCTAGCTTCATCTTCCGAGGAGATTTCCGTACGTCTAGTTTTCTGCTCGTACTCGCTACGCCTTAATGGTGGAGAAGAAATGGTGCTACAATCGTTCGCAAGAGATATGGTTCTTCTACATCGCGCTACTATATTTTTTCAGTATCAAGATTGTATGCTCACTTGAGAGAACTTTGAGTTGCCAAGCTCGAGAATCTTTTACAAATCCCTCGCTCAAGCCAAAACAATCTCTCGTTGTTCATTACGAAGTGCTACTGATGGTATTCACTGCAAATCTTTTTCTTCTAAAGCTCTCGTGTTAATACCCTAACTAACTATTGCTTTGAAGCAAATATATAGGATGCTCTCATAACATTTGTACCTGTTTACGCTGTGATGTCATAAAGGGAAATAACATTGGTTGGTTGTATAACTTCACAATTTTAAAGAAATAGTTTATTTTAAAAATAAAAATAAAACAATATATAAATAAGAGGTGTTCTGAGTCAAGGTTATGGCTTTTATTTTCCTTCAAAATTAAAATTGCAGAAGAAAAATAAATAGTAGTGGTATGTACTTTCTTCCGAAAAGAGAAAAGAAAGAAAGAAGGACATTGAGATCAAATACTTTCATTCTTACTTGTAGAGATAAAAAGAACAGTTCTTAAATCAACTTTAGAAAATAATAATTGAATTCTGTGTGACGATGATGCTACAATTCCTAGGTGCCTCTGTAGGCTTTGATTCGTCTCAGAGATACGAACACGACAGGACGAGAGGCAGGATGTTCATGACTCTTTTTACAAAGACGAAGAATGATGACTGCTTAAATGCAACAACAACATAGAATTGAATTTGGCATTTCGTGAGTAGGAGATTGCATTAGGTCATGTTCTGGCACATTTGTCACCTGAAACTTACTTTTCCCAGTTTGATTTGTAAATCACTGACAATGATATTTGAAAAACAAATTTGTGCAAAACTAATGCACGCGCACGAGCTATTCAACTCTACATGTCTAAAATAGCAACACAAATACAAAATAATTATATTCAACTCATCAGGGTAACACACATATGAAATGACTCATTTTAAAATCAGGAATAGAATATGATAAAATTTCAGATGTTAGAGAAGACGCTCAATTCTCGAACGCTTTCTTCTTTAAATATAGAAAACAGGATTTTCTAATGTAATACGATAGGCAAGCCCCACTCCCTGACATTTGCAAGATTTTGTAATTCACTTACGAGAGAACTTTGTCATAACTTAGGACAATAGATGAAAGTTCTTCAAAACAAAATTCACAATTTATTTGATATATTTTCATGAGTATGAAAGGCTAAGCTTGCTACAACAGAGAATCATTGATACATTTATATTTAACTACTGGTATAAGGTTATCCTCATGAAAAGAACCCGTAAGCTATCACCATTTGACAGTAATAAATCTGGATGTACTGTGCTTTCGCTCTGGCGACATTGGTAAAGCGATGCTAGTGCACACAAAATAAAGAGACTCACATACTCGAGTATGGATAGGTAATACCTACTCGAAAAGATGATCTATGAAGTCTTCCAGTTTCGTCCTAATGATTGATTTTTTGCTGCTCGCATCGTCCCTGCAGCACCGAGTCCTGGAGTGTTTGTGTATTTGCGGGCAGGAAACAATCCCTCGTTGCCACTTTCCCCATCTAGAAACATCACTAAATAGCATAAATGGACGAACTTACAAATAAATGCTCTTACCCAAGAAGTTTGTGTGTGTGCGGGCCGTTCTGGCCGGATCATCGTGCCATGCGCTTATATATTTCGTATCTTGCCCACAGGAATTATTCATTTACTGCGCTCAGGTTACAATCTCATACCGCGACAAAAGTATGTCTTGGAATGCAATAAATTCTTGATGATTTCCCTAGAATTCTCTACTTCTCGATCTCAACTTTATTGACTGTTTCCACACGAGGAATCAAGAGAAGAATTTGGTGACGATTGAGGCACCAAATTGACTGGATCATCAATTCCGATACAAGAGCAAAGTCAATCTGTTCCAAATTATTCAGGTACCTGGTTTTACACCTTGGAGTCTCCAGTCTGCTAGACATCCGCACGCGTTAGTTTTCGTCCGACGGAAGAGCCTCTGTCATTGCTGAGTAGCGAAATGGCCGAACGTAATACCGGTCTTCAGCGTGAACTAGTTAGCAGCTCCTTCAGATGAGTTTGAACGCGCGTGCGTTCATCTTCGTATAGACTTGCCATTCCCATTCGTTTTTCTTCGTTGTGCTTACTCACGGCAGCACACACTGTTTTTATATTCTTTATTTGTACCTCAATAGCTTATACCTAAGCATTTTACTAGTACACAACACAATGTTGAGATTTTGCTCCGAGCAAGCTTAAAAAAACCATCAATCAATTTATCTCTTTAAAAAGCAAAAGACTGAATTATTAGTCTATTTAAAAAGTACTCTCTTTTTTTTCCTTTTTTTTTAAATGCTTTTATCCTTGAGGAGAATATCATCAACATTAAGTTTAATACTCAATTACTCGATTAGTAGAACAACAAAACATTTTAAAATCGATTAAAAAATATATATGTTCACGTGCTAAAAACAGTGACATGTTTTAATATTCATGTAATAAAAAGAACATAAGGTAACAGAAACAAAGTCTTCGCTAAACATCTTCTAAATTTATAAAAAAAAAAGAAGAGGAGAAGAGAGAATAGAGATACAATTAAAAAAGGCTCTGTTTTTCAAATAAAGCTCTTTATAAGAAGAACGCTAATACTCTATACCTACCTACCATATCATTAGGCATAGTGAGCTTCCCAGTCTCGCACAGAATAAAGTGCGGGACACTGAGAATAATAAACCCGACAAGTTATCTAGCTAGGATAAAGGGACTTTTTTTTTGCGCGAGTCTCAAGAATCAACTTTAAGCTGGATCGAGTCAGTGTTTCTCAGGTTGCACTGTAGGATCGATCGGACGATGGTTCATGCACGCATGTGAGTCTCGCCCAGAGCTTGCTAGGGATACTATCTTCGACGATTTATTCAAAAAGAATATGCAATTACTGCTCCTGGTGCAAACAGTCTTCGCAAGCAAATTGATCAAAGTACTTAAAACTATAAAACTAACTCCATCGAAGATCCTTTCTTGTTTGTTTATTTGTTTGCTCGCTTGCTTGCTTTCCTTCCTTCTTTTAAAAACGTTTCATTTATTGTATTTTGACACAGACTCTTTTTAATCATGTTATAAACTATATTTCAAAATATAATTAGGTAAAAACAATGTGAGCCATACCGCTCTGTTCAACCTAAAGGAAGCAACTGTGTGAGAAGAGAAAGTATTCAATTGATTTGTTTCTTCTGATTGATGAGAGGATTGAGGAAGTTATGGCCCAGTCGACTTCCTCCCGAAACTAACAAAGGTGAAAATGCGAGATGCCTCCACGCCATTCCCGGAAGTTTGCCAGCGGCGCCGACAACGCACGAGTTATTAATGTATGAGCTCCTGCTGCTCCTGCTTGGCATGGGGTTGCTTGCTCTTAGTTCGTAAGCTACCAACGTATGGGTGGTCGCAGGGTTTGGCTGAAGGCTTCACGCTGTTCTGGTTTGAGTTCGAAAGAGGAGCTACAGCTGATAGTTAGCATAATACTGGTGCCTTAAACTTGAATTTGACCTCTCACTAACTAATGTGTGGGAAGTTCTTTCCCAAGTGGAAGTAAAGTTCCCAGCATTCGAATGTGACTTTCTTTTCTTAGGTTGAGTTGGAAGAGCTTCTTTCTTTCTTTCTTTCTTTCCATAATATGGAAATCTTTTAATTAAAAGAGCACGAGTGATTATCATCTCCGATCTAAATTTTGAAACTTTAAAACTTTATAGGAGAAATAGAAATAGAGAAAGGGAGGATAAAAGAAGAAGACAAGTGGATTATGAAAGGTATGATGTGCAGTATGGTGTCTTAATAAAGTATCTGTAATAGGAGCTGGAGACTTGATGTTTGCGTGAGCGCACGTGTTTAAGTTCTATCATGAAGTGAAGGAACATATGGAATGTCTCATGGGGATCTGATATAAATTACTTTTGGTGGCGTGCCAAAAAACTGAAGAATGAGCAGACGTGAGCTAGATGCAAAATGTCAAGCAAAATGCTCAGTGGAGATGAAGTAGAGAAGAGGAGAGCGAAAATCTCTCCAAGAATACATCGCGCTGCTCAGCAAGTCTGCTCTTGTGTTTCTCTACAACTCGAGTCCAGTGTAATATTGAAATTAGTACACTTTGAGACGCTGCGTAGAATTACAAATAACCTGCATTAAAATCACCTGTTGTTGGAACATTATTCTCCAAGACGCTGCAGGTCATCGTCATGATGACCCTGGGCAGCGCCTGGACTTGCCATGGGCTGAGTGGCTCGCGGCACTCTCGCGGCGTATCTTACGATGGGTGATGTCTGGCGCCGGTTTTCCACAAATAAACCCGGCACGTAATTGGCGGATTCGCTGTATAGCCAGTAATTGACCCCGCCATATAGTAAACCTTAGGTGAGGGCCAGTAACGAAGGATCAATTTCCTTTGAAATGAGAGAAAAACAATAAGCACAATGACTACTGATATGGTTATGGCTATGTGATTATACTGCTTTTGTAATTTTTTCTTCGTTTTAAATTAAAAAAGTTGATAGGAGTAATGTTATTCTGCTGCAAGTGTTTTGTCCAAACCATACAACGAGGGTGCTTGAACTGCTTCGCCTCCTCGTGTCAATTGCTGCACGCGGCGCATGCGTTGGCGCCTTGCTAAACCAATGCCTTGGCGGCCTACAATTGGCGTGACCAATGAATGTCGCGGCCGTGTTATAGCTTCTTCAGACCATGCCTTATTTTATATACACAAGTTGCAATAAATCTCGATGGTGCCGCGACGGCATCTGGTTCAACTCCAGTTGAATTTAGCGATTCCCCAAGGTTGCTACGCGGACCAAATTTGTCGTTCACGGTTGCGCGTGAGTGTCAAACTTAGGTAATCCAAGTGCAGTTAGACTTTAAGCAAGCTTTTAATCGATGGTGCTCTGATCTCGTCGCTTTAACTCCGCTCCGCGTTCGCATGCACTTGCACTGCGATATAGTGAGTCCTGCTTTCAAAGAATAAACACGATTTCTTTTACAATATTAAATTTGGTATATCATATGTAAAGATTAATGGTGAAAACCGTGGGAAATGACGAACTGCGGGGATTGCGGGGCTGCCTTAGGAGGAGGCTGTGTGGCCAAAAGAAGGTGTTACTGGGTTGATCCCAAAGGCGTTCGTCTAAAGGCGCCTGCTCAGATAGCTGTTTTTACCTGAGGAGTACTAAGCATGGATTTTTACAAACGAGTTGAATGGCATGCATAACTAAAAGTGGTATGAAATAGCTGATCGACGAAGAAAAATGCGCTCCGGTTGTTCTCGCTGAGCAGAAGAGAGAGGACTACGACTAAAGCTTGCGAGTAGCGGCGACAGTACAAGAGAGCCTAGCAGCTCAGCAATAGGTAAATACTAAGGCTCGACTGAATCTTGCAAGCCAAAGAAACGCGAAGTAATATTCGATTGTTTTTTATACGACTTTTCGAAGAGACGAGAACTTGAAGAGAGCGTGGCAAGCAAGGTTCTAGGGTGACCTTGTTCTCACAGCTTCTCTTAAGTCATCTGTTCACGGCTGGGGTGGAACAAAATAAATCTCAAACATCGACGAGATATATTTGCGAGAAACAAGAACAATGTGATACTTGGAACACTACTGGAACAGCGCAAGGGTAGCCAAACTTGATTTTTTTTGTTTTGTTTATTGTTGTACTTAGATAGGCCTTGGTGTACTACAATTCTTTAATAATAGTGCTAATAGCAGTATCAGTAGTACTATTGGTATTAATGCTAAACTGAATGAAATTTATCTGTGTTTTTGAGTGCGCTATCTCGAGTGCCGCGAAACTTACTGTGTGGGAAACGAGATTCCTAATTTCCAGTCGTTCTTGAGTGTTCTTTTGTTGTTCTATGTTTTAATAGGATGTGAACGTCGATGGAGTGTGTGAACACTTGAAAAACGATCACGGCGGGATCTTTCTTCAAGTATTAATCAAAGTTACTGCTCGCTATCCTTCCGAGGGCGGAAGTTTTGGCCGCTGCAGTAATCTGGCAAGCTTCTTTTTGTTTTCTTAATGGATTCGCATAACCTTGCTTGCTAATATTTCTGTGTATGTTGTCATTCAAAGTAAAGAATGTAGTTTTGTGATTCCTCAAAGGAGAAGGAAGTCGATCTGGCGTCTACATTTTTCCATAGAGTGCTGGAGCATGCTACCTTTGGGAATGATTGAGTTGTTTTTCGTCGGACAACGCAATGCACTTTCAACTTAGATGATGCACTTCTCGAAAAGGAAAAGAAATTTACGAAAGCCTAAACCTTTAGGATTCCGAAATAAATACTTGTCTTCCCCGAAAAAGTGGGCAAAGACATTCTAGTACACAACATTTATTATAAATCAAGGAGGCGGCTCCGAATCTGTGCACAAAGAAATATCCCGTCTTCCATTCTCAGGCAAAATAGCTCTTCATCAGTGAGGCAGTATATTCGAATGTAAGGCTAGTCAGAAAGATAGAAGAACTATCGGAGGCTAAGCAGCGCGCGCGTCACTGCTATTATAAAGACTAGCAAACTCACTACTAGAGCAAAAAGTTGCTCTAAAGAGGAAAATTAAATCAATATATTTTCAGATGCAAAAGTGGGTAGTGACTAATATCATACACTCAGAACAATTAGTACTTATTGGTTCCAGCTGCCATATGTTATATTTCCAACGCAACTCATGCTCATCAGATCGATCAAATTCTTAGTTGTTACTAAGTTGTACGAGTGTGTGCACACAAAACAGTTGCCTCGTGTGAGATGAGTTGAAGTAATAAGAGATGATAATAGCTTTCTAGAGCTGGGCTTGACAGCAGAGGTGTTCTCGCCGAGGTATCTAGTAGTGAGTGTATTTGCAGAAAGGCAAAGCCCTCCATCTCTAGCTAGACCCTTTGAAAAGTTGAAAGTATGAGCTGTGTTCTTATTAGGACGGTGTGCACCTTGAGGTTAGTTAATAAGGAATGCCATTATGCCACTTTTGAACTTTGGCAAGTCAACTGAATGATCTAAACTTATATTGTTAACGAGCATGTCGGGGTTGGAAACAAAACTCCTCTCAGCAATTTTTGCACACAAACAATCGTGATTTACGCGCTCATTCTTGACAGCTGCTGTTATGGTATTTCCACTTTCTAAGGTTATATTTATTGAAAAAAGAAAGTAGTTTAAAAAGCTATTCTGAAACTTCGGGGCAACGCCGATCAAAAATGTGTTTTTGTCTGGTTTGCTGGGGAGGAAATAGAGAACTCTCTGTATAAATATGCTTAATCTATATCATTGTACTTTGGTTTATTATTCTGTAAAAAACACTAACGCTTGTTAAAGCAGATTTTTATTTGATGATTTAGATGTTTCATCGACTGATTATCCCTGATCATGGTATCCACTAACAATAGTCTTCTTGAATATATAACGTAAATATGCAAAAAGGTTACTCAGCACGAGTTATTTTTCTTGAAAGCAGCTATCTCACAGCAGTCTTGAATAGGACGCCTCTCGGTTTGCTATGTCCATAATTTATGTAGTTTCAGTATAGAAGGTCGCGCGAGTCTTCTTGCGAACAATGGTGTGTTTTGAAAAGCTCGATGAAGATATCAATCATTTTTGGAGGAGCATTTTATGCAAGAATAGAATTTGTGACTAGCATGCTCGCGCATTGATGCGTGTAGAAACATAATGTAAATACGTATACCCTCTCAGTGGACAACCTGTGTTAAACCTTGAATAAATTTTCTGTGTTTTAGAAACACATATTGATTTCTCTCTTGAATCAGCTTACTACGTCTTGTCTCTTGTGTTGTAATCAAAGTATGAGCAAATTTCGAAGTGATTGCGGAATCATCTAGTTTACTATTAAAGTACATTATGCTAGTTAGATCAGAGACTATCTTCGAAACTAAGCTGACAAAAATTTCAACGAAGGGATTTAGGTATAAGTGGGTGGTGTCGATCTTAGGTTGTAGGTAGAAGTCAAAAGTTGTTCGATCAGCTTGTCCCCACGCAGCATTTGTCCTTATTTGTCAAAGTTATTCACTACCAGGCGGCCTTGGTTGTAATGGAGATGGGATAGATCATGGTAGTTCTATACAGGGTGGAGCTGCACAAATTACCTAGAGCATGTGCAGCGATTGTTTCTCTGCGCACCTCAGGGATCCGCTAGTCTCAGAAACCTAAAGCAAGCATGGTTACTCTGCAATGCTGGCTTCGACAGTTTCATAACATTGCTACATTTAATCTCAAAACACAATGCCAATGCCAATTAGTACTAACGAACTTGGGATCTTTCTGTCTCCAAATTCTCTTTCTCTTCGTTTCAAAAATTCCATTTTACGACCAGCCGTGAATGAGATACTTCGAGTATCTGCTAAGAATAGAGTACAGAAGTAGTAAGAAAGTACCTATTTGCCTATTCCCCTACTGGAAAACAATAGTTTCAGTTATACCTAGTAGTAGATTATATTAGCTAAGATAGAGCAGTAGTATAGGTATCGGGTCTACCTTTATGATTAGCTACACACGGTAGTGGTGCTTCCTGGAACTGAGTGGCACAGAAAGATTGAACGTAATGGCCTCGATGTTTTCGGGCACTCGTATGAACATTTCTCACATCAGCAAGTGTCTGGTCTGGTTTATCAAGTCGCCCTCTTTGGTTGGCGAATAAAATAGCGAAGTTTCGAGAGGCGTCGGCTGGAAATTAGGTTGCAGAATCTCCTGAAAATTCGACTGTCAGTAACGATGTGACCTCTTTCGAGGGTATTCCTCACATAATTAAAAACTTAAAACATAGAATGTCAAGGGATAGAAGGAGCTCATGTTACTAGCGTTGGGTGTTTCGATAACCTTTACAACTTCAAACTTCCAGTCTGGAGTTTATTTATTCCACGTCCTAACTTTAGAAAGAAAGAATACAACATATTTGACATTAGTTATTTAAAGCCCGAAGTATGACCCTCAAAACTATCATCTGAACGAAAACATTAGAACCGGAACCTACAAAGCTAACACACAACTTTGATACAAATTAGCATGTTGCAAACTATATGTTTAACTGTATAAATAATTTGCAGTTGACATTGCTGCTATCACCATTAACATACAAGTTCATCTCTCCATCTTAAACCATCACGTGGATATGAGAACATGTTTAAACCAGAGATGCAGCGCAAAGGGGTTACTCGTTAGCTGGCTCATTTGGGACATTTCACTACTATTTAAACTCATTGTGGTTTGATTTAAATAAACAATAAGAGACATTACAGTTATAAGTCATGTCAGGAAATTGGACTTTGGTTGCAGCCACATGGGTTCTCTGTATTTTACAATATCCATATATTCAAGAAGAAGCTAGTAAATATATTTAAAAAAAAAGAAAAAGAATTGTAAATGAGCCTAGCCAGTCTTTCACGAATTAAATATTTAGCAAATTTGGTCCAGATAATTCCTTGCACGAATGCAAGATAGAGTGAGAAACATTTCTGACGGAGCAGATTTTTCATTCCTGAAAGAATTTAAATCGTCTTATGAGCATTTCCTATTCATGTGTCAATTCTATAAATGAATTATGCATGCTGATGGATTCTACATTAAGACCCGAGATTTCGCGATATGCGGGCCAAATTTGGACGTCAAGAAATATTTTTGCAAATGATCTCACTATTTTACACGTTGCAAACTTAAATAAGTATGGGGCAGGTAGCAATCCAGTACGTGACTCTGGCAAGCCTCTTAGTTAGTATTGATTATTCATTCGTAAGGGTAGATAATCAACTCTGAGGGACAGGTCTTTCTCCTCAAAGAAAGGCAGTGTTAGTTTCTTTTTTCTTTCACAACGGTGCAAAAATACCTATTTTGGTGCTGCCGATCTAATAATCGGGTTGGCCCGCCAGGTAGAGTACTCGAACCAAGATTCATGCAGCAAGTGCATGTGTAACAGAAACTGCAGCAGGTTTGAAATTTATCCAAGTCGCTCAGCGCATGCCCAACTAGGGAGAAGCCGTCAAATGGACAGCTCTTAAGCTGCAGCCACCAAAACATGATATTTTATTTTCTTGGAGTTCAAGTTCCGCTTTTACTTATCTGAGATAAAATACATTTTCTTTTTATAGGTTACCCTAGTGATAGCTTTAAAGAGAACCTTCCCCATTCAAAAAAACAATCAAGAGAAATATTTTTTTAAATGTTAGATAAAGTGTAAACATTTGAGGCCTGCTATTGAAAGTTGTACTTTCGACGTAAACTTGAATAAGAAATAGCATTCCATTCTTTTACAACCCCAAACTCATCAAAGAAAGCCAATCTCAGTAGTAGAAAACACATCATATCTGATGTTTAGATCCTCGAGTTATTTGAAGTAGGCCTGTTTAGTTGAGGCAAGGAGTGGACTTTTATCTTCGGTGGTAGGTATCTTGGTAGGTACTGAGTCCTATTCCTACTGGTACTTTTAAAAGGTTATTTAGAACAGGTTATAATAATTTATGTTAGGAAGGAGAGAGACTTAAACAAAAGATTTACGTACATCTCACGACACGGCACATGCAGTGGCGCAATAAGCCCAAGGCTTGTTCGCTTTGACAAGCCAACCGAAGGACGTTGCTACAGTCAAAAGCTGTACATGCTCTATCGCTTGCTCTGATGGGTTATTTTCTCCAAGGTACATCTATATATTACCTATGTACGAGATCCCAACATCCTAGAAATGGCCGCGACACACCAACATTTGCTCCGGCAGGTCTACTAGACGAACCGCTCGGCCTCACGTGAAGGCAAGAAATTAATTCTTCAAATTAAAATGATAAGTCACCCCTGCAGTAGAGTTGTCGGGACGCTGGCACGAGCGGGAAGGTCCCTCTGTGGCTAGTATTCATCGGCAAGTGCTGGCCGTGGCTGCCTTTGCTGTTGAGAGCAGCAAGTTTCAAAGAGAAATGTAATTCTAAAGGCAAATTCAATGGCACTGCACATTTTGGTGATCCTTTACATGCTATCAATCTAAAATTTCGACTCGCGTGTCTCAAACTGCAGCCTCATCAAGAAGCAGTTCAGAGGTGATAAGTATACTCTAGTTATATTTTTCCAATTGTAAATAACTCTGGATTTATCCTTCGTGATCACGCTTCAAAAATAATTATCCACTTGACTAATGTTGATGTGTATACGAAATAATGTCTGCAGCACTGTGGCTACGTCTGTTGTCCTGAATTCCGGACAGCATTCGTGCATGCACGGGCACTACTGATGATGGGTGCTTCTGTTTCCCGGCTAACTTTTTATTTCGCGACTGGCTCTACCTCTTCTTCGGTTTGTGTCATGGCCATGCATCTGCCACGGCCCAGCTTTTCGAGCACTAGAATTTGATTTGGCAAATCTGCAGATATCTTCATTTATTGCATCAAAAAAATCAGTAAGTAATATAAGTAATAGCTTTCTTTAGAACAGAAGTGGAATAATAACAAAACCAATAACTAACTAATACTACAACTTAATCCTTGTAGCACTCTTCTGTGATCCATTTATCCGCCTCTTGCTTTTCCGCATTGAGGACCACCTTCTACATACCTGAGTATTACAACCAGTGCTTAGCTAGACCATGTCTCCCTTCAAACAATCTCTTCGGAACAGCCAGGGAACGGTCTAACTCTTCATCTTAGTGCTGGCAATGTAACCACCTATCAACCCCCGGGTCTTGTGCGATTGCGTCAAATGATGTTTCATGATTTGCGTCAAAGACAAGTCGCTCGGACATTCCAACCTTGCTATGTTAGGCATGTTTGTATGTAGGATACCTATGAAGTGAAGGGCTTTTGTAAGTGATCGAGCTTACAAATATTTTAGCTGACTCGCACACGGATCGCCTGCATGACTCTTAGCAATTGACTATATGGTGCTACTTGTAGGAAGTAGGCTGAGCCTTATCAACTTGGTGAGAGGAAGATCTTTGCGTGTAAAAGTGAAGTTTGCGATCAACCAAATGACGATGTGAGCCGCACTGGAAGCGCCTCCTCGCTTTGGTTGGTCACCTCCACACGAAGCAGAGATGTTTCTTTGCCTGTTTGCTGTGCGGTTGCTTGTTTCTTTGATGGTTTGATTGTTTGATTGATTGGTTCTTTTCTTATTGATTGATTGGTTAGTGCAGAATGATTTGTTCTAGGATCACAAGACATTATGTACTAGTTGTCAACGAGAAATACTTTTTTGATAGTGTTATCGAACAGAATGAAACAACACTACGAATTTATTTTCTTCTTTTTCTTTTAATATATATATACATGAAAAGTACATATTCATGGCTTTTTAATTAACACGTGATACATATTTTTAAAAAAGAAAAGAAAAAAAAGTGTCGCTTTTCGATATATATATATATTTTTAATGGTGATCTTGAAAAGGATATTAATTCAAGACAAACGTTTTTTTGTTTTCTCTCAGGTAATATTTAAATATATCTAGTTTCATAATAATATTTATTTTAGTTCAATTAAAGATATCATTTAGAAAAAGGGAATTGCATACGTGCAGGGGGAGGTCTTATGGTAAACTATAAATTGCTATTAAGGAAGACGAAAAAGCTAATTATTTAATTGTTATATCAGGCTTGAAGAAGATGCTACAATGCATCGTTTCTGGCTCGAACGCGAAGTTGCCAATACACCTCCTGCTTTGATTACATACAGCTTTGAAGAAGACAGTTGTTTCTGTTCTAGCTAGGTTGATCCCTTGGAAGGACCTAGGTATAGTCACAAAGTAAAGAAATGTCTAAGAAATATGCTCGTTCCTTTGTGTGCCATGAATTAGACTCGGTACACTCTATGCGGGTGCTGGTCTACTTCTACAAAACCGTTCGAGCTTCGTTACGCGAGAGAATATTAAAGAGACAAATCATCAGATGTTGGCATTATTGCGTTGTTCTAGTTGCTTTAAAGTAATCGTTTATTATGAATGACCCCGAGCTTTGGAGGTGAGACTAAATCTGTTCAATTCTTTCACTTCACAAGAAGAAAAATATGATATGATATTTCAATCTTTTGTTTACTCTCGCCACACCAGTGTTCCCGGGTCTTTTCCTTTACTGCTTGCCAGCCAAAATCGCATATTTCCCAAGGTGAGTGCAATACATTATTACGACAGTCCTTTCTTTGTAGCACTACTAATATAAGGAATCCACAAAACTTGCTTAGTGGTAGTTTCCTTCTGTGTGAAAGTGATGTATTTGTTCTTCCAATTCCTATTTCACACTTGGCGATCATAGCTACGTTTCAACTGCTGCACTTTTTTATTTCTTCTTAATTAGAATAATTTTGACTTACGTTTATCTAAGTATCACTAAGCGGAAATGAATAAGGGCCATGGATAAAGAAAGAACTGATGGCATCAACTTCTTATATTCTAAATAACTTTCGAGAGTGAGAGTGGTGAAGCCTAAGCAGAATTATGGATACGTTTAGTGAAAAGTTTGCTTCAAAAGCATCATGAGAACAAACAATTCGATATTGTTCTGATGTCCCACAGCACGAATGGGAAGGTGTTCTCGTTCTCCCGTCATTGTCTTCGAAGGTTTAAAACCGAAAAAGAACAGAGGCATCTTTAAACTGTCTTCAGCGTTTCTCTGTACTTCTACAAGTATGAACAACTTTAGTTGCTGGACTAAATCAAGTGTTAATATGTAGTTGAAGTTCTCGAGACAAAACGTGTATCCAATTTTCGCCGCGTCCATATTATTATTTCGAGTTTTTGTATTGAAACCAGTCGACGTCCTGACACCAAGTCTTTCGTCACTTTTTCTACACAGTATAAGAAATCCGCAAACGAACTGTCTCATTACCCCCTGCATAAGTCATGGTCATGTCATTAAAAAATAAGCAAAATAGTATGCAGTGGCAATTAAGAACACACTCACTCAACATCAAAGGCCATGAACAATCCGATATGAGTGTAAGAAGTGTATGCTTGCCTTTCCGCCCACCTCACCTGTAATAGATCTCACACAATATAAATTATCGATTCGTCTCATTTTATAGAGCTGACTGTTCGGAGCGTACGGACAACAAGTCAATTTTAAAATTTTAACATTGTTGTGTTTTATGTACAAAGGATGCTTGAGTCCATATGTACGTACTTGGGTGCAGGAGATTTGCTAGAATTCTCTCGACCTATCAATGTTGTAGTCAACGATTATGAGGCGCCTTTGAGCTGTTAGAACCGGGTTCTGACAATAATTCATATATCGCAAGTTACATAAAAGCCTACTAGAGACTGTGATATTGATCCGGCAAAGGCAGTGCAGATATCACTAAACTTGGTGATTTTGTGCGGAGTTTGCACCAGTAAACCCACCGCTACATTGATTCTTTCTAAGTGTGCTTACATTCTGGTATTGACTAAGCATATATATAACCCAAACAAATGACAAGTTGTTCATCTGCTGAACTTGAGCTCAGAAAATAGTTCATTTTCCTACGTAAGAACTTAAGCTGTACACAGTTCACAGTCTGCACCTCAAAAAAATGAAAGCTTGGATTCCTTGTAACGGATAGGTCGATCATGAGAAAGAAATACTTTAGTTTGAGAATTATTCAAAAAAAAAGAATAAATGTTTTTTCCGCTCAATTTCCCGAGGCGGGTATGTGGAAAGAGTCAGCATGCTGGTACCTAATTTTACCTTGCGATTGTAAATAACCTTCTTTTTTCGAAGTTTATGCTTTCTTTGTAATAAAGAAGTCAAGAAAAATGGCCTGTGCTTATTATTTTACTTGCTCTATACATAAAAAAGAAATTAAGGGAGTAACTGAGAGATAGAATCGATATATAGAGTCTAATATTAACGGAATGAGGATCTATAATATCAAGAGAGCTTTATTTGCATGGTCTGGTAATACAAAATCTTATCTGGATCGTTTCATCGTGCAGGTGTGCACCTATTTGTGATGCATTTCGATCTCAAGTTGCGCCAGTTCTAGTTTCTGATCGCAACGCGCCCCCCCCCCAAAAGATGAAATGGGTCTTCCGCAAACATGGAGTTTTTTAAAAGTCATTTGGTTGATCTCGAAGTTTTACTTCGGCCGACTACAACTTAGAAAACAGTCTCAGACAATCAGGATTCAGTGGTTTAGAGCTTTTGACGTACCCCCTAGGTTTTGCAATGAGCTGAAAGGCAACAACAATCTATGGGCTACACGATGGTGTTAGTATACCGCCGACTTAATATTAGCATACAAACGTGGTAAAGAGTTTAAGAAGTGGGACAAAGGATACAATTGTTGGCTTGAAGGCTACCCCAAGCAAACTGGAATACTCGAACCAGTCGGCACCAATGTGGCAGGGTGTTAGACGATATTTTTCATCCATAATGCAAGATCACAGGCGAAACTCAGGGTGTACTAACCAAGTTGATCTGGGCAGTACCTACGGAGTTCAAAGAATTGCGCACGCGCCCACCTTGCATATAACTTGCTGGGTGATGCGATAGCTTTGGCATTTACCATCTGTGAAGCAATATTCGTGGCAGAGAACACTCATAAAACGATATCACGATTGGTAGACTGAGGATCCTTTCTATCAGCTAAAAAGAGGAATTGTGAAGATCTGCTGCACATAACAATTAGAGGTAGCTAAAAGTAGCACATTGAAAACTGGCGTGCGCCCTGCCGTCAGTGCTATTCCTGACTAATATTGAGCAATCCAGCAAATCGATCCTGGTTACAGAACACCGTATTTTACACAAGAACTTAGGTCTTACTGGGAACAGTGGTTCTCAATTTGGCAGAAGGATGTCGGAGTGCATCCACCACTTGTTTTCCGCCTCCTGGGCAAGAGAAATCGAGCCGCTTCAAATTCGCCTGCGTACAAGAGCTGCAGTTCGCTCTCGACAATTTGACCAGACGTCGACAACACTACCAAGGTCTTTGGCGATAGTCCGTGAAGTTGTACTGGACGCTGTTGTGGCGGCGATTGACTTTTCTCTATTCCTTAAACAGACCAGCACTGTGATCAACATTCGAACTGGACACCGCGTTCGGTTTCTTGCTCAGTCTTTAATGAATTTAGTCTGATGCTCAGTAATCGCAGCAGCGTAAAGTTAGTTTGTCTAGAAATTCATGCTTCGACTGCCTCCACAGAAGACGCTATAACAGCATGCACGCATGCCACGCATGCCACGCGTCTCGAAAACTTCAATCTTACAGGAACAAAACGCATTGACATTTATCGCGCCCGAACTGAGGTGGTTGTTAACCAGCATGCGGCCCGGATCCGAACCGAGGCTTTTTATTCCATGCGTGCTGAGACACGCACCAGCAACGAGACAACTATCTGCGCTGAAGAAGAGGTGCGTGCAAGGACAAAGCTTATTATTTCCCCATCAAACATTTCGGAAACTGAGCCGATTCACTAAGAATTGCAATCGAGAGGCTGTCGTGGCCATTCGTTCCGCACACCTTTTCGTCTAGCTTCTGATTTCTGCTTTCATCTATTTTCTTATTTTCTCTTATTTTCTATAATTTTCAACAAACAAATAAATTACTACAAATGTTAATCTTCTTCTAATACTTTCTACCAAAGAACTATACATATTGTGAGCCACACGTAGAGAGCCCAAAGGAGAAGCTTGAGCTCGCAGGAAATGCGAAGCGTGGCACTCTTCAGGAAACAGAGGACTTGTGAGGAAGAACGTATTCATCTTAGTTAAGACTTGACACCCGGAGGGCCGGAGGGGAAGAGATGACGAATATCTCAATTAAAAAAAGTTGGAATTCACTTAATGATGAGTTATTGATGGTAAATATTTTGGTATAAATTCGTTCGCAGCTCCAAACGATTGATTCCTTATTCCTGGGTACAACAAGGAATTATCAGATTTGAAAATATATACATCTTAAGCCATTTCATATCTTTTTAAAGCTTCAATTTTTGCAACGAAGAAGTATAACCTACCGCTGGATCTTTTGTTTTGAATTCAAAGACCCACAGGGTGCGCAGATTTTCTAAATTCAGCAGAATTCCATTAGCAAATAAATAAAATTCCAACCTATGATACAAAAGATCTTGGGATTGGCAAATCCTTGCATCAAGTTACAATGCTTTAGGGTCGAAAGTTTGACAGTGAGGCATTTTGCCATATCATACTTTCCTAGACCAAGTGATGTCCAGCAAAAGGCTTCGAAACTTTTTTTAACATGAATGTCTAGAGGATCATCTTCATGTTCGAAGAGAGCCTACTAAAATAATTCACCTTGTCCTCCGTATAATCGAGGTATGTAAAACAAGAAGGAGTTACTCTCTCTAAATTGCCTTTCATGGGTGGCGCAGCTGCTCTCTTCAACTTGCTACATTTGCTTTCGAAATAGCTAGAGAATGAATCTTCTCCTGTTATCTTCCATTCTTTTGCTTACCAGTCGTAAAATATTCTCCCACCGACTTTCTCCGCACAGTCAATCTTCTGAATGTAGTACTTTAATACTGTCTACGGTAAGCTATATAATAAACAGCTACAAATACTTCGTTTTGTTTGCTGAAGTACCTGTTACTTTTTTTACTTTTTTATTTTTTTTTTATTTTTTAATTATAATTAAATAAAGCAGTAAAATTCAAGCAAATAAATAAATCATCATTCTAAGACTAAAAAAATACATTTCAAAAAAAGAGAAAAGAAAATTAGAGCTGTTTCGGTGGACTGGTATTATTCTGAGATGGGTGCATGTTTTTGTGTGGCCAAGGCTAGTTCATTGCAAGTGGACCACGTGCCAAGAATATTGAATGCGAATCAAATAATTTTGCTTGTGGAGTTCAAATTAAATCCTCAAGCTGGTAGGATAAACTATGCTTTTGCTTATCAAGGCAAGGTATCCATTGAAAACCATCGATTATAAAAAGACAGCGATATGTATATTTCACTGATGATCTGAAATTGTTGCTTCTCTCTCATGAGTGCTATAAAGTATAAGTATCTTATGCTCACGTCTCCAAAATCAGGAAACTTAGTGCATGCGCCGCAGGGACTTGCCACCTTAAATCCATCCATTTTGATATGCTGAGGCACCCTATCGTTATATCCAACTGACAATATTAGCTCAAAACAAAGTGCAGTGCGGTGATTTAGTCGTGCAAGATTGATGACGCTGACTGATCGGTAGGAAGCTCGCAATGATAGCTCTCACTTGCTGGCTTGCTTGCCGTTTTACCCAAACATATGTTAGAGCAGAATTTGATAGTATGCTTTAAACTGTCGAAGCTGCGGTATTTAAAGTCTCCTGAGAAGCCATAAATAAACACATCGATTCGTGGTTCGCGAGATTCTTGGCGATAGCGAGATAAATCGCTAAGACACCAGATCATGGAGGCGAATTGTATATGCATCCACCACTGCCAGCCGCTATATTGTGAAGCTGGGGCCGATTGAGCGATTTTTTACAGGTACAGCGAGCTGCTGCAAGAAGACAGACCAAGCATTTTGGTCCAAGCTGGATGCACGACTATGGCACGTGACTTTGCAGAACCACTCAAGTGAGCGCCGTGGCGGCGAACTTGATGAAGTCCAACTCCTAATTCATTCAACCAAATGCAATAAATCAACACAAAATGCCTACCCAAATGAACACCACATCCACCGAGAGATACCTGAATATGACTCCACATCTTGTTGACGAATGTATTGGCGAATCAGTATGGAGCCATACATTTTTCTAAGTTCATTGGTGATCCAGGTTTCCAAGTAATTCGACAATTTGAAGCGCGGAAAGGAAAACTAGCCTCCTTTTCGCCCACTTGAACCATGGGAGGTCTTAACTCCCAGCACGTATTAGTCGCAGGAAATCTCGCTTTGTACACTTGCTTTCCTATATGCCATTCACTTCAGCGACCGTAGCACCGCAGCTCTACACACTAGGATGTTTCCGCGTAATGCATGCTTCTAAATTCCTCTGGATGCATTCCTGAACCTCGAAACGCGCTGCCACCAGTGCTGCACTTTGATTATAGCCATTCAAGTGCAGTATCCATACAATCTAACATTACTCTCCGTGGCTGCTTTATCTATGACACGAGGCTTCTCTATCGCTGCCAAGCGCAGGATATAGCATGGAGGAACATGTCTTCTCGGAGTGTTTTTCAACGTCTCATAGCCATTTCTTACCTGCTTGTTTTTCTTTTCTAACTTATGAAAGTGCACTGGGTCTTTGCCGGCACGTGTGGCCCCTGCATGTTTCTCGTAGTAACTAAATGATAGACTCTGACTGAGCGAATCAATCTCAATCAGCTTTACTGGTAACGCAAGGCATCAAGCAGTTCAACGGCACGTGTGGGCGGCTAGCGTGAACAAATAGGATAATATTCTCTATTATTGCGTACAATATCCCTGATATTATGGTTCATGGACATATTCTAGCCTCTCGACTCATCTGGTAAATAAGTTCTCCTGGGACATGTCCAATTTGAAGGGTGCCAAAGGAGCGAATCGCCTCGTTCGAAGTTCCAGTCAGCCGGCGGCGAATAGAGGAGGCAAGGTAAGCAGGCACATATCCCAGCTTCTCACTGGATTATAATATCAAGACCTGAGCTGGAATTACGCAAAAATCCAAGGTTTCATTTAAAGTTCTCAGGCGTTTTTTTCTTCTTTCTTTGCTTTGCTTCGTTTTCAATCCGAGCACAGGACCTGGCAGGAATAGAAGCTATATAGTATGAAACGACTGACGTTTTCTAGGCAACAAGCGATATTTTGTGTGCCTTTTCTCAGACTCACGAAGGCTAGTAACGGCAGAAACTACAATTATTCTTCGAAAAGAAGCATTCGCGAGCACGGACTTTTGTTTGTTTTCTATAACAAAGGAATGATCATATCTCACTTGTATAATTTCCTAAGTTGCAAAACAAAAGTTTCAAACAGAGTTTTCTATAAGTTTTTAGGCAATTGATTAAGTGTGATCAACCAACATAACGAGGATCCTCAGGGCGTCTCCTCCTCTATTTCGCACCTACTCCTATCTCATCTTCAAGCATGCCTTTTTAATTATTCAATCAAATATTGCTAGGTTAAAGTATGGGGTACGCATAAGAACAGAAAAACACTCCTATATTCTAAGCACATTTATCCAACTTCTTCTTTGGTTTTGTCGATCTGAAAATACTTTAAAGTAGCAAAAAAAAAAATATTTGCTTCGAGGGTTCTCCGGGCCAAAAGAAAGTAGTATAGTCACTCATCTTATACTCGTATTACATTTTGCGCCGCAGGTTCCGGACAGGCGCTTTGTTCGCTTGTTACGAACATTATAAAAATAATAATAAGTAGGTGGCTCGCGTTTCTAGAGGTCTCTTGGACTTCACCGCCGTGCCGCAATCAAGACACGACTGCGTCCACGAAGTTAATCTGGGCACCACTGACTATGCTGCATGTGCGTGAGTGAATGATTGTGCAGCGACGCGCGCCAAGATCACGGCCACAATGAGCAGCTGCTGTCTGCGTTTCTCCGGGGTCTTCAAGACTAGCAGGGCCTGTTGCTCACATGTTGTTCGCCCTAAGCAGTTCTTTCGTTCTTTAGAAAACAATAGAACGCGTAATGAATTAATTCACATCTGCTCCCAGACATTTGGTATTCTATCCGACAGGATCTCAACGCAGCACTTGCCGCAGATGTTAAGACCATCACAGACCAGGACAAAGTTCATAGTTGAACTCGCCTCATTCGCATCACCGCACCCAGCCCATTCGGTGAAGGCCAATGAAACTTCAAGACGTCGAAAGATGATCTAGCTAACCTAGCCCAGTACTATTCCCCGATCCTGTTGTCCATAACAAAAAAAAACAAAAGAATAAACTTTCTTCTGTGTCAGTCAGCTAAGCCTTAGGTAGCTTGGCTTTTGTGAGATTGTATGGATTGGCGCCTGATCAAGAATAACCAATCAAAAGAAGCGCACGCCTCGTTTTATGCGCGCCTTTACGCACACATTTATTCGCTTGACTTTACCTAATCTGCCATGACTACTACCTGCTTTTGGTTGCTAGTAATCAAATCTCAAAGGCAAGAAAGGAGTCTCTGAGACATTGATCAGATTCCTGTAAGTACTTTTTACTTGGGCTCGAAGTCTTTGAGCATTCTTTCAAAGGTCGGTTCATTCGCCTCTCATCGTGAAAAGAATGAGAGAACAAAATAATTTGGTATTTCTGACTTCATACGAATTGGACAAGAGAACAAGAACTTCCAATTTTATCGATCTCTTTTTAGACTTTTACAAAACATCGTTCTTTGATGCAAAATATAAAGTTGATCTAGCTTCCAAGACTCTAGGAACATCAGATTAGACCTTCCTGATCTTTTCTCCTGATTAGAATTCTATTGTAGTGCAATGATTTCATTCATCAATAGTTGATTAAGCCTAAGCCATTATAAGAGCCAGACAAACCCATAGATAAAAGCAGATGTCAAGCACGTGCACATAATACATAATAACAATGTTGCGTAGAAATGTGTTAAAAAATTCTTATCAACGCATTATTCAAATACCTCTTCCCCGCTAGTTAGTGTGCGAAATTATACCACACTTTTTTTTTCTTTTCTTTTTCTTTTCTTTTTTTTAAAAATAAGTGCTAGACTATTAAAGCGAAAATGAATCACACACTGCACCTTTGATAGACGAAGCAAATTTTACATTTCTTTCTTTAAAGCAAACTGCAGAAACAAAAATATAAAGTGTCTTCTAATTAAAATATTGAAGCAGCGCAAGGGATAGCCAAACGCATCAGTCAAGCGAATAAATCAAAGCCAGTTGACCGCAAGAGCCGCCGTTCGTGTGCTTAGCCGCAAGCGTCTTAGTTATCAAACCTCCGCCTGCTCCGGCTTGTAGAAGCTTGCGTGGCGTGTCTTGTTCCTAGGTCTCTACATGAATCTCTATTCTAAAAGTTCGCAGGCTTACAATTTTTTAATTATTGTTTTTAAGTCTCTCATTTCTCTAAATTGGAGTTTTGTTTTAGTATTTTTAGTTTTAAACACTAGCATGGAGTATGAAATATGGTGCACATTTTAAATAGAAATGTACGTGCTATACTTGTATAATTTCATTAGAGGCAGATTATTTGCTTTGCATCTTCTTGCTACACCTAGCTAAGGTTAATCTAAATAAAACTGCTCTTCCAAATTATTAAAAAGAAGATCTTCACTTTTCAATTTAAAGATGATCTTATATAAAGAAGCCATTTTAAGAATATATACAAATTAAACATTGGGTATCCAAGTAAAAGAGAAATTAAATGAAAAATACAGAGAGGAAGAAAAAGGTTAGGAACTTTGTTTTACAGTGGAAAGAGAAGCACAAAGAAAAAGAAGAGAATTGAAGGCTGTGTGTTAGAGCAGATTGAATGTGGAAGCTTTGGCAGAGTAACCACTGATGTATACTACTCTAGAAAGGAATAATAGAGACTCGACTCTTCGATTCTGTATAAACAATAATTCCTTTCTTCCTTGTCTCACTCATGAAAATTTATACTTTAAAAAATAGAATAAAAATTATTTGTTGGTGACAGCAGTGTGAGCCCGTTTGAAAATAATTAATTAATTAAGTAATTAGGTGAAAATTGAAAGCGTATGCTTTTACTAAGAACTAGAACTCCGAGCAAAGGGAAAAACAAGGAGGCCTCCTGTCTATTGTTAGTTAGTCTTATGGCAGAAGATGAGCAATCGATCTTGGAGCAGCAAACCCGAAACCTCGAAGCGTGCCAGACCTTACTTAATAAGCAAGGAAAGCACTTGCAAAGAGAAATAAAAAGGTCTTGAGCACTTAGGCTCAGAAACCGCACATCACATTTCACATCAAAACCTCAATCAAATTCAAGATGGAGACCTACAACTCAGCCGCCGCTAACTGGCAACAACACCAGCACATGCCGAGCATGATGCACCAATTGCACCAGCAGCAGCATGCCCACGTTCCCCTGTACTTGCCGCAGCAGCACCAGGTTGCTGCTGAGGATGAGCTTGACTTGAACGTTTTTAACAACGATTTCAACGACGTTGCTGTAGACTTTCTCAACAGTACTGTACAGCAGTACTCTGGTGCTCCCTTGCCTTGTGAGGAGCCTGACCACTACTGGGGTCATCTTAACACACACGAGAACGACGACCACCTGACCGATGGTGCTGGCACTGCCCCTTCCACACCGCAGGCCGATGGTAACATGGACATGCTCTACGGCCAATCTCACAGCCCTAAGAACGGCATCAAAAACCTTGAAATCTCCCAGCCTTACGCGATGCGCGCAAACGTTTCAAGCATTGCACCGACTTTGTCTTCCTCTTCCTCAGAAGACCATAGCGAGTGCGGCTCCGAGTCCTCTGGTTATTCCCAGCAAGCTAAGGATGGCCGCAAGCGCAAGAACTCGAAGCCTTATGGCAGGGTTCTCTCAACAATCAAGTCCAACCGCGCAAAGCAAGCACACGTCATGGAATGCGCTGAGATTCCCAAGAAGGAGAACCGTGTCAAGGGCGTAGTATATGTCGTGAACGGTGATGCCAAGCGCTGGGATGGTCGTCAATGGCGTCGTTTGTGCATTGTTCACGATTGCCACTCTGCGGCACGTGGCTCTGGAGATCTCTGCATTGCTCATTCCAAGGGTGAGCTGCAGAAGGTTGTCATTGATAACGAGGTCGTCGAAGTTGTCGCTCTTGGTGAGGAGGCTGCTGCTCAAGCAACTGCCATCGCACCAGTGCCATCTGTTATCGCAGCCATGAAAAACGCTCAGCCGCTTGGTGACAAGAAGCGCAAGGCATTCCCCCTCGACACACCTCAGTCTAAGTACTCGCGCCATACTTATGGTAACGAATACATGACGATGGGCAGCCAACTCTACGACTACATGTAAGTGCCCTCGTGTGCAGCAATCTTGACTCCAGTCTTTCTTTAGGCTGGATCTAGCTGACCAAAATTCAACAACAACAAAAAGATGTAGTCCAGAGGGACTACACAACCTGAAAACCTTTATATGTTGCTGCTGCTGCTGTCACACTCGGCTTATCTGCCTGGTTGTACGCTTAACCTGCTACTGGCAAAAAGGATCTCCCGTAATATCGAGCTCCTCCCCAAGAATTACAAAATCCAGCACTTTCCTACTCCTCCAAAGCACCATGCGTCATCATTGGCGCGCCTAAATACTTTGGGATCCTGTGTCTATTTGTCGACCTGAATCGCTGTCTCCTGTGAACACTGATGATGCCCTTTGCATCGAGTGTGCGCACGGCATCTCCTTGTGCCCGGCGCTGCTCACCCCCCTCTGAATATATTAATTACTTACTCGTGAACACAAATCATTTGCAAAGGCCTTTTTTATGATCTATCAACTCTTCTGTCTTTCTTCATCCTGTCTCTTGATAAAAACTCTTCTTTCCTTGTCCACTGCGCCAATAAGGACACCTTGACTGCGAGGTTGTAGATGTTGTTCTTTTCTGTCTCAAGTTTTCAAGTTTTTTATGAAGTGATTTCGTTGCTTAATTCGTGGAGGAAAGAGCACCAAGTGGAGAGGTCTCAAGAAGATGACTGACTTTCATGAAAACACAAAGACTCACCCTGAGAAGGATCACTTTCACAGGCTTCGTTGTGGCAGCGATAGTGCAAACTGCTTGATCTTGTAGCCATAGCTGCTTCAACTTAGACAGAGGCTAACACTTCAGCGAAAATCTCGGCTTCACCCTTGCAAGCCTAAACGCCAGCCATGTCGCTCGTCACGTGCAGATAGACTATGCCACTTGGAGTAGGTAGGTAGTAGATATCCCCTCAAGGATCTTAAACTTGCCAAGATGCGGTCATTCGCCACCACTCTTTTTGCATCTTGCTCCTGGCAATTTCAACATCTTCGTCTCAAACGAAACTTACAATTTCCTTTCTCTGAGTTGCCATCGGCCCTGCACTTCTTGCTGCTGCACGTGCAAAGTTTTGCTACTACTTCTTCAGCAACGAAGAGTTAGCCAGAAGTACTGACTGTTGGGAATCGGTAACGACGAAACCTTCAAATTCATTCAGAATCTTAGATGATGTCGAAACATCCCGAAACCTCCTTCGGTTTCGTAACCAGTCATGTTGCATCTCCATCTCCTTAATGCCTGGGACGCATCTACTAAAAGAATAGCTGCTGCGTCGTCCTTCTAGGAGGCATTTATGTAGCTTGGTCCTGTGGCCCTGCTCTTAAAATCACGCCTCCCCAATTCTCCACGAATAACTTCTCCACAGCATTATATATAAAGAATGCGCACCTTCAACAAAAGAAGCAGCACCACCGCCGATGACATGATGTCAGGTAATCTTGGGGACCCCTGCTTACGTTCTATTCTTCTTTGGTACAGGCTAAAGAACAAGAACACTGGTGTACTGTTTTCTGGCTGGGTACTACTGCATAGTTTTAGAAATCCCGTGCCAGATCAGAGAAGCGTACGCGACTTGGAAGTCGCTTGTTTTGGCCCGCTCGGGAGCTCTTTTGTTCCTTACTAAAAGATCATTAGTTTCATTCGCGAAATCCGTGGCAGCTCCAGGGCCGTCTCTTTCTACAGAGAGGTATCATTCATTGATAAGCACTGACAATTCGGCTTGCGCTGCAAATTGGTCGAGCAGACTGGCACAACAACTTGAGCGCTAGCTAGACATTCCATTTTGCACCTGTTCTGTTATCGACTTAGTAGCCACCCTTAGGGATGCTAAGAGGTATTTCCGTGGGGTAAGCGAAGCTAGATGCATAAAGGAAAACTCACGGGCCGCGTGAGCGGGCCAAGAGCCACCAGGAAAATTGGACTCTTCATTTCAAGTAGCGCGCACTTACTTGTTAGGATAGGAAACTGGTTTTTTAATTAAATCTATTCACCTTTTCTTCAAGGTGCCGAAGTCTGAGGCGAATGATGAACAAGTGCTGCGCAATCAGCATGCGATGAGATTGGAATAAGTCCTTATTTAGGCTTAAAGCAGCACTTCCAGCATTTCATTGGCGTACAATTGGCTAACAAAAAGGAAGAGATTCAGAACGGCTCGAACCGTTTCCTCCACTTTCGTATCAGATGATCGTGGACACTTGAAGCATATTTCGAATAGTAAATGCAGGAATCGTAATGCGGCTTACATCTCTCTTCATCCAGATCTGCGGTAGCATAAAGCATTGCAGCAGGCCAATAAATGATTTTCTTCATTAGGGTTAAATTTAATCATTCTAAATTCATCATCATTTTATTTTCGGCATTGCATGAGCATTCACTGCAGTGACCTTGCATTTAATCCAAAGAAATCCTGCATCTGCATCTGCATATCATAAATATCGTCATCCCTGATGTTTGTATTATAAATATAGTTATTAATTTATATATGCAGTTCTCTCCGCAATAACTTTTGAATTTCAAACTAGATTCATTGTTGGCCTATCCTCACGCAGAAGTAGAAAGTCAACATTTATTAATATCTGCATATAAAAACGATTTATTCACTATACTCTCGATGGCTTTGACGAGGCACATGTTCATTGAGGATTACTATTACAACGACTTCTCCGGACTCATTCACATTTTCTAACCTCACATTGTCATGCATTCGTTTTCATCATAAAAGCAGGAACTTGGAAATCAATTATTCATGTCAAGATGTTAGAATGAAAACTTTAGAAGGTAAGGCATGCGAGCTAGAGGCAAGTGCTGCTCGCTTATGATATAGATATAGAGACTAGAAGACTAGAACGGATGCAGAAAAGAATATTACAGTTTGCCAGTCAGCCATCCAGCCAGCTAGCTCAGCACTGCTGCTCGGAACGCTTCTGCTTATAGAGATTGTAGTACTCTTTGTCTCCTCCCTTCTTGCTTCACTTCTTCTTTAAAACGTTGCACCACCACTTTAGTACTGTGAACAAATAGGTTAAGAAAACTTGATTGAAAAACTGACAGTCATCGCCGTAAGTTTTCTTGCCAAACTGAAAAGCCTAACTGGAAATGGTGGTAGGAAATAGAATGGCAGCAATTCGAGGCAAAATGTGCAAGAGATTAGGAAAAGTGAGAGATTTCCGACAAAGTATGCTGGCTAAGGGCATTCTGTCGGAGGAGGCACTTCCGAAAGAGGAATTAGTGGTATAAGCTGGCCAGCACCATGGCTGCGTCTGTCGCCTCTGCAATGGCTCATAATAGCAAAAAACTTTCAAAGCAAGAGCAAGATCATCACCTTGGCATTTCACAAATCATTTGATATCACGCTGTAAAGCATTTCTGAATAAAACAATGGGTGCTCCAAGAAATAATGCCATGAGCATCAAATCATGAAATAGATAACATTATATTGAACTGCTCATTTGCTTTAGGTTATCATGGGGATAAATATTCTGGGCTGGCAGGTCGACTTGTTCTACTCATCTACGATCACTTTGGCAGCAACCTTTCGCACCATCTCTCGGCAAGTGAACAGCACAAAGAACACATAAGACAATGTTTTGCGCAACTTGTAGCACATTCAAATTTAATTGCTTATTAAAATAATTTTAATGTTTTGTTTCTCTAATCTTTTTTCTTTATTAAAAAATTAATCTTCTTTAACTAGTACCGTCACCAGGGGTTGATGCTTGCTCCCTGTTTTATAAGGAACACTTATTTGTCTGTCAGCTTGGAATAACTTTTACTGCTCTGATAAATGAGTCTTAGAACTACTTTTTCCAGGTTAAGTTTTATTTCGTAGCCTTTCGAATAAAAAATCAAACACCCTTACTGATGTGGTCTAGAGAACTGGAATGCCGCCACACCTAGGGCTCAAATTTTGTTCTTTTATTTTTTGTAATTATTTAGTGAAAGTCGCTCCAGCTCATCAGAATGCTTAGGAGCCACACTCTTGATTCTTTTTCTAGCCAAGTAGCAAAGGACGTGCGAGCAGAGAAGAGTGATTTTACTTCAAAAGATTGTTCTCGACCCTTGTTCGCACTTCCGAAAGTCCCATCCTCTAGCATTGCTTACTCCCTCCGCCGACACAAATATGCCGTGAATCTCTTTTATGCATAGTAACTGCCTATAGTCATATAGGTTTATTTTGTTGTTTTTCCCTGCTAGTTTTGTTTTTTTAACTTGGGAAATCATGGTTAGCCTAAAAGAAGCTCTTCGATCCTAGATCTGTTATCACGGCAAAAACTACAGACAGATAGTTGTCATCAGTCTCTGGTTAGAAACCTGAAATGACGTCTGCACCCTTACGGCGAAGATCCTCACCCTGCTAGAGGATCCCGATTCTGCTAAAGTGCAACTATTCTCCCAACAAGCTGTTCAAAGCGTCAACAAAAGCTCTCGTTTCTTCACCTAATGATTATATTTGTTTGTTCAGATAATAAATAAGAACGAGAAATACAAACGATTGAACAGTTAGTTGCTTATGAGTGTCTCTAGAGGTCCTTACTTTGTTCGTGAGACTGCCTTAACCAGCGAGACAATAGGTACCTACGCCAGCACAAGTCGCCTTCAAAGAGCAACCTTTTCCTCTCCCACCGGTTCACGATTCTTTAACCGAAGCTGTTCGCACTCCAGCGAGCACCTGCCGAGCAGTCCGAGATAGACAGTGCTAGTTTGTGCAGCGGCTGTCTTTGGCCTGGCAACGTCTACTTCGAGGAGGTCAGCGAGAGTCTAAGAGAGACACAGTTCTCTTTTTTATCTTTAAAAATATTGTTTTCTCTCGGTTAGCAGGAGGATTGCGAGCAATTTGGTATTGTTAACTTAATTGAGAGTTACATGAGACAAAAATAATGTCCGGAAAGAATTTAATCAATCCGGAAGGCTTTTGCAGAGTCGAGTTATAGGACGCTTGGTTGCGGCAGTGTTAATAAGGATGATAAAAAGCATTTCTTTTCTTTCCATATGTAGATTTCTTATGATATATAAGTGTCTGTTAGTTGTTTTTTTGTATTTATTTTATTTTGTATTTTTAATCTATAAAATATATTAAAAATAATTAAAAATAATTAATTCAGAATTTATGGTAATGATTTAGCAGATGTTGTTTTGCTTGGTGTGCTGTTTCACGGCAAGTAAAACACGCAGAGCGTATAGCAAAATCCTGGCAGAGATTGTAGTATATCAGGATCCTAGTCAAGGTTGAGGACTATTACGATAAGTTTGCTCGAGGTGATGCTTTACAGATTATCTCGTAGTATTCCTGAGATGAATTCAGGCAACACGTTAGCAAGCTAGTAACAAGACCAAGGCAAATTCGCCATTCTGGTGCTGATCAAATAAATAATTTTAAACAAACAAACAAACAACTTGAAACAAATAAAGACACAACTTGAAATAAACAAACAAACAAACAAACAAACAAACAAACAAACAAACAAACAAACAAACAAACACCAACGCAACAAAGATCTCAGTTGCAAGGAAGTTCGTTCATCGCATTTTCATAATTGCAATAAACTCCTGTTTAGAGGGAAGGAGGGGGGAGATGGAGGGGGCTGACAAATGTTTGAGGTGGATAGATCCACCATCAGAGAGTCGCCCCGTACCTTAGCTGGCAGTAGGCTCGCTAGCACAGCTCTACCAGGGCCTTCCACTAGGTGCCTCAAGCTGGGAAGGAAAGGACTTACAAGCAGGAATGTAAATGCCGCTAATTAGCTCATCAACTATCTATACCTACTGGTAGATTTTCTGAATGCGAGCATCATCGTCACTCCCATTTGGTTAGGCTGCCTTAGCTGACTCCCAGGCAGGCAGGCCTCGCGGACCAAAATTTCATTGTCTGGCTTGGAGTTATTGTGCGCAGTATCGAACACATTCCTCTTTCCTCGTGATTGTCTGAATTCGTGATTGACCACTTAGTCCTGGCACTTGCAGAGATCCTAAAAGGGCAGAAGCTTGGGCACTTAGTTTAGACAACTGCCGTCCGGCCGCTAAAAAAACAAACAAAGGTCTACCTAGATACCTACTGCCAGTGCTTGAGAGGCCTCGCTTGCCATGTTCTACTGCCGTGATTATGTTCATTCTGCGAGACAAAAGAAACACTTTCTTCGGGGTTTCAGGGAATCATGAATTCAAGCACATCCTTATGCTCAAACTTTTGGCGTTGCTGTATTCAACTAATGCTCTTTTAACTGCAATGAAATGGCTTGGCTAGGGCTGGCAGACGTTCCTGCTAGCTTTTGATAATCTTTGTACATTAAGCACGAGGAGAAGGTAAGCTTATAATGCAAGATTTTGATCAGGTTCAGGCAGATAGTCCAACCTTTGCATACTCGAATCCCGGAAATAAACTTAAGACTCCGAACAAGCCGCGAAAAGGGAGAACCCCCCGATCAAATACAGAAGGAATTACTTAAACTCAATCTCTGATTAGCTTGATCTCAGCAACTCATCATGTGCGTTTTAATTCTTGAGCGAAACTATAGTTCTGCAGGAAATTTAATTCCATCAAATATTATAGCTCCCCAATGACATGACGCACGGTGAAATGTGTGCTAAATTATACTGCAGTCGAAAAAAATCAATGAGCGCGTGTGGCACAAGAGCTGGTCATTCGTTGTTTGCATGCAGGAATGATATAAATCACAAGAATTCGAAAGCCTACACACCTTTCTCACAATTCCGTGTCTAAAGGTACTAGTCCAAGCCTATTGGGTTGCTCGGGGTATGGAGCTTAGTTTTACAAAAGTTGTGTCGAGTTTTTAAAGGAAGACAGCGACTTTCGTCATTAATTAATTGATTGAATTCGTCTCGAATTGACAGCCTCGGTTTTGCAATTTGCAGATGCTGTACTAGGTCAACTTCCGGTTGAAGTAGGCGTCAGAACAGACTTATCGCACATAAATATCGCTGATAATAACATAGTTTAGATTTACTATGCATATTTCTTGATGCTTTCTTAGGAACGATTTTTTGCAGAAGTTGTCCTATTTTTGCAAAAGTTGTGCTCATTACTTTATACATGGTAAAACTTACCCCTTTAGCAAGCAAGGTCTACGATTCATTTCACTCTGATGAAAGAGGAAAAGAAGTAGTACAATAAAGATCCTTTCTTTTCATTTTACCTTGTCGAAGAATCACCGTGCTTAGCTGTACCTTCTAAGCCTCTAACTTAAACCTTCAATTTTATTCAGTAAATTAGATAATTGGTTTCGATTAGAAAATCTTGCATGCCAGTGCTACGTCTTCTAGTTTAGTTTAACGCTCTTTAAAGTGTTTTCTTTTACTCCTTCTTTTAACTAAAAACATAATTACTTTTATTTTCAATAAAGAAAGAAGGCATAACTTCCTATTAGCTATACAATATTTTCTTTATTATCAGTCCTGAATAATTTGGTAAGCTTGCTCTGGCGACTGCGCATCCAACACAAGCAGCACATTGCACTGCCTCCAAATGAATTTCCATGGCTTAAATAGGTTCGTCGGTTGTTCGTGCTGCTAGGAAATTTACTTTTTTTGCAGCTTCTTTGGTAAGTAACCACAAGGTAGTTCCTTGCCAAGTAAACCTCCACTACCTGCGCAACCCGCACCACCGAGGACGCATGTGTGAGTATAAGTGCGTATTGTAGTGTTTCTAGTATTTAAATTGTTTATATTGCAGAAGAATACTTTGCTCTTTTGGTTTAAAGAGCCATTGGAGCTTGATCTACTGATCCGATTGAGTGTGGACTGGACAGAGTGCAAAACTTGGGAATAAAGAATATTTTTTGACGAGCATTTAATCCGTACGTATAGTCTTCTTCTTATTATCGTCTTCCCGCTAAATATTTATCCTCAAAGAATCTACCTTGAAGAGCAACTTTTGAAATCATGTGCAAATCTCTCGCTAAAGTTTGTTTTTTCTAATCTTTTTGCTTCACTATATCTGGTTGGTTACCTGGTTAACGTATTGCTTAATACGATTAGAGGTTGACACCTACCAAGTCTTTCTGGTTTGTCTTATCTTGATGTTACTTCAAGTTAGTCTTCTCTTCAAACATTGAGGAGCCCGGAATATTTGTAAATTTCCTTTTGCATTTGCTTTCTTACCAAGACTTCTAAAATTCGTCTATGAAACTTTGAGAGAATATATATCAGCCTATATATATAATATATACAAATTTTTAATACTGTTAAAAATTCACTTTTTCTAAAAGAAAAGGCTTTAGTGCTACAACTTCTCTTGAGCCTCTAGATAGGCCTGCATATAGGCTTTTCTAATCTTTCATACTTATGATACTTTAAACTGACTCGCCGTCGGCTTATGACCCGTGAACCTGTCTGCGATGATTATGGCAGGTCCCTACGCACTCTGCTCGCTGTGTGAAGTCGGGGCCCTCGTGCGGATGTTGAGTTGGGGACAAATCTTTGTGCAGCAAAAGGCATAGTCAACACGTTTGGTGCTACCAGCATAAAATATTTCTTTTTTGCACGCGTGCGAGCAAATACTTCTATTGGAAACAATAACGCACACCTTCCATAATGGGTAATCAATCCATGCGGATGGCGCTGCTTCTGCGTAACCAGCTTTCACGTGTCGCAGAGCATCCTTTTAGAATTGTGCACGACACCTTTCTTAATTTAAAGTTGGTATACGAATAGGTATATGCTGATTGTTCCAAAATCCACAGTCTCCATGCAAGTACTCTTTTATTCAGCCATTAAAATAGCACTTGCCACTGCTACTCCTGAAAGTGCTCGTCGGTCTTCTTATTCATACTAATCTGAAAGTTACTCTTTGTTTTCAATGAAAAAGAAATTTGCAAAAGCAGCAATGCCTTAGGTAGAGTAAGTAAAAACATCCATTCTCATATTCATTAGGCAGTCTGTTCGCTCAATCTTTAGCAAGATCGCTGCGTCTTAGGAATATACAAGCCGGCTCAAAGTTCATTCTGCGAGCAGAAATAGCCACAGAAGAGCCAGGAGAACCCAGTGGTATCGTAAATAAGGCCATGGTGCTACAAATTCTTGCGGGTATACCACGCGACATTGATTCCGAGGGCCAAGCTCCCAAATTAAATCAATCGAGCGCGATGAATACAGTGCTACTACCGCGAATTCACATCTGAGAGAGAAATATCCGGAACGCCAGCGACAGAGCGACGCTCTACTAGCTAGCTGTGGACTAATCCCTTTTTCCGACTTTCCTATCCTTCTCCTGCGTCAACTTGTTTTCAATACAATTAATAATATAGATGTTGCATTAAATGAACAGATACTCTGCGGTTGATCAAGTTTATCTTTTCTGTCTATGATTCGACCCTTGCTGTCGTTTTCCGGGGAAAAGTCTTTTTGGCTAAGTTGCTGGCAGTTAGCATAGACTCAGATCGAATCCTGGTCATTATATTTTCTATGAAAAATTCAAGTATACGATTTCTAATACAAATGACGACAGTGCTACGAGTGGACTCGCAGAAGATTGACGTCGCTATGACTTTCGCTTGATTGCTACAAAGCAAAGACGTACTTCATACTAAGCGACACCCTCAGCAAAATATACTGCCAATTATATCAGTTGTTTTACGAGAAGCAGATTGGAAAACTAAGCTCTGCTCATTTGCAGAAATCGTTTATAGTTTCAGCGTACTTGCAACTGCTACAGTATTTTCTCTTGTAGATTATGTTTTTTATGCCTCCCTGTCATCCATCTTATCAACATTTGTAGCACAATTTGCGTCAAGAAGAGGTCTGATGGGTCTTCTTGCATATTCTGCTTGTGATATTTCTCATGTTACCGATATCAACTATCTCCTCGCATGATTTTACAATGCGCAAAGCACATTAATAGATGGTTAAAATCGAAAGGTTTTCGTAAATATCTTTTCTGCATCTCTGAGTATGTGTATCTACGCCTTGGAACAAGGCGTAGAATCAGCACACAAGACTGAAACAAAATAGATACACCGATATATGGAGGACCTGGAGCTGGATCGACTTCGAATATACGTGATTTGGGAAATTAATCCCATACAGCGAAAATGTTTAAATTTCATTTATTCCAACGGTTGTTATTTGTTGAAAAATTCATCTCCAATTTAGACGGGATATTACAGTTTACTTCAACTGTGATATCTATACGAATAAGTTTTGGCGATCCACGCTTTGAATTCATTAGAATAACCAGAAACATAATTTACATTAATTATGTGTGCAGCTCTTTAAATTACGTCTGATTAGTTGAAAGTCCTATGGCCTTTCGAAGACAAGCTGCTTGAAGAGCTTTAAAACATGCATAGGAAGAAGCAACTTTTTGAGACAGAGGCCCGCTTAACACTGCGGGTTGTCAAGGCGGCATAATCACTTCCAATTCACAGACTTAAATTAATCCACAGAAGAACCGGTCGTGCATTTCCCATTCCTAATCTTCACTTTAAATTATACCAATAGACTTGACTTGTTGAATATGAAACAAAATTAGGACTCTTGAGTACCTTGGTTCCGCATCTAAACAGGTATATAGTCGTCCGATTATCAACATGAGGAATTAGAACCATTCAGAGTGATGATAATATACTATTAAACATTTACATTTTTAAAATTACAGAACCTTTTGGTTGATTATCTTTGTATGTTCTTTCAGAAAGTTGCAGGTTTGAGAAATAAGAGCTCTCAGTTTCAAAAACACCTCACCTCTTGTTGGTTTGCAAAGTTGAGCAATTTGGAGCCTTCGTGTTATGCATCATGTAGGGCACGAATTCCTGTCGCTTCTTATAGTAAATGAATTGCTCTTGCGAACTGTAAAGTCTCTTGAAAGAGGTCAAGTTCTTTTGCGAAGAAATATTTTCTCGTCTATGAATTAATCGACAGCGAGTTTTAAAATCGTAAAGAGCTTATGCATTCGAATACTGTATACTTAAGCGCAAAGCTTATGATGAAATTTCCCTAGCACAACTTATATCTATAAACTTGGTTTGTATACTAAATATGCGAGTCTATATGATATTTGTGTTTCACCCTTGGAACCGGCATTCTTGTCATTGTAAAAGTATTATGATCAGTATCTACCTTTGAGAAATTTGTACTTTTATCTATGGCACAAGACCGGAATTCGAAAATGAAGGAAAAAGCAAGTGCGTGGGACACATAAAATGAAACAACAAAAATCAGTCAACTACTTACAGAGCATATAAAAGGAGTGAAAGGGCAGATTGCTAAAGAATAAATCTAGCATGTCTGCAGACCTTGGCACAAATGACTCTAGAGTATGTCAAATACAATATGTAAACCTTTCAACTAGCGAACGGCATAACTTGAGAGAGAAAAGATTGTTGGCAAAATGGCGCCTACATCAAAATGTGGCCAAACCAAACTATGCTGCCAAGAGTGCATGGTCGACAAAGAGAGCCATTCCCAGAGCTGCTGTGTTGACACTAAAGGAAACCGAACCAAGTTGGCTGACGACACCTTCTTCGCTCCAAGTAGCATAGGTGTTGGATAGGTACTCCCCAAGCTCACCCCACTCAAGCGGCCAACGGAGTGCACGTTCATCGTCAAGGAAAAAGGCGCCATAGTCAAATGGGATTTTCTGCGATGACTTGGCGGAGATGCTCCAACGGAGCTCCAAAGAGAGATGAAACGGTTACAGCAAGAGGCGCTGCAATGAAGAGATCAAGGGCAACGTTGTGTTGCAGAATAGAACTGCACGCCTCCATGGTGCCAAAAAAGAGAACATGAAAGATGACCATGATCGGAAGATCGTTGGTTACACCTTCATAGAGTGCAGAGATGCCCTCCTCAGATATCTTGTTCCTTACGTACTCTGCGAAATCCTCAAAACGGCCGGTGTCGGCTTCCTCTGCCTCTGCCTTACGGAGAGGGTATACGTAGAGCATCGTGGCTAGACCTCCAGCAACAGAAGCCAAAAGTACGAGCACTGGGTTGGTGGGTCCGAATCCGCGGATCACGCCATAGGCCAGCAGTTTGAGCATAAGGCGAGGTGCAAAGAGGTAGAAGCTTTCCAGAGCAAATTCAACGGCACCTGGAGATGTGCATTCGGGCATCACCACTGCGAAAGTCTGCATGAAAGCGGTGGCGCTGCTTTCGGTCTCAGCCAGCTTTTCCTGGTACTCCTCGCTGTGTCGTACAAACTCAAATGGGAACATCACCAGGAACCCAACGACGGTAGAAATTGCAGCAAAGATCAAGCTCTTTACGAGCTTGCCACCAAACCCGGGGCGGTCTTTTTCATCTTCTTCTTCGTCATCTTCGTAGTAGCGAGCCTGAGTCAATACAAGCTGTGCGGCCATAATAATCAGCACGAGCGAGCGTGCGAGGGAGGCCCTGGCGAGCCCAGCAGTACATTTCTGCATCATGCTTCAAGTTTTTGCTGCAACAAACCGGCCAAGTGTGCTGCCTGAGTTTATACGATTAGTCTAGACAACGATAAACCCTCAGCTTTCGAAACCTCACGTCACTCGCACTGACCCTGCAGCAACCTTTTGCTTTGCTGCGCCTTCTCCAGAGCGATCGATACCTCGCTCAGGTGTGCTGCTTGCTCCTCCATATATTTTCACACTCTGAGACTACCTCACCATCGTTTGTAACAAAACTGTTTTGTTTTATATATTATAAGCTGATAGAGGTTTATAGCGCTAAGAAACATATAGCTATCAATAGAACCGCAAGAACACTTAAAGAATGGATAAAGAAGCAGAAAAGAAAGAGACAACTTCCTTCTTTCCCCCTGTTTTTAACTCACCAGACTTCAAAACAATAAGAGCCACAATGAGACGAGCTGACATAGAAAGCACCCACACACATATCATGCACGAGCTTATAAAGAACCAGAAGACCATACCAATTCACCCAAACGGAACACCAGCTGCGGGCTGGTTCCACCTACCCAGCCCATACATACACTGCTTGCTGTCTCTGCTTCACTTCGTTACCCTCGTCGAAGCCTCACTCGCGAAGGCTCAAGCTCAAGCTCAAGCTCCAGTTCAACTTGGCGCTCTTCTCTTCGTTCTTCGATCCCCGGCACGTGCGCACCCTAGCCCACGCTTAACTCCAATGATACCCCCCAGTCTGGCCTCCGGGGAAAGCGTTTCAGCCCCTTGCCTGGTGTACCGGAGGAATCGGAGGCTCTAGCACATGGGGCAACGTGGAACTGGCGCGTGCACGGCTCTCAAAAGATCGCGCAGGATGCCCTCCATGACGATGATGATGACGACGAAGATCATGGCAACACAACACAAAACAACACAAGACAATCAAGACAATCAAGACAATCAAGACAATCAAGACAATCAGATGCAGTTATCTTGGCGATGCTCGCCATCGCCAATCAATGTCAATCAGTCACGAGTTCGTTCCTGCTTGCTTGCTTGCTTGCTTGCGTGCTCCACTCCCTCAGGCTCAGGCTCAGGCGAGCCGAGCCAATGGCGTGAACGGAGTCGGCCAGGCATGGCTAAAACGCAGAGCGAATCGATCGATCGAGAGAGAGAGGGAGAGAGGGAGAGAGAGTCGGTGGATGGATGGAATCTGATTGACAGCTGATAGATCGATAGATTGATAGATAGATGGATAGATTGATAGTCGGCAGCCGCACATTCCATCCATCCACCCATCCACCCATCCACCATCGCTGAGCGATTCCTCGAAGAAGAGCGTTCGAGCAGAAGCACCTGAACGAGGCCGCAGTTTGCGAGGGGTGGGTAGACGGCAGCAGGCAGGCAAGCAAGCAAGTCGCCGTGGCCGTGGACCGCGAGCACGTCCACCTCCAGCTCTAGCTCTAGCTCTGGGTTTACTTACATCTGCTTGGAGCCCAGCTAGCTAGCTAGCTTGCTTGCTTGCTTGCTTGCTTGCTTGCTTGCTTGCTTGCTTGCTTGCTTGCTTGCTTGCTTGCTTGCTTGCTTGCTTGCTTGCTTGCTTGCTTGCTTGCTTGCTTGCTTGGATGGCGGCAGCGTGCAGCGCGATGGCCACGAGCCCGCCATGCGCAGCAAAACGAGCGCCGCTCCGTGTGGATAACTGGCTAGCTTGCAGCTGCAGTTCGAAGGGCTCTCGATGAAGCAGAAGAAGCCAATCAATCAATCAATCAAGCAGGCAAGCAAGCAAGCATCAGCCAATCTTCAAGTTTTGGCGCAGAACCAAAGCGTCACCGCGTCGTTTGCGGCGAACTGTGCATCGGAATCGCGCTCGAAGTGCCGAAAATTGTGGCATGGATTGATTCCTTCATTCCGTGTCGTGTCCTGTTTCCTATTCCCAGAATTAACAGAATTCACAGAATCCACAGAACTAATTGGTACAAAGAAGAAGACACGTAACCTACGCTCCACTTGAACTTACTCATCATCTGCAGACTGCGAGGCTCTGGAGTTTCCAGCTCCGGTTTCCTCAGTTCCGCCTCCAAGAAGTCTGATGAGCAAGAAATATGATAACCAAGAAATATGATGAGCAAGAAGTATGAGAACCAAGAAGTATGATAACCAAGAAGTATGATGAGCAAGAAATATGATAACCAAGAAATATGATGAGCAAGAAATATGATAGCCAAGAAGTATGATAACCAAGAAATATGATAACCAAGAAGTATGATAACCAAGAAGTATGATAACCAAGAAGTCAGAGCTCAGGTCTTGTGCTCCTGAGAGGGCGGCACGAGGATCTTGCAAGTTTCCATTCACCTTTCTTTCTCTTTAATCAAAAGTAAAACGCTCATTAGATTATTTGTTTGTTCAAAGTTGTTTGCTATTATTTGTCCATTTGTCTATTGGCTGATTCCTGCGTGTGTTTGTTCATGTGTTCGTACATGAGCCAGCTGATCGATTGATCGATCAATCAATCAATCATGGAAATTGCCAGAGGATCACCAACTGAATGATAGATATTCGCAGCTTTCGAAAGCTATTTTTAATTTCTTCTTCTTCTGCTCGAAGTGCTTTTTTCTTTTCCTTTTCCTTTTTCTTTCTGAAGGATCGTTGAGGCGCTGGAAAGAAAACCACTCTTTAAATAGCGCGCCTGAGTTTGCTTTTCCGGGCAACTAACTTCAGCCGAGTGCTACTTTTAAGTACCATCGGCAGAACGCGATGGCGACTTTACGGATGGACAGCGAAGAAGAAAAAAGAAGTAAAGTTTTTATCGCCCGCCATTGAGGGCGCAATGAATCTTATCTGCTTTTTCCTTTTAATTAGATGTAAAAGGATTCTCTTGAACTGATTTTTTTTTTGCCCAACAAGGCGAACTGAGCCATTTGAGGGTAACCAACCTGTTTCATGGAGACTCGAAATGAACGTTCTTAGGCTGCCTCAGGATGGAAAAACTTGTCGTGCCGGGCGGCGACGAGACCAGCAAACTCGGGTCCCCATAACCTCGCAATGGTGAATAATTTTAACGCCGGGAGGAAATATTTGCAGGCCTAACATGAAAAAAAAAAAAAAAACGTTTCCAGTTTTCGTCTTCAAATGGCATCATTTATGTTTATATTTATAATATATTTATTTATATTTATTTGAATAAATAAACCAATACTATTGAAAAGTACTGCACCTTTCTCTTTTTTTCTTTTTTTCATCTTTTTACATCCTTTTTCCAAAAAGCAGCCGCTGAGGTTCTCTTTTTCACTCTTTTCTTTTCTTTTCTTTTCTGGTTCTTTGAATACGATCTTACTTTTCGTTTTTTCATTTGCTTTAAAATTAAAATAGATCTACACCAAAAAGCTCATCTTCATCTTCAGCCCCGCTCGCGTTTTCAACTTGAAGCCCTACGTGCTATGCCTCGCTGGTTTTTGGTCGTAGGCATTCCTCGCCAGTCTCGGCTGCAAAAAACAAAACAAAACAAAACAAAAAACTAAACTAAACTAAACTAAACTAAACTAAACTAAACTAAACTAAACTAAACAAGCACCACGAAGCCGAAAACCAACTTCTTGAGCATGCATGAATGAGTTGAAGATCTTTCGTTTTTATTTGTTTCCTCATGAAAATCTCATCGATGATTGTCCCTTTTTATTTTAGGGGACACAAGATTAAGAAGAATAGTACGAAGAAGAATTCGACGACGACGATGATGATGATGATGATAACTACGCTGCTCTCGTTCCACGTCAAGGCGGCCCATTGCTTCGCCTGCGCGCTCGTATCAAGCAAAACGAAAGATCCGCATCCATGATGAAGCGAGCAAACGAAACGCAGCTCTGTTCGCCATCGTTCGGACTGGCCACCGACCGCCTTAGATTCTTTCGACGGCTCCGTCGAGCGTAAACAGCGCCATCATCAAACGATCCTGGGAACTGCGATCCTCAGGAACGGCCAATGTGCTACGAGCCTTCGCCGCCACCCATTCCATTCATCCTCGAGACCTGCATGCATTGATTGAGCTCCTCCGTCCACCTCACCTGTAAGGCCCAGCTTGCTTGAGAACTAATTCATTCTCGCGTTTGCTTGCTTGCTACTTGCTTGCTACTTGCTTGCTTGCCACCCCATCGCTCCACCGATCCATCGTCGAACCCAGCGACCTCAAGCCCGGCTTGAAGCTCGACTACTCCAAGCGAGGCCCAGTGCATCGGCACTCGCAAGTCCTTCGCCAGGTCCTCCTTCGAGTTCTTGGTCCAGGAACCCGGCCAAGAACCCGGCCAAGAACCCGGCCAAGAACCCGGAGATCTGCGCCGCCGCCGACGCCGCCGACGCCACCATATGCATGCATGCATATGCATGCATTGCCTGCCTGCCTGGCCCTCGAGTTCTCCTCGTCGCTGTCGCTGTCGCTGTCCACCGCCACGGCCGGGTGGATGTGCGAGAACCGAGGTCAATCAATCAGTCGCTCGCTTGAGAACCAATGTGCACGTGCAGGCCACGGGCCATGGACCTCTGTGGCACGGGCCACGCTTCTGGAGGCGCGGCACCTGCACCCTCGAGGCCCTCCTCGCAAGCTGCAGTGCCGCTTGCTACCTGCGCCGGTTCGAAGCGGCCGCCCGGCTCGCTCGACGCGAGAGCGAACGTCTGCAAAGCAGCGGCGCTGCCGAGCCCTGAGCAAGCAAGCGAAGGCTTTCACGCAAGCTGGAGCGAGAGAAGCCTTGATTCTGTCTTCAGGGCCCTGCTGCAGTTCTTCGTTCAGGTGCTGCTCCAAGAAGCCCAACTCGCTCGCTTGCACGTGCTCAAGTTGCTTGCCAAGGCACGGCTTGGAGAAGGCCGTGGCCTCGAACATTGGACCCAAGGTTGCCAGAACCAAAAACAAGGCCGGGAAGGGTGTCGATCGATGCCCAGCCGGGTTCTTTGCTTTCGGGCACGATCTCGGGCTCTGCGACGATGTCACTCACTCACTCACTCGCTGCGTTTGTCAGCAACCGCACCGCAAGACCGACCCTGAATGGGTGGTGCTGCGCCGCCTCCACAGACCGTCGACGGAATCCACGCCGAAGCAGGGCGTCGGCATAAACCCTGCCTGCAATTGCAATCCCAGGCCCATCAAGGCGCATCTATTTCTCTGCTCGACGACTTCTGCAACTTGAACAGCCAACTTGAACAACTTCTTCAGAAGCCTCTTCAGAAACCTCTTCGATGACTCCAATGAAGTCAGCAGTTCTGGCAACCTGGCAACTTCAAGGCCCTATTCAGCACGTAGCGCTACGCCACTCCCATGCGACAGCTTTGGGTGTAGAGATTTATGGGGCTCATGTGACTCTGATCGGATTCTTACTCGAGGAGGAGTAAAAGGATCTTGGAGAACGAACGGCTTTGAAGAGGTTCGACTCGCTCACGAAGTATATGAGTAGCTAATTATGCGCGTAGGACCTCGTGGCTGGCCATGATGGTCTCGAAGATCTTCTCCTCCTCCAGGTCCTATCACCGCAGGAGGGCCGCCAAGATCGTGCGGCAGTTTGCGGAGAAGCCAACGAAAACAAGCTCGCCTTCGAAAAGTAAATAAATGTCCATGTCCCGTGGAAATTGAAGGAGAGAACAACAGAGTTTGCGGCCCAAGCATGAAAGAATCTATACAAGAGGATCTCCGCAGCTGACTATGTGATTGATCATTCATTGCTGTTTGACTGAGGTGGAGCAAAGAAAGTAAAGTCAAACAGGATTGAATTGGGAAGAACTGAAATGCATTTTGGTTATTTTAATGATTAGTCATAAAACTGTACTGCTGCATTTTCAAGCGTGAAGAAAGAAAAGGCACATGCCATGTCTTGGGCCGTGAAGTTACAATATTTATTTTATGTAAAGGTAAACGTAAAATCTAAATTTTATTTTATTTTATTTTATTTTTATTACTTCGTGTTTATGGTTGGATTTAAGCAAAATAAACAAAACAACACAACAACAACAATAATAATAATAATAATAATAATAATAATAATAATAATAATAATAATAATAATAATAATAAATCAGAAACGAGACTCACTAACCTTGCCAAGATCCCTTTCTTCTTTCACGCCGTGGGGCGTAAACTTTTTCATTGAACAATTATATTTTCAATCAACCAAATGGGCCGTCTCCTTGGAGGCTTGACGGGAAGGAAGCCTATCTGTATATAACGCGAGGCCTCGCAGGCTCAATCAAGCGAACGCCGCATCTTCCTTTCGCTTTCACTAACCTTTGCGATCATCGTTGTGACTCTTTGGCTCTCTCTTCTTTAAGAACCGCCGTGTTTCGTCTCCCCTTCCATTCCCTTTTTCCCCTTCTTTTCCCTCTAAAAGAAAACTTTAAATGGAAACAGGAGAGAAGTCTGCAAGTGGATAAAGCTCTCAGCCCGCACCTCGACCTAATAAGAAGAACCCCAAAACCCGTGCTCTCTCTGGCGCAGCGACGTTGTTTCTACTTTCACTCACGTGCAGACTTTACTACTTTGCTCAATCAACGCTTATCTTGAAATTGCTCGGAAACTGTGAGCGCTGGAAGAAAGAGCCCACAATATGGAAGGCACCCAGCCGCCCCTACCTACGGGGTACGCTAGGACCAAGTAGCGCTCGCCTCACAGGCCTAGTAGTAGGTAGTAAGTAGTAGGTAGTAGGCAGTCCTACTGCCTGCTTAGTTATCCGCTGTAGTACCTTCGATGTAATTCAATGAATTCGAAGAATTGTTTGTTTGTTTGTTTGTTTTTTTGTTGAGACTGAGTCCTCGAGATCTGCGATGCTTTCGAGGCATGGGCGGAAGCGCTCTGATGGCCAAACTCGAGGCGGGAGATGCAGCCAGCTCTGCAGCAGCTGACAGGTGCCAAGGTTCCCAGGTGCGGGCCTGGGCCTGGCTTGCCAGAGCTTGCTTGCGATGGGATGATCTTCGCAGAACTAACCCCGAAGACGGCAAGCGAGCACTGCCACAGACAGACAGAGACTGCGCAACCCTTGGCCGAAATTGTTCAAGACATCGGTCTTGGGTCCCAAAAGTTTAGTGGGTGAAAGCTTTGGCCGTGAGAACAATCGCAGCAGCGACGCTAAACCTGCAGGAAACCTGCAGATGGATAAGTAAATAAATACCTACCCTACCCAGGCAGGTACAAAGGTACCTGCCTACCTACCTACCTAGCCAACTTCGAGAGCTCCGCGTGCAGGCAGAGAGATTCAATCTTGGACTTCTCGGACAGCCACGTTTGAGCAAGCAAGCATTGCAGACATTACATTGTGTCGAAAGCCGAAGGTAAGGAAGTACATACCTACCTAGCTTCGTTGAAGTCCTGCGCCTGAACAAATGTCAAGATTTGGCGCCTCGATTGGCCTGCAGGTACGTGAGCGTTGCGTGGATGCATTGACCTCGAGTTCGACCGTATTGGAGCGCGTGCTCTTGAGATTTTGTTGCCCAGGTCTCGCTGCGCCGAACAGCCCATAGATCTTATCGTCTGTCTAAATCTTCGAAACGCTCTGGAGTTTACAGAGCGAACTGCAGAAGCACGAGTAAGTTGACGTAAGTCATGGATTTACTGACTGAAGGACTGAGGTGCTGCAGAACCCGTCCCGGCAAGAACGCCTCTCGTTCAATCGCGCGAGATTCGGCTTGTCTTAACAGAAGAAGAAAACCAATCGCAGAGATGACCTTTTTGTCGATCAGATCCGCATGAAACGCAAGAACTGTGTCCATTCCCAATAGAGAACGGCTGATATTAACACGGGAAATGTACGAGCTTCGGTGCTCGCCTGTCTTTTCTACATAATTAGTTCTTTGCAGTGTTCTCCCACCGCCGCATCGAGAGTCAGCCTGCAGGTAGTTCCACCCATACTTCCACCCTTCTGTGTTTTTTTAAGTTTTTGTGTAAGCAAGAACCTTTTTAATTTCTTTGTGGCGTGCCACAATTTGTTGCTTCTTTTATTTTTCCACGCTGGCAGGTCAACGACTCGAAGATCAGTACGTAGTACGTACGTTGTTGTAACTAGCGTTTTTTGAGTGATTCTTCTTGCAGCCCATTCATGATTCATTTTCGACAAGTTTTTTAATCCTTTTTTGCATTGCTCGAGTAAGATAAGGGGAAGACTATCAAACAGATGTTACGATACACGGGCTGCTTCGTTCACGATAAGTTTGAGGCGAAACTGGAAAAGAATACAAATACTGTGGTTTTTAAAGGAAGGAAGGTGTAATACTAATACTAAGTTGAATCCATATTTCTCAGCTTTTAAAAACTCACCCACTTATTTCTCTCAGGAGCAGCCATCAGAGAAAGTACCTACATTTCAATTTGACCAGTTCTATTTTCCTCATATAATATTATTTCTGTAGCCATCAATATATTTCGATCGCCTCTCTCTATCTCTATCTTTAAGATGCCCATCACATAGCAAGTGCAGTCAAGCTTTTGACTGTATTCAACACACCAAGTAAAAGTTTACAAGGGCTTTAACATAATTTTCAAACCTTCACATTGCATCTTACTATACAATGATCTTGCAGTTCTTTCAGGCTTCTCTTGATACCACTTAGGTACAAATCAATCGCTCAACTCTGCGCCTTTCCAAAGTTCTTGACGCTACAAGCTCAAAGAAGACATAACTCTTGAAGTGTTTGGAAAAAGCTAGAACTTCCCAATCAGGCTCTTTTGGACACGTGGCACTTTCCGTTTCGAAGATACAATAACCTGAGGCGTGTCCTTTCAAGATGACTTTGCTGGACGAAAAATAATCGGAATCCAGCAGGCTAATGAACATTGCTATAGGGAGACAACTTGATGGAGATAACATTTTGATCGCCCGCCCTAATCAATTCGATTTGCGGCCCCATCTCTTCGAAAACGTTACTCTTACTCGTGGTGTCTATAGAGCGTAATGAGTGAGGTAAGGTAGGTACTGGCGCGAACGCACATTTCTTCTAGTCAATAGAAGTCTGATTGATAGGAACGCACTTGAATTCGACTTTTATGAAATCACAATAAGTACCTGCAATTTTTTGTTTGGGACGATCAATGCGACCAAATGCATTACGTCATTTGCAAATTTACTCGCGTCGTCAATGTCCCTATTTCTTTAAGCACCTTGCTAGTTTGTTGATCGTGTACTTCCAGGGGTACGTACAAACCGGTATGATATATGACATTAGTGCCAACCGAATAATTTTGCAGAGGAAAACTATGCTGTTACACTCAAGTTTGCAGTAAGACATTGAACTGTCTCTTCAAATTTCCTTCGTGAAATAGAAGCTCAATCTCAAAACTGTAAGGATACTCAAGTTTGATTGCAAGTTTTTAAGATTTCTCTCCAGCGGTTTCATACTTCCCTCGCCCTCCATAAGAAATTTCCATCTTCATTTTTTTAAATGCCTACTGTTTAATTTTCCTATTCTTACTCACAAAGGAAGTATATGAGCTACTTCATTTGATTTGGCAACTCACTGTTGCTTCTTTGAACCCGCTTGCTAACTCAAATGTCTGTACTTCCCTATCGATCACGGGCTAATCGAATGATGAAATTGCCTGCGGGGTATTAATGTAAAAACATTGTCGATAGGTTTTTAAATTATGATCTCATACTTGTGTTTTCATCTTCAGCAAGCTTGCTTGTATTCTAAAGCTAGTTGAGCAAGAATTCAAGTATTTTGCTGTATCTTCAACAAGAACTTTATTTTAAAAGTAAAAGCCTAGACAATAATTTTAAAATAAGATCAAATCAAAGAGGACATTTTTGAAAGTGTTCACCGTCATATATTGGGTGATTATTGCCTAGCAGCAATATCTCGTCATAAACTAGATACGTAAACTATACATGATTTTGTGCTTTTCTTTATTAATTACGATGCAGAATATAAGTATATGATTCTGAAGCACTGCTTTGTATAGCTCTTCATATATTATCGCTTTGCAAAGCTCACAAATCAGACTGAGCTCCCCTCTTAACACCCTTAAGGCTATGTCTAAATTATTTTTAATTTAAAATGGTCATAATGTCATTTCCCAAATTTAAGCTTGATCAAATTTTGCAAGGAAAATGGCTATTAAGTGAGATATTCGCCTTCCACTTTATTCATCTTAGCAAACCCCAGAAATGCTGACATCTAAGAGAGATCTTTCTATCAAATAACCCGTTTGGCGGCCTCATAGGGCTATTCTTAATTTACAATCACGGTCACTAGCGACATCGACATCATCGAAGTTAACTACAATCTCCACTCCTATTACTGTCAAATCATAACTTACTATTATTTCACCAACACTGCTCAAGACAACAAATGTTGCATGTCAAATAGTTTGCCACAGCAACTTGAGCATCGGACTTTACATGTTTAGCCTCCATGAAGAGATAGAGCTTACCCATAGGTGTTCAGTGTACTTCCCATCGGAAGCGTATGATGACGTATGTTTAGAGTGCAGTACACACCTTACATATGACACAAAGATGTGGAAATGTGCAACAAAATCAAAAGCAAATACGAAATTGTGGATCCCCTCATCATGTCAAAGCTTGTACTGGTGTCTGGCGCAACAGGCTACATCGGTAGCCATGTGATTCGTGAGCTACTGGACAATGGCTACCGAGTGCGAGGTACTGTACGCTCGCTTAACAAGAAGGCTCCTCACCTAGAGGCATGGATTGCAGCAGGAGACAAGCTTGAGCTTGTCGAGGCGGACCTTCTTGACGCCAACGGCTGGCTAGAAGCTTGCCAGGGATGTGAGTGGGTGGCACACGTCGCAAGTCCGTTCTTTATGGGATGCAAACCGTCAGAAGCAGAAGAAAAATTGTACAAGCCTGCCCTTGAAGGGACACTCAATGTTCTTCGTGCTGCAAAAGAGGCTGGAACAGTAAAGAAGGTTGTCCTGACAAGCTCTATTGCAGCAATCATGGTCGGCCACACTCACGAGGAACTAGCAACTGCCCCAGAGGAATGCTGGAGCGATGAAGAGAAGTGTGAGCCGTACTTGCGATCCAAAACAATGGCAGAAAAGGCAGCTTGGAAATTTGTTGAAGATAACCCAGGTTGCTTTGAGCTGGCTGTAGTGAACCCGGCACTTGTCGTTGGTCCTCCACTTTCTAATGGGCCCGCACAGAGTCACAGTATTATCAGACGATTCATAATGCATGAGATGCCAGCTATACCAGATTATGAGGTTGATGTTGTAGATGTTCGAGAAGTTGCCCAGGGTCACCGTTTAGCGCTGGAAAACGCTTCCACCGATGGCAATCGCTACGTTCTCGAAGCTGGGAAACTTAACTTTGTCGACCTTGGGAAAAACCCTCAAGGCTGAATTTTCTCAATACGGGTACAATGTGCCAAGTAAAAAGTTGCCATATGCGATTGTTGCAATCGCTTCCTTGTTTGATAGTCAAGTTCGGTCTATCCTCCCGGATGTTGGCAAAAATCAGCCAGCTATCAGTCATGCAAAGGCAGAACGTGACCTAGGAATGAGCTTTCGTGACCCTCACGAAAGTATTATTGAGCATGCTCATGGTTGCATACGAACTGGAGTTCCAGGATTTAAGAAAACTGCAAAGTACCTCCAGGCTTTCCCCGAGGAATAGAGTAGCAATGCGAAAATACCAAGTCCCTTCAATGCGTGACTCTTAGATAATACTGAAAGATGATTCTAGTCAGCTAGAGGTTGATTGGAATGATGAAGGCTTTCAAAAGGTTGATTTAAGAGTTAGCGAACTGCTGTCCTGGAGAATGAATTCCAGGACAGATGGACTCATGTAGTAATTAAAGATGCTAAGACATTTTTGAAAGATGTTAGAGATAATCGATTGGGTTGGGTTAATTCAACCTCTTCAATCATCGATTTAAATAACACCATACTTGGATGGAGGTAATGTGTATTTTTTGTTCTTGTCTCTAGCTGCCAATTCTTGCTCCACTGTAAACCCTATATCTACGAGGGTTTCACAAAGGGACGCCAAGAACTCTGGCAATGTCTTGTCCACTGGTTCCTTCGATTGGAGATCTCAACATATAATGTTAAGCTCATGTCCATAAAAGTACAGTTTGTTCTAGATATGTAGAGGAATTTTAAGACTCTGGCTCGAAACAGTTCCACTCGAGAATAAATAATTGATTTAGATATTTTAGAACTCAAATCCTTCCCTTTAACCCTCCACCGCTGCGCACCTAATCGCTATTGTTGATCAGATATCCATGATTGTCTGCTCTTTTCTTGCAGCTATAGCAAAACTGGTTAGAGTACCCAGAGCTGCCCAGAAATTCAAATCGGACAGTAAAGAAGATTTCAATGAACACACCTCATTTCTCCTATGCTGAAATAGTGAAACAAACAACCATACGAAGCATATGAAGCATATGCAAAAACCATTTGATGACAGCATGACCAAGGCGTAGATTCACAAGGGAATATTTCTTTCCCTACGAGTACAATAGATAACTAAAACCGAAATGAATCCTAGCTTCTAAACATACATCTATGAAACCCTACTCAAAACAGTAGGTTTGGTTTTGATTAAGGTTATGTGATGTTTGGGACTCGAGTATGACCTTAAACACTTTGGTTTTTGATAGGCTTACCACTACATGATTACGCCATATCACAATGTTTCAGCATTTGCTTTTCGCTATGTTGTGCATTTAGAAAATAAATAAATAGAAGCCATGTAATTGTATGTAAAGAGCAGGTATAGAAATTTTGTATACCGACCAATCTCTCAATACATTACTGAAGTGGTTATTGCAATCAGATTCAATAATTTTCTTCCTATGTAAGACTACTTTTAAAATGTAAATGTGTTGATTGAAGAAAAAATTTGGTATACCAGGTGCTTGTTCAGCCTCTCAGAGAAATAGTGTGCGATGAAATCTGTTCTTATGCCATGTTTCGCATTTAACTGTGTGTTTTTTTAATATGTCATTCATTAGGACAATGCAGAAATAGAAAGAATGCAGCTAAGTTGTCGCTATCACTTGTTCGTACTCTTGCCGCATTTGCACCCTTTTCCCCCTCTGAATCCTTCTTTTGTTTTGAGCGATTCTTCCGCTGCTTAGCCTTCTTCAAGAGACGATCTGGTATATATAAGTTTGTTTTTAAATTGGCGGGTTGTAGGCTGCTCATGACCAAATCAAAGTTTCACCCCAGCTTGTGGAGAGAGCAACGTTGGTGGACCTCGAGCCTTTGACACTGCTGACACTCGTTTCGTATATCGTCGATTTCCCCTGAAAAAAAAAAAAACAAAAAAAAAAAACTACAGAATCAAGAACTTCAAATTGTCCAACAATATAGAAGCACCAGCAAAGAATGTCTTGAAACCTTTTTTAATTACCTTACATGAAAATTTTCATCCAGTCAAGGAACTTGGTGAAACAGGCACTTGAGCTGGTTCGATACTTGCAATGTTGTCAGAATAAAGTAAAATGATAACTCGGCGTCTCGATAATTTACCTACATATCTCACAGGAAGAATCGCCCTCCAAAACACAGGCGCATTTAGAACTTCCTCACTCGTGCTTTGCGAAGTAAAACCACTAGGGGTGTGGAAATACGATCAAGTTCCAACTCTATACAATATTCCATTGCTTTCTCGATAAGCATAGTAAACTTCGAGTTGAAGCCCATTCAATGTCGGCGAGAAAATGAAAATACTGTGCATTAGAAGGGAAGTGTACAAGAACTCGACAAAGTTGTCGTAAAGCTCCAACCAAATACGAAGAAACTCTCTGTCGATAAGATGAGGACGTCCAAACGTGGAAATAGCCTCCAGGTCTTCAGAGGTCTTGTTCGTAGTCTTTAGCAAATTATCACAAAGTATTTCAAACACCTCCTCGCCAATGAAAATATCCGTAATCGGATAAGTAACAGGAGCACGATGCTATGCTGGTCCTGACGAGTCTGGAGATTTTCTCATCAGGGTCGCGCAGCAACCCCAAGTCGGCATAGTGCTGCAGTTCTTGTTCTCAACCAAGATACCCACAACCTCCTCAAAAAGCTCACCAGTCTCACGCCCTGCCTCCGTAACCGAATCAATTGACATCGTGCAAAAACTACAATCCAAGAACTGAGCACAAGAAGAAAGGGTTTGCTTTCGGGTTTTGTTCATGATGGTATGAAATCACCTTAATCTTTGGGGAGAGAAACACCTGAATCGGCGTTCACGTTCTTGAAAAAAAAAATCGCTGCTTTACCTTTACTACAGCGAACTGAGCTATCGTTGCTGTCGACTCTAATAGCGTTTCTATGTTTGAGTGTAATATTCGTACCGCATATCTGTTTCATCATTGCTTAAAGCACGTGAATGCAACAATAGATCGACAAGGAACAAAGTACTGGGACATCAGAATTTCTCTATATCAAACGAAGTGGAGTCTATTAAAAACGAGGCGTCTCACTATTGGGTGCAGGGGAAATCCCCCGAATAATCTGGCTCGTTAATCCAAATCAGGAAACGAACCAAACTCTCAAGTTCTTGGAAATCTCTTGGACGGTGTTGAATCCAAACTTTCGTATTTATTCCGTTTCGATAGAAAGCTGAAATCATGTTGTACATGCATTCTCTATATTCTTGCGTATGACGACGCTGCGCAATGATCGGTTTTAGAGTTGCAATTGTTTTTGTAAAATTAAAAAAAGACTACAATCAACCTCGAAAGTTATTAAAAAGTCAATGCGAATAATTAGTGTGTGATCCGTCTTTAGCTAGAATTCGGGCTGTTTTAGAACAGCCGTATTTTGGTTTTAAATTCATGACAGTATTTTAAAATGTAGTTGTTTGAACATATCGTTGTACGTTGTAAATCATGATTTCTATAATTTTTTCTAACAAGACAGGATAATGAAGAATACCGTGGGATTATACGAGAGCACAGAAAGAATCACCGTATATCAATTCTAGAATCACCAGACTACCGCAATGATTTAGAGAGAACAGCTAAGTCACAAAAGAAACAGACGAAACGTAGGTGATCTAAGACATGGAATCATAACCGAGTAGCAAGCTATGCAAGTTTTTATTGCAAAAGCCAAAGTTCCATATTGGAGAGAGAAGGTATATATATACCTCGCAACAGAAGAGAACAGACAAACAGCAGCAAAGAGTTAGATAGTCAGTCATGAGAGAGCCTTCCGTGTCTCCTCATAGACCAGGTATGAGGTTGCTACAGCTGGAAGTGTTTTAAGCAAATTGGGAAACAGGCCACGGTAAAGACCTCGCGGTCCCTGCTGCGTCAGAGTCTTGCGAAAACAGTCAAGCGGGCCGTTATACACAACAGGCATGCTTTTATTCATACCCTGGGCCTGCAATTTAGTACGAATGAGCTGCAAGGGGTAGGCCACGGTAGCTCCAATTGTTGACGAAGTCGCACCAAACAAAAGCAAGGTTAATGCGCCTGGCCCATCAACCTCATGTGGGTGAGAACGAATCCATGTTTCTTTCAGCGTCATAAAAACCATAAGATCAATACCAGCGTACGGAGCTACGCCAGCGAGAGATGCGCCAAGTCCACGATAAAGAGCACGAGGCCCCTCGTATCGAATAGTGCGGTTCAGGCAATGGAAAATACCTCTGTATTCGCCTTTTGCAGCGACTGCTAATCGCGTCTTTGCAATCTCTAATGGGTAAATCAGTGTCTGACTTGTAATACCAGCACCAGCTCCCGCCAGAAAACGTTCGTGCACTGCAATGTTACTTGGATCCTCTGCAATCTCATTCTTAAGTTTCTCGTATGTGAAAAACTTCATAGCTGATTCAGGGATGATCTTGACAACATTTGACCCATTGCCACGGTAAAACGCCACGAAACCACCTTCCGCGTAAATTGAACGCAAACCTTGGCCTACAGTTTGGCCCGAAACATTGCCAGTCATCATAAGAACCTTCAGGCGATCAAGAGGAGCCGTCAGTGTTCTTGAAACTGCACCAGCGACACCGCCAGCAATAAAATTAATCAAATAGGCGGGCTTTCCACCTTCCACCTCGTCAGGGACACCAAAGTCCTCACCAAGGCCGAGATCAACGGAGGAGTCCTTTGCCCAAGAATCAAATACATGGCGCAAGGAGCTCCCTGGTAGAAGAAGTAGAAACTTCCGAAATTCGCCAAAGCGCACATCACTTGTTGGCACACGACTCATGCGCCGCACGATCTTATCAATTTGATCATCTGATGCTTTCAAATGCAAATGATGCAAGGAACTTTTCAAATCTGCAGGCTCAATATGACCATCTTGATTTCTATCGATGAACACAAAGGCCTCTTGGAGTTCTGCCTCTTTATATGCAGCATAGGCCTTAAATTCAGCTGCGCTCCTGTTTATTAAATCCAATGTAATCAATCAAAACGAGAAGAGAGTTAGTTAGCCAGGTTTCTGTGTCTGTGCTGAACTATACAGTTGGCCAAAGACGACGCCTCACAAGAAGCAGCCAAAGCAGTTGACCAACAGAGTAGGTTTAAAACTTGCTCAAACGAAAGAGAGACAAGTTTGTATGCCGTGACAAAGGAGACTATTTGCATAAGAAATACCGCAGTAGCTGTAGAGTTTCCTCGCCTTCCGCTACCGGCCGCTTCAAAATATTCTGAGTATCTTATGATCCACCTAAAAACCTCGCTCACCCCATAACTTTAAACTTACACATGCTTAGTTCGACCTTGACCAGGTCGCACAAAGATCTCGTCCAATATTTCTGTCGAGCAAGGCAGGCCAAGAGCTCCCAAACCCACAGCGACCTCATCCCTTGACAAGAACTCTAACGTTCCCAACACACAAATGGGCATTATATCAAACAAGGACACAAATGTATTGTTTCAACCATCAGTAGATTATCCACAACATCCCGGACCCACATCAATAACAAAATAACACAGTGAAGTGCAATTATTGCGAGCAGACAGCATCACTGCATACAGTTAGTCTCCCTTTCCGTAAAGCACTACGCTCACCATAAATCAATCCTTCACTTTGTGCTATCACTTTCGCATGCTGTCTTTTGGCTTGACAGAATGGTCTTTGGATAACCAGCACCGTGAGATGGTTATGACCCCAAGGCTATGGGTATAAAATCATCATAATCTCAGCGAGCACGGTCCCGCCACTATCAGGAGAAAAGTAACCTACCGTCGTGATCTCTGTCGAGCCTCTGAAAAAGCTTGACCAGCTCAGCCTCAGTCATCTCCGCATCAACCTCGGCTTCGTCCATATCTGCTGCATACGAGTGCGCCAGAAGCACTGTACCTCTGGCAGCAGCGTCTCCGCAAAAGAGTGCTTCTTGTGGCACCAGCGAGAGTGCAGGCGCCAATGACCCAAGAGGCACCGCCTTCGCGGACGGGACCCTGCTCAGGTCCGCCATGTCCAACCCGCACGCTCTGGCCGCGCCTAAAACCAATCCCAAAGTCTCTGCAACCAGAAGGGAGGTAGGAAGGTAGGTAGGTACCTATCGATTTGTCGCGCTGTTCTTCACAGGCCTTCTCCAAGTTCATTCATTCATTCATTCATTCATTCACTCACTCACTCATTCCTCAACCAAAAAAGAAAAACAATATTCTCTCATACTATACATACACTCAGACAACCAATACATTACAAATTGTCCCGCACAATCTCATACGAGAATATCCCCCTCTCCCGCGGTTAACGGAAACTTGCAGTTACTCGTAGTAACATACTTGCGCATGCGACGCTTTGATATGGAAGACCATCGCACCGTTATTTTCTTGTATTCAACGCTGAGCGGCAATGGGGGCGATGTAGTAGTACCTTCCATGGTGAGTATTGCGTAGGTGGAGGCTAAGACCTTTTAACAGTTTTGCTTTATACGTGGAGAAATAGAAAAGAAAATATGAGAAGTGAGGGCATGGGAATAATGGATGACAAGTGGTACGAAGAAGGCCAATCCTCGCGCCACTCGCTCGCGATGAGACCTTCATGCTAAGATATGATCGCAGTGGGCTGCATAAGCCACGACTGTACATCAGAGCTCTCGTGGGCCCACTGGCTTATCTCGGGAAAAGTCTCGCGTATCAAATGCAGAGGCTGTCCCAGCCAACCATCGTTCGCACTTTTCTCCATCTGTGTTCAGTATAGGAGGTAGAGGAAAGAAAACTGCGATGAAGAGAAGAAAGCATTTCGGCCATGATCACTCAACAGTTATTTGATGGAAAGCACACGGGAATTGAGGTGCTCATAAGATAGGATTCTTTGGCTTTGATAGTATGTGGGAACCTCAAGTGAGTAGTCGGTGCTGGGTTTCTAGCTGCTAGGTACCTACGAGCCGAGGCTGTCAAGAATTTGAGATAGAGGCTTTTATTACGGCTGGCCACTCCAATGGCCATTTGGTGCTACAAATTTATGACTAAAAGAACAGCCTGGCAGCTTTGAGTGGCCTCTGCAAGTTGCCAAAGCCCTTCATGTGTATCAACTCCAGCCTCAAGCACAGCATTATAAGATAAAACCCCGCAACGAAGGCGCTGGCCTTAGTCCGCGCATGTGTGTTCCCTGGAGTTCTTTGGAGAGCCTGAAAAGCGGGTTTCTCAACAGGACCATGAGGAGTCGCGGTTGACTACTGATTAGATATGGAGAATTAACCGTGCTAGCTAGTAGCTAGTAGCACCCAAAATAGTAGCAGAGGATCATGGTCCATTCCTTATTTTGCTTCACAAAACTCTACGTATGAGCAATTACCGGTCAGTCCATGCTATCGCACTTATTACTCGGCCCATTCATGACCAGGCTTGAGGCATGAAAGCAAGCAAGCACTACTAGGTAGGTAGCCGCTTAGTCACATGTGGCCTTGTTTTTTTGTTTTTTTGAGGGTGATTACTGCACGAACCTTAGGTCTGCTTAGAATTATGACAGTTACGTGCGTGACCGGCGGGCTTCTTCGATAGTCGCCGAATGACAACGACTCCGCCGCCAACGTCGCAGATTAGTCCGAACAAGCCACTCGAAGACGATCGCTAGTAGGTGCTTAGTGTCCGACTGAAGAGTCAGTGTTATGTACGCTAAAACTATCACTGACTGGCACATGCATTATCAATACTTCTTGTACCTATACGTACTATGTTTTTTTACTTGAGTTTGTAAAAGGAAGGGTTTATAGGGCTGGTAAGAGAGGCACTCGCAGCAGCACTCCCATTAGTCGAGGTATTAGTTTAAAACCTTTCTGCAAGTTGGGTCAAAACTCAAGCCAAAACAATCACTCGCTACTTGCGCGGGCAGTAGTATTACTGTCGCTTTTCTATACTACCTTATGATATGTGTTGACTTGAGTTTCGTCCAAGTTTTAGAGAAGTATGACACGGTACGTCGTGAGAGCGATTCTACGTCCAAAGACGAGTCTGAGACCACTCATTCGATTCCTGTGAGCGTCTCTCTAGAGAGAAAGTAGTAGGTACCAGGTGCCTACTACTGACTATAGCTACCAGGAACCGACTGCATCATCAAGCGATGCTTTGCTCGACTGTGCTTTCCTTGGTTTGCCCACCACAGTTTCAGGTCGTGAATCTTTTGGGTGGTGCTCAAGACGAGGTATAGTTATCTCATTTGATTCGCCTGGTTGGCTGGCTGGCTGGCTGGCTGGCTGGCTAGCTGGTCTAGATCGATTGGAGGGAATGAGTGATGCAAATTAAGACAGACTGACTTACCTGCCGTGAAGTTTTGCGTAGGTACGTAGGCACAAGCGGTGATGGACCACTGATGTTTGTTCAAAGTTTTAAGGAACAGAATGCGCAAGAAGTGCGTATGACGACAACATTTCCTCGCTCATTTAGATTGGACTTTTGTGATTTAATAGTGATGGTGACGATTATCCGATTAACAATTCTATTGGATGGTACGATGAATAGTTTCAGGAGCGAAAATAAGGCGTCCAAGGAATTCGCCAAGGAAACGCCGAAGCCAAATAGCATAAGTTTAAAATTCTGTGAGCGCAGACTCTTGCGTAAGGACTTGAGAGGAGAAACTGCTTCCTGTGCCTCGGATATATGCTTCCATGTCTGCTTCTGCCTGTTTCCTGTTATCTTCAAGTTGTAAAATTAGAATCAAATGCTGTATCAATATGACGTCATTGGTCCTTCACTCGTGCAGCGCCGTAGGCTTTGTACATTCTCCCAGGCAACACTCGAAGAGCTTTCGTCTGTGAAATCAGAACTCATGAATGGCTGCCTACGTCATTAACAAGGTTAACAAGATGCCGCTTTCCCAATTTAAGGTGTTACCCTTTCATCACTTTGTCGCGAAGAGTCATTCCTAGGTACCTGCTCAGTAAATGCTCGCCATCGGTCTGAGCAGCCGCTGAGTAGCTCCAGCAGCATGACAGCACTCTCACTAGTCAGAGATCATCACTTTACAACTTTCAATTAAAACTTGGGTTAAAACGCTAGCCAAAGCAATCACTAATTGGCACAATAGCACAGCAGCACAGCACAGCACAGCAACGTACCTAATCGCCATGTATCAACACACGTTCGATCATTCAAGCCTTCACCTTACCCTTGTCATCAATGAAGGGAAGGTTGCGCCCTCCCATCCCAGGCATATACTACTTACTCTACTTCTTCCATCCAGCTAAATGTCTTCACAAAGCTCATCTCCAAAACCTCCTGACTATTGTGATTCATTCCTAATCCCTCATCATTAGAAACACCTTTTCCAATCAACAAAAACCCTGGCAATCTTGGCGCTCTCACCACTAATTATATATCTATTTATAACCTTCCCTAGCCATACGAGCCCCAAGCTTCTGCGCAAGCGGCAGACCATGCTGGTCCCATCACCCAGTCACCACCTTGAAGCACGCGATCTTTCACCAGCAAACAGCGATCCGCAAACAAGCTGCCAACCTTAACTCAGTTATCACTCCTTCCGATACCTCTTCCACGCGCTGCGGGGGGTTCGGGGAACCCGCCCCCGTTTCCACAGCCTTTTCCGCAGCACACTGTCTCCCCTGACCGTGTGTACCGCTCCCTGAAAACGCCAAGATGCTCGCCACTTCTGCGGGGCTTTCCAAATCTTCAAGTTTGATTGAGCTCGAGCTCGAGCTCGAGACGGAGACCCCGCGGCCTCCATCGAACGGGCTGTCGCCGGCGGCGCCCTGACGACGCCTCGAAGCTTCGCGGCCCGGTTTCCGCCAGCCCTCGCGCTTTTTCGAAAGCTTCGCGCCGCTGTGAAGTCCCTGTGAAACGGTCCCGCGGAGCCTGCTCTTTGAATAGGCAGGCGACGTCGTCGCTGGCTGACGTCAGACGCCCAAAGGCCACGATTGCGCACGCAGTCCGCTCCGGCGCAGGCAGAGCCCTCTGAGGCCGGCGGCAAGGACGCTGAGGGGGGGACCGCAGAGCGAGCTAGCGAGCTAGCTTCAGGCGGGATCCCGCTGCATCGACTTGAGCTGTTTGCTTTCTTCGCTTCTTTGGCGGATTTTGCTTGTTTTCAGAATCTTGGGCTGTGGACCATATTGACGCCTTTCATTTCTTCTTCTTACTATTTTAGTAATAAATGAAGATGGAAAAAAAAAAAAAAAAAAAGTGCACAGATATACGTATATATGTATACGTATATATATATATATATATATATATATATATATATATATATATATATATATATATGTGTGTGTTTTAGTTTTGTTTAGAACGTTTATTTCAGCGAAGGGGATGCTAAGCATGGCTATTGTTTGCGGTAGGTAGGGGATCCTGTCGTGTTTTACTACTACATTCTGAAAAACTCTTTGGAGCGAGAAGAAGAACTCGAGTATTTTCAAGGTCGGCTGGGATTGATTGTTCTTTCCCTCATTTCTTCCCTTCTTTCAAGATTCAAGAGCAGGAGCAGGTGGAGGCCGGTCTCCTCGTGTGGCAGGCAGCAGCAGGGTGTGGAGAAGATGCAGGCGCCTGCTGCGAACTTGTCCTCGAGAGATTGATTGCCGTGGCGGCCTGAGTTTTCGCCTAAGCTAAAAGATGTTAGTTAACTTATCGCTGACCAGTGAGAGTATTCCTGCTGCTTCATTCATACATACATTCATACATACATAATACTGTGCCATAGTTCTCACCAATCAACTCATCAATTCCCGAGTGCGAAGTACGTGGACAAAGTGTATTGTGTATGGGTATGCGCAGAACGTAACAAACACTCATTCATTGTTTCATTGATTCATTGATTGATTGATTCATTCATTCATTCATTGATTGATTGATTCATTCATTGATTCATTCATTCATTCATTCATTGATTCATTCATTCATTCATTCATTCTTTCATTGATTAATTCATTCTTTCATTGATTCATTCATTCTTTCATTCTTTCATTCATTCATTCATTCATTCATTCATTCATTCATTCATTCATTGATTCATTGTTTCATGATTGATTGATTGATTCATTCATTCTTTCATTCAGTCTTTCACTTACAAGAACCATTGCACGAACGACTACGTAGTGATCTTTGAACAGCAGCGCTCTTCTGCATGTGGCAATCAGAGGCACCCACATCCATCATAAGTACTGCAACGCACACCAATGCCCGCACTAGCTTGCAGCAAAACACACGCAAGCTCTGACAGCGAGTGGACTGCGGCAACGCTCGAGTCAACCCGCGGCGATTCCGCATGCCTTTCCCAAGTTTCAAAGCGCTCGGCTTTGCACTCCATTCCATTGCATTGCATTGCATTGCATTGCATTGCATTGCATTGCATTGCATTGCATTGCATTGCATTGCATTGCATTGCATTGCATTGCATTGCATTGCATTGCATTCATTGCATTGCTTTCTCTTAAAGTGTAATTCGACGACTAGTAGTCGCTACCTAGCTACTAAGCGAAGGTCTGCCCTTTATGACGTGGTGGCGCAAGAGGCCGGTTGAATGAAACAGTATTTGGCCACAGGCCTGCGCTGTATCTGGCTGGTGTGCGAGGCTGCTTGTAAACAAGGGGCTGCTCTGATGGCGGAAAGATGGGTCGATTTCAACAAGGCTTTACGAATTGATTGCGCTCTGCTTTTCCCAGCTTCTTGAGATACATACATTCCTTGTTTTTAATTGATCTTGTTATTTTTATTGTTATTTCTATTTTGTTGAATACGCCGCATAGTTGAAATAAATAATTAATTCAGGATTAATCATTATAGGCTCTTTCTCAGTGCCGCGGAAAGTTCTTATTCGTGGCAGAGAGCGCTTGCTTCTGGCCTGCACAACCAACAACGTAGCGGGGCCGGCATTTTCCCGGATGGCCTGTGCAAATTAGGTTGGGTGCGGCTTGCTTTCGACCTTGGCTTTCCACACGAGTTGGTTGTCTGTGGCTCTGGCTAGAGAATCAATGCCCTGGGTACGTGCTCGCTCGAGTCATTACTTAATTTTGACATACAACACACACTAAACAATCAAACAAACAAACACACACTAAACAAACAAATAAACAAATAAACAAACAGATAGAGAATTAGAGTTGTTGAGTTGTTGGCTTTTTCCCCTTTTCCTTTTTCTTTCCTTTTTCTTTTCTTTTTTTTTTTTTTTGTTTTGTTTTTCTTCTTCAAGAAACACAGCGACAGGAAATCCTGTCTTTCTTTTCTGGCTTCGCGATGAGCTTTGCGCTCAGTTCATGCGTAGGTAGCAGCAATGCACGTTCAGGCTGCGGCTCTTCCCCTCTGCCGCTGTCCTGGCTGACCATGGTGTATGTGTACGCATCGCGCATCTGCTCGCTCGAAGAACTAGCTTCAACCAGGATGGTGATGTGATGGTCACGGAGGTGGTTAGTTTGGCGAATGCGCAGACGTAATACCGTGGCGAATGTAGAAAGTAATTTCTTTCTTTCTTCCTCTCTCTCTCTCTCTCTCTCTCTCTCTCTTAGATACCGTGATACTAATGCGTAGTATTCTTATTTTATGTTCCACCTTTAGCAATGATGTATATATTTATTTTAAAAAAAAATTAAAAAATATTGTAAAGGCAACATACTTGCTGCAAAATGAAAATAAGCTCGTTGGGTATTGTTTGTTTGTTTGTTTGTTTGTTTGTTTGTTTGTTTGTTTGTTTGTTTGCAAAAGCAAGTGCGCTTTCCGCTGTGCGCTCAGCTGTGCGCCGGTTTCCACTCGTGTTTGCCTACTGCGTAGTTTTGGTTTGCACCATTTCAGGAGAAATCTCATGAAGATGATACTACCAAGGGATTAGGAGGAATCGTGGATCAAAACGCTGAGACACTTCTAAAGTATTTTCCACTCATTCGATAGCTCAGATAAGAAAAGAAAAAAGAAAAATAGCAATGCGAATGCTTTTACTATTGTTATTATCTAAAGCTGCAAATTGAGCGCAGCAGAGCCCGAACCCGTGAAGTGCAAGACGAACTGCGACTTGTCGTCGAGGCAAGATGGTGCTTGTGGATGCAACGACAGCAGCTATCAACCGACTTTTAGCACTTGCGAAGAGCTGGCTGTCAGAGGAGGCCAGCGGCGCAGGCGACGTGGTGGTGGTACTGCAAAAGGACCAAGAACTCGAGGCCACTGCTTTCCTTGCCGACCTTGGGCAGTCCTGCGGCATAAATTGCTCCCCAGGCGCACACAGCAGTGGCGTGAAACTCACAGTGAACGGCAAAATTGTGGACCAAACGATCTCCGTGAGAGATGGACGTCCCCAGTTCGATAGCGCTTGGCCAGTGGTAGATGGCATGAAAGGTGCAGTCATTTCGCCAGGACCCGAACTCGCGGCAAATCTCGACATGAGTCAATCGTCAAGGCTTCATGGCGCAGCGCTTCGTAAATTAGGCCTCAAACGCGGCAGAAATGAGATCTCGTACTCTTGGCCAAATGCAGGCGGCATGAAGTTACTGGAAGCCAGCATCTTCCTCATGGAGGCAGCAAGTCGTGTTGTTGTGGTTAATCTTGATGGTTTTGTCCAACGCGGAAAACATGGGTGCCTGATCCCCGCCACAACTGTTTGCGAGAGTAGCTCCTGCACCAGGACTCTTCGCCAAATTGCACAAAATGGTTATCATTTTCTTTATGTCTCATCGAGATTCTCTGTAGCCAGAGCCACTGAGATTCGTCGTATTCTTTTTCAAGACCTTGCACTACCAAACATGCCGGTCATTCTTGATCCAACCCGGCCGACCTCAACTAGCCTTGAGGGCGAACCGCGCATGAGCTGCCAGCGCTTTACCGCAGAGGTCCTTCGTGAGCTTCGCGCAGCGCATGGTCACAATCCGTTTGTTGCTCTTTTCACAACTCCTCAGGATCGCCACCTTGATCAGCAAGCTGTTGCAGCGCCCAGATCAAGATCATACTTTCCCGATGCAGATTCGCCCTCTGGTTGGGCAAGCGGAATTGCAGCTTCTCCTTTGGAGACTGAGGTCATCGAACTAGCCTTTCCAAAACTTAATTCCAAGGCTTGCTTTGGTTTTGTTGACTATAGTAACCCTATTTATTACTCTTCATAATTTATCAATCTCTGTTGTTTCTCTCTCCTCAGTTTATCCAGTATTTGAATTGCCCTCTCTTCTTTCTGAAAAAACAAATAACAATAACAAAATAATATGACTCTACATTTGATATGTTGTACCTGGAGCTGAGAACCAGACGAAGGTGCCGTCAACAAATAAGCCAGCCTCCCTCTCGCCAGAGCGCGAACAAGAAAACATCATTATATAACATATGTTCCAAATATTTACTTAATCATATTTTAACAGTTTCTTTCTTGTTCGGTTCATTTACCTTACAACTGCCTACGGAGCCTGCGGCTTTTGCTTAAACTTCTCTCGTAGATGAGCTAGCGCAGGACCTGTGTAGCGGTGGGCCCGCATAACCTCAACAAACTCATTAGGCGTGATTATGTGCTCACCATCTTCATTCTCTTCGCCTGTCATTTTGAACATACGGCGAACTGTACGAGGATCTGCCTGAGGATCCACTACAAGTACCAACACTTCCCACTCGTCCATATCTAGAATTCCATCACCATTAATATCACCAGACTTGAAAATTTCACACAGAGTATCATATTCGCTAAGCTCAAAAGCATGCCAAGCTTTCATCACAACGTTGATTACAGCTTCTAGTGCAATACACTCGGTTACCTTCACTCCGAATGATCGCAACTTGAGACTAGCAGCAGCTTGTGCAGTGGCGCTTTGCCGACCATGCATCATTGATAGTACCTCCGTGGCAAGTCGATTATTAGGCATGAGTAATTTTGTCTGAACGATATTTCTCATTCCTACTGACCCACTTTGGGAAGGCTTGGTATTCTCTGTGCTGTGTGCAGGATTGTCTTCATTGATCTCGTCGCTCTCTGTATCAAGATTACTGTTTATTTCAACATGAGGTATGACAATGGTCGGAGACTCACTTAATTCCTCAGTGTCAATAAATGATTGCTTCGACTTACACTCCTCAAGATCACTTGAATGTAGTTTAGCCCAAAGCCGATTTGACTCCTTTTCGCCCATCATAGAGCTGTCTTCCACACTAAATCTCTGAAGTTCCTTTATTCGATCGTGTACAGCTTCTCGATCTTGCACATCATACCAAAACATTGGAGCGATGTTTTGTACAGCGTCTAATGCTTGCGTTAAAGGTAACAGTGTCACCCCGGTACTTGAAGTATCAACACTCTCCCCTACATCCTCATTTGGCACAAGGCTAGTAAGTAAAGTCATGAAAAAACTTTCTGCTTGCGGATTAAACTTTTCGGGCTCCACTGCGCCTGTGAGAACCCCAAACCAGTGCACAAACGAATCTTCGGGGGAATAATTACGAACGGAAGCTGTGAAACCAGCGAGCGTTCGCTTTGTTGAAGTCACATCTTCCTCCTTACTTAGAAAGTGGTCATACACAACTTCGGATAAAGGCTCCCGGCTATGTCCCGCACGATCATCTATATAATCAGCATCTACCTTTTCTTGGAGAATATCTGCAATTTTATGCTGCAGTCCCTTCAAAGTCCAAGCATCTGCACGTGCTTTTCGCTTTCCAACGATTTCCATCAAAGACCGAGCTCGCGCATGACCTGATGCGTTTACAGCTTGAATAGGGTCTGTTTGTATGGATTCTGGAGTGCAAGAGCCTTGATAAGCTGCCAGATTCCGTAGCCCCAGGCGAGCAAGACGAGGCTCATTGGTCAAGAGAATATTTGGATACGCCTTGAAAACCTCATCTTCCACAATCAAATCTGGAGCTTGAGCTAACGCCGAGGCCAAACTATCCCCGTGCCCTGCTACATGGAAAGCAATATCTTTCGTGCATAGCCGCACAAGCCCATCGATCAGAGCCGGGGAACTCTTGCAAAGGCTCGGCAAAAGAAAGTTATGATTACATAAAATCCGAGCCGTGACGTCCAGATTTTCTTCAATAAACCTCACGAGCCACGATGGGTTTCCTGCTGTAATACGCCCTAGCAGCTTACTTCGGGATTCTAGGGCTTGTGCAAGAGTAGATTGACTATAATCGATGATCGTACCAACAATTTTTGCGCTGGATTCGGCCATTGTCTCTAAGAGGTCTTCTCCAGTTGATGGAGACTCAAGGATATCGCGTAGACTTTGTCGGCTTCGAAGTAAAGTAGTTTCCAAAAACTCTGGGGTGAAGTCAACCACCTGTGATAAAATGTCTTCCATGACGGTGCGATGACGTGCATACATGACCTGGGCAGCATCATTAGTACCGAGCCAAACGCTATAAATTTTGAGAAATTTTCCGGCAAGATCTGCGCGCTTTTGAATAATAGTGCTCAGAAGCTCGGATGAAAGCCAAAGCATGTCGCATAGCTCGTCCCAGTGCAACTCCCAGAATGATATTCGCCTCGTTAAGGATCGTGCGTCTAGTATCAAAACGCGCTCAAGAACTTGATCTTTCTCCAAAGCTATTTTTGCGACCGATATACCATCAGGCCGCCTCAAAGCAGAGCAAACTACTGAAGCGGCATCTTGGGCTGTGCAATGGTCTTCTACAATCAGGTGTATTGCATCTCGAATTAATTCTGGTCGTAGTAATTCAAACATTGCAACAACAGTGAACTCGTCAACTGGAACGTGTCCAGCACGAAAGAGCTCTAAAACAATATCTGTACGCTCCTCTTCACAAGGTATGACCCGGGCAAGGGTATGCTGCAACGCATCGATAGCAGTCGTTCTTGCATCATGTCTAGAGTCTGAGCTTATACTTTGATGGGGATTTTTTTGTAACTCTTCGATTAATAAATCTTGTTGACTAACCTGGGCTTTCAATGCTGTGACTTCTGCGCGCAGAGCTTCGTTCTCCTTTGCTAAACGTCTACTAACTGAAAAATGCGCTTCCCCTGAATCATCCGTTGTATAGACTGCCGATGTAAGGATTTGCCCAGTGACTTCAAGCGCACCTGCAACGAGATCGTCTTCAATAACATCTCCTAGGGTTTTCAGCAAACTCAGAACTTTTCTCGTTGAATCGTCATGAGGAAGTTCAATTGGTTTAGCGCTATATACTTCCTGCAACAATACTGACATGTCAAGGTGTTTTGCGACATTATCCCATACTACTGCGGATCCACCGGATTGGTTCATACTGATAGTATCCCAGCCAAAAGCCAATGTATTTCTGTCTTCCTCAAGGAAACTGTTGTTATCGTCATTCTGGTTGTCTGGCTTCGACACACTCTTGCCATTTGGTTGCATCTGAACGGACTCGGCTCTTAGAAAAGGCTCCAGAACTTTAGTCCGATGGGCAGGCGTCTGCTCATTGAGAGTTTTCAGACGCTCCCGTTTCATTTCATAGGATGGTTTACCTTTAGGGTGTTTTACTCGGTGTTTGAAGGCTAAAACTGCAGACTGCAAAGCGATGTTTTGGCGTAAACCGCGAACCTTACAAAATCCCTGGCCGAGCTTTGATGAGTATGGAAAAGCGATCGTTCCTTCTGACTGGTTTATAACATGTTTGTTGGAGTAGTTGCTCTGTTCTAAGCGGTGATCACTATTTACATCTACTAGAACAAGCTCCGAACCCTGCACCGAACCAGTCGCTCTGATTGAACGATTAGGTGGTAAAATTGGTGCACGTTCTTCAGCTGTAGCTGCAAATCGAAGTAGGGGCTCGTCCTGTACGAGGCTTTTGTACTGCAGGGCGGTAGATAGTGTCTTTGTGTTTTGTATAGTGTCATTTGCTGGACTTCGATTGTTCTCGCTGGGGAACTCATCCTCATTTGAAATAGGTTTAAGTGTCTCTCGAATGACAACGCCAATATACGGCTCTGGTAATTGTTTACATGCCATGTTACCTTCTCCCTCCTCTTCCTCTCCCTCCTCCTCCTCTTTGAGTGTCTGAGAAAGTCCAACATGTCGTACTACTGGCACTGTGGGAGCATCTACCTCATCTCCAGCATCGTCGCATGTCATCCACCAGGGCTGCATACCCTCTTTACTACATGCGTTCGGGCGACTCTGTGGTGCTGTACATGGTCGCTTTCTACGAGTTGAAGGTCTTGCACTAGCTGGCCGCTGTGGTCGCATATTAATATCAGTCAATTTCCGCCTCCTGGAGGGCAAGAAGTCAAACAAAAGAAGTGGTTAAGAGGTTTTGAAGCTGCGTGCCCAGCGGCACTTCACCAATCCAACATTTAAATTCGACTGAGTCCACCCGAACGGTCGCAATTACTCTCCAATACTGTCATGTTAAAGTAAGGTTTGAGGAATCTATTAACCTTGTTGCGCGTAGATGATCTCACCTATCCGTTCGTGAAGGTGTGTACTTTGTCGATTTTCGTCACAAAGGACCTTAACGTGCTTAGTACTGCTCTAGGCCTGGGTTTCAGGACTCATGATAGATCTAAAATCACGAGTAAGATCCCTATTCCTTGCAATTTGGGGTAAAAATCTCAAGTCAAAGGAAAGCATGCAAGGATTCAATATCGAATTACAATAAGTTCCTTAAGGAAAAGGAAAGGCAAAAGTTTCAAATAAGGAACAAAAAGGTTCTGTCTGGTTATGAGATAAATATTCTTCTGCGAGAATGGTATAGAAAGCAATGTCTGTATAGAGATTTAACTTGAATTAACCTACAAAGAGGTTTTTAGAGAGTCTTTGCTAGAACACAAACTAACGTTCAATCGAAGAACAGAAACAAGATATCTCATTGTATTTTTGAAAAAGGCGTTTGACTATGGAGGTTCTGGGTTGGTATCGGCATTGGGTTTACAGGCTAGTACTGAAAGTGACAAAGCGAAGCTTAGATTGTTCATATCAATCTTATATAACAATAACCGCATTTTCACTTAGTTCAGCTATGGACGGTTGGTTTTGGCTTCAAGAAATAAACTCGAATCTACTGCTTATGTTGATATGATGTTGCCGAAGACTCCGTATTGTTTATTAAGCGAGGTAAAATAGACTTTTGAAAGCGCATTGGTGGTTTCCGATCCAAAGCGTCCTTGTGGACTTTGATGACAGCCTCAGCGACCTTCTCGGAAGTAGGAAGAGCTCGAGCATGCGATACGAGATTGACGAAGCAATCCGGTCGAGCAAGACTTACTCTAATATTCCGTAAGCAATACACTGCGACGCCGAAAAATGAAGTAAGCACAATGTCAATAAGGCTATAATCGACCGTATGAATAATTGAAACAGATACATAAATGGGATTGACCGTATCTAGCTTCATAAAGAACATATTGAGCAAAATAACCACTAATGCAAGCATGGAAGGGACATTGGCTAAAGCTCGCGCTCTTCCTGAGAGAATTCGTCGAGGAAAAGCATCTATACAACTTTTAAAACATTGAAAAATTGCGAACGAAAATATGCTAACCCTCGTATATGGATTTGTCGCCATGATCGCCCAACATATTGCCCCCGTCCAAAGTGATATGTTGTAAAAAATTACTGACCAGGTTCTCGACACCTGCTGAAAAAGAGTGGTACTGTATAAAGAAACCCATACCAACAAAATCGGCATCAAGAAGCAGGGCGTAAAAATACCAAACTTTGTATATGGTTCGAAGCAACTTGCTACAAAGCAGCAAATTCCAGCAATATATAGCAGTAAAGTCAGATAAAGCGCCCACCTTTTGCGACAAAAGCGCTCGCATCGTGCCGTCCATTTATAGCCAAAAATCGCATAGCCAATTACAATCCAATCTTGAATCTCATATGCAGGGCTCATAGGAAAAACAATTCTGGTCCTTCCGGCATCAAGCGCTGTAGCAACTGATTCAGACCGCAGAACTGAGTTCATACTAACGCCTCCGATTTTTTCAAGGACCTGGCGCCCAACAAGAAGGTCATGGGCACTATTTTTCTTTGCTGAATCAGCACCTTCGGCATATACCTGTGCTACGCGAGAAAACCGACGTGTAGCTGACTCATTATACTTTTGGGAAAGTTTGTCTCGACTCAACAATACAGAATGAATTCCAACAAGGTTATCAAGGCCTTCTTGTGTGGTGTTTAATATGTATAGATTAAACCAAAACATTGGTAAACGGTCTTTGTGACTCATGTGGAAGACCAACATATTCTTCCATTGCATGAGAATACAGAAAGATTGAAATCCTAAAAACCGACTCAGAAGGCTCATGCGAACTCCAAGAACCATGAAATAATTGTGATCTGGCTTGATGTAACCCAGTGCAAAGACAGCCCAAAGAACATGTGAATAAACTAAAAGCATTAAGCCAAAGAATCGAACAGCCTGCCTTCTCAACGACGTGGGCCATGCGTCAATAATGGTTAAATTTAAAGAGAATAGCGACGCACTCAGCAGTCCTAATCGAATGGCATAACTGTTAAACATCGCCAAAAGCGTTACGATAGAGCCAAGCACGTTAAACATAGCGTATTGAAGTTCAATTTGAGCTAATGCATGGTAGAGCATCTTCGGGTTTATTAAAAGAGAGATGAAAATCTGCAGTGCAATGTTCATTACTCCAACAATTGAATACTGTGTTGAGTGGCGCAAATCATATATGGTTGCAGCAGTTGTAAAAAGGTATGCCAGCGCCATTGTAATCATATATTTTCTTTGTCGAACAACACTCCAAATAGTGTTTGAGGCCGAGGTTCCAACCAGTATTTGGGCAAAAGTGTACCGAGAAGAAAAGATAAAGGGTTCTTCATTGGCAACTACAACACGAATATGTCGAAGAATCGGTTTGTCTCTAAGTGGAAAACTTCCTAAGGTACTTTCATCTGATTTTTCTTCATCGGCATTCGAGGTTTCATTAGCTAATGTGCCCGGTATGATCGCTTCAGTGGATGCTTTAGCAGCTGCAATATTAAGAGGTTGTCCTGCTGAGCTTGCCGTTGACTCCAGGTGATTAAGACATGTAATATTGCTCGTGCCATTAATCCCATCCGCGTTCTCCTCTTTGTCCTCATCATCCTTCAAAGCATCCAGTGTATCAAGTGATGCCATTCTGCAACCAAGCACTTCAGCGTGATTGCGTATAGGTTTTACATTTATTCATTTATAGTGAAGACAATTGGAGGGATTTTGAAGCCAATGCTCTTAAAACAATGGAAACGAAGTAGTCCTGTAAGTTCCCAAACACTTTTGCTCACTAGATTTGCAATACGATACTCTTCATATAGTGATACATATCGTTAAAAAAAATATTCTGGTGTGTGCATTTCAGCGTAGGCCAACTATCTTATAATGTTAGCAAGAGGTGAGTTGCTTACTTACCTAATAGATCTTTATTTGTTTATTTATTTTATACTTGCACGAAGCCAAGTGAAAAAGGATAGCACCAGGTACGTATCATATGCCAATGCCAATGCCCATTTTATTTTATTTTCCTCTCAGTATGACTCTGTAAATGCAATAGAAGACTTCGAAAATACTTCGGAGATTCTCAAAGCTCGTACCATACGATTTCTAAGCGACGGCCTGATATTCGTTCTACAGCTCTTTTTTTTTGAGTCCCCTCATTAGTACTACTAGGTAGTAAGTAGTCTTGTTCGCTGCACTTCCATAAAGTCAAAAATAATATGTCCGTTGGAAGTGCGAGCATCACTTGTTAAGCATTTTAAATGTGGCCTTTTGTATACCATTCGCCAACTTCAGGATGCTGGATCGCGGGTTCAAGATTAATTAGGGCATTCGATTCCATGATAGTAGATCGGGTGATGTATTTTCATGAATCGCTCTCCTACAACAATTGTTCCAAAACACAAAAGTATAGGAAGATGGCTCAGGAATGGCCCTGGAGCTTTTAACCTACCACGACAGGTTTGCCTCAGATTGAATAAAGTCAATATTGTGAGAAAAGGAAGATAAGGGATGGCCATTCCTCTCAAGAATTTCACGAAGTGGATATTGAAAACGAGAATGGCAACCAGACAGAAGGCCTATACTACTGAGAAATATATTGTTTAGGTATTATGTCGCTACTGAAAACTTATAAAGACAAAGAGACTCAGAGACTCTTGGCAGATAGACCCAAGAATTAAGTTAGGAGAAAATATGAAAAGACAAAAATGTAGATGACACCTGGTTATAGCTTACTAATTGTGTCTCGAAAAACTAGACGTACTCCTTCTGCGGCTTCTGAAGTTACTTTAAGCGCTCTTGCATATGCAGAGAGATGAATAAAAATGTTTTCGTTGAACAAAATATTCAGTGCACTCCTGTAGGTATAGCACATTGAAACAAAGGTAACACCAATGACCACAGATGAAAATGTCATTTCCAGCTTAATTATACGTATCGATGCATCTTGCACGGTTAAAAACCTTTGAATAGCAACACCAAAGGTGACAAAAACTGTGCCTGTTAGAGCTGGTAGTATAAAAAAGATTCTTTTTTTCCCAACAATGATACCAACTGGCAGCGCATCAATTAGATTTACACAGCATTGGACAACTGCGAAAAACATTATAAACAGTCTTTGCGGTGTTTGATCAATAATAAGAGCCAGAAAAAAACTTCCGTACAGGTAAAGAAAACACTGGAAAAGAAATGACCACGTGTGTAGAAGCCGCTTTGCTATTTGAATTTGTATGGTCGAAATCCAAATTACAATCACCGGCACTAAGAGTAGGATCGCAATATATCCTAATGAGGCGTATTTTGAATTGAGACATAATAAATACATAACTGCACCAGCAAAATAGCTAATTAGACTTACTATTTTGCCCAGATTGCTGGAACAAATCCTCAGGCAAACCGCGGTGTACCTTTGACCAAAGAGATAATTTCCAACTGAGTTGTTTTGAGGAAATTCAAAAGGGATGAACTCTGGAACGAATATGCGTACCTTTTTTTTTCGTGAAGACTGGCTTTCAATGAAAAGATTTCGTACACTCATTTTTGCTACTGCTAAGAGTGCTCTCTGTCCCGACATCAAGTCTTCGTGAACACTTGAGTTGGGCAATAAATCACCATGCGCTTTGGCAACTTCCGAAAATCTTCGCGTACGGGAAGCATTAATTTTTCTACTTAATGAATCGCGCCTTTGCAACAGATGAAAAATGCCAGCCAAGTTCTTCAGACCTTGGCGAGTGGTAGACGCCGATTGCATTGGAAAACGATAGGTGTATAACCTGTCTTTGTGATGAAATCTCGTTATCCACAAGCTTTTATACATGAGAACAATTGCATAAGAATAGAAGCCTACGAAACGCGCAACCAGATCCACTTCGTATCCCCATATCTTAGTTGTGATAAAATTTTGATCTACGAAGCCAGTCATTACACCAACAAGGAGAGCATGCGTGTAAACCATATAGAAGGGGCTAAATACTAGCGTAGATTTTCGACGTAAAGGTGTAGGCCAAGCATCAATAAGAAGGGCATTCCCAGAAAAAAGTCCAGTATTCACCGCTACAATTTTCAAGTATACATCCTTGAACATGAGTCCTAGCATTAAACTTGCTAAAACAATATTGAAGAAGGCAAATCTAACCTCAAATTGCCTGATGATTCTGAATAGAACATTGACGTTTAAAAGTGCCCAGCTAAAAACTTGTAGAATCAAAGTAGGGATCATTGCAAAAGAAAGGCCAATTCGAAATTTAAAGTCAAGAAATGCAAGAGGTCCAACACTTCCGTAGAAAACTAGCAACAACAATAGGAATGATTTCCGACGGTAAAGGTGCCAGACCCTTCTACCGACTTCGTCTCCGAAAAGGACACTTACGAGACTTTCTCTAAAGTCGTATATATACGGGATTTCAGCAGGAAGAACAACGCAAATTGGAGTTAAGTGTACACGGTTTGTCTCCGACTCAGCTGAACCAATAGATGAGTTTGAATTAGCTTCGTGTATATAATCTGACTCCGGCTGATGACTTGTTTCTTCTGAGGACTCATATGAAGAAAGGTTTAAATGATTGTCTATGACTTGAGGATGATTCTTTGTGTCTGTATCTGTTAGTGCATTCGGTACAGCTGATGATGCCACTATGGATGCTTCTGCCACTTGCGCACTCGCGTCTAAGGGGTTTACCTTCCATGATGATGTCTTCATCAATGTGCGTAGGGTTCCTTGGCGATGCTAGGCCATTCATGTGCTTGCCTCTTGCAGAACCATTCAGCTTCCAGAGCATCAATTCTGTTGCCCTCTGGAAAAGGATAAAGGTCTACAGACGTTTGAAAGTAGAAGAATCATCAATGTATTTGTAAGGTGTGCATTGTGGTCACGCGTTCCTCATAGTAAGGTTTACTTCAAAGATTGTGCAGGGTTCTTATTGCACATCACACTAAAGAAGGTAAAGTATTTCGCTATCGAATTCGTAGCCTACGTATTGGCCTTCCCATGATCCTCTATAAACCCTTATGGAGTGTACAGAAATCATTAAGAAAAGAATTCTAACATTATCTCCTTCTTGCCCTCCACACCAAGAACAAATCAAAATTGGCATTTATAAGCTGAAAGTCCACAACAAAATCAATCGAAGAATCTCTTAGTACCTACAGTGTGGAACCTGTCACTGTTTACTCCAACGACTCTCATGTATACGGCGCCCCTTCGCGCCACACTTAAAACAAAACAAAAACTTTTAATACTTTTCCATTCTTATGATTTTTATTGAGCTTTCTAACCTCCCCTAACCAGCAGAACAGCAACGCCTCGCAAATAACGCTGACTGCTGAGAACAGCTTCATCTGCTTGACCGCGACTCTGCAAGTGCCTGGGTCTCTGCTCCGACTGTCTCTGCCAACTTCAACGGAAAAAAAATCACTGTTCATTAGTACCTACCCATGATTGTTGCAATCAAAATCAAAATCAAAGACCGTGACAGAAACAACTAAAAGAGAGGAAAATAAAATAATATAAAATAAAATAAAATGCGTGCTCCCCCCCGGCGTGCTCAAAGCTGTCCACAAACCAGCGTGTATTTTGGGGTTTGCCGTAGAAAACATATCCATCAAACGCAAGCCACGTTCCAGGCAGTAAAATGACGCCTCCTGATTCCTTATCCTGAGCTACACTTGAATATGTAGGGCCACAACAGCCTCGTCAGCCAGGTGCCTTTGCAACAAAAAATGTAACAACAACGTATTTTTCTTCGTTACGATCACTAAATTATTTGCCCCTGATCAGGTTGCTGTTTAGCTAGCTAGTTACCCAGCACCATCTCCAAGAAGCCTGAGGCCTCCGCCACCCCAAGTTATCCCATGTCGCGAGCAAGTATTTAGAATGGATACCTCCTAGAAGACAGCAAATCATTCTTCTCCAAGAATTTCATCGTCATCCAATCTACAGGTTTTGGTAAAGTTTTAAGCTCAGTGAGTTCCCCATTAGACCAACCTATGACAGCAAAGCAAACCAACCAAATAAAAGCAAACCGATTCAGAACCAAACCAAAGCAGCCTGACGTAAAGCGAGCCGAGCCGAGCCGAGTCGAGTCTAGTCGAATCGATTCGAATCATCCGATCTACTCGCTGAAGAATTTATCGGCAGGAAAACAACTCAACTTACACGCTGTTGATAACGATCTTCTTCAAGTAGCCTGGTTGCAATACAAAACTACTGCGGTCCCCATCTTTATTAGCAAGTAGCGCACACCTTAGCCCTTACCTACTAGTTACTAGTAACTAAACTACTCTTACTACTACTACTATTACTAATACTACTATTATTAATACTACTATGAGCTCTTCTTTCTTTTTACTTCAAAGGAAATAAGCTGAGGCTTGAGTTCCAGCTAGCCATGCACTAAGTACTACTACTACTATAGATACTACTACTACTACTACTACTTCCAGCAGTGCATTACATTGCATTACAACATTTAACATTACAACATTTAACATTTAACATTTAACATTTAACATTTAACATTTAACATTTGACATTTGACAAATTCATCGTCACCAGAATCCGTCTGTTCGTGCGAAGATGAGGCCTTCAGAGCGTGGCTGATTCGCTCTGCTGAAGGTGGATGTCGAAGAAAGCTCGTCTTCGGGAGCGGGGGGTCGAGGTCTCCCCTGCTGTGTGGAAAACGGGCGGTGACGCGATTTGCAGCTGAAGTTGCGGTCGAGCTTGAGGAGGTTGAACCCTCCCCCTCCCTCCCTGTGGTGTCTCGAGAGCCGAAGAACTCTGAAAGAGGAATGCGATGCGACTATCTATCTGCGTTAACTATCGATCCTTGTTTGTCTGTTTGTGTGTCTGTCTTTTACAGTTCGGTACGGCGTGCCTATCTATGCACGCATCTGTCGGTCTGTTGCTCTTCGTGACTCAGCATGAATGAGCCTGGAAACGAGGCCCTGCAGGCGAGGAAGAAGCTGCTGTGGCCGCTGCTTCGGTTTCTCGAAACTTATCTGTTCGTGCTCGACGTGCAGAGGGTCATTAGACCTCGATTGGTGAAATGGTCGAGCAGAAGTGTCATCAATCAAGGTACCGATGTGAAGATGAGATTGATAAGAAATCAATATTCGGAGTAATCAGTACATCAATACATCAATAGATCAATGCATTAATAGATCAATCAAACAATCAATCATAGAAACTAAAAAGTGAATGCAAACTATACTTTCTCTTTTTCTTTTTCTTTTTACTTTTCTTTTCTTTTCTTTTCTTTTTGAGGAGTTGTAGCAGCAGGTAGAACCAGCTTAGTGCTACTTTCTGCGGAATTGCTCCGGCTGGCAGACGAGCAAAAAGGGATCACCGCCGCTGCCGCCGCCGCCGCCGCCAGCAGGACGCCTACCCCTTGGTGCGACACTCGGCTTTGTGAGGCCGGAGGCTGGGTCGTTCTCGCTCGGGTCTGACCCTTTTTCTTGGCTAACTCGTGGAGTTCTTCTGCAGAGTTGCGGGGAAATTGACGTTGGACACCATGGGACACTACGATCAGGCGCGGATCTCGACGACCCCGGTCCTAGCGCCGGTCCGGCTTGTGGCAAACCTCGCATCCGCTCTCTCGTCACTGGCACGTTTGCATATGAAAACGACGCTGTTTTTCTGCGGTCTCACTGTCGATGATTTCAAACTTCCTGCGCGGAATTTGGGTCGTCCATTGCTCGTGGATCTCACAATCCGAGTGGCTATCTACATTGTCCGTCTGCTCAAAATCGTCTTCTACCCCGAAATTATGTTCCGCAGCGTAGCCGTTGCTATTTTATTTCAATCTTTATACCAGGGTGGTGGATATTTCTACAAAAAGTTTCGCGCGAAGGTGCTCACGCTTACAAAATATGGCCGCGATCTCGCACATTTTCGCAAGAAAATGTCTGAGGCACAATCGTACTGCGAATATCGAGCTGCAGAAAAAGAGTTTCTTATCATCCTCGGGTCTGCCCATGAACCTCTTGATGATACACAGAAAAAGATTGTGGCTCAGCTCACGGGTAAAGTGGAGCGATACCGCACTTTCATTCGCAGGAATGATGTTCGCAGATTACAGTTCGAGCTACGGAGCGACTTGCTTCGAAAGCACTTTGGTCACGACCAATTTCATCCTCTTGTGCGCCAGGCAATGCAGCGGTATGTCTCCATCGTCTGCTGTGCATTTGGTCTAATTGCAACCGGCCAAATTCCTGATGCTCTTGAAGATCTTGTGCTTGATGATGACTCGAACGAGAGGCCGCATGTTGATGACGATGGTGCCGCTGATCCTGTAGAGACGCCCGAGATTGAAATGGACGATAATGGCGAAGAGCTCAGCTCTCATATTCGTGCACAATCTCCATTCTCTGAGCAGCCCATGAGCATTGAAGAAAAACTTGCCAGGGCTCGGAACCGCCTCGACTTTTTTGTTGAAACTCGGCACTCTTTTGGGAGGTCAGCCCTCTTGCTATCTGGTGGTGCAAGGATGGGACTCTATCATGTTGGTGTTGTGAAGACTCTCTTGGAGCATCGCTTACTTCCTCGGGTAATTTCAGGAAGTTCGGCAGGCTCTATCATTGCTGCGGTACTCGCGTGTAAGAATGATGATGAAATTCGCGCTCAGCTCTTTGACCCGGAGCAAATGAACCTCCGTTTCTTCGGTCGTTCAGATTCGATTGATGTGGGTTTGCAAGCCATGCTTAAAGGCGAAGAGCCCCCTGATTATATCAAAAACTCGCTGCTGGCAGCTTTTACAAACGAAGAGAATGGCGGTAATGGGCTTCTTGGTACACTCCTGATGCTTCTTCCCCCGCCTTTTCCGTCGTACATTATGATTCTCCGCAAATTGCTGCCCCGATGGATTGACTCCAAGACTCTTTTGGATATTGATGTTTTGAAGACTGCAATCCGCAATATTGTGGGGGATATGACTTTTCAAGAGGCATTTGACCGCACCGGGCGTATTGTAAATATTACCGTCACCCCGCACGGTGGTGATCGTGAAGTGCCTAACCTTCTTAACTACTTGACAGCTCCTTACGTAACCCTATGGTCTGCATCGTGCGCAAGCTGTTGCATTCCTGGTGTTTTCGCACCTGTGACTCTCATGGTGAAAACCTTGGAAGGGAACCCTGGAACCGTACAACCCTGCTGGTTTGCGCTGGATCGATGGATCTCTAGAAAGCGACCTTCCCATGGAACGTCTCTCTGAACTTTTTAATATGAATCATTCGATTTGCTCCCAAGTAAATCCGCATGGAGCCATTCTTGCACCGCATGATCACAATGATCTTGAGGAGCTTTCTTCTTTAGATCGCCGATTCCTTGCAAGCATGGGCCGCCTTACTCAGTTTGCACGAGACCAAAGTCGGAGTTACCTCAAACATGCTGCAAGTCTTGGTCTCAAAAGCACCATCTTTAAGCCATTGCGGGGTTTGATTCCCGTCTTGACTCAAAAATACTCTGGTGATGTCACGATTTTCCCTCGCGTTCGGACGCGCGACTTCTTTACCCTTCTACAAAATCCAACAGAAGAGGAGTACGCCCAGGCAATCAAAGATGGTGAGCGCATCACCTGGCCGAAGTTGCAAAGCATTCGCCGTCGTTGCATGGTTGAGTTCATGCTTGATGACTGTGTACATGCTATGCAGGCGCAGATCGCTCGTTTAGAACGCAAGATGCAGGAGCGTCGCTGCAATAACATGCGTGGTGGTCAGGTGCCTCGTACCGAGAGCTTCATTCGTTCTGTGGCAATCGACCCACCTGGACCACACCGTTTGATTTCGGACAATCACGAAAATTTCTCAACGTCTGCAGGATCCGCCCGAGGCGGACCCAATGTTCGTGATGCCAACGGCATTCCGATGAGTCGGGTTTCTTCATACTCTGTCTTCCGACAGAATAGCTTTGAGCAAGATCTTGACGAAGCCCCAGGCGGCGCTTTTACAAGTGCGCAGAGCCCCCCGCAGAGTTTGGATACCAAGGCGACAAGCAATAACAACTCTGCGAATCAACCCGGAAGTATGATGCGATCTCCTACGAACTTGCAGCTGGAGAGCAAATTGCTTGGGCGAATTCAGTCTGTAAATCAGTTCGAGAATCTTGCGCAAAGGTTCCAGGATGATGCGAGCAGTCTAGGAGACGAGGATGACATCGCAGAAGGTGATGAGGAGCAAGACGAAGAGGAAGGATCAGAACTTTCGGATGGCTTTGGTCATTAAATACAGTCCCTTAAAAAAAGTTTTTCATATTCAAACGTTGCGATACCAAGAATGACCAATCTGAATTCGACAAGCTTTGCAATTCTTCATACGTGTTTCTAAGAGATTCAATTCTTCGATTCCTTTGTCTCGACTTCGATTTATCTTTTCAATTAAACTAAATGAAATGTGCAATTTGATTTCTCAACTATCGTTGTTCAGACGAAGAAGAATGATGTTAATACTCTTGACACATGCTGTGTTGCAAGGTTTAGATCATTTCATAATTTCAAACAGGAAGCATATGTTTTCACGTGAAAGTGTCCCCGAAGTGAACGAGTACGCATCAGCAACAACAATATCAGGGCAATCAGCTCGAGATTATTCAGTTCGAAACCAATAAATGGGATTCTAATTATTTAGTTCGTCCCGTAGGTTGAAGAAGAGATCTTGGGCAGGTGATTTGCGATGAAGAAAATATTTCTCAAGTGCCATGGACAGTCTAAGGACTTGGTGCTCACGCCAGTGCGGTGCCATAACATGCGCACTGATCGGGAGTCCTTTGGTGTCATATCCAACAGGGGTTGCCATACCAGGTAAACCAAGAAGGTTAGCAAGGAATATGTATTTCATAACCTGCAAGACGAGAGGGGTGTTGTTTTCACCAGTGCCCATGGCAGTTTTAGGGATTTCTGGAACCCTGTTACCCATGGTTGGTGACATGATTACATCGAGGTCATTTTCAGCATAAAGCTGTTCCACCTCATGCATGGCCCAATTTCGCACAACCTGGCCAGCTAGAATTTCAGTTGCGGTGAAGGCCTTACCAAGCGCAACAGTGATTGCAGTGTTAGCTTCGAGCTTGTGATTTTTGTTGACAGAAGGCATATCCCAAAATAGAGCAAATTCGGAGGAGATCTTTGTTGAATGGGCCATACTCATGATACGGAGGTGCGGGATGGTAATATTGACCACCGTGGCGCCAAGTTCCACAAGTTTACCTAAAGCATCTTTACATTTGCGTACAACTTCATCGTCTGCATCTTCAAACCACTCCCAGTAAACCCCAATTCTCACATCCTTGAGATCGTCTATTTGGGTTACCTTTGCCAACGTTGGAGAAGGCATACTTTGGTCTCCACCGTCGTAGATTTGGGCATAAAAGTGATCTGGGGAAGGCTGATCTGCGATGGCAGCATATGTGATTGCGGCATCAGCGGCAGAAGCCGCCATGGGACCAGCCTTAATCATTGTGCAGCCAAGTGCAAGATCAAAGGGGATGCGCGCAAACCCTGTTGCCAACCCAAAGATCCCCGACATGGCTGACGGCAGACGAATACTACCACCTCCGTCAAACCCAATGGAAACAGGAACTAGTCCCGCTGCAACTGCGACTGCATTCCCACTTGAGCTACCCCCAGAGTAGTACGTCATATTATAAGGGTTGAATGGTCCATCAAAATGGGCATTGTAGCCGAGAGGAGTAACACCACCTTCCGTCATGACCGTTACGCCAAAAATAATCGCTCCGTGTGCCCGCAGGCGTCTTACAATCTCATCATCAACTTCGGCCATTACAGGTACGCTACCTCCGTTGTAAATATTGTGTCCTTTAACATTAATCATATCCTTGATAACTACAGGAACACCATCCATGACACTGAGCGGCTTGCCAGCTTTCCAACGCGCCTCCGATTCACGTGCCTGGTCCAGCACGTCCTCTTTGTGAAAAGAAGAGAAAATGCGCAGCTTTTCATCGAGGCGTTCGGCACCGCGAATCACCGCCTCCATGGCATCTGTAGGGGTCATGCGTTTTCCTGAATAAGCTTCAAAGTAATCTTGGATTGTAAAGTAACCAGCAGCGCTTGCTTCAGACGTTGGGCCCAGTCCTGCCTGGAGGGCGTTCCTTTCAAGCTCAGAGGACAACTCGGCCTCCAACTGAGCTTTGGCCTCACTTGTGAGACGCTTCATGGGATAATACAATGGTGGCATCTCCGGTATCTGTGCAGCAAAATCTCTCACAAGATGAAGTTTGTGATCATTGATGAGAAACCTCATGATCAGTGGACTCAGGGGGGACCGAGTTGCAATTTTGGCAAAGATTTCCAATGGCCAACCCGAGAGAACCGGTGCGTCAACGGTGACAAGGTCATAGGATGTGTCAAACAGTTCAATGTCAAAGGTTCCGTCATGCCTTAAGTCTTGTTCTTTCACTAAACTCACAAGACTGATTCCAATTGCCAAGCACAGCACAATGACAACACCTGTAGTCCACATGTTATATTCGTGGCACACCAAGGCTCTTCAAGAATAGTTATTCAGTCTTTAGATATTTCTATGGATGAATGAACAGAAAGATACAAGTATGGCGGTGGCCTCAATCTGATCTATCCCAATCTTTGAAGCTGATGAGTTCAACTTTCGAGGCCTTTCTCGCCAAGAACCGGGGTTTAAGCTAAAATATCTGCAACGACCAAGGTTGCTTTGAACCAAACAATCCTGCCGCTGTCTCGCAGACCTTCTTGTCCCCAGGTCGCAGGGAAGGAAGTACTGCTACCCTGCAACTCTTGCGCATAATGTACGAGACCTCAGGGTAGTATTGAAAAGGAGGGTTAGCTAGTACGTACGAATTACTACTTACATAGGTAAGTAACATATGTAGTAGCTTGTACTGGTAGTACCTAGAGACGTACAGCACTCTTGGGACCAGGGAGGAGCAGTGCGAGTATGATTTCTTCGTCCAATCGGGGCCAAGTGAAGACAAAACACTGGTACTCGTGTTCTAGTGGCCATAGGTTATGAGCAACCAAATTCCCCAAGTCTCATTTTTAGCCACAACATGAGTATAGGGAAAGAGTGGACTTTGTTGGTGAAGAACCAGCATAAATCCTGAGCTTAAGTGTCTTTGGGACTCATCCTTTTGTTTGTTCATGGCGTTTTCAAGATGTTATACTATGAGTGTTCGTTCTTTTTCTCAAAGGGACGATTTAAAGTAACCAGATACTACCTATTTTGAGAGGTCTGCAGGAAAGCACACTCACATTTTTACGAATCCGAGGTTTCCATCGTCATGATAGGCTAGGTTCATTTGCGTTCTAGGAAAGGAAAGGAAATGAAAAGAAAGGAAAAGAAAGGAAGAGAAAGACCTTTCATTGCTATTTATGTGTTTCCAATGACGATAGATAACTCCTTGCAATCTTAGTCGGCTAACGTCAAAGCCTACGGATTGTTTTCAAAGGCGTATTTTTTTTGTTATGTTTAACGTTACTTTTTCACAAGTTAATCACAGTTGTACTAATAAATAATATTAGATATGCACATTTCGCCATTGGTCTTACACCTTCCCAAGTATCAGGCTCCACTCAAGGTAGCTAGGTAACAAAGCTGGTCTCAGTGCTAGCTAGCTAGTTACATTCATTCTTCGAGGATATTCCAACTTACTATATACTATCCAAGAAATCGACCTCCAAAACGAAGATATCTTTATAGCCTTCTCGCCATCCGTCGGAGTGCAGAGCTCCAACGTCAATTCTACACCCGAGTTTTGCTTGCGCCACTATCTAGTCAGGTACTGAGTTTTGTACGCTGGCCTCTAAGCCCCTAAAGCCTCCACAGACCAACCTCGGCACCCCTCCAGAACGTTCCAGTACCGTTCTTTATCTCTTGACTTACGAGTTCCCTGACTGGTGAGTTCGCCTCCAAGGGCTTACCGTTTCCTCTATGTGCCGCATTATCCGCCGCGTGCGTCTAAACAAAACCTCAGAGAAGGTTTGCGAGCGAGCAAAAAAACTTCAAGTCTGCGCTCTTCCCGCTTTGCCTGTGCCAAAGCTCTTCGTTAGGGCCCACCTGAGGCTCCAACCGTGGAATTCTTGACGACGAAGAGGGCTTTATTTGGCCCGCAGCGCTTGATCTTCATTTGGAGAAGCTCCAAGAAGTAAGATTTTTCATCCATGCACATATTATAATACTAAAACAGCTTTCTTTCACCTCCAAATTGATTTTGTTTGCTCATGCAAAGTACGTACGCAGGTATTAGGTGCGAGCATAGGAGGCACCGTATAGAGGCATAGTTGCTACGCGAGATGGCTGACTGGTAGGATTTAGCCCACGAGGTATGCGAAATAATAAGTAAAGAGAGAGACTATCTTCTTTTCAAAGAGTCTCAGCAGGAAGGAGCGTTGGGAAAAAAGGCGCCCATTAGTTTATTTATATTGCTTACTTACTATGGTTTTCAATAATTCCACCTATGATAGTATGATAGCAGCATGCAAATCCATTCGCCACGATTCATTCACTACTTGATCGCAAGGTGATAGGAAAATAATAAAACTTAAACACCTACCATCACGCCTATGATAGATAGGGAGCTTTCTTCTAATCAAAATTAATTGAAAAATGCGGAGGCCTTCTCTCAGACTCGGGTATAAATGCTATTTTAGCTCTAGAAACTGAAAAAAAATCAATAAAATGAAACAACTCGAATAAAAACATTATCTATTCTTTCGAAGACCGTCATTTCATCCAAGGTCGCTAAGGCTTGCAGTACTGCGTACCAATGAGGCCGATAAAACCCCCTTGAGGGCCAAGTTGTTCCGTGACGAGGCCTCCCGGCACCAATCTCGTGCACAAAGCGAATTCGCTGCTCTTTCCCCTTTGTTTACACGGCAGTGGCGGCAATTTCTCTGCGTTGAACGCGCCAAGTTGCCAAGGATAGGAGAACGGGTCAGAAAAGAACGGGACAGAAAGAAAAGTAAAAAGCAAAGAAGAAAAAGAAAAGAAAACAAGTCGTTCGATTTTTTTCCTCTGCAGATTTCTGCCACTTCATTACATGTGTCCACTCTGAATTCCGCTTGGCTTTTTAAAGGTTTTATGTTTCTGCTATTTGTTTTGGCAGGATAAAGCTGCCTACGACGCAAGGAACGCCTGCGGAAGAAGACGCCTTTGTCTCTCTTCGCCTCTCCTTTCGCCCCTTCGAGCGGCCATCCACCCATCCCAAACGCACTCCAGAGGGTTACGCAGGACAGCAGATAGATACACAAAGAAACAGACAGCCAAACTAGAAATCGATCAGACTTTCAACCGAAAAAGCAAGCGAAAAAAGGGAAGAAAGAAAGAACTATTGTCACTCTAATCTCAGATAATCAAGCTGTTCGTTTGCACATGCTATGAAGTAGTTCACAAAAGACGCATAAAGTGAAGAATGGCCTATAGTCTACTTGCAATAGTAGGTCGCAATGGCGAATCTCTCTGTCTTTAAACCTAAGGAAGAAGATCGCTAAATAGAACAAAACAAAGAAAGAAAGAAAGGGAAAGAGAGAGAAATCAACCTCAGCCGTATCTAGCTATTGTCCCCCTCTGCCCCCGTATTCCGGCTTCCAGCGCGACTTCGGGGAGCAGATGGGCGGGCACACGGGGGCACTGGGCAAATGTTTACGAGGAAAGGGCGATGGCGAGGTCGCGTAATCCTCTTCTGTTTTCCAGCCGCCAGCCAATAAACGCCCCGTCAGTCCTTTGGCGCCTGAGAAGAAGTGCATGAACCATCAATTATCGTCGCCGCGAACGCCCGCTGAGCGCTGAGGAGGCCCTCTGAGCACCCGCCTCGGCCTCCTTTCGAAGGGCTGCAGACTGATTGATTGAAACCACACAGGCATTTCCATGAAAATATATATATATATATATACCAGGATCTTTGATTGTTTATGTTCATTTTTCACATCTTATCGTCTTGAAATAAAGAATTAAACAAACAAACAAAGAGACAAACAAACAACAAACGATGAGGAGTTTGCCTTCTATAGCGCAAGAGTAAAAGAAAGAGAGAAGCCTCAGAGAGAAGCAGAGGCAGGGACCCCTAGAGAAAACGCTAGCGAAGGGCTATAAAAGCAGAGAGAAAGGAGCGTCAAGAGCAAAAACGCCAAGAATAAACGCAAGAACACTCGATAAATCCAGCCCGTGGCCGGCCGCTGAGGCGCGAAGAGGGCTGGAGGGAGCCATAAGGCAGCCTCCTCGAGCTCCTCTCCGCTTACCCGAACGCGTTTCTCGCGGCTCCACCCATAGGCACACAGTATTAAAAACATATTTATGAGCAAATGATAAATAAATAAATAAAATTAAAACTAAATAATAAAATAAGACTACTATATGATCACAATAAAACAGAAAGAGACTAGGAGCCGTAAGCAGTATTATGAGGATCTTTCTTTCTTTCTTTCTTTCTTTCTTTCTTTCTTTCTTACTGATCGCGACCTTAGTCGGTTTCTATGGCGAAAAGATCTCCATTCATGCCGCTCAGACCTTCTCTGCTCCGTCGAAAACCGGAGCGAAGCTGCCTCATCCCACTCCTGACTGCCTTTCAGGCGCCCTTTGTGAGCACCCTCTCGGCTTCTCTACCTGCCCGTGATCGACTCTGCTTCCCTGCGCGAGTGCGTTTTCTCTTCTCCTATCTACAAGTTTATCTCTTTGTCTGTTTGTTTGTTTGTTTGTTTGTCCTGTTCTGTTCCATTCGTTCTGTTCCGTTCAATTATACACCTGTTCTGTTCCGGCTGTACCGCTCCCGTTGGGACTAAGGTGCGCTTACAGCTAGAGGACTCCCTGGATGTGTCTTGGCGGGTGGCTTAGCGGGCTAACTTAGTGTTTGTGGTAGGAGGCGCCTTTGATGAAGAGATGTATTTCCATAAGGTACCTACCTATAACGCGGGTACGTACCTATCCCTAAGAGGCCAACCGGAAACAAACTCGCAATCTGAAAGAGAGGCCAGAAAACCGGAAAGTGGAAAGGGTCACCGTCCATTTTCATGTGCGAGCCGATCCCCTCTTCTGTAGAGGAGGCGTTGATGCGTGCCTCTGAGCTGCATGGGGAGGCGGAGAGGCGCTCGTGGAGGTGGCTGGCTATGCATTGGTGCTGATTTACCTCTCACCCCCTCTGCTCTTCTTTCTTTCTTTCTTTCTTTCTTTCTTTCTTTCTCTCTTTCTCTCTTTCTTTCTTTCTTTTCTTTCTCTCACTTCTCTTCTTTCTTCTCTGAGTGAACTAGCTAGTAGGTACATGAATAATGAACTGTGAACTATGAATTAGGCATGTGAGTCATTCAGAGATAGCCTGTATCAGCCCTTGCTTACAGCTTTCATGGATCAATTTTATGATAAAGCATCGATGGACCAAGCGTATGAATGACTCAGAGTGAATGAATAAATGAGTGAGTGAGTGAATGAATCAATGAATGAATGGCAATTGGTGAAAATCAGTGAAAATCAGTGAAAATCGTTACCTCTCGTTCATTTCAACTGTTCTAAGAGAAAGAAGCAGTGTGTGTGTGTGAGAGAGAGAGAGAGAGAAAGGCCGCGACAAAGAAAAAGCGCTCTCTCATTCCCTCCCATTCTCTCCGTCTCTCTCCGTCTCTCTCTCCGTCTCTCTCTGTGAGTCTGTCTGTCTGTCTGTGAGTCTGTCTTACTTTCTTACTCCCTCTGAGCCGCCTTTGCGCCGCCCTCTGCGAATCATCCCTGAGGGCTGAAGACAACGGAAGGATCGAAACAATCGCCTTTCTTCCGCTCTGTTGCAACAAAGCTTCGACAACAGGCGCAGCGCTTTTTGGTGTTACTGTTACTCAGTCTTACTTTTGCCATTTTTGGTTGTTTTTAAAGTTTTGTTCATTTTGTTTTAAAAGGCCTCTCTCGCGCTTTTCCCCCTTTTCCCATAGAGTAGTACCACTGCTGCCTTGGATGGTATGAATGCTTTCTTTGGCTTTGTAGGTGGAAACAAGGAGGGTCTGAAAAGAAAAGCCACAGGCTTACGAGCGATCTGACAGCTCGAGTTTACCCTTAGCCGCGCCTAGCTGCTGGCCAGGCGCCTTCAATGCGGGCACGATTCATACTAATTGCATGGAAAGGGCTTTAATCACGATTCTCTCCTCTGTTCTTGGACTCTGTATCCTTTTGAGTATCTTTCATGTCTACCTCGCAACAAATGCATGCATGAATGAATGAATGAATGAGTGAGTAAATAAATAAATAAAAACAAATAAAAACAAATCGAAAGCTAGGCTGAGCTAAGCCAAGCTAAGCTCAGCGGAGCACGAGGATCACGATGATTCACAATCGATGAAAGGAATGAATGAATGAATGAATGAATGTGTTTGTTTGTTTGTTTGTTTGTTTGTTTGTTTGTTTGTTTGTTTGTTTGTTTGTTTGTTTGTTTGTTTGTTTGTTTGTTTGTTTGTTTGTTTGTTTGTTTGTTTGTTTGTTTGTTTGTTTGTTTGTTTGTTTGTTTGTTTGTTTGTTTGTTTGTTTGTTTGTTTGTTTGTTTATTTGTTTATTGTTTGTTTGTTGTTTGTGCAGGACCAAAGGCAGAGAGGCGGAGGCAGTGGAGGAGGGGAAGGAAAGAGGCAGAGGCGGAGGAGGGGAGACAGAGGGGCTCTGTCTGTATGAGGGCCGTGAGGGAGCGAATCGAAGACCACTGAAGAGGGAGGGCCCTCTCAGAAAGAGCGCGACAGATGAAGAAATGCGAGAGATTCGAAGTCTCACATTCATGAGGGAAAAAACAAAACAAAACAAGATAACACAACACAACACAACACAAACTTAACTTAACACGGAATGAAAATGAATGAATGAGTAGCCGCCTAATAATGTTCATGGATGAATAGGGCGGATATTGGTAGGTTTTTTTGTTTTTTTTTTTCTTCTTCTTCTTGAAGATGGCATTGGGTTACTGATGGAGGTATGAAATTGCGATTCTACATTTAGCAGGTGAAATATACGGAGCGTAAGATCAGAAGCTGATTTGTTATTCAAATGTTTCGCTCAGGGATCACATCCACGTCGATGAAAGGGTGCTTTTTTGAAGGAAGAGACTAAGCTTTGTTTCTTTCACACCACGCCTCAGCCATACGTAGAAATCCGTATGCACCACCTACCCTCGCGAGGGATTTGGATTTTTTAATCAGTAAAAATTAAAAAATGATTTAATTTGATTTCTTAAGTTTTATTTTACTGTTAAAATAGATTTTTTTTCTTTTTGATGACTACGGGAAGAGTAAAAATTCAAACTTTCAAACAAACAGTATTCAAAGAGAGAACACCAACAGAGCCGAGTTCTGTCTTTCTGTATCCTTGTACAAACCCGAGTTATACTCATTCCCACTTGCTGCACAGCACAGGCCGAGCCTTCTCTCTCTCCCAACCGACAAGATGAGCGACAACGAGGAAGAACGCGTGGACGTTGACGACGTCCAGGAGGACGTTGACGTCGATGACAACAACGACGAGGACGACGACGGCCAGGGCGGCGACGAGGATGGCGACGACGACGGCAACGACGGCGAGGGAAACGACGACGAGGGCGACGACGACGCCGGCAACGGCGATGAAGACGAGGAGGAAAACGCCGACGACGACGCGGGTAACGGCGACGAAGATGAAGAAGACGACCGCAACAAGCTTGCCGTACTCGCTGGAGACGACATCAACGACGATGAAGACGACGAGGACTTCCAGGCCGGAGATGACGACGAGGACGATGAGGACGATGATGGCGATGACGGCGACGACGGCGATGACGGCGACGACGGCGACGACAACGGTGATGACGACGAGGATGACGACGACGAGGGCTCACCGAAGAAGCGTAAGGCCGACGATGATGAAGAGGACCAGCCGAAGCGTGCCAAGAACTAAATAGGCGACTGCAGACGTGCTGCAACTAGGGCTCATCAAGGAGAGAAGAGAAGCTGAGTTTCAGTTTTCAAAATTTCGAACAAAGTTCGAAGCACTGAGAAATTCGGCTCGAGATCGGAGATCGAGGTTTGGGGCTCTGAAGGCCTTGAAGCCTGGCGGTCTTACTGTCTATCCTTCAGCTTGTACTTCTCTTCCCTCCTCTCCTCCTCCACTCTTCCCTCCCTGACACATCAGAACCTTGTTGCAAGATGAAACAAAATATTCAAATTTAGCGCTGCTGTAAGGTAAGGGCAGGCTTACGCGCCGATCGCGGCCGCTCTGCTGCTGCTGCCGTGACCTTTGCTTCTCCGTTTGTACAGGCGACATATGTTGGCTCCACAGCCATGTTCAAGGTTTCTTATTCTCCCTCTTCAAGCAAGTTAGATAATCGGGTATGTAATGCAAGTGCTCCTAGCTAGTGATTGCCAAAAAAAAAAAAAGAGTATTCAAGAGAAATCAAACATTTTACGTGGCAATTCAAGCCCAGAACAACAACCATCAATCATACTACCAATCAATCCATCCACAAATTCACGCATCTGCTTCCCCCCCCCTTTCCTTTTGCTCCAAATGTACTTCTTCCATCTTCTTTTTCCCTTCCCCATCTCCACGCGACAGTCAATTTCTCAAATCCCTGCATAGTAAATGGCGATTGCAAAGCCTCCTGCTGCCATCGGCCAACTGTGCTACAATCATTAGTCGTATGGATGTAGCACAATAGTTGAAGTCAAGTGAAACCAAGGCTGGGCAACTTTCATAAGGTTGTGCAGAGAACTCTAATTTAGTCTTCTTTTGGGATATGTCACCACCCGAAAAGCATATCTTGCTCATACACCTTGGTAAGTTTGGTTTGTAAGCTCCTGAAGATCTTCCATCGTTCTCATTTTACATTTATGTATACATTCTAGGCCAAATGGCAGCTGCTCAATGTAGGAAGCTCGCTGCAAGCGTCAAATGCTGTATAGAAACACTTCAGCCTTTTTGCGCTTGTTAAAGAGACATTCGCATAGTGTAGAACAGTGAGCTATCACCCAGGGCGGATCTTTGCATTCAATTTTTAAAAAGTTGAATTTTTGTTGACTATATAGAAAGTGCTGACAAAGCCTCGGAAGAGGGCAATTTAAACACCCTCCTGACCCCCCCCCCCCCAAAAAAAATAAAAAATAATTAATACTCTGTAGATAACGTTTTAGAAATCACGCAACGAAGTCTCAGTGTTCGAAATTCAATTTGACAGTTTAGTTTAGATTTTCTTTTTTCTTTTTCATTATCCAGCTGTATAAATGAAATTTGTCTTGTACAAACAATATTCAATGTTAAAGCATTTGCGCGCCAGTTCATCTTGTCAAGCTGAGCAGTTTGAGGTACAGCTAGAGGTACTATATCTTAAAGATTTGTCTAACCAATGAACCTCAGATGTTTTCTCCTATTCATTTTAATCCAATATATAATGGATAATTCATATGATGAGTTGGCCTTTGCTATAGCAACCATGATTACTTTCTTTCTACTTTTTGCTGTAGGCTGGGAAAACTCACAAATAAGCGTCATCTTGAGACTTTTCTATTATCGCTAACAGAACATCGGCAGCTAAACGTCACTCGACAAAGTGAATGTTATAAGCTCCGCCAGAAGCATTTAACACGGTCGATTGGGATGACCGAGACTACCTGTAGCTCCTCCGTGCAGAAGTGCTCATCAGAACTGCTTTTTTACCCTTCGACTTTCCTTTCCCTTTTGATGAGGCCTGAGACGACCCTGCACTTGCACCTCCGTCCATAAGAATTCCCCCCATCAGGGTACTTGGACCTTTTGGTGCTTCAGGAACAGCCCAAGGCGAAGATGCAGGTGTAGGATTTGCCCTTGGTACAGAGGCTGGAGGATTCGTTCGGGGTCCAGAGAGGACTGCCCAACCATTCGTTTGGCCAGGCGAAGACGATAACACCGATTGCGTCGATTGGGGAGACGTTGACAGAACATTGGAGCTCGAAGGTGGAGATGAAGATAACTCTGGGAAATGGCCATGGCTGTTCACGATAGAGGCAAATGATCCAATATGTGCAGGGGTGCTGCCCCAGATACCATTCGCTTGCTGGGCACTGGCTGCATCGAGCATCGCATTGATCTGTTCCTCGGACACTGCGTCACCAGTCAACGATGCTTCAAAAGCATGAGCTAACTCACGCTGGATCTCCTCCTCTTGGACCTTGCGACGTTCCATGTATTCACGGTAATCAATGTTATAGCCTAGGTTGCCCTCAAGTAATCCTTGACGCTTCAAACGATCTTTCGTGAGCTTTTCGTGCCGGCGCTCTGCCTTAAGCTTAGCCGCACGGCGTCGCTCACGAGCCTTCATCTCCTCGCGAAACTCATTCATCGTTTCCTCGCTCAGTATTGAACTCAAGTCTACCTCAACAAAGTACAGATTCGCATGAATCGGTACATGGACAAGGAATGTATTTCGCTTGACCACCTCGGGTGTACAGACTACATTGTCTACATTCACAACGCGAACTTGCTCAAGCTTTTGTGGATACTGGGATTTATCTGTACCAAATTGATGCGCTAGACATCGCACATTAAATGCATCCAAGAAAATGTAGCGCCCATCAGAAATCTGGTAAAAGTGAACATCTTCTTCAGGGTTGTCCAAGGATTGACCTGTCCCATGCGCTGAAGATGTCTGAGAAAATGGTATAGGTGCGCTCGAGTCCGTATCTCGAGGCGACTCAAGGGCCTTTGGATCTGCCCATCGTGCCATGGTTGCTTGTGTCTCTGAATAAACCCGTCGAATCAAATCTGGGGCAAGGGTCTCGCCATAGGCATATGCCTCATTCATTAAGTACTGCAACTCCGTTATCTCCCGCCCACAAACTTTAGTTACATTATCTTTTGTTTCCAGGAGCAAACGTGAAAATGCACCGCGCTTCACAGCAATATTTGGCAGCTTTTTCTGGGCAAAATCCCCGCCTTTACTTTGCACTGGCACCGCCACAATGCCAGCTCGTGGCCGTGCCATGAGGAGAAGATCAACTTTATCCCCATTGCTAACTTTCGGGATAATCGTTATATCAGATACGCGGCGCAGACCCTTCTCATTGATGAAAGACTGGCATAAAGGGCAGTGTTCCCACGTTTCCGTGGCATGTGCAAAGAGTCTATACAAACACACGCAACAAAAAACATGCCCACAGGTAGTCATTCGTGGCACACGTACTTGGTCTAGGCACAAAGGGCATGTCACGGGCTCGTCTGATTTAACCAAAACTGATTCGACCTCGTCCCACTCGAGGTTGTCTTGGCCCCGTAGCGAGGTAGACTTTGTCATCGGGTGAAGGCAAAAAGTAAAATTTGCTTTCACATAGCTCTCTCGCGTAAACGAAAGGCTTATTCCCCCACCATTGCCATAGTCGGTACCACCACCTCCTCCGTGTGACCCAGAGCGACGCGTGCGGCGATGGTTCCCAGAATGCCCTCCACCCCCGCCACCATTTGCTGAAGAAGGATGGTTTCTGCGTTGTTGGCCACGACCTCGTCGAGATCTATTGCCCCCAGACTGGCTATGCGTCTGACTCTGGCTCTGACCTTGGTTTTGGCCTTGGCCACCCTGGGGTCGTCGTTCTGTATACATTGGCGTAGAGAGCTGCACGTCGCCAAAGTCTCCGTATTCCTGGGCACTGCCTCCTCGGGGCAAGCCAGACCTTGCAGCAGCTTTCCGGCTCATGGATTCTACTTGCTAACCCTCAATAATGCACAAGGATCGCAAGCTGTGCCTTTCTCGATCTTGCAAGATAAATTGCTGCCAAAGGCTTCGTCCTCAAGCTTTCCCTTTTCTTTAAAACGTGCTTCTGGTGGCGAAGCGCAAGCTCCGTTCGCGACAGAAGAGGTGTCAGGGCTTGATCCGGGCGGATCCGGGACTGTGTGCCCGCAAGTTGACACGCAAAACCTTTCCAGCCAGCTGGGAGCGCCGTTATGCGCCGCCAAAGTCTTCGCAGTAGCCCCTTGACCTGCAACGCGCTCGCGTTGCGAATCGGAATCTGCTTCTGAGTTTTGATTTTGATCGCGATCCGTGACAGTCCTGAAAAGGAGGACCCTGCTTCGTCCCATCGCATCTCTCTTTTTCTTTTGGTAATTATCGAAAAATAGTGCGCGAATTATAAGAAGCAATCAAGGCTAAAGTTAGCTTTGCATCGAGACGGCGAACGCTGCTGTTTCGAAGCGCAAAAAGAATCGGGAGGCGTGGATACGGGTCGTACAGACGATAATCAGTGTAGATCTTGTTGTTTTAAAGCGCTTGCTTGGTACCCCTTGCCAGAGTTTTGGGCTCAAGCCTTTCCAGGGAGGACAAGATGGGTGCGACGAGGTCTAAGTATAGCGCTGTGCTTGTAGGGCTTGATGGCGCGGGTAAAACAAGCATTCTTATGAATCTGTGGCAGCCAGGATTCAGTCAGCAAGAACCTGAAATCCCACCAACCGAAGGTAAGTACCCAAGTACGTAAGAAAAAAAAGGGAGCGACCCAAACTAATGGAACGTGTGTGGGGCTTGATTTGACGTAGGGTACAATTACAAAATAATCGAAAGCGCATACAACAGGACGAAATTTCAATTTCATATCTTTGATCTTGCAGGCACCGTTTATGTAAGTTATTTTACATCTGATTTTGTTGAGCCAGTGCATAAAGTATGATCTAACTATGTCTAAATACCGAATGTAGCTGAGGAGATTATGGCGTCATTTTTACAGAAACATGAAACCAAATGTCATTTTGTTTGTGGTCGATGCTGCTGACCGTGAACGTTTGCCAGATGCAAAAAAAGAACTCCACAAGCTACTTCATGAGGTTGATCTCATACACTCGGACATTATCATTCTGCTTAATAATAAAAAGGATATGCTTCGAGATCGTGCTGATGAGCCACTGAATGAGTCCGACGTTCGTTATGAAATGGATATCCCACGAGAAACATCCGTAATTGAAGTGAACGCACATGAAACTAGTGAAATTAATCGCCTTATGCATCAGGTTTGCCAGCAGCTCATCCAAGTTAAATGAGCATGTTATCTCATGTGCTTCTCGTTTAGTTTAAAATGGCTTTATTGTAATGTATTATAAATTTTGACGTCTTGATCAGCAACAATCTTGCAAGCAGTTCTTGCAGGTTACTATTTCCAGGGCTGCTATCAAAAAAAAAGAGAACGTGGCAGGTCTTGTCCACTCATTCGTCGAGATTCCAAACGAGATCTTGGAACTTTGCTTTGAGTCAAATCTCAGGTTTTGGCAGGATCTTCGAGGCAAGAAAAAAAGATGCTTGATCCTTCGGCAGGATGCTAGTACAAGAATATAACAGAAATTTGTAAAGTGTGGAACTGAAAATCAACTTTAGAGTATGAAGAGAAACGGCCCACATAATGACTCTAAGATGCCTTGGTGCGTTGTGCAGAGGCCGATTTACCTCTTGAGCATTATGAAGGAAGAAAATAAAATCTGCAAACTGATGCCATAATCATTATATGAAGAATCTAGCTGTATCAGCTAGAAACGCGATATCATAAAAATGTAAAGAGAAAATCGCTACTGTACCACGTGATCACTCGCTTGAACAACCGAGTTTTTGGAGTAGTATCGAAACTATGCTTAGGCGATGGAAACCTTCTTGCCAGCATTCTCAGCCCATTTCTTGAGGGCCTCAAGCATCGTTTCGGCAGAAACAGAGCTACTGTGCTCAACGGTGATCTTCTGGGTGTCAAGGTTGGCGTCAACGCTCTCCACACCTAAATTGTCAATAGCACAGAGCAAATGGCAAGGTTAGTTTTTCTTCATTTTTCGCAGAGAGCCTTCTTGCATGTTACTTACCATCAATCTTCTTCAGGATGCGGGTGCAGGCTCCACTGCAGCCACCGCACGACATTTCCACGTTGAAGACAGTCTTAGTCATGGTATTTTCTACGTTGTGCATCGATTCATATTTTCCCCCCATCCACAGAGTTAGTCTACTAGAATAAACGTCATCCTTCCTCCATGGCGAGAAACATCGCTACATCCAAGCCTCAAAGGAACGTCAGCTCGGCTTAAGTGCAGTAGCTACAAATGTCTTCTCAAAACAAGGAGTACCATGGTAGAGAAGGGGCAAAAGTTTGTTCACCTCGGCTTCATCACTCGAGGACCCGACCACGTCGCAAAGATAGCTCTCCATTACAGCTACCTGCCTCCCAGCGATGCCATATCGCCAACGTACAATGTTGAATGCTCTTCGAGTAGCAAATGAAAAGTCGGCTGCGCTCGATCGTTTGGTTTCTGTTTTGCCTGGCTGACTGATTTGGTTGAGCAGCTTCTATTAAAGATAAAGCATAGGACTATGAAAGGTATTAAGTACTTCTTTTTTTAAATTTTTTTTATCAAAGTTAATATAGGCCCCACATAACTAACTTTTACTGATACAGATGAAAGTGACGTTAAGTAAAATCAAATGCATCGGCACTCTTTTGCGAGTGGTTTTACGGGACCTTGCCGAATGTTTCGAGAAACCAACGCAGGTGAAGGAATGGATAGAAACTAGAAATGACCATTTTTTCAATCTTGATGAGGTATCCTATTAGCTGGAAAAACAGAACCAGACGATGAAGGTACAAGGTAGAATAAGCTAAAAATTTTAGAATGTGCTCTCCCTATATCTCATTGGTGGTATAATTTACATGCACACTTTCTATCGCAACATATTACTCTGTTTTGTAATCAAAGTTTTGTGAGAAGTTGTGTCAAAGCATCTTTCGAAAGTCGCACCAAAGGATTCTATAACTCATTGTACTACTTACTACTTACTACATAGTGACGCGAGACATGGACCACAAGAAATATAGCCAAGCAGGTAAGTGGAAACGTGCTCAACCACTGCTATAGACTATCAATGAGCTAGGGCGGCAATTTTAGTGCCCGGAAGATTTGATTATTATTAAATATTTTGCTTTGAGAAGTGACGTTTGATGACAATCAGGGTTTTGATTCAGAACCATAGCTTTGGGAGGCGCGCGTCTACGTACGCACTTTGTGTGAAAGTAGTAACAAAGAGCTGCGCATTCAGAGATGTTGTTATGTTGTTAGGGTTTAGTAAGGTTTGCAATCCGAGTCCCACGGGTTTCATAGTAAATGTTTGCGTGAGATTACCAAGTGTTGGTCGTAGAAATAGCTGAGTGATGTTGTATGAACACGTCAGGGAATTTAGACGACATAGAACTCTTCATAGTTGCCTTCACGACAACTTTCGGCTAGAGACATGGATGCTAAGACTGAACTCCTTTGTACAAAATGGTTCTTCGCAGAGATTGAAATTTTATTTTACGCTTTGTTCTAAATGACTTTTATAAAAAAGATTAATTAGAAAACAGAGAAGCAAGCAGAAAGACTATGCCCACACCTTTGAAAAAACAAAAAAAAACAGTACTTGGTGGCAAATGCGAGATACCTAATAACCATGTAGTTTGGCGATATCGTAAATTCTGCACCGTCTCTCTATACTTACTATCACTAACTCATAAATCCATCAATGCATTTCGAGTGAAGCTCGCTCGTATTATAGATTTCCTTACAAGGAGGCTTTAATCTCCCGCTTAGGTTCTCCGTAGGAGGAATACGCATGAATATAGTACTCGGGGTCTTGTGCGGTTGTTTGGAAAGCGGGGCGGGTTTTCACCTCCTCGTACATGCGAACAATGCGAGAAACCTCAGCGCAGTCAGCAGGAAAAGGATCAAATGAGCGGTAGTGGGGAAGCACAACAGAGAGACGGTCGATGAAGGGTGCCAATCGCAAGGTCAGCAAGAGAAAAGCGATCTCCCAAGAAGTAAGGTCCCTCAGATTGCTTTTCGAAAGCACTGTTGACCTTTGCAAGAGCAGACTTGAGGTCCTTGACAATCTCCTCATCCTTTGATTCATCAGGGTTGCGCAACAGCCTATAAAGAAGAGGAATTACCTTGTCCCAGTAGCCGATGACCATGCGGACAGCAGCACGCTCGAAGGCGTCACTGGGGAGCAATGCAGTGCCCTGGCCTGGGAACTTGTCCTCAACAAACTCTGCACAGATCAAAGACTCAAACACGGCGTTACCATCGTCGTAAAGGCAAGGCACGGTTCCGGAAGGGTTCACAGACTCCATGTAAAATGCAGGCTTGGTATCGCGAAGATCGATGTGCTGGTAGTCAAAATCCTTGACATCCTTCTCCAACAGGGCCCACCACGCTCGCTGTCCAAACGGGCAAACACGGTTGTTGAAAAGGACAAGGCGGCCATCAAAGCTTACATCATCTACGCTAGAAGGCTGAAAGGTAGCCTCAGGACCAGCTTGAACAAGGCCTGACATGGTTCTTGTCGCACCTTGAGATGGAAACGCTCCTAAAGGTCGGTGAGCTAGCACGCCAAAAGACGATGTTGATCTAGTCAACGCAGTTTTTGAGCGACTTCTTAGAAAGCGGAGGGTTTGTGCAAAATCAGACCCAGAACGTCTTGCAATATGAGTTGCTGCGAGTGCCATTACAGTTTTGCTTTTGAATTTGCTCCTGCCAGTCTAGGCAGATCATTTTGCATCTAGATCAATCTCGGTCTCTCGGTATTCTGTGCTGCCGATTCCGACGCTTCAATGAACAAAGAATGCCTCTCATCTTCATCTCAACTTTAATTATTAATTTTTATTATTAAAAAAAAATAAAAATGTAAGATCTACCTACCTAGCTAGGTTTCGCTTTCTTTTCTTCTCTTCTCTTCTCTTCGCTTTTCTTCTTTGTTCTGTTCTGTTTTGTTCTATCAAATAAACCATAGTCCATACCTGGTACTTTTGGACATCAATCTTGATTCACGCCGAAGATAAAATACGATCCGAAGCCAGGCATTGAGCGGAAACTCGGTGAAAGCCATAATAACTTCCGATGAGTACAGAAGACTAGCTACCTGCCTGTCTTAGAGAACAAAACTTCTGTTATTCTTGGACAAATAAGAGGGATCACAGTGAAAAACAGAAGAACAGAGAAGCCATGAGAACGCAAAGGGGTGCGCGAACGTGCCTGCGAGTGTGCACTCCTGCGGATAGATGTCCTCGGGGACCTCGTGCAAAGCGTCCCTCGCGTGCCGGCGATTTATAGCTGTACGATTGCATGAAAGGAAGATGATCAATCTCTGTTTGCAAGAATGCAGCAACAGACCTTTATTTAGAAAGGCATTGGCGGAAGAGGCTGTGCTAAAGTTGAGGGACTTTGCAGAAGCTCTTAGAGTTCACGAGGCGTTTGTTTTTGCAAATAGTATTGAAGGGGGAGCTGCAAATTGCGAAAACTGAAGTGGCGGTTCGCTGGAGAAGGTTTGCTTTGGTTTTGGGCTACTACGTACCTGGCGAGAAAGTGACGGGCTGCGAATCCGAAACGCTCAGACTAAAATGCAGCAAATCAATGCGCAAGCATGCCAGTTTAGTGGTGTAGCACAGCAAGATGCTTTCATCATTGATGAGGTTAATTTGTTCGAGCGCCTTGGGCTGAACACCTTCGTTGCCCTCTCCACGAACTTTTACAATGCGGTGTATGATGATAATGACGCCCCTTGGTTCAAAGACATCTTTGCAACAAGCGACAAAGAGGAAGCAATCATCAACCAGTACAGCTTTCTGGTGCAACGCATGGGAGGACCTCCATTGTTCTCGCAGCGGAAAGGCCATCCTGCGCTCATCGGACGACACATTCCTTTCCGTATGACCCATGCGGGAGCGAAGCGCTGGATTTTCCATATGGAGAAAGCTCTCGATACGACCCCCGGAATTGATGAGGACTCTAAGAGAAGAATGATGTTGTTCTTTCGTCACACTGCTTACTTTCTCGTTGCAGGTGTTGCAAAAGCTCGTGAGCACCAGAAAAAGGCAGCTGCAGAACAGCAGGAAAAGTCCCAGGAGGCATCGCCACAGCCTTCTGAAGCAGAAAGTGAGACTGTGAGAGAAGATTTGTCCACTTGAACAAGGAAAGCATTATGAGGACTTTACCTGCTTGGATAGCCAAAAGTTTGGTACTAGTAGCTCTTGCCAATGAGGTGTCCAAAGTTGCTCGTGGCCCTTGATGCAAAATAGTATGTGCCAACATAATGATGGATATCTGGATGATGAACCTTTTTGAATTCGCTCAAATTTCTAGAATAACCTGTAAACAAAGTAGTCCCGATTCACCAAAACTTTTATTTTTATGTCTCAGGATAATCAATTTCCAAAAACTCTTTCAATATCAAGGCAAGATGATTAAACAGCTTCTAAATATGCGTTTGTTCAAGAAAACGATTTAACTCGTATATTTGATTAACTTATTCTCGATTTTATGACCGCGACACTAGGCCGCGCGCGCTGGGATACATTTCTTCGGGATCTTTAGATTCGTCGTCAATACTATGATGCGCATGGCGATGATGTGAGGACAACAAAGACATTGTCGGGCCCTCCTGATTGGATGCTGACGATGATCGTCGACGATCACGGCCAGCCCGAGATGCAGTACCTGGTCGCTTACTTGAGGCAGAATTGCGAGACTTTGACGAGCGACGCTGGCCTGAAGCAGTTGATACACGCTCACGGTAAGAAGAATCCCCTGCTGTAGACTGGTCTTCTGGGTTATAGCTAAGATAAGGGTTGCAAGTAGGCAAATTCTCAGGAGCTGCACCGAAAGAAACATCTGGTTCCCCGCTTTCCAATGCAGCGGTCAAGGCTGCTTGTACACGCTGGCTCATTGCTGCTCCATCGTAATCCGCAGTAAGCCGCTCCGTAGTCTCAAAGTCTAGGTTTACGACATTCTCAGCCTTGTAGCGCGGGTTTTCATCATATTGTTTACGATGATTTGCGTATTCTGTTTCTGGCCTACGTGAGCGCTGGCTGCTCATGGGCCTTGAGGGACGAAGTTGATTACCAGCAAATTCAATACGAGAGACCTTCCATTGGTCTTGCTTATCATCCCACTGTGCTCGTGCATTAAGCTTTTCAGCTTCTTCAGGCGGGATAAAATGTTCAAGAATGAGTTCTTTGAGTTTGAGTTGGCGAGACAGTTCGCGAATCGTATGAAGCATATCTTCACGCTCTTGCTGAAAGCTTTGTTCCAAGTCTGTCACCTCACTCTTGCAGCCTTGATACTTTTGCCACAGTTTCTTAAGTTTCTTTGTTTTCACTTCCACTTCATCCTGAAGCGAAGAGTATTGCTCCTCCTTAAGCATCATTTCTTCTTCCTTCTCTACCACTTTACGCGCAAGAATCCGCTCCTGGACTCGGCGTTCTTCTAGTTCGATTTCAGCCTTTCGCAGATCCTCCTCCTGCTTGGCGGCTTTGTCCATAATCATACCACCAACCAGAAGACGTTGCTCCATCATCTTCAGCTTCTTTTGAAGAGCCTCTTTTGCTTGTTTTGCGCGAAGCGCCTGTTGACCCTCGCGCTCAAGGCGAGCTTTAAGCTCTGAGCGCTCATTCTCAGACATACGCTTTTCTTCAGTGATTTTGTCCAGCTGCTCTTGAGCTTCTCGTTGGACACGCTCCATGTCTTGTGCAGCTTGCTTTTGCATCTCTACTTTCACCTTCTCACGAATCTCCTCAAGGTTGCGAGAATCCACGGCATGTCCTTTGCTTGCATTGGTTGGTCCACCATCAACAGCTATGCTAGGATCTAGGACTTGACCATTGGCAGCCGCAGCAAGCTGCGCCTTAAGCCGCATAATCTCGTCTTGAAATTCCCGCAGCATTGCATCTTTTGGGTCTTCGTTAATCTTGGGCTTGTTCTTAATTTTCTTGGCGCGATTTGCATAACGCAGAGTTGAAAGAGTTTCGTCGTAGTTATAGTCTGCAGGTCCACAGTTTGCAATCATGACAGTCTTAGTATTACCACCAAGGGAGTCTTGCAAGAGACGAGTCAGCTTGGAGTCACGGTAAGGAACGTGCTGAGACTTGGACTCCACCAGGGCTGAAATTACATTTCCCAAAGCAGACAAGGACAAGTTAATTTTGGTAGCCTCTTCGAGACGCTCACCAGTTGCCCCGGTTTTAGATTGGCGCTCAGAACCAGCAAGATCGACCAAGTTCAACTTGCCGACTCGAATTTTGGGCTCGTTAGTATTTTCATCAACTTCGCTCGTCTCAACAACAATCGAGAAGATTGAGTGTGAACGAGAAGAGGTCTGATTCATTCGTGTTGCGCCCACCTTGCGTTTTCCATTACCTTCCTGCATGAGCCGATCGATCTCGGACACGCTCTTGACAATTTCCACGCGCTGATCCTTCACATAAACGCCTGAGTCTACACTCTCCTTGAGTTCGAGCTTATTCTTCGGGTTGTGAGCAAGAAGGTCGCGGCACTCCTCCATATAAATTTCTAGATAGCTAGCGCGAACAAGAAACTGCTTGCGATCAGAGCCCTCAGAAGCGATCTTGTCGAAAATGTGCTTGAATGAGTTTGGAATAATACCCTTGAGTTCAGGTGGGTCGCGGCATCCCTCCATCGTATGCGTCTTACCAGCACCAGTTTGACCATAGGCAAAAATAGTTCCATTGTATCCCTCACAGACGCTTTCGACAATAGCAGCAGCTGTGCGATCATATATCTGCTTTTGTTGTGCGGTTGGGCCATAGACTTGATCAAAAGTGAAGACTTTGGGTGGCTCAGAGGCTGCCGCATTCGGGTTCTTCAGTGTAATGGAGGCACGCTGGTCATCCACAATTGCAACAGCCTCATAGCCTTCTTGCTTCTCCGTGCTATTCAGTGGACGCACACGAACCACTACACGAACACATTCGCCGGCTTTGCTCCGCGCAAGGTCGCGTGCGAACTTCTCTGCAGATTTACCTTCGCCTGACATTGTCTCTCACAATTGAACTTAGAGGAAACTTTGCAAGGCAAATGTCACAATGAGGTATTGTCACCAAATAAAGTCCTTCACAATGGTGCGCTGTTTGGTATGAAAACTCCACGTTGTCAAGAGCCCTGCACCTATGTGCTGCTCTTTGACGAATCGGCAATCGTAGCCGCCGTGCAGGTTTGCTGTTCGTCGCGCTAAAAGCAGATGTACTTTCAATAATCGTGAATAAGAGTGGTTGCTAGTTAATACAAGTAGTATTGATTGAGTGATTGTTTTTGCATGCACTAAAGGTAATTCTATACGAATAAAGAATTTATAGCTGACAAGAGAGGAGCGAAGCAGTAGTGCTAACTCAAACAAGTAAATTGTTAACTCAATAAACCACTCTTTTGTTTGTCAACAATTGAAAGCTTCCCTCCCTTTCATTTTAACCTTCTGCTCCTCCTACATGCTAAAATTTAGACTTTTACATAACTTGAGCTCTTTCATTGTGCAATTCGACAGTTTCAACGTTAACATTGAACAGTCACAACTCGACGGCGAACCCTCCCAACGGATACATTGTCCCAGGAGGAAGACCTTTTTATATAATTTTCTTTCTTCTTTGAAAAAAAAAAAAAAGGACTTTCTGTTGCATGTAACAATCGAGCCCAGAGTAAATCATTTTGTCAGCGACGTTGTGTAGAAGCCAAAGTTCGCTATCAGAACCTTGCGACGTTGTTTCTTCTTTGTTCAACTCTTGCACCTAGAGTAATGGATACAGATAATTGATCGTTTTTTAAATATACATATTTTCCCTTTTGACCTGTTCATATTCCAACTAAATCTCCATACAAAGAGAACGCTAAAACAAAAAAAGGTGGTCTTGTGCGACACTGATCACACATTATTCATTCTTAATCATAGGAACTTCTCTCTCGTTCCCCTTTATTTGCTTGTTTATCCTCGTTCATAATACACACCAAAGTCAAGAAAACTTTAGAAGGTTCACCTTAGAGAGGAGCAAGGCATGCGGTCGGAGTACATGTGCATGAATTGACAAGGTGATATCAAGATAAACCTACGCACGTGGAGCCGTGGTCCTGCTTCACGTGTGGCAGTGCACGCCGCATCAAAAGTCGTCTGTGTGTGCAGACAGCCTTGAAGCGAGCTAGAAAGAATGTCAAAGTCTCGCGAAGGTACAAGTAAGGGCACTGCAGCAAAGCTTGAGCAGCGCTTGCCGCTGCCTGCAAACCCTCGTGATGCTGGGGCCTGGGCACTTCGACATTTATGGATACTTGACGGACATGTCAAATGTGAACTTCTGCTTGCCGAAACTGTGCTGATGAAAACATCGGGGGAAGTAGACCGATGGCTACTCACCGGGTCTTCTGGCGAGATAATTAAAAAACGGGCGACAAGCACTGAGATGCTCATCAGTCGCTTTGGCAGATCTTATAATGTGCAAGAATCTTCGTGTATTGCTTATTTAAGATCCGGAGAAATCCGTCTTGTCGCCCTAGCAGATCTTGGCAACGCTCTCGATTTGAGCCGAACAGTTGCTTTGCAAACCTACATTCCTTATCCACGAGGAGGACCACGAAATTTGTACATCTGTGAATGGAAAGCTTCCGATGATCAAAACAAAGGAGGGGGCGTATTAAATGGTGGAGTCTTGGAGGCTCAGTGCCGCCCACTCACCTGGGATAGCGTATCTGGAGCACGAAAATTAGGAGAAGCAACCAAATGTCGGGCTTTGTCGTTGCGAAACTTGTTGCGACAATGCATGCATACTGTCATCAGCTATTTGCAATTGCAACATAAAGTCATCGTACATAAACTTAAAGCAGAATTTCTCATGGATCATGAAGAGCGCCCATGGCTCACATGGATTTGTGATGCAGGGCTCGCCCTTCATGAACATAATGCCCAGAAAAGCGCCGAGGACTACGAACTCATAGAAGAAAATAGGTCCCCTAAGGCAGCACATACAGCAATACGACTTTCAAGACTTGACACATCTTTAACGAAGTCACCCCGAGACATGTTTTCTCCTATTTCTGGAAGCGGAGACCAGCCCTTGGGAAGGCGACAGAGAGGGCGTCGTAGAAGGTCTGGTGAACGTGCGAGGTTTCGATCTCCACGGGCGAATGCCACTGATGCAGTTGCACTAGGTATCCAAGTTGGCCATGCTGCCGCAAATGTAGAAAACTTCGACTTGAGGCCAGATAATGAAGAACAAGTTGTGGCAGATCAATTGGAAACCAAATCAGCAGGGGATGGAAACGAAAGAACTACGGAAGAGCACATCATAGAACATGATTATGAAGAAAAACGCAACGGGAGACGACGCCAAAACCACACAAAGCACAATGATCAAACCTCAATACGAAAGCGAAATGCTAGCAACTTTACAATTTCAGGAACAAGTGGAGCAGCACTTGATCCAAGTGGACACATTCACATTGAAGCACCCCCTGTAATCGATCAGCACTATCCCAACCCATTTAATTGTAGAGGCGATTTTTGCGATTTTCCTGTACAGGAACCACCGGTGTTAAACGCAAAATACAGCTCGTTATCAGTAAAAGGTGGGCAAGCTGGTCTCACTCTCGCTCGGCGACTTTTTTCTGGTAGTGAATTGGAAATGATGGCGATGAAGATGGGATTCAGTATGTCTACACCTCAAGGGCATGAGGAAGCGCTTTTAGCACTAGGTCAGAGATTAGAAGCTACTGGGCCTGGCTCTGAAGTTACTGAGAGATTACAACACTACGCCAAGCCTCAATACGAAAGTTACAATCTGCCTATGAAATCGATCGCAATGGCAAGAAAGGAAAAACGGGGCTTAGTTGAGCGCATGGGGGTGAAAGGTGCTCCTGTTGGGGCCTTCGCACAAGAAAAGAAACCGCCCGGAGCTGACACGTATGCACGCCCCAAAGATCGTGGTATTGAGGGTCTTGATGCAAGGGAGCACATGTTAGAAGAACATGGAGGTGTACCTTTGAGTCACTACTACCAGCAAGTCACAGTGTGTCCAAACTGCTATCGTATTTATTGTACGCTAGATCGAGCAAGGGAGATCATGTTAAGCGAAAGCCTGAAGCAGTCAAAACGAGAGGTAGCACAATATAACTCACAGCAAGCATCAGCACGGGAGAATTTGATAGAGCGTTTATCCGTAAAGGGTAGACGTCGAAGAGAACTTGACCACCAAAATCAAGCAGAGCGAACGCGAACGCCATCACCTATTAGATCAGCACGGAAATATATTCAAGAGCTTCCTGGACTCTTGCCTAATCGCTCAGTTCCAGAGATTCCCACCGCTGCTCAATTACGCGAGGAGCAGGATCGAAAAGTTGTTGAACGCGCACAACATGTTGCTAATGCTGTAATCAAGGCTAGTGAAGGTGCGACATGCTCCCGAGCTGAGGCAAAGAGGTTGCAGGAGGAACACGAAAGTCTGAGTAAATTTGATGATTTAGAAAGCTACCTACGTGGTACGCGAGAACGTAAATACGGTCAAAAGGGATCTGAGGATCTAGCTCCTAAAAGTCCAGGTAAAAGGGACAATAGAGTTTCGCGAGGGCGGAAACCTAAGCTAGCGTCGAATGAAAAAGCTGACGAGGGCTACAAAGGTCAAATTCTCTTTGCAGAGGAAGACGAGGAAGTTCGTGAGTTGGTATGTGCAATGTTGAAAGAAGCAGAATATGTTGTCACTTCGTTTTCTGATGGACCTCCTGCCCTGGAAATGTGTCGCGACAATCACTTTGATCTTTTTATTACCTCAACGCTACTACCGACTCTCAATGGATTAGAGATTGCTAAGCTTTTACGAAAGAGAGAAAAGAAATCAGATCCAGATAAAATGCGTCTACCCCTTATTGCGTTTTCTGCTGAAACAGCGCCTGAAGATTTGCGCATGTATATGGACGTAGGCTATGATGGGTGCGTCAGCAAGCCGGTTGATGAAATGTCCCTTTTGAATACAGTTAAAGCTGCTATCCCTCAACATAGACCATCTAAGGCAGCTCGACAAAAGATTGCTCGAAAGACGGGGAAGAAATCTACTTCGGAAAAGAATGATTTGCCCATCATGCGTCCAACGACAAGCGGACTAATGACATCATCAGATGTGGTCAAGCTTACTCTACCAATGCCTCGTAATAATCTCGACGAGGATGCCCCCGTCGCCGGGGTCTTTCAAATGGATGCTGACACTGCATTCCCGTACATGGTACTTGGTAAGAAGAGACAGGGTTCTCGCTTGTTTAATATTGTTGTTGTTCATGACTTTTTTGACACCTACGAGACGATGCAAATCTTTTTTGGGCCTATCGTGACAAAATACCCAGGTCTCCAAGTACTTGTCTTCAATCTTCCTGGACAAGCATTTACAGAATGGAGATCAGACGCTGTTCTGAATAATGAATACTATTATCCTTGTTTAGATGCACTGCTTCGGCACGTGGATTATAATGGTACACGCGAACTTGAGACACGTGGGCCATACGCAGCTCCATTCTATCTGATGGGTTTTGGAAATGGTGCAAATATTGCAATGCAGTACGCGATCAATTGTCGTCCACCAAAAATGAGAGCCCTTCTCAGCCTCAATGGGTTTACGCATATTGACCCACACTTAGCTGGTGTTCTACATGATTGCATGAATGTGTTCTCATGTGCACCAGCAACGCGGCCTGATTTGCCTATTTATTTCTACACCCGCTTTCTCTTCTCCTCTTCGTACCTGAGCAAAGTTTCTACCCCACTTGCTCTGAACTTATATACAGCGGTACATAATCCAATTACCCTCGAAGGGCGAATGCAGATTTGCAAAGGCTCTTTAGCCCATTTAGACGTTCGTCCTCACCTTAAGAACCTAGAAAAACCCATTATTCTTGTGCAATCATCTCAAGGTGGGTTGGTCAAGCCTCTTCATGTAGAGCCTGTGGTAAAGCTTCGTGGCGGAGAGGTCAAGTCAATTAGGCAATGTCTTCGTGATCGAACGCGCCCGTGTGTAATTTGGTTGAAAAGTGGCCACGAACTATTTCAGGAATGCCGTCGTCCCATCTCAGATCTTATAGAGCAACTATGCACAGGGTACCATGAAAACCACGATGTTGCTTTTCTTCCTACGAACGAAGACCATCAAGAGCTCAAGTCTCCAGGTAGGACACGAAGGCTTCGCGGCGGCGGTAACAAGCGCACATCTCGAGATGAAGGGTCCAAGATTCAATTTTTTGAAGACAGATTCATTGATAACGTACTTGGTACATTAGATCGGGCTCGACGCGAGGGTACAGTTGAGACGAATCCTTTTGCCCCTCAAAATTCAGCTTCAGGCACCGACAAAGCATTTCATGCAATAGGTGCAGCTCATCCCAACTCGCCAGGATCATCACCAGACCACATTAACCGTCTAAACGAGAGCGACGACCCCGCTGAGAACCCACAGGCTGAAAAGGTCCGATGGCAGCACTATCGTGAGGAAACTGGACTAAATGCACGCGCCTATGTGGGTTCCCCAAAACGCCATGGTCAAAATGAACCCAACGGCGATGGAAAGTCCAAAAAGCCTGCTAGTGGGGTTTCATTTGCTGATGCGCAACCCACGGCTGCGTCATTCGACCCAACAATGCGCAATTTCGACTGGGCTCAAAAGCGTCGCAATAACACACAACACGATAGCGATGAAGAAGACGAGTATAACCCTCGTTTTGGTGGCGGCGGTGCTACACAAGTTCTTCAGCCTGTTCAAGTACCAGAGGTGCGTGAATATATGCAATGGCGTATTGCTAGGAATCGAAAGAGGTTAGCGAAACTAGTTCGGGCAGCTTCGGTAATTCAACGTGCTTGGAGAGCGTTTCTTGCCCGCACGCTAGCAGAAAAGCTACGTACTACACGCGCAGCTCTCTTGATTCAGTCTAAATGGCGTGCCAAACTTGCTCGCGACGAATTGGAGCAAAGACGACAGGAAGAGTGGGCCGCTCGACTCGTTCAACGGTGTTGGCGTGGTAAAGCTGGTCGAGATCTCTTTCGTGAACGACGGCAGCAAGTTGTGGCTGCACGCCATATGCAGCGCATTTTCCGTGGGCGTCAGGGCAAACGTCGAGTGGAGGATATCAAATCGAAGCGCCGCAGGGCCGCGGTTGCTATCCAGAACATGGTGAGAGCCCATATTGCTAGAAAACTCACATGGAAACTACGCCGTGAGCGAAATGCAGCTATCGATATTCAGCGCGTATACCGAGGCCATCGAGGACGAGGTAGGGCTTCGTTGGAGCGCGACAAGTATTTATTTTCAAAGGCCCAATCTCAAGGAATTGACTTTGGACGTCAGATGCTTCTTGAGCATAAACTGCATGGCACGCGTCTGCAGAGTGAAGTCTCAATGCTCACTCGCGAAAAGGTCGAAACAGAGGAAAAAGTAGAAGCTCTCCTGAGCGAAATCGCGGAATTCGATAAAGGTGTACGCTCACTCGAGAAAGAAATGCACGAGCTCACCGCAGTTGAGACAGAGGCGAAAGGTGTGCTAGACGAGGCAGCGCGGATCGAACTTCGGGAACAGAAGATGCGTTTAGACCATGAGTTTGGAATCATGTTGGGTAAAATTGCTGACCGCAAAGAACGCCTCAAAAATTTGGAAACTAAGCTACAAACTATTGATCGTACAAGACAAGGGAAAGAAGAAGAGCTTCGTGACCTTGAAAGAAAGCTTGTTGTGTTGCTTGAGGAGCAACAGCAAGAGCTTGAACAAATCAAGAGGAGGCAGCAGACACGAGGAGAACTGGTGCTTTCTGAAGCTACGGCAACAGCTGTACCGAATGGCCAAGGTAGTGGGAATATATTGGGTGGAATGCCAGGGTATGCAGGCCCAACACCTCAGCAGCAACAACAAGCAAATAACATGATGCAATCGACTGAGTCACTCATGAAATTTGGTTTTATGAGCATGTCACTGACATATTTTAGTAGCTTGAACATGGTAAGAGCCATGCGGAAGGTCGGTGCTCTTAATACTGTCTTAAGTGGGCCTGCAGGAACTGCGTCGGGTCAGAATGAACTACAAGCTATTTTGAGTGGTGCACGGGGTGGTGGTAGTACCCCCGGTGGTGGATCCAGGCTGGGAGATGCGAGTTCGGATAGTTCTAATAGTGGAGGTGGGTCCATCAATGCAGATGGGCACTTTCGTCCTGCATACCAGAAGGGCCAAATGCCAGAAGACCAGGACGCTCTGAATGTCTCTTCATGGACTGTCGAGGACGTCGGAGATTGGCTTGGCACCCTTAAACTCAAACAGTATCGTTCATGCTTTTCCGATGCTGCTATCGATGGTGCTTTCTTATACGATCTCAATGACGATGACCTACGTAACACGCTTGGAATTGAACACAACTTGCACCGAAAGAAGATCTTGAACTCAATCACAAAACTTCGCCGATTGGAGGAAACTCACTCAGCAAAGTCTATGGCTAACTCAACTCTTTCCAGCAGCAGTATGCTCAGTATCCAAGCTGCGAAGAACTCTTCGAATGGAGGTAGTGCAATGACTGGGTCAAGTTTTGGTGCCAGCGTTGGTGGCGGTGTTGGTGGTGGCATTGGTGGTCTTCCAGCTATACCATCTGTAGATAGTGTTGACGATGGAGCAAACGGAAATCCAGAGACAGCTGCCTCTAGCCTCCAAGCCCACCCTGACAAACTCATATCTATGTCTCGGCATGGCAAGATTAAGGACTTGCGTGAAGCTATGCAACTCCTGCCTGATCGTAGGTTCGACCCTGTCGATATTGAGAATCAATATGTAGAAGCATTTGGTACGCGGTACACGGACAATCTCAATCGCCTCCAATGGTTTATTAACAAACCCGATGAGCATGGAAACACTCTCTTTACAATTGCAGCACAGAACGGAAGGCTCAAGGTAGCCAAATTTCTTTATGAAAAAGGAGCAAATCCAAATCATCAGAACAATCAGGGTCAAACAGCTTTGCACTATGCAATGGCCTATAACTTCTATGAGCTTGGTGCTTGGCTCGCTGACTCTGTGGAGGGAGCAGGCGCGAATGATCAACTACTTAACATGTACAGTTTAACGCCGTATGACGGTTTGTCACCAGAAGGTTAAAAGATCCATATATCCTATATATCATAAGTCTAATTCTACACGATTTCACTCTTTTCAAAGTAAACCCTCACCTTGTGCGTCTCAGTAAGAAGATCATTGACCTTTTGAGTAATGCTCAATTGTCAATCTAGCACAAAAAAATTCACCTATGCAAGTCATTTACGCATTGACAGGCTGTTAGGTTCTTCCAATTAATAGTGTTTTCCAAGTGCCCAACTGCTTCTCTTTGATATCGATCTTAAAGCATTAAAAATGGTTTCATATATTAGTGAAATGACTCTCGACGAGTACAGAAGATCGTCCTGAGTGGCGACGAGCGGAGGAAAGGGATACGCAGACTTGTGTGAATCCAAGGTCACTATCCTTATTCACGAGACCCTGCTCCGCGATCAGCAGGGTCCCTTGCTTGATACATTTCTCGCCTCGTGGGTAATTGAGTAAGTGATTAAGTGGTGATAAGTTTGATGTGAAAGAATATACGATCTCGACTTCAACGTAATGAGGACAGAGGCCAAAGCCAAGGCCGAATATCATGTTGCAGTCCTCAAACTTCATATCTTGAGCAGCTCAAGAAACGGTGTAGATTCTGATTTCTGGCCATCCAAGATGCAGCTTCAAAACAACTTCGATCTCAGATTCGCGTTTCTGAGAGTTTGGACCCTGCATGATTTGATCTCTCAACTGGCTCAGAGCTTGAGCTCCTTGCGAAGGTGTGAGATAAAGTCGTCGTCAGCAAGATCATCGTCCCAGTCCTCCTGCCACTTCTGCTTGACCTCCTTGTCGTCCTTGGGTGCGGCGAACTGCTCCGTCTCGAACTCTTCAAATTCATCGTCTTCCTCGAGCATCATGAGAAGCTTCTTGCTGTCCACAGGCGCCGTACTAGGTGCTGCCTTATCGGCACCAACCTTGTCGCCTTTGCCCTTTCCACTTGTCTTCTTGCGCGAAAGCATCCTGCTCAACGCTTCCTCGCAAAGACCTGCACTTCGCAACTTCAACTTCGAATGCGATTTGATCGTCGATTTCAACTCAACTTTCCAACCTCTCGGCGGTTCCTATTCTCTACTGTATAAAATCATGATATTGTACTTTGGCGATATTTGCTTCACTTCTTTTCTGCCACAGATTGTGAGTTATAATGCTCTATAACTCACTGGCAATGTTGCCTCAACGACCGCCTCTTCTCTCTCCTTCACTCCCTTCGCAGAACTTCGCTGGCTATTCTGCAATTCTTTGTTTCCCCGACCAACATTTGTTAATACTGTTATTAACATTAATTTATCAGATACGTTGCAATATACCCCCCGGAATAAAGTTAATACTGCCGACAATGGTTTTGCCGATAGGGGGTATTTAAGTAAGATAGTCAAGATGTTAGAAAGAGACATATATGGGGAAGTATTTTGAAAATAGATAATAAAGTTATAGAGTGTATCCTCGGTAAAAGGTAGGCTCAGATGTAAATCCGACGAGGCGCTCGAGATCAAAACCCCAGAGCCACATCAAATCCGCTCGGGCGAGACTTAACGCGGCCTGAGAGGCTGCGGAGACAGCCGACGTCCCGCTCAAGGGTGGGTCTGAAAGGGCTTAGGTGCACCTCCTTGACCAAGACCTTGAGGAAATACTCGTCTGGAGAGACGAGCTGTGGATTCTGAGGTTGAAGAAGCTCGCTCGCATCGACCACATTGACGAGCCCTGTTCACGATAGGATCTCAATTAGAAACGACAAGGAGATTCACCGTAACCAAGGCGGGCTTCAAGTTAATCTCATTATAGAAATTGCAGTTAGGGTTACATTAACTTTTGCAATTGGTGCAAAGGCTGGCTATATCTTGTTGTTGTGTTTCGGATTGCAGCTTTTGGCAGGTTAGGTGCCTTGACCTCTTCAACTCTCATATTCTTGTTTGGGCCTTGTGAGTTAAAAGCTTATATAGCTTTGAGCCGCTTACAAGATCTTTTGTTTGGCGTACATTCTGTTAGCTTTTTCTATTTTTATTGCGGACTGCTTTATAGGTTGAGCTAATCTCTTCCCATATACAATGAAGTTTGTCTTGGATGCAGGGTCAGCTTCTCCACTGACAGTCTTCTGGCCATATCCGACGCTTTATCCTGAGCAGTATGATTATATGCTTGAGCTGAAGCGTGCCCTGGATGCCAAGGGAGGCTGTTTGCTTGAAATGCCTACTGGAACGGGTAAGACTGTGTCGCTCTTAGCACTCATCACCTCGTACCAGTATGCGCACCAGGAGACTGGCAAGTTGGTTTACTGTACACGTACGGTCCCCGAGATGCGAAAAACCATGGAGGAGCTTAAGAGAGTTATTGACCACCGTACCGAGCTTCTTGGCGGCGAAGCTAATGCACCGCCATTTCTTGGTGTGTGTCTTAGTTCGCGTCGCAACATGTGTGTTCATCCAACAGTTATGGCTGAAAGCGATCGTGAGCAGGTTGATTCACTCTGTCGCAAAAAGATTGCACCTTGGGTTCGAGAGACTAAAGGCCGTCGCTCGCGTCCAAGAAATTCGGAAAATGGGCAGCAAGACCCTGAAGCTGACCAATCCGGAGGTGGCGCCGAAGCGAAAGATGAAGCACCAGTCCCCATGGAACTCGGCGACATCGAGGACATCGAGAATCAGGGTCTCTGTTCCTACTATGAGCGCTACGTCGCTCAAGGTTCTGATGTGCCTCTGAGCAATGGTATCTACACAATTGAGGAGATGCAAGAGCTTGGCAAAAAGAACAATTGGTGCCCATACTTTGTCACACGTCATGTGCTTTCCTTTGCCAATGTTGTCGTGTACAACTACCAATACATGCTCGACCCAAAGGTCTCTACCATGGTATCTAAGGAAATTACTAGAGATTCAATCGTTGTCTTTGATGAGGCTCACAACATTGACAACGTCTGTATCGAAGCGCTCAGCGTCTTCTTCAATCGCCGATCTCTCGAGGCGGCTTCAAGCAATATTCGGGAGCTTGACAGTATGATCAGTCGTGTGAAAGAAACCGATGCTCAACGACTTCGAGACGAGTACGATAGACTTGTGCAAGGTCTCTCAGAGACGGGGGTTCTTGATGCAAATAACACGGACGTAGTTGCGAACCCCATTCACTTGCCAGAAGACATTCTTAATGAGGCAGTGCCTGGAAATATTCGCAAGGCTGAGCACTTCGTCAAACTCCTTGATGTTGTTGTCAAGCACCTCAAAACTCGAATGAAGGTACAACGTGTGGTCAAAGAAACCCCTGTCGCATTTTTGCATGAAGTACAAGACAAGCTTCAGCTAGATGCCAAAACCCTGCAATTTTCCTACTCACGTCTGTCCAGCCTAATGCGCACGTTAAAGGTTGTCGATCTCGAACGTTTTGTGCCTGTGTCCCAGGTAGCAGACTTTTTGACACTTGTCGCTACGCCAAAATACAAGGATGGTTTCATGTTGGTTATTGAGCCGTATGACCAGCGCACACCCCAATTTATTGATCCAATTATCCAGTTCACTTGTCTTGATGCCTCTCTAGCTATCAAACCTGTGCTTGAACGCTTCGCAACTGTAGTTATTACAAGTGGTACGCTTTCACCTATTGATTTATACCCAAAACTTCTCGACTTTAAACCTGTTGTATCGCGCTCCCTCACTATGAGTATCATTCGTCCTGGTATTTGCCCAATGGTAGTGACTCGAGGCAGTGACCAGACACCAATTACATCCGCCTTTAGTTCTCGTACGGACAAATCTGTCATTATTAACTTTGGAGCCCTTCTGATCGAGGTTGCCAAAACTGTGCCAGATGGTATTGTTTGTTTCTTCACTAGTTATGAATATATGGAGAACGTCGTGAGTGCATGGGCTGAATTACAGATCCTAAACCGCATCTTGGATCATAAGCTTTTATTCATTGAGACTAAGGATATTGTGGAAACGACCTTGGCTCTTGACAACTTTAGACGTGCTTGCGATTGTGGTCGTGGAGCTGTCTTTTTATCTGTTGCGCGAGGCAAGGTTTCTGAAGGTATTGATTTCGATCGTCACTATGGACGTTGTGTAATCTTGTTTGGTATTCCGTTCCAGTACACCAAATCGCATATTTTACTAGCACGTCTCGAATATCTTCGCGTGAAGTTCCAGATTAGGGAAGATGAGTTTTTGGCGTTCGATGCTCTCCGTCAAGCTTCGCAATGTATTGGTCGTGTTATTCGTAGCAAAGCTGACTACGGCCTTATGATTTTTGCCGACAAAAGATATAATAATGCTAACAAACGTAGCAAACTTCCGGGCTGGGTTACTCAGTTTTTGCGAGAATCGAACCTGAATCTCTCCACAGAGGAAGCCGTTGCAGTGTGTCGTACATTCCTTCGTGAACTTGCACAGCCAATCGATCCGGCAAAGCGAACCGCAAACATGCTTACGGAGACAGATCTGCATGCCATGGCTGCAGAACTTGGAAGTAATGAGAACGGGCACGATGGGGACGTCGCTATGACTGACGCGACAAGTTGAGATATTATGCCTTAGACAATTATAAAAACACAAAATAATACAAATTGTATCGCGTTGCCTTCCTTACCTCTGCCTTTCTCGTCTTGCATCTGCATTCCGCTGATTTGCTATCAAGGCCATGAAAACCTTACGACCTGGAAGTTAAGAGGATATGCCAGCCCAAAGAGAAAGCAATGTCGTATCAGCATCATTATAAATAATGAGAGTGGCGAATCCTAGTCTTTCCAGTGTTGCAGCGTCTACGTTTGACTTCATTCAGAACTGAACTTGTCTTAGCTCGTATTCTGGTTTGCTCATGTTCTGAAAGCTCATCAGGCGGAGTCTTATTCTGGCGGCCAAGCCTCGCCTATAAATCGAGTGTTGAAAAATGAATTTTAATGTGATACTCTTACAGATAAGAGAACTAAATACTACACACTTTCATCTTTATTTTTAAAAAAAGAAAAGAAAAACCTAACCACAACACCCCAAGACCCAAGCCGAAGTTTAAAGTTGGAATTAAACCTAATAGTGAAAACCTTTCACTGTCAGGGCCTGCGGAACTGTAGTCGAGTTTTCCTTTCGCCCGTGAAGGTCTCCTACTGGGTGTGTCAAGACATACATGCTTTTTCTGGGGTCGACCAGCAATTGCCGATGCTTTCCACTCTCGGTCCAATGATGAAACGATCTTCTGTGGAGACAACAATACGAGCTCTAAGCAGTGCGCAGATTAACTCGCGACTACACAGCAATGTCTGGGCTAACTTTCAAAACGTCCTCAGTCAAAATTCACGGTGCTTGAGCTCGAGCAAGATGATGCAGCTTCGCTTAAGTCTGCAAGATCGAGCCAAGGTCGCGGAACAGCTCACCAAAGTGAGGCCAAACATTCCGCAAATTCGACCGAAAACGGCAAGGGTGGGGAGCGCATCGGCGTCAAATGGCAAAGCAAAAGATGTCAGGGTCCACTCAGCTTCAGCGAGTAAGATTCCAGAAGCATCTGCGACACCAGTACCCCCACCCTCATCAGTGCTAGAGCCTGCAAGCAAAGCAAAACTCCTACCAGAACAAAAATCGACGAAAATAAAATTACGATCGCCTTCACAATCATGGAACCCTTCACAAATATCTGATACCAACGCCGAAGGTAGCAACGTTGTCCAGGGGATCATCAACCGTATCTATTTCCATGTGCCGGGTGATGTCATAATTGCTGCGTTGGAAAACGAAAAGGATGGAAGTATTGTTCGCTTCGTTGGAAAAATTGGATCGTCAAACGATCCTAAAGTCAGTGACTTCGTTTCCGTAAGTGGCGTATGGGAGACACATGGCACCTATGGTCTGCAACTCAAAGGGCAAATTCAAAATCCAGAAGTGCTAAAAGGTTCTGCTTTAGCCTCCGACTCGTTGCCCGATCTGTCTTCTTCACCTGACCAACTGGAGTTGGCTGGACCAGGAAGCTCAAACTCGCAAGATCGAGCAGTTGTGGGCCAACCTATAACTACCTTGAGCCAGTCTTGCCCCCCCGTAGCAGCACAAGCTAGGGGTTTTCTCGCAGATGACAGTGAGGCAGAGCAAAAATATGGCCAAGTGCCGAAGTGGTTTGATGAAAGTGATATCGCTCTCTCTCCATCAGGTTTTTGCAAGGACTCTTTGCAAAAAACTGTGGCAAGAATTATGTCAAAGAACCTGCACCGTCGTTCTAATAATGTCGTTGCATTAGAAATTGTAACTTCTGAGAAATTCAACGTCATGGCATGTGACATGTTGCAAAATGGCAAGTTCGATCGGATTGGTCCAAAGCTAGCTGAGAGAATCACATCTGCCCTTGGCGAAGACTTTCAGAATATCTTAGAAATGAAAAAGGATGAGGCTGTTACAGTTATATCCGAAAAGGTTTTTGGTGTAAGTCCCCGAGTTGCGGCACGCATTTATGAGACTTGGCATGCTCAAAACTGCACTGAGCTTGCTCAATTTTTAGTGGAGCGACAGCTGAGCTACTCTGATTTTAGGTCTATTCATCGACGTTTTCGAAAGAAGCTCCTCGAGCCACACGAGGAGGATTTTGTTCCAACTAAAGAAACCGAGAAGAGGCTGATGACAACCTTTACTCATAATCCGTATGATCTTGTTCGTGACAGAATATTGAGCTTTACAGTCTTGGACCCTCATGTACCTCGTTTGTCAAAGTTTGAAAAGAGCCGGGAACATGCAGCCTTATTTCAAACTATTTTAGATGTTACACATGGCTTTGGGCATACCTGCCTACCTATCGATGTTGCAGTTGTTGGAATGACATTTTGCACCCAGAGCACCCCTGTCAATGCAGAACAAGCTGTTAAAGATGCGATTGACGCAGGCTTCCCAATGGCGTTCGAAACGGTTGAAGACGTTATGCATATATATGAAAGCCACGTTCATATGAATGAAAAACGAGTGATCAAGCGCTTGCAGCTGATTCAACAAACTATGCGTGCTCCAGAACTTGATCAAGAAGAGAAAAAATTTTACTCAACAATACAGCCTTCTGCACACGGACTGTCTGAGACTCAAAAGAAGCACCTACAAACTCTGACCACCGAAAAGGTGTCTGTGCTTACTGGTTATGCAGGTACTGGTAAAACATACATGCTACGGGAGGTAGCTCGCTCAATAGAGCTCCAAGGCCGCTCCGTTGCCGTAGTAGCGCCTACTGGACGGGCAGCACAACGTCTACATGATTCAACAGGCCTACCTGCTGCCACAGTTCATCGACTTCTGAAGCCAGCTTTTAATGGCAAGGTATTTGATTTCACAATGAACAGTGGAAACCCCTTGCAGTATGATACAATTATTGTTGATGAGGCATCAATGCTGAGTCTCGATGTTGCCGCGGACCTACTTGATGCTGTAAAGAGCACGTCTTCAATCATATTTGTTGGTGACCCAGCCCAGCTGCAATCTGTCGGTCAGGGGAACTTGTTGCATGACCTTAACGCGTGCAAGCAGATCCCTACATGTGCTCTGACTGAGGTATTCCGTCAACAAGGAGCGGACAATGAAATTCTTCGTGATGCCACCTTGGTGCGTAATGGCAAAACCCCTGATATGTTGTCCACACCAACCACAACTTCTCACCTTGCTGAGCAATCATCAGAGGTAATGGCGAAACGGTTGAAAGGAGAAGAATTTGAATCAACAGGAAAAGTCTTTTTCATACCTTGTCGTCCGGAGGATGTGGACGATATCTTACTCAATTCAGTGTATCCTTATGCTAGCGCACTAGGCCTTGATGCTATGGAAGATGTTCAAGTTATTACTCCTCGTCGCATCGGCATGTCCTCAGTGGCGGACCTTAATCCACTACTTCAGAAGTACTTGAACCGCGAAAACCAAAGTTCTTCAGAAATCTGGATTCAAGATAAAATCATTCAGCTCAAAAACTGCTATGGAAAAAATGTGTTTAACGGGCATATAGGAACAGTTGAGAGCATTTTGCAGGATTATGAAGATATTCACCAAGCAAAGTCGGTAAGCTGGAGTACTTCAATGAACCGTGCTCTATCTCAAGACAGGGATCCTAAGCAAGCACCTTATCTAATCGCTCAATTTGCAGATGAAGGATCCGACCTTAGGTCGAACGCTGATGACGGATTGAAATTTGATCGTCTCAGTTGCGGTTACTCTGCATCCGAATGGAGAGATGAGCTAGAATTAGCCTATGCAACAACTATTCACAAGGCCCAAGGTTCTCAATTTCCCTTGGTAGTCTTACCTTTCTTTCGAGAACACGGCATTTTCCTGAATCGTAATCTTCTTTATACTGCTATGACTCGTGCCCAGCAGTACGTGATTGTGCTAGGAGACCCAGGCATGATCAAGAGTTGTGTCAAGTCACGATCTAATGAGCGATTTTCGTTATTCACTCAACTATTTGAGAAGTAACTGACATCTTTTTGTTAAAACTTTGAAATAAATGTCGAACTTTAGTTTTCCTGATTTAGGACTCCAAGTAGCATCTCTTAAAGTAATAGAAAACCAACATGCCCCGATCCTTTTCTGTTCGCAGTAGCCCTGCAAGGAGCAAGAGGATAAGGACACTGTTATTTAGTTCACCTACTCTGTATGCCGTGGCCTCGAAATTAAAAGCAAATATAAGTTTAAACTAAGATTCTTCTTGAACCAATTTGCTGACAGGGACTTAAAGAACCATCTAAAACAAATAAATATATATATATAATTTCGAGCTACTTTTGGACCACATGCTGAATTTCTTGATCACATCTGAAGACACCGCCAACCCTTTTGTTTTAAAAAGACAACTAAACAAACGCAAACGCTTTCGAAACTGTTGCTTGTTTAGTTGGATGTTCTCCCTGCTTTCAAAGCTTGCGTAAACACTAGTTTAAAATCACATAAACACTTCATCCTATCATAACCCCATTGCGTAAAGTAAGTCTGCGACAGAAATTGAGCAGCGATTGCGGCAAATGACATTGGTACGCGCTTCGCTATCAACTCTTCCAGGGGATTGTCTGCAGCATCACTTCAGATTTTCCTAACGCTTCTGCGTTGAATGTCTGCCCTGCTCATCGGCACGTGTCCGCGTAATTTCACACATTTTAGAATTACCATTATTCTTCCTAGCTTTCACAAGATGAACCCTCATCTCCGCTCAATTTGACCCTGTTTATAGTGTCCTTGATTTCGACGGTAATCCATTGTATTGTTTCTCATCCATGCTTCTTGTTCAATCTCACATTCCCATTCCTGAGCAGCACCGCAAAAGATACCATTATCTCGCCTTCCTCCAGTCCATGGTCTCTTCTGACCCAGCTTTCCCTTGTAATCACTTGCACCAGCTTTCACCAAAGCCGGTAAAACCGCAACAACCAAAATTGTTTTCATATACCCCCCATTCTTCAAGCCATCTATCACAGTCTTATTCTTCTGTAGGTTTACCGTAAACGTACCGGCAAAACGGGCTTTAACAAGCTAAGAAACGTTCTTGAACGCTATTGCCAGCTTGTTCTGAAAGTTCCCATGTTTCTGTGCTGGTTTTGACAAATGGAAGAACTACGAAAAGGGTTTACTCTAATTAGGAAAGAAAGAAAGAACAGTGAAGGAAATTGTGTTTGTACCTACTACTAGGACTACTCAGCATAAACTCTTAGTTGGGATGCAAACAAAAAACAACGAAATAGGCAGCGAACAAACAGCAATCAGGAACACCTTCCTGCGTCAAGACGAACTTGCGTCTGCTCGGGGGTTCACGGCAAGTTTCGTTCTTGTGGTGGACAGAGGTCGGTGCCTTTGCGGGGTCTGGAGGGGCTTGCACTGTCTGGAGTCTGTGGTTCACTAAAGTATCGCGAAGACTTGGGTTCGAAGGGAGGCGGTCAGTCACAACGAAGCTTGGCCTCTTCCTCTAAGTCAGAGCCTATTGTTTATATTAGGGATACGTAGCATTGCAATTCCTGTTCGAGGAGTCAAGGAATAGCAGCAGTACCTTCGTTTCGAGACACGGTTTGCGAGTTTGATTGGAATTCTTCAAGCGTGTAGTCGCGCGGTGAAGACCGGGATAATTATTTTAAAGAGTGGCGGCATTTTTAGTGGATGCTGTGCGCCTCTTGAGTGATTGACACTGTCATGTTCCAGGCGGTGGGCGACTTAGTAACCCTGAAATGGGTACGCGAGCATCCTCTCGTGACAGCAACGGTGGCAGCAGCTGCAGCAGCGTATTCCTTTGCAACAGTCTCAGAGAAAAATCCTGACAAAGACGACAAGTCAAGAAATTCACAGGATTCTTCAACAGAGCACCAAGATCACCAACAAAATGCTGGATCAATCAAGGCGAAAGCCAAGAAAAAGGAGGCGACTAAGAGTATTACATGGGGTGATGAACGGGGAGGGAAGCTCGCACAATTCATGGATGACTCTGGCACAGATAAACCACAGGATGGTGAATGCTCAAGAGCTACCAGTGGAGTACAAGAACTGTCTGATGAAAGCACCTCAGAAGAGGTGACTGTCAGGGAAGACAAGAGTGAGACTAGTGAAGCTAGTGGAAAAGAAGATGGCGCAACTGCTGTTGTATCACAGAAAGCATCGAACGAAGAAAGCAAGTATTCACCTGCAAGAAAACCCGAGAATATGGAACAACACCAGCAGCATGGAGAAAATGTAAGCCAACAAATAGACAATTCTCAGGGTGACAGTGTATTGGAGTCAAAGCATGTTGATGAAAATATACCACCTCGGCCAGCACCTCTGACTCGAGAGCTTTCAGACGAGTTTGAGTCTGTGACGGCAGCTCGGCAAAGCTCTTTATGTGAGGAGGAACAGGAACATAAGATTTTCTGCGGCGATGCCGATGCATCTGGTTCCAGTGGGGATGAAGCGCCTTCACCGCAGTGGGGATGGTTTGTAACCATGACTCCTCCACAACAGCAAATGTATGGCAACAATGGTAATAGCAAAAGTCCAAACTCATCTATTAGTCCCGGCCAAACTACTTCTCCAAAAACTGCTGTACACCCGAATACTCCCGTTTCGTGATTTTGGGGGGGTGGATTTATATAGAACAACTACTTTCGAGATCATTTCTTTCAATGACCATTTTTGGAATGTTATCGCCCTAATACTTTCCTGGCCCAAATTTTCTTAAATTGCGGGCAATATGTGAATCTAAGTCTTTTTTGCAAATTATTTTCCAAGGTAAACAATTTCGAACAAAGAAAGACTACCAACGATCTACGGACCCTTTAACACCTTTAGTTATAGGGAGAAAGGCCTTTACAGATTGAAAATCCCCTAATATAGTCGCTGTATTCAAATACCTACTCTATTATAAATATTATTGGAGAATGTTTTGCTAAGTTCATTATATATACAATTTTGCTTAAAACCAAGCTGAAGAGCTCAGACTTCAAGACATCGAATACTGCTATCGAAAAGATCTGGTCAAAATAGACCCGAACTAAATGTTGGGTTATATGTTTATATAAATCACAGTCTTTGTGGCCAATACCAAAATGGTTTGCTAGAAGTTAATCCGTTTATCTAGGTTATATATTTATTCTTTTTTCCATGTCATTTTAAGATAAAGACGTCAAGGAGAGCACACGAGCTGCAACAATACCTTGCTTTCTCAAAATTGCCTTAACAACAGGAATATCTTGAGGGAATGAAAGAGGTTGCGCCAGTAGCTTACGCGGCACACCGAATTCTACAGCCTCCTGAGTTGGGCTCTTTGCACGAACTACAATTGCCTTATAGAACGTAGCATCTTTGCTTGATAGGTGCGGGGATTCAGGTCCTCTAGTAGAGTTTGTAGAGTCATCTTGCTGGCCTAAAAGTGCACAAACGAGCTCATCCGGATATTGGCCAAGGCAGAAATCTGCCAAGGAAAGGCACTCTCGATCAGTCAAAGGGACATTGAGCTTTCGCAAAATGAGACAAACTTGTGTTTCTGTGACTCGATGACTAGAGACATGAGCAGCAACAATCTCATGTACATGATTAGGTGAAATAACAGAGGTATGCAAATAATCTTGCACGCGCTTGAGGAGCTGCCTCTGAACAAGATGAGCGCCATTTGCAGCCTTCGTACTACGGCCAATAATCATTTTTAAGCTATGATCGTTACCATCTTCTGCATTGAGGTGGTACTTATCTGCAGCATGGACTTCATTTGAGAAGCCAGTGTTCCTTGCAAATGGGTTGGAGTTGGTAACTGGAGTGACAAAAAAGCTTCCTTCAACAAGCCGCTGTGTGTAAACCGAGATAGGGCAGGCAAAGTCAAGTGAGGCATGACTTTCGCGATCTGATTTTTGTTCATATTGAATTGGGCGCATATCATCCCTCTGGCCATAAATGAATCCTGAAGTAGACCTGAAGTCAGGCGGGGCAATTGTTTTTTGGTATCGCTCTTCTTGCTTAGCCTCTTCTTCCCGTTGGGCCTCTTCGAGAAATCGTGCCTCGAGAAGGCTCTGACGAGGACCTGATGAGTGACTGCGTGGATCGCGTTTTGCACGAGGGCGTCCTTCACGAAGCACTTGCTGCGTTACGGAGAACTTGTGCACAGGTTCTTTTACACCATGGGACAGGATGTTTTTACGAGCCTCTTCACTTGCCTCGAGGAGATCGCGCTCTTCAATCCAGTTGCCAATAAGGCAGCCACGATTGCCAGCATTGTTGTACTCCATTATGCTGATACACAACGATATGCCGAGCTGATGATTGTCTGCGTGCTCCACAAGCCAAGACTCTGTACAGAGACACCTTTGCAGGCCACAAGGTCTGCAAGGGACCTACCTTTCTTAATCAGACGATGGTGTAGCCTATTGCAGTTGCTCTGGCACATGTGTTACTTGAGTTTGCACACCTTATTCTAGACACATGAGTCTGCATTATACTGCAAGGTTTGAGAAATACATGAAGAGAACTAGAGGACCATGATAGAATATTACCTACGATCTTATATGCAACGGATCTATATTTGCATTGTTGTTGGTATGAATGTTTTTTTCATTTGAAAAGGGGAAAAGAAAGAATGAATAGAGTCAATCGTTGAAAGACAGAAAGAGCGAACTATGAAAGGGTAGTATTAGATAGAAACATGCATAGTAAGGTAAGACTTCAAGTGGTCTTAGAAGAGGAGCTTTGTGCTTTGGACTGTTGAGGAAAACGGGGACATTCATCATTCTGTCTTTTCTAGATGTAGAAAAGATGGATTCTTGCGTTTTACTACAGATGTTAAAAAAAATATGATGATTGAACTCTGCTATGGCAGTGCAAGCTCAAACTCATACATTTTCGTCTTTGCAAAGGGAAGTTTAATAGGTTATTCATAATCTCTACAACATCATCGGCCCATCCGAGCAAGAGCGGCTTCTGCTTGCAGCTTGCGTCGGTGCCCTTGCATACACTCCGGAGAGCAATAATAAAAGTCAAGGCGATTGAACCAGTCGGAGGATTTACCAGAGAGCTTCTTCTGGCACATATCGCAAGACGGAGCATTCGCCAAAATGGCTGCTTCCTCGGCTGCCTTCTTCTTCTCAGCTTCTTCCTGACGCTTACGATCCTTCGCCTTTTGCTCTTTCTTCCGCTGAGTTTGTTTCTTCTTTTTTTCCTTCTGCTTTTCTTTTCGTGCTGCCTCGGATTCATCAGTGATGGCCTCGGGAATTCCACTTCTGCTGTAGTCCCATTTATCAGGATGCTCACCGCGGTACCTTCTAAAAACTTCACGACAAGCCTTCGATTCCTCGACAGCCATATAAGGGAGGCAGCCTCGCAAGTCTGGCAGAGTTGGGCTTGCGCCGTTTTCAAGCAATAAGCGTACCAAATCTTGATGCCCAGCTCTGGCTGCTACATGAAGAGCTGCACCGCCCTTCCATTCTTGCCGACGGCTTGGCAAGTTGATCACTTCTGCATCCTGTCCAATACTCATAATTACAGTTGCAAGATCTCCAGCCTTGCAAGCCTCTAGAAGCATGGTCAAAAGCGCCGGATCTTCAGGTTCTTCAACCTCTTCTTGTTCCTCATTTTGTGCGTCAGGCGGTGCTTGTTTCCCTTGAAGTGCGCGCAACTTTTGTGCTTTGATGCGCTCTGCTTCGAGCTTCTTCTTTTCCTCACTTTGCACCTTCCGTTCGAGGTACTCTGTCTCTGACTCTACCAGAGCAGTCGCGAGCCGCTGACCAACTTCCGTGGCTCCTTTGACAGTCGGCCGACGAACAGGAAAAGGAATGCGACGGATCCTTGGGTCCTTGGACGAGAGTACACTATCATTGCCGAAGAAGATATGTTGATTTGTCTTGGAGATTGAAACGAACACGCGACTACAGGCTTTGATGTGCGAGGTCCAGCTCTCCAAGAGTTCTCCAATTTCAGTCTTCAGCATCTGCTCATTATGGCGGCGGATATGAGCGCCTGCACTCTTTGCATTTCCCTTTGCATTATCGTTTGCACTTTGGGCTTTGCCTTGTTTGGCACGAATTACGTATCTGTGAAATGACTTGCTCGCAACCACAGTGCGCCCATTCTTCAGCACCACGCCTGCAAAATGGCCTGCGCCGTGAAGCAAAATCAGCCATAATGGCTTCTCCTTCAGAGGCAAAAGATCAGCCTCTTCTCTTTTGCGATCTAGCGCCACGGCCGCAGGAACCCACGCGAGTTTAACAGGGTTAGAGTCGAGGAGCTTGAGGCCCACCATCATCGAAGCTTCTTCACGACGCACGGCAGCATCATCTCGAGATGCATTCTTTTCAGCACTCTCTTCGAGCAAATCTTCTCTGTCAGACTCCTCTTCGGACTCCGATCCAGAAAGAGATTCTGCATCGAGAGCATCGAGAGCTGCTTCAGCTTCGGTCTCGGAGAGCGGCGCTTTGTTTGCGGACCTCCGTTTCAGGTTGAGTCTATGCAGATCAGTTTTGAAATGCTCCCTCTGCGCCTTAAGATCGTCAAATCGGAGACCGCACGTTTTGCACGAAGTTGATCCTAGTTCGACCACAGTTTCTGCACTTAAAGATCCTGCCTGTAAGGAAGCATCGGCTTCAGGAGCGATCGGAGGAGACGCTGCCAAGGTCACGTCGTGAGCATCGAGGCTGTCGTCCACTTCAGACGCCTCCAATGAGGTTTGCTCGGAAAGAGCCACTGTCCCACTGGCTAGTAGATCAAAGATGTTGCGTTTCTCCTTTGACGCCATCCCTGCAGAGCTTGTGCTTGGTAATCACAGTTCTCGCTTCGTAGAATATAGGATTTGCGGCGATGCATGGACTGCAATTGCATTAATTTTATTGACGCCACAGTTGACAATCGACGACTTCGCGATGGTTCTTTGACTGTGCACAGACTGTTCCAAGAACGATCCAAAATTACAAATTTGTAAGTAGGTACCCTAAGCCAAAACACAGAGGCGAGGTTTGGCCCACTTGAGATAGGTATCGAGTAGTGGTATTGTGATAGACAGAATCACAGGATTCTCTGGTTTTATTATGTACGTATTATACTGTTTGTAAGAACTTTTATTATTGGACTGCACTGATTAGGACCTTGTCTTCATCTTTAATTTATGGCGGAGAATAAAGAAGATTTCAGTTTTATGCAAGCTTTGTTATTAGTTGAAGGGCACATTCCCGATTATTGCATACCGTTTTCATCTATGGTCAGAGTGAATTCATGGATATTTTTAGCTATGCTTAGGTTTCAACTGTACTTATTTTAGATATTTATTTCTTATCTTTCTGAAAGCCTTTTCCTGTAAATATATCAATTTTCAGGATCATAATCCTAGTTTTCCTCTCTCGCTAAAAGGAAATGTATGCACCAAGCTAGGTTCAGATTAATATTGCTGCGAGGCCTGTATGAAATCTTTAAAATGCTTCTTGTTTTCTTATTTTTTGAACCCATGAGCCATTTTCAGGGAGATAACCGATACGATTCATAACTTAATTAAAGCTTTTTAGAGTGTGACAATATCAATAAGGTTCTTTTGATAAGTTCTTGTATATTCAGCACAATACGGATAATGTTGAACGATGTGCTAATACTACAGAACCCCCGAACATTTTTCTAAAGTTTGGCATGCTTGTTCGTCTTGTTAGCTTTGGGCTCTGGCAGTGCAAGCAAGCTGTTCGTCTGCGTACTCTTGGCAATTAGGACGCCTCTCTCGGGATCATCAAGACGTAGTTCCGCTTTTAAAAATGCAAACTTTTTGCTCATGCGCAGAAGTATGGCTGTTGCATAAAGGTCACGGTCCGACGGTATTGCTTCAAGAAAACTGCACTGTTGCTCCAAAGTAGCCACAGTCTGGCGCAGGCCTGAGTGCAGCACGACTGCATTGGCACATACTGCATCCAAGATTGCTGCTGCCACGCCCGACTGTGTAGTGCCGCTACCTTCGACTTCTTCGAATTGTCTGTCCGTTCTAAACCTCATGCAGATGGTTCTCCCATCGCTACCGTCTTCAGGTGGCAAAGACGGCACCTTCACGTCAACGATACTGCCCTGAAGCAACTGAACAGCTGGGTTCCTTCCTTTTCCAAAGCTGGCGTTGAGAATTTCTTGAACTCGAATGGGCTCCATCGTGCTCTTAAGGCTTGCTTGCTACCTTTCACAGAATTGGCATTGAGGATTTGCTTTTGGGATTCTCAATTTACTCTTTACTCTTTCATTAAAAAAAGAGAAAAGTTGTTCAAGTAGAACAACTACTAGTAGTATTCAATATTTTAATTTAGTTGATTATTTAAATACTAATAATAAAATTAGTATTGTGATTTTGTTTTCTCAAAAATAAAAATAAAAATGTAAATAAAACATTTAAAAAAGGGGACTCATAAAATAATATTGATACTTCATTATTGAACCGAAGTTGGGGCAATGTGTACTCTGTTTGATGATTCTAGACGTGGCAAAAGAGAACACCACACTTTGCGGATGCATTTATTGTTTTAATTGCAATATTCTGCTAGCTCCAAACGTTTGCCGGGCATTGTATAAAATATAACTCTCGATATTCTTTTCAGAGAATAAAAATAAAACCAAAGGACGTAAATGAAGGAGATGACTGATACAACGAGTCGTGTGTGAACTGATTCACCTTAGGAACTGCAGAATGAACACGCAAACTAGTCTTTGCTCATCAAGTAAAAGCAAGATGCACGCGATATAAACTGCTGTGAGCTTTTAAAGCTCACTGGCATCTTCAGCTGCAAAATTTAAACTATGGTTCGATTGAAAAAGCCAGCAGTTCATGGAGCCCAACATCTTTCTTTATTTTTCTATCTTGCAAGATGTCTTTGCATCCACTTGAAACAAGTTATACCCACAGTCTTGCGCAATGAATTTAATCTTTGAGCTTAATTTGAGTTTTAATTATGATCGTATTTCATGTTGTTTATGAACACATAGTAGCCGTTAGGCATTGCTCCCAACTTAAGATGCCGTGGGCAAAATCTTTCTTTATGGAGACCATCATTCCTTTCCAGTGGTCTTACAAAAATCCAATCTAGGGCTTTCTAAAATCCTTCGAGTTCTTGCTGTATATCCGACAGTCCCTCATGATCCGCTGGTCCATTCTGTAGACATGCTTGCTTTCTTTGCAAACACTTTTAATAAAAATAATGAAATAAATCAAATCTTCATATCCTGAGCTGAGCGCGACCGGCCACCACTTTATTTTAACTGTTATCAACCCCTCGGTTGATAGATTTCACCTTAATTTTCCCTTTGTGACTCTAAGGATTAAGTTTAAGGTGGTGTTTTCCGCTGTCATGTTGATAGCTAGCTCGCTCATTGTCTACTCCACGTCAATCCTCGATCCGAGCGCGCGCCTGCTCCGCGACTTCGCAGTCAGGACGACCTTTGCGGTGCAACAATCTCCGCGTTTCCATCTACCACTTCTCTCGAGAGCTCTCCTCGTGTGTGGTGAGCCTCCTAGATTAGCTCGTTTGGTCGTTCATTCTCTCGGTTGTTCGATAGTTTTCGACTCTCACTCTAAAAGCTTTTGGAGTGCTGCGTCGTAGCTGCTCAAGCTCAATACTTTTTCTCTCTGTCTGTTGGAGGCTCAAAACTACCTGGGACTATGGTAAACACCCCCTTTTACGCGGAGGCCGGCGGCGGTGGCTTCGTCAACTACACCTGCTTTGGCACCTCGAACACTCCCCAAGGATGGGATTCTGGCGGTACGTTCACTCAGATTATATGGCTTTGATTTGAGGTATAAATACATGGCTTTGCTCATGGTCGTTTGTGTTCATGTTTTGGTTTGGTGACCTTGGGTGACAAGATCTTTTCATGCATGCTCATGGCATCTACTTTACACTCTTTGTTTTTTGGACGCTTGTAAATTTGACTTGGATGGGTTATGTACTTCCTGAATGGATATTCTCTGCTTTTAGGAAATCATTTCTCGAGATCACGGGGTTAGCAACTAAGACGAGGGAAACTGACATTCTGCTTTGGTCAAATTTGCAAATCAAATGGTTTTTTGCTGCGCTGTTTAATGTCACAGACTGGCCGGATATCTTTCTGAACATTTCCCCGTACACTTGGTCTTCCCTTGGAATTGCAATGGCCTTGGGTCTTTCGGTGCTTGGTGCTGCTTGGTAAGTGTTTCGACTTTGTTCAAAGACCGGTCTTAATTCTTGCTCGTAGTTCAATTCACTCACACTTTTTATTTTTCTTTGCAAAAACAGGGGCATTTGGATCACTGGAGCCACTCTTGTGGGTGCTGCGGTCAAGGCACCGCGCATCAAGTCGAAGAACTTGGTGAGTGTTATTTTCTGTGAGGCAACTGCCATTTTTGGCGTCATTATCGCCATCATCCTTCAGGGTAAGGTGGAGGACATTCGTGTCGGAGCCAGTGACAAAACTCCTGCGGCTATCTGCCCTTCGCTGTTCTATTCTGGATACGCTATCTTCTGGGCTGGGTTTGCTGTCGGAGCGACTAATCTTGCGAGTGGTATCACTGTTGGCATCTCCGGTAGTGGATGCGCTCTTGCAGATGCCCAGAACCCGTCTCTCTTTGTGAAGATTCTCATTGTTGAGATTTTCGGTAGTGCTCTTGGTATTTTCGGCCTCATTGTGGGTATCATCATGACACAGAACGCACAGTTTTAAGCTATATGAGCTGCTCTACTACTCCTCAGCGACGATGCATGACACTTGTCTGGTTGAGAAAAAGGGGCAAAATGTCTTCTTGCATTTTCTATATTGTCGATTGTCCACTAGACAAGGCGTGCATCAAATGCCATCATACATACCAGTCAATCCCATGAGCTGTATCTTTTCCCTTTAACTGCGAGACTCTTCAGCAGCGCAACCGCGCCTGGTTGCTCAATGCTTTGTATTTTCGTGTGCGCCGGAAATAGAGGCATACTGGAGTTTTTGCCTCGTGCCAGCCTCGCTAAAGAATTCAGCATATGACAAACATTTGACCAACTTTTAAGCTTGACTTGGTCTTACTAGCCTTTTCTTTGCGACTTCTCTCGTGAACTTTGAAGAAAAAACAAAAAACACATACCAAAACATACGTAAAAGAACAGCCCTTTAAACAATTCTTTGCTATGATAGATAACAGACAGTAAGAGAAGTTGCACTTAACAAATAAATAAGGATTCTTACGTCGTATCCTCCTGGTGATTACTCAAGTCATTTGTCTTGAGTATTGCTTTGTTCTTGATACATGGATGTGTCGGACGTAACTGTTTCGACTATGCAATTCGAGAGTATTGATATACTTAGGAGGAAGTACACAAGCGTGCTCAAAATGAACCATATTATAAGTCAAAACATAATATGTTGTATATTCTACACACAAAAACGATTTTCTATATTTAGTAGTGTTGATGGAGCTAGTAGTAGAAATAGATGTCAAGAATATTCTATCTGATGATTAAAAACAAAAACATTGGGTTAGACTTTCGAACACTTTCACAGACCATAAACGAAATAATGCTTTTGTAGCAGAATTTGGATACAAGTTATTCAATACTCTTATCCATGAAGTCGACAAATCGTTTCGCATATTTGTGTGGCGGAGCTACAGAAATGCCATCACGCGAGTATACAAAGCCTTTACCGAAGCGTTCTACGACCTTGCGAGAGGTGTACTGCGTAAAAAAGTCGATAACACCCATGACATATGTCTCAGAGCCGTCCTCTGAGCACATGCCGCCATCATCTTCCTGGAAAAAAGGTATATTCTGCTGAGTACCATCTTCATCAATTTCATCTCCCTCTTCGCCATCAGCGGAGGAGGAGGCGAGTGAACCATGACGGCCATACAAATTTGTCGCGGATGAACGCGATGAGACAGCAGATTGTGCGCTAGATAAACCAGCTGCATTTGATGCATTTTCTTCTTGTGTCCGTTTATGGATACCAAGAAGAAGACTATAATCAATGATGTGTTTGTCCTCAAGGAAAGCAGCGTCACGTCGCAAAGCTTCCATGAGCTTGCTTTTGCGTTCAGCACCGATGCGAATTTTCTGGTCCATTTCTCGAAAATCAACATCTTTCAGTGTCGACTTTGCATGCTTGCGGGCCGCTTCGCCTTCCTTACGACCCACCCAGGAGCCCTTTAGGTCAAATCGCAGGTCGATTTTAAGCTCAGTGTGCATCATGTTGGTCATAACTACAAAATAAATCTTGTTGGCTCCAATTTTGCTGTTTTTACTCAATCTTACAACATGACTGCCTACAATACGGCATAAGAGAGAATCAGCGCTGCCAACCCTTGTCATGTGATAATAATATTGAGGAAGGATGGTGCGGAGTAGCTTGTGCTCATCCTTATGTACTGTCTTGACCATAAAACGGCCATCTGATGTAAAGTAAAAGAATGAGCCTGATTTGCCCTCAGACCCAAGTTCTGCTAGAGATGAAAGACTTCCAAGCATTAAATTACTAAGCATGTTCCCCGGGCCAATTGAATGTACATAGTCTTCATTGCCAATACCAAAATGTTCACGCAACTTACAATACACAACGGGTGCATAATCAACAAAGCGACAAGATCTTCCGGAACGATCACTATCAATATCCTTCATTCCAAGGCTTTTTGAAGAGGAGTGTTTCCCGAGTTTGGACCCAGCAACCAGCGTGTATTTCTCCTTAACACTGAAGTCGACCTGATTAAGTGGGCGTGCAGACTCAGCTGCTGACCTGCCGACAGCCATTTGGATACCTTTCATAACATTAATGACAAGGTCCCAATTTTTGTGTCCGAAAAACACGGTGGAGCCCTTTTGCGCTGAAGCTAAATATTTCCCGAGAACTGCATCGTCAATGTGGCTATTTGAGCCATCTTCATTGTCATCATCATCATCGAAACTTTCGTCATCATCTTCTTCCTCCTCCACACAACAGTCGGTGTCATGGTGCGTGCTACTACTAGTAGATACGCGACTGCTGTGTTTCTTTTTGGACCACCGGGGTCTGCGTGTTGTTCCTGCTACAGGGCTGTTCAAGAGCGTTTCACGGATTAAGTTCTGGTCAACGACGAAATCCCGTTTTTTGGTCGTAATCTCGGACTCCGTAGAGGATCTTGCCTGACGTGTCTCACCGACAATACCGGGAATACTTGCTTCTCCACTTTGCGAATGCTGTAAACTATGCCCCGTTAATTCCGCAGCACTGCAAGCACGCGAAACGCTGCCGTCACGGGATTGCAATGTGCTCATACCAGGAGGTACAGCCACAGACGAATTGGCATCGCTGGATTGAGACGGCGTCATTCTTCTCTTCTTTTTGGAGTTAGTATCGTCGAGTACAGCTTGCATCTTGGCTTGAATAGTAAGCAAGACGCTCATAAGGCGATCATCAAGAGGAATAAGCTCCGTACCACTTGGTGATTCCAGTGGTAGTGGTTGCACAGGTTTCTCTGAAATAGGACGGATGTGAGATTGCGTGGGTTCCAACGATCCCTGTGTTTTCAGAGACTCGTAGCTTGCATTTCGTTGTTGTGCAGAACTGTTTTGTCTTGAAATTGTAGAAGGGTTTAAGCTAGACGTTGTAGTTGCTGTAACATTAGTAAGTGGAGTAGATGTGGTAGCCGTCTCAGTTTGCTGAACCTGAGAAGCCGAAGTTATTGTCTTCATAGATGTGGTCGATGTTGAGGTGGTCTTCGTTGCTGATATATATGATGCTCCATTTCCGTGAAGCGAAGATGTAGAAGACACATTCGTCTCCTGGCTTCCCTGACGTTCGACTTTAGCTTGTGCATCCGTGCCGCTGTGATAATTAGAACTTGCTAAACTAGAGCTTTTCAGGGTCTCTTTTCTGGTCTCGAGATCCTCTGTTTCGTCATCCTCAAACTCTTCGTCTTCATCATCAACCCCGTCAGACTCCTCCCAATCAGTATCAATTTCGCTCGACATCAGAGTACTCTCGCTGGCTATACTATCCCGCGGGCTTCCCATCTCATGGTGATTGCCCGACGTAATTGGAACCCCTTGGAGACCAGAGATCCTCGCTGCAGCTTGTCGTGCATTCTCATCGTCACTGATATCTGCGCTGCTAAGACCCACAGAAATAGCATCCAGCAGCTGTATGGCTTCATTGACGTCAAGCATAACGCTACGACAGACACGTCTGTATCTACGCACTCGACTCTGACCTTCTTTGATGATGTTGTTCTGGCCAACAGTAAAGAGGTCCGAGCCCCGAAGGCTTGCGACGAATTCAGGGTGCTGCTTCATTCCTCGTTTGTACTCATCAAGTGTGATCATGCCGTCGCGGTTGCGGTCTAGCTGGTTAAACATTTTGCGAATCTTGGTTTTATCAAGCGTTGCGATGTTCACGCTTCCCATAATGCCACTGTAAATACGCATGATCGAGTCCACTGTGATCTCCAGCTCTCCCAGCGTGATTTCGCCAGATCCGTCAATGTCGGTCATTGCAAATGCAAACTCAAGCTTCTCGTCTACGCTGCCTTTAACCAAAACACCCAGACCAATTGCGAATTCTTCAAAAGTGATAAAGCCTGTGCCAGATTTATTGAAAACCGAGAATAACCTTTGGCACAGGATGCTGTCCTGCACCATTCCTAGAATACCCATGCTCTGTCGAAATCCATCCTGGCCTAATTTGCCGTCTCGATCTGCAATCTGCTGAAATTGTTGATGCAATTTTCGAATCTCCTTTGTCTTGAACCTCGTCGAGAGCTCAATCTGTCGCACAGTCGCCTCGCTTAGCCTCGTCGAGAGTCGCAGTCGCAAGGACTTCTTCCCAGCTATCGCCATCATCGACTCCATTTCCGCCCCAAACCTAACCAAAACCTCGGCGAAGCGCCCTAGAGCAACGCCAGTTTATCACGGCGCAAGCACGGACCCGCAATATCGCCGCCCGTGCTCGCGATTTGCTCAGACTTCGCGCAGCTCAACGCGAAGACTTTCTTCACGGTGGACGAGGAGGACCCGAGGTTCTGAGCGTTTCGACTGCCACGGAAGCTCTCCACAGACGCCGTGTATCCAAAGTAACATATATTATATAATGTCACCGTGTCTTGGGACAGGTGCACACGCCCTCCTTGCACAAGCAGGGCGGTCTATCTATATCACTATATAGTGAATTGCTCAAATTAATTTTAATTAAAACATTATTTATTCTAAAATAAAATGACACTACCCTAGGGTGTATATAACCTTAAGGCTACCATAATTTTAGTTGTTTTAAAACAATCAATTCAGAACATTAAAGATAGCACCTTCCGCTCAGCTAATTACAAAAAATAAAATAAAATATTAATATTTTTTTCTTATGAAAATTAATCAAAATCGCTGTCCCGAGGTTCAAGGTTTTAATTTTGCGGTGGTGATCAAGAAAGTCTCTGCGCCAGAATCGTCGCAACCTTGAGCTAGTGCCCCATATTGGAATTCCAAGAAGGCAAAATCATACTCTGAGGTCTCTTAAGGTTGTCATATCACACACGTCAAGCAAAACTGAAAAATACTGTATCATTACGTTCCGATACGGTCCCTTTCGCTTGATTTTCTATATGGCTTGCTTGTTCCATCAACTAGAATTCAGGCTCAGGCTTGGTCGATGAAAACAAATACACAATATGATACCGTGACTACCGCAAAATATTAAATCGTACACGAAAACGGAAGCGTCGATAGCCTTTCAAGAAACTCACCCATCAGGTCTTGAAAAAATAGATCAAGAGAAGACAATGCCTACCTAGTACCCTTTGAAGCTAAAGAAGAAGGACTTCGAAGAGGGAACTCCTCTACTGCTCTTCAAGTTGCTTACATCATTGTTCTTCTCGTCATGCGCTGTCTTCACAGTAACCCAGACTACACTCATGTTCTCAGTCTCTAATGCTGTTTCTGCGTTGCTATTCTGCATTAGAACTTCGCGAATCGCAACATTGTCGAGCAGCAGAGTTGCAAAGCGAGTGAGGGATTATAAACTAAGGTACCAAGAGCAATGGTATCCTGAGGCAGCCACATTGGCATGGAGCGAAGCTAGCTTTTGGGGGAGGCTGGTTATCTGACAGTGCATGTCCTCTCAAACCTCGCAAGAAAGCAAACCATGCATGACATTTGATTGGGCATCGTTTGCAAGTCACGAGTTGGGCAACTTGAGGTATCTCCTCAACGCAGCGAGCCTGAGCTTGTAGTCATTTAATCTAAAGATGGGGCTTCAACTCCTCAATCTTCAAGCTGGACCAGGAGTAGATAAATGAATGAACGAATTCAATCATCGGCAGGTGGGCGGGTTATAAATTGTTCTCTATCGCGTTGGAAAACCATAACATATTGAAGGAGGATATAGAAACTCGAGTAAAGTTCCTGCATATGTAGGAGGCGGGTGAATGAGCAAACGAGCGAGGGAGAAGTCTACACGATGGGGTTTCGGGGCATTGAATTCAGGTTCAAGTGAATTGCACGACCCTTGAGTGTTTTAGTCACAAAAGTGAAATATTATATTTTATTTACAGTGAAAATAACATCTAAAAACAAAAGAGGGAAGAGATAGAACGAAGAGTAGCATGAAAACTCGATGCTTCTTCAACTTGTAATGTTTGTTAAACCTATCTCCTGTATGCTGATGAATTGCGACTTCGACATCCTAGCCACTACTTTAGTACATACGCTTTTTAACATTGAAGGATTTTTTTTAATTTTGCTTTTTTAATTTAAATTAAATTGAAAAAAAAGCAAAAAAAAAAAGGGCGAGTATTTTTCTGGATTCTAATTTTTGTTCTGAAAAAGTTGCCAATGCTATATTTTGGGTCCATGTGGTTTGGTGAACGGCTCGCATATTCACTTTGACTGAGCTACTGCGTTTTCATTAGCAGGTCATCTTCTGCAAGATCACGACGAGCCAATAATGTTAGTCTAATTTGAACGAGTTTCTCACCTGATTGATCGCTAAATATTGTCTGAATACTTTGCAATGTGTTTTATTGTCATAATTCTCCTTTTCACAATTGGCATGTTATCCGCAAGCTTAACGATGAGCATCATAAGTCTGATGGCGCACATTGACCGCAAAGTCGTTGTGCGGCCTCGAATTTAGTGATACAGCTTTTGCTGTAGGTAAATTAGTATTTGCTGAAGACCCGTCTTGGTACAGTAAAATAGGCAAATGTTAACGTATTGCCGATTTAGGCGGAAGTCTAATCCCTTTCGCTCTAATTCTGGTCTATTGCTGAACGCGTTTTCACGTCATGCAAGTAAAGTCAATATCTGGATTAAAAGTTCTTTATCTCCAGCGGAGCAATCAATATACAACAGTACGCCCAAATAGGCAATCCCAAACTCCGACCAAACCCATGGCGTTTCATCAATTAAGGAAATTGCGATGAGCCCACTTGAAAACCAACTCTTTCGCTCAAAGAGCCTCCCATTTGCTTTTGCCATACATGTCTTTACACCATGGTCACAGCATGACATTCAGTATATGACTATTCGCCCATGTTGGCTCTGCTGCTTTTCGCGTTGAGCCGTTGCTTTTAGATCTCAGAAACTTGGCTACAAACAGCCACTTTTCTCTGTAATGGCTTTGCATTTACCCAGTTTATTTGCTTTAGAAAGCGGAAGAACGTGCGTCATGATTGCTGTGATATCTCGTTCTGCATTGTGTACGTTACAGCCAGAGTTACCAACTAGGGTAGTTCTGTTTCTGGGCTGAGTAGAATTTCATAGCACTTACTACAATCGTCACGGTCGTTTTGAGTCAAGCTTTTTTTTTTTTTTTTGTTAAAAGAAACAACCCATTTCATAGAGCTCAGTGGAGGTGATGACTGCAGCACAGCAGATGGTGAATTAATCGTCGTTGTTCGAGCTACGATGCTGCTCCAAGTTTAGCTTGAAACCTATGAAGAAGCGCTTTTTTAATTTGTTTTGCAACCTCTAGGTATGTATATCCGAGGCTGACGTTGCTGCGGCACCTCTATCAAACCTTATTAGCATATGCACGTTTTGTTTTAAGAACTGCGATTGGGTTTGCTAGGCTTCTTCGGTTCTATGTATCGTGTTGTCTATTTTGCGTGGATACTTTGAACCATCACGCTTATTTTCTTTCAAGAAGAGAAGTACAGCAAGTCACGCATGCTGCAATCGTGAGGCATAAATGTAGTACCTAGATCGCAGACAGTATCGAGTACTAACGCTAGTCGACAATATCGCTTTGATGTTGCGACCAATCTCTAGAGGTTCGAAGTTACTCTGTATCAATAGCCCACAGATTCGTTGCTCTGAGCATCAGGTTCTCCATGAAGGTGGCCTCTCGAACGCTATTGCTTTGAGCTTCCACACCCGAGCTTTCAAGAAACTCTAGAGAGCTAGTGAGGCACTTGCTCTTGGCTTGAAGGGACTTTTAAAGAGGCCAGGACCCTCGAGCAAGCTTAGCTCCTCTTGAATTGAGGGCATATGTAGCACATGAATTTATGAATTTGAGGGTCATATGGTGGCGCTTTAATGTCTGAGGCCTTCTTACAACGAGGTATTAGCACCAGAAAGAGCTCAGCTACCTCAGGCTGGTTAGTAATAAAACACAAACTTGCAGAAAAAGCTCTAGCGAGCTCTGATTGCATCATCTGCACGAATAAATCAAACCTCCAAGGTAAAGCTGCAGCTCTGGCATTGCTTAACCTGAAAAGCGTCGACCACTCTGCATCTTGCACTGGACAGTGCTTAGGAGCGACAACGATGGAGGAATGGTTTTTGATATCGCAAACTAAGTACGAAGGTAGGTTAGGTAGGTAGGTAGGTACTTCGTAGTGTTGTAGTGCTTAGTATTTACTAGGCAATGTCTACCCAGGTACTTATGCGTAATTATAGGTAGGTGAAAATGTTTATTGCTCTTCACATCATTTCGTGAAATGCATCATAATCATTGATGACTGTGGCACAAGCCAAGGTCCAAAGCATTGCAAGCTAGCAATCCGGGATCTAGAGGATCGCGAGGTCATCGCGGCTCCTTGCTGCTCTGCAGCACTGATCCTTGGTGCTGACAGGGAGCAACGGGGTCTCGCTTCGCTTCTCTTCAGAGCCAACGCTCAACAAGTAGGACTCAGGAAACTAAACTGTGGCGGGTTCACACAACTAGGTGCCGAAGCCGAGACCAGCCAGTATCAACCATAGAAGATTAACAGAAACCATTGCGGAGACCCAGGGAGTTGCTTTGGAAGATGATTGCACAGGAGGAGAGCACAAGCGTGCCTCTCCTGCCACCGGACGATGAAGAGGAAGACGTCTCAGATTTTGAGGAAGACTTGGAGATTCTCGAGGCCACATCTTGGAGAGCAAAGTACGAGAGGTACTATGTCCTTACTGTGTTTTCCTTGTTTGCCTTCGCACAAGGCGTTATGTGGCTCACATTTTCGTCAGTGAACCCTGACTCCCTGCAAGAGTACTATACAGAAGACTTAGATTTCCCAGCAGTTGCTCTTTTGTTGAATTGGGGGCCCATTATTGGTATTTTGTTCTTTCCGGTGACTTTGTGGATCATGTCACGTCCTGATGGCTTTCACGAAGCCTGCGTCACAGGCATGATTCTCTGTGTTCTAGGCGCCATCATTCGGTTGATCCCAACCTTCGTTGGCCCTTCGCTTCGCCACAGGTTTTCTGCTATCATGTTTTTACACACAGGGCAGATTCTTAACGCAGCTGGAGGCCCGCTTTGCATGGCAACCACATCTCGGCTTTCTTCAATATGGTTTCCTGAAGAACACCGAACATGGTCCACTGCAATTGCAATTTCATCCAATTCCATAGGCACAAACGTTGCATTTATCATGGGTCCTTACATCTCTCATGCTGGTGGCATTGGTGCACTGTTGTATTCTGGATTAGCCTTGGCTATTTTACCAGCTGTGCTGGCAATCATTCATTTTCCCAGGTGGCCTCACCATGTGCAACGTGTTCTCCCTAAACCAATCCTTGTGCGTGTTCAAGGGCTGGCCACTCCAGATCTTAATGGAAGGCGCAGATCTGTGGACAACAATGGCGTTCGTCAAAGTAGTAGTATTAGCAGCGCGAGCGACATGGGTGATCACGATAGCGTAAATAATGAGGATAGCGACTTTGCTTCCGCTGACTCGGATGACACGTATGTTGTTCCCCCTTCGCCTGGAAAGCACGACTCCTTACGCTTGATGCTTTCTAATCGCAACTTCATCTTGACTATTCTCTGCGGAGGTGGAATTGCTGGTATTGCTACGGCATGGCAAACTATGCTTCAACCGATTCTAAAAGGCCACTTTGAGGATACCACAATTGGTTTGATAGGCTGCTTTAATGGAATGGCAGCAAATCTAGGTAGCATCATGATTGGTCTCATAAGTAAGCGGGAGCGACTTCGTGTGGAGTTGGTAGTAGGACTGGGAATGCAAGTCTTTGCTTTGGCGTTTTTTGTTGACGCCACCCGCCACGAAACATTCACTGGTGTCCTCACGGCTGTCCTTTGCACTGGGTTTACATATGGTTTATGTAGTCCTATTTTCTATGAGCTTGCTGCTAAACTTATATACCCAGTTAATGAGGGAATTTCGATTAGTGTGCTGATTTTCTTGCTTAATATTTCAGCCTGCACTTTGACAGCATTAGCCCCAGTCATTGGCCCATCATCCCTTACTGGAGTGTTCATTGCTATGCTTATCGCATCGGTCCTCATTATGGGATTTTGCGTAAAAACATCTTCAAGACAAACTGAAGATTTACCAGATAGAGAAGAGGCAGCCCATTCTCGCGAGCATGATCAACGGCAGCCCCAGATTGGGGCTACTGTGCTTCAGCTTGACTAAGCGAACTTCCTTTAACGCACAGATGTGTTCATCTGAATTGTCTTACTAGATCATTTTTCACCACCTTTCATCCGTATTTAAGATCAACTTTCTATCTTTTTCAAACAACTTGAACTCATGCTTATGACTTTCCATAAGCAACTGAGAAGACTTTGTTACCGAGTCCCTCTACATTCAGTCTAGCGAGTCTAAATTTACTTGATCATATCAACTTGGTTGTGAAAGCTTGCGTATATATATATTTGTATATGCTGCGCTTTTGACTTTGTTCCTTGAGATGAAATATTTGCTTTTCTTTTTCACAATTTTATCTATTTTCTACTGTTGGAAGCACTTTCCGGCTCAGCAGGAGTTTTCCTTTCAGGATATACCTCACCAAAACAAACAAAAAACACAGAATGCTAAAACCAACAGGACAAGTCGCTATATATATATAACATAAAGGTAAATGAAAGAACTTTACAATTCATTTGCAAATCGAAAATAATTCATCGAACAAAAATTACCAACTCAAAGTGCTTTCCAAAAACATTAGTCTCGTGTTTCTCTTTCTTTAAAAAATAAAATTTAAAATATAGATTCTTTTTTAAAAGTCATAAGATACTTTTTAGAATCTCTTTTTTTCAATAAACCGCAATCGGAGTGGTATTTAGCAAAAGATGAAGACGGTCCTTCGCGCATGGGATGCCCGCATTGCCAAGCTCGACACCTTTGAAGGTGCAGACGGCAAAACCGCCTTTGTGAGGCTAATCACATCAGATGGTATCGAAGGTAGGTGTCCTCTAAACTTTGTTTTTACAAAAATGCTGGCCAACAACGATCTTGAGAGCTTGGACGATTGACCTTCGCAACTATATGCTCTATGAAAAGCTCAGGCTGGGGACAGTTTGGAAACAAGGATGTGGATTTGACGGTAGAGATTTTTCATCGACGCATTGCTCCTGCTGTGATGGACACCCTAGTATGCGACCCTCCACAACTTGCGGAGAAGGCAGTGAGTTTTGAGCTCAATTATAAACAGCTTGGAGTTCAATTTAGTAAAGCTCTAGCTGGTCTTGATGCTGCTGCATGGGATGCATGCGGAAAATATGCAGGATGTACAGTATGTGAGCTACTTGGTGATAAAAAACTTAGGCCGTTTCCAGTATACGCTTCAAGTATTTCACGTAAAATCTCTGCTGGCGACCTTGCATGCAAACTTCGGGCTCTCAAAGTCGAGCACGGGATTATGGCATTTAAAGTGAAGGCTGGGAAAAGAATGCAAGGCTTGCTGGCACGGAGGGGAACATCAAATGAAAAGCAAATGGATGCTTGGCCTGGTCGTACCGAAGATGTTTTAAGAGAAGCTCGAGCAGTGCTTGGACCAGATTGCGAATTGATGGTTGACGCAAATGGGGCTTACCCCTCACCGGACTCTGAAGGAGAGTTCATTGACTCAGTGTGCGCTATGCTCAAGAAATATAAGGTATCGTTCTTTGAGGAAGCCTTCTTTTGGTGTGATTACAAAGCCTATGAATCATTAAACAAACGCCCGTCACGCGAAGGTCTTCCACTTGCTGGTGGTGAACAGGAGTTCCGCATGGATGTGTGGGATTCAGGGCTCCCAGTTGACATTTACCAACCAGACTTTGGATACTCTGGAGGTACATCATCTATTCTACAAATCGCTGACTACGCTAAACGCGATCGTCGCCGTTTTATTCCTCATTCTCCACAAGGGGACTTGCACATTGTTTACGCTCTTCATGTAGCTAGTGCCTTATCAGATGCAAGCCTAGATCACATTGAGCTTGCATGCGTTGACGATGGGCTGCGACAAATTGTTCTCGAGCAAGGGTCAGGTAAAATCACGTCTATCGAACAAATAGAAGGCACCCCGTTGCGAGTGAAAAATGGATGTCTTGAGCTAAGCCCAGAAGGCCATGGTTGGGGTGTTATTCTTAATAAAGAGTGGTTGTCAGCTTCAGGCGTAAAACATCGTAGCTTTGACCCGAGTGAATCATCCGCCAAACGGAGCACTTTATAATAAAATCATGACTAATTACGCACTGTTGAACTTTAGGTCTTGTTCGCTTCTTCTTAGTACATCACAATTTTGGTGAGGTAGTGTGAATCTAGCATTATCCAGAGAGAAAGATCCAGCGAATTATCAATAAGATGAGATTATTTTATCTTCACAAAGATAGCTTTATGCCTGCTCGGCACACCTAACAATATAAATCAACACTATTTGGGCTTTCTCATCAATGCGAGAATATCTACTACAAATCCTTGAAGGGCATTACAAATTCAATATCCTACTGTTACGAAATTAGCACATCAGATTGAGGTGGGGAACGCTTGGTCGCAAGGGCCAACTCAGTCCGTAGAATTTTCAGAAAATCGCTCCTTTTTTGAGCGACATCCCTAGGTTCAAACCATTTTTTTCCGAACAGAGAATTTGTCTTCGTGCGAACACGACTCGTAGTGGCAGACTCATCAGAAACTAGTTCAAGAAGATCATCTAATTTCTCTGTGAGAATGCGTTCAAGGTATTCTAAAAGGTATACACCACAGTCACATTGATTGAGTTGAAGCGGCACTGCAGGTGAAAGGCCTGGCAGAGAACTCGCATTAACTGAGCTCGGTAGAGGACCACGCCGTGCAATCCATTCTTCTTGAAGATAACCTCGCAACAGCTTTAGGACGCGAGCTGTCTGATTGCCTCGAAGAGAGTCGAAGAAAAGAACATAGGGACGTCTACCAACCGCTTCTGGTTTCTTCATGTATTTTGATTTTTTGGAGCTGGAGCTAGCATATTTCACTGGTTTACGCCGGGTTCGCTTAGAAGAGGTTTCTGAAGATGGGGTTTGCAATGCAGATGCTGGACTCGAAGATGTAGTCTTTGCCATCGTCGCAAATTCTTCCGAGTCTGAAGATGCCTTCTCATCTTTCCCCACTTTTGCATCATCGTAAGAACAAGAACACATCTCTGTCTCTTCGTTCTGTTCAACTTTATCTTCGCCTCCTACAAGATGTGACAGAGGAGGCGTCTTGAGCTGTTTCAAAGCTAATGATTGATCATCTTCATCGTCGTAATCCATTTTAGTTACATGTTGGTTTCTTAGAGAACTTTGATTAACCGACTCATTTCCTCCGCTGATAGTATCAATTTGTTGGTCAGAAGACACACCAGCCTTCTGAGTCCCTTCGGTACTACTTTGAAGAGTATTTTCATTTGATTGCAGACTTTCCGGATCTTGATCAGCTATGCCACCTTCATCAACTTCCATTGTTCCCTCAAGAGTTTGGTCACGTTCCATTGCTTCTCCAAGAAGGCCCGGATTACAAACAATTGCCAGAGTCCAATGTAGATGTGCGTTGATTGGGATGATAAGTAAATCCTTGGAGAAAATGTCAATGTTTTTGGTGGTCTTGGAAACATCCCTGTGCGCATCTTTGAAGGATTCTGTGGATTTTGGACCTCCATTGTTGTTAACACGGTCCGTGAACCAAGAGAAGAATAGGGAATGGAAGACGTACAGTTTCTTTCTACGAATGGGATCAACCTGAGGTAAAATGTGTCCAATGCAGTAGTCAAGAATTGCATCATTGAGGTGTAGCCCAGGCCACATACGTGCCATATCCTCACCCGTAAGTTTTATATACTTGTTCCGGTTTCCATATGCGCCAAATAAGACTGGAAATTCATACTTTACACCTGGTAGTTTCCTAGCTAGCTCTACCGAATCAGCTTGCAAAAAGGCTTTTGGCATCCACACCATTGAAAATCCCTTTTTATCCGTAGCCTCGTTTGGACTAGCAATACCCCACTGCAGCCACACCTCATATACAGTGTAACGAACCTTGTGTTTAACTTGTATTTCTCCAGAAAACAACCCAGCATTGAGTTTCTCGTGCAGTTCTTCTACTCCCATGTTTTTGTCACAAATGATTTGATCACCTTTACACACGTTTGGGTCCACATCACTGACAATAGTAAGGACGAGGTCATCGTTTGCAGGCAAAGACGTGTCAATCTTCATAAAGTTCACACTAAACTGGAATACAGAGTCGCGTTCACGAGAAAATATATTTTGGATGGATCCTAGGCCATACGTAGTGGTGACCAGATCACCTCGCTGCAACAGTACATGCGAGCCTTTGATACCTCTTTTGGGGTTTCGCTGGTGGCAAGGATGGCTAATGTTTGTTGTGAGGGCGGAGTTTCCGGCTTCACTTGAAATGGCAGGATCTGTCAACAAAGAGGCGCCGATCGCGTTGCATTGCTGATCAACCAAACCATGCGGCACAGTAGCATCCGTGAAATTTACCATTGTCGAAACGGTATCAAATGCAGCACTTGTAACATCAACGCACTCATCGTCAGAGTCCAGTGTGAGATCTACCGTGGCACTCTTGTAGCCTATACTTGGCGACACAGCTCGGGCAGCAGTATTAGAATCTTCCAACGAGCACACCTGACTATCTCCAGTGCTTGCACTAGTCGAAGTTGACGTATATTTCGTGCATGGTGGTTGAAAGAGTTGTGGCCTGTTCCTAGAAGTTCCACGCCCTGATGTCTCTCGTTTGCTAAGTTCCAGCGCATGTTCGAAGTAATCGTCTTTAAAACCCGCATCAGAATTCCCATTTGTGAATGTCTCGTCAAGCTGTGAATTCTCAATCCTCATTATTTCGCTACTATCAAACCGGGACCTCCGGTTCCTTAAAGATCTCCGCAAGACAGTGGGTTCTTTATATCGCTTTCGTTTGGCTGTGCCTGCCCGGGTAGAGCCCTGCCCTCGATCAGCTCTCGGGCTTTCGGTTGGCTCACTGGGGATGACATTATCTTGATCCTCATTGTGATTTCCCCCGATCTCTACTGCGACTTTGTCTTCTTTGGCACCGTCGTCCTCTGCCGTCTCCTTGTTCTCACCAGCACTCGAGACGGCAATGCTTGTGGTTGAGTTTGCACTCTCATGAGCGCTGCTGGTCTTCCCGGAATTCACAACAATGCTGCCTTTTGAGCACCCTTGGTTCTCCTCGAGACCTTCTTCGGCTGCCATTCGACTCAAGGTCCTTTGCAAGAGAGTCCACGCAATATCTCCTCCGCTTTGCTAAGTTTGGCAAGTTGTTCTGCTGGTTAGTTCAACTTTTGCATAGTTTTTTGACAATTTTTTTTATTTTCGTGACATCGTACGTAGTAACAATTCTGTTTTTCATCAATCATTGACATGGGATGATTCAAGATGTGTCGTTCAGAATCTTGAGTCAAAGTCTGAGTTTGAGCATGGATGATCTGTTGAATCGACAAGAGTCTTGATGGGCATCTCAAGTTTCTGCGGTGGCCAAGTTCATCTTCAATCGACTTGTGCTTTGTAGTATCACCTAGGTAGATGATTAGCTTGGCTAGAATGATTACTAATTACACTGCTAAGAAGCATCCACGCTACTGAGAGCGCCTCGAGCTACCCATAGGTTAAATACCAGTACTAGTAGGATGATGTGTAGATCCAACTCGGGTCGAACATCGCGATTTTAATTTATATTGCTGCCTAGTTGGCAGTCTGAAGATGGATTGGGATGGTTTTAACGAAGATGTCGAAGGATTGACTTAAAACACTACAAGAAGATACTAGGCACCTGGTATCTAACTTGTGATCTTCATACTAAGACAGCGAAATCTGAGAGCGTCCGCCATTCGATTGGTGATAGTATACTAATTGTTTCATTTCATAGTTCAATATGGTATTGAGCTGGACACGACTTGAACACGCGTCTCACCCTATCCACCCTAGGGATATCAACGCGCCGATAAACAGTAAACCTGACGATTGCAAAACCACCTCTTCGCAAAGCCAGTTTTGTTCTGTTCACACTCTTCCTTGAGAAAGTCCATCTTTGGGCTGCAACCTTCCTTTGAAGACCTAGATCGCCTTTCCTGGTTTGCCTTAAAACCAGATCAAATCTGGTAGATTGATAGAGCATTGAAGATTAGTCTAAATAAGTTCGTTCTCTCGGGGGCAGAGCTCTGGAAGGCTGTGCTCAAGATGAGCAAGGTTATTGGAGGCGCGAGCTTGCAGATTTGGGCAGCAATGCTCGCTTGTCAGAATTGACTTATACTTAAAACCTTTTATGTTGGCATCATCAAACGACGCATCTTTTTCTCGCTGAGCTTTCTCACTGCGCCAACACAATCAATTACACGCCAAGCTTGTTGTGGGAGGCAGACCTAATTCTCCTTGCGGTGACCTCGCCAGATTGCTCGAAGCTCGGCAGGCTTCCTTCGCAAAGCAGATCTCGTTGTCAGCAAAAGGTTTTTGTCCTGTACAGGATTGGGATTGAAGACTTGTGTAGGTAGTCAAGCCAAAAAGTGGCGACAGTGTAGGGGTATCCTGTGGCCGAGAAACCTTGGTGTTTGCAGCTGGAGCCAAGTATCGAGCAGAACAAACAGGATTGGAGAGCACCGCAACCATTCTTGCATAGGTATACTTGAGGTTTGTCCGTAAGACGATGATGTATGATTATGTGGAGTCTTGGTTTGGTGAAGCTGTGGGTGCACGACAAATGCAGCGAATGGCAGCCTTTACAATAGTGTGGACTGTCATCGATGCTATTGCAGAACGTTTTGCTCCGAAATCTATTGAGGACAATGATGAGCGGCGAAGATTTAGCGGACGCGTGACAGGGTTTGTTCATGCTGTGTCTGTCATTTGTATTGCGTTTTGGATTCTCCTTGATCCGGAAGAAACTCGAGAGACGGAGCTGGACCGCCTGTATGGATTTTCTGATCGTGCAAATCTCCTTTTTGCTCATTCGTGCGGATTCTTCCTTTGGGATATCTTTGTTTGCCTCGGGGCAAGCAAGATTGATGTGGGCTTTCTCTGCCATGCCATTGCTTGCTTTGTTTGCTATTTGTTTGGACAGTACCCGTACCTTCACTATTGGGGAGTTCGGTTCCTACTTTATGAATTGAGTACTCCGTTCTTGAATGCTATGCTAATCATGCGCCAACTTGGCTACCAAGGAACTCTGCATGACGTGTTGAAGAATCTTTTCGGATATACCTTTCTCGTGGTGCGAATTTTCTACGGCTTCTACATTTCTGCTTATTTCACAAAAGACTCTGTTGAACTTTTGCAATCTGGTCGTGCTCATTCCACATTTGCTGTGTCTTATTATCTCTTGGCAAATGTTGTGCTTAATGGTCTTAACTCTTTTTGGCTCTACAAGATGCTTCTTACTCGCTCCAAAAAGACTACCTGATCACATGAAAGCATATTGAACTTCACTCAAGACCACTTTCTCCATTTTAGTTCTGCTTATTTCAATGTGTCTCATGTGTTCTGCTGCAGGAATGTCTACTCCTTCTAGCATATAAAGGTCTGTATTTCCCAATTTCCTCTATAATCGTTTTTAGTTATTTGTTTGCAAACATTAGCTGTGTGTTAGTTGACTCTTTTTTGTTTTTGTTTTTGTTTTTGAAATGGCAATTGAATCCAAGATATAGTTGAGGAGATACAAAATATATGTTTCTGAGTTTAAAACAACATTGGTTCATAAAAAATGAAAGTGGAAAAGCAGACTGAATGTTACAACTAGGATCTGGACTATCCCATTGTAATGATCTCTCTAGACTCTCAAAAGAGTATTGCCTTCTCTTTCTTACGATAGAAAAGCGACATGAAGAGTATCGCTGATAGAAGCAGTCCACCAAAATGTTTGTAATCCATGACATTTGATGGCCCCAGGTCATGTCAACCCTTTGTATTATTATACTTCGCTTGGGAAAGCGGCCAGATTGGGCTGTCTCTGGGGCAGATTTCGCACGACAAACATTTAGCAATCTACTTCCACACAGAGAAACGGTTTTGCGGTAGCTGACTTGAGGAAGTGGAGTTAGACCGAAACCTGCTAAAACAAGAAAGGAACATCTCTTTGAGATCTGCGCAAAGGAAGTCTTGCTCCGCATCGGGCATATCTTTGTACTCAAAGGGAAACGGCCTTTCAGTGATGCCAGTGTAGAACAAGCTATAGTCACGCCATTGTGGATTGACAGATTTAACGGCCATTACCCAGAGCTGGTTCATGGCGAGATTTGCATCAAAACCAAAGCGGTTGACCGCCTGGCCAACTTTCACATCAGCTTCCTCACAACTCAATTCATGCATTGGGCCATATGTGTCGTGCATCTTTGTAAAGTTGGTGTGCATAAGGATTGCTTTGCGTAGTGATGTAGAGGCATCAATGTTTACAAAACTACACAGTTGATCTAGAACTGACCGCGTATCATGAATTATGTCTTCATAGAACAGCACAAGTACGTTGCTCTCATCACGCAAAGACATCCACTCCACAACATTCTCCTCATAAGTAGGCCTCTCCTGATTCACATGGGTGAGGATTGGTTTGACTTTGGCGAATTCATCCACATTGTAGCGAGCAGAGAATGACGTAGCATACGAATTGCCCTTACGCTCCTCCTCGTAGAGTCTGTCCAGGCATCTGAAAAAGCCCAATCGATAATCCTTGGGGTCACGAATAATGGTAATAAAGCGACCCTCGCTGCGCACTTTATCACGAACAGCAAAAGCACTCATGTGGGACTTGTACAATCTCAAAACTCCGGGCTGCAGCTCATCCAACGCACGAGGATTCGCATCATAGCCTTTGTTTTCAATGAAAGGAATTGGATAATACTCGCCTTCTGCAGTACGCTTTCCATTTGCGTCAACACTGTTTTCACCGAGAGCAAGAAGCTGAAGCATGGCCAGGATGATTCCCTCGCCAGATTTTGGCGCAGCGCACAGAATGACATCACCATCGTACGCCTTAAATTTAAGGGCGCGTTTAATGGATTCCTGTGAAGTCCATCCTCCCTCAACCAGCGACACAATTCGTTCTGCAGTACAATATTTCAGGTCCTGGCCTAAAAACAATCGTGAGTCCTTTCTATCTTCAAGACGAACAATGTTCAATGGTTGATGAGAGCTTGTTTGTACTCTTAGTGGATCTCCCGGGACAAGTCGAAAACGCTTTGGTTTATCTTCATCTGTCATTATCCCAACTAATCTAGCTCAGCCAGGTCCTCTGCGCTTCGTGGACACACCCTTCTCTTGCACGCACAAGGCAACTTCGTGTGGCCTTTGAAAGAAAATATGTTGACCCTTTGCAAATGGTTCTGTTGCCCTTGGCACACGCGTACGTCGTCAAAGGTCCTTTGAATGTCAAACTCCAATGACCGATCGATTGTTAAGGAAACAAAGAAAGAAAGTAAAAAGTAAGTAAAAAAACACACAAAACCCTGCGCGTGCGTGGAAGTGGCGCACGACTCCCACGTTCGACAAGCCTAGCGAGCCTTCTTCTTCTTCTTCTTCTTCTTCGTCTTCTTCTCTCGAAATCCACAGCCCAACGGTTAATAGGTATTTAGACCTTGAATGTCAAACCCTGTCAACCACCTTGGAGGAAAATAACCAAGTTGGACTCTGTTATTCACCTTCAAATTGACTAATATATGTTTGAACCGACTTGTACACTACTTTGGGACTATAGTTCCCAGTAGAAACTACTACTGAAAGGACTTGTGCACGCGCACTGCTTTTTTTTTACCTTTCTTTCTATTTCGCAAATGCTGCGAAGACTCCACTTCAAAACGAGGTGATATCACCCAGTCTTCTTCTTTCCTTCAAGTAATGCGCCTGCAATTATGGAAGCATCCGAGATTGGAATAGCATGGTTGAGTAGTGCTGAGAATGCAAAAAACTTGAACTCTTTTTAATTATCATGCTCAAGCTCTGTATTATCTCTCAGACTTCTCTCAGGAATATGTGACATGTCTGAGTAGGATACATATCTAAACGATGACTTAGCAAGTTGCAGAGGAGAGCCCTTAATCGATTTGTTCCCCAAGAGTTTGCTGGCAAAAAAGAGGTAGGATTCTGAACATTGACCAACATAAGTGCCTAGATAGGAAAAGCAAAACAATAAGGATATCCATCTTGATCGCTCTGTATCGCGACCTACAGAGTATGAGTATTGCTACCGTTGTTTTGCTCCCGAGTTTTGCTCCTTACGGTCACAAGGTGAGCAAACATTGATGTGAGTTTCTTCACAGGATTAGTCGGACTTTGATCAGTGAGAAGGTTAAATAACAAAGTGCCTATCAAATTGATTCCCTAAATATCGGGAGTACCACATTGATTTTAGAAAAGGAATTTAAGAGATAATTCGAGCAAAGATTGCTGCAATATCACTCTAATGAGAGGGTGATGATGATTAGGTGGGCGCACTAAATACTGCAAGAATTCGATATAAAGGTGGGGTATAGAAAAGATATCCTAGTCATTACGAGCCAAAAGGTATTGGGATGTACGATAAGCATGTGAAAAATGGGGTCAACTCAGCAAAGAGTGTATTTTACCGTCCGTTGGAATGGCTATGTGCAATGCGAACCAGCTATATATCCAAGACTGGAGGTAAAAAACAACGTTAGAGGGCGAAAAGCGCGTGTTTAGTTGGTGTAAAAAATGGGAGAGAAGGCCTTGAAGACTGCAAATATCATCTTCGAAGCGATCGCGGATGTGGGCAATGTGGTGGTAACCGGAGAAACAGTAGTAGCAAGAATTCTGAATCTTGCCTTCTCTTATTAGTTCGAAGAAACAGCAGAAGAGTCCTGGGATTCCTGGCCTTGCCTCTCCTTCCTAATGTCTTCAGTAGACTTCGTTCCGAGCTCGGCTGGTGCACCGGGGAGGGCAACAATGATAACACTCATATTGTCCCTAGATCCAAGCTCCAAGCAGTGGTCAATGAGGTCTTCGCAAATGATCGGCAACGGGAGGCCCTCACGCATCTTTTGCAGCACGAAGTTGCAAACACCCTCGTTCGTCATAACGTCCCAAATACCATCGCAGGCAAGAACAACAAACTGGTCGGTTTCCTTGCGTTGCACGATAGAAACCTCCGGTTCCGCAGACACCATCTGCTCTACATCTGGCAAGGAGTCATTAGCCTTGTATAGGAAGTCTCCGAGGGCGCGCGAAACGGCGAGGTCGCCATTCACACGACGAAAAGTTACGGTGCCTCCAGCGTTCTCGATACGAGCCTGCTCTGATGGTTGCGTAGGTTTGTGATCGAGCGTGCTAAAGATAACAGCGTCCTCTCCACAAATTATGAGACGAGAATCACCGCAGTTACCCACGATAAAATGGGACGGCGTGAGGAAGGACACAACAGCTGTGGATCCACTGTGGTCGACGCCGAGGCGCACCTGTTCGAGGTTACGCATTTTCTGGTCAAGGCTTAAAAAGGAGGCACGGATTGCCTTGCCGAGCGAGGCAGCGGACTCCTTACCATTAGCCATTCCAATGGCCAGTTTGGCATAGTTCTCCGTCTCTTCCAGTTCTTGATGCAGGGAGGCAGCGGCATGGCAGGCCACGAGCCTCCCTCCGTGGCCATCAAACACGCCGAATAACGCTAAATCTCCTCGGTCCCCAAGCCCAATCTTGTGGACGTGAGAGTCCTCCATGTTCACGCGCCAGCCCTGCATTGCAGACACGCCATAGTGTAATTTGCCGCCATCCTTGAGCTCTCCGGAGCTCTCCAAAGTCTCCTTCTCGGTCACAGGCTTCTCGAGGAACGAGCCCATGCTAGCTTTCTTGTCTAGGACTTCTGACGCAAGTTCCTTGTCTTTTGCGAAGTGTCCTTTGGTTTGCTTGGTCTTTTGATTTGAAGAATTCAAGCGTCTGTACTCTGCTCTGGCAGATTCCAGATGAATTCGCAAAAGAACCACTACGATCACTCAAATTCGATCTGGAGTTCCTCTCGAGTCTAAATTCCAGCTGGGGCTGTGCTGCTTCCGGTCTCTAGATTCCCGGCTGCTTCACAGCTTGCTTCACGGGCGCAGTGCCAAGCTAGTATTGCTGAATATCTGCACTCTCTGCGTCACTCAGGAACAAGCCAAGCAAGGGAGGCTATTTAGTGCTCGCTTTTGCCAGCAGCAGCCTCGTCCTCGCCGTCGAACCTGCGATGCTTCCGTTCCCGCTCACCTTCCCGCCTGCGGTCTTCTGCCTCGACCAGCTCGCTTACCGCGGCTGTTCCTGCGCCGTGGCCCTGTAAACGCGGCGTCGGGGCGGCGTGACCTCCTCGCGCGATCAGAGTCTGTCTCAGCGCTTCTTCTCCTTCTTCTCCTCCTCCTCCTCCTTCTTTCCCTTCTTTCCCCTCTTCTTTGGCTGTCTCTGATTCTCTCTCTTATTCTCCCTCCTTCTTCTTTCTTTTTAAACTACATTTTCTATAACCCTTTCAACTTTAATCATTACTCTCTGATTTGAAAAAACACGCCCCTAATGAACAGTAAACAACCAACTCCTACCAGCTACCTACGCTAAACCCTATTCCTCCCACCTGTTCTTCTCGTTCTTTTTCCACCTCCTGGACTAGTAAGAGATAACTACACTCATACATACATACATACATACATACATACATAGAGACATAGATAGATACAAAGATAGGGCCCTACCAACCTCCTACTCCAACTAGCGAGTGATACCCTGGTACCACCCCACCTACGCTATACGCTAAGGCTCCTCTTGCCCCCCTTTCTGTATTATTGACCTATCACTCTCAGAGCAGCGCCTTCTTTTTCCTGTTTCTTCTTATAGAAGATCTTTTAGCGACTTGGTAAAAACTCGACTTGAAGCCAAAACAACCGCGCATCCATATGCATGCATGCATGCGAGGATGTATGTATGCATGCATGCATGCAATCATGTTCCTTTTGCAAAAGCTGCTCTTCTCCGTTGAGTGTGCACGTCGCTGGGTATGTCGTGCACTCTCTGCGAGAGACGGCGCTTTGAAGCGTGCTTGAGAGCACATGCCTGGATCTATCCAGATGGTCTGCGCTCTTCGAATGTAAGTGACTATAAACGTCTCCGCTAAAATAGTTTTATCATAACAATCAACTTAGAGGAAAAAGTAATTGCAATCATTCAGTGCTTCAAGATGAATGAATGAATATAAAAAATTAATTAATTAATTAACAAGAAGTAAATGAATATCAAGACAGCGCGGTGGACTTGCGGATCGAATTCGTTCGAGAGAGACCGCACATCGTCCTGACCTGCATTAGTTTGTCTTGAGACCTAATCGACTCGAGCCAGCACCCATTCATTCCACGATGAGTTCGTTCAATCGTGAGCTTTTTTTCTGCTGGTTTCTCCATTCTTTGTGCTTTGCCCAACGAGGCCTGGAGAAGAAGGCGCCCTAGGGGCCCTTACTGCCCCACTACGCAGGCCACACCTACCCATAACAGCTAGCAGTGCGTCTAGCAGTTCTCCTTCAGCTGCAAGTTCGATAAGGTGTTCCAAAGAGGTAATTGGTACGTTGGTTTCCTTTTCCCCATTAAACGAGGAACACTTGATAGGCTTTGCTTTTTAATTGTTTGTTGAAGCCTATTGACGGGATAGAGTTTATGATAGGACTAGAGGGCAGGCAGACGAGGGATTGAGAATGGCCAATTAAGGTGGGTTTGGCGCGCACTCCCGGTGTGCGAAAACGGAACTGAGATGAATGGTGTTGTTAGGATTGAGTTCTAAGCACAAAGGGGTGCGCGAAGATGGGTCTCGGGGGACTTTCGGTGACGAAAAGCGATGTTCCAGCTCAGCGTACTGCTGATTGGTTCGACCTGTGTCACCGATACTATGGTACCCTGGTTGCAGAAGATGTTTTACATGCTATAACGAACAGCGTTTGAATCAATCCATTTGTCGTTGTGAAGTGAAAGGGTAGGTGTAGATCAGTTTTGCGATTGGCCTGTACTTAGCCAAAGAGGGCTTTTTTAAGTGGGCCTTTTAAAAGGTGGCTTTACAAGAAAAGTGAGGAGGAGTTGACTTCAAAGTCTGTGTTCCACTCATTCCAAGCTGTTTCACATAAAAAGTGTTGTGCTGAGGAAGAACATGCGTTGAAGCGATGCTTTCCAAGACATCTACGCATGTGCTGGATGATTTAAACATTTCTCCAGATTTGTCATATAATATAGTTTGCCATGTTGGTGATAGGCTAGTTTTTCAAATTGCCCAGACACTATTCTTTGATTAGTTAAATTTAATTTTCAATTCACGAACTGCTTATATTTGTAAAACAAAAATAAAACATCACTAAGCGGGAGTCTACTATCGGTCCGGAAAGGCCAGCATCTACAATGACCACCTAGTGACATGCCGTCTATTCTCATTACTGGGCAGAAAGGACTGATGGTATCCGCTGTAATCCCACTCGTAAAAGAACGCCAGTGAACGTATACAAGCATTCTGAACAGCATTCTGATGAATTCTATTTAGTATACCAAATGGGGTTATATGATAATTACTACTAGTACGATCCGAATCGATCCTCAAAATTGTGAAAAAGTATTTGATCAGGAGCAGGGAAAATGAACCTTTAGATTCAAGCGACAGTCTGCGTTGCAAAAAAGGACAACTCTCTACACGCCTTGACAAAGGTAAGATTTTCGAATATCACTCATAGGTGGGTGAGATTATTTTGATGTTCAACGAATTGGGTTGAACCAATATCTCTATGGGCAATAAACTTGTGGAGTCAAGTTTGGTCAATCTCTTGGTATATATATACACCATTATTGTCGTCTGATCTCAAAAATTACGTCATTCTAGCGGAGACACACTAGTCTCCAAATGTGCAATAATCGGACAGACAACACAGGAGCATCTTCTAACCGCTCAGCAATTTGAATGGCGGCCGGTACCGCAAATTCTTTGCATGGTCCCAGTTGACAGATTTGAAGAACTCATGCTGTTTAATTGACTCCAAGCCTCCTTCAAAGCCTATACGCTTCTCAGGACTTTTGCAAAGGAGCTGCGATATGAAGCTGAAGCAACGAGGTTCGACATAATCCAATCCCTCTGGAGGCTTCAGAGGGGCAGTGCAAATCATGGCACACGTTTCATCATCGTCACTGCCCATCCAAGGTAGACAATGGCAAAGCATTTCATATAAAATCACTCCATAGCTCCACCAGTCAGACTCAAAGCTATGTGGAAACCGAGCAAGGACTTCTGGGGCACAGTACGCGAGGGTGCCCGAATGCGAAACTACCTCTAACCTTCCTGTTTCCGGGTTAAAATGACGATTCACATCTAATTGAACAGATAAACCAAAATCCACAATTTTAACATGTCCCTCGTTTGTCAGCATAACATTTTCAGGTTTGAGGTCTCCGTGGATAATGCGGTTATTATGTAAATGCTGTAATGCGAGGCTGATCTCAACGGCAAAGAAAAGGATCTCCTTAGGCGAAAAAGCCTCCTGACGGATGAGAGTGAAGAGGTCGCCACCGAGGCAAAGCCCCATGCCTATGTAAACCCTATCGTGGCTGTATGAGGCGAATAGAAAATCAACCATGAATGGGCTTGCGGACTCCACAGTAGCAAGACGACGCATAATAGAAATTTCATTCTCGTATGCTTCAGTTGACGAAGCTCCAGTTGTATCCTTGCGCTCAAGATCCATGATCTTAAGTGCAAAGGGACATTTCTCTTGAACACGGCTGTTCTCTTGTGGCAAGAGTTCAAGGGAAACGTTTGAACCAGTTATCTGCAAAAGTTTGTCAGAGCGAGATTTAGGTATCGCACCTGGCATCAATTTAAAGACCTGCACATCACTAATGTTAGTGATCGCCGCGGTATCGCTTTTGGGGATGTTATTGTCGGAATTTGAGGTAATTGAAGTATTAACCGGCGGAGGACGATCTACCTTTCTCATTGCTAATAGTGAAGACGAGGAAGGTGCTCCTTTTGGAGAGGTAGACAACAGTGAAAGTCGTTGAGTTGCTGACACCAAATCATTAGGTTGAAGTATAATTGATTGCTGATCAACTAACTCTTCATCAGCCTTTTTGGAGTCTTCGGCTTCCCAGGCGTCAGAATAGCGTGTTGCAACTGCGATACGACCCGACCTTCCTTCAGCAAGAAAACCAAGTATACGAATTGGTTGTTGTTCGAGCCTGCTGCTATTTCTTCTCTTCATCATTCTCCTCCTCATTGCAATTACTTCGTCCACAGCTTCCTGCGAGGCGCCAGGGCTATTATGGTGCCGATGGTGATGTTCGCTAACTTTGAAACTATGTGAGCGTCCAAGGTTCTTCTGCGCACTATTTGGGCAGAACTCTTGATTACCTCGCGCATCGATGCTATCCTCATCGCGAGCTTCTTTGGCATCAAGATCAGTAGCTTCGGTTTCTGGTTCTAGTCCTCTGCTGAGATCCTGATGGCGCCTCAATCCGCCAACTCCTGTGCTGCTTGCCATTGTCAATGTTGTTGCCGGTGTAGACGATGAGATTAAAGTATTAAGACTGCTGCTGCTGCCACCATGTTCCCAGGCCCTCATGTTGCACCCCTGTTATCCTCTCTGTTGATATTACTGTAAATTACTATTGCTCAGCTACGTTATAATTTGCTAGCGCAAATTTAAAGTTCTGAGCCCTTTTTCTTTTCTTCGCTCTGGTGGCCTTGCTGAGAGCTGCTCTGCAGGACTCAAGCAGTTGAAGGTCTGTCTCCTTCCCCTCTGATGATGATCTGAATGGGGCAGAGACTCTACGCCCTGATCACAAACAATCTAAAGGATCTCCTTGCTATGTGTGGTCATCTCTAGCGAACGCCAACGCGACGCTTGAATTGGGTAATTGCAGGAGTGCCTGACTGATCAATTTATGGCAAAGAAGAGGTTTTCTTTTCTTGTTATATATCTCTCTCTCTCCCTCTCTAGAGGTTTTGTATAACTCTTCTAAAACTAAAAACGAAAACTAAAAATAGTAATTATCATTTTGTATTAAAAAACCCAAACGCAGCAAAATAAAATGTACATACGAAAGTGTAGGTAGAATAATTAATAAAGTGAGTCCCACAGGCTTTTCCGTTCTAAAAGAATTAATTTAAAGAGATCACTTTATTATATATATATATATATATGCAAACAGTAAAATAGTGTTATTCACGCTTGAGAAAGAAAGTAATATAATCAGTACTACCGACAGTTGAAAAGGAGATCTGAAGTTTGACAGGTTCCGCAGAAACAGAAAAAGCAAAACCAAGTTGAAGATCAGAGCGCACCTTCCGACAGCTTATTCAGAAGGGGCAACCATTCTCGTCGGGGAAAGCATGCATTTATGTGGTTCAATACTCCAATCGACGCAAGCCTACCAGTAAAAACATAGTGTCTAGAGAGCGGGTACTGCTTCTCCTTTTCATTTCTGGCGTCTAGGAAAGAAGCAGCAAGTCAGGCAGAGGAGAGGAAGATTGGAAGTGGCCAACGACTCGGACGGTCTTTCATAAAGGTATCATAGAATTTAAAAGCGATACACTAACATTTGATAATTAAATATATATATAATTGATATTTTAAAATATGAAAGTTAACATTTTGTCTGTCCTGTAAGATATAGAGAAACTACATTCCCCAGGTTGCAGGCGTTGCAATGACCAACTCTGTGCACTACTTTTCCAATGGCCTTTCTCCATTACCATGTTTGCAAACACTGCTGGGACCAAGCAAAGTCATCGGAATTAGCAGAGGACTCAGCACTAAAGTTAGTAAGATCGATTTTGAAAGACCCGTGGTGTGAGAAAAAGGTACTTAGTAAAAGAGAAATAGGCACCCCAACAGAACTTTGAAAGATCACAGGTGCCTGTATCCACTGATTTGTGATTGAGGCCAACTGGATAGATCACCGCGATGGTGCCATTATTTCATATTCCCGAAGACCGCCGCTGGTGCTCAACCCGGCTGGCTCCTAGCTACCTGGCTTGCAGAGCTCCTAAGTGTGCTCTCTTGTACATGCAATTCTTAACGCAAATGAAAGGCTCACAGCGCCTTAATTCAACTCATGTATGGTATCTAATTTGGATGAAGGCCCTGGACTTTAGCTTACAAAGGACCATGAAGTACAAATATTAACTCGCTCGTATCAGGTTATATTATGAGTTATTATTAAAATCAAGACGATACAAGGCTAGCTGTTTAGTAAGCCTCGAAGTCACAGTGCACAAAATGTATCCTAGTCAGAGTGAGACATTCGTTCACCTTTTGGTTTCCACATATTGGAGTACACCTAAACAGTGCCAAAAAGGCCTCGCGACCTGGCCGAACGAGATTGGCCATCATTTGGTTAATCAGTCCAATTGTGGCCGCAGTTTAACTGTAAGGGAAGCTTGAAGACTGAATTGAAATTTGAGATTAGATAACTTTAGCTGCAGCTTAAAAAAATAGAGCAACACCCGAAGTGTAGGCTTCGGCTTTTCCTCAAGACAAGTTGTCAAAAGCCTGCAAGACCTACCTACCTACATACTGTGCAAATCTGGAATTTCCATCTGCTTGCTCTATGGTTTATTTTTTTCCTGCTGTAGTTTGGTGATGTGGAGATAAGCCGAAAAGAAGCCTAGACCTGGAAATTTGTTGGCTGACATCAAATTTACTTGGACTATTTCCATTTTCCGGGTACTAATTCCGGAGGCATAAAACACTTTTCTGTATGGCGGACTCACCTCGCATGGCAAAAAGTGGAGTTGATAGCCTATAAATATTCTCCTCTTCCCCTTTTGACCCCTTTCACAGTTATAGAGTAGGGAACAGTTCGAATTAAAGAAATGTCGCAAGCTTTTGCAATTTAATGACAGCAACAAAAAGCCCTAATTCATGATCTTTGAAATTCATGCCAAGAAAGTGATAGGGTACTGCATCTTTCCGGCATTTTATGAGTTGCTTCTTCCTCCGTAAAAATACTTCAAAGTGCAAGATTGGCTTTGGGGGGTCAGAGGCCAGGGAGCATAATAGACGGCAGCCACCCGGAGTACCATCACTCCCATTGGGTTCAAAGTTTTGATCGCAGCAAGATAAGACCGAGCCTGGAATACGCTTATGAAACCCTTGCTGATGAAAAGACTTGCTGACGCAGTGGCCGCTGTGGACTCACAGCGTCATTTTATTGTTAATTTATTGCACAGCGTCATTTTATTGTTTATTTAATACATAAATAAATAAACAAAAACATTTAAATAGATGTTTTACTATCATTCTGTTTTTAATTTAAATAGAAATTAACAACTTGCAGATATTATTATAATACGAAGTTAGTATCGGGTGGAGATGCACATTCGTCATTTATGTGATGACATTAAAAAATCTTATTGGACCATTAATGATAACATGTAGGCCTGGACTTTTCACCATTTCAGGCTAAATCATCATACCTCGATTGATTCAGATATTGAGATATTCATAGTCGAGTTCATTAGATCGTGTGCATAGTCGCTTTGTTTCTTATTCGCATATTTAAAAAAAAAAAAGCCTTTGCAGCTTTGAGTTCCAATTTTATTTTCTTGCTCCTTTCATCAAACTCATCCTACATGCAATCTGAGTTTTTCCTTTTTTGTTTAAAAAGCAATAAGTAATGCTCATTGTGATTGAATGGCAATACAGACACAGAACCTAGGGGGCAAGGTTCCGGTTTACGAGAGACTCGAGGGAATGAGCATGATGAGGTCACTGACTTCGGAGATATGTTCTTTCTGTCTTTGTGGAAAACGTAGAGAAACTAATTAATATTCAAGGAAAACTGTATGGCCAGCGAGTCCTGAAAAAATTGAAACCCTAACTAAAAAATATGCAATCGAATTTACACGTTGGGCCGCCCAACCGGCACAAGGTTGCCTCTTCAGAAATGATGGCTTGCATTGTAAACAGCACCTCGAGAAGTAGCTCGCACTACAGTCGCCATTAAAATAAAGCGCAGAGTGGTCATACGCGGAAAACAAATTATTTTTTAATGTATGGGTGCTAACATATGGCATTGAAAGTTGCCCCGCGGCATAGAACTCAACAAGGTAAATTATCCATTAGATAAATAATAATCAGGCGAGGACCACGGTCGGCCAACTAGAAATCTAGGCATGCGACACAAGGTGTTCCATTGTTTGGGAATCATGACAGCCTGCGTGTTCCCCACGGAAGCAAGCACGTTCTCGTTGCAAGTGCTTGGAGTAATACACACAGGTGGCATAATCATGCAAGCTATACAGACTGTCCTCACCTTTCTTTCTTAAATGAGATTTTGATTTCAAGTTTCTTTCCCGCCTCAGTTAGAAAATTAATTCAACTTAAAACGAAGATCAGAACTTTCTCCAAGGGTTTCGGAACTGATGCAGGAAAAGTATACGAAGAATTCAATGGTAACAACGTTTCTATTGCTCGAATGTTTTATTGGTTTGAATTTTCTGGTGCAACCCATGTAGGCTTGTGCAAAGCGTGTTTTCTGTGTAAGAAAGGCGCCACCATACATCCAACTAGTAGTATAGAGGAATATCATGGGTTTAACAGCTCGATTCTCGAGGTGTGTGCTACTTATTCCCCTATATGTCCTGCAGTAATATATACAAATTTAATATTGCACCCAACAGCTCTCTCTTCACGTAACAGCTCTCTACTCGGCTACATTTACAGTTACATCGATGTAAACAAGGGGCTCAAATCTGACCTGCTTCAACAGCACATTCGCCTGAAGACTACTTATATGACCGCGCTGATATGCCAACTCCTTTTGCAATTTCTGTTGCTTCTTGCGGTGGTTCTTTAGCTACCCCAACTAGGGAGGTGAGGGTGTCGGCTCTAGCTGTACAAACTCATCCGGCCTTGAAAACTACGAGTTGCATTCGCCTGAAGGACGCAACAATGCCAATGGTATCATCATCGTGCTGATGAGACCTTAGATCATTAGAGACACTCTAAGCTATGATCTGTTGAATATTGTTTGGCGTTCCTTCTGCTGGTGCTGTAAAATTAGAAAGTCTAAACATATTTATTTCAATACGTATTGACTTCGCAACTTTATTACAAAAGGCAAAAGGCTCTGTATAGTACGTAAGCTCAAACACATGTTCGAGCATATGAGCGATGTGTTTTGACCTGTGTTTTAATCTTTATAAAATGATTGACAGGAGATATGGTGTGAGAGCTTATTTCGAATACGCCCATTTGAAGAAACAAAGTCAAACGCCCGTTTACAAATATGTAGAAATATTACCTTATTAATTAAAATTTGTTTTAAATGGCCTAAGAAGAAGGGAGTAGTTAAAAAAGACACCGAATTAAACTAACTTGCTTTGCAGCTTAAGCGAGGCTGTTCGAAAGTCAAGCTCCGATTCAGGCTCGAATACAGCGAGACTTGAATTAATATTTCATGATTCCATCGCTACGGTATATAAAATTGACACAAAGCGGGTCATTTATTTCGCCACATGTGAGCTTCTATTCCTTGCCCAGACCGCCTGGTCCGCTCCGCCATGCCATCCTTGCCACTCTAATCGCAGAGAAATTAAAATAGATCACGACTGTCTCCCATTCTGAATAACGTATCTAGGCCAATCCTGCAGCAGGGATTCACGAGGACACCACATGGCCAACTCTACTACACGTATTACCGGTGGTCAAATTTGAGAAAAGGCTGCTCTCGGAACTGGCAGTAATAGTTTAGCACTCTTAGCTAAAATGGAAAAAAGAAAAAAGAAGAAAAGGTATATATACATATATGTATCAAGATAATACTTCCGAAATTGCGTCCTTGGAGGACTCCCCGTTACCAGACAAAGGATTAACAGACTGCCTCGCGATTATTCTCCAGCAGATTAAACCCATATCTACAGAAAACCCAACCTTTTACTCGTGTCGTTTGTCAAATTGATAATTCATTGGCATTTTGGCAGCTTGCCATTGTTATTAGAAATAGAACTTATTTAGAACAAAAGTAAAATAAAAAATAAAATCATTCATTCACTAGTCCATTTGTTCATTCAATCTTGATTGTGTGTTCTTTCTCTTGTCTTATTATATGAGGAGTTTGTATTGTGATTGTATGACTCTCTTCAGTCTGTCGAGGTAGTAGACAGTTGATTTCTTAGTCACTAATCGGGGTTTGTGACTAAGATAGGTTCTATTCGAAGAGTTTTCTGCTCTTCTTCAAACAGGAATAGAAAAAAGTAACGAAAAGTAAGACGATATAAATCTATAAATGAGAATAAAATCATAAAATAACTTCAAACGTATACCACGCGCCAAAGTAAGAGCGATGATGATAATGATCTGGGGTAGTTCAGGAGCCGAACTGGGATAATGAATGAATTGTTACCAGAGCTTAAGTAGGCAAACACCACAAACAGGTATGGCGGCGAAAGAACTTATCAAGCGAATACGCGTTAACTTAGTGATAGTAAAAGATCACAGCTGAAGAGAGGATGAGCTATACGCTTGCCGAACTATCGTTTTCATCATAAAGATAATCTCTACGTCCTTCAGAGAGAGATTTCTTCTACTCTCAAACACATCTAGATAACAAATGATAGATTCACCTTCAACGCAGTCTAAAATGCTGGCTTGGCTTCTCAGCGTTCTCTACTCTATAAAATTTGTATACAATTAACTGCAAAATTCCTCAGAATGAAATAACAAAGAAGGCCAATTGTATAGCTTGAAATTCAAAAAGAAACAATAGACGATTGCAATTGGCTGTCTGATTAAATGTTACTCTTCTGTATACGGATCCCTTCGGAGTTTAAAATTCGACAATGGATGAAGCTTGAAGTTTGTGCTTCTGTTTGGAAATCGACGCGGCATATGATTTATCCATATCATAAATATATTATTACACTGATATGATACGAAGTGAAACGATCGCAACCACAAGCTGTTTCCGGTATTGTCAAAGCGAGAGTGGTAAAGCGAATATGCAAACAGCGCACTGGTTCAGAGCCCATCCAGAAAATGGCCTGAGCATTATTTCTATTTTTTTAATTTTTTTTTAATATTATTATTTTGCGGACATATATTGTTGTTCCATTAATCAATTGTTCCATTCTGCATATAGTGGAATACCTGCGGTGCATTATCTAAATGTTGCAAGCCTCAATATCCCATTAGATGGCTAAGAAATAAGACGGTGCTACGCTTCATGGCGAGGTTTATTTGAAGCTGGACTCATGACTTATATTTTTTTTAATATTAAAATTTAAAAAACAAAAACAAAAAACTGTGAGGTTAATGGATGTGGTTAAAATTACACTCTAGGCAATCTAAGAATAACAGCTTTATATTCAAGTCCTGCTCCTCTTTCACTTTGCGAACTAAAGGCAGAAAAAAATTCGCTTTCGGTATATATATATATTTAATAATAATAATCTTGAATTGATATCCTATTTCGCCTTTTTATGGAAAGGGGAAAACAATAACACAAAATTATTATAATATGTTAGCAACGACCGATTGACAAATGGAATATGGTGTTCAGGCTAAGCTATAAACGGACTGCTCTTCCAAACCAAGCATTCGACAATTAGTATCGCAATATCAATTTTAGGTCTAGAAACGCATTTGAGCAGCAGAATCGTCGATAGAGAAAGAGTACTATACTTGAACAGATCGTCATGAAAGAGGGAAGTATCTTCATGCTGTCTCCCACAGCTGGACTAAACTTGCACATGCTTCAAATCAGAGGCCAAAGGAGGTGTTGGCGACCAGCCAAAATAACAAGTTACGAGCGAGGATCTTCATCAAACGATATGGAAAAACCAAAATCTAGATCACAATCTGCACAAAGCAAAGAAAGAAATTGAAAATCGATTGAATTAATTGACAAGCCATCCTTAATGATAAGGCAATATAACTATTTATGCAATCGGGAACTAATATTCCATTTGTCCTTTGTGCCTTCTGGTCAAGAACATTGATCGTTGAGTTTGTTCATGAAAGTCTAAGTAAGACAAGTTATTACACAGACCGCAAACTGACTCTAAGAGCCCGCACACGGTAACACTAACATCTTGTAAATTGGAACAATCTTTGTGCAGGGAATCCGAGACTTTCGTGCACACTCCATCACTTATAACTTGTGTTTTCACTGTGAAACAATTCGTTAGAAGTTGCATAGGCTTCTGAAGTATGAAAGGATTCAAATAAAGACCACGTTTTTTGTTAATGATGAGATAAATTGATAGTCAGAACCATCCCCCTGACATAATTAGCATGAAACTGAAATCTAAAGAAACTAGTGGACCTCACTCTAATAAACATCTGTAGGAAATAAATTGACTTTCTTAGGTCGCTGCTCATCATACAAAATTCATAGAAACCACTTTAAGACCAACAATCTGATTAGTGAGCGGAGTTTTTTTTTTTAATTGAAGTGTTGTCATTAAGGCTTGCTCTTCGCTCGTTTTCCCTTGAGCAAATCTGATTTGAGCTCTTGATAATTGTAATACTAACATAATTTTGACAATACGAGGAGTTTAGCGCAACTATAGCAAGGCCTTTGAAAACGTTTTGATGTTTGAATAACTTGTTTAAACTCGTGGGCCAAGAAATGCGAACCTTTGTTCGAATTTGGTCATATGTTTCAGTACTCGATGGAAATACACACACGCTGTTTGCTTTGTTTGTTTCTTCAGTGAAATTCATGCGAGTCTCATTTTTATGCTCTGGGTTTTATAGAGAACTGTCACCGACTCTTATCGTACTATATTTGCGTGTGCTTCTAGTTCTTATTGACAACGTGCGCACATCAATTGCTTATAAAGTTAAATTAAATAAAGGGTTCTTGCGAATGAATCGTTTCTTTGATATCTTTAACTAAAGAATATAGATATGATCTAATTGATGGCTCTCGAGGCTAAACGTTTCTTTTACTCAAGTACGTGCGTACGCGAGTACAATAACTTGATACAGCAAACTAAAGCTATAGCATATGATTGAGGATCGACATGAAGACCTCACCCATCATGATACCTGTAAAGCATCATCAAGAAATGGCTGAGTTTCCCTAGTAGATCAGCAACTCCTAAATAATATGTTTTCCTTTTCTTTATTTTTTTCGCTTAGTTAAACACCATTATTCTTAACCTTTTCAGTCAGCCTTTAGCTTGAGAATTCTACGCTTTTCAAAATGCTTCGAGCTTGGAAATCTACATGAAGGTGCCTTGAGCTTCAGTTTTTCAACGCAAAATTGGCAATGTGCATATTGTGAAGCTATGTCAGTTATTAGATATTAATCGTGTGTTTAGTATTTACTTTGCTTCACCTTAAAAAATATTCTGCGTTTAAGATATTGCAAGAGTTTACACGAAATTGGAAAACACTCTAAGAGAACGATAACAGCAGATTTTGAGAAGCCGCATTTGGAAATTGCCCATCAGTGTTCATAGTAAGTATGAGAATGATATAATTAAATAGAAGAGGATGTGAAGTAGCCGCAACCATGCTTCTTTATATATTCTTCAAGCTTTTAAGATCATCTTGCCACACAAACTCTAGCTGTTTAAGACGGACGTAGCATCCAACAAATCGAACTAAGACAACGTTCGATTTGTTCCTCGAACTTTGATCGAGGCTCCACAGCTTTAACATAACTAAATATTACATCACGGTCTTTTGAGCGTTGATTTAAGTCGTGCTAATATGCGGAATAAAGTAAGCGTCAGCTTGGCAGACAAGCGGAGGATGTGCAGAGACACAACATCCATCCGAAGGTGCAAGGTCTATCCCAGACACCTTCAAAATACAAATTTCAGGAATAACTCGAATTAGTGCCTCTCAGAGATATGGCAATACTTCTAAAAAAAATATCACATCGTTTAAGTAGTGTTAAATTTCATTTCTATTTTTGTTTATGTAGGTACAATTTAAGAGCAGAGCAGAGCTCACAATTGGTAAGGTTTCTGCAGTAAATAATTATAATATAATAGTTGGCACTCACTCCGCCGTCTCCATCGATATGACTTCGAGAAATATTCACAATTTCAATGTGCGCAAAGCCTCAGGCTTTCGAAGCGAAGACGATCGAAGTTTATCGCTGTGATGGGACGTATGCAGGCAATACATCACTCGTTTGAGCACGCGCACGGAATGGTCTTGATCGAGGCGCTTTTCTCACTTGGTCCGCATTATTTGTCGGAGGGGAGGTATCCTCAGATGCTGATACTGCGGCAAGACTTGCTGTCATGATAGGTTTCTTATAAGGGTTATATTTTCCTAGAGCTCTTGTCTGGGTCTGCGTTGGCGCGTTGTTGGCGTTTGGGATTTGAAACCCATCAGCTTCCTGCTTTTTTATTCTGATAAGCTGTCAACATGGAAGAACGAAAATGGATTGGTGAGTAGCTTGGCTTAGCTTCTATGTCACGAGCTTCTAGCTTCTTTGAAGGATCCACAGCCCAGCTGGGACGTTAAGCAACACACTACCAGGCCTTGCCGAGAATGTCCTGCATGCTTATTTCTTGTCTCCACAAATCATACAGCTTCATGCAAGTAGCTTCATGGTAGGGTGATTTTTGGAGGAGGGTAGCCCTCCCCTAGCTTCAGAAACCACACAGTCCCTTCCTGCGAATCCATTTCTTAGTGACTTTTTTTTTCTCGTCACATTTAATTAACTGTAGCAAATATCAACGAATAAGCAGAGAACCGGGTGACGACCCTTTTTAAAATAGGACGGGGGAAAATGCAAAAACACCAGCTACAACCACAATTCAAGTATCAAGAAAGTAAGGTAGTTGGAAAAGCCAGACCTTGGATGAAATCTTGGATTATTGACCTAAAAACCTGTCTCTCCGCACATCGAATGCCTGAGAATACCATAGTATACTGTGTTGTAATGTGCCCTGGGTCTACTCATTTCTGTCGTTGCCTTTTCAGGTCTAGAGTACTATATTTATAATCACGATGTGCATGTTTACACGAAATGAAGACAAAGGTGTCACCTGTCCTTTTAGAATTAAATAACAACAAACAGGGAAACACAGAGCAAAATGTATGCCCCTCCCTTTATATAGCTACTCAAGCACTGAAAGAGAAAATTTAAAAAAGGGCGCAAGTTTATTTACTGTGACAATTATATTCAACAGCTGAAGATGAGGGCCTTATGTTTGCAGGCGCTCTCACGGCACACAGATCTGTGGCTTGCTAATACTTAGAATTACTTAATTTTTAAAACAGATACTCATTCAAACCTTGTAAGACTGGTAAAAACAGGCAAAAAAGATGTGTGACACTAGTCATTAGATATACTCATTGTATAGCAGTGCTATTTTCGTTTTACCGCAGCGCACCATAGTACTATCTTTTACTATAGATACCCAGCCAGCCAACAAGCATAGGGAGCGCTTCATTACTCTTTAGCTTGAACTTAGCATTGTGCTTCACATATTATTAAGAAAACTATTTAGCTTTCATCTATGCAAACTTTGTGCAGATCATACTTTTGCAACCAAAGTTTTGATATAAGCTTAATATCAGTATTTTGGTTGCTTCTCTTTAGACATAAGGGCTCTTGCTGGGAGTTTTACTCTGTGCGCGTGGCACAATGAACTACAGAACGATTGGAATCTCATTCCTTTCAACCAAATACTAACCTGGTGGTTTCCCTGCCCTGGCCAGGCGGAAGCGCAATTTATATTCTCTTTGTTTGATACAACTGTCCAATGCAAGCGCTAGACGTTGACTTACATTAACAAAAAAACTCGTAGAAAAGTACTCTCAACATTCCACAAGCTAAAAAACATGCTTTTATATATCTTCTTGCATAGTTATCTTATCATACTTGTCTTGTGGGGTTTCTTGATCTAAGTAGAAAATTGGGCTTCCTTTTTTGGCTAGGCTAAATTTCGAATTCGATTAGATAAAATATACAATCGACGCAACCCTGTATTGGTTTACTTTGTCTTGAGTATGAACTTTGATCTTCCTTTCTTATTATGAGTGGGGGCAACTGTGCTTGTAAGAGTCTTGTTTTTGCTAGCCAAAATAGAGAATCCATTCCCCGGACGTGAGAATGTGCACTTGCTGGCTTCACAACAAGAAGCAAGAGAAGCAAGAGAAGCAAGAGAGAAGCATCGGGTCAAACGTCCGACGAAAACTGCATTGGTTTATGCACCTCTATACCTGCACAATAACCCTGTCATGGTTCGTCGATAGTAGTGTAAAAGCCAATGGAATGTGGAGTGTAAGCTACTACCTTCACCTATTCTAGAGAAGAAAATGAAGAAAAGAAAAAATCCAACAAATCCGTTTCCAGTTTTACAAGTCACAAGGTATTCCTTTTTTTTCCTGTTTTTCTCTCGGTATTCTTTTCTCCTTAGTCTTTACACATTTGAGTGAACAGCGCTGATAAGCATACTTTCAGCGACTAGAGTGGCGTGAAAGGAAGCATATGCTCATTCCACGCTTTCTTTGATGATGAAGAATCCAATTTTCAATTTCACAAACTTATTTCTACTTCTGCAACTACTTCCGCAACCTCAAGACTTTAAACAGGCGTAACTGGTTTAATAGCTAGATTCATCAAGATCAGCATACATAACATTTTTGTCAGGAAGAACTGTTTTAATCTTCTCTTAACCATCCTGGGAATTGAGTTTTACTTTAAAATTTAAATCTTTATACACCTGAGGTTTGCTCCTGTATGTATAGGAATGGACCAGGGCAGAACCCTTGTCGACAATCACGGAGGCACGCGCGCCTTTGTCCGAGAAGAAACTAATATTGTAGTCTGCTGCGGTGCGTACTTTGCGGGAAGTGAAACCATCTGTGTTGAGTGCCTACCTCTTACCTTAAAAAGAAAAGTCATTTATATATATATAAGTAGAAATGGATTCAACTTATGGGAAGAAAACGAATACTACTAAGTAAGCATAGCAGATATGGGTATTCCACGCGCAAGCCACGCGCTCTGATTATATTCCCAGGTACAAGCTATGTCAACAAATCTTCCCCACCGCAAAGCAAAACCCAATTTCTTGGTGATTTGAGGAAATTAGAAGAGGTCTTTGTATAGCAGCAATATTCATACAAAATGAGTGACCGGAGATAATGCTGATCTTTCTGCATCGCCAGATACCCCACGAAAACTAGTTCGTCCAGGAGGAGTTCAATCGCCACGCTCACCGAACAGCGCACAGCCTCGTCCTCGGCTCGAAACTGTCGATGTATTACCTACTTTTCAAAATCAAACGAAACCTTGAGATGAAAACCCAAGTCCTCAGTCAGACCTTACATTCCCATTTTTGAAGAAGAAGATCCGAGGTTTTCTTCCACTGTCACTCTCTTAACAGTGTTTATCAGCGAGATTGAAAAACATATACTACTGTATCTTAGATTTTAAAATCAATTAGATAGGCTGACAAGGGCCAAATTTTCTACAGCTTCTTTTAGTTATCTTGTACAACCATGCAACCTGATGATATAGTGTAGCAATTCAATGCGATAACACTATATAATTTAAGTTTTATAAGCGAAATAAGTGCAAGAGATAACCTTGCATAATATGTGCATTGGAATGTTCATTTTGAGTTGTTTGCTTCCTAGTGATCTTGCTAGATGACAGTCTTCACCAACAAATTTCAAATGACCAAGAAATAATGCAACCCAAGTATTCTCATGACTATCTCAAATACTCATTAATTTGAAATCTTCGTGGCATGATAAAACTTGCGACAGACATACACAGATTACTGCAAAAGACGTCGAACCCATGTATGAGAAATTATCACTTGCTTAGGATGTGTGCGTTGGCTGTAGCCATTGAAAAGTTTGCCGAGAATAAGATCTTGATGGGAAGAGCAAAACTACGAAGTCGATGTTTACTGATTAAAATTAGACACACAGGTTCGTTCACGTAAAAAAGCTGGGAACACATCATAACATTTGGCCCTCTCAATTACATTGCTACATATTTAGTTGCTCTGGTTGGAATCAAAATTCCCTCTTATTTCTGAGCTTTATCCATTGCTTAATCAATCTATCGCTTGATATAGATGTCGGTAAAGCGACCAACATTTTCGTATTCACATATAGAAAAATTAAGTTTTAGAAAGATTTAAGGGTATATTAAACTTAGACTGACTTGCGACGGACTTTATACACTCACAGCAAATCCTGTCGATGACATTATGAGAAGTAAGAACCACAGCCTCATGCGAGTTTGTTGTCTGCTTGTCAAAAATGAAGACAGATCCTCTCGAGAAATGTGAGAAATGTGACAAGGGGATATGTGATGTTTCATAGAAAATCTCTCCGAGTCTTGATATTCTTTTGCGACAGCGACTGTAGAATCACTGCAGAATTCGTCGTCAAAGCATTAATCAGCCAAGAGAAACAACGGGTTATTATTGCTAAGATTCCTTCAACTACAAATGCAAGGAGAGACTACATCACTTTGGAGAAGTTCGCATCTAGGAGCATAAGATTACATTCCCAAGTGACAGATGATGGAGAGATTTATGGTGATGTGCGACGTTTAATCAACTGCACCAGCGACAAAGCTGAACTATCAGTACATCATTATTTGAAAAATCAGGAAACTAAATTGTTTGTATTAAATCCGTGAATCGTTAATCGTTACTCAGCGCAAAAATGTTATGCGAAGGCAACTAGATGCGCTTAAATATGTCTTCATGAAGAAAAACTAATAAGAAATAAATATCTAGGCTCAAATTATACAGGGCTTGGTTGATAAATTGGTAGCACCCCGGTCGTTAGAAGCCTTGGGCGATGAGGACGGTATTGGTGTGGTGCTTGTGGCATAGGCCTTGGCTCATTTCCTGGAATACTAAAATCTATTGAATGTATACTGGTCTTGATGGTTTGCTTCACTTGTGGAATGGTCGTCTTGCACATTTTAACTTGCGACAGGGCGTAGTTGGTTTCACAAGATCGCACCTCGCAATGATGATTCGTGAAGACCTTCTATACGCTGCAGAGCGGAGCCTGCTTCAGATCTCCGACGGAGAATCTATGTTCCCAAAACATATGTTGCAGGTTTGGTTGCTTGTTTGTTGCGTTTCATTGAGTCCCACCCCTTGAAGCTATCAAATGCTGCGGTTATATATCAATATATCAAATGAATCCATTCACACTTTGAAAATGTCTTTCGTGCAACTATTCGTGGGAAACTCCTCCGAAACGCGTATTTAGCCATTTAAAACGTAATCTATGATGACACTTGTCAATCTCGACTAAGCGGGGTTTTCGAAAGCTGTAGCTTTAGAATACCGAATCCAGCTTGCGTGATGGGATTGCCTTGTGACAACTGGAGACTTCTAATGGTAGAGGCAATTTCATTTGTTTTTAAATGTCACCGAATGATATGAAGCCGTGTACCTCAAGCTGCTTTAATTATTTCTTATTTGTGCCTTATCCAGACGATTTGCTTAGCTCAGCCAGACATAAAAACCTTCATCTCAACCAGTACCTTTTCATCCGAGTTGAGTTTTTCAAAGTTTTGCGTATTTTATATCCACCCTTATGCTGCGATAGATAACTACTATAGTAACCCAGAAAAAAAGAAAAGAAGGTATCCAATTCTAATGTCAGTTGCAAGTGTTCAGGTGCGCGGGTGTGCACCTGCTCTACTACCGTGAAACGTCAACCGTATTGCTTTCATTCATAACTACTCTGAAACGTCAGCCTGTGCAATACTTGCTGGCTTTCACATAGCTTTGAAGAGGAATTTGAGTCTTCACTCAACCACCGATAGTTAGATGATTGCACCAAAGACTGGTTGGGGGGGGGGGGGGGATGTCACAGTCCCCGAATGAAACTAACTTAAAGTAGCCTCTTTTAAACAGAATGCTGCAGCTTATTGAGTCTCGCATAAGCACAGTCGTGCATCATGTTGCGGTATCGTAATACTGGTTTGAAAGCTTTAAGAAATACTTTAATTCTCCCCATCGCCACAGTGTGCGTCCAGTGAACTTTAAGAACGAATCTTTCGATTTGGCTACCGTACCTTTTAAAGTTTTAGATTTGTTGGTGTTGCCAAATCGAATTCTTTGGAGCCTTGAGTACTATTAGATGTTTAGCTCATGGCCTGGTCCGAGATTTTACTGGTCACTGAATTAAAATTTGAGACACTTCCAGTAGCACCCGCGTCACCTGGTCACCTGGGTCACTGGATTTGCTTAGCGAAAAGAAATACCAAATGTGTCTTGATCATGGCGTATGTGGTTCCTCTTCTGACAAAAATGCGTGCTAGTTCCAATGACTATTCTCACAAGTTAGTGCTACCTTGCTGATAATCATATTCTTACAAAGAAAGAGTTGAGAATTTCAATTTCTTCAACGCCTGATTTCTCTTTTCGTTTGTTTGTTTGTTTGTTTGTTTGTTTGTTTGTTTGTTTGTTTGTTTGTTTGTTTGTTTGTTTGTTTGTTTGTTTGTTTGCTGCTGCTGCTGCTGCTGCTGCTGCTGCTGCTGCTTATATAAATTAAAATTCACTATCTTAATCCTAATTAGACTGTCATGCCATCTCTCAAACTATAGCTTCATAAGTTGGTATTGCTCTTATATGTGTATCAACTCGAGGTTCGAAATATCTAGGAACTGACAGAAACGTAAAGAATAAACCCTTAATTGTAAGTTCTTGTTTTGTTGTTGTTTAAAGTTAGACTAATCAATTTGAAAGAAACTTCAAACAGGGTGGCTTGTTCTAGTGCTAAGCTTGTGAACCCAAATATTAATAGAACTTAAATTGCAACAGCGATTTAAAACGCAAGTGCGAATATGTAAACTTATTCTAATCTTAATATCTCACCTCATTGTTCAAGACATTAAGCCAGTATGTTGGAAGAGATTTACTATAATTTGTCTACTATGTCATGCTTATTTAAACAACTTAAATGAGCAATATTAAGATTAGCAATATGTTCTGAGAAGAAGCATAGCTCTTGTAAATGCAATAAGCGATATCATTGAAACAATGTCTGTCCGTATCAGAATATTGCTTAAAGGCATAGTCTCAAAATTATGATGCAGCATAGGAAAGCCTTCTAGGATTAGAAAATTTACATAATCTATAATAATGGCATCATATTTAAACTCTAGGAGGGTTGTCTCCTACAGACACATGAAGAGGGTACACAGGATTCAAGCGAAACCAAAGTCAAAGGTTATTATAGGACCAAAGCTATCACGAATTAAAAGTTAAAGGGGTTCACGCACCACCAATAGTAAGACTGATAATGGCATTTAGGTGTTAGCGAGCGCTTCGCAGGGATCAGAGTTGAGGAGGAGAGCAGTTGCTCTTAATAGTGCTGGTAAATAGCACAGGCAAAAATGGTTTCAAAAATGACGAAGAATATGTGTTCAACTCCCTCACGCTATATGTCAAAAGAAGGGAGCGAAACATCTAGTACTTTCCAGGCAAGAAAGTTAAATGATATGAAACAAGAGGTCTCGGCTGTTCTAATCTTATTTCTCTTGGCCATCTTTTGCGACGTATGTTGGGAGGACCTCGTTATGATTGAGCCGAGGTCTGAAATATGCAGGGGCTTTGGTCTGCCTTGCATCCTGTGGTGACTCTCCTCGACGCACCAGTTTTCTTGTCCCAACGAAACTTGTCGTGGAGCTTGAGGAGCGTTCAAGCATGTTGATTTTCTTAAAGCTCCTGTTGATGTAGACTTTCTTTCTGATTATATGATAGTTGGGGTTTTGCTCTCCTTGAGATTTTTGTGGAGGCTTTGAGTTGCAGTTTTGTCTCAGTTATGTTGTTGAGGGTTTGCCTACAGAGCTTCCTGCCTGGCTAGCTTCTTCCTGTGACAACAAGTGCCTAAGGTATCCCTAGGCGAAACAAATAGGTCCAACCAGCCTCCCGCTTCTTCCTTCTATCTTGTCACCTTATCGTTCCTAGACGTTGTTTGAGGCTTGCTAAGAATGTTTTATTCCTGTAGACTATTCCAATCCGGCGCAGGGAAGTACGACACTCTACGTATAGATTCCTTCGCTGTCGTAGGAACCTCGTGTTACTCAAAGACGTCATTTGCATCGATCATGGACCTCGGAGCTTTAGGACTTCACAAGCCAAGGCACCTCAGTTTAAAAGATTCCTGACTTTTTTGTCAGTTTAAAAAAAAAAAGAAAAAGACTATGTAGTAGGTAAGTAAGTACCTAAGTAATTAGTACCTATCGTACTCTCAAAATGGGGGGAAATAAAAAAAATAGAATAATGCTTTTATACTTATTATAGTTTTTAAAATAAAAACAAGCCAAAGGACACTATTGGGAAACGGTACTTCGACCCTACTGTTTTCAAGAATGACAGCAGTAGTCGGTAAGGAAATGGCCGCCTCAGATACATACATACATAGGAAAAGAAGCAGCAGCACTCCTTCACGGCACCGCACCAGCCAACACAAGTAATCTGGCGAGAATTCTCGATCAACGTGAAGCACGAAAATGCTTCGGAACAGAAGCTAGGCACTCGTGAGGACGACTACAGAGAAGCAAAAAGCATTGCAGGTGAGTAGACTGCTGCTGTGGTTTTCTTCGGAACAGGGCGAAGAAGAGGACCGAAAAAGTGGGGGTGACAAACGAGTTTCTCGAGGGGAAGAAATAAAGATTGCTTCTTCTTTTCTTCATCTTGTTTCCTCTGCAAATAGTACTAGTATAAATGTAGAGGAACCTAAGGGCCAAAAATAAAGAAAAAAAGGCATCATACTTGTGTAGGAAGAGAAAGTGCGAAGTTATCGATCGGAGCTATGTAGTACATTAGCCAAAAGAGTCCAAGAAATGAAAGAAGATGATTTATTTTTTTAAATCATACTCAATCACTTATTTCGGAGATGACGAAAATAAATCTCATGCCGATCCGGAGTACCGCGCCATGAAGCCTGGGTTAGAAAACCTTCTTATAGATGGGTTTTGTCCTGCTTTTGTTCAGAATATTTTCTTGACGTGGGAGTTTTCATATGTTTTACTTGAAAGGAATCTTTTCAAACTTCTACTAGAAATTGAATAAAGTTAATAACTGAAGTAGGGCAACCTCTTGTACTCGGCGGCATAGTCTATTCTTTCATAAGTCATGTAAATAGACTGCAGCAGTTTATTGGGTCATCTCTTTCTCACGTCCTGTCAATCAACTAAGGCCTTCAAGGTGCAGATATGCCAGAGAGGATGGTATCTAGATATGTACTCCAGGAACTCCATATGACCTTACTCCTGGCATTTTCTTAGACCTCTCCAGGAGCCGTGCTTACTTTTGGATGACTACTAGTCCAAATTCAGAGAATGTGACTAAGTCTGCAATGTTCAGTGTGGATATTTGACTATGAATTCAATTCATGGCTGGCAATGAAATAGTTCCACAGATGTCCGTCGATTCCTCATGTCGTTTCGTTCATGTCGCGACGCAGGACGTCATGCAAACTATTGCTAGAGATAGTATAAAATCAGAATAATATAAAGAGGGTACTCCACCAATAAGAACTGAAGTTTGCGAATTGATGAGTTTTGTAAATTCGGGCAAAAGAGCTCACCCAACTTGTGTGTTAAATGCATGAGGAACCGCCCCATAAGGCAGGCGTCGAACACGCCCTTTCATTTTACCAAAGTTTTTGCGATCTCTAATCACAGCTTTTATTTAAAGTGGCTTCTGTCTTACTTACCCAGGTCCACTGCAGCTGCCATTTTTTTTTCTTGCAATCGTGGCTTTACTTCGTTTAGATTGCACCTTACCCACGTGAGGGACCGCTGCCATATCTGCAAAGCTTTCTTTGGAAACGAGTAAGGGATGCGGCAATCTTCCGACTTCATTCCTTATACTTTTCATATACGGTTTATTCTATAACCTAAACAATTTAGTGTCCAAGAGGCTCCATCTCAACGGAATATACTGACTTCCACCGGCGACGCATCCGAGATGCCTCTCGGTCGTTCTTTGCCATCTGATACCTCTCAAACTGTATTGCAGCCCACAACGCGAGTACAATAAACTCGGTACGCGAGGCTAGAAGTATGCTTGCGGGTGAGGCCTCGCTGACGATCTGAGAATCTCATTTAGGTCTCAGGATCCACCAGGAATTCCCAAACCCTTGTGATGAGCCACTCTTCAAGGAAAACCTCTTCGCAGGTGACGCATTAGAGGGGACTCCACCAGAGTTTCTATCCTCTGGTTTCTTCCATTCTACTTCAGTGTTACACTGGGTAGTAAAATGCCTCCTTTCCCGTTCACCCGAATGGTCCATGCTTCTTTCAGGTCTTTCACGCTTCTTCCGTTCCCTTTCTTTTCCATTTAGGTCTTTCACCCAGGTCTTTCAGTATTGAGTTCTTTCCTTCAAGTTGAGCTGCTTCAGCATAATGCCAAAAGCGCCGCCAGCTAACCTTGATGGTGGTCTTGTATAAGTTCGCAGACGCTCTTCTGATGGTGTAGGTCAAAACAGGGACATAACAAGGCCAACTTTGGTCTAGTGCACTTATAGTAGTTCAAGTTCAATGTTGTTTAGGACAGAACTGGATGGTGGCCAGCCATCTCCGACGGCAGGGAAGCCTCTGTGACAGCCGAAGTAAGATAGGTCTTCCAACTCCTTTGTGTTTGGATTGAATTCATTAATACAACAACCTAGCATACAAGACCGAATGCCTCGGATCCGGGCTACCTATGTTAAAGAACGAGCAGTACAAGTCTGCTCCCCTGGGTCAGCCACGTGTCAACATGTAGGCGAATCCCTTTTTGGCTGGCAAAAAGGCTACCTATATTGAAGCATCGGAAATTATTGCTAAGCAACGAATCTGTGGGTGACAACCCTTATTTTCCTAGAGAATAATTGCAAATTCACAAGAGAAATCGTCGTAAATTGTCAAAAATTACAATTGCAAAGAAAATACTAATACTAATATTAGAATTAGTGGTAATAGTAGTAGTTTTTTATTTTTATTTTTATTTTTTTAAAACTGAAAATCGAATGCACTGTATAAGATGGAGGAAGTAGCTACTTTTTACACTAAATGGACTTTCAGAGTTCTGAGGAAGAATATAAAGAAGCTCTTGGCGTCTGCCATCGGAACTTCCTTCGAGCCTAGCATTGCTTCCTGGGCAGCACGGATAAATGTTATGCCGTAATTTGTTCGAGTATGATCCTCTGCTCACAAAACATATAGGCTATAGACCTGGATTTGAACGTCTTACATCACGAACCATGTTCCGATCAAATCCAGACATTTTTATTATTATTTATTAAATCTTTTCTACCTTTGTATGACCCCCAAAACAAACTTTTAATTTTTATTTTATTTTTTATAAATAAAATTATATATATATAAGTAATTATAATTGAATAAATTTATATATATTAGTCGAAAAGGCGAAACAAAGAATAAAAGTATTTTATATCTCATTGTAACGAATCTTAGACATTACAGTAGGAATTAAATGTCACAAACCATCTAACATGGGCAAGGTTTTCAACGAGAACCTCGGGCTTCTCGGAAAACCAGTAGAGTGATCTGCCGAACTGAAATTAATCCAAACTCTAATTTGATTTGCGAATAAACACCAAAGTATGTGAATCCCGACAGGTCCAGGTTCAAATTCGCGTTTTCTCAGATCAATTTTCAGTAATTTGACCTTGGTCACCATCAAAATCAGACAACGCCTTGAAGTACAAGTTCGGCAATTTTATCAATGTGTTGTGTGTTATAAATCAGAAAATCGTGATCTGGACAGGACCAATGCCTACAGGCTGGAGGCTTTTCGCCTACCAAATTTCTCATCTAGTTATCCGTATCACACAATTGGTTCATTCTCGCTCGAATATCTGACGAAGCGTCCGGGGACGAATTCTCGTGAGAGTTACGCGTCTATTAATTCACGGCGCCGGCAGCGATTCTATATCCTGCAGCAAGTATTTCTTCTTATTTCTGCTTCTCGTAGCTTGACCTGCCAAGGTCATGATTGCACTACGACGAAACCGATCTCGGCAGTCCAATGAGAAATACGCGTTATGAATTCGCAAGAGAAGAAGCGTAACACTAACTTAGTCTCTTGCTTGTTGATGTTTATGGGATAATGTAGTCTCAAGCAAGCTACCTTGCTTCGTTAACAACGTGTGGTATGAGAAATCAACAATGCTCTAGGTGAGCCTCGATGCAGTATTATCAACCGACCCTTCACTATGCCACAAGAATGGTGCAGTTGTCGAGCAAATCAGTTCTAGCCTATGATAGATGGATCACTGAAACGAAGGCATCTCGCTCGGGGCGCTCATGGCGCTCTCCAGTCAGTTTTGCTTCTTGTTCAGATAGATGTTTTCTTCGATGGCACGAGCCTGTTGGCTGGAAGTTTTTTGCCTTCAACGGGTTCCTAAGGATAAAAGATGGATTCTTTTCCGTTTTCTGATTTTTCTAATTTTTTTTTCTTCTTTATTCTTCTTCTTTAATTAAGCTCTCGGCCTTTTCGCTTCTACTTTCTCATCCACCTAAAGGTCGATTCATATTCGCTGCCGCAGAAATTTGGTCTAACTTCAAACAAAAGAGTTGGCAGTAGCGCAAGAAAGGGATAATAACGAAAGCTTCCCTGTGGTGTACTAGGGGTAACACGGACTTGGGTAACGCCTAGCAGGAAGCCACCAAAAATGGCTGGGTCAGTGCATTTATAGCATGGTCGCCCTGAGAATGTCAGTGTGTGTAAGCTTTTCCGCCTAGATAGTAACTAATCGCTTTGAGCTTGCCTCCAATTTCCTTTCTATTCTATACTTGAATTTAGATTATACTTAGTCAATACATTCCCTATTCCTGACTTTTTCCTGAAAGTTAATCAGAGATTAGGACTAAGCAGGTTACTGAAATGTTCCATCAAGGTCTGGACTATGCAAAAAGTTTCTATAAAGGAACGTTGCCTCGGTCTCCTAAATCGGCGACTACTTTGGATTTGCTATCAAGCTATATTTAAAAGCATGGGCTATTTATTCATAGCCATATAACATTTGGTCGTAGATAGTAGGTATATCGAAAGCAGTGTCATCCTCTTTCATCAAGGTAGACAGACATAAGCACAGAAAATGAATATTACCAGCCTTTGAATAACCCTTTAGGTAATGATAAGAGATGGATACTGTACCAGAGAGTTGTAATGCTTTCCATTGTACTTTATCAAGAACCGAAACGAGAAGAACACTGAATCAGCGTCTTTTCGTATTTCCCAAGTGGAATACATAAAAAATCAGAAGTCAGTTGACTTCAAATTACATTTTATTTGGAGTTTACGGACTTTTGTATAAATTAGACCTTGCACAGGCAAAGGCAATAGTTTCCGGTACACCAGCAAGTTTCATTGTTTCATAAATAAGAGGAGCATGATCCAAAGGTGCTTTGGCACAGACTTTATACAGCGTATCGTAAGTTACAGGGGTTGCTGCTATGTTTAAATTTGCCATGACTCGAACAAGCCGAGCGGCGGATCGCCATTCTGATTTTGGAACACATGCGTCAATAATCGCATTAAATAACATGACATCTGGTGTAAACCCTTGTTGACGGACCTCTGCCAATACTTGAATGGCTTGTACTGAGTTACAAGGCGAAGCATGCTTGCAAGCGGTGATGATCAAACGATATGTGTCTAAACTGACACGATGACGAAGATTCTTCCATAGTGAATGATATATTGGTATTGATATATGCCAGAGTCCTTGTTGAGCACAAGTCGCCAATAGCGCAAGATAGTCACCATATATTTCATTTTCCGTATGCTGATTTACAGGCAGCTGTTCCACCTTGTCCAAGATCGCAAGAACAGCCTGCGCGGCAGCTAATTTTCGTGCTTGAAGAGAGCCGCGAGTTGGGAGTGGAACTAGAGGCATTGCTGAAGCCTTGTAGAATCCAAATTTTGGGCCTTGTACACCAACCTTGTGAACACGATTAGCGCTCAATTCATGCAGTTCCTTCCGGTAGGCTTGCCGAGATGACATCCAATCTGTATGAAGCTTTCGATGGGCCCGCATTTTAGCACCCCACTCGTTGTCAATGTCCTCTGCAAGCAACAACATGTCATGCACACGATTTATAAGTTGTCGGGCAGTGAGAGTGTTGATTTCCAGTCTACACTGTACAATACTTGCCAAGAGTTGCCGAGTCACAGGGGTTTGGCGCTCTTCATATTTTTTCAAAGTATCCCCAACTGCATCAAGTTCACCCAAGAATCGTGGTCTCCACCATGTATCTGCTGAAAACCCAAAGTGATCAAGTAAAAACACAGTGTCACTCAAGCGTCGTACCCACGCAGGCATACTTCCTTGAGCCTCAAACTTTGCATTTCGTATTGCCATGTTGTATTTACCATCACGAACGTGTTGACTACGAGCGCCTGCTTTCCAAAGATCTTTGGGTTCGATATCTTCTTGCTCTTCTCGTTGGCCTGAAAGATGCTGGATCTCTTCCTTCTTCTGTTGGTCTGCTTGTTCACCTAACTGTACAATCCTCATCACTTCATCCTCTTGGTCTGCAATTAATCGCCACACAGCATCATCAACACGATTCGTAGCTGTTGCATTTACTTCTTCGTTTTTAGCCATACGCAGATCGTGGACGTATGCTGAAAGTCTTTTTGGGGCTACTCCAGAGAAACGTCTTGAGGCTCGCGAGGCCAAAGACAATGATTGCATCGAATCTTCATCAAGCTTACCCTCAATGAGAGCTTGCAATTGCGATTCGACATGCTCGACTCGAGCAAAAAGGCGACGCCGGGCTGCTGCAGTTGACATTCTATTAGAATATGCTTTTGCTGTTTCTTGCTTTGCCTAACAGGAAAAAGTAGTGCAGGTGCACACCTTTAATAATGTAATATCCGTTAGGAGGCTTCTAGTACCTACCCTAGCGCTTCGTATTACAAGAGCAATGTTGGGGTTCAAATATGTTTATCACCCGCACGCACGAGGTAGATGGTGCTCCTCTGATTCCTTTGTCTTTCAATTAAGTCAAAGTCAAAGTATTCCACATCTATCATGTGTTAACCCACCCACCCCAACCCCACCAAAGCAAAGCAAAGCAAGCAAAACAGTGTATGGAACTCTGTTAAATATAAATTTTAAGGTGTTCATAGGCATTGGATTCAAGATGCGTTGGAATGACAAAAAACCAAACAGTTGGGATGACTCCCTCGACAAGAGCAGTAGAGTAATTTAGATGCTTTTATACCACTTTCAGCTTTCTAACAATCAATAAGTCTTAATAAATTTTTACTTCAACAAAACCGAAGTCAAAAAGTTGTAAAGTCCCGTTCACCAAATACAAAAACAACACCAAGTTCCATTTTTGTGTATGATGCTCGCTCTTGCACATGCACATGCCTGGTTCAATTTGATCCTTTATACTAGACAAAGTTTGACTTGGTTTTGTTGGGATTGCTAACTTGAACGCAAAACGGAAATAGAAGAAACAGAATACTCTTATCATGACATTTGGTATCCGTCCATGCCAATGGGGTACACACAAAATCCAGAGCAAGAAATTTTCTCACCAGAGAATAGTGTATGTAGCAAAGAAATCACAGGCAAGAGGGTTCCTATATAATTTAGAAATATGAATGATTTTACTTTACGTCACATACCTCTTCAGATTAGGCATGCTCGATATAAAATATTTAAAGTAGTAAATGGGACGAGTCAGTTGTCACTGATACGACTCAAGACGTGACAAAAGTATATAAGATACGCGATAGATGATTGCGGGTGGAGCAAGTGTAGTCCGGGCATCATCCCATCTTTTCAAATGGGTTGCCGAATTTTAGATTTACAAACGAGCACGGGACAGATCACCAGCCTCCTTAGCAGCGTTTGCCATAGCCAAACGAAGCCCTGCATCAATGAGGATATCCTCGCTGCCACCAAGAATGCTAGCAAACTTGTAGGTACGCATAAAGCGCTCCACGTACTTGCCCATGCCACCTTGGGTGATACCACGCCCACCAAAGATTTGTACAGCCATGTCACACACATCGTGAGCGACGCGGGTCGCCTCATATTTAAGAAGGCAGATTTGGCCAGCAAGCTTGGAGGACATATCAGCGTATGGCATATTGCACATGCGATAGGTGACGCTTTCGCACCATGCGGAGACAGATTCAACACGAGAGATCATTTCGCCAAGCTGCTTGCGCACAACAGGTTGGGAGATCAAAGGCTTTCCAAAGGCCTTTCGCTGCTGGGTCCAGCGCAAGCACTCATCAATCATTCCGCGGGAGCCGGCAATGATGTATGCACAGATCATCCAGCGCTCGTGCACAAAATTGTACATGGAGAGCAAGAAGCCCATATTCTCGGCTCCAATGAGGTTTTCCTTGGGTACCTTGACATTCTCAAAGGTAATGTATGCAGTACCAGCAGAGGGGGAGTAGGACGTCTTGATTTTCTTGGTTTCAAGACCTTCGCTGCGCTCAATGAGGAGAAAGGAGAGACCACCATGGCCCTCACCGCCAGTGCGAACAAGTGTGGTAAAGTAGTGGGAGTCGTGACCATTGGTGATCCACTTCTTGGTACCGTTGACAACATAGTGCGAGCCATCTGCAGAAAGCTCAGCGCGGGTCTTTACATGGGCAACATCAGAGCCTGCAAAGGCCTCGGTGATGGCCAAGCAGATGCGCTTCTCACCAGAGAGTACTTCCTTAGCGACTTTCTCTTTCATCCAAGAGGGTCCGAACTGAAGCACGGGGGGGAGGCCGATAGCCATACCAGATCCAATGCCGTCGACGAAGCCCGGGCAGGCAAGGCGGCCGACCTCCTCATGGAGGATCATTTCGTAAAAGTAGTCGAACTTATCCTTGGGTACGCCAAAGAGATTTTCAGGGGCATATTTCATCGCAGGGCCAGGTCCAATTCGTCCTGCCAGCAGACCAGCCTCGCCCATCTTCTTGAAGAGCTCGTCGCTCGGAGCCTTGCCGCTGAGTTCGCCAGCCTCGGCTTCCTCACGAACATTCTCCTCGAGCCACTTGCGGACGGTTTTGCGAAACTGGACATGGGAATCATTCCAGAATGGTGAAGCAAAGCCTTGGAACGCGGGGTTCTCGCCGAAAGGAAGGATGCTAAGATCCGAGCGCGAAAGGACGCGGTTATCGTCGTTTTCCTCCTCAGCGCCTTCGAGACGGCCAACAAGAAGCTTAGGTCCGAACTTTTCGAGGACTTCCTGTCTGTGAAGTCCGTAAAATGTCTCGGTCACATCCTGGCCTGCATATTCATACAAGATCTCCTCGCCACCGGGGTGCATCATTGCGAACTTGCTCACATCGTACACATTACCATTGATGACAAACCATGCGTCGCTGGGCTTGCTGTGCTGCTCCAGCTCTTTCGTCGTCACCACGCGAGTCGTCATTTTATTCTTGCTGCCGAGGTCTTCCTCTCCACGATCCAATCGATCAAACCGATCTCCACCAAAATGCGTTACGGGTTTGCTTCACTCCAGTTCTGCCCAAGCCTGGCTCCTACAGCACTTCTTCTTCTTCTTCTTTTTCTTCTTCTTCAAAGGAGCCTTACCCCCTCCTAGGTGACCCGTACCCATTCCCAATTCCCAGTTCCCAGACCTCCTTAGCCTCTTCCCTTATCTCCTTTACTTCGCCATCGTGGTTTACCACATTTCATCAACTGTTTTCACAACTCGAAATGCAATTCATTACATCACCTAATCCCATTACACCGCCCGTACTTCCACAGGCCTCGCTACCCGTTTCCTACGCGCCACTAGCACCCCATACCTCCCCCTCTTCCTATCGTAATGTGTAGGTCCCAGCGCAGGTAATCGCAATTCAATCTATCCTCAGGAAACAGCATTTCCAAGCCAGTCTGCAAACCCGAGGCACACTCGCGATGGTGCCCAGTTAAGAAAAGCCTCCTGAGCCCCCAACCCTTCTCTCCTGCCTGTCTGCACGCGAACCTATCCACGCAGGGACCTCCTTTCCCTCCGCATTGCAATCGCTTTCAACCTCACCCAAAAAAGACCCGTTTTGCAATTCTGACGTCAGATTTTGCAATGATCCTTCTGCTTCTTCCTGAAGACACTTCACTTCTGTCTGTTACCCCTTTCTTATGAGAAACCATAGGACACCGTTCGTGAATTGAGTGAATTGATTGATGGATTGATTGATTGATGGATTGATTGATGGATTGATTGATTGATGGATTGATTGATTGATCGATAGATTGCTCTGAAGCGGTCTTAAACGCGTCGATGGCGACACTGCGGCGAAGGTATCAGGCGCTTTTAGGATCAGAGCGGGGGCCTTTCCTTCTTCATGGGTGTTTTTTAAATAACAGCCGAGCTTCAGCCGGCTGGTTGAATGAAACTTGCAATTCACATTACAGCGCCCTCAGGCGCTCACTGGCTACTACCTTCACTTTGGTCCACAAAAGCCCACTTGCGGGGCGCTATACTCCACTTTGGGCAAGATGCCGCAAGTCAACAATCCACCTATACCCCACTTGCGCGCCTGGGACCTGAAAAGGCGTTATCCGCTTGTGTAATGTGCTGTTTGACGCAGAGAAACTTACTGCATTTTTCTGTATTACAGGACCACGCGTATTATATTGCCATTTGTTAAGTGGACGAGGTTTGTTGAGAAAGGCCTTAGATGCGCGGAGTCTTGCGAGAGAGTGCCACTTAGGTGAAAGGCCCTACGCTTGTTTCTCTTTCTTTCTTTCTTTCTTTCTTTCTTTCTTCTTTCTTTCTTTCTTTCTTTCTTTCTTTCTTTCTTTCTTTCTTTCTTTCTTTCTTTCTTTCTTTCTTTGGGTTTGGAAGGAAGGTACAGCTTTGTTGGGTCTTCTTCGTAATGGTGACTAATTGGGACCACGATGAACGAAGAACTTGAAAGAGCTGTTGGCGAATGTGAAGAAGAGGTACAGCACCAGACACCCAGCTCGCTTGGAATTTCCAGGCTCGGGATTGGAGACCTCTTGCAGCTGAGGAAGCACGGCTTTCCAATCATTCATTCATTCATTCATTCATGAATTCATGAATTCTACTACTCGCTCACCAGGGCTGCCAGAGCTGCGCAAGAGCTCGAAGACCAACCTCCCTCTGAAGAACTCGAACGCAGCTTGAAGCTGGACTGGAATCTGATAATTTGGGGATGATCAAAACCTGAATGATACGGCAGTCAGGGAGGGCACCGCAAACCCACTGCCTCTGGGACACCGGCGAGGCCTAGAGAAGTGGAAAGAAATGCACGCCTCGCCTGGCCCATGGATTTGATGTACCCGACTAGACCTCCCATGGCAGCCAGCCTCCGGGTTTGCTTTCTCAACGTAACTCTTAGGGATCTGGCCTGTGTCGCTGGAAAGAATTCCGAGTTTGGGGCCTGCGAGATCCATCAGTCACAGACCTCAAGCGGCCAGTGGTGATGCTGAGAAGGCGTCGCGAGGCTGCGCTATCCTCCATGCAAAATGTGCTTAGCTAGATCACCTAGCTAGGTATCTCCAGAATACGGTTGAGACAGTGGTTGCTTTTGCTTCAGCTTTTGCTCAAGCGAAAAGGCTTGGAAACATTGCCTCTGGCTCGTGAGAGTGGGGTTTGAGCTGTAGTAGAGTCTTGGTCTCGTGCTAACATGAGATTCGTGAACGTGTGCGCAATGGGATCTCTATAGTGCATATGCACCCTCAGCTGCGAGGCATAAGAGGCCGTTCTTCAAGTCGACTGACTCAGATTTTATATTGTCTGTGATGAATTTGACATGACACGATGATGGAGGCCTGCCTCAAAGTTTGTTAAGCCTGTAGATCTCTACATGCGGGCAAGAAGTATTCCTAGTACCTTTGTTCGCCGAGTATCTGATGCTTCTATTAACCTAAGATCTCTGAATACGCTTCGAACACTTGTCTTCAAGATGTAAGCACTTCTGGCAACTTTCCTCAGTACCCTCTGTATGTTGGGGAAGGCGGTTGAGGAGAGGTTAGGTGAATGTAAATGCCTAATCTAAGGACGCTGCACTCTTTCTTCTTCTCGAGCACCAATCTTTATTTCACCACACTATTTTCCTGATAAATTTTACGTTGAAAATGCTCCGCCAATTGCGCTTCGAAGGTCTGATCTCAAACTGTAACCAAGAAAACACTTTGTTTAGACATTCCAACAACGCTGCATTCTACAACGATGAATACTTCAGACGCAATGATGACTCAATCCAGCACGAATTTGAATAAAGTTTAACATGAAAATACAAAGAATTTTAAAAGCGTTTTTTGGTCGGGATTATGCAAACAGACGAAAGGTTCGCAGAAAATTGATGACGTGGGTTTATCTGAGCAAACTTCTTTGCTCATATAAGTAGGAACTAGACATCATTCGTTGCTAATACTTTACATCTCACCCAAATTTTGGTTAGCAAGAGTAACATAGATTTACATATACCTTATAGATTAGATTATTAGGCTTTGCTTCGAGTGTAAACAAGGCCTTGCAGGCAGTCGTACATCCAAAATTCGACATTGCTGACCTTTCCGAACGAATCTCAAACCGACTGCTTGCATGATTGCGAGACAATCCACCGGGACGCCTCGTATTATTAATTCCTTCGGGATGCTGCGTTAACACGTACTTTCTAACTCTTCGCGACTTATTTACAGAAACACGACCGCTTTAGGGCTTGGCCGGCCCTAGAGTTTGCCAAGCTTTTCTGCCTCAAATAGTCTCATCCTTGTATGATCAAAGAAAGTCGATCGGTGGTGCTATCTTGAAAGGTCAAGATTCGGGAATCTCGTTTCTTCCTCTATGCCTTTATCGCGCTCAACAGTACAACACCCTCGACTTGACCTAGTTTTCTACAGGTGAAGAAAGGTCTTTGCGTATGCAAAGAAGTCCGCAAGATTAGCCGAACATGGTGCAAAGGGATAGAACAACTCGGTCCAAGGCGAAGGCATGAGAAGTTATCACGAGACGTCCTGAGATGGATTTTATATGAAACTCCACATCACACAAACTTATCTCAGACCGAAAAGACGTGTGACAGAATTTACTCCTTCGAGCGGCTGACTCTATCTTCATTTCCAAAGTCTGATCTCAAAAGATCCGCCCCCGTAGACGCAGAATAGTCGATCCCAAGAGTAGGTATGGTATACCTACTAAATCATCGTTGTAATTTCTATCCTGGAGTGGCTAGTCCAACTCGTGTAAGGATTGACTGGTTATTCCCACTATTCTCATCAACCTTTGCTTGCTCTAGAGGCAACTTTATTTGTAAGGCCGCTGCTTCGAGTTGTGTCCATGAATGGATTCGGAGCTTGTTAATATCAATACGATAATTCGTAGATACACTAAGCTCAGCAATCGCTTCCTATGATCGTCATATTGTCCCCCTGGTTTCAGCTCTGCATGGCCTGGTATAGTTAAGTGTAGTAGGGCTCGTATGAGCACTATTTTGTGTGGACGCGAGAAGACTACTACCGGTAGAACTTCTTCACAAGTCATTCGAAGTGAAGAGTCTCCGATCCTCGATATCGCTAGTACCTTCCTGCGTAGTTCAGGTTGGATCAAGTTCTGCCGTCGCAACTAAAGCTTGCAGCGGAGCAAGGTAGGTGTCCACCATTCCATTGCGTCAAAAATCCTCAACTGCTTCTAGAGCGTAGATATGCACCCCGTACCCCATTCATGATCGGTTGATACGGTATGATATGCTTTGAGTTTGAGTAAAAATAACATTTGACAGGATTTGCTTTTTGAGCAGCCAGATTGGAGCGCCGTGAAGTGTAGGCAGCTAGCTAGCTACCAGTCTTCACCTTGTCCTACTACTTTGCAGAGCGCGGGCCCACACAAACCTGTGCAAGAAAGAAATTCAACGTCTTCAACTGAGTCTTCCTTCGTCACGGAGCCCATTACCATCCACGGCAGCGGTTACTCTGGATTCCTCCAGATCGCAACTGCTGCATGCCACATTCTGTGCCTCCAGGTACCTCTGGCGAATAAACAGCAGTAGTAGGTTCTAGTACCTGGGTACGTATGGGACACCAGTTTTAACTGCCTGCTTCTAATAAGCCGCGGGAGCCGCACACTCTGAGTTCGCAGTTCAAGTTGTTCTGTTCCATCATACGAAGATGAATCGCATTGCATTCTCGTTGTCAGGATTACATTCACGCGTCGCCAAGCTTGCACATTGGCAATCCGCTCGCGAGATGCTGTTTGCCTTATCCCAAGCCACCTGCCCACTCATTTGCTGCTCATGTCTTGCAGGGCAAGCTTTGCGGTTCTTGATTCTCTGCCGGGTCTTCGACTTCTTCAGCTTCTAAAACTATATGTCTCTAGCTAGAACAAGATTTGCTGAAATCCATAGCGACGATGTACAAAGGCGAAAGCCAGAGCTCGCACAGATAGAAGCTTTCTCCTTCGGTAACTTTTTCAACAACGTCTGCTACCCACCCACTCAGGGCACCTACGTTCCAACCTTCAAGTTCACGTACAGTAAGTTGAGGGAAAGCTAGCTAAGACAAGTACATCTTCGCCATCGCTTTCATCATCGTCGATTATGCCTCTGGGCTCGCACCGCACTTTTTTTAATCAATAATCTTTCATGGAACTTCCATCCTTTGTTCCGCTCCCATGGTATTTTCGAGCTTAAAGCGTTGTTGTATGTATCTTTTTGTATGTGGCCAAGCATGTATGTATGTATGTACGTACGTATGCTGATTTCCAACATTGCAAATTGATTGAGGTTTATAAATCTCCTAACGTGCCCAGCTTTACTGTGCCTACCTGCTGGATGTCTGTATCTCCGAATTCCTTGTAGTGTATCATTTCTGAGTTGTCCTTTCGCGCGTCAACCTCTCAAACCTTGAGCATATATTTTTTCACCAACACATATTTATAATGACGCCACCGTTCCAAACCCATCCAATCAATGCCCTCTGTTACATTTCCCAGGATTGAAGTTGCCAAAGTTGCCTTAGCTCCCCCCGTAATACTCGAGTAAAAAGAAGCATTTTCAACGTTATTCCATTTTCAAGGTCACTTTTGACCCCGCACTCTTCGCATCAATTTCACCACCACCCCTTTCCGGGCCTGGACTACCAAACTCGCATAGCCCCATTTATTTACAGAGCTGCGCGCGCGATGTCAACATGAGACGACGACACCAAAATGTCTACCCCCTCCCGCGAACCACCAAATTGTTTAAGCGAGCGCAACCGCAAAGCTCGCAATTATTCCCAGCCGGCCCTCGATCATGGACCTGCATCCTTTCCAATCCTATTAAAATAAAATAAAATAAATAAATAAAGTAAAGTAAAGTAAAAGTAAAAAATATATTTCTTCCTCACGTGCACTCAACTCTTACAGTTTTAGATAATATGTATGTAACCATCTCGCCTTTTTTCTTTTCAGTTTTTCCAACTGAAAAAACAAAACAAGAAACAAAAACTTCGAATCATTGCAAAGGAGCAATCCAAGCTTAATTTTGAATTCGGCTTCAGAGCTGAGTTTAGGTTTTAGATCTCCATAGCACCACAAGACCGATTTAGTTGCCGAACGAATTGATCGAAGGGAATTCTGAACGTTAAGCACTCAGCCATCACATCTAGTCGGTTGCTTGAAGACACTTATGAACCACCATTTTTCATTTCTATATTCTTTAGAAAAGCAGACTGAGAGAAAGAAACAGAATTGTACTGGTTCTGCTATCTCTTCACATCAGGAACCTTGACTTGGTCGATCTTCAATCTCAAAATAATGCAAACCTGTTGACTTTCCCTCCTCGGTATATAGTCAAGCAGCTTGCCTCAGCACAATCTTCGAAGATCTTCGTCCTCGACGAAGAACACACAATCCACCAGGGTCGCTTTTTCTTATTTTCCATACGAACTTCAACTTCAACTTCAACTTCAACTTCAACTTCAACTTCAACTTAGATCGACTTTCTTCGCTTCCTCAGTGATTCTTTGCTTCCTCATTATATCTCCACCCACCTTAGAGCCCATTCCGGTGCCTGGCCACCGTTCCTCTATACCTCCTTACTACGTACCGTCCGCATCAGCCCTGGTCACAGTGTTAAGCGCCGCACTGTTGCTGAGAAGAAGCTTTGTTTATTCACGGCTCATGAGCGAAAGAAGCATTTATGGTAAACGCAAAACACTGTTTTAATTCATACCATCTTATTCACTTAATTTACTTACTTTATTCCAAGTTATTTGTTTATAACTATAAAAAAGATTGTCAACTTAAGTTAATAATCGGAGTCATAACTTGAGAAAAGTGCCGCTCTTAAAGCTTCGCTTCTTTTCTCACAACGAACGAATTGAACGAACGAATGAGTCATCAACAAATTGCAGTCGATGCAAGCTACGATCTTCGCGCGTATCTACGGCAGCACGCCTTCTTGCTGCGCCGCCGCCTGTGTTGTGCAGGCCCAGGTGCTCGTGGTGCTGCCTGTGTCTCCCTCAGAGCCAAGGCCGGTCCTAGGCTGTCCTTGTCCGCACGCGAAACGGGCTTTGATTGAAGTCCCTGTCACTTCGCGCTTTTCCCAAAACGTGCCTCTTCTCTTCTCTTCTTTTCCTTTCTTTTCTCTTCTTTTCCTTTCTTTTCCTTTCTTTCTTTCTTTCTTTCTTTCTTTCTTTTTCTTGTCTTTGAGCGCGTTCTTTCTTTTGCATTTCTTTTTACGGGCCATTCCCCGCGCGTGCCGCGTCTCCCGGGCCTCCGGTGTTCTCTCCTGAGGCCTTTGCAGCTCCTCTCCAGGCCCTGAAAGGTGGGCTGGTTTTGCTCTGCTGCTTCTTTGCTTTTCTTTGCATACGCGTCCAGACGGCCCTCGAATTTGCAGCTCTTGCAGCCTCGCGAGTCTTGTCCGGAGCGCAAGGTTGAATTTGCAAGCGACTCGGAGAGAGATTGATTGACCCTCAAGTTCTCTTTTCTCTTTCTTTTCTTCGAGTTTCCTCTCTCTTTTTGCGTGGGGAAATCAATAATGATTACTTTTCTATTTAAGGTTACGAGGATGAAAAGTTTGGAAGGAGCAAAGCCCCTCTTCTTGTCATTCGTTTATTGTGGGTCTACTTTTGTCAATTGTAATGTCATTTGTGTTTATTTGTTTGTATTTTTAATGAAAATAACTTTTCATTAAAATTAAAGAATATAAATAAAATAAAATAAAATGAAACTAAGAATAAAATAGAATAGAATAGAACGAAATAGAGGAATGAATGTAACGCAATCAATGATACATCGATGCACATAATTCTACGTTTCTTTTCTCTCTCTCTTCTCTCTCTCTCTCAGTTCTTCAAGCCGTGAATTGTAGAAGAAAACACTTCATCGAGTTCAAGTTCAAGCCCAGTTAAGTGCTCGCTTCTTCAAGAGCCATCACCCACATTCTTCGCTCCTCGTCGCCCTTCGAGCTGTCGCTCGAGCCGCAAAGACCAGTAGCGTGACCAGCAAGCCTTCCTTAACTGCTCCACGAACGCGGGGAGAGAGAGCAGCAAGGCGCAGGCAGCAGCACTTGACTCCAAATCGAGCGAGAGCATCTTGCGGCGCTCCTGACTAGCTAGCCCAAGCAGCCCTCGATCGATCGATCGATCGATCGATCGATCAATCAATCAATCAATCAATCAATCAATCAATCAATCAATACATACATACATACATACACACCATCGCGAGCAGCGGAAGCAGCAGAACTCAATCGCGACCTAGCTTAGGTCTCAAGAGAGAAGAGAACGGCGGCGCCGTCAAGGAGCACTGGAAGCGCAGCAGTTCTAGCTCCAGCTAGTCCAGCCCCTTCTTGGAGGTCTCTACTTGTACCCGTACAATTTGGAAGGACCCCGAAGACGACCTGCTTGTTCAAGCACAGGAGGAGTCGAACACTTAGCAAAGAACTACAAGCTGCAAGGTCTGCAAAACCAAAACCACTCCCAAAGCAAGCAAACCAGGCCCACTCATCAACGCAGCGCCAAACCCAGGCCCGCTAGACCGAAGCCAAAGGCAGAGCCAAAGGCAAAGCACTCATCGAAGCCACGAAAGCAAAGCCCGAAAGCTCAGGGGAAGATTGAGGGTGCTCATTTAGAAAGACTTGAATCAAAAAGGCAGGAACTCGCTCGCTTTAGAGCAAAACCCAAACTCAAGACCGAAACAAAACGGCACATAGCTGTGGAAACCCTCCTCAGAGAACACGGCAGGGCAGAGCTGCATCAAGCGACGCGTTCGCCTAGTCTGCCTGTGCTCGGCACGAAAGGGTTGGCCAGCGCCGAGCACGTCCGCCTTCGCAGAACGCTTATTATATCAATCAATATATATAATATAGTACATAATAAAACACGTACATCTCTCTGTACACACTGAGCAAATCAAGACTCAACAGTGCAGGAACAGGAACCAGAACCAGAACGAGCACAAAACGATACTTGAACAACGATTGCTTGCTGGTGCAAAGTTGATTCCGGCTTCAAGGACATCAAGAGGAAGGCACTGTATAGTTTTACTTAAACTGCAGCAGCGTAGGAATTAGAGATCAAATCAAGAAAATCAAGGAACTACTGCGCTTTGCTTTGTGGGGAGCGCACAGTAATTCAACTTATTTCATACTATGATTGAGACAAAAGGCGACCGTATGAGCCTCATGAAAATGGGCACTCGCAAACAACTAGGCTCACAGGCAAGCCAACACAGCAGCGTCGATGAGGATAGTGACGCAGAAGACTTTTCTGATGCATCTTCAATCGGTTCGCTTGATGACCTCATGGAAGACGAAGAAGCTCTCGAGGCCTCGTTAGGACTTTTGGGTGACGAATTAGTCCCAAGTGAAGATGGATCACCGCGTTTACGTACCCCTGAACATCGTCGCCAGAACGTGAATGGCAGCAGCAATGATTCCGGAAGCAAACAGCTGATTAAAAAGAGAAAGTCTCTTGAAGCCAAACCTCAGTTTCTAGCAAAAACACTCAGAACACACGAGTCAGCATCTAAACTTTTGCCTGCCATGCATCGCGAACGGAGCAACAGTCAAAGCAGCTGCAGCAGCAGCATGAGCGCCCGCATTGCTAGCCTTCCAGTCGGAACTGCTACAGAACAGGGCCGGCGCTCCTCAATGGAAGACTACGTCTCAGTCAAAACAAACCAAGCCCTTGTTGCAGGTCTCTTCGATGGTCACGGTGGTGCAAGGGTGAGTCGCTGGCTCCAGGCAAACTTTTGTCGAGAAGTGCTCGATGAATTGTTCAAAAGTCCTGAATCGCCTCGGGATCTAACTTCATTGATGAACAATGCAATGCGGAGGGTAGATCTCGAACTTCTTACCCTCATGCGCCAGCGTCAGGCGTCAGCCATAGCAGAGGCAAGTATTCAGCCACAACAACGACTCGGCCTTCGAAGGTGCAAATCTAGCCAGTATTCAACTATGCAATTCGGTGGCTCACATCAAGCTGACTTGTTTGAAGACTCAGGGTCAACTGCAACAGTTGCTGTCATTGTTCCTAGTGAAATTCCGCAGCTTGTAGTTGCCTGGGTTGGCGATTCTCGCGCTGTCATGTCCAAGGCAGGTCGTGCGGTCCCACTCACAAGAGATCACAAGCCCACCACACCAACTGAAAAAGAGCGTATTACTCGCTCGGGTGGTATGCTAAGTTCCTCTGGTAGACTTAATCACGATCTCAGTGTCTCTCGTGCGTTGGGTAGCTTCAAGCACAAACAACACGACCTTACTCTGGACCACTTTTCAGCAGAACAGGATGTTGACTGGCAGCTTCAGGAACAAAACCCTTTGTCTTCTATTCCAGAGGTCTATGTTTCGGAGCTTTGTCCTGATGATGACTTTGTGCTTATTGCCTCCGATGGTGTCTGGGACTGCATTCAGAATGATACAGCAGTCCGAATCTGCCTTGAGGAGTTGAAGACTGGGGCACATCCTGATCAAGTGGCACAAAGGCTTCTGCGGCATGCATATGATGCCGGATCCGCGGACAACCTGAGTGCTATTCTGATTTGTTTTCGTGACTTTCAATGAGGATTGTGTCATGCTTTAGGTTTTACTTGTAGACACAGATTGAAGAAACCAATCCTAGGGTAGGGTCTTGTTCAAAATGAAGCTGCCAGCTATATCCTTTCAGCTCGTTTTCGTTTTTGTTTGCTAAATTTGCCAACGTCTGTTCTACTTTTCCAGACAGGAAATTTAGAAGAATGTGTTAGTTTATTAGTGTTGAGCATCAATCAAAAGCAAGAAACAAAGACTGTTCAACCATAAAAAAATCTGCTAAGGAATTGTGTGCCGAAAATTAAATAAGGAAACGATAGATAATGACAAAATGTAATATTAGTCCCAACTTTTCTGAGTGTTTTGAACTTCTCCTATAAATGTTAGACACCAACGCTCACCAAGGCTTGGCGTAGTTAACCAATGAAAATTTTCCACAGATGCCTTTGCATAGAGTTGCTGCTCTCTTGAAGTAAAACGTGGTAGCGTTGTTAGAAGACGTTGCTTGAATTAATGAATTAGAGAGTTAGAGAGTTAGAGGTACATGTATGTAAGATGTCTTCAATCTAGAGCTTGGCACCCATTTGACGGCTAGGCTGAGGGCCATACCACGGCTTTCCACACATATATGCAATTTGCTCAAATCGATCAGAGCCAAAAATTGCGAATTGATTGTCGAAGGGTGCTTGACCACCCTCAATCAACATAAATGGTGCTCCATATGCCCCGGCTGCGATAGCATCCTCAGTGTTCTTTTGTAAAGCTGCTTTGACGTCTTTGCTCGATCGGTTCGCAAGTAGCTCTTGAGTGACGTCTTCAGCTATTCCAGCATTTGCACAACAAGATGCAAGGAAACTATCATCAATCAAGAGGTTGTTCTCTGCCGTTCGTTTGGATTTATCCAAATGCACTCCCTCGGAGAGAGAGTCAATCAAAGCAAACATATCAATATTAACCTTGCCTTCTTTTTCTAGCTGTTGGGCTGCTACAAGAACACGCTGGCATTGAAGGACCGTCCGAGCCACTTCTGTGAAGAAGTTCGCAGGTGTCGGCAGGAGCGGCACATCAAAAAGCGCTGCATTTCGAGCACAATCTGCAGCCTGCATTACGGCTCTAGCAGGTAACATCGCCGGAGGCTTGTTACCCGTGCCTTGCATAATACCTCCCAAAAACACCGGACGCGCGACGAGTTCTATTCCCCAAATACTCTGGTATCTCCTTAAAACATGCCATGAGAAGCATGAGTACGGCGAAATCACGTCAAAAAAGTACTCCACACGCATCGTCTCGAGGCCCGGAGCGGAGGGAACGACAATTCTTGAAACGCCACTGCAGAAACCTTGGCTACGAGAAAAGGAGCAGCGGCTACGCTGGCGTTCTGCTCGAGTGGCAAAAGCTACAGTTCTTGATCTGGTTCTGCCTGGCACCCAGAGGCAAAGAAGATATTTGGTCCTGCCTAAGCTTGGTATAGCTTCCTCTTTTTTAAGGCAAGCTTGGCCCAAGTCCGCCTGAAGAAAATCTTGTAACATGAAACTAATATTAACTAACCTTCGATGGATTAAAAGAACAGGTGTACACTCGATATTCACTCCTTTGGGTACATGTAAGTAGTATATATATATGTGCATCTGTGGAGTCGTATTTGTGCTATATATTTGTCATTGACGGACAGACCAAATCTGTACAAGAAAGACATCGACGGGTAGTATTTGAAGGCGTGATTGAGGTATGAGAGTAAGTCGTAGGTACTCTCGTTTATAAGGGTGCTGCTTTATTTTATAAAAGAGGGCTGCTAACGAGAGTGGTCTATAGCAACGGAAGATCTCTAAAGACAAGCGTATACATAAGTGTAAATCATATCCATTTTCGAGGAACTCTTGAAGAATTGAGTGTCGTTTAAACCAGGGAGCTCGAACACTTAGAACCACCTCTTTGAAACCTTCTGTGGCCTTTGTAAATTGAAAGAATAACAAAGCTTGCGTATTCAAACTAGATATACATTAGCTATCCCAAATTACACATTTCCAAACTCACAAACTGACAAGCAACATTTATATAAACCTTAAGAATCACTGTGTAAGGTTAAAAACGTTTACTTGATATTATAATTTGTAGCAACCAATAATCACAACAACCCGAATGATATCAGAACAACTGGAACATTAAGTACAAGAGTCAAAATTTTGTCAGATTGGAAATGTGTAATGTGCAATACCCCTGACACAAAGCTTAGTTTATTCCCCATGTTCGCGCATAGAGTTTCTTTTCTTGGTTTGGTGATCTTTGGGTGAAAATCAAATGAGTAAGAGTGATCAATTGACCTGTGGAGGGTGACACATAAGTAGATAATTTAATTGGTCTATAGAATTTAATGAAGTGTAAAGTGGAGAGATGATACCTTCGGAGGTTTGTTATTTGTGAAAAGTATATAACTAAAGAAGATTGAGTTATTGCAGCTATCCACAATTGCCAATGATTGTTATTCCAGACAAACCAGCTTCCTGCGCTATACAAAATGGCCCCGTATAAGAACCTATTTTATGGGTACATCATGGTATCCCTGTGACGCCCTGAACGAAATTATAGATTTCCTTTGCTCTCAAGTCTCTCCAGAAGTTTTTAACCTCAAACGTTCTCTTCGACTACCCAGTGCCATAGATATTATTAGTCAGCATTTTCCAAAATCTGCAAACCGCCATAGCAAACGAAACTCCATTCGTTGTGATGCTCCACATTAGGTGCTCCAACCCGCAATCCAACGCCAACTCTTTAGTTTGTCAGTGATGCTACAGAGTACTCTGTCGGATGAATCTTAACTCTCCCCAAAAAGCTTCTTCTACTCCTGTGCGATTCTGTGCCCCATCGAGAACTCAATGGCGTCCTCCACGCAATCCATAAGCAACGCTCTGTCTCTTCTACAATACCCCCCATTTTTGCAAAACCGCTCTCGCAATTTTTACTCTCAACATTTCCTCTGATCGATTCATTACCTAACTCCCGTTCAAACCTCCTAGGGAGTATATTAAACATGTATAAAACCTAGCAAGCGCTTGCTTCGCACGAGCCCGCCCGCTCCATAAGCTCTATATCACAACCTTCAGCCACAACTTTTCTGCCTGATAGTCATAAGTTGTCCTTTCAATTGCGAAATCGAGAGTGCCATGGTCAGCTTTCTAGCTAGCGGCCTTGCCTTTCACTCGCTGCGGTGGCATGCAGAACTAAATCCAGACAAAATGAAAAACCGCCGCCTACTAATAGTTTTATGTTTCGATTATTTTTTACAACAAATCGCAGTAGCAACACTTAACGATTCATGGTAGGACCCCCTCTTTATCTCTTCATAAAACCTTTTATTCGCTTCGAAATTTTTTAGAGGTGATGTGCTGAGGCATTGCTAGTGTTGCTGTTATATGCCTACTTAATCTCTTTTCGTTTCATTTACTGTTCCAGTCGAGGTAAAAGGAGAGCTCGAGTTTTTAAAGCGAATGAAAATGACTAACGGGCACAACTTTCTCGAGGCGAGAAGCTGCGCAAAACTCGAAGCAAAGCTGTCAGAAGGGCAGGGTGGCAAACCTCACTTCCCGTTGTTAGTGGCAAGCCCAGCGCGGACTTGCTTGCGTAACTGAGAGCAGCAGCTCGCGCCTAGCGCGGTAAGATCTGGGTGCAGACTTGTCATTTTGACATTCATTCAGACTTTCCGGCAGAGCCCACTCGCTCGCCGTGCGTCAAACCGCTGCTGAGAAGCTAAATTTGCCTGACAAGGAGCAGGTCAAAACTACTGCGAGCATCACTTTCACACAAGAGCTGAGGCTGTAGCAAGCGTGGATATTACGATACCAAGCTTAAGTCAATCATAATGTCGTCTTCGACGTTAATGCAAAAGTATGTCAAGGTGGAGAAACCCGTTGGTGAGGGCACCTATGGCGTCGTTTACAAGGCCAAACATCGCGCAACTGGCGAGGTTGTCGCTCTCAAAAAGATTCGCCTTGAGGTTGAAGATGAGGGAGTACCGAGTACTGCGCTTCGTGAAATCAGTCTTCTCAAGGAACTCGATCACCCGAACATTGTTCGTCTTCGCGATGTCGAGCACCAGCAGAGTCCTCCGCGTCTGCACCTCGTCTTCGAGTGGCTTGACCAGGACCTTCGCAAGTATATGGATAACATGGACGGAAACATGAGCCCTGAGCTCGTCAAGTCGTACATGTCTCAAATGCTGCTTGGCCTTGAGTACTGCCATGCCTCAGGAATCTTCCATCGTGACCTTAAACCACAGAACCTTCTTATCGACCAGCACGGTGTGCTCAAGGTCGCCGATTTCGGCCTTGCGCGTGCATTTTCGCTCCCTTTCCGTACCTACACTCATGAGGTTGTTACTCTTTGGTACCGTGCTCCGGAAATTCTTCTCGGTCAGCGTCGTTATGCTTTGCCTGTAGACATGTGGTCTGTCGGCACCATCTTCGCAGAAATGGTCAACCGTCGCCCCTTGTGGCCTGGTGAGTGTGAAATTGATGAGGTTTTTCGTATCTTCAGACAGCTCGGAACCCCAACTGAGGAGACCTGGCCGGGTGTCCACTCGCTCCCTGATTTTAACTCGGAGTTTCCACACTGGAGGCCACAGCCTCTTGAACGTGCCGTGCCAGGCCTTGATGCTGATGGCATTGACCTCTTGCGTCAATGCCTTCTCTATGATCCCGCAAAGCGTATCTCCGCGCGCACTGCCTTGCGCCACCCTTACTTTGAGGAGCTCAGCATGGAGCTGTAATTTCCTTCCTCCCTCCATGCCCCGCTTGACAACTTCTCATTCGTGCACTTTACCTCGCTGTGCATAAGTTGATCTAGTCTTTATCGCTTATGAGAAGACGGACGATATTTGTGCATGACACGAAACCAAGATTTGTCTGACTTCTTGACCGACGTCTGCCCTGCTGCATATGTGTTGCATGTCAGTTTTCTTTTTTCCATCTTATTTGAAGAAAATTTATCACAGTTCTCCTCCCGTCTCGGTAAAAGACCAGATGCATGTGTCAGCCTCTTTGTTTTTCTTACCAACACAGAAAGATAGTTACTCAATGTTCTATCCCTACATTCATCAAGCTTGCCACTTCACAATACCCTCACATTTTTTCTAGTACTAGTACGACTAATACACATTCCATCAAAACAAGAACAACATCATTACATCATGAATCAACACAAAAACAATAAAAATGACCCTTTTTCCTTGAGTAAATCTCCAAATTCTACTTTTATGCTAGAAATGTTCGTTCGTTGCAAAAAAAAAAATCAGTTTTTTTTGTTTTTTTCCTGAATGCCTGGTTAAAATATTATTTTCCGAGCCAAAATTAACAACAAGAAACGGGCTATTTATCGCAAATCAACCTTACCGAGTATTCTTGACATAAACAAAAGTGTAAAGATAGCTATTCTTTCATAATTTTAATAATAAGTGTGGATGTTGTAATGTATGCTCTAACTTGAAAAGAGCTCTCCATCGAAGTATTTGGGGTGGCATTTCTGTATATCCAAGGGTAGATGGCATATCTGTATCTTACATTTGCCACACTAGACTTTAAAACAAGCCTGCGCATTGCATGGCCTTGTTAATTACATAAGGACATGATTATTTGTAATCTAAGGTCCCTCGTGGGATGAGATCATAGTCAACCCAGACTGTTGTCCGCGCATCACCTCCTCGATTGAAGCAGCGTACATATCAGGATCAATCACAGATCCCTCAAATTCCAAGATCAAGGGCTCATTGCGCATAGAATCGTAGGCCGCTGGATTACTTTCCAAGTATGCAATTTCGTCGAGACAAGATCTAAAGACTTTATCACTGCCGCCGAGCAACATTAGCGCTTCTTTCTCTATAATGTCAATTTTTGGCTGCGAAGTAACTTCCGAGAGCTTACTTGCTCTAGCTGCAAGGTCATTCCAGTTAACTACACCAGTGTCAATGTTGCACCAAACAAATGCACGTGTGTTGAGGTATTTATCAATATCAGGCGCACCCCAGACCACCGGAATTGCGCCCGCAAGCTTCACGTTAACAATCTTTTCTGTAATATAGCCCTCCACTTGGCTATTCTCGAAGGCAATACCAAATCTAAACCTGCTAAATGCAGCGACCGCGTCTGAAAACATGTCTGGCTTAACAAGATTTGCAGACGCTCGCAAGCGAAATATGGGCTCCTTCTGTGACACGGTGCGAGGTCTACAATTTCCAACAGCTGCCACTTCTTTCCCAAGCGGCGCAAAGCGGTCATGCACAGCATTGAAGAACATTACTCTAAAAACAGCACTGGGTACCCGTGAACTGCAGTAGCTGGCGAGGAACCCCATGAACCTGCGTTCTTCGTGGTTTAGGTCCTCGCCCTTGCTTAAATGGTGAAGTGGAAGTGGAGAGTCAAGTTGGTTCACCTGCTGTGACGCCAAAACTTCAGGCTTCACGTCAGAGCCACGGTGTGTAAAACTCATGTATAAGTATGGCGCGTACATATGTACGTGCTGATTGGAGAGCTTCTCAGAGTCATGCTTGCAGTCAATCGAGAGATCTACACCCTCTGCAGGGAGTGTGTACCATGGTTCCATATGATAGCGAATAATAAAAGGTTTAACTGGCTCACGTTCCACGTTGAGCACGTGTACTCTGGCAGGCCACATGATATTTCCCCGCCAACCAGGCCCGTGAGGAGGCGGAATCAATGACTGTAACGAGAGCGAGCTGGAGGGGGCCTTAGCTCTCATGCGATCCCGCTTTCGCTGGACCATTCCAGTGGTACCTCTTTCGCACATGATAATGTCCACAAAAGCCTCATGCTCAGGGCTTTGCACAGGCATCATCTTGAACCGCATTTGGCGTCTCTTGGCAAGAGCAGCGCCAACATCACGTGCAAATCTTGCCAGATTGTCTCCAGGGCAATATCCAATGATCAGCGTTGCTTGTTGCTTCATCAATTTTTGGCCGATCTCAGCAATATCACTTCCAGAATTACCAGAAATATCGTCTGTCTCGCTCGAAAAGACCTCAAAACTTAAGAGCTCTGCCTGTAAACCGGATGAATCTTCAACAAGACTGAAAATCGCCGACCCCACGGTCAGCGTGACTGCGACTACCAGGGTCGCCACTAGGATCGCCATCATGAGCGCAGCGACACACGACACCTTCGGTGGAGCAGCGCCGGAAGCCTGGGCAGACCTCCATTTCCGCCTCCACCGCCGAAGAACGCGGTGTAAGCTCACCGACAAAGGCATCGTAGCGGTAATCGGGGTTTGCCCTCTCAAGAATCGCGGTTTTGGTCTTTCTTTTAGTTCTCTCAATCTTTTTTTCTCTATTTTTTTTTACACTCAAACGATTATTTTGCACCAAGCAAAAGTTAGTAGATGACTAATATAATATGGAGAAAAAAAAAAAAGGAACTACGGCTCGAACTAGGTCACACCAGAGGGGTTTGAAGCCCAGTGTTATGTTCGAGCTAGATACTGGGTTTCCGTTCGTGATTTTAAAGTAAGATTAAGGCTCACATAAAAATCGATAACTCGTTTCTGTGCTTTCCTATTCTCTATTTTGTTTGAATTAAAACTTTAATTAAAAAGGTTTTAGAAGCGAATGACTAGGTAAACTAATTAGAAATCATGTTTAACCTATATACAAGAGAAGAAAGTGAATATAGAGAATGTTATCGACAATAATAAAGAAAGTGACAGCTCACCCAACAAATACAAATCAGGAATCAAATAGGGCAAGCTATCGAGTGCTAGAGAGATCTTGAGCTGGCGTTGCCATGGGTCAGATTCTCGATTGCTGGTGCGTTCCCTTCGGCGCCCCAGGGCTGCCTTTGTCAGGGTTTTGCTGTGTCTTGCGACGAGCTATCTCAGACCAAGTCTAAATATCGAAAGAGGAATCAACGAAAAATTAAGATCGGTGAACGACGCGCTACAGCTCGTACTGCATAAAGACCGTCATCACTTCGCTGAGACTAACATTCATATTATCCGACTGACGGATACGCTTACATGTGGAAAAATGAGCAACAGCGAGTCAAAGAGTGATGCAGTGTCTACCGTTGACCAGGCATTTTTTGGTGAGTTAGAAAACAAATAACACGTGCAGGATCTGCTTCCATAACCATTGCAATGAAATTCAAATGTACTTGTTGAGTCAGGCTAACCATTGACATAACGAAATTGATTCAAGACGTTTGTGTACAAAATGTCTAAAAACCTGATGTCCCTCCAATATGGCAGATGACAAGGCCAAGGGCGGGAATGTTGTGATTGAGAAGCAGGGTACACTCATCAAAGGCTCAGGCCCTTGCATAGCAAACGCTGCTTTACATCAAGATCAATGCTATTTTGAAGTAAAGATTGTAAGATTTGAGGGCGAGGATGCTAAATTTGCCATCGGGGTCGCTCATCGTAAACCAGAGGTTGTACAAGGTGAATTAGGAGACTCTACAAATAGCTGGGCCTTTAAGAGTAGCACAAGTACAGAAACCTTCACCGAAGGGGATATTCTAGGCTGCTCGTTCGACCAGAGCTCAGGCCGACCTGTATTGACTATTCGCAAGAATGACCATCTTTTGCCTCCTGGTTCAGAGGTTCGAGGGTTTAGAGGTGTTGTGTACCCTGCTGTTGGTACGTTGGTTGCTATATTCTTTGTTTGGAAACACTTCCTTTCAACTTGAATTCTCTGCATTATTTGATTACTAACATACTTTCATTGTGAGAACTCATATCACCGTGTGATTCATTTCCAACCTTTTGTATTGCTTTCTCTGTCTGTGTATTGTAAATTCGGTTTTGTAGAAGTAAGCCCCGGCTGTGAACTCGAAGTTAACTTTTCAATCGACAACGATGGATTTGTGTACAAACCACCGTCTGGGTTTTCTGGTATTATTCCTTCTAGGTCACTTGTCTAATATGATGAATCTGAATTACCATGACTTAAAATGAAACATCACATTCTACAAAAAAACTTTTCATTCTCCAACCATATTTGCATTAGTGTCAAGCTGCATTGAAATGCCAGGCAGTTGCTCCCAAGCGTCCAAAACCTAAAAATTCGTTTGCAACCATTCATGTACATTATGCACTCTCAAGTTTCGTTTTTACATAGTATTGTCGAGACTACTTGTATTTCGTGTTGTCTCAGTCTTGGTCAAAAGTAACTTTAATAAACGAGTTAACGGCTCTTTGTTCACCAATAGTTTTTCATATTTTAAAGCAACCAAGGAATCAGCAATCCAGTCAACAAATTTGGGGCTTCATGCACTATCCATGTCTGCACAAGAGCGAGTGCTGCGCATAAGAGCACATCTAGTGCGTGAAAGACTTGCTCGCGAACGAGAAAAGTTCGGACACCACACCAAGAGAGCTCAGGCTGATGTCGATCAACGCCATGAGAACAGCAACGACTACCACTCCAGCAGCTCTAACGGCGAGCACTCCTCTTGTGAAAGATCAGAAATGGAACATGGGGGCATGATACTCTCGTCATCAGCAGCATCATCTACGTCTGCGTCTGTAAATACATTTTTATTGGACAACTCTGAATCAAGTTCTAGCACAGTAGAAACTCCAAAGAAACAACACAGAAGAGACAAAAGTCAAAGACGGCATCAAAAAGATAAGGGTGGGGGATCAAGGAGAAAAAGAGATTTAAAAGACCGTCATGGCCGACGCCATCGCAACATTAAGAACGAACTTCAAACGAATCAGCGAGCAATAGCACAACAACATCTTCGCACAAGGAATGAAACTATTGCCCGATTTCGAAAGCAATTGCAGATACAGCAGAATACGATGCTCGAAGTTCTCAATGGACTGGACAATCAGTTGCAGGCTCACATGGAGCTACGGCAAAGAGAAGACTTTCAGCGGAGACTCGAAGATCATATTGTTGGTCAAAACAAGGCTCTACTTGAAGCGCTTGAAAACAGATTATTGAAGCTACCACTATCGCAAGCAGGAGGCATTCGAAGTGAGTCTCCATTATTACAGCAAAATGCTTCTCATGGTAGCTTGACATCACTTCAACCGAATCAAACAAGTTTATCAGGTAAGTATCCATCAGCTCCAGAAAGAAATCCTGTAAATGAGGAGCATTCTGGATCATCACCAGCCAAGCAACCGGGAGCAACAACAGAAAAGGCATTATCAAATACAACAAGTAAGATTGATTCCATCAAAGTCACAAAACCTCCTGATGAGGAAAATCGCACGATATGGGAAAAACTTTTGGATGATGACACTGATTTGCTGCAGGTCAGTGACGACGAGGCTGATAAAGTTGCAGCAAAGGATGAGAAGAAGGAAGTCGAGGAAGCAGAGCGATCACGAAAAGTGCTTAAAGTTATTGTATACGGTAGTGGAAAACCATTATATAGATGGCGGAAAGAGGGCGTCACAGCACCACCGGCAGACCAGATTCTCAAAGGCAAGCCTCTTTTCCGCGCTATTGCAACTGTATTCATTGCATTGGCCCGTATTCGTCGCGATGCTGAGATGCACCGTGCAATCATATCGCAAGCAGAGCGAAAAGATATGGATAAGGCAGTGATTTGGTTTGCAGACCTCGTGCGCTCATGGACATCGCAAGTTCTGGCTCTCCAGCTTACGGATATTGCTTCGAAAAAAGACCTGAACCTTAACCCCAGTGGGGGACTTAGTGCATTTGGAACCAAAGGTATGCGTATGTTTCGTGGCAAAAAGACCGCCCCAGTGAATGCAAATGGGGAAAAGGTAGATGAAACTGATCTCGCAAGACTTCGACTAAAAGTACGTGTACGAGGAGTGTTTGAGTCTCTATTGCGTTCGATAGAAACAGATAAACCACCATTTCCTGCAGCTATCGCTAGCTTCTTAGGAAAACTTGTTACAGATGGTGCAGTTTTTCCAGATGGGTTTTTGTTTCCAATTGAACATAACTCTTTAGACTTTGGCGCATCTGGATACACGAGATGGATGATCCGTGAAAAGGAACAAACTGCAGCAACAAAAGCCTCTATCTCTGAACAGATTACTCAAAGTGCACCAAACAGCAACCCAAGTCTTCCCGACGAGGAATTAATCAAACCGGAGTTTGACTACGAGCGCTCAAAGTTAATTTTATCGACATTTGTCATCATACGATGCCTTCTACCTGTGCTATGTCGACCATGGGAAATGGGCATTGTTCAGAAACCAGAGAAGCGAGCCCAAGCAAACCTAACGATTCTTGCGTCTGTAGTTTATGTACTACTTCGCAAAACAATTGGTGGACCGGAACAAGGCCAACCGAATGACTACTACACCAAGGCAGCAGACTCAGCGCTAATTTCTCGGATGGCGCGGCGAGAGTCGTTTTCTACGAGGCAGATCTCTACAGATCTTGGATCAGTAGCAGATGATGTTGCAACAGCCATATTACCCAGCAAAACCTCGGCTAGTGGGGAGCGTAAATCCAAATCCCGATGGCTAGGGTTTGGAAGACAGAAAAATAAAATCTCTCCACAAGCGACTCAACATGAAAATATCAATGCTGCTCAAATTAGTGTTGAACCTGCTGTTTCTGCAGCAGCATCCTTACTTTCAAATGCAAATGGTGGACAAACTACCGTCGGAAATAAATTTGAGCAACTCCAGACCAAGAAGCAAGAAGAAGAAGAAGAAGAAGAAGAAGAAGAAGAAGAAGAAGAGCAGCGAGTTCGTCATGCCGGGATAGAGACATACCTTGGGGGACTTCTTCCAGACAAACAGCTTTCTGAAATTTTGAATCAGCCAGGGTTTTTATCTGAAATTTTGACAACTTATAATCGTTGCATACTGCGCCTTCTGCAAAAAGCATTTGAAGCTGCTGAAGATGTCAATGTCCCAGAGGATCTCTTGCAGGAAATTGAAGTCCAAAACTCTCAGCTTATGCAGGAAAAGTTGAGCAAAGAAGCTCGTTCAGTGTTGAAGCGTCGAAATGATGAAATGAAGGCTCGACGGATAGAAAAGGAAGAGGAGGAGCAACGAAAAGTAGAAGAGGAAGCTCGAGCTAAAGAGGGAAGCTTAGCAAGACAGCCACTAGCTCATCTGCAAGGTACCAATGGTGCTGAAACTGCTCAAGATGAAGGAGCGGAGTCTCGTGAGTCAGACTCCGAAGGTGATGAAGATAATGAAGACGATGATGACGAAGATGATGACGAAGATGATGAAGATGAGGGCAATAGCCAAGAGGATAATCGATCAGAGTCGCCGCTATCAGAAAACGACGAATACTACTCAGACGAGGCTGATGGAAATAGTCAAGAAGAGGAGGAAGAGGAGGAAGAGGAAGAAGAGGGAATTCCTGCTTCATCTTCGTACTATACTGAGAATCGCAGGGACAACTCCGATGATGATGATAACAATCCTAATGATGACGACGATGATAATAGTGATGAGGAAACATTGCAAATGACTAATACCGCTCTATCAAACAGGAGGAAAAGTCTATCGAGTAGACAAAGCCAAATTGGATGAAAACAATATGTTTTCCTGATCAGCCCACATATAAACCATCAATTAGAAAGTTCCATACACAGAATACCCTATTAAAATCACAAGTATATTTTATGATAAAAGATGATAATCAAGCAATTTCAATGACTTCGGGGGCAATGCGCAGATCATTTAGGAGCTTCTGGTACGTTTCAGATTTTGTCTGCTTACGGCACAAGCGTGCAAATTCCTCAAAGGCCTCTTTACCTTTGGTGCCAACGCCTTGTGCCATGTAAGGAATAGTTGTTACAAGGCACTCCTTATCGGCATCGCTAAGGCGTGCAAAAATAGGTGGGTTCTGCATGAATGTTGCATAAACAGATTCTTGTACCAGTTGAGGATAACGGACCGTGAGATCTGCGAGACCTTGAGCTAGTTTAGCTAGGGGCGTTGGTGGGCAGGTTGAAGCCAATGCGAGAATTATTTCACCAACTAAGTAGCGACCATTGCGGGAAAGGGCTTGATCGAAGAATGGTCTGTATTGAGATAGATCACGGGCCTTACATGCAGCCTCCATGTTCCCCATTGCGGCTGCTGCAGTTGTCGCATCTCCTCCGAGGCGACTCATGAGAGACGTGATGAAGATAGCAACTGATCGTAGAGACTCTACTTCATCACTTGAAACACACTTGGCCATAATTTGAAGGAAGGCATCAAGCGTACTTTCAGAAGGGACATTATCCTCGGACGATGTAGGAGCTGACGAGAAAATTGCTCCGGGGCAGAATATAAGGAATGTTAGTGCAGTATCAAAAAATGTGGAGATAATAACAGGATCGTTTACAGCATGCCCATCGCGAATGCATTCAACCATGTTTTCCGTGAGGCGGCCAAACAAATGCTGAAAGCCACTTTCGGACCCTGGCTGGGATGGAACGAAAACCTCCACAGCTTTCCCAACACATGTAATACAGCATGGGGACCATGTAATTCGAAATTGCTTTACAGCAGCTGTCAGTAAGGACTCTAGATGTTGAGCCAGGACAGTTTTTGCTGAAAAAAATGACGCAGATATAAGAGAGTATAATGCCTCGACCACTTCTGTGTCATGTTGCAGAGCAGGAATAGCAGTAATTTTCTCCAAAATTGGCATAATCTGGGCGAGGATAGCGGCCACAGGGTGGTCCATTGGAGAAGCCAAAGTTTTGGTATTCACATCCAGAAACTTTACCGCGCAACATAAAACCCGCAGCTCCTGTGCGGCAATATTGCAGTCAACTCCGTCTACAGCTTTAGTCAAACGGTCCAGGCTCGGATTCAACAAGACTACAAGTGTTTCTTGACACGCATCTAGCTTCATGCATGAAGCAACACGGGCAATGCCTTCTACTGCTTTGAGTCGTGCATCGACTGGGAAAGAAGATGACTTTGTTGCAGCAAAGCTTTGATCTTCTTGTTTCGTGGGGTCCGTTGGAAAGGACTGGTATGCCTTTTCAATACCGGCCGCTAAGGTTTTCACGGCATCAGGATGAAGCGCGAGCTCCAGCCGACTCGCAATGCAAACGCGGCCAAAGGCCTCCGCAGCAGTTTTGCTGACTGGATCGGAGAATGGAAGAGCAAAAATAACGTAGTTTAAATTACGTTCAATTAGTGCGAGATCCATACGGGCCAAGAAGGAGGCAAAGTTGCCAATCATTTGCACTCCAGAGCGTAGTGTGGCTCCGTTCGCACCAAGAAGGTTCCAAGTTGAGAGCTCTTGCAAGACAACTTCAACAATACCACGTAAATTAGCACTGCGCGGGTCTGGGCGCACAGCTTGTTCATTGATCACTCGAGCGGCAGAGCTCAGTGCAAACATTGCTGCTTCAAAATCCCGCCAATCTTGCGTATTTCGCAAAACAGAAAGCATACATTCGACGTACTGAGGACCTAAAACGTACATGGTGATATAGAAAACGTCTTTTACGCCATCGCCACTATTGCGAAAACTCTGAATCTCATCGAATATGTCTTCCTCATAGCCCGAGCTAGCATCTTCATTTAATTTAGACTGGCAAAGAAGAACTTCCAGCAATTTGAAGTAGCAGGTTTCACGCAAAGACTCGTGTCGACGTGCCATTTCGTAATCTTGTATGAGAAGCCAAAAATTCAAAGTGAGGATTGAAACTGAGTGGCTAGGGTGGGCAGTAAGCGACATCACCATGTCTACAAGACCAAGAAGTTGTGGTGTGGAACCCGGAATTATTCTATCAATTTGACTTTCAGCCACCGCTACAGTGAGCTTGCACAAACTGAGCGCGACATCTTCTTGTGTGCTTGGATCGCGCTCAAGAGGTAGTTTTTCACCACTAATACCATTGTTCGACCCCGACGCGTCGCAAGTTGCGGCGAGCCGTGACTGAGTAGCTAAAACTCCTTCCACGAGTTGATCCAAGCTTGCTAGCGTCTCAGGTGTCTCAGGTTGCCCGAGCTCCTCTTCCAATGAGTTTTTTTTAACGCAGGCAATGAGTGCTTGGGAAGCCATATCTAAGACTGTCAGCTCCTGACAAGTATTTAGAGCCATCAGCATGGGTCTCAGCAGGTTGCAGCGAGCAAGTGTTGGGACATCAACGCCAAGAGGAGCCCAGGCGTGAAGGCACTCTAAAGCACGTGCGTGGACTGAAGCTTTATCAACCTTCATCATGAGCTGCGTCACAGCCTCCACAACCTGTCCAAGCATGGCATTCATGAGCTTACCGATTCCACCTGGGTTTGTGTCAGAGATAACCGCGCTTTCAGGGGACTCTTCGGCCTCTTTTTCCTCAGGTAAATCAATCAAGAGCTCCGTAGCAACGAAGAGAGCACGATCTGCAGATGGAGAGTAGTTGGATGCTGCTTGCTCAAGGCCTCCACGAAGCAAGTTCCATACTTCGTTCATGTAGGCTTCAAGGATTGAGGGCGTTTGAACTGTCATTCTTGCCAATGCCAGACAAAGGCGGCACAGAGATTTGTTCCAAAGGCGTTGCGAGTCATCGCGGACATATTCACGAACCACCTGAAGAATACGCTGGTGGATATCCTGTTTCGTTGCATCGGGCTGATCATACCATTCCTTCTGAACCTTCGCGTAAAGCATGTTGGCAGCAAAGAACTGCGTTTGGTTGGTCGGTGAGCCTACTAACTCTAGCCAAATTGCCCATGCCTCCGGAGTAGTAGAAAAATTTTGAAGCCACGCTAATGCTTCCCTGCGACCCTTTTCTGCGGCTCCTCCTTGGTAGACCACATGGACGACCTTTTCTACCTCTTCGCAGGTGACCATGGTGTTTGAAAAAAGGATTTAGCAACTGCGGAAAACAGTATTAAATCAAACTCTTGACGACTTCACTCAAACCAAGGTGAAACTTGTCAAATTTGCACTCTTGTATGGTGTGAGTATCTTGTGATTGATACCCTCGCGGCCCCTCAGCTTCTGAATTTGGGGCAGGCAAGCTCTTTAAAAACGATCTCGCGATAACGTGTTCCAGCCGGATTTCGGATACAACGCCTGTTTTGGCTCTAGAACACACAGCTTATTACCGCACCGCCTTCACGAGGGTTTCCTAATATGCCTCTGACGAAGGAGCGTTATGTCCTAAGGACCCTCCAGCCAGGAGGTGAGTGACCTCAAAACGTTGACTTAGTGAGCGCTGCTCCTCTAGTCTCCTAGGCCTTCAAATATTGAGACCTCTACAGAGCCGGACGTCACCGCTAAAAGCTTTGGTCTTTAAGTCGTCCTAAACCCTCTTCAATACGTCTTATTGCGGCACGAGGCGCCGTGCAATGTGATGCTCTGACTCGCAAAGCTTTTGGTTATGGTCAGGCTTTCCATTTCCTTTTTCTTTTTTTCTTCTCCTTCTATTCTTTGTTTATTTATATTATAGGTATTACCCGGATAGAGGTATCTCTAAGAACTCCATTTCTTTTGATAGGCCTATTTTGGTTAAACAATCAATCTATCTTTCGATGGATATATTATTACAATACTTGTGGTCACCCTAGGACGCCATCTAATTGAGCTTCTAGTAGTTACCGAAAGGTTCTCTACATTGTTCAAGTGAATACATGCTGATCATCCTTGATTTCTAAAGGTCTATCCTAGTTTCAAGTGGATCATGGAGATGCACTCTCTGTAAGAAGTCGAGACCCCCGTGAATGCTAGTCAAAAGGCATTGCACAAGTCGAAGCAAAGCTAGGTTGTCAGATGTTCAAGTTTTCTTGTGGACGCATGACTCGATGGTGTACTCTCGGTCTTGTTCTAGAAAGGGCCTATCCTCCGGCCTATCCAGAATGGCTCCTTGATTAAATCAGCGCTATTGAAAGCAAAGTACATTTTCGCTTGTGGGTTAGCTTGACTTGAAGGCAATCAATCAAACAACCTGCCTTTCTAAAGCAGGCCAAGACATTAACTCAGTTGCTATGATATACATTTACTTTGTGCATGTAAAAGTACGATTGGACGGTTAAGAAATGCAAGTGAGGAAGTCGAATATTTTCATTGGGGCCTGACATTAGGAGAACCTTTGGGGGAGATGTGATAACTAGAAATTCAACTGCAAGAGTAATATGGTGGAATTTAGATCGCGAGATACTTCTTTTGAAAAATTAGCTTCGGGGATTAGTAGAACCGTTGAAGAATTTGGGAAATATTCATCCATTTGATAATTGAACAGCCAACCCAAAATATCGTACGAAGAAAGCATTGTACGAATCGCTGTCGTTAAAATATTGGCTGCTCCGCTCAACTTGAAAAGACTACTAGATGTACCCGAAACATGAATTGCAATACTTGGATTAAATGAATGTGATATCGTTAACTAATGCTACTTAAGCAGCTATCGCGGCCTTGCGGGAAGCGGGCAAGCTTTGTCAACTTGTTGCACAAGCTTTGTCAACTTGTTGCTCTTCATCTTTAAAGGTCCTTTCCGGTGATTCTATCACTCCCTCTCTTTTCGTGCGAGGCGTATATATAGTACTTCTGTTATTCTTTTGGTAATAAGGAAAAAATTGTGCGCAATACGAATTCTGTGGACTCAATCCATCAGTTGTCTGTGAATAGATGTGCGAAGGTGAGTACATATAGACAGGGACGTATCTGAGTAACTAACAGTCCTTCAAGATTTCAAGAATAAGGCTTTCAGCAACAAATAGAAAGTATAGGACCACCATTGCTACTCCAAGCTTCTTGGTCATGACCCAGTTGCTCCAGTGGATGATTGAAACAACAGCTGCAACCATCAGAAAGAGAGTCAATACCATGATGGTAATCCCCTCGGACTGGATCTCAACGCTTCCACCCCGCTCAACAAAGACCGTGTAGATAAACCAAGGTACCGGAAGGCCAATCAAGATATCAAAAATGTTTGAACCGATTGAACTCGAGACAGCCATGTCTCCGAATCCTCGCTTTGCCACAGCAATACTAGACAGCAAGTCAGGGATACTCGTGCCTGCAGCCAGAAGGGTCAGTCCCATTATTGGCTCCGGAATTCCATAGAAGTCCCCAAAGATTGTCGCCATCCAAACCATAACATAAGCCAGCAGCGCAATCCAAACAATGCACATAAAAAAAGTGAGCATGTAGAAGCGCTTGAAGATTGGCCTCCGACAATCGGGAATGGTGAGAAACATGAAGAAGCTCAAAGGAAAAGCTATCAGCCACAGTACAAAATCTACGGGGCCTCCGTCCGGAAGCTCAAATGGATTGCTCGGCCCATCATCATCGTCATCATCATCGTCGAATGAAACTTTACTGGCTCGGACATCCTTGTCGTTGTCCTCTGTGGGCTCAGCATCTTTGATAATACCTTCTGCCTTCAATTCTTCAGTCAGAGATGAGCCACGCAGAGAAAGACGGTGATGCGGTGCGACTGCAGCGGCAGAGCGTGTAGCAAAAGGAAGCGCATATTGAGATGCCTCCTCAAAAGTCATTTTTTCAGCCAGTTCAAGCATCGCCCAGTCCTCACTACATGTCTGCGTCTCGGCATCAATCTTCTCAACCAATGAAGCCATATAAAGGCGGAAGACTCGAGCAACACGGAAGAAGCGAAACGCGCGAAGAACACGAAGGCCACCTGAGAAACTTGAGGAAGAAAGAATTACTTCAACCAGTATAAGAATAACAAGAGTGCCATCAAATGCATTCCCCGGGTTCTGCCAATATCCAAAGAAAGAAAACGTCGCAATCTTGACCACCATTTCAGTGATAAAGAGAGCTGAGCACACACTATTGATGATGTTAGTGGCTTTCGTTTCATCGTTTGCCATCTCATAAAATATAGTAGTGATATTGAGTACTATGATGATGTAGATGAAGTAATTAAAGAAGCGAGAGTCCAGTGCATGCTCGAGCTTCAAGCGCCAGCCTTGCCGCGGGATTTGAGCATCCTCGACTTTTTTCGTCACGTAAATCTCCAAGCGCTCATTAAAGTACATGATGGTGATATATATGGCGTACATGATGAGTAAAATCGTTGCATCAACTGCTGTCACAGCCTGGTCAATGATGCAAGAGACAAGAACAACGATTGAAACGCAGTAGTAGACGCAATCACGCGTCAGCGGCCACCAGCTTAGACTCAGATTGTCAGTCACAAAGGCACAGGCAGCAATGACGAAGAGGACGTTGAATGTAGCTGAGCCTACAATCGTACCAAATCCAATGTCGCTTTTGGCTACAAAAACTCCAATGATACTAGAGAAAAGTTCGGGTGCTGAGCCGCCCGCCGCCATAAATGTTGCACCAGCGACATCTTCCTTCAGGTGAAGATCTTCACATAAGATCTCCAGCGAAGGCTCGAAATACTCATCACAAACAATAGCTAGACCCATAAACATGTAAAAGATAAGAAAAATGTGAACAATGATGCCTCCGTGGGCTTTCTGTTCGTAAGATAAAAAGTCATCTGGGAATTCTCCACCTGAAGTCTCTGTTGAATTTGATGTTGTTGATGAGGAAGAGCTGCATGAGCTTGTCGTATTGGAATCCTCTGTTAAAAACCGCCCCCAAGTTGAGTGGAAGTCTGACTCAAAATCATCAGAAGCGCCCCACAAAGTTGAACCACTTGGCATCAATGTGTACAAGGCAACCATACAAAAAAGCATAAGTTGCAACTTCAGGAGGTGCTTTCTAGAAAATCGATAGTGAGCATGCCTGCGACGTTTTCTCATTGACCAAGACTTGGAGTTTGATCGGGGAAGAGTCCGGCGAAGCATACCTTTGCGCGAGCTCATGTCTGTTGTTGGATGCACAGCTTGTCTTGACATTGGAGCAACAAGCGCAGAAGACAGAGCAGACCTCATGCTTAGAGATGGGAACCCCCTTCGCCCTCTACAAGCAATCCGATCAGAGGCTTTCTCTGTTAAAATGTCGTAGTTTCTACCTCTTGAGGACTCAAAGAGGTTTCGTGAAGCTTTGTATTGAGTCTAGCGAATTGAAGTTCAGGCGAAGTCTTGCTCTTGAATGGTTCTTGATTGAATTCACTGAATGCGTAGATGTTTGCCTTGGCGAGACTACTTGACGTTGTGAAAGTCAGAAGGACTACAGGTTTCAGAGAAAGCAAGATAAGCCTTGGGAAGTACGACCTTGACCTTCAAACAGAGTACAGTTCCTCTGAAGGACCTACTCCACCCGCTCGCTCGCCCACCGAGCGAGCGCGGTAGATTTTGATTGCTGCGAATGCCACGGATGGGAAAGACCTTTTTGTTGCTACTGATCCTACTCCTGTTGTTTCTATTCTTGCTGAGAGAAGTAGTACTAAGGAGCTAGTAGAGGAGCACTAAATTTGTCCGCTAGAATGTGTTGTTTGTCTTCTTTCCAACTTTCTGAGTCTCTATTTTGACCCATAGATAAATAGTACACATCTAAGAGTTCTTTATGTAGGATGGTAACCCAAGCTTTATTACACGTTGGACCAAGTGTTTCAGCTTATTGTCATGTAAGTGGCCACGACTCTTGTATCGCAGGTGGATGCAAACCTTGTGGAACATACATGAATATAAAGGGAAACACCGTAACGGGTCTTTTATTTTGTTTTTGTTTTTAATTTAATTTAAATTTTTTAAAAAAGTTAATAAAAATATATTAACGTGACAAAATGACAGCGAAAACCCAGATATTACCGTATTCTGTTCAACATGTATTGCCCAGGGCATTTGAAGTGAGGTTATTATAAATTGGACAACTTCTCTTAACGTCTCCATATATAACCCTTTTCTTTGATACAGGTTCCTCTCTTCAAATTTATTCATCCTAGTTTATGGAAGGAGAAAACATGAGTTATATGAGTGATCAGCCTACGCACTTCAAGCTTGGAGTGCATAAATGCATCAATGGATCCTGCTAGCAGCACCTGTGCCCAACACCATTGTAGGCCTAGTACCATAGGTTTCATTTAGGAATATGTGCCAAGACACGAAAAATGCAATAATCAATACCTCCTGTATTCCATCAGGTTCTTTTGCTCTGCTCTGTGAGAACGCTCTGATTTTATCCTCGCGCTAAGAATGATTGACTCGTAATTACTTAGATCCGGCTATGCAAGTGACACAACTTTGTACACATGTGCTCAACAACTACCTCAACAAAAGGGCAGCATCTCGAATAGCTAATAAAAAATGGTTTCTTTTATCTTTTTTATCTTTTTTTTATCTTTTTTTTTTAACCTCATCTATAAAATCCAACATAATATAGCAAGGCCTGTATCAGCACTATCAGTACACCAAGGAACAAACATACAACATCAAGATAGCCCACTCATTCAGGTTAGATCGCATTTCGCAAGCCTGCCTCAGTGCCGGTATTAGCGGCTAACGTAGTAGGTCTACTCTTGAAGTACCTACTTTTTTTTCATAATTAGAAATAGGTTCACACGGCTACTATCTCTTTAGCCTTTTATTACAAGGTTCGAAGTGCTCCTTCTTGATATCCATCCAAGAAAGCCATCACTTTGTTACATCTTTTGATTCCATTCTGCTGATAGCTCGGTATCACTGCCTGAGCTCAGCATATATTTCATGCAGTCTCGCAACATTAGAGCCACGAAGCTGTACATATATATCCTCGCCCAATGCCGAAACCAGTAAACAATCGTGCGATCTCGCGCTAATATTATAGGCAGGCTCCAAACTCCTATTGCCTCTGCTACCTGTTACTCTATGCCTAGGTGCTGTACCCATCCATCATTTTAGAGCCCTCCTTTCAAAGAGCCGTTGTATCTGCACAGCGCACGGAGGTACCGGAGTAACTCGAGCACTATTCTCCGACTCATAGAGTACCTAATAGCATCACACTTTTTTCAAAAACTTTATGCAAAATAATAACTCCGAGTCCAATTTATGTCCAGTGGGGGTATTGTACCGAGTGGAGTGCGAAGCAGCCGTTCCCTACAGGGAAGGCGACCCAGTTCCACAAGTTGGTGTGAGGGAAGGGCCCAGTGGGAGAATCGCGGAGGCCTCGTCCCATCTTGGGAGAATCGGAGGCCTATAGTAAGAGATATATGGCGCTATAGAGAGAAAGGAAAGAAAGAAAGAAGAAAGAAAAGGAGTAAAGAGAGAGAGGTACCGACTTTTCAATTCATTTAGTATAAATTTACTCTTTATTCTCTTCTACTATAACTGTTCTTATCCTTGTTATGAGGATCAGTGACTCTTCTTTAACTGAGTTATAGAAAGATAGAAATGAATGAAAGAGATGAAAGAAATCATTACGATTGAAGTTCTTCTTTGAATTATTGAGAAGAGAGAATAATTTGAATTTGGTCTCAAAGGCGCAGCGCAGACTCCAGACCGCTACAGGCTCCGCAGGGACCGACGAAGCCCAGATTGCAGCCCTCCCCGCGCGGGCCAGCGAGGCACACGCACGCCGGTCAGCGACCCCTCCCCGCGGCGACGCCCCGCTCCCTCGAAGGCTTGCGCAGGCCGGGCTGGATTGGGCCATTCCGAGCGACCAAACAAAAGTAGTTTTCTCTCTTTTTTTCTTTCTTTCTTTGCCTTCAAATATAGGGGCGAAAAGGGGAAAAAGCCTTTTCAAAAACATAATCGAAAAGCCAAACCACAAACAACAGACAGACAGACAGACAGACAGACAAGCGACACCGCCAGCCCAGCGGAGCACCTGAGCGTTCTCCGCCTCAGGTACCCTCCTCCTGCTGCCCTCCGGCCAGCCTTGAGGCCCAGAACCCTCTGGGAACCGCCGCGGACCTCGCGAGCCGCGGACCGCCGGTTAACGTGCGTCAACGTCTTCTTCTTCTTCTTCTTCTTTCGCTTCTTTCTCCCTTTCTCTGCTTTTCCGCCTTTGTTCTTTTTGGGGGCGCCTCGGCGTTCTTTGGATCATATTGGCGCGCCTTTGTTCTTTTGTGTTCTTTTCTGCCGCCCGCTTCGCTCTTGAGCGTGAAGAGAAGAACTAAGTTGGCGTCGAGCGACAATCTCGAGTCGCAAGGGATTTGTCTCGGTTTCCTGTTGCGGTGTGGGAGCGACGAGGGCTGACAGGCACTGCAGGAAAGAGTTCGAGGACGGGACTCGCGGGGATTGAAGAGGCGGGTTTTTATTTGTTGGGAGCGCCAGGTTGGGGCGCGTCTGCGAGCGGCTTGAGGGTTACGCGGGGCGGGAAGCAAACGAACTCAAGGTCTTCAGTGAAGACCAATAGGCAAGATACCTAGGAGCTTCCGTAGCAAGCAAACAAGCAAGCAAGCAGATCAAACAAGGTTCCGCAGTGGCCTGTACCGCAGGAGCAGGGAGTCGTGAACAGCGAAAATCTTTGGTGGACACGTTTATTGCTTTCCTTTTGTCGTGGGGTGAAAGACGTTAAACTCAATACTTTATTTTCATTAAAGTATCAACTACGTGTGTGGAGAGGCCTCGCAAAGGCTATTTTGAAATCTTGCAAAGAATCGTTTGGTTGAGCGACGTAGCGCTAGAGCTCCGCGGGTTTCTTTCACTGTACCGTTTCTTTTCTTTGTTTTTGGATATTGATATTGGCTTGGTGTACCGAGCTGCTCTGTGTTCGCTTTTGTGTTGCCAAAACTAGTGTGTTTATTTAGCTGTCGTGCACCATGGAGGAAGCGCGCGCGTTGGACAAACTAGAATCAAAGTCCGGTCGGTCTTCAATCGACACGAACGACCCCATGTACGGGAACGGGAAGGATATGGAGTTTGAGATTAATGCATCGACGGACGGGGATAGCACAACCGATGCTCCGGTCGACGAGCCGGTAGCTCACATTCCGAGCCGCGGAAGGCTTGCAAGACACGACTTCCACTCAGGAAACGGACCCCATGGGTCCCGGTCGCGGAATCGAAACAATGCCAATGCCAAGATTCATGCAAACAACCAATTTGACAATATGCAGACGGACGCAAATACGTCTCAGAAAAAACCAAAACCAAAGGCGGGCTACACCTGCAAGGTTTGTGGCAAGCCTGGTGGCGAGCCAGACTCCCACTGGTTCCAGTTGTGCCCTCAACGTCAAGGTGAGCTCCCTCCTGGTTGGAACGGAAATAGTGCAGCTCCCTCAGCAAAGAATACGAACTTCAATGGAGGACATGGCTTTCAATACCCAGATCAAATGGGCATGGCTAACGGAATGGGGAACCATCGCCATCACCAACACCACCCTTCTCACATGAACAATCTCCATGGTGGCTTTGCTCATCAGCATCATCTTCACCCGTTCATGTCAGATGCTTCCAAGGGAAGATCTGGCAAAAAGAGTTTTCAACCTCCTAAAGTAGGTTATGTGTGCAAGATTTGTGGCAAAGAGGGCGGGGGACCCGATTCGCACTGGTTTCAGCAATGTCCTCTTTCACTCTTGGAGGAGAATAATATTGGTGGAGCGAACTTTCCAATTCCTCCGAATTTCCCGCCTGATCTCATGGCAAACATGCAAATGCTTTCCTTGTCGCAACCTGTCAACGGTGAATATGCTGGCTCTCCGCAGATGATGTTCCAGCCTAGCCAGCTTTACTATATGACCCAACAGTCACTCTCGAACATGATGGCAACTGGATCCCCCACAGTCATTCCAGGATCACCATCAGCTGCAACTGGGTTTAGTTACGGCTCTGCGCCCCATTTTATGTATCCCGCGGGAGGGTTGATGATGCCGCAGATCCCTGGGTCTCCCATGGGAGCTTCTCCAATTGTTGGTGCATTTGGCTTCCCAGAACCTACAGTAATGCTTGAAGCGCCTCCTATGCCAACCTCTTCAGCAGCCACACCTCCTCCATCCAACGCAACTACTGAAAGCAAGTAAATATGTTGAACGCAAATACCATTTCATTTCATATCCTGTTCTGCTTTTTTAATTGTCTCCTTACTCCATTAATGGTTTTGAAAGAAATATCAACGAGGCGGCCCCTCCTATGGAGCTCACTTACTAAATGAAAATTATAGACAATTCGTATCTAAGCTGCAATCTCAAAGAAGATACGAATCATTATATCTCTTCCAATCCTAAGTTCTTGTCGTCCTTTCCTTTGTAAATAGTAAAAAAGTGATAGAGGATAAGCGAAGTGAACTAAATAAATTAAAAACGAATAGGACTACTGTTTGCAAAAGAGCATGAAATGGAATTCATCAACTCCAAGCAGGTGTTGTTCGCCTTTTCTAAATAGCTGACATAAAAGTGAAAATGAGAGCCACGGGATGGGACCTCGTAAATCTCTAGTACCGGTCTTCCGTTACATTGAAAACTACATATTAGGTCTACCACTTTAGTTTCATTATACAATAAAGAGAATGAACCAGAGGTAATGTCTATCTCACAATCCTTCATGAGCTTGTGCTGGGGTGATTGTCTAAATACAAATCCACTCAAACTGACACATATAGTTGAGAGCATGATGAGCGCTCAGAGTGACTTGATTGTGCTAGCTCCTATCCATACCTCTACAAAGTGAAGTAAACACACATTATATCAGATGGGGTACATGCTTGACGACAGAGCGGGCACTCGCTTTTCACTGCCACTGCCTCGACAATATGTTCGTAGCAGTACATATGTCCACACGGGGGACATGCACCATTTTCGACTGGGCTCAAACAAATGCCACATTTAATATGTTCCATTCCTCGTTCGTGTTTTTTGTCACGAAGAACTACGAGATCAAGATCTTCGAGGTCTTGTGAGGCACTGTCAGCAGTAGGTAAGGATGGTACGATTTCGTCACGGTCTTTGGAATCTGCATCGCCTTCCCCAGATTCATTAGGCCGCTTAGCAAGGACTCCCCAGGAAAAAAGAAGGGTTTGAAATGAGTGACGTACAGCGGGGGCTGCCTCAATAGCCAGTTGCGCCAGAATAAACCAACCCAAGATCCTATACGATGGCCTGTCAGACTTTGGTACACGAGAAAACACATACTGGAATCCAGCCAGTCGTTTAGGCAGTTCATAAAAAGTTCCACGCAAATAAAATATTGCCAAGTGAACCTTGTAAAGAAACTCTGACCAGCTCAGAAGCCAGAGAATGCGCTCACGATTTGCAGTGTAAAAATCAACAAGTCGTTGCCGCAAATTTGGTTTTGGTGCATCAATGTCAATCTGCGAAGATCCGTTTTGCCCATTCGAGCCCGCATTAGCCGCCGGTGTCTGTTGACGTGCACGCTCAAGCATCTTCCTGCGCATTTCTGCAGCCCGTTCTGCTGCTGTCATGGGTTTCTGAAAGAGTACCGCGAGGGACTTCCAGCCTCCGCTTTCAATTCTTTGAACCATATACGGCGCAATAACGCCAAAGAAAAGCAGTGCTAATTTCTGAAGCTTGCGTGGAAGATCCCAAGAATTCCTCAGCTTGTCTCTTACGACTGGAATGATATCCACGTATTCTTCACCAAGAGTCTGCTTGTCTTGGCCAGTTGTGAGCATAAAGTATGTCAATTCTGCCAACAGTTTCACTTCCGGCATGACTACTACAGATTGGTAGGGCTCCAATAAAACATCAAATGCACTCAGAAATTGCTCGCGAACTTTTTGGCGATAATAGGCGTCTTTCTGGACGGCCAAGACCATATCTGGCTGGCCTGCCTGCTGGAAAGAAGGTGGCCATGGTGCTGATGAGACCAGTGCGTCCGCTGCGTTCGTACTGCGGCGCTGTTGATCTTGCGCAGAAATACGAGTTGTGGACACCTGAACGCCTTGCGGTCCTGCTGTCGCCTCCGCCATGGTCTAGTCCTGGAGGAGAGCTCAAAGACCTGGGCGGATCTGTAGAGATTAGACCTTTGCTTTTCGTGCTTTGCTTGCTTGCTTGCTCTTGCTTTTTAAGCATCTCTGGGAGTAATGCCGTTCCCTTCTTCTCAGTTATACCTGAGCTAATTGATATTACCTGAATACTAAGAAGGCCAGCATTTGCAAAATACCCATCTTGCAATTAATAGGTAAGCACACTCGATGCTTTAGCCGCTTATTACACTCGATGTATCTTACCATTGCGCCAACGCATTTGAGGATACGATGGATTTAAGGGTTAAGAATCTATCCCGTATGACTTTTTGATACCTATCCATGTGTTGGGAATTCGTCAAAAAAGATAGTGCGATTTATCATACCAATTCATTTGAAATAATCAAACGCAATCTTGCCCATCTTCCTCTCCTTGTATGCTACATTTGAGCCCTTCGTTTCCATGCTCCAAGATTCGTAGAAAGAGTACGAAATCCTAGGAAGAAAACCCTTTGTAACGGGCCTTCGGGCGAGCTGCTCGCGAACAGGGATCTCCATTATGGTTCCAAAGTACCTGAGAGGAGGAGTTGCATTGATCGGTTGCTGTCGCACCATAAATAAATTGCAATTCCACTCTTAGTTCTGCTAAGTGATACTGCTAGCAGGTAAGTCCAATACAAACGAAGATCATGATTGATATGCTGTGACTTGAGCTTTGCCAAAGCAAAGCAAATCAAAGAATCAATAGATAAGAGAGGTCTCTGACTCTGCCATGAGAGTATGAACGAATATTGGATTGGCTGATAGACCTATCGGTTATGGTTGATCTTCGATGAATAAATTAGCTGTAAAGCAAACGGAGTGAATAGGTACGCATTACCAATGGTAGGTAGGTAGGTAGGTAGGTATTAGGTAGTACACCATGATATGAATCAAATTAATTCGCGGAGCTCTCGCAACCTCAGCCAACGACTTCGCAAGAGTCCTACGGGGAATTGAGCAGCTGCTACTCTGGGATTTATCGTCTCGAAAGCAGCCGTTGTCGCCTTTCTTCGAGTGTGGCCTTTGAAGGGTTGTTCGTCCGCGTTGTGCTTCTGCATCTTCGAGTTGAAACAACTTCACAAGTTGAAGAATGCAATGTAAATTAGACATACCTCGTACGAGTCGCTAGCAACACTATGTGAGTAGTAGTCTAGTAGTAGAAGTTCTAGTCGTAGTACATAGAATGCAGTATTTTCAACTCCACAGAAGTTCAACGAAAGGAGAGGGCATCACTCCCGCGGCCACATCAAGCAGACCCTTCAAGCGAGCCTGGGATACACACTTGTGGTAGCACGGAGAGGTACACAGGACAATTTTTCTAAACTGATTTGAAGAAGCTACTGAGGCGGGGCTCCGAGAACCACAACATTTTTACAACATTTTTACGGCACAGCTAAATTAGTATCCCTCTCATGAGATCATGCCTGGGTCGTAGTTGTGCTTATTGTTATCAGTAGGTAGAACTGAGTCCTTTTCGTTCGAGGCATCCTAGAGTATTCAATTGAGTTCAAGTTGATTAACTTCAAACCTGAATCGTGACCAAGCTCGCCAACAAATCCTCGAAAGCTCGATCCAGCAAGAACATAATGCTCACTGCTGCTCTTCGCTCCACCGCCCGGAGGGCGAGCCCTTGGGCCCGCTCTGCGCACCTCTTCTCTACGGATGCTGGCAAAGGTGCTGTTGGTGATGAGCAGCCGCAGCCGCTTCTCAGCTCGACGAAGGATGCTGTTTTGACCTTGACGTTGAACCGTCCTCGTCAGCGCAATGCCCTCTCCTTTGAGCTTCTCCGCCGCCTCGAAAGTGAACTTACCCGCGTTGCCTCTGATAGTGACGTTCGTTGCATTCTCATCCAGGCCAATGGCCCTGCTTTCTGTGCTGGCCACGATCTCCGTGAGATGATGAGCCCCGAGTACAACACTGACGCCAAGCGCCGCGAGCTCTTCGAGCTGTGCAGCCGCGTGATGCAGCTCGTGGAGACCGTTCCCCAGCCTGTCGTTGCTGCCACTCACGGTATTGCGACTGCCGCCGGCTGCCAGCTCGCCGCTGCTGCTGACATGACAATCGCCTCGTCTCTGTGCAGATTTGCTACTCCTGGCGTATCCATTGGACTCTTCTGCTCTACCCCCGCGGTTCCTCTTGTCCGCGCTGTTGGCCGCAAGAACGCCATGGATATGTTGCTTACTGGGCGCCTCGTGCCTGCCAACGAGGCCCGCCTTATGGGTCTTGTGTCCCGCACTGTCGAGCCTCCTAGCCACGGCGCAGATGGCGATGCCGTTGCAAAGCACCTTCACGAGGAGGCCTTCGTCATTGCCAAGGATATCGCGGCTCGTTCTGCGTGTGCTCTTCGTATGGGAAAGCAGACTCTCTTGGAGCAAATGAGCCTTCCGCTTGAGGAGGCATATAAGCTGGCTTCTGAGACCATGGTGCGTAACATGGAGACCGAGGACGCACAGGAGGGTATTGGAGCGTTTCTCGGCAAACGCGATCCCGTTTGGAAGCACCGCTAAGTTAGTAAAATGGTGGACTGAGGGTGACCAAAATGCTCTTGGCTTGAATATAGGGAGACTGAGTTACGTCTATAATTTCTTATGCATAATTGAATGATTCTGATATGGTTGAGCCAGGGTTGATTCTTGGGAGAGAGGTATGAAAGCCTTTGCCATATCTGTGTCCTCCTTGTCCGTAAATTCTGCACCTTACCTGGCGACCTTTCAAGTTGGCCCCTGGACGTCGAATCCAACATGATGTACACCTCGTTCAGGTTCAAGAGTTGATGACGTGCATCATGTAATTTCCGCCACATCTCGTTGCTAAATCGATGTTCCAACTTTTCAAAAATGCTTCCGCTGCCAAAAACCACATTCTAAGTGGTGAAAGGGGCATAGTGAGATGGGCACTAACCAATGATCTACAGAAGTATTTCTTTTTGCTACTTACAGTCCTATACTTAAAAACACAAAAGAAAAAATATTTAAAGAAACTCAGAGTGTAGAATGAAACGCGTACTTTCAAAGCACATATCTTCCTGTTTGTTTTTTGTTTCTTAATGAGATCTTTGTTTTGGAATTAATCATTCAAGAAAGGAAGCTAAAGAACAAGAGAATAAATCATGTAAAGTTTGCTTATTTTGCTATTTAGATGCGAGCAAGTGGTGTATAGAGTGATGCTGATGTCAACCTGCTTTGGTAGACAGCTCGCCTTTCCCCAAATCGGCGAACTTGCGATACGCGGTTGTAGAGTATCTGCGTTACGTGCCTCCATATTTAAAGCTGTTTATTTTTTTGGATAGGTTTTCAAGATGTTCTTCTTGAATACTCTACTTAAAGTAAAAAGATAAGGGCATGAAACAATTGCGCTCGACAAGATCGATTCATCAAAGACCACTTTGAAAACGAGCATCCTCCAAAGCAGCAGTTCCCAGGCGCAACAGAAATGGAGTTTTTTGTTCGAAAAAGAATAGTCTCCTGTGCGAAAAGAGACGGATATATATGATAGTCGAGGGGATCCAACAACAGCATGCGCGCAGATATAAATACGCACACCGAAGAAAGAAGAGTAAGGACAGAGGATGATCGAACCCACCAAGCAAACACCATGTCATTTAAGAGTCAAGCTCAAGACGTGAGATTGTTGTTGTTTCTCCTCTTATGCATGGTCTCCCGCCAAATAGAATGATCGATCCGCTTCCAATCATGCGTTTCACCCGAGCTAGCGTGTATACCTGCATTCATACATACAGGCTTTCGAGCATGCATGTATGATTATATGCAGATAAGCAAGCAACAAATTAGTTTAGTGCTTAGTGCTTGACAACGGCGAAAGAGTAGCTCGGGCCGCATGCGATATCGATAACGTTGGACTTGGCGAGAGTATCGACAAGGGTAGGCTGAGCGTGACGCGAGTTATCGCCATGACCAAGCGCGCCAGAGCGTCCCTTACCCCAGGTGTAAACCTGTCCGACATCAGTGAGAACCGCACAGAAGCCATCTCCACAGTCGGCCTTGACCGCATGGTGCTCCTGGAGCGCCGTCATCTTGTGAGGCTCCACCCAGAGCCTCATTCCCCAGTGAAAGACCTCTCCCTTGTTGTTAATCGCAAGCGCGTGAGATCCTCCAGCCGCAATGTGAACAATCTTCTCATCCGCCAGTGTGTCAATAAGTCTAGGCATCTCCTCCATGGCATAGACATCCATCGACATGCTGCCTCCAAGGCCAAGTTGCGCCTGGTCATTCTTGCCCCAGCCGTAGACCTTGCCATCATCACCAAGTGCCAGCGAGAAAGAGTTTCCGCAGGCTACACTGACGCACTTAACGCCAACCTCAAGAAAGAACTCAACCGGGTATGGCTCGAGCTGGTCGGTGGTGCCTCCGTTGCCAAGTCTTCCGTTCTCGCCACATCCCCAGGTCCAAACCTCACCATCGACTCCAAGAGCAACTGTGTGCTTCGTTCCTGAAGCGAGCTGCTTGATCTTAACTTCGTCCGAGCCTCCGAAGAGCACCTGAGTGGGTCTCGCGCGAGAGCTGCGATCTCCAACACCAAGAGCACCTGTGCTGCCACCAGCAGAGCCCAGACCCCAGGAGAAGACATCGCCGGCGGACGAGAGAACTGCCGTGTGCACAGAGCCACAAGAGACCTGTTTTGCGCGAACGCCGTCGAGGCCCTCAGAGACCCAGTGTGGGAAGAGGCAGTGAGTACCGTCGCCACCGTCGTGGCCCAGCATGGGCTCAGCGCCACCGAACGGGAGGAATCCAAGCATGCCCGAGTCACCGGTAGACTTACCCCAGGTCAGTACACGGCCGTCCTCAGTGGCAGCGGCAGCGTGTGTGGGTCCGCAGGAGACGCATACGGCATCCTGGCCCTCGAGAGCATCGACGAGGCGAGGTGTAGGCTCGCGGTACGTTTGCATGAGTCCAGATTTCTCGATGCTAGCATGAGCGAGCTGACCCTCATCACCGTTACCCCAAGAGTACACGCTAGTGGAGAGGGAGCGAGCAGCCGATGATCTGGACGCAGATGAGGAGGCAAGACCACGAAGGCCAGCAGCCTTCTGGACAGAGTTCACAAGCATCATCATGATCTTTGCAGATTTGAGTGACCTGCTGAGTTTGAAATTTCAAAGGTGGGTAGTTCAAACGGCGCACGAGCACCAGCTAGAAGACAAGCGGGGAAAAGGCAATGAACGTCAGCGATGGGCGACGTCGGTGCGTGGCAACGGCCAAGGCACGGCGACAGCGACTAAGGATATGCTATAGGAGAGCAAGCGGCCGGGATAATAATCCTCTTCGCCTTGTCTTTATCATGGATAGAAGTCAGCTACTCACGCTACAGTAAATCCACAATAGCTATTTTTAACTTTAATACAATAGTACCTAATTAAGTAGTATTAGGACCAGGGTGACATTAGATATTAGTATGTTCATAGCTACGCTTAATTCTCCTTTTTTTTAATTTAATTAAAAAAAAATTGTACTTCAATTAAAGAGTTCTAAAGTCAGCATAAAAAGATAGGAGAAACTTTCTTGCAAGTTCTTTATTGGTGCTCATGAATGATAAACTTGAAGACGCAAAAGTTTAAGGATTGAAATTAGACCGTGCGAAGAGTTCTTCTGGCAAAGCCAAGGGAACCGCAGCAGATGACAATTTAAAAGAAGAACCTACCGCTTGCTTGTCCTCGGCTATGTTTCGCTTTGATCCATTGTGATTGCTCAGCTCATTAATTTTCATGTCCTCCGACTCTTAGGGTCAGGCACTGTGTTTTCATCAATGAATTTGTGCTGCCTATTTATCAGTCGGAGTAAGAGGAGAAATGCTTCTGGATAGTCATAGTCTCTCCAGAGTCGCTCTGGAATCTTTCCACAGCCAGTTGCAGAAGTCGTTGAGTAGATGGGCGTGTGGGGAAAGACTCACTGCACCCGCCGCAGTGATGCCATTCTTCTTTGGTAAACTCGCAGGGCTCTATTGCGAGAAATAGTGAGAGGATATCGTGACAAACAGAGTAGCTTTGGCCATCTAGTGATCCCGTAGAGCTTGAGCTAGATTAGCGCTCCCTAGTCTGAAAACATCCTGCATTCCATCAAGCTTTACATCGAATGTCATGGTGGCATTGTCAAAGTTAAATTATAAAGCCTTGGCAGTACGAAGGCAAAACTGTTCTAGTAGTATTCTCTTTCTATGGTTTTGGATTAATGAAGTAAAAGTCTTAGGACAGTCTCAGACGAAACACTCGGAACCATGTGAGGAGATCTGAACAAATATAGAAGTTGTTCCACTTGTCTTATTCAATATCAAGACATCTTTAGCTCTATCTATACACGCCGTCTTGAGATGATTTATTAATATGACCGGGCTTGGTTTGTCACGGTGCCACAGTAAAACACACAACAACTAAGATTTCGGAGCTGTGAGTCATTGATTGTTGGCCTCAAGCAAAGTCAAACGAAGGAAAAGCGCCAGGTAGGTTTTCTACGTATGAGCAACGGCCTGAGAATAGCAACAACATGGCCTTGAGCAGGTGCTACAAGTTTATAGAAAGTATGGCAGCCGCTCTCTGATCGTACACGCTCGAGTACTAACTGAAAATACTTCACCCTGTCGGCTTGACATCTGAGACTACACGAATCGCTTTATTGGGGGCGACCACGCGGATCAGGCAACCGCTTGAGTGGACTTTCTAGTAATGTGTGTAGCTCCAAGAGGCTTGTCCTTACCGAAATTGATGAGAAGGGAGTTGCTTTAGATCATATCCGAAAGTCGGAGAAGTTTTCAACAGTGTACTGATGACGATTCCAATATAATGCTGCCATTTATACTATTTTCGGTATCTGACACTGTAGTAATATCGATAGAGAGAAATGCTGTTAAGTTTTCTGTGCTGGCCGAGAAGTTCGCCTGTATGCTGATATTGCATAGCGATAGAGAAGGATTACACTGAGATCCTATTTTCTATGAATGAAATTGCAGCAAGGGTCGCAATAGACCTTGTGTGTGCACCGAATCAACAGAGAAACCTCGGGGACCAAGCGTCCTGCCTTCTTTGCGAGTGAGGGCTTGGAGTAAACAAGAGCATGGAAGTCTAGCTGCTGGTCAGACTTGTAGATTGGCCAACGTTTGGTGGATATCTCCAAAGAAGGCACGAAGAATAAAACAAAATGTTTGAAATAATGGTCGCTTAGATTCAATGATTCCTAGCGTGTATCAAGTGAATTTTAACGCGATATAGGTAATTCTCTTGCTCATAATCTGGTTTTGGAAAGTAAGATTGATCACACAGTTTAGGAAGATTAATATATCCAGAGTGAACTACTATTCTTGATGCTTAGCCTGAGCGCCTTGAAATCTCTCTAAATCTCTCTCTGATTTTGATTTGTGCATGGTTGGTTCATCACAGAGTAAATAAACTCCGAGCCTCAAAAGAGTGGAATGAATCTCGCATAGCTTTGGTTACCAGCAATAACAAAGCTCCAATTCTCCTAACATTCTCGATCTGGTGACAGTGCCCCTCGCCAAATAAACTCATATATTGCCAAGGATATCCAGTCCAATAGGGAGATTATCCGTGAATGTGCACTAATTTGTTTAAATCAAGAAAAGATTATGATACGATAAAAGCATATATGTGGAGTGGCTATGATTATGCTTATCACTATGCTTATCACTGCAGTGACTTTCATTGCTGTACAACATATAAAAATTTCAACCACTTTGAATACAAGCTCGGTCGCACCGCAGAAAAGCTAGGATTTGATCAAGAGACGGTAGCAATGAGCAGGTCCGTCTCACCCCTCGCGAGGCAGTTCCACTGTCTGAGCTCCAGGGTGTAAACCCTGTACTGACTGTTTTAACCACTTCACCACTAATGGTTTAAGCTGTTCCGATGGAGGTTACAGCATGGCAACACAACGTGTCAAAACATTTGTGTGAAAAAGCTGCTACGAGATCGAACCAAACTTTCTTTTGGATGTTGACATGTTGACAGGCAAATCACGGCGTCAAACAAATGGCACGATGGTGCAGAAATGGAGTCAAACGAAGGTTGTCTTCCTTTGGTAGGAAGGTAGCTATGTAGGTAGGTAATAGTTGAGGTAGTCCATCAACTTAATCTCACTTCCCCAATGCATACACCATCGATTCATTCAGGGACATAGAAGTCTTAAATGTGTTAGCTGAGCTCTCTCGAGCACGCGTCCTTCTGTTTAAAGTCATGTCCCCATCGGCTTACTTTGTGTTGATATTGTCCCCGAGGCCTTCCATCCCGTGACATTCTTTCCTGCGCTTCCTCGCTGTCCTTGTGCGCGTCTTCAATCATTTACCAGCACGTCTCTTTGTAGAAGATAAACTTCAATGCTCTCAACGATTTCAAGATCCACTTTCGGCCTGTTCTCCAAAACTAAAGGCAAAATCCACAGGTATTTTATATTATCTGTTGGAAAAGAAGATGATGAAGAACTCTTTTTTCCCACTGACTCTGTGCCGCAGAGATTCCTCTTCTCATGTTGTGGGAACTCGATGGTTCTGCCTCAATGAAGCGACCTAACTCGATAATTACACATTCTCAGAAACGTCTTGCAGAAACGTGCACCGCTGGTATCTTCAAACTATACTTTTGCAACTCTCAATCATGAAAGACATCAGGTTTTCCTTGGCCTTTACAATTTGTTAATTTTTAATTTTCTAAAGGTCGCAATTACTGGGGACAGCGCAGTGGTAGGAGTGGCTAGAAAAGACCATACGTCTTACCAGGTTCGTTCTCTGCTCTTTTGGAGTTTCTCGCCCAGCAGCTCAGGAAAAGGTTCCGAAGAAAGCAAGTAAGCACCGACGACCGAGACACCAAAGTGGGTACTATTTCTCGCTGCCACGTACAAGTTGTCTTAGCTTTCCCAAGTTTCGATGATCTGCTGGTAAGCCAATGGGTTTATTGTCCTCGTTTCTTTTTTTAATTAAATCAATTAATTTAAAAAAAAAAAAACTGCTATCTAGTTTAATAATTATTTTTTAAAATTAAGAATTGCATTGTTTGTTCTCCGAGTTTTTGCGAAACTCAAGAAAATGCCACTCCTAATATTATAGTTTTTCATAGTTAGGCATTATAGGGCAAATTCAAAAAGTGCCTCAAAAACACAACAATAAAATCCGCAGAAAGAATTGGAATTCAAAATTCGAAACTCAAATATCAACAAAGGCAAATCGGAACGTGGAGCCAATTGAGAGCTTTTCACTCAGCAAGCAGGCTGCGTGGCCCACCTCTCACCTTGGCCTCGCCTCGCCTCGCCTTACCTGGCTCGAGTGGAGGCACGCCGCCTCGCGTGCAGACCTGGAAGCTGGTGGGTAGAAGTAACCGAGAGACGGTCCATCCATTATCCGTCTGGACGTTTCGTCGAGCACAACATCCTGTTTCTTTCCACCCTTTGCGCTTCTTCTGCACCTTCTCCACTACTCGCCGCTCTCGTCGATTGGGCCCCGGCAAAGCCAGGCGTCCTCTCACTCGCTCGACAGAAAGTAGGCGGGCAAGCATCAAGCTGCCACGCCACGCTGGAAATTTGGGAGATACGAGGTCTTGAAAACACAGCGTCATCATCTCCTTTGAAGTTCCTATCATCTTGAAGTACGTCACTTCAAGGACATTCGAATTTGTTGACCGTAGCGACTACATAAACCAAGCTCGCTGTTGAAAGGCACGTCGCAGGCTGCCGCTTTCGAGATACAGGAGTGACCAGAAGCACTTGCCACCGGCCTTGACAGGAAAAGCAAAAGCGAGAGTCCTGAGATTGTGCCACTTTCCTTCGAGTTGCCCATCTACCTACCTCCTAAGCTGTACTACGAACGAGCAACTATCTACCGACTACGTGCTGCTGTTACTCTTGTTGAAAAAGAACTTGTGCCTTAGGAACTGGTAGGAGCAGCGCATAGGCGTCGCTTCGAACCCGGACTGGATTGAATTGACACATCAATTGACTGAGTAGGTGTTTGCTGCTTGCAAACTCGGAAAGGAGTTGCCTCGGATTCCTGCCAAGCGCTGCGGGAGACGACGAGGAGGAGGACAACAGTCATGGGCGTGCTGAAGATGAGGTCGTCGCTGCAGCGCAATAGCACAAAGCAAAGCGGCGGCGAAGACGGGTTTGCGACAAGCAACACTGCAATGGATCTGGCCGTGGGCAACCAGAGAAAAACCAGCGGCTTCTCATCAACTCCGTTCGACGGACCGGTCCATTCGGACGAGTTTCAAGGCACGCAATCCCTTGGGGAATTTCTGCACGATGAGGAATCCAAGGAAAGTCCGGGACCGCAGCAAACTGCTAGTGAATTGGAGCAGTGGCTTGAATATGTGACTCACGACACTGGGTCCACTTTGTCAATTGCAAAGGAGGTGGAAAAGAAGAAGAAATTCTTCATTAAGACCGAAAAGTATTACATGATCCGAGTATACAAAGAGGCCGCCAACATGCAATATCTCGGCGGTGAAAACCCCCAACCCCCTAATAATGGGATGCATATTGACACAAAGCGCAAGTTCAAAGAGTTCAAAGTCTTTCAGAATGCCCTCAGGGACCGCTTTACAGGTGCCATGGTACCGAGCTTACCCAAAAGTGCTCTCGCGGATGAAAAGATGGTTGAAGTGCTTGACCATTTCATGCGCGAAGTTGCACGAAACCCAGTCTTCAAACGGGATGCTGTATTTGAGACATTCTGCTCACCGCAGATCGCCAAATTCAATTCTGATTCTACCCGTCACTTGCCCTTCGAATGCGAAGGCCTCAACCAATGGAAGGAGATGCTCATGCGAGTTCCACTGCCGCCCAATGTTCATGATTTTCTTAAAGAGGCAGCTAAGGAAATCTCAACAGTCCATTCCGTATACACCAGTATGCGCGAAGCTCTCCTCAAGATGCAAACAACGATTCAACGTCAGGCGAGAGATCAACGAGAAATGGCTAAAACATGGGAAAAATGGAACTCTAAAGAAGCTGGCTTTAACCACCTATTTGGTCGTGCATCAGACCCAACCAGGTCTTGGGGCTTTGATGACGCCATCATTAATATGCCAGGTGTACTCCATTCTATGCACGAATTAGCCGAAGGTCGTGCCCACTCCCTGGAGCAAGAGGCTACAGAGAGTCTTAATGTCATTCAAACAAAGCTATCCTTTGAAATCCAAATATTAGAAGAACTCGAGGTTCTGGTTGCAGAGGTCAAAGCATCAATGCATAAACACCGAATTTCAATGCGGGAATTCGGAAATCTGAGGACCAAACTGCAAGCATCAGAACAGCAGTTAATTGCGAGTCAACCTTTCCTAGATGGTGATGATGATGATGGTTTCGCTGAAAGTCATACTGGCAACCCGTCATCCCCTGGCTCGGCTGTTCCAAATAAAAAACAAGCCCGCCTTCAAGTTAAGGCTGAGCATCTCCAGGAAACGATTCGTGCTCGTCAGGGTGACGTCAAAAAGCTTGTTCGTGGACTCCGCTACGAAATGGATCGGTACCGGTTTGAGCGGACTGTGCGGATGGCGGACATGAGCCGTACCCTCGGTCAGATTCAAAACAATCATTTACAAGACGTAGTTCGGATGTGCAGCAATTCTCTGTCAACGCTTCCGCCGAAGCAAGTCCAGGTCGCACCTCTAGCTTGCATTCTAGACTACGCTGAGCGAGAAAAACTCGCTAGACAAGCGGCACGTGCTGCAGCAGCAAGCATTGCTGCTGGTAGCCCTGGCATGAGTCCACCATTTGAGTCTGGGGACTCACGCAGAAGCCTTCGTGTCCTCTTTAACTTCACGGCCGAAGAAGATGGCGAAATCAGTCTCCGCGAAGGTGATATTGTCGAGGCCGTACGGCCTATCGCTGACGATAATGGTTGGTGTGAAGTCAGAACGCACGATGGCAGAGTTGGCTTAGCACCGGTATCGTATCTGGAGCCCGAAATTGATGATACTGCACCTACGCTTGACCCGGTTCCTCCACGCATTGATGAAAATGAGGCTCTTTCTCCGGGTCTTGACACTGGCTTTGCAAGCCCAGTAGCTTCTCCAGTAGCTTCCCCACTTTCTTCAACAGGTGCAGTATTTTCTTTCCCGCCTTCTCCACAATCTAATTCTGGTTATGATCATCACGAAGGAAACGGAGCCACCGGTGCATCTGCTTCTGATGAGGCTGTGCCCGCCAAACACTTTGATTTTGAGTCCAAGGACCCTGATACAATTATCCAGGAAGCAGACAAATTGGCACTGAGAGATGCCACTGCTCCGCCGCCAGCGCCTGTGTCATCTAACATGACACAGACCTATGAGGAGCCAAAAGCGCAACCCAATGACCTTCTTCAAGCGATCCAGCAGTCCTCGAGATCAGGAATGATGTAGAAATGCTAGTCTGCTTTATTATATCTATCTTTGAATATAGTAGAGCCTTTGATCGATTAGTTTATCTATATGTGAGCTTTGATTTTCCCTGAATATGGAGGAAGGAAGCTTGAACTACTGAGGAATTACCATTGCCTTCAAACGTACTTAAACTTGGCAACTCTAGGTGCTATAATTCTATTGTAACTGTCGAAGATTTCAACCATTGTAGATATCTCAGCAAACGCACTCCCATACGCAAATTCCACTTTGTAAAAGCAATCTAGGCGTATACGCCTTGACACGAAAGGAGCCATTGCAACGCACGTGGTCATGGATCAGCAAGGCACCGACAATTCTAACAAAGCTTTTGCTTAACAGGAGACTTTAGCAAGGCTCTGATCTACAGATATACTCGAACGTATATTTCATAATCATTTCGAGACGCAACTTTTTCAAACTAGCTTGACCATTCCTTATCTTCATTTTCTATTTTTTTTTTTTCACGATACCATGGCTCTATAAAAACCCAAAAACTTCTGTGCAAAGTTGCATAATCTCTTCTCCTATTAAGGGCTTCAATATGATTTTATATGTGAATTTCATATCTTGATCACAAACAGGAAATTTTGTTGAAGGAAGAGATATTCCAAGCTATCGTTCTTATACGTTTTGGAGATGGGTGACATCGCGCAAAATTTAACTAGCTGGTGACTCTTAAATTACACCAGCTAATTCATTGTTAAATCTATAAAGGGGGGTTATTTACTTTAAGTCAGCCTCCGCTGATGGGAGGGATGAGAGCTACTTCGTCTCCGTCCTCAAGAACTTGTGAGGCATCCGCATAATCTTCGTTGATGGCCCAAGCACAGCTTTCTGTCAGTTCACTTAGCCCCTCATATTTACGGAGCAACTGTGCTTCAAGGTCCTTGGCAGTCGCGCCTGAGCTGAGGTCCCATGTTTCCAAAGCCCGTCCGCAAATCTCCCGTGCCCGAGCAAAATATAGCACCTTGACTCGAATACTTTTCTTGCCGCCAGAACTTTGTCCAGCGCTATCGCCAACTGTATCTGGGTCAGCCATGATGCTCAATGATTGGAGTCTGGAGTTTGCATGGCGTGCTGCGTGCGGGCAAGAAATCCTTGAACATGATTTCTTTTTAAATTTTAACTCTCTTAGTGTAGTTTCATTCTAACCTGGAGTAAGGTACTATGGAGGAAAGCCTTCTAGTGTGCACTCGACTGTGACTTAGGAAGTATTGTACAAGCTATTGTTTTTTTGACATCGATTTTGCTTCGCCATCTATTAACAGACTAAAAGTGGATTGCGAAACGTGGGTACAACTTTGATGCGTTTATCAAGGTATTTCTTCTTTGCCTTTTTGATTAAAAAAGAAGAGAAGAGAACAAAATTTGGATTCATACATTGAACGAATTATGATATGATATATAAGCAGCGTGTAGAGTTATGTATTACGAGGCTACGCACTCTCGAGACGGCAGTCTTGGACAACAAGCTTACGAAGGAGGTCATTTAATTGTGCATGCTCATCAGTTTGCATGGAATTAAGGAGAACTTTAGCCTCTTCAAACCTATTCTGCAATAGCAAGGTTTGGGCCAATGCTGGGTCCTGAGAACTGTCAATTGCCATCTTCTGATGGAGGGCCTCCGACGCTCGGGCGAGGTCTCCAAGCTCTAGAAACTGGGTACCAAGGTCCCCTAAAAGGTTTGTATCTCGAAGTTCTTTGGTGTACTTGAAAGAAATTTGTCCAAGCTCAAGCATGCCTGATCGAAGACACGCAAGCGAAAGAAGTCCCCAAATACGAGGCGAAGACTGATCCATCAAATTCGCCTCGGCAAGAGCATCGATGGCATCGGTGTAAGCCTCACCTAGCATGCACGCCTCCCCTGCTCCCATCCAACCTAATGGCGAAGGCCATCTTGAGCACGCATAAAGAAAAACACGTTTCGCAGCCCCTGCTGCTTTCTCCTCCAAATAGATTTTACCAAGCTCTAGCACAGACCTTTGCACTAAAGCATCATCGATTGTTATGTGCCAAAACAGAATATTCTCGGCTAAAGGAAACTTCTCAGGAGAAGTCAACCGCCCGAAGGCTTGCTCGAGCGCGAGACGGTGCAGTTCTCTCGATGAAGAACTACCTGGATGCAATTCGTTCTTGCTGGTCATAACTTGTGCGAGAAGCATAAAACCTGTCGGAGAAAAGTCGCAGATTTCTAATGCATCTTCTAGCTTCTCTTCATTTGACTCAAGCCAACCTTCAAGAATTTTGTTTGTAAAGCGAATAGCTGATATGTCCTCATTCGAAAGTCGCGCCTTAGCTAGGGTAAATACATGAGTACGTGCCTTAAGAAGCTGGGCTGCCATACGAGAAAGATTCCAACTTAGACAGCGTGCGCACGCATGGGTGTACAAAGCAAGGCACGTTTTGTCTTCATCTTCTGCAATTTGCCAATCTAGGCAAGCTCCCACGAAATTAGCTGGAGGTTGAGATGCAGCCAATCTTTCAGGAATTAATTTCAACAATCCGTGTGCTGTTGCAAAGAAATCCGCTCCAATAGCCTGCACAGATGGATCGCCGGCCAAGGCTTGAGCCAAAAACGTTTCTGCTTGAGCTGCGCTGCCGCTTTCAAGCAGCAGAGCACCGTACGCAATTAGACTAGGAGTATGCTGATCATCCAGGGCCAATGCGCTTTGTAGACATTCGGCGGCAGCTGCGCGATAAGATTGGCCCCTTCGAAGACAAAACGTAGCATACTGAAACCAAACAAGCGGATCGACAGGAAGGTCTTGCTCATTATCCATGAGAGAAGTTTTTTCAGCATCTCCAACACGCTCTTGATACAGCTCTTCCGCTTCCTCATATAAGCCTTGAGCTTCAAAATCTTTAGCACGGGTCAGGAGATTCGCAAGGCGGTGCTGAAGCTCGGATGCGCGACGCGCTGGAGTAGGTTTGTCCTTCAAAGTATTTTGACCTCGTTTGGCGGCTTCAATCTTATCATTGAAGGTTTGATTCAACAATGCAAGGCCCTTCTCGTACACAGCACTATATAAAGCATCTCCTTGTAGTCCTGCAAATTCACCATCACGTTCAGTTGTCACAAATTTGCTTAGTGCCTCCTTCAGTGAGTTTCTCATTACCTGGTAGTGACCATTGATATTTAGACTGTGCAAAAGCTGTACGCGATCTTGTTCCTCAGTAGATGCAGATGCGTATACATTTGTCACACGATCAATGATATTCTCCGCAGCTTCATCGATCATCTCGATGGCGCTTGGTGCCCGCATGCGACGCGGTGGTCGGCCCTGAATGAGGTCTCGCACACGAGGTAAGACAGGTCTTGGTTCTGGCGGACTTGCAACCAACGGACGACCCAAACACATATCCATTGTCATAAGACAAACAAATGGAGGTTCCTGTTCAGAAGCTTGGGTTTTAATGGTTTCATGTGAGTTGTCTATGTGATTTGCTTCATCACTTTGCGGTGTCGGCATACGAGGAATTGAAAGCTGACTTTGTAGACTTGATTTGGTCACATTTTGTACGAGTAAGCCACTCACGTCAGCGTCGGACCTTCCACGGAGAGTCAATGTTGCATCTGCAGATGGCTCACTTTCCACAACAAAATCAAATTTAAGCTCGTGACTTTCCATAAGAGATTCCAAAACTGAACTTGGAACAAATACGGAAGGCCCAAACATCGCACCTGCTGAGATTGTCCAGATTGACTCTGGTTCACCTTCCTTGATTTCAGTTTCTTCCCCACTCTTCACTGGAACAGCTGCCTCCATGCTTTCCTTTCTCCTGGTCATTGGAGTTGGTGCTATTATTTGCAGTAGTCTTAGGATCTTCTGGGACTTGCGAAACCTGACCGTGCAGGATTGTAATAGTGTCAAGATCTACTTTCGCCTTTACCGGATTTTCTGACGAAGAAAACAAAGTTTTCCATTCATCGGGTACATTGTGCAATTTCAAATTCTCGCATGAAAAGAGGGCACCGTTTGCCCAAAAATCTTTAAGAGGTTCGCTGGCCTCAATCTCGATGCCAAGTAACAAAGATGTAAGTTGTTCTGGTGAGCTTTGGCTTTCTTCTCCAAGCTGGCAAAGTCTTAAATCGAGTCTTAAAGAGTTCATGGCATCCGCAATAAGTGGAGCAAGGTCAACTGATGACTTTCCCACAAGTTTATCTTCATCTGCGTTGCCGTATTCTCCGAGGAAAGCCTCAACTACAACTTTGTAGCGGTCCCCATCTTGGGATTCTTGTAGCAGTAAATTTGTAAATTTTGGGCAAACTGGTACACCCATGATTTCACCTTGAAACCCAAACTCACCACTAGTACATTCGATAATCTCTGTGCATCCTGCAGATTGAACTTTGCTCTTTATGTTCTCGAATCCTTCCTCCTCTGGAAGTTCAATAGCTGCCAGTCGCCATCTGAACCATATACCTTGTTCATCATTTTCTGGAGAAACCACGACTTTGGGGAATCGGATTCGCAGATCGCCACGGGGAACTTGTAAATTGTATTCTTTCTCCGCGTCGCTTAAATTTCCTAAGTTGTGCTCTGCTGCCTTTAGTTTAGCTTTTCCTTTGCCACTGCTGTCCTTTTTGGCAGGCGCCATCTTAATTTAGAAGTGATCTGCTTGAAGGTTGGAACAAGCCAAGGTGGACTCAACGATAGTCCTGCTGATCGACACCCTCTCGTGGCGCAAGGACTATGTATCCGGCAACTTGATATTGGTGGGCTGCATAGTCTATAGGTAAGCTTGCCCGGTTACATACACGAGTCCCGAGAGGAGAGGACTTAAATACGACCGTTGAGTAAACGGTCTAATTAGTTTCAAAAACAAAAATAAACCACTTACCACTCTACCTGCAAGTACCTATGAAGGTACCTACTATTCGTTGATATGCATATACTAAGAGTAGCGTCTTTCTCTACCTCTAGAGTACCTGCGTGTGATGCATGCAAATGTACGAGGTATCTAAATAGCAAATGGAATTTTGTGTAAACAATTGTTGCTTGTTTAATGTGACTGGGCCAAGATGAGATTCCTGTTTATCTTGATGTTTGGGGAGCAGTGAATAAAAGATACAATCATTGACAAGAGAGGCAGAATACCTTTCCTTCTCTTAGCTCGCAAGACATGCCAAATTTGCCAGTGATTCAAGACAAGCAAAGACAATTTTTGTTTCTGCTTCAACGAGAATACCGCACACAGTATTTAAATGTGAATGAGCGAACTATATAACTTATTGGATAGCGCATAGGGATTCGCATAAATTGATCTTGCAGCTCTGCAAACATTTATGCCAGTACAATAATATATCTGACAATACAGAAGGTAATAAAGAGCAGATATCATTTTGGAGAGTTCGCGAATTTGCCACCTTGCTTAGCACGAAGCTAAGTAGAAAGCGCAAAGTTGTTACAACTTCTCTAGCTAGAGTTATTAGAGTTAAGCGTTATGTTCTTTGTAACATAGACATAAAGTATAAATGCGAAACTGTTCTGTCTTATTAAGTTACTTGCATTAAGAGTTGAAAGCCTCGATGCTAAACATCCCTGAGGAATAATTTGCCATTATATCAAGCGCGAATTCGGATTTGCAAAACAATAATCCAGAAATGGTGTCCTCTCTGGGATGCATTCTAAGCGATGGTGTCGATTGTTTATACCTCTAGGCGTCATTGGGATCTCCAGATATTAAATCTTGTCGATCTTGTTCACCCCGAGGTTGTTGATCTCGGGAAAGCAGTGTTTCTCCTGCAGGTACAGGTACAGACAAAAGTGAATGGAAATCATAGGATGCGCTTTCGGATAGACTTTCATGCCCCAAAGCTGCCAACCAATGTACAATTCCAGCTTCAAAACACACAAAAACCAAAACACAAAGCACACCTTGTGTCAGAGCAACAAAAGAATCGATTCCGTCTGGACGTATGGCAGATGTGATAGCTGCAACAACCACTGGAGATGGTGTAATAAGCCCAAGGCCGATCCACCAAATATACTTGATTTTGCGAACTTGTGGAGGATCACTTGGGGCTGGTTGCCTTCCGTACCAGTGCAAAAGCCGAAGCGAATACATTGAACCGAGAGTGAGCCCAAGAGATCCCATGAACATCCAGTACCAAGGAAGGCGCAAAAGTGAAAACTCTGGTTGAAGGATGACCTTCAGGATAAGTTTAACTGCTACTCCCATTGAGACAAGTGAAATGCCAAGAGCCCAATGCGCCCAAGACATTGCAACACCAGAGTACTTTGAACGGCGAAGTGCGTTTAAATGTCGAGGTGGAACGATCGCAAAATAGATTAAAGCAATCGCAAAGGTTATGAAAAGAGACATGGTCATCGCAATGTAGTAATAAGTACGACAGTGGTAAACCTTTCGATATGAAGTAACAGAAGAGACTACACTTTCGCTCAACATCGAAATTGCAAAGCTTCCCAAACGTTCTTGCATATGGTCAATATGAATTGGGACTGCTTGCCTGGAAAGTACTGCGCAGCTCGTTTGAAGCAAAGGATATGCGAGCTCCCACACACTAATCGCAACAAGAAGGGCCTGCATATACCCTGTTGTAAGGCCAAGAAGAAATCCTACTGTGAGAATAACAATACCAGGAGTTACATGAAGCATTTCTGCATATGCTTGGCGCCTTCCCCGGGGAAGCACCACAGAAATGGAGAACATCATAGCGAAAAGTGCAATACGTTGGATGATGACACCTGTACCAAACCCAAATCGCGACTCTACAGTGCCTGCATTTACCACCATACCAGCAGTACCCCAAATATGAACGAATAGAATCGCAGAGTGCATCAAGGATGTATCAATAAACCTTGTCGTATACAGCAGGTATTGAAACCAGCCCGAGTAGAATAGAGTGTACTGTGAAATAAAATCTGTCACTGCTTGGGCGAGTGCGTGCTCTCCATAAGGCTCTTCATAAAGTGCTTCTGTAAACCCTTCAGCAATATTCGTCATCGCAGCCACAAAGACCAAATCAAAAAAATACTCCCACCATTCTGATGATCGACTCTCATATTCCCGATCCCATTCGGCTGCCACAGTAGGTCGGGTGCATATGCGCCACTGTTCTGCTGACGATGGCATTTCCTTCGTCTGTGCTTTTTAGTCGAGCAATTCACTTATGTGCCCTTCGGTTGACCTTTCAATATACGGGCCCCGTTTTGTTCGGGAACTGGTTTTCCTTAGCACGACTCTCGTTCATTTAAGTGCGTTGCATAAGCTCTCTATTATTCTCGTGTGGTACGGTATCAAGGATAGTCTGGGTGGATGGTTCACACTTGTTATGCTCTGGAACTAGTCAGGGCAGAGCCTCGATATGAAGTCATCTCGTCTCAATAATGGATCAGAATATGTCCTGCGATAAAGAATCATTTCTGGTCAACGCGAGAGGAATGCGGCGGTTTCAACGTGTGACTCATATACTCATCTGCAATACGTCGCCTTTTGTTAGTACCTAGATTATTGGTTTTTGTGCTTCATTGTATCAGGTTGGGTTTAACTTGTAAACAAAACGAGCGAGTGTGAATAAATTCAATTCTGACAGCCATTGTCGTTGTTCCTTTGCATCGCTTCAATCGCAAACGAGCACATGCTTATTCTTTCAAGCAATGAAACTTCAAGTGTTAGAGCCATACTAGAATTGCTTCTGCAGATCCGCTGGGTCACCAAGTTGCGTTTCCTGTTGACGTTTCGACGCCGGAGAGTCTTCTCACGAAAGTTGCACGCTGAGACTCACGACCTGACCTGAGCACCACCGGCTGCCTACTGCATCACGCTCAGGTCTCGTGGTTTATTTCTCAGAGAATAAGCGCGTTCGACAAATACAAAGAATAGAAGTCTGTATGAAAGAATGCAATTCTCAAGCGAAAGTAGTATCAAGTAACTAGCTAGGTATAGTTTGAATCATACAAAGCAAGTTTTGACTTCCACATATCGTTGCAATGAGTGCTATAGATAATAGTAGGTACTAGGTAGTTAGTAGCCTAATATGGCAAGGTCAACTTTGACAAGTAAGTAATTTGTGTTCCTTCGTTGTTAAAGTTTCTTAGATGACGATTCTGTTGGGAAAAAGGAGAAGCGCGTTGAAGAATGTGCTGTGACAGCTCTGCTACCAGGAACCAATGATAAGACCTTGAGAGTGTCCGCAATAGTCGTTTAGACACTTAGGTAGATGGTGTTCATCGCAGCTAAAGAATTTGCAGACTGTGAAATAATTACAGTCATCAACCACCTACAGGACTAGTGTTTGATAAAAGTGGTGAGGCTTCATTTAACGGAGCATCAATGAACGACCCAAAACCTTGAGCATCTAGCCAGTGAAGCATGGTCGACTCAAAAACCACTGCACCGAAAATGCACCCTACAGCCTGCCAAAGAGCCCCAAAAGGTTCTACACCTTGTGGGTGGCGCCCTATCGTGATACTCGCAACAATCCATGGAAGAGGTGTGGAAATAACGAGACCAAACCACCATATATATTTGGCACGGCGGATGTAGATAGGGTCACTGGGCGCTGGCTGTCGGCCCCACCAATGCAACAATCGCATGGCTAACATGGAGCCTATGGCTATGCCGAGAGAAATAAAAAGTATTAAATAACATGGTGCATCAAGTAAGATATCCTCATCCCTTTCCAAAATAACTGCTATATACAGTTTGATCCCAACGCCCAATGCCGTTAATGAAAGAAACAAAACCCAGTGCGCAACAACCAAGGAAACTCCTGTGATCGTAGACCGCCGAAAAGCACTGAACTCTTTCGGCGGCACAACAGCAAAGTACATTACAGCCACTGCAAATGTAATTGTCAAAGTGAGAGCCATTCCAGAATAATATGCCGAGGGTTTGTGTGATACTTTGTGGTATGACATTACAGATGACATAACGCTTTCACCGAGAATGACCATCAGCATGCATCCTAACCGCTCTTGAATGTGATCCTTATTGATAGGCACCCCTGATCTGGTTGAAAGGTGTCCCAAGTGCTCCATAAGTGGGAAAATAACCTCATATGTTGCAGAGATGCCCAATAAAACTTGAAATACTACATCAGATGCATTAAAGCAAAGTGCAAAACTTAAGATTATAATTGTTGGGAGCATATGGCCAGCATCAACGAGGGCTTGATGCCTTCCTCGGGGCAAGAGCATATAGACGACCAACGTCATCACCATGAGTGCCAACCGCTGAAAGATCACTCCTATTGCAAACCCACGGTACGCTTCGCTTGTGCCCGCGTTGACCACCATTCCCGAGGTTCCTAGGAAGAAGCCAAACAACAACAAGCTATGCAAAAATGAGGTGTCCAAGAATCTTGTTGTGTGTAGCGTGTACTCTAGCCAACCGGTGAAGAAGAGCGAGAATTCCATGATGAAATCGAACACAGAAATGCCAACGCGGACCTCCGCCCCTGGCGTGCCTTCGAGGGTCTCTTTGAGTCCATCGGCAACGTTTGCCACTGCTGCCACGATCACAAGGTCTAAAAAGAGCTCCCACCACTGTGCACTGCGCTCTTCATGTTCCTCATCCCACTCAGCTGCCACCGTTGGGCGGCTCCAAAGTCTTCGTAGCTCTGCCATGGACGATGGGCACTCTTTACTTCGTTATACTATCTACACAAGAGCACACCCGGAAATAAACAATGCCTGCTGCGGCTTTGAAAGACCAAGTAAACTATCTGTATAAGATCCTGTAGACGGATTACAACGGAGTTAGGATAACGCTCAGCAACGAGAAAACCAAGCTCCACAAACCACCGACAGAGAGTCGAGCGATTGCACTATTTTAACTTTGGGTTCGGAATTTTTGAGGGGAGTATGCAGGCAGCTCTAGAGAAGAATAGTAGGTACCTATTAGGTCTTTCGTGGATTCTCAATCACAACTAATCATCGTGTCTGAAGTACCTATGACCTAAAGCTGATTCTGTGTGAGCCGCAGTTGCAATGCCATGGTATGATCTCCCGGCCAAACGCAGAATAATGAATGCTTCGTTGGACCAGGTTGCTTCGACTCAGAATTGTCTTGCTTAGGTCTCGTTGGACACCAGATAGCTCTAGAATACTACTATTCAGTTCTGATCTTGATTTTCTTTCAATCTCTGGACTTACAATCCTATTCGCCTATTCGATGGATAGGAAGTACCAGTAGTGGGCTCTGCTTATTTCGCTTTTGGGGTACGAAAATGGGTAGGTAGTAAAATTATACACCTAAGGTGAAACCTTCGAATTCGTCCAGGTTGTTGTTTACAATTGCTGGAAAGCGCAAGAGAACATGGACACCGACTTGCTTTTTGATGGTGGGAAGAGTAAGGGACATTGGTCTTGGCCAAAAAGTTTGGGCACAATTGAATAATTGACGGTGAGCAAAATGATAATGATAGTTTGACCTCCGCGGAATATATATATTTTATTAAAAATAAAATCTAGCTCAAGTAGAAACAAAGCTATGTATGAAGTCGCTGCCCCAACACGTTCGTGCACATCTAACTTGTATAAAAACCTCGCGTTCTAACCAACGACAGCTTTGCTCTGCTCCTGCGATCCATAGATTTCTTGTTATCTCACTCAATTGTAGATGGGTAGGTAAGTACTCTAAACTGAAACGACCTGCGACACAAGTAATCAGTTTTGGGTAAGTAACCATGCTCTTTAAAAAAGTCCTCATAAAAGCCGCTAGCATAGTGACATTTACCTAAATTGTCACAAACTCGCGCATTACATTCTTTGTTGAGTTTTACAAAATAAATTGTTTCTTTTCACAAGTCGCACTTTTGAAAGCCGAAGTTCAATCCTCGATTCACCAATCGATTGTCAAAGCTCCAGCGAGCGATCGCTCCAGATTAGCACTGACACAACAGGTTTGCATGGCAGCAGGGCCCCAAGCTGGCTGGCTGGCTGACCTGACGTGAGTCGTCTAACGCCGCTGCCGCTACCTCGCGTGACTTTTGCATCGGAGTGGGCCCGTGCTGGCCTTGAAGTAATAGTAGGGAGATAGATTGTATTCCTTAAAACCTGAAAGCTAGCGATATTGTCTTTGCAAAGACACGGATAACACCTCGCTGGTGGCAACGCCAACGTCGGGGAGGTCACATAGCAAAGGTAACATATCTAAGTTCTCAGATTGAGGTTCTTCAAAGGTTGATTGCTAACCTCGCAACGCCGTGTGGAAAAGCGAGATCTGAATCAAAGTCCTGAACAAGGTGCAGCTGCACTTGCAATATTCGAATTCGAGTTTTACAGAAAAGAAAAGATAGTGTTGATAGAGTTTAGAGACTACAGACTGGAGCATGGGCGCTAGTGAAAGCCTTTTAAGCTCAGAACAAGCGGCTGAAGAATTCGAACAGGCATGTTCCAATGGAGATGTCAGCCGTGTGCGAATTTTGCTTGATTCTAAAAGGCCTGGGTGTGACAGACGTAGAGCACTCACTTCGCGTGGCGCATTTACGGGATTTATTCGAGCGTGTCTGAAGGGACAGCGTGAGGTGGTAGAAGTTCTTCTAGAGAGATCCAGGCTTGAGTATACTAGAAATCTTCAGTCTGGAGGGTATCATGGACCATCGCCTCATCTGGTCACAAAATCAAACACCAATGCTTGCAGTGAAGCATCTACTACAAGTAGTACGGAAGGTAGTCATGCATTTTTAGAAGAGTCTGAAGATGCTCTCAGTGGAGATGAAGAGACCTCTCGAAAAAGACCTCTATTGCAAAAGAAAGATGTCGTTTTTCAGTCTTTACAGAGCTCTTTGTCATTTCGTGATAAAGGTGCCTGGCTTGACCCAAGCATTTCAGACAATGAATTATTGAGGCGGTCATGCGCAGCAAAACAAAATGAAATTGTGGCACTCTTGCTTGATGATGATCGCGTCGACCCCACTGCGGCATCTCAATTCCCTGTGCGAATCGCGTGCAGGTCCGGAAACCTTGAGTTACTACGTCTGCTTTTATCCTACACTGAAGTTGACCCTACTGCACTTCAAGATGATGCGTTCAGAACTGCTGCTGCTTATGGTCACTGGCAAATCTGCCAAGAACTTCTTCAGTGGCATCGCCCAGAAGAACTTCGGGCACCAAACCTTCCCGATAGAGTGGATCCAACTACCCACCATAACTACGCAATCCGTATCGCCGCCATGCGAGGTCAGTGGCAAACGTGCAAGTTTCTCCTTGGTGTGGACGGCGTCGACCCGGCCGTCGAGGACAATCTGCCTCTTCGTCTCGCCTGTCAAAATGGGCATGCGCATATTGTGCAAGGACTCTTAAATGACCCTCGCGTAACCCCAAATGACGATGCACTTCGAAGAGCTGCCCAGGGTGGTCACTCAGAATGTGTACGACTTCTTTTACAGGATCCGCGTATTGACCCAACGAAAGGTCGCTACTGGGCTTTACGTGCTGCGTACAGCCGGAACCATGTCGAAACTGTCATTTGTTTTCTCAATGACGAACGCGTTAATCCGGAACCAGAATTGCTGAATCGAATGCTTCGATATGCTAGCGAAATGGGAGAAACGTGGCTCGTCTGTTTGCTCTTTGAGCACCCTCGACATCGAGCCAAGATTGACTTGCACGTGGACTATGATGCACCTTTGCGACGCGCAGTTCGCAACGAACAGATCGAAATGGTTAGATTACTGCTTCGAAAAGGCGCAGACGCATCTGCACAGCAACAGTACGCAATTTACAAAGCAAGTGAGCGTGGGAACCTTGAAATGGTGGAGCTTCTCTTGTTCCACCCACACGTTGATCCTGCGTTCTGGGACAACCGGGCACTAAGGGCAGCGGCTGATGACCAGACCTTTGAGGCTATTTTGCGAAGCAAGAGAGTTCAAGTCTCTCTTGGCCCTAATCTTGATGAGTTGGATCCCCGCATTGCCCTTGCGTACGAATCTCTGCAGTCAAAAGCTGTCCAGCAATGCCGAAGATGCCTTGGAATCATAAAAGCAAGCAAATCAGACCAGCATCCTTGGGGTTCTTTATCCAGTGATATGCTGATTCGCTGCCTAGCAATGGCGTTTGGCCATCAAATCACTACTTCTGCATGGTCGCATGGACATGCATTTACTACCGCTGACATTATTCTTAATCGGCTTGCAGAATCTCGCCCTTAGACTTTCTGCGCTCATACTAGCTTCCTTTTCGTTTAAGGCTTGTAAGCTCACGAGCAAGCAAAATCATTTGTTTGCTTGTGGATGACCCTCGTATTCTAAGCCTTTGCTTATGAATGGGGTACCATGGGACTCTGAAATACTGCGAAATCCTTGTCAACAGATAAGAATGTGCTTAGTTTGTACTACCTCATAAACGTATAATAGTGACCTTAATTTCCATATGCCTTCTCCTTTTCAAGTCCTCCCCTAACAAGAATCAAAACCCTGTTTTTCGCAAATAGATGAAACGTCCCAATACATGATACGGTTACGTGTAACCGCAGTAAAATGTGTTGTGCAAGTCTCCGGTGGTTAGGTTGTCAATTCTACAGTTGACAATCAAAGTCTAAAAAATACTTAGAGAGCAAGCTAACATTCACTCAACGATCAATCAATCAGCAGTTTGTAAACGTGCTGGTCAGCGATTGGGTCGTGCCGAGCAAGCTGGCGACCACCAACGGAGCCCCAAGATGTCGCAGGAAGGTGGAGCTCGTCGCCGTAGCGAAAATGACGACGATTCGGAGAATGAAGATGTACGTGGAAGACACTGAAGCAAGCGCACAAACCAATAAGCAACGACACCTGAGACCCCCCTTACGACTGCAATGCGACTGAGAATATTAGTGAATTAGGCCCTATCAGGAAAGACTCGACCACGAACTTAGTTGATTGTGCTCGTTCGTTTGTTTGTTTGACCGTTCGCGCGCTAACTTGTGTTTAAAATGAAGCACCATCCTTGTGCTGATACTTGTTAAAAACCAAACCTTTGACTTTGACTGACTTTGATTAACTTGCTATTTGTTCACATTGATTATCTGGGTTTGTTGTACCCTCACACTTTCTACACAATGCTTGATCATAAACCTGTTCACTTTCGTCTGATCAATGCCACATTCATACCTTTTATTTTACACAACAGCGTGAAGGCTTGGAAAGCCGAGAACTCGCGCGGCCTCGTAAGCGTTTAAGGCGAAACCGCGCTGCAAGTGATGATAGCGATGACAGCGATGGCAGCGTCGACAGTGATAAATCTGGCGTTGCAAATAATGCAGGCAGAGCTCGGCAACCTAGGGACCTCGGTGACGAAGTGTTTGATGCGGCCTATGATGCCGGAGCTGCGGTGCGTCGAACATTTGGCAATGATGAAGAAAATGGCGATGCAGCGCCACCGCGTCGAAATGCTGCTGCTGTCATGGATGACTCTGACGAAGAGGATGGTCTTGCCCCAGGATTAGAGGAGGAGGATGACGAAGGCGAGAACCTTGAAGATACGGAGGAAAAAGACTACCGTGCCATTGCAGAGCTCGATAGGTATGACACAACATTGCTTGATGAAAACGATTACGGTCGCATGAGTTTCGCTGCTCGGCAACGTGCAGAAGCAGAACTTGCAGAACGCGATCGCGAAGAAGAAGGACGCCAGGTTCGTCTTCCTGGAATGCTGCAGGATGACTCCGACTCCGAAGAAGACGAAGACGATGTTGCCCGACGCCGTGCGCGAGCTAGGCGCGAGGCTTATGAGTATGCTGCTGCAGATGGAGAAACAGGCCCTGGAGATTCTCAAGAAGAAGAGGTTGATACTGCCCCTGTCGACTTGCAGAACTTTCTTGTTCCACTTACTGAATTTGTTGAGAATGAAGCTGTGCAAAATGAGGTTAAGCGCCGATTCGAGGACTTTCTTCGTAACTTTTCAGAGACTGAAGATGGCAAACCTGTCTACGAAGAGCGAATTAGCGACATGTGCATGCGTAACACTCAGTCTTTATTGGTCTCGTATATGCACTTGAGTAAGTCTAAGCCGACTTTGGCAATTTGGTTGGCCGATCACCCCGCCGGTGTATTGCCATTGCTTAACGCAGTAGCAAACAAAGTGGTGTACGAACAATTTTCAAATTATGGCGAGATTCATGATGAAGTTTACGTGCGTATTGTTGATCTTCCACTCGCCGATGCTCTGCGCGATCTACGGACAATTCATCTTAATGCGCTCGTTCGCGTTTCTGGAATTGTAACACGCCGCAGCCAAGTAAAGCCCATGCTTAGCAAGGTGTTCTATCATTGTCCTACCTGCAATGCAAGCGTCGGCCCGGTTCATTTGGAGCCAGGTGACAAGCCACCCCAAATGACCTGCGCTGACTGTGATGGAGAACAGCCTCAGCGTCTCGAACTTGATGAGGAGGCTTCCATTTACCAGAATTATCAGCATATTCTCTTGCAGGAGTCTCCAGGCACAGTACCTCCTGGTCGCGTTCCGCGATACAAAACGGTGAACCTTTACGCTGACCTCGTTGACTCGGCGCGTCCTGGTGAGGAAATTGAGGTGACAGGTATTTACAAACATGAGGTCTCCAACAAATACTTAAACGCTCAGCAAGGTTTCCCTGTGTTTGCCACAGTGCTAGAAGCCAATCACATTCGTAAAACTGAAGATCTCGCTAGCTCAGTTCTCATTACAGATGAAGATCGTGCACGCTTCCATCGCATCTCAAAAGACCCCCAGGTAGTCGAGCGTATCATTCAATCTATTGCCCCATCAATCTATGGACACAAGGAAGTGAAAACAGCATTAGCACTAGCTATGTTTGGTGGCCGTGAGCTTAATGTGAAAAACAAACACCGTATTCGTGGAGATATCAATGTCCTACTTATGGGTGATCCTGGAACAGCTAAATCACAATGCTTAAAATACGTTGAGAAAACTGCTCCTCGTGCAGTTTACACAACAGGAAAAGGTGCTTCTGCAGTAGGTCTGACTGCAGCAGTGCAGAAGGACCCCATTTCTAAAGAATGGGTTCTTGAAGGCGGCGCACTCGTGTTGGCAGATCGTGGAGTTTGCCTTATTGATGAGTTTGATAAAATGAACGACCAAGACCGAACCTCGATTCATGAGGCCATGGAACAACAGAGTATCTCAATTTCCAAGGCTGGAATTGTGACGACTCTGCAAGCGCGTTGCTCTGTAGTTGCGGCTGCCAACCCAATCGGTGGCCGTTATGATCCGCAGAAAAGCTTTAGCGAACAAGTTGCCTTGACTGATCCCATCATTCAACGTTTTGATATTTTGTGTGTGCTTCAAGATCAGATTGACCCACTAGCTGACGAGCGCCTTGCAAAATTCGTTGTTGGCTCCCATGTCAAGTCACACCCCGAGGGTTGTCTTTCCCCAGAAGAGGCCCGCCAGCTCCAGCAGAGGCGTCTTGATATGGAGGACCAGTATGGCGCTGATCAGGGTGTTGAAGATCCATTGGCCGGTCGCAACATCAATACTTTTGCTAATTGGTGCGACAGCCTTACTAATGGATCTACCATCGATCAGGACCTCTTGCGGAAGTACATTCTTTATGCACGGACACTCAAGCCTCAACTTGAGCGAATTGATGTAAACAAGATCGAAAACCTCTACGCAGAGCTTCGTGCAGAATCAATGAATAGCGGTGGTATCCCCATTGCCGTGCGTCATATGGAGTCTATTCTACGAATTGCCGAGTCATTTGCCCGTATGCAGTTACGAGAGTATGTACGTGATGATGATCTAGACCGTGCCATCCAGGTCATGTTAGATAGTTTCATTGGTGCTCAGAAGTTCTCCGTTATGCGTCAACTCCGTCGCTCCTTCCAAAAATACATTACACAAAACAAAGATCACAACGAACTTCTCATATATCTGCTCGAAGAAATGTTCCGCACGCAGCAGCACTTTATGACACCTGAACAGATCTCGGCTCAAGTCCACGTCAGTGAATTTGAGCGTAGAGCCCGAGAGTTAGGTATCCATGATCTCACGCACTTTTATAAGTGTGATGAGTTTGCGCAACGTGAGTTCCAGCTACGTTCTGTAGAGAATCCAGCTCGTCCAGATAGGCAAACTCGAGTTATTGTCAAAGACCTCATCCATACTTAATTAAAACCCTTAATGACCCCGTTAAAATATATAGCCAGGATTTTTAAATACACATGTAATTGATACTTCTTTAAAAGGTAAGGTGAATACCATGTTATGGTATAATTTTGCTTGTGAGAAAAGATTAAGCAACATGCAAAATGGAGTTTGTAATTAAAATCTCACTTATTATATATATATATATATATTCACACAATGAAAGTATTCCAACAGATGTAGCTGTTGAACTGTTAATTTGCTTTGTATTTTTCCTATCTCAACGTCAGAAGTTTTCACTCACTCGATAAAATTGAGCAAAATTGTTGCAGAACTTTCTCTTGGCACTCCAGATCCAGCACTGACTAAATCACGAACAGTGAGTATGACTGTTGCCGAAAAGGGAGCTGTGCTGGTCACATGTCGATCAATCTTGTAGTGCATTTCACTCAAAACCTGATTCAGCAGGCTCTTGTTGGACTGAACCGTTATGCTGTGTTCGCCTTTTCCTTTAAATGTTATGCCATTAAGAGGTTCAAGCAATACTTGGCCTGCGCTCGATAGAACGCTTACTTCTAAAGTGGCATCTAAAATTTCCTCTTCGTCAGCTAATGTGACACTGATGTGTAAAGGGACTATATCTTCACCACTTAGTGATATTGTATGTTGGGACTTGGAGAGAGAAATGGAAGGTACTGTATTTGCTGGTGAAACATCAATATCAAACGTCTCAGTTGTTGTTGCGCCGTCGGCATCTTCCAATGACACTATAAGGATGTCGGCGCCATTTTTACCATCAGAATTCTGATAGTACAAACCCCGTAGTTGCTCATTTAGGAACTCTAAAGTTCCACTTACACCGGCAGATGCAATAGCTCCGTCTTGAAAGTTTAAGGTACCAAGGCTTGCTTGCATTGACAACTTATATACATCTTCCGTGTTGCCATCAACGTCTCGAAGATAGAACGGCTGATTGTCCGAGCGAGGGGCCATACCACTTCGAGGCATGACGATATCCTGGGGTGGGCGAGCTGCAAAATAGAGCGCACCATGAAGTTCGACGTAGTCAGCATCAGTAAATCGAAGATCCTTTGCTGTTGTTTCAAAAGCACGATAAGGAGTCCCTGTATCGATTCCGTTGACAATCCACAGCGCATCCATTGCATCAAAAACAAGCAATGGGACACCTTCCAACGAAGAATTCATGGTGCCTGTGGGTGAGTAAACATAAAGATGACTTGGCTCCGAGCCAGCGCTACCAGGTTTCAGATCTGCTACCATCTTGGCGCCAACAGAGTCCCCTGTGCCTATGGAAAACTGGGTCCCATCTGAACGCTCTGCTGTCCATCCTTCAGAAGAGTCTCCCACTCGCCATAGCTCACGTCCGTGTATTCCATCCTCAGCAGTGAAGTATAGTTGCTTATTGTACACAATCAAGTTCTTCGGGTTGCAACCATTTTCAGGATCACTGCTACGGATAGAAGTTAAGCGTCCTGTTCCAAGTTCAGAACCATCGGATAACCATATCTGGCGCCCATTAACACCATCATTGGCAACAAAGGCAATGTAGTTTTCGATTAAAGCAACAAGCTCTGAGGGTTCACTGCCCACTTGGTCACCTATACGAATATCTAAGACAATATGCGTTCCTGTAGCAGAATATTCTGAGCCTGAAAGGCGATCAATAGTCGGCCTTGCCCCTGTAAAACTTGCTACTCCATCGGAAACCCAAAGCTCAGATCCATGCCAGGCATCTTCAGCAGAGAAGAAAAGTGCTGAGCCATCAGCAGTCACAGTTAGATATTGTGGACTAGACGAAGCTATGCCTAAGTTAATATCTGACACCATCCTTGTTCCCGATACAGTGCCATCTGATCGCCAAAGTTCACGGCCATATGTTTCACTTCGAGCAGAAAAGAAAATTGAACCATCGAAAGAAGTTATATAACCTGGATCTGAGCTGTCAGGGCCGGGATAAATGTCCAACACACGCTTAGTTCCATCTGCGCTTCCGTCTGTTACCCAAAGCTCTTTGCCAGCATCCTTGAAACACCCCTGAGATCTCATGCAGGGTGACCCATCGTCTCCATTTGCCATGCAGATAATGCCAGCAAAGCTGCTCTCTTTGAGACTTTCACCAAGAATCACTTCTGGTGCAATCTGACCAGGTGAACCAGCTTCCTGCCTTGCGTCCAAGAAAACTGATGTCAAATAGGAGTCTGCCAGCATGAAGCGAAGTCGTTCTGCACCCTCCCAGGTCGTAAAGTTCCAGCCACACTCTGACGCATAGTAATCTCCTAGTTCGCCAGATCGGAGGCGAGTTCGCTCTGTGGCAGGCCCCACAACAGCTGCAAGTTCATCTGTTGAAGCCCAGTGATACCCTGTAGGGCAGTCATAGCTTCCGTACTTGTCGAATACTGTGCTTTCAGATACGGCGAGCCAGATTCCCTCATAAGAATTGCGAAATCCGTTGCAGGAATCAGTTTCTAATCTCCAAGTCCAATCTTTTCCATTGGCTGCAAAGTAAACAAGGCCATCATCATGTAAATGAAAGTCGCCTAGATCAGAGTCGTCCTCACCAGGACGCAAATCTTTAACCAAGTTGGTTGATGCAAAGCCATCATCTGCTAGTCCATCAGAGCGCCAAAGCTCTCGGCCATGCTCAGTATCTTCTGCGCTGAATAAAATCATCATGTCATCGATTATAATCAGGTCCTGAGGCTCGCTTGCATTACTAGCAAGACTATACCTCCAAGATGGATCATCAGCGGCCGTACGACCTGGTCGTACAACTAAGGATCGCCAGATTCCAGCTGTCGGTTCTAACACATATTCTGGTACCGAAGCCCCAGGAGAACCCTGAAGACGTGCTGGCCCTGCAAGGTGAACCATTTCACCCTCTTTGGCATGAAAAACGCTTGAAGCACCTAAAGGCCGAGTTGGTACAATCTCTGGAGGATCATTTACAGAACTTACAACAATTTGTCCTGTCCAAGACACTGTATTCCCAGAATCATCAATAACCACAACGCTTAAGGTATCAACACCATTCCAATTAGAGTCAGGTATATAAGCAACAAATGGAGAAAGTCCAAATACAGACTGAATATCTGACATAGGTCCGCGCAGTTGCAATGAGTAAGAGTCCTTGCTAGCCTCAACAAAGAGCTGATTGGCGATAATGCCAAGGTCATAAATCTCCACGACTCCATGATCTACACTAATTTTGACAGTCAAGGTATCATTGTCTGCATCATCAACCATCAAACCTTCTAAAAGGACACTTTCATCTTCATGGCTTAGCCAAGTGCCATCATATCCTGACAGCAAGCTGATTGTTGGACTATCATTGATAGAGTAAACATCAACATGGAACGTAGCAGAAGAATATCGTTCTTCGATCACGTCAACACCATTATGTCCTGTTGCCTGATGAATCTGTTCAGATACAAATGCAAGAAATGGATCCATTGAACTACTCTGATTTAGCAATAGGTCTCCTGAATTTGCAACCAACATTGTAATATCGTCAATACCATGCCAGTTCAATTCTGGAATGTATACAATGTGACTAATTGCCTCTTTTACAGTCCCGACGCTCGCCTGAAATGCAAAAACATCGATCTCTTTCTTCGTTGCTGATCCAGGTGCACGGGTAAGCTCTGCGATGTATTGCACTTCTGCAACTCCTTTTGGGTCTAAAGAAAAACTTCCGTGCTGAGCAACCGCAATAAAGACAATTTCCCATGATTCTCCGTCAGGGTGCTCTACTGACAAGCCCTGGTGAGGTCCGGCAAGAAGTAACGGAGTATCTTCGAGAGAGGTCAACGTTGCAGCGCCTCCAAACCGCTTCAATAGACTGCCAGTGAACTGTGGTACGTCTTGAACCGGAGTAATAAAAAGAGGCACACTCTGCTGATCACGAAGAGAAACACCTCCCTTGACAGCAACTTCTCTGTAACTTGAATCCTCAACGGTTATGCTGAGATGATCTTGACCAAACCAATGTTTATCGGGCTTATAAAGGATTGCCGAAAGAATATCATTGATTTCTGATGGAGAACCCTGCAGTCGAATTGCTCGGCCGTTGTTCTCATACATTATATCTAAAGCACCATGTGGTCTCACTTGAATTACTCCCGATGTCACATAAAGGTGGACTGCCAAACGACGAGGCGAGAGTGAGATGTCATAGTCCTTGTCTTCAACTTGTACACCTTCCACCCAAAGGTCTTCATCCTCCAAACCAACCAAAGGTATTACATCAATGATAGTCCCACAGATGTCAAATAACGAGTTATCTTCCACACGACGTGGCAAAGAAATTCGCGTGCTCTCTTGACATGTGGTTGAATTTGCAAAAACTGCACCTGGCACCAAGAGTCGTGGACGATCAGACCATGGTACAATGTTGTCAATTGCTATAGAATTTTCCGTAACTTGAGTTCCTCCCAAACCTCTGTTCCCGAGGTCATCAGCTATGAAAGTTATTGTTTCACCTTCAACTGCATCGTCCATTGAATGAGTTTGTGTAGCAGGAAAATACATCAAGGTAGCTAAGTCTGCGTTTACAAGGCGTAGAGTGTTATTCAATGTTATACGTCGTGTAGGCGATTCGCGACGGACAGAGACACTGCCGTATGCGGGCTCAATAAAGACCAAGACTGGGTCATCCAAACTTGCATCTTGATCAAGTACTCTTACAGGAGATAGCGCTATTGCCCCGTCTTCATCTACCTGAAGACTCAATGGGTCAGGTAAGACCCAGATTGGGGCATCATTAACTGAGTGCACAATCACAGTCTGAGATACACTATCGGAGCTGCCGAATTCATCTTCTGTGTAGATCCAGATGGTGTCTGTACCAAACCAGTCTCGCAGAGGTGTAAATATAAGTCCAGTACCAAGATGCCCACCTAAAGCAGCATTGACTCTCGAGAGTTGCCCGTGCAACGTTAGGTTATGCGCGCCCTTGTGAACTTCAATGCTTGAAGATGCCATTGCATCCATAAGTGAAAAAGCACAATACGTACACATGAACGTCACATGGATAACCTCTAAGGCGCCATCTGCGTCATGAATTTGTACATTGGGAAGAATGAATGGAACGTCTTCATTTGTTTCCAAGATGGGAGTTGCAACTGTCGTATTACGCCCCACTCCATCGTACGTAACTGTTGCCTCTGGAACAAATATAAAAGGAGGATCATTAACTGCATCAATATATATTGATGCTGTTTGCTGTACAACATCTCCTCTATTGCTCGAAACAGTAAATTGTAATGAGTCGGGTCCTCCATAATCCTTTGAATTAAAATTGGATTCTGGTTCATACAAAAGTGCCTTGAGAACTGTATTCACTGCAGCAACCGTGCCGCCTACACGCAGGTCTCCTGAAGTACTATTAGATTGAATCGATACATGATCAAACGTCAAAGGAGTATTAATACTACCAAAAGCAGCAGATGCAATGAAGGTAATTTCGTCTGATGGGTCATAGTTAAGGAAGTCAATGTGAACTCCGGGCAGCACCATTCCCTCATCTTCAACACTATACCAAGCATTAGCGTCTTCAGGAAGCTCCAAAACAGGTGGAGCGTCATTTGGAGAGACTCGAATAGGTATTGTGACAGAATCACTTAGATCATCTCCAACAGTATGGATTTGGCCATTGTGACCAACATCTAAAGCCCTCAAGAAAATTGAAGAATTGCCTCCTTTGCCATACATATTGGAGCTCTGAAATTGAAGTTGCTCAAGTGCATAATTAATAGCGCTGAGACTTCCGAGCATAGTAAGTCGAGATGCGTTTATATCTAGAACTTCCAACGCCACATCTGCTCCAAGAGATACAGACCCATTGACTGCTAAAATCTCTACTTGAAGCATATTCTTACCTGCATCCACATCACGAATAGACACGCCATGAAACGACGTTAAGGTGCCTTCACGAACCTCAAAAGGCGTGATAGATTTAATTCGACCAGACTGTTGATCATCGGTTAAATTAGCAGGATCTAGAATTGCACCTGGGATGATCAGCACTGGTGCATCGTTGACAGGTTGAACGCAGATATACTGCGTTGCAGATACCAAACTCATTTCGGTATCATTTAGTTTGCTTACTCCCAGGGTAATTGCTGCGAAAGCTTTGTTTGAGTTCGAATTCCAATTTTGATCTGGGAAGAAATATAGCTGTGATAAAAAGGGGCCAATCGAACGAGAATCAAGTAAAGTCATTTCTATTTCCCTGAAACTACCTGATAAACCAGTACTAGGATACCCCATAACCCCGTGTGAGCTCTTCAATTGCAATAAAGCTGTTGGATATGAAGATACATCTATGTCGGGATGTACATTGATTGATACCTGAGCGCCAGTGCCTAAAAGTTGTGCGCCATCAACAAATAAAGCAGAAGCAAAACGCAAAGCAACGATAGACATTTGAATACTCCATATATAACCGTGCTCTAGCGACGGGCTTGATCGTGAAACCTCAAGAGGGCCCATGTCAATCGGAATTTTCCTAGCCTCTGGACCATGGAACGTGCTATTCCTCAAAAGTAGTTCATTTCTGAGTTTTTCAAATACCTCATGAACTTCTGTTGCGCTAGCATTAAAAGGAAGCTCGTGACCATTTACATGAAACGAACCACCCAATTCGTTCGGTGGCTGAACAGCAAGAGCTGGACTCCTAGCTGGAATAATGTCATTGTCGACACGTGCATTTGTTGCACCGGATAGAGCAACCTCGGAAACATCCAGAAGTGGGAAATCCCACGGTGCTTTATGGAAAGTAACAATCCATGTCAGCCCCCCTACAAGGCTCTCAGTACAGTTTGATTGTTCACAAATACCTGTTTTTCTACACGCATTCTGGTTGGTACATGGAGAACCATCAGAAAGGCATTCACCAGAACTAAAAACACAGGACCCTGCGCATTCATCATCGGAGGAACAGCGATATACGGAGCCTGAGTCACAGTATCCTACGCACAGATCGCAATGAGAATTCTGGGAACACTCTAGATTAGTTTCATCGTAGGTAGTTGGTATGGATTTGCACCCATAATTGCAGACGATATTCGACCTTGTGACCGATACAGTTATGGGGTCAACAAGTGTCGAGTTAAGTTGTGCGAAGGAAAGCATCTTGTTGACCTTGGACTCCATAGACTCCCCTCGGTCTGTCCCTGGCGTGTATGTTGTTCGTTCTTCTGTGATACTGGCAACTGCGTCGACTGAGATGCGATCAGAAACAACGAGGGAGCCTCCCCAAGCTCGCAAGTCTATGGATACCTTGAAATAGCCTGTAATTAATCCATCCTCAGCAGATGTATGAATAGCCTGTTGGAGATCGACGTGGAGTGCTTGTGTTTCGAGTATAAGAGTGATATTTCCATTTTGGTACTCATTCTCCTCTCTTATGTCGACATCTTCAATCGTGAAAACATCAAACAAAGGCAAAGGTTCATCTTCGTTGATATCTAATGGAACATGAGGGCTTTTCACACGAACTTGTAAGTTGTCGAGGGTTGAGCTAATATTCATCAGCAAAGTGATGCTTACGGAGCGTCGCGTAGCCTTGTTTGTGGCAGTCAATACACCGGCATCAACCCCAGTGTAGTGTTCATGGCGCGATTTATAAAACACGTGTGGAAATATTTGGTCATTGAAAGAACTTCGCGAAGACTCTATGTACAAGCTCTTCTTATCCTCACTTAATTGAATGATGCTGCCGGTAGTCCACGAAGATGAGTCGAGTTGAATTTCTAGAAGACCACGTTGAACTTCGAGAGAGACAACAATCAAATCGTTTGCTTCAGGGTGAATCAAAGCAAGACCTTGAAGCAGCAGTTTCGTTTCGCCTTCCTCGATATTTACTGTGCGACTCCGTGTATGATTTACGAAATCCAATGGTGTATCGATCGGCTTTACTTGAATTTGAATCAAGCGTGTAATTGGTTTTGGCAATGAAACTGCCATATTCGACCAACAGCGCTCATCAACCTTTAGCTGGAGTGCTAACTCTGCAATACCGAGGGCTTGTGGTTGAAAACGAAGATTCTGCAGTGCCACGCGTACTTCGCTCAGTGTGCCGTTGAATACGATGTTGGCTTGATTATTTTTTGACCACTGGGGGGACGCTTCAGAAGATGAAACACTTCTATGGAGAAGCCTATTGACTGGGTCGATCCATATTCTATGCTTGTTTGTCGTCGTGACCTGCAGTGACACAGGAAGCTCATCATCTCCTGTGAGCGAAAATTGAATACTCTCAGAGTTAATCTCAGAACTAGAAAATGCTGGCATTAAAGTAAACACACGGCTGACTAGATCCTCTCGCAAAACACTAATTGTACGTTCTAGACGAAAACCCAACACAGGTGTAGGTGACAGTAAGTTTACAAGCACCTTCTTGGTCACGGGAGAAGTTGTGCTACCTAGAGCAACTGCATCAAATGTTACTACAACTTGTCCATACCAATTCAAACTTGATTGCAAGCGAATGCCATTCGGTTGTTTTAAAAATGCATTTAATTCGCGTATGGTACCTTGAACTCGTAATGAATTCGATGAAAGCTCTTCAAGTACACTTGCTCCAGACGGCCCATGTTTCAGGAGGACTGGAGTTTCAACCGAGTTACGCAACCGGGGCACAGAATATACCATAGATGTTTCCAAGCTAACACCATCACCCTCCAGGTTTATACCACTAACACTGACTGGAAATTCGAGGCCTAGGTCTTGACGGCCCAAATCAATTAAGTAGAGCTCAATACCAGTCTCTAAATCTGGAAGTTTTTCAATGACGAGAAGTCTCGAATTGCTTAATGCCATGTTCGTAGCATATTCAATAGCAGTTCCATCAAACAAAAGAAAACCAGAAATCGAATTCGCTGGGACTATGAACTCTGGTGCATTCTTACGAGATTGCAAAAGACCTATGAATACATCTGGAGACTCATCTGCGTATAATTTGCTGGATGATATTTCGAGCATTGGCAGATTTGCAGGTGCATTGTGAAACTCAATGATCCAGGTGTATCCACCTTCTACATTTGCTCGACAGTCAAAAGTTGAACATACACCAGTTCCGATGCAATCAGAGTGGGCATTGCATTTCTCTCCTGTAGAAAGGCACTCCCCGTGCCCGAATTCGCATATTCCAGATTCACATTCATCGTCATCATAACAGCGTTTCACCATGCCATCTGCACATTTCCCAATGCACATATCGCATGTCGCATTTACAGAGCATAGAGGAGCACTATAGTCTGATTGATGTAGTTGGCATGTATAGTCACATATTTGATCTGTTCGCGATACTGTAACGAACATTTGCGCGTAATGAAATTCTCGGATCGAGTTCTCTACGCCTCGCGCAGCATTGCGTAGCATATTGTTCAGAATTGACTCTAAGCTTTCACCTGGACGAGCCCCATGTGATGCATGAACAATCTCCTCACTTATAGAGGCCACAGCTGCGTGGTCAATTGTTGTTGATACTGCTTTCTGCCCACCAAGACTCGTGAGGTCTAGAGACAACTGGAACGTTCCTGCTAAGGGTCCTGAAGTTGCAGTAGTGCGAAGAGCTATGACCTGGTTCTTATGTTCTGCTTTCGTAGTGACTCGTTGTACTGGTGCAAGACCAAAACCTTTTTGAACTTCTATGACTTCCATTTTGACTGATGTGCCTGCCACACTTGAATTCAGAATTCGACTCTTCAGCAAAGGTATATCTCCTCCGGGTCGGATAAATGTCACCTCCCATGCCGCAAAGACCTCGTCGTCGTTGCTGGGAAAGATGGAGTTGACTTTTACAAGATCAATAATCGGGATGTGAGATAGAGCACGTTCGAGTTCTGCTGCATGCGCAGAGAACAAGAGAGGTACAGTTGTTCGGCCTGCATAAGAAAGGACAAAACTCCCTGAGAGTACCATCTCATCGCTGCTTTCCAAACGCTCTATAGATATTTCGACTGCATTGCCGGGATCATTCTCAGATTCTAAGATTAGCAACGGCCCAGGCTCTTGTCGAAAAAAAGTGATTACCCACTCGCGACTATCATAATCGCCGTATTGTATTCTAGAAACCTCTACTCGATCAACAGTACTAAGTGCCGTTAATTTGGACTCTATTGACTCACCCAAAGAATCGCCAATCTCTTTTGACGCAGCATCAAGTGCCATGCGGTCAATTGCCGTGGTAGACTCGCCATCATAAGAAAGAACGAAGGTTGCTGGCGCAGAGATTGCACCCAGCGTGGCCGTGACTCGCACAACTTGTACATCTAGAAAGGTAGACCTCCGAATAGAGATCTGCTGAATTTCTGGGATAGCTCCACCTGCAGAAGCTGTGATTTTCAACTCTGCAAAAGTCGTGGTGCCCAAATCTTGAGACAGAGAGTACACATTCTCCAAGCTGATATCAGATTCAGGTTTTGTTACAAGCAGAGGGTGGGATAAGTAGTTATTTCCCGCAATAAGAGTACGATTGCCTTCAATGAAGGAAAGTGTTGCTTCTGCTCCTTCCACTAGAACTTCAGTTAATACACGTGAAGAATGACCAATACTATCAGATACGACTGCCTCAATTCGAACTTCATCAGAGTACTGTAAAGGCGCAATGTAGACTATATCTCGGAGAACATGGTTGATATCTGTGATCAATCCACGTAGTTGAATAGAATTCTTTTCATAATTTGTGATAAGATTTAGTCCTTCGTCGGGACCAATCTGAAGAGTGCCTGCTGAAAAATAAACTGTAAGAATATACGCATCTCGATCTCTGCGTTCGGCATTGGTATCTCGAATGACAAGGTTCCCGATCATAATGCTCTCTCCTTCTTGGACCCTTAAGGCATAGTTAGGTGGGAAGTACAAGATACGAGGTCCATTATCACTTGCTTGCACTTGCACTCTGACGCTGTAGGTTCCCTGGTCAGCATCTAGAGAGGATATTCTACCTACACCAAATTGCAGAATCATTTCCCCAGCAAATCCAACTGGCGGCTTATATCGTAGCTGCCCAATTGCAACGTTCACGTTCTCATAACACCCGATTAATTCTACCCGTCGACCAAAAGACGTAAACACCCCGGGCGTATGGTTCCAAAGGGTGAACGCAATATCTTCCACGGAGCCAGGGATGCTTGCAGTTACAGTTACGCGAACCATCCAAGCCTCAGAATCACAGCCATGGGTCTCAGACGCTCGGTCGACTACGGATAGCTTGGCATTGCTAAGATTCAGAAATACACCTTCAGCTCCATACAAGGATTCAAGGGAATCACTGTAATTCCATCTTGGTAAGTATTCTGGACCGTGACAGACAATGTCTAGTGCAAACATTTGAACTGGTATTCCATCTATACTCATGCGTACTCTGTCTTTACCACACCATGTCTCTTTGGGTTTGGAATAAAAGATCAGGCCTTGCGTTTGTATGACATTTTCAATATCTTGAAGACTGCCTCTTACACGCAGAATATTAGTCTCTGGAATGGTGCTTACCTCCACGGCGTACTCTTTGGGTGACTTTTCGGAACTCCAGAAGATTCTAGCGCCCTTGCGATCAGGATGAATGTCTAAATATAAAGACTTTTCGCCGATCAATATACTTCCATCGGTATACAAGGAGAGTGATCCAAATATACTGCTAAAGTCTAAGCTATCGAGATGTTCCTCTTCTATTTCAGCCATAGAATGTGTACTTCGCGATTCAATAATGTATGGTGTTCTTGAAGGTAGTACTAAAACAGGTAGAGTCACGTTATGGAGACCGTCTGTGATTGAGATGATGTCTATACCCTCTATTAAAGGGGCAACATATTGTACTTTCTGAAAGCAAGCAATAAGCAGTTCTGATTGTTTGGCTGCTAGACGTATCTCATGTGCTTGTGAAACAGCCCCCACAGCATCGCCACATATTCCGTTGATATGAAATCTGCCACGGTTTGCTGAACTCGATATTTTAACCACATATGGAAAATCTTTTGTTTGATAATCGCGACCCAAGCTTTCTAGAGACACATAAGAATTGAGAAGAAATGCTTCCTGCGAATACACGAGGACGTCTTCTCCAGGTGCATTCAAGCTAACGCTCAGAGTGTCATTTGTGGATGCTATATTAGCAAACTTTCCCTCAAAATAGAAAAGAGTACCTTGCACGAGAGAACGCGAGCAATTTGTGGCTGAAATTTTCACGCGAAGTTCGGCGAAGAGGAGATCTTCTGAGTCATTCCTCTCTTGATTGTTTCCTGCAAAAATCTGGGTAAGTCGAAGGATTTCGCTAACTCTTGTTGGAGTGCTACGGAAAACCACCATTTCAGAACTAGACCACTGTGTTTCCACATCAGAACCAATGTCAGACGGAGGAATCAGTGCTGCCTTTCCCTTGATAACCTCCAGTGAGGCAGTAACTACTGCGTCACGACTGAGCTCTACTCTGTTTTGAAGCACTATCCCGATGCCTGCTGGCTTCTCAAGAGCTATTGTTTGTAGCCATGTGTCTGTATAAAGCTCAAGGCTGTCAAGAATGCACGACTCGTGGAAATTTGTCTGAATCATGTCAAGTTGAAAGGTGCTTTGCTTGTACAGCTCTGAACTAATATGCAGGAGCGTGGCGAGAACTGATATAGTTCCTAGCGCCCCAGAGGTCGGAGCAACAAACTTTAGGTATCCATTTTCAGGTAGCAAGTATTCAAAGATATGCTGAAAAGACCCACGCAAGACAACCTCAGTTTGGTCACTTGATAACTCGCACCTAATAAAGTAGCAAGCTTGTGCTAAGATCTCGAAGTGACCCACGGCAGGTTGGTTGACTATTCTTAGCTCAACATCCTCGGCACTCACATCGAGGAGGTTGGCGAGTTTCTCCAAAGAATCAATTTGAGCAATCGCTATCTCAAAGCTTTCTCCTTGGGCAATGGTTCCTCTTTCACTGTCAAAACCTTTTCCGAAGATACGAAAATCTGGTAAAATTAGTTCTTGGGGAACCCAAAGCTTGATAGGGACAGAAACCGAATACATGTCATTCAGGTCACTATGTGCTGAATGTATTATGGGACGAACACTTAGCGTAACTACATCCCAATGCTTTTCGCGGGGCAACCATTTATGTAAAGATTGCGCGGAGGGAATAGCAAGATACGACACCGCAGCAAGAGCAGCCTGAAAAGCTTCAAGCTCTGCACTGACCTGAAGGGTGATCTGGGTATCCGAGACTAGAGCAATTCTAACTGAGCGGCCTCGTGAAAGTCTATCAGCATTTACTCTCAGGGTTCCAACTTTGGTGGATATAGTAAGTAGTGCACCCGCTGCTACTTCTTTACTTTGTGGTAGGAGTGCCCCTTTCACAATTAAGTACTCAGCAATTTTCAATTCGCTCCCAAGAGCCGCTTCGACTGTTGACCTTGGTAGAAAGTCATCGATAGTAGACAGTACACGTCGCTCCAGACTAGGGAATCGCTCTGCAGTAGTAATTGGTAGCTTCAAAACGATACTTGCTGTTACTGAGGACATCGCGGGTCTCGCATCAGCTGTTACCCGCTCAACTGTCACGGTTAAAACATCCTGCAGATCAATGGGAGGCACCTTTGGTCCCTTATAGAATAAAGTATGAAGTGCTGCATTGAGTCGAGTCGCACATCCACGAAGTTGAAGAGATTGATTTGTTGCTTTAAGCATTGCATCTCCACCACCTGATGCGCATCCATTGATATCCTCAATACCTATGGTACCGTATAGAACTGTAGCAGACATTTTGATGTTCATATCACACGTGTGGCCAATCTGGTCAGGGTCGACAACCGTAAAATATCCTACCTTGGTATCGGCATTCCCAATATTGATTTGCGACGTCAATTTGGTTTCAAGTGAGAGTAAATCTTCGACTGGTTTCACCATCACAGTTATGTCCAGTCGAGACCTTTGCGTACCGCAAGTATATATGATAGAGATTAGATCTTGCCCGTTCCAATCTTCTTTGGGAGTATACAAGAGGGCATCTAAGCCAGCACGGATGCTGGTTTTGGTGGAATCGGCGCTCCATGAAAGAACTCCCATTCCTGTACTTCCGCCTTGCTCGATATCTGAAATATATCCCGAAAATAGAGCTCCACGAGTTGAGACAGCTTGGAATGAAAGAGGGATATCACCACATTGTGAGATTGCATCCTCATTGACATAAAGACCACTTACTGAAGCGACCCATGCTGTTGTATCCTCTTCAAGGGAAACTATACATCCATTCGAGAATTCACAATCCGCGTTTAGAAGTATACCATTTTGAGGATGGATATTCACACGAATAACAGCTTGAAGCATCCCATCAAGAATAATTTCAATAATGTCTGAGTTGGTCTCACCTTTGCGAGCTGCGAAGTAGCTAAGCTCCTTCAAAGCAAAATTTATGTCAGTGCCGAATCCATAAAGGTCAATTCTACTGCGATCCGCGGCTAACGAAAAACGCAATCGACGCAACCCTTGCATAGTTGTCGATAAAGCTGCAATTACTTCGCTCCCTGCAATTGACCCATACTGTGCTTGAATTGTAAGTTCTACTGCTTCTGTGGAGGAGGTGTTAACACTTATTTGGTCTGCAAAGCTCCATAAATCTCCTGGCTGAAGCGACAATGAATCAGGAGCATTTACAATCCAAAATGAAACGAAATCGTGGCTAACGAATAGGTCCACAAAGGCTTCCTGGTAGGCAAGTTCTCCATTCGAGTTTAATTCGAGTTTACAACGAAGTGTAACAGTATCTGATTCACCAGATAAAGAAGCGGGGTTATACCAAAGTTCTTTACCTACAGAAGCCTTCGCAGTGGCAAAGGATGTTGCTGTTAGCGTCTGAAGTTTATCTCCACTTGGAGATAAAAAATATACTTCAGCATTGGCCGCAGACTCTATTTCGCAAAACAGTGGCACAGGAAAGTTATCCTTTGTAGACGACTCCAATATGAACCCAGATAATTGTACAGCTGTATAATTTCCATCGTCTCGTAGGTGCAAAAGTGGAAAGAGAGAAAATACACCCAGATAAGCTTCAGTCAGCTCACTTACACTCGCTATACTGTCAACTGAAATTTGTCTGATCAGAAGAATATTTCCACTGTGAGGATCAGATATTTCAAAATGAATTGTGTCACGGCATAGAGGGCGGCTTTCTGAATAGATCGTCTCATGAATAATGATGGAAGAATCGTCACTACTGCAGCTCAGCTCAGGCAAACTTGCACCAAGAATGTCGCGGCGAATGAAGAAAGATCCCAATCCCCCTGTCACCACTACCATAAATGGGAATGCAAGTTGAACTTCTTCTGCTGTAGCGACTGCATTGAACTCTATACGCCCTCCAAGGCAGGATACAGTGACTTCTGAAGTCATAGTTGAAGGCATACCCCAAATAATTGCTGAAGGCTGCACTTGGAGATTGGAGGACACAAACGACTCGTTTTTGGTCTCAATATTTGTAATACGCCCATTTGCTGCGGCTGTGTGAACGACTGTAATCTCCCACGTCCAAGTCAGCTGTGCGTTGGCTTCACTTGCGCGTTTAACCTCTACAGTCTCTCCCTCTGGCCATTCCGTAAGGTTAAGAAGTGCTGAAGCTACATCCTCCTCACTTGCCTGACTGTCTAGTGTTGCTGTCATGACGCTGACAAGGCCTTGTACCCTCTTCTGAGTATCTAAGATCTCGATGCTCACTTGCAGGTTAAATGTCCCAGAAACTATGCCTGAAGTGCAGATCGTTTGTAGCACATAAACAGATGGATTGTTAGCATTTGCTGTAGCACTTCGCTGAGTAGAAAGTTGTAAGTGTGTTACTTGAGGCGTAGCTTGGGCAAAATTTACTGACTCTTTGTTCGAGATCGAGTACCCAACTTGTTGTAGAGCTTCTTCAAGCATAGCTGGCGAACCTAGCATGGTAAGATTTGCAGCACCAGAAGTTTGAAATGCAGGAGTAGTGGGAGATACAATTGCAGCCTTCCCTTCAATAACAGCAACTCTCAAATGCCCTGGGACATACAAGTGACCAAGAGAGCTTGTGATTCTGAGGTGATACTGCTTTTGTTGTGGCGCGCATGTAAGCCGTAGCATTTGATGTTCGAGAAGATTGCCAAATGTAGGAAACAGTCCCTCCACACTTATTAAATCATCCAAATCTTGTAGACTACATGAAGCTTTACTTCCTACTAGGCTGCCTGTGGTATTTGCAAAGAGATCGATTAGAAGCTCCCCAGATTGGCCACTAATGGTTGGTCGTGGATCTTTGACAACTGAAAATGAAAGAGAAGAACGGCCAGGCACCCGGTAACCATCTGGGCAAAGACGAAGCGCACTCAGGAGTAAATTCATAGACCTATCATTTCGAGCTTGAAGCTCTATTGATTTTGTTGTAGAGGTAATCCACAAATCTTTGTCCGAAGAAGCCAGTGTACGGATCTCTAAGTTTATTGCACTTGCAGACCGCACGGACCACACAAACCCATTGAACATATCCCCATCTGGATGACCACTTTGAGTGATCACATAATCAGTCAAACCGATTTGTTCAAGGGCTTGGGCGAACTCAATCATACCGCTTCGGGAACTTAGGAGTGAGGAGCTCATTCCATTATGCACAAGCTGAAACAGAGCCCAAGGTCTATCGGAGCCAACTTGCTCCCGTGCAACAGAGATTGCTGCGCCATCGCCTTCGAGACTTGCAATATCTGCACCTAATAAAGGGAAATGACCAAGTATATTGAATTGTATACGAAAGATACGCTGGTTCCAAGTGATAGAGTCTGCAAGGGTGACAGAAACTCCATTAAATAGTAAACATGGAGCTATATTTGAAATAGCGTCCTGTAGGTCTTCAGGAGTGACATCGTATGGGATAAGATCAGTAGTCTGATCAAAAATATTCAGCCGAAAGGAACCTCCTAGTACATTCATTGACTGAATTTGCTGCGCCTGAACTTCAACTGAAGAGCTTGAAAAGATAGCATCAAGAATACCAAATTCAAGACCTGTTGGGCCACTAAGAGCATCAGCAAAAGTGACTGACCATATGAAACTCTCTCCAGCAAGAGAGTCTGAGTTCGCCTCACGCGATACTAGAAGATAATCAGATCCGGTGAGCGCTTGTAAGGCTGTTGACATTTCATCACTAGAAATATTGTGGTTCAATTGCTGCGTAACCTGACCATTCCAAGTTACCTGGAAGGTCCCACTTAGATTATCTGATGAAACTGCATCACTAGTACTGATTATGTGAGTTTCAAAATCTATATCACAAGTCATATTTAAGAGCTGGCTTTCGAAAACAGTACTGCTGTCATTCTTACTGGAGGGCTCCAAAATAATTAGAATTGAGTCCTCAGATGCTGATGTCCCTCCTTTTACAGCCCCTTGAAGAATTCCTTCTGCATCTTGCAACCATAATCCATGTGATGACGATGTCTGTACTAGAATCGACCTGAGGGATGAATCTGGCAAATAAAACCCCGAGGCAATGGATAAACCCTCAAATTTAATCTGCTGCCCTTGGTGCAGTCTGTAAGAAACCCGTGAATCAGATGCGAGCGTTGGAAGGTTCAGTACTCCGGGCTGCCCTGTTGTCTCCCAAAATACCAACGATATTGGCTCTACTGTAACTGTAAGAATGTTATCAAAAACATGCATATAATCTAGAGTCAACGAAACCTGAGCTGTTCCATTCCAGGGTACACTTGATCTGCGTTGTATCACACAGCTGCCTAATGCTTCATTCAAAGCCCACAGTGTGCTTGCTTGCAATGTAATACTACCAAGCTCGCTGGAACGTGACACAACAAGTCCTAAGCGTGCGACATCAGCTGGGTGGATCACAACTCGCATGTTCTCCGGACCCTGTAAAAAAGCAAGAACGGGAGTGAAGCCGGATACCACTCTGCTTCCAGTCGTGGATACAGCAATCTGTGGAAGAACCGCTTGGACATCACTAGAGCCTATATAAAGACCTTCAGACTCAATCGACACTGAAAATCCACTTTCTTCTTTCATTGCAATAGGTGGTAGATAGCATGTTGCAATAGTCGGATTGGTCGATAATTCTGCTGCAAGTCGCGCAGAAATGGAAAGCTGCGGACGCTCAACGATGTACGATAATGGATCATTCTGAGAGAGAGTCAGTAACTGCACCCATTGCTCGGCAAGTGCTAGGCTCGCAGCAGTGAGTTGCAAGGTGGTACCGCTGGAGTCAAGCGTCCATTTAACTGACGAAACTTCAAGAAGTTCATCTGGAACTACGATTTTTATGGCACCTTCCCCACTGACTGCAACAGAAATTTCAGCAGTAGACCGCTTGGGCTGTGTAAACCATGAAGACCAAGCAAATGAAATTCCTGTCTCATTGAGTTTTGGCTGACCTTGACGCCAAAGCCCCTGGCATCCCAACGAAAAGCCTACAAAACACCCACTACGATCTTTGTATAGATCCTGCAGAGAAGAAATAGACAGAGCTTGTTGTGCAGTTAAACTTGGCAAAGGATCAACACTTTCTGAATGGAACCACGCGTCAACAAATAACGTTGCCGATTGAGCTCCAGTATTCATAGGAGTATCTAAGCGATACACTAGATATGAACCTAATACCTTCTGAATTTTTCTGAATGAACCCTCCAGCATGAGGTACCGTGCTTCGGGCGATTCGCTTGTATCATCCGCTACTGTTATCAACGCTTGATACGCTAAATGGTTAATTTCCCATTTGCCTCGTAAATTATCTCCTTCTTGGCGAAGCCTTATTCGAACAAATGGTGATTGGCCACTAAGATCTTCAAGATGAACGGGAATTGGAATCAAGGGCTCTTTTCCGTTACGGAACGCTGAGTCCAGGTACACGTCATTGATTTCCTCTATTAAAGGCGGAAAGTCAAGCTTGGGTGAAGAGACACTATTTTCCACAAGTAGAGGAATATTTGCCTCTGTAAGAACACGCCCATCTTCCGCACCATGAAATGAAGTAGTATACACAGATATCATAAGGGTATCAATGCCATGGAAGTTGTTCTTTGGATAGTAATAAACTTCACTTTCAAGGAATGATACAATGGCCTCTGAGCTTCCAACACAACGAAGCAAACGGTCATTCTTTCTTTGTTCACAGCGAGTATGTGCATTATTTGATGCATTGAACGATAGTTCTCCCTGATACACCTCCAGATGAAGCGCCAAAACAATAGATGGCATTTCACTCTCAAACATTAAAGTTACGTTTTGCAACTTCGTTTGCTGAGACTTTGGAACATAAAGGGCTCGATCATAGACCCTTATGACTGCTTGTGCTGTAGCCTGCACTTGTGAAAACGTGAAGCTATTCTGGCAAATTAAGGATCCATCGTCATGATCTGTAATTAAAACATTCAAAAGTATATCTTGATTCAACCCGGACACAAGAATACGAATTGCCTGAAGATTAGAATGGAGCAACCGTAGGTCCGGTATTGCCAAGTAAGATGTCTTTGTGGGCGCCTGGAGATCTCCTCCCGTGACATTGAAAGATAAATCTAGAAGCTGACCCACTGTATATCCCTTCCATCCTTCTAGACGCAGGTTTTTAGCTGATACAATTTTCGAGTTGGCGTTTAGAGCAAGGTTTCCTGAAAGCTGAGGTTCAGAAGGCGTTGGTATGACGTGAATTGGAATTACCAGCGGCTGGCTACGGATATTTTGCGACGACTCGGCCAAAGTAACAGTTAATAAGCAGGGGCTGCCTGATGTTTCACTGTTCCATTGGTTGGGAAGTACAATTTCAATTTGAGCCAAAAGAGACTGAACGTCACGAGCTACCTGTTGATATTGAAGTGTACCTGCAATGGAGCCTGAGGGGATGGCACGATGAATGCTCGAGTCGACTTCACCCCGTACTTGAACCCTGCCTTGGGAGGCTACAATGTACAATTCGATCACGTTGAATTCACTTTCAGCAGTTGTTACATACTCCCAGCCAAGATCTGTGAATGAAAGAGTTGAACCTTCCATTCCTCGTAGATATGATGTGGTTTCATCCTTTCGTTGAAAGGTTCCTAGGAGACTCCATTCCAAGAATGCTGGATTATTGGAGAAACGCGTAGAAGGAGGTATTTTCGCAGCCACAGCAAGGTCAACACTGTTATGCATGCTCGAGTGTGCCGCAACTCGAGTTAGCTCAATAAATATTTTGATGTCTTCACTTGCAAGACTCAGATCCGGCCAGTATTGAGCTCTTTCCAACGCATCATTGAGTTTATCTCGATAGCCCCGCAAGAAAAGACCACTTTGATCAATTGCTAGGCCAGCTTTATAAGGGAAGCTAACACTTCCTTCAGATACCTCAATCTTAATCTCATAAGTCGTCCTGACAGTTCCCTCAGTGATTTTTAAACCAGCTAACTGGAATACAGGGAAAGAATCTGCCTGACTGTTTGCGTCATATGTTATTTGAATGATATCTTGACTTTTCGTGAGCTTTGCAGTATCTGCTCGTTGCGATAATTCAGGAGAGACCCCCAGCACAAAGCTTCCAACAAAGACAGGAATTCTCGTTGTATAGAGGTTCTTCCCGTCTTTTCCTGATATTGCCAAATCAATAATATCTTCTCCTTCAAAATCTGGACTTGGTGGAAAATAGTAAAGGCCTTGAGCCAACCAAGCATTTAGCGAAGAAACAGTCTCGAATTTGTCCAGGGTATTCTGAGGCATACTACCCTCTTGCTCTTCAATCAATAAGCTGCCATAAAGTGCTTGAAGTCTTAAATGGCCTGCCTGCGATTCGTCCCACGCTTGTACATGAAGCAAAGGCAGTTGTAGGCTCACCTGTGTACCTTCCTCAGCATCCATGCGGAGTGGGTTAGCAATCAGATTTGCAAATGGTTCTGCAAAACCATCCAGAAGAATTGTAATAGGTAATAGCCGCTTGTGTCCCGGTGGCAGGTCAACATTACTAAAAATCAAAGGAAGAGATGCAATGACATTTTCCTCTGAATCAAACTCTGACACGATTAACGTTAATGAGAATGACATTCTAAGAGGAAGTTTGCTACTTGCTATTGAGACGTTTGCCATCAACAAGTTCTCTTCAAGTGCAAAAACAACATCCTCAAGAGTACCATGTACAGCATGAGTATTGGGATTTTGCGCAAGCCCGTGCCTGGCACTCGGCACAATGCGAAAACCGGCATATTTAACTTCATACCGACTGCTGAGTGGCTCAAAGCGCATCGTGATGCGATCAGAGAGGGGGCGCCGAGTTGAGAGTGAAAGACCTTGTAGACTTGCGAGCATGTTCCATCCCTGGTCTATCCGACTCAGCTCGACAAGCTCATTTGAGACCGGAACCCACGATAGGCGAATTGTATCCTCATCTGCATCAACTTTCACAGGAATGTAGGCTTCACTAACTCGCCGGCTGGAAGCTTCGCCATTCTTCACAATGTGCAACTCTGCCAGAATCTCCTCTAGGCCCGAAACGTCAGCATAAGGAGTGTAAAGAGTGTTCGCGAGAACTGCTTGAAGAGTCGCAAAACTTGATGTCTTTATCACAAGAGACCTACCATTGTCGCTTGAAATAGTTACAACATCAGTTGGTGTCCGAGATGTAGTAAGTTCCCCGAGACGGGCTTGCAACCAAAGCGTGTATTGCTGCTGACGCAAGACAACAGGGTCAGGATCTTCGGGGTATGTCTGTAGCTGGAGAACATTTGGAGAAAGTGTGAGGCTTGCATTGTCCATATTGGGAGCCGTGCTAGACGAGACAGACAATATAGAAGACGTAGACACCAAAAAAATGCGCAGTGAAGGTGGGCTCATCCGAACGCGAAGGTGAAGCACATCTGAGACGTGTTCACCCTGTCTCACATACCCTTGAAGGTCAAAAAATGATTCAGCAGAGCCAGAATTCATTGCATCACATTCATCCAAGCGCATAGGAACAATGATTAGCTTTGTCAATGCATCCTTGACACGCTCTAGATCACCCTGAATTATAAGGATTTTCATCTCTACATCGCTCCTGTATGTCTGATATAAGCCTGTAGGAAACGTAGCTAATTCAATATTCGCGCATGCTTCAACAGGTATTGTCAAAACAGCTTCAGCATGAGATACACCTGCAATCGAAAATTTGCATTGAAGAGGAATTTGCATAGGCGCCCCGTCAAGCTGCAAAGACGTGGATATGTTTTGATTGATGGGCAGAAACAAAAAATCTAGAGACGGTGGGTCGATTGAAGGCATGACAAAGACTTGCGCAAAGAGAGAGCTTCTCGGAGTCTCTTCTTCAATCTTCGCAATAACTTCAATCGTAGCTGTGGAGGTAAATTTTACACTATTCCATCCTAGTGCTGTTACAAACTGAAGCCGTTGTATGCCTTCGTTGATGTCTTCAATTGAACCATGTAATGAAATATTTGAAGTCTGTAGTCCCTCGCGTCGAAGCCAATAAGGTAGTTGTTCACCTTCTACAAGATCAAAAGTACCAGTTCCTGGAGTAGCACTAATCTGTATGTGCACTGAATCTTCGCTATTGTGCGTTTGAATCACCATCTGCAGAGATGACAACCTTAAAGTTTCCCCCTCATTCATGTGAAAACTCATCGGAGCATGAGATGCATAACTCAATGACACATCTAGCGATGAAACATCGACTTGAAATGTCAGCTTTTGCAAGTTTGAACGTGCATGCAAGCCATCTTCTGCCCACAGCCAAATGCTCAAAGTTGGTCCACTTGGTGGAGTGAGTATGAGACCTCGCAAAAGAGCGTTGAGAGCCTCCAGCCTTCCTTGGACGATAGTTTCAGTATCATCAGATCCCATAGTATTATTAATTGTGTCTATAGTGACTCCACTCAACCAGGAGAATCGAACTGCCTCGGGTGGTGCACGAATACCAAAACGAAATTCCTCTCCACGATATGAATCTACATCCACAATAGATAACAGGTCCCTGGTTTGATAGCGTCCAACAACAGTTGCTTGATTTACGCGAAAATGTAACGCAGTTGATGTGATCAGCTCGGTATCAATATTGATTTCAGGAGGATCATTTTCTGGTTCGACATGCAAGATTACAAAACGCAGGCTATGAAGTCCAGAAGCCTCGTTTGTAAGGTTCACCTGAATAACATCTTCACCAAAATAGTTTTTTGCAGGTGTATAAGTTAACGATGAGATCACATGTTCTGCTTCAATGCTTGTCAAGCCAGTAGTTGCTCCAGTAGCAACAAGGGATCCACCAGATATTGATATAGCTTCCACAGTCATTCGACCGCCCAGTGGAGTCTTAATACGTGGCTCGAGTAACGCCCCAAACTGAAAAGGTTCGGTTGTGTCCTCCACAACACCAGTGTGAATTCGCGAGACAGCTAATGAAAATATCGGCCGATCTGCATAGTCAGCTGGAGCAGCAACTTGAAGGTTAATTGTGGAGTTTTCCTGGGTGTCTCCAAAATTTATCCTGAAAGAGATAGGATCACTTCCTTCAAAGTCTTCTGCTGCCCGATAGAAGAGGCAAGAGAGCGCGAGGTTTACATGCTCAAACTTTCCACTTATAGCCAGACTGTGATTCCATCGTGCTAAACTTGTGAAGGTTGATGACCCAACCACGGGTACAAGGTTATCTCGGCACCTCAACAAAAGGTCGCCATGGTCCACGCTCGCCCATACATTTACGCGTGCTTCCCATGGTTTAGCTTCTTGAAGACGCCGAAGGGAGAGATCTGAAATATAAATCTCCTCACCAACTTCGACTTGAAAAGGATTTGTATAAGGTACATGTGTTGAGAAGCTAGTCTCTCCGGTGGCCAGCCCAGCGTATTTGAGCAGTCCAAAGACGATGCAGAGGGTTTTCAAAGCCATCATTCGAGTTGCTACTGTTGCCATACTGCTTCTTCTTCGTCGCCTTCGACTGCTATCAACTTTGAGTCCTTGCATGGAATCTTCACAAGCTCCAATGCCGTGACTTTCAAAGATGCTGCACCGCGTCATGCCACTTGAATGACAGATCAGTACCAGGCCGCTGTCAGAAACTCCAACGAGAACTTCAAAGCCCCTAGGACGAGGTTGCTGCGTTGATTCGAGGAAACTCCTCAAGAGACCCTGAGCTCGAATCTATTGAAGCTCCCCAAGAGATTGTTTTTTCTGCGCGGTCCGCAAATCGTGAGTCGAGTGAGTTCGAATGGGCTCTCAACAGTTTTCAACGGAAGAATGCGAATAGCTGAGGTATTAATAATTGGCTAGTGTTAACACTAGCAATACTTTGCGGGTACGGGAAAATCAGAATCCAAAGAGTTGAAGTAGAGCTTCTGACAAGTGACTTTAGCATAACGAGGGAGAGCAAATCGGTGTTCACGAAATCCCTGGATCTTAGTGTTAGCCATTGCGTTTGTGAATCTGGCCATATGACGGGGCATGAATCTATCGTGTTTACTAGTACAACGAACAGGACTAGTATACGACGAAGGCGTACATACATACCACCATCTAAATCTTAGGATTGTGTGGCTCATGCCTATTATCTACTCCATAGGTACCAACCCCATCTCCTCAACTACGAGTGCTCGGTCGATTTTCTTATTTGCAGCACGTGCGAATGATACTCATGGTTTAGCATAGCATTGCATAAACAAGTGAGGTGCACTTGTTCAGAGTCTCATTGAATGAGGGTCGCATTTCTGTTTCAAGGCAATTCAAACGAAAGGCATAACATGGGTCAAGATATGGACTGGAGGACGAACTCATAGATATTTTTCCAGAGTGAAAATTCGCTATGCAGGACGAAGTTGTAATTAGAGATAACTTTCACGAACACGAATAACTTTCGTAGTGAGACTTTCATATCGTATGTCTTGCCGAGCTGGTTCCGCATTTATTGGAGAAGTTAATATCTAAAAAGAACTGGGAAACTCATGAATGCAGTTGAAATTAGGTAACAAGATTTGATTCAATCGGTTTTGACTAAGATGTAGTAAGTGATATAGTGTGTGCGTGGATACGCGTATGCTCGCACATTTAGATAAGTTCAGGCCAGGGTGTGACAGCAACACGATCCTTCGTACCAGCGTTGCCCACAAACTCAAGAGCATCAGCATACTTGTCCAAAGTGAAAGTTTTGTCAGAAACAGGGAAGGGCTCAAGCTTGCCTTCGTCAAAGAGCTTGGCAATGTCTCGCATGCACTGCGAAACTTCTTCATCAGTGGATGCGAGGGTATTGATACCACAGAGGGTTGCTTGCTTGCGGTAAAACTCAAACGTCTTAAAGCTAGTGACAGCAGCTGGGTTCGGTGCTGCCATCGTGGCAAGGCGGCCCTTTCTACCCAAGGCACTGAGACCGAGTGAGCACATATCACCGCCAACAACATCCACAAAGACATCGACACCAAGGTAACCAGGGCGCCCGAGCTCCTGGAGCTGTTTCACGAGCTCCTCATCAGTTTTGCCGCTCACGTTAATTACATGATCAGCGTAAGGGAGACTTGCGTCACCATCGCGGCGCACCATAGCAATGGTAGTAGCGCCCTTTGCTTTGGCAATCATCAGAGCAGCCTGGCCTACAAACCCATGAGCCCCTGTAATAGCGATGACCTCGCCACTTTGGATGCGTCCAGAGTCGACTACAGCGAGGTGTGCTGTAAGGAAAGGGACTCCAAGTGTGCCAGCTTCAAGCACAGAAATACTCTCAGGCTTGATGGCAACATGCGAAGCAGGCACACGAAGAAACTGTGCGTGTGTCCCGTCACGAAAGTAGCCAAGAGAACCTCCAGTGCCGAAGACGTGCTTACCGAGGAGGTCTGCAGGGCCCTGCTCCACAATGCCACAGTAGTCGCGACCGGTGATGATGGGGGTCTTGACAAAAGGCATAAGGCCTGTCACTTGCTTTACGTCAGACATATTGATTCCAGCAGCCAGAACCTTGATGAGAACATCATCGTCGCCCTCGGACACAGATTCCCAGGCGGCATCTTCGGTGAACTCCACTGCCTCTGCTGGCACTTTATCGAACTTCACTAAACGCGATGCAGATCCTGTAATCGAGCTCATAGTGCGGGTACTGTGTTGAAGCTGGCCTTTCAAAACGCTACGCAAGACCGACTTGGCGCTTGACAGCATAGTTAGGTGATTGCTTGGTGAGCTAGAATCCTCCACCAAGATCAGGATTTGTTGTGTGTTCGATTGCTTCTGCTCGTTTGCTTGCGTAAGCGGATTTCCATAATGAATCAAAAGAAAGAAAGGAAACTTTTCAGAAAAACATGAAACATATAATCAAAATTTAAAAGGCAATTAGGCTTACTCAAACATACTATTTATTCCTAGTATTTTCTTTTTCTATTTCTTTTCATTTTTAAAACTAAATTTTAAAAAAAGAGTTTTCAATAAAGAACTCCTTTCGAAAGTATTTTCTCAAAATGCTTACACCTCTTCACCATATTTGGCAATCAGCCTAGAAAGAGAATGCTGCCGGAATCAAGTGCGGTGCAGTTAGTTTACTTCTATTTACATCTCATGTGCAGTCACCCGCATGCCAATACTACGCCAGCAATATTGAATGGTCAATTCGAATGACTCGCTCTTCTCATGGGTGGCTTCGTACGTAGTCATTACGTACTAACGTAGCAGTCGTATCCAAGTTTACCGAAGGGAGTTTTGTCTGACAAACACCGCAAGTAAAAGGATCAGAAGCCGCGCAAATACGCCCTCTCCGAGCCAGGAGACCGACCGATTGCACGTCAGAAACCGTGGAGCGTCTACGCCCTGGAGGTCCGTGGTCTCGATATTGAACTGTAGAGCGTAGGCAGTGTGTGCAATTTATAACTTGTAAGAGCTAGGACCTCTCTCTTTTACAGTAGGTACTGTCGTCTTAATTCAGCTTTAGCGTTTCTGTGTTGATTGCTGCACTAGAAAAATACAAAATAAACCTCAAGTTGTGAGTTCGAGCTGTAGATCAGTTCAATTGCTTTCAGGCATGCATTTCCAAGACTGTCCAGTGCCATCTTTGGCCGACAGGCTGTTCTTCATCTGAGCAAGATCAGGGCGCATGAAGATTCGTGTATGAACTTCAGGTAATGGAATCAGTGCACGAACGAACGAAGAAGCCGCAGCTTTTTTATAGGAATCCAACTTGAATATAGGTGGTACTTCTGGCATTTATGCTTCTGAATCTGAACCCGGTTTTATCGTATTCTCTTTGTCAAAGATTGCTGACTTGTACAAATTCTATCTGTATCGGCGCTGCCACCCAAGTTGCCGATGCCTTGGAGGATGCCATGTCTCAGGTCCATCGCAGCTCTCAATTTTCAATTCATCAGTGATCAGGTGAGCACATTGCCCCCATTCGATCGATCGAGAGGGGAAACCATCACACACAAAACCAGAGGTACCTAGCCTTTCAACCCGCACAGATAAACTGGCCAATGCAAAAGGAATGACTCCTGCGCAATCAAGACCGACCTCATTCTTCGCAATTTGTAGGCATACATACCTGTACATTCTCTTTCTCCGCGGCGTATGCATCTGCCCACAAGTCCATTCGAGCGCAGCCTCTACAGATGCAAACATGCACAATCTAAACGAAGGTGCCTAAAATCAACTATCTTCATCTTGGGCAAAAGTAATCGATCTCTGCTCAGTCATCCTCAACCCGCTCTCTGTCCGCTGTTTATTGCGAATTGCAATATCTGCGAAGCGATCAATTGCTTCAACCTCGAACTCGGCTCAGGCTTCTGTGAAAGTGGGCATCGATGACTGCGAGAATGGGCACAGAGGGTCGACGAAGCTTCAGCTTTGTTATGCGGCGAAACGACGGATCACAGAACGCGCTTCGGCACGAAGCATCGCGGACCCGAGGGAAGTCTCTGAAATCTCCTCCTACGACTTCCCACGCATTGATCTCAACTCTTTTTATTTATTTAATTAATTAACTAATTAATTAAATTATTACTTTATTTACTACAACTTTGTACCATATTTGCATACATCATATGATATTAAAACAATTTTTAAATTACAATTGATTTTTTTAAATATACATATACATATAATGAAAACTTAAAGTACTATGTAAATAGCTGCTAGCAATACTATTCTAAAGTATAGGATATAAAAGCGGATCACGTCGATCGATTCTAATGTTGGCGTCATTCTCGTAAGAACTTGAGGAGGAGGAGACAGCGGGTGGTCGCAACGTCGAAGCTGGGCTTATTCAAGCTGACTTGAAAGAAAAGGGCTGCAAGTTCCGGTACTTCTTCGTGTTCCTACATGCCATGATTTGGATTTTCCAAAACAAACATAGGTCAAACAAACAAACAAACAAACAAATAAACAAACAAACAAACAAACAAACAAACAAATGAACAAAGGAAATGAAAATGAGCAAAATTTTTTGCAGTTCTTATAGAAAGAGTTAGGTACTGATGCGTAGCTATGTTTGTACTTAGAAGAAGCATTGTTTTGAAGGAGGTCTTCCTATTCACCTGCTTCTATTGCTAAACTAAGACTACCAGTGCAGCATCATCGATTAATCTATGATGTACTCGGCCCTATCTTTATACTGTGTCGGATATTTTTATAATAAAGTTGATGTCACCTCCTAAGCGTATCATGTAGATGTATAATAGTAGTCCTACAACGAAAGAAAGGGGGCGGGTTCCCCTATTGTCACAGGTGACCGTGGTAACACAGGGAACAAGGTGACCGTTGGCAGGAATTGCGAATTGCGGGTGTGCCTACGATGAAGGCGAGCGTGTAGATGTTTACTGTTTGATGCGTGGTTTCTTTGGAGCGTAAGCGCGTGCGAAGGAATTAATTTCAAGCTTTTGGGAAATCAGAAGGGGCGACCATACGCTGCTGCGAGGTAAACTCGTTCGAAGTATAACTTTTCGGAAAGCTGTGGAAGAAAACAAACCTAGGCTGCCACCGCAGGTTATTAGCGCTACTGTACAACGTGATCATATGCGGCAGCAATACTTGGTACAGTAGGTTGTGTTAAAGCGCCATTCAAAGCCATTTGTCTATCTGCTCTTCAGCAGAAAGGCTATTGAGCTTGCCTTCGTGTCTTCGTGTGTATATTAACAATACTTGAGACTTATTAGGCTAGGTACCAGCAACTTCAGCACCAGCGGCAACAAAACATCGCGCAGAGAGTCTGAAAAGGACTTGTCTGTGTGTAGCGTAGATCAGATTGGTGGACTTGGGCGAGAGGCTTGAGTCAACTCAGTGACCCAAAGCAAGATTGAAGACGGAAGCCCCTGCTGGAGACTGTGGCTGTAGACTTTGAGTTAGAGACGGTGCTGGAGCAACCTTATATTTTGCAGGCTTCACAGAGGCTGAGCAGTCGCCTCTTGGGTTTGGCTCATCCTTGGGGATTGAAGACGAATATTGTCCAGATCACAATAGCCTCCAATGGACACCACTCACAACAAAGGCACTGGCTCGAAAGGTACTGGCAAGAAAGATGATGCACTTCGAATGCCTGCAAAGGTCTTTGGAGGAGCTTCACAGCAAAGTACTGTGAAGCAGAGCCCAAGACCAGAAGAAATAGCACAAAATATTGCACAGCAATCTCATCCGGGTGAGAGATTAGAGAATCGTCTGTATGCAAGTGCAGGGAGGAGCCCTGCAATTACGGCGCTGCAGCAAGATGCAACGTCACTACACCAGCATCAGCACCCTCACTACCAAGAATATATCCCATCTGAGCTCTCGCCACGCCCTCCTGCTCGTGAGAGGTCTTCAAAGGCTCGCATGAATCAAGCAGTCTTGGCGGGGCCAGGACCCAAAAATGCTGTTTTCCCTTTCCGTAATCGAACCCTGCGAGACCCCTCCGCCTCGCCACGCCGTAGCACTGCAGGCAAACCCCAAACAGTTGTGCCACAACTTTCTGTGCAAAGATCTATTATTGAAGGAACAGTAGATGAAGAGAAACATCGGGAGTTCTGTTCCTCACAATCTTCACCGTCGGCTACAGATTCAACGTTAGAAAGTGTTGCTCAATTGACAGCTGATCTTGCGCGACAGCGTCGATATAAAGCTAACCATGAGAGTTTTACCGAACGAATGATTGCCGAACATCCACAGTGCGCCGCTCTGGTTGATGAAAGTGCATTCTTATATTTTGTGAAAAAGCCGGGGGGCACTGCATATGACCTGACATTATCAAAAACCAAAGGGGATTTGGGCGCTTCTGCTCAGGATTTTTACATTGTATCAGCAAATGGGGTTACCGTACACCATCCTGGAGGAGGGACTGATTTTGTATCAATGCAACAGTATGAACGTGAGTACTATTTGTTTTCCCAAATTACGCGGATCAGTTTCTTCCATAAATATCGAATGTGGAAATCATTTAAAGAGTGGAAGCACAATGTGCGTGCACGGAAAACTAATGCTGCAAAGGCCAGCCTAACAGAGAACCTCTTTATTTTACACTCGTTGTTGCGTTCATCACTTCTAAGGCTTCGAGGAATGTGCGTGAATGCTGCTTCGTCGAAGCTCTTTGTTATTGAAGCGGCTAAAACTTACACTTTGCAAGAGTTTACCTCTGCTCAAGAGCATCAAAGAGAACATGCACGAAGTCAACTTGATCATTTCTCAACTGATGTGCGTCATCTGGTCATGAACACTTGTGATGCTGCACTTCGACATTTTCTTGAAGAGAGTGGTTTTGCACGACAATTCTCTGCAAGTGCAACTCCAGAAGAAAGAGCTGCGGCTGCTGCAGCAGCTGCAGCCGCTGCTGAGAGTGGACGAAAAGTTCGGGCAATCACATTTACTGAGCGCGCAGCAATGCGTACGCAGTGCCGCAAGCTTACAAAATACATTCGACTCGTTGACTTTCTTGTAATTGATACGTTTTTGAGCTTGGCCATTGCGTCTACGGCTGATTTCTTATCTCATATCTCTGACAAACAAAAGGCGCGCCATGCTGCAGATCATCACAATCGAGCAGGAGGAGCGCACGTAGCTATCACTGGTGACAACCATGGACATAGAAAATCTCTTCTTGCAGGGAGCAAAGTTCCAATTGCGAACTTGAACGGAGGGTCACAGTTATCAACCCCAGCGATACGAGAGCCACAGCCCATCTTCATTGTGCATATGGATGCAAGTGTGCCACTTCCAGAGCTTGCAGATCGGTTAAAAGCTCACGATGAAGGAGATGTTCTTGCTGAACCCAGTGTTTCGTTTTACCCAACAGCAGAGGAGTTCCGGACAGAGACAGAAAGTATCATTTTCGATACCCTCAAGGTGGTTACAGGTCCAGAACGGCTGTTAACACACCCTGACCTTGCACTATATGCCCAACCCTCCATGGAGGAATCAAACGCAGTGGGAGATCACCTCGATCTAGAAATGATGATTGTAGAAGGTGCTCAATTTCAGTCAATGGTCGATGATATTGGTGAATGTCTTCGTACCGCATTTGACGACGCAACCAACTTTTGCAAGGTTTTTGTACCATTCGTAAAGGAATATGTCCAAAATGAGGAGCTTCTTTCTGGACTCACCCTCGAGGCCTATTCTGTTCAACCACTTGAGGTATTTCAAAGCCTACTTAGTAAGTACAGTGCGCAACACTCAATGTTTGACTCCATGCCCACACACAGCACAATTGGCATTGTGCGTGTTGATGCAGAGAACCTCAAATCTCGATTCATCCCCAGCCCTGTGCGTTGCTTCAACCAAATCCGTTCCCTATTTCCCCATGTCTTACGTACAAAAACTCAACAAAATCTTCGCGACATGCGGCATCGAGATGATATTCTTAGTCAAACTGCATATTCGGTGGATGGTTTTGTCGAACAGTTATCATTTCTTAAAGAGGTCACGGAGACAATCGAGGGTATCGATGGAAGCTTTACATTTACTGTGAAGCTTTACAAATTATGCAAAGATTACCAAGTGCCCTTGGACGAAGAGGACAATACATCAATATACATGCTGAAAGAAACCAACAAGGCTCTTCATAACTCTATTCAAAGCTCCGAAGATACTATGGCTGAAAATACAATCAAATTTGCTAAGGAACTAGAGGAACAGATACCCCGTGTGCAGAGTAAAGTTGGCAACCTACGCACGGTACTTAGTAATGTGATGGTTTTTGATCCAGATGCAAAGTCATCTAGCGTGATTGAATATCTCGAAGATGCGGAAAAGCAGTTTACTAGTATCCAAGCACAACGGGAAAAATTTACGCATTACCAAAAAACCCTTGGAGTTCCTATATCTACATATGACGAACTTGATGAGGTTAAGCAGGACCTCACTGTCAAGCTTAAGTTGTGGCGCGCGGTACGCTCGTGGAGTGAGCTCTCCTCATCTTGGTGTGATACTGTTTTCGCTGAAGTGGATGCTGCTGGAATTCTTCTAGAGGTCGAAAAGTATATGAAAACGGCACTACAGGCAGAGCGTGGTCTTCCTGGTAATTTAGTCGCACCATCCCTTCGCGATAAGGTTTCTGACTTCAAGCGAACAATGCCAGTCGTTACTGCTTTGCGTTGCGCAGCTCTTCAAGAAAGACACTGGGAGATCATTCATACGGTTCTGGGGTATCAAGTCAATGGCGTCGAGGACCTTAAGCTGGGCCACCTTATCAAGCGTCGGGCGATGGATCACGGTGAAGTTATCGAGACTATTGCAGTCGAGGCAGTGCAGGAAGAGGTGCTCTTAAAGATGTTGCATAAAGTTTCAGAGAAATGGAAAACTGCAGATTTTACTATTCTCCAGTACAAGGATACGAAAGATAAGATCATCGGTGGCGTGGACGATGTCATTGTAGATCTTGACGACTCTTTGGTTACCATCAACACAATTCTTGGATCACGGTACGTCAAGCCAATTAAGGACCAGGTGGATGATTGGAGAAACAAATTGGTCTTATTCCAAGAGACTTTTGAAGAGTGGCTCTTGTGCCAACGGAACTGGATGTACTTGGAGTCAATTTTTAGTGCACCTGATATTCAACGCCAGTTGCCACAAGAATCGAAGCTCTTCTCCAAAATTGATGCTTCGTTCCGCGAGAACATGAGGCGTACAGCGGATGATCCCAACTGCATGAAGAGTTGTACACGTCCTGGCCTGCGCGAAACTTTGCGAAAGCATAACGCAAACTTGGAAAAAATTCAAAAGAGTCTAGAAGATTACTTGGAGACAAAGCGTGCAGCTTTTGCGCGATTTTACTTTCTATCCAATGATGAGCTTTTAGAAATTCTTGCCCAAACTAAGGATCCACAGGCAGTTCAACCGCACCTTCGAAAATGCTTCGATGCACTGGTAGCTTTGGACTTTGGTGACCAACCCAAATCAATTGACATCAAAGCAATGATTTCGCCTGAGGACGAGCGCATCGAGCTTGGAAAGAATCTCAAGGCACGTGGTAACGTTGAAGATTGGCTCACTGCAGTTGAAAAGGATATGAAGTCGAGTCTACATAAACTCATGAAAGTTGGCCTTGAAGATTTCTTTGAGCGGCCTCGAATTGAGTGGGTTCGGTCTCACCCTGGACAAATCGTTGCCACAGTTGCACAAATTGCATGGGTGCTGGGTACTGAAGCCACTATCCGGAATATGTCTTCTCGTAGTGCTGGGAGAGGGGTTCCTGCGACCGAACCATCTTTCATGGATAGCTTTTATCAAGATGACGTTGGGTCGCTAGAGGCATGGTATAATAGAAACGTTGAAGAGCTCGACAAACTTACAATGCTTGTTCGATCTGACCTCACCAAGCGGGAGCGTAAAATCATTGTAGCACTGGTCACTACAGATGTGCATGCCCGTGATATTGTGGAAACCTTGAGAGACGAGAACGTTGATTCACTCAACAATTTTACATGGCAGCAGCAGCTACGATATTACTGGCAAAAGGAAGACATTGATGATTGTGTGGTGCGTCAGTCAAATTCAGTTATTCGATACGCGTATGAGTATGAGGGGTGTACATCCCGACTTGTAATCACTCCACTTACAGATCGCTGCTGGATGACCTTGACAGGTGCGTTACAGCTTAAGTTAGGTGGTTCCCCTAGTGGCCCTGCAGGAACTGGAAAGACAGAATCATCAAAGGATCTTGCAAAGGCTTTAGGTATCCAATGCATTGTCTATAATTGCTCAGATCAAATTGATTATAAAATGATGGCAAAACTTTTTAGCGGCCTAGCTCAAGCAGGATGTTGGACTTGTTTGGACGAGTTTAATCGCATTGATATTGAGGTTTTGTCGGTAGTTGCGCAGCAGCTACTTACTCTTCGGCAAGGTCGACTTGCTGGATTTAATGCAATTGCATTTGAGGGACGGCAGATTGAGCTGAAGGAGTACCATGTCATTATTACCATGAACCCTGGCTATGCAGGTCGTACAGAGCTTCCAGATAACCTGAAGGTATTATTCAGGCCAGTAGCGATGATGGTGCCTGACTATTCCTTAATTGCTGAGATTATGCTTTTTGCAGAAGGATTCAGCGATGCGAAGACTTTAAGCCGTAAAATGACAAAGATGTACATGCTCAGCAGCGAGCAGCTGAGTCAGCAGTGTCATTATGACTATGGACTTCGAGCTGTGAAATCTGTTTTGGTCATGGCTGGTGGTTTAAAGCGTGGAAACCCGCATCTTTCCGAAGATGTTGTACTGATTCGTGCCATGCGAGACTCAAACCTCCCCAAATTCCTGCGCCAGGATGTTCCTCTTTCTTTGGTATTCTTGCAGATCTGTTTCCTGGTGTCACAGTACCTTACCAAGATACAGGCGATCTTCGCGAAATGGTGGAAACCGTTCTCGCCTCCAATACATTACAATGTGTAGAATCATTTGTTGGGAAAATAATTCAACTCTATGAGACAATGAATGTGCGTTTTGGAATTACAATCGTTGGACCAACCGGTGGTGGAAAACAACTGCGTATAAAACACTTGCAGATGCGCTTTCGCGGCTCTATATCATGCAACAAGAAGCTGGAGTGCCGGACGATAAAATCATTTACCGTACTGTTCATCAGAACATCCTGAACCCAAAGTGTATCACAATGGGAGAACTGTATGGTGAGTTCAACGAACTTACACAGGAGTGGACAGATGGACTTGCATCTTCAATTATGCGAGCACAAGTCGCAAGTGAAACTAGCGACTCAAAATGGATTGTTTTTGACGGACCGATTGACGCACTTTGGATCGAAAACATGAACACGGTACTTGATGATAATATGACCCTCTGTCTTGCAAACGGCGAGCGAATCAAACTTAAGGCTGTGATGAAGTGTGTTTTTGAGGTTCAAGATCTGGAAGTGGCATCTCCTGCCACTGTCTCTCGCCTTGGTGTGCTTTACATGACCCCTGATGATCTCGGATGGCTTCCGTATGTTCAGACTTGGCTAATGCGCGATATGAAAGAACCTTTTGGCGCTTATCATGAACCCATTTCCACTCGTCTTTCTCATTGTGTAACGACTGTCTTTCACGAAGGTGTAGATTTTGTTCGACGTCACTGTACAGAACCTATAAGCACCTCTGGTGTGCAAGCAGCCGCTTCTTTCTGCAAAATATTTCAAGCTCTTTTTGGTTCCTCTGAATTGTTGGCTAGTCTGCACTCGGAACGAACCAGCAATAGTGGGAGTGGAGATGATAAAGCCACTCAGCAAAAGCTCACAGAGCGTATTCTTCGCCTTGTTGATAAGCTCTTTGCATTTGCTGTGACATGGTCTTTGGGAGGTCCCATCACTGCAGCTAACCGCGAATCATTTGACGAGTGGGCGCGAGTTGCATTTGAACGAGCCTCACTGTCAATGATTGGATTTTCGGCCAAAGGTCAGGTCTTTGACTACTTTGTTGATTTTCGGGAAGAAGAGTTAAGGAGATGGGACGAAGTTGTACCAGCATTTGCATACAGCACACGAGTACCATTTTCTCAGCTTGTCGTTCCTACAATAGACACTGTGCGTTTTTCGTACTTAGCAGAGAAGCTACTTGCAATTCAGCGACCATGTTTTCTGACTGGTGTGACAGGTACTGGTAAGACAGTATTGCTTCAAAGCCTTCTGCGTGAGCTTGCTGAGGTTGGACAAGAAAGCGAGCCAGCCGCGGCTGCAGATGGAGAAAACAGCAAAGCTGCAGCTGCAGCTGCAGCTGCAGCAAAAGAACAACAGCGGAATCAGCGTCTTGGTATTGTCAGAAGCAAACCGGTCATGCCAATCTTACTTGGATTTAGTGCACAAACTGCTTCGAAAGTAACTCAGCTTTCTATAGAGTCAAAATTAGAGAAAAAGCGTAAAACTTTACTAGGTGCTCCTGCTGGTCAAACCTGCGTAATCTGCGTTGATGATGTCAACATGCCCACAGTGGAGGAGTATGGAGCACAACCTCCTATCGAGCTTCTGCGCCAATTTCTTGATTTTGGCGGGTTTTATGATCGTGAAAAGCTCTTCTTCAAGGAAATTGAGGACACAGTACTCACAGTCGCTGCAGCACCTCCTGGAGGTGGACGCAATATTGTCACACCTCGCTTTGTTAGACACTTTTCTGTTTTGTGCATGCCACCCGCAGCGGATGATGCAATGATGATTATGTTTTCCAGTATTCTTTCTGGTTACCTTCAACATGGTTTTGCACCTGAAATTCGAAGCCTTACTCATGCTGTGATTCAGTCCACAATTGACATTTATCAGCGAATGTGTAAAGAAATGCTTCCTACACCCAGTAAAAGCCATTATACGTTTAACCTGCGGGACTTGAGCAAAGTTGTCCAGGGTATATTGATGGTCCAACCTCCACGATGTTCAGGTCCTGATACGATGATTCGTCTTTGGGCGCATGAGTGCATGCGCGTTTTTCATGATCGCCTAATCAATAGCGAAGATAAAGCATGGTTCACTGAAGCAATTCTGGAGCTCTTGCGGAGAAATTTCAAAGTTCAATGGACTCACGAAGAAGTCTTTGGAACGACAGAAACAACTGGTGCAGCTTCAAAGGCCGCAATTAAGCCGCCGCTTCTTTTTGTTGATTTCTTACGTGGATTCGCGGATGAGAATGATGAGAGCGAAAACGATGCAGAAAACGATGCTAAGGAAGGTGAGATAGTCATTGATACACGTCCATATGAGGAAGCACAAAGCTTCAATCAGGTTGCAAAAGTTCTCGAAGATGCCCTTGATGACTATAACATTACATTCCCATCCAAAATGAACCTTGTGTTCTTTCAAGATGCCATGGAGCATATTTCTCGTATTTCACGCATTCTTCGTCAGAAAAGAGGAAATGCAATGCTTGTTGGTGTTGGCGGTTCAGGTAAGCAGAGCTTGTCGCGACTTGCAATGTTTATGTGTGGCATGCGTTGCGTACAGATTGAAATATCAAAGGGTTATGGACCCGTTGAGTTTCGTGAGGACATCAAGAAGATGATGATTACAGCTGGTGTAGCTGGGCGCAAAGTGGGATTTTTATTTACTGATTCTCAAATCATCGTAGATGATTTCCTCGAAGATGTCAACAATATTTTGAACTCGGGAGAAGTACCAAATCTTTTTCCACAAGATGAGATGGATCGCATTGTTGCAGATATGGGGGATGTGGTAAAACGGATGGGAATCCCTGAAAGCAGAGATAATTGCAAACAGGTCTTCGTCAATCGTGTTAGAGATAATCTACACATTGTTCTTTGCATGTCTCCTGTGGGCAATGCGCTTCGTGTGTGGTGTCGTCAGTTTCCATCATTAATTAATTGCTGCACAATTGATTGGTTTCTGGAATGGCCACAAAGTGCATTAAATTCTGTAGCTCAGCGGTTTCTTTCAAAGCTCGAGCTGCCGTCTGAAGAATGCCGTGAGGCTCTTGTTTCGGCTTGTGCGGTAGTCCACACCTCTATCTCAACTTGCGCTGCACGTTTCCATGAAGAACTGGGCCGTACAGTATACACAACACCCAAATCCTACTTAGATTTAATTGAGCTGTACATTTCAATGCTTCAGGACAAACGAAGTGAGATGACCGAATCAAGAGACCGTCTTAGCAACGGTATCATTAAACTTGAGGAGACAAACGATATGGTTCAAAACCTGAAAAAGGAACTGAATGACCTTATGCCTGTACTCGAAGTGAAGAGCCAGGACGCTGAAAAGTTACTGAAACAGGTCGCCAAAGAACAGGCTGAGGCAAGTGTAGTCAAGGCGAAGGTAGCCACTGAGGAGGAAGAGGTCAACGCAAAAGCGACGCAAGTTGCTGAGGTACAAGCTGATGCACAGCGCGATTTAGATAAAGCTATGCCAGCTTTAGATACAGCAATCAAGTCTCTTGATGCACTTGACAAAAAGATATCACTGAGATCAAGAACTTCATTAAGCCTCCTGCTGCAGTACAGACAGTTATGGAGGCTGTGAACGTGTTACTTGGCGAAAAACCTGATTGGGACACAGCAAAGAAGGTTATGAGTGATACCAAGTTCATGGACAACCTTAAAACATTTGACAAGGATAATATTCCAGCAGCAACATTGAAAAAACTCAAGAAATATGTAGATGATCCTATCATGGCTGTGGATAACGTAGCGAAGGTTAGCAAGGCTGCTACTTCACTGTGTATGTGGGTGCATGCAATGGATGTTTACTCAGTTGTTGCTAAGGAGGTAGGTCCTAAGAAGCAGCGATTGCAAGAAATGAATGATGCATTAGCCGAGGCGAACTCAGTACTTGTGGAGAAGCGTAATGCATTGCAAGCTGTTGTTGACAAGGTAAATGCCCTTCAGGCCACATGTGACGCCACTCTAGCGGAAAAGAATAGACTCGCTGATGAGGCAGAACAAACGAAGGCTCGTCTTGAGCGAGCAGAAAAATTGACCAGTGGGCTTGCAAGCGAGGGTGTTCGCTGGCGCGAGTCAGTTGTGATCATTGATTCACAAATCCAAGAACTTGTGGGCGATGTTTTCCTAGCTGCAGCTTGTGTCTCTTACTATGGTGCTTTCACGGGTTCGTACAGGGAAGGTCTTGTAGAATTGTGGCAAAAGAAAGTTCAGGACATGAAAATTCCTTGCAGCGGATTATTCAATCTCGTCGAAACTATCGGTAGTCCTGTTTTAGTACGCGAATGGCAGATTTGTGGACTTCCAACAGATGAGGTTTCCACCAATAATGCGCTCCTTGCAACTTACGGCAAACGATGGCCTTTGATGATTGACCCTCAGATGCAAGCTAATCGCTGGATCAAGCAGAAAGAGGCCAAAATGGGCCTTGAGTGTGTGAAAATGTCCGACAAGGATCTCTTACGAGTGTTAGAGAATGCTGTACGTAATGGACGCCCTCTTCTTGTGGAAGACCTTTCTGAGCAGATTGACCCTGGTTTAGAGCCTGTCCTTCAAAAGGCAATCTTCCGACAGAATGGACGCACTCTCATTCGCATTGGTGACTCTGACGTAGATTATGATGCATCCTTTAAGTTCTTCATGACTACTAAAATGGCCAACCCGCACTACCTCCCCGAGGTATGTATCAAGGTCACTATTATCAACTTCACCGTAACTATGGAGGGTTTGGAAGATCAACTTTTGGGCATGGTCGTACGAAAGGAAAAGCCTGATATCGAAGATCGCAAAAATCGTTTACTAATGAGCATGGCATCTGATCAGAAACAACTGAAGGATATCGAAAGCAAAATTTTGCGGATGTTGTCTGAATCAAAAGGTGATATCCTGGATGATGAGGAGCTCATCAACACACTTGCCGACTCAAAGACAACCTCAGCTATTATTTCAGAGCGCGTGACAGAGTCAGAGAAAACAAATCACGAGGTCAACATGATGCGCAACAGCTATCGCGCAGTTGCACGTCGCGGCAGTATCCTGTATTTTGCAGTGGCAGATTTAGCGAAAATCGATTCTATGTATGCTTATAGTCTTGAATACTTTCAGAAGCTCTTCTGTCGCAGCATAGATGATAGTGAGCCAAGCATAGAGCAAGCTGAGCGTCTTCTTAACATTATGACCTACCAGAATCAGTTTGTCTTTAAAAACATTTGCCGAGGTCTCTTTGAAACGCACAAGCTCCTCTTTGCTTTTCTGATAACTGTAAGAATTATGAGATTTGAAACAGAGGCAATCTCAAATCTCGAATGGATACTTTTTTTGCGAGGACCAGCATCCCTTGTAAGTGCTCATCCAGAGCTTGCTCAGGAGCCTTCTGGTGGACTGCCAGAGAAGTTTCCGCAGATTGCATACCAGACTATAGCAGTTTTGAGCCACGAGAATCCTCGAGTCTTTGGAGGTTTACACACGTTTATCTGTGAGCACTGGGATGATAAATGGGCAACCTGGGCGAGTAGTGAAAACCCTGAAGACCAAAAGTTACCTTTGGAAGGTTTTGTACCAGTATGCCCACCCGGTCATTCCGGAGGGCGATCTATGGAAAGTGCATCGGCTAAGCATAACGCAGATGAGGATTCTGAAACCAACGATGTAGAGGATGGGCACGAAGATCCTTTGACTGATGACGATGGAACGATTTGTCTCAGTAATTTTCAGAAGCTCATATTGGTAAAATCCTTTCGTGAGGAAAAGACTGTGTTTTCCATTCGCAATTTCGTCTGTGCTGAGCTTGGCGCATCATTTGTACAGAGCCCAAGTACGTCAATGGAGGACATTAGTGCAGATATGGACCATAAGACTCCTTGTATTTTTGTACTTTCGCAAGGTGCTGACCCAACAAGTATCCTTCTCCGGTTTGCAGACAAGTGTGGATACACTGAACGACTTCATGTTATCTCTTTAGGGCAAGGTCAAGGTGCCAAAGCAGAGGCTTTGATTGCAAATGCAACACGTGCGGGAGACTGGGTCCTCTTGCAAAATTGCCATTTAGCCAAATCTTGGATGCCAAAGCTAGAGGAAATCATCATAGGTTTTAATGAGCCGGCTAGCGCTCAGCATGGGGGCCCATCTGCTCCAGATGGGGCTACAGGGGACGTGATGAATGTTGTGGGCGATGTAATTGCTTCAGCAAATGCACAAGGAGCTGGAGCGACTAGTTCTCTGAGAGTCAGTGGAAATATGATCCATCACGATTTCCGTCTTTTTCTCACATCCTTTCCGGCTCCATATTTTCCTGTCAGTGTTTTACAGAATGGTCTTAAATTGACAAATGAACCACCCAAGGGCCTTCGCGCCAATATCTTCCGCTCCTTTGAGACTGTTCTCAGAGAAGATGCTTTGGACAGCTGCCCAGCTCGCCCGCGTGACTTTCGTAAGCTACTCTTTGGGCTATGCTTCTTTCATGGTATCATCCAAGAAAGGCGCAAATTCGGACCTCTTGGATGGAATATTAGGTATGATTTTGACGATTCTGATCTTGAATGCTCCTCACAGGGCCTTGCGAGGTTCTTGAATGAACAAGATGAAATCCCTTGGGATGCTCTACGCTATGTGACCGGGCAAATTAATTACGGTGGTCGCGTTACTGATGATTGGGACCGGCGGTGTCTGCTCAGTATCTTGGGTAGGTTCTTCACCACTGCTATCCTTCAAGACGAATATAAATTTTCCAGTTCAGGAAGTTACTATGCACCAGCTGATACTGATTTGGCAGGATATAGATCATACGTGTCCAAGTTACCAGATATTGAGGACCCTGAGGTGTTCGGTATGCATGATAACGCAAACACGACCTTCCAGCTTAAGGAAAGTCTTTCCATGTTGGGAGCAGTAATTTCGATTGAACCTCGGGCTACTGGAGGTGCCGCAGGTGCAACTCCAGATGAGGTTGTACAGGCGCTCACCAATGTTATGCAGGATGATCTACCTGAAGAAATGGATGTTGAAACTGAAGCAGGGGCAAAGACATTCATACTGAATGAAGAGACTGGCCTCTATGATCCACTGGCGACATTTTTACAACAAGAAATTGTTAAGTTTAATCTCCTGCTGCAGCGTATGAAGTCTACCATGCTCGAGTTAGTTCGTGCAATCAAGGGATTCGTTGTCATGTCGAGTGATTTGGACAAGATGTACACCAGTTTTTTGAACAATGAAGTACCATCGTTATGGTCACAGGTGGCTTATCCTTCGTTGCGCCCACTGTCGTCCTGGTATGAGGACCTTAAAATTCGCGTTAGCTTCCTTCGTGAATGGTTGAGACATGGAGAGCCTGTCTTTTTTCCTTTGCCAGTGTTCTTTTTCCCACAAGGATTCATGACAGGAATTATGCAAACCCATGCACGCAAGCATAAGGTTGCGGTAAATTCACTGTCGTTTGATTTTACGGTCTTCAAATGTGAAGAGGAGGACATCCATGAACGTCCGGACAATGGTGTTATTGTGTCAGGCCTCTTCATGGAAGGTGCCAGGTGGGATGCGTCGTTGCATTCAATCCAAGACGCAGGTCCAGGGCAAATGTACTCGCCAATGAGACCCATTCACTTTCTACCCACTGAAAATTTTAAACCCAATCCTGCATTGTACGCCTGTCCAGTCTACAAAACAAGCACTCGAGCTGGCGCACTCTCTACAACAGGAATGTCCACTAATTTTGTTCTACCAATCTATCTTCCCACAGAGGCTGAACCGGACTTTTGGATTTGGAGAGGAGTAGCGATGCTTTGTACTCTGAATGACTAGCCAATTGTGTCGTCACTCTAAAAGACATTTTTTTCTGTTTAAAGTATTTTCTGCAACTTGTTGTATGAAGTGATGTTTTCTTCTCTTTTATGCGTACTTACGATAACTTCATCACTCGATCTAGCCAGCAGTCACTCGCTCACTCACATGACTGGTCAGAAACACGCATTAACTTTGGTGCACTATAATTCTGTCTCTTCAAGTATCTATCTGGATTACATTCATGTTGATGCACTTTTAAAACATATTTTAGAGGGCTTCAACAGTTTTAGATTTCAAGGTAGATAGATAAATTGATAAGGAATAAAGAAGTGATTGTCACAAATACTGAAATAAATAGTTTAAAAAATAATAGTCGGGAGCAAGTTCCAGTCTCTCTTCCTTAAATGCAGGCATGTATTTGATCCCACCACCATGCAGGGCGATAATCAGATTGCCAATGCGAAAGAGAGCCCGATTGGCCTTCACTCTATGTCGATACGAGAAAAGACCATATTTGGAAAAGAAAACGAAAAAACCTATGATTTGGCTTTCTTTCAACAGCAACGCATTTGCTGAGTCACACAAAAGCAAGGTTACATGCTGCTCTCAGCTCAATTCGTATCGGTTTTCGCTTTCATTTTCATATTCAACAGCTAAAGACATATAGGTTGAGATCGGAGGATACTCGTTGCAAGAAGAGTGAGGCAAGCTCGCTGCGATGTCGCCCAAACGTATATCACGCAAACGAGCGGTTCGCTCTTCGATTCAATGTAACGAGTTTTAAAGAGAATCAACTCCATAAATTTGTCTCCCCTCTTGCCTGCTGCTGTATGCTTTTTGATGCTAATATAAGGTGAAATATATAAAGAAAAAGTGCAATGTTCAAAATGATGCTGTGCTCAGCAAATTTTGTCATTGAGTGTGTCAAACGATTAGAAGGTCGTGTACACGACCTTCATTATATTCTATTCAGGCGAAGCATTTCAACTATGAATTGCCAGGACTTTCTATTGTTGCCGCAAAAACATTTTGAAGTCAAGGGTAGAGAATATAATAGCAATCACTCACACCGAACGAGATCATCACGGCACACGCGCCACTCCCGCTGCAAGGTTTCTCTTCTTGCTCAGAGACCACAAGGGGAAGTCTAGTTGCACATCAAAGATGCAGTCGCCCACTTGCGTCGCAGAACTTCCTCGGTGGGAAATCCTGGCCGGCTGTTGGTAGGTGAAGACTCAATTGCAATAAGGTCCCACGTGTTTTGTGATTGTGGAGCAGGCTCGGCGTGGCGATTGTTGCGGCGCTGCTGACTACCGTTGCTGCGAAGAGATTGTTGGCTGCCGTTATTTCGACGCTTGTGCATGGCCAGGGGTTTCTTCACAGGTTTTGGAAGCTGTAATTGGGGCAATGCAGGGGCTTCCCCAAGAAGCACAGAACGTAAGTGACCACCATGAGGATCTGGGGTCGACACACGCACAGGCTGAAGCTCTTGTTCGAAGTTATCGTTGAAGTCCTCTTCATCAGCTAGGGAGCCAGCTCCAATCGATGATTCTCGAGACATAAAGGAGTCTTGGCGAAAGCGTTGATTGTCACTATCTTCGGCTTCATCGTCACTCTCAATGGTGCCAAAATCGCTGCTTGCAACTTCGCGATTAGCTCCAACTGCTGCCAAATTGACCATGGCCGAAGTGCGATGCATAAATCCAGCGTGTTGTAGCTGTTGCTGTTTTTGTTGCTGGATATAGGCCTGCATTGGCTGGGCCTTTTGCGAAGCGATACCATCGTCAAATGAGCCTGGACTGAGAAAGTTGGATTGTTGTGGCGATCGCAACCGCCTTACAGATGGATGGGCGTCAGTCAGTGAGGGGTTGGGCTGTTGTTGTTGCTGCTGCTGCTGCTGCTGTTGGGCTTGCGGAAAAGCGATAGGCAGCGCAGCGGTTATTGTTGACGTTGGCGATGCAGGAGCAGGCTGAACTCCACCAGAAATCGTGCGGCGGCGCTGTTGGATAGTGTTATTTGCCGGCGAGGAACGCGGAATAGACCTGGGTAGCGAAAGTGGCATGGATTCGCTTGTATATTTGGCCTGCAAAAATGGCGAGCTTACATCCACAATCTCTTGAATGTCTGCAGTTTGGTTTTCACTTTCGCTGGCGGTGCTGCTTCCATGAGTGCATTCTCGACTCCTGTATGGTTGGGAATATGCGCTGTTAGCGCTGTGGTTGCTTAAGTTGTTACTCTCAGACTCCATCCACACCTCCTCGTGGCGAGCGTGTCTCCTGACGATTTTAAATGGGACCTCCTGGCCATCTGCGTGGTTAGCGCAACATTTTGAGAAATCTGCTCCCATCACTCCCCAAAATCGAGGTCAAACTTGCTCTCCTCGCGTCAAGAAAATTGCTGCGCAATGTTCTCCAATTATGGCGCCCGTTTTCTACGCTCTCCGGCACTCTGACAGAGCCTTAGGTAAGTCGTCGTCCTCAATGGCCGCCTCTTCGCAGTCACTCGGCCAGTCTCTTCTGCCTCTTATTGTTTAGCGTAATGTACTTCTAGCAACGATGTCTTCGCACTCGCTCACGGCAGTCTCGTTTTGCTCGTTTCCAGCGCAAGCACCGCGCCCAGTCAGCACGCAGCTGCAGAGTTGGTCGCTGTGGTCGCTGCTCTTTGCTGCGCTGTGTCCTTTGCAGGTTCGCCAGCGCTCTGTGCTGCAGCACGAGCCTTCGCGGAGTTGCTTCGCCAACCGAAGCGGCCTCGGCCTCGTCCGAGTTTGGGCTTTGCTCCGCCTCGCGCGTGGCGAGAAATAATAAACATAAAAGTTAAAACTTTACTTTAGTTTTAAAAGTAAAATAAATAAATAACAAATAAACAGTTTATTTAAATAAAAATAAAAATAAAAATACTTAGGCTCCGAATTAAAACTTTGACAGAAAAGAGAGAAGGGAGGCAAGAAACAGAGGGTCAGCTCTTCTGATCCTCCTTTCCCTGAAGAGAACGAGAAGGTCCCTCAATCCTTCGCTTTCTGAAGGTTCATTGTTTCGCTGTTCCCCTTTTTATACATCGGTCCTACATCTCACTTGCGTCTTCATATATCGTACTGATGAGTATATAGTGTATCGAGCGAGCGAAGTTATAAATACTCCTTTTATTATCTGTTTTAATCAAAAACAAATTATCATCATAAAATAAATAAACCATGATTATTCTGCAGAAGTAATAAAAGACTCCGATCAGAATACAATATTCGAAGAACCAAAACGGGCCGAAGAAGAGTCAAAAGCCGGAGACTGAGCGAGCGATCGAGCCGCACAGGGGTGCGCAAAGGGCCCCGAATCTAAAGATCTCCAATCAGATGGGAAATGGCAAGCCAAGCCTGAGGAGCTTACAGCTGCAAAAACCCAAGACATCGCCTCTTCCTTTCACAGCAGAGAAGTAGAACGTACTCCTTATTGTTGAAAAACTCACATTCATTTCTTTGAAAAGAAAAGACAGGAGAAGAAGAGCGAAGACGAGAATGAGATGGATTTAAACTAAGAAGCAAACATTCAGTGGAATGAAAAGGAGGGAGAGGAAGGAAACCGCGTTTCCCTTCACTATTTAGCTGAATAGACGCACCTACAGGGAACAAGTGTTTTTCATTTTCCATCATATTATATTATATTATATATTTATATTTATTTATTTAATTTAAAATAATAAAGTTTAAATAAAAAATAAAAATCTTACTTTCAACAAGAACAATTAAAAAACTGGAAAAGAGGGCGAAGAGGCCTATGAGAAAGCAGCACATTCAAAGCGCCGCGTTCAGGTTCATCCACGCTAAACAGACGGAGACGTATAGGACAAACGAGTGATTGGCCTCCACCGCCACAATAATAGAGGGGAAGGCCTCACAGGTGCTCACAGAGACCGCCCATAAGACAGACCTCCCAAGTAGCCTCGAAGTTAGTGGTTCTTTCGTCGGCAGAACTGCGACGGGTGTCAACTTCGATGGCCGTTCTCTCTGTTTCTCTCTCTTTCTTTCGCCCTTCTTCCTCATTCTCTTCAAGTTCCTTCATTCGCCAGCAACGAACTGACAGGCGACCATGGAGTTCATATCTGACCCTCTAAGCTGAGCATGCGGGTTCCCCTTCGAATTGATGGAAATCATTCTGCTTAAGTTTTCATCTCATCTAATTTCATCTAATTTCGTCTGATTTCACCTCATTCCAATCGCCCATTCAGTCATTCCACTCATTCAGCTTTTCTGGTTTCGAAAGCCTCCTGGCAAAGCCTGCTTGAAGCTGGCGCTCTGCCGGGTGTGGCGAAAGCCTCTCTTCGATTTCCAGAGAGCTTGCTTGCTTGCTTGCTTGCTTGCTTGCTTGCTTTGCTTCACATGTGTTTGGGCAGAGCTTTACAGCGGAGGTCGCCAATTGCAATGGAAGACAGACACAAACACACACCCAAAACACATACGCACAGGGAGACAGAGGAGAGAAAGAGAGGGAGAGAGATCAATGGACAGATGGCTTAGATAGCTAAGTGCCTGACTAAGTACCTTCTCTTTTCTCCAGAGCTTACTACGTCCATAATGGGTTCACTTCGCCCATTCGCACAGTTCACGAGATCGCCGCTGTTGGCCATTGCCACGGTCCGCCTTGAGAGGGGCTGGGGCTGGTGAAGACATCGCTGGACTTATCAACAAAAACATCATCGACATCCACATCGACATCGACATCGACATCAACATCAACATCAACATCAACATCAACATCAACATCAACATCAACATCAACACCAAAATCAAAATCAAATTCATCATGATCAGCAGCGGTAAGTCAGCTTGCGCGGAGGCATTGGTTGCGCTCTCTGGACTGTCGGTGCACGAAGAATTAAAGCAATACAGCAATGTGTGCGGAAATCGAACGATCTAGCGCATCTTGAATGTGCGGTGGTTGATGGCGGCTTCGTTGGCTGAAGCGAGACGAGCCTAACGCAGAGAATGTAAGTATCTTTGCCCAGGAGGAAGGAGCGAAAGCACCCAGGCAGCTTCTGAAGAGGAAGAATTGACGACCGCTGGTTCTAGGTACCTGCTCTGTGAACTTCTTCAGAGAGCCACGAACTAGCTTATACGGTTACTATGGTAGTGTATTTGTTTATTTACCTGATTAAGAATTACTTTTTTTTTTTTTTTTTTTTTTTCTAGTAAAATGGATTATAAATCAATTCTGAGTCTTTTGTCAAAGTAAAACGTTCTTATATATATATATATCTTTATTAGTTTTTTAAACGAGAAAATAATGATTGAGGTTTGAGAAATATTATTACAATTGAACTGTACGTAGGTAGATAGGGACTACGATAGGTCTGCTCAGTGACCCTTCCTATCAAGCAAGTAGCGCGGTTAGTAGGCCTGTTGAAGCATAGATTCACCCCTTCGGTACGAGACAAAGAACCCTCATTTACTGCTATTACCGCCTTGAACTTTCGGTGCTTTACGTCATTCATGTGGGCATGTAATGAATGCTCTCAGACGCTTTCAGACACATCTTCAAGAGTAAACAAAGAACTTAGTTTTATACGTAGTCGAAGGTGCTGTCATTGAGAGGACACAAACTCATACAAACTACCTTCCTTCTTTGCTTCGAAGGTAGGTATGTAAATAGCTAGCTATACGTACCTAGGAACGGTAGGCTCAGCAAATGCTGTGCGTGTGAAGAGAAGAGATTCTACTATCCAGACAGCTAGCTATTTACCTAACACTTTTCTGAAGAATTATGGTGAAATCTACTCGTAGCACATTTGACACATCAACCAGAGCGCCTCCTCTTTCCTGAGCTGCAAACAAAGCCTCCTTGGCCCCAGCCCTCGCCGCTGCCATCACCGGCGCCACCACCAAATCGGCATCCTCCACCCAAGGGAACCAGAATTACAGCGAGACTGACAGGCGACCTCAGATATGCAAACAAGAGAAATGCAAATGCAAAAATTCGTGCATGGAGATGTGCATATTTCTGTGGTTCCTCACTAGCCAGCCAAACACTCAAACAACCAATCCACCTTGAAGACTCGAACTTGAAGACTCAGAGGCCTAGCACATAGCAAGCAAGAAAGCTGATTGGTCAGCTGACTGGCTGGCTGGCTGGCTAGCTGGCTGGCTGGCTGGCTGGCTGGCTGGCTGGCTGGTTGGCTGGCTGGGTGAACGTGATTATGAGACACGCAATAGCAAGCGAGCGTGTACGCATTCATTCATTCATTCATTCATTCACTCATTCATTCATTCACTCATTCATTCATTCATTCATTCATATGTTTATTTGTTTATTCACGCATTTAAGCGTGAGATTCTGTGTGAGGCAGTCGCCACACCGATTGACGGCCCAGCCAAACTCGGAGATCGATCCACGCACGATTACGAAAGAGATTGACTTTGGCCTACAAACTTGCCTGCCTCCTGCCTGCCTGCCTGCCTGCCTACTCAGGTGGTGCGTCTTGGCAGCCACTCTCTTCCTCGAGTTTGAGGACCCGGAAGCTGGGCCTGGCGAGAATGGGTAGAATCTGAGAATGGGTAGACTCAGACAATGGGTAGAATCGGCATGCCGTAGGTAGTAATATGTATTTTGGTTGGTCCGGGCTCCAGAGCCGTACGTGCCCCTTCGTCAGACAGACGGACTTGCCAGTGTTTAGAACACATATTTGATTTGGAGTACCTAGTACGCAGGTATTAGCTCGTCGGTGCGTTGCTTCGCAAGAACCTGCTAGAAAGAGAATGTGAGTGAGCACATTTGAAGCCATTCAAGTTGGGGTCGCTGTTATGTACTTTGCGAAAAGGGACTCTGAGGGTCTCACAGCCTAGAACTTGACATCTGAGGGGATAACAACGCAATACCTCCCTCTTCTCGTTGAAGCACATCACTGCAGCTAGAGAGCCACCTTCTTGAAGCTCCTTTGGAGCCGATAGGGTCTCGGAATGGCTCGTTCTACAATAAGCGTGATTGGCGACTTCGCCTTGGGCTAGAGAAGCGAGCCTAGCTAGGAAACGCTGATCCATGCATCATCACTAAGGAGCAAAAGGTGCGCCATGCTCTGGTGCGCGCCTATCATAATCTGTCTCACTCCGCCGGCCTGAATGTTGCGCAACGCAAATTTCCACCAATTTTACAGCAGCATCCGTGGGTAGATCGGCCAAAGAGAAAGAAAGAACTAACTGTCTGGTTGAGCTAGTTTCCAGGTTTTCTGAGCAAGGGTTTGGAAACCGACCACGCACCGGTTTCTCGGGATCTTACGAGAGGCAAGAGTCGAAGTCGGCCGTTGCGATACACGACCGTGGCTGAGTCCTTTCGTCAAACTAGCTGCCGCAAGACTCTTCGAACCGTATGGCATAGTGTAGTGCCTCGCTTGATGGATGCTGACATCATCAACCGCCTTTTAAAAAGACCTGAAAACTAAAAAAACACATTATCACGACCGAGGAAAACACAGTTTGTCAGTCAGTCAGTCTGTCAGTCTGTCAGTTTGGAGCTTCTCTGAGAAGTTATTATGAACTATTATTTATACATATACATGTTTAAAATCAGACAAATCTATATGTGTTACTATGGCATAGTGTACTTCTATTTATTTTTTTAAGAAAAGAAAAGAAAAGAAAAGTAAAAAGATTGCTGCTATGTACCGTAAAGGCCTAGATAGTCTTTTCATGTAGCATAAAATAATAATTTAAAATATAATAATGCTGTATAGCAGCATCAAACTGTTTATTATTTGGAAAGCTAGCACATGAATGAAAATTAAGAGGTAAAAAAGAATGAAGACCGGGACTCTTTCCGGGGCGTTCTTTGCTCAGTCCCCATAGACGTTTTAGCACAACCCCAGAAGATCGTAAATTACACCATGAAGTGGTGTCAGCCATCGGAAGGCACGGTAATTTGTTCACAATACTTTCAACAGTGCTAGATTGTGTGGAAGTACTTGCAAAGATGGGGCAGCGTCAAAAGAAAAAGAGCAAGCACTAACTGAGTCGCGGTAGCGAGAGAAGATAATTCACTGTAGAATTTATTCAATAAGGAAGCTCGTCAACTGATACATACATATATGCTCAATTCCTGGGATGATAAACCCACCACCATGCTTTTAAGGACTCATTTATGAAGTTAAAGATGATATTCGGTCTTCAAATGTTTAAAAAGTATATATACAAATCGTAATGCTTTAGTTATAGGTAAAATGGTTGTGAGTAAAATGAAGCAGACGCCTTGAAGCCTGGACCAAACCAGTACATGTATGGTGCATAACTTGATTCATTTTTTAATTTTATTTCTTAATTTGAATACCAACAACTTCGGCCACTTCGAGAGCTGTATGTTATATTTACTTTTTCTATCCACTTATTTCCAAAGTTTCAAGAAGGAAGCACTTGATGTTGAGTTTAACATTGTATGATCAAATCGAACCTGGTCGCAATTCCAGATCCTTGCCAGTGGAACCTTTTTATTAACTAGTGTTCTCCACAAACTTTATTTATGGAGAAGGCATATTACGTCTTGGTTAGGTACTTTTTAATGATTAGATACTTTTCAATGAATCAACTTCAAAGTAAATGGGGACAGTAGTTTATTGTGCAAGGATCTTCTTGTACCATGGCTTGAGTTGAACTAAGATTCTAATAATCAAAATGGGGTTCTCTAATGCACGAGACGGATGGAGTGATTCAGAATTATAATATGCAATATTTACTAAAAAACAATGCGAGAAAGTAGGGAAAGAAAGAAATACTCTAATGTGAGCACCACTGTTTTTTTATTTGTTGTTTTTGTCTGTGCAGCATGTCGCATTTCTCTTCCCAACATATTGCATTCCGACGTTCTCTTTTTCTCTACTAAATACAGATAATTTTCATTGAATTAAAACACGAGATTTCATTCTACGCCATTTTAAATATGCAGCTCATCATCTTTTCGGCGAGTTAGTGTTTTTTGCGAAACCCAGATACTTTCAAAATGCGTCTCCCTCATCTACGGCGCCCTTTAAATGATGCTATATTTATTCTTCAATAGTTAAGAAAACTAAATTTTCTAAAACTCTGGGATTTATGTATCAGCGCCAGTGCGTACTTTGAGGATGATAGTTTAAAATGAGCCACAAAGTATAAATCTGACGTTTTTCCTCGTAAACAAAACAGAGAAAAAAAGAAAAGCGGAGCACTTCAAAAACCGACCCAGAAATCATTTGGGGAGAGTTTTTATTTATAAAAGATCTAAAATAAAAATATCACGTACTAGATGCTTTAAACTCTCTTTCAAAGTGCGAAATTTTATTTCGACTGTACCTAATAGTACTATACTATACATGAATAAGTCTACCTAATCCGTAACTAATACTAATTGAAACTGAAAGAAGCGAGAAACACAACTTGGCTTCTTTCTGGAAGTAATTAGGTCTCGCAGCTTTAGCCCAAAAATTGCGAGGTCAAGGTTTGGGATACACAACAAACTCATGACATCCCATAGCTTCATGCTGAAAAGCTTCGATCTTTTTACCGGAGCCATATCATTGATGCAGATAAGTCTATGACCCTACCATCGTGTTTACTCATAATATAAGATGCGTAGCCTGTGGCCCCAAGGAATATCAGCCGAGCTCCCAAAGCATGCTCTCAATAAATGTTTTAAGCCCCTTTCTATGATAATAATTATTATTATTTATTATTCTTAATTAAACCAAACTTTGAAACTTTGAGAAGAAAAAAAAAGTAAAGTAGGTATAACTTTTGAAGAACTCTTCACACAACTTTTTTTCTTTTTCTTCTTCATGCTGCTCCAAAGGTTAGCCTTGAAAGAAATACATTCAATAATAGATAGAGTTGTAGTAAAATGTGCTCATATATGTAGTAGTTACTTCGGCATTCTCTGGCACTCCTGGCTTTCTTTTTCTTTTCTAGCTAGAGGTTTCTGAAGGAAGGTAAGAAAGTAAGAAAGTAAGAAAGACTGGTGGCAGAGGTGGGTTCTTTTGTTTTCTTTTCTTTTCTTTTGTGATGACATCGGAGGAAGCACTTCAAAGGAAAGCGAGTTGCAATGTTGAGCATACATACGCAAGGCGCGTTATAGGCTTGCATACAATGCCCTTCAAGTCTGTATAAAGCCAATGCAAGTGCTCCCGTCGCTTTACCATCAAATATCAAATACTTTGCATGACTTGAATGTTACCGCCATGGTGGGTCCTACAGAGATTCAGATGAGCCGTTGACCCCAAGGCTGCTGCAGTAGTAGATTCTTTCTTATTTCCGTTATTTAAAACTAGAATTCAGCACGCTATGGTGAAACGAGCTTTAACCTCGCACTAGGCACCTATCCACCTAGCTATCAATAAATATAAGGACTATTCTTTAAACTCTCTTTCAACACATCTGTTTACACAAACCTTAAGTTTACCCTACTCATCCAATTTATTTATTTTATTTTATTTTATTTTATTTTATTTTATTTTATTTTATTTTATTTTATTTTATTTTATTTTATTTTATTTTATTTTATTTTATTTTATTTTATTTTATTTTATTTTATTTTATTTTATTTTATTTTATTTTATTTTATTTTATTTTATTTTATTTTATTTTATTTTATTTTATTTTATTTTATTTTATTTTATTTTATTTTATTTTATTTTATTTTATTTTATTTTATTTTATTTTATTTTATTTTATTTTATTTTATTTTATTTTGTTTTTGCATATTCTCTATTCCCCCACTCTCTCTTAATTTATATCCATATGTTTTTGTTTTTGGTGATGAAAAGGGTTATCCGCCTTGCAAGCACTAACAAAAGATATGGGGCTAACTCGCCCATTCGAATATGTCGCCTCCTCAAGCGTCTGTGTTTGTTTGGTCGACTCGAGAAAAGATACTGTTATTAAAAGCAATTTGAACACATCCCAATTCAAGGTTCAAGAGTACTGCAGCTCATCTCTCCCAAGTTGACGAAGTATTGCCATTTTACAAAAGCGTTGTAATCATTCGCCTCAGCCTGCGGCCTGAAAGGCTCCGGCCCGTACTTTCCAAGTGCTTCGTCTGTGGTCACATTTCCTCGAAAGCCGGGCGACTTCACCCAATGGCGGTGCGAAGAGTCCAAGATTGAAGATGGGTTTGATGTCGCATTACCTGTGCGGTTTGGTTCAAGTTCGACCTTAAAGGATGCTGCTTTCATCTGCTTTCCCGCTTTCGAAGCGGTCTTCAGACTTCGATGAGCTGTGCCATATATTGACGCACGGCAGAATCGGTACCAAACGCCATTTTGAGCGCCTGATGTGCAAGCGCCTTTAAGGCTCAGAGAGAAAACGAACGGCTTCGCCATGGCGGCCTCAGGTCTCCTGATATCAGAGAGCTTAGCGTGAAGGCGGTGGAGAGGTCCCTTCCGTTGGCTGAGGTCGATCTCCGCAGAGGCGAGCACCGCAGATTAGTCCATCCCGAGCCAATGTCATTTCAAATCAATCTGCTCTTAAGTTATACAAATCGTGGGAAGGCAAATAAACTTGCAAATTCACCATAGCGACGCGCGAATTGGCTTGGTCTGCAGTAGCTTTATGGGTGCCTTTCTGGGGCAAATTCGAAATGCCGCGCACGATTTCATCTGCCGCTCAGGCGGTCGGTCAAAATGCGCATCCCTTCGAGCTCTGATGTCCAAGGTTGGGCGAGCCAGCCTACCGCTGATTTGCAATTCACTCGCTGCGGCGTGAGCAGTTACAGCCTGTGCAGGTAATCTCGTGGCAGGTTTTCAGGCTGGCCCTGCTCAGCTGCAACGGCCGCAGATTTGGCCGCTTTGAATGAATTCCATTCGTCAAACACCATCAAAATCCTCGACACGAAACTAGAAATTGGCGGCTCAGTCACCTGTTTGTAAATTGTTTGTACATTGACTGCCATTCAATCACATCTTCGATCCCATGGGATCCCTTGTTCTGCTTTGGGAGGGGAATTAGACAGGTCGGTAGGGAATAGTAGAGGTTGCGAAATTGCCGCACTACAGAAATCTGTGCCGGTAGCCAAACTGGTCCAAAAGTCCTCTGCAGATTTTTTAAAAGAATATGTTTTAAAATAACATTTTTTAATCATTTTAATTTAAACTTAGAAGAAGGTTTTCAAAGAAAGCACTAAATCAATGAAGGTGGTTGGTTGTCTGTACTACTCCATAACTGAATGTATTTCAATTTTATTATTTAGTTCTGTTATCAACAATATATGGTATGGTATGGTAATAAATTATATATATTTATGATAATTAAAGTACTGAATGATCAAATCGCATAATAACAGTAGAGCTAGGCTTGGGTTGTTACCCGCCATAATAATCCTGTAGTGCAGTATAATCGAAAATAGAAAGAAAGAATAAAGCGCAAGTAAGCAGGCAAGCAAGTTTTTTATTCGTTGTTCATTATTGTTATTATCAGATAAAAGTTTTTTTTTTAATTAATAAAAATGAATATATGTGTTTCGCTTAATGGGGACCTAGCCTACTACTACCCTTTATACAGTACATATTTCGTTCTGTTCACTATTTGAAGAGGCTAGGTAGCTATTTGACTTCTAAAACTTTGCATAAGAAGAAGAGTAGTTATACAGTTGATCAACTTTAGTTATGCTGATGTTTTTGAATGTGCTTCTCTTAACTTAGCATCGAATGATCTTTCTTAGTATGGTTCTCCCATTCTTCGCGACGTGAAAAAGAGATTATGCAATGAGTATTAATACCTATTACACGATTACTGGGAATTAATTCCTTGTTTAAGCCGTTGTCTTACCCCGGAAATTTTTGTTGGGTTACCCTTATTGTTTTCAGTAACTTTTCCAGAAGGGTAGAATGGGAGAATATACGATCTTAAAGTGTTCAGCAGTTCCACATTGAACGGAGCTGTGGGAGGTGAGGTACCTAAAATAAACAAATCCTGGAAGTTATAAATAAGAACTAATATTGATGGTCGATTCCCGCAGCGCAGAATTTTAAGTAATGTATTGTTAGGTAGCCGAGAAAGCCCGACGAAACACTCTCCACTGTGGGAATTGGCTAACCATGTGGTCCTGGTTGCCCCAGTCCATTCCCATCCAGGCCCTCCATGTGGATTACATATATCATGGACTACTACGACTGTGAATAGCAACTAGGCTACTACGTGTTTGATCAGGGTGGGGCTTTTCTCATTTGGATTTGCTACTGCTATTTTTGCAGATCAATCAAAATATGAGCACAGATACTTTATGAGCCTTTGATGATATAACTATCACGGGGCTTCATTAGTCATTAAAATCTGTTTACCAAGGAAATGGTTAATGCAACCTTTAAGAGGCCGTTTTCCATTTGGATATCTCCTTCATCAAAACAGAGTAGTTTAGCATGTCATCAAATTTCGACAATGTCAGCCTTGTTAGTAGTTTTCACAGAGACGTGAACTTGATACTATGCGGATATATTGAGAGTCAAATATGATATTATTTCCTGGGTTAAGTGCTAACCACCACCACTTGATTGTACAAACCTACGTTAAACTTGGTAGACATAATATAGCCAGTACCAATTCGAAACAGAAGTCTGAAAAGGACGGTCGATCTTTGCAGAACAAAAACCTTCCATACTCCACGAATCTAGTCATAGTTTTACAATTGAAATATTTGAAGTAAATGATTGTTCAAATCACATCTTCATCTAGAATCAAGTATACGATAACTAGGATTATTTATAACTAACAACCTTATCAAGAAGGGGTACCATCCAATCTGTCTTGAGGAAGATCAAGCACCTGATGCATAAGTATATTATGGCTAAAATGTAGATTGAACAATACTCTTTGCTCATTAAACGAGCAAGAGTCTTCGAAAAAATTCAATTGGTTGCCAAAATCAAGATCTCTGAGAGTCTCAACAGCATCAACCGGTATAAAAAACTTTCCTGTTGATTCTTACCCTCCAAATTGGGGAAATTCAACTGTGATTTCTAACCAATATACATATAAAGTTGGAGAAAGTAGTACAGGCAAGTTTTTGAGATCATCAATCGAAGAATTATGTTGGTAAGACATGTCCAGGGTCCTTTGATATACCCTTGCTAGAATTCAAAGATTAGGTTGTAGAATTGACGACAAGAACTGTGCGCCCAACTATGTATGTAAGCGACAAAACAAGTGATGGAAATTGAAGGTTCAAATACCTTAGCGTTCAATTTAATGTGTGATGATTCCCAAACAATAGTTGAGGAGATGGACTTTACGTAGTCTTTTACCATTTGTTATACACAGAATATATTTGTCTAAATCGACTAAATGTAAATCAAATAACCCTCCTTGGAGTTCATTTCTTCAAAAGTCGGTACACTCCTAAATCTTCATATTGTTTTAAAAGTTTAACTATACGAAACCTTTCTTCACCTTTCGTCTCTCCTTCAAGTACTCATGATCCACCCAGCAGCTCTAGTTGATTGGAATGCCTCGCTTGGTATTGATTTTAGTATAGTAAACGGTGATATTATGAAATTAACCTCAGTAAATAATTAAGCCTTTTTATTGTCACTGCTGCTGCTGCTGCTGCTGCTGCTGCTGACAAGAACTGCCATGTATGGAAGATGTTGAATGAAAAGAACATAGCTACACTAAGTCTTTTTGAGTAAGCCCTCGGTATTGATAATATAAAAGTATAGTCACCGCCAACAGAGAAAGTTTAGTTCAAGAAAATCATCTGACCGGGGAGTAAACTGTTCTCTGAAGTTTAGTAGCCGTCGTTTGATCAAGGAATCAAATGAATGCAACTCAGGCAACTAGGTAACATAGAAGAACCACAAGTATTTCAATGATATGATTCTAATTATGTTGATTTTTTAATTAACCAAAGCTGGTGCTTCAAACAGGTTAGTCTAAACCCTCTCTGTCCACTAAAAGACATATTGCAAACCCATTGGGGAACTGCTTATATTTTACACAAGCTTGTGAAGATACGAATGTATCCATTAATAAGAGCATGAATCATGGTAAGACAAATCTAATTAGTTGAATAGTTGAATAGTTGAATAAATGAATAATGCTTATCTTTTTCCTTCTTACTAGCGAGTAGATTACGTAAAAAGGAACGAGAATGATGTTGTGCTCTCAAGTTGCAAGCCATCGCAGCAAGATGACCTCATGACAATTCAATATGTCAATATGACCCCGGTCATACGAGAACACAATTCAATCTTTACATCAAATGATTTTACAATTGTGTGGTTATAGGCAAAATCGTCTGAGTCTTGCGCAGAGATTCCAGGACCTTTGAATTGCAATCAAATCAAAATGAGGTGTTAGCGAGCCTTGCTCTAAACAAGCGTAGCTGCATTCTTCTAGCCTCCCTGTGAGTGGAGCATTTGTAACTACCGAGCGAGCATGCGTGAATGTGTCGAACAAATTTTCAAGCCAGTTTGTGTAGCGGTATTTGGCTACATGGTGGGATTATAGCTAACTCGCGCGGTGTGACCTATAAAATGACGCGCGTAGAATACGTCCCTCGCGATTAAACAACTTAAAACCCTTGATTGAAATGAAAGATGCCTCATCGTTTCTCCATACTAAGGACACGAATTGCAGAACTCGGTTTGCTGAATAAGGTTCCTTAACGTGATCGTGTAATAGAAAATAGGGTCTAACTCTCAACGGCCTGTGGGCTCTATACCAATCGAGCTTTGCTTCCTCATCATCCTGGTACACGAGTGCCATCATGCTACATATAGGTGCCCTACCTACCTATGGTTACTAAAAATGCTAGGCCGTCCCAACTTTTGGAAAGAGTGCGTCATAGTTCTCCCGCGATCCGTAGGTTTGGAAGTTATTTTGCAACTTGCTGGGCTGCAACCGTCTGGAAGCGAAAGGCCTATAATCCGATTCAGGGCTCCTTACGGCGTGTGCTTCAGTTTCTCCTTCAATGGCGAACGCAATCCCAGTGTCATCATCACTGTCTAGATATCCAACGTTTTTTTTTTAATTTGTTATTTTGTTGAAACAATATTAAGGAAAGGGCTACGTACAGACTTTTCTAAAACTGAGAGCCTGGAGAATCAGAACGTAGTTGCAGAGCGTGGATGACGGGCTACTAGGTCAGTCCTGGACTCTTACAAGCAGCTTAACATCTGAGACATTCTACGTATTGGGTAAAAAGGCATAGTCACGTGCAAATCATATGTCAGTTAATATTATTATTATCATCCTTAACTGCCAATCTACAGCAACGGGGCAAACACGCCGGCAGACCAATAATCAGCGGTGCTCTACTCGAATATGCCCAACCCACCTGCAAACTTCTTTTATTCGCAAAAACTTGCATGTCAGGGTGCCGCACTTCTCGAGCATACAAACACCTGCCGCCAAAGAGCTGCACACCTCCATAATGCCTTCAACAAACTTGCAGGGTTTTTTGAGTACTCGCAGAACGAGGATATCAATTTTTTCATAGTCGAGGCCAATCTACGCAACGCTGTCTCTCTCCTTCGTGGAGTTTTTGAGCCAATTACGGATAATAGCTCCGCTAAGATTCTGCAGCTCATATACGCCAAGCGAGCATACCAAGCGCTCTTGTATGTGGAGCATCGCTTACAGACTTTGACTCATGTCCATCATGTATGCTTTGAGTTCCCGGTGCCTCCCATATCTATCGAAGAAATGGACCTCAACGACGCCGAAGAAGACCAGCTTCACCTTGAAGAAATGATAACGCACTACCAAGATCAAGGCTACGATCAAGCGGACACATTATTGTTGATGATAAAGGATAAATCTGATATGGACCTCGCAGATATTGTCGAAGGAAAAGCCGGGACAGAGACAGAGCAGCAGGCGCTTCAGGAGTTTACCTCTATGCTGCAAGGGACTCATGAGTCCGAAATCGCCACCTTGGAGCAAGGAACGGTTTCAATAGAATCCCCAGATCCCACTCGTGACAATGGAAGTTTTGGAACAGTCCTCTTCGGTATCCTTCGTGATGATAACGGTGTCAGTATACCAATTGCTACAAAAAAATATCGTAAAGTAACTGCATCGTCTGAATTTGCTGAGAGAAAGGCTTTGATCAACGAAGCCGAATGTTGTCGTGGATTGTTCCACAATAATATAATATGCCTACTCGGGACCTGCATAATCCAAAACCAATTTCATTTGGTCATGGATCAGTGCGATTTGTCTCTTGCTCATGTACTGTCACAAATGAAACAGAGTGACACACATACTACTCTAAGTCTTGACGACAAAGAGAGAATTCTGTGTAGTATCACAAAGGGGCTCTGTTATCTTCATGATCAAAATGTGGTCCATAGTAATCTTCAGCCTGCGAATGTGATGCTTAGACACGATTTGGGGCTTGCCAAACTTGCAAATTTTGGGTTGGCTGCTAGAACACGCCCAAACACAAGTCAAACCTACACCATTGCACTACCTCATTCATCCAGGTACATGGCCCCTGAAGTGCTCCAAGCACCTGTACAATGGACTACTAAGGCAGATATATATTCGTTAGGAATGATGTCTTGGGAAATATATCATGAAAAAGTGCCATATGACTTAAGCTTACTACCAGGGGAGATTGAAAGCATGGTTTTAGCAGGCATGCGTCCTGCTATTTATGAGGAAGCATCGGCCAAATCATGGGTGACTCGCGTCATCGAATTATGCTGGAGTCAAAACCCTGGAGAGCGACCGAGCGCGGAGGAAGCTTTGAAAAAATTTGAAGCACGTGGTGTTAAACGACGGTCGAGTCGTCTTATACGCGGAATTGCTGGCACGTTTTCAAAACTAGATCGTCGTCGATCTACCAAAGCAACTATAGAAATTGAAAGAGTCCAAGGTTTTGTTCGAGACTTGGTCAATCCAAATGAACGAGCCAATTTGCTAAACACGTTAGGGGCTTTACGCAATATCTTGGAAGGCGAATTTAAGAATGGGGAGGGTCAAGATCAGCTGCGGAGTGAGGTGCGGACACGAGGGATTCTTGTTCATTTACAACGAATTTTAGGAGAACAAAAAGACGACCCAAAATTGATATCTGAAGCCTTATGGACGTTACATTTTGCTTTATCTGGAGAAACTGCCTATGAGTATATTGAGGCCGCAATGACAAATTTCTCTTGGGGATCTGACCTCATTTGTATTTTGCAAGAACAAGCCAGCAATGCTGAAGTCCAATTATCAGTTTTTGCAAGTCTAAGGAGCCTTGTGACGGTCCACGAGGGTAATCGGATTGCCCTCGTACAAGATCTAAACTTGGGCTCTGAGATTGTAGCTGTCATGCGCGCTTTTCCATCTAACGCTCAAGTCCAGGAACAGGCTTGTATACTATTATGTTCTCTTGCATCCAATAACTCTAACAGAGACATTCTTATTCAAGATTCGAATGCTGGTGCTGAGATTATGACGGCTATGGGGACACATCAGACAAATGCAAAGGTTCAGGAAGAGGCATGTAGAGCATTGTATAATCTTGTTTCTGGAAATGATCGAAATTGTGAGATTCTTGTAGAGGAGATGAGTGTGGGTGCAGAAATTGCCGCTGCTATGAGCGCACACCAATCGGATGCCAATGTGCAACTTTGGGCATGTAAAGCATTACAAAACCTTTCTAACAATTTCTACAACTCGGAGATACTCTTAAAAGATGTCGATTCGGGCTCAGTTATTCAGGAGGCTATCCGAGCACATCGTATAGTTGCAGAGGTGCAAGAACAAGCATTTAGGGCGTTGTATATTCTTGCTCAACTAAGTAACGACAACAGAGAGGTTCTCGAGCAAACCTTAAACGTACATGTAGACATTTTGACCGCCATGCGTGATCATCGATCAAATGCTAATGTGCAGACAGAAGCATGCCGTGTGTTCCATAATCTTGCACTTAGCTCTCGCAACAGGGAGACTTTGAGAGAAGATCTCAGTGTGGCGGGAGCAGAAATATTGGCAGCGATGCGCGAACATAGGTCACATGCTGATGTGCAAGAATCGGCGGTTGGCGCATTGTGTGTACTTGGATATAACGACGATACGAATTGCAAGATACTGGTGCAAGATCTCAACGTAGGAGCAGAAATTATGGCAGCGATGCGCGCGCATCGAGAAAATGTTAATGTGCAGACAGAAGCATGTAGAACACTTTGGACTCTGGGCACTATGAACACCCGTAACGCCGATATTCTCCTACAAAATCAAAATGCAGGGAGAGAAATTATGATAGCTATGCGTACATTTCGGATGAATGAAGAACTACAAGAGCTGGCATGTGGAGCGCTCCGCAGCCTTTCTCTGAGCGATCGTAACAAAGAACTTCTTGGGCAAGATTTGAATTTACTAGCAGAAATTGAGGCTACCATGCGCGAACATGATCTGAATCTCGACATTCAATGCAACGCATGCGGAGCACTCCGAGCTTTGGCTTCTGGTGACCGCAACAAGCATGTACTTGGACAAGACCTCAATTTGTGTCTGGCAATTATAAATACCATGCGTATTCATCGAACGGATGAAGATACGCAAGAAGAAATATGTGCAATATTGCAGTATCTTACTGAAAGCGACCGGAACAAAGTCATATTAGGTCAAACTCTAAATCTGGGTGCAGAGATTACGGCGACCATGAGCGAACATCCAGCGAACGCGTACTTGCAAGAAAACGCGTGCAAGGCGCTATCGAACCTTGCTACGAATGAACGCAATAGCGTGATTCTTGGGCAAAATTCGGATGTAGGTTTGCAGGTTGTGGCTGCAATGCAAGAACATGAGATGGATGATAACGTGCAGAGAAACGCATGCGAAGCGCTATTAAATCTTTCAGCAAGTCAAGTCAACAGTGCGATACTTGGGCGAGATATAAATGCAGGCGGATATATAGTGGTTGCAATGCATACTCATCGGATGAATGTGGCTGTGCAACTACATGCATGCGGGGCATTGCGTAATCTTGCTGAGAACGAGAACAACAACATCAATCTAGCACTAGTATTGAACGCAGGTGCAGAGATCGTTGTTTCCATGCAAGCACATCGAATGAATGGGAATGTGCAGAAACAAGCATGCGAGGCAATTTATGTTATGGCATGTAACCGCGAAGTGGCAAGCCAGCTTATAAGGGTAGGTGCTTGCGAGGCAGTTCAAGCAGCACATAGAAGGTTTCCGTTTTTAGGTATCTGTGAAAGAGCTTACGCAAAGCTTAAATAAACTACCTTTACTTGCAAAATCCTAGGAGTGCAAGATATTAAGCTTTCCTATCAGGTTCTGCTTATTAGATTGCATGCTTTATTTCAAGCTAATGTAATTAATATACTTCTATCCCAGTTTCTTGGTTTGTCGTAGACAATATCCTCTTCACTTTCACTCATTTTTCGCCCTGTAGTGGTCGTTAGCTTGCGTGCGAGAGCATTTATTTCCCGGTGGGCTTTCCCTTCCACATGAACTATCGAGCGCATGGAATTTACTGTTCAACTTATTCTGCCTTTGCCTGCTTAACAGATTTCTGACAAGCAAAATGTGAGTTCCTTCATGCTGAGTTTGCTAGACTGCTTGCCAAGGATACCATTAGCTATTCCATGTTTGTTTTTCAGCTATACGAGCTCTTCCTGGCAACACAGCTAAAGAAACGTAACAGCCTAGGTACTGTTATACTAAATTTCATATGTGGCTCTAGAGAATAAAATAAATCGTTCTTTGGACAGCCGTTTCAAACAGCCTGTTTGCGGATTCTTTTTTCTCCATATTTATAGCACCTATCTCCGTCTCTCTCTTGAAGAGCCAATCTTGACAAGGCTATCTGCAATTTTTATATCAATTTAGTGATCATCAAAACACACTTTATTCAGACATGCTTTTGATACTGATATCTCAGAGTCAAGCTCCATAGCCTTAGATCATGAGGTGCACCCCCTCGAATGTCTTAAGCCGCTGTTGATTTTAGATTTGTAGTTAGGGTTTAGCCATACCCGCATCAAATCCCGTTACGTAGGGAACTAGAATTAGCAGACATATTGAAACCTTGTTTGGCGTTTGTTTTATGACAATACCATCAACTTTGATCACATTCTGCTGATATATGTATCAGACGTCCTAACAACAGTTGGTTGGTCTACGCCATTTTCAGTAAATATTAAGAGCTCCCCCAAATCGGGACTGCTACTAATAGCATTTTGTCTAGCCCAAGCTCCTATCACTTTGGAATTAAAAGTTCCAGCAGCTGGTTTTCGAGCTGGTCATGGCCATTCTCGTTTTTGGCAGCCAAATAGCAGGAGGTACTTGAGTTATGTTATGTCAGAGCTGACATTGCTGGAGGTCGGAGCTAATTAAAGCCCGTGGTCTTGTCCCCACTTTTATCCTTGCGTTTAGCTCCCTTTTTCTAGCCTGGAATGTCCAAGATTAGGTCATGATAACTTTTTTTCTTTAACCTATCATGGTTTTCCAAACCCAATGTTTGGAGTTTCCAACTTTAAACTTACCTTCTTTTCCAAAAGTTGTTACCGAAGTACCTACATTGATTATTATTATTGGACGAGCAATTGCCTGATATAGGTACGCTTTCATACGCCAGGATCTCAGCCTCCTTGAAACCACCGCGTCTTGCTTCACAAAGCAGATTGGCCACCTTGCTTATATCCTGAATGCCACAAGCAAGCAAGCAAGCAAGCAACAATCAGTACCCATCTTCATCAACTATGATCATGATGGTACTGCAATTTGTTAAAGAAAATAAAATTATTGGTCCCTCATGAGGTGCTCGGAGAAACTGAAACCCAAAGACACTTGGCAAGTTTATTTTTTCCGAAAGGGGCAGAGAGAAACTTTTGCTGGTGCTCCACGCTCAAATGGACTATGGACAGCTGCAGTGAGGCTGCGAGACCCACATACTCTACCCCCCTGAGTTTCGCCGGCAAGCCCTCCCGCGGGGTTCCAATTCAATAGCGATTGTTCAATTAGTTTGAGAGTATAAGGAAGAGTTTTAAAATCGAATCGCGCTCGTGGCGGCGTGGAGACACCCGCGTGGCACGAGGAGGCAGCCACGTCTGCGGTAAAGCCCCTGCGAGGCTACCGGGGAGGACAGGGTCCCCTCGAGCTTAGCACGGCAGCTCCTCCAGCGTCGAAGGCTGGCAGCAAGCACCCTTGTCGCTCCGCGCACGAGGAGAGCGGGACATTATACAAAGGCCAGCCGATCGACCACTCTGGCGGAAGAAGCTGGGAGCGCAGGGCGGTGACGTGGGCGCTCGCGAAGGCCAAGCGTGGTGGTAAAGTCGGCGGGGAGCCGCCGCTTGCGCGTGGTGCGGCCTGAGCTGCTCATCTCCTCGTGGGAAGGAGCTGGCTGAGTCGTCGATCGATAATCGATTCTCGTTCATCGATTTCTTTTCTTTCTTTCTTTCTTTCTTTCTTTCACTTTTCTTTCTTTTTTCTTTCTTTTTTCTTTCCTCTTTCTTCTCTCTTCTTTCTTCTTTCTTCTCTTCTTCTTTCTTCGATCTCAGTCCATTCTCGCGAATCCCACCGACCGACCGATCGAGCGAGCGAGTAGCCTGCCGCAACAAAATACTCGGGAGCGACTGCCAGCTTTGTACGTTCATTGTGCGAGATTGTCTGATTGGCTTCCTGCAGAAAGAAAGCGTTGAATTCCGCAAAGGAACTCATCGCTTGGAAGTGCATACATCGATTTGTTTGTTTGTTTGTTTGTTTGTTTGTGTTTGCACTGCATTGCTTGCATTACATTACATCTCAATTCTCAAAAATACACCTCAATCGAACCAACAATATCTAATCGCTGTTGACGGGTGTTTGGCCTCCTCTGAGCGAGAGCAGAAGGGGCCAGGGTGAGGTTTGTTTGGTGTGCATTGCGGTTACCGCCTCCGACGTTTTTCTAGCGAGCTGACTGAATAGCTAGCTCTATATCTCTCCATCTCTACCTCGTGCCGAGGTAGACCTCTGCGGTTTCTTTCGAGGGTCTGGTTCAGGAACTCGTTCTGGAGAGCGTGCCAGCTGCTTGCTAGCGCGCACCACAAAGTCGAGTATACCTCTGACTCAGACGCGAGGCTGAACCTGGCCGGGCCTGTCATTCATTGATTCATTCGATCTCATTTCTTGATCCATTGACTTTGTTAGTTCATTGGTTCATTGATTCATTCATTCACTCACACGCTCAATTGGCACTGAAGCACGAAATCAACTCGTGAATCAGCGGATCAAGCAATCGAACGAATCGCAATTCTGTCAATCCACCCCTCGACCCGTTTCACCAAAGGTCGGTGCTTGGAGTCCAATTTCTGGGGCCTGGCGCTGGCGTTGGGTAGCTAGCTAGCTAATCAGTTGCGTCCTTCGTCCTTTCTGAGTTGGTTGCAGTAGACTGATTTGTTGAGACAAAAGCAGGGATAGCCGTGGCAATAGGAGCTACCTACTGCGCACTAGGGGAAACCTCCTGTTAGTAAAAAGGCAAAAGGGGGCGAGTAGCGTAACTCTTATCAGTACCTACCTACTTGGTAGTAGCACAAATTAGTTACCTCACTTGCACGGCTGCTTTTGTTGTGTAAAGCGGAAGGGCCAGCAAACAGAAAGCCTTGGAGACGAGGGAGGAGACCCGGTCCTACTACAAAGCAACATGCGGTTCTGGATCAATAAGCGAAGCAATAGCAAGATTCAAGGCAATGCCGAAGAAGACTCAGGAATTCCAAGCCGTGTCAGCAGTCTTAAGGGTGTGTGGGAGATATACTCTGTTGATAATTCCACATGCCAGTCTTCTGGGTCTTTGAGCAAGGAATCCCGCCATGAGCTTCTCTCAGCTAATGTCCAAGACATTAATGTCGATGGAGATCGTCTAGTCATCTCAACTCTAAATGGCTCGAAGCGACTTGAACTTGATGTCAACGGCGAGACTCAAGACCATGTTAAATGCGTTGTTCAGGGATCAGAGGATACACCTTTGCGGATGGAGTACGAAACTCCCCGAGGAAGGGTGATCGATGAGCGCCGCGTGTTTCGTAATGGGACCCGGTTAGAGCAAAGACTTTCTATTGTACCCAGCAAATCAAATTCAGCTGATTCACAGCAGCAGGTACTGAGACAACAAGGAGAACCTGTTGTTGAGCGAAGATTCTTTAAGCGGAGGGACACTGTAGCAAAAACTTCTCGACAGTCGTTTTGGGGCGAACAAAAGATTAGACTTTTAAGTTACCTGCTCTTATCACAAATCCCGCTCATGCTCTTTGTACCTTCGCGTGTTTGGGGCTCATTTCTTTGTGCATTTCACACTGTTGCTCTCTTTCTTGTAATGTTCTGGTCCCCGAGAAGTCAGGCATCAGTGAAGGATGAAAGTTCATCCTCGCTATCATCTACTGCTTCTGTCACCCCAGCAAGTAAGACTCAGCTCACATGCGAAACGAACAAGGCTCGATCGCAGTCCTTTGTGACGCCTCGAAAAGTGAACATACCTGGACCCATTACCTCGCATGGACGCTCTACTTCGATCATGTCTACAACTAGCACAACTTCAACCATGAGTTTGTCGAGCCTACAGGATCTTCCATCAACACCTCTCACACCCCTTACACCTACAACTTCATCCATGCGTCACATCCAGTTGTATCATTCCCTTCGTCTAAGTAGCCAAGGCACTACAACGCCTTCAATCATGAGTCCTGAGCTCCTGCAGAAATTCAAAGACGACCAAATCCTAGATGTGGTTGTAAGTATTTCTCAAGTAAGAAAACGCAAAAAGGGCCTCACTACCTTTTCTGAGTTTGAGCTTTTGGTCAGGGTCAACCCTCAGGTTGAAGCTGCTGGAGGACCAAAAGCCTCTCTGAAAGAGTGGATGGTCTGGCATCGGTATGCATCAATTGTTGAGTTCCATCGCGTTCTCGAGAAGCTTCTAGAGACTGACGAAACGCGGCACTCCATATTCACGCGCGTTGTGCCACCTATTCCCCTGCGTGGTTCAGGCGGAATGATGAGTGCAACGCGCTCGCGACGTCGCTACGAGGATTTGCTTCGGCGACGCATGGCTGGTCTGGAAGAGTTTTTCGTTCGTGTTTTAGGCCCCGAGGCTAACCCCGAGATTCGGTACCAGGCGCTCAAGGACCAACAGGTTCAACGATTCCTTGGTATCGATTCACAGATATAAAGAATTCGGTCTTTCTTCCGTTTAGTATCTGTCTAAGATACTCTTTGGACCTCCTGGGCGCTCGATATTTCCTAGGAGTAACTGACTAAGGCTTACTCAAAGCTATAGCCCGTCTTGTAAGGCGCGCTTAAAGTTCTTTTGATTAAGTAAGCATTCTTGGTGGAAGGCTCTCCCGTTGAGCGCTGCGATTGTAGTAGTTTAGAAACATGTCAAAAAAACATAAGAAATCATTTGCACATACCGTAGTGAACATTTGCTATTTTCTATATATCGCTAGTTTTGTACTAATCCGATAGCGTATTAGCTTCTGCAAGTTGAGCCTGGCCTACAGGATAAGAAGGTGAGACTCATCAAGAAATAAGAGGTTCAATCATTGTTGAACAATTTCGATACAACCTCGCTGATACGACATCACCATCTTCCTCATCTCCTTAAGGTTACTATAACCGACCAATGCAAATGAAAGCTTTGAGGTATTGTTTTTTGGGCTATGTTTAAGTTACCAGTGATGCCACTGATGCGTGATATTCCCTTAATATATATGATGTAATTTAGGGGTAAACTTTTGCGACTACAAAGCCTCTTTTGGCGAACAAAGCCTTTGCACGTCTAGATTATGAGGACGACAAATACAACTATAGGTAAAGCAGCTTAGCAGATTAAAAGGAATTGGTGGTGTTCTAAACTCGCAGCTCTCCTGGAGAGGAAGAAGAAACATATAGTTTTACTAGTATGCAGTCGCGGAGCGTAACACTCTCATCTGCGATAGTGGAAAATAACAATCCATGTGCATTTGTTTTATGTATTTCATATCAATTACTAAGAAAATCAGCCACGAGTGTCCACTGTGCCGACGAAGATCGAAATAATCTAAGAATAAGCTTCTTCGAAATTGTCTAAATTTTAAATTTTGCTCAAGAGTTTTGCGATTATAAATTTTGCCGCTCAGCTTAGTGTGCTGAAATAATTAGACAAGAAGATGTCACGGTGGCCAATACAGATAAAGTAGTGTTTCACTAACATTATATAAAGAAAAGAAAACTAAAAGGGCCCTGTCTCATTGTTTGATGAGGTCGATGCGGGATTGGTGCGACTACTCATACCTTGGGCTAAGCCTGCACGAAGAGCCTCATTGAGCGACTCCAGCTCAGCAATTCGATCCATTGCATCTTCCATAGTCTCGACTGGATGCGGGCTGCCTCCAGCTTGCTCGCGAGCACGACGCTCGGCAGCGCGCTCAAGCTGACGACTATCTTCTTGGCCAAGACGCTGTTGCAAAACAGCCGCCTTCTTGTGGAGAACTTTCGCGATTTGTTCCATCTTGTGACAGTCCGCACGAAGCTGCACATTTTCGTCTTGAAGGGCTTGAATTTCCTCAAGGTTATCCTGACGTTCAGATGTAAGATGCAATACTTGACGCTGAAGAGCCACGGTTTGGCCTTTCAAGTCCAGATTTCCTTTGTCAAGTTCCTCCAGCTCCGATTCAAGTTCGTCTTGCTCTTCTTCGCGTTGCTGTTCAAGATCCGCAATTCGGTCCTGTGCGCGCTCAAGCTCTTCAGTGAGCTGCGCAATCATCTCCAAGTACTTTGATACAGAGGGATCGTCCCTGCTTTGGCTGTTCTCGTCTTCAAAGTCCTCATCTTCATCTTCACCTTCCACGGTGACTTCTTCTGATTCCTCGTCATCTTCTTCTTCTTCATCGACACCTTCACTTTCCTCGTCAATGTCCTCTTCTCCGTCCTCTACCTCTACCTCTTCCTCCTCTTCTTCTTCGTCTTCTTCATCTTCGTCCTCATCCTCAAACTCGGACTGAGTCAACCCTGTGTTAGAATCTTCACGCTTGCGACTAGCAGTGCTCACCCGACGAGACCGAGTCCCGGCGGTGCTTTTAGAAGTTGGGTGTTGTTCATGATAGCGAGGGGGAAGTACATCATCAACATCATCACCAGGGGTGCTTGACCGCGCCTGGTCATTTGCAGACTTTACAGCGAAAGGGTTGCCATGGTTTGGTCCCACACTAGACTTCAGGTCTTCTTCAGTGTATTGGAAGTATTTAGCGGTATGGTCCGCAGCACGAGGCGGACGTGGCGCATCATGCATTTGTGAAGATGGTGAACCGTTTGCAAATGGGTGCTGAGGATATTGTTGCTGTTGCTGCTGTTGCTGCTGAAAAATCTGCTGATATGGTTGATGTAGCTGCCCTTGTGCTGACTGATATAAATGGTCTTGCTGCGGTGGACCCAAGTCTGTGAAATATGTATGTGGTGGGCGTTTCATTCCTCGAGGGACGATGTTGGCCTTATACTTGCTGATAAGCTTATTTTCAGGTTGTTGCTTGCGTGCAGGACGCAAAAAGTCCTCAGCGCGCCCATCGCGCGAGGCCTTGGCCCACATATTTGCCTGCGAGCGAGAAAGTGCCCCTCCAGCGAGAGAGTCGCGAAGGTCTTTCCCTTGGGGATCTAGATCATCATTATTGTCCTCCCCGAGCAGAAGGGCACGGTAATGTTGGGTCATGGCGCGCCGCCCCGGTGCGTCCTCCCCGTCATTGGACGAGCTGGCAGTCACACTGCCTGCTGCCGTGCCGCCGCTGCGAGTGGAACTCGTCTTGCGCGACGTCTTGAGTAGGAGTGAGCCTGGAGGGGGTTGAAAACCTGCATAAGGTTCTCTTTCGAGTTCCTGCCTACGATCCCTTTGTGACTTGTAATTTGAGGATTGACCTTGGTTTAGCTGGCGGAGACGATCAAATTCGCTCTTCTCCCAGCCATCTGGCCGTCCAAGCACACGTTTCGTGTGGCGATTGAGTAGGTTCACAGGTACAGTCTTCACCTTGCCAGAGCTGTTGCCTGGGAGAGGGTCAGCCACGTCAGAAGCAGCTCTCGCCATCTGGAATGTCCCTGGTCCGAGGCGGTTTGAGGACATCTCTGGTCCAGAAATACCTTAAGCCACAGTCTCCACGCCGTTCACTATTCTAAACTGGACCCCAAAGCCCCTGCAGAGGGTGTTAAGTGGTTATCAAGACGACTCCAAAGTTGGCCTTGCGAAAGGCTTTTAGATGTGAGAGCAGAACGCAAAGGCTATCGCTCTCAGGATTTCGCGACCAAATTGCAACTTATATTCAGTTCGATCTTATATAATAACCGAAATCGTAGCAGGCGAGCACTCCTGCTGCTCGTTGGGCTGAGGTTTGTTTCTCTGGATTGCAGCTTCGCCTAGCAAACTTAAGCAATTAATCCACTAGTAAACAGTAACAAAGTTAACTCGTCTCGTGCACGAGCACTTGCTTGCTTGCTCGCTTGCCGCTTGTTCACTCGCTTGCTTGCTCCGTGAATGCCAAGCCCCCGCACGCTGCCCAGTCAGCACAATGCTTGTGGTCAGCAGAACGAGCTCGACAAGCGGGAGGCGGCACGGCCCCGCACGCGCCTGCCCTGCAAGTGGACAGCGCGGCTGATGAGGTTTTTGATTTGGTTTTGTTTGTTTCTATTGTTTTCTGTCGCATTCGTTCTTTTCCTCCAAAACACTCACTTTGAGTATATTCTGTTTATGATCGTCTATAACCTACTTTTGAAAACTCCATCACTATGAGTTATACGAAACTTTGCTCCACTTGTTCCTCGCGTTCCATTTGCAATGTTTTTTTGCCTTTCGAAAGTCCTCTTTCTTCCTCTTTGGACTTGTGGCAAATAGGGAACTTGAGATTGCACAACTCCACCTCTCTTCAAACGAAGAGACATACTTCGTTCCAAATATACCCTCATTTTAATATTGTCGTTCTAAGTGTACATCTCAACGAGTATATTATTCACCTGATATTTCGGGGTGTGTGCCAAATATTGGAACGAAAACTGATAATAGTATATTAATACAGAGCGAATTTGGAAGAACTACGATGGCACGAGGTCAAGCTCTCATTTTAATTGATGTCTAAAAAGCGCAGCTGCAGCGCTTTAAGCAGTTTAGACAAACCGCGAAGGAGGCGTGATGATGGGCTATTCGCTACAGGAGGAGGACATTTCCGCATCATAGCACTCAGTGCAGTCAAGAAAGGTTGTCTTCCTTGTTTCAAGATTTATTAGATGAAAAAAAGAGTTTGGTTTTATTTTAATTAAAAAAAGGCCAAAATGGAATAAAACTGCCTAAATGATCGCGGATATCAAGATAGAGACCCTCTAATGTGTTGGAGAATCCCCCCTCGACCATGGTTGACACTCAACACTCACATGTCAGGCGCCTCATATTCTGCAAGCCATGGTTAAATTGATTTTCCAATCCTGAGAGACATGGAAGACTTTGTGGCTGAGTTCTAAAGTTCCCTTCGTAGTGGAACCAGCATACCAAGTCACTTATTGGTTTACATATGAGAACCAGCTTCTTCGCTCAAGACTTTGCTCGTGGGCTCCAGACCTACCTCTTGCTAGAAGGTTCCTGCCGATCGTCATGAAGGTAATGGAGTGCAGGCGGGGCGGGCTTTCCCTCTCTCGCTCGCTGTCAGTCTGTTTCCGACGAGTCGGCCTACCGTTGGGTACAATGGGGTCGAGAAACCGATACTCTGAGCCATGCCGCATTGACCCCAACGAAAGCCGGTCTGGGCCCATATACTTTCACACAAGTATTTACAGCACAGTGCACCAATATTGTGTACGTGTTTCCTGGCTGCAGATCCTCAGACAGCTGCTGTCTCCTGCTTCTCAGCAGCGTGTCGCTCAAGTCAGCATCTTGGTCATGAGAACGCTCAGTCTCTTCCTCTCTCTTTAACGACCAACCTATAGAGCTTCACTTACTGTGTCACATCGCGCACCAAACCATTCAACACGACATCAACTTCGAAGACATCTTTGCTTCGCGCAGTCTGCTGAGTCACGCCACGTTATGCAACAATTGGTGAGCTTTGCTTCGCTCTGCCTGAGATGATTGTCTTCAACTTTGATTGATAGTTCTGCTTCCTCATAGTGCTCCTCTGCCGCACTAGCGCTCCCTCTAGTGCACCTAGCGCACCTATATATCCTAGGATATTCTTGCTCTAGAGGCCTAGTTCTCCGTGGGAATAAGTCAAGGATATCCTTGGTTACTTCGTGGCTGCCGCAAATCGCCGCCTCTCTAGGTATTCGATAGTTGCAGCAGTTGTTTGCTTCAGCTTGGTTATGGATTATATTCTCAGGGTTCCTCAGTCGCAACGCACTGCATGGCACTTGGCATTTGGTGTGATTGCAGCTGCTGCTTCTAGGTTGTGTGAATTCGGTTCTAGTTTGGGGCGCGATGGAGAAGAACAAGAATGTATGTTGCCTGACAGAACTGGACGAGTTGACTTGAACTCAGGCGTGCCAAGCAAGCTCTTGGCTTGCGTTGTATTTTGCATATCGTCTTCATTTTCATCTTTTCCAAGCCGCACTCGGATATTGCATTCTGGTCTCGCGTTATTCGCAATGCATTGCATTCCATTGCATTCCATCGCATTCCATTGCATTGCATTGCATTGCATCGCATTGCATTCCATTGCATTGCATTGCATTGCATTCCATTGCATTTACTTCATCTCGCCACTCCTACCCTTTCCCCTATGTACCACATAGGCCCCCAGCAAAGAAGAACATTGTCCAGATGCTACTGACTCCTACTGAAACCGTAGTCAGCCTTTCCTCTTCAATCCACCTATTGCAATGCGCGCTTCACAGTATACTGCACAGTGGAGAGTATACTCTATAGTGGGAAGGTCTATAACGTACTTGCGAGGGAGGGCGGCGAAGTGGACTAAAGCGGCCCAAAGTAGATTATAGGAAAGCAGGCATAGTACGAACGGAGAGGAGAAGAGTGGACGCTTGCTCGTCTCAGCTCTCGGTTGCTCTGCGGTCTGCAAGAGTCTGGGCTTGCTAGACTATTATCTCGCGCCTTTGCTCGCGTCGCTCTCGTGCCTGCAGCCATGCTCTCCTCCCTCTCGCGCCTCGCCCTGCGTGCGGCCCCTGTGTCGGTGTCTTCCTTCTCTGGCGCGGCCTCCACCGCCCATCTCGTTCGCGCTGCCGCTGCCTCCGCATCGCTGCCCGCCGCGAGCCCGGCCTGCTTCACGCCGGCCTCGTCCACGAACCTCTTCGCACACCGCTCTCTTCAGACGCTCCCGCAGCGCTCCCAGGATGCCCTCGTGCTCCCTACTGACGCCCTCAACGCAGACTTCCTCCGCATCGTGAGCAGCGCGCTCGCCGTGACCGCGGCTGATGCTGTGGCGGTCAAGGCCGCAGCGGACGTGGCCGTCGTGCGCGGAGAAGGCGTGTTGCAGCCTAAGACTCAACAGGAGGTAGATGCGGCAGTGAGCCAGTTTATCTTCGAGATGATCAAACGGACCTACCAGCCGAGTGTGCTCAAGCGCAAGCGGAAACATGGCTTCCGTAGCCGCCTTAAGAGCGTCGGAGGACGGCGTACGCTGGAGCGGCGGCGTAACAAGGGTCGCAAGCGGCTTTCGGCATAAACCAGAGACGACGTAGTAAATATTATATGCTCAGTTGCCTCACATGATGCTAGTTGCGAGCGGCACTGCATTCAAGGGCTGCTGCAAGTCGCGGAGACCAGCATGCAGTCAGGAGAACGGTGTAGCAGATGGGCTGAAGTGGCCTAAATCTGTGAGCCGAGTGGTGCTGCCAGCACTTTCTGCTAGTGTTTGTTATTTGTCTTACAACAGCATCACCAGCCCTCGACATTCTACAATCCCAACCTTTTATCAAATCTAACCCAAGAAAAAACCATAAACAACTTTTTGACCCATTGCTTCTTTTCGCATTTTACAATGTTCTCTTCCTTGGCTTAATATGGTTGAATTTTGTCATTCATGCTGCCATTGCAATGCCTGATGCTCGTACTAATGGCTTATGCCCATACGCATACATCGATTTATAATCAAGTTGCTATTTTCTACATGTGTACGTCGAGGCACGAGATTCATATGCATACATCTGAATACAGGAAAGCAAATCTTCAAAAAGCACTTTGTTGACCTACATTCAAAATTTAGCACGCAAATCATAACAGCAGGTCTTATAAATGTTGCCCAACTTTAAATTACATCCAAGTTTCCATGTAATTAGCAACTTTCCTACATATTCCATTTTCATTTTCATTTTATTTATTTATTTCTTCTAAGAACGTCTTTTTTGATCAAAGGTTGATTTATCGAGTCGTTCAATGATGACTTAATTCAATCGATTATGAATCAGAAAATACATTCTTTTTCGTTTTCTTCTTTCTTTTTTTTAAAAGAGAGGGAAAAGGCAACAACAAGAACACGCAGTAAAGGATCTCCTAGGCTCACTGACACAAGTCATCACCCAAAGGGCATTTTGCGTTAAATTTGCGTTGTCTGATTAATCAAAAATTGTAGAGAATAGACATCATTATCAATAGTAACAGCAGATCTTAATCAATATATTTTATATGTATGTGCTTTTGTAGAATGAAAACGAAATCTTAAGCATACGAAGGTTTACCACGGCCCATCTTCTTTGATCCCTCTTCTTCTGCCAGTAAAGTCTTATACAAATGATCAAAGATTTTGGGTCGGTTTGTCCACGGCTCTCCGTGACCCTCCTGTTCGTCCTTTTGGGCTTGACGAGCATACTTAAGTAAAGCGCCCTTATATGCAGTCAACTCATCTTCAGCTTCCAGACGCTTGGCCTCCTCCAGCTTGACCTGGACCATGAGATCATTTTTCTCAGCTACTATTGCATCCATTTGTGTTACCTTCGTAACCTCTGCAGATAGGCCTTGCACACGGGATTTGAGTGACTTCACTTGGGACCTCAACAAATCATTTGCAGCTTCCAGCTCACGGTTTCTCTTTTTCAGCTGCTCTTCGCGACGGATTGTATCTTCATCTAAACCTGCATCTCCTGATGCAGGAGCAGTGCCAGACTCCTCAGTGTTGGAGATAGATGCGGAAGGGCTTCGCAAGCCAGTTCGGTCACGACGCATGCGTTCGTGTACTGTTCGCTCGTTCCGAAGCTGTTCTTCGAGCTGAGCAATTTGCTTATGCGCGAGAGCCACAAGCTCCTTTTGCTCGTGCAAAGCCATCTCTGCCGCTTGCCGAGCAGAGCTCGCCTCCGTAGCACGTTGTTCTGCACTAGCATTGGCTTCCTTCAGAGCACGAGCGTGGGACTGCGCAACAGAAAGTTGCCCACGCATTGTCTCCAACTCAGCTGCCGCAGTTTTTTGGCTGTGCTTGGCCCGCTCGATGGCATTTGCTGCCTCGTCAGCCTCGCTACGAATTCGTGCAGTGAGCTTGTCAGCTTCATCATTAGCCTCTTCGAGCTTCGTCTGAGATGCCGCTAGCTCTTCTTTAAGTTTCGTGATTTGCTCATCACGGCTTGAAACATCCATGCGAATACGTTCACGTTCTGCTGTGGCATTGTCAAGGAGACTCTGTGAATTTTCATATTTAATTTGCATAGCCCGCATCTCCTTTTCTAGAGCGCGCAAGGCATCCTCCTTGGTGCCAATGGTATTAACCCATGCCTCGCCCTCATTGGCTAAAGATTCCATACTTGCCTCCAGCTGCTTAATATGCCGTACCTGATCTTCCTTCCGTTGATTCAATCGGCCGATCTCCTCCTTAAGAGCATCAATCTCCTCATTGTGTTTCCCAGCAACAACCTTTGCTTCTTCAGCAGCCCCGTGTAATTGTTTTTTCAGATTAATACATTCATCCAATACAAATGTTCGTTCCGTATTAGCACGTTCCGACTCGGCCCGTGCCTCATCAACAACCTCACAAAGCTTTCGTGTCCGAGCACCTTGTTTTTCAAGACGTTGCTCACATTGCATGACTAAAGCACTGGCGCGAGCGTTGGCCTCGTAAAGTTTCGTCTTATATTCCTCAAGCTCCTCGCGCAACTTGAGATGCGAATTAATTTTGACGGCCTGTCCAGAGAGCCCCTCAGCAAAGGTAAAGGTCATACGAGCAGCGGGGTTAGGAATTCGTTCTGATTCCTCACGACCATGCAACCGTTCACGCTCTACTAACTCCGCGACACGGCGCAACGTGCATTTCTCATATGTCCTCAAATCTTTGCGCTTGCGCACAGGTTCGGAGGGCTCAACAGGAATGCCATTGATAGCCACAAGGGCGTCTCCAATGCGCACCCTCTTGCTTTTCTCTAATTGACCAAGGCTCTCTTCTCCAGCCACAACTGTGGGGCAAAAACCACTTATACAGACGCATGTAGCACCGCGCTCTGGGAAGACATCATCATTTGGTTTGCGGACAACGTCAAAAAGAGATAAGGTTATGCCCAAACCTTCACCATCAATCATGTTCACCTCAACATCATAGCGCTCACCGAAGCCACCAATTGAGTAAAGATCAAACGAAGCTGGCATCTCTTCAGGGGGGACTGGTGGCGGGGTTAGTTCCTTAGGCTCTGACGATTTAGAGTCCGCACGAGTTTTTCTGCCTTGGTCCTGACGCGGAGAAGCTGGAGGCACCTTGCTGCTTGACACAACGCCAAACATTGATGGAATTGAACGCGTGGAGAATCTCCGAGCGATTGCAGAAAAAGCTGCCCCGGGAGTAGTTACTGGGAAGTCACTCAAAGTCTTGCTGCTGCTCTGAATATCGTGAGCAGCTTGTGCTAGAGCGGGATATTCCAAGTATTTCCACACTTCACTGTAAGCACAATCAACCGCGGCAGGGCCTTGTGATTGTTGTTGCTGCTGACCATGCTCCGTGGTTGCAGCGACAGACCCTGCACCAGACACTGAGACCGAAGTGGACTCAATTCGAGGAGGCTCAAATAATTCTGTTGGCTCAAAATCATAACTGCGTGGAAGCTCTCGCAATGTCTTGCGGCGTTCCCGGATAAGTAGCACAACTGCGTCACGCTCAGCATTTGCCCGAGCATGTAGAAGTACAGACTTTTCATCAAGGACAAGGTTAATTGCTCGCGCGTGAGTGCCTCCACAATACACCTGAAGGCGCTTAGCAGGGAAACTGGCCTCAATTGCCTCTGATGCGGGGTCATCAGGATCTTCCGCACTTTCCAAAGCCTGGGACTTTGTGGGTGCACGACGAACGAGAACGTTGAGATCTCCCTGCTTCTTGGCATTTACAATGAGTTGAGCATCGTTCGCAGGATCTGCACGATTCTTAAAGCCATCAAACTGCAAAACCTTTGAACGCTTCATAAGGTCTTTCACGAGGCTCGCAACTTGATCGGATACCGTGACTACTTCATTGCCCTCAGGTGAGAAATAAAGAATTGACTCGCGAGCATGCCCGTTGAGTCCGTGCGACCCGCTCGACGCGGCAGACGCTAAGCTCACCGATGATGCTGAAGCGTGAATTTTTCTACCCTCGGCTATAGAAGATGATGTTGCTGCCGCGGATGGAGACGGCGCAGGGGAAACCTGGGGTACAGTGCCCGTCGTCCCATTCGTATGAGAGCTTCCGTTTTCAGCATGGTGATTCATATCGCCAGAGCTATCTGGCAAAAGTCTCCAAAAGAGGTCTTTCATGCGGACATCTGCTCGCAAGCAGTGGTCAACATCGTCCACAGTGAGCCTATAATATCCCACGCTTGCCGCCTCAGGAATGATTTCCCAATTTAGCTCCTGGTCAAGTTTATCTTCTTTCTCAGCAGAGTTTCCTGAGTTTTTATTGTGTGGAACTGCCCGAGTCCAAGTGATCTCCATTAGTTTGTTGTCGTTCTGCACACCAATAGCCGCGCCGGAGACCTTGTCCTTTAAGGCAATTACAGATCCTGTAGTGAGGTCGCCAGCGAGTTCCACACGATCGTGTGAGAGCGCTACACTAATTTCTGCTACACGTCGTCGTAGCTCTACGTTTTCCTGGTTCAGTTCCTTATAGAGTCTTCCTGGTCGAGCAAGGAGCTCGCCAAGTTGACTTTGGGCCTTGACCGCAGTACTCAAGGTCCTCTGCATCCATGAGCTCATGCCGTAGGCTGATTTGGAGGCATTTAAGGTTGCGTCTGCTCCCTCATAACTGTCATGTTCAATGTCGCTTTCAACGACTTCTTCTTCTTCATCTTCATCGGAGTCAGTTTGGGATGAGCCGTCCAGGGTCTCTCGTCTTTCTGAAGCTGAGACGAAGTCCTCGTCCAGTCCTTCCCCCTGCTCCTTTAGCAGTTCTCGAGTTTGTTCAGCATCTCCTTGTTGTTCTTGGCTATGATCTGCAGTTTGATCTTGCTGTTTGTTTCTTGCACGATCGTCGTTGTTGCCTTCAACCTCGTCTTCACGCTCTTTTCCGTCACCGTCTTCTTCGGCTGCTTCGTTGCTGTCTTCCTGCACGCCAAAGATGATCTCATCGCGAACGTCTTCGTCGTCCGTATCGCGGTCCTCCGCAGCATCATTCGGGAGCGACATGGTCGCCGCAAGTGAGGCGACGCCCTCGGCAACCTCAACGCGAGCGAGCTCTCCAATCCGATTTGCTTAGCCTTTTTGGATTTCGTCGATTCTTCTCTCAATGTTTTATCACTATTTTTTAACTTATTGCGATTTGTTTTCTCCTCTTTTTCCCTCTCAACAAATCTGTCCTTAATTAATTATTACTTACTTATTTATATATTTATTGAATTATTGACAAAGCAATTCTTTACATTCAAATCGCTCTCTCTTTCTTTTCTTTCTTTCTTTCTCTCTTTCTTTCTTTTCTTTCTTTCTTTCTTTCTTTCTTTCTTTCTTTCTTTCTTTTCCATTCTTTCTTTCATCAAAGTTCTTTCCTTTCATTCGATCTCTTCTTTTTCTTCACTTCGATTTTAGACTTCTCAGTTCCTTGCGAGGTTCTCTCCGTTCGACGCTTCGACGGGCCCGGCAAGCGAGCAGGCCACGATCGATACGAAAGCGAAGGGTGCCAAACACGCTGGTTCTGGAAAGGACCCGCTCTTCGTCTAGGCTTGCTTTCCTCTTGTCTTCCTGCTCCAGCAGCTCTTGTAATGTAGTGGCGAGGAGCCGGGTGGAACTGGGTGAGCAGTGGATTGAGAAGCAGCACGCGCGGGCCTGGAGAATGCTCGCAGTCGTCCGGCTTCTCTTGAGGAGACGAAGAACCTTGGCATCTCCTCAGGAAAGCAGCAGCCTCGGGGGGGCAGTAGTTGTGTAAGCTCGTTCTGCTCCAGCCCTAACTTTGTTCGACCTTCAGGAAGTGCCGATCTTGAGATCGATTTCGTCTCGCTTCGCAAATAGCTTTTAGTGAAAGAACTTGTGTGAGCAGACTACAAGATCATCCATCTTGCAGAGGCTCGAGGGCTCCGGTGACTTGGACGGCGAAGACCTGGCACCTCTGCAACTAATGCCGCCTACAGATGGCGTGCGCGGCAGCGGTGCGACTGTGGTTATCTCCGTGCGATTATAATGCTTAATTCTTCAGCGGTGCTCTTCGGCGCGGATTCCCGCTCCAACAGACTGGAGAGACCTTCCAGCTTCCTGCACGGCGAGCTGAGCTCACTCAACCCAATGACAGAGATCTCCAAGGCATACATACGTATGATTCGTCTCCAACATACCAGGGAGGCATCACTGTCGTCTTCAAGTCTTTACGCAGAGCTTCGGTGAATGAAATGAGCACTCAGGCAGGTTATAATTGGCGCAAGGCCAGAGTGGAGATGAATCACTCCTGCTATAACAACGTGCGCATACCATAGTAGTGCCTACAAAGACCAAAGCCAGGCTGTGCAGAACACCGCAGAGACCGTGCCTACTGGACGATCAGAAGCGAGTTTTAGTTGGGGTGTGGACTCTTTCGTGCCCATAACCTGTCACGAAAGAAAGGCGATCGGCGAATGTAAGAGGGCTAGAAGAAGAGGCTAGCCATGGTAAGGCAGATTTGAGAACCAGGTCTTACTACAGGAAGCAAGCTGCGACTCCACGGTGGTGTCGGGAAACATGGTTGGATTGAGAAGAGTCAGCTATCAGATATTGGGTGAGACCAAGAGTTTATTTATTTAGCCCCTCTGCTCAATCCATGACTCTTGGGATTCGGTAGTAGGTATGATAGTTGGCTATCTGTAGAATGGGAAAACATTTAATGCTCAAGATGAAAGAACGACAGCGACAGAGAAACACAGGCTGCTCCGGCCTCGTCCAGAGCAGATGAAAATACTAACCCACTGCTGGTGCTCCACGCGCGTCATCTGATTGCCACAAGAGCCGTCATGAACATACTGCGATAGGTCTCATTCTAGATTAAGGAAAGGAGGCGAGAATCGATGAGAATATATCCGAAACACAGGCTATCTTATTCCTGCACTACAGCAACCAAAAAAAGGTTTTTCTATGGAGGTATGGTATCCCATGTTGACGTGTAGGGAAAACCTGTGTCCTGTTGAGTGATTTTTCTGCAGAAACTAAGAGACAAATTTTTATACCGAAGACATAGTACATAAATGATGAGCTCGTATGCAGCATGTAACACATAATTTATTTGTGAATGTTAAAACATATAAGGCACATTGCACATATATTTTCAATCACTCCACAACTTGTAAATTTATCGTCTCTTGCTACTTTAAACACAAATATTCATAGAGCGTATATATGACAACATTTTCTTTATAATTCGGCTGCGCCTGCCTACTTCTTTCGCGCAATCCTATCTCTTGCCGAGTAAAGCTCGCGCAGGAGCTCACCTTTAATGCCCTCTCAAAGAACTATGCTTGTCCGTAGCTATTTGCCTACTCTTTCGCTTTTGCAAGCGTTATCGTATCCATTTCGGTTGAAGGTTGTTTACCTTGAATGATACCTCTCTGCACAGGCGTGGTTTCTTGAACGGCCCAGAAGATTCATCAAGAGACAAAATGTCTGTACTTACGTCTGGCAATATAATTCTGCACGCATCAAATCTGATCAGAATGAGTGCTTTAGGAACTACTATCACTCATTGCAGAATAGAGACACGCATTTTCTTTGTTGCAGAGCGCCTAGAATTATGCATACGCTAGGAAATCATTCCTTACCAATTACCAAACTCTTCGGAGGCCGGCATTCTTGTTCTGCTTAGGTTTCATAGAAATCCTTTGCTGGTATGACTGTGCTGTACTCTGGTGATGCCAACATAACTCGACATATGACGCTGCTGCTGCTGCAGGTGACTTAAGCGAGGTACATAATTTCGAGTCAAGACTCTTCAAACCCCAAAGCTAAAAAAGTTTAAGACCCAAGAAGATCCAAGTTCAGGGTGCTCTGCATGCGCGCGAACGAACACACCCTGGGATCTATCATTTATCTTTTTGTTTCATGTGGTACAAAAACCGACACGCGCTGTAGTACGAGTATTCTACGAACAGGTCGGATCAAGGCCATCAGGCATTGCGAAATCGTGAGACACTGACTGCCCGGGTGTTCAAGCCTGCATGATCAGACTGAGCGTCGCTACAGCCAGGCTTGGATTAATCTCAATACCAATGGATATTGTACAGAAATTGATCAAAACGCCAACAGCGCAGACACCAGCGATGTGTTCTCGCGCGAAGCTTTGCCCACGCAAGTCAAATCCTTGAAAGATTGATTGACTGACTCTGGCTGTGGCTGTGGCTGCCTGACAGGACCTGAACTCAAGGAGTCGTCCCGTTAGCAATCACTTATCAACGCAACTATCATCTTCACGAAATGCCACTGGCACATCCAGGTGCTCTTCGATCACATTTGTGTCGCTTCTTGGGCGAGTCATCCTGCTGGTTCAAGTGACCTTCTGATGGCTGCGAACAGTGCACTTGTGTGGGCTGGCACATCCCGCATTCGACCAATTTCACCAAATAAGGTCACGTCATGGTACAAATACTGAAGCGAGCGAGTGAGTTCTGTTCTGTATTTCTGTACGGCTGTATGGCCGAGGGTCCGGTTTCCACGGCAGTAGCAACGAACAGAACTTTGTATTGGAGATGATGAAAAATGACAACAACAAGAAAGAGGGTGTGCACTCACTCCTGTGATGGTCACTCAGGCAAAACGAGGAATTCTGAAACACTGCAATCATCCTTGGCATGCAAAGAGGCTTGATCACGCTCTGCAGAGGAACAAATGGTTTGCCTGGCATTCATTCAACCCGCGACCCTGAGCAGCAACGCTGCCGCCCGCCAACCCTAAGTTGAGCTTGAGCAGCCTTTGCTTTTCTGTTTTCCCTTTTCTTTTCATTTCTTGTTTTCGGGCTTATGAGAATTATCGTATGATCTTGTATTTTATTGTGAAAAACGTGCTCAGCACTCGCCATTCTTCATTCATCGTCCGAGGAATCTCTGCACAAACCAGGCGGACCAAGAGCTCCTTCCTTCGAACGGAACACAGAGTCCACGATCTGCATATATATATACATAAACCATTTACACGCATACATATAAACAAACAAACAAACATACATACATACATACATACATACATACATACATACATACATACATACATACATACATACATACATACATACATACATACATACATACATACATACATACATACATACATACACACATTCACACGTGTATCCCTGGAAGCTTTCCTCCATTTTGCCCAGACTCGTCGCAGGCCGGTTTCTCACGCTCGTGGGGCCGGTTCTTCTTTGCAAGAATTGTGGACTCCTACAGCTTCGAACAGAATCGAAACCGCAGGCCATCAGAAAAACACGACCTGCTTCGAGTTTGTTGGGCTTGCTTCATCCAATAGGTAAGAATTGCAATGTCTTCGAGTTGAAGCATCCTTCTTCAATTCGAGGATGATGATGATGATGGTCATCATCATCCTCTCCATCTTTAGGAATACATATGCGTCCTGTTTCTATAATTCTTTAATTACATTTTTTTAGAATTAATTAATCTAACTTCATTGAAAATAATGGTTGTAATTGATTTGTTACCGCCTGCACATAAAGGCCTAATTATTTTGTTTCGCCCACTGCGAGTTCTTTCTCCTTTTTGCAAAGCATTTCGGTTTGGCAGAGTGCGAGAGGAGCCTTCGACGCCTTCTCTCAAACCGCCATCGTACACGAAAAGACTGGGTTGCCTGTTTATCAATCAGTTGGTTTCTGTCACGTCTGTGGCAGTATCGACGCCCATCGCATATTTGCAGGGTCTTCTGCCTTCCAGTATACTAAACACCGATTCGCTATAAAATAGTTCGTAGCAGAAAGAAATTCACGAAGAACGAGGAGAAGAAACCTCAGTTGGAGAAGATGAAGAAGAAGACAGTATCAATCTCGGCAGAGACGACTCGAGATTGTGCTTTTCGACGAAACCATCAACCACCATTACAGTAGTACACTGGTTTCTGTTCGAGCTCCTTTCCGGTTTTATTCGTGCTGCTGTTGCTTTTTTGTCACGGAATGTATGTATGTGCGGTGACGATGTTGAAGATGACGATGGTGGTGATGACAGTGACGATGGTGGCCGTAGATACCTGGCTGAAAAAAGGAACTAGAATAACTTTGAATTTGAGACGGGGGTCGAGAGGGTGAAGGGCTGGGCTTGTTTTTATCTAGCTGGCTAGTTTCTTGGAGTTAATCTTCGAGTTGGTTTCGTTACCTATCATTGATTCGATCCATTGACTCATTTTGATTCATCGAAGGATTAAGACTTCATCTTCAATTTTACATTCCTTTTATATTCCTTTTCATATTCCTTTTTATTTCTTTTCTTTTCTTTAATTTATTTAATTAAAATTAAAGAATACTTGGAAATAAGGATATATGATTTGCTCAAGTTCATTCCCCAAAGAGGAAAGCAGAACGAACGTCGACGTCGTCGTCGACGAAGTCTATGAAAGAAGAAGAAGAAGAAGAGCGAAAGCAGCATTTTAAAGACGCTGAGGTTCTGAATTCACTCGACACCAACAAAGATCGCTGCAACAGACGCCACATTTGGGCTGTTAGCGCCTCTGCTCTCGATGCCTGCTTTCGCCGTGGTGCCAAATCGGACGGTGCCGACAACGTTTTAATTAGAGGATGGCGGATCAATCAGAATCAGAATTAGACATGTTGTCATTGCGAAGTTGCAGGAGTTCTTCAGAAACGCAAACAGTCACGAACGCGGGGAAGAATGAAATGAAATCTCATAAATCGACAACTCTGTTGACGAACCTTTCATCGTGAGATTATGCTTTACAACCATCTAAAAGAAAAGTTTCCCCCCTATACTTTGCATTTAGCTTTATTTTAACTTTCAGCATAAAGTAACACACATATATAGGCCTGTGTGGATTAAAAAAATATATATATAATATATATATATCTACATGCTTTACCAGCTACATGTTTTGGAAAAGGAAACGCTGCAATGGTTCTCTTTCTCGCACGAATGGATCCTCATCTGCCAAAACATTGGTCTCGAGACCTCTTCTACGGCACCATTATCATAGCTTCGTGCACGAAGTGGTGTCACTCTTCAGATCTTTACGAAAACTATCGATGAGGCGAAAGAAAGCACACACAATTCTGTCGTGGTGCTGCTCAAGTTCGCACATAATTTAGCCAACATAAACAAACAAACAAACGAACAAACAAATGTATAAAAGCTCAATGAAAAAGGTGCTGGCTGCCTCGAATTTGCTTCACGATTTCCAAGCCTTCTTCTCGATTCCCAGGCCTTCTTCGAAATGACGAGGCAATGAACCGAAAGGCAGTGGACTCTGCCCCAAAGAAGAGGAGGCTTTGCCGCAGAGTGCCACGAATCTGCAAAAGCTGAGCACGTTCTCTTCGTGGGAACGGCGCCCTTCGGTGGCTCCTTTATGAGCGACGGCGTCACGACTAATGTTCTTAGCGATTCGGCGATTTATTTTAGTTTATAGTTGAAAAGAAGAGCACTCTATTCTACGCGACAAAAATATGAGTTATGGCCATTAATCCCAAAACAAAAATAAAAGAGGACAGCCGAAGAAGCACAAACAGTCATGAACAAGACACCTGAAGAACATCGGCACGCTTCGGATCCCTCTAAACTGAAGCTGAGTCAGCCTTGCAGACAGAGATCGCTTGGTGGCGATGAGATGTAATGTAAGGTCATTCGTTCAGGAATTGGCCCTTCGTTGTTCATGACTTTTGCAATTTATTTTAATTTAATTTTTAATGTAAAAAAAATAAAATAAAAAAGTTCCTATGAGCTTCTTATTTTGATGAAGTAGAATTCAAGTTACCTACTACTGCAATATAATATTTCGCTTCGCTTGATCAGTGAGCGCTGTTAGGCACAGCCCGAATGGTAAAGTAGAAGAATAGGCCTTAATTTAATGTTTTCCAAGTGAAAAATAAATAAATAAGAAGAAGAAGAAAGAAAGAAAGAAAGAAATAAAGAAATTTAAGCGGTGCAACTAATTAGTTATTGTGCGAGCGAGGGAGAATGCAAACCCCGATCCAGTGCCGGTTTGCGCGGCGGAACTGCTGTGATTGCACAGCTGTGCCACCCCCACCATACCCTTCAACTCGAGCAGCCTGTGAGCTGTGTCGATAAGTCAGCCAGTCAGCAATCTAAGAACGACACGGCGAACACTGCCTCGAGCACGACTTGGCCTTTCTTTATACAGGCGACACAGAATTGCAGTCAGAGTCACTCCCAGCGCCATTCCATCTCACGTTGCATCACCTGCACCCACGACAGTCTAGTGAAGAAGCGGCGAGCTGGCAGTAGGCTTAGGCAACAAGTCGAGCAGGCGAGTGGCGGCCTAGCTCGCGGTGGCCAAGAAGAATTCGTACACCTTCCTGCCGCGACGCTCTTGGTGCCTGAGATCGCTGCGTTGCGCGTTCATTAACTTGAAAAGAAGAGCGAAAGAGCAAAAGAAAGCTCTATCAAAAAGAACAAACACCAAAAAACAATCAAATCCAATCCCAATCCCAATTCCAGCTCTGGGAGGATACGAAGTTGGTCCTTAAAAGGCACAGAACTGGCGAAACGGTGCGGAGCGAGGTCTGTCTGCGGCAGGCAGCCTGTGGGACTTTGTGGGCTGTGAGTTGTATTCTGCAAAGAAGGACAGATACAACAAGCGAGGGAGGGAGCTCATCCTTTGTACGACGTGGACAAAATAGCTTGAGGACCACGAAGGTGGATACCTTGTTTGGAGACAAGTTTGCGCACAGGAACTGCCTGCTGGAGGTGACTAAGAAGAGCAAACCTCTGCATTGACTTGGGCAAGACTGTGCTGCGTGAGCGACCTGTGCAGCGAAAAGCAATAGCTTCAAGATTAAGTGGAGCTGGGCCTGAACTGGCCTCGATCGATCGATCGATCGTGCTCAGAAAATAGAACCGCCAGTCTCTCTGCCTGCTCTTGTGGCATCACCGGCGCCCTGAGTTGCTGCCGGTCTTCTTCAGTCCTGATTTATCTCCGTCTTTGTTGGACTTCGCTGTCGTCGCTCCTCGTTATCTTTGTGACGAGCTTGGGACCGAACACCTGGAGGGGCTGACTGTAAAATCAGGTCCGAAGCTGTCAGAATCCGCAGTTCTTTTGCAAGTACGTAAGGCCACTCTTCTCCGTTAAGAAAAGAGGACAGCAGTCATAGGGAGCGAGTCTTTGGCAGTCTGTACCTGTGCCCATTCACCACACCCGATCTTTAGATCTCCTCCTGAGTTGATTCATTCCTTGATTTCGTTGAATTACATTCGCTCCACTTCATTTAGCCATTCTACCAAATTGATTGTCAGTATTACCTGAGCGATAGCTAGGTACCTTGGTAGTCGAATCAATAGGAGTCCGGTAATTGGAGCAAGCCACGGAGGTGTCGAGGTAGGAGTACTACTACGTCTACATAGAGGTAAACAGATATAGGAGCCAACACCATCTAAGTAAAATAGGCTAGTTCGGATCGATCTGGTTACAGGGAAGACGTCAAGAGCACTGGCGAAGGTCGCGGAGCGGACCTGGACATCAAGATTCGAAAGCATATCTAGGGAAACCTCTTTTCAGTCGATTAGTGTTGATCTTCTGGCTGAGCAGAACTGGTTTGTGTGCAGAAAATCGTTCAAGTGGAAGACATTGGGGACTTGTGTGGGAGAAGGACTGGCGTGAACGGTTACTCTGAAGTGGTACCGATTGAAGTATCGCCGCCTCAAGTGTGTGCTGCTGTTTATAAAAAAGGGAGAATCGCTGGACCTGGTGGAGGTTTTGACTTCTTACTGCGTGCGGAAAAGAGTCGCGGTGAAAGCAAACGCGTGGCGTTGTGATTTGCACGTGGACAGGCGCGAGTGAGCGTGCCTCTAAAGCGTGACGCTTTACCGGGAGCTTATCAAGTTCGCCCCAATCCATGTGCCACCGCACGTGTAATATCGAGGAAAGAGCATTGATATGGCGCAACAGATAATGCGAGAAACACAATCTTGCGGTGTGAACCTGCAAGATAAAGTCGACCAAGAGCAAGATAATCCTAACTGCAAAGAAAGGGACAAGGGAACTTGCAAGTATCATAGCCACCGGGACAAGGTAAAAGGAATTTCAGACCAAACCGTTCAAGACGGCCAAGCTTTTGAACAAAACCGAGCGGTGCGCAAGCAGCCAGTGCTGCAGCGCCGTCTTGGATCAGAAAACCAAGAGCCAAAGAAGAAAATGGGTAGGAAAAGGTTCTCTACACCACGTTGGCGTCGTGCTGTGCCACGGCATTTGCAGAGCGTCACGAGCCAAGACTCAGAAGACGGCAGCGATGTTCTTTTGCCTGGGCCCTCGCGACTCGAGGAAATTATGCGTGCATCAACGTCCATGAGAGATTTACTCTTATGTGCACTCGCTCCAGAGAATGGACTCACGGAAAATGAAAGTCAAGAAGTCATCAACACCCTGCTCTTCACCACGCGACCTATTACGATGGTTGCCTGGCTCATTGAACTAGCGCACTCACATCCGTGGGAGGATAATGCTACAATTTTCGTCCATGGAACTCGCGAACTAGAGTCCCCTCAACAGGTTGCTCTCTTCATTCTCATTGAATGGCTTGATCATTGGGATGCTGCTACCGAGTTGGAAATATTCCCTGCATTATATGCACAAGCCATCGAGGTTATTGATTCTTGTGACCACGATCGTACCACAGTGCTTGGGCAGTCTGTTGCAACAAAGCTCGATGAGGCTGCCAGAAGGGTTGTTACATCCTTACCTTCTCAAGAAGAAGGCGCTGAAGGTACTCTCGGACAACCACAAGATGACCCCTTTTTTGCAGACGAAGAAGATCCAGGCCCATATCTCATGCCTGCAGGATCCTCAGAGAATTGCGAGGCTGAGCTGATGGGATTTTTGGATGAAGAAGTCGCACGCCGAAATAGTGCTTGCTGGTTTGGTTTATCAAGCGCGGAATTTGCAGCACAGCGCCTCACTGCAGAGCGTAGAGGGTCGGTTGCTTCATGGGCGTCGGCACAATCCTTGGAATCAGCACATTCTAACACATCGTCAGTCTCCCACCGACGTCTTAAATCTTTTCGCTCATTGCTGTCAATTTTTCGCTCTCGTGCCGATAGCAACAATAGCCTGCAAGTTGAACTTATGGCACATGATTTTCGACAAGGTCTTGTATCTCGACTCTTCAAATTATCGCCCAATGAGGTGGCGATCCAACTAACATTGCTGGTGCATGACTGCATATTCACGGAAGTAAAACTCTACGAGCTTGGCAGAGCCGTACGAGCCGGTCGCATACGCGCTACCATGTGCCCAAATTTACAACGCATGGTCAGTGTTTTTGAGGTGATTGCTTCCTGGGTTGAACTCGAAGTTTTAGCACATGCAAACCGGAGTTCGTCGAGTCGGATCCGGGCCATATCATTCTTTCTCCGCATTGCTGCTGCCTGCCGTGAACAACGGAGTTTTCATCTACTTTTTGCAATCGTGGCGGGACTTGGGCAGACAACGTTGTCGTGGGTTTGGCAGCATACGCCTGCTCGAGAGCGTGCTGCTTTCGAAAAGTTGCAACGCGCCGTTTCCCCTCGGCAGAATTACCTCGTTTATCGTGCCGATTTGTCCAAAAGCCCTGTGCCGCGTGTACAACCGTGTGGCACAGGCTGCATGCCATTTCTTGGCATTTGGCTCAAAGATGCCAGTGTCATGCTAGAAATTCGAGGTGGAGATGGCAGTCGAGACGCATTGTCCCTGTATTCTGCTTATTCCCTGGCCAAGGAGCTCTTAGCATGTCAGCACTCCTTCACAAGTTGTCACCGTGATGACTCGATTCGAGAACTTTTAAGTTCTCTCCTTCAATCGACCACCATTAATAACGAATTCCGTAACCAACTATCATTCACTGAGCATCGTCGATCTAGTCCTCGTCTCACAACGATGCTTTCTCGCCGTGGATTTTCCACTCCTGAGGCAGCCTTGCCCTAGTAGAAAATCGGAGGAAGCCACAATCTACTTGGCTCTGTGTTGTGAGTGAGTGCACACCTTTTCCTCAGGTGCGTTTTGGAGGAACTAAAGTGAATAGGATCGTTGAATCCCAAATTTGTATTTCAACAATGTGTTTATAACAAGCATTTAAGCATGGTTTCTGATCAGGCATGCTAGAAGCCACCAGCAAAGGGAACTAAGTATCTACGTACTTCCATCAAATACGTGCTGACGCCAAAATATTTTGGCTTGTTGGTACTCACCTACCTAGGTAATTGCATTATTTGTACTAGTAGATACAGTAGGATACAGACGCTAGGCAAGTATCAGTTTGGCTCTTTTGAACGTCCTTTGCCTTGCCTTCTGCGGTGGAAGTTTGAGAGAAAAGGTGGTGCAATAACAACACGAAAAATCGAGGATATGAGCCTGGAAAACACTCTTTGGAGGGCCAAGAGTGGTAACTTTTTAGCCGATTCTGTATTATATTTTTTTTACTCCTCTGATACACCCAGAGCTTGTTGCATTACCTTTTTTTAATCATGCACGACAATGATTAAAACAGAAAAGAAGCAACAGCCTTGTCTTTTATTTTGTTTCTTCAAAAATAAACTAAAATCCACAGTCCATTTTCTATTTCTATATTTTTGAGATAAGGTCGCATCGAACTTCATGATTCTCGGTCTTACAACTGAATAAATATCATTTTTTAACTATTCAATCGAATAGGAAGATTTAAAACAATTGAATCGATAGATTTTTAATTTCTCCGGACTGACCAGCCTCGTTTGCACAACATAGTAGGTGTGGTCGTGCGACTTTATAAGTAAGTAGTAGAGGTCTTTGTTGGGTTCTACATGTATCATCTTACAAGATGAGACGCCGTGGCCGCCATCAGCAAAGCTGAAGAGGCGGGCAGGCACAGGCAAGCAAGCGAACATGTAAGCCTTACCTCGTAGTCCGACAAAATAGGCACTCCACTCCGCGCGCACACCTGATCAACGCATCATTTCAGCTACCATTGAAAACTTTTGGTCGACGAAAACCAAAACACTTGTTCCACCTCACCACACAATATTCAATAGACGCGTTATCGAAATCATAGTTCGCTCTTCCTATTCGAGAGTTAGTACGTGCCTCATTATGGAACTCAAAAGCTACATAATTTAGTTTGACTGTTGCATACGTGCCTCACGCTCGCACGCTGGCCCTCTTCTGCTGGTGAAGTTCTTGTTCATTGATATGTATGATCATGGCAAGGATGCATCAATCCACAGAATGAGCACTTACATCTTTCAAAAACACGTCCAGCTGTCTCAAATGGTGGAGAAACACTAATATATTTGTAGCCAAGGAAACGTAACCGCTCAAGAATCGACGAGTTTGGGTGTACTTGCCGGAGTAAATCCTGTGATTTGACGCCCGGGGGGGGGGGGGGGGGGGGGCTCAAGCGTTTCAAAGCAAAATAAATGCTTTTCTTGTCAGACCAATCTCGAATATGAATCGAGACGGTCACATTCTTGACTATCTAAAAAAAAACTCTTCCAGCCACTCGGGCTTCACGCAATCGAAAGATTACATATATATCGTACTTATCAGGAAAATGAAACTGCACCTTCCTTGTAGCAGTAACGCGTGGTGGAGACTCTTGCAGGCTCTGCGTAAGTGCATTTGTCACATTCAGACCGTCTTAATTCTTTCTCATTTCAACGTCCTCTCCCATCTCTACAAACTTACAAATTCTATTGATGTAGATAATTGTCCGTTGAGATAGGCGAGAAAGGTGTAGAAAAGGGAGGTAAATTCGTGATGTTGGCAAGCAGGAATGAACAATTATTAGGCTTTACAATTACTTGTCGAAATTTACGCTCAGCTCTAATTAGGAGCTTTGATCATGCCGCTTCAGCCAGGAAAGAGAACACAAAGGCAGGGAATAGTGCGCTTTATGGAATGAGCAAGCTATAGGTAGATCGGATCTGCAGAATCATGGTGTTCCATACCATAAAGCACGCTTGAGTGCGCACCCCACTTAGCAGACGCACTCTACCTATGAGCCTAGTCTTTTGCGCGGACTCTATAGGACAATGTTAGCACGAAAGCGAAGACACTGAGAGAAAGAATGCATCTGTGTTATTACCACGGGGCTACCAGTACTTCCTCATAACGGGAACCCGTATTTTCAACGGATAAAAGTTCGTTTGTTGACCCACTAGCCACTCCCTAGAACCTGCTACAGGAAATGTAAGTTCGTAAATCATTGCGAAGGACCTTTACATGCGGAGACGCCACTGATGAGGACGGAAAGGTGCGAGATTTTGCAGACCATCAAGTCACGGGTCGGTACTGCTACCTCTTCATGCGCACTCCATAGCTGGTTTCTTATTGATGTTTGCTGGAGGCACCCGATATAATAGTTATTACTATGTAAGTTCTTTCGACTTACATAAAACGCGGAATTACTTTGCAATAATTTTTACGAGATGACATTTACCAAGTAATAACATCTGAGCACTCACATTTTAACATTTAGCGCAGTGATCCTTCAAGACACGTTTGATCATCGGCAGCTGCATCGTAAAGTACAGTGCTAGCGGTCGCGCAGTGGTGACCGCCGCGTCAAAAGCAGCAAAACATCGCGTGCGCTAGAGCTTCTGAAACTCTAAGAGGCCGGCGCCTCAACACGTGCAGCGACTATAAAGCATATCTGGCTAGCAAGCACTCCACTCTGTATCAATAATTTAGGGCATAGAACAACGAAAGCGCCGACAAAACCACCAACGAAGCGTAAATTTACAATTCTGATCACGCCAGGAGCTGTCAAAAACTAGTCACTATCTCTTCGGTGATCATCCGGGCTCTACGTGAGCTATCGCTACAGCCAACTCCTTGCTAAATTCAACTGTTTATCGGAGGCAGACTGCGATCGTCAAGAGCTCTGGCACTGATCACATCCTCTGTGTATAGTTTTGAAGAAGTAGACCTTGGTACACGTGTGCGACAACTCGCACACGTGGTTCACAATGAATATTCTCAACCAAGTTGTGGAGGATCAACGCTTTCTTGATGCACAATGTGCAATATCCAAGTTTGCTGTGCACAAAACCAAGCGGCAGCTGACCTATTCAAATCTTCAGAACCTGCTCGCACGATTCCGCACCAACCTCAAAGCTGACGCTATTCTTTCCAGTGGGGTCAAACGATCTCTGTTCTGGAGGTACCTTCGTGATGAAAATCTTTTGCAGCTACTTCTCTGTTACGAAGATTGCGATCAAGCGCAGGCAATTCCACCTGGCATTAAGTTGTTATCTTATTTGCGACATATTGGACTCACTTATTTAACACCAGGCAAACCATACTTCGTTGGCGATGAAGGGGCCGAGTCAGTTACTCAGCTTGACCAGGATATTGCTGGCTTCATTAACGCCGGTATAGTATCTAAAATCCCGAACTCTTTGAAAATGGTTATGGCATATCTTCTCGATCGTCTGAACGATCACGTTGGAAGTTTTATTGATGGGCCGTATGGCTATGCACTGGCGAGTTTCGAGAATTACGCCTTGAAACCCCGTGTAATGCGTGATTTTGAACGTCTTCGTTTGCTTGGCGAGGGAGGTTTCGGCAAAGTTCATGCCGTTCGAGTAGTGTAAGTTGATGATAAGGTGGCAGAAAACCGAAGCATTTCGTATATTTCGAGGGGAGTTTAACCACGCCTCTGTAAGATATGGTAAGGTTAGATTTTGGATAGGAGGGAAGCAAAAGCTAACGTGAAATGTATTTGTGGGATAAATTTGACCTAATGAACATACGTCTGCATACATGCTCATCTGCAAAATGGGCGAATACTGAATTTCATTGCGATGCACAGTGATACAAACGCTGTATGGGCCTTGAAAGAAATGAATAAAGTTCGCATTATTACGAAGAAACGACTTAATACAGTTGTGGCTGAAGCTACCATTCTACGAAAAGTTGATTACCCATTCGTAGCAAGGGTTCATCAAGTTTTTCAAGATGATGTAAATATCTACTTTTTGCTTGATATTCTTCCAGGTGGAGAACTCAAATTCCATTTACGACGTATGCCAGTAGTCCCTCACGAGGTAGCACAATTTTGGATGGCGTGCCTTGTGTTGGGTATCGGATATCTACATTCCAAACATATCATTCATCGAGATCTCAAACCAAGTAATTGTCTTTTAGACACTAGTGGCTATGTTGTTATCAGTGACTTTGGTCTTAGTGTCACTGCTGAATCAGCACAAGATCTTCGTCATGACCAGTGTTGTGGTACTCCAGGTTACATTGCGCCAGAGATGTATCTCGGTCCCTGTTGGGACCGAAGGAGACCGACGGAGGTTAAAAAACGCAGCAGCACAACGCGAAGAACAACTTGGCTTTCAACGTTCCAATCATCTCTCCGAGCACTCACCTCTAAGTCCGCACGAGTTGATGCTTTTGACCCTAGTAACGCGCAACTTGCACGAGGTGCAGCAAATTCTTCAAAAGTTGAAACTACGAATACAACTCGAAGGAAAGCTGGAGGAACAGCCTCATTAGGAGATACAAATAACAACATGCGGGCAACCGCAAATATGCTTGACGTTCAGAGTGACAAGACAACTCGACAATTTCTGCGTGTGGACACTAATAAGGTGTTCCCACCTCCAGAGAATCAACCTGTTGAGACATTCTCCCCAGTTAACCCATTACTGAGCCCAGGTTCACCGGGCTCACCTTCGCCAACCTCTCCAGGTTATATTGCCTCACCATTATCACCAAATGTAGCAATTGGTGGAAATGCTAACCAGCTCCAAGCTAGCTTTAAGTCGCCAAATATTCCTGTAGTTCCATTGCTCAATGGTGATAATGAAAACGATGATGGTGGGGAGAATGTCGATGGACTCGGACGCTTGGAAGACACTGAAAACTCTGTTCGAAGGCTCTCCGCAGACCCAGATCGCTTGCCCCGTTATCCTAACTATGGTGTTTCTGTAGATTGGTTTGCACTCGGGGTGATTTTGCACCAATTTTATTGCTTAGGAAGGATGCCTTTCACTCGTGGCCCAAAGCGGTCTCATCGCACGTTGTTAAGAAATATGGTTCTTGGTAAAGTACGGTGGTCTGAGTCAGCATTACAATGCGCGGAGAGAAATCGTAACGAATTACATCGTCGTTTAAAGGAGCCGGGTAGAGCTGAAAAGCCCATCGTCGGTCTCACCTACGAAGCACAAGATCTTGTGCACAAATTATTACACCATGATCCGGAAGCCCGACTTGGGTGCGGTACACGTGGTGTCAGGGAGATTATGGAGCATCCCTTCTTTGATGGCATCGATTGGGATAAACTAGAGAAACGTCATATTGTTCCACCATTTATTCCCAGTTCGACTACGGTCAATGCAGAGTTCCAGCCAAATGATTATGATGGTGGTGAACCGACAAAGAAAGAAAAACGTAAATCAGCAATGCTTACTGATGAGCATCACCGTGCCTCTTTCAAAGCTTTAGAGTACGTGCGCTCCGAGACTTTGTTTGAGGAGCTCGTTGGATGCCAAGTTGACTTTGAGGCCAATCATGCTGACAATGGTCGTCAGTCACAGGTGGCTTGCTGCATTATGTGAATTATGAACATATAAATCTAATTGGCTTTGTAGTTACTACTCCAAAGTCTTTTTGATTTTTTTCATGTACTCCGTCACCGTGATATCAGAACAACTTGATTGTCACAACTGTTTTGAGGTTGTTACTGTGTGAGATAGTTTCTGCTGTTTTATTTACATTTGAAGAAGGGTACTTTCTTCTTTTTGAGAAACAGCAAATTTGGGATATATGTGCACTATTTAACGCCAAAGGATATACACAGCGCGCATTTGACCTTTTTCTGATTTTCATAACTAGATGAACAACAAATTCCTCTTTGATTTACACGCATTCGTAAGCACCAAATTTAACTTGCAAAATCCTCAACAACGCTTTCCAAATTAGCAGAGCATTCTCCGCTACTCAACACGGCTATCTATTTCCGCCTAGATATTTTCGTGCCCTGCATTATAGTCTTGTGCATCTCAACCTAACATCAAACGAACGTTGATCTCACCTGTAAAAAAACCTGCAAATCACAAGTCTCATTGTTCAATCTGTGCAGCCTGCGACGATGTTGAGCGCATCTTTGATTGCGGTTCCACCGGCCGCGAGCAACGCAGCTCTGGATGTACCGTTATCTACGCCAGAGTGTCCTCGGCCAAGCAAAAGGAGGACCTCGAACGCCAGGTTGGCGATCTCCAGCGCGCCTACCCAGATGCTTCCGCCGTCTACAAAGACATCGGTAGCGGGGTCAATTTCAAACGCCAAGGCCTGTGCTCCCTACTGGACGCCTGTGACCGCGGCGGAATCGGCCAAGTTGTGGTCATGCACCGCGACCGACTTGCGCGAATCGCAGTCGACCTCCTGGAACACCTTTTCGAAAGAAAAAATGTCAAAATCGTGGTACACGGCCAAGATGCACATGCCGGAGACGCAGACACCTTCACCAAAGACCTCCTCGGAATCATCACCGTCTTTGTGGCATCGCATCACGGAAAACGAGCAGCGCAAAATAGACGGCGACGACGCAGCGAGGAAGAAGCGAGCTCGCACGAAGGCGCGCAAGACCATCAAGAAAGAATATGACCTTGTCCGTGCCAAAAAGGTCAGGGTATACCCTACTAAAGATCAGCGTACACAGTTGCTTAAATGGTTTGGTGTCACTAGAAGAGCCTACAATACTGGCGTTGCGTTTCACCGAGACGTGGCGAAGGGCGAGGAAGAAGCCATCAAATTGCATCAAGAAGCGTGCATCAAAAAGGATTCCAAGACGAAGCAGGTTTTAGTAGATGAAGATGGGAATCCCCAAACGTATGGTGCCCTCTATGGAGAAAAGAAAGCCGTTCGATCTAAAGAAAGGCATGATGCTCCTGAATGGGTTCTCGAGGTCCCACAGGCTATCCGTGATTCCGGGATTCTGGATTTCTTCAAGGCTCTTAACTCTGGACGAGCCAAAAACGAAGAACTCGCTGTACAAAAGAAAGTCCATGAGCAATCTTTTTATAAGTTTCGGACCAAGCGTGATGAATCACAGATTTTCGAAGTGAATGCACGTACCTGGAATGCGAAGAAATCAAAGACCTCCAACTTTCTAAAAGAATTCCGAACACGTAAAGAAAAGTTCCCCAGTCAGATTAAGAACGCCATGCGTGTGCAAATGAATCGCCTTGGGCATGTGTACTTCTGCTTCTTACGAGAAGAAGAAAAGCGTCCAATGGACCAGGCACCCAAGGCGCACCACAGTGTCATTGCTCTAGATCCAGGTGTTCGCTCGTTTCAGACGATGTATGATGCTGATGGCCGCGCCATTGAATGGGGCACAGGGAAAGATTTTAGAACCATATTCTATCTCTGTCGCCGCGTTGATAAGATCCAAAGCAGGATTGATAAAGCTCAAGAAAATAAAAAGAAAACTGCATACGATTTCAACACCCCCTTGAAGCGCGCCTTCTATCGCGCCCAACTCAAGATCAAGAACAAGATCACTGAGATTCACCGCAAGCTCGCGCTTTGGCTTTGTGAAAACTATCGTGTTATTCTCTTGCCTAAATTCGAAACCTCTAAGATGAGCAGGAGGATGGAGCGACGGATATCCAAGAAGTCTGTTCGAATGATGTGTCGTTGGTCCCATTTTGGGTTCCGCCAGGCTCTCATTCATAAGGCTGAGATGTTCCCGTGGTGCAAGCTTGTTCTTTGCCAAGAGAGCTACACTTCAAAAACATGCAATGAGTGCGGTACCCTCCACCATAAACTCGGGGCATCCAAGGTTTTCCAATGCCCTAATCCCAAGTGCAACCATGTAGCAGACCGTGATGTCCATGCCGCAAGAGGCATCCTTTTACGCTACCTATCCAAGGACATGATTTAAAAAAAATCATTTCATTGAGTCGCGGGTTAGTCTAACTAGTCCGTGATGGAGTCTTAGCTCCTTCTATGAAATGCAAGTTTTGCAAATTTTGTAGTTTAAAATCTAAGAGATCGACCTTCAACTATACAACCTAAAAGAGCACTACTTCACTTCATTACCTAGCACATTATCTATTACTATCTGCTAACATCACCTTTCACTTCTTCGCGAACATTGCTGTTTTTTCCCTCCCCCCCAAACCACTTTCGGCGCTTGTTTGCGCCCTTTTTCTATGTCCCTAACCTCGTTAGGTATCGCCGCTCCAGCTTAGTAATTTATAGCACCTTAAACACACTGGTATCATATGCACTGCAGCTATACTATTTAAGGCGGATGGGACATTTCGGCCTCCGAGAGAAAAGGAAAAAAGAAAATGCGGAAGTAACTTTAAAAAAAACGAAATAAAAACCACAAAAGAAAACCATCATAAAAAAAAAATAGTTGAAAAGCAGGATTCGCAGATATGGATATCGATCGAGTTGGTACGCCTATGCCTTTATCGCAGCCACATCCTGGTCAAAATAGCTGCACTCCGCCCTTGATTTCCAACGCACAGCTAGCTCTCCAAATTAATGGCACAGGTTGGTTTTTTCATTTGCTTCGCAAATGTTATGTTTGTTAACGTTGACCATCGACGTTTTAAGGATCCCCCTCTTAGGACTTTACCCTAAGTGAACCCTATCAGCGTCTCCATACAGTGGAAATAAGGTGCGATTTCAAGATTGCAAACATCTTCAGATTTCATCTCCAAATTGCTCCCGAGAATCGCTGCGCTGCGTAAACCTTGGCCAAATCGTGGCCATCGTCCACCCAGTCGAAGTTGGAGCATTTTAGGAGCAGCTCTTGAGCTCTGCCGTCCTGAGCATCGAGCTTGACGCCGAGATGGAGCTGCGTGTTTTTTGTCTCCCATTAAATGCGGCGGTAGACTCATCTCATCCATCCATCCATCCATGAGTTACCTATGCTTTCCTACCACTCATAGCGCGGGACCTTAGCAGGGCGTATGTGACTCTTAACACGCTGCGCCAGCTGTACTCTTTGTCGTTGAAGAGAAAGAGAGAAAGAGAGAAAGAGAGAAAGAGAGAGAGAGAAAGAGAGAGAGAGAAAGAGTGAAAGAGAGAGAGAGAGAAAGAGAGAGAGAGAAAGATAACGGTGACTCTCTCTAAGAGAGGTTTGTTTTGAAATTGAGAATGAAAATATCTTTAAATGAAACTTAGAGGCGCTATTCTGTAGTAGTGCTTTATTACGTGTAATGAGACATTCATTCTGTTTCTCTGATTCTCTGATACTCTGTGTCTCTGTTTTGGATGGTTGGGAGGACTTGGCGTTTAAGGTGGGACGCACTAGCGTGGCCTCCGTGTGCATGATAAGGGACTGAGGGTGCGTGAAATAATGAATGAATGAATGAATGAATGAATGAGTGATGAATGGGAATGAATGAGAATGAATCATTCGCTAATTCGCTTACTCGAAGGGAGTGCAGATAGCTTCTCAGAGCACTGCAGACCGACCATTCACGCAACGACCAATCGTTGTTGCGAGGAAGCGGCATTCGCGAGAGGCGGGGCGGCAGCAGTTCCATAATGGGCAAGAAGAAAGCGGTGGCCAAAAAGGCCCCTGCCGCCGCACCGGCGGCGCCAGCAGCCGCTGGCGCGAACACGCAGGTCTTGCCCAAGAAGGAGGATGGGCTCTTCAAAGAGCTCATCAGACTTCAGGAGAGCAAGCAGTACAAGAAGGCCATCAAGACTGCAGACACAGTCTTGAAGAAGTTTCCCGAACATGGCGAGACCAATGCCATGAAGGGCCTCGTGTACAACAGCATGGGCGAGAAGGACAAGGCCTATGAGCTTGCCAAGCTCGGCGTGCGCTACAACATCAAAAGCGCCGTCTGCTGGCACGTCTACGGAATGATCAACCGTAGCGACAAAAACTACAAGGAAGCCATCAAGTGTTTCCAGATGGCTGTCAGGTTCAACCCGAACAACCTTCAGATCGTCCGCGAGCTGTCTGTTCTTCAGATTCAGATTCGCGATATGCCAGGTTTCACAGCTTGCCGCCTTGACCTTGTTCGTCAACAAGGCGGTCTCCGCAGCAACTGGCTCGGATACAGGTACGTAATTTCAACTCTTTCACACCCTTTAGATGTTTTGTGGAAACGTGTTTTTACTTCACGAATCTGTACTCAAAGTCCAAAGGCATCCCAAAACACGGTTTTAAATAGGCTTGATCGAAGCTGGTTGCAGGGCACTTTTTCACTCTGGACCAGTCAAAACATAGCCAACAATACTGTTCTCTGAACACAGTGCATATAAGGTCGCTGGCGAGATTTCATCAGTAATCCCCACTCACGTCCGCATCACCCAATGCACGGTCATCCAATACTTTTCTTGCCGTGACACTCCCCGACTGTCTATGCGTCATTTTTCTATGGCCTGATTTGAACTCGGTAAACTAACTATACTACCTCATGATTGGTTAAAACATTTCGCAGTCTTGGTCAGCATCTCAGTGGAAACCTCAAAATGGCCATCACAATCCTCGATCAATACCTCACCACGCTTCCTGCAGAGCGCGACGCTTCGTACGAAGAGAGTGAGATTCTTATGTACAAGTTACAAATTCTTGAAGAGATCGGTGATAAGCAGGCTGCTCTTGACCACTTAGACCGTCACTTCTATGATATTTTAGATCGAAATGCCTGGCTTGAAAAGAAGGTTGAGCTTCTTCTCGCTCTTGGTCGCTCTGATGAAGCCCGTCAGCTTCTAACTCTCCTGATTAAGCGCAATCCTGAAAACTACATGTATCATCGTGACCTGCAGGTAAGTAAATCGTTGCTCTATAGCGTGAATAACTTTTTCAGTCCTTTATGCAAGTATCTCAAAAACTTAAACGCGATCCTTTCTGCCACGACTTTCTGGTTCCTTCTGGGAAATACCATATGAGTTGCCTTTGTATCGCGGATAGTAAGGCCCGCTCTTAGAAATTCCTTTTTATCGTGCAGTCTATCTTGATATGAGGAAACGGAGCATGCTACATACGAATAGATATCAGTTTTTGATTTTACATACATGGGCTTATATGAAGATGTCATGCTGTCTATCTCTGATCTGTTCAAGTTGGAACTAACACGTTTTCTAATATTTTTTTTACAAAACTACAGGCATGTGCGCTTGGTTTGAAGAATGTCAGTAAGATGGAGAACTCTAGACTTCCTGCTGATACCATGGAGTAAGTGAATTTTTATCCGTCCATGCATGCCAAACCCAGAACTTTTTAGTTTCCAAAAATGGTGCACACCTCTTTTTACCGTAGACCTATATGATTTTTTCGATGATGTAAACTTCAGATCGTCAAATACGGATAGCCCTCTGCCTCGGACTCGCGATTACGCGGGAGAACCCTCCGGGGGTCAGGTTATCTTGGTGAGCGAAACTCGCATCTTTTGGTGCAGTCTGAGAATCTAGTCATATCTAGCGTCTACTGTATCACATGTGTGCAACTTCTGTGGTTTGGCGAACGTTGAGGTTTTACAAGGTTCGAAACACTAACTTGACGCTGTTAAAAAATCTACAGACTTTCCGAGGAACAAATTGCAGCATTACAGCAGCAGTATGAAGATTTATTTGGTACGGTGAAGCGTAAGCCAACTTCTGTGCGTCGTATCCCCATGGGTTACCTGCAGGGTGAGGCTTTTCGCACACATGCAGATGGATTTCTTCGTCAGTCTATGCGAAAGGGCGTTCCCTCGCTTTTCTCATCTCTTCGCCCTATCTATAAAATGGCATTGCGTAACAACATCGATGTTTCAGAGTCAATTCAGAAGCAAGCGATGGAACGTGTTCAGATTCTTGGTGAGCTCGTGGAGGGCTACGTCAAGTCACTGGATGCCACAAGTGAGCTTCCCGCCTTGGAGGGAGATTCTGTCAAGGAAAAGGAGTCGCCTACAATGTTATTGTGGGCTCTCTTCTTTCTCGCACAACACTATGACATGATGTCGGAGTCCGTAAGTCATCTGAGTATCTATGCAGGCACCGAAGTGCCTGCAACAGTTGGTGTGATGGTGGGGTGGGGTGTTTTGGGTAGTTGTGTGTTCTGCTTTCTGTCTCATTGTCTGTTAAGCTTCTTATCCGCGGGAGGAAAAAATTATTCACAGACCTGTACTGAAATTCTTTGAGGAGCAAACAACTTTAGCATTCTGATGGACGGGTCCTTTTGACAATGACAATGTGCAGAACACGCAGATGTTTTGGGGAAGTGGGTCGAAGGTGGGTAGGTGGTGTTAATCTTGTGTGTAAATGTTTATGCGCACTGTGGCGTGCGCTGCTAGATTGTTGACAGATCCGCGGGAGGAAAGAACTATTCACAGACCTGTACTGAAATACTTTGAGGAGCAAACAACTTTAGCATTCTGATGGATTTTTAACATTCAGTAGCATGGCATTTACGCACTGGGCTGGGCTGGAGGGGTTTAGTGTTTGTGTCTGGGTTAAGCAACTTGGAAGTACTAACATGTTTTCAATGGCTTCATCGATAACAGGATAAGGCGCTTGCAACGATTGAGAGGGCGATTGAGCACACGCCGACCACGTTGGATCTTTTTGTAGTAAGTGCATCTCGTTTTATTTTGCTGAAATTCTCAGCTTATCTTTATTGTTTATCAGTTTGTTCAAAGATGGAACAAGACCAGCAACGTTGGAGATGATGGCAAAAATTCTATTCTACACCTTTAGAGGACTGGGACTACGGTCACCCGTCCATGAAAACAACGTTTGCTGATCCTTTGGTGCTGGTATTGCTCGTTGGGTGAACATCCATGATATGATCTTCAAGTCATTGTTGGCATTGAATGAAAAACAATTTGTATGTTTGTTGTATGACAGGGATATCTAACATCTAGTTCGTTGAATTTTACAGGTTAAAGCACGGATCCTCAAGCATATGGGAGATTTTATTGGTGCTGCTGCTGCAATGGAGTCGGGCCGGGAACTCGACCTTGCAGACAAGTGGATTAACTCCAAGGCTACCAAGTATCTGTTAAGAGCCGGTCAGATTGACAAGGCCGAAGATGTGGTTGGTCTTTTCACCAAACACGAGGGTGACAGCCGTGGCTACCTCAAAGAGATGCAGGCTGTTTGGTTTGAAATCGAAATTGCCCGCTCTTTCAAGAGGATTGGAGACCTTCAACTTGCTCTGAAGTTCTATGCAGCCATTGTTGAGCATTACGATGACTTTGAAGAAGACCAACTTGAATTCCACTTGTATTGCTTGCGCAAGGCTACAATGCGCGCATATGTATCTACAATTCGTTATGAGGACCATGTTCGCGGACATCCCGCGTATGGTCGTGCGGCTAAGGGCGTTATTGATTGTCTCCTCGAGCTTCATGATAAGCCAGCGAAGTACTCCGCTGTTGTTGAGAAAGCTAAGAAGGATGCTCCATCCAAGTCTGGCGACGGTGAGGAAGGCTCTTCAGGTGGTGCTAAGAAATCCTCTGAAGATAGTTTCTCTGGCATGTCTGCTGCTGAAAAGAAGAAGGCTAAGGCCAAGGCTCGTAAAGAGGAGGCGAAGCGTAAGCAAGAGGAAGAGTCGGGTGAGAAGAAAGAAGGAGAGGATGAAGGCGAGGACAAGGCCAAGCGTTCTCGTGTTGCGACTGATGAGGACCCCAAGGGGGCTAAGCTTCTCGCAAAATATGCGGATAGTCCTCTCGAGGAAGCGCACAAGCTTTGTGAAGTTCTTCGCAAGTTTGCCCCGTCCCGTCTTGATACGCAACTTTGCATCTTTGATGTGGAAGTGCGCCGTGGCAAGTACCTTCAGGCCCTTCGTGCTCTGTGCTGTGCTGTTGATTTGGCTCCTGGGGGTGCCAAGAATCCTGCTGTATTCAGTCGTCTCGCTCCGTTTATTCAGCTTGTGCAAAGCAGTAAGGTTACTTATGCCCCTTGGGCTGGAAAGTCTACTTCTGATGAAGATGTCAACGTTGCCATCTCTGAAAGTGTTGAGATCCCCGAGTCTGTTAGAACTGCTGTAGAGTCTCATGCAGCGCCTCTTATTGATGGGTCGCCTTCTGATGCAGCTAGCGCTTTTTTCAAGGAGAACTCTGGTAGCCCTTCCATCTCGAGTCGCGTTGCTGCAGCTGTAGCGATGATTCGCGTTGATGCTCAAGTTGCTGAGTCTGCTGAGAAAACCTTGACCTCCATAGTGGGTGATCTCCCGGAGTCTGCCTTTTTCCAGGATCTTTCTGATATGCATGAAGAGCTGACTGGCCTTGGAGCCTCTCAGTCCCTGTTAGATGACCTTAAGGCGTCAATCCTTAAGAAGTTCCCACATGGTTCCCTTGAGGTGCCTTCTCCCGATTTTGGTAAGGATACTAAGAAGAAGGAGACCGAGGCTACCGACAAAGAAGAGTAATTTTTTTTATATCTAACCAGTCTTGAAGCTAATGTAAATTCTTTTTGTTTAAATTTGTCTTGTCTTGTTATGTTTTTGTTATCAATGTCGAAGGATTGGTTTCTCAGGGATGTTTAAGTATTCGGTGGTGTGCGCTTGCTTGTGAGTGACCTCCAAGAATTTTTGTCGCGGACATGCGGAGGTAAGACTGCTGCTCGTTCAGATCTGGATTCATCTGAGTCATTTTCAGCTCCCTCAATTAGACCACCTGCATGTTCATCGTTGTCGTCATAGTCATATTCATCGTCATCATCAATATGGCTATCATCATCATTGATGTTGTTTGCATCATTTTCATCATTGTCTTGATCATCATTGTTGTTGTAATCGTCAGTGTCATCGAAGTTACTGTTGTGGTCTTGACCAGCAGAATAGCTTAAAAATGGATTTGTAGTTCTCCGTGTGCTTCGAGATCCATTATCATCTTCTTCTCGGAGATCAAAGTGATCATGGATGAGAGTGCGAGGGGTGAATGTGGCTGCAGTTGGTGCAGGGCTCGGTGTTTGGTTCGATTGTCCACTGCCAAAGGATCTTAGACGATTAAATGATCTCTGTTGAGCTTCGATATCTGGAGATTCTCCGTTGGTGTTTTGTTGCTCGTTTCCTCCGGCATCATCCTCTGGTGCGTCTGCGGGGACAACAATTGGTGTTTGTTGGTGTTCGAGTTCATGTAATTGATGGCGGGTAATAATTCCAACCACAAGATTAGACGTGTTGACCACAGTTAAGTGGCGTAGCCCAAGATGGCGGAATAGTTGGTGAACACGTGAAACGTAAACAGAGTGGTGAACTGTTAAAGCGCTTGAGTTGAGGTAGGGACGAAGATCTACTACACGGTCAAAGTCTTCCTCTGAAAGTCTAGTCAAAACATCGCGAATACTCGGTGATCTTGGATAGTGTTTGAAGAAATCTCTCCAAGCAATAGTTGCTCCCTTTCGCTTCATACGATCCTGAAAAGATGCATTGTTATCAACAAAGACGCGTTCAAACAAGAGAATAAGTAGTTCACTACGTAGGATTGTTCCTTCAAATATCCCCTTTCCTCTAACTTCATCGACCTCATCTGCATCAAGGTTAGTACGTTGAGAATTGGCACGCCGCTTGCGTCCTTTCACATTACGACGACGCGTGCTCTTGTTAGATGTTGATTTTTGTTCAGATCCTGTACGAAACAAAGTAGCATCCAGATCGGAGCGGCTGCCAAGACTGCGATGGCTTACGAATCTACGCTGCTCTCCAAGAGTTGGAGGTCTTATAAGGCGGTCTGCCATTTCTGTCGAGTTTTCAGAGGTTGTGCGGTGTAAACTTGCAGTGGAGTCAATGTCTACACTTGATCTGCGGTTGTGGTGAGCGATTGAGATGTGTGACACTACAGGAAAGCCATTATGTGAGCAGTCTTGTAGAACCTGTAAGATATCGCCTACACGTTCGAAAAGATTAAACACTACGGGCTGTTTCACCATGATGTCACGTACCCTAATTTTGTGCGCATTCGGAGGTGGTTGGTCATGCACAAATTTGATTCCTTGGAGCTCAATATGCATATCATACAGGCCGTCTGTGAAAAGATCTCCTACTACCTTTGCAGACATAATTGTGACCATGAGAGGAATTGCATAGGTTGAGTTATTCGTCGTTTCCATAAGAATCACCACGATAGAGATTGTCATCCGCGTAACACCACCGAGCATTGCCGCTCCTCCAAGGAGTGAGTACGTGCCCGGGTCAATGATACCAAATATATTCATAAAGGAGCCATTGTCGACAGACCACAAACCCTGACCAAATGCACGTCCCAAGGCAGCGCCGATAGTGATGGCTGGAACGAAAAGTCCGCTAGGAATGCTGGTGCCATACGTAAAACAAGCTAACATCCAAACAGTGAAGCCAAACAAAAGCAAGGCTGGCCAAGCGTACAGAGCTTCACTATGGAAAAGGCGTCGAACAGCTGAATCAAGCGAACTCAGCATCAGAGTTTCGAGGTCATTAACTTCATCATCACCGTCACACATGTGACCATTCATTGCAATAAGCTCGCAGGTACTATTCTTGACTGGGTGAACAGGGTTGCTATTTGTCCAAGATGCGTAATGAACATCCTTTCGTGATCGACAAGGATAGGCATACGAGAGGCCAAAAAATACTGTGGAAGAAATAAGGGCAACAATGAGAGACTCGACCAGACGCACTCGTGGGTCCACGATATATTTGGTACGAATGCGGCTTAAAACAAGATTGAGAGAGTTAAAAGCGGCCCCGAGAAGGCCGCCCATCGCACCAATGAGAACGAAAAGAGGAAGCTGCATGAATCGGTATGGGGGTTGCATAGGATAGCACGGATCTCTAGAGGCACCTTCGAAACTGCCAAATGAAACAACAGCAGATTGTGACATGAGACCCCACTCAGCAGTATCCTTTGCACCTGAGAGGACCACATCAACAAATGAAGCGCATGCCATAGTGGCAAAGAATGTGAGCCATGTGAGGCGAACGCTCCAGTATGATGCTGCTTCCTCAATAACAAAAAGAACGCCACCGAGAGGCGCCGAGAAAGCAGCAGCAACACCACAAGCGCAACCCAGCGAAACAAAAGAGCGCTTTTCTTTATCACTGCGGAACGAAAGAATACCTAGCCCGAACGAGTAAAACTCGTCTCGTCCTTGAGATATGATCGCGCCTACAACAGCTCCAGCATGCATCATAGGGCCTTCTTTTCCCAACACAAGGGACCCAGAGACACTGAAAACAACTCCCACAAGCTTACTTACTAATGTACGAATGGAGATGACACGATGAATCTTTCGGCCATTGAGGTAGCTTTTAATCTCTGGGATGCCACTGCCTTTGGCTTTGAGGTCCAAGAATGCAACAAACGCCGTGGCAATGCTGACAAAAAGCATGTTGTAGCCAGCATAATATAAAAACGCTCGCGGGGCCTTCTCATGGTCGAGTCGGTAGTTCACTTCACTAAATTTGTGGCCTGCAAGTGCAGTCACGCTAACATCTACAATGATGGCAAGGCAACCGACAATAATTGCTATGACAAGACCTGTTAGCCAACGCACAGCCTCGACATTTTGCAATACTCCACCGGACGCGGACACTTGTGTAAGTTCTTCAACACGTTGTGAGTACAATTTATTCTCCGACGTGTCAAAGTCAAGCCCTTCCTCACGATTCGGTGTTCGCAAGGAGTTCCAGTGAGCACGAAGTTTGCGGAGAAGTCGCTGGACACATGTTCCTCCTTCGTCGCGGTAGCTGTTCCACATAGATTGGTACAAGCGGTGGTGGTGAACACTCGCATGTTCTTCATCATCTATATTTCCATCATTGAAGCTGTAAGAACTAGCACTCGAAATCCGTGGTACTGGCCTATCTTGCCTCTGCTCAAAGCTACTCTCATCGGCACCCAACAACGGTTCTAGAAAACTATTCGAATATGTCTGCCCACTCGCCATCTTGTCAAGCTATCCAAGACACAAACAAAGCCTGGCGGTTTCCTCTCTTCCCAAGATCTAATGTGAATCACTCAAAAGTAATGCTTTTGAGTTTTCAAGCTTTGCTTCGTCCCTAAATTTGTGCACACGCGTTTATATCAAGTAAAGAATACGTATGTGTATGTATCCCAAAACCTTTTTGATTTCCCGACAGCGAAGGTATACGCTTTGGGTTGTTTCGCTTTAACGCCGAAAAGCTTCTTGACGTCGACCGAAACCAACGGGATGCCGCACGGGTTCGCTGTAACGTCGTAGTTCCACACACGTAGACGTCTGCTCGAGAGCCTTCTGAGGGAAACTCGCGAGGGCCCACCGTGACCTCACGACGAGAGCCTCGTGCGCCCCTCTCCGCTCCCGAGCGACCGAGCGGTCAAGTGCCCGAGTGAGTTCGGGTTTTGCGAGCTTGGTTTGCAATCTTGATTGTGTTGCCTGATTATTCGCGTTAGTATCTAGGTAGCAGCACTCTACTAGGTACTCTTAGGTATACTTAGTGCCTATGTCATCATGTATCATAATGTTTTCCAATCCTGAAGAAATAAAATAAATCTTTAGTGGCAATCAATTCTATTTGTTTCGCAACGTTGCCTGAAAAGGCTTCCACTTTTCTAGCTCCCGGTTTGATTTCGCCGCGTTTTATCAGCGTCTACGCAGTAGAGGCAGTTCCTTTGGCACGCTCTGCCACAGACGAGCTCGTGCTCGTGCAATGCGCTGTCTCCAAACTTTGCAGCTGCGAATCATCTTTATTGTCCACGTCAGCCCAGGAATTAATTAAATTAAATTAAATTAAATTAAATTAAATTAAATTAAATTAAATTAAATTAAATTAAATTAAATTAAATTAAATTAAATTAAATTAAATTAAATTAAATTAAATTCCTTTTGTGATTGATTCTTTCTCCTCATACATGTTTAAAGCTTTGTTTTCAATTAAAAGTACTTTTTAGAGCTAAAAGTACAGTTTTCATGGAGATGAAATCGCTCCACGATTATTATCAAAATAGATAACCTGCGTCAACCAAACAAGCGAACAGGCATGCACTCGAGGCGAGTAATGAAAATGGAAGCGGCGCCGCAGTCTGCCTTCGGCTGTAGGCAGAGGTGTTCATGCGCTCACCTTTGCATGCGACCTGTTCTCTTGCAGACCTTCTCAACCTTTAACGAATTGCATTTTCTCGCTTATAAAACGTACATACAATTCGGACTTACTTACTTACTTACTTCATTGTGCAGTCAATCTCAGTTGCTTCGCTGCAAAAAGCGCAGCCTTTCAATCAATATGCTGCGCTGAGGATCTGCAAACAAGTCTTCGCTGAAGGCGATTCACCTCAGGTGGCCTCATTCAATTTATTGTCAAGGTAGGTAATGCTTAGGTTCGATGGCACAACAAATCAATTAATTAGTCATGGACCTTGGAAACGAAACTGCTGTCTGACTTAGAAACCACAATCGACGTCTTGGATTCTTCTGACAAGCCTGCGCCCGCCCGAGACCAGAAAACGCGAGCTTGGAGAGCGTCCTCGCTCGGTTGGTTCTTCGTGCTCTCCGTCATCGTCGTCGTCGTCGTCGTGTCTGACGAATGAATGAATGAATGAATGAATGAATGAATGAATGAATGAATGAATGAATGAATGAATGACTTGCTTACTTTTTTATCAACTTGCTCGAAGCATCAATGAAAAACGAAGGTCTTCTTCGTCGTTCCCGACGTGCTGCTCTGCAAATAAATGTTCGTGGCCCTCGGCTCTCTTCATCAGACGAGACACTGTCAACGGCGAGGCAGTGAGTGCAGCAGATCCACCTTGAACAACTGGGGCAGGATCTCGATGTCACACATGTTTGTTTGTTTGTTTGTTTGTTTGTTTGTTTGTTTGTTTGTTTGTTTGTTTGTTTGTTTGTTTGTTTGTTTGTTTGTTTGTTTGTTTGTTTGTTTGTTTGTTTGTTTGTTTGTTTGTTTGTTTGTTTGCCTGTTTGCCTGTTTGTTTGTTTGCCTGTTTGTCTGTTTGTCTACCTGTCTCTTCATCATTTCCACGCTCTTCAGACTTGGCTGTGCAACAGCCAATCAATCAATCAATCAATCAATCGATCGCGTCCTTCAACCATACAAATCAGTTCGAGCTTTAATAAGCCAACTTGCCCAGAATTGCACAGAATTGCACAGAACTGCATGGAATTGCTCAGGATTGACTGCACAGACCTCCTCGCAATTGGTTTGCACGTAAACGAATCAATCAAGCAATGCATAAACACCCTCTTCTGCCGTGGCTGCAGAAGGTAACTAACTGCTTTCTGCCTGTGCCCACGACACAGCAACCGTCTTTTCCAGCGAGTGGAGTGAAGAATGAGGAGCCATTGTAATCTCGTGAATGCAGTTCGCCACCGCCGTCGGATTTCTGTCTGTGGATGGAAGGAAGCACTTGGAGTAGGCATAAAGAGAGGCAGGCAACCGGCCGGCCAGTCAGGACCTACACGAGGTAGAACTCGAGAACCTCGTCTTCTTCGTCGTCGTGGGCTTGGAGAACCCTGGCGTCTCCACCTTGCTCGGCATCATCGCCGAGAACAGGACAATCAATGCCTTGCAATCAATGCCTTGCAATCAATGCCTTGCACCAAGACCAAAGATGGCGAAGCGTCAGGGAGACTCTATTGCAGATACTCTTGGTCTGGTAAGCGAGCAGAAGTGATCATGGATCCTCTTGCTTCGTTTGTTTCATTTTCAAAGCAAGCTCTGTGAATGCAGGCTTATGGAGCAGACACGCACTGTGAGGGAAAGCTAAAGGTTTGGTCTTCGTGGCTGTGGAGGCGAGACACGCATAGGCAGTATCATAGGCTAGTGCCTACGGGGGATCTGTATGTAATCAAAATTGTGGGAGTTTTGATCCGCTTGTCCATGAATATAAGTAGGGGCACTGAGATTCATGTAACGGATCTCTAGCACAGTCCGGCTTAGTTGTGATTTGTAAACAAAGCTCGCGCCAAATCGTAACTTAGTGTTATAAAGAAGCGCCTAGAGTTCTTTAGAAAATCATTCTCGCATAGACTCCTCACAATATAGATCGCACACACATGAACATACGAGGTGGGACATGTCCGTGCTAAACTTCGGGAGCAGGTCATGGAGCAGGAATTAGCGAGCCTTGCCAAGCGCGGATTTATAAACCACATAATTTAATTACCCAAAGATGTCTTGGCGGCGCTTCATAACCATTCAGCGTAAGCAATTTTGTTGTATTGTTAGGGCACGAGAAACGAACCCGGTTTCTGCTCTAAAAGTTTTAGCAACAAACCAGCAATCAGAAAAGATCACCGTGCTACTCGAACAAGGTGATCCTTTCTTTTCGTCACCTTTCTTTTGGAAAAGATAAGATGCGCTTAAGCAGCACTATGTCGTGGGGTGGCGTATCGTTTACCCTGTTTGCGCTACTCCCGACATTATCACAGGGCAGCTCTTGCTTTACTGGCACGATGCGAGTACATATGGCTGATAAGTCTCTTAAAGCGATTAAAGATATACAACCAGGAGATCGTGTGCTGTCGTATGATCTTGAACTAGAAGAAGTTGTGGAGGCCAACGTAATAGACCTAATCGCATCTGAAGCCAACGAGCTAATGAAACTAGAAATGGAGACAGGTTCTTTCATCTGGTCAACCCCAGACCATCCCTATTATGGTTTTGAGAGCAAACAAGTCATTTCACTTCGACCAGATACTACTGCATCAGCCTATCGTATGGAGGCTGTGCAAATGCGACAGGAAAATGAGGCTCTCATGTCTGAAACAGGAAGCCTTGTCTTGGCTAACGTCACCGATCTAGTTCGCATGCCTGATGCAGTTCCCACATATACATTACGCCTTGAACCAACGCATTGGTTCTTCGTTGAAGGTGTACTTGTTCATAACAAAGGTTCCTCTGGCGACTCATTTTCTTATGATTTATTAGACAGGTTATTCTCGAAGACATATTACACATCGTCCGGTGGCGGATCATACTATATTTCATCCAAAGGTTATTTCATTTCTAATTCTGGATATTCTTGGGCAGCACTTGTGTATTTCAGGTCGTCTCGCTACTATGGAAGCTCGCGCTGCTCAAGCTACCCGACTGACCCTGGCTGCCAACAAGGAACACAAGAAAATCTTATTTGCGGCTGCTCTGAAGAATTAGTTGTGGGAAACTCAGATAGCTTGGAGTTAAAAAGCTCGGCTGTAACAACCGCGACAGTGCAGACAGTGTATGGCTATGATCCATGCCCTGCAGACGCTAATATTGGAGTCTGTATAAGCGAAGATTGGGCTGGTTACTGCGTCCCAGTAGGCCAACATTTTACACGGGACGATGGTGGATGGGCTCATGTACAATACTACATTGACAGCAACTGTATATCTGAGTATATGATTTGTGAGGAGGATGATGATTGCGCGCCTTATTTGAGCAACTCTACGAACGAAGCAAATTACTACCTTGAGACAGTGCTTGGGGCTCCAGCAAATTATTCTGCATTTCAAACCTGCATGAGCACCAATTTGGAATGGTGTCCTTGCGAATGGGAAGTTTGTGACACTAATGGAGGTATTTCAATTATAGGTGCCATTGTTGTCTTCGTGGTTTTCTTCGTATTACCTTGTATTGTCAAACGGTTTTGTGCCTGTGCAAGGCGCAGATATTACAAGAGCATCAAAATTGCCCCAGTCTCACATAAGGCTCAAAAAGTTATAGACTGCTTTGGAAACGGCTCACATACATATGCGCTCCAGACGCCGCAACAAATGGCTGACCGTCGAAGCGACGAAGAATACCTGAAGGGATACTATTGTGATCGTTGTGGCACTTTCCACGCCCCCCCTGCAGCAATGTTTCATTGCAATATTTGCCTTTTAGATTACTGTGCGAAGTGCTTGCAACAACGTGGTGAACGGCCACTGAATTAATCTGCTTCAACTTCAATCCTCTTCGATCATTGAAATTCTTCCAAATGTACATACAACCTGCCTACTCACTACTGTTTATGATATTATACTATGTAAAGTAAACAATCATACTGTCCTTAAAGTCTATGATATTTATTGAAAGCCTTTTTAACATGCTGATTCGAATTTCAGATTTTCCCCAAAATTATCTTTGGTAGAACAGTTCTTTTTACCCAACTACCGCACATTTTCAGATGGATCGTTTTGATAAATTGAAATTAAATTTAAGGAAAAAAGGAAACAATGAGTAGGTATGGCTATTTTTATATTTTTATATTTTACAATATCATTGGCGTAATAGAAATGCAATAAATCGTTATGATCATGGTAGTGACGATTACAAAAAGATGGGATTTCATGGATCAGTCTTACACATTCCCAAAAGGAGAACGTTTGCTGTGAGCGGAAGAAGTTCACGTGGTTCAGAGTAATGCAGATTGAGCCAACGAATCATATGGGTCGCGGCCAGTGGAACCTAACTAACCTAAAGATGTGCGCTCTCTCGTGCGTTACTTGTTGCTCGAGGAGATGTTTGCCAGAGAGTCAGGCCAGACACGCATTTCGGGATCGCTTGGACTGACTGCAAGAGACGTTAAATGCATGTTGCGAGGAGATTCAAGCTGGGGCAACTCCGCGAATTCGCTTCTCAGCGATTTGGGTTCGGATATGGTGTTCAATGAGGTCAGAGTTCATCAGCACGCCAAATGATTTACGCTCTACTTGACGTCCTACACGGACAGACATTGTGATGATGGCTTCTTTTATATCCTGATAGAAATGTGTGTAACCACAACAGGCCATGCATGGGGTCACCCAGTACCAAAGACCTTGGTTAGGTTCCTGCTCAAGAATCGAGCATAATAAAGTCTGTAGACATACCCTTTCTTCCCAGGTCTTTATATATTTTGAAGGTCGATCAAACTTTTGGATGTCAATATCGATGATCTTATCATACTCCGTATTGTCGTAGAATGTATGAAAGACACCGTGTTGGTTGGCAGGCGCATGGACTTTGTATAAATTAGCATGGCGAGCAGGAACTAGGTCCTCATTCCACGCAGAAAATATTAATGTTATTTTGCCTCCTCGAAGAACCACGCGAGGTTCAGGCATGTCATACAAAGTCATCGGCCGGCAGAGAACCGCGTCGACAAATTTTTGGTGGGCGAGACGATAAGGGCGCATCGACCAGAAATTGAAAAACGAGCATGGACCTGGCACCCAAATAAATCGGTGCCCGTGGTACGCTGTTTCTTGCTCAAAAAGAAGGTGCTCGCTCTCAAGGCTTTCTAGAGTCAGGGCAAGACGTTTTGCCAGCAACTCTACGGCACATTGATCCGAAAGCGTTTTAAACTCAAATGTAGCAATGTGATCATTGCTACACTGAGAAAGAGCTATACCGCTCATATCATGCTCGTATAGAACCTCGCCAACATCAGGCATGCCTAGGTTATCAAATGTCTCCTTAAGAGCCAATGCAGTCATGTTCAGAATCTCTTGCATATTATTGTAGCTCAAGCGATGAATAAGAGCAGCAGCATTCTCACGATCACGCTCATTGAAATTCCTTCCGGACAGTGCTGCAGAAGTCGAGTCCAGCGTGGAGCGTGACATGAGTTGAGTTTTGGGTGATTGGGTGGCTTCCTCTGCAATTTCGACGCGTTTTGGTGATTCTCCCTTATTCCGATTAAGCAAATTCTGCAGAGGTCGCCCTTTGCGAGAACTCCCAGGATCACTCGAGCTGCTAGTGAGAAATGACGAGAGTCCTGAGGTCAGTAGTGTCAATCCTTTTCCTGAAGAAGATCCTGCTGATGGAGATTCTGGTTCCAGATGTGGTAGTGAGGGCGGTGGTGGTGGGGGTGGCGGTGGAGGAGGTGGAGGGGTGGCTACTTCTGGTGTGTTAAAGGTTTGCCTAGGGGGTGCCGGGGGAGCTGGCAGTGGCCGTGAATACTTCAAATTAGAGGACTCATTATCTTCTTGATTATAGGGATTCTTATTTTCTGAAAAAAGGGACATCACATCAAAGTGTGTGGTTCCTGTCGTCGATACTGATACAGAAGAAGATGATGATGATGACGCTGCACCTTTCAAGATGCTGCGCTGTGGCATAGTTGGCGCAGAAACGGTGAATTCCTCATGCGAGCTGTTCTCACTATCCGTGTCTGAGAACAGTTCCCTTTGTGAAGGTGGAGGTGTTTGCGAAAGTGGCTCGCGAACCTTTAAAACGGTCTGCAGATCAGCGTTCGACTCACTCTGAGTCTGGGATTGGTCTTGAAGTAGTTCCGAAGCAGGCGTTGAACTCAACGAGGTCTTGCTTTTAATAACTTCAGGAGCAAGGATTGACAGCTGCTCCAAAGCATCATATTCTTGATCATGTTGAGGCCTGTTCCCATCCACAAGTCTATCTGTGGTCGTCTCAGCATCGTGCTCAGGGGCGTTGGCAGCATCTCTTTGAACTGTTTTCTCCATCGTGTTGAGTGTAACCCTGCGTTAGACCTCAGGCTCTTACACCTGCGCACGCCAAAATCAGGCCCCTGCGAGCGTGTGCCAACAGCGCCGCTAGGAGAGCGTTTCCCTCAACCTGGCAGCGGTGCAAAGGCTGCCTGTGCAACGGGACGAAAATGATTCAAGGTTTGTAAGAAAGCCACGTGCGGTTCAAGCGACTCTAGAGTACCAATTTGTTATGTTTACAAACCATTCTATACAAATCATAAACAAAAAGTGAGATTTATTATAATCTTTCTCTAAATAACATCAACTAAAACTGAAATAAATGGGACTCCCATGGTATCTGCTAGGGAGATCCCTACCATAGTTCCAATAACATTAAAATTGACACAAGATTAAAAAAGGAAACAAACAAACAAACAAACTAACAAACAAACAACTTTTAATCAAAACCAACAAACAAACAAACCTACTTAGAGTAGAAGCATTCATTACTCCTCGACCTCGCAAAGCTCTGCCTTCATTGCAGAGCGCAGTATCGGCAGCAGTCCACAATCTACGTCCCTTCACAGACTGACAGACGCTCGAGTCCTTTACATCCATCCATCAGCGACAGGTCCTCTGTTTCCCTCTGAGAGTTAGTTAGTTCTAAAGGAGGCGACGGAAGCGATAAAAGAGCAATAAACAAACAAACAAACAAACAAACAAACAAACAAACAAACAAACAAACAAACAAACAAACAAACAAACAAACAAACAAACAAACAAACAAACAAACAAACAAACAAACAAACAAACAAACAAACAAACAAACAAACAAACAAACAAACAAACAAACAAACAAACAAACAAACAAACAAACAAACAAACAAACAAACAAACAAACAAACAAACAAACAAACAAATACCCTGTTTCGTGATGTGCATTGATTGGCTCTTTGGCTACGTACCCCCAAGAGCAGCATGTGCTTTAGGAGGAGGAGAAGGAGCTCAGTAAGTTACTATGCGAAAAAACTTGGACAAGTAAGTTCACCAGCACGCTAGACTCTATGAGGGAGCTTGTAGGGGAACGTGCAGAAGAAGATCTCCAAGAAGTCTGCTACTTTCGCTCTGGCCGTGAGGACTCTTGGCGACCCATGACGAGGACGCATCACTCTTTGATGTATGCATGTATGTATGCATGATACTTTATTCATCGTTGAGCTGCAGTTCTTGTGGTCAATGAGAACCACACAAACTCAACTGAATGAAAGAAAGAAAGAAAGAAAGAAAGAAAGAAGCAGTGAGAAGAGACTATCAAAGAGTAAAACGTGGCTTTCGTCAACAGGCTCGGATCTGTCCTCGTGCCATATCGCATGGCCAAGATATGACAGGCCAACTTGCAAGGGTCCTGGACCTGGAGTTGTCTCCCTGCGCTGGTTTGAGGCTTTATAGTGCACTTTCAGACGATGGATTCGTGGCTTGCGCTTGCACAGACACTGTTTGAGTGATACTCGGAAACACTTTGATATCAAAGCGTGTTATCTGATGATGTGTGCAATAATAACACCTAGCTATTATTATTATTATTATTAATATTAATGTTAATATGAATATTTTTTATTATATTTCTAATTAATATTTCTTTAATTAAAATAAATTTTCTTTATATATAATATTAGAAATAAAACAAATAAAAGAGGAGGTAAGTGTTAGTTGAGTCCCAAGTCCAAGGCATTGAAAGTTTACTTCGATTGCTCGACGGGTTCGTGAAATCGACAACACAACGCTAATGAAGACCTGCCTGGCGATTGGGAGCAAGTCTGCTCAGATCGCATGACATAGATGTCAGGCCTATGCGTTTGGCCAAGCACAATAAGCACGAAGCCTACTCAGGTACTACGGCACAAGAAATGGCTGCGGCTGCTCTACATAGTGACACTTGGTGCCATCTTGGCAAACGTAAGCCAAGCTCAAGCCACGCCAGTTGACCTGCCCAGCTTCTTTGAGGGTTTGCTAGACACAAGTGGGGATAATGGAGATGTGGTCAATGCCTCCACGACAAGTGAGCAGTCGAGCTCGGATGTGCAAGTGCGCTCAGCACCTTCAGTTGCAGGAGCTAACTTTCTTATATGTGCATCAATGTTTTTTTCGCTCACCTCACCATCATCGGACTCTCCGGTGAATGTACTTGAATTTGTGCAGCAGACTAATTCCTATGGCTTAATGACTTTACCAGGAGCACCAGAATCGTTTACGAACTATGTATATTCGTTCTCGTGGTCAAACTTCGTGGGGATTCTCTTTCCAATTTCGTCAAGTTCAGATCGCTGCGACGATTTTTGGAATGTCTCTGCAACTCCAATAAATGAATTTGCTGAGGCAATCCAGCTTGAGCCACATTTTCTCCTGCCGAGCGCATGGTTGATTACTTGTTTGGTGCTATGCTTTGCAGCTATATTAGAGTACACAATATTACGAAACCCACCAAGCATGAAACGATGCTTGTTGCACCGGACAGTTCGAGCTCAGCTACTCTGGGTATACGCTCTCTCAATTTTTTCATCTTTTACTTTGCTATTCTCGATCTTTTACCCTTGGCCTTCATGCCGTACTGGAAGAACTTTCATGATCTTCTTGGGGGCATTTACTCTCGGTTTCATAGCGATTTATATCTTTTGGGTGATGAGCCTAATTCGGTCATATATCCGCCGTTGTGAGGTCGTACGTGAGGCCCCTGCAGGTACAATACAACGATTGCAGTTAGTTCATTGGAAGGACCAACACGTTGCCTTCTATATCGTCTCAGACCTTAGACCAGGCACAGAATGGACAAGGGTTTACGAGCTTTGCGATGTTTTTATAAGGGGCGTAGTCTTAGGCTCAGTCTTTTCACCAGCAGTAGCTTCTCCTTTACTTTTCTTGATATCGTCTGTGATTATTCTCTTCATGATGATTTGGGTTGAGCCAGTCGCTGACTATACTTTCCATGTCTTAGGTACACTTATTGCTCTGCTCAGTGTCATCAACGGGATCATGCCATTGCTCTACTCATTAGGATATGATAAACGCTTGCTGCCCGATTGGTGGTATGATGAACTACCACTTATAGTGAATATCGAAGCTCTGATTTTGATTCTCCTTGGGTACATTATTGTAGCAAAGCGTCGGTATCTGGTTTATGAAAATATTACCGAGTTTTTGGAGGAGGCGCACGACGTGGATGTAGTTGAAGAGAGATATACTGCTGTTCGGGAAATTATAACGAACAAGACTCAGATTGCCGTGCACAATCCTTTCATAATTAATACACTGCGTCTAGGCGAATCATAAGGACCACGCATTTGTGAAAATAAATAAATTTATCATGTTGAAATATAAATAGTCTTCTAACAAGTTGCAACTCATTGGAGTAATGCCCCGACTGAACAAGTAACCTCTAAGCATATTAGAGATTCAAAGTGCTTGTTGAGGTTTGTCCCTTTGGACGATTAACCTCTGCAATAGTAAAGTTTTGAAAATAGGAGATTCATTCTTCGATGACCATGCTCTAGATTATTGAATTCCTCCCTCTCGCATAACAAAAAAATAGAATACGGGGTCTAGAAATATCTTATTCTTTCACTAACTTGCACCAGGTACAACGCTAACAGGTTGTATGAGCATTGGTAACTAAATCTTTGTATGGTCACCCTTGGAAACTGCCCGAGTTTTAGTGCTTTGACCCAAGCTAAGCATCCTCTTTCTCTTCGTTCCATTTTACGAGATTTTTGTTGATTTCCTCTTTGTTTTCAAGTTGTTAAAAAAAAAAAAAAAAAAGTCCTTTCTGAAAAATTAAAAATTAAAGGAGTTGTCCAAAGGCAAGACCAAGCCAAGCACTCAATCAATTGAAGAACGAGGGCGGAGATCTTCTTGCGGTTTAGTAGAGGGAATTGCTCACAAGCAGGGCAAACTTATAAAGTGAGCCGCGTTTTTGACTTCCCGAGAAGTACTCTGTCGTAACGAAAGCACGTGCATAAATGTACAAAGATGGTGTCCTCGGAACGTGTTCTTCGATTACCTGGGTACCGGAGGTGGTTTGCAGTGCTCGTTGGTTTGATCTTCCTTCAAAGCGCGCCAATCAAATGTCTGGCCCAAGACCTTGAGACAATTGGAGATCCCTCATACTTGGAAACGTATCCTCAAGATATTGGTGTTGCGTTCGTAACATTGACAGACGACCTACTTGTGTACATATCCGAAGAGCAGGCTGTCCAAGTTTTGCAGTGGAATGCAAACATTTGGGAGCCAATACAGAATATTTCAAAGTCAGCACTAGGGCTGGATACTCTCGAACACAATATAACTTTACTTGGGGCAACTATGGATCGAGAGGACCTTTCAACAATTTACGTGGCAGCATTAGTGGCTAATCGCAGTATCGAAGACGTGATGGAGCTTGTAGGTATCGTCGTGCCTGACGGTCTTAGTGTTTGCTCAGATGAGGGTTGTGGGGACAGTATTATCAAGCACACATCAATGGTAAATAAAAGCATTGAAAATGTAGCTATACAAGCTTCAAAAGGATATGCAATGGTCAGCCTATTCTATGATGATAGTGAAGTTCAGGACATCTTCGCATTCAATCAGCAGCTGATGGTAAAAGCGGCTCATTTTGCTCTTGAAAGTGCATCTGAATTTTTGCAAAGTCGCATTTATTGGGAAACCTTAGGAAATATGACAACTGTTACGGACGCCTTGAGTGCATCAGCTATTCAGGGGAACATTTCGAACGTAAACAATTGCTTCAGTGGCTCCACAACGTATTTTACTAGCATTAATGCGGCCTTGTCAAATGACACAAGTACTGATGTATATTTGGTAGAATTTTCTGAGTGTATAGGGGAAAGCTCATCTTGGGTAATTGCTCCTGTAGACAGTATACAAGTTACTAATATTGTTATAGGAATCGAGTCCGTTATTAAAGAGTATACAGCTCGAGTCTTTGGCAACTTCATCGTGACGCTACTTCCTTCAGATGAAGCAGGAGGCAATTCTACCGGTAATTGCAATATATTCTATAGAAATGTATCCTCAGGGTCTCTTCAGTTGATCCTTTCGTTGGAACTGCCATCGTCATTTGGTGCAAGGGATATAATGTTTAGTGAAACATCGTTTCAATTTCTCGTCCGAGGCTCCTCAGAAGCTCTGATATGGGACCTCAGCTCTTTTGTCACAAGTTTACTTTCAAATGTGACTACAAGCAACTATTCGCAAACAAGCTTCCGTTTCCCTCCAGACATTATCGTAGCAACTGCTCTATGTTTATTTGCTCTGTTCTTTACTTTGTTGTCTACAAACGGCTGGGCTGCTGCTATGTTACTAAAATTTATTCAGCAGAGTGCATCATTTGGTCTCATGCCCCTTTCGCATGCTCCCATTGAGTTTTTTCATTTCTTCTGGTCCCTGGCGTGGTCTCTGTTCATTGGCGTATTTTTCCCGATGCAGCAAAATGGCCTTCTTTGCTCTGATGATTGGCAGCCTGATGAGACGCCAATTCACAGATTTGCACAAGCTATACAAATTCAGCCGCAATACATTCTAGGTAATATATGGGCATTGTCTTTAGGTTTAATCTTTGCCCTAGTAATTCTGGAGGAATCCTTTTCAAATCGTCCTCAAGGGTTCCGGAAGTGTTTTCTAAAGAAGATGATCCGGCTGCAGCATATATGGGTATACCCATTAATCACCTTTACTGCATTCTCTCTGACACTTCTCCTCGGCTCAGCGTGGCCGAGTTGTCGTCAAGGACGACGTGGCTTGTTAGCTCTTGTAATTTGTTCTCTTATTGGTCTCGGGTTGTGGACATGGTGGTATGCTGCCACTGCGAGAGACTACCTTCGCAAATTGCATTCTTTTACACAGGCCAAAACTTTAAGACCATCGTTATCTCGGGAGCCAGAGTGGAGACGCGCCCATAATGGCCGTCCTATGGTTGAAGACTATCGTTTTGGTGCTGGATGGGTCGAACTGTGGTTGACTTTGCAAACCATTTCCCAAGCGGTCATTCTCGGTACCTCGCATCTCTATCACGAGGTAGTTTGTCCAGGCTTTGCTCTAGGCTGCGCATTCTTAAATTTGATTATCTTTGCGCGAGTAAAACCTTTCCGCAAATCATTAGCTCAGCAGTTCGCTATACTTGTCACGTCAATGTCTGTAGTAAATAGCATTGTTCCATTGTTATATGCGCTTCCTGTGCTCGACTCTGCTGCAATACTCGGAGTTACCAACAAGGTCGTTGTTGTTCTTGTTGATTACCTGCAAATTTTTGTGAATATTCTGGCGCTCGCTGCACTATCCTTGGGATCACTTCTTCATTTTCGAGCCCTTTATCGTCGTTTCTTACGTTCTAAAGATCAAGGCGATCTTGACCATATTCCAGCAATCCAGAAATATAAAACGCAACAAGACGAAGTCCAACCAGCTTTCCCTCAAGCCTATAAAGCTAAAGATGTCCCTCTTAGACTTCGCCAACCTGACGGGCGTGGTCTTATGCTAGCTTAGAGATAGTTCCTCGTTTCTCATCCCTTGTTGACCTTAAAAAAATTGAGATCGAAAGGGAGATATGGGCTGTACATCTATTGAGGCCACTGATATGACTTTAATTTGTACCTTTGTCGCTAGACCTCGCCATTAATATATTTGTTTTCAGCTTCAATGATTTAGATAGGCCTATGTAAAAATAAACATTAAAAGGACACAAGAAAAGGATCAGCTGATGCCAGCTTTCAGATAATTCCTCTCGATGGAATTAACTTTCTTATTTTGCTCCAACAGGTAGCCCCGAACACAATAAATATGTAGTCTGCCCTTTTTTAAAATGAAAAACTATATAAAAGAGGCCAGACATCTTTTCTTGCAAAGTCAGTTATGACCTCAAAAATGAAGAACACTATATAATAGTCGTTGAGCGCACACCTTTTTAAGAATCAGTCATGGCATTCTTATTAAGCGGCTTCCTTTCTTGAACTGTAAGACGTCAAGTTCAGGGTCAGCAAAGTAATCTGCATGAGCTGCAAATAGACTTGCGCAGGGCACGGACGAACAGCTCGCGTTAAAATCAGTTTGGAGCGTAGGGTGGTCGCTGTCTTGGAAACGGGATAGTTGCAATGGTTCATGGCGTTACAAGCGAAGCACTGGTGCATCGAAACGCACAGGTGCGCCGTGCAGCAAAACAAAGAAGCTCTGATGCTTTTCACAAGACAGCCAGTGACCTTGGCAATACGATTGAGGTCCTCCGCGGTCAGTTAAAAGAACTACAGCGGGAGATCAGAGCAGACCGTGTGGGCAAGAAGGAGTTCGAAGATCAAATTGATATGCTCAAGCGGCGTCGTGAACAAATTGAAAAGAACCTTTCGACCAACGCAGCATGGGCTAAAGAGTTTGATAAAGCTATTGGCCCTTTTGAGCGCAAATATGCAGGTCTCACACATGAAATTAGCGGATTGTATGATAGTGCAAAAGCAGAGCACGCAAAGGGTGTACAAGTATTAATCGATCAGTTCAACTATCATCCAGCTTTCAAACGGTGGAATGACAATTTCTCTGCTGTACCATTTCGACCAAAGTAGAGGTCTAAATATTCTTTAAAATGATATTGTTATTTCTTATAAGGATTCGCCAAATACAATCCTGAGACTTTTAAGCTGAGTTAAATCAAGTAACGCTAAAGAAAAAGAGGTGCGTTCTGTGGATAACTTTGTCGAAAGCTTTAAGCAGATACGACCACCTGTAGCATGGGGTTACGCCAGTCGAGAGCGGTGCCAAGGGGCTCACCATCTGCACCAAGTTCATCGGCACTGAGGTCGGTGCGACCCTTGTTCACACCGTGAAATCCAGGGTGGATGTGAACATAGCCTTCTCCAGTTTCAGTCTGCCCGTTGCCGCTTCCAGCAGGGCAAGCAGGGCCTGGGACAAAGGTGCAGAGTTCGTTGTTAAGTTCGGTGCCGGCATCCCAACCAGGCTGGTAGAGAACCTGACCAGGGTACAGATGCATGCCGTTGACAGCGACAAAGCAGTCATTGGTATTACCACACATAGCAGCGAGAGTCACCAAGGGATACGCGCTGTTCACAGCGACCTTGATGGTGGCATTGCCACCAGGTGCAATGGGGCTTCCGATGGATGAGGTCAACGTATTCTCATCTTGCTCATACAGAGCTTGCGCAGATGTAGCATCACCCATCTCGGCAATGCTTCGCAGCTCGTCTCTTGCAGGATGTCCAGGGACGAAGAGCTTGGGCGCATACTCGTTGTGGGACACCACGAGAAAGGGGGAATTGGGCTGCATAATAGCAAGGTTGGTCAGGTCAAGGTAGAGCCACTTGACACACGCCTCGAGGTCTTCATCGCGCTCGAAACCAGAGTCGCAACGACAATGATCGAACTTGCGTGGGCGGTTGCGGCGGGGACGGCTGTCAGAAGGGCATTCGTAGGTTGAGGAGCCAAGTTGGCGGAGACTTTGGGTCTCGAGAGAGTCAGCGAGCGTCGCATCGTCTAGCTCAAGGGCATTAGCCTGAGAGCAGGCAAGCCCAAGCACAACAAGGATCCACATAGCAAAAGCCTTCATGGTGATGGTGGTGCAATGTCTTGGCTTTGATGAACTTGATTGCTTAAAATCTTACGAGTTGTCAGTTTGCTTTGAATTACTTTGCTTTGAGGCTTTGGAGTTGCGGGTTTGCTTGCATCCGTGATGCGCATACGCCAACTTCAACGCTGGTTTTGGTTAGTAGTGATGGCTATTATTTTTGAAGAATGAAAGTTGTTGGCTTACGTTGGCTGCGAGCAGTATCTGGTCCCTATGTGGATTTAACTTTTGTTCTTTGTAAGGACGAAGAAATTTGCATGTTATTCATCATTTTAGAAGTTGCCCGATCTACTTTTTTTCGAGGATGCAAAAAACATGTCCTAAAGTTATCTTTCCATCTATCTCCGAAAGGAAGGCTTGGCAAAACATTACACTTGCCAACAAGTTGCCCGATCAATTTCCTTTTGTTAAGTAACAACTGAATACTGCATGCAGCTTCTATGGGCCATATGCTACTACAAATACACTAGTAAAGTGTCGGTAAATCCTGATCTTAAACCGTGAATCTTGCAAAAATGGGCATCGCTCAAACAAGAAGGATACCCCTGCATACCTGCAATTTAGATGGAACCGTATTTGTCCCGTCCCATACAAGTGCCCCAAGCCCGGTCAAAGTTGATGCGCCCGAGCGAGCGCGTGAAACATATTTAGCGATAACTCTTGAACACCTCAATTTCAGATAGCACCTAGTCACCACCATTTGCACGATGAAGAAGTTTATACAGCGGATGATCAAGTACTTGCTCGCGGTAGTTTCGAAGCAGTTATTATCGACTTTTTTCTTCATCCAAGCGTGGTTCTCTTGGATACTGCCCTAGGACTGGCACTCTGCAAATCTTCCTCTACTACTATGGCTCCGAGTCCTAGTGTGATTCAACGACCAAATCCAACACTTCCACCATTTGGTCTCAACAAATCTGCATCGGTATTAAACTCCCTGCTTCATCCTGGCTCAATGCCTATCTCGGGTTTACCTTCCTGTGCAGCCACAAGCCTTTCCGAAGATTGAAACCGGTAGATTAACCTCGCTCCCTACTGCGACCATGGTAACTTACCAAAAGAAGCAGCAGCTTTTCTTAACGATGGCTGTTGCAGCGAACTAACACACACCCACCAGCTAGCTGTTGCGGCCCTTCTTGGCCACTACTTACTGAGTAACCTCTTCGGTACTTTGGTGCACGCTGGACTTCCGGGAGCACGCCAGTTTGCCCGGTCCATGGCCGCGGCCATGCTTTCGCATTCGTTGATTCGCTGATTTAAGCGATGCGTGCATGCACAGGTGCATCTATTTATCCACTAATTCACTATTCATTCATTCATTCATTCATTCATTCATTCATTCATTCGCTGTTCTTGTGCACTCTTCTCTTCGTTGATGCTTTCGAACCGGCCTATTCGGACGGCTCTTTCCGCCATGCGCCACTAAGCTCAAGCTCTTGCTGGCGTTTCAAGTCCACCCATTAGCCCTCTTCCCGTCCATGTCCCTCACGGCGAGACCTCGAATTCGCGAGATCTCGGCTAATCTCTGTGGGCGGGTCTTGCATGCACGGGGTCCCCGAGGGGTCCCCGCGGTTGTCCTAAGTTTCGCCGGGTCAAGGGAGACCTAAGGTGCGTCATCTACGAGGAGTCTACGGAACATCTTCGAGGGATCCGTCCATTACTGTTTGTAATAAATAGTTGGAGAGGGCCACAGGCGCGTTTTGGCGCACACGCATCGCTTGAATGGGCTTGGCTTCTTTTTCAGCTGGTTCGTATGTGCTCACAGTGGGTTTGCAATTAGTGATCAAGGTGCTTTTGGTTCGAATGGTAGTAATGCTTGATGCAGCTGGTGGATGGAGGTTTCACGAGGATTCGGCAGGGGGGTTCAGGCTATTGTCGCGGAAGGGAGAAATGCAATGGGTCGCTCGATTCAGAAATAATACCTGTCTAGCCGCAAGAGAGCCCTAGCACGTGCAGAGTTGATAGAGTGGGAAATCGCGCATATGCTAAAAGACATGTAGTGATACTGAGTATATTTTGAATGAATGAAGACGATATTCAGCGTTCCCAGTATCTAAAGCGTGGGAAATGCAACAGAATGGTTTACGTTGTAAATATACTGGGCATCTCTTTAAATTAGAAATAAAACAAAACGGAAAGACAGTTATGGTGGGTGTGTACCAACTACGACAAGGTCAAAGGGATTGATAGTTCCAGGTGAAAAGGACTCGTATAACGAATTCTAAGTTCATAGCACCCTGATCTGCTGCAGATATGAATTTGGACGAAGAAGATGTCCAAAAAGGATAAACGACCTCAAAAGACCGTACATAATCTAAAATTGTGTTTGCATATCCAGTAATTTAGGCAGAGTCCAGCAGTCCTTCCATACTCGCATTTTACAAGAGAGAGTACATATATAATATTCATACGCAAGATGGAAAATCTTCAAACCTTGGCATCGATTACCACAGACAATGGGAGGGAGACCATATAGCGACTGATGCACATTTACAATCTCTGTTGCGAGAAAAACAAAAACACAAAAAAAATGCAGGCTATACACCAAGATTCGTCTTCAACTGTCTTCACAAACTCGTGCCTCCTTTACTCTGTCACATCCAAGCCCATCGATTCGCTAATCCCTGAGTTCCATCCCCCAACCATGTGTAAATTTGTAGGCAGGCAAGCAAGCAAGCATGTTAGTTAGTTAGTTAGTTCTCCCCGCTTCTTCTCCCAAATGTGTAGTAATCTCAGCTGAGCCGCACTCTGTTGCAAATTCTCCTTAATGGGCTTTCCTTGTCATGTGCTGAGTGCCAATATCAACAACCAACCATTCTTCAGGCGCCGTGCTGACGCCCTGATCGAATGCAGCGCCCGACTTTGCTTTGCCCAGTCCACCAAATAAATGTCACTCACTCAATGCTTAAGGAAGGCGAAAAGAAGAACGTAATGAAGAAACTAAGAACCCTATTTCCACAACGGAGCGTGATGAGGGGGGCATATGGCAACTATGACAGATTCTTGACTCTCATCCCCGCGCTATCGCCACTGTTCGTAGGAAACACTTTACACGCAAACTCCCCCTGTGCCCCATAGCTTCTTCCAGCCCACCTACCGTTCGTCACCTGGTAGCGTCCCAGGTAGCCAAAAAGGTAGCAGTGCCTCTCTGGATCTTCTCTTCTCTCCCTCTTTCGCCTCTTTAGTAGTCCTATCTCTTTTTAATGACGTACTTAATCATTACTTCTAAAGTCTTAACTTTCAAGTTGAAGAAACAAACTTAATTTGGCGATGGAATTCAGAATTGGTTAGTCGATGGATTGAGGTGAAGATTACATTGCGAGCTCATGAAGCGACGTGTAAACGGTCACGGTCAGGGCGGCCAGTGTGATTTGCAAATAAATCCTGAACCTGTCACAGCAATGCAACCTCGTTGGTCATTGCAGAGACGAAGACAAAATAGACTTTGGCGAGATGTGCAAAGAAAGCATTTCCAGTCGAGAGAAATGTAGCATGAAAATTGCAATTGCGGAAAGCACGCGGAAAAGGTCGCCGCCGCTTCTGATGGGGCGGGATTTTCACGGGAAGCTACACTCGAATTGCGCGCTGACTGAGTTGACGCAGAAGTAGTTTGTGCTTTGCCTGGAGATGGTAGGCACCTACGATAGAAGTACATAGTTTTTTACTCGAAAGATGCATTTTGGGGGGTTAGACTTTTAATTAACAGAAGTTTTTACTTTCAAGGACTCATTGGAAAGCATACAATAACAATCCTGCGCAGTATCCGCTGCGAGCAGCCCTTGAAGCAGGTCGTGGCGGTCTCGATCGCAGTGGCCGCGTCGTCGTGCAGGTCGCAGCGATGCAGCCCCCCCGCGCCTCAGGCGTTGCGGCGGCTCTGAGCAGCAGTCTGCCTCCCTCTGAAGTTGGCGCGTCCCTGGAAGCCAAGACCTCAAGACCATCGTCTGCAACAACACTAACTTCAACACCGTCATCCTCAGCGGCAGTGCTCTCGAGCACTCACGAAGCAGCCCTCAGCGATGAGAACGTCTCAGGCAATGACTCGTTTGTCAATTCTAGCTCCAGAAAGTCCAACGGATCCTCTGCTGCAAAAGCTACTCTCCAAAACGGCAGAAATGGCGCTCATTCCATCAACTCCAAATCCGGCGATGCTAAAAATGCTGACAGCAGCAAAGCTGCCAAATCTGGCACCAAGGCCAGAAAGAAGCCCGCTTTTCGACCCGCGTATGAGACGTTCGGGCCCATGCGTAACACGGATGCCCGCCATGTCAAGTACAAGCCACCTGAAACTCGTCAGGGCACCCGTGAGAACCTTGCCTCTGAGAAGGGTTCTGTTTTCAACCTTAATTGCGACGATACGTTGCGCAGAGTAAGCGTCGTTATTCACCGCCACATTATGATGTGCGAACGAAGACGTCTTAACAGTCAGCGAGAGTCTTCGAAAACAGGAACGCCTGGTTCTATAAAAGGTCGCACAAGACGCTACGAATCTGTTTCCGATATGCGCGATATTGCTCGGGCTCGTGGGACTTCTATGGACGATTCAGGGTCTGTGAGGAATCGTCGTGGAAGCTTGCAATCATCAAGAGGTGGAAACAGCGTACGTGGTCGACTTGGACGCTTTGATACCGACAGGACTGGTGACACGTCCTTTGATGATCAAGATGATGAGGATAACAATAATAATGATGAGGACAGCGCATCAAGTGCGTCAGGTAGTGCTCAAGCACAACCTGCAACAAATGAGAATGGTCGCTACAGGGGGGCTCTAGGACTTGATGTTAGCACACTCGGAAATGCTAGTGATCTTCTTTCGGAAGACTTGTATTTGAAAGCGCAGTATAAGTATGCCTTTCTGAGACTACCGCGTCTACCGCTTTGGGTGCCTTACCGTATGGAGCGTGTCGAAAGAACACCTGAAGTACCAAGCGTGGAGCGCATCTACTCCTTTGCCCGGCATTTGTAAGTTTCCCTTTTCAAACTAACCTTGTGATGAAAAGACCAAACCTTGTCAGAGTTCACGGTCCATCTTGTTTTCAGCACTGTTGACTAATTTTTAATGTTTTAAAATCCTGCTCTTTAAATGCAACACAGGTTTGTTGAGGCCGAGCTCAGTAGTGAGTGTAGTGTGGTCTGCCTCGTCTACGTCGAGCGCCTGATGGAGCGCGCCAACGTGCAGCTCTATGCCTCAAACTGGCGGCCGATCGTTCTCGCAGGAATGCTGCTTGCATCCAAGGTGTGGCAGGACCTGTCATCATGGAACATTGAGTTTGCTCGGATTTACCCACACTTTACGCTGCAGAGCATCAACTTGCTAGAACGCAACATTCTTAAGCTCATGCAATGGGATCTCTTCATATCAGGAGCAACTTATGCTAAATATTACTTTGCACTTCGATCCCTGAACGAATCACGTAACTTCCGTCGTCGTTACAACTATATCATGCGTGTAAATGCACCAGGATCTAAACAACTCGAAAAACGCAGTGCGGCAGCAAGTAACACCTTGTACTCGCGTAGCATGTAACATTTATTCTTTTCATACTGCCGTCTTTCATTTCTTTCATCGATTCTTGTATTATTATTTCTTGTATTGGCCTATTATTTAAGATCCGATGACTGGCTACACTTGGACTATCTGAGAATACAGAGGTTAAAGGAGGGAGCGACTTAATGAGATGTACAGTGTGAGGAGATATAGTAGTAAATGTGATTTTAAAGTACAGATTATGTAATAATTATTCGAAAAAACTAGGGACATAACTGACTAACGGTTGGGTTGGTTACCTGAGTGCTAGAACGGGTTTCCGTCCCAATCATTAAAGTTGGTTAGCAAGTTGTGAAGCAAGTGCGCGAACTTCTTTACAAGAATCCAGATTTGCTAGGCCACTCAGCTTCTGAATAAACGAAGCTGTAGCACCATCTGGCAAAGCTGTTGATGAAGGTAAAGTAAGCAATGCACCAACCAGCTTGACGCAGGAAATGCGAATATCATCTTGAGAATCATCCAAGCCTTGCAAAGCAATCCTACAAAGTTGCTGAGCAGATGTCGCGCTTAATACGGGATTATTAAGTTCTACACCCTGAGAGCTTGGTGCAGCCAGAGCCTTGCTTCGCAAAAGGCAAGCTGTAAAAAGAACTTGAATAATAGCAGGGAGATCTTGTCTGGCCTCATTTCTAGAGAACAGCACGCTCTGGATCAAAGGTTCAATAAGAATAGAGTTTGCAGTCATGGCGATAAGGACGCCATTATCTTCTTCTTCAGCAGCTGCGTTTTGCGCCATTCGTCGCATTGTTGTAAGGATAACGTTGGCTAGGCAGATACGCAGACCAGCCGAAGCCTGAATAGAGCTATCACGGCAGATCGTCCGAACTAGATACTTATAGACGTGAGTACCCGGCCTCAAACATTCTTTTGCAAAAACTTCAGAATGAGAACCCGAAGAAAACCCTTCGTCATCGCTATCCTCTTGGTCATCAGAGTCAAGTGCATGACTACCATTTGCAACGTCATCATTGCTCCCGATAATTTCTATCTGAGGCTTCCTGGCTTGTACTTGTAAAGTATCTAACCAATCTTGCTTCTGACCTGATGCCATTTGGCTAAGGACATGAATAGATCCTTCTTGCAAATTTGCAAGTTGAGAGTTAGGGCTACTGCACGGCAGCTGCAAAAGTTTTACTAGAAGGTCGATGAATTCCCTTGATATCGAAACTCTCGGGTTCTGGAACATGCTGTTCTGCACAGCGAAAACGAGTGCCTTTGCTACAGTCACATCAGGCGGATCAATTGCTTCGTTGACCACGTTTTCCTTTAAGTTCTGAATAGCATCTTTCCAGCATGATTCCGAAATCGAATCGATCTCCGCAATGTTATTGTCTTGATTCTCCATGTACTGTGCTGCGAAATTCTCTAATCCGTATTGTGCAATTGGCAAAACAACAGTCTCAAAATCTAGACTGCCAAGAGCTTGTGCTGCTAGCTGGCGAACCTCCTTAAATTCGTAAACTCCAATACACCGCTCCAAGAGGGGCACCACGAGAGAGCGGCATGCATTAATGCCTGAATCTAGCATTGATTTCAAGGGAAGCATCGTTAAAAATAATAATGGGGACATCCGTTGAAACAATAGTTGGCGTACTTGCTCTTCGTTGCCTTTCTCAGAGAGAAGCTCTTCTGAGAGGCATGGCTGAGTTCGCATCATCTCTACGAGATCTGCTTCAATTACACATTGAGCATGCTCGCGGATGTATGGTTCAACGAGACGTCTCGCGACAGCAATTGGGCCTGAGGATTCAGGTTTACTCTGTGAAGCCGCAATGATGTCACGGAAAATTACTTGCCAAAGATGAGGCGGCACCACCCGAGCCCAACGTTTGCAAGAATCTCGAAGATGCCCCATCTGAGGACTTTCATCATCATTGTTGACTCGCTCAAACCAGAGTGTGAAAACTTTCCGTGTATCTGTGTGGTGTTGAAACACCAACTGGAGTGCTGCACTTGCTGCAGAGCGGCTGGTGGCATCATTCGTCGTCGACGCAATCTCATCACAAAGATAAGGTACAATTGAATCTGGAGATACTTGGCCTAGAACCGAGCCTGACGCACGTTTTAGGGTGAGATTCTCGTGAAGGGCAAGTTCAAGTAAACGAGCTCGCATGACCTCTTCGAAAGGACTCATTGAACCTTGATTTAAGGCAACGTATTTTTCTAGCGTCAAAAGGGCTTTTTCGCGTTCATGCACTGGTGCTGGTGCTGAAGCCACAATACCGATAATATCAGGTAGCAACTGATCTGGATATTTTTTAGCTCCCGAAGCCAGAATCTCTGAGGCACAATCTGCGACAGCACCTTCAGCTTTAAGAAGATCTAATAATGGTGCGTAGCCTTTTCCTACGCGATCTTCTATAGAAAGCGAGTTGGCATGGCTTATTTGATCTTCTCCTGGTTGACCGCAGATCGTCAGCAAGACAATACCCACTAGCTCACTTGAAAGTTTTGCACATGTACCACTGTGACGCCCAAGTTGCTGCACTGCAAGTTGAAGAAGAGCCTGCCCCCTGGCGTCCACAACTATGTTCAAAATAGAGGTTTCCGCACACCTACCAAGCAGCAAACAAAGTCTGCGCACTTGAATTTTTGCAACTTGGTCCAGTTCGAAACGTTGGTCATCTGCTTCAAGTTGGTTTTCCATCAGGGCCAACTTCTGTGTGCGTTGTGTTGTTGCATTGAGTTCTGCCAGACACGTGGTTATCTCCTCCACAGCGTCCTCGGGATCCTGCCATGCCGGATCTCCTTTCACTAGAGCTGAACCTGCCGCAAGTAGATGTGCGGCAATTGCCGCTACATAAACCTCTAATGACGCCGAGCCTTCAACCCCTGGTGTCTTCTGACAAATCTTTTCAACATCATCCCTTAAATCCTGCATCCCTTTCACAAATATCGAAGGATTTGTTGTGTTCCTAGTACTTTGATTATCCTGGTATTGTGCATCTTCTTGTACGAGTAGCAGATGTTCACAGATGTTACTTCGAAGATCCCAAATGCGTTCCGTGGCGTTTAATTTCTCAGAGGTTCTTCTTGCAGCAACCTCTGCGCAATTCTCTAAAACACAGAGCATAAATACGTCTGCTGCAGCTGCTGTAAGCGGAGATTGTCTTGCAAACCTCGAGTTTTCGTCGCGCTCGACGTCGACTTGGAGAATCTCAAAAGCTGCTCTTGAAAACTTCAGATTGCTGGAACATGCTTGCACAAGCTTCACATGGCTTGTCCGACGGATTTCTACTGCTGAACGTCCAAATATGCCGCGCATAATCAGCATAGTTTCGAGCTTGGCATCAGAGTCGAGACCTTCGAGAGCATATGCGACGGCGGCGACGAGTTTTTCGGGGATTTCCGCGGCAACAAATCTAAAGACACGAAGTAAGAACCTGCGGTGCCGACCTTCTGCGGCGGCACCCGCAGCTCTTAATAAAGCTGACACAGACCTTATGGCGCCGTCTCCACCACGAGAGATCTCGGCAACGAGGTCGCGAAGGGCATCTGAGAGCGCATCAGAGCCCTTTCCATTCGCTACGAGTCGAGCTGAGGCTTCAAAGCGTGATCGGCCGGTATCAAGAGACCCTGAAAGAATGGCACTCAGTGCAAGCGCGCCGCGTTGTGAAGACAACGACATCCCGCTCACTCCGCGAGGTGGTCCGAGATTTTGATATTATGTGACGACCCAATTTTGTGGATTAAAACAAAAAATTAAAAAAAAAAAAAAGACTAAGAAGTTTTAGTTCGTTTGTTTTACCGATGTCGAAGTATACCTTGGTAGTATGATTTGATAGGCCTGAGGCATCTCACTCTTGCTTCTGGACCACACAAAGGTAAAGGTTGTCCTCCGGGTGAGTAGAGTGCTGAGATTTCTACCCAAATAACGATTTGATCATGAGGGAATATCACAGATTCCTTCTATATTTTAATTTTAAAATTGCAATTTCAACAAGGCCCTGTAGGTTACAAGGAATAGTAGATGAACGAAATGCAATCCATTAGAAACCATTGTCAAAATCTGCCAAGATCAATTTACTTTTTCACAGTGACAGCTAGGGTAGTTTAGTGGCGTCGTATCTATATCGAGGACTTTATAAAAGATAAATTTACTCCTCGATAAATGCATTGATGCCTTCTTCAATGACTGATTTTTGGCAAAAGCACCAGAGGTACACGACTTAAGGCTTTTCAGGAAAGGAAGTATAGCGTAGGTATTATATATCCAGCCTCGTGATGGAGCAAGGGTAAACTTGAGAATCAATCCATCGTGCTTATCGTTTTACACCTGTGGAGAATGCCTCCAGATCGTGCTCCTCGTCAGTAGCGAGAACTCGTTCCTCAGCGCTAATCTTGACATCATTGATGGAGGCGTTGCGAGTCTTCATGTATCCACGTTCATCAAAGGTCCAGTGCTCATTGCCGTAGCTGCGATACCACTGGCCATCTTCCTTTGAGCGGTATTCATACTGAAATGTCACTGCAATTTTATTGTCAACAAAGGCGAAGAGGTGCTTCTTCAAGCGATAGTCCACCTCGTTCTCCCATTTGTCTTTCAAGAATTCACGTACTTCATCCCGGCCGCGTACAAACTTATCACGGTTTCTCCACTCTGTGTCTGGCGAATATGCCATGGACACCTTGACGGGATCTTTAGTATTCCACGCGTCTTCAGCAGCTTGTACCTTTTGCCGTGCCGTCTCCTCTGTGAACGGTGGCAAAGGATACTTCAGTGGTTCTTCTTCTGAGGTCATCGTATCTACTTGTCTCTCCCTCACCCAAGATAGCCTTCAGCCTTTACCGCTTTGACTCTGTCCTCTCTTTCGTTGGTAGTCTTGCTTGCTTCGCCACAGGTTTTAGTTCTGGCTTCGGTTTCCCTCAAGTTTTGGTTTTGGTTTTGGTTTGCCACAACAATCTTCATGAACTGCTTCTACACTTAAAGTCGCATAGGACTGCCTACCTATAACTAACTAACAAGAGTGCAATCTTTGCAGTGAGTGCTCTCTTCATTTACAGAAACAAGGAAGTTCAATCGCCAGGATCAAAAAGTCATCGTTCCCGCAAATCTGCCTCGGTGGAAGAAGTTCGGGTCTATCAAAGTTCTTTGCGACGCCCACATGGGTATGTTTTAAGCTGGCGTGCCAGAGATGCCTCGGTATCACTCAGTCCTTCCTTGTGAAGAATCGTCACTTCGACTTCTGTGTCGTCAGACATGGTAGATGATCGAGATTATGCAACTTACTTCCTCCAATGAAAATGTTTAGGTCAGGAGCAAGAACACAACGTCTTCGTTGTTCTTGCAGGTGTTGTTGACGTCGGAGCCTGGGCTCGAGTTGTCTGGGTTTGCATGCACGAGATAATGTAATTCACATGGCCATGGATAATTCATAATCTGCCGGTGCTGCGTAGACCAGACTCTCCAGTGATGGATCGCTGGGAATGGTAAGGGGGGGAAGGAAAGACATGTAAAAGACAACCGTGTGTGCTACTACAATCGATTGCCGTTGACGAGTGATTGTTTGACGATGGTGGCTCGGAAGAACCGATCTATGCAGGAACTACACGAAGCATAAAAGGAGACAAGAATTCTGATTTTTTTAAATAATTTTCTATGCTTTTTTATATCCTATAACTGTGATCATGCTTCTGTTTTTGATTTGTTCTATATATAAAGCTCCGGTCAGTAATATGTTTATCAAAGCAACGGCCTGTCAACTAGTTCCTCCTTGGCTTTTTGATACTCGGCATCTTGTCTTATACTGTCGCTGCCAGTCTTGGCTTCAGTATATGAAAAAGCTAGCCAGAAGAGAACAATGAGAAATGCTGTACAATCGAAACACAAAGACTCGAAAATTTCTGTTTTAGGGCAAAAAATGGGCTACAACACATAATTTTGACGAGCATGATAAATGATAATGACGAAAGAGTGGAGGACAAAGACGGAGGGGTTTCCGCGGAATCGATGCACTTTCTTCAATTCAGAAACGAGAGTCATGAAAGCAATGGTAGCAGGTGCTTGCAACTTTCATTGAAGAAAGGTGATGAAGGAAGGAAGTGCTTTTGCCACAGCAGCGTGTAAGGTCCTGCAATGGTCAATGGCGTTTTGTCAGCAAGACAGTGACCCTTCGAGTAGAAAACTACCCAGGGCAAATTTTGAGGACAAAAGGGCAGTTTTAAACGTGGGAAACAGCTTGCTTTTCCGGGTACTTGGAGTTTGGCCCAGACTTGCCAAAGCAGCGAGACGCAAAAGAGCGTGTAGCTCCAGTAGCTCCTCCTCCAATCGACATATCTTGAAGCTCTTGCTCACGAGTCATGGTTTCGTTGCGGCGGCAGAAGCGGCAGTAAGCAACGACACCAGCAACAACAAAGAGCACCACAAGACCGACCGTGAGACCGACAATGAGGCCAATGTTGCGCCCCTTTGCATCGCCAGACGTGATCTGGTTGCCACTGGTAGCGATACCAAAGCATTGGCTGAGAATTTCATCATCGGAGTAAAGAGCGTCCTCATCGCTGTCATAGATGCAGTCACAGATGGCCGGGCTGGAGTCAGATAAAGAAGCGCAGAGGGCACTGAGAATGTTGCCCCAGTTGTTACCAAAGGGGATGGTGACGTTGTTGATACGGTATGACGGGGCCTTGATGATACTCAAGGAGTCAATATACTCCTCGGGGGTGGCCATCACAGCCGCCAGCAGGGTGTTGACGCCAGAGCTAGTACCACCACTGGAGCTAACACAAGAGCTTGTGGCAGTGGTGTTGATTCCGTTAGAGTTTTGGTAAGTCTGGGAGCAGCTAAGAGAAAGAGACTCTGCACTTGAGAGACAGTTGAGCTCGATATCGCGAAGGTACTGGAAGATACCAGGGTAAAGGCTTGAATCGCTCGCACCCTGTTGCATGATGCAAATTTGACGGAGGGATTCTTCAACCAATGCGCTTCCCTCAATCTCGTAGCTTGTAAAGTCCACTGACGGCAAGCAGTAACGTCCACCATTGGTGCAAAGTGCTTGGCAAGTAGTGTTTTGTGCAGTTGTGGAGGGGGACTGGCAGTTGACCGAGCTGGTTGAGCTGCCACAGGTGTACGGGTTTGAGCATGATGTTTCGAGGTTAGAGCCGTCAAGGATAGGGGGGCGAACCACCCAGGTGCCAACCGAAGCACTGATGTTTGAGTAGATTCCATCGAGAAAGTTAAGCCCGAGAAGAGGGTTTACATCGATATCCGAGCCGATCGAGGTAACAAGCTCAAAAACAAGGTCACTAGCGGTTGATTGGTTGAATGTCCAGGTCAACGCAAGAGTGGGGGCGCTAGCAGCACACGAATCTGAGTTTGTTGTATCAACAAGGTAGTCAGTGTCACCAAGGCAATCTGTGATTGTGCCGAAGTCCTCGAGAGACATTGTAACAAGAGGGGCACTAAGGGTATCTGCCTCCGGGTCACCACGCGGGGTAAGGTACTGAAGACAGCTGGAGCTTCCGCACCAGTATGCGTTAGCATTTACAGTAACGTCACGGTTGGCGCAAAGGCATTCGCTTGCCTGTGTAATGATGGCGACAACTCCACCTGTCACCAACTCTCGGGCCCTGGCTGCGATGGTAGACTCGCAATCAGAATCAACGTTAAGAAGGGCAACCTTGCCAGGGAGCGACAATGAACTGGTGTCAATGCTACAGTTAGACATCTGTTCCACGTAAACAACTTCGCCACTGATATCTGAGATCTTGTGGTACGCAACCTTGCCAATGTCTTCCTCGATGATTCCATCAAGGCTGCTGGACCCCAGAACGCTGCTCTGAAGTTGGATTTCTGTGTAACAATACATTAAAAAGAAGTCATCCATTGGGGGTGTAAAAATGCATACCATTTCACCATATCATCAATGAAAACCATCTCGTCAGTTTCTGTCAGATAAAAGATAAAAGAAAAAAAAGCAACAACCCCTACCCCCTTCGTGTCCCATTGCAGATTTACTTGCACGCTTCTATTCATATTTAAGCGCCACCATTGCAGAGTAGTTTGAAGGCACCAAAGGGGAAAAGCTGCGAGCGAAATATAAATTCCTAACTCGCGTCCCTCATAAAATCTATTCCTTTCTCTCGTGGCAAGGATAAGGCTCGCCACAATTCTTTTGCACAGTCCTTAAAAAGTAGAATCTCCACTTCCCTCTTGAGTTATCTTCTGCCCATTGCGTTGTCCGATCAGAAGGGTCCCGCGAGAGTGGGTTGCCATCCTCTTGTCGTTGTCTCAACTACTCATAAAAGTTGTTGATGATGATCATCTTGCGGACTTACGAGTTGCGCGCGCCTGGGTCTCTGCGGCAAGCGCGGACACTGCCAATGCGGCGGAGAGCCATGCGAAGCGTGACATGCTTGCAGGTCCTTGTTGTTTCCCCCTGGTATGTGCGCTTCGCCAGCGGCAAGAAGAGCGCGATCGCGCAGAAGTTGAAGAGGTTTTGTCGCAGTCTCGGGAGTGGTTTTCAAGCTTTTAGTCCTTTTCATTTCTTTTCGGATGAATGAGTGATTAAGATTAACATCATTAGTATTATCAGCGAATTTTTTTAAAGGAATTCATTAACAGATGCTTCTAATATACCCTACCTAATATATAGATAGGTTCACTATCATTGCTATAACTAAACAAATAGACATTTTATTGTATTATTATTTCAATTCATTTGATTAAAATAAAGGCAAAAGAAAACAATAAATAAATAATAACTGTAATGAGTTAGCAGTGAAATAATGCCATCGATTATTGATTAGCTTTTGTGCAGGTCTACAACTTCGTTTGCATCAGTCCGCGCCCCATTGCCGATGATTACGAACCATGAAAGCCTGCACGACTTGACATCATTGGTCAGGTAGGTTCCAAGTTTGTTTGGCTTTTTCAAGGCTGCTCGTTCATTCGTTGAACTGAATGATGATCAGAATTCATTCATTTCATTTCATGCGTCCATTCAATTCTTTTTCTTTTTTTTCAATATCGATTTTAATTTTACTAAAAGTATTAAATCTTGGAGCAGCACAGGCCACAGGAACGAGCAAAGCAATGCATGGGGTGGAGGTGCGCCAACGAGACTTAGAGGGTGGCAGCGAAGCGTCTTCACCTACCGTTCGCTTGTGTTTTTATCGCGATCGTGGATATATTGTTGACTTTACAGTAGGTCCAGAGTCCAAGAAGAAGTAAAGTGGAATAAATAAATAAATTGCAAATTTTATCGCTCGGACTTCTTTCGTTCTTGTGTGTTTGCGTTGCGGGGACTCTTACCGTTTGTTGTATATGGTGTTAGTTAAATACCCTCTAGAAGGACACTCGGAAGGGACGTGAAGGAATCTGTGCCTCCAGAAAGCTCCAACTTCTACAAGTGGGACTCAAACTTCATGATATTCTCCAGTTCCTGGAGACTAACTTGTATCAACTTACAATTCATGGATCTTTGTGGCGTTCTAATTCCCTACTCTTAAGAAGTCTTTACGTGTGACTAAGGTTTCTAATGCATGGAAGTTGTATGTTTCCTTCTTTTGGTGTAATGTAACAAAAGCCTCTTATCATTGATTAATCAGCATAATGGAAAAACTAAAAATAAACGAAATCATGAGAGGATGTAATTTTCTTATAATTCTCTGCTAAGTTAATAAAGGCGGGAACCGCAATCAAAAACTCGCCAGTCCGAGCCCTTTCGGCGTTATTGGATAATCTCTTTGCCGTCAGAAGAGTCATTTCAAAGCTCGTTTCTGGATCGAACTTATATGCAGACTCAGGTGCATTTCGTTCTTGGGCAAGCACAGTATTTTCAAGATGCGTTAGTTATATGGAGGCACAATTATTGCATCGCATTCAAGCCTGTTATATTTTAATGAAACTAAACTTTGTGGCCTTTCTGCACGTCAAGGATAGAGATGTACCTTGCAAAAGCAGAAGTACCTGCGTCTCTTGCTATTTCGCTCTCAGAAACCATCGTCGTCCCTTCACTAATAAGTCCATCTCGAAAGTCTCGAGATCATAAATGTTTACATTTGCAATGCTCGAGCTCGCAAACGAACAAATGTATTATTATTGCTTTCCATGTATTATATGATGGCAAATTATCAATGAAACTTTTTTTAATTTTTTTTCACGTTTCTTCGCAAAAGTCTTTGTGGCCTTGGTCCACGTTCATCTTCAGCTTGGAAACGGCCTTCCATTTCTTTGTTAGCTCTTTACTTTTGATGCGCATTCGTCTCAGGAGGAAGAGTTGGTTGCGATGGACAACTAGCTAGCTCCACCAAAATGCTGCATAGTTTATATGTGTATAATAAATGGCTTTGGAAACCTTTAAGGTGCTCCTCAATTCCATCCTTTATTCGCTCGAAAAATGTAATGTTTTTATGTTTTATGTTTTTAATTAAAAAATAAATAAACGATGGAATGGTTAAGAAAGTGAAAGGAAATTGCAATTTTGGCACGCGATCGTAGCCATCAACAGCATCTTCAACCTCATGCACACGATCTACAGCAACTCCTTCTGCGTGAAGCACACCCTGCTTCAACATGCATATCAAGACCGCCGGCGATGCGCCAAAATAAGTCGTGCCAGCTTTCTCCCGAGGCGGCAAGGCAACCAACTGTGTGAGCGGAAGGCTCGCTGCGATGGCCACGATTACCTTCTAAATGAACTTCCTTTGCGAACGGGAAGAGAAAGAAACAACTCCTAAAAGGTACGCAGGCTTCCGAGTTCTTTTCCAAGTTCCTCTCGTCGTTCTTGGTTGGTTTGCCCATGCCCAACTACTTGCGCACACCCCTGCCTACTGCAGTGCAGTTTCGACATGAATATCGAGGATCCTCACTCACACTCGTGCCGGCAGACGAAAGAAAGGTAAGCTGCAGCAGAGGCAACAGCAGCAGAGCAAGTCCCTGCTCTTTCTGCACTTTGTGACAATCATCAATGAGCAAACTTATCGACATCATCTTTCTGTGAACTTGGAGACTCTGCGCTCCTTCAGGTCGCTAAATTCCTTCAAGTTGGCGGCCGGAACTAGGTCTGAAATTGTGGGCTCAGAGCTCATCTTGGACGAAGCCTGCCCTGAGGGGTTGGCTGGGATGATTAGCTGACTCTGGGATCATCGCCTCACAGCTGGACTTGAGCGATCCTTGCTCGGTGGCAATTGGACTTGAACGAGTGCGTGGAGGGCACGACTACCTGCTTAACAATTGGGTATGGGCCTTGCTGTATCAGCTCTTCGATTGTTGGTGGACCTAGAAGAATTGGCGGCTCCACTTCGCAATTTTGGGGCGTTTCAAGATATGGATTGGTTGAAACTTCTTGGATTGCGCTTTAATACTCACCACATAAACACCTTAGACAGAGCTCGTCGCTACGAGCTCGTCGCTACACACCCCCAGAAAACACGAGTAGCCATACTTTTGACGCCTCCGTGCCTGCCAGAAGACAACAAAAAGACCATTGGCGCACGAGGCCAATTCCGAGAACCTGCAAAGTTGGTGGGTGGCCAAGGTTAGCCTCGTGAGTAGTGAGCATGCAAGCGAGTAATTGATCGCGAGGCTTGACAAGGAATTGCAGAATCGCAGCCCTCATCATGCATGCCGAAATCTACGCAAAGGGTCCCAAACGCGGTGCCAAATCTGCATCGCTCATGGTGAATCACCGCAGAAGCCGTAGCCTCGCTCGACTGCAGCAATCCATGGCATCGTTACAGGGCACACCTTGTGGCATTCAAGTCGGTGTGTTCTCACCATATCTCGATCTTAGGTTGTAGATTTCGCATGCAACGAGTGGTTATCTCATGAAAGAATTGGGACTCTTTTTGGCCTTGGCGTCCACCCTTGATCCAATGATCGCGATACAAACCATCACCTCTGTAGGAAGAAGTTTTCATAATTTCGATGACGCCTTAGCGATTGATTCTCCAAGCTTGCTCAGCCCTGTTCGCGGGCTCTTCCGTCGAACCCGAGGCCTCCAAGCCGCCGCGGCTTTTAGCAGTGGATATGCCCGAACTAAGCGTTGGCGGCGAGTTCGCCCGCATGATCGACCTCCACCACTAGCTAGCCAGCGACAGCAGTTGAAGCCAGCCTCTCGTGCGTTTTGCTTTCCGCCTTGTCTTAGCTGAAGCAAGCAATCGCCATCGCTCCACAACCTGCCTGCCGCTCTCCAGCACCCTAATCCTTTATCGTCGAATCTTGGACGCTGTCCTCAGTGCTCGCCATTCTCGCTCCCAGCTCCCCGCGTGTAATCAATCTGCTCCTCCGCCATCCACTTCTTGGCCTTCTTGGCCTTCTCGGGATGGATGTTGAATTTCTTGATGCCTTTACTTCTCTTGTTCCCATTTCTGTTCTTCTTCCCTCTAAGACATTCTCCGTCTCCCTTCTAATTCGCCCTTTGGTTACAAGCAGCACTGCATCGTAGCAGGGACACTACCAAATACTCTAACAGCGAGACCTTAAAGAGATTTGTACCCAGCCTAACTCTTTTAGTGGAGATGTAGTACTTCTTCAGGCTCGCGCCGATGTGGACATAGCGCGACCCTGAGTATAGGCTGGCAGGGCTTCTCGATACTTGCTGCAGGCAGCTCCCTTTTAAGATGGGTTGCCAGTCGCAAGCTGAAGACTGGTGATTTCTTAGATGTTAGTTTCTAATTGTAATTAAGAAAAGAAGAGAAGTGATGGGTGTGTGTGTGTTTTTGACACTTCGCAGGAGTACCTGATGATAAGTTGCCATGAGTAAATGAAGAATTTGAGTGGGCCTCTGATGTTTTCTGAGCAAGTAAGGACAGCAGCGATGCTGGTGCATGTAAAATGGGATTGCTATTCGAATTGTCTGAAGATATCGTAGTAAACTTGTGGATGAGTTCAGAATTGGCCCAGATCCTCTAGTTGGATATGACAGATGTTAGAGCGGCCAAAGCGTTGTGGAGCTAAGGCTCTGTATTCTAGCTTGCGCATTCTGCGCGCTTATGCATATTTTCAAAGTTTTCGAGTAGAACTAGCTAATGACGTTATCTCCCGAGTTTCTGTTCTATATAGGTAATTCCCCATAAAAGCAAGGTAGGTTTGGTAAGACCACATTTTCCAACGTACAGAGTACAGAGACTCAGCAGCATCTCGATATCTCTTAGACTCGGGACTCTTTCTTTATGTGTATTCACTGCTCGTCTCTCCTTCAATGAAGTTTTCAGCGGCGCACCTTATATTGAACAAAAACAGACTTCATTTTTTCTTACAGCCTCAAGCAAACATTTTCAACATGCGCAAGAACACTCGTATCTGATTACTGGGATTACCAATCGGTGGGCAATATGGACGATTTATTATCAAGGTCCGTGTTATACTATCATAGGTTTTACAGTCTTGGGAATTACAAGAACTTGACTATCATATAGGAAGGTGCGAGTCAAAGTGAACCTCAGGGTGAAAGTGCACTACATAGTCAAGAGAACACGCAAGGGCAAACCTGAATTAGAGGTGGAGAAATTATAATAACCTGATCCCCTTCGCTATGTGCAATGCAGATGCAAGTCTCCCTTAGTCTTTTCTCTAGAACATGAAGAGGTCGCTAATTGTATGGCCTAAGTGTATAATCCCTTCTTAAGTCTGATCATGCATTTAAAGCTCCTTGCTTTCACCCTCCTGGTCACTCTCTGGCTGAGCAGCGATCGGCGATGAGCACCAATTATCGATCTACAAGCTGGTTTGTTAATCGGGTAACTTTCCATATGAGAACCGTAACATCAATAAACTTTTCCTCTGTGTGTCTTGGCTTTTCACAGCAAGATGTATTTTCTAAAGAGGGAGGTCGCAAAACTGAAGCGCGTTTCACCTTGAAATGCTCGAAGATGTCCTTTTATACGTCTGTTTAACACAGAATCATGTACTTAATTTTGTGTTCACCAGAGGATCTTAAAAAGGAATGAATGTCCTACATTGCAAAATAAGAAAGTGTTTTCGATCATTTATAGAAGTCCACCCTTCCAGGATCCAAGAGCTCGAATCAAGATTTTTTTTTACGGAATGACCGACTATTTCGAATTCAGGTCTATCCACGCTATCTCATCGTACACTATTGTCAACCATCAATTGCAAATACAAGAGCAAGAAATACTCAGGAAGAATTCTTAGCAGTTTTGCAAAGGTCTGAAGCGCCAAAGCGATTGCGAAATGTGTTCTCGTTTTGTTTTTTTGAGGCTGGTATCATATACACTTTCAGACGAATATGTTAAAGTATAGCTAACCGCCGGAGTCAGAACTGATAGTTGAAGGTCTGCTTGGCGAGTGCTCAATGATTCAGATCTCTATTCATATATTGAAAACAAACAACTCTGAACACCTGGGCTCCTCTCTTTGGTGTTTTGTATGCTTCAGTACAAAATCTCGACTTTCTGCAGCTTATATAGCTAACCGTCGGAGTCAGAACTAATAGTTGAAAGTCTGCCTGACGACGTGCTGAATGATTCAGATCTCTATTCATATATTTGAAACAAACAACTCTGAACACCTGGACTCCTCTCTTTGGTGTTTTGTATGCTTCAGTACAAAGTCTCGACTTTCTGCAGCTTAAGGAATGATGATTGCTTTTTGACCTTTGTAGAGATAAATACTTTGAACACGAAGACTGTAATATATCTATATGGGGTACTAGTCCAGCATCTTGATCTCCGCTGGCTTGGTGTGCCAGTTAAAACTTGGATCGCAAGAGAGGACGCGGTTTAAACCAGATCCCTGTAGTGTATCTGAATTGTCACTTTTAATTTTTGGTTCAACCACTGGCAAAGCAGATAAACTTCTATGTTGTGCTTTACCTTAGTTCAAATCCAACTCTCCGACACGTTTATAGCATTGTGAGCACCCACAACTCTTAGAAATAAGGTGTCTCGACCTGATGATCTTTCGTTCAATCTTCCTGGATGTAGACCATCTTTGAAACAATATATCTCCTCCACATTGAATACAGTCTCATGGCGCGAGCAAGCAAGCTAAGGTCTCCGATTTGCCCGACCGGTGAGGCAGCTTTAGGCTCTTTTGTTCGACCTTCATGGATGCAGCCCAGCTTTGGAACAACCCAGCTCCTTCATACCAAAGGCAGTTTCATGCCGCGAGAAAGCAAGCCAAGGTCTCCGACTTGTGCAACTGGCAAGGCAGCTCCAGGTCGTCTTTTCCTCTACACTGCTTGCTAATGCCTTGATCTCGTATCCTCCTTGATGTCCTCATACCCAATTACATCGTGCAAAGATATGTATATATATATATATATATATACTCATGTGTATTCTAAATGCATTCCTGTTGACCAGCTCCCTTGGATGTGACTTCTTGTTTGTTTTCATCGTCTCAACTCTTGGATCCGACGCCCTGTTCTGCCTCTAGAGGTCCTAGTCACCGCACACCTCCGTGCCTGCGTAGTGGTCCAACATCTTGCAACATCTTGGACCGCTCCACGTCGTTCGCGGGTTTGCCCAGACCTTCCCGCGAGCGGTCCGTTGTTCGCAGTATCCAGGTAGTCGTTGCCGCCTTCGGCCGTGCGCCAATGCTGCATCGCGTGTCTTTTCGCCTGCTCGACTTGATCGATCTCAAGAGAGGTCAGACCCGCTCCTCGTGACCACCCTCTCCGGCCAGAGCCGACTAAGTCCTCCTCCTCACCGTCTTGCAGCTTCACGCCAAAGCAATCGCTCATGAGCTCGCTCTCAGGTTCCTGCCGCCTACTGCTACCTGCCTGCCTAGCTAGGTCCTAGTCCCCGCTCGTACCGGCACGCGCTCATATCCATATCCAGAGGAGCTTTGTCCGCACAAAGCTTTGTCCCAACTCTTGTCCTTAAAACAATGGCCTCCGCTGCTGCCTAAAATATATGTCATAAGCCGTGCTGACGCGATAATTCGAAGCTCTCTCGTCAGCAGCAGAGGCCACAGCAGCAGCACTCAATAAGCCTGCTCAATGAGCGTGCTCAATGAGCGTGCTGCTCAGGGTTGGTCAAACGAGAGCGAATGCTCTTCTCGCCTGATCGATCGCCTGTCTGGTCGCACGTCGGCTCTACCTCCCTCCGCGCGGTTTCACGCATCGGCAACGGCCTTTCAGTTGGCCGTGGGGCCACTGGTTGTCGCGTTGCGCCTGGAAGCTTGAAGAGCCTTGGAGCTTGAAGAGCCTTGGCGCTCGAAGAGCCTTGGAGCTCGAAGAGCCTTTGAAGGATCGTTTCCTGCTTCGGGTTGTTGCGACCTGGTCCAAGATACCCGCAAACGAGGACTCCGAGCGGCCCCAAGCAAGCCCGGTCCTAGGTCTTTACGAGCGAGCACCTTCGCCGATTGCATGGCGTCTCTGGGTCCACCGACCTCGAACCTGGTCGCCGGAGTCGATGACGACGACGACCTCTGCGTGAAGCAAGCCATTCTTGGGCTCGACTTCGAGTTGGATTCACTAACCCCTGGAAGATCTCCAGGTTGTCAACTTCGCAGTTCTGGATCCCACCCCGATCGGATCCCTGGCTTTCATCAATCAACGTACTTTGGGACCTGTCAAAGTCCCGAGAGTGCCGTCAAGCCAAGCCAAGCCAAGCCAAGCCAAGCCAAGCCAAGCCAAGCCAAGCCAAGCCAAGCCAAGCCAAGCCAGCCGAAGACGTCGTTGCCGCCACTCATGCACCCACGCACGCACGCATGCACTCACGCATCCAACCGCGAGCCGTCTCTCGGCGCTGCTTGTGCTGCGACTTCGCGCAGCCTGTGCCTGCCAGTGATCTGCGCCTTCGCGTTGCGGGCTCCAGCTCGAGCTTCACGTCCACCTGCGACTCAAGCAGCCGCGATCGAGCGAGGCGATCGGCGGCCAACCGCCTTAGGAACCCTGGGCTCTCCCTACCCTGGGCGGACCGGACAGCTTTGTGCAGGAAGCCTCTCTCCGTTGCGGCATAAAGCGAGCTCGCCGAGCGAGGCCGGAGCCATCTTCTCCGTCACGAGCTCGAGCATATTTGAAACCAGGGCCCTTCCTTAGTTTCTTTCACGCGGACCATGTCGCCGGTCACGCGATTCGTTTGTTTGTACCAACGCGCCTTCTCCAAAAGAAATGCACCAAAATGCACCCATTCGGTACACACCTTTTAGATCATCATCGCGTCTTTTCTGGCTTCCCCGATTACAGGTTCTGCCTCGCATCAGGTAAATACACCCAGCCTTGCCTACAGGGCGGGGCCGTGTCCTGCCTGCCGGGTCGGCCGGCTCGCATACCAGGGGTCGCTCCAGTCGTTCTCAAGGTCAGGCAGACTGTGCAATCGTCTCAGTTCTTCCTTTCCGCCAACTTTCAATTCTGCGCGTCGCCGAACCTAGGTCCAGCGAGACCGCGCACCCCTCACGTGGCCCTCAATAGGAGTGTGCGCGCGCACCTCCAAGTGCTTTCCTCTTTCTCTCTTTCTCTCTTTCTCTCTTAATCTGAGTCTCTTAGTCTGTCAGTCACTTCGCTGTTTCCAAGTTTTTCCCCACCGCGGCGTCGCGTGGCGTACCGACTCTTCTGCTGCTCTGGCGGCCTGCTCCGAGGTCTCTTCTGGCGCGGCTTCTCGGGCTCCCCCCTCCCAGCGCTCCCGTGGTTGCGGCCGTGTCCTTCGCTCTTCTTCTTCAAGCGAGTTCTGCTCTTTGCGCTCCTCCATTCTTCAATCTCCATCAATCTCAATCTCCGCTCAATCGCATTTTCTTTTGAGACTAATTTTATCTATTTATTTATTTATTTATTTATTTATTTATTTATTTATTTATTTGTTTATTTATTTGTTTATTTATTCATTCATCACTTATTTAATTAAAATTAAGTTAATTCAAGATTTAATCAGATAAAGTGAGGTTGCTTTTAAAAAGAAAAAGCCAAACAAAAAAGCATTTTAGCTTTCCAGGTCTTTCCTGAGTGCCTTCCACGCTCCCTCTATACCCCCCATAGCCATCTTCCATGCCCTTACGATCGGCCCCATTCCCACAATGCCCTCTCTCAACGTATGCTAGAGCACCCCTACTGCCAGCTACCGTACAGACTGCACTCCTAGGAGATCAGTAGTTGGCTCTTAGCTATCCCAAAGTACCCAAACGAGCTCACGGGAGCGCTGGTGGGGAGAGGGGGCCTGAGGGAGCCTCTTAGGTGATATAGTAGGAGTGATTAGGGTGCGGAACTGAAAAAGGAAGAAGGGGTAGTGATGATTGTATGCGTAGAAGTGGCTAGTGCGAGCGTAGGAAGGTACCGGTAGGATGTGTACTAGCACACCCTATGTAGTCGATGTTGTGAAGATTGAGGGACCTTCGAATGTAAGAAAAAGAAAATACATCTGCCAGTGGTCAAGAAGTCGAGATTGAGAGGAGGAATGATCGTCGTCGTTTACAGAATGATGATGAATAGTGGCAGTGAGTGATAGCGTTTATTAAAACCGTTTGTCAAAAAGGCCCTTCAGTTTAGGCTTCCTTTGTTATGAGACGACGAAGCGGAGGAGGATTTAATTCCGTTTGACTTCTTAATTTACTAATTTGCTCACTAACTATTTTATTTGCATATTCGCAACACATTCAGGTTACTTGCTCATTCTGCTTGGTGGCATGGGGTGGCACGGTGCAGATGAGGTTTCGTGAGACAGCGGTGTCTCTCGACTGACACGGAGTGGTCGAGCGAATGGATGTCAGGCAGTCGGCTCAGAGAGCACTCGAGTGAGCGAGTCTTGGTTCTGAGCAAGGGCGCTGACTCAGCTTGAAGAACTGGGACTGCTAGTGTTGAGGATAGGGGCGCTTCTAGCAGAGCTTCCACTTGTAGAACTATCTTCAGTGCAAATGAATAAACAAATGAATAAATGAATTAATAAATTAATTAATAAACTAATAAATATAAATATGAATGAACGAATGAATGAATGAAGTTTCGACGAGTTTTCACAAATCATAAAACGAGGTCGAGTGAAAGCGAGTCTATCTAATCGCTGGAGAGGCACGCGAAAGTCCCCCGCTCCAGGTAGCTAAGTAGCTAGCTGGCGAGTCGAGCCGGCTTGCTGGCATTGAGGTCCTCGAGGCCAGTGGATGTCAGTCAGCCAGTTAAGCGTCTGCAGTTGTGAGGAAGGCGGAGTCTTTGACGGGGATTGCATGTCTGATCTAAATTTCACTCACCCAAGAAAGAAAACGTTCTGTGAAAGACAGATTTCTTTCTGTTGATTGGTTTTATGATCCTATTCCTTTTAGTTTTGGGTCTCAAAACAGTGATTGAATGAATGTTTATTTATGTACACGGTAGCAGTCGGTTATCGAGTGGTAGGATGAGGTGTTGAAAGGGAGCTCGCAAAGAAAAAAAAATGTTGAATGCCTGTTAGCGAATGTACGTAGGACTGTCTAGCAGTATCGTCGTCATGTGCGGCGCTTGGATATGTGGAAAGAATGGGGGGAAAAGAAAAAGGAATTGCAGAATCAAGGAGGTTTGAGAATGAGGGATCGATCGGCTGTGAGCAAAACCAAAACAGCTTCGAGAAGAGGTCCACAATGGTGAGCATCTTGACGCGAGGACGCCGTGCTCTGCGCCGAGGCGACCAGAGTGGAAGCAGCAAATATGGCGAGATGATGGACGATGGCAGTGACAGTGAGTGGACCCAGGCACCACTGTCTACCGGTTTGTCGTCGCCTGGAGGCTTTGGCTTCAACAACAAAGACGGCGAGTCGAGGCCAAGATCTCTGCTCCTCAGCCCAGATCATATGGAAAGCCAGCAGGCAAGCTCACGCCAATTTCAACAACAAGACGACCACCTGGCTTCTTCGCCGGGTCAACAATTACCGCCTTCCCCTATGCAACGTAGCGCCAGCGCCCGCTGGCGTAAGGCATGGACTGGACTGCGCCCTACAAGATCTGCAAGAACTGCTGTCAAGATGGATGACGATGACGAAGAAGAAGAAGACGAGTACGCGTACGAATATGAGGAGCAAAAACAAGCCCCTGCAATGCCTCGCCATGCTCCTTCAAACGTGTCTTCACGGAGCCTCCCTGTACTTAGCTCCCAGTACCAATACAATGATAACAACCAGTTCTATGGTAGCGACAGAGACCAGAACGCCAGCAGTAGCAGCAGAAGTGCTCATTCAAGGCCATCACAGTACCCTAACCACCTATTTCAGCAATCTCATCAGTTTCCTGCAAGTTACCAATCGGCATCGATGCCGACCAACTCGAAACAGTACTCACAGAATGGGGAGTACGCAATGTCTAGCTGGCAGGAACCCGGAGCCCATGGCGGACGACTACAACGACGGTTTGGGGGGAACGTTCGGAGAGTAGGCGTCGTATTCTCTCCTGGGGCTTCAAGCGAAGCTCGGGCAAGAAGAAACCTATTCCTGGAGAAGACGGCTTAGAGCCTGTTGCGGGCATCACGCATTTTACTTTCAAGTTCTAAAGTTAACTCTTTGGTCATTCTTACTGAAAACAACAGCAGATTATTCATCCGTTTGTCAAAATCAGAATGTGGCCCACGGATGCCACCTTACATGCATACTAGTACTACTAAATCTGCTACTTTATATTATATAAAATTTTCATTCAGCATTGAGATAATAAGAATATAGTTGCCTGAAATATAAAAAGGAACACAACCAAAACAGGTCCCTACCAAAACATGCCCAACAACACACACGAAGATAGATAGTTCTTGTGATTTCTGCGTGGAGTCTTCTTTAATTTAAATGAACATGCTATGCTATACAATTGAGGTGATGCTATTTTTACAATTTCATTGTAAACAGAAACCAAATATTGATTGGGATCCAACTTCAAGGGAAAATGTAAAAAGAAACAAAGAGAAAAGAGAATGCAAAATTGATTCCAGTAGCATGTATGTTATGTTATCACGGGAACAAGGAGACATATTCAGACCTTCGTCGGCAACCCTGAGTTGTGGATACAGGAAGCCCATGAGCTTTCTCAAAATTTTGGCGCACTTTCCACCACTCCGCGACCATCTCGCGGCACAATGTTTTGTCAGAAACAATACAAGCCCAGGGTTTTTGGCATACTGTGTAGTGAATAGAGTAGATTTCATCAATTGGAGTATTTTGGCAATTCTTTGTAGAAACCATGGCATTGTACGTGCAGTGATCAAGGATTCGTTTGCCGTCGGGTTCAACTCGGTTGTAATAGTAGGAAATAAGACCTTGAATTGTTTGACCACCCCAGCACCAGCCAATGTTCTGGCCACCCCAGCCCGTGCCTGGTCGAAAGTCACCTTCACGGACAATATCCACTAGACGTTCGTACGTTTTAATGCTTGGCCGAATCACCATGAATCCTCCTTGTGCAGGGGGAGCAGCAGTTCCTGGACTGTCCATGGCGTGGTCGTACGTAAAAAGAATCTCTTCGGGATACTCAAAAAGATGGTCCAGGCTGCGAACAATGAGTGCATCCATGTCCAGCAGCACGACGCGATCATATTGAACAAGCTCAAATGCACGCAGTTTCAAAAGCTCTAGAATACCACAGCACCCAGATTTGTCAATGGTATCGCGAAGATGTTTACCCTGAATCTCTGAAGACTTGATGGGCTCCGGGTACTCAAAGACTTTTACGCCAAGGTCTTGGAGGGCGTTTCTTGTTTTGGTAACCTGTGGATGGACAATGGCTACAAAATCTACATCATGAGCAGACCCAAGCATATCAACAGAGTGCTTCAAGACAGCAGCTCCATCAAGATAGTTTCCATCCTTGGTGATGGTAATTGCATATGCAATTTTGAGCCGTTTGAAGTCACTCCCGCCGAACTGTTGGGCTCCTCGAATGCCGACCTTGGGACCCAGGTTTGACAGTGTTTCGAGGTCCTTGTTTTTGTGTCCCATGCTCTCGGAATCTACGCCGGGCACGAGTGGACCTGTTGGCATTGGTGGCAGATCAGTCCAGGCGAGACCCATGGTGACTACTGTCAGACCCAGGAGCAGACCACCCACCCATTTCCAGAACCGCACACGAGCGGCAGCACCGTCGTTCTCCTTCATACCGCCAAGTGCCATTTGAGCCCAACGTCTGGCGGTTCGCGCCGCCGAGAGCTCCTGCGCTTTTGGTTTGATCGTCGATTCGCACCGTCTTCATCAAAAAGTTGATCATCCTCAAGAGGTATAAGAAGTTTTTATTATATTTCTTTTTATAAACTAATTTCGAACCGACGATACTATACGTTTTCTCAAATAGTAAAAACGTTTTTGTTTGTTCAAGAAATGAGAAAGCGAAAGGAACTAGAACTGTTGGTGGTACGATAGTGGTACCTCTTTTAAAGATAGGTTGCTCAGGCGATTCTGCTAAAGATTTGGGAGAAAATCCAGCCACAAATTATGATAACTCAAACGTCACTTAATTTGTATGTTGACATTTGTTGTGTTGTGTATGATTTATGCAATAAACAAAATATTATAGTTTACTGTATTAGTGACGCTAACTAATATATGCATAAACTGTTCTCACCGAAGTTATCTACATACCTTTTTCATATTAGAAAACGGTGCATGAATATCAGTATAAATAAACGCTTCATGTGGTCCTTAAATTTCCATATTTGGATACACATCACATCACACTGAAGACATAGAACCATGCGACAAGACTGATTGCATCTTGCTAGAAATAGTCCGATGGTTCGTAAGGTTCTCTAAAAGAGAGGCTAGGAAACCTACCTAAGTAATATCGTACTTAGCACTCCTATACGTTTTTTAATTTTTATACGCGTGCACTCCCAAAACAGCCTTGCTTCGGAAAAGCTCGCCCAGAAGAGATCAGGAGCAGCAGTACATTGTGTTGCTATAGTACCTCTCGTGAGTTGAACTTTGTTCCCTACAGAAGCTCTAGCTCGAGCGGTTATCGATAGCGTTTCGCGTTCTGATTGTCTTCTCACATTTTTATTAGCGGCGAAATCCTACATAGTTATGAAGAGGGAATGAGGGGAATACTCTGGGAGGTGCAATACACAAGGTTGTGTAATCGAAACCTCTTTTTGCTTCACCAAGTCGGCAGAGCTTGTGCAGCGAGGGCAAACTTCGAACGACTCGTGCGTTGGGAGGCTAAAAGGCTGGGGACAAGCACGACTGAGCTTAGAGTCTTTAATATTGTTTCTCAGGCGAGGCTGAAGAAGCGCCTTGTGAAGAGTCGTGCGAATACCTACTTCTTGAAAAAGAAGCCCAACGCCATTTCGCGCACAAGCGAAGTTTGTTGCTCTGTACTTTGCCGCAAGCGCAAGAAAACCTCATAAAGCAAACTTCGAGAAGAAGTCTGAGGGAAGTAGAATAGGACGCGAGGAGGACACTTTGCAATTATAGAATGGATAACTATCTGGGAGATGGCGCGGTAAAACGCGGTCCGCAGAAAATCACCACCTTGAGCGGTGACATGGAGAAGAAGCTGCTTAGTCAGGACCTTTCAAAGGAAAAGGACTCAGACGAAGATGGTGGTGCCCGGGCTAGGTTTGAGATCGACTCAGACGTCAGGTAAGTGTGATGTTTTATAGTACTTTGCTTAGCCTCTCCTCCAAGAGCGACGAGGGAGATGAGGTATAAGTACAACGACATGACATTGCAGCTATGATTTCGACTGGCACTAAAAAGAGTGAGCATGAACTAACGAAGTTGTTGAGCGTTTTATTCTACATTGCAAAGTCTGGATGAGGATGAAGAAAACGAGATTGTTCCAGATGAGGATGATGAGGTAGACCCCAAAAAGGAAAATTGGTCCGAGGTGTTGACTAAGATTCGCAGGAAAAACAACACCGGTCCCAAGGGTGTCAAGGCCGATTATGAGGAGGCCAAGGCAATTATGCGTCGCCGCAACGAGACAAAGAAGCTTCAAGACCTTGAGTCATTCCGGCGTCAAGCTTATGGTGCGACAACCACTGAGGAGTCAATTTCTTATAATTCGCTAGCTCAACGAGGCCTGACTGGTTCCCATGTTCGCAAATATGATGCTGATGCTGAGGATAACTCAGATGATGCTGATTCTGACGACGATGACGGAGCTTTCTTGGAAGCTTACCGCCAGGCCCGAATGCAGCAAATGTCGGGTTTCCACTCGCTACCCCAGTTTGGGCGCGTTATTGCTGTGGATAAATTCCAGTTTCTGGATGAAATCGATAACGCTGATCCACGCACTTACGTGGTAACTCATATTTATGAAGACTACATTGCAGCTTGCCGCAAGATGAACATTGTCCTTGAGCAGCTTGCACAAAAACAGTCTCATGTGAAAATCCTGAAGCTTGTAGCTACTGACGCAGATCAGACACTCTCGCATCGCGCTCTCCCGGCATTTCTTGTATACAAGGGCGGCGAAATGGTAAATGATAGCGCAGTAGCTATCAATGAAAATGAGTTTGGCTCTGGCGAGTTTGGGTTGTCAGATATTGAATTCTTCTTTTCGTCCCGGTATGGCATTGAAATGCAGGGCGTTGATGTCTCTGCAACGGAGCGTGCACAGCAAATGTATGCCGGGGCCGAGGATGCTCTTAATGAAGATAAGTGGCAGAGCTCATCAGCGCAGACTTTGGGCCGTGTTGACCTTTTGGGCAGCCGCGTGTCTAAAATCTCACTGCGAAACCGTGGTGGGGATAATGATGATGACGACGACGACTGGTGAGCCAAAATGTGGTAGGCTCTCTTGCTTCACTATTTCAAGGTCTCAACATGGAGGTACTCAGGGCAATGGAAGGTTTTTCATTTTTTTTGGGTTTAGTGTATTTCATGTTTCTTTTGAAGTTGCATTGTAGACTACATTGATGAGATCCATATAACAAGGTTCACCCTTTTACGTTGTGTTTCTGTTAATGTAAAAGGCCCAACCAGTGTCTTAGTCTCGCAAAACTATTGACTTGTTACCTCTATTCGCTCGAAGACTAATTTTTACGTATTAATGGGAGTTGGGACTCTTTTTGTCAACACAGATTTTACCTACTAGGCCTATTTTTAATGATTTAAGGAAAACAAAAAAACTTAGACTTCATTAAACAATTTCAAGCATTTCTTCAGCAAAAGAAACATTTGTAAAACTTGTGCTGTGCACACGCAGCCACATGCTATGCACGCAATGACGAAGAGGAACAGGTTTACTATAGACGCTTATTTGTTCATTGTATCTTGCGTCCGTAATTGCGAAAAGGCATATGAAAATCATCCCCCACCTCTCTAAATGTAAACAAGTATCTCATGCCCAGCCTTGCAGGGCGTCATCTCGTGTAACTCACGCACGCACAACCAGCCTGTGTCCGCTGCGTCGTTTGTGTATAGCCCATGTCACTAGGTAGCAGTGGTATTGAATATTCCTTGAGAACTGTCGGGATGCACTCAGCAAGGGAAAAGGTGGCAGAACTTCCCACATCGGGTTCGCTGACTCTGTCCGCGTCAGCGAGAGATCTTTTTTCTAGCCTCCAAATAACCTGGGGGCATGCAGTTCCATCGAAGTATAAGTGACGTATGAATATTCATCCGATCACAAGTTTTGGGCTGATTTACTCGTAGCAGGCTCTGATGGAAAGTTATCATCGACGAGTAGATCATTCCAGTGGGGTCGCATTCAATCAACTCTATAGGCACTAAATCTCCAAAATACAAGTCCTATTTATTCTGTTGGGTTTAATACGGCCTCCTTTCGTGTACAATTAAATTGCTTGTGGTCTTCCACGGTGTTGTTGTAAAAAAGCGGAAGTGAAGGAGACAGACTTGGCATCAGCATCAACAACTCGAACTCAGCAACAGTTGTCCGCAACTGGTATTGTGTGAAGTTCTGGTAACGATTAAATGGAATCTTTATAAAGCAACCATGGTGGCTTAAGTTTGGCAGTTTCTATCTCGAAGGAAGGCTTCCAGTGGCATGTTGATCCTTGGTCGCTTTAGAAACCTCATTTTACCTAGTTAGTCAGCTGGTGCTTGCTGAGACAAAGTATCGAGACCCGAGGCAATTATTGAAAAATGGAATAAACTTACGTGTGCAAAGGATTCAGATGCAAAGAGGTCGTCAGCTTTCATAAAAAGCTGAGACCGTCCGCAAGTGACCTAGCCCTCGATCCTCATTTTGATGTCTGCGTCCCAGTGCAGCGAGCGAGGAGATCCCTGAGTCATTGAGAATAATGATTTCTTTCCTACATTTCTACAGTGACTGACCGCTCTCCACGAGTGGCCCGGCAGCTTTCCAAATAGTCAGCCAGTAGCAGTCGCAAGGACGAATGAATCCAGGCCCCACGTTGTTGTAATTTCCCTCACCAACCTCGGAATCTATCCACCAAGAAGCCCTCACACACATACACAACTAAGCTGCTTCTGAGAAAGACTTCGCATGACTTCATACATAGGACTCCTCCGCTCTTGTCTTGAAAAGGATCTCCGAGAGCCTTCCGTCCTCATTCACCCCTGCCTCGAGGTCGTTCAATTGATCTCTTCTCGCGAAGAAGACCACTGGAACACTGAACGACACCTTGAATGGCGAGCATTCATCTCCGTCTGATCTCTGTATGATGGGGTGTGCACTCCAAGAACAACGAAGAAATGAAGGGCCCAAGATAGGCAGCCAGCCGCCACATCGGTGGTGCTGCTGACGGCTCAGCGCCTGTTTAGAATTGAAGTGGCTTTGAAGCCGAACTCCGCGGATGGTCGAGTGAGTGCGTTGTGTTCGCAGTGGGCGTGGGCAAAGTCTGCAGAGGCGGCCGAAGGCAATCGAGGACCTCGAGATAAGCGCCACAGGATGAATGAATGAAACTTCGTTCGATGAAAACAACAACTTCTTTTGTCAGGTTCATTTGTCCAATATGCCTGTCATGAGATTGGTTATATCGACACGCGGAGATAGAGACAGAGAGATATATGATAACATAACCTATTGAATTTGCTTTTTACAAATGGGTTACTTCTTTACTTCCTGCGAGTTTGGGAAGGAAGCGTGAGTTCAGTTTGTTCGAGATCTCATCCTTTAGTTTCACAGTTCTTTCAGTTTGCTTTATGATTATGATTATGATTATTTTTGTCTTAAATGATTGTTACTACAGTATTTATATATGTTTAAGATTAAAATAAATATATAAAAAATAGATGGAAACTTGAGAGAAAAAGAAAGAAAGTGAAGTAAGAAGCATGAATGCCGTACTTCTTTGAAAAGAAAGGTCAGGAGATAAAACGATAAAGGAAGCATCTTAAAGGCTGACGATCGTGAGTGCTCCAGCGCGGCCACTTTGAAGGTGGTGCCGATATCCACGCTGTCAGTGTGTCAGTTAACCGCAGGGGTTCTAATTAATCATTCTTGCAAACAATCGTTATGAACACTGCTGTCCTCGGCAAATGCTTGCGCATTTCCGTCGATTTCCTCCTCCTCCGCTTTTACTCCGAAAGAAATTAAAAGAAAAAATATATATAACCAGGATATATTTAAATAAAATAAAAATATAAAAAGAACAAATTCTTCTAATCCTCCGCTGCTGTTGACAGCGCTTATTATGTTTGTTTTTATTATATTTGGTTTGTTCCATTAGACAACAAATTTTAATTTTAGTCAAAATAAAGATTGTAAATTGCACATACACATACATTCTTCTAATCGAACGAAACATAGAATAGAATCGAGAACGACGAATAGTTCTTCTTTTCCAGGAAATAGATCTAAGCGTCCTCGCGGAGCAGCAGCTCGAAAAGCCTTCGAGGTCGCACATCAATCGTGCGTATTGAGCCCATCGTCGCGGACCTTTGTTGCAGCCTCGAGAATGAATTCCTTTGCGTTCACTCCTAAGGGATGAATGAGCTCGAAAAAAAAAGAGCACGGCAAACGTGGAGAGCAATAGATAGAATGGTCATCTCCTTTGGACCAAAATTGCAAATGACAAGATACATAGATCTCTCTCTCTCTCTCTCTCTCTCTTGAAGATGGTCTCGAACTCAATTCCGGTGACCAGGACATTGCAATCTCAGCCAAGATGGAAGACCTAAGCCGCAACTGCAGCAAACGCGAGAGAGCTTTGCAAAATCGGCGAGGTCGATAGACGATGCACTCGATCGCTTCAGTGGTAAATGACGATGATGTGCAAAGGCACCCGAAGCAAATGCGGTACCTCCTTTTGCTTCTAATAGATGGATGTGAAGAAGGCGTTGATGATGCAAACCAACAGAAGAGATCTGCAATTGATTTCTTGCATCCATGTGTGAAACCGTTGTGAAGGAATGAGGCCAATTCGTTTCCAGGCATTCATTCATTCATTCATTCATTCATTCATTCATTCATTCATTCATTCATTCATTCATTCATTCATTCATTCATTCATTCATTCATTCATTCTGCCAAAGTTCTCCTCTTTCGCTGATGCTCCTGGTGCTTGGCGGATTGCTCGCGTGTTGAAGAGTTTAGACACGCACCTCTCCAGATCCGTCTTCGCAGCAGCTGCATTCTCCCCGCGTTTATGGGAAGCGTAGTGCGGCATGAATGAATGAATGAACGAATGCCAATACACATGAACGATAGAAGCGACGGCGAACAGCGAATTGCTTCATCAGCAACGATGTAAACAAGCAAAACCTCGATCGGACGGATACACCGCTGCCATTTTGAGCGCCACGAACTTTTCGTAATCGTGGCCAAAGATTGTCTTTGGGCCACTCGACGACACCGCAAACGCCACTCGTGACCAGCAAAAGACACGCTTGTGCGTGCATACTTTTCCACACTGCGTGCATTCTCTTAAATGCCAACAACAACAACGAGAACAATAACAACAAGTTGTTGGAAAAGGGCGCGAAGGACGGCCTCGGACGCTTCCGCAGCGCCGTTGTCGATGGCGGCTGCGGAGGTGAAGAAGACGTTGATACATCCGACCGGTAGTTCTTTCTGTAGGCCCTTCGAAGGGCATCGTCCATGGGTTCACGGACCGATGGAATGAGGCGATAGATATTCTGCTGTCTCTACGCAACGCAGAAAGAAGTGAAGAATTGCATTTTGATGCATCGATCCTTCGATCCTTCGATCCTTCGATCCATCTATCCTTCGATTCTTCGATCCTTCGATTCTTCGATTCTTCGATCCTTCGATTCTTCGATTCTTCGATTCTTCGATTCTTCGATTCTTCGATTCTTCGATTCTTCGATTCTTCGATTCTTCGATTCTTCGATTCTTCGATCCTTCGATTCTTCGATCCTTCGACTGTGTTACTACTACACATTTTACGATGCAGAGACAGAGAGACAGAGAGACAGACAGACCCCTCTAAGGACGGGAATCCATGGAAAGTGAGTGAATAACAGCAGCGAATGCACTTATTCATTGCCTGCAAGATAGATTGGTAATAGGAATAGATCGCGCTTCTTACATTAGATTACATTACATCGTGTATGCGTCGCTGACAGTCAAAGGCGCAGGTTTCGCTATTTTAAGATGAAGGGGTTGAGCAAATACTGAGCTTCGAGTGATCGAGCGCAATAACTTTTTTAGCATCCTTGATTACTTGCTTATTTACTTCCCCTCCAAACGCATGTCGAATTTGATGGGAGGCCGGCCTTTTTAATCCTTTAATAAAATGTTTAAATTAAAAAAGTAGTGAATCTTTTTCATTTCTAAAGAATGAAAGAGCACTTTTAAACGTTTATGCTTGTATGTGGTAGTATAATAGGTCGAAGAAGTTTTTCAAAAGCTCGTCAGGGCATATTGAAATATAAAACAAGCAGATAAAACCTGCCTGTAAAAACCGCGGTTGTTTCTGCATTCCTCAACGAAGCTGTCGAAGTCCTCAGCAGTCAACTCATCGATACTACTTTCGAGGTGGTACCTTCTGTTCTTTTACTCTGATTGATCCTTTCCAAATTGTTTTAGACTTTTCATTACATTCTTAATGAAAATAAATAAACGAATAAAATAATAATAATAATAATAACTAAAAGTTATTATTTGTGGAGAAAAGGGTGTGGCCTGGACCCCATATGCAAGACCCCGTGTATTCTGTCTGCTTCAACATGACAGCATATACATGTCTGGTACGACCACACAATTCGCGCTGAGCAGCACGACTGCGAGGATGTCAATTTTCATGTGCTGGTGCTGTTGAAACTTGCAAGCGAACTGAGCGAGGAGGTCTTTAAGCTGAGAAGCTCTTGCTCAGGAAGCAGAGAGCGGGTCGGGAACTTTTCCAAGAACTTGAGCGGGGCCTTGACCAGCGCAGGTCTCAAATACCACGAACTTGAGGTTGAACTTAAGCTTGGACCTCTTGTCTTCAAGTCTATCTCCAAAGGCCCGCAAACAAAAACGAGGCCTTTAAGAGCCCTTAGAGTGCTCTTAGGCGATCCTTAGTCAGAACGAGGTCCACAGAAACTGAACCATCTTTTACAATTAACAAACTCCTTCATTCGCAAGTTTAAGATAAATGGAGCAGTAAAAGGCTCTCGGTTAAGCTCAAGGAAATCGAAATCGAATGCCTACCAGCAAACCCAACTTGAAGGCAAAGCGCAAGATGAATTACATTCTGGTGACTTTTCATACAGAATGCCGCTGAGATGAGTTTCGAGTCGAGGCAAACGAGCTCGCGACTTCAAGTGAAACGATCGGGGCCTGTCCAAACAGCATTGCAAAAAGTTCTGTAGAAGCTTTGACCATATTATTGCAAATGTAACCTTCTTCATTATGTATCTAAGAAAGGTCGCCTCTCAGCTTCGTGTCTTCTTCTCATGGAAAACCCTGTCTCCCTCAGCTGATGTATTGTAAAATCCGGCTTCATAAGTGATAATCACGGATCTTGAACGATGAGCACGAGAGCACATTGCATGTTGGTGCTGCTACGCATGAAACCTTCGCAGTCGAGCCCGAAAAGACAGCTTTGAGCTTGTTTGGCTACTTCTTGCACATGGTTGTTCATGGAGTTTATTTATAGTTGTCTTTGTCAGTGGTTGTTTTCAATTTTATGGACGAAATGCTGTAAAGACAATAAGACAATATAAATATATCCTCGAAACGAACTTAAACAGCACTGAAAGCTTTTTGGATCACACTTGCGGATTCCATCACGACCTTTATCGTGACTGGTTCATAGGTAGGGACTTCCCGCTTTATTTACTTTTTTGGAAAAAGAATAAAGTTGGCTCTTCAAGTTGTCATGGTTGATTATTCGTTCTTATAATAAAAGAAAAAGAAATACTAAATTGTTTGTAGTACGTTATTTTTATATACTTGAAAACTTTTAATGGTTTAGATTGTTTTTATCTATATATTTTTTTTTGTTTCTTTACTTTTTACTTTAAAGCATAAACATACAAGATCGAAATAGGTAGTAGTATGAGGTGGTTTCGCAGCTTGTTTTCTGGCTTTGTTTTCTGGGGGAATGAAGGACTTGACCGAACTTGAACGAATTGGAATTTACAACTTGATTGTTAGAGGCGATAATGGGAATAATGATGTGGCATTATAATACGCGTAGCTACCTAGAGCTCGGCGAGGGCGTCTCAACGCCGCGAAGTGGAGTTCCACCACCTTAGCACCTCCTCTCCACAAAAATTGCCCACCAGCATTTACTCGTAATTTACTTAATTCTAAACAAGGAGGGATTTGGTGTGAAGTATCTAGCTAGTAACTACCTACCTTCTTCCTACATAATCATGTACAGCACATATGTAGTGTTTAAACAGTCCTCAAACAGTAATCTATTCTTTGTTTCTGATAGAACACCGAAGCATCATTCAAGTAAGATAAGTGAATGTAAACGTAGGGACATGAAAGAAGGGAACAATGATGATCATTGGTATTTTCAGTCAGTGTCTATTGGCGGTATTGGATGTTTCTCAGTTGTCTACAAGCACAAACCAAAAGTAGCAAAGAATACGCCAAATCCAAATACGTGTTAGGTAGAGCATGTTGTCTAATATTTTTTAGCTCTCACTGGGTTAACGATGAGTAAAATGGTCGCAACTTGGATCACTTTATACATGCTGCAAGCTTCTGAGTTGGCTGTACTAATTTGTAAGAGAGAGGAGACCTTATCACTGATTCTAATCACTATGCTCAGAAGTAAAGACAGATTGTCATTAAATTCAAGCACCGCAACAAGCGAAAGACCAGGCCAAACAAGCCTTGCATTTCTTTTAGACTTTGACTAGTTTGCAAAATCTTGTATCGAGACGTGCTCACATTGAATACGCCGAAAATGAAGCATAATCGAAAAACAGATTGTTGATTGCTTGTGGTAAGTGTCCTGACTTCTGCAAATCCTAGATTAGTATAGTTTCATCGAAAGAATCAAGCACCTATTACAAAGTAAGGAGCGATCGTTATGGTTTAAGTTTTTGCCAGATCTAAAATAAATTTAACTCCTTAGTGAGAGCGGGTTCAAGGTTAAGCCACCTCCTTTGTCCCAGGTCGGTGTTTATTAGCATATTTCATAGTCAACTAATTTATTATCTAAAACGAGAGAGGATAGCAATCTCTAAATTTCTAGAGACATTACACTTCAGTCTTTCTTGTTTTCGTTCCTTCGACTGCATCGAAGCCAATATTACAAATGACAAAGCCTGTAGGCTGAATTACACACGTATAACGCAACTCTTTGGTTTTTTCATTGAATATGTTGAAAGGGTTCATCCAAATTCTCAAAGAGACACGGTGGCTTTGTCCCTTAGCTTGATCCAACCTACAGATCAATTTGTAGGTAGCCTTTATCAAAAAGCACCCGATATATACAAGTCCTAATTGTTTCCAAATAATCAAGACTTTAGAACCATATATTTGTAAAAATTTAAGCGCTGTTCTTACAGTTGTACAGTTGTTGAGTCAGTTAGTCAATCTGATCATCACGCACCGTCGTGAATTAAAAAAAATAAATAAAAATCTCTCCAATGGATTCGGAGGAAAGGGTCACAATGTACTATACAGTAGGGAAAAGACTTCACCTGCATGGCCATGTTTTTTTGTTTTTTGTTTTTTGTTTTTTTTCAAAACATTCAACCCTCGTACGATACATACGAAGTTCTCTGCCGATATTTGAGAAGTCGGTCGTTGTTTGTCCATGCTCGCTCAACAGAGCAACCATCGGCATTTTGACCATATGATGAGCTTATCTAGTGCGACTGCTTCATTAACCTTTGCAAGTAGGTAGGCCCGTTTGAAATTGTCTATTCTCGTAACAACCTATGGTACTGGGTAGCATGTTGTTTATCTTTAAAAGACAGACCTATTTTGTTTTGCATTCTCTTCGTAGCGAGGTGTGCACAGAAATCGCCTTTTCCCTACTACTAGAAGTATTCGAGGGAGGTATGCTATCACCTTTTCCAATTGTAGAATTAACCTGATGGGCTCTCGAGGGCAGCTTTTCCTCCTTTCACGACTCTCGGCCAGCGAGTCGATGACTGGTCGTTCAATTTCACGGCTCGCTGGGGCTCGAAGCCTCACTCGTTTCACTAGCTGCCAAACTGCCCGTTTCTAGCACTTTTTAAATTTAACATTTTTGGTTTCGCATACCGCGACCCACCCAGAATCGCTATGCAAAACTTTCCATGCCAACTGAAACAGAACGGAAACCGCTGCCCCATATATGAATACGGAAATTGATTTATATCAACTATTTATTCTCTAATGATTAATTAATTCTTGATGCCCCTGTGAGCAATGCAATGTTATCTCGTCATGAAAATGCAGCTAAAGATGCGGAGCAATATTATAAAGTCTGTATATTTGTCATGAAATCCTAGAATTCGCCTATTTTTGCGTGGTCCTTCACAAGCAAGTCTTTTAGCAGTAGGAACCCCGTCCAATTAATTCAACATTCAAGTGCCGCTTGAGCTGTACAAACACGCCGTACATCTTGTAAAAAGTAAGGTCATCCAGAATTCCCTCCACCCCACCCCACCCGGTGAAGAAAAGGAAGCTTCTATTCATACGTTTTTCAAGTTAGAAGTCAAAAGTAATAATGTTTTTTTTTTCAGTTTTCATTGTTTTAATATTATTTTAATTAATTTTAAAATTTTAAATTGCTTTTTAATACACAAAAACAACAAGAAATGAAGGATGTGCTTTTAAAATATGTTTTTAAAAAATATTTATAGAAGAGGGAAAAAACATTATTTCAAGTCTTGTGTTCCTTGTATATTAATCATTTGCACAACGCATTTTCGAGGATGGCGCCATCATGCGCCGTCGCGATGACGCCGCTCTCGGGAGAATAACCGTATTGACTCTAAAGCAGCACATGGAGCCACAGAGGGTATCGGCTAAATAAGAAGGAGCGGAAGTTATTCCGGAAGGTTCGGCGCGCCCAGTTTCCTTTCTTCCCATCGCCAGGGAGCTATGAGCCCAATAGGATCAATACTAAGAGTTGAGGAGCACAAGTTTGTAGAAGAAGTAAATAAATTGCCAGAGTGCTTATATTATCAGCCCGTCAGGCATCAAAGTAGTCGCTTCGAAGGAGACCGTCCCTCGGCAACGCTGATCATAATTAGGGCAGAACTCACAAGACATGGCCGGAGGAGGGACCGGCCGTCCATGGCGGATCGCGGCCAAGAAGTCGTACGATTCACAGCTGCTAGCACGTCTTCTGACTCTTTACCGAGTTCGTTTTCAGCTGTTTTGGGCTGCTTCTCACCGTGCGCCCTAAGGGGGTGAAAGATGGACATATTCTATATTCTATTGCATAAGAATAGAGCAGAAAAAGGAGAAAGACATTGATTGAGTGTTGTTTGTTTGTTTGTTTGTTTGTTTGTTTGTTTGTTTGTTTGTTTGTTTGTTTGTTTGTTTGTTTGTTTGTTTGTTTGTTTGTTTGTTTGTTTGTTTGTTTGTTTGTTTGTTTGTTTGTTTGTTTGTCCAATAGGCCGCTGCTTTAAAGATTGGCAACTTCGGACTTGCAGGAGCTATAAAAACTCGCTGCTGCAAGCCGCGAAGGTTGCTCGCTGCAGGAGGCGACATTGACGTTCTTGAAACAAATGCGAGTGAAGTCCAGTCCCGGTAGACAGGTCAGATTTCCCCGACCTGAGTTTTTTGCATGAAGTGAATTCCGGCGACTTCTTCTCACGTTGTTCTGCTCACTTTATGGTGTTTCTGTGAAAACTCGTTCGTCTGTCATTGATGATTGAAGCAATCTCACTCACTCTGATGAGTAGATCGCTTAGATTCTCTGTGGTTCATTCAGACTCCGAGAGTGATAGTTCTGCTGCTTCTTTCGAGGCATGCCTCGAGGAAAAGCCACTCTGGCAGAGAGAGTTCCACTGACTCGTCGTTCCGAGTGACTGTATGAAACACCAGCTGCCAAGGCAAGTTCAACGCAAAGAAGGCGTTGCTAAATTGTGTTTGTGTAGAGCCCTTTCACCCCCTTTCAGCTCCTTCAATCATGAATGAGTCATTCATTGATTCAACCTAATTCTCATTTCGTAAAATGGAATTTATTGAACAACAGATGATGCCGTCAATCGTTGCCTTCTTTTGCTTCGTCTATTCTACACCATGAAAACTTTGCTTGCTTTCTTGCCCGGGCATGTCAACGAACGTGATAAGGATTGGCCATGATTCTTTATACATATATGTGTTAAACCAAAGCAGAAGAAATCCTTTCGGCAGTGTGTTCTATTGTTGGCGCTCTTTGTGTACTGTAGCACACTCACTCGCTCACTTCTTAGCTCAGCAGCAGCAGCAGCAGCACAACAGCGCACCCAGCCAGGACTTGGACGTACACCTGTGGCTCTTGTGGCTTCTCGGCTGCGAGGATTGGAGCTCGTGCGCGTCTGGTGGAGAGAAAGGCGGTGTCATGAGCCAGCGAATCAACAGCCAGGGAAGAATTGGCGAACAGGAAGGGTATCATCGCTCAGTCTTCATCTTTCGTTCCTGCTTTGTTTGGCCAACTTATGCTACTAAGGCTGTTTTATTTTTAAAGAGAACGACAACAATACTTTGAATGAATGAACGAATGAATGAACGAATGAATGAGAATGAATGACTAAATGAATGAATGAATGAATGAATGAATGAATGAACGAGTGTGTATGAAAGAAACGCTATAGTTTATGGAGTAAAGAAGAAAGAAAAAGGTATCGTTACTTTGCTATTAGACCTACCGTCAATGGCCATCGTTTCATATGAAAGAATGTTTTATCTTTTTTACTTTCAATTAAAAGTTATTTTTTAGTTTTTATAATGAAAATCTCCAAGTAGCCAGATAAGTACTTACATCACTAAGTAAGAACGTAAAAAGAGCACCTACAAAGTTTAACTTCTTCTTTTCTTTTCTTCTTCTTATTAAAATACTACCACTGCTAATAAAAAATTATATATTAAAAATAATATAATAAAATACCAATGAATATTTTACCATCGAAGTTTCTTTCTATTTTCTATTTCAGAGAGATGAATAAAATTGAAGGCACGAGGAGGCTGGTTCTTGCTATTATTCAACTTATACAAGTTATGCACCAGCCCGAGGAATAAACGGAGGCGCTTGGATTGAAAAAAAATGGCGCCGAGCCTCAGGACGCTCGCGACTCTATCACCGAACTAGGTGTATTAGAAGGTTTTAAGTAGTTACCGATACACGGGTTCCGTAAGAGTGAGACACAGGATTGCGCCTCGATCAACAATCGATGCTGCGAGCGAGGTGCAGCGGATTTGTATTTGTACCCACAGTCCAAATTAGGAAGCGATACTTGGAGGAGACAGAGCTCAAGGATCCCGTTGAGAGGGAGAAGCGGCGGTAGTAATGATAAGGACAGGTGCGCCTGCTTTTGCATGAGAAAAAGGTCGAATAACCATCGTTCATGCAAATCGCAGATCGTCGTCCAACGCGACGATCACTCAATCAATCACCCAATCGCGCCGCCGGCCGAGTCTTCTCGCCGACAGGTACGTCCGCCGCGCTAGCCGGCCCACTTGAGCCATTGTTGGCTGATCACGACGCTGGAATGGACCATGTGGCCTCCTCGCTCCGAAGGGGCCCCAGAGAGGGTCGAGATGCTGGCACCCTCGCCGGTAGCGTCGCCATCCGCGAGCACCTGAGCCATCAGGCCCTGCCCTTCTCCAGCTTCTACTGTTGAGGTCTACTGCTTCTGCTTTTTCTTGTTGTTGTGCTTCTTCTGCTGCTACTGCTTGGATGTCTTTTCGTGCTGCTTCGACGCTGGTCACGTCAGTGGACTTGTGGATGATCAGTACGGGCAAGCGAGGGAGGGTCTCTGTCGAACACTGAGGTGCATACATTCGTTATTGTGTATAGGATGCTTATGCGCAAAGAGTAGGATGAGTGCTCAAGCCTTGGAGATCATCACGATGCTCTCGCTCCCTTGCCCTTGACGATGGTTTGCCGCTTCTCAAGTGCCAGGTGCTCCTTAAGTCTGCTTTGGTGGATGCAGGCGCTGAAGTGTGTGAAATTTCATTTCTCTTCATTTGAAGGGAGGGGTGCCCTAATACCATGCCAGCTGTCCCAGAGGAATACGTAAACAAGATGTACATGAACTATCTTGATTGTAACCCTCTGGACAATGGTAGGCTACACCCAATGGAATTAACTCTTACACGTGGAGTTTTTTTGTTTTAAATACCTGGCATTGTGCAAGATAACAATATTACTGCATAATGAGATGAGGTATCGACTTACTCACAATTTGCAAATTGTTGAGGCATCCAATCCGAGTTTTAGAGACCCTACAAAAGAAAGATTGCAAACCCAGATCACCCTTGCAGAAGCGAGTAGATTGAAGTTACTAATGGTTATGAGAAGCACGTGGAGAAGATGGCAGGTGTAAAGGCTATTTTGGTTGTGTCAAACCTTGATGGGAACATTGATTGACTAACGTTTGTTTTGCTTTTTTCTGCTTTTGGCGTGGATGTTTGACTTCATGGCAAATGTATTTCTTTTTCTTGCTCTCGCTAAATGCTTCATGATACAGCCTCACTCAAGAAAAGACTCTGCTCTTTTCCTAAACTCATCACATTTCTTGCACTAGCTAGCGAGTACGTTCGTGTGTTTACACGTGCTCCTTGTGTGTAGTAGATACTCTTTTTTGTTGTTTCGCTATTTCTAGAACAAACAAATCAAGCAAAATGGCTGTCGTGTCCAAGTCTCGCTCGATGTTTCGCAAGTTTGCGGCCGTCGTCATTATCCTTATGGCCCTTGATGTGATTCGCTACCACTTCAAGCGTTTGAAGGCAAAGGCTGCCTCCAACTGGTTCACCCTTCCCCTCTTTGGTGATATCTTCACCGTGATTGCCAACCCAACTGGCTTCTGGGAGAACCTCCGCAAGCTTGCACCGAACGGCATCTCCGCCTTCAAGGTCCTCACCATGCAGGCTTACTTCGTTACCAACCCGCAGTGGACGAAGAAGATCTTTGAGGACTCCGAGAACTTTAAGCTCCTTGTCCACCCCAGTTCTGAGAAGCTTCTTGGCAAGGACAACCTCGTGTACATTTCCATTGAGGAGCTCGCTAAGTGGCGTCGTGTCATGGTCCCCAACCTTAAGAAGGCTGATGTTCTTCATGGTGCCGCTTACACTGCTGCCAACGGCTGCTTTGAGGTCCTCCAGAAGATCGCTGCCCGCTCCCCTGCTGAGCAGGCCAAGAACGATGTTCGTTTTGACCTTCGCCTCATGAACGCTCACCTTTCCCTCAACGTCTTCATTGGTGGATACCTTCAGAAGGGTGAGGCCGACTGGATCGCAGAGGACCTCATTGTTGTCACCAACGGCTTCATTGTTATGCCGATTGACCTTCCCTTCACTCAGCTCGGCATGGCCAAGGCTGCCAGCCAGCGTATCATGAAGGTGCTTCACCGCGTCGCCGAAGACTGCTTCCGCCGCATGAAGAACAACGAGGAGCCCATCTGCGTACTTGACCGTATCACTCAGGCTTGCCTCAAGAACGACATTAAGGGCTATGGCAGCAAGCCTGCTGATATTGCCCATGCCGGTCTTGATTTCTGCTTTGCTGCTCAGGATGCCACTACCTCTGCTCTTTGCTGGGTCCTTCACTCCATGGCTAAGCACCCTGAAGTTGTAGAGAAGCTCCGTGCTGAGTTAGACGCTGTTGTTGAGAAGGACGAAGACTTCTCTATTGCCATGCCCCGTGCTTACAATGCCAACAAGCTCCCTATTCTCCGCGCTGCTGCCATCAACCAGCTTCAGTACAAGCCCCCTGTTCCTATGGTCCCCTACGTCAGCCGCAAGGACACCATGCTTGGTGAGCACGAGATCCCCTCTGGTGTCATGATGTTCCCTTCCATTACTGGATCTAAGTACAACATTGAGGGCTCTGAGCGCTTCGACCCGGACCCCAACAACATGCTTGACCCTTCTTTCAAGAAGATCATGTGCTTCGGCAGTGGTGCCCACATGTGCCCTGGTCGTTTTTATGCTAGCAACACCGTTGCCCTCTTCATGGCCACCCTCGTCCACTACTACGATACTGAGCGAATTGATACCCCGGGTGGCGAGGAGATTATCTACTTGCCCACTCTCTACCCGCGTGACTCGTTCTATGTGTTGAAGGCTCGCGCCTAAGTGATCGAATCAGGGATACCACAGCATTCACATACACATAAACTTTCAAAGGTCCTCAGTTTGACTGAACGGTCATGATGCAGGTGGTCCCGTGCGCGCATCTCATTTCTCTTACAACTCTCAAGCCCTTTCCCATATCTCTACCTTTCCCCACATTCCGTACCCTCCATTTTTTCGTTCTCGTTTTGTTTTCCTTTTTGACTGCATTGTTACCAATCTGTGATGATTTGTCTACGTGACAGATGCAGCGGATAATAATCAAATATCAAAAGAGGATCACTGGAACCAAAAGCAAAATTTACACACTCATACACATACTTTGCATGCAAAAATAAATCCTCTTTTGTGGCATTTTTTACACACATTCTGCAGAACGACCATATGTGCAACGTTTTCCATTCAGGTTTGTATGCGTTGTCTGCCTCTACTGTGCATGAATTACTTCTTTTTTTCTTCCAAAAACAAAAAATATACAGCATATCCTTCATGTCTTATTCCTCGTTCTGAGAATTGTTCCCTCCCTCTCTCCACAGAATATACTATCGTCAATCTAGATTTTCCAAACGCTGACCTGCAGAAGGACAAAAAGAGGCGAACTAACTTCAAACAATAACAATTTAAGACAAATTTGTTCTCAGTTAGATTTTAAGATATTTATCTTATCTTGATTTTTTGCAGACTGAAGAACTCTGCGCCAGAGTACCTAGTATCATGATGTCTTACTACTCATGTCATTAGTACCGGTCAGGAATGCATATCCATGAGAGCACAAGTTTATAATGAGTGAAAGAATAGAGAGAGTACAATTGTGTATTACTACTTATTTTCACGGTAGATAAATTTGAGATAATCTATAAACAAGAATATCTCACAGCTCACGATGACCATCATCTTTATCTTCATCTTCGTCTTCTTTATCTTCATTATAGACGTCCTCGTCGTCCTCGTTGTCGTCTTCAATCTCGCTGTAATCATCATCATATGCATCGCTCTCGTCAATTTCTATTTCAGGGGGGCCTTGGTACAGGCCTTCCGAGCCTGGTACAACGCGCTTGAACCAGGTGGGATCGTTGACAGGTCGGTAGTGAAAGAATACATTAGTATAATAGTCTCCCTCAAGCGGAGTCGGGCGACCATGCATGCATTTTGCACTTTCATAAAGCATAGCCTCACCTGGTTGCAGATCAGAATGAACCACCTCTCCACGCACATTGCGGATCTCCAACGGCCAATCTTTGTCAATACCGCCCTGCTCAATATTGATAATCGCTGAGACAGCATGGGTGGAGTGTCTATCGATATGGTTCAGCAGGACAGCATCCCGATGATAAGTACGAATTCCGTACAAGTCAGTCGCCTCGAGCTGGAACTGACACCATTCTTCAAGAACAGGCTGAAACCACCTGTGCCACTTATCTTTGGTTGCGAATGACGGCGGCACAAGCTCAGAGTCTACCACCCATGTATTGATGTGAATGCTGCCTTCCATGTCCTCTACGTAGGCACGCTGGCGATTGATGTTGTAGAAACGACGAATATCACCAAACAGCTGAGGTGGAGTCGCGATTCGTTTATATCCCTCTGACGTAAAGTTTACTTTGACCTTGGATAGCCGTTCAGTTTCGTCTCTGTCCAACATCTCCAGGAGTTCACGCGGAGGGTCCTCCCGATATCCCACTGCACTAGGGAAATTGCCCAGCCGGTGAAACTCCTCCGTAGAGATCCTGTAGTAGAACATAGTCCCGTTCGGATGGCGGAGCACGAAAACATGACCAACATACGTATCACGCCATACAGTGTTGCGCTCACCAATGTTAAGCATGCCCATTACAACCGGATCTGCATTTGGAGGCTGCCAGAATAGTTCGAGAGGAACATCTAAGTAATTCACCCAGCCCACCTGAGTCCGCAGACGTTGCTCCACCCAGGTGCGCATAAGCACCTTAGGTTCTGTGCGGGCCTCCATGGTCACATTCACATATGGAAATTCAACTCCACGCTGCACGAAAACTGGGCCCACAACATCACCATAGGTCTTGATGAAATCATCTTCACTGTCAAAAACTGCTACCTTAATCAAATCATTGACTTTCATCGGTTCTAAAATTTCCGACACTTCACCAGCATCGTGCTTAGACCGTGCAATGTACACGTTGACATCTAAGAAACCTCTTCCCGAAGGGTCCGCCCCCTCTCGAAAAGCAGCGCTGTTTCCTGGTGCCGTACCTGGCTCAATCTCGATAAACTCTGACGTAGCAGAGGTCCTCAAGACCTGCGCCAAAGCCACTAAGCTGGCCACGAGACACGCTTTGGACCACATTCTCGCGCACCAACGTTTTGCTCCAGCCAACCACAACTGGGGCTTTCTGTTGAGGATCTGCTTTAGCTGTTGACTCTCCGTGTTCTACTTTCGTTTTGATTCGATTTCATCTCGTTAAGATCCAATTTGATATCCCATAACATAGAAACTTACAATAAGTTACCATGATTCCCTCACTTTGCATCATCATGATATGGAAATGGAAGGTCGACCAGAGCAATTCGCAAAAGTCTCTTGAGGAACTCCGGTTTCCGCAAGCTTTCTAAAGGCCTCGCAGGCTCTCTCGAGGCCTGATAGCAGCAGGAGCTCTACGGCAATTGCCTTTTCCTGATACTCTCAACTCCGGATCAACTGACGTAAATAACACCATAAGCTTTTGGCATCCTTTTTCAAGCTCATTTTTCATTTTCATTTTCATTTTCATTTTCATTTTTCTTTTTTCATTCTCTCTCCTTCTTTCTTTTCTTTTTTCTTTCTCTTTCTTCTTTTATTTTGTTGTTGTTCCTCTCTTATCGCCTCGAAATATTAGAGAACGCAGGAATCGAGACCACTTCGCAGCAGCGAAACTCTGTGGCCAGGAACGAGCAAGCGGACAACTGGTTGGCTGGCTGGCTGACTAGCTGGCTGGCTGACTGACTGACTGGCTGACTGACGTAGTGACTAGCTGACTGACTGCCTGGCTCACTGACTCCTCAGAGAAAGCTGGGCTCCTATTCCTCCGTCTTCTTCTCCTTCTTCCTGCTCCTTTTATAAAACTTCTGTAGGAATTGCAAGTTTTCGCATCAAAATCAATCAGTCAAGCCCATTCATTCCTCCTGCTTCGCCTTCAGGCCTGCTCGGCAACTCAGGTCGACCGTGGTGCCTTTGGCTGAGCCTGAGTCCTCAGACTCTGTTTCGTGAAGGATGTGTTGCAAACTCAAGAGCTCATCGGTGGATCCCCACAGAACATGAGTCTGCTGCCGTGATTCTCTGTCATTCATTCATTCATTCATTCATTCCACTCTGCTTCGATGTAGTCCGATTTAAGGGGACATTTATAAGCAGCACGGAGCCTGCAAAGAGCGGTGTAGGTGCGTGAAGTTGAAGTTGAAGTTGAAGTTGAAGACTAACTAAGTGACTGACTGACTGACTGGAAGCGATGAACCCCATTACTTCTGCTGCGCCAGACTGTTTGTTACACGTGCTGGCGATTAGCGATAAGTGACAGCCGGAGAGAGAGAAACTCGTGGCTCGGAAAGCCCCGCTGAAGCCAGCCTGAAGACACGGATCAAAGGTTGTACCTGTACGAGTGGGCTTGAGACCACTGCGTCATGACATGGTAGGAAACACAGAAACGCTCGAACGGAGATGGGCTCGAAGTACACAGTGCGAAAGTGTCGAGTGGGATCGATCGAGAGTCTGTGTCTCCGTCTGTTTAGATCATAGGTGAGGAAGAAGAGCAGTTTTATTCAAGTGGTGTTTTTTGGTTTGTTTTTTAAGAAAAGGAATACACCTGTGGCCTCCTCTCGTTTTTAATTGTTTTCTAACATTATACTGCACGCATAAATTGAATAGTTGTGTAAGTTGATGAAACGGTCGGGGAAAGAACTGAAGTGGCACTTTGTGCTGTGCCATCTTTATCTAAAGAAAGATGCGACGGTGTTGTAGAAAACATTATTTTATGTCACTTGCAATCAAAGATGTGTCTCCAAGCACAGATTAAAGGAAGCATCTTTCACAAAAACGAACCAACCACAAGAATATCCAAATAACACAAGAGAGCGATGAACCTGGTTTCAATGAAACACATATACCACCCAACCTTTGGGTTGTACCTAAAGATTACTTCAATATGAATTTATAACTATTTCTTTCATAAAACCAGCTTCGTGATATTAATTTTGATCACAGCTGAAAGAATTAGTGACGAACCGTGTATAGGTCAGCTCATTTACTGGGTAGATTCAAACGTTGAATCATCAAACGATGTGTGTAAGGGCTGGAAGATCTTGGAATTTAGTTTATGTAATGTGAAGTTTTCAAGGCAAATCATTGAGTTTCGTGTTTTTTTTTATCGTTGAGGTCGTCAATGTTATCAGTGTCGTCCTGATCTTTGAGTTCGCCATCATTCGCTAGCATACGAGTAAGCTGCTCCATTTGTTGATTCATTGCTTCATCTAGCTCGATGCGATCCTGACGCCAAGCAACGCCCTTTTTGCTTGATTTGAAGGAGCATTGGAGATTGACTGAGTCTGGTGAAGATGGGTCGATAGATGCTGAATGAGGTGGCATCGGTGGCGAGGCTGGAGACTCATGTGAGCTTGGCTCGTGTGCGTGCTGCGTACTTGGAGAAGCATCATTGCTTGGGAGCGCCGGGCTGGACAACTCAAATTCATTTTGGGTGTCCCAGTCCTGCGGTGTCCGACCAGATGCGTCGCACTGAGAGTCCAGTGCGTCTTGAAACGACGTAGACCTAAGCCAGTCACGTAGCTCAGTGTGCTCAAGCATGCATGCCCAATGCAAGGCATTCTGTTCATCCATATCCACAATAGTTGGATCGGCACCAAGTTTGATGAGCAACTGGCAAGTTTCTAGGCATCCGTGCTCGCAAGCTGCAACTAAAATTGTTTTCCCGCTTCCAGGCTCTTTCTCGTTGAGAATCGACTGCAAAAGGTTCATATCAGAAACATCGTCAAGAAGAGCATGTAAGCACTCGGCACTTTGTGGGAAAAGAACTACACGTCGGAGCAACCCTGGGGTATCCCATAGGTTAGCTCGAGCTCCCTTGCAATGAATCATAACTCGCATAACTTCAGGTGCTCCACATGCCAGATGAAGAGGTGTCAAATGACGACGATCACGAAAACCTAGACATTTACCTGCCCAATTTTTACTCTCCAAGGCTTTGATGAGAGGTGCAATGGCTTCAACATTCTGACCCTCAGCAGCGCAGTGGAGCGGAGTACGACCCTTATTATCAATGCCCGTAAGGTCGGCATGCATTTCTAACATAGCTTCCACACTAGCTCGCTTGCCACTCATGCACGCTACATGAAGAGGCATCATGCCCGTCCCCTCATTCACATGCTGGTCCATAAACTTAAATCTGTAATCATCATGTTGCCCACCGGTTCCAGCGAGTTCACGTTTCTTCATCGTCTCAAGAACGGTCTCAATTTCATGCTTTCCTCCATGCAAAAGTGCGTCTTGCAGTTCGCGCATCGAAGACATTCTTCAAGTGCACTTTTTATTATTATGAGCGTGCTTCGATATCTTCAATGCAGGCCAACTCTGCAATTACTTTCTTCTGTAGCTTCGCGTTTTAGTTGAATATGACCGTTCAGTCGCCAAGGTTTGCTCCAAGTCTTTCCCTGAACTTTATCGAACGACCTTAAAACTTGACTATTGAGTGTTAGTATCACGCCGCCTTGGCCTCGGTGTGCTTTGGACTTTCCAGAACTCCGCCGTATGCGCTTTTCGGTCTATGCTTTAATCGGCTTTGCGTCAGCGGATTCTGCAAAACCTTGCTTTCCTCTACACTCACGGACACTTTTTAAGGTTAGTTCACGCACTATGAAATATTGGCCTCTGTATCTATATGGGAAAGGGAATGAACAAATGAATGAAGAGTAGAAAAACTAACCTTCAAGTTGAAGAATCATCATCGAGCAATATCTGCAAGACCGAATCGGAATCGCGTCCGAGAGTGCAGCAGAAGCAAAGCCAGGAACATATCCCCGATGACGGCATCCCAATCCGCAGACGGAGCTCGTCTGAGAGCCGCTGCTCGCAACAACCTCCTGGGCGCTACTGATCGCGTGTTTAAGAAGGCCTCATTGGGCAGCTTGGTGCCTGCTCAGAGGAGCGCTGTAGAAAGTGGAATGGAAAAGCTTGCGCAAAGTGTTGAGGCTGTTCGAGTGGAGAAGGATATGGACTACAAAGATGCTGTTCGGCCTTGGCCTTGCCAAGACATTGAGGGCAAAGAATTTTGGCTTTTGCAACTAGAGAGCAGGGTCAAGAAGGGTGGCGACGGCTTTGAAGAAGGTTTTGACGATGAAGATGAGGACGATGAGGACAAAGTCCTCACCACATTTCTAGACCACTGTATTGTAGAGGTCGAAACTGGAAATGTCTACGATGTGACAGCGTCGAAAACACCTGAATGGAAACACGGCGTTAGAGCCAATGTGCAAAGCCTGGATTCCATCGAATACATTGTTGACCCGAATTCAGGTAACCTGCGTCTCTTCGGAGACACCATTGCAGAGCTTGTGCTCTCACTCGGCATTCCGGTAGATAGTCCTAGTACTTTTGGTGAAACGGCGCTTATTCAAGCATCAAGTGCTGCTAATATTGAGGTTTGCCGTTGGCTTGTGACGTACGGAGGCGCGAACGCAAAGGCGGCTACGCTTTCTGGTGCCACGTCAATGCACAAAGCAGCTGACAATGGCTCAAAGGAGCATGAAGAGGTCATTCGCATCCTGGCTGGACCTGGAGGCGCTGATATTAATGCTGCAAACGAGTGGGGCCTTACGCCACTGCATATTGCTGCCTTCCGGGGAAATGCACAGATTGTGAAACTTTTGCTCGAGCTTGGCGGTGACAAAACCCGTAAAGATAAAGAAGGTAAAACTCCTGGCGATTACTCTCACTCGGATACTTGCTATCGTGGTTCTGACGGTACTGAGCACTACAATGAAGAAGTTGAGGAGCTCTTATCATGAGTTCCCTTGCTTCGTTCACCTTTCGCTGGGTTTATTTGCACCAATGACTGTTGCCAGTGATGCGTCTTTTCTCACATACATCGAAACATCACAATTTTGTTTTATTATTCTTCCCTTTAAACCTCGATGATAACTTGATCTTACATTTTTTCCGACTCGCCCACTCCTCTTGCATTTATTCTTCTGTGTATGAAACACAACACTACTCAATCCAATGTTCAGTGTAGTCAGCCGTTGATAGACATATTTATGAAGCTTGAATTTATCTAATGATAGGATCTGGAGTGTTATGATTCACATTAGATTGAAACTATAAACTCGACAGCCAGTAGAAAATCTTGAGAAGTAGTGTGCTGACTTGTACATTTTTATTTTTTTATAACAGGAGAAACAAACATTTTCCACTCACTCTTTTATTCTTTTTTGAGAAGGAAGAACAGGAGGATACTACTTCTTCTTCTTCTTGCCACCATCTTTAGATGCCTTAGGAGGCGCTGGGGCTTTTGGAATAGCCCCTTCGGGAACCTCGTCACCTGACATCCAGAACTTCCGCTCCTTCAGAAACTCCGCGTAGCCAGGGACCACACTGCGATGAACATGATCCTGCTGATACTTGATAAGTTTGCTCAAACTTGCAGAATTTTCGGGTGGAAGTACGTCGAAGCTTGCTTTCCTGTAGAGTAACGTCATCTGCTCCCTCTCGGGAGGAAATTCAAGCACCGCATTCACAATCTCAGGAGCGCCTCCCTTTTTACTTGCCTTTCCGCCACTTTTCTTCTTGCCCATTCTTTCGAGCTTCTTTGTGTACTTATCGTTGTCGTCAATAGGCAAAGGCTTATAATCTATCTGCAGTCGTCAGCAAGGTGCGTTAGATCACAAGTTGAGTGTAAGCGATGCCCTTGCAACTCGGGTTCAATTGAATTGATCTCTCCCCAAAATTAACGAATGCCCTATTTCTCAACCAAATGAAAAGGCTTAGATTCAACTTCAAGAGTTTACCTATTGTCAGGTCCAGAAACCTGCTCAGCAATCGTTTTGCACGCTAAGACGCCCTTCTCCGTGCTTTGATTGTTTACCATTACTCACAGTTCTCGGATAAACTGACCAACGGATCTCTAACCTCAATATTTCTCCGATTTCCCGACGACCACTCATCGAGCAAGCGAATCCTCAGCGCCCAAAGCACCAAGTGCTGAGCCTGACACGGTTCAAGCCCGCTCCAGAGATCTCGGACCGGGGTTACAGACGAGGTTGAATATTTTGACGTAGTTAGCGGAGCTCTACGCAGCCCCGTGCTTTTCGGAGTCTCCCTTGGTGCTAGATCGGTACAGTCCAGTGAATCCATTCGAGGGATTCACTGATATAGCTGTGTTGCCTCGTTCTTCTGATCGCTTTTTATCTCGACTTAAGAAGCCCTGGTTACGGTCCGCCACACATTTAAAGCTACACGGCGTGAAGCTACAGCCGAAGACCAACAAATCAAGCGTTGTGCTCCTTACATAGCTATTTACAAATAATATGAGCGATCCCAAACATTCTGCTGACCAACTGCTCATCAAGGGCGAGCAGCTTCTGGCTGGTGGCAATGAAGATCTTGCCGTGCAATTCCTGCTCAAGGGTTTGGAACAAGAACCGCGCCATGTAGATCTTCTTCGCGTACTTGGTGAAACATACATGGATATGGGACGCGTTGACGAGGCTCGCGAGATGTTCAAGCGTGGTGTGGATAGCATTCCAAATGACCCGACTTTTTACATGTACCTGGGCCAGATCTCTGGGAACCAGGATGCCCTTGCGGCCTACGAACGTGGTGTTGATCTTTTGGAGAAACAACTTCAGGCATGCGAGCCCAAGGGTGCTGAGCACATTGAAACTAAGTTGTCTGCCCGTCAGCTTGCCTGTGCATACTGCAGTTTGGCCGAGCTTTTTATGAGTGATTTGTGCTTTGAAGATGATGCCGAAGCTCGCTGTGACAAGTACCTCACTCGGGCACTTCAGGTGTACCCTGGACATCCGCAAGCACTTCAGTGCATGGCGAGCTTTCGCCTCAGTCAAAACCGCCCGGATGATGCCAAGCCACTTGTGCTCGATGCCCTTGACAGAATCCAAAAAGCACTTGGTTATACAGACCAAGGAGGCGACGACGATGACATGATGATGGACGCCACGCCGCTTCTTGATCAAGCAGAAGAGGAGGATGTTGAGACTTTGATCCCGTTTGAATTCCGTGCAGCAACAGCCCGTATTCTCATGGAGGTTGGTGAATGTGTACGGGCTATCCCGCTCATGGAACGCCTTATTAATGAGAATGACACTATTGTGGAGATTTGGCTACTCCTTGCTGAGTGTCACATGGCAGCAGCACAGGCTTCTCTGGCTGACGAGTGTCTTGAGAATGCACAGGATCTTTGCACCCGTCTCATTGCCTCTGAGCCGTCTTTGGCGCAAGACGAGCAATTTGTAGGCGTCAGGGAAAAAGTCAACAGGTTTAGAACATTTGTTACTCAGAAATTAGCTAGTGAGCAGAATGGTGGAGCTGCATCATCATCTTCCTCATCATGATAATTTGTTGTGATTTTTATGAAGCAGAGTACAAGAGCGCCGCAATCTCGGCTCCAATCTTACTGGACTGTGCTGTGGGCTCGAGCTTGCGTTTCCGCTGTGAAAGCTCTCTTAAAAGTGGCGCCGTGGACATTTGTGTAACACGAGGAGGCGGCCCGCGCCGGGGTCGCCCACGCTGTTTGTACACGCGAGGTTTTGGGTTTATGATACGCTGAGCCTCTTCAAGCGTTGTAGATTTAATCGCGGCCTCTTTGGCTGCACCCGCGTCGGACCAGCGTCCACGTTTTGTGGACCCTGCTCCAACGCTATTACCTACTGATGTTATTCCAGCAGGTGTATCAACACCTGCTGGTGCAGGGAAGAAAGCATTAGTACCCGATCCACCATTGGCATAGCTTCGCTTGCTGCGGCTTATGCTGCTACCACTACTTATGCTACTGCTACTACTGCTACTACTACTACTGCTGCTCCGCGTCCCTCCGTACTTTGGTGCAGTTCTTACGGGTGTGGTGGTGTCAACTTTACTAGGTGCCATCCTCTTTAACGTCGGTGTTGCATTTGAGGAAGAATCCATCCCTACACTGGTTGCACGCGTCCTGCTTGTTGCATGGCTAGCTGCTGATGCAGCACGGGACACACGTGGTGTCGGTGTGGTACCTGCTTTGGAAGTAGCACCCACATCCCCTTCATTATCATTTTCGCGTTTATGCATAACATTTTCAATAAAAGCATCAGTTGGCTTGAGTCTTTTCCATTCCTTGCGTCCGTACCAGTTGCCAGAGTTTGCTAGGAGCTCGTGTGCAGAAGTATGCGCATCACGAAAGATGCGAGATACCTGGACTTCACGGCCGAAACGTGTAGCTAGCTTACAAGCTTCTCGGATACCACTGAGGTAGGCACCTCCAGTAGTAGCTGGGTGCTCGCGAGATGTTGCTTCACCAGCGAAGAAAATCTTGTTCTTGACAGGCTCCGCCAATAAATCATATTCTTCGCCGGTAGCGCCAACTGCAACATAAGAGTAGGCGCCACGAGCCATCGGATCAGATGACCATTTCGTAACGGTGGCACGCACCGGATCAGGTATCTGTTGGTTCATGAACATCTTACGAAGCACAAGCATGAGACTGTCGACGACCGCAGACGGTTCCGCCTTCTCCACATTGTGGGCAGCTTTGCCTGCAACGAGGAACATAAGAATTGGCCGGCTGTCAGGAAGGCATCGATTGAGTGGCCAAAATGTAAAAAATTCGCCACGATGCTCATCGTAATCGAATTCACTAGAAGATGATGATTCTGAAGGGCCAGGAACCACGAGACGAGTACCCGCCTCGTCGTTTGCCGTCACTACACGACCACAGACATCAAACTCCTTGCTCCAGAAGATTTCAGGAAACTCGACCACAACCTTGTTAAGATTACCAAAGCCAAGGCGATCAATAGCACCTTGTTTCCATGGAGGGAGAGGAGGCTCGAAACGCAACTCATTCCGCTTCAAAACCCCGAGAGGGACAGTAACAAGTACAGCATCGGCCTCAATTAAGCCCTTGGATCCAGCTGCATCTTCATATTCAACCACTACACCATCAGCTGCAACTTCAGACTTGATGGTTTCTACTTTCGCACCAAAGTGGATATCATGGCGAACGCTGTTAGCAAGACCATAGGCAAGTGTGCTAAAACCGTGTGGTAGGAGGTAGTGTGGGCCCTGAAAAGAGTACTCATCATCCTGGTCCCAGTGAGTGTTAGAAACATTGGAGAGAGAAGTCGCACAAGCATATTCTAGGTTTGCCATATGCCACTGCAACAGAGCCTTTTGGTCAGGTTCAGTTGGAGGCCTTACAGAAAGGAAGTGGTCCAATGCTGATTGCAGCGAGACATCAAACTTGCGCATAACCTTATCCGCTGTATTTGAGTCCACCTCAGTTGCAGTGCTCGTTTCACTAGGAACAAACGGCGCAAAGGTTTTGTTCATACGTCGAACATCGTCTAGAACCCCGTTAGCATGTTGGACAGCTAATGTCGCACGATCGATTGAGTCCTTTGCCACCTGGAAGCCTTCACTAATACGCTCAGAACCTTCAAAGCGATTCAAAGCAGCCTGCACTCGAGCTTCATCCTCCTTGGCTAGTGTAGAGCATTGCCCAGCTACCTCAATGACACTGCGAACCCGTTCCAGCAAGGTCTCTACAGGTGTAGATGCCATGGAAGCAGCCTCCACAGCAGGGGATAACTCAGAGTGGAGTTGTGGAACACGAGGATCGTGAGCATCAATTCCGGCATCAAGTTGGGTCAAAGGTCTTCGCTTTTGGACTTCGGGGATGATAGCAAATTCTTTGAGCATTGCTGGTGATAAGATATTCTGGATAATTTCTTTTCTGTTCTGCGTAGCTGTTGGAGTCGTCAAACTACGGTCTCCATTAGTAGCCTGCAGTTGCTGTGGTTTTGGGTCTTTTCGAAATTCCTCAACATCTACACGACCCGAGAAACGATCCTGTGTGAGAAGTACCACTTTCTCTTCGACAGCACGTTCTGTGGCATTAAGAAACGATGCCTCTACTGCCTGGTCCATTTCCTCGGTAACGCGTGCACGTTTACGTCCATCGCTCCAATACAAGGGGCACGTTGGATTAACGGGGTGTAACGGCTGGCCAAGCTGGTCACTGAGCATACGAGCGGGATGTGCGACACCACCGGTGATGAGCATAGCGCCTACATCAACAGCAGCGCCTCCAAAGCTGCGATCAGTGAAAGCACGACCTCCAACACGGCCTCGGCCTTCCAGCACAATGACTTGATGGCCAAAATGTTTAAGTTGCGTTGCTGCTGCAAGGCCAGCAAACCCGGCACCAATGACAACAATCCGCTTGGATCCGATACCGAGGTTACCGGGAACACTCACGCGCAAGGGCCGCTCGATGGAGTACTTAAACGCACCTGTGTTGATAGAACCGCAGGTCTCGAGAAAAGTAAAGATACGAGTAATGAGTTTGGGATCGAACCAAGGTTCGCATTCTGGGGAGTTGCCGAATTTTGTCGCAAGAGGCCCAAGGATGTGGGCGTCGAGCAGAAGTTCTCGGCGCACGTCCATCGCCCAGTGGTATAGAATATGATTCCGAATATCCAAATAAACACAACGAACCTCCGGAGCGCAATCATAGCCAAACTCTGGGAAGGCAAGAAGCTCCTGTGGCATCATCGCTCGAGCATTGTAGTGCATTGCAATGGCGCCAGACTCCTGAAGCACCATATCGTCCACGAAATGGCCAAAGTCAAAAAAGTTAGGTTGCGGTTTAAGTCCCTTTGACGGGCTTGTGGAGCTATTACGTCCTGCTTCGGTCTTGACGGTAACCGCTGGCGAACGGCCACCACTATGTCCAGCAGGACCGATTTCTCCGCGCAAGAGCTCCTCGAAATCGAGAAGATACTTTTGATAGTTTTGTCGCAACTGTGCTGACATTGATGTGCATGAAGGTGGTAAATAAAGCGCGAGACCACACACCTTCCAGAGTTTGTTTTCCACGACATTAGTGAAACCTCCATGACGCATGACTTCCTGCAGAAGCTGGTGAAGATCCAATGCTTTGGACCCCACAGATGGCCATCTTGATTTACCGGGTGCTACACCAAGACCTGCACATCCAGGGTGCTTGAAGAGCTCTGGATGAACGCGTCCTAGCCTAGAAAAGAAATTAAGCCTTGATTCATACCTTGACAGCTGCTCAACGCCACGGTTTTCAGGTCTGCGTTTGTCCTGCATAATACTTTGTTGTGCTCCGAAATCTCGGCTATCATGGGGTCGAATTTCGCGACCTCGAATTTCGTGATCTCGAATTTCATGTCCCTGAATTTCGCGGCCGCGAATTTCCTCGCCGCCGACCTCGCTCGAGCGTGCTGCGAGGCCTTGATTTTCATGAGCTCCAATCGCCACGCCGCTTTGCGGAAGCGGAGTGGCCGCCGCCGAGGACGTGGAGGACGCCGTGCCACGCACGCCCATTTCGCCGCTTGATCTCTGCGACCGCCCGCGCGGGCCTGGCTTCCCTTTACTCGCGAATACGACTAAGCCCGGCCCTTAAAACGCCAACCCCCGCCAGCGATTTAAGGTCTGCCTGACCTAGATCGCGCGGTGGTTTGCTTTTGATGGATCTAAATGTCACGATCATTCTATCGATCATTCATTCTCTCATTTATTTCGCTCGTTCATGTTGTTTTCTTCAATTTACCTACTTTATTCTGGACTTTGAGCACCTCTATAAACCACTTGCAGAAAAAAAATAGCCTATAGTAGGAAGTCATCTATACCCACTTGACTCTTGATCTGATGTGTTGATCCCTTTTGTTTCTGTTGTATTGGGAATAAGTATCACGTCCTTGCTTGGATAAGAGAAAGTCGCCAATCTAGAATCGAGGAGAACTAAATCCATCGATCAGTGCGTATTTTTGGCCACTTAGACAGTTCGCTTTCAAAGACGTACTCGATGGGATACAATAGCAAAGGTTCACCTGTAGCATGATTGATGCACCTATAAGAATGCAGGAAAGCAACCAAGCCAAGCAAGCAGCAACGCAATCGACATAGGGTCCTAAAATGGAAAGGAAGTTGTAGCTGTGGATTGATAATTGATGATCTCTACATTTGGGAATCCATCATGCGATCGCAAGGTCGTTCTGGAGGGAGCAGAGTCGTTTGGTATCTTTGCTAAATAGAATGTATGGACATGATGGATTGGGTGAATGACACACGTTGGATGCTCTTGCTTGCTACTCTTGACTATTCTTTAATTTATTCCCTAAATTAAAAAAAATGATTTTATTTTTATTATTTCAATTAAATTATCAATTGATTTTACTTTAAAATAATAATATTTTAAACTTATTTTAAATTAAAATAATAATAATTAAGTTTCAAGTTTAAAACAATAGTCAACGTCTAACAATTCAACGGGTGTCAACTACTGCATATCCTTTGCTTTCGAACAATCTGAGCTCTTGCAAAGGGGATAGACGGCCCAACAGAGACATACTATAATGCACTATATTTGTTGAACAGAGGATGCATGGGAATGTATACCTACTCCTGAGCGGTTGAAGCGATTTCTTCTTAGAAAAAAAGAACTCTGTCATAGTGTCACAAAGATCCTCGTAAACACAAGCTAACTTAGTGATCAATATTCATGTTATTGTTTTCTAAAACTTTTTAAAACATATAACGTCAAGCAAATAGACGTATCTCGAGTATAAACTGCAATCACTGGAGAAGAATGACCGCTGCCACAGTTGCTGTAACATAGGCGCACATCAGGAGGATTGCATCAACATTTTGCAACACAAATTGAGTAGATTGTGCCCACAGAATGTGACGTAAGCACAGAAGAAAAAAGCATCCGACAACAGCAGCTAAGATAAGCGTGGACATGAGTACGTCATGAATTTTGGTCGGATCAAGACGAACCGACTTGCCATGAATAAGTCCATAAGCAAGAAATGGTGCTCCAACACCCAGGGCGTAGTTTGTGATTTGAGATCCAAGAGCAGTCACCATGGCGCTGGTTGAACGACCTGACTTTGCAAGTGCCATTGTCCCAAAGACATCTTCAACTTGAGTACCTATGGCCAAAATAGTAATGCCAGCAAGGTGCTGTGACATACCAACTCTCTCGGCAAGTACGATTATGAGCTGCACCACGCACTCACTTAAGCCCACGAGAACAACAAGTGATATGAATACCCCCCACGCCCAATTCTCGCCGGTGCGCTTAAGCCTCTTGCGGTTAAGAACCAAACTCATAAGTACCTTGAACGGGTCGGAGATCAAAGTGAAAGGCCATTCTTCGAAAATTTCGAACTCAGGTACGTTGTGAGCTGGAGACGGCTTTTTTGAGCTTTTTTGAGCCCCTTTAGACCCCGGAAGAGTTGCATTTGTTCCATAGTCGCGATTATTTTGTCCTGACCCTTGAAGTGATCCCATCTGGTCTTCAGAATCACCCGCCTGCTCGACTAACGCCTGATTCGATTTCAGCGGACATGTAATCAAGATCACTGCGTAAATAAAGAAGACACCCACTAGAGCTGCACAGTTTAATGGTGTGAGCTCATTTCTGGACGCCACAACCATCAGTGCGACCACCGCCACAATGAAAAATGCAGAATCCCTCAGCAGCGGCAGCAATTCCAACGGCATTTCGCGGCCTCGTGAGGCCCATATACAGCAAGCAGGGAGCATTGTAAAAGCAATAATTGCAGATCCAGTCATGGTACCCATGGAGAGCTCAGGGGCGCTCTCGAACGTGGCAGTCACGCCTAAAACAATTTCGGCTGCGGAGGCGCCCAAAGCGAGCACTCCCGCACTGATTGCTTCATGCTGCCATTTAGTACGATCTGCGAGAGCACTCAACGCAGGAACCAAAAAGTCATCGCATAGAACTTCGAGTGCTACAAAAAGGCACAGAAGCCCGAAGGCGCTCGCGAGAACTACAACAACTGCGATGAAGGCACTCATCCAAAAAGCAGCTAACCTTGAACCGTAGGTGGTCAACGGAATGAATGCGCCAAAGTTTTACGAACACGTTCGCTGGAAAGTCTCAAGCAGGCCTCCAAACCTGTCAAAACTACTGAGAGGCTGTGCACGTGCTCGGCAGCTAGCTTGTCGTCGATGGGTTAGTTGCAAAGTTTCTGCTGGCCTAAGACAGTCGTGAAGTTTGTTCTTTGAGACTATCTACCAAGATATGCATGCTAGGAGTTGCTAATAAAGAACCTAATAGAAACTGGAGTGGTCTTTCATTATACAAACCAAATGTCGATGTCAATAGGGAGCTTAAATTGGCTTAATGATATCAGTACATGCAGAGTGAACGAGACGGCCGCCATGTTTTCCTGAAAGGGCTGCGCGTAGTAGTCGAGTATTCGCTAAATACGAAGTGCATATAAGATTTGCTCAGACTGTAAAATGTTGGTGCTATAAATGAAATGTAAAGGTGACGGCTCTCCAATTTACAAAAACTGCTCATCCTAATCTCAATGTCCATCTGGATTTGTCTAGTTGTTTCTGAATCTTAGAGGGGTTCTAAACGATACTCTTTGAGACGCATTGGGTTTGCATGTCGACCGATCGGTTCGAGAATTTCTTCTTCTATTCCCTAAAAGTCTTTCAGATTGCAAAGTTCGGCCAAAGGTGTGCTGAGCGGTCTTCGCATTATGCAGTTTTTTTGTTTTTTTCAATAGAAAGTAAAAGTCATTTGGGATAGGCGTGCTCCCGAGTTTCACGTGCAAACTGTACTTGATGTTGCTTTCTCTCGTAACCTGTCATATTAAAAATCCGCCATTTACCCATTTCATTTTGTTCACTTTTATATGTCGCAGCCTCTTGCATCTATTATGCGTGCTAAGTTTGCTTTCAAACTGATTGATTATCAGGAGCCTTTGGAGATCGCACCGTTCGTAGCAACCGCTGCGCAGTAGCTAGGACCACTTTCGTGTAATTGCTCCTGTGGCTCGTATTATCTATAACCTTGGCGACAGCTACCTCTTGCTAAGGGTTATCTAGGCCATTAGTAAATTTGTAAGTTTGAGAGAGGCATCGATCGGAGAACAGGAATGGAAGTCTAATCCCAATCTCTGATAGCCACATCTTGAGATTTTCCGGTCCCATATTACACTTTCAGTACCTTCATCACATTGCAAACTGTGCTGCAGCGCACGCACTTGGAGTTGAGGCGCCCAGAAAACCGACGACCCCGGCGCCTAAATTTAGAGCTCATGGAGTGGATAAAGGGATGCGAAATTACTTTAGTTTGGCTGCCGTCGGATGCGCACAAAAATAGGTACTAGTTGGCATTTGATCGTGTCTAAGTTTCTTGCCATGATGCGAGACAAATACCTGCTTATGATCCGAAAGGAAGTCTCTGTGGTCTGCACCGTATTTTCGGCACACTCCAGTGCCGCCAAATACGAATAAATTTGTGGCCGTGAAAACGGCACCCATGACCACCACTAGTGTCGCCGAAAGCAAACTTGCACTTGGTTTCGACCTGTTATATATATTCTCTCAAGCGTGAGCTGCCAACAAACTTGGATGGCACGCAACCAGATAGATCATCTGCCTACCTCATGGCCGTGAACTTCTTCAACGATGCGTGCAGCGCATCAAAAGTCCTCCTTCCTTAACAACCGTGGTGTTGGCAAGTTTACTAAAACCACCAGACCAGACCACCACCATGATCTGGTGGTGCCTCGCAAGCAGTAGCAGCGACTCTGCTTCTTGAAGTTTTCAGGATCTTGAGGTTTCTGAGGTCCCAGACAAGTTGTTTCTTGAGACAGCTGAGCGTCTCCCGAAGAAAGCTAGCTACCAGCCGGAAGGTGATCAGAACGACGATGCCCAGAACGGCGGGTTGCGCTAAATCTTCTTGCTTCCATGACCAGGTCCTCACTGTCTTCAGGCCTGATTGGTAGAACTTGAGGAAACACAATGCAGTAATTTGCAAATGGAAGAAGTCAAACACCTAGCTCATTCATTCATGATCACCATCTCACCTGATTAAGTTGCCATCAACTGAGTTGCGCAAAGTGGCTGCCAAGCTTGCCATCAACACGCGGAATCAAGATGAAGGATCGCAGCTCGTTATTTTCATGTGTCCTCGAGATGCAAAGCCTTCGGCTGGTTCGTTCAAGTTCGAGTTCAATCTGTACCAAACATTGCGATTCGCTGTAAATTGGACGGACAGAAAGCTTCGAAGCTAGCGAGCTATGAATGAACCAGAGATGTGAGTACCATCATGACGTTATGAAGAGTTCGAAGCTCACTCTATAAAATCCGTGTGTGAACCGCACGTTCTTGGGCAGGTGAAGAATTTAAGCTTCGGGTTCGCCCGCGATTTTCACGGACCAATGATTTGGCGATAAAGTGTCTCGGTCAGTCCCCTCTGATGAAGTGCGTGCTTTACAAAAAAGTCTCGACAAAGCCAAGGCCAACCTCATTGGAGTTCGCAGATCCACCGCACGGCGAGTATCTTCAGAGTCTTCGTACACGCCGACTGACTCAGAGACAGTTTGTTGTCTCGTAACGTATGCCATCGAGCGAGCAGTGGGAACTTTGGCTCCGCAACGTGAGTAAGTAACTAAATGTGCGATCGATTCGCTAATTTTATATCACAGTCAACGCCACATTCATAAAGGTAATGCTGCCGCGTTAAAATCTTTTTAACTTGGGTTAATTAAAAACGCACGTCAAAACCACCACTCAACGATGAACCTCATGTGTTTTCATAGCTCCAGTACCTGCAAACTTGCCATCCATTCGTCACACGCTCGAGCAACTTTACAGGTGTTGCTGCGATGCTCGACTTTCGCGTCAACGCAAAGGAGAGCCTTGAACTCGACGTGGCAGCCTTCGTGATCGCCGACGACGCCTATTGTTGCCGGAATGGAGGAAAGATGGAAGTCTCAAAGGCGGGTTGTGCTGGGCCTGAAATTTACTTTTACTCTTGCAAGGTAGCACGTGTTTGTTTGTTTGTTTATTTATTTATTTATGTGCCATCAGAAGGAGACGAGCGGCTTAGTTTTGGTAAATCGGCATTTATTTCCACGCGTGGCTCTGCGTCGAATTGCTCGTTCTGCCGCATTCCCGGAAGCTCAAGCTGCTTCATTTCCTACCCATAAACCATAAACCATCCACGGCAAATAAAGACGCTGTAGCGAATTCACGCCCATGAATTCCGCGATTTCGCGCAATGCCGATGACCTCCATATTCCCCTTCATTAGGCCCTCCCACAGAAACACCAAAACACTGCAACAACAGCCGCACGAATATTTCCCAGCTTGCTTTTCGCGACGAACTCCAGCAACTCCGTCTACGGCCACGCAGCGGGCGTGATCCCAAATGCTATCACCTTGTCGTGGCCACCTCTCAGCAGTGGAGGTCGCCGTTGAGCTTGAGCCCAAAGTTGTCTTGACGATTGGCGGAGCACACCTTCGCAGGAGCGAGTGCTAGAGTTTACGCTGTACGGCCCTAGCGCTCTTTAATTGTCGTTATAATTGTTATTGCGATCGCCAGCGCAGATTCTCTGCACGAGACTCTTTGGGCATCGAATGTTACTCGCATGTGTGTATGTATGTATGTATGTATGTAAACCTATTCACGATCCCGCGAGCGAGCGGAAGAGGAGCCAAGCTTTGTGGAAAACAGAGCCAGCGATGCACGAGGTGTCTATGAGCTGTCGTGACGCAATCGCGATTGACTGCAACTTTCTTCAGCTGCTTCTCATTATAATTTTACATCATTCTTTCAGTTTTTTTTTTAATTATTCTTTTGCTTTTTTAATACTATGATCTCTATAAAATAATGATCATTACGATGGTTTATGAGTTGGCTGAGAAGAAAGGACAAACAATCGAAAGAAGGAGACCTGCAAACTTGCAAGACTTACTTACATCCATCAAGCTTGCAAGCTTGATGGATCTGAGCTCCTCTATCTCGACGACCTCGAGATAGGAGTGATAGACGGCCTTCTCTCCGCTCGCCATCGTGAAGTCGAAGAGGTGCCTGGCGCCTTATGATGCTCCCATTGCCATAAGCACTACAAAATAAATAAATGTACGGGGTAATATGGCGATACTTATTGTAAATTCTCATTCTTCAACCGGAGTTCAAGCTGCCCAAATGTCACGACCCGATGCCGACAATGACACACGCATGGCCAGATAGCTCGATACCAAAGCTTCAATTTGCGGGCCAACCCATTGGGATCGCCAACCGCCCAGCAGCAGAGCAATGCCACGCCGTCTCGTGAGGCAATTAATTGACTATTCGCAGCGATGATGTCGTCTCCTTTTAAGCAATCTACAATTCACAGACTCATGATCCATCACCATATTCTTAATTGGCCGTAGTCGTACCTTTTACAGTAGGCGCTGCTACGCTACAGTTAAAAATAATTATTATTCTTATGATGATAAAAACACTTAGTACAGCGCAATAGGAGGAGAAAGAACACACTTCTCACCGGAGTATATTAGGCTGTGAAATTGCAATTTTCTACAGCTTGAAGCAAACAGAAACTGACTTTTCTTGGCACCTTGCAAGCGAGCGACAGTTTGCAAGCAGGAACGTCTGCCTGCCCACCTCTTCTTGGAACCACGTCCAGGCTGCCGAGATCCTGCTCGGAGCGGTCGCTCGCTCTTCAGCCATCATACCCATCTTTCATTCTGGCATGCCCTGAATTCACATTTAATTTACCCTTTTCATTTCATTTCCAAAGTTTCTCTCTCTCTCTCTCTCCTTTCTTTTCCTTTCTTTTCCTTTCTTTTCCTTTCTTTTCCTTTCTTTTCCTTTCTTTTCTTTTCTTTTCTTTTCTTTCCTTTCCTTTTCTTCTTTTTCTTCTTTTTCTTCTTTTTCTTCTTTTTCCAGGATTTCTCGTTCCTCGAACGAAGCCTCTCACGAGGGAACACCCGCACAAGTAAGACTCACTTACTGCAAGCTAGCCCCCTTCCCACTTGGATGGCGGAGTCCATTTTGTGGTACCCAGTGGTACAGTAATAACTCCTACACTAGCCCCCGTCGCCCTTCTCCTGCCGCGTCACGGGCAGACGATTCCCCCCTACCCCCCTAGAAAACTTGTAGTAGAGAGTGCAGAGCAAGTACCATAATGTGGCTTTGGTACCATCAGGGTAATGAGGGGAATACTGCCTCCGTGGCGCGAGACCAGACCTGCTCCATCCAGTCTGCGGCAATTCCGTAACCAAGTTGGCTGAGCAAATCCACGTGGCGTAAGTGATGCAGAAGATGGAGGGAAAGCGAAAGACTTATGGTGAGGTCCATAGAGAACGAAGTTAAACTCGTATAAGGGCTTGGGCCCAGCGTGAGCCGGGTCCGTGCGTCTCGTCTTTAGCTACCTTGAGATGTGTTGAAAAAGGGTGTAGAAACGACGAATACTTAGCAACATAACGACAACAGCACGATGCTTTCTTTATGAATAAGCAGAAGTGGAGGCAGTAGCGGCTATCAAATGTAATGCAGTTCAGTATGATTTGATATGCATGCATGCGTTGTATCCTAGCTTCGCTTGTCATATATCTATATCCCTTGTTGAATGTTTTCGTTCGTCGTTGTACCGCATGAATACCGCACGTTATGATGTCCGGATTGGGAGTGCGCATGTGCAACCCTTCTCCAAATCCACCAAATCCAACAGACCATGAGGCAATGATTCAACTAACTAACGATTGCTAATTATGATGAATTGAATCAACAGCACAGCACCGCACAGCTTCTGTCCACCACCCTAGTTTCCTCACTTCCTTACACAATGGTCGCCACTTTGGGACTCCGGCGGTCCCCCGCGGCTCTGCCCAGCCTCTCCCGTGCTTTCAACTCTGTTGACAAGCGTTTCTTTTCTGCCAAGAGCGATGAGTCTCGTCTCCTCGTGCAGAAGTTCGGCGGTACCAGTCTTGGCACTGCTGAGAAGATGGAGAAGGTCCGCAACATCATCTCTTCTCACTACAACGAAGAGAAGGGCCAAAACGTCGTCGCCGTCGTCTCCGCTCTGAGCAGTGAGACCAAGGAGGAGGGCACCACCTCGCGTCTTCTTGCTGCTGCCTCTGGCGCTGTTGCCCAAGGCGAGTACCTCTCTTTTCTTGAGAAGATTGAGGACACCCACATGGAGGTCATCTACTCCATGCTCAACGACCGCAAGAACCGCGAGGAGGCCAAGCAGTTTGTCCAGAGCGAGCTCGACCGTACCCGCTCCTTCTGCGAGTCTCTCGGAGTAATTCGTGAGATCTCTCCTCGCTCCCACGACATGGTCATCGGCTGTGGTGAGAGGCTTTCCGCTGGCCTTACCGCGGCAGTTCTTCGCGAGATGGGCCTCCGCGCTGTCAACGTTGACCTTTCCAAGGCTTTCCCCTCTGGCCTTGACACCCACCGCCGCAGCTACCAGCACACTGCTAAGCGTGTCTTTGGATCTCTCCTCAAGCCTGTGCTCAAGGAGAACGCCATCCCCGTCGTGACTGGATTCTTCGGCAGCGTTGAGGGCGGCATCATCAAGGGCGTTGGCCGTGGCTACACTGACCTCACTGCTGCACTCTGCGCAGGAGCACTTAACGCTACTGAGCTCCAGGTGTGGAAGGAGAGTGATGGTGTCTTCACCGGTCACCCTGGACGCATCGAGGATGCCCGCCTTCTTTCCCTTATCACCCCTGAGGAGGCCTCCGAGCTCACATACTTCGGTAACGAGGTTCTTCACGCTAGTGTGCTCGACTGCGCCATCGAGGACAAGGTCCCCATCAACATTCTCAACACCTTCAAGCCCGAGACTGGTGGTACCTCCATCGCCCCGGCATCTGCTGAGCAGCTCGTCAGCCTCCGTGGCCCCAAGTGCCAGGGCATCGCCGCTGTCTGCTCCAAGAAGGGTGTGCCTGTGTTGAACCTCATGAGCAACCGTATGCTCGACTCCACCAGCTTTCTCGCGACTGTTTTTGAGAAGTTCGCAGCACACCGCGTGAAGGCCGATCTTGTCAGCACTTCCGTGTCCAACATCACTGTCACCCTCCACGAGAGCACCACCAAGGATGCCATCAAGACCCTGATTGCTGACCTTGAGGAGCTTGGACACGTTGACTTCTCTTCCAACCGCTGCATTGTATCCTGCATTGGTGCTGGCATGAAGCACCAGCGCGGTCTCGCCTCCAACGTCTTCCACGCACTCTCCCACGCCGGTATCTCCCTCGAGATGATCAGCCAGGGTGTCAACGAGACCAACATCTCCGTCGTTTTGCCTGAGGAGCAGATGCTCGACGCCATTAACGTGATCCACCACAAGTTCCTCAGCCAGCCTTAAATATGCATGTGATATCTGACTGACCGTCGTTTTTACAAAGGATCAACAACTTTGTGTTTTTTTTAACAAACATCCATTACTCTCCAGTTCCACCCCAACCCACCCGTGTGAACTATTTCTTGACCGCTCTATGCTCTGATTTCTCTCTTTCTAGCAGCATTGGTCGCTGTGGGCCATTGAGCCTTTCCCCTTCAGGAGACATATATACTCTAGACGTCGCAGATCTTTATAGGGATTCTCAAATACGTAGGTTGGCTGGCATGAATTACCATTGGCCTACCCTTGATCAAGCTTTCATATGAAGCAGCGGGCCTGCTTCATATATAGCTAGACGTAAAGTGTATATCTGGTCCCTAAACCATTTCATCCTTCCACAATTACGACTACCCTGCTGAACTAAGTAATACTACTGGTACTATCTTTTTGACTTTTTGATTCATGCTCTTACTTCAAATCTTTTTCCTGGAACTGCTCATAGATGAGACTACTCTACAAAGAAGAATTTTTGTCGGGATTATCGGCATCTTGCGATGCATTCAATTGTTTAAGTTGTCATAGTTTCAGATTTGTTGCTTTTGCATTCTTATTTCAGTTCCTTTCCGATGCCATTCTCGTGTCTCTAATACTCTCTATGACTGGATCTTCTTTCATAAGGTTCAGTCAGAAATTATGAATATTGATGTTACGCCTACAGTGTGAAAACACAAATTGGCATAAAGGGAATGCGATGGGGCCAGAACATTTCTTACTCAGTATTAAAAATAAAAAATAAAAATGTGCCAGCGTTCTTGATCACAAAACCTCATTGTCATTTTTTTAAAACAAATTATTGTAAATATTTTTAAAAGGTTTCAATTAGAATTGCAGACTCCAAACCATGGCGAACTGCTATGTCATTTCTTTGATCTAACGTGAACGCCGCATTTCAAATTCGTCAGCAAACATATTTACGAAAACCCTCAAGTAATCGGCAGTACTCTAAATGTTTTTACTTTAATGTTGGACAAACAAATAAACAAACTTTTTCAAACTCTTTCCAATTTCCCAAGCCTCTTTCACGATTTCTAGAAATTGATCTCGTTTATGGCCCCTATATGGTTGCAATGTGTTTCTCCTGAACCCCCCCCTGGCACAGCGAGATTACTTTCAGGCTAGACCTTAATTAATGAATTAATTGATTAATGAGAGTGTTCTCTTGGTTCAAGTTGTTCTTTTAATCTGTTGGTGAACAACCCATTTTCGAGCTATTATTTTGAAAGGGTCGGACTCCCACGACTTCAGGCTGTCCGGAGACACCCAACGTGGCTTAAGCAAGCAAAACTAGATCAATTTCACAAGACACTAGACGTTGCAAAGCGCTGGGCTGTCAAGTATCAAACTGCTTAAAGATGGACTCCAACTCAGCAAGTAGCTTGCCTCTGGAGCTCCAAGTCGATGTGGTTTCCGACTTCATTTGTCCCTGGTGCTACCTGGGAAGTCTGCGTCTAGCACAAGCTCTGATGAAAATCAAAATGGAGTATCCTTCACTAGACATTCAAGTGCGTTGGTGGCCTCGAGTGTTAGCACCAGAGCTTGAAAATTGCCAACCTCCATTGGCCAAACGTGACATGTACCTTCGCAGATTTAAGGGCAGCGAAGCCGCTTTGAAGGAAATGGTGGAGCAATTTGAGGTAATGCTGGCACCTTTTCCAGAGGGAGGGTACACCATCGACGGAGTTTCAACTGCGACTTTCAAAGCACACAGACTCTCGCAATGGGCACGAACTGTTGGAACAGGACAAACTCAGTGGTTGCTAAGTCTTGAGCTGTTCCAGGCATATCACATGTTTGGCTATAACTTAGAAGAAGACGAGGTCCTGGTCCGTGCTGCGAAGCGAGCGGGCCTCGACGAAGACGAAACAAGAACTTTCCTGAATTCTGATGAACTTGATTCTGCGGTTCGCGCAATGGCCGCCGATATCAGGGCTGCTTTGCCGCTATCCTCCTTGTTCTCAGGAGGTGTCCCTCACTTTCTTGTCCAAGTCGGTGACATGAGCCTTGAGATTCCCGGAGCACAGGATATCGATTATTTTGTAAGCATGTTCAAGAAAATGATATCCAAAGCTCAAGATCACCAGGCTGATCCCAATATAGCTACAGGATCTAATCTGTAGGCAGGGTGAGCCTCAGGTGAAAAGACAACAAACGAAGAACAAGTTTTTCGACGTTCTACCATAGAGAGCAGAGTGCAAAACATGGCAGCTATTGAATATGGTACCATGGTAGTGTCAGCGTAGATAAATCTAATGAGGGTTTGATATACAGATTTTTAATTAGTGTTATTTTCTATAAAACTTCTATTGAGGAAATGAAGAAACATTGCAACGAAGACTCTCTAGCCGCTACGCCACATGAAGAGAAAAGGAGACGGTTTTTCAAGAAATGAAATATCGAAGCATTGGCTTGGAATTTTGATCTTGATTCAACGAGCATCGGATTGAATACTAGCTTATGCAGATATGCTACAAGCATCAAAGTCGCTTCTAAGCAACACAAGCACTGTTGATGTCGACAATCAAAAACAATGTCGGAAGACATTTTGAGCAATCTCATGTAAGTCTAAGCTTTTGGAAACATAGTAACTGTAACATTTCTAGGGGAATCTGGCTGCTGGCTCTCTCTTCCAAACCTCTAGTCAAAGGTCACCTATGCGATTGATTGTAAGACGAAGTATACATCGAGATGGTTGGAATCATTAAGTTCTATTTTTTTAAATTATACAGTTGAAGAACTTAGCTAACTTGCGCGATGTAGCACCGCTTTAAAGGAAATTAAAAAGTCAATAATATCTATAGACCCTCACGTAATACGAGAGACATCCAAATGCATGTACACATCAAAGATATCAGAGAAAGGCTCAGAGCATTAAGAAGTTGCAATAAAGATACTAGTTTTAAATTACTCCTTTTACATAACCAAATATGTTTTTGTGAGTGCTCGAGCCATTTCCATATTACCAATGCGTCGGTAGTGTAAACGTAAATTAATTGCTGCTTCGCGCTTGTCTCGTAGAGATGCTCCTTCCAGATTGAGAACGCGACGGTAAAAGGCCTCGACCAGAAATGGAATACCAAAGGCCTGCGCCAGGCGCCCAAAGTTGTAGTATGTTTCGGCTTCAAAGGTGATGCGCATCTCAGGCGTGGTTGCTGACTTGAGGCGCTTATTCTGATAATCATACATTTGGGCAAAAGCCTTAATCACGGTGCTATTACGATCTTGAGTACGTTTCTGCTGGTAAATTCGCACATAGCAACTCGATAGACAGAGAGCTACTAAGGGACTGTCAGGAGACATTCGTCGAGCACGATAATACCTTCCAATAGCACGCACAGGATTCCTATTCATTAATTCGTGATGCGCCGTCAACATCAGCAAGCCGAATGAGTGGAGATTAGCTTGTTGCTGCTGTTGTTGAGCGCCAAGGCTTCCAGAGGTATTTGTTGTCCCGCTTTGATGCAAACGCTCCAATCGACGCGCTACCAGACGTGACTCTTGCAATACATCTGCGTGACGAAGACAGGTAAGCATACCATTAAGAACTTGCCATAATTCTGGCATCTCATCCCCCCAATCTGTGATAGCCGTGTTTGCGAAGTGCAGATCGCGGCATCGACGAATTGTATCCATGATTTCCTTTGACGCAGCGTCAAAGTCCTGCACATGAACGCATAGCTGCGTAAAAAGAGCACTGCACTGATTCCGAATGCCCTCGCCACGCACTTTGCGAGCCTTTATTGGAAGAAGCTTTTCGAGCAGCATGATTGCTGCACGTGTCTTATCCGAGGTACGAAGCGTAATACAGAAATCGTGCAAACAACGCAAGGTTTGGAAACTGTCGATCGCATTTAAAGATTCCACCTCAGTTGGGCGTTTGATGCTGTCATCATCCTCTGCTACACCACAAAGAGTCTTGAATTGTGTGTACGCATCTTGAATATCACCCAAAAGACCTTCGAAAAGAGGGAGCGACATCTCTATCGTTTCCTTAAATTCGTTTCGGGAGAAATGCGCATGAATCTGATCAATGTACTTAATGGTGGCTGCATTAAGCATTGAAGACCCACGTCCTACACCCTGTGCATTTAAGGTGTCAAATGGGGACACACTATTGCCATTAAGGATACCTTGCTCGCCTGATATAGCTCCGTCACTTGCACTCACGCTGAGAGGAAGAGGTGGCCGTGGTGCGCCCACAAGTGCATCGTTAGCAGACTCTTCGGTTGTGGAAGATGAAGAAGATGTAACCTCCATTTCGCTTGCCTTCTGCGGAGCTTTCTTGGCAACTAGAGCCTTTTTACACTTTTCAATTGCAGCAACTACTAAAGGGGTAGCCGATCTCTGCTTGAGTCGCTCTAGGCGAATGAGGCATTGCTCCATGGCAAGTTCCACTCGCGGAAAGTATGCCCCTACAGATTCAGTGTTCAGCATGTCAAAGAGGCGAGTCAGGTAATTTACAGCATCCTGATGAGCAGTTTCGGCAGCTCGAGGTGGATCTTGACGCCACTCAATGCTTTCACAACAATAGGCAGCTTGATTCAGAGCCTCAGCCACAAATACACCCTTCGCATCTTCGACCTTGCTGAGCTTATCAAATTGTTCACGTGCAATCACAAATTTGTTATGCTGCATCCACGATTCCGCCATAACGAAAGCAATATTGAGAAGTCGAGCATCGTTTCCATTGACAAGGTTGATTCCATCAATATGTTGCATAAATCGAAGGGCCTTTGAATAATTGTTCACATGGATATAGGCAATGATAAGCATGAGAACAAGATCTAAGTTGATTTTAGGAGAGATCCTTTCCCAATGCAGCCATTGGTTTTTCTCTGAGAGTGAACATAGTCCATCTGAATTGGTGAACTCAAGAAAACGCTCAAGGTACTGAAGTGCCTTGGTATACTCCTGACGCTTGAGAAGTAGAATTTCCACGAGCATGCTAAGAATATTGATACCTGCATAGAGCTGTTGTTCTTCGAGCTCAACTTCTTTTGCTACAATTTCTTCTTCGTCTTCCTCCTCTTCTTCATCTTCATCATCATGCTCTGGGAGAATAGTATTACTCCCATCAGCAGTTATGTGATCATCCTGGAGCTCTCTGTCGTCATCTCCGATCTTAGGGCCATTCTCATCCTCGTCATCGTCATCATCGTCATCATCGCTATCGTCATCATCGTCATCTTCATCGTCATCTTCATCTTCGTTTCGTCCGTCTCGAGATTTTTTCTTGACGTTTTTTCCTCGACGTTTTTTCCTTTTTGAAGATGTCTGAGGGGTGATTGCGTTCTCAGGGCCTCCACCTAAGAGTCGTTGTTCAACAGACATGCCTGAGTCCCCCATGGCCAAGTTCGCACGTTTAACCTCCTCTTTGCGTTTTCTAATAGCTTCACGCCGGCGTTTGCGCTCGGCAAACTTCGCTTGGCGCGCAAGGCGTGCTTGCGTGGCTGCTGAATTCACGCGAGCTATGATGTCAGGTGTAGGCTTCAGAACGGCGCCGACAAACTTTTCTAACACATTCCGAGACTTGACAAGTTCTTGACGCATGCGGTAAGTTCGAGCTAGATGATGGACCGCAACAAGATCAATCGTGTTTTGCTCTTGGTAGGCTTTCAAAACACGGCGGTATACATCAGCAGCACGCTTGAAATCCCCAAGGTGTTCAAAAATTTCACCACGTCGCATCATCAGTTCTACACTTGAATTGCGCTTCAAGATACGTTCTACCGCTAAAAGAGCAGTTCGGAGGAAGTTCATACGTTGAGCGCGTGTGTACCGTTTGGGAGTTGATGAAGATGTATCATCGTTTGGTGCTTCTTTGGACTCAGTCTCACCCTCTGCCTCGTTGCTATTGTCTTTAGTTTTAGTTTCCTCTTCATCGTCTTCACTGTCCAAACCTGCGCCAAGAAGGCCATCTGCCATCTCGTCTAATTTTGGATGTCGTCCGAGGGCAAGTCCAATATCCGCAATGCGAATGTAGTTATTGATATTTTGTCCACGATCAAGGTCACATGCTAATTGTAAGGCTTGCATTTCCTTTTCTGGGTCGCCACGTTCGTACCAGATGGATGTAAGAAGATGATAGGGTTCAGGAAGTTTTGGATTTTCCTGTGCAATTTGATTACATAGTTCAATGGCTTCCTCGAACTCTTGATCGATAAAGTGCTGGTTTGCCAGGCCAATGAGGTAATTAGCCCTCTTTGAAACTCGAGCTCCACTGCCTCCTCGTTTCCGAGACCGTCGCTTCTTTTTGCGACCCTTCGTAGAGGTTCCGAACACCATGCTCGCGTTTTTGGATGTGTAAAGATCTCGACCACTTGTACCAAACATGCTGCGCTGGGAGTCTTGTCTTTGACCAGGTTGTGCGTCAATCATTTCAAGGGGTCGCAGGGCACCTTTGGGTTCATCGCCCTCCTCCTCCTCGTCGTCTTCCTCTTCCTCGTCGAGATCATCGAGATCGTCGTCGTCTAGTTCGTCTTCCTCTTCCTCCTCATCTTGCACCTCAACCGCTGTTTCATCTTCTTCGAGGTCCGAAAGCTCGATGTCTTCATCTTCGTCTCCTCGGCCTTCTTGGAGCGCTTCTTCCTCCTCCTCTAGTTCTTCTTCTTCTTCTTCTGCCACACCTTCATCATCCTCTTCCTCTTCCTCCTCCTCCTCCTCCTCCTCTGCATCCGAATCATACATATCTTTAACAGCACCAACTTTAGGTTGTCGTTGCTGTTCCTGTTCGAGTGCCAGTTTGCTTGTTTTCTCAGTCTGAGTTCCTTTGGTTTCCTCCTCCTCCTCGAGGTCTTCATCGTCGTCTTCTTCGTCTTCATCTTCGTCTTCTTCATCATCTTCTCCGTCTTCATCGTCTTCTCCGTCTTCTCCGTCTTCATCGTCCTCGTCCTCCTCGTCCTCGTCTTCCTCATCATCATCTTCATCGTCTTCGTCCTCGTCTTCATCGTAGTCCTCATCGTCAAGGTCATCTACTTCATCATCTTCGTCTTCAACAGCTGCTGCTTTCCCCTTTCGCTTTGTCTGTTGAACTAGCTTTTGCTCCTTCACAGAACTCTGTTCGTTCCCGCGTTCATCTTGCGTCTCCAAGTCTTCTGGAGCTCCTGTGCGCCGTCTTTTCCTCGTTGTCGTTGGTCTTGGCGTTGTGGCTGTCGTTGTGGCTCTCTTCCTGCTGCTCTCGGGAGTTTTCCTGGGCTCACCTTTAGTCTTCGTTTCGCCTTTGCTGTTTGTGACATCGGTCTTGGACTTCGAGCTTGCTGTCTTGGCGCTGGCGCTCCTTGAGTTGGAGGCCTTCGCGTTTAGGTTCACGCTGGTGCTCCCACCTTCATCGGAGGCGCCGTCGTCGTCGTCGGCCGCTGACCGAGCAGCCCTCCTGGGCCGTTTGCTTGACGGTGCGGAGTCTTTGCCGCTGCCCCAAGGCCCACCATCGCCGCCGTCACCACTGCTGCCGCGCCGCGTCTTGCGCACCATGGCGCTTGCAAGCGTCTTCGTTTGGTTTTGTTAGCCTTTTTGATTCAATATTAGTGAAATTTTAGAAGAAGTAATGCTCTTTTGATTAAATCAAATCAATTCAAATCCAATCGAACTAGAGAAGATAAGACGGCTGCGCATAAACTTGAAATGTCACATTTAAAATGTGATGCTGCTCCCCCCCACGTACAACGTGGAGTAGGTAACGTTGGAGTTATATGGATATCGTAGCCTACTTTCTGTTCGGTTTTTGGTTTCTATGATTCTCAAAACTGGGTTTGGGGTTTCGCTTAGCCGTGTGTAACCGGCACTATATGTCGTTAACAGTCAAATAGATAGTATAGTACCTAGGATCTTGATTCGTGAGAGTGGGAAAAAACCAGAGAATTGTTTATTCTCAGCCCGACCAGTCAAAGCTGCTCTAGACGCCAGACCAGACGGATATGGCGTGACAACAGGGCTGCAAGCAAGTGGATGATTGGGGGAAATGGAAATGGGAATGTGATCTTTCTTGCTCATCCTCCGAAGTCCGGTGTGGTAAACATCGTTTGGTTCTAACAACTTAGACTCCACATACCTCTCATGATAACATTGGGACTCATTGTCTTTCTTCATGAATACATTACAGCAAGGGAAATGAACTGAAAGACTATGCAACAACAAAATTAGGTTCGTAGAGTCAGGTTGATTAAAAGTGTGCTTGTGTGAGTGCTTGTGCAGTTTATGTGATTAGTCACCCGCCGGCAGCTAGCGCTAAGGTGCTGCATGGTCATGGTGATGTGATGATTGAGTGGTTTGTTTTGTTTTGTTTTGTTTTGTTTTGTTTATCAAATTTTCTGATTTTTGTTTTGTTTTCTAAGCAACATGGTTTCTGTTTGTACCAGTTGCAGTAATTATCGGACGTCTTATTTGTAATCAGGCTTCACGTTCCATGCATGTGCAGGCACATGAGCGCGAAGAACAGTAACAAAGTAGAATTAACGAATGCAAGAGGTCATGAGTTTCACCTCTCCTCTTTTTGTTTACATTTCACAGATCAACGAAGATTAACCCCACCTCGAAAGATGTCTCACAAAGTTTCTCGTTAATTAGGAAAAAAACATAGCGCGTCAAAAGCTGTACGGAAAGTAGTCATGAGCATAAAAGCCATAGATGGGATCGTCTTCCCCAGATTCCATAATTTCAGAGTCGTCCCCTGACTCCATAGAATCCGGTGAGCGCTGTTGAAGGAACAAGCGCGGCGCTTGGCGCTTTGGCTGAAATGTCGAAGACTCTTCCACATCCCCGAGTGTCTCACGGCGGCGCTTGCGGCGTTCATGGATTTTGTACATGTTGTGCATAGCCGTCTCGAGATCGCGCCTTGTCAGAATCATACGACGAGCCTCTTCATGGAGTGCACGCCGCTTTGCAATTTGCAGCTTACGTGACCTTTCTGGATCCTTTTCAATAGTGAAATGATCAAAGTGGATCGTTGACGCGGTGCAGTCAAAGTCCTGGAACGCCATGAATTGTGCTAAGTTTCTGCTCGACCATTGGTCTAATGAAAAACCAGGAATATCAGCCGCTGTAAGCACAATAAGCTTATCCACGGTTTTCCAAAACGCAATTGGAAAGTGTTTTGCATGTGGCGGTACCTCCACGGCACCAGTTGCAAAGCCAAGCGTCTTGTACTGTTTCGACAATGACTGAAAGTGCATAGAGAGCTCTTTGATAGACGCTGTCTTGTTCAGAACATCAACCATCGTCTCCGCAAGCTGCGGCACAATGTACTCAAAGGCAGTTTCAACCTGCTGCTTTACCCACGAAAACAGGTCCGTGAAGGCATCAAATACCTTGACACGAATAAACTTCTTCTCCAGCCCATCGTGTATATCAACTCCAATCACATACGCCACAAACCGGCGATCTGCCGGGCCGATATTTGCGTCTGGTAACTGCCGTGTCTCCATCCCGACGAAGCTATTTGACTGCCCAGTTCCACAGGGAAAACAGCGACGCCAGCTAAAACACAATAACTAAGCAGTACCTAATACCTTCACCCAAATCTTTTGCAGGTGTTACTATGGGCCACAAGTACCGCTAGGCTCACTCACTCAACCCCCCTCCAGGAACTGAAGAAAGTGCCTCTCAGAAGAACTGGGATCAGCGGGTCGATCGTAGGTAGGTAGGTAGGTAGTTTCTACCTAGTACCTAGTATCTGCTTTCTTCCTCTACTTTCTAAGGGAATTTTTTGTTTGTTAAATTTGTGTTTTCAGTCTCTGCGTATTTTGTACCACGAGCGTTCTCCTTCCTGTACAAGAATTCCGACGGGTCAGAAGGACAAAGTGACGATGCCCACGAAACAACTTAATCGGCAGCAGCAGCAGAAGACCTCCTCCTCCTGGAAAGCTCTTCAAAGGTCTCCAGCTAGGCAGAAAACGTCGCGCGACAGGTATGACGCGGCTTCAGCTCGATTTCGGGTGCCAGGATCGGGTAATTCGAAGACAAATTGAATTAAGCCTGAGGCCGCAATGGAGTCTATGAATGCGACGGAATGCGCGGCTACAAGTCGGGCCGCCTTTTTAGTAGTTGCGGTCACAAGGAAACTACAACTGGTGATCAACGGAGACAGAAAGCCTGCTCTGATGATCTTGCGCAGGGTCGAGAGGAGGAGTGTCTGCCACAGGGCAGAAGACCGGACTCGCAAGCACGCACGCAAGCAAGCACGCAAGCAACGCGAGCTCTCGCCTCAGTCGATCCAACGGTGAGGTCGATCCCGTTCCCCGGGGGAAGAACGAGGTTGCCGGCGGCCTCAATCAATGCAGAAGGCTGCGAGCGAGCGAGGAGTGAATGAGTGAGTGAGTGAGTACCTCCGCGCCATGAACTGCGCCTCGCTCCCTCTGCGTCGGCGGCTGCGGCTGCTGCGTCGCAAGGCTGCGGCCCGTGCCCAGTTGCGCTGCCTGCTCGCTTTCAAGACTGCCGCGGTGGCGATCCCGATTCAAACCGATTTGCAGTCAGTGAGTGCATCGAACCGAGTTTGATACAAGTTTTCAAACAGGAATTCAATTCGTGAACCTATTTCTCCTTCTCCTTAGATATTCTGTCTTCTTCTTTATTAATCTCTATTTTAATACGTGCTTCTTATTGGGTCTCACTCACTCACTCATTCATTCATTCATTCATTCATTCATTCATTCATTCATTCATTCATTCATTCATTCATTTGTTTATTGATTTATTTATTCATTCATTCATTCATTCATTCATTCATTCATTCATTTGTTTATTGATTTATTTATTCATTCATTCATTCATTCATTCATTCATTCATTCATTCAATTATTTACTCATTCATTCAAACATGGAAGAAAGAAAGAAAACCAATAATTACATATCAAATGATAGACATATATACATATATATACATATATATATGCGAATGGTTTCAAATCCGCCTCGCTCAGTTTGAAACCCGCCAAGCCAAGCCAAGCCAAGCCAAGTCTCGCTCGCGAAAGCAGCGGACTCAGTCGCGGGGGAGAGGCTGCGGAGGAGCAGGGGTTCGCGCCAGAGGGCCTTCCTTCTGCGCAGGCAGTGGCGGCGGCGACGATCGATGAATGTATGTATGTATGTATATCCATCCATCCATCCGCGTTTTCGATCGATGGATCGATCGATCGACGGCTTTGAAATTTGAATTCCTTCTTTCAAAGTTCTTTCTTTCAAAGTTCTTTCTTTTTTTTCTTTTTTTTCTTTCTTTTTTTTTCCCTTTTTCTCTTCTTTTCTCTTCTCTTCTGCGGTTCCACTGCAAACAACAATAAACAACAAACAAACAATTGACTCAGAACAAAGACCCAAACCCTGCGTCGAAGAAGCCAACAAACAACGCAGAACTGCGCCCAAAACGTGAGCTCCTCGCAGGGTTCCTTTGGCTCCGTCTGGCGCTCTCTGCCTTTAAGAAGGGCCGCGGAATATGCGCACAACCAAGGAAACCACGCGCTTGGTTTTGTTTGCCTTGGCTCTTGAATTCATTCCTCTTCTTCAGTTCTCTTCTTCGGTTCATTTATCAATCAATCAATCAATCAATCAATCAATCAATCAAACATTCAAATTGAAACAAACAAAAAAGAACACCGCCTTTCTTTTCGCCCCTTTTATGACGAATGTGTTCTTTTCTGATTGCAGTCCTTCAACCTTTAATCCTTTGCTCCTTTGTGATACAATGAATGAGTGAGTGTTAATTAGTTACTACCAAACAAAACTAACTGAACAGGCGCGTAAGCAGAAGCGGTGTGCACTTCAGGCCTTTGACTTTGCGCAGAGATCTGTCTGATTCGTGGCCAAAGCGCAGAGCGGGGCGCCTCCACGCCAGCTCCAGAGACGCCTCCAAGAGCCAGGCGGTCTCCACCACCCCCAGGCTCCGCAAGCTCCGCAAGCTTTACCCCGCTTCACGAACTGGACTCTTCGATCGATAACGATAAACCTGCCGTTCCGCTCTTTCTCTTTCGCCTGCTATCACTGTTATCTTATTTTTTTAATATTTTTTTTGGTATATCATTATCTGTCTTCAATCTAAGAGGCGATCTATGAGAAGAAACTCCTTTCGTTCTTTCGTTCTTTCGTTCTTTCGTTCTCTGTCTCTTTTTCTCTTTCTCTCTTTCTTTGGTTCTCTCTTTCGCTCCAAAAGGAATTGAAGGAATAAGAACCAATGGGACGAATCGAACAACTTCGAGTCGAAGATCAAGGCAAGGGCATTCCAGAGATGGCCCGAGGCTTCGGGGAACTCGGAGCATTCATGGCTGCGACAGGGAGCAAGGACGACAGCACTCCCGTCAAAACCTGCTCGGTTTCTTGATAAACAAGTACTCGAGAAACGCAAACAAACTAGAACTGCATGCAACTGCAACTTGCAGTTCTGTGGCAGAAGTCCGGGCGGGCCGGGACACTCGGGGAACGAATGCTCTCCAGGCTGCTGGCCGAGAGGCCCATGCCCAACGGACCACGCCTGCTTGAAGAGAACTCTCGAGGAAACGCCCTCGAGCTAACCTTCTTGAGGGCCTCTGCAAGCGGAGGGCACTGGAGTTGTTGACGATTTGCTTGTAGTTGAAGGGTTCTGCTGAAGATGATTTACGAAGTCAAAGGTGACCACGAGTATGATTGTGAGGCTCCATCCTTTTGAGGGTTGTGGGAAATTTAACATGAGAATAAGCTCCTGGGTACCTGCTAGGTCTGCAAAGCGAGAGCGATATGAACGCAGAAGTAAGTCAGGGCGAACGAGGTGAAAGACTGATAACTTTTGATTGGTTTCTGCCTGCTGCACGTGAAAGTTAGACAGCTGGGCTGGACATTTTCTTTGTATAAGAAGTGAAGAAGTTCGTTTGAGACATTTGCCTCACTTGTGCGTAATATAGCGTCAAGCTTTCTAGTGTATTTGGTGAGAGTCCTGTGAGAAGAAGTGACACACAAAATCTAGTGACAGCAGTGGAAATGAGTAACAAGAAAATAACTTCCACCATGATGTTTTGTTTGGTGATGTAGAAATATGTGAAAGCGGGAAAGTGTCAATGCACAAAAAGTAACAGACTGCGCCTCAAATACTTGCGTGTAAGCGGACGTACCAAGATACTTTGTGGACCTTAAGCTGGACTATTCTTTCATTTCTTCAGATCAAGAGAAAATATCAAGAAACTTCAAGTTTGAGAGTGCATCATAGCTCGAATTCCATAACAGCAAATCCATCCCTTAGGCCCCTCCGAAACGGAGAATGTCCACTATAACTAGGCGGAGGTTTGCTGCCACGGCTGAGAATATGTTGCGGGCCTCGAATATTAGTCAAGGTTCTACAGTCTTTCCAAATGAAACGCTGAATCGCGAGTGGCACGCATAATCCACTTTCAACATTTGCATTTCTGCGATACCAGTTCATGACTATTGCGATCTCTGCACCCGCACCCACATATTATGCCAGTAATGAGGATCAGGGTCACGAACGGCAACAATACATGACAGATCACACGCTGCTAGAATCTAATTGGGAAATTATTCAATTTTTTCTTCTATCATGATAATGAGTAGCACGCACAAGCATCTCGATCATATAAAGCTTCTAAGATTAATAGCAATAGTGCTCTGTAGTATAGAGAATGTTGCAAGGACGTTCAGAAAGACAAGTGAAGGTAAGGTCCGGCTGGTGTATAAATAACAACAATAATGTAGCAAAGCCATCACATACCACTCTCCGCTTATGTTGTGCCCTTCCTTCTTTCTACCGGGCTACATATCCTATGGTAAGGTCCAGGTACCTATGCCCACGAAGCGCTCCAAGATACTATAGTTGGAATGTACTTGGGAAGTGCAAAGCGTCTATGTAATGACAGAAGGGTTAGACCGATTCAGGCCTGTACTTGCTCAGATCCTACTTTTGCTGTAGCTAGAACTTGATCACATCAAGGGCAATGCACGTTGCTGCACTTTCTGCTATTGCAATACGATACACAAGTCTGCCTTTTGAGGCGCGAGAGCGACGCGGGAGGAACAATCCACCAGCACCCTATTCAGCTCAGCTATGCTGTCACAATGATGCCTTCGTTGATGCTTTACTGATAACCCTTACTGAAGCATATGTCAATCCTCTTGCCTGGTGGACATTATGAGCAATGTTTATGTCGTCGTGAATCTGCAAGGAAGAAGAGCACTTGTGGTGTCACTCAAGTTTTCCATTTGAAATATGATCTTGTATGAGGACTTCATTCATAAGCTTAAGAAAAATTGTCGCTCTGATCTTACAATATAAAAAGAAAGACTTCCCGGCACCTCTCCCGATTATGTTCAACCAGGCTCCCAAATACTTGCGGAGGTAGCTAGCCTCCCGCGCTTAGTGAGAGAGGAGCAATAGCTCCACCCTCATCTCCATAAGTACACATCCACTGATGTTCTTCCCTCAAAAGACTAAGGCCACTTCCCAGAGAATTCATCGCCTTTCTCTGTCTTCTCTGAGGCCCTATTCCAAAAGCCTCTTTGGTCCTTCCATGGTTCCTGAAGTTCTCCTTCATCCATGATCATAATCACCAGATAGATACCCTTGCATACTCCTCGCAGCTGCGAGATCCAAAGCTTCGTTGCATTCCCTGAAACCCCCCTCAAACTTCTTTCCCTCGACGCTGTGATTCTGCAATTTGACTTCGATCCGGCGTCACCTGTCTCATGCCCAGGACCACCACGGTCTCGCCGCCCGCGTGTGTTTTCTAGCTAGCGAGACAAGCAAGTCTCACGAACCCAGAACCCATCTCGAGGTTCTGCTCGGCTACTTGCCAAACAAACCCAGGCCTCCAGTGTGTCGCAACTCGCGATGACCTCCACCACACCGTACCGCACTGCCGTCCTCTGGCCTTGGCTCCACGAAGCCTTTGCGAGCGAGTCCTCTTCGAAGCCCATTCACAGAAGCGCATCGATCATTTATTCATTCATTCATTCATTCATTCATTTCTTCTTCTCATGAATGTTTCGAAAGAGATTCTCGAGGGAAAAAAATGACCCAAGGGCCCCTCAATAGGCCCCTTTTTAGGCCTCTTTGTGCTTCCGCGCTGCTGCTAGTCCCGAGTTCTCTCGCTGCTCGCGGCGGCCGTGGCTGCGTGGCCGCGGCCGGAGGCGAGCGTGAGCCCTCCCGTCCTCGAGAGCCCTCCCTGGCAAGCCCCTCGCGGAGGCCCCTCTGCCTCTCGAAGTGGGGCGGTGAGCACCGGCGTTCGTTTCGGAGAGCTTCGCGATGGATCTCGCGGAAGAAAGCGGAAACAGATTTTTAGTTTATTGATTTACTTATTTGTTTATGTGTTTATGTGTTTATGTGTTTGTTTGTTTTGGGGGTCTTTTCTTTTCTTGAAGAGTGGAGGCGAAGGCGAGGGCCCGAGTCTGACGCAGCGGAAGGCCTTCGCGGAGAATCGCTCCCGCGGCCTCCCTCGAAGCCTGGGTGCCTTCGCCAAGCCGGCATCCCACCTGAGTCTCGAGCTGCATAAACATAGTTCCACGATTTTTTGTTAATTTATCAAAAGCTGAGCAGCGATAGGAGTTAATGCTATATGTCGCTATGACCCGTGTCATTGAAACTTTCTTTTAATTGTTGTAAAACATAAGTGTTTTGTAGAGTGACTGCGAAGCGTCCACAGCAAACGAGGAACTCAACTCCGTCCACTTCCACGCCAACACCAGACAGTGCCAGATTGCGGTCCGGGTTGCTAGTGCGTGCGTGTTTGAGCTGCTGCACTGCTCTCCTGCTGCGTGCTGCTGCTTTGGTGCTGCTTGTGGAGCAACTTGCTTCGAGCGAAGCCTGCTCTGTGAAGGACGCCAGTCATCGTGGACTTTGAGGGATTTTTGAGGACAAACTAAAGCGCGGGTATCCAGCGACTCCAAGGAACTTGCGTACGACCCAGGAGCTGTGGAATCGACTTGTATTAGGTCTGGATCTTTGCTATAGGCTAGGCTTTGAGAATTAGTTGTAGCTAGATTTGCACGTGAGATAGAATCTATTTGACACCGTAGTCTTTGATAGTTTGAGTTGTCCTAGTTGAGGCGACGAAATCTAAAACACACTCACTCATCTCTCAAAATCACAATGACCCTTTTTACTCCAGAAACGCAACAGCAGACTCCCACAGAAACTATGGGGAGGGGCCTTAAAAGAGGGTCTTTCGAACCATTTGTGTCGGCAACCAAAAGACCGCGAGTGAGTGAACCGCCGCAGGTCTTCCCGGGTGCCTCGAAAATGCAGAAAACAAACACCGGTGCTGCCACGACACCTTCAGCAGGGAACGGTTTTGGATATTCCAGCAACAATAGCTTTGGCTTCAACGGTGGTAACAACGGAAGTATCTTTAACAACAACAACTTCAATGGAAACGGGAATGGCTTCACCTTTCAGCAGGCACAGCAGAATGGATCTGGCGTGCCAGGCATTTCCCCGGTTCAAAGAAAGCGAAGAGCCAACGATCTTGATTCAATGGCACAACCAGGAAATATGATGACACCAGAGGCAGCGATGGCCGCTCCCGATGGAAGCTTACCAACCAAACGCGCCAGGATGGACCCTGAGGCTTTTTTACCTCAAGCGGCAACGGCAGCGAACAAAAATACCGGATTCATGCCAATGTCATCAGAGCAAGAAGTGTCCATGAGCGATGTGACTGGGCCGGAGGATTGGGACCTTTCCCAGCTGCAAATGGTGCCATACAAAAACCCGAATGGGAAAGAGCCATCTATGGCGAAGATGCGGTCCACTGTCCAGTTCCCTAGAATTTGTGATGGTGAAGTATGTAACTCTGCCAACTTTCACCCGTCAGATCTACAGATGGTTCCTTACCGACCTGGTGGGGGTGGTCGTGGTGACAACCGTGCCGGGGCTATGGTTCCTTATTACCACCCATCATCTTATGAACACCAGCCATACTCCTCGATGTATGGACCCGCTAGACCATCGCCTCAAATCGAATTCATTAGCGAAGAAGATGGAGACGCCAACCACCCTCAGTACACTCAGGACCAGAACTCTGAAGACGGCGATAACGACGGTGATGTGCAAATGATGTAATAACTAAGCAAACCATATTTTTAATTTACCGAATTGTATTTATTAGATTAGTTTTTAAGTAAGCAGAATCATGTATGATCTTCACTCTTAAGAAGAGTGAAAACTAATAGTAATCATCCCATAGCCGCAAAAAACATGTTTGGTTCGTATGCTATTTCATCTTCTGGTCATTGCGGTTGGTCTCCTTTGACTGCTTATCGAGTGAACGAATGAAACTCTTGAAGCAACAGAGAGCTTATTGAAAATTAAAGTATTCTTCTTGTTGGTGACGAGTTCTTTCTGTGGGTTCACCTCAAGAAACTCTCCTTTTTAACCTCTCTGATTTTAATCCTAGAGGTTCAGAACAGATTTGTATACAAGGTTTTGTAATTCAGCCGTAGGAAAAGTAATGTCATGGTTGAGACGAGAGGCGAAGCGACATGAGTTGCCTACGGTATTTCAGAGTTGTCTCTTCTGTCTCGTTGTTACTCACCCTCCCCTTTAAAAAAACTAAATGCACTAGGACTCAGTGAAGACCATCACGTGGATGTACTATAGTTCTTAGTATGAATGCTTTTTCAAAAGAAGCAAATGCTTTATTTATGGACTCAATTGGTTAGTGTAGGTTCAGACCGAGGTCATCAAGAGCTAAGGAACAGGCCACAGGTTGGTTTTGGAAATCAGGTTTTGCAGAATCAAAAAAAAATCCAGAAAGAGAGACGATCAGCGAGATGCCTCGCGAATGTATGCAGATACTCCAGTTGAAGCACCGAAATTGCAGGAGTGGTACATTGAGCATATAGAACCGGAAAGGACTGCGACAGCGCAGAAGTCCTGTTTGAGACAAGATGTTTGACATGAAGACGCGGTAGCACCTGTGGCTTTCTCTACCATGTAAGCCGATTCACAAGAAACATCATCAACCTCGGCAAAGCTAGTCATGCTTGCCAAAGTAGATTTGAATTCATCAACATCACTGATCGAGTAAAGTGACCAGATTGAACCAGCAGACCGCTCTTGACACGTAGACTCTGAATACAAATCGCAACGACCACTGCCCTTTGTCTTTATAACAAATGTGTCACACGAATCCGTAGCCTCGCATTTTTCAGCGCAGGCCAGAGGGTCAGAAATGCCAGAGTACTTCTGTATAACATTAGCCGATCTACACTTGGTTTTCTTGTCACCCAGGTCAACAAGGCCCAAAGCGTTTTCCATTGACGTGTCATCATCTTCACTGTCGTCGTTGTCGTCACTATCGCCATCGTCTGGTGAAAGAGTCGTACCCTTGCCGGCCGGCAAGCTGACGCCCCCAGCAGCTAGGATGGAGCGAATCCACTCATAGTAGCTGGAGACACGCATGTAAAGACCAGGATAGCCAGCCAAGGCACAACTATAACCATAGCTGACAATACCAACTTGACGGTATCCACTTGAAGCAGTGCTGTCCGCCACTACAAGTGGACCACCAGAATCACCTGTGCACGAGTCCTTGCCACCATTCGTGTAGTCGCCAGCACAAATATTGTTCGTCGTGAAATATTTAGGATATGCAGTTGCGCATTGCTCATCTGTAGACAAGGGCACATTAACGCTCCTTAACTCGTCTTGATAACGAGATGCAGGTGCTAAAAAACCCCAGCCCATCACAGTTGCTGTGGTGTATGGGTCCTCGAGACTTCCACCGGTTTCACTGTACAGGGAGATTGCATCTGGATATGAACTATAAGCGCTTTCCGAAGAAAGAGCCTTGAGCTTCAGAATTGTAACATCATTCGTAGCTGTCGAATAGCCTGAGTGTTTGTATGCAGTTTCCACATAGCGAATGCGAAGGTTTGAATTCTTCTTCAGGTTGTAGACACCAACCTGAACATACGCAACACTGAGCGAACCATAATAACAATGCGTAGCTGTCAAGACATAATCGCGATGAATGAGACTTCCACCACACATGACCTGACCATTTGATAGGTGTAAAGAGACAGCGAAACCAAAGTCGCTGTTGGTAACGATAGAGCCACCAACAATTTTTGCAGTGACTGTGTTGTTGCCAATAGCGATTAATTCACCACCAGTGGTGGCGCTGCTGCTAGCGATGTTCACCAAGTTGCTATCAGAAGAACCTTCATCCTCACTTGAAGCTGCGATGCTGGTGTTGCTTAGTTCTCCCAAGCGTCTGCCCATGCATGAATGGGGTGCAACAAGGACCATTAAAACTACCAGCAGGCGGCAGAGATTCATGATTCGTTGCATTGCCAATGTTATTTAGAAGGCTGATGTCTATATTTCTTTCACTCAGAACTGCGACAAGCAAGCTTGCCTCCGTTTATAACTCTTTTATGAAGTCTGCAACTTCGGGTGTTCGCCAATTGAATGGGGGCGAAACAGGGTCGATATCACAGTCTCAAAGCTTTCGCGTAACGATCCTGCTCAAAACGCACGACGTGTTAAGGATCTGGTGTATATTGGAGCTAGGTTTCCAATTTGTTTTGCCCAGCTGCAATTGTGCTTCCTGCTTTAGCGTACTGCAATAGCTCGAGCTTTTTTCACGCGCCGATTATTTTAAAAGGTGTAAATTAAACAAGTGCAAGTAAGACTTGATACTGCATCTACTAGGCCAAGAATTCTACTTTCATGCAACCCAAGGCTTCACAATTAATGGTTTGGGTCTTGCCAACGCCGAAAGATGAGGCCTTCGTTTTTTTAGAAAGCTACGTCAACCTGGCTTGTGTTTCTAAACAGAAAAGAGCTTCTTCATGTTCTTGGAAGTGACGTTGTGCACGTCTCAACCGCGGTATTAATGCAATCTAAATTTTAAACACCTGCACGTCTTTTAGCAAAGTACTTTTTTACAGTTCCCAGGCCTGCAATTTTAAAATTTAATGTTAATATATATGCACACAACCGTACATTTTGGCCACCTCCTATTTGCTATTTTTGCTCATCCTCTCCTCTAAGTGCCACTGACAACATGCTCTATTTTCAGAAAAGGAGCCTCTTTGGTTTTGGTATGGGTCACAATCGATTCAACCTAAGAAGCAGGTTAGCACCAGTCATCCTCGTTTCTTTCAGTCAAGAAAAGGCGCGGAGGTGATGCATGGATACACATGGTTTTGTATTACTTTTTAATTCAAAAATAGAATTCCCTCTCTTACCATATATGTCTAGTACTATTACCTACCAAGTAAACGATCAATTATTGGTATGTACTTCGTATAAGTTTACTGGTAGGAACGGCCATTTAATTGCATGTGTGAACATCTGCTGTTACTTGTGCAGTATACACACTTAGGGATGGCTACCATGATAGTCTCTTGCTTCAAAAGTTGTGCACGTATCGACTAGTCAAATTTATAGCTGAAAAGGCTCCGCAGCTTCCACCCATGAACAAATGTAACCCTCTGGGGACCCATTCCGCGTGCTTCCTTTCGCAGGCTCGGACTCGGAGACTCTCAGATGTGCATATTAGTCTACAAAAGATTGTTGTGGATTGGTAATAATATCTAATAAATCAGAGTGAATACAGGTTGGTAGCAACTCTAGAGTGCCGTGGGCTTTCAGAGACGAAGATTTTACTTAACAATAAAAAAGGGGTGTAAAACGCTATAAGTGTCTATGCCGCACCTTGTCGAAACGGAGGCTGTCATGGCTCGGTTTTCCGACAATAGTTCAGTCTCCTAACAGGAGAGAGAAATTCAAGACCCTTTCGGACATCCCGAGGTCTTATAATGAAATATCGTTGCAACACCACTCACGGCCTAGCATTTTCATCTCAGACTTTGATTAGAAAACCAGGTACTAAACTGATGGCAACAACCCTTATCGCGGGAGATTGCTAGTTTGCGAGTTTGCGTGGCTGCGCATTTAGCCAGAGGAGATAGCATTAGTTAGCAGGTGGTTAGGCAACTAATATTCCTCGCGCTCATTTGTTGTGAAACAAAGTAGCCGTCAACACCAACATTACCTATCATAGTTGCTGACTAACCACTCCTACCGTCTACTCTTTTGTTTCCATTATTCTCCTACCTGACTACTACCATCCTTTTACATTCTGGATACCCTCGTTTATTGCTTCGACAAGCAGGAGACTACGTAGTACCCAGGTACTTACCTACTTACTTTGAACAACTTCGATTTTGTATTATTTTTTTTTTGCAAATTTTGCTTTAGGTATCACACTTTTTAGCTATGTTCTTGTTTTTGTTTTTCTTGTTTTTTGTTTACACGTAGGTAGTAGCGAATTCCATGTTAGGGACCGCTACGTAAATGTCAAGCTATATTAGTGAGAGGATATTTACTAGTAGGCAAGGGTCTTTAACCTGCGCAAGTGCCGATGATGTGATGGTAATTCTGTGAGTGGTGGAAGGGAAAAGAAGACCTATTCTCGAGCCAGGATTTAGTGGTATAATAATTGCGTTTTTAGAAAAGGATAAGTAAACATCAACAAATGAGTTGTGTAGAAATCTTTAGAAGGAGACCTAGACAATTGGAGACTTAGTGGTGGCTGATGTCCACCTTGAAAGTCGCGAGCCTGTTGATCGGGGCTTAACGGAATTTCGATCATAGCCACTGCATTTATTCAGTTCCAGACAATCTATTAGAAACACAAGACAGGAAGCAGGAAAGAAAATGTTGTGCAAACTAGCGGGTCATTCGAGTATATTTTATGCGCTTCTTTCAAACACGGGAAGTACTACAAAATACTAATAGTAGCTAGTATGGCCCTATTTATGCGTTTCATTGGTGCGGAGTGCTCACCGAAGCATCTTCGTTGTACTTGAAGCTCTCGAGTCTGCAATGGACTCTCCATGATAGTCAGACCATTCATTGTCCGTTTGTTTCCTGGGGCCATTGAGCTTTTCAAGGAAGAGTCGAGTTTGCTTTTGCGTAGTCGGGGAGCAACTTTGCAAGGCTATAACGCACAAGAGTCTAAATATAATCACATGCAGCAATAGAGTTTGGCTTTGCATTATCTCCTATAGACGTCTCGGAAAGGACGAGTTCAACGACGCCTCAGCATGGGAAAATAGCTACCACGCGTCAGACAACTTATGATTCTAGCACCTGGGTCCGCCTGAGCATCAGGCTTCCTCCACACAGCAGAGAGTAATGGAGGTTCGAAAGAGAGGGTAGGTAAATTAGTTTTTTTAATATTTTTATTACTACTATGGAGCGAAACAGAAAACAAGAATTTGAGCAAAAGAGCTTGTATGATTTTGGAGGTGACACCTTTGCGCAGTGTGATGGCTGGCTGAAATGCCTAGTAATGATTCGGCGTTTCATGCTGCTGAGCGCTTCTTCTATAGGCTCCTTAGCGATGCCGTTCTACAGTGGCAGTTAGGGCCCGACTCCCAGGTGAGTTGCTTCAGGATTCAGATATGAGGATAGCGCAAACAGAACTCCTCCGTTGACACCCTGATGCCGATCTTAGGTCTGGGAACCACTCGTTCAATGACGAGGGAGACCTACGTTAACAGCCACTTGCAGAAGTCGTCTAAGGTCACTTTCACAGCACGGAGTGATTTAGTTTGGGTTTCTTGGTTTAGTACTAAGATCGTGATTATAAAAAAAGAAATGATTTAGAAGAAGGCTCAAGAAAACGACCTTAGGAAACCTCGATGGAGTCTGTTGCCTCCCTGTTGGGCTTCAGTAAGAATCTACACAAAAAGGCCCAAACAAATGATTCTGATAGCCCACTTCATTGCCTGATGAAACGAACGATACATAGATTTTCAAGATTTGCCAGCAATGCCTACCATGACAGTTATTATGGATGGTATCAAACATATGTGCCAGTTTTGTTGGGCTCATTTGGAAAAAAGACACAATTGTAAGTATAACGATGCCACCACTTCGATGAATAGTCAATTTCTCATAGTATCACCTAGACTTCTTGGGTCCAAGGTTGGGCCATAGCCTTCACGTTGAATTAGATACACGTAACAGATCATTCAGAAGGTGCTAGACCTACTGATAAGGAGATGTAACTTCTGGTAGTTGCAATTTCTTAAGATTTGCTTGTGATGAATATTATTTACTTAAACGGTGTGCCAAATTAAACCATGATGCACATTTGCATCTTTGTCTCACTCTGAAAACATTTTGCTTAGAACGATGCGCCATTTAATTTCTCTGCGCCGATGAGGTTATATTTCAGAAACCTTCACTATCCCCAGAGGATAATCATATTTGTCGCTCTGTTTAATGTCATTTTAATTTTTATAACAACAACGTCTTGTTCGTCTGTGCAAACACCTATTTATACAGTATCACATGACCAAATTTCTGTAGTCCTCCCTCCTATAAATCAGCTCAATTTCCCTTCCGTCCATATGCAGCAGATTTTTTTTTACCCCTGTCTTCGAACATCTTCCTTTGTTTTATTTCTCCTGAGAAATGACTTCTCGAAAGCAAATAGTGGATCATGATCATGATCATGATACTCCTAAGGTGTCGCAGTCCTCAAGTCCTCAAGTTTTCACCGGATATATTACAGATCTTGAGCAAGTATGCCACGAACGTATATCCGTAAAACCCAATGCCTTCACTAATCTTTCATGCTCTTGAATTGTTTCGCCCTGTGCTTTAAAGTTATATCCGCATCAAACCCCCCAAATGCCTCGCAATTGACCGTCTCCAGACCTCCAAATTATGCCTCTAATTCTCGCCCTATTGTCGGCTATAGCGACCCGTCCCTCGAGTTGCCATAATCTTCGTTAAGTCTTGTAGCCATCTCACATTGGCTAGTCCACAACTACTGTTTACACTTCTGATATCTGATATGGGTATTTCTGATACCTAAGATAGTAGAGGTCTGGATCTTGGAGTTGATAGCATGTGGTCAATCTATGCGATGAGTAGATAAGAATGAATAGTCCAGCGAGGAAAAAGAGTTGTTGCTGAGAAGTCACTCGTGGCAAGCTTTAGGCCACTCCACTTGAGTTTGGCCTCCGAGGTAAACTCTCGCGTTGTTAAAGCTGGATTTGGGCCTGCCTGAAGGACCTCTGGGTGGCAAGGCGGTTAGAGATTTTGTGGTGGGTCTGCAGGCCTTTGGTTTTGGCGTCAGAGAAGCGACATCCAGGCTGGCAGCGCTGGCATCTTCGGTTCTTGTAGCCCAAAGAAACAAGCAAGCAAACCATCTCTACAAGAAGACTCGCTTAGTGGAGGGGCGAAAACAGCAAAACTCGGGGTGATACAATCATTGTGGTCACGACTTGAGACAGAAACGGTGGTGGACTAGCTCAGGGAGGAGTAGAGGTTACTTGCTAGTGGGTTTGTGACTTGCGAACCAAAGGTTTCCAGGTTGGCTTTCCAGCTGGCACTTTAGTCAAAGGGTCAAACACATATCCCTTTGGATCTTCATCTTGGTTGCACTTTGTAAGGCAAGGTCCACGAGGCTAAATCTTGAACAGCCTTCAAAGCCTCCTTCTTCTTCGCCAAGGACTGTGGCTTCAAGCAAATCGCAATTAGGCAGGACTGCTTCAGAGAACAAGTGAAATTGAGATAACTGGAGTCAAGTTAAGTCTTAGGAAGAAGTAAACATGTGCGGCATCATCGCTTACATCGGCGATGGCGAGACTACTGCTGTCCTTATTGAAGGCCTGGAGCGTATGGAATACCGTGGCTATGATTCTGCTGGTATTGCTGTGATCACCAACGATGAGCATAAGTTGGAGATTGAGAAGCAAGCAGGTAAGGTCATGAACTTGAAACAAGCTGTTGCCGGACGCAACTTTAAGAACAATGCAAGCATTGGTATTGCCCACACCCGCTGGGCTACCCACGGCCCCCCTAACACTGTGAATGCCCACCCGCACGCTTCGATGGACCACAAGCTGGCAATTGTTCACAACGGCATCATTGAGAATCACTCAAGTCTGAAGAAGAAGCTTTCTGCTATGGGCTACAAGTTCATCTCCGATACAGATACCGAAGTCCTTGCGGCACTCATTCGTCATGTGCAGTCTCTGGAGCCCAACCTCTCACTTGCTGGTGCTGTCAGTCTTGCTCTTACTCAAGTTCGAGGCGCTTACGGTATTGCCGTAATCGACGAATCAAGCCCCGATGTTCTTGTCGGAGCTCGCCGTGGCTCCCCTTTGATCCTTGGTGTTAGTGGCGACTCTCTTGTGCTTGCTTCTGATGCTACTGCTGTTGTCGGCCTCACTGACAAAGTCGTTTACCTCGAAGAAGAGGATATTGTGAGCTGCTTCCGCACCAAAGAGAACGGAGAGAACAAGTACAACTTTTCAGTTGCGAGCATGAAGCGTGAAAATCTGCTTGTGGAGGCTGCAAGCGACTTTGTTGAGTCCCCTAATGGTGATGCTGCAGAGTCTAGCGTGCTTTCCTCAGAGGACGAGGGCCCAATGTTTTCATCCAAACTTGATTCGCGTATTATGAAACAGATGACTTTGTCTAACAAAGCCATTTCCTCGCGTGTTTTCCGTGAAATGCACGAACTCGAGATGAACCTGCAAACAATTGAAAAGGGTGGCTACCGTCACTTCATGCTCAAGGAGATCATGGAACAGCCTCGTGTACTTCGTGATTGCATGCGTGGTCGCCTCGACCCTCACACGGGTAAGGTTCAGCTTGGAGGCCTTATCTCAGTGTTAGACCGTATTGCGAAGGCTCGTCGCATCATTATTTGCGGCTGTGGTACATCTTGGCATGCTGCCTTGGTAGGCGAATACTTGATTGAGACGTTAGCTAAGATCCCAGTCGAAGTTGAGTATGCTTCTGAATTTCGCTACCGTAACCCTGTTCTCTTCAAGGATGACGTTGTGATTGTTATCAGTCAGTCGGGAGAAACTGCGGATACTTTAGAAGCCATTCGCGTGGCTAAAAAGAATGGATGCCTTTGCCTTGGTATTGTCAACGTGGTTGGGTCTAGCATTGCTCGTGAGACGGACGCTGGTATCTACCTTCATATTGGTCCGGAAATTGGTGTTGCCTCCACCAAGGCTTTCTCGGGCCAGGTCATGGCATTAAATATGTTCACACTAGCCCTTGCAGTGCAGACTGGTGCACTCACTCAAGGAGAGGCAAACAAACTTGGCTTGGAGCTCTACGAAATTCCTGATAAGATTCAGGCTATGCTTAACGATGCAAACTTGGCCAAAATCCAAAACATGGCCTCAACCTATAGGTATGCGCACAACTTTTTATACCTAGGCCGTGGTTACAACTTCCCGGTGGCTCTCGAGGGTGCTCTCAAGCTAAAGGAGATCTCTTATATCCATGCTGAAGGATACGCTGCGGCTGAAATGAAGCACGGTCCGATTGCCCTGATTGATGAGATGATGCCTGTTGTCTTTATCGCCCCCAAGTCAGATGTGATTTATGAAAAGGTTAAGTCTGGTGTCCAAGAGGTTGTTGCTCGTAAAGGGTCTGTCGTTATCATTACTGACGAGGGCAACCGCGACCTTGATGAACTTGCTGAATTTGTCATTGAAACCCCAGTTACGAATGAACACTTCTCGTCCATGGTTACTTGCATTCCGCTGCAACTGTTGGCTTACTACATAGCTGACTATCGTGGTTGTGAAATCGACACGCCTCGCAACCTTGCCAAGAGCGTCACCGTGGAGTAAATATGATTTTTCTCTTCCGTCAGTCCGCTTGGTGTGTACAATGTATGCATGTTAACCTGCATACATTGTGCACGATTTAAATTGCCGCGCTAAGCCCCTCCGTAATTAAAGATATGTAGTTAAATTTCTCCCATTGCATTCTTTTATACCTACTTTCTACTATAGAGAAATATGGTATTGTGCGGTTGCGCAAGTCCTTGCCTCGGTGGTTGGAGTACAATAAAGGTACAGAAAATACTATTGTTGTTTGTGAATTAACTACATGACAGGACAAAGCATTTATTTCTTATAGTTGTTTTGTTTTAATAAAAAAAGATGTTTGCGTACGTTCATTAGACGTTCGAAATTGACTTGACATGGCGACCTGAGTCGCGTTGTATTAAAGCTATAACAGCTCCTCTTCCTCTGAGCTATAGCCATGGTGCATGAAGGTTAGTCACAGTGGTCTCTCATGCGCCCTCTTCAGCGCGCAGTGTAAGTAGTACATTTGTTTCACAGTCGACTCCGTCTCCTCATGATCGAAAATATGATCAGCGATTAAAACTCCTTCAGCCAATTAGCCAAAGAGCTAATTCTTTAATCCATGGTTCGGAGCGTAGTTTCTCCTGCCTTTGCTTTTGCCTCACGCATTTCTTGAGCCATCATGGCAAAACAAATGTCTAGACCAATACCTGTACCAAAGAGAACCCGTGTGACGACACTCACGGGTAGGGGAGTGACAGCAGCGGCCACCGCCAATCCTGGTACGACCATGCGAGCTCTGTCCTGAAACCTTGATTGCGTGGGGTTGTTCGCGAGACGGTAAGCTCTGTCACGAATTCCATCAGCGTCAAAGTTATCTTTGGTAAGAGCCTTAAATTGCAGCATTCCCAAGCCTGCAATCCCGCCCAAAGTAGTTCCTGCTGCCACAGACCGCACGGCAAACGGCAAAGACCCCTTGAACATGCCGCGAATAACTCCGGCCATGCCAGCAAAAGCACCCAACGACGCCACACGACTCACAACGTGTGCAGTGAGCGCCACTCCAGGTTGGTTGGGCATAGTGTCGTCGTCGTCCCGCTCCTTCTTGACTGCCCAGATATCCGGCAGGTAAAGCCGCGCAGGGCCAGCTTCAGCATCAGGTGTTGGCAGTGCGGAGGCCATCCTAAGGGCCTTTACTCAAACCTTTGCTTGTGCAGTAAACTGTCCAAAGTCCAATCTTGTGATTGCTGTTCGTGAGCTCAGATGTCTCTTGGTGGTGGTAAATCTGGTCTCTTTTGAGGTCTACTTGCGGGTTTGCGTCCAGAAAACTCGGATATTTACAGTTCTTTTTCTTTCGTTTATTGGACCTTACGCCTGTTTTTATTGTTTTTATAGTCTTGGAGGGATGTGATGTTCTATCATTTTTAATAAATTAAATCATTCCGCATATACCACACTATCAAGTTACTAAGTATCCGAGTCATTTTTAATTAAAAAAATTAAAGTAAAATAATCCTTTAGTAGTTAGAAATATATGATAAAGGAAGTTAAAAAGGTAGGTCGCTGAGGGAGGTAGGTCCTATCAAGTAGTAATAGTACCAGAAATAGTGACTTATGACTCGATGGTGGAACATTAAGACTCCGCAGAAATTCACCGCCACCGGGACTTCATTCCCCGGATAAAGAATCCACAATAACAGATGACCCATCCATCATCTGCAAGTGGCGGCAGCTTGATAGTAAAATCGAAAACCAGAAATAATCAGGATCTCCAGAATCAACAACAGAAGGATTATCGAAACATGTAGCACGACGAGCAGACTCAATATGGAAAGTGGAATTTATTATTCAACGTTCCGAGTAAACAGATAACCACAGACTCTAAAACCTTACCACCTGGTCATGCTAGATGTCTAGATTGTCGCGATGGCTACGCTGTCTACAATGCAGAAAGTTTCGTGAAGGATTGGGGTGGTCAGCCTGACCAGCAGGCTGAGGAATTTGGACATGGGACGAAGAACTAGCCGCAGAACCGCTAGTTCGGGCAAGCATAACAGGAGAATATGTAAAGCATCCTTACGCTGCCGAATTCGGGCGTCTCTCACAGGAGATGAATTGCTTTGCTTCCGGGAAAGAGAAAAGCCCGAATATGTTGCTGGGATGAATGCTTTGACTCATGGTACATTTTAGTGGGATGCCCTAATATGCGAATTGCACCAGAATCGATTGGATAAGGGTTCTGGCACGGCTTGATGCGAGCTTTTGTATCACTTGCCGCACGTGAACTTCGTTTTGGGAATAGGTCTTATACTTCCGCCTCAGGGTGACTGCTACAAAGCTCTAGTTGAGGTCAGCCTCGGAATGTTGGCGATTATGATAGACCTGGGTTAGATTTGAGCTCCTAGTGCCTCACCAACCCTGCCAGAACAGTTGATGTAAGGTTGGATTGCTTGCTTGTAGTGGTGTGCACTGTCAGCCCTACTCTCCACTAGCACAGTTTGAGCGCAACTTGATCTGACATAATTTCGCTTAGGGTAACTTTCATTGTAACGTTGTCTCCAAGAATGATTGTCTGCACAATTGACAATCGTTCTAACAATTGTCGTTTGCTTTTATCATAGCGGGAGAATGCATCTTAGTACAAGGATCCTCAGTATTTCTACTATCAGGTTGTACTATTATTTGAGATAGCATGCTGAGGTTTAATAAGAGAAAAATACTTTGGCGGCAATTTTATCTGGGAGCCATAATTCATAGTATCTTTCCAAGTTTTCCAAAGGCTACGAAGCATCCTACATCCACCGATATATCGAGCAAGTATGATGAAACGTGGTTATGTTTGCTTAGAGGTCATTGAAGGAGAGACTTTGATTTTGTGCTTAGCTAGTTTAGTTAGTGTAGAGGATAGGGTTGATGTTTGTTTTATGCTTAGGTTTTCTGTCTTGATCGATTCGGGTCTACTGCTGCATTGGTAAAGAAGATAAACGTGCACAGAGCAGACGTTTCATATAAAGCCATGGAGTAGTTATACACTGTCATAAATACTATCATGCAGTGTGATTTCATAAACCCAGGACTGATCAAGCAATCACCCATCAAAATAGACCACCACGAGGATAAGTTCAATAAACTCATCGAAGCAATCAAAAGTAAAAAATAAAATGTACAGTTTTGAAGCGCTCCATAGCAAAGCTCCAGGGTGAGAGTGCCATTAAGCTCCTGTATAACCCGAGAATCAAATTTTCTGGACCCTGCAGAGCTCAATCACATCCCCAAACATTGGAAGATTTATTTCTTGCCCGAGGTAAATGAAAAGAGGCTGTTTATTTTTTTCCCGCGTCTGCTTTTTCCAAGTGTTCTGTTCTGTTATGTTCCGTTCAAACTCTTGCGTACTTTGAAACTCGCTCTCGCCTCGCTTAGTTAGTCAAGTCCAAAGCGGAGAAGAGCTCCGACCAGGACGGGAAGTCCGGCTGCAGAGTCTGTTACGATTCACACGGACTGAATAAGCTGTAGTCTCCCGCTTGCCGACGCTCTGGGGCCGCTCTGGCCGAGCGTGCATGGAGGAAATGCAGCGAGGTGACGATGACGATGATCAAGCGACGCAGCGACGACGCCGAAGCGAAGCGAGGGCCGCCAGAGCAAGAGGTGCAGCAGGACGCTCTGCGAGAGTACGTTATATGTTGGATCAGAGAAACCATTCGATGATTTTGTTCATCAATGGTATATATGTATATATGTAGAAGGATATCGCGGAACTATACTGAAGTCTAAGACGTGTTTGAACTCACCAACAAATGTCAGTGCCGTCATCCTCTACCGGGAATACGCCCAGTTCACTAACGTAGATGTCAATGCAAACATCATCTTGCTTAATGGTTCGAACAACTCTACTGACGATTATTTGGATGCTTATTTTCTTAACATGATGCCGTGAAACTCGGGAACTACAGAGGAGGACTTTGGACGGAGGTCTAGACGATGACGATGATGAAATAGAGGCGAAGGAGACTCCAATCGGAATCCGAGCTAAACTGACAGAGGTGCAAGAAACCCCAGACGTTCGGCCGCAGCATGCGCGGAGAAGGGGCGCTTGGCGCGAAAAACAATCGAGAGCTGCGTCAGCCTCGTCAGCCTCGTCGACCTCTTCAAGAGATGTGTCAAAGCAAGGGAAATCGCCCCTAAAAGACTCTCTTGGACTTGATTCAGTCGGTGCATTTTGGAGCACTGATCGGAAGTCAAAAGGAGGGAGTCGTCGGCGGTTTAAACTCATGCTCGGAGATGCGAATGCGGATGACGATGACGAAGATGAGGAAATAAACGATGATAAGGAAGAATCTAATGAGGAGGACGATCACGACTTCTCCTTCGCGGGACAAATGGAAAGCGACCGTTCTGACGAGGAGGAAGAGCAAAAAGGTGAACGCGAGGGTATCGCTCAGAACCTAAACCTTAAAATTGAGGCCTCCCCGTCTCCTCAAATGATGAGGCAAAGCCGGGGTACTCTTGGGAACATTTCGCGTTCTGACTTGATAAATTCAGAGGACAAGCCAAAAGGCTCAAATAAAGGATCCACAATTCGTCTCCTTACTGTGAGCCCAAAACAATCAACAGCAAATAGTAGCTCGCTTGATGAACGTGACGATCAGACCAATTCAAGTGTATCAGGAGAAGAAGGTCCTCAAGAAAGTGAGTCGTTGATTCAAGTTAAAGAGGAGCTTGCTAGGGCTAACCAGGATAGCGATAATACGGATGATGAGGATACGTTAGATATTCGCCAACTCATCACCACAGCGAGAATGTCACCGCCTCCTCGACCACGCCATCGCCTTCCTATTGTTAAGCAAGAAACACCCCGACTGCCACCGAGTGTATTGAAACGATCACCACGGCGCAGGAAAGCACCACAATCTGTAAAGAGTGTTCGATTCTCTGTCCAAAAGACAAAGTCTCCAGAAGAGTTGCCAAGTCTTCCGATGGATAATGAAGAGGTTGTAGAGCACAAAACTCGATCAGCAAGAATATCACGAACCCAGCGATCTTCGAATCTCTCAATCAGTAGCAAATCTTCACGTGAGCCAGTGAGCAATAAAAGTCAAGGCAGTACACGGTCGCGAATAAGCCGAGCGTTGCGCCCCGAGGACCAAGAGGACATATTGGTAGCCAGTAACGAGAGAAACCTGGAAAGTGAAGATTCTGACCACGCATCTCTTGGTCAGAATGATGATATTGCCTCTCTCCATTTGCTGGATGGTAATGGCGGTGAGGAAAGTGATGACGGATATCTAGGGGATGCGCGCAGTGAAGTTGAAAGTGCTACTGCCCGTGTGAACGACCAAGAGTCTCAGAGTGGCATCGAGGATAGCAGTGAGCTCGCTCAAACACCTGCGCGTCGAAGCGAACGCAGCCGTCTGTTTTCAAGATCCTCAACCAAATCAACTCCAGATTCGCTTGCAGTATCATCTTCAGGAGAATCCCCTCGAACGGATCGTACAGAACGGTCGGATCGGAGCCGTAGTAGCAGGAGCACTATAATAAAGGAGACCCCACAAACTCGAGCAACAAGCTCTACTTCGCGCTCTCGAGATCGTGGCTCTTCGTCCTCTTCAACAAGTGCAGGGACTCACTCCACTAGATCCGGCGCGCTAGCTACCCCAGTCTCATTCTCATTTCGTGATGCTGTAACCCCTGGTAAGAGCAGGCGATTAGAAAGTGATGAAGACGATGATGAAGAAGCGAGCGACAGGGATGATAGAAACAGTACCGAGGACTACGTGTATCGCACAGCTGAAAAGCAGCCTCGGCGGCTTGTAGAACCTATGTTTGACCCTTCAAAGGAGCCCAGCACACCTGGTATGCGACGCTCACGACGAAAGCGATGGCGTGTGCTGGAACATTGGCGTGGCGAACGACTAATTCAGCAACGCAAACGTGATGCTCGTCTTGGTATTTACATCGATGAGGTTGTAGGTGCTGAGAAACCAAACCTTTTCTTGACTCCTGCACCTCCAAAACGGAAGAAACAAAAACGTTCTCCCTCGGAGGAGCTTACCGCAAACAAAAGAGCAAAAAGAGATAAAGTTAAGTCTAAGCTTCAGTTTGATGACGTGAACGATGCTCCATCCGCTTCACTATTAGATCTGCCACCAGATGTGGTCCTGAACTCCTCCAAAGAAGCGCTGCAACATTTTGACCCTGATCGTAACACGACTGTGGAGTCTATCCTGGTGCGTGGAGCTGAGGATATTGAGCTTGAAGATATGCCACCAGACCTGAACACAGATTTCCATGCGTCAGATGGTAAAACGGTTGCCGCAGCAAGTGCTCGAGCAGGGGCGGCATTTGAGGATGACCGGTTCATCTCTGGAATTTGCGTCCTTCCGCCGCTGTGTTCAAAGCCCATGGAAAGTGCTCTGGGCTTCACACAGATTTTCATCGTCGCGGAAGCACAACCTGGCTCTGTTGTTGTTCAGGTCGATGAAAACCGCTACAGGCTCTCTGCAGGAGATCATTTCTGGGTTCCAAGGCACACATCATATGGACTTCGCAACTACTCTGAAAATACAACTGCGCGTATTAATTTTATCCTACTTAAACCCCATCCCGAGGCAGAAGCTGCATAATTTATCATAGAATGTACAACTAGCTCATCACGCCTTAACAAAAAAAAACTGCTGAGCTCATCGCGGTATAGAAGAAACAGTGAGCTAACTAAGATCCATAGCTAGCTACTTTCAAAACATGTTGCAACCCAGCTTACTCCAAATTGTTGAAAACCTTTAAATATAATCCTCCGGGTGCAGCATACTAGTAACATGTTGAGCTGTGAATCCAGTTTGAAGCTCTAATTGAAATACCTAGTAAATAAAAATTAGCTAAATATTACCTTTATCACTTCGAAGAAGTCTTTCTGCACACACTGATTGTGCTACTTGGCTCCCAGAACTTACGAATGACGCCAACGAGTTAAGTCTTGTTGACGTTTGAATGCCCTTAACCAATACGCAACTGTTCTATGCAGTGAACCAACTCGTTGCTTATATGCTAGCTGAAAGTGTATGTTTTGGGTGACTAAGCACGGATGAGAATACTTGGTTCCGCAAACTTGACGAAAGTGCAAAACTATACATAAGCGATGCCGTTCAATCTTTTGTAGTGGGGAACAGATTATTTAACGAGTCTCCAATTCTGTATTCCTATAATTCGTGATTAGAAAACTCATAAGATTGATATATTCCATTTCTCCATGAACATTTTCTACTTGGCGCAATGTTGACGAAACCTCGTGGACTTCGGGATTGGTCATGACGTTGTTCGGTGTGGTGCTTGCTTTATCCAGCGCATGATTATGCTTGAACGCAATAAGACCATAAGGTAAACCAAAGTATTTAAGGTGAATGCACCTTGAGCCTGTGTTTTCAAGAAAGGTCTCAACACTTGAAATTACAGCAACCAAATAGAGTGTTTGCATCTTCTGATTCATTGCACTTTGCTGAGTATCCCTTGGGGTGTGGCGACTAGCTCGGCTGTTAAGTGGAAAGGCATGTAAGTTGGTTCAGAAAGAGCAATGGCCTCTCCCATAAAATTAACTGTACTCGCAACACAATCTACATCCACGAAAACCAGTCTGATCAATACGCTTAGTAGGACACCAAAACTTCTAAATATTCCGGTAGTGCGAATCGAGAACCTTGCGTAACTTGTCTAGTCCTCGACCGAACTTAATATTCCCAAACTCCAGATCCATTCGGCTATCAAAACCCATACTTACAACCTCACGAGATGTAGTTCATCAAACAATATTCGCATAGATATTTAGTTACCTGGATTGTAGACTAGACTTCATGATGAACATCATCGTCATCGATGAACATCATCGTCAACCGCTGTGCCAGGATCTCTTCGACAGTAGCCCTGGAGTTATTTTCAACGAGAATCTGAGAAACTTATTTTTTTGTCCTTATAAATTTATATAAACCTAGTCTCAATCTGGCTCGTGAAGACATAGAGCTATCGATCAAGACATATCCACGGGTGGCCAAAAGAGTGTGCCATGGATTCATGCGCCTCTTGCAATTTATTATTCTTCTTAAAGTCTTCGATTAACCAACGATAGTAGGGTTTGTGAACGCACTTGATCTGACAAAACAGCGAATGCAACACTACAGCAGCCGAGGACTTAGTAGATGCCAATAACTTTTTAGCCTTCTTGACCAAACTCCTTGGTCCATTCCTCAAAGCGACCGAGTTCATCGGGTGATACTGAAGTGTTAGAGCTGGTGACAGCCTCAAAGAAGTCTTTAGGTTTTACGGGTGGAACAAAGAGCTTGTCTGGTTCGACATCGTAAAGGGACATAAATACTGCGCCGCATACCTCGCATCTAACCTTCTTACCCTTGTTTTTGGATGTTTGTGGAGGGCAGCGAGAGCAGTTAGGATAATCCTCAGGAGGGACTGGCTCATACATGCCCTTGTCATCCACGATGAACTGTTTTGCCTCTTGACAAATGCGTAGCGGTCGCATCAAAGCCTCGCGTACGGCAATGGAAATATCGGCACCGGAAAACCCCTCGGTGAGCTCCGCCAGCTCGTTCATATCATGACGGGAAAGTGTGTGCTCTGTAGAACCAATGCTGAGCTCGAACAGCTTTTTACGAGCTTCTTTTGTCGGGAGAGGAATATACACACGCTTCTCAAAACGACGGCGCATGGCTGGATCAAGACTCCAAGGGGTGTTAGTTGCACCGAGCACCAACAAGCCAGTATCATCTTTGCCAACACCTTGCATCTGGACAAGGAACTCGGTCTTGATACGCCTAGCTGAGTCGTTCTCACCATCACTGCGGGAGCCACAGAGCGAGTCTACCTCATCAATAAAGATAATGGCAGGCTTTGACTCACGTGCCATCTCAAAAAGGTTGCGTACAAGGCGCTCGGACTCACCCTGCCACTTGGAGACCAAATCGGATGAGGACACAGAAAAGAACTTGGCATCTGCCTCGGTAGCTACAGCTTTCGCAAGGTATGATTTACCTGTACCAGGCGGACCATAAAGCAAAATACCCTTCCATGGGCGACGCTCACCTGTGAACAGCTGCGGAAACCGCGTAGGTAGAATGACAGCCTCCTTGAGGGCAGACTTGGCACCTTCGAGACCTGCCACATCATCCCATGATACATTTGGTTTCTCAGCAACAATGGCGGCCTCCAATGCGCCACGAAGCTTTGACTTCTCCGCATCTTCACCTTTCTCGCTCCCTCCTGCACCTACGGGAGCTGCTTTAGGTCTGCTGTTTTCTTCATCAATAGCAACCTTGAGTTGCTCAGCGCGTACCATGTATCCTTCAATGCGTTGCGTCAGGATCTCCTTTGATTTGGGGTTCTTCTCATACTTAAGTGCCACCAGGAACTGCTCCAGAGCACGTTGGTATTTCGTGTACGCTGCATCATACTGCTTCTCGTTGTCGAGCTTGATGGCTTCCGAGACCATCACGGTTGCTTGACGAATCATACCTTGGGTATCCATTGTAGCTGATTGCTCAAGAAAAATGTGGTAGTGCAACTAATGGAAATCGACGCTTTAAAATCCACCTTTCAGATTTGTTCCTGCGCAAAAGACACCACAAAGATTTAGAAAAGGGTCGTGTCTAGTTAAATATCAGACTTGTCTCCGACCGACTTCGTATGATCTTCAAGCTAAAAGGGGCGCTACTCCCCAAGAAAAACTTGGATACTTTGTGCCACTGCAAGTACAGAAATGGGCGAACACGAGCGAATCAACTCAACCAGCCTCTCCTACTGCAAGCAAGTGCAGTGAGGCTGCGCCTGAACGTGTGGTAGAAAAGGTCTCTTTGAGCTTGTATGCGGCAGGCGTCTACCTCCGTCCTCCTCCTTCTCGCCCGCGCGCGAGTTGAGCAGAGTTGAACGTGTTGGTTCTGTCTGCTTCTCCCGCTCTTCAACTTTCTTGCTTCCACCATTTATATACAAGTTATCACATCGCCCTTCGAACCTCCCCAAAATAAATGCGTCGCGCCGGCTCGTGAAGTACTTGTATGATAAACCTCTCTCCATAAACACAAAAATCTTCGGCCGCCTTTGTCATAGATACTTTGCAAAGAAATGAATTTACGAGTTTTAGAGTTTATCCTAAACAAGTTGAAAAGAGAATTGCAAAAACTTATTTATAAAAAACCATTCAGGACAGTAATAAATTTCCTCTTCAGGGCAATCGCAACCGCAGCACATCCGCCTCTAATCAAAAAGCGGACATCCAAAGGCTTCTGGAGAGACTCGCGGCTGCTCCAAGACCTCTTCCCAGGTACTATTGATGCTGGACACAGAAGGATTTGCTTGCTTGGAGTCGGCCTTTGAGCGAATGCTTTGCCGCGCTGGTTTTCTGACTCCGACGAGCACTACTACGCGAGTGCTAGTCAATGCCTATGTGGTCCTACTGGGAAAAGCTCCAGCGCAGAATGAGGAAAGTTGGTACTTGGTCTCCTGCTGTTTAAGGTAGGTGGGTTCCTAGTGTACAATATTCACTGCGCCCTAAGTGCTGCATGACCCTGAATGGACTTTTTTAAGACGCAGCATTTGGTATTAAATTCCACAATTGTCTGCCTCTTTGACTAATTATTCACTCATTCATTCATTCATTCATTCATTCATTCACTCATATTCTCATTCATTCGCTTATGCATTTATTCACTCATTCATTTATTCACTCATATTCTCATTCATTCGCTTATGCATTTATTCGCTTATGCATTTATTCACTCATTTATTCACTCATTCAGTATAAAGTGATGATAATAACAATGAAAAGAAAGAACTAAACTTGAACCAACAAAGCAAAGATGGACAGAAAAATGTCCAAGGAATGAATGACCCCAAACCTGAATTGTGGTGCAAATTGACGCAATGCAGTCGATTTAATTTCAAAGAGAGCTGCAGTAGGCGGCCTTGGACCCAGGCTGCACTAGCCCCGAGTGGGAGCATTGGCCTGCCAGCTGAATAGCCCTCAACTCAAACCCACGCGGAGTCGGTCGCGCCGTACTACAGCAATCAATCAATCAATCAATCAATCAATCAATCAATCAATTAGTTAGTTAGTTAGTTAGTTAGTTAGTTGATTTACTCTTTGGCAAAATGGACACTCCTAACCTCGAAAGTTGAACACGCCATGAAGGAACAGAACACCCTCGCCGTTCTCTATCTAGAGGAACAACGGAACGCCCAAAGGAACACGAGCGGCCTATTTGCTAATTAGACCACTTAACCTAACCGCGGCAGGAACAATACAGGAAAAATATGTCAGGGAGCTCGCGAAGAACTCACTCCATGGAAAGAGGCTCATGGACAGCTGATGTATGGTGCGTATGTGATGGCTCAACGACTCTTTCGGAGCTGCGTTTTGATTGGTGCAGGCTTTGCACAGGATTTGGAGTCCTCGTCGAAGCCAATCAGAAGGGGAAAATTCGACTTACTACTTGCTCAACTGACCCAGATGCGCGGTAGGGTCACAGCTATTCTAAACTGTAGAGTGCGCGCATCTAACTACTCTTTCCTAACTACCGCGCAAATGACCTTTACGAAGTTGAGTACACAGAAGCGACATAAACTCATCTGGTCACCCAGGTCGAGGAGATTGGAGCAGCTTGGGAAAGGAAGTTCACGCACGTTGGCGATTGTGCGTGATGGCGATTGAAGACGATGAACGAGGTGCCACCGAGGACCCGGTTCGAAGCTTGGAACTGGATCTGGGCTCTGATGACAGTGATGGAGGCGAACACCTGAAGCCAACTGCGGCCAGGAAGGCCCGAAAGAGCGCTTTGGGTGATGTCAATGGCGACGAGGCTGCGATAAACTCTGTCCAAGATGAGGAATCCAAGTCTCAGGGTCCTTCGGTTGCGGAAAAAGAGTCTAAGAAAGCAGCAAAAGAGAAGGTCGAGGACGAGGATAACGATGGAACTCACATGGAGAAGTCCACAAAGGTCACTAAAACCGTGACCAAGAAATCTGCCACGCAGAAGAAGAAGAAAAATAACGACAGCAAAAGTGCTAGAAAGGGCGCCAAGGCTGCCAATAATAACAATTCCAAGAAGAAGGCCAGCCGCAAAATTAACAAGGACGAGGACGAGGACAGCAGCAGCGATAGTAGCAGCAGCAGTAGCAGCAGTGGCGATAGCGGAAGCGAAAGTGACAGCAGTAGCAGTAGTGGAAGTGACAGCAGTGGCAGCAGCAGCAGCAGCAGCAGCAGTAGCAGCAGCAGCAGCAGTAGTAGTAGCAATGAAGATAGCGATGCCGAAGAATCCAATGTCAAGGCCAAGGCCAAAAAACCTGTTGCAAAAAAACAGAAGAAAAAGGTGACAAAGGCTAAGAAACCAGCTGTTAAAAAAACTAAAAAGATAGAGACTCAAGAAAATAACGAAGAGATCCTCTTAAAACAAAAGTCACCGCATGCTATAAAGACCTTGCCACCGGTCGAGGAGACACCAAAGAAACCTGATTGGGCTGATGATGATGATGACGACGACGAAGAAGAATCTGACAGAGAGAACTTAGTCGTGAATCAATCGAAGCCTGATGCTGCACCTGAAAATCAAGTGCTCAACACGCAAAAAATCGCAGTAAGCACAGTAGATGGTGAAGATCTTGCAAAGAGCGATTCCTTCGATAACGATGACAGCGTGATGACTGAGGAGAAAGAAGACCATGATGCTTCAAAGGATCAGGAAACACTTTCTACATCAAGTGCTCCCCTCAAAAAGTCATCCATGACTAGTATTAAAAAAGGTCTTTCTCTTTCTGACTCCTCAGAAGATGAGATGGAAAACCGTGACGTGGACAATGCTGATCTGACAACCAGAACTCGACGCAGTACCGCTAAGACGACAGCAAACATCTCCACTGAGGATAGCAAAAGGAAGGTTCTTGAATCTGAAGACGAGATGGATAATGCGTCAGATGAAGAAGAAATCAAGACCAAGGTGAAAGGCAAGCGTTTGGGTAAATCTCGCTCTAAAAAGACTGCTGCTGTAGATACGCATAAGAGTTCACCAAAATCTGCTGATGAGATGGATGAAGGCGACCAATCCAATGGTGAGGATGACGACGAGGAGGATGCAATGAGCGATGACAGTGCTTCCGTGCGCGGACTCTTGCCACGGCCAGAGGATGAGAGCCTTCTTAAAAAAACCTGCAACGAGAAGATGCATCGGAGCGTCATTCGCAAGCTTGGGCCGTGGGCGTACCTTGTCGTTGGTAATAAACTAAAGCGTAGTACCTGGTTTTTCCCTATTCGTCAACCAGATGGTCGTATAAATGTTCAACTTCTTCAACAAGCCCGTAGTGAGGTTCGCACGGGTAAACAAATGATGGCGCGTCAAAATCGATTTGCCTTATCTGTAAGCACTCGCCAATGTCTCCGTCGCCTATGTGCTCATGTCTGGCCTGGCTTACCCGAATTTCAATTCGCACGATGCTACGCTGACCCTCGATTACCACAGATGTCGAATCGTTACTGGTTGTCAGATTCTAAAAACCTTCAGAATGAAACTGATGACCTGCTTCAAGATATTGAAGAAGATGAACTCAAGGCTGCACGCGCTGCGGAACGTGAGGCAGAGGAGGATCGTCTTGCACTGGAACGTGAGGAAGAAGCCCAGCGGGAAAAAGAGCGAATGCTTGAGAAACAAGCAGAGCAAGCTGCAAGTATCGTAGAGCGCATGCGTGCAAAGCGTAAGGCTGCCTCTAACAAAGGATCCAGCAAGAGCTCTGGTCGCAAGTCTAGCGTCTCGAAGTCAGCAAAACCTGCTTCATTATCTATGGACCCGTTTGCCGATTTTGTTATCATTGGAGGACCTGATGATCCGCGTGGAGAGATTGAGTTGGCTAAGCAAAAGTCCGTACTGCCCAAATCAGTGAAATCGTCGTCGAAAGTGAAGAAGGCAGTGCGAAACAAGATGAACGCTTCTAGTTCTGCTACAGACAAGAAGAATCAACGAGGTATGCGAGGACGTGAACTTGTGCGCCAGTCGCTTCGGACTGAGGCAATGCGAAGAATTGCCGATAAACTTGCTGTTGATATGGGATACAAGGATGTAGAACATCAACTTCAAGAGACCCAGGAACTCGATGAAGAGGAGGAAGATGTGTATCTAGAGATTGATGAAGAGGAGGAAGACAAAGAGGCAATTGACGAAGATGGCGATATTACTGGCGGCGCCAATCGCGAATACGATGCAGCAGACGAGGCCGACGAATACGATGATGATGTTGAGAATGATGATGAAGATAGTGAGCTTGAACTTGAAATTGATGGTGGGAACGCGGCAAAGTCCAAGCACTCCTCCTCCGAGCAGGAGTCACCTAAGAAACTCCAAACTAAACCTATTCGCACGTATAGCAAGTTTAGGCTGAGTCAAAAGAATGAGGCTACCGAAGCTCTCCGCAAACACAAGATTCTCAAGGAAGATAACGACGAAGAAGATGACGAGATTGAGCTTGAAGATGCCCAAAATTTGAGCAAGGATGAAAATGAACCAACTTCAAAGAATGAGAATCAAGACGATGAGGAGAATGATGGAGAAGAAGAGCAAGAGACCAAACCAAAGGATCGCAGTAGTGCATACCGCAAGATCCTTGAACGTGAGAATGCTCTTTTGCAAAATCGTAGAGTTAACAAACGAGACTTTGGCGATGAGGAAGCTGAAGAAGAAGATTTAGACGACGGAGTCGATGACTTTGGTGGTGATGTAACAACTTCCGGACCTCGCAAATTTCGCACAATGAGCGACGAACGTGAGGCCCGCCTCGATCGAGCACTTAACCGCATCACTGAGGATGACCTTGAAAATATTGTTGACGATGTCTCTGATGGAGAAGGCGATGATGGCGGTGACGTTGGCGAGTTGTACCGAACCACTATGCAAGCACGTGAGGATGAGGAGCTTGAGAGGTTGCAAAGCGATTTGCGGGAACATCGATTGATGGATTCTGTTCGCCGGCGTAATACAACAAGTGCTCGACTGGATCGTGCACTCGGCGAGACTTCTGAAGCGGAAGATACCGATGAAGAAGAGGAACTGGCTCGTGTTGAGCGCTTCCGTGCTCTAGATGTACAGCGACGCGAAATGATCGCTAGCGGCGACATGACTGGGGACACAATGGAGGATGTAGAAAATGAAGCTGAACAGCTCGCGAGCTTTCTCATGCTTTCGAAGCAAGAGCGTCAGCGACGCAAATTAGAAAAGCACAGACAACGCGAGGTTGCGCGCAGACTCGCCGATACACAAAGCCGAGGAACAGCTCCGATTGCTACTGGTGAAGGCCATGACAATACCAAAACTAAATTGCAGAAGACTGTCTCCCTTGAGGATGCCCGAGGGCCAAAAGAAGAGCACACCAAGCTTTTAGGGTGCATTCGCCGCTCGGAAAGCTTGCTTAGTTCCTCTGGGGGATCTGAGTATAGTAGGTCCGCTCTCGTGAAATCGACTTCTCTTAGTTCAACAACGTCTACCATGTCTGCTGGTCTTGGTAAACGAACCTTTGGCGGACTCTCATCAGCTCCACGGTTTGGTCGCGCTGGAAGCCTGCTTGGCATGGGTACTTCTGCAGTAAATAGCTTTGAAGAAATGGCCTCTCTTGCAGTCGGTTCTGATGTTGCAAATGTATCTAATCAATTCATTTTCACAATGGAGCAGAAAGCTTCAGCCGCTGCTGAAAGCGCAGCAGGCTCCCGTGCCAAACCTGCCACCGCTGATCTTAAAAAGAATAAGCGGACAAAGATTAATCGTCAATCACCCTCGAAGCGTCGAAAGGGACAAGGTCTCTTGGCTTCGTTGATCACATCTCAGTAGGAGCCGTTCCAAGGTGTGGCCTTTCCAGCACCTGATATAAACTAATCTCATAACATATCCCATAACATGTCAACATTTTAATCCTTTTTCTGATGTTCAATCCCTAAGTTTCAAGTCATGAGATCACCTGGTCCGCATTAACTCGATTTCGATATATTTATGGTACCCAATGGAAAAATGATCTTTCTCTCTCTTCTCAGAAACCTACACTAAAATCTTTTCCATGTTTTCCTCTGGATAGATTTCCTAATAAATCACCTTTTTCCCTGCTAACTCGAAGGTTGTTTGAAGTTGCCTTGGACGTGTGAAATCCTCCTTCTTGAGAATTGAAAAGGTCCCCCCCCATGTACAGACAGAGTCTTGCACGCGCTTCCATTTTTTTAAAATTGAAAAGTCTGTTTATTCCTTTAAATTTTAAGTTAAAGAATAATAAAAATAAGAAGAAGGTGTGACTATTAATTCGACCGTTGAAAGATGAAAACTATCTATTACTACAATCGATGCGTTCATAAATACTAGAGGGCGGAGCCTTCAAGCCCATTCTGACCAATCAGCTTTTGCCAACTCGGTGATTGGGCCTGGACCTGAAAGGCTCAAGCTCTCCTTGTTCTGGTCAGAGCCTGCCCTCAAAGATGCTCTGGTCTATGCAAGACCAAGGAGCTGCAGAAAGGATGCTTCGGCAATGTAGTAGACCTTCAGGGAGTTTTTTGCGACGCAGAAATAGCCTTTGCCCTGTCAAAGAACTTGTTGGGTGGCAAGGTCTCAGGGGAGAAACAACGTTATCCAGTAAAAAGGGATTGGTAATGCGTGCGAAGAACTATCGAAGGAACTGTCTAAAAGCACATCGGCACCATCTTTGTGGGAAGGTTCAAGTTCTGTTGATAGCTTACGTCTGCATTGGTCTTGTAGCTCTTGCGCAGCTAGTTACAGCGACAGATGCATGCAGCTTCCGATGGCAAGTAACTGCAACACTGGCACCTGTACTGTCGGATCAAGACGAGACCATTGAAGAAACAGTAGTGCGGTCCACAGCCGTCAAATCGGACAAAATTTTCTCTGATGCTGCGCGCATTCGGTTATCATGGTCTATTACGCGCAAGCTTGGTATTTCTGGATACTTTGAAAGTGATCCTCGAATAACAACACAAGCATATGGTATGGGTATCGTTCCAACAGTTGATGTGGACCCCATTTTTGTCAATGACACATGCGGTGCAAGTGATTGGTGCAAATCAATCCAGCCAACTGTTGCTGATAACCCAGAAGATGGTTGGGAGTTTATATTTAATTTAAACCAGGCTCTCATGTACTCTCCAGTAATGTTAACTACAAGTACAGCATGGCAGGAGATGTCTGGACGGATCGATATCTGCACAAGCCGAGTAGTCCTTCGCACTCCTCTTCTTGAACTCTTGGACATATCTGACGAAAACCCTACAATACCTCTTCGCGAAACCCGAGGAGTAGCGGACAGGGACTTGGTCACCTGGGCTGGGGACTCTAATTCTCATTTACCTTCACACATCACAGCAGCCAATATTTGGACGGACCTAAAAATCCATTTTGTTCCTGGTTTTTCTTGGCTCGCTTTTCTCACGTGTTACCGACGGACTCTATCAGGGATTAAATACCTCTTTTATGAAGTTTCTACCAATACATTTCAAGAGCGTGGCCAGCAGAGTTTTACTGCTCTTGATCTCGCCAGCCTATATCCATTGTCTACCCCCCGTTCAGAGTATGAGTACGAGTGGGACCTTAGCCATGATGTAATTGATGCCTACGAAGAAGTCGATAATGAGGACACGTACCTCGATACAATGATCACTGGGGAGCTCAGCAACAATGCTGGCCCTTGCGTCAGAATACAAGGCTATTGGGAGCCACAGGTTTGGTCACTAGGAACAATGTTTGTTTCCCCAACAACTTGGGGATTGGCTTATCGCCAGGTTGGGCATATTAACCTGTTGGATGACAACATTATGGAGGACTGGACCATGCTTGCACCTCTTTGTGGCCGTGTAGTAGCGTCTTCACAGCTTGACCCTGTAGACCGCTCTAGTGCGTGCTCGTTTTTCTTTGTTCCATTTTCAGCCAACCTCACTGTGTCTTATAAAGGCGAGGCATATGATTACGAAGATTTTGAAAACCTTACAATGCCAACTCTATTCGCAGGCGTTGGTACCGAGGACGCATGTACAACAGAAGGCACGAGTGATGATGCTGGGTTTACTTTGCAAGAGGTGAAGGACGATGCTGGCTTGACTCTAGCCGGTTTTCTTGGTAGCGATACTGAGGCCATCATGGTTGATGTCAGAACGGTCCAGCCAAATGCTCTAGGTGCAGCTGTCATACTACTAAACTGTACAGACTCAGATGGAAATATGTCACAGCGCTTAGTGAGTTATGTAAACACGAGCTGGCTTGCAACTTACACTTTCCCGTCGCGCTTTGAGCCTATTCCGTTTCTTTCTACATCTCGTGGGGAACACTTGTTTCCTCTCGCTGAGAATGCGAAGCCTCTTGCTGACACGGTAGAGCTTCAACTAAGAGGTATTGAAGTGCTACCGCGCGTCTCACGGCAACTTTATGCTTATGGTAATACGTTGCTTATGAGCCAGAATTCTGGTCATACGTTTTGGAAAATCGCCCAGGCGTCAAGCTCTATGTTTGATGGTATGATGGATTTGGGCGAGAACGATACTGACACATTTTCTTTTGAGAATGATCCTATTAAAAAGCTAACAGCTAGTAGCGATGGCTGGTATGCTGTTCTGACTGACAATGCTCGCATTTGGCTAGGAAAATCAGGATCTGATACGATTTATCTCGTAAACACCAATCTCACAGCTACTCTGAAAATAACTCCCCCATTTGATATTTTCTTTGATGAAGCCTACGATCTTCGGGTTGTTGGTTTAGAAGTCATAGGTGTCGAAGGAATAAAACGGCAAGTTTCGGCTTCGACTCGAGTTTCACTTGATCGTGTTAAAGACATATCTGACTACTACGATACAAGCTCATCTACATGCTTTCTTGAAGATTTACTTTTTGTTTCAAGCCATGACGTAGAATACACCCGTTCTTTACTCCATCGGAATGGAGTAACGGACAATGTTTCGTTAGCTCAACAAGAAAATGGCTTTTATAACAAAGTGCCGAACCGGATTTTCCTGGACCATTCCGACAATTACACATTCCAGGTGCTACTACAAGCTGCAGTCAATTCTGATGTCTACATTACTAGTCAAGCTCAAGTTCTTTCTGATCTCCGCCTTGGTTTCGAGCTTAGTAACCAGGAACTTATTGAACTTTCCTTCACTCGTACTGAAAATGCTCTCTCTGGAATTGTTAATTACACGGTTATGCTTCGAGACCGCGGAAGTTGGCAAATTGTAGACAACTTGCTTAAACTACCAGCAGACACTTCCACATCGGGTTTATTGCATGCTTATCCTGGCGCAAACTTGTTAGTAACCTCATTTTGGGTTCAGGGTTTAAGCGAAGGTTGCCGATCGGAAGCAGATCCTCGAGCCCTGGTCACCACCACATCGATCAGTGAACCAGCTCGCATTGACATATACTCCGGATGTCCACCACATTGGAACTTGGTATTTGACCGCACTGCCTCGCTGGATGGGGAAAACCAAGGCTGCACCGAGCATGAAGAAGACATTTGTGTATTCTACGATAATACCTTTACTCCCCGCTTTCGCCTTATCGACAGCGTCGCAGGAACGGAGCAGATTGTTGATGGAAGTTACGGAGAAATCACGGCTGTGGGCGGAGGCCTTACATACGATACAATTGAAGATTATGACCAAGCTGACTGGGATATGAAAACCTCGACATCGTTTTCCATAAGCTCAAGCTCATCAACGTATGGGCTTCGCTGGCTGTGCATGGCGGCAACAAGTCCTTGTGCAGGTGTAATGCCGTCATTTCCATATCCTCCCGAGTATTACTTCAAACTCCGTTTGGTCGCCACTTCAAACGACTCCTATTGTGATTTCTCCTCTACATTTATTGTTCGCATTCACAATTTACCGATCACTCTTCAAGCAATCATCATTACCAATGCACTTACTATTGGTGCATGCATGATACCACTCTTGTATTGGTACACTCGCAAACAAAAGCGCGGACAGCATAGGCGCCTACGAGAGGTGCAAGATGTTAGTATGGCGCAATATACTAAATCAACCTTGAATTTAAGTGACGACGGTTCCAGTTCTTCAGACGAGTCTAGCATTGGAAGCTCTGGTAATGGCGAATCAAGTACTGGATCAAATCGAAAACGCCGAGGAAGAAAGTCGAAGAGTAAACGCAAAGATGATGGTGACACAAGCGATCTAGAAGATGACGAAGATGACATGGACGATAACGACGATGATGACGACGAGGACGACGATCCAGACGAAGCTCAAGAAGATGATGATGAAGACCTAAAAGCAATCATTGCAAAGAACAAAACACTGAAGCGTAAAACAGCTCCGCCTCGAGCATTTGCGAATTAGTCAAGTATTTCATCGAATGTTAAAGGCAAAAGAACTAAGAAAAAGTTCATATCGTTGCTGTGATTTAGATTTAGATTTGTTTTTTTTCAGAAATGATTATGTATATTTAAAAAAAATCCTAAAACAAGCCCCCCCTCCCCCCTCCCCCCCCCCCCAAAAAAGTAAAAATAAGAATTAATGTGGAAGGTGCTCGCTTATGGATGGCATACTGCCAAATTTTGCAGATCTGGTTTGGGTAGGGCATTTCAGATACATTAAGGAGACCTGAAGCTTAAAATATGAATTCATTGTAGACTTACTCATTTTATTTGGGTAAATTCTCAAACGTAGAACTTCAGACAGGTCTTGGTTTGTACTATTCGAAAAGTTTTAAATTTTGCAGAAGAATAAAAGGAAATTTGCGAAGAGAATATGTGGATAGTCAAAACAGGTTAAGGTAAGAGCACGTCCTTTTCTGTAAATACGCCACACTTGACAATCTTACACGTGCCCATGGGCCTCTCGTTTTTACGTGGCATTTGCTCAATGGCGTGAAAAGCAGGCATTCCATAAACAACTCGCCCAAAAGCAACTCTTTTGCAATCAAGCCATGGGAGTGGTGCAAGCGTGACAAAGAACTGGCTGCCATTGGTGTGGGGTTTACCTTCGCTTGCCATGGAAACTATTCCAACGCCCGAGTGTTTGATAGCGTATGTTTCATCTGGAAAGGTAGGGCCTTCACAAATCGCAGCTTCGCTATGCTTTCCTGAGCTGTCAACAATATCACCACCTTGGACCCATCCACCTTCAACAACTCGGTGAAACGAGGTGCCTTGGTAGCCACCTTTTTCGCACTTGTTGCTACAAAGTAGCATGAAGTTTTCACACGTGTCAGGGCAAATGTCATCGTAGAGCTCGATTAGGACTCTTTCTCGTACGACTTTAGAAGCCGAATTTTTATTTGCAGCATCATCTTTGCATTCTTTGCATTCATGTTGTTGCTCGACAGCATCTGGCTCTTCGCTTACTACAATGTCCAAATAGCAAAAGCTGTGACCGGAACTTTGGATTAAATTTTGAAGTCCGTCGCGTGCAGCTCGATAGTAGTGTTCAGTCTCTGTATCGGGCTCAAAGTCGTAGACCTTAGAAGCCCAGCTTGCAAGCTCCTGCAGTCCACCGATGTAATGAACCTTATTGTAAAATATGATTGGAGATGAATCATGTTCAATATCCAATTCTTGGGATTTTGAGTAAACAAAGTCTTCAAAGTCTGTGCAGAACATAGGCAGGACTTCGCACTTGACGTTACCTTGATCCGCTGCAAGTGCCTTGCCAATATGCTTGGCTGCATGGAAGCACACATCATCAACACGTCCAGCAATAACAAGATGGCATGGAGTCTTGGACATTTCTCTTGGCAACTAGCTCTTTAAAAATACGTCCTGCGTTTGTATGCTATGCACCTTCTCGCGTACGTGTACAGCCACCTGCTTATCTCGCTTACTGATTACACGATTGCAAGCTTTTCCGGCGTCTTGCAAATCACTTCCTTATTTTATTATGAAATAAACGAGCGGATGGTCTACCAGAGCGAAAGCTTCAAAGTTTTGGTATTCAGATTGTCGGTGCGATGCAAATATGCAAGACGCACGCAGCAAGGTATCGTTCCCAGCGCAGCTGTCTCGCTAGCTTGATTCTCTATTGTTCAATGATTTGAGCGCTTCTACTAATTCTTGATTTTAACTTGTGTGTTACCAAGGTATGCTGCGGAGTAGAGGGTGCTGTTTTTCTTCTTTTTTTTTTCTTTGTGGTAATACTCTAATAAAACAGAGCAATTTGGTTGAGGATAACAAATTGAGACAGAGCTCTTAGTTTCCTTCGCCCCCTGCTTTCGACAAGAATCAGCTCTTGCCTTCACTTGTCCTTAAACTCTCTTCAAATTACTCCTCTGAGTTCGATAACGCCTCCTGTCATTAGCTTTCAAAAGGTTCTTTCTGTCTATTTAAATGACCAACGGATCTATCCACAGGCACCCTTATCTTATAGATTATATTTGCCTTCACAGAAAACACATTGGGTTTCAACTGTTTTCGAGAACGCCCGAGATTTCGATCCACCGTAGGCTCAATAGGAACTTCACACAAACAACGGCTGCGACATCAGCGGCACCCTTCTTTAAAAGTGCTTGTTGAAGCGCTGGTGCGAGAAGAACCACCTCAAATAGACGCAAGTGCAAAGCACGCTGGGCCTTGCATTCGTTGGGCTACTTTCAGTTCGAGAGGATTTCGCGGGTGCGTAGATGTAAAGAACGTGGAATCTACTCTTGGACCTTGGTAGACCCCAATTACGAAATTGTGTTGAGATACATTTTGACGCAGGAACAGCGGGATGAATAAGCTCATCAAGGGCGAGGCATCGAGAGTCATTGCTGTCTTGGATGACTCTCTCGTCTCGCTCGATATAGTACTAGAGCTCCCACCGTCAGGCGTAGCGGGTAACAAGCTTGCTGATGCGGAGCGGCATTGGGACAAAGCTCGAGCAAATTTAGAGAGAAATGAATATTATGAGGCGCTGGCACACCTTGAAGCATTGCAAACTGCAGAGTCCCGGTACTTGAAGGCAAAGCGTGCAAACGCGCGCGAGCAGGCCGATTTGGCAGTCGAAGCGCTTCACGAAGCAACCAGGCAAGTTTGTCGAAGTGTACGTAGGAATCCTGGTGTACTAAAATCTTTAGAGCGCGCTGGTCTTGTAGACAATGTAGATGATGACGACGAAGAGGATCGGGAAGGTTTAGAACATAAAGAATCAGAATCAAAACGACACGAGAGCCACGAGAGTTTTGATCATTTTCCTCAAAACAATAGCGATAGCTTTGACGGCAGTGATACAAGCAGTAGGAGGAAAAGTTTTGGCAGCTTTCGAAGTTCGACAGACGAAAGAAATAACGAGGCAAAATATTCTGAAGAAAAGCAACCATATAACTTTGAGCGAGCACCCAGCCGAGGCGGCAATGTTGGTGCCATTCGTAAGGAATACTCGCTCACTTTGTTGCGACGAACGTTGCGGGCCTTTCGTGAAAATATGCTTGATCAGTTGTCAACAACTGTGGAGCAAAAACAAGCACGCGCCGATTTTTTCCAAGAACTCAATGTTCGTATTCGAGAGATGGAAGAAGATCTTGTCATGATTAAAACTGATCTCGAAGCGGAAGCGGTTCGCGAGAAGGAATTAATCTCCAAGAAGCAAGCAGAAACAAAACTTTGGCACGCTATTCAAGAAGTGCGCAGTAGTTATGACCGGGAGATGGGAGAGATCGGAACCTTCCAAACTGAAGAGAAACAGTCAATTCAAGAAAATTTCTTGCAGCGAAACAAAATTGCCCTGGAGTCCTTTGATAAAGCTAGTGATGCATTTTTACAAGAGTGTAATGGACATACAGATTTGGAGGATAATTTGCGCAAGAAGCTGATTCGAGCCACAACTGAGGTGAATACATTGATTGATTCTTTCGATATAGCAATGCTCGAAAAACGTGCACAATACGATCTAATGAAAGAACGATATGTCGACGAAGCTGCAAGGCTTGCTATATTAGAAGAACACTTTCGCAAGGTTGATCGAGATTTAGCAAATGAGGCAGAGGAAGATCGTATTATTGCGGAGGAGCTTGCTGCAATCGAGGCTTTGAAAAAACGTGACCATGATGCAGCAGCTCGTATCCAGGCTCTTTTTCGAGGTAATCAATGCCGAAAGAAACTCAAGAAGAAAAAGAAGGGCAAAGGCAAGGGCAAGGGTAAAGGCAAAGCTGGTGCCAAAAAGAAGAAGAAATGAGATTTAAACAATGTTCTTGTTTTGTATGGTTCTTACCTTTGTTTTAAAAATGAGTTTCTATTCAAGTACTACGAATCGTTAGATGCCAATATTTCTCATCCAAGAAATGAACAATTTAAAAACGCATTTCATACAATTTTGACGTACTCACCGTGTTCTATCAAAAGTATAGCGCCATTTTATCTGTTTTAAACAACGATGCAATTCCTTTATGGTTTCAAAATACCCAGAATATGTAGGTCATCAACAAAATGCTCTCAGCATTCTCGTTAGAAAACAAGTACTTAAAAAAAAAAATGGAATTCTTAAAAAATTATAGAGGGTATTGCACAGTACAAAGTGTCTGGTTCAGAGCTTTAGTACCTGTTACGTTCCTACTATTATAATTTTTTTACAGTACAACTCAGTCAATTTCCATGGACAGCAACTTGCCAATGTTGAAACCCAGCATTACCAAGTCTTCTGGAAGAGGCTTGACTTCTTGTTCAAAAGAAGAATTTAATTTAGACTAAACAAAACAAAACAAACATCAAAAACCACAAGAAGCGTTTTCCCATCTACCTATCGAGAGCTCACAAAAGGCTGAATTTACAGACACAATGTCTTTGAGAATTCTAGGCATGGTGAGATCAGTGATCTCACCATCAGATCGCAACTCTTTCCTAGGAAAGAAGAAGGTGGAAATGCTATAGTATCGAAAAGATCAAACAAAGTTCATTTATTTTTAGTTTCTGTGAAGTACTGGTATCATATTATGTGTTTTGGCTATCTTGCTTTTGCAAGTACCCTTCTGCCTTCTTTTACGCTGAAGGACCCATGTGGGAAGTTCTTGAATACACGTCATGGCGGATTGGGTTTTTTATTCTTGTTGTTACTGTTGTCCTTTTGGGGAAGTGGTCTCTACTAAGGGTGGCATGGCCACAACATTGAACACGACAGATATATCGCACCAGCATTACTACTGTGTACGGGAGCAGCAGGAGAAGAAGTCTCAATACACCGATGAGTACGCAGAAAGAAAGCTGGTGATTCAATGTAGCCAACACTCTGGAATCGCGATCCAACAAGCTCATTTAGGAAATCTAAATCGTGCTTGCAACGTCAGGCGGTTCCGTTCGCCAGCACCTTTGAGTGCACATTGGCATTCACTCGCTTTCTTCTCTGCGCATTTCTTCATGCCTCTTGAGATCCTAGCACGCGCAGTTCGTTTTACTCATCGTCTTCTTCCTCATCGTCCGTGTGCGATTCCCTCCATTTCCGCAGAGCCTCGAACTCATTGTAATGCTGCTTACGCTTTGCCACAAAGTCATCATGTGCCGCCTTCTTGGCAGCTGTCGGCACTTCCTCTTCCTCTGCTGCCTTGCCCAGCATTGAGGAAAGTTCATCAGCGTCCAGGGCAACCTTAGGAGCCTTTTTCGGTTTGGACGCCCTCCTAGAGCCTCCCACCCCATCTGCAAATACAACTTTCACATCATCATCATACCCATCCTCAAGTTCGCCCTCCTCGGAGTCCTCAATGAAACTGTCTCTGTGAAAGGGTGTATCTGGCTCATCGATCTTCTGGCGCGTGCCTCTCAATTTATCATGTTCCGCGATTGTCTCTTCGTCCCATCGCACGTGGCGTCCATCATCCTCATCTCCAAGGTCGTCCACGCTTGCCCTCGCGCCCTGAGCACTCTGGCGTTTCGAATCCTTCTTCAGGTCGCTCATCGCGTCGCTCTTGAGCAGAGGCCCTGCCGCGAGACCCTGCGGTGCCTGCTGCGAGCTCTTCTGGTGCCTCGACTTTTCCCCCGCGCGCGACGAAAACAGGCCTCTCACGCCTCGAAGAGTTCGCTCTCGGAGTCGCGCCGCTCGCCCAGACACGGGTCTGGTCGGCGGCGCAGACCGCGAGGACGCCGGAGAGGTCGTGGTGAGAGAGATATTCACAGAGAAAGAAAGAAAGAAAGAAAGAAAGAAAGATATAGCAATTAGCAGGGAATCAAGTTCTTCAAACGAAACAGAGGCCAGAACCCAAGGGGAACCTTTCAGGAGCCTGCTAGGAACCCAGGGGGAACCTTCGAAGAACCGGCGCTTGCGATTGCTTGTTTGTGAATGGGTTTGTTTGTTTGTTTGCCAAGTTTGCTCGCTCGCCCGGACCCGAAGGCGACGCAGGAGACGAGCGAGACCCCGATCTTGGTAGGCGGAGAAAGGGTCGCGGGGCGGACTTGGAGAGGAGTTCCTGCGACAGAACTCGGCCTGGCAGGTGTTTGGGTTATGGAGGGTGGCTGAGCCCTCGCTCAGATGCGATCTTGGGCTGCGCAGTGTTTTCGTGTTGTTTGTTTGCTTGTTCTTGTTTGTTTCTGTTTATGTCAAAGTCTTTCTTTGTATGTATGTATGTATGTCTTAAACTTTTCCCTGTTTAACAGCGAGCGTGTGTGTAAATCAATCAAGGCGACCTGCGAAACTTAGCTGGTTGTGTAAGCACCAGTGGTGCCCAGCCAGGTAGCAGCGGTAGCACATACAGGCTCGCGCCGCTCAGGGACGATCGCGTTAGCGTGGGGTCATTCTCCAAACAAGAACTTCGAGCCTTGCACGACTCCAAGTCTCACTTCTAATCTACTACAGTTTTCAGGTTACTTGCAGTGAACGAAGGGTGTGCACTCTTTAGATTGACGGAGGGATCTCTTCTCTCCAACTCAAAGTTGACGCTCTGCAGGCAGACATCTGCATAGTTTCTGACGATGGTGTCTGTCAACGATTCCTCATTCATTGCATTGAGTGCATCCTTAACTTCCCCGGGCGATACGTTTGAGTGATGTGCAAAGCTCTCCAAAAGAGCCCAAGGACCGTGACTGGCATCTCCAGCGACGACTATTACCTCGCACAGTTTACATTTTCATCAGGCCCTCGAAGTGCTTGTTCCTTCGCCGTCGTCGTTTAACTCAAACAAGAGCAGGCAAACCAGCGCAGAAGCTTGGGACCGCGACTTCAAGGAAGCATGGCAAGGCAGAGTCACTCTGCTGCTGCAAGCAATCTTTTGCTGCGGAGAGGTGGTTTTTCCTGGCTCGTGCCAGCTATTATGCCAATGGCGCGAGAGAACGTCGAACGCGGCAAATGGTAGCTCGAAAGTTCGTTCCATTTCGCTCTGTAGCGCTTGCCTAGCTACCTACTTGAGGTTACAATTAACGCTGCCATAACTGCTCCCGCTGCCACTGTCCAATCGTCGCACTGAGTGCTGCGGAGTTGAAGGTTTCTTCGCCAACGAGGGAAATCGACCTTTGCTCGCAGGCTCATTTGGAGGTGGCTTCATGACAGTCAAGATATCGACGAGCTCTCCACCCTCACTCGGAATCACTCGTTCATCTCTTAACTTGCGTGCCAGCTTCGACTTGCTTCGCACCTGAAGACGCTCGACGTGCAGCGTACCATGCCCGCGTTCTGCCAACCCTTAATATCACGATGTTCATTCGCATCTCTCACCTCACCTTCCTGGTAAGACTTAGTTCATCTTGCACAGTTAGCGTTGCTGGATACCAACTTTCTCGCACTCTAGCTGGAGTAAGCCCAGGACATTGAGAGATCGCCTCGAATTGGTCAAGTTTCTCTGTGAACTAGCGCTCTGAATGCGCCACAGCACAACGACATATGTCTTTACGCAATCGATATTCCGGCCAAGATCTCCGCAGCGAGGGAGGCGACCATGATCATGTACGTGCTGCTGCACCTTCTACCGCCTACTTAGGTGCCTTCCTAAGTACCTACTGCTTTCTATGCAGAGGCTAGTGCTGGAAGCGCGTGAATAAGCGCGTGAAGAGGCACCGTGGTAGTCGCAGTTCTTGGATTTGGGCATCTCGCGCAGCTTCATCGTCAGCACTTGCGTTTTGCATAACTTCTCGGGCCAGCCCTGGATGGAGATCCCTTTCTGAAGGCGTGCCCCGAGCTACTGCTTGTGGACACCATCGCGAAAATGCAAATCTCGACTGGGCTGCACCAAGTCAGGACCATTGTGATGTTGATTGATTTCGAAGACAGCAAGCAAGCTTGAAGGGAAGGCCTTGGGCCGAAAGTAATTCTCGTCCAGAACTGCGTAGTGCTTTGGCTGGTATCTCGATAAATAGGTTGTATGTATGCCTATGGATGTAAGCAACGTGGCTACTTACTTACCACCTAGGTAGGTAGGTAGCTAGCTATCTTGTATGCGACAGAGGTTGTATGAGAATGGAAGAGGTTTCTTTCAACTGAGTCGCGTGCACCTCAACGACGACGGTTCTGACCCGAACCGTTCAGTCACTCGTCTCAAGAACCAAGCACCATCCTACCTTGGACCCTTACTTCCCTGCTTAAGCAATATACTATCTATCTATCTATCTATCTATCCATCTGACTTATCAGATTACCTCTGCAACTATCAGAATCGGAATCAATTTAGAAGATGACACCTACTACGAAGAGTCCCTCTTCAGCACCACCTGGTGACACGCATCTACTTGCCGTCGGGAGACTTTAATTGCAGCATCAAACATGCCACGGAGGAAAGGTGTAGGTAGGTACCAACCTATGCAACATATCCGACAAGACAAACAAACCTAAAGCTTTGGCCTCACCGACTCATGGCTGGCCACAGTGAATGATATATAATCAGAGCTTACTGCTTCAAGTTTGCTGAGCCCTGCACCTCCTGCATTTGCCCTCGCTCCTTCTACGACAGCGCTTCATTCTCACAATGTAGTCTGTCCAAAACGGCTCGGCTTCTCCTCTTCTGCAAGTCTTTGATCCCATCACATTGCCTTTTCTCTGCCTTTTAGAGCACAGCCCACAGATCGATTGAGGTAATCAATTCATTGATTAATTAATTAATTAATTCTTCGCTCGCTCAACGAAACCGACGAAACAATCAATGGTTCAATACGATGATCTTCCGTGTCCTTTTCTCTCGCTTCATCATGATGTCCACCCCGTTTGTTGTTTCCTCCCATGATTTGATTGCAGCACAATTCATCTCATAATCAATCAATCAATCAATCATCGTCAGCCTTATCGTCATCACCTTCATAATGAACGGCAGCAGCAGCATCATCAACAAAACTGACCCGGAACATCGAGTCTTGGATATAGCAAATTGGAATTGACGCGAGCTGCGACCCACATCGATGGAGCCGCGAGCGAATTAGTTCGGGCTCAGTTTGGGTCTATAAATCGTCAAAGCAGGAGGATTCTTAAGACGGTGGTGTAAGACGATGCTGTCGATGTCGAGCACCTCTAGACAAGCCATGGCTTAATTTCATTGCTGATACGCGGTACTACCTGATAAGTGCCTGTAATAAATGAATGAATAAATAAGTAAGCAAATAAATAATAAATAAATAGCATACCATGTGCCGGTATGTATGTATGTATATGTATGTATGTATGTAAATTCTTTCAATTTCTCAAGTTGAGCCCTTAAAATAAAACTTCTTTGGGGATTTCTTTCATTTTATTATGGTATTCAAGTTAGTTAACAAACGCATGAAGAAACAAAAACAAATAACCAATTAAAACGAATTTTAATTGTTGGAAAATACAATGTTGTTTTTCTCTCAATTCGCCATCATCCATCATTTTTTTTAAATATCTCCTCCGTGTCGCCTCAGCTCGCGGCAGTTGCGATTGGCCAGACACATTGCACCTTGGCCTTACGGAAACTTGGTCTCAGCGGGCCAACGGGCTTCCTGCTGGACCTAGCATTTGTTGGGCGCTGCTGCCTTGAAGTTATTATTCTTGAGATCAGCGCCGCTGTCGTCTTCTCCGCGGTCGACTCCGTTACTGTCAATCTATCCCGGCTCACTATATTCAACCTTCACAGCCAAAGCTGAGCGAGATTGTTCATACGACGTAGCATAACTCTTATTCAAGCGCCTACTTTGGCAAACATTCTTGTGCTGGCTTGACCTAAGTCAGCTAACTCTTTCGCTTTAGTGCTTCTGTGACGAAAGAAGCAACTGCCCTTTTGCAACACAGTTTCCAGCGATATTTTCCGCTCTTGGTTCATGGTATTTTCCTATTTGCAAAAGTCTTCAATTAACGTTGGGTGTTGGAATTGAATCCTCAACCATTGTTGTCAGTTGCCTTGGAAAGGACAAGCTGGACCAGGCAAGGATCCGCGTTGAACGTGCAATTTCTCTACCTTTGCGCATTGTTTGGCTATAGAGGTTGAAGTTCACATTCTATATCCATTCACAGTTATATATCCTGCTATCCGGAGCGTGCAGAGTCTGCATGTACGTGGGCATACACAGACTGGTTGTTAACGAGTTAACAAGTACAAAAGTTCAAACGGGAGAGCCAAAATGCAAGGTCGTCCGGCGACACCTCCAAGCAACAATGACGGCACTGTAGATCTGCGCGAAGCACTTGTACGTTGACAGAGAGGGTTCGGTAGAGAGGAACAAAATATAGAAAAATGTGTGTGACATGTTGACATCTTGACTCACTTGGATTTCATGAACTTATGATTATTTTCAATCAAATCACAGGACCACTGGCTGGAGCAAACCCCAATTGTTACCCGGTCTCTCAGTGTACTCACCATCGTATGCTTCTTTCTTGGGATCGTTGTGGGAAGCCACACCGTAGCTACTGTACCGTACGTTTCATGAATCATCAATTCCGATGGGTATTAAAAAAAAAAATCAATTGTCAGAATTGATAGGCACACTACTTGTATTGAAGACAAGATGAGAAACATGCTGACTAAAAGGATATATCACTGACCGATACGTAAATGCACAGACTGTTCGTATTTGAAAATTTTGAGGTCTATCGACTCGTAATCAGCCAGCTCTTCGAGTCGCATTTATTTGCTTTAATTATGGTTCTCTATTGGCTTAACAAAGTTGGGTCCCGCCTCGAGCAGGAGCTAGGCTCCTCAAAGGTGTTTACAATTTTTCTTCAAGTCTCCATTTCCATCAATCTGGTCTTTTGCGCATTTATCGTAACCATCTCTCAACTCATTGGAGCTTCTTACATGATGAAGCTCGGTTGCCAGGGTTTTTTCCCCACCATCGTTTCGCTTCTAGTTATTCAACCCCCACAAGGACCAGTATCTATTGCATTTGTGCCTGCACGCATTGCTCCACAATACGCTCCATATGCCTTGATCGCTCTTTCAACAATAATTTCTGGATCTGTGCCGTTGGATCTCCTCTGTGCACTGGTTGTGGGTCTACTCTTCAAGAAATTAGTTGTGAGTGGCGGTGGTTTTACGGGGCTTGGGGGCTTTGTTCTGCCTTTGTTTGGTTCTTCTCCGCGCGCAACAGTTTCAGCTGCTAGTAGTTCAACCTCCATGCAGCTACCTTCTGGCACTCGCCCTGTGCGGGGTGCTTCCATCACCCTTGCTGCAATTAAGCCCTCACGAGACCTTCTGAGAGAGGCTGCTCAATCTCGTCTCGGCCAGGTGAATGGTGGACCAGGGGGCGTTTCCGCACAATCATCATTCCCGCCTCTTCATAAGTCTTCAGCATCAGCTACCACAACAGCTTTATACTCTGGGGTCGCGTCTTCCACCTCACCTTCTAAAACATCATCATCTTCAACAGTAGAAGTTGGTGTTTCATCTTCAGTTCCAGCCGAACCTCAGCCTGGCCAGCATGGCTACCGACGTCGCACATCGTCATCTTCGTCGAAACAAGCAGAGGTTAACGCCAAGAATGGACCCACCGAGGTTGGAGACCTGAGTCCCAACCCGAATGAAAACGATGAGGTTGCTGTGAAATTTGCATAGGTAGGCAAGTAATTTACTTGAGAGAGAACATTCTTGACCAACCAATACACTAAACCCTGCAACAGATCAAACAGATCCCCTCCATACAGCTGTAACACAAACCATCGCGCTTTCAACTTCGGAAACTAACCATAACATTAACGAGCATACAAAAATTAATAATAAAAGATTCTAAAGCTTTTGCTACTTCGCCACAGTCCATTGACACCTGCCATAAGATATACTTATATACATCAGCGAGCGTGATTGCGCCATTGCTAGTTTAGTGGTCTTACACTTCCCCCCCTATTTTAATTCTAATTAAATTCTTTCGTACCTCTAAAAAGAACTCCACCAAAGAATTCATGAATTGTGCAGGAGTCTTTTTATGTAAAGTATATCCATACAAGATAAGGTGGCGTTTTGGATGACTTTAGATACTAACAGCCCGGTTTTATCATAGAAAGGGGTATTTGGGATGGAAGATGTGTAGTAGAGTCGAAATAAATCACAGACAAGCTATTAGGCTTCGTCGAATGAGGTATTGTTGGAGGATTTGATAAATTCCATGTTTACTCCAGCAATTACGAAACACTTCTTCAAGCACTTGTCCAACAAAGAAATGCCTAAACTAATCGTTCTTTTTCGACGCAGCGGTTGCTGAAGATTTTTCCTTCTTTGCGTTTTTATTACGCAATGGGATAGGCAAGAACCAAAGTGGAGAAAGGCCGTTACCCAAGCAAGGGTACTTCTTCAGCCCACGATATATGCTAAGTTCCTGGTCTTCTCCAACGCCTTGCATAGCATCGATACCTGGAATACCAGTGGTGACCGCTTCATACTGCTCACAACTCATGGCACAGACAAACGCACAGAAAAAACAGCAGAGAATTGCAGAAAAAATGCAAAATAGGATTGGCCATGGCCCAGACCCAGGCTCGCCCCTTCTTCGAGGCGGAGAGTAGTAAACTGACATGTAGCTCCGGTACAAGAACAGAAGAATTGAAGAAGAGGCCGAGAGAAATACGTAGAACAAGAAAAGAAGAAAATAGCGCTGGTTCAGCTCGCCAACACAACCTGAAATCCATGGACAATGATGGTCAAGGCGGTTGATGCATCGCCCACACGTCCGGCAATGATGCGCACTAGCTGGTTTAAAAAGATCGCACACATGACAGTACCTGACTTTACGTCTGAATTTTTCCACAGCACGATTGCACTTTACTTCAATCTCTGCATCCGTAAGCGCAATACGCGGAGCTAATGCCACCTTAACATGCTTAATTGTGCCATCTGGTAGATTAATCTGCTTGTCACCGAAACGACCCTTTTTATTTTCCTCAAAAACCTCTTGGCGTCGTTCTTCTAGACGTTGTCGCATGCCAGATCGCACATCAGCACTGATCTCGGCCCACTTCTCACGTCCTGTGCCCTTCTCAACGTATCCAGGATCACTCCACGTCGCCAGAAAGAGAGACGTCATGGCGCTGCCTACAAAGAACAAGTAAATGCTAAGTATATAGTACGGGATATCCTGAAGGCACAAGATGACAGTTCCACTACAAAAGGTAAGAGTAAACCACGCAAAACTTGTGCAGAAGACTCCGCAAAAGTCTCTGGAGAAGCATCTCGCTTCGGCGCAACATTCCCCCTCTTCATCATCCATGTCATGCTGGTCTTCTCCTGGTTTAATTGCTGTCATACTTGACGGTCTCATGCGATCGCAACACCAGCAACCTGGACAGATGCAGCATGGTTCGACGCCTTTATCAGGATTTGCACAGACACTGCACCAAGGGTGCCTGAATGACCTTCTCAAGCAAGACCATACAGATTTAACTTCATCTTCGTTCACATGGCCGCCAGCATCAGGTGCTGCAGCCAGCGGTTGAGCGTCAACTTTGGCCAAGGTGGCACCCTTCTGTTCTAGATAATCTCCAACTACGCCAGTCTCGCTAGATTTTATTCTTTCTCCATCCTCAAATCCCCCATTGACTTCACAATTTGCATTGCCATTTACACCAGGCATAACTTCGTTCTCTGCAAGATTTCCTTCGTGCTTCTTATGGTTTGACGTAGCTTCAACCGTCTCATGGTCAGCTGTCGTAGCAGCAGCTTCGGATTTCTCGCTCATGACGACCTCGCTCAAGTTCTGGAGAGAATTCTGCAAAGAATTCCACACAATGCGTGGCGTCGACGAGGAAGTGCTCGTCACGCTCGCCGGCACCGCGAAAACAGATCTGGAGCAATAGCCTAAAGTAAGTAAGTACGTACGCGCAGGAGTTGTGGCGCCAGCTCGAGTTTACTCTGTTGCTGTTCTCTTCATTGAGCCTATAACTACTTAACTCCTCCTAAGTAGACCTCTTGAGAACAGAACGTTGCAAAATATATGGAGCACGAATAAACGAATTGACGAAAGGGCCATTTTTAACACCTTCTTAGGAGTTTTCGTTAACTTCCACTAACATTAATAGAAGGTAATCCAAACGAAACGAAACGAAACGAAACAAACAACAATTGCACGAAGGAACCAAGTTATGAGGGGTGTTGTGAACTTTGGGCATCCAAGGTATAAGGACATTGGTTACGAAAATGACCGATGGGACTGACTTGGCCAAGCCGAGTTTCGTCTCGAAGCTTGCAATAAAAGCTTTATTCGGGGGCATTGCATTGACTTTCCGGGAAGGATTCGGCTGCCTGCTATTTTCCAATTGCGGGCTCTGCATTTCTTTCTTCAGCGAACCTAGATCAATTATAAGCCCTCAACTCGAAGCTGACTTTCATGACTCCTTAAAGCTGTAGAATTTATGAAGAGGCAGTCAAAGGATTATGCGGGATGTATATGATGTAGACATCATCAGCAAGACCTCGACTTTCTCGCCATTCCACTATGAGGCGAAGTTTGCGATATCAAATCGAAATGGATTTCGTATCTCAGCGTCTGTGAAATATCAAACCATAAGCGCTTTCGACAATGTAGGTAGTTCATATTCCTGTAAAACTGCATCTCCGATTGCATTGTCTCAACGGAGGAGTACTGTTGCATCTCGGAAGCCGCCTAGGTACCATCTTCGCAACTGGTCATTGCGAATTGTGCGAAGAATTATGGGTGTCTTCAGGTCCGCCGGTACCAAACGAAGTGAAGTCCCGCCTCGTTTATACAGACAGATGAAGACCAACTTGAAGTGCAGTGCAAATGTCTTTTATTTACAGACCTTTTCATAAGGAACTCTTCGCAGAACCTCATCTACACCGCACTGGTATGATCTCAATTGGATATCATAATTCGTGGAACCTCTTGTTCTTCTTTATTCAATCCTAGCAAAGCAGAAGCAGCAGTAGCAAAAGCCAGCCCAAGCTTTTTGGAGTTTGATTCCAATTTTTACAATCATCATTCTCCGAGGGACTCGGTTATTTGTTGCTTTTAATTGAGCTTGTAGATAGGAACTCTTACAAATATACAGAGGGATGTATTTATATATTTAATTGATTGTAAAGAAAAAGTAAAAACGTTCTAAGCACTTTGGGAAAGTGCTAGGTATGTATAGGTAGTTCCTACACTCCTGCTGGTTACGATTACGTTCCTTTAATTTTCTTTTGACTACTTTGAGGCTTGATTTCTTTTATTTCAAGTTCATCAGTATTTCTTTTTAATATTAAAAAAATCTTCAGCGAAGATAGATTTCCTGAGACTCACTCCCTTTCACCTTTTCTGATTTGCTTTGCAATTCATGAAATGCTAACGCAAATCCAGAACTGGTAGAGCGTATTGCGAGGCGAGGCCAAAACTATCTTGTGAAGCAAGCATGCTGCGGCGAATTGGCGAGAGCTATGCGAGGCGCTATGGCGGCAAGCACGTAGCCCTGGTCCGCATGAGCGGAGTCGTGCAAGAGGCCTCACCGCCGCGGCCGAATCACATCAACTTGGAGCGGTACAACGTGTGCCTAACGTCAGCCTTTGCTAGTAACCCTCGCAGCATTGCACTACAGATCAACTCTCCCGGAGGATCTCCTGTGCAAAGCTCCCTCATTGTCAAGAGAATTCAACAGCTCAAAAAGAAGTATGAGAAGACCTACGACCATGAAATCCCTGTGGTAGCTTTTATCGAAGATGCTGGTCTCAGCGGAGGATATTACATTGCTTGTGGCGCAGACAAGATCGTGTGTGAGGACTGCAGTCTTGTTGGCAGCATCGGTGTCATTTACAGTGGTTTTGGACTCCAGGGTACAGCTGAAAAACTTGGTGTAGAGCGTCGCGTGTATACAGCCGGAAAAAACAAGAGCCAACTTGACCCTTTCATGCCTGAAGATGAGAAGCAAGTTGACCGCGTTAAGGGTCTTCTCGGAGACATGCATAGCGTATTTATCAATGTAGTGAAGAATGCACGCAAAGATCGTCTCACCGCCTCTGATGAGGAACTCTTCAATGGGGATTTCTGGGTAGGAGAGAAAGCCAAGGAAGTTGGCCTTGTTGACGAAGTTACATCCTTTCATGACTTTGCCGAGAGGGAGTACGGCCCAGATGCCCCACTTCGCTTTTTCAGGGCGCGCTCGGCAATGCCTCAGCTCTTTTAATGAGTCTTGTCCACGCATTTTTTTTTTTTGAAAGAGAGCCCATGAAGCATAAATCTGGCAGTAAGACACCAGAAGTTTTCATCTTCCGCGCTTAATCAACAAAGCTAATATCTAAGTCTTGTACAATGTAGTTTATGCTTCAGCAAGCAAGACTTATACTTCCTTCAAAACTTTAGTATAGTCTTTAAAAGGAAAAAAGAAAAAAGAATCTTGTTATTAAACAGTCCATATTACCGATCACTCACTCCTCATCCTTTCCTGAAAGAATGCTAGGTGCGGCTTTGGGTGGCAGAGCTTGACCATCATTTGTTATTTTTTAGGGCCATTTATTTAGTACACAATCCTTGATGATCTATGTTGCATGGGCATACTGTTGCGATGCAAAACATTCGAGAGCCACTGTTTAGCAACATTCGGAATGGATCTGATCCCCCGTGTGTTGCAGTTTCTTTAAACCTTGAGTGTGCCCCATTCCAGGCGTGAAGTATCTGAAGTTCGTGTCAATAATCACAAAATATAGTCGAAGTTGAAATAAAAATTGAGGATAATCTGATGCTTGCAGGTGTTTGGGAACATGACTACATCATACCGTGCAACGACAAATTGGGTGCATCATAAAGCAACCGATGCAGAATAGATAGCGAATTTTTTCTCAGTCGCATTGTACTTACATGAGTTGGCCATCCTTATTGCGTCAGTTAGAAGACTTCCGAATATCTGCCTTCTCCTCTGTTTCATCCTCTGAATCGCTTTTCGATGCTGTCGGAGCCCGATATGCCAGTGACTTCGAACGGCGCAGAGATTCCGTGTAGCGTGGACATTGTTCATCAGGGGGGCCTGAGCCATCGTAATGAAATAAACGAAAGTCTTTTGCATAAATCCGAGAAACCTTCATTACAACCCATGGATCATGATAGTAGTAAAGATAATCAATTTCATCAAACACTCCCTGACAAAGTGTTGGGAGCTCCGGTACGTCAATGCGCCGACCCATGTTTCGCGTATCAGCAGCACCTGACTTGAGCATCGATATGCCATCATTGATACGCTCCAATGCAAAAAGAGCATCAACCAGAAGATTATCATCGCCATCCGTTACGAAGGTGTATTGAGGACGAAACTGTACCGGGCAGAACTTTTGGCCGATCTTCGTATTTAGCACGGGTAAAGGGAGGGGCCAGCGTGAATCGTTGAGCTCTTCGTGGCAATGTAGTTTGAAGAGAAAGTCGACAAGAGCTTCAAAAGAGCCAAGCTTGCGTATCAGTTGATGGCCGATGACATCTTCTGGCAATGCACTGCCGTCGTTTTTAATGTTACGAAGGGCTTCGTAAGCACTGACTAGGCGAGACCATGGATTCCTAACAGATGCAATCTTGTACATTTCTTGGAATCGGCCGTAGCTCAACCGTGCCTCAAGTTGCTCTGCTGCAACAGATACCCGACGAGGTAGTTTATCAGAGCCAAAGATTCCATACTCCAGAGACGTTGAACCAGCACGAGGAATGTGAATGAACGCAACGTCGGTGTCTTGAAAAATTTGTAACCACTCCTCAATGTCTTCCTTAGACTCATTTAAAAATGCACGGCACTGTTCTTTTGACTCAAGGCCAACTCCAAGATCGTTCATCATCATGCTGCTCTTTAGTAAGAAGCGCGAGTCAAGAGGACGCAACACGCGAGATGCGGTACCCTTCGGCGTTGTACAGACTTGGTTACGTCACCTCAATCCTCTAATTTTAATATTCAGCAGCGCATGTACCAACGATCTCGTTGTCTGCGTCCGTGAACTGGTTGCTGGCAGCACCTGTCACGGGGTTTGGTTACTGTTACGACAAGGAAACATGTCCACATAAGGGGGAGGAATTAGAGAGTCTCTTATTTTATAATGGGTGCAACATATTTAATAGCTTTCCTAATCCAGGAAGCATGCAGCAAGCCTGGCTTGACACTTGGTGTACACTTGCTGGAACTCTTCTTTTTTAATAACTATTTGATAGTCCACCCTAAGTCTCATGTACGAAGCTAACCATAAGCAAATTCAAGTTAAACTTGGACTCCGCGCGTTCTACGCAGGACCCTTTTATTTGTCAATACTTAACATCAATACTTGTCTTAAAAATATACTGATACGGTCTAAAAGAACAGCCTTTTAATTGCTTTACTTTTCAAGTTGCATTTCTCTACTGCTTCTCCTTCGAATGGCGGAAATCTCAAGGGCTTTTGTTGAGAAACGACATACACACACCTGGGAGTTGGCGGTGCTGCATCAATGATTGATTTCAACCTTAGAGTAAGTACGTAGTTTACCTATAAATGACATAATGCGTTATCAGAGACGAGCTACACCGAATGGATCAATCACCCCACAACGGATAAATCCTATGTCCATTTCTTAAAACACTGCGGGCTTGCCACAGCTCCCCACAATACACGTCCAGCTTCATATGACATTGAGGATACATTAAAGAGAGAGCTCCTTCATCCCGCAACCCAAGAATGCATCAAAACATGAACGACCCTCACGTCAGCAGCAAGCTAAGAACCGTCATAATACACACTCCGAAGACAATTCACACGTCTCAACAAATGCAACAACGGGGAATTGTTTCGCGTATAGCACGTGTCTCGTTTCTTGAACTGCTTACTTCATCTGATTTGTCTATATCGAGGCACTGTGGGTGAATTGGGTAACGGAGGGGAGGTATCAATTCTCACAACCGGAATGACTGATTTGTTCATTGTCATTGCTATTTACTTTGATGTTATTACTTTCGTGGGCTTTGAGATGTGCTCTCATTCTCACATATGCAGAGCGCCACTTTATTCTACACAGTATGTTTCTCTTATGGATTCCCCACGGCTTTAGAAAGACAATCTTCTTAGAGCAACATATTTGCGTTGCAATAGGGCCCATAGATTATATATACCAGGAACCACGTTGTCATTGCTACAGCTATGCAAAGACGAGTAGTAAATCTAGTCACTCCTCTCTCAGAAGTGCGCGGCAGTCTTGAGGCGCTAACATCATCTGTGCCGCCAATCTACCCCGCTTAATGCTCAAGCACCATGATAATTGTCCTTTTGTCCCTTCGAGACATTCGAGGCCACAACTTGTTGAAGGTCGTAAATTATAAGTACGCTGGCGTGAGAGACTATTTTAAGAAGTAGGAGGAGGTTAGTTTAACATACAGTGGCATTCCTTATTGAACGTGCTTTGATTACTTTCTGCAGTGATTTGCACTATAAAGCTCCATCACCAGCGTCCGAGTCGTAATATCATGACTTCGCTCGTGTCAGCTTGGACCCGCTCGTTGAAATCAACCAGCAAGTCTTTTGTCTGCTCCTGACAACAACAGCAACACAACTGCAATGACAGCGACGACAACGACAACACTGACGTGTTTGTAACGCTCTCTCAAATTCTATGGACATTCATTCATTCATTCATTCATTCATTCATTCATTCATTCATTCATTCATTCATTCATTCCTTTTTTGTTTCCTTTTCAATCATGAAGTCTCTGTTGATTTTAGCTCTGCCATTTTAAAGCCAAGTGTCCGGTTCTCCAGGACCACAAAAGCAGAGAGCAGCGATATTTGCAGATGAGGCTTTCAACAGCGGCCGCTTTCACAAACTTTAATCGTTGACGTCTCTTTGATCCATCAAAAAAGTCTCAGAAACTGATTTGGGTTTTGCCAGCGTCCCTGCTCACGATGTAACTGTTAGAAAGAGCTACACCTAAATGCAACAGAGAATATTAAAAATGGTGATAACAATTGACTTCTTTGGTAATAAAACAACCTACTAGAACTTGTTTCATCTCGTTCGTGCAGCTTTTCAATTAACTCAGCCCATAGTCGACTTGGGCACCTCTTACTTCGCAGTGGCCTGTCTTGACCGGTAGCGTCTGCGTTTTCTGGGCATACGAAAGCCTTTTCCCAGAGAAGTTCAGAAAAAAAAAAGAGCTAAAATCTTTGTCCTTACTAGGTCTATCTATAGAATGTTAGAATTGCAATCGTGGGACCTCAACAATCTCGAGCTCAGATCGGCAACGTTTGAGGATACTCGATCCTTACTCAGTGCCGCTGTTTTCCTTGACTTCCAGGACGCTTGCAGCTCGGCTTGACCTTGCCAGGCTCAAGGTGCGTCCGAGCCTTGCAATACTTTGAAAGGTAACGGGGACTGCCCAGTGGGTTCAATTCAGGAGGAGGAGGTTCCTCTCACCATCAGTAGAATCGACCCTTCTTGATTATCTTCATCAAAAGTCTGCTCGGCTCGAACAATCGACATTGCATCGCGCAAAGCCAAATCTTGAGCTTTGCTGGACAAGAGAAGGGTTTCGTAAGCCTTCAACTGCGACTAGGTGAGGACTACACAGAAGAAGAGACTCGTGACACCCGCAAAACGAAGCAATTCTTTTGATTTCACTGTAGTTGTGACCATTTCTACTAATCCCGGAATTAGTCTGTTCCGGCTTGCAGCTAGATTGAGTTTGAGAGGATAAATTCATTTGATCAAGATGCCTGACGGAGATGCTCGTGCCAGTCGTGTCGTTGGATCGGTAGCTTTTGAGAGACCAAAGGTCGTCGACGATGAACAGGTGAGCTCCGACTTGTTGTCTGTAGAGGGCGTGCGCTGTTCTATGCCCTTCAAGGTCAAGTTCTACGCGCCTGCAGGAGAAGATCCTGAAAAGGCCAAAGACAGTGTTATGCGACTCTGCCAAGGCGTGTTTGACCTGACAGAAAAGACTTTCAGTCTCTGGGTAGATAACAGCGAGCTCAACCAAATTAATCGCATGGCTGTCGGAACCACATGCAAACTGTCACCACCGATGCAAGAGGTTCTGCAAGCAGCCAAGGAGATGTTCAATTACACTCGCGGGTCCTTTGATCCAGCATTTCGCCCGCTTCTGGATCACTACATTGAGGCGGCTCGCAAGTCTCTCGCTCGTGAGGATGGCTCGCAATCCCCCACCAATGGAGGTCTTCACCGCAATAACTCTTGGGAACAAAAGCTAGGTGAAAAAGCTGTCAGTCTGTGGCGATCGTTGCTAGATCGTGGCTTTGGTGATGAAGGTGGCCTTTCCCGTGCAGTGGAGCAAATTAAGACCCGTGCCAACTGGCATGCGTGCTTTCACCTGAGCCAAGACGCTAAGGAACTGACCAAGTTGATGGCCGATTCCTATCTTGACCTCAACGGTATCGCTAAAGGCTGGGCAATCGACAACATCGTGGATCGATTAAGTAAATTTGGCATCAAGTCCGCCTTTGTTGACTGGGCTGGGGATATCAAAGTACTTGGCACGCATCCTGGTGGTCGCCTTTGGAGTGTCGCGGTTGTTGAGCCACCATCCATTAAAGACCTTGTGATAGCCACCTCCGACTTGATGGAGTCTCGCGACAGGGTTTCCTTCAGCCTTGGACGCTACTTTGAAAAGAACGAGAAGAGCAAGTCATATATCGCTCTACTCGAGCTCAAGCCTGGGCAGGCAGCAGCCACTTCTGGTGATTATGAGCACGTCTTTCGTCATCGAGGCAACTTGTATTCACACGTGCTAGACTCACGCAAGGGTACTATGATGAAGCTTGGGGATGAAAATGTTGCCCAATGCACTGTTGTAAGTCATTCCGCTATGTTTGCTGATGCCCTTGCCACAGCAGGCCTTGCCGCCAAGGACCCGGCTGCTACTCGCAGTATGTTGGACCCCTTGCGCACATGCTTGCAAAAGCCTGTGACGGACTTCCTAGTGTACGCTCGTCATGGGCCCCGCGTTATCCGGATGGAGATCCCAGGCGTAGAGCGCAAAGAAAGCCGCGAAGCTCGATGGGGCAAGCACGAGCATGCAAAGGTCATTGTTGTGGGTGCTGGTCTCGCTGGTTTTAGTGCGGCAATTGAAGCAGCTGATGCAGGTGCTTCGGTGATTCTCCTCGAAAAGGAGAATCGCACAGGTGGAAACTCTGCCAAAGCAACTTCAGGAATCAACGGCTGGGGTACATCGACCCAGGCGGAGCTTGGCGCAGCAGATAGTGAGGCCCTCTTTGAGCGCGATACATTTAGGAGCGGAAAAGGAGGAGACACAAACCTAAGTTTGGTCCGAACTTTGTCTACTCGTTCTGCACCCTCTATTGAGTGGCTCAAAGAGCGATTTCATGTCCCTCTTTCTGTTCTCAGTCAGCTTGGTGGGCATAGTGCGAAGCGAACGCACCGTGCTCCCGATGATGAACATGGAAATCCTGTGCCTATTGGATTTCTGATCATGAAGACACTTCGCGAAGCTGTGGAAACACAGTATCAAGGCAAAATTGAGATTCGAACTCGGAGCCGCGTTACCAAGATTTTACAAGAGGAGAAGAGTGGGCGTGTTCATGGAGTTGAATATGACTGTACCGATGAAAATGATTCAGTATGTAAACACGAAGTACTCGAAGGTGATGCTGTCATTCTCACGACAGGTGGCTTTGGTTGCGACAAGTCAGCGAATAGCCTTTTGCAGGAATACCGCCCGGACTTGGAGGGTATCCCTACGACAAATGGCCCATTTGCAACAGGGGATGGTGTTCGTCTTGGCAAAGCGTTGGGTGCCAACTTGATCGACATGGACAAGGTACAGCTTCACCCAACTGGTTTCATTGACCCGAAGAACCCATCAAACCCTACCAAATTCCTGGCTCCAGAAGCCATTCGTGGCTCGGGAGGCATCCTCGTCAACTGTGCTGGAGAACGCTTTGTTAACGAGCTGGACTTACGCAGTGTAGTTGCAGCAGCAATTCAAAAACACGGATCTGTCTACAAGCACGAGGATTACGTTGGACAGCCATTTGCATGGGTCATTCTCTCAGAAGAGGCACAGAAGCTTTTTGGCTTGCCCTCGCTTGGTTTTTATCGGGACCGACTTGGCCTGTTTGAAACTTGCAAGGATGTTGCAGAATGCGCAAAGATGATCGGATGTAGTGAAGAGGCACTGAAAAGTACTTTCGCAGAATACTCGAAAGCCATTGAGCAACATATTTGTTCAAAGACGGGCAAGACCGCTTTCCCTTCTGCGCTGGGTCCCACAGATACTAACTTAGTCATGGCTCGTGTTACTCCAAGCATCCACTACACTATGGGCGGTCTGGATATTAATCCTGGTGCTGAGGTGCAGATGATGATTCCAAATAATGTCATTGGTAAACATCGGCACATTCCTGGCTTGTTTGCTGCAGGTGAGGTAACTGGTGGTGTACATGGAGCCAATCGTCTTGGTGGTAACAGTTTGCTTGAATGCGTTGTTTTTGGTCGCATTGCTGGTGAACGGGCCGCAACAATTAAACAGCCGCTCAAGTCTTTGCTTGTTAACGAGGAGACTGCAAAGTCTGATGGATGGGTCACCTGTGTCTTACGCGAGACCCGAAACACAGACTACAAGTACGGCAAGTCTACTCGTGAAATTCGTTTTAATCTTCATGGGTCTTTGCAAGATTCTGGGTTGCAAGTGGGCCAGTATGTGGCAATTCGTGGCGAATTGGATGGCGAGACGCTTCAAGGCTTCTTTTCACCTGTAACTCGACCTGGAGATGAGGGCGTGATTGGTATTCTGTGCAGATTTGATGAGCGCGGTGGACCAATTTACAAGTTGCTCAAGTATATCCGCCCTGGGTCTGTTCTCCAAATGAAAGCCATGGGCGGACTTCGCATCGACTTTAGTGGTGGTGCCATCACGTATAACCAACGCCCCATTCGGAAGCTTGGGTTTCTGGCTGCAGGCACAGGCGTGGCACCTATGGTGCAAATCATCCGTGAATACATTCATCATTCACAGAAGCTGCGAAACCAGGGCAAGTCAGATCAGGTTGCGCACCTTGGAAGCAACCTACTGTACGCTGCAGAAGAGGAAGACGACCTTGCATTTTTGAAATGTTTTGAGGACATCCAAGAAAAGTTTCCGCAGGACTTCCGTTACTATAGCATTCTCAATAAACCTCCTCTGGGTTGGACTGAGGGGGTAGGATTCATCAAACCATCGTTGATTCGCAGTCGTGTGTTTTTCCCGCCAGCACAGGACCAACTCATTGTTATTTGCGGCCCTCCGGTTTTTGAACGCATCATGGTGAAGACCTTGCTTGATCTTGGTTACACCCGTGATAACTTCTATGCCTATTCTGAAGAAAGGGACTAAAAAATAAACGTATATGAATTTGCAATTTTAGAAACATCGTTTGATTAACTACTTTTCTCTTTTCTTTTCTTTTCTTTTTTTGCACAACTATCGTGCATTGTGATTCTACAGCATCGTTCTTCGACTTCACAAAATCACCAAAATTTAAAGAAGCATAGCATCTGACTTGTGCAAGTCAATCTACAAAGGATATATGGATATTTCCAGGCTACTTTCTCAGAAAGGTTTAGTTTCAAGAGTCAGAAGAAAGAATCGCTAGCTTTCTAAGTTCACAACGAAATTTGTAGGCAAGCAAGGTCCCGCGCGGACCTGGAGCAAACAACAAACAAAATACACAATAGTCTCAACATGAAAAAATAGGAAAATCCAAACCAAGTGAAAATGAATTGATATGAAAAAAAAAAAAGGACATGGAACTAGGGAGCGCAAAGCTCGCAAAGCAGCGCAAGTCTGTAGTAGTGGTAGACTTCAACAACCAATGAAAGATACAAAGGTGGTGATGCCTTGAGCAATGGGGACATGGCTTTTGCGATGCGTCCCGCAAAGACTTGTGAATGACCTAGGCTTAGAGCACAAGAAGAAGCAGAGCATGGTGATGAAGATTGCGATGCGAAAACAAAATTTCAACAAAGCAGTCAAACAAAACCAAAGCCCAACCTTCTCCCTCCGCAGGTACTAACGACTGTTCAGGTTCAAAGGGTATAATCTCAGCATCCTCCAAAGAAGGACGCACCCCCGACTTCTTGTTTTCCAGCCGGTCATTCGATGAATGAGAGAAAGAAAAGTAAATTTGTTCGTCGGACACTCATGAGTGCGGAGCGACGAAAGAAATGCACATGCGATTCGAAAAGAAACGCGTCCTTCAGTGCTTTGGCACTTCAAGACGTTGTTGTAGTATAAATTCGATGGCATATGTGCTGACTTAAAGAGATTCGGTGCGACGATCGAATCCGTCCAAATCTTGTTGTTTGTTTCTGTGCATGAAGTACAGAACGGTGTACGTAACAACGACACCAAAGATGGCAAGGCCGTTAAGGACTGCACCGCTGATGAGAAACTCATCAGAGCCAAAGTCAAGAGCAACACCGACACCAAGCTGCAGAGCAGTACAGATGGAAAGCGAAAGCATCTGTACAACAGTAATAATGAGGGCGTAGTGGGATGTGTTGGGGTCAAGACCGACTGCAGTCTGCAAGGACACCTCGAGACCAGAGGCAGCCAGGGACCGCACGACTGCATAGGCGTAAAGGGGCTGAATGATGTGAGTCTCCACGGTGGCCACCTCCATACCGCCCATAAGAACAGTGAAGAGAATGGAAAGAGGAGCTGCATACTTGTACAACAAGTGTTCACCAGAGTGCCACGCAATTAGCAGCGGGGTAACGCTGCCAAGAGCATTGCAGGCCTCAAGGCACATCTCGAGAATTCCGAATTTGGCCGCCTCGTCGATAACGTAGAACGCCATCTGGTAGTAGTTGCCCCAGATAACAGTGGCGCCAAAGCTGAATACAGCTGCGACCGCCCAGATTTTGACAGGGTCCGAGAAACTGACGAGTTGCGAGGTACCGTTCTCAACCTTGTCTAAGCAGCTGCGTCCCGAGAAGTTCTGGAAAAACGAACGGAAGCTGATGGGTTTCTTGGGAGGGAGCTTGGGAAACATCACGAAGAACCAGATCGTGCCCACAGAGGTGCACGCCCACGAGATGTAGAACAGCAGAGTCAGGTTTTCTGTTGCAGTGTAAACACCCTCGCCGACAGCGGATCCAATCACGTTACCGAAGTGGTACATGAAGTATACACATGCGGAAGCGTGAGCAGCTCGTGCCTTGGGGACGACAAGAAGAACACTGGTGTACAAAGCTGTGGTACAGGCCATGGCTCCAGAGTATGTCACTTGCATGGCAATCATGTTGTTGATGCCTTGACCCCAAATCAGAAGCATACGTGTGGCTTCACGAAAGCAGAGTCCCAGCAAAATGACGCGCCAGTATCCAATACGCTCGGCAAGGAGACCTGCCGGGATGTAGAAGGCAAGCATACAGGCAGTGTTGGTGGGCCATACACGAAGGTTGATCTCGTCATCTGTGAGACCCTTGACCTCCTCCATGTACTTTGTCAGGTACGGTTCCGAAGGTTGGCAGTTAACCCACCAACCGACAACACTGATGCAGAAGACACGCCACATCCAGCCATCCCAGAGCTGCTCATCGGTCACCTCAACATCGCTGTTGTGTTGCGGCCCGGTCTCTGGGTCGAAGGTAACGGCATCCACGGCGCCTTCGTTTTGGGCGCGTGCCTCCTCCTCCTTGTTGCTGAGAGTCGAAGCCATGGTGTTTAGTCTTCGTGAACGACCTTGCGAATTTCTAGACGCTTGGTCCTCAACAACTTCTGCCTCGAGCAAGCCTAGAAGGTCCTCGTTTTCTCCGTCAACGTCGAGGTCGACGACGACACCGTCTACTGCAGATTGATCAACACCCGCTGTCGCGCTGTTGTCAACTTCGTTTCGCAGTTTCTGTGGTGTTCGTCGCAGATCTTCGTCTTCGTCAAACTCGTGGACTCCTTCGTGGTTAAGCTCGAGGGAGACAGCCTTGCCGTGCAGAAGGAACCTCAGCTCCTCTGCGTTAGGCGTCTGCTGTCCTCGAGCTGGAGGCGAAATCTTGCTTCGTCCTCGTCCTTCAGTGGGCTCCAGAGAGCGCTTGCCTCCCACCAGAGACAGTCTTCCCAGAGGCAGAGGTGTTCAGACCCAGCTCCACTGGCCCCACCTTGTGAGGAGGAAGGCCTGCCAGCCTCGCGATCCACTCAAGCGCTCGATGGGTGCGCTGAATGCACCGCCAAGGAATTAGTTGCTTGAAGGAGGATTGCGGAAATTGATGGATTGAGGATGGAGCGAATGGAGGTGTATGAGTAGCCGTAACTAAGCTTACCATCGCATGACCACTTTAAGAATAAAGTTTATGGTGTATTTCTCTTTGAATTAAATTGTTGACGATACATTTAATTTTATCTCGGTAAGTGAAAAAGAAGTTAGACTAAAGAATTTAATTCCGAGCGCTGAGGCGGGCGAGTCGTGAATTCATAAATGGATGGATGCTGATGGTATTGAAACGTGGAGGGCAGAACGAGGTCGCGTAGAAAACCCAGGATGGAGAAGCATTTGCTGACGCATACATGAAACCATGACCATGATGAACTTTAATTTGAGAATCGCGACTATATCAATTCAATACACCTGCTCACGCACAGCTTCCGCACACGCTTGTTTTTGTGGATAGTGGAAACACTTTCACTTCTGTAGTTAATTAAATTAAAAAAAAAAAAAAAAACTAAGAAAGGAAAAGAAATGGTAATAAAGTTTTTATAAGCGTTCTTCCAATCCGAACTTTCCCTTTCCTAAAATTCTTATTCTGTTTTTCCTGCCAAAGAATATAATCTTTGAATTGTGGGGTGCCTCATATGGCGAATATCTAGAGAGGCTGAAATACTTGATCATACGAAGCTCACTAAATAAATAAGCTGCTTTTGCGCCTTGAGGTAACTTCAATCTCCGTATAGTTCACATTCTCCAAGTTCTTGCTTTCTTCTGCGACCGCCACATTTCTTCCTTCTCTTTTTCTAAAAGTAACAATTTATCTCCGTTCTACTTTTCTACAATATATAAATTCAATAAGTAAATAAATAATAATAATAATTCAGGAAAATAAACACCATGGAAAAGAAGACCAGCAAACTCAGGCAACATAAAGACTTAGGCGTCCACCATATAAGTTGAGTGAAGTCTTTTTTAGCACAACTGACCTTCTGTCAGCGTTTTCATGTTTCAACCACGTCTCCCACGCAGTCTGCCCCAAACTGTTATGACCTCCAGTGTCTTTGTTTTTGGGACTTTACTTTGGAGACTCTGCATTCGTTTCACCTATAGACTTTGCACTGCCACTAAAGCCAAAATAGGAATTTAAAATAATTCAAAATGATTTATAATCCGAAATATACACCTCAACTTGATTTCGCAGGTCTCTATATAATGACGATTTATTGACTAATAACCATCAAATTGCACAGTCTTGTGCGCATAAAACGGTCTTCTTTGGCAGGAAAACGTGTTTCCCTTTTCTAGAGCTGTGGTTTCTTTAGTTTGTTCACCTGGTTTTGTTCCTGATGAAATGAGGTTATAGCAGCAAAAAGTTTTTGATGATCAATTAAGTTGTCAATATCAGAGACCACTAAGTTTAGGTAAATAAACCAAACTTTTCGCAGACGCACGAAAGCAGACGGGGTTGATGAGTTATGACCTAGTCTTAGGGTGCGAATGAAGGTTAAGGTTCATCGTTACAGTACCCAGGTACGTCTTCTTGGAAACTGAGATTAACTTGGCAATTTATCTTTTATGAGTTTCTTGATTATAAATTGTTTGGTAGAACATGAGAAGATGAAAAAACACGAAATGACTGGTGCGACGGCGTTGACATTGCCAATATCTTCTTTCCCGAACACTTGACCTGTAGATGTTTGGCGAGAAAGATGCTTGAAGGAACTTCGCAACGTGCCACGGCACATACGGGAAAATCCAGAATTCAAAAACCCATAGGTAATAACTGGTGAGCGTGCGAAAATGCAATCGGTTTATCTCTGCGGAGTGCTACATCAGTTTAGCAGATGGCTCAAGTGCCTTTAAAATCAACCCCAACGGAGACATCTCATCGTCAAGTCAAAGATCACCGAGCTCATAGCATTACTCGTATTGATTTTCACGATGTAGATCCACAAGGCTATAGTCGATGATGCATGACGCAGATCTCATGACGTAGTAGTTCAACTTATCATCGCCATCTTTCTCCTTAACTCCTGGTGTGTGTGTGGGCGGAAAGACCGCATAATCTCAAAGACCATTTATTTAGGTTTTCTTTGTCTTGAAAAACTGGAGATTTATCAATCATAATGAGCAACTCCGATCCATGAATACGAATAATCATGACTCATCGCGTATTGCGTATCATAGATCACAATAAACTTGCTTCTATTACTCCGCCTGCTTAAGAACGTCATCCGCATCGCGCTGAAAACTACTGAGCTAACCTGACAGACATTGATCAGAGCTGGTAACTCTAAGGTGAATCGGATCAATGGCCGTGCGCGTTGCGAAGATCGCCTGACTCGAGGACTTCCTTCTCTAAAGATCTCCGATCTCCAGCAAAGATTGAACAAATTTCGGAGGTCTTGTCTCCAATTGGCATGACTTGATTTGTTGATTTTATCATCACAAGTTAGGTTTAGATAAAGATGAAACCACCCTTTGATTGCAGAAATGAGATGTTTCAGGATTAAGTGTCTCTTGAGGATGGCGATTGAGGCCGTTTTGGCTGCTCGATGTCTGCTGTATCCCTTAAGATGAAGAAGATAATCAAAAACCTTTCATCATACTTCCCCGTTCCTGATTTCTTTCAACCAGTCCGTCAGAACGCAATTCAGCCATTGGCACCAAGTAATATAATATATAGTATAGACATAATCATAATTTTAATTAAAATATTAATATTAAAAAAGAGAAGAAAAAAAAATATATGAAACTTAAATCCACTCTTTAAAAGAATAAATAATAAGCGAATTAGGTAGTTAGGTACTACGCAGGTACATAATAAATCCCGAAACTTAAAGTATCCTCTTTTCTTTTGAAGGTGCAGACATAGGAATAAAGCGTGCCCTAATTTGCAGAAACCTTCGACGTGGACACTTCCTTAAAAACAAATTTAATATTCATGAATATTTCTCTGATTTGCTATGCTGCGTTTTCTATTCAATGGCGAGGTCCATCCCGACGTTTTACAAGAGAGCTTTTCTTATTAGCGCAATTCATTTTCTTCACAAAATGGAATTATCTATGTTTTACTAGTAAAGCATTAGAGGTGCACACCTCTAGTGCTTTGAATATACACTGCACAGATCGTAAGTTTTGGGGAACTTCGGGTTGCCAAGTGAATGGATCACGGCTACTGCTGAGAGGGCACAAGACTGGGCAACTTTCCTACATTCTTGTACCAAGCAAAGAGAAGGCTCATACCTGAAGAGAGCAGTATTTATATGTAGGCTTGTAGCTTTCAAAGAATAAAGAATGGTTGGCTTTGGACAGCTTCCCTCTAAGTTAATGAAAAAAATATCAAATAGTTTGCTTTCACAAAAGCATTACGCTTCCTTCCATGAACTATGATGCTGCTTTCTAGTGTATCATTACATTTGTCATTAGCCATAAGTAAGATTTAGTATATGGCTATGCTAATCTTTTTCCGATTTGTGCGCTACACTACCAACCAGCTGGCTTCAGTAAGACCCGGAGTAAGCTTAAAAGCACACACCGCCTTGTAAAGTGCGCTTGCAGCGCCAATCATTTGCAATAAAACAATCATTGCTAATGGAAAATGCGACCTTTACAGGATCTCGAGTTAGCTCAATTTTAACAAGGTCCACTGAAGTTCCAGATTAGCACTATGGGTACACAATGAATATCGATGAATTCAACCTCAACGTTGCCTCAATCCTCGGCTCCAGCCATAGATAGCCTACATCTTTTATAACGTGAAGGCCTTAACAATGTCCAAAGCAGTTGATGCCAAAATCCACAGGCAGAATAGTAAATTTAAATCCCCATAAAACCCGCCCAGAAAGCGATTTCGCTGACCAGTTGTCCTTCAAATCAAATAAGCAATCTTCAAATTATGCTCAGGGTTTGTGTTCCGAGGACCTTTGATGAATTTCATACAGACAGACTGTAATCTCTGCAGTTTGGTAGCTGTAGAAATATCACCAAAATTGCAAGAATTGCAAAACTCGGCACTTGGCACTTAAAGTTTGTTTTATTCTCGTAACCTCCCAATATCGTACCTCTTCGAGGTGTCCCCTCTGCAGCAGAGATTCCAAACAGCCGCATTCCCCGCACGGCGAAGTGCTCTGAAACGAATACAGCTCAATCATCGTCGGAGGGTTCCGTCAACAAAGCAAATTCTTCCCGTGCTTGCTTGAGCACTTATTATCGTATTGTGAGTATGCTAGCCCCGCCCTGGTCTGCATGATCTCTATTTAGGGCAGCGCTCTATGTCCTCTGCGCACGCGAACCACTTCTTTTCCCTCCATTGCTTTTGACTTTTGAGTCATCACTCTACGATTTGGCGGACATTTGCCGCGTGGGATTTTGAGAATTTATTCATACTGTCACTCTATTTAAAGTTAGCATTACTATTATAGAACTATATGTGATAGTTAGAAAAGCTTTATATATATATATATATATATATATATAACATTTCTTTTTAAAAGCAAAAAATAAAAGCGCTTTATATATTTTAATCGCTGCTTACTTGGAAAGCATTCGCCAAGGTCATCAATCACAGTAGCAACCTCGTTAATTGCTGCTGCCTTGTGAATCGCAGCCTTCAGTGGCTCCTGAAAAACACGATTGGCCGCGTGGAGGCCCTGGAAGGTTGGCCTGGCTAGGTACCTACCGTCGAGATGGGGCCTGGATTGCTTGAATTATGGAAACAAATTTACTTTCCATGGTGTCTGAATTTCTTCTTACGCAGAGGAAATTTTTATTTACTTTGATTTTTCTGACTGGGTCTCCAATTCAAGTGATTTCGCTGGTCACGAGAAGCGGAGCGGAGCTTCTGCATCCGTGTTTTGCTAGTTTTCACACGCCAGAGTTGGGCAACGTGGCCTGCTTAATTCGGTCATGAGCTGGGATGGTGCACGATCAATGCCAAAGAGTGCATTTTCAAGGTAATCATCCATGATTTATCAGCCATCAGGATTGTACGATGTACCCATAAGATACAATCACTGGCACACAGCTCTGAGAAAATCCACTCGTCACTCAGACCGTAAGAGGCTATTGATTAAATACCCTACCCCATCTGTATATATATATATGTATGTAGGGACTTACACCTGTAAGGCAACCTCAGATTTTGACTGCTGTGAAGAACGAAATCATAATTTAAGAGTGTTGCGGCAATTTCGGGCATAAATCCAGACTGAGAAAAGAAAGAAATGAAATAATTGGTTTCTTCGCTTTTCCTCTCTTTCCTCTTTTTTGATTTATTTTATTTTATTTATTTATTTATAATATATATAATATTTAATTATAAACAATTAAATCAAATTATATATAATTTGGTTATACAAACAAACAGACAAAGAAACAAACAAAGATGGTTCAGATTAATATTTAAAAATAGTTTTAAAATAGAAAAAATAAACTTTTTCTTTTGCCTGAAATTGAGGGGGGAAAGTCCAACTTGGATTGCAAGAAAGAAAAAGCTGCACAATCTCACCTGCAAACGTTTGCCTTCTTTGTCAATTCGAGTAAGCATGACTCGCGGGCTATCGCAGAAGGAATATTACTATGTATCTCTAGCCGGCCTGGAAGAGCTGGTTGCCGGAGAAAAGGCCAGCTTGAACATGTTTTTTCACGAAGTTTTGATAAATTCGCACTCGGTTCGGCGACTCGCGCAGGTTGATCTAGGACAATGAAACAATCTTGGAAGCTGCATCTCCTCATAATTTATTGTGTCATGTTATTCTATTTACCACTATTTATTTCTAACTAACTAGGTAGTCGATTGCCCCGTGCTTCTTTTGCGGCCGCGACTTTTCACTGGGTTACGCGCATTGAAAGAGGCCTGAGTCAAATGAATTTTGGTGGCCTTTCGTGAATATTCATTATTAAAATCAAAATTTAATTTTGCAAAAAAATGTTTCCTTCCTACTTTGCATGATGAGGAATTGTTAAATGAAAGGTTGTTTTCCTGAATTCCGAAAAAAGGTTACATCGCAAGTATTATCGAGTTTTCTGAACCAGTCAAATTCTAGATAGAGAAAGGTAGAAGAACACATCATATCCTCATACACCGAAGGAGCGTTTGCAAAAATCACTAGTCATGTATACTTCAATGAATTGACAGTTTACCAAATGTCTTGAGACAAACGCAAGTTCCGAAAAGTTTCGCTTGTTCCGGTAAATGGTCGAAATAATTGAGTTATTTCTTTCACAAAATCAAATTGTAACGCCTTGCAATTTGTATGACCCATGAAGATCCAGAGAAATCGAGTACTGGCAGGACCGTGAAGCCGATGTTCATGCACTGCCATTTTCGTTGTATTATTTAATTCTAAATTTCTTTAAAATTGTGTTTATTTTGCATAATTGAAAAGCTTCAACGTCCTACAAAAGTTTCCTAACGTGAACTTTTCGAAATTGGATTTGATACAAGTTTAGAATTCTATGCTGCTAGAACTGCTATTCTTCTTCTTCCACCGTTGCTTGAAATATCCCCACTCGGAGTATTTTGCAGGGGGAACAGGCGGGGCTCTAAAGACTATATTTCCTGGATATCTGTGAGCGCATCCCCAAAATCTCGATCGATATTCTGAACATGTCGTCTGCAATCTATATTATGCTTATTGGAACAAGCCATCCTTAAGGCATCTTTGCATCTTATTTAGTTTGTTCTTTTGATATGGATACTTTTCGGGATTAGGCACGGGTGCATGTGAGGCTATGGAAGGAGATCTTGAGCTCAAATTTTAGTTTTAAAGTGGTGTGCTTCAATTTCCCCCCCCGGCCGTTCCTTCCCTCTCCTTAAAAAATATGCAAGATCATGAGATTTTAAGAACTCGAAAAGCACTTGATCGTTCTTCAGGCTTCATCTGGAAACGACAACCGTCTCCACCTTCAAATCTTCAAAGTCAGCTTCGGGCTCTATCTAATGCTGACTTTGTTTATGTTAGATATTCTGCGTTCCTATCATCTTACTAGGACAGTGAACGAAACCAATCGATCTCAATAGTTTTCAATCCTGAAACAATTTTCACGGACCCTGCAGAGACAGCTCAGGCAAATGCTGGAAATGCACCCTTAATACATGCCGAGGCTTTTGCATTACCTGCAGATGAGTTATGTTGAACCAATCAGAGAACGAGAAACAAGTAAAGAATATCATCAACTTTGCCATCTTTTCTTATGCAAAGATGTATGGCATTATCAGATCAAAGAAACAATTAAACTCCCGAAGTACATGTTATTCATTTCGTCAGAGCTAAGATTATTATGAAAGGGATTCGTCAGATATGTGACAAGATATGTATCGATTCTCTACTTACACACATAATATAGTGGTGTTGAGCATGGCCTAGCATGCCATTTGATGCAAGAGCACAATATATTACAACTCTTAATAGGTTGCTCCCTGCGTTAAAAATCAACATGCTCGTGCGACGTAACTATGGCTTTTACTACTGCAATCTCACATGGCAGCGCTTTTGTATCCATGAACATATCAATCTTATGTTCCTGCTAGTAGTACCTAGGTGCTTATTATTACATTACATCCTAGAAATTAATGCACGATTCTTCATGATATAAAACGAAGTTGGTGCTAAACCTTGAAAATACATATGATGCCGTCACTCGCATCGTCCTCGCGTCGCCTACGTCCAACAGGACTGCCTGCGATGGCTTTGGCTTTGCTTTTGGTGTTCTTTGCGACCTTTCTAGCGGTTCCAGCGGCTGCCGAAGCTGGCATTGACAGCGTGTCCGGCCTGAGCGACGCCGTTTCATCTCACTCTTCCAGCGCTGCAAAGGCTCGCTCGAACTGCGACGCTGTTAGCGCTTGCGAACGTTGTTCTGCAGAAGATCTTAAGTGGGCTGCGACAGACCCAACGTGCCTTGGAACCGGCTATAAGCAAGAGTATCTGTGCCAAATTCGAAAGCGCGTCAACGATGATTCCTGCGACGGAACACCTGGAGCTGCAAGTGCTCATGAATGCGGCTATAAAGTTGAAGAGGTGAACGTGTTTTTTGCATGCGACCCACCTGTTGCATCTGCTGGGGATGATGTCATGTATTTTGAGTTTGTTATGATCATTGGTGCAGTAGGGGCACTTTATGTTGTGTGGCAGCGCAAGATTCAGGCACACGAACGACTCTCATCAATCTTGTCCAACTAGACTGCAAAATAGCTAGAAATCATCTGGCTGAAGCCGTTGTTCATATATTAGAAAAATTAACAATCCGTTTCCCTTGCGGTTGATGCTGGACACTGCAAGTTCAAGAGTGACGAAAACAATATGAGAATGAAGACTAAATACGAATATCGCTGAGGGTGCGAAAAACGCACAATGTCGCCTGAGCTACTGAAATGAACAATGTTCTTTGAGTATGTTTATCAACAATCCCGTATATTTGGTTGTCTGATGAAAAGTCCTCAAAGATTACACCACACTCAACTGTAAAAGAGGTCAGCTTAGGCTAAGGGCTTCATACAGGTCAAATATTTACGAAGCTCTTTGACATGCATCCAGCGAAGTGGGGGTCCATATCTATTGGCAGATGACCTTTTACTTACATATGCTGGTAGATATTTCGGTTCTTCAAAAAACGAATGTTTTCGTGTTTTACCATTACGCAGATATAGGCTTGACCATCTCCCTCCCTTACCAAATTTGCATGCACCCTTTAAGGCCTTCTCGATAGCAGAATACCTAATTCAGGATATCTATTTCCCGCGTATTCGTTTGATTTGAGTTAAATTAGATCAACAACAAACGAAATAACTGACAGAATAAATCACCACACCGCGCCGATTTGATAAATTACTTTTTTTAGAAATATAAATTATCGCAAACTTTACCGTGAATTATAAAGCTACCTATTTCAACAGAGTGCGATGAATCATGTCACCCAAAGATTCATACGCAGACGAAAGTAAGCACTATTTCATAGTTTACTATAAATAATCGTCTAGTGGCAGCTCGGAGGACAGGGAAGCTGGTCAGCTCATTAACTAATTTGGGAGCACAGCTACTAGCTGCGCTTCAGCCAGCTCACGAATGCTCACGCGGCCACGCCTTTTGATGTATTTTGCAAGTGCTTGTAATTCATTTTGTGACACATGAATAAACTTTCCACGGTCATCAAATACTCCTGACAAGCGACCTTGCACCTCCAAATTCTCCAGCCTTTGTTTAGCTTCTTGTGTTCGAAGACTAAACTGTGCAGCTACATCCTCTAGCCTGACAACTTTATTTTCTTTCACATACTCAATCATCTCCTCAAGCACACGCTCTTGATTGTCATCTGTATCTTCCCCACCGGCCTCAACGGAAATCTTGCCTCGCCAGCGCTTATATACAGCTTCATCTTCACGAAGTTGCTCTTGTTGAGCTTGCCGTTCCGCGGCTTCTTCAAACTCTCGCTCTTGATTACGTTCTCGCTGGCGATCCAAATATGCCTCTCGCTCAGCATTTCGCCGGCGTTCACGTTCCCTCAGCCATTCAGCACGAGCTTCGCGTTGCTCTCTTTTACGGCGTTTACGCTCCGCTCTTTCTATTTGCCTTTCTGTCATATTTTCAAAGGCTATAGCATTTCGATTTTCGTGCTGCTCTTGGCCATCATTTGCGTCTTCTGCTTCATCATCATCGGTGCTATCTAGTTCGTCAACAAAATTGTCTCGATCATCATGAACTTCATGATCTTCTTCAAGGATGTCATCGCCATCTTCTATCCCATCAAGGTCTCCACCAGCAACGTTTTCGAGGTTCTGATTCCTCCTCGCACCACGGAAAAGGACTTGTCGCAACTCGCGAAAGGTGGAGACGCCTTCATGGCCTCTGGTAGAGGAATGCACAAAGTATGCTAGCACAAGCAGACCCACGAGACCTGTGAAAAGCAATGTCCAACCATCTACAGGAGAAACACTTGCAACATTTACAGATGCTGCCATAGTATTGGCTCCTGTAGATGAGGCCTTGCGATGAACTAACTCCGCTGCTCAGGCGAAGAATTTGATTTATTGACAAAGCTATCTATTATTATTGTTGTTCTTTTATTACCATGTTATTATTAGAAATAAAACAAAACAGCCTCAGAAGAACAGCAAAAGAAGATCATTCGAAATGTCTCAATCAGATAATCTGTGCAGGTAGCGAGTAATAAGGCATAAAAAATACAAGGTTCCGGGAGTAGTTTCCTGAGTGATGGCGCGGTATAAACCCTCACTTATTTCACAGGATAATTATTTCACAGGATTGAAGTGATCGCAACATGGGAACAAACATTATAAAGCACTAGGACATACGATATTAAAAAATAACTCAAGACCTGTCTCGAGCTCATAGAAGAAAGTGGAGCAAAAGCTTGGTCTATGCAAAATCGGTTTTCCAGCCGAGTATATTATAGTCACTGTTTATCGAAATCAATACTTAGACTATCATCTTTAATCCTTGCATTAAAGGTTAACGCAAATCCACTTTCGATTTGCCCTGACCAGTGACATAAATTTGTAATGAATGCGCGGAGAATGCACTAAAAATAGTAAGAAGTCCAGAATTGTTAATTTTCTTATCTTTTCCTTTGAGTGTTGGGCACGCAAGGTTCTTCTTTCTGTTCTAAGATTGCTAACTGGCATGCTGACTTTCTGGGGATCTCACCCAAAGCTAGGTTATTCTGCAAGCTGGGTCTTGCAAGACTATGTATAAATTTAGGTAGAGAGGGTACAAAAAGATACTAGTATATCATGCGGGTTGGCAAGATGAAATCGCAAAACGAAGCTTATTTTGCACTTCTCAAAAGCATTCGGACGTAGGAGAAACTTAAGCAAAAAATTTGGCCCGTTCACGAAGAGAACGCCTACCTATGACATTCTGATCCTGACCTCACCGTGGAACATTGTTTGGCCGAGGTCTATCCGGTCAATTATTTGTGTAAGGTATACACCACCCTGTGCACGCGTTCAAATAAGGTGAATTAAATTTGTCCCTAAAATTCTGTTCCGCCTCTTGCTCACACATGCTCTTCTGCAGACCCACTTTCTTTGTTCAACCGCTTAAATGCATGTCTCACATACGCATTGAGCGCAATTGGGGCAAGTTAGTTGCTGCAGGCGTGCATTTCTGCCTAAATGAACTTGAACTTTTGTCTTTTTTTAAAACAGAAAATCAGCCTTACAAGTTGAAGTGCATCATCAATTCCTACTTCATGCCCACGTCGATAACAATATCACTTGACCGTAGCAACTTGGGTCACCGCAGGGCACCTCTTGTGAGTTTTCCCGACTCGTACCAAGTTTTCGCACGGCCTTGCGCACCAACTCCAGAGTTCTTGCCTTAATTGGTACCCTATGCTTGTCCTCCTCGCAGTGCCTCTTGCCCATTCTCTAGCTCTGCTTGTTACACCTCCTAAAACGTTGGTGACCTTGAGGCGGGCAATATGGTGCATATTACTCCTGTATATGTCTTTCAATCGCAAAAAGTAAATGGCACTTTTCTCATGATCTTCTACCAGCAGTGCCTATGTACCAAACTAAGCTTATCTGCTTCAAGATTCAACGCATGCCGTACATGCATTCCAGAGGATGGTGAATTGGCTCCTCCTCTACCTGACCGTCTCGCACCAACCAGATCAAGAGACCGACCAGCAAGGCCTTCTTGCCTCGGCTCGCAAGAGGCTGGCCCACTCTCCTCAGGATGCTTGAGATGTTTCTGCGTTTGGTTCTCATCTTCAGATTGTTTCGAAGGTGGTTTTTTTGGCTTTCTTGTTGGTAATTCATCATACGCAATTTTCTTCTTCAGTCCTTTTCAGCCGCCTCAGATAGATCCAGCTACAAGGGCCACCGAGTCCTGAGTGCTCGAAGCTGGACCTGCCAGGCTGTGTTCACCTCGAAGGACCGCGCGTCTCTTCAAGACCTTGAGCTGTATCTTCTGCAGCAAGACATCACATTCAATTGCTTGAATTGCATTCTCGCTTCTCCAAATGTAAACCCACGATTTTTGATACCGCCCATCACTTCTACCAATGCATGTTAAATAGTCCTACGTCGATGGCGTCAAGAAATCTAATCTGATCTGATTAAATCTCTCGTCTGGTATACTCAAGCCCACTAGCTAATCCAGCGGGGCCCCAGATGCTCCTGCAAGCCTTGCCAATGTCTCGCCTATGGTCGACAGACTTGGTCCAGGCCTCTGCAGAGCTGTCAAGAGCTCGCGTCGCTTCAAGTTGCGCTGTTTGTAGTTCTCGCTGCATCTTCGATTCTGTTTTCCATGCTTTCTTTATTATTATTATTATTATTATTATTATCTTTTCTTCCTTTCTTTCTTTCAAGTTCGACTTTGTTTCAAACTCGTACTTCGTAAAAAGTAAAATCGAGTTCTCGCCTTTTCCTGGTTTCACCTACTTTCCTCTCCGCCATCAGCACTTCAAACCCCCTCGCCGCCCTCTCCGCCGACCGGCGCTGCCTCGCAGCCGCAGCGCCATCCTCGGAGCCGGCCGCCGTGCGACAGAAGCACGGAAACGCAGAGCGCGAGAGATCGATCCCAGTTTGGAGTTCAACTTCAATCAGCTTCAATCAATTCAAGTTCAAATTCAAGTTCAAGTTCGAATTCAAATTCAAATTCAAATTCAAATTCAAATTTAAATTCAAATTCAGATTCGAATTCAAATTCAAACTCAAACTCAAACTCAAATTCAAATTCAAATTCAAATTCAAACTCAAGTTCAAATTCAAATTCAAGTTATTCCGAGTCGCAAATTTTGAATATTTCCGCCAATTCAAACCAAACTCAGAGACCAAATTAAAATACGCCTCCCCTGCGAATTTAGTACACGGTGCTGGCTATTAAAATACAGGGGTCGCGCCATCCCAGACAGAGCTCTTACTCCCAACTCCCCGAGCAAGAGGCCTCGAAGACAAACGCGGCAGCCCAGACCGGCCGGCCCACGCCGCAGCGCTAGGCCCCTCCGCTCGAGGCGGCGGCCCGCGGCTGCCTCTCGCCACGCCCTCCCTCGCCCCTCCCCGCGGTGTCTTCGAAGAGAGCGGGAAAGACGGCGCGCTGGCTAGCGAGGAGAAAGACAGAACGAAGGACAGAAAGAAAGAAAGAAAGAAAGAAAGAAAGAAAGAAAGAAAGAAAGAAAGAAAGAAAGAAAGAAAGAAAGAAAGAAAGAGAGCACCTCAGAGGGCTAATAAGGGGGAACGCGGGGAACAGGCTGGCCAGACCGTCTCGATAGCAAGTGCGTAGGGGTAGGCTATTGTAAACGGTAGGAGTGCTTGATTAATTGATTTGGAGATCGATTGATTGACTGATTGATTGATCGGTCTTTGGGATATCAAAAATTGAGATTGAGATTGAGATTGAGATTGAGGTTGGGATTGAGGTTGGAGGCGGCGTGGCACATTGGGCGGTCGGGCCTGGTCGCTGGAGCTGGAACGCTAGGCTGAGGTGCGCGAGGCGAGGTCGCGGCGCGTGAGGCAGCGGGGAAGAATAGCTAGCAGAAAAGGCGAGTTTAAGTTGCAGACACATCAAGCAAGACTGAAAGGTCGGTCTCCTGTAGCTTTCTTCCTGCCTGCCTGGTTTGTGACTCTACTGCTCGCTACTGCGACTCGCGCAGAACGGTATCAGTGCGTAGATTCTCAGGAGCGTTCATCATATCTTTTGGATTGAATCTACAACGCCTTTCCTTCGGGTTAGTTCTGAGCTGAGTTGCTGGACTGTGAAGAGCCCCAAACAAAGAAGTTTATTCGACGTGCCGTCTCGCGCACTAGTTGTCGTCAAAACCTTATCTCATTGACGCCAGTACACTGTACCCCCTGCGTGCGAGAGGTTTGTTCGGGAAAACAATATCGTCCTATTGAAGAGAAAGGCAATATTGTAAAATGAGTGGGGGGCCCACGGCAACAGCATCGGCGGCGGCTGCTGCTTCGATGGGAGGTGCTAGCGGGGCGAGCGCCCCTGGACATAACATTGGAAATACTCACAACCTCATCAGCACGCAACAGCAGTATTTGCAGCCCAAGGAGGAAATCAGTGGACCCACGAATGTTCTGAGATGCGTACACGTGGAATTCGACGAAGCGACAGGCACGTTCAAGGGTTTGCCAGATGTTTGGGCAAGCATGGTGCCTAAAGCAGCGAGCCAGAATGAAACTTCTACAAGGGCCATGTCTGTGCTGGGAAGCCACGTAGCTCCTGCAAAACCTTCGTATAAGAACATCTTTAAGAAAAATAGACACCGTAACACTGACGGCGCTAGTGATGATGGCATCTCAATCGGACGGCCATACAATTTTCAGCACGTTGAGCACGTTGGTGTTGACCCAAGATCCTCAACAGGCTTCACCGGTCTCCCAAGCAAATGGCGAGCTCTTCTTAAAGCTAGTGGTATTTCCAAGGAAGAGGTGTCCGCCCATCCTCAAGAGGTGCTTGATGTCATTCAATTTCACCTCGAAGGCCCAGGTCCCAAGGTTCCAAGCCGTCAGACTCTGCGGCGCAACATGGCGCAAGCAGCAGAGATCAAGTCATTCGACCCGAACAAAATTGTTCGACGCGAGAAGAAACTTGGCGAAGGTGCTGGAGGCACCGTCTATCTTGCCACCGACTTGCGTACAAAGGAACGCGTTGCTGTCAAGGTAGCCCCTCTTTCCGAACTTGAAACCTTGCGGTCAGAAATCGCCCTTCATGCGCTAAGTAGCCACGAGAACATTGTTGGCTACAAAGAAACAGTGGCTTGGAAAGATGAGATTTGGATTATGCTTGAGTTCATGAACGGCGGTGCACTCACGGATGTCCTTGGTCGCGGTGTACAATGGAAGGAGTCATGCATCGCATACGTATGCCAGCAAGCTCTTATGGGCCTTAGCTTTCTGCATCGCCACCATCGATTGCACCGTGATATCAAGTCTGACAACATTCTTGTGGACTTTGATGGCCGTATCAAACTTGCAGACTTTGGATTTGCTGTTTCTTTGACTTCTGAGGAGAACAAACGCAAGTCTGTCGTTGGAACACCGTACTGGATGGCTCCAGAACTAATCCGCGGTCTTGAATACGATTCCAAGGTCGATGTGTGGTCTTTGGGAATTACTGCAATTGAATGTGCAGATGGCGAGCCTCCTCTAATCGACGAACAGCCTCTTCGCGCTTTGTTGTTAATTACTATTCAGCCCTCCCCAACTGTAGAGCAGCCTCAGCAGTGGAGTGCAGCTTTCTTGCACTTTCTCAAACGTTGCCTTGCTATTCGCCCAGAACAGCGTGCTTCCACTGACCAGCTGTTGTTACACCCCTGGGTCAAAACTGCCTCACCGCGCAACGTTTTTGCTCAGCATGTACAATCAGTTCTTGGTCGCAAGAGGTAGTCGTGCGTTGATCAAAAGATTGAAGAACAGTTTTTACCTTATTAGGGTATCTGTCTCGCGCATGACTTTCATAACACATGTACTAAAGCATTGACAACCAAACACAGAACGACATTTTTCATCTTTTTTCATACTCACATAGTGCCACAATTTTATACACTTATCATGTAGTATGGAAGAACACTGTACCTACAACCATTCGCTCTTTAGCCTCGAATTAGGTTCTACATTACCTTAAAGTGCTTTTTCTATTTTCTTTCCTAATTTCCTACTGTTTGAAAAACGGATTCTGCCATTAGAACTGAAGTTGTAATAATATGTTTGCTGCCATCTTTGGCTCCATCAGGCATGAGGGTGGAAATGATTCTAATTCTCCCACTTAATGAACAAAGAAACAAAAGTTGCCAGTAGCTTTGTCTTTGATTTGTCAAAGTGTAATTAGACACACCTGCTAGAGTGTTTTAAATATACTTCAAGGATCAGAAAAAAAATTCATGAAAACACACGGGAATCTTTGCTTTTCATTCTTTAAAAAATTGGAGGTATATCATGTTTTTTTTGTTTTTGTTTTTTCCTGTCCTGATGAGGTACTGTCGTAAGCATTTCTGTTTGCAGTGAATAACAAATTTTCAGAGTCGAATACGAACGATACTTTTTTTGGCTCCTCGAAAATGAAGAGCCCTAATACAAATGGGCTTATTAAGTAAGCCTCGAGCAGGACAACAGCAGACACGATATGAGTGTGACCGCTCGTTGGGGTAGCGAAAATTTAAGAAAAGTAAGATTAAAAAAGGTCAGCCCAGCTATCAGAATAAGGGCCGAGAGAACGAAAAGGATAAGAGGGAAGGAAAATCATAAGGAAACGGGGGTTAACGGTATGGGGAGAGAGAGGATCAAACCAAATGAGATGTGCAGAAGAAGTGCATAGAATCAACAGGTACAAAGATCACAAAACAACAGAACGCTCGTCATTTACATACCATGCAAACATGAACGAACGTTGCTACTACTGCTATATCAGGTGTCATGTTCCTACTACCAGCATGCTCCTGCAGGCTTAGGAGTTTCCACCCCGTCTCGCCGTAAGCACGCGCTTAACATGCTCGGCAAACTCGGTCGCATTTCCTGCCTTCCTGAACCATGGGTGCATCAGAAGAGCTGTGGTATCAGGCCGCTGTTCTGGACGAGTCATAAGAGAGCGCTTAAGATAGTGATTTAGCTCATTGCTCCACTTCTCCGGATGCTCCAGGACAGGTGGCGCCTGAATGGTGATGAGAAGGAGGGCACGAAGAGGCTGCTCGTCAATAAGAGGGGGTTCACCTTCGCAGCACTCAATGACAGTGATACCCATAGACCATACATCTACTTTAGCGTCATATTCTAGACCACGAATGAGCTCCGGAGCCATCCAGTACGGGGTACCAACGACAGACTTGCGCTTGTTCTCCTCTTCAGTAAGACCAACACTGAATCCGAAATCAGCAAGCTTTACACGGCCCTTGAAATCGACAAGGATGTTGTCAGATTTAATATCACGGTGCAAACGGTGGTTCTTGTGTAGAAATGCAAGACCTTGAATGGCCTCACGAGCCACATATGCAATGTTAGACTCAAGCCAAGTCACACCCCGGCCAAGGCAGTCTGTCAATGCACCACCGTCCATGAGCTCAAGAACGATATACAACTCTTCCTGCCACGAGATGGTTTCAATAATGCCTACAATATTATCATGTTTTGAAAGGGCGTGCATAGCAATTTCGTTTTTGATGTTTTCAAGGTCGCTCATTGGACTGACCTTGACGGCTACTTTTTGTTTGCTACGCAGGTCCACACCCATGTACACAACACCACCAGCACCTTCACCAATCTTTCGTTCGCGGCGAATGATTTTGTCTGGGTTGAACGAAGCAATCTCAACAGCACGAAGCATGTCGCGCTGCAGAGTCTGACGGCTCGGCAGCTTTGGTGGAGCGGCAGGACCCTCCAAGTGGAATTTCAGGACATCTAAGACCTCGTCAGGGTGAGCTTGAACATCTTCACGGCTGATACCAGACACCTTGAGGAGTGCACGCCATCTGTCGGGCAAACCTGTAAAACCCGTCGAGGATCTTGCATCCACTCCCACCTACATATATAACATTATCCATACAGCAACCGTATTTATTTCAAGCATTGTAGAGTTCAACACATACACACGTAAGACACGTTATTCCCCTTGTTCTGTTAGTCACCGTATTCTCAACATTCTTCTTACAAAACACCCTGGGACAGATTCAAGAACACTCCAACACATCACGCATCGTAATTAAACGGAGTCTCATTCAACTTCGCATCCCATCAAGCTGTCAAAGTTAACTCAGCCAAGGGTCGCTAGTTCGCAATCTAACCATAATTACACATGAAAGGATTACGTGCCCCGCTTCTATGGAGATATCATAACAACAGCTCTCAGTAGACCAATCGCCAGAAAGCAAACTTCAGCAAAGAACTTACGTGTTCAACATGGTTCACCTGGTACGGCATAGACACCGAAAACCCTTCATCATCATCACTGTCATGGCCCTTCTTCTTCTTGGACTTCTTGCTCCGTTTCTGCTTCTTCTGCTTCTTGGGAGGTTTCACAGACCGCGACGGAGGCGCTGGTTGCACGTGCTGGCCGATGGCGGTGATGGCACGAGAATTGGTTTCAAGTCGGCTCTGTCCACCAGCAGCAGAACCCCACACATCGGGGAGGCCCTTGAAGGTACCGTTTGCCTCATCCCACTCCACATGAACCACGCGCCGCACGCCCTTCGGAGCGCCGATGTGGTCCGACATGGACTGCACGAGGCTTTTGAAGGTAATCGCGGCGTCCTGCGCTCACCAAGAGCGCCAACGGGCAAGGGGTAGAGAGAAGAAGCGATGCTTCAGAGAGCTCCGTTAGGGACTAAGCGTGTGAAGAGAGCTGCGAAGACCTCAGAGTGGAGAGGGAGAGGAGTTGTGCGATTTGTAATTTAAGCTCGACGAACTGATTGCGAAAAAGGCAACGAGAAAGCGGCTACACGGAGGTTAAACAAGATTCGGAGCCTTGAAGGAGAGATGGAATGCCGGGAGAAGCAAGGCGGCTTAGCTAAGGCACTGCGACAGGAGCGAGGGAGGCTTGAGCGCACAAGCCGACCGGGTCTGGACTCCCTCGCGCTCGTGGACTGTCGGGTATTCGGAAATTTATATTCCCTCCCTCGCGAGCTCTTCTGCGGGAAATATTTTCACACCTTCAATCAGATCAATACTGGAAACAAATGCTAGTAATAACATGCTTCAAATTCCAGTGGCGGCAAAACCTTCTGAGTTGGAAGAATTAAAGTGGACTTATTCAAGAGGGGTCGTGCAGACACGGTGTGGGGGAAGGATTTCCAGCATAGAGGAGCACACAAGAGATGGAAAGAGAGGAGAGGCAATCGACACGTGCCAGTGTCGGGTAAACTAGGATACACACGTCTGTGCAAAAGTGTTTTACAGTGCCTCTATCAAGAGCCAAGAGTGCTGGTACTTTGATAGTCTGATGGGGGTAGCAGCGAAGTCTCTATCGTATCAAAGTTCTGCACCTTGTGGGCTTTCGAACGATATCGTTGATGTATAAATGATGTATAAATGATGTATAAAATGTTCACTGCCTCTCCGGCTATCATTCTACTATTTACTTCGTTGCTGGTTTGCAACAACCACGATGATGCCAAGCTAACCTCGCCCCGTGCCCTAGCCATCGCTTCATATTCTCGTACAGAAATGTTTGCAATTCTAGCGGCGTTTCCACAATCGAATATCCCTCGTAGCGCCCAGAGCTGTAATTGCGCTTGTAAGTTTGTTTGATGGGACTTTAGAAATGAGCGACGTCTCTCTTCTTGCTACAGAAGCAGCAGCAGGGATCTCTGCATAGAATAGATTCGGGATATCGATGCGACAATATTGTTAGGTAGGTAAGTACGTACTATGGTCTGAAGGGGAAGGACTCCCGTAATAATGTAGTAGGTAGATGAAGGAGTGTGCGTGGTTATGGGTAGAGTGTAGCCTATATCAAGAATGAGGCTAATGTATGTCATTACTCAATTCACTACTGTAATTTACAGATATGAAAACAATTACCAGCTTCTTTAATAACTAAGCAAAACTTAGATACGTTGTATCATCAAGTCTAAGTTCTTTCTCAAAAACAGAAACTGATCGTTAAACACCTGTAAGCTTCATGAAGCAAAATTAATTTACCAGATAATATAGATTACAAAACAAACTACAAAATGACGATGTCAGTGCAGGAAAGATTTGCGCCAAGCGCAAAGCCTGCAGATACATCTGGGTTGAAGGCAACAGCAAAAGAGGCTTGTGCAAGAGTAACAGGTACACCAAAATCTCCTATGTACAACTGATAAGACGTATAAAACTTTGTGTTGAAAAATTGGGCACCAAGCGCTTGTGCACGACATGCAGCGGCAATATTTAAGGCTGCAAAACAACAATCTGCCCCGTTTGCAACCGGCTCACCAGCATATGTACACTTAGGGCCTATGCTCTGCCCGGGCAACGGCCGCGCTGGCAAGAACACCGAACGGCGGCCTTTAGCGGCGAAGCTTACCTCAGGAGGCCACTCAGGGTGGTCTTTATACATTCCAGGAGTGGAGTACAACTCAGCAACCTGGTCTGTTAGATTACATTGGTGATGACCTAATCCAGGGTGGTCTAGAATAAAGGATATTGCCTCTTCCAAATAGATTTGAGAGGTAATATTTCGATGAGTTACCGCTGCAGATAGCGGGTTGTGTGCAATGGTCAAAGGACCACGTAGTACAACGCTAGAATTTAGCGAGGGCCGGAAACCCTCCAAAGCTAGCTGTTGATCTAAAAGAGAAACCTCAGATGCACGGTGGTCACCACAACCAGTAATTCGCAAAACTTGGCGAAGGGTATTGTTCAGAAAAGGTGACATTGGATTAAGAGGGCCTTGGAGGAGCACTACTTGGTCCTCGTCCTGCAAGTATCGACTAAGGAACGCCCCAAGCGCATCTTTATTTTCTTCAGTTCGAAAAAGCTTTACGCGGGGAGTATATTCATTACTACCTTGCCGTAACGTGAATTCTTCAAAGTACACTTGGCCGATCCTCGCTAGCTCGTCCGCTTCAAGATTCAAGCCCTTACTTGGTGCACGAATATCGAAGACAAGGTTGCCGAAACCTTCTAGCTCAACAGGGGAAGAGCTATAGAAAAGAGTATCAGAGGTGAGCTTGATACTATCGCGCATATGGGTGTGTTGCAATACATCCATGGACGTGATTTCCGCATTGTAGAGTAAGGAGCCTGGTATGAAAATCTGCTTCTCAAGAACGATGTCAAAAGTTTTTTTCCATCCACCGAGTAGCCTAGCTTCAAGCTGGACGTTGCCACGGACTTGCCACGCAGAATTCCCTTGAGCCAGGTGTTCCATAGCATTTGCAAAAACCCAGGAGTTCGCGACAAAAACATCGGTGCAAACTTGCACCTGCGCCACGCCTAGACCCTTGATATCGAGTGGAGGCATGTATAATTGTGCCATCTTCTGCTTACCAAAGTATAGTTCGAGAGCAGCTGTATGGAGATGGACGTCTACGTGTCTAACATCATGAACTTCCACCGTGACATTCATAAAAATCGTTTCTCTGCGTGGCCTTGACAATTTCAAGCTTACTAACCTCACTGCAGTTTCATCCACAATTTGCTGTGTCACTGCCGGAAGCACGACAGTCAGCACCACACATGCGGCCAAGGCGCACAAGGCAAGAGCTAGCCAAATGTGTTTCTGCGTGCATACATTATAACTCGCAGATGTAAACTTATGAAGGTAGCCATCTTCAGAGTCGCTCCACTGCCGAGTAACCTGCTCTGAATCTGAGATCTCTTCGTACGAGGTCCCTCTCCATCGAAGCGGTCTTCGTCTACTCGAAGAGTACCCGTGTGACGAGTCTCGACCATCATGGTCCTGGCCATCGGTGGAGCTTTCACCGTGGGTTCCGGTCTCTTCGTCAGAGCTGCGACCTGCGCCGCTCTCCAAAAGGTTGACCAAACGCCTTGAAGGAGGTACCGCTGTCAAGAGCGGTGAGTAGGAGCGTATTGGTGAGTAAGAGCGCATCCTCGAAACTCTGAGGCCGCTTCGGCCCAGTTCTTTGTTTGTGACGCAGACCGAGACTGGCTCGAGCGACGAGCCCACCCCGATTACAAATTCAGCCTCCCCAAACCCTTTGATCAGTTTCTGATTGATTAGCTAGGTCGATTTTTTTCGGGCGCTTGATTAATAGGTTTGGGATTCTCACCGTGATTCGCTTTTGCGCTTTTAGTCTCATTCTCTTCCAGTGCCTGTTCTTGTTGAGCTTTGCTTCCAGGTAGCCCAGAAAGAGTCAACTTGAACACTCTTTTTAAATTTAAAGAAAAGTGCATAATAATACTAGCATATACGTAATGTAAAAACACTTTCGATAGAAAATTTATAAATTAAAACATGTTTATACTGTCTAATTCCATTAGAAACAACATCACAGAGAATGTCTACTTTATTCGCTTGGGTAAGTGTCTCGAGGACTCAAGGAAGACGCAAGTGGGAAGGAATTCTGGTTACATCGACTCCACTTCATGCGAGGAAGTAGAGACAAGAAAATGAGCGTTTGTAATTTATGTGAAGTTTAGAGAAGAGGCATTGCATTATGACGGTCTTCAGTTTTTTTATTTCTTGTTAACTTTAAAAATAGTCATGTACTATGCCTGTACATATAATTATCTAATTCTCTTATTACTATTCATTTTCATTTTCTTTAATAAAATAGATTCAAGTTCATTCGACGGCACTTGAATATATTTCCATTTTCTTGTTGCGGCCATCTTTCCGAATCTCGAGCTCCCAAAGCGGAAGTAGGAGCTAGCTCTTATTGCTGGTTCAAGCAATATGAAGAGCCGATTCCTTTGAAGTTAGAGCACAGCAGCGAAGCTTCAAAGCCCTGAGCGAAGGGTTCGCTTTAAAAGTTATTTGTTCACTTGAATGAACACACTACCTACCTATGCAATGGTGGAAAGAAGTGAATGCATAATAAAATTGATAAAACCACCGAGTGTGAAGAGCTTCAGATGTCGTCCCTTCCATTCATTCCGAAGAGCTGGGAAGCACTTTGTGTTTTGTATGCCTCGAAGTCCTTGACTCCCTGAGCCCAAAACCATGTCTCGTGTCATTCACAATTTCTCTGCGACGAAACTGAAATCGCCTGTGCTAAAACACAGCCTAAAGCAGCAGAAGTATATATAGTAAATAAAAGCGAATCAACCCTTAAAAACCTCTCATGAAGGCCATGGATCACCATGTATATATACATATTTTTTAACTAGGGACCTAGTACCTAGTAACAACATTCATCAGCCAACCCGCGGTCAGCCTGAGCTCGTGCATTTTTGATCAAATTACGTATAAATAAACAAGCAGTTCACCAAACCCCGACAGTCTGAGGTAATGCAGGTGAGTAGTTACAGCCGTTGCTCTCGTCATCAAGAGCGTTCGTTTCCCGAAGCAATGGTGGCTTCAAACTGAGATTTTGGTTTCTGCGACCTGCTGTTTCGTCCTGGTGTCTGCTGCATGTGCTCCACAGCGAGGAATCTGAATACCTCAGACTAGAAGCTGTTCTTTTTTTTTTTTTCTTTTCTTTCTTTTCTTTTCTTTCTTTTCTTTTCTTCTCTTCTTTTTAACGCAAGCATTGGGATTGTTTGTTTCTTTGCTTGGATGGATTTTCAAGCTGATCGCAAGGGTTCGCAGCGACGCTGCGCGTGCACGAAACCACAAGCTATCAAAAGCTAACCAATTCACGATATTGAAGATCCCCTGGAACGAGACCAAGAGGCCGTTGCTGGACAGTGAACGTCGTTTCTTGCCACTCTCTACAACAAGAGGTCGTCAAGTGCGATCGTGCTTGGTAAACAAATCAAAACATCGTCTCTATGATTACTGTTATTATTTATAATTTATTTATTTTTTAAAATTATAAATTTAAAAGAGTAATCATTGTTATAGTAGTAGTCAAGTGGAAAAGCTGTCGACGCGAGTCACGCTGGCCCTCTAATAAGTCCGTCTTCCGCAGATCCAATGGCTGGCTATGTATAGCATAGCGTGCCAAATAGGTTTCGTTAAAGCCCCAAGCAAATAATATCCTTTTGGAAAGTAAGGATTTACTTGTACTGTGATTCCGCTTCCTCAGGTTCGCGGCGACTGTTGCTCTTCAGGCCAAGTTCTTCTCAGTATTAACTTCTTCTCTTAAAATTTTGATTGAAAACATTGGTCTTTAACTTCTCTTCAGCACGCCTGTGCTCGTGGCCGATAGATGTGGAGAGCGAGTAATGACAGTTGGCCAGCAACGAACGCATAACTCTCTGTTGCTTATTCGTGTCAATCATCACGTGCTGATGCTATTAGCTCTGCCTTACAACAGTGATCCAAGAACAAGGAGAAGTTGTAAGGGTAGTTTTCGTCACAAAATTTCGGCATTGAGCTTCGCTGTACAAACCTCCGGTATTTATAATATACATGGTGAAATAAGGGGGGGGGATTAACAAATCTTCATATGCAACGATAATGTTGCTCCGAGGTCAATGAAATGTCATAAAATTAGCAAGGTAAATGGTTGATATATGAGAGATTTAGGTTTTGGAAAATGTGAAACGTGGAAAGAATCCATTATTAAGACCAATATAGATAAATTTATTTGTGCAATATGTTTTACGGTTATTGGCAAATTTTCCTCCAAGTATAGGCATGCAAAACAACACGAGGGGTGATTTACAAGTGATAGATAGGAACACCCATTAGTAATCTGAAAGTACAGAAAAATCCCTCCCGTTTTTTGAGGCAGGTTTCTTCTTTATTTACTCAAACTGTAACCATCTTTCCCTTGCGAAATTTATTTTATATCAAATACTACTCTCACTGAAGTGCATTTGATGCCTTTTGTACGAGTCTCTCCGAATATTTTTCAAGGTGTTCAACGACGCGCTCAAGGTCAATTACAGTAGCATGCATACGATCAACCTCTTCTAATACGGGTTGCATTTCCTCGACTGATGAAAATAAAATGCGCATAAGAAAGAATCAAAGAATGTGAGATTCGCATTCTCATCATAAACATGAAACATAAGTAGCATCAGGCAGGAGCGACAACTTACACTTTTCTTGGAGGTCTTTCTGCAACTCAGAAAGGCCTCCCAAGGTAGAAGCAAGCTCTCCATACTTTGCATAAGAAACACGATTCATCTGCTCAAGGCATTCAAAGTCACTCAATGTGTCTAATCAACTTCCACGGAATTCGCAATATTGATTCAAACGTTAGCCTTTACCTGGCGTATATATGTTTGAGAAATATAAGTCAAACACAAGCCATTATGTTCATGTCGGACGACGAAAAGCCTAACTTACCTTGCAGCTCAAGTTTAGCGTAAGTGTCCACTTTATTAAAAAAGCTCGCCATGTCTTGCTCAAGACTTTGTGGGTTTGTTCCATATGAAACTGATGCCTCTTTTTTAGCGTCTATAGGCTCAACAGACCTTACGAGGCTACCACCTGCATCCCTTGCGGAAGCGATAATTTTGCGGAAAAGACCTCCCATGCCTCCTCCAGATTTTTCTCCTGAATATTTAGTGGTTGATAATCCTGAGGATTCTTGCGAGGCCCCAGCTCTATTTGTTTGGTCATACCCGGCAGGTTCTGGCCATCCTTTGACGTCACCTTGGGCACCTTGCGAGGTAGAGTTTGTTTCAGATGTGGCTGTTGCTTCAAGGTGGATATCATCATTGCTGACAACGTCAGAGGATAACTCTTCTAAGGAGTTTGAGGAAGCTACTATTGGCACTGATGTAGACGATGCATCCTGTGAGATCTTTCTGCTGTCAGGGTCCTCAGAAGCCATCGTTCCAGCGGAGGCAAATGGAGGGATGTATTGGGCCTCAGCTCATGCTGCTCTGCTTACTTTTAGATGATTTTATTTTTATTTTAAAACAGTACTAAAAAAGAGGTGGTAACCTACAATGAGGTACCATCCAAGGTACTATTACCGGAAAGCATACATACTAGTTAGAGGTACTGAGTAATTGTTCTAGCTTAGGAATTTACCCCAGAATGATAAATAACGAAATAGACATTTGCTTGACTTTTTGATGTCTTGCTCAAGGCAAAGCACCTGGATTGCTAGCCATAGGTCATAACTAGAGGGAATGAAAAGAAGATAAACTCATCTCAATTGTGTCGAGCTGGTGTCACGTGGGTGGTTGACACTGATGAGTATTTTTAGTTAATTAAGAAGCGTTCCGCTAAGTGACGTAATGATTGTTCCCATTAGCATGCAGTTGCTCGTTCGACTGACTGTTCGCAAGATATCAAACGAACGGCATCAATTGGTAATTTAACAAGCTTCCACACCATTCCATATTGAAAATAGTACTTGTTAGATAACCGACATTGCAATTGTATATGGTTTCGGTAAGAAATAGTTCCTGTTCAGCTTTCAACATACAGGCTCCGAGGGAATTGAGCAATACTCTCAACTTCGTATTCTGTGTTCCACTGTAAAACATGATACTCCATCAAGGTTATGCGGGTCTCTCTTGGTAACCTCTGTTATCCATAGACGTGGGTGCTTTTCACAACGAATCAACGAGAGTATAAGGAGTATAAAGGAAACGTTTCTCGCAACACAGTATGGATAGAAATACAGGATTGCGCTAAAACTTTCTCTTATTGCAAAGGATACAAAAAAGACAAAGCTCCTTCGTTTTAGTGCAAGTTTCACATCCTTTCAAAACAAGTATGCAGCACCCACAACGAACAGGTATTTGTTTGTTCCTTGTACGTCGAAAATCATGCTGCAGGTGGCTAAGGTCATGCGATTATGTAACGAAACCAGAGTGCCGAAACCAGAGTGTCTATCCGGGGAAGCTGATGCTTCTAAAACTAAAGGTGCAATCCGATAACTCCTTTTTTGTTTTTAAAAAAATCATCTGCGGAACGGAGACTTGAAAGGTATTTTTTCCAATTAAACGAAGGACTCAAGAGCAGTAAAAACTGCAGAAGTCGTCGAGGTGTTCCCCAAGCAGTGACCGGGATTTGTTAAAACTTAAGCTGGGCTCCGCACTAGGTGCCTTGGCATCACAGAAGAGATTCTATGTTTTGCCCTTGAATTGGCAAGTTTTGGAAACAAAAGGTTGAATGGATGCGTAGGCAGATACGTACCTACGAAAGGAATGCTTGGGGAAATATGAGTCTTATAGTTATTGCTAACTGAAATACAATTACTTATATTGTCTTTTAAAGCTACTTTGCAAGGGTCAACGGCTATGTTCAGCTTGTTTCAGCGCCAATGCGCATTTCGCAAATTGAAATTAACGTAGCTGTTTCATCTAAAAGGTTTTAAGCAGGGGTAAACGTAGAGGCGAGCTTTGTACAACGATGCAGTCTCTCCATTTTAAAAATCATTTCCAATCATCCACTCGCAATGTTATGACTTTGCATACTTATAAAAATATTAACATATTCTGTACCAGACAAATCGCTGCGAAAGAAAACATAAATGTGCGGCCCTACTTGCAAGAATGCCTCCGAGGTAGATATTCCCTACGCACAGATTTTAATGCCACGACTGCCTACTATGTCGAAAACTCGAAAGTATACAACTGGTGTTTGAGTCCTACATCGCCTTCTCTCCATTATTCTGTAGGCCGAGTAAACTACCTATTTCCCAACTTTTATATTTTTTTTAATTGTTTATCATTACCATTCTTGGAAGTGTTTCTTTTTAAGACCTTTGTCTTCTCTCGTTCTTGATTTCGAAAACACCGAACTTGCAAAAGAATCAATCAATACTGGAGCGACAAAGCGCAGCAGCTGCGAGGCCAATCGGCGATCCTTACGGAGGGTCTGCAGTGCATGTGGCCTTAGGGAACCTTGCACATGTTATCAGCTGCCAGAACAGACCGCAAGTAGGCGCGCTCTGTATGTGCGTAGAACTATGGGCGCCTGTGCATCAGTCTATCAGCAAAATGAGCACAGTGCCCCTTTTGCGAACCACGGGTGGAACACGGCCAATACAGACTTAGTAGTGACAGAATTTGATAGCTTCGAGAGCTTTGAGACGATATCTGATGCAAAAGTCGGCTGTGGTTCGACTGCTAGTTCACCAGGCGAGCCACTATTTATACACGAATCAGCCGATGTTCGCTTTGGAATAGAGGACGCAGAAGCTTCGTGTATACCCCGGCGATCTTCAACATTTAAAAAGCTACCGACTGTGTATAATCCAGACTTCCCTCGGCTCTATCACCTTGATCGAGATGGTTTTCTACTTCAAACAGAGTCCATAGGATCGATTCAATTTGGCATACCTCCAGAGTCTATCAAGGATTGCATGAACTACGGACTAGAGGTGCCAACTTTTTATGTTATACATGGTGAAATGTTCGATCGAAATTGCGGTTTAAGCACAGCTGAGTTTGAATTTCCTTTATATTTTAATTACTTTGTCAAGAAACGCAAAGTTACAATTCTTACAACTCAAGGTTTAGAGGAACGTATTCGCACAGCTTTCCAAGAGACTCTATTTGGCCCTACGCCAGAAAATCTCAAATTTGAACAAGATTTTGCAAGTACGCTTCGGAAATCTGCGTGGCCGAACTTTTGCGGAGAAGGTATAGGCCTTGACGGTGCAAGAAACACGTTGAAGCTCGAAGATCTGTTAGAGTTTCTTCCTTTCAACGAGTATGCAGAAAACAAACTCAATGATTCGATTTCTATTCGCTTGATCAAAGAATCTAACCAAAAGGGCTCCTTCATAAATGTATTTCGAGTCTTAGAGAAAGGTCAGTGTATTGCAAAAATACCAAGTAAGATTAAGATCTCACCTCCTCAAGTTCCACGCCTTACTTCCTGTGCGTATAAACCTCCTCTTTTTGGAGTGACAGTTTTGGGGTCATCTCATGGGTTCGATCCTAGCGGAAACACAACAGGATTTGTTCTTTGGATTAACAGGGCTGGTATTATGGTGGATCCACCTCCAAATAGTTCGCAAATTATGGAACGCATGGGAATCGCACCAACAACGATCGAAGGTATCATTTTGACGCATTGCCATGCTGACCATGATGCGGGGACATTTCAAAAAATCTTACGACAACGGCAGGTTCGCTTATATACAACCACCACCATCAAAGAGTCATTTATAAGAAAATATGCAGCTATTACCGGGTTTTCAGCAGAGTTTCTTACCTCACTATTTGATTTTCGCCCTATTGTAATTGGTCTCCCTCTGCGTTTGGGATGTGCCAAAATTCGTTTCTTCTACTCACTACATACAATTCCATGTATAGGCTTTCAAGCGGTTTGGAATCTAGCAACGATTGCGTATAGTGCAGACACAAATTATTCCCCAACACTTGTAGAAAGCCTTTACAAGTCTGGTGCTATTGGCCTCGAAAGAAAGAAGCAACTGCTTTCTTTCCCTTGGGACTCCACTGTGGTCTTACATGAGATGGGAGTTCCTCCGATCCACACTGCAAGTCAGGAGATTGAAAAAAAATGTAACGATGATCCTGGTCTCAAAGATCGTCTTTTTCTGGTCCATGCTGCACCAAACGCATCTCTTAAATTCAAGCAGCTTAAAGAGTTGGATACACTTCAAATTCCTGTGAATCGGTGTCCAGGTTGCATCGAGAAGGAAGTGATACGACTTCTCAAAGCTCAATATTACTTTCGTCATATTTGGAAAAACCCAAGGTTGCTGAAGCAGATAGCTGAACAAGCAGAAATCATTGAAATACCTGCTGGATCGAGCATAGTCGAGGAAGATGAGCCCTGCATGTATCTATGGATTGTCATGACAGGTTCAGTTGCAGTTTCAGCTGGGCCTGATATAGTCACAAGACGTAACTCATATTCCAGTGAAGCGCATCTCGCTCTTATTGCGACATCAGCAGCAAAGGCAAACGAAATCAAACAACGTGGAGTGCTACGAGACCACTTTCCTGAGAAACAATACGAAATGAAACATCTTCTCAATGTGTCTGATTCATTTGGGGAGATGGGTCTCACGCATAGTTTGGAAACAAAGCTCCACTATGAGGAGTCGAGCGGAAAGATGAAGGATAGTAAATATTCTTCTAAAAACAAATATTCATCAATGAGCTTCATGCACAGGAATATTTTCTCAAGTCGTAATTCGAAAATGTTAGATGCAATGGTGTCGTACGGCTTTACAGCAACAGCACGTAACGATGTGTCTGTCGTGAAATTTTCTATATCAAAGGTAGTAGCAGCCTTGCTCCAGTCTCGCTCTGGCAAGCTTGTATGTGATTCTCTCCTCCTTTCAAGTCGTTCGCAAACTGTTGAGGCTCTTCAAGTAATCTCTGGTAATCCTGTGCTGTACGATATTCTCGTGGACCAGATGTGCATTGAAGAGTTTCTCAAACTCATGCACAAAACCTCCTTCAACAATGGTGATCTCCTATCTGAGCCAGTTATAATTATCGATGGTTCTGTCACTATTACTCATATGGATGCGAATGGAGGTACTTTTCGTGGCATTAGCACTGAAACAATTGACTTTCAACCTAAGAGTGGACTCGGACCAGGATGTTTTCTTGGTGACATGAATAGCATTGCCAAAGGGAATGTGCAAGCACTTGAAATCCGTGCTGAATCAGAAGGTTCTTACTACAAATTTATCAAAGCTGACTTTGCCAATTTCATGAAGCAATTTCCTGGATTTCTTGTGCAAGTGCTAGACCTTCAATATATCAAACCTGTATGAAAAAGCGTGAATTAGCTGCAAATCTGTGGCATATAACTACAAAGCATGAGTTTTATTTTTTATTCCTGATACGTTAATTCACTCGCTTCAAATAGAAGATGCAAAGGCTTCATCTACAAATTTTTGTTTTTGGAAACTAATAGAGTCGACTAGGGTGTGCAGAATGGATTATAAATGAAATGCAATGGTCGTGAAAACACGTTTTCTAAATTCAAATAATTATGATATTTTACTAGAAATCACATTTCCGAACTATCTATATTGACCATCTCGTTCGTATTAGTTCTTAATGGAGAGATAATAGTGTACTAGTATCATTCGATGCATTTCACTTGGGAAAATCACTCGATGTCATCAACTTAAAGTATTGTCTTATCATGATTATTTCTAAAAATCGTTGTACCAAGTACCTCCACTCTCCATCATTGATTCATCTACAAATTTCTCGTCCTCCTCGTGACGATCATCACAGACTTCGAAGTTGTTTGCATCTAGGCCAGATTCTGGCATACGAGGTCTGAATTGCTCGTCAAGTACGAATGTGCGACTCTCCAGCTTTTGCCAGTCCATTGCGAAGGTAAATTCGTCTGTTACACCGAAAAAGGGATGCTCCTTAACGTGAGAAGCATTTGCCTTCCGGGTACCGTAACGTTTACTTGGTGACGGACAAAGTAGACGAAGTAGTAGAGAGCAGAGTTCTGGACCAAACAGAGGAGGGAACTGAATGGAGGGATAATATTTTTCGTACTTGGATATTTCGATGTAGCAATCCCACGAGTTCTGAGACACAACATGAAATGGGGAGAAGCCTGAGGCCATTTCATAAACAATCACGCCAAGGCTCCACCAATCAACACCCTTGGAGTGACCGCTGCGCTTGTAAACCTCTGGAGCAGTATACTCAGGCGTGCCACATAGCGAATATGTGCGCTGATCATGCACCATCTTGGCAAAGCCAAAATCCGCCAGCTTGAGGTAGCCCGTTTCATCAAGTAGCAGATTCTCGGGTTTCATGTCACGATGAATAATACCTTGAGAATGCAAGTACTCAATAGCAAGCACGATACAGGCTGTGTAGAATCGACACTGAGATTCCAGCTCGAAACATCCGCAAATAATGTCATCATCGTCTTCGAGGTCTGCATTGCGCGCATCCACGGTGTCTTTCATAAGTGAATACAGCTCTCCTCCCAAGCATACCTCAGTCAACATGTACACAGAGTCGCCTTTGTTATATGTACAGATGAGATTAACCAGGAAGGGTGAATGGGTAGCTGACATAAGTTCACGCTCGTTCTTGATAAAGCGTTGTTGCTTCTTGGCAACTACCGTTGCCTTACGAATACGCTTCAGAGCGTATGTCTCACCAGTGACACGGTCACGCACCAGGTCCACGGTGCCGTAAGAACCGCTACCAAGAGTGCGAATCTTTTGCATATTTTCCCAAGGCAATTGTTGCTTCTTATTTTCCTTGGCTGTTTTACGGTGCATGAAGGTGTCCCCAAGCTTTTGCTTAAGACCCTCCGAGAGAAAATTCTCGAAATTAGAGCGCTTAAGACCCCATACCTTAGTTTTACCTGGACCCACAGCGCAAACATTGCAGCGACGCGGAGCGTTTGTAAGCAATGCTCCCTCGCCAAAGTAATCTCCGCTGATAAGGGTTCCAATTCGCTTCGTTTCGCTTGACCCTTCTTCGCTCAAAGTGCAATCAAGGGTGCCATCCTTCACAATGTAAAAGATATCTCCAATCTCGCCCTGATGAACAATGTATTCACCAGGATCAAACTCAACTTCTTCAAGGGTCGAAACAATCACCGACAGCTGCGAGTCATCCAAGTCCTTAGTAAGATCAAGGCTCTTAAGCACACGGTAGCACAAGTTGTGTTCAAAAAGTTCACGAAGAGAACCCATGTACTCCTGAAATTCGTGGCGTCCTAGTGCGAGACATTTAACGACATCAGAATCAGCAATTGCGTTAGCGTTGCGTACACCAAACTTAGAACCAGTATTTTCTGAGCCGTCGTCCAGAAGAGCACCCTCTCCAATGTACTCGCCACGTGTTCGACGAGCAACTACTGCTGGTGCATTGGGCGTAGCAGTGCCCATCTTCGTGTGTCGATTGTTCGACTGTGTAATGATGACCTCGCCCTCCTCAATAAAGTACATGGTGTGACCTTGCTCACCCTGTCGCATGAGGTATTCACCTTTGACAAATGTGATGGGCTTCAATGCTGCAGCGATTGCTTCACGAGTTTCTCTAGGAAGCTCCTTGAGGCCCGGGATCTCCGTGATATTTTCGAGAAGTGATCCGCCACGCTCAAGCTTGCGCTTAAGGGCCTCCACGGTGACCTTTTGATACTGCAGACGAGAAATTACCCAGAGACGACAATCTTGTATAGCGCGAAGCGTGCCGATGCACTGTCCGGGCCCTAGTAGGGCTTGTTCGTTTCCGAATTTCACACTCTCACCCTCAAGGTGCATCTCACCATCAATGAGAAGAACAAAGTACAGGAATGGCAGGTCCTTTACGAAGATATCATTGCCAGCAGCGCATGTAGCTTCAGACATGCTTTCAAAAAGGTCATCACATACCTCTTCTTCAAAAAGTGGGAACCCTTCAAGTTGCTGAAGAGCTTTTGCCTTGTCTTCATCAGTTTTTCGTTGCTCTCCAATTATACGAATGCCACTCGTGCGAAGACCGCTACCTATATCATCTCCATCAAGCTCTGCTCGGAAACCTGTGAAACCCTTCTTCTTTTCACGGAAGCGCTTGCTCTCCTCGTCACGCCTGATACCCATATTACCAAAGTTAAGTTTGTCGCTACTTTTCTCTTCGTGGATTATCCGGTCTTTCTCATCCATTTGTTCTTGGATCTTATCGCTTGCCTTTTCCTCGTCTGTAACGTCAACATCCTTTGTGCTGCGGCTACTCGGGACCGGCTCGTCTTCATGCTTACTTTCACCAGTCACAATATTGGTGCTCGAGGTCTTCTTGACTTTGAAGCTCTTGTGGACAGCTTCATGATGCTCCTCACTGGCCGGTGAGAAGGGCTCCTCTCCCACGCCACCTTCGCTGTCCGTGGATTTTTTTGACGCGCCACCACCCATGGTAGAAGATAATTGGTTTGTATACTCCTGTGACCCTGAAAAGGCCTCCAAAAAAGTATTAAATTCAGCAAGTAAGGATTTCTACAAAAGCTTGCTTTCCTACGACGTGCGTGGGTAGTCTCAAACTTAGTAAAACTTGCTCAAAGTTGCGACACGAGATATGTACGAGCTTTGATGACTACTTTTCACCACTGCGAAATGCACACAAGAATCTTGGACCTTGCAGCAGCACCCTTGCCGCTTAGAACCTATACCTTGCGATCCGCAACGATAGCCACACGCGTTCCCCTTAACCCGCTACCTGGGAGATCATGCACGTTATGCACACGACAAGATCGTATGTCAACGTCACCCACTGCGAGCAAGCGCGTTCGAGCGCGCCCGCAAGCACTGCCTGCTTTACAACAGGGAATTGCTATTGAAGAAATGCTCCCAGTTCACTTAGAGACAATATTCACGTACTTAGCATTAAGTAACTATAAACCACGCGAATGAGTCCTACTGACCTGTACTAAGCAGATAGCTCTGGACATTTATATTTCGTCAAACCTTCCTTCTACTCTCAATCATTCCTCTCATTCTGTGTTAAAGTCTTCTTGCTGGAGGTCCGCGCTTGAGATCTGTCAACGGAAACATTTTGGGGGGGCAGTGCAGGATTGTTTTGAAGTGTGCTTCCAACTTCCATACTTCGGCGGATGGTATTCAGTTGGACTGAGTGTGGGAGACCGCACAGAGTGCCCCCTGCCCTCCGCGCTAATATGTGCATGCTAAACTTGTGTCGTGTAGATGTTTCTGACTGGAACTCAAAGTTGAAACGATATCTTGTCTCTGGCGATTGACTCCAGTTTTAATTCGGTACTAAAATACTCTACCAGGAAAAATAATAAGGAGCACGTATGAACGTCTTCATCGCCACAGACCTTGCACAAAAAGATAACACAAAACTCTAAACTCTTTTCTGAAATTTTCGTTTTTAAACGATGTGTTATTCTGCCAAATTGCTGATTAGAAAGCATGCAAACCAGGCCACCAATTCTAAATGATTTAGTTCGAGGGCATAAATAACTTCATCCGAGGTTGAGGAGGATGTGAATTTCCTAATATTCGGACTCGTGCCGCTTCCTGGGGCAACATCTTTGAGATCGACAAACAGTGGTGGCGCCAGTAGACGCCTCCTCGTGACCTTTGCCACCTTCACCGAGCAATTACTTGCGCCTCATTAAGTTCAACCTTTTTAATTTTATTTTAAGGAGGTTCTGCACTCAAGGAAATTTCATATAATAGTTTGCCCAGCATGTAGTTTGGATGATGCATTCATCACTTCTCTTCGCTTTCCATCAGAGTGTTCTTACATTTGCTATGAGTACTATGAAAGTAGTAGGCAACGCCTCTACTTTGGCATCTTGGATCAATGCGCATATTGAAAGTGGAGCGCTTCGAGGCGATGGCTTGAGATGCTGTTGTATTCTTCCATGGAAGAAATTTAGCCAGCCAGTAATGCTTTCCTGACGAACTTGCAATCGCCTAGTAACATAGTAACCTATGCGTTGTAAAGACTAAAAAAAAGGGTCAAAAATCAAGAATCACCTTGTTGATAGAACATAGGTCTATCTGTGACATCTACCTTGCATGGTAAGGAGTGATGTGCTTCCACACCAACTTAAATTTAAAGAGGGTGATGGCTCTCGGGATATGATCGTCGTGGTTTGTATTATGGAACTGGTTTACATTTATATATTTATTATTATTATTTTATATATTTTTAACAAAGGCTCAGCATATATGCTTAATGTACAGCAAAAGGAGAAAATGGAGGTTTAAAAAGCGGATTTCAATTTAGCCCCTCATCGTCCCCCTCTCTCACCCCCCATTCAGCAAATGGGGAGGAGCTTGCATCTGGAAATGAGCAGAATGACTATTGTATTGTTTAATATAATTTCTATCATCCTTGCTAATTGCTTGCTCCTACATCAGAAGATCAGATGCTTTAGGAGCAAACAGCAAACTTATAAGTTAGGATAAGTTAAGATACTTACTTATCCACGCTGTTGCTGTCGTAAGTTGAATCATGAGGTCTTCGCCAGATACAGATTCATTGCTTAGTCTATTAATTTAGAATGAATTCTAGAAGAAGGAAATCAGAGACTTCTTCTGATATTCCAATAATTTTCTTTTTCTAATCAAGATTGAAAATTTTACAAACTAGTAGAAAGACGCAACTAGTCAACTACATATACATTACCCAGTACCACCACCAGAATGCAAAACACTTCTCTATAGATTAGTGTTGCTGGCAATGGTACAAGCTTGCGCAATTGTAGAAAGGTAGAAAGCATTTCTATTTTCCTATCGCGTATGAGTAGAAGGTCTCCACATCATCTGGTTAAGTGTGAAATACTAAACATAAGCAAGTCTCATCAATGGGTGGATCCATAATGAAAGAATTCTAGTAGAGATTGCGAAAGCAAGAATAGACACGTTAAAGACTGACGAATATTTTGCGGCATCCTCCATTGAATGTATTAACCCTCACAATGGGCGGACGATTGTCGTCTCGCAATCGCCTAGCAATAGACTTGATAATGATAACATATTTCTAGAGCTTTGCTTCTATAATCAGGGTTTATCATCGTCTATAATTGTATCAGCGCACGGCGACATCCGGGTGCCAGAGTGACACATTTGCAATTTAGCATGGTCGCTCTATAATATGTTATGCATAGCCTGATACACGCAGGCACACTCCAGAGGATTTCGTAAATTTCGGAAAAGCAAGTTTGACCAAAGTTGTTTCAATAAAGGGGATACCACCATCATCAAACTGGTAATTAAATGCGAACTTATGATACCTGTGCTAATTTACTTACTACGTAACCAAGCACTCATCTGAATCATGACATTAAGACTTTTGCCATATTCCTACTGGAACTCCATGTCAAGGCATTCTAGCTGCTCATTTAATGAATTTAGCAATTCGACCATATCAGGCATGGTTGATCGACCAATATAAGTTTATACAAAGCTTCTATTCGTTTTCACTACCTCCAGGGTTTTGTTCGCCTCCTGTCTTGTGCAGCATCATTCTTGATACTATACCATGAATGTAAAACATCAAGAAGCTTCGCTTGAAAAAAATAAATTAAGATTAAATAAGTTACATGCGAAGACTACCATGGTAGTAGGTAGAGAATTAAGGACTAATAAATAGCTAATCAAGCAAGTACTTTGTTTTTAAAATAAGATTTTTGTAAGAGTAAAAGATTTTTTTGTGGGGCGAAGCCATACGCAATAGCCCAGACGCGAGGAAACTTCGCGGCAAACCTCGAGTCCGACGGGCCTTTGTGAGGTCTCAGAGGGACCCATTTGGTTTGACACCCTCGCCTGGATTCGTGGGAGCTTGTTGACCGTAGATTGTGAGTAATAGATTCTGGCACGTAGTTGACCAGTGCCGATCCAAAGCATTTCGTTCAATTGTTTTGCATGGCTGTGTCTTGAGCTCCTCCAAGCACAACAGCAAATCAACTGTGGATATCCAAGCCCCTCTTGGATAAATTGGCGTTCTTAGAATCAAAGATCTAATTGTAGTGCTATTCTGCACTGGCCCCCGGCTATAGTTGCGATTCCTTGTGCTGACATCAAGTTGACGCGGCGAAACTAGATTTAATCCTCAGGATTGCAAGGCGAAGCCAAGGCATCAATCACAACTCCAAAAGGCGCGATTAAGACAAAAAAAAAGTACCATTGGTTACTATATAATTCTCAGAAGGTAATCTCTGTAGAAACACCATGACTGAAAACTCGACACGATCTTCTTCAGGTGCGAGACAAACGAAGTCATTATTCATCTTCGGGCTTGGCTACGTTGGAACACGGCTTGCCAATAAGCTTGTCCAGGATGGCTGGAAGGTCGCAGGTACAGTTCGCGAAATTCTCAAGGAAGAGGACGATGACTTTGCGGAGTTCTCTCCGGCTAAGGACCTCTGTAACGATGTTGAGGTGACGCAATTTCCATTTCCCGAGGGATCAGAGCTGGACGTAGAAGCTTGCAAGGTGTGGCTTCGCAAGTATGATAACTTTCTGTTCACTGCGCCAGTAAACAAGACTACAAAGAAAGACCCCTTTCTAGGTGATCCGGTGCTCTCGCAAGCTCTCACGGAACTTGCCGAAGAAGGCGAGATTGATTGGGTAGGCTACCTCTCGACTACCTCGGTCTACGGCAACCATGGTGGCGCTTGGGTTGATGAGAGCATGCCAGTTGCGCCCACATTGAGTCGTGGGAAGTTGCGTGCTGATACAGAACGCTCGTTTCTCGTCTCTGCGCTCCCCGCGCACATCTTCCGTCTACCGGGTATCTATGGGCCAGGCCGTGGGCCTGTTGCACGCATTCGTCGAGGTGAAACTACATGCATTGTCAAAGAAGGCCAAGTATTTTCACGAATTCATGTAGACGATGTAGTTGGGGCCCTCGAGTTGTCTATGTCAAAGCCCAACCCTGGCCGTGCGTACAATGTTGTTGACGACGAGCCTGAACAGAATGATATCATTGTGGACTACAGCTGTGAGCTTTTGGGTGTTCGGAAACTTACAAAGCAAAACTACGAAGATATTAAGGATACCCTAAGTCCGTTCCGTAGGGGATTCTATGCTGAGAGCAAGCGTGTCTCCAACAAACGGCTTAAAGAGGAACTTGGCTATGATCTCAAGTACAAGACCTACCGTGAAGGTTTGACTGCTCAAGTGGAAGAAGAGCTTGCAGCTGGCTGGACAATAATTGAAGATGATATTCCAGATGACGAGAGGCCTGCATCACCCGTCCAAAGCTCCGATCCTTCGAATTTGTCTTCCCAGCAGCAGCAACAACAGCACTCTCAACAGGCTGCGCCAAGTGCAAAGGGTAGTGCTAGCCTCACGAGACCCCAGGTCCGTCCACGGCCTCGGGCTGAGAAGTCTACGACTGATTGGCTTCTTGAACAGGCGCGAAGCCTCCTCTTGCTCTCAGTGAAACTCCTTTGGCAGAAGGTCCTTAATCCTCTTCATGCCATGATTTGGAGCAGTCCTTGGGCACCCACGCTAGCAGCAGGTCTTCGCCACATTGGCTTAGGTTCATTCATTCCTCGCCAACCTCGCCAGCCTTGGCTCACTTCTGGGTCCACGCAACCTACGAAGTGTTTTTTGATCGATAATGGCAGCTTGAGGGCAGCATCGTTCAAGCAGCTACGGGTCCATGCAGGCAACCTTGAGGCAGAGTTACAGCGTAGCGGATTCGATAACGTTGAGGTCCTTGCTGTTTCCGCACGATACAGCGACCGGATTGACGCGAGTGAGCTGGATGGAGTTCAAGCAAAGACTCTCGAGCCCACACTGAATTCGTTGATGGAAGCAGCAGAGGCTAAAGGTGAAGAAGTCCCACGGGTCCTGGCTGTACCGTTCTTCCTCGGCCCGAGTAAAACGGTCACGGACTTCGTTCCCGGCATGCTAAAGCAACATCTCGGTGGCCACGAAGGCGAGGATTGGGCTGTGGCAGCTCCATTAGTGAATCGTGATGGAAGAATCGCAGAGATTCTAGTAGATAGCGTGCGCAAAGTAGCAGAGCAAGAGAATTTGCAGTTGCCTGTGCGTGTGTTGCTGGTGGACCACGGGTCGCCTAGTCGAGCAGTTAACAGAACACGCCGCGCGCTTGCAGCTCAGATGAGACGACGCCTTGGAAGCGACGCATCTTGCGTTGTTGATTGCAGTATGGAACGTCGCAACGGACCTGCTTTTGCATTTAATGACCCGCTCTTGGAAAATGTTTTCGATCAGGGTGGCCTTCACGAGGGACCTGTTATTCTTGCGATGGCCTTTCTGGCGCCTGGTCGACATGCAGGCGAAGGTGGAGATATTGCTGAGATCATCAAGGATGCTTGCCGGCGCTATCCTCTACTTCAAGTGCACCAGACTCCACTGCTCGGTGATGTCGTTGTGAACGCTCCCAAGATTCTCCCAGTCCTTCGGGACCGTTGTCTTGAGACTGTGGCATCTGTATGCCGTTAAGTAATATCTGAGTGAAGTCCCATATACTATATTGCAGTTTTGGGCCTACAAAGGGCAGTGTCCCAATTTCCAGTTCATAGATATTCCTAAGTATAATCTATATCAATATCGTCTAGATCTTGTAAATATCTGATAAAGGCTTTTTTCGAATGAAAGCCTCATATGCTGACTTTTTATTTGTTTTCGATTATGCTTATAAAATAAGCTTTGGGATTAGCGTTTGCAAAATCATGTCTTTCTGCTTCAGTACCCTGAGATGATGTTACTTAGGAGTAAGCCTTTCCGAGAAACGGATACTTTCGGTGGAACTCGGTAAAATCTTTGAATCGCTCTAGTCTAATAGCCATCTCTACTGAAGCTTGAAGGTACCTAACTACCTACCTACATCATACACACATACTATTTTTGCACACCTTAATTGCTGTTCAGTTTTGTGAGTTTCGCAAGTGGGCCGTGAACTTCAAATTGAATATTTCCTAAAGAGGGCAGTAGGTAGCTGTGGCTTGTTTGTATTGGACTGGGAAGTAGATAGTTACCTACCAGGTGCTTTATACTGGAGTGGATGAATGTTAGCATGAATGGCCTTACTACCGTTTGAAATAACAGGAGAGCACTAGATTCCGAAAAGCTTTTCTCAAACCAAAGAGCCCAGCTGCATATTGAAACGATGATTTATTAGCTACTGACCAGAGGGGTCTCACTACTTTCAGAATTTTAGTATAGGTTCAATGAGAATTTGGCAGCCGAAAATCGATTATCTTTGTAAACCAAATAGGCTGTACGTCTGCGCCCAGCTCCGACGCGTCCCCTCATGCGATTGTCTACTGTCGCGAGTTGAGATGTTGTTTCTTGACAAACTCGATCTTCGCAGATATTAAGATGGAGTTTACCTTTCGTGGCGCTCGATTTTAGTAGGTTCGTCTCGATGGCAACATTGCACTCATAGTGGCAAACAATTTTTGCAATTTCTTTAGGTTGAATGGTACACCCTCCCGCAAGTTTTAATTTCCGTACCTCCGAGGCTGCGATATTGCCTCACCGTCATTCAGGTTACTCCCTCAGAAAGCTAATGGGAGATGATTAATTGACCTGTTGTTATTTCTAGTAAATGGATCACTTGTTGTTATATGAGCTCTTGTTGCGTAGGGTAGTTGCGGCTAATGGTAGTAATTAGTAAAGTTCTTTGCATGCGCTATTATAAATTTCAAGTTCTCCAACTTTGGAGATGTGCTAGTAAGTTAATGACAAACCCTGATTTTGACTTGAAAGTTTTGCTTCTGGTTCTTGAAACTGATTCCAGAACTTTGAGCATGATAATACTCACCATGCAACGATAAAAGTTATGACGGATTTTGGATTCCCAAATTTAATTTTTCAAGTCATGTTGATAAACTCAGCTTTAAAAAAATTAAACAATTAAGACCTAGTAGGTACTAAGTACCTACCTTCTTTCGGGGAAAGGACTAAAAAATGTGTGTATGTGTGCGACTTGACGCACAGAGCTGTTCTGTCGCACTCAAAAACTAAATACTTTGATTTTGGAAAACTTCATCTTCGCGAACAGTGCCAGAAACAAGCATATCCACTCATCTCGCTCTTGTGCGCGTGGCCAAATCTCGTAAAGGAGGTCTTATTGATATCAAGAAGGCCCTCGACTTTCTTAACCTTCACAAAACCCGCCATATTAGAAGAAAAGCTTCTCCACTCTCTTCCGAAAAAAGCAAAAGTTCAAGTTCTTCAAGTACTCAACTCCGACGCACAAATCTTTGCTAAGGGGACTTCCATCACATTTACCACCTTAATACATTTTACACAATAAATAATCAACAGCCATGGTACACACCCAAATCATAGGCAAAAGCTGCAACACAGACACATTGCAAACCTCAGAGTTGCTAGATAGTATGGTACATCTAGGCAAAGAGTGACCATAAAATGGCGCGTGCACGCGCTGCGCTTTTCTCCCTCCTAGACAGGGCGCTAAATAAAAGTAAGGGACCAGCAGGACGAAGTTTAAATAAAGAATTTTTTTCACGGGCGAAGGCCTGCTGATGTAGCTTAGATTGATGGAGTGTCGCCTTTAAAATATAAATTTACATCGAAAATGTGTCACGGGTTTTCTTTTCTGGAAATAATCAATAAGTAGAGATTGTTGCTGCAAAAGAGCGAATTCCGATTTGGCAACTATGGACGTCTAACGTTCTACTTCTGAATAGAAGTTCGGTCAAAACATACTTTCTTGCACGTTCGCTCGCTCGTATTCTCCGAGGTGACATCGAATTATATGCTAAATTAGCCTCTAGAGATGATCATCAGCGACGGTTCATCGAATTACTGAGACGGATTGGAAGCCATTAGCAAATAGCAGGATAGGCTTTTTCTCATCTGCAGCACTTGACCCTAGCAGCCTGGCTGCAGATAGTTTACGGACCCTAGAAAATGTTTATTTGTGCGGTGATGCTGAAGGTGGCAGCGGAGATGACGATGACACTGATGCTGTAGCTCATAGGCTGAATCATGAAGAAGTACAACGACGTGCGAGATTAGGCGCGCAGGGAATGCCATATTTTAGACGTGTAGGAGAACTACTTTCGCTACGGTGACTTGAACAAAATCGCTTCCCCACCTTTGTACAATTGATTTACTACACGCGAAGTCGGTTAGGGTAGAAAAGTTTGTTAAGCAGTGCCAAGCTGGGCTTTTCTGTAGAAATTCCAAGTTGTTTTGTCACCTAGAATACAAAGAGACTATAGCCTTACTCTACAACAGATTTGTGTTAATATATACACACACACGAAAACCAAGAACCTAGAAACAATCCATCAGCGATATAGTACAGTTGCCAGACATTTTAGATACGGTGTTGCGGCAGAACAAACCGACCAAGCTTCTCAACAGGGGAACGGGAGGCTTTCTTCTACTCTTTTTGTACTGCCACTTTCACGGGGGTGCCTTCCTATAGTGAACACTACCACGCACGTCAGCTGGGTCCTTTTTTGCACAACTTGAAATTCCCCATTCACTCATTTATCCATTTATTCAACTCGAGCCTCGTAATTACTCCATCAAGCGACCAAATAAACCAGGTGCAGTGCCGCAGTACCTCTTGAGCTGCGCTAGCAAGCGATGTTTCTGTGAATTGTATGCCTCCTGTCTCCAACCGCACTGGCAAACTGCAAGCGATTGATCTTTTTGTTTGCTTTTGTCTGCTACCTCAAGTTCCAAAACCCATAATGAAAGAATTATTAAAAGTAAAGTCGCTTTCTTTCTCGCACCTGATGCTCCCTCTCTTGGCTCAGTTAGACTTAATGCAAGAACACCAGAGCTATGATAAACAGACGAGGGATTTTGGATGTTGCACTATGCCTAGCTCTTCAAAACCAGGCTAACCCACTTTTATCGAAGCAGCTTAAATCCCATTAAATACTCAACGAAACTTGTTTTTCTGCATTAAAAAAACTGCAAATGGCTTAAAGCTGGGTACCTGAAGCTCCTAACGAAATTAAATACATTAAACTGCAAGAGTCGGCACGTGCACATTTATTCAAAGTTTGCAAATTGCAAATTGCAATTGACCAATTCAATTAAACAAAGGATTGGCTGGCTGATCGATCGGCCGACGTGTCGATCGCCAGGTCCGCTGACCCTCCCCCCCTCCCCCCCTCTTCCCTCTTCAGGAGCAAACGGCTGTCTGCTGGTCGGTTTTTGAGGGATGGCCTCCAATGACGGCGACGACTCCGGCTCTACATCGGATCGCCGCTCTGGAGCTAGACACTCTTGGCGTTGGAGTGTGGGCAGCCCTGAAGAGGACCCTGAGACTTCCTTTGCCAACGCAAATAGCCATACAAGCAATGGCACGAACAACAGCGGCAGCTCAAACAGAAGTAGTTTCCGCCACACTCTAGATCATGGGTCTATAGCTGTTGCTGAGGAGGTGGATGAAGATTCCCTCGTCGCAGCCGCAGTCCGAGATGCTCGGCAAAGACGGACTAGACCAAGGTCATTCGAAATGCAGTCGCCTGGCCTCAGATCATCTCTCGGCTTTGACGCTTGGAAAAGGGAAAGTCTTGCAGCTGCATTAACACGAGCAGGAGTAAACGTGCCGCCTAAGGCACCCAAATCCGAACTAGTAAAACTTGCGCGGCAGAACTTTAGCACTGCACAGAGATCATTACCCACAGACAGTATGGGAAACAAAGTACGTTATACCTCCCAGCAATCAGGTGTTAAATATGTTCAAGGTGGTCTTGCAACCAATACGGAGCGACCAAGTAGTGTCCCACGTCAAGCTGAATTGTATTATCCGGATCCAGCGATTGCAGTATCAACTGATGGTAGCATGGTGCGACCACCACCATCCAATTTCCGTACCATGCGCAGCGTAAGTGAGGATGAATTCGCTGTAGATCTTGATGAAATGGTACATGAGCTGGATGCGGAAGATCTGGCTGAGGAGAACGAGCGCGATCTCCAGGAAACCCTTGAGAATCGTATGAAACTTGAATTCCAAAAACCTTCGTTGGCCCGGGCTAAGGCTTACATGGACTTGCATCATCCTCGGAATCGTGAAGGTAAGCCATATTCATATTTCGGAACGCATACAGGAAGACATTGCCCAGACCTCGGTCGCATAGGAAACCTACTATTTTGCGGCACTGGACCAGAATCCGAGCTAGCACGCTACGGCGCAGGCATCAGTCTATATTTTAAATGGCTCAAATGGTTATCCTGCATGTTTCTTTTCCTCAGCATCATTGTAACTCCGCAGCTGTATATCAATATGGCTTCCTATGAGGACAGCTTGGACTCCTTCGTTGGATGCTTTCAGTCCACAATGCTTTCCAGCCTTGCTAATGCTGATTTGAATTCGACACTTGTAGTTGCAGACGAGCAGCTCTCTAATGTTGGTCTCAATATTCTCACTCCTTTTATGGACTGTGATGAAAGTTGTGCAGTCAACCGGAAAAATTTAGGGTATCTCTATATGGGAACCAATATGGTGGCTGTTGGCATATTTGCTATTGGAGTGTTCTATCTCACGATTTTTGAGACGCGTGAAGGGTATACTATTTCCCGCACTACCCTCACAGTGGACGAATACACTGTGCAGGTTGTCAAAACCCCGCCTGATACCACAGAGACGGAGCTGAAGCGATATTTTACAGAGGTTACCGGCGAGCCTGTGCATGAGGTCATTGTTGCCCATAATAGTGGTAAGCTGATTAGTCTTTATATGAAAAGAGGTCGCATCATTCATAAGCTCTGGAAAGCCGCATCCAAAGTATATCACATCCGGGACAAGTTCTCCAACGCAGAAGCAGAGGCAATGGAGGCCGCTGTTATTGAACACCGACGAATTGTAGAGGATGACTTAAACCTTGGTAGCCGCTCGTCGTTACGTCATTCTGTAGGTCGCAGTGTTGGTACAGCTAGTTTGCCTGTCAGCCCAGTGCGCCGTTCTGAGTCTGTCGAGTCTTATGGTGTTCACAGTATTGAACCTGAAGACTTGTTATCCTTTGTACGTGTGCGCAAGGCATTTGTCAAGCGTGTAGAAAAACTCGGTCTAATTGAAGGCGAACTGCGCCGTGTAGTTTCCAAATATGACAAATTATATGCTGAATACGAAGACCTTAACGAGGAATTGCGCCATGTAGATGCCGGTGACCGTGCTGTGACGGCCTTTATCACCTTCGAGACTCAAGTTGGTTACTTACGCTGCCTTGATCTGATGTCAGATCGCCGAATGGCGCGTGAACAACCATTGTTTCACGAAAAAACACTAAGGGTTCGTCCTGCACCGCCCCCGTCAACAATTATCTGGGAGAATTACGACTATGGTTATTGGGACCGGTTTCGCCGCCGCCTGTTCACAACACTCGTTGGATTCTGCATTTTGATTATTTCTATTGTGGCCACAAATGCATTTGCTACAGTCCGTGAGGTAGTCAAAGAAGAATTAACGGATACGGAGTGTGTTTTACCAGGCAATGTGACTTCACTTTCCGAGTTCGCAGATTTAGTTTTTTCTGGTGATTTTACGTCGGAATCCGTATATGAGTCTTGGTTAACTGCCTTCCTCGAATGCGCATGTGGTCTATCTACATTTTCTGAAGTTGCTTCTGCGACTCTCGATCCATCCGATGAGTGCTATGAGTTTTGGAAAAATAAAGCACCCCTCTTCGGATATACCTTCATGCTTTCAATTATCATTGCTGCGACGAACTTTTTCATTCGTTTTCAAATGTCTATGTTTGTAAACTTTGAGAAACACCATTCCCTCATTCCTATGCAAATTTCTCTCTCACGGCGTATTTTTCTCACGTTGGTCTTTAACACTGGTTTGGTAATTTTCTTAGTCAACGAAGACTGGAGCCTGATTGGTCTTGGCTTCATTAATCGACTCTCTGGACTTGATGGCTATACCGATTTCACAACGACATGGTATGCTGATGTCGGTTTACAGGTCATCTTCATCATGCTTATTAATACGTTTGCACCGCAGCTCTTTGTTCTGATTGGTTACCTCTCAACAGTTTTAATTACGAGGAATCGGCGTTGCCATAAGGCATCTTCGCAACGTGAGCTCAATGAATGGTTTACTGGTCCAACTTTTCTTTTGCATTACCGCATTGCACAGAACCTCATGACTGTGTTTGTAACCTTTCTGTATGGCCCAGGCATTCCCATTCTCTACCCTATCGCCATGATAGCCTTTGCAGTGTACTACTGGACGGACAAATTCTTTCTGCTGAGATTCTACAGGATTCCCCCACGATACGATGGTCGTATTTGGACTAATTTTGCTTCTAGCACCCTCCTTTTTGCAATTATCCCAAACCTTGCTTTTGCAATCTGGATGTACTCAACGCCGGGCATGTTTTGGTTCCCATCAGACGATGATACCGAAGATACTGGCTGGTTTGGCAACGCTGTCAACTTTATTTTTCGCACATCTAGTGACGACGACTCTTTCCGCAGCGAAATAAGCTATCGAATGACCCTACCTTTCATCATCCCCCTCGTCGGTACTCTCGTTATCTACGTTGGGTGTCTTATTCTGGTGCACATTTCCACGCGATTCCGGAAATTCACTGTTGCAGCTTTGAACATTATGTCATGCGGCTTTGTCAATAAGAACCAGGTTACACGGGTCAACTTACACCCGCCTATCAGCTATGCTAAGCGGCGTGGAATTGTTAGCGGCTTGACTTCTTACTCCATCCTTCGCAACCCAGTTTACGCCAACGCATTTGGCATTGACGAGCACTTTGCCAATGAGCACTCCAACGTTGCCTCCATGAAAAATCTAAACTCCAATCAGCTGCCTACCTTGCCACGGATCTAAGCTTCCATAGGCAAATTGAAGTCCAACTTTCGCATCTATACTATTTAAGGACTCCCACACAAACAGATTCATCAAAGTATCGGGAGAATATTGTCTTTGTGATGAAACTGTCATATGCTCAAGTGGACAACATTAATTAGACTGGTTCTTTCTTCGTTCTGTTCACGAAGAAAGTTGACACCACTGACGAAGAGTGGGAAAAAGTCTGCATAGTAGTAGCTCTTGTGAATATCACTTCAGTTTGTTCACGTTCCAACATGACTATCATAGGCTAAATTTAGAGTCTTCTGATTTCCTTCCGAAATACAAGTCTCTTTACGCTCCCTGAGCCCCTCCGTTACCAGTTGATGGTACGAATACCTAAAGCCTCACGCATTTGTGTTCACCACTACTGCATGGGCAAGCTATCAATGTCTATGCAAATGATTATTCTAAACTAGAACCACTCGTGTGACCATGCGATTGTTTCTCTGAGACATGTATCATCAATTGCTCGCTGTCATTGTCTGTAGCCAAGAGGTACGAAAGATCTCCTTTCTTAATTTCGTTCTATGGACCGAAATTAAATCCATCAGCATCGTTATAAAGTATCAATATGTTCATTTAGTTCCATGCAGGTAATCTCTTGCTCTTACCAAGTTTCATCTGCACCCCATACGTGCAGGCACGTATCCACCTTTTCATGCGAGGCGCGAGAAATCATGCCTAATGGACCGTCCCCTTTGTTGTTAGTAGCCAGCCACACATTTATTTTTCTAGCTAGTCTCTTATGTATCTCTGTTTGTTTTCCATTTTCTCCTACATTTTTACTAACTCATCGATAGACTTGGTCTCGCAGAGGCTTCGCTTGACCTCTAGTATTACCTGAGTTTGGGCTTGCAAACTAGAAACTTGAACATAGCTAGCTAACAACTGACTTGGCAGATATATACTCTTGTGAGTGTGGCTTCTGAAAAGGACAGTCAGGAAGGGGAAATATTGAGCACATCCTAGGCAGAAACTTATAGAAACAGCTCTTCCCGTTTAAAAATAGTTTACTTATAATAATAATAATAATAATAATAATAATAATAATAATAGAGGAAATGAGTCGCCTTGTTTTTATATTACATTGAAAAAATCAGATCAGACAAATTCAAGATGTCTTCACCGATCAATAGGAAACTGTAAGCTAGTATCCTTCAGTAAAACAAACTTTGTACATAATGTGCACTGAGATTGTGATGACTCCTTTGTGAGTTCGCTCTTTAAGTGCTAAGACATCATCAGGAGCTGAAGCAATAGCCCAGATTGGAATCTCATTTCTATCTTTGTTTTTCATTTTTTCATTGTTTTTATTATTTTACTTAAAAATTAATAATAATATTTAGACCTATACATAATATGCATAGGCATACTCAGTTGTACAAAACCTAAAAACCTTTTTCTTTGCTTAAGGAAAATAAAAGGTTTTTGTTAATTCTCTATTAACCAAGGGAGTACTGACACATAGGCCAAAAGAACTAATAATAATCAAGACGATAAAGACTGAAGGGACTCCGTCCGTGCAGCGCAGTAGTCCAAACACCCATTTCCCGTCGCCTCTAGAGGCCTCTAGGTCTCTGGGCGCGTCCCAGCCCAGGCTAAGTTGGCTGGAAAGATCCCTGGTCGGCTGCAGACCTGAGGCTAGTTTCTTCATACACTTTCTTGCACAGTCAGTGCAGGTGCATACTTTGAACTCCAGCATTGTCGGCATTGCGGACGCCAAGTTCACTGCTTCCTTTAGAAACAATCTCTAGTACGCCTGAGCAGGGCGTCTCGACCATTGCCTTTTGTGAAACTCCAACAACAAAGCCGCTCGAGGCTATAATATTGGGTGCAATATGTCTGAAAGCTTGCTTAAAGACGATCATTATCAACAAGAACAGCTGCGGCAACAGCAGCGGGAATGGAACCCCGAAGCTGCCAACTCGGGTGAGACTTTCTCAATCTCTGGTTTTAGACAAACAATTGCAGCAGTGCGTGGATTGAGAGCACCATTCTGGAGGTAAGTTCAAGTCAACTCATTTTTTGTGGTCTGGTCTTGCAAACTAACTAGCTTGGATATTACATTCTTTTCACAGAGATACTCACAAGCGATCTTCATCTAAAAGACAGTGGGTAGAAGTCGGTGTCAACAGTAAAGGGCACTGCGTCTTGCGGTACTTTAGGAGCGAACAAGATACAAAATACGTAGGCGAAATGAACATCATGGGGCAGGATGTTCAATTAGAACGCGAAAGCAATAAAAAGCAAGACTCGGCCTACCCTTTTTGTATTGCTGTCAAAGGCTCGCATCTCAAGCGAGAAGATCTCAAAGAGGTTGGAGCAACACTTTACATCTGCCCTGCATCACAGCGGGATGAAACGATACTCTGGAATGCTCTTCAAGCTCTTATTGTTTCAGCACTCGCCAGTGGCGTATGCAGATTTGCTGCACAGGTTCGCGATACCTTTCCCCGCCCTCTTGGGGCCAAGAACGATGCTGCCCTGGACTCCTTTTCAGTAAGTAGCGACCGTAGTGTTTCTTCGTTTAATTCCTTGCGAAAACGCCTTACGTTTCGACCATCATTCTCGGCATTTAGGGGGAAGAAACGTAACGATGACTCCAGCGAAACCCATTCAATTAATTCCTTAGACCATGGACGACGGCCAAGTGACCCTGGTCTTAACTTTGCTTCGCTCTCAGGGTATGAGGGGGTCTCCGAGATAGACAATGTTTCGTCGCATTTAGGTAAATCTGAGTTTAGAGAACTACAAACTGCAGTTCAAGCGTGCCGCTACCTCTTTGATGCCAAAGCAGTATCGATGTCAACTTTGTTTAGACGACTGAGCGAATCCGACCAAGAAAAATGTAAGGGTTTGCAGGAGCGTATACTTTCGAACTCTCGACCAAATTTTCGTAATTGTTCTGTTGAACTGGTTGCTGGACTTCTTGCGTGGAGCCTTTCTCGCATTGAACCAGGCCTTATCGATGATGACATTTTCTATCGATATCAAATTGCCATTGACAAGTTGACGAGCCTTGATCTCGATAAGTCAAACTCCCATGCCACTGTGCAAGCAGCAGCTCGAATTGTATCGTCACTGCCTATTGAAAGGGCGTATGTACTCCAACTAGTAGTGGCTCTCTATGAAAAGGTGGGGACGACAGATTCGCAATGTTTGGAGTTCTGCCAATCTCTCGCAGGTCTTGTGGTGAACTCCTTAAAAGTGTATCTTCGTCCTCTTCCAAGCTTTCCGTACGGTCAACTAGATCAGGCTTACATAGAGTCATTTCGCATCCTTTTTGATACATTACGGTCGCCAATTGTTGGAGCACCCATTTTTGAAGAGATAATGTCTCGTGAAGAAGCTATAAATCGAATTGAAAAACTATTACAGGGAATACCTTCAAGTTTACCTCCTGGGAACGCATCTTTTCAAGAGCCAACAACATCCTCGTCGGCCACTTTAGAAACTGTGTCTGAATTAGTAAACAAGCAAGATACGCATGTCGCCAAAGCTAACGGGAGAGGTAGCTCGGATGTGGAGAATATGGCTTCTTCTGATGAGGGTGTAGTGTACCCTCAGTACCTCGCCATACAGCTTTCAGACGAGGAAACAAGAACACACTCTAATGATGAACCAGGCTTATTTAGTGACTATGCAGGTTCCGCTCAAACATCCCCTGCTCTTACTGAGCTCACGAACGACGAGCACCCTAAGAATCCGTCAAAGCCTTCAATTAAAACTGCAAAAGTGGATATGGTTGTTGGGCCGATCTATGTTCCGAGTTCTACTACACTAAAACAAGAACCCTCTAAAATACCAACGGGAGACACGGGAAGCATTCCATCCCGACAACGGCAAGCTGCGCCTCAGTCACCTTTTGTTAAAAGAGTTACTGGTGTTCCCGAGAATCGATTGTCCAGAAATCTACATCTTGTCGCGCGATCGGAAGATAATTCTTTCTCAAAGGAACACGGCCCTCCACCTGCTATAATTGCTAAGCAAACAATATCAAAGTTTGACCTGCCTGGTCTTACTCAAACTGACCATCTCAACAACGGCGAAGGTCCTCCTTCGGAGAGTTTGTCTAATATTGCGAATCAGGTTTCAGCAGATGTCAGCCTAGTTGAAGATCGAAGGGTAACTCTTTCACGCCGATTAGAATGGTATAGGTCTCGTTTGTCTCTCTACCCCGAATCCCGCAACGCTGTACTATGGGGGCGAGAAATTGAGGCTCTTCAAGAGGAGCTCAGTAATCTTCAGAGTTCTTCGCATAACGAGTTTGCTCAACCAGTGCCGAGCGCATCAGTTTCTGTAGATGTCTTCCGTAATGTTAGCAAACTTTATCAGCGGTGCAAAGATAGCTCAGCTGAATCTCTGATCCGTCGGCGTAGTGCACGATCAATGGCAAATGGCGTTTCTGAGGATCATATAATGCCAGGTTTTGATGATCAAAACAAGATTGAGTCTGATTTATATCTTCATCACCCTCTTGCTGCTCTTGATGATTCAGACAAGCTGCTGCAAAAAGTCATTCTCGACCACCACACGATTCGTGCACACTCATTGCGAAGAGATGCTCAAAGAGCTGGCATTCAAAGTAAAAGTACCGAATCTCGTTCTTCAGAAGCACAAACTAGCGCGGATACCCTACTTTTGAGTATGGTAGAGGAAATTGCTATGTTACGTCTTGAGCTAAATGAGTACCAACGTGGTGTTATTCAGCGGACCCAGGAAAAGGCACGAGAATTTGAGGCCAATTTCCGTGCCCAAGCAGAGAAGGAAGAAATGACTGGAGTTCAAAGACCCACCCATCAAGGCCAAGGATTAGCGCGATATTCAAACAGCACATCTAACCGCCAAAATCATCCGAATCCAGAACTTGCCCAGTATACCCAGCAGCAGCAGGACCAGGGGCTCTCCGCATCGACGTCGATATGGAGTCGCTGGATTTCTAGTGCAAGCCCATCGCGCACCTGAATCAGGCCGTCCATTTGACCAACTGATTTATGCCAACACTGAAACCACTTTTATTGGAAGGGTTAATTTTGTACGTTGGTCACCGTCTCCTTCCAAGACCCACGAACTAAGGTTATGATTTGTAAATCGCTTCTAGACCTTTTCATAGTTGAATTTTTGAGAGTGGTCATAAATGACCTGCTTCCTTTCAACGGCTCGTTGAAGACAAGGGCGGCAGTATTCTTTACCTAATTTAAAACCATGATGTTCAATAGCTTTTTATTCACTATTCACATTTACAGAATATCGATGGTGCGTATAGTTGTGCCAGGCCCATAGTTGCTTAACAGGCGTACCTTGGCTGCAGGAGCACAGAGAGGAAGCATTGACAGCGAGACTATTAAATCTCATGGCGACAACAGAGAAAGACAAGATAAGAGCAGAAATAGACTTGCCGAAGTTAAAACTTAATACAAGTATAAAGAACAAGAATGATATATTGTGGGCTCTGAAGCAGGAGGGGCATCTTTCCCCAAAGCTTAGAGCTCAATCAAGCATAAAACTTCCGGATGCATCTGGTGTGGCGACTTTGCAGGGCTCCACATCAGCGACGAGTACAACAAGCCTACATGATCACAAACATCGTCAGAACTCAAACCGTCGTCAGAATTCTGCTCGTAGCGAAGGAAGCCGACGAAGTAGTGCTCGTGTAAGTGCACGTCGGGACACAAGCATCGAAAGCAGAATAATTCCAGGTTTTGTCAAAGAGCTTCCACACTATTCCGCAGATTCGACTTATTGGGAGAACCGCCATGAAAGAGACATGGACCTAGATAAGATAGATCGCTGTCCTCCAACATATTGCGTAACAGAGGATCTTGGGCCTCTTTTGACGAGCAAAATAAATGCATCTTCACGAGTTCTCGAACTAGGATGTGGTTTAGCTCCACTTGCAACTTTTATTAAAATGCGAACTAACGCTGAAGTTGTGTACTGTACCGACGTCAGTAATTTCGCAATACATACTTTGGAACAGAAATTTAGTAAATTAAATCCTCCGGTTAAATTTGCACGATTGGATGTGCGATCTTTGCAGGAAAGCACTATGGAGCTACTCAAAGCGGAGCAGTCTTTGGAGAAGAAAAACGAAAGAGCCCACAAACGTGACAGAGATAAAAATGAATTAGCCCATGGTATAACCGACCCTAACAACGTTGTCAAGCTGTTCGATGTTGTTGTTTCAAAAGGCCTTGTTGATTGTGTCTGTACAGCTGCCCGCAGTGTCCAAACTTTGCGCGCATTCTTTCGTGCTGTGCACAGAATTCTTTCCAAATGTGGTGTATATATCTTTGTCACCAATGTAGACCCAAGTTTACGGACTAGATACCTAGATGCCGAACAATGGAAATTTGAGGTATGGCCTGTGCCGGGTGACAGCGGTGTTAATGCAATTGTTTGTTATTCAATGCGATAGAAAAGCATATAGGTTTACTTGATATGCAATCTATATCGGACAGGGGTAAATTAAAACCTACAAAAAAAACAAAAACATACTAAATGCTTGAGGATGCAGACGAAACCTTCTTTTCTGATGATGTTCGAACATCTGTGACTTCCTTCTGAGGAAGGCAGTGCAAACGCGCTAATACACCACGCGTACGAGACTCTTGTTCATTGAAAAAGGAGTGGGGGCATAACAGGGGAGACTGGACTTTGACAACATAATAGCAAGTGGGACTTTCCGTAATAGAAAGCAATGTTGTAGGCAGTGTTACAGGAGAGCCAGCAGCATCTGTTGCAGTATGGATAGATACAGTTGCTTGAGGGTTGCACAGAAAATGCACTTCTGCAGATCGGCGATGATTGGATCGCAGGTCACAAGGGGTTCCATCTGAATACTTCTGCAAATAGTAAGGACGGCTGGTGTGGCGGTCCGTTACCAGAACGTCTGCCTCTTCATGCAATTTACGGTTGGCTTGGTGATCAAATTCACCAAGGATATATTCTGTTGTCCGCCCATCCTTATACTGATGGAATTGCCGCAGATGCTTGCCGACACAAAGTTCGTATGTCCACCAACCTTCAACACGTTGAAAGCATTGACCCTGAATCGGAGCTAGAAGTTGCTGAGCTTGGAGCTCTGGGCTTGATGCACAGGCCAGAGCAGAATATGCTAGAATTTCATAAACAAACGTTTTGGGTTCGTAGATGGCATCGATAGCAAAGTTAACGTTATCGGCGCGACACTTAATCGTAAGCTTTGTTTCTCTATTTTCAGTACCTTTTGTAAAAGTTTGAACCCATGCGCTATCCCCATTCTCTAATTTGGTGTACTGAGTGCTTACAATCTCTCCTAAGCTTAACGAAATCGTTGCGTCTTTACCCTCGTAGTGGTTCTGTTCTATGTGATCAAAAGGACATACTTTAAATGTCCAGTACTTGGCACGTTTTAAGAAGCATAGACCCCGCAGAGCCGCAAGGTTCTTCTCAATTTCTTGAAGGGTATCCTCTTTGTCGGAATCCTCATCTGTTCCATTATCTTGCCTAGCCTCCGCGTCACTAAGTTCTTGTGATGCGAAGCAGACATAGGGTTCTCCACCAGCGGAGGTCATGGGCTGTTCGACAAAAGGTCACATATACAATCAGTTTGATGTGCAAGTCCAGAAGTACAGTAGATTCGACGTGTTCAGCCACATTCAAACACACAACAGCCATATGAAATACATAGATTAATTATTGAACGCCGAAAGCAGAGTGAATGGCAAGGTTCATACATTAGGAAAAAGCACACAAGGTTAGTAAGATGTCAGTAATCCGGAATCACTATCAATGAATGCAGCTTTAGAGGCGACCAATGTTTGGCACAGGATCCCCTTGTATGATCAGTTATCTCAGCCTTCTGTAAAAAACTTGAGATAAGCAAAAAGCAATTCCTTCCATTTGCACCATTCATCTGCATTATCTGACGTACCATGTGAAGGCCAAAGTTAATCTTCTCTTGCACGGCTTGGAGGGATGCAAAGTCCGAGTGCACCTCAATGACCTGGGCCACAGCTCGTTCTGTCTCCACTGGTGAAATTGGGGCTTTCGCTAAGCCTCCTTGGCTCGCTCCAGATTTCCATGAGAGCCAAGCCTTCCTCGGCTCTTGTTTGCCACCGTGACCCACATATTTTCTATTCCCACCTTCGTCCACGTTAACATTCACATTAGCCTTCTTATCGTCATGATCACTCGTGTCGATACTCTCTTCTGCAGTGTCTGTGTAATCTACGTCAGGGCTTCCATGGGCGTCTCCGTCAGTATCTGCGTGGCGTTCAGTGCTGTCATGGCCGCCATGAGAAATCTCAGTTTTGCGATCTTGCCGTTGTGAAGATGACTCCTTTAAAGGGGAATCAGCGGCACAGGAGGCCACAAAGACAGCAGCGAGCACCGCAGCTGTCACCAAGACGAGGACCCAGCGCCTTGCCAGCATGGTTTCGCTCCACGCTGTTTAGAATTTGGAGCTGTCTTGTAGTATATTATTTTGTGTTTTTAAAATGATAAAGATTTTTATCTGTCCTCATTTAAAGATCAGCCGGAGGGAGTCTCGTTGGACAATTTGGCAGACTCCTGGCCAGATATACTAGACAAAAGGCCTGTACACGGTATTGCTAATAAAGAATGCCTAGCGCGTGGAAACTAAGCAGGATACAAATTCTAGATGCGCGTAACCAAAGTAGAAGTTGATGAATTGACGACTACACGAAATGATGCAATCGATTGAATCGTTGGATTTGTTGAAAACCATCAGGTTCTAAACGATTGTTCTTAAACAAATGATGTAAATAAACACTTGGCTAGAGTATGATCTGACATCCGCAATGCTTTTTCTTCAAGTTTGAGATGTTTCGTAGACAAAAGACGATATCCCAGGAAAAAGAATATTTTCCTTGTGATTTGACACATATACAGTTCCTATCGAGCAAGTAACTCACATCGCATCCATTTAGAAACAGAAAGAAGTAAGGAGTGAGGTGACATTGATCTATAGAATTGACACCAAGTTGGAAACAATCAAATATAAAACAAAGAGCTAATTGAGAAATAATTGTATTTGATTTGAGGTGATGTAACTGTTAGATTGACTATTACTTACGACAGATTCAACGGAGTACAGAATAGAAATAGAGTACAAAAAGGGTTTTGAAATGAACAAACAATATGCAGGCTAGGTCCAGAAAACAGGAATTCAAAGCATGATTGCTTTGCACAGAGAGGAGACAGCAAGAAGCAGGTAGACATGTAGAAGCAGGTAGACATGTAGAAGTATACACGCATGAGTGGTAAATGTCAAAATTTATATGGTATCGAGGCATCTATCTACTGTGCGTCACACGATAGAACCAGCATTCATTTGGAAAAGTTCGCCTGGAAAGTGCTCTGAAGCACCACGCGATTCCACTACCTGGCGAAGGAAGTGGTCAATCTTATCGTCTATATCTCCTCCACCTTGCAGAGCCGAGACATTCACGGTCTCGAATCCAAGCAATTTGTAGACATCTGGGATACGATTCGTGCGCCAACCTCGTACAATATCGAGTTTGTTTCCCACAACAATCACAGGAAGATCATTGATTCGCTTCTCTACAGGCGTGGCCGGCGAAGTTGCTGACGAATTGTACCCAGACATGTTCCCCAGCAACCCTCCTAAATTGAATCCTGAGGAGTGACTGCGTTGATAGATCCCTGGCACGGTAGACGCTTGCGTTCTGCTCGGCGCTGGAGTATTACTATTGCTATGCTTAACCTGCTGCTTGACCTCTGCGACCCATTTCCGCAAGTTTTCAAAACTCTTGTAGTTCGACATGTCGTATACCAGCATGATGCCGTCCACGTGCTCATAATAGATGGATCTACTCGCTTCGTGATTCTTGTGGCAGCCCACATCCAAGAACTCCACGAAGAAGAGGTCGTCCGCAGAGCCGCCATTTCCTGCAACCACAGAAGCCCCCCCGATGCTGGAGCTCAGGCCCATTGAAGTGTAATCAGAATTCATTCCTGCATTGCCTCCCATAACTTGATTTCCGAATGTCGTCAACGTAGACCCATTGAGCAGCTGTGATTTGCGCATGAGACGGACTTCAACGTTGCAGCCGACCGTCCACTGGGGCGCATCGAGCAGCTCATGCCGGCAAAGACGATGCACAAGGGAGGTCTTGCCTACGCCAGAGTCGCCAAGGACCAGCACGCGGCCCCGGGTAGGGGCACTCGCCATCGAGATATCTCTACGATCTGGTTCTGATGATGTGAAGATCTGGCATAGGAAGCGTCGGCGTCATCTATCTCATTTCCATTTCCATTTCATCATTCAAAGTTTTCAATCCTTCATTTATTTTATTTCCCTCCAAGTCCTCATCTTACATAGAACTAATACTATACCTTCTTACACGTCATCTTCGTTTCATTGATTCATTGATTCATTCGTTCGTTCTGCTTTCAGTTACGAATAAAAATACAGGAGTTAATGGGCAATGGAGCTATTCGCAGACAGACCACGGCATTAAACGATGATTTGATTTTCCTCTTCAAAATTAAATGACACAAGACATGGACTCTCTTTGTCTATTGTAGGTTTGTTGTGTCAGTGCAAGCGATAATCTTTTGATTCTTTAGAAGTGCGGCAAACTTGTAAAAAGAAATTGAAAAAAAAAAAAGCAATTTAGTGGTTCTTTAGTTTTAAAAGAGGTCTAGTATTTGGTCAAAATGGCGTCATGTTAATTTTGCGGTACATAATTCTACCCCAATAGCGTACTTGCTCGCCGAACATAGTGCTGTTTCTGTGATTGTTTTCCAAGGAATAGGGGTAAAAGACTCGTTCGTAACTTTAGTTAAGTAAAACGCGATCATGACCAATGGTATAGCCGTGAGGCTGGTGTGATCTTGTAAATGAGTATGATAATGTGCACAATGGAACTGCTCTTCCTTCCAAAGAGAATATATTTTGTCGTACTAGGTATTGTAAATTGAATATTCGATAATTTAGAGCTTGGACTGCTGAGTGGAATGTTCGAGTAAGCCTGCGTGGCGCAACAAAGCATCTGGGGTGGGGTCCCGGCCACGAAATGCACGGAAAACTTCAGCGGGGTGAGTGCCACCACCGAGACTGAGAATGGTGTCACGGAACCGCTTTCCTGTAGCAGCAAGAGCAGCCGGGTTATCAAGACCAGCTTCTTCAAAAGCACCAAATGCATCAGCAGCCATAATCTCAGAGTACTTATATGAGTAGTATCCTGCCGCGTAGCCGCCAGCCATGATGTGCTCAAAAGCACAAAGGAAGCGATCTTCAGGAAGAGGCTTAAGAACAGCCATCTGTTCCATGATAGACTTTTGCAAGGCAATAGGATCGTCCTTGGAGGCGTCGAATTCCTTCGAGTGAAGTTTCATGTCGATAGAAGCAAACTGCAACTGACGAAGCATCATCAAAGCAGCGTGGTGGTAGCGTGCCGAGACAAGCTTGTCGAAAAGGTCATCCGGTAACGATTCATTGGTATCGTAATGCTTAGCAAAGGCCATCAAAGTAGCACGATCGTAGCAGAAGTTCTCCATGAATTGGGAAGGGATTTCCACAGCGTCCCACTCAACATTAGAAATTCCAGCGGCAGGGGCATGCTCCACAGTTGTGCACATGTGCTGTAAGCCATGGCCAAACTCATGGAAGAGGGTCTCCACGTCGCTGAAGGTCATTAGACTGGGCTTGCCACCAACAGGAGGAGATCCATTGCAGACAAGGTAAGCAACCGGTTTGTGGTCAAGCACACGGCTGCGTCCAATCGCTGGCGACATCCAGGCGCCTCCACGCTTCTCACCAGTCCGCACATAAGGGTCCAAGAAGAATGAAGCAAGGCGCTTACCTGTAACCTTGTCCTCGAGGTGGAAGAAACGGACTGCTTCATCCCACACAGGAACTTCGCCGTCAGCAGCGACAATGTTCACATTGAAGGCACGTTCCGTAACCTCAAAGAGCCCAGAGAGCACAGATTCAAGAGGAAAGTAAGGACGAAGCTCTTCCTCCGTGAAGCTGAAGAGAGCTTGCTTCTGCTTCTCAGACCAGTACGGCAGATCCCAGAGGGTAAGTTCGCCCTTGTGACCATTGTCCTGAGCAAACTGCTTGACCTCCTCAAGTTCACGTCCAGCAGGGGCACGCGACTTCTCAAAAAGGAATTGAATCATCTCCATTACAGCTTCGGGCGAATCTGCCATTTTGCTGGCCAGTGACTGGTGAGCATAGGACTCAAAGCCAAGCATTCCAGATGTAATGGAACGAATCTCAAGGATCCGTTTAATAATGGGGGTATTATCAACATCGCCCGATGAAGCACGGCTAATGTATGCACGATAAATCTTCTCCCGAAGATCCGTGGAGTCCGCAAATCTCATGACCGCCATGAATGTAGGCCCATCCAAAGTCACAAGCCACGGTCCTTGATCCGCAGTGGCATCTTCATCACCCTTACGGCGAGCGGCTTCGGCCATGCCCTCAAGAGCAGATTCCGGTAGACCTTTTACTTCTTCCTTGTTAGTAAGTCGAAGTCCAAATGCCTTTGTAGCATCGAGCACATTGTTGGAGAACTGCGTTGCGAGTTGAGATTGTTCCTGCTTGAGTTCGTTGAACTTGCGACGCTCCTCACCCTCAAGACCAATTCCAGAGCGCTCCATAGATGCAATTTCCTTCTGCACGATACGACGTTGAACCGGATCAAGTTCATTTTGATCAATGAGCTTGAGCGCTTTGTAAACCGTCTGCGACTGCGACATTTTCTGGCTCACCTCAATGACCTTGGGCAGCAGGTCTGCGTGGGCTGCTCGGAGGTCGTCCGAGTTCTTGACGGACATCATGTGCGACACAAGGCCCCAAGAGAATCCGAGAGGGGCTTCGATTTTTTCACACGCCTCAACTACATCAGAATAGGTTGGGTTTCTTGAAAGAGTTTCGAGGTCCTTCTCAAGCGCCGCGAGATCCTTATCGAGGTTTTCCACGCACTGCTCCACACCGGGGCGCACGTCTTCGACCTTGAAGGCGTCGAAGCGGGGCAGGCCATCTTGCTCCAGAAGAGCATTCACCGCAACGGAACCCGAAGAACTTGCGCTGCAGAGTCCACGAGATGGCCCTGCGCTTGTCAAAGCGGCCATTGCGCCTCCGGAGCAAAGGCCGCTCCCAAGGAAGGCAGAGCGAACTCCGCTCCGAGGAGTACCCGCAGAGGCGGCAAGCCACAGCCGGGCTGCCCAACGGCCTGCGTGGTTGACCATCGTAGAGTCGAGCGATGCTGCGAAGGATGCAGCGACGAAAGATAGTAAAGGGAATGATGTCTTCTGGAGTTTTTCTGCTCCTATTCTTCTACTATTCACTATCCGAGTAAATAGTAGAACTTTTGAAACCAATAGCACACATAATATGGTGTATATCTATCTTATGAGTTCTCTTGTAAGCCAACAAGAGAATGGCTTTGTTCAGTGGAGCTCCGTCAAAATTTAAAGCCGAAAGCAGAGTGTTAAAGAGTTAGTGTAGCTGGTGAGAAAGTAGTGGTAAAATTTTAAAGTCTTCCAATGGCAATTTAGATACCCAAGCTCAGGATGTAGACGAATTTTGTCAATGATTCGGGAGCTCCAAGATCGTCTAGATTTATTTTGCAGAGCTGTTTCCCTTGCTGAGCGAGGCAAATCCAATGTACAGCTGTATCTCTCTTTTGGACATGGAGTGCGTCCTTCTCTCGCCTCTTAGAAGAAGTAGATGTTGCAAGTCCTCGCGAGACCATCAAGAACCCATCAATTGCTTATTTTGTAGCTTCAGTTCTTAATGTTTCGCGGACAAGATCATCTCATCTTAACTCTCTGAGAAACGTGAGAGTGGGTCTCTGCGTCAAGATGAAGATTGAAAACAAGTGTCATATTTAAAGTAGCTTTTTACAACCAATATAGTTTTTTCAGACAGGTTCAGAAATGCTGGTGCAAGATAGAAAGTCACTCAAACTACCATAAAGCATCCTACAGTCAAGCTTTAACGACAATCTATTTGCAGGGAAAAACAAAAAATACTCATACATTGCATAAACTCATGGTGTGCCGTAAATATGCCTAATATCTTTGCAAAAAGATATTGAATGCTTTGGCTCTCAAAATTGTTTCCTTGATGTTTATTTTGTTTACTTTAAACATGAAGCGCCACATGTTTTGTGCAAAACCATGAGATTGCACAGTTTCCCTTCAATCTTAACACATGTATATTTTCAATTTTGAGTTTAGACAAGGTTAAATATAAAAATATAAAGAGTGACCATGGTCTAAATATCATTAGAGATTTTCTGTGGCACCCGCACGAACCAAAATAGTGCATATTCACTGGGAGCAAATATATCTTGATCAATGTTTTGCCATTATTACTGTTAGATTCTGTGAAAATTATGTCGAAATTACATTAGCTCGAATTCATGTCAGAGCGTGGTTCCCAGTCGGTGTCGAATTCTTAGTAATCCTCGGACACATAAATCCGGAGATTTCGATCTGGCACTTTAATATGCCGATGAAGTGGAACTAGCAAACTTCCACATAGCACTGCGGATACCCAAGGACCATGCACCCCACAGTGGTCTATAAGCTCTCCGCATATCGGTGGGCATGCATTTGATTCGATTTTCTAATTTCATAGGATTTTCTAAAGGAAGAAAAAGAAAGAAAGAGAATAATCGGCTCAACAGGTATGTTGCTCTGAGCTAATATTGAATAAGGTCAAGCAAGGCAGTTTGCAGCTACATTGGTGATGAGCTAGTATGCATTTGCGATATTTGCCCAACCACACCCTACGTTTGTTTGTCCAAGGGTCGTGGGCTTGTCACGTTCTCTCCTTTAGAGAAGGCAAATTTACGCGATTGATATTTAAATCGTTGTACAAACAACGTGCACTGGTTCCTAACACTCATCATCAAACAGAGAAACTTGAGTAGGCGAAATGTAAAATGGTCAACCTCAGCCATTTCTATTCGCTAGCAAATTATGTGCAGACCTACCGAAGATTTATTTTTAAATTCCGAATAATATTATGCATAATAATAGAATAGAAAAAATAAATAAAGGGTAGGTCGAAGAACAACAAGACTTGACCAGTCGACTGACGTACTTGAGTCCTGCTGCAAGCTCTGACCCAGAAAGCGTGCTCCTTTAGCTATCTTTCCATATTTCCAGTAGCTTTTTCTATTTGATACTCCATCGCAAAGAAAGATCAAATCTCCCACACCGTGGTACAACTGCGCTTGCGTCTTGCTTAGTCTTATTTTTGTGGTGAGGCGGTAGTTTGTGCTGTCCAACCACAAGCCGTCTCAAACATCCTCAAGGTCAGTATTCCTCTATCGGCAGGACATGGTTCGCAAGATTTCACCTCGATCGCTTCTGAAGGTCCACGCTGACCTATCTCACGGGGAAACCATGTGACCTTCCGAAGGCGTGGGAATTCAACGATTCGCACGTGCCTCTCGAGTTCACGCACCCACGCTCGCGAAGTTGTGCGTCTCCATTACGAGGTCGCCGACTACGCCCTCGCGCTCGCTTCGCGTTCATCGTACCCTTGAAGTCCAAGTCAGATGCCTCCGGAGAAGGTTTTGGCTCCTGAACAGGGTTCCTTCTTCGTTCGGGATCGGGCCCCTGGCTTCTCTTGCCGATCTACCGAAGAACTTCAAGTTCCGCTGCGAGTCCAAGCCGAGCTTTGCCTTGAACTTGATGCTCGGGGCTTAAGGAACAGAGAATCGCTCGAGTCTCTCGCGATCATGATCGTCAGAATCGTGAGAACTCGAAGTGGTGGCCTCCATGTTGGAGTCCACTGGCCTTGCCAACGAGTTGTCATAGTCGTCTGTGTTCATAAGGACGTCACTATCGATGCCCTCAACGTCACAAGGCGGTGTTTCTTTCCTCTCGAGTCTGTCTCCCATCTCGGCAAAGATCGAGGGCGTTGAGGCAGAACTAAGCATCGCCTGCTTGTGCCATTTCTTTGCATTTTACCTGTTTAAGGATTGTCGACGTCGCCAAGGTTATCAAAAGTACAACTCAGAAGAACGAAGTCAATCGCAGAGAGAACCAAAGAAGATCAGATCTGATGATCATAATAAGCACCATCGCTTTCATGATAGGGCTCGGAAGAGCCAAATCGAAGGCAAAAGCAGCATTCGATACGATAATATTCCTTCAAGGCCATACTAACCGACGAACGCAAATGATCGATCTTTAGAGCTTCCTCAGATCAACGTCGACGCCCTCTGCAGGATCGTCACACTCGTGCTTCTAATCACGGACATTTGAATACCATCTAATTTATCAATAACATTCATACATGTTGATAGAGATGCATGGTTTCTGGTATCATACCTTAGCTTTAGCACTTCCAGCGAAGACGTTAAATCTCTTGTTTGACTTTAAAACGTTTTTTCTATTATTTTTTTTTGATTATGCCAAAGTAAGACTAGTCATAATTTTATCAAGTAGATATTCGCCAAATCGATGCTGTCGCTAACATAAGTTCTCGCCGTTGGTGAATTGCGTATAACTTGATAAACCCTGCGGAAAGGATGTTTCCTATTTCGCCGCAACCTTCATCGGAGGCGTGACTTCAGAGACCAAGGTCCTTTACACCTCAAAGATGAAAGAAACGCTACCAGAGAAGTGAGACTCAGCAGCAGCAGATCATTACAATAAAAATATTTAAAAACTGGTTCATGGATAGGGCCTCAGTATATTGCTTAGCAGGAGTGGTTCTGACCAGTGGTGCTAAGAAACACTAATCTCTTATTATCTAACAACTTTGCCGCATTTCAGAGCAAAACAGAGTTTTAGGTAGTGCCCACCTAGCAGATCCTCAAGTTTGAGAAGATGAGGATAATCAATTCAATCTTGAGAACTCGCAACAGAAGCAAAACCCAAACGCTGGAAACTAGAGATAGTAAACATAGAAAGGAGTTTGATAGCACGTGAATAACAGTTCGGGGTTGAAGCGTCAATACTGAAAATGTCGGAACAGCGCTTGCAAGATAGTAGCGGGGAGCTTCGCCTCTCTTGGCTGGAAGTGGCTGGTATCGCAGGTGTAGCTCTGCTCGCAGGTCTTGGCGTAGCCAAGCCTCTTTACAAACGCCTGGATTTCCAGGCCGGTGTCAAACTTGCTCGTAGTGGCATGAACTCCACAACTAGCGGAGCTCGCGAACAACGCAAACTTCCGGTCGGTAAGCACCCTCTGCAGCTCTACTCTGCTGGTACCCCGAATGGCCAAAAGGTTACCGTCGCACTTGAAGAAATGGGTCTTGCCTACGATGCCCACTTTATCGACATTGGTAAAGGTGACCAGTTTGCCAGTGGCTTCGTGTCCATTAACCCCAACAGTAAGATCCCGGCTCTTCTCGACCGTGACGGGCCTGGCAAAAAGGAAATCAATGTTTTTGAGACCGCTTCGATCTTGCTCTACCTCGGCGAGAAAACCGGCAAGCTGATCCCTGAGGACCCAGCTAAGCGCACCGAGATGATGAACTGGATCTTTTGGCTCCATGGCGCTGCGCCTTACTTCGGACAGTTTGGTCACTTTTACAAGTATGCTAGCATTAAGCTTGGATATCCCATCGAGCGCTACACGATGGAGACCCAGCGTTTGCTCGATGTGCTTGACAAACAACTCGAAGGCAAAAAGTACATTGTTGGAGATGAACTTACCTTGGCCGATATTAATGCCATGCCATGGGTAAACTGCTTGTCTCAGTTCTATGCTGGGGAAGAGAAGCTCGGTCTCGCCAAGTACGTCAATGTGCAGAACTGGATGAAACGTTTGAAAGAGCGTCCTGCTGTAAAGCGTGGCATGTCTGTTAACAGCTTCACAGCTAAGGGCGATGCACGCAACTACTCCACCTCTGGCTCACAGTAAATTCTTGACGTCCTTAAAGGGAAGCAGCGATATACGGACTTCCATTGTTTCAGGGCAATGCATATCTCACTTGTCCATCAAAGTATATAACTAGTCTTAGATTTGTTCATATTCTTGCATTATTTTTTCTACTTCTTAAACGATGATTTTGATAGTTTTATATACACTTCAATTGATCTAGTACGCAAGATACCATTATCATATAGTTGGTAACTTCGATAATATTTACTATTCAATAGCCCACAAAATGCCACTGCTAGATTTTGACCTATAGCTTGCAATATCTAGGAAACTAATAGAAAATGATAAAATGAAAAAAATCGTTCGAGCTTGACACTATGATTTGGAGCCTAATCCTAGTGAAGTAGCAAGTTCGGATAATTCCTTAACCCTTTCAATGGCAGCCGTATTTCCTGGATCAGTGACAATTGCCTCCTGAGCGAGAATCGACATCTCCGCGATAGTTTTTGCGCATTGTGACTTTAATGTCAACATGAACGCTTTGTCGCTTCGGCGGTTTAAGCGCAGTTCATTATCATCTGCAGACTTAACATCGAGCATTGCTATAGACTCATCAGCTAAAGCAACAGCTTCTTCGCAACGGTTTGTTGCACGTAGGACAATGCCAAGGACATAACGATTCGCATAATCTTTTGGCCTTGCAATAAGGACTTTTCGAAAAAGGGACTCGGCTTTTTCTGGCTGATTATGACGCACAAGTTGCACACCATAATTATACCAAGTGTGCCACGATCTATCATTAACTTCAATTGCAGATTCCCAAAGGTTATACGAATTCGTCCAGGCATGCGCACGCTCGGCTGATCGGAAAGACAACGCCAAAAGTACAACTGTAAGTAAGACTTGCAACAACGCCTGAGGGGGGTCTCCAGTTCGACGACCTGCCTTTCGACTCAGCAAATCGACTAGGTGCGCAGTTAGCATGCAAGGACCGAGACTCGGCAAATAAACCACCCGCTCTGCTTTCATGGTCCCGGTAACTACCACAACGTTTGCAGCGAGAAAAAATGGTGCCACAGTGTATCCAAGAACAGACTGCAAAATAGCGCGACGCGATTGATCGCTTTTTAATGTGAGCAACGAAAACCCAAGAGAGCCATAGAGCCATATCCAAAAGACCACCACAAGAGCGATGCGCATATCACTGGATGATTCTATAAGAGGGATACTTGGACCTGACCAGTCTGGAGCAAGCCACATTGGCCAGACAAAACTCTCCATGTACGAATAATATACATAATTAACTGACATAACGCGAGTGAATGTATCCTCTGCAAATGCAGCGGGATTTTGATCAACAATCAAGTTTGGCTTTCCTTCACCATTTAGGCTGAGACGCCAGATCCCGATTATGATTGTGCCCAAAGCAAGTAGAAAAGACCTAAAAATAAACCATCGCAAGCTACATCGCTGCAATGCTTGCGTTGACGAGGCCAAACCGAGACTACTCTCTACGTTCGAAGATGCCCCCACTTTAGTTTTTGTTTCTCCTAAATCTTCATTATCGTTACGCTCCTCTGAGACGTCATTTCTTGACTTCAACGAGACTGATGGCTGCTCTTGCTCTTTATGAGACGAACCGTTTTTATGTTTTTGAGGTAATAAAGCAGTCAAGACACTAGGAATGGTGGCTTTCAGGCGGCAAAAATCGCACACGACGCAAGTAATTGGCACCACTACTCCTGTTTCCTTACTAAGCAGCGCGCACCACGCGCAGAAAAGAGGAACAACGATTGTCAAGAGTGACGCTTTAATAGTGTGCAGTTTATTCGGTGAGATCTGTAGGCTTTGGTAGTAGATCAACACGCCAAACAGATAAAAAAATGCCATGAGCAACTCAGCACGACCAGTCAGATTACATACTGCTTCTCCATGGATAGGATGTACTGCAAATAATAGCCCCCCCACTAGAGCAGGGAATCCATCTGCGCTCTCTAGTGCAATGTGAGTAAGTATGGTAGCAAGTCCGGTGACAACAATATGTAGAACCCGATTTACAACATGATACCAGAACAAATTGTCACCATTGAGAAGATAATTAATCCGGTACGTGAGTGTGGTGATAGGTCGAAACGATTTGTGGCTGCGAGGAGATCGCAGCGCTTGTCCCCAGAAATCTGCTTCCCCAATAATAGCGAGTTCTTGCATTGCCTCCTCCAGAAGCAGAGATAGGTCTGTCAAGGCGGACTGATTTCCGACCCACTCTGAAGCTTCAACTGGACTACGAGGCCTTCTCACTACAACATTCTCCTTGATCGTCCCTCCATCGTCGTACACCCAAGTTCCATCCAAAGATTGCTCGTCCATGAAGCAAAGTCCTGCTACGAAGCAGCTGACAAGCACCGCGTTTTTGAGCGACAAGTTAGTCATCTCTTCTAGGCAGTTGCTGGGCCTGAGAATAAGCCAGTGCTCTTTCCCAAAGCAGTTCCTTGTATTCAACAACTCCACCACTGCTGTTAGGGCATCACCAACTTGCCAAGCTGCTCGGCAGTGCTGACACCACCTTGAACCAGCCAGGGATTTAGATTTATTTTCTTCCGCCAGCCTGGGTCTATATTGATATTACTAAAAGGACAAATGAGGGGGGGGGTACTCAGCTTTTAGACCCTTTTTTAAACCTATAAGACTTAGTGTTATTAGCACTGTTCTCCTAGCGATACTGTTCTTCTCAAACTTTATGCTTTACTTGATAACCTTATTGCTAATGAGCTACTGTTCTTCTTTAATTTTATGCTTACCCTTATCTTATTTATTCTACATTGAGTGTTTATTGATACTGCTCTTCTCTAAACACTCAATGAAGAACAGTACTAATAACACTAAGTAAAGCAATAAGCATAAATTGTTGTCGCAAGTCCATTAGAGAATACGAGATTAAATTTATTCAAGATTGCACATAGAAGGTTTTTTCTGTGAAGATTGGAGATGCTCGTGAATGGTTTGATAGAATTAACAAGAAAGCTTGGTTGTGGTGGCCTTCGTGGAGACTAGAGCATGCTAAGCAGTATGATAAGGACTAATTTTATGCTAGAGATGCTCGACGTGGCATCCAGCAAAGATGTTTCGTGAAGGACGTCGTCGCGAGACAGTTTTCTTGACATCTTTTCGCACCAATATCAACGAGGACTTGAACATAGACTTGAAGAAAATTTCCAAGAATTCTCTCGAGCAACGTGAATTTGTCAAATTCAAGAAGAGTAATCCATCGCCCACTCTGCTGTTCCCTTCATATGTAAAGAGAATCATGATGCCCCTTTTAGCAAGCCATTGGACCTCGGTGATGCTGTGTTATAAAGATAAAACTCTCTATACTTATGACCCCCTCAAAAACCGTGATGACGCTTGTCATAACAAGAGGATTGAGAGCATTCTTTGACAGCTCGAGTTGGACGAATCTAACTGGTCAGTCAAGAAATTCTCTGGTCATCAAGAAAATGGCTATGGCTGCGGAGTGTAAATTATGGCTGTAGTCAATGGTCTTTTGCACGGGGAAATCGATATTGCAGCGCTTGCAGAGAGTATCATGCCACCCTATGGAAATTCTGGCCTGATGGAGTATCAGAGGTTGTAGTTTGCGACTTTTGCTGACATACTTCTAGACACAATCGATTTTACGCTTGCGAAAGCTTCTTCGACATGAGAGGAGCTTTTAAGCTCCTTCATCCTTGACTTCAAGCCTCAATAATTCGAGAAAGAGGTTATTGTGATGGTTCAAGAACCCTCTCCGGCTGTTGGTTATTCCCTTGACACTATGTTAGAGAGTTCTATCAACCTATTTTGAAATTCGAAGCCTTCCTAACGCAGAAACCTCTCCTTATAACGCTTACTCACGTTCTCTTTAGGTCCACCTTATCACCTTAAAACTTCCCTAACCTATAAACCTCTTTTCACGTTCTTCAAAGTTGTGGTGAGCGCCCCTCTTTTTCTCTCCACATCGTGTCCGCCTTTTTTTGCGCCAGTGCTACCAATTTTCCGAAAAAGAGGTTTTGATTTATTGGTCTATCATGAAATGGTTCCCTTTGTCCCCCCATATTATTCTGTTGTCCGATTTTGGTATATATGCCCTAACCGCAGTGGTGAGCGCGATAGTCGCAAGTATAAAGAACAAGAATGGTATATTGTGGGCTCTGAAGCAGGAGGGCATCTTTCCCCAAAGCTTAGAGCTCAATCAAGCATAACACTTCCGGATGCATCTGGTGTGGCGACTTTTGCAGGGCTCCACATCAGCGACAAGTACAACAAGCCTGCATGAGCACAAACATCGTCAGAACTCAAACCGTCGTCAGAATTCTGCTCGTAGCGAAGGAAGCCGACGAAGTAGTGCTCGTGTAAGTGCAAGGGCCAACTGGTTAAACAAAATCCCTTGAGAGGAGATAATATGATCGGGAAATGTCAAGGCGTCTACTTACTATAAACCCTAGTACCCTCCCGCTATGAGTTTGCATGAGTTTACCCTCTTACCCTCGACTTATTACTATAAACCATAGTACCCTCCCGCTATGAGTTTACACTCTTACCCTCGACTTATTAATATAAACCTTAGTACCCTCCCGCTATGAATTTCAAAATTACTCCCGCTATGAGTTTACACTCTTACCCTGGGCTTAGTAGTATAAACCATAGTACCCTCCCGCTATGAGTTTGCCTAGCACTTCCTCACTGTGCTGTGTACATGTGGTTTACATCCCAGCAAATCCGAAACTCCAAAGCGCCGCACTCACAGCACAGTGTCTGTAGAACCCGCCGCTATGAAGTCTGTTAGATACATGGAGATAGCAATGCGGGGTTCGAAGCGAGCTGCGACTCCTAACGCAGACTCCAAGCCCGCGACCGTGGCCAGACGCGATGATACGGAGAGCCTGGGCGCCGGAGACGCGGCGACCCGTGTAAAGCGGCAGAGAGAACCTCTTGATCCTTTTGGTGACGCGAAGAGGCAGTGTTTAGACATCCCCGAAGCAATCCTGGCGCATCTCGAGGAGTTAGTGGATGATGCCAAGGACGAAACCCCTGAAGTTGAACTTGATCCCGCGTAAAACCGGGATGTCTAGAAACCGAGCTGGCCTACGCAGCGCGCCGCGTTTACTGACAACATCAGGTCGCTGCAATCAATCGATAAACCAGCCACACCACCGTCCGACACGATGGACTTTGCTGCGTCCTCCTGTACTAGTTTCGTCATAAAATGCGATGCAACCACTAACAAGCAAGGCTTTTTATTGCTGCGTAAGGCATCGCAAATGGAAAGCGTTGCCACTATCAACCTCCACCTCTCCTTCCAAGCTCGCCGGAATAAATATTCCACAGTCACGGTCGTGCATGAGAAGGTCAGCTTCGAAATCTCGCGACTCTCGTGGGTACAACCTGGTCGCCAGGCCTGTGCACGATGGTAGCGAGGCTCGCTTCCTGGGATTGCTGCTCAGAAATTGCCAAGTGAATTTCGTTTTGGTGGGTGTGCACCAAAAAATGAACACTAGTAATTCACTATTACCTATATAGCTTTAATCTAAAATTTTCACGATAAAAAGGCCGGGACCACCCACCTCTGTCTCTTCTAGTATCATATAACTGGTTCTAGATGTACAAAACGAGGGCGTGTCCAATTTTTACCCCTTATTTGTCCCCATTATATTAATACAGCAAAGCAGTGTACAAGGTAGTTTTTTATCATATTCACCAACATGCGAAATAACTTGAGCCACCTTGAAAAAGAACTTGCAGTTTGCTTTTGCAAAACCCATTTTTCTTTTTTTCATCTTCTTTTCTTTTTTCTTTTTTTCTTTTCTTGTCCTCTGTACGGCATGTACAAAAAAGGGGTGTTCTGGCGAGGCTATGCAAATTTTTTCCAGAGTAGTGGAAAGGGTCATGGCTGTCGAAAATAAAGAGCCTGTTCAAAAAGTTGCAACCAGAAGAATTCCTGTTTGTTTACCAGGGGTAATGTTTCTTAACGAGCAAACTTGGAACGAAAAGGAAGCTTCTTCGATAAAGATGCTTCAAAATGGTTTGCTCTCAAGAGATCGAATCTGAAAATTGAGAGGGTCCCTCTAACAGCGGTCTCAAATTAAAAACCATAGACTTTTTTAGGCTCCCAAGGCTCTTCCTTTTTCCTTTTCTTTTGTTTTGCCGGCCAGAAGCATCAATTGTTAAAACTACTAGTAGTACAGCATCACTGAAAAAATCAAATGAGTAAGTTCGCTAGCTAAGTTGGCTGTACAATATCCATCTTTCGAAGCAATTGTAGAAAGTTCCTGCTCCCGAAATACGCTCATTCCAATTTCGGCGGTAACCAGCGCTCTTTCTTCATTCTTTTACATCATACAACCATTATATAAGAACATCTCATCGACTTTCTGACTCGATGACTGCTGGCACATTTAGACTCTTTTTAGTCTTGCAACCTTCAAATTGGACTGCTCTTCATTCCACTCGCAGAGCCTCGAGTTTACTTCTATCTGAACATCACCGGGTCGTATAAACCTCAAAGCATAACTTTCGATAGTGATAGAAATAAAATTCGTCACGAACTCGCCTTGGCTTACCCTATTCTGCATCCGCTAAGTTGCTTAAGCTGATCTCTTTTCACTGTAACACCGTAAACTCAATCAAATGTTTCCTCAATTTGCTCTTCCTTTATAATACTAAACAATAGCACAGCCAAATGTGTTGGCATGTCAAATTGACCCTGGCCGATTCGAAGAACCATGAAAGTTGTTTCAATCGCCAATTATGTATGTATAGTCTCTCAAATACCTGGACTTTATAAATGCTCCTCGCGTTGCGGAACGATTTATTTGGCTGTTCTCCACTAGGGTGACCGATAGAGCTAATACTAAGGTATGATCAACAAAAGTCCTGTAATGTAGAAATAGCCTTAGATTAAGATGAGAGTAACGGACGAACTGGTGAAGAGTACTCCCGAGTCAAGTGGCTTAACACAACACTGGGTTTAGCAGTGCACGTACGAGAGTTAATTATACCGCGACAAAGTACTTTCCTCAAAATGGGACAGCCTTCAAGTATATTACCCTAAAAGAGTTTTTATAAAGCACATAGAGCTTAGTGTTTGTGAATAAACTTTTGATTAGCCCTGTTTTTATTATTACTTTCAATTTTCAATTTTTAAAATTAACAAAAACATTGTTTTTTTTAAAGGTGCTTCCAGCTTCTATAGGCCTATACGTGTGCTTTGCAAAGAGATTTCAATCGATGTTTTCTGGAATCAAAGAGTTGATTTGATCTCCATGACACCAAGATATAATGTTTCAAAGCATGGTAAACATGTATCTTTAAATATCTTAACATTTTTCGTGGAGTTTCGCATTAGCTATCATGGAGACAGTATAGAAATTCATTCACCAATGAACAGATGACGCTATGGGAGGACCAAGTTGCACTCTTACAAAAGCTATTCGAGGTAGCCGCACCCAGAACCAAGGGTCCATTGTAAGTCTTTAAAAATGCTTTACTTGTCACTCCCCAACAAATCACCACATTCCAAAGTTCAGAGAGCTGGGACCAAGGAATCTAAAAAAAACTAGCCCAATAGTCCCCTAGTTCTCAAAACTTCCTCGCCTGTGTTATGCAAATTCATGCTCTGCAGACATTCTCAAGCTCTCAAAAACGTACGTACCTGAATGCTGTTTTCCACTCTGCATATATTATATTGAAATATTTCCTCCTAGCAAGAAATTAATCAATAAGACAGCCTGAGCGATCTCATAGAACCATACAATTGATACCTATGACTAATTACTACCATCTTACTTTTTCTAGCACATAAAACATCATATTATAAGCGGAGCTCTCATAGTCACGAACGATGCCATATCAGATATGAACCATGTAACCTCGACCCCTAATTCACAAGGACCAATTCGAATCCCAATGTGGCATTCTATCAATATACTAAACGGCCTTTTGCTGCGACTGTCTACAGCACTTTCTTTATTCATTGTCCGATTTACTTACGCGTGGATGGTTATTTATATATATATTTTTTTTTATTTTTTTTAAAGTAGGAAATAAATAAAAACTTTATATTTAGAAATAGGTCTTCAACATCACTTCGTACAGAACATGGTGTACTCAAAGTGGTAGCCCAGGATGGTTTGCAAAACCACCTACTCTCCGCTCCGTGGCATCGCCGCCTCCTTCATCGCCCTCTCTAGGATTAATTCATTCTCAGATCCTGCTGTGTTCTGCTCTCTTGGTCTTGGCGCATTGGCTCAGAGGTGCGAGAGTACTAGGACAACATGGATGGCCAAGATGGCGAAGATGACATCTACGCCCTAAGACGCAAAGGCAGAAGAATAGCAGTTTTAGACTTAGATTCCGATGATGACTCAGACGACGAATTGGATCTCACGGCTAAGCAATCTCACACACGCGAGTCAGGGAAGGCTGCAGTGGAATCTTCTCTTGGAAAATCAGTGAAAAGGGACACTTTGAAGAATGAAATCAGCGATGTTGAAGGTGCTCCCAAGGGTAGATCATGGAGATCGAGACTCCGAGACTCGATCGAGTCCACAAACACAACCGGCTCTATAGACTCTGAAGATATTGCCCTTGCACTTTATTCGAGCGACGACGAGGACCTTGAAGTACAGAAATCTAAGGGCGCGAAAGCTTTCAAAGAACAACCCAAAGAGGATTTAACTGCGCTTTCGGACAGCGACGATAGCGACAGTGATGTAGAGGTCGATGCAGAAAAGGTTTACAGCCATCCCCTTATCCGCGAGCAGCTCGAATTCTCCGAAAATCTAAAAAAACGCATGTTGATGCCTAAAGATAATCCTCCACAGAAGTCTAGACGCTGCTTAGCTGACGATGATGATGAACTCGACGAGGAGGAGATCAACCGTCTCGTTCAAGAAGGGCTTACTAAGTTTCGAGAGCGGTACCACACAGTTGACTCCAACGAATTGACAGAAAAATATTTGAATGCTGGCAGAGAAAGTCTCGCCAAAATGGCTGCTGCGGCATCGGCCTCTTCGTCCTCTTCGTCCTCTTCGCTTGGGGTAACGGCATCAGCAATAACGGATCCAATTCGAGTTAAGTTCAAGTATAATATTAAAGGGAAAACTGTGGAAAAAGTTTTAGTCTGTAGCAGCTCTGCTCCAATCGGTCCAATATTCACGAAATTCTGTACGGAGGAATTGGAGGGCATTGACCGATCAAAAGTTTCGTTTGTTTTTGATGGCGAGACCCTGAACGACAACTTTAAGCCTCAGGACGAAGATCTTGAAGATGATGACCAGATTGATGTGCATGTAAAACCTTGATCAATTGTTAAATTATTTCTCCGCCATAAATTTTGCTTTGTTACATCTATTTCTAAATTTCTCTAGCTGGAGAAATAAACAAACATCAGTATATCTTGAAACATGATTCCGTTCTACCCGACAAAATCACCTGTTATGAGTCAGCACCAGAACTTGTTTGCACCCGTTTAAGATTTTTTGTTTTGAGAAGACAAAAAAAACGGCATAGTATACTTTGAGTTCGTATTTTGATGACAATAATAATCAGCTGGTAATACCAATACGTCAAAATCACTTTGTTTAGTTTGGGTTCGCTATCAACAAAATCCATATTTATATTGTTTAGAGTGTAGATAACAAATCGGCAAGATGTTCAGAGTAGAAATTTTATATAAACTCAGGTTTGTACCGAGGAGGAGTCCTGAGCGTTTGAGCTAGAGGAAGACGAAGATGACTGGCTCGAGGTTGCTGACATACACGAGCGAGCCACGGACTCAAACAGGCGGTGGATCTCCGGAGCGCACCTGGTAAATGAATAATTCCAGAAACGGAAACGTGGGTTTTTGATAAGTTCAATGAACGTAATAAGCAAACCCCACGGGTGAGGGCGGTGCACAATAAGGCGCTCCAAAAGCACACGAGTAATCTGTTCACGTACAAGGTCCTGGCGAGCTTCCAGAAATAAGTACAACAGTACGGAACTAAAAAAGTGTGTGTGGCTGTTTGGAAAGCGCAACTGGTTTGCCATGGCGTTTACAAGAATGTAACGACCTTCCTCGTCAAGGTCGTTCAGAAGGTTCGTGTATAAAGTAATCGAATTCATGGACGATGATTGCTGAAGGGTGTTCAAAAGAGATTGGACTTCGCTGGTTTGCTGGGCACGAATGTTTTCAAGTTGACTAATTGCTGACACGCCCACGTGTAGCACCAGAGCATTGATCAGAGACACATTATATTCAGCCTCATTAGTAGTTGCATTCTGTGTAACAAGCTTACTCTTCAAAGCCACAAGGAACTGCCCAGGCTGGCCACTTGAGAGGTATTCGTCCAAATTTGAAAGAAGGTCTGCTTCATCCAAAGCACGCTTGAACTTGGAAAGAACCGTAGGTGCGTTCTGCACCTCAGGCAGTCGCTCCACACGTAAGTCTGGAGTAAACGGGTCTAGCAGCTGCATCGACCGCGGAAAGGCAGAAAGCACCAAGTTGCGGAGCTGAATGCAGGTTGGAGGAATTACATCGCATAAGGAAAAATGGAACGAGCACAGAAACTCAGGAAAGTCATGTAAGAGAACAAGGAGTACACGAAGAGTACCCTTGTAAAGCACGCGCACGCTCGCTGTAAGTTGAGCTTCACGCAAATAGGGCTGCAAGCACTTGAAAAGGTCTACTAGCAGACCCTCCAGGAGCTCCCAGGCACGTGCATCACGGCATCGCAGCAGCTTTGGCATGAAACAACGATGGGAGATAAGCTCCAACCAGGCAAAAGAAAAGCCTGGAAGCTTACTTGGCGGGATAACGCGAAGGTAGACATCAGCAAACGTTGCTAAAAGAGCCACCTCATGTTCCTCAGGGAGGCCCTCGACCTCGTACGCCTCAATAAGATCCTGCTGCAAGTTAAGGAAGAGGCGGAAGTACGGGCGCTGGTCCAAAAATGCCTCCACATTCTGTTGAGAACGCAACAAGAATTCACGACAAAGCACGCCAGCAATTACGTCAAGAACCATACTCAGCAAAGAAGTGCGCTCACGGAGGTCGGCATATTTGACCAAAAGAACAACGAGCTTACAGAACGCATCAATTGCTACGTATGAGAGTTTGTTCGGGAAGGTACGACCACCAGATGATTCCTGTGACGACGGGTTTTGCGTGAGTGAAGACTCAACACACAGCTCTGTGGTAATGCGGAAGAAGCGCAGTGCATTTTCATTGCCCTTAAGAGCTCCTTGCTGCTGCAGGATTGCCATATAAGGACGATGAACAGACTCGTGCATAGCTCCATCAGGCGTAGCACAAAGCTGAATCCAGCGGTGCAACAAATGGGCAACCTGTTGCCGCAATTGGGGCGGGTCTTGAGACCGAAGGAACAAGCCAGGCTGGAAGTTCTGGCCAGCAGGCGCAGTCTGAGGTTGTTGCAGAGGCGATGGGTTCTGCTGAGACTGCTGCTGTGGCTGCTGCTGCTGCTGCTGAGTCTGCTGCTGCTGGGACTGTTGTTGTTGTTGGGACTGCTGTTGCTGTTGTTGCTGTTGATGGTGCTCAGCAGCAAGCATACGAACATTCTCGAGCAAACCATCCAGGCCTGGAATCTCCTGAACTTGATGCTGACCAGGCTGCTTAAACGTAAGAGAAATCTTTTGCAAGGTATCCAGAGTCATCAGCATCTCCGTAATAAGTACAGAGCGGCCAAGAATGCACTCACGGACAATATCCATCGCAAATGATACAGCAGAAAGCTGGCGTCCCATTTCCATAAGTTTAGCGAGGTACACATCGAACTCGCTCAAAATAATGAGTTTAGTTTTAATGAGTCCAATTGTAACTTGACGGTTGAGCTTATGCTCGACCGGCGCATACATGACCCATTCGGTAATACTCTTTCGCAGAGATGCAGAATCAGAAGAAAGATCCCGAAGCAACTCAAGCATGGCAAGATGAACCTCAAGAACGAGCTTTTCTCCAGATCCAACCTCGTAAAGCCGCTTGAACACAGGCTGAACAAAGGTACGTACGGCATCATCGCGTTGACCGGGGACAATTTGTTGTCCAATGTTACGCATTTCACGCAAGTAAGCCAAGATCTCATGGTCATTCGGTAACTGATTAACACCGGCGCTCCGAGCTGCCGGGGATGCAGTTAGAAGGTCTTGCAACAAACGATTCACCTGAATCAAGCACAAACGCCACTTCTCTAAAGCCTGAGTACCAACAAGACCCATTGAGGATACAGGGCTGGGCTTTCCAGGAGCCATGCCAGGTTTTACACCAGGTTTCATTTGTCCAGCGGCAGCACCGACGGCAGAACGTGAGGGCGGCACCATCGGCTGACGCGGTGCGCGCTGGAAGGCTTCATACACTAAGAGTTGATTTGGACTGAGGCCTTGCACGTTGGCCGTTGGCCGCAGATTATCAGGGAGGGCTCCAGGGTAGCGATTGCCCGTCTGAAATACAGATCTATCAAAGTAAGGCTGATTGTGCCGCTCCCGAGAATCACGACGCAGATTCAAGGAATGCTCAATCTGCTCATCGATATCGCGCATTGCCTTTTCAGTTGCAGCCTTCTCAATCAACATGCAGCCTAGCTCTAAGTTCTCAAGAGCACAGTTCTGCACGACTTCATCCACTGCAGCCTGGCTATCGCACGAAGCAAGAAGGAGACGAAGGTGGTTACTCATGGAAGCCCTCAAAGGCTCCTTGCAAGTAACCAGAGCAAGCGATCCGGCTAGATTCGACACCATAAGGTGAGCAGCTTTGCGCATTCTCTTCTCATCCGGCTCCATGGCAAAGTCCTTCGTAATCATCTCGCGAGTGGTGATACAAGCAATAGTAACCGAACGCTCAACAACGGGCTGAATAATTTCACGAATAGCACGATCGACAGCAACCGGCACAACTCTACGAAGATTGGGTTGCTGAATAAAGAGCTGCAAGGTCGGGTTGATGTGAACATAGGCAGCAAGGTTGGGGATTTCCGTGTGTTCCGGAATGGAGCTGCTCTTGACATCATCCTGACGAGAGGAGGTTTGAGATTGCTGCTGTTGTTGCTGAGACATAGCCATGTGTTGCTGCTGTTGCTGAGACTGAGCCTGCTGCTGTTGCAAGACGGGGCTGGGGGGAGCTGCTGGTTTATCTGAAGCCTTGAAGTTGAAGTCCGGGTTAGATTCCAGCTGAGGACGACGGCAGAAGCGCAAGATACTCGATGGGCTGATACCCTTAAGATCAATCAACAAGTTTTTACACAGAACCTCGATCTCAAATTTGAGATTGAGCTTGAGCTCAGCGAGTTGATATAGTTCGGCGAGAGTCCGCAAAAGACCCATAACCCAGGGATTATGGGATGTAAACACACGAGATCCCTTGGAGCCATCCAAGATCTTTGCAGCAAACGGCACAACAGCAATGAGCCAGCCACGCTCGTAACCGTCAAGCAGAAGGCCCTTCAAATTAAGCTCACGGTGAAGTAAAGGCTTATTCTTGGCGAGCGTCAAGCGACCAAGCCAAGAACCAAGGTTTTTGAGAACTGAGCGTTCGTTAGTGGATGTAACAATTTCATTGCTGCCGAGTAAACGACGTACAGTAGCCAATGTACGAATGCGAACCTGCTCCATGAGGCCGGGCTCGTCTATCTGGTCCAAGAACGACATGTACAGGGTGTGGTAATTTCCTTGGGTACTCACACGTTTAGCAACTAAATAAAAGGCAACCCAAGGAAAGAAGTCAGACTCCAAAACCTCCTTGGCCTCTTTCACCTTTTCGGCGAGATTGCGTTGTGCTAGATTGTTAATAATGAAGGTCATGCGATCCTCAATATCCGCACTCGGAGGAGGAATATTCTCAGGAATGTTGCAAGCGCCACCAATGAGCTCGTCGAGACGCGATGAGAAGGCTGCATAACGTTCTTCCGTCCGCTCCGAGCCACGCAACGGGTACGGGCCAGGGGCCACAGGAGACCGAATTGCGGCCTGCACTTGTTGAACCACAGAAGAAGCATTTGCCATAGCAGCAAGGGTTCCAGGTTGGGGAGTGCTAGTACCTCCATTCGAAGCAGCATCGCGAGCAGCGGCTGCAGCCGCTGCTGCAGCTGCTTGGTTGATTGGGGTTGCAAGGACAGACTCCAGCTCGCGAACGAGATCAGGGTACCGTTCACGCATATGCGGGATACGTACGACCTGTGCAGCTGTCTGTGGCCATTCCGCGAGTTTTCCCTTGATTTGATCAAGAGCAAGAATACCGAAGCGAAAGTATGGCGAGTTTGTTGGCTTCCGCAAAGCTTCGAGCACATAACGAAGCGCAATACCAAGAGCCATGCTTGAGATCAACTGGCGCTGGATAAACGTGCCAACAATTATACCAGTGAGTTGTACATTGCGGTCGCTCTCACTTTCGAGCACACGGTATTTGTCAAGAACTCCATGGACAAGTCCATTGAAGACATTCTGATCGGCTGGGTTCGACGATTGCTTCATGCGCACTAGTGCCTCGACAGTTTCCATTGGAGACTTGTTTGCGGAATACAGAGCCTGCAAGAGTGCATTGGAGTGCTTTTCAGCAGCTCCAGCCGCCGCCCCGCCTGAACTGGAACCAGGCATAGACCCATTTCCAGTGCTAGAAGCACCGTCGGGGAGGTTGTTCAAGAAACTTCCTCGACCACCACATGCCTCATAGGTCTTTGCAAGTTCGGAGATAAAGTCAGGCGTCAGCAGACCGGGCTCGGCAGCGAGGATTGACAGGCGGGAAAAGATGATCTCAATTTCACGCGGAGAGAGGGGCGCCCCAACGCCAGGACCTGCGCCCTGCGGGCCAACTGCCTTGCGTTGAACAAAGGTAAGCAAATTACGAGCGAATGCTCGCGCTTGATTTTGCCCTTGAGAGATCACTAATTTTGCACGCTCCAAAAGCCAGCGGTCAAGATCATATTCTTGGGGATCTGAGCGCGACGCGCAACAGATGGCATCAAAAACAAGAGTAGTGATAGGAAGATCGAGGAATTTGGCCATGCCATCCGGTTGCTGGCGAACAATTTCGACAACGAAAGGGAGGAAACTGGCATCGCGAGCATAAAGGGCCACAAGAGCACGAAGAAGTACAAAGTGGTTAAGTTTCCACATTGCCTTGACAGTATCCAATTTGGCCTGCAGAGGGGGGACCTTCAGGTGAATACTCTGCAAAAACTTGGGTAAGAGAACAGCGTAGGTCTCCTCACGAAGAGCATCAAAGGGGGACTTGATCTGCAAAAGACCAAGCAGGAGAGTTTCCGGATAATGGTCAACAGCAATCTCAAAAAGAGCTTTCACAAATTGGTAGTAACCAGAGCCTGCAAAAGTATCAAGTGTAGCCACAAAGTCAACAGATTCCCAGGCTCCACTAGGGGAGGACTTGACATCTTGAGGGGCGGCTACAATCTCGCGTTGATGTTCCTTAGCTGCAAAGGTGACAGCGTCAGCTGGAGCCGTAGCGGCGTGGAAGAGCAAAGCCATCTGTGCACCGCGGTTCTCCCAAAGAGATCCCGGGGTCTTTGAGATATCAAGCAAGGCCATGCCAGGCAAGGGTTTACCACCCTTCATGAGCTTGTAAGCACGGACGATAAGGTCAAAGCCTGTCTTGTCCAGGGTTTCCGGAGTCAGATTTTCTGCACACGTTCCAAGCAGCTGAATCACCTTATCAGCATCGATGCCGCCTCCGCTGAGTTCCTTCGCAACATGAACAACAATACCTACGTCCCAGCCCTTTTGGTCGACATTGTTAGAAGGGTTTGTACTACGGCGTTTGTCCGAGGTTGAAAGGAGCGCAAAGGAAGATTGTAGCTGCTCGATAGGGTTGTCTTCTCCACTTGCACCACGCGCTCCAGAGCAAAAAGAAGATTGAGTCCGCGCCATCATGCCAAGGATGGCAGCGAGATCTTCATTCCCGAGTTTGGTGTCGCGATCAGTGCAAATCGGCTCGAGAACACTTTTGAGAGTTTCGGTGGAAGCGGTACAAGAAGGCCCGAGATCCTCCATGAGCCCATCAACACCAATACAACCAACAATGTTAGCAAGCGAAAGGGACTCCTCCTCGTCTGGCTGCTCCAAGCAGTTCACACACAGAGGGTCCGCAAGGGTAAATGGTGCGACAGTAAGCTTGGCAAAGGTTTTGGGTAAACGGTCTTGGAGAGCCAGGAGGCAGCTGTTACTGAGCTCTGCATCGGCAAGAAAGACATGCTGGCTACGAAGTACCCAAAGAACCTTGGCAACGATATCAGCATCAGCGTCACGGTCACTGATATCCATGGACTCAAAGAGGGTCGACACAAGAAATCGCGCACCCTCATCAGAGATGCGCTTGTTAGCGCTGGTGCTAAGGCCTATACCAACGCAAAGCTGCTGAGAAGAGTTCAGCTGAAGTACCTTACGGCACACAAGTTCGAGTTGCTGGACATTAATGGAGCGAAGGGGTTCCTTAGGCCCAGCCGGCGACTCGCCCGTCGTGATGGCCTCATCTGCAGCCTCCTTGGAGAGAGCCGCGGCACCTTCAAGGATACGGCGCATGAAAACGGCAAAGTCACCTTGACGCGTGCTCCACAAGTTTTCAACACGCTCACTGAGCACACTGAGCTTGGCTTGCATGTCTAGAGGCACTTGGTCGCGCTGGTTGCGGGAGCTACCCACAATGTTCAAGTCAATTTCTTTGACCAGGCATGACAGGCAGAAAAGCTCAGCATCCTGGCCATAGAGTGCCACAATCTCATTAATTTCATTGGTGCACGCCTGTTGAGATTTCTTGGTCAGTGATTCCACCAAAAAGCGAATCTGCCAGAACACGGGCGAGCAAAAGTATCCCATCCTTTCTCGCGCTAAATAATAGGGTGTTCAAAACAAACTATCACACGTGCTAGATGGTCCTCACAAAGCAAAAAACAACTATGTTTGTATCAAATCAGTCGCTGAAAGAAAGTGGGACTGCGCTGTCACTTTATCCTTTATCTCCGCGCACAATTCGCTGATGCCTACCTTTCACAAGGTAAGATCACGAACTCCACGCGACGACCAGTGGATAATATAGTCAACAAACACCGCACACTAACCCAGATCCTACAGAAGCAACACGGAGACAAATAAAGATAGAAATAACACAATTCAGTCTCACGAGTCGAAACCTAACACCTCTCTGAGCCCGCTTGCACGAGTCTGTTTCTCCTGTTGCTAGATCGCAGGAACACCACTATGGAAAAATCGCCACAACAACAAAGAGTCACTGCGACTACTACTAGCAGTCTCTACCTTTTACCCTATCTATCCGTCTGGTAAGCACTCTATCTATCGCTATCGAAAGAACGAATGTTCAATTGCCAGAGAAAGAACGTTCAAAGGGAGAGAGAAAGAACGAGTGAATTTAAATGAATGTATCTTCTTCGTTTCCACCTCCTCGCTCGAGCGGAGACGATTCCGGCGGCGTGGAGGGGAGCAGAGAGCCTCGATTGCCCGACTGCGCTGCTTTCCTCCCAGGACTGCAGCGCCGCTCTGTTCAGCTGCGACGAGCGAGCGAGCGAGCTAGCTAGCGAGAGAGAGAGAGAGAGAGAGAGAAATAAAAGAGGCAACCAAGTCAAAGAGAGAAAAAGAGGCCAGCGATGAAGCAGCGCCTACTTCAGGGGTCGATGCGCACGCTCGCAGAAGCCTGCGGCGTGGGCCACGCAAAGGTGCGTCCCTCAAGGCTTTGCGGGACGAAGGTTTTGCCCTCGCCGCCGCCCTGACGCCTGCACCGAGCGAGCTCCGGAATGTCTTCGCGCAACGCTTCTCGAGCGGATGATCAATAGGCCTCTGCTCCTCCATCCCAATCAGGCCGAGGCAAACTTCCACCTTAAAACAAGCCAGTTCGCCCTCACTATAACTGCAGCATTTAAGGTTTATTAGTTAGGGGGCAAAGAGCGCCGTAATCGTGTCGGGAAATCCCGTGCAACGGATCTGCGGCTGGAGCTTGATTTTCTTGGTTTTGGATGGGTAGATGAATGCGGAGGGTAGGAGATGCGGACAGGCGGAAGGGAATGTGCTGCAGAAAAGATGCTGACGAATATTGAGTGGAGAGGTCGGAGCTTGCTTTGGCACTACCGATCCAAGTCATGTGCGCAGAGAATAACTGAGAGATATAAAAACAGAATTTTATGGGCTTGGAAAAAAAAAAAAAATGATGAGTTATAAAAACAGGATGCTGTCTTTACTTTTTCCAAGTTATGTGGTCCTTTTACCTGGAGTAGGACTACGCTATTCCCGTTCAAGATACACACAAATATCTACAAGTACTCCCAAAGCTCTTCAGTTCGTTGTGCATAAACATGAAGCAATGAACCCTTGAAGATACAGACTTACACCCAAACAGAAGAAAAAAATCTATGTTCTGAGGCACATTGGTGTGCGAAAGGAATGTGGAGGTTCGGCCCACTCTCAAGTGCTTCTCTTAGGCATCTTTTGCAGGTTGTAGTAGTATGCGATTGAAGAATTGAGAGGCAAATAATATAAAATAATATAACAGGTCTGTCGTTTACGAGAAGGTTATTAGGGGAAGAAGCAAAAGAGCAAAAGAGCAAGAGAGCAAAGGAGCAAAGGAGCAAAGGAGCAAGCAAGCAAGCAAACAAACAAACAAACAAACAAACAAACAAACAAACAGGCCTGCAAGCAGCGCAGCACTGTGCCATATACTCAGAGGCACTCCGTTTGTAAATTGAGGGAATCCTGGCGACCCAGGTCACTCCCACTCTGCAAACTCCGCGCGAATCCTGCAGTTAGCCCGACAGTTGGTACAGGCTGGTTCACGGGCGAAGAAGACAAGAAAGGCTGTAGTCTCGAATCAATCCTTTTACCCAACTAAAGTCGAGTGCATCGTTGAAGTAAAGATATATCTCTTTTCGGACGCCATCGGGAATATTGTTAGACTGTTAGACTTACACAGAATCGACGACTCCAATGCAGGCCGAAGATGCCTGGTCAATGCGCCCTGGTCCTCCGAGCGAGCCGAACGCGACTAGAGGACGTGCAAGTGTAGCTGGCCGTGCAAAGAATGGAGCAAAGCTTATGTAAGTTCAAAATATGGCTCATAGAGCGAGTACGTCGAATCAGGCGATGATCTGCTTGATTTATATTCTTAATACTGACCCGCATATGTTGTCATGACAGGTCTGCTTTAGAAGAAGGCGACGAAAGCCTAGAAGAATTTATTACCCTTGCGGATGCTCCAGTATCCTGGGTTCAAGAGGGAAAAGCTGACAACCCATTTGCAAGCCTCAGTGTCGCTACAAGCTATGGAAGTTCTCAGAAAGAGACCGCATTAAATAACAAAAACGAAGGTTTCCCTAGATCAACAACATTACGGGCAGGAGCAATGTCAATTTTATCTCCACAGTCACCAAGCTCTCCACCTCTCCGACACGCACCTCGACTCAATTCAGGTCAGGTAGCCGAGGCTACTGATAGATTACGCGGGCGAATCCAGTTGTTTATAGAAAAGGGCATGACCTGGCGCAACCTGTTCGATGAGGCCTTACTAAAGGAACCTAAGGAACAGGCTCAATTAGGACAGATGCCGACAGAACTATTTCGTTCATGTGTATGTGAGGGGCTCGGTCTTGCGGAAGCCGACTTTGAAACGTTATCAGAAAACTATCGGTACACTGGATCAAATGGAACCTCAAAGGTGAGCTTTGCGGTGATTCTGGAGAACATGTTCCCAACTTGGGGCACGACCTGGGAAATCATTGAGCAATTTCGTTCACGACTCCTTCGTGAAGCAAAAGATTGGGGTGCACTGGATAATCTTGACGTGGTTTTCATGGATTTGACAGGGGCTCAAGCAGCTGCAAATGGGCAACTGCTCTCGTCAGATATGCGGAGTCTTTCCCGACGCTTACAATGCAGTTTTTTTTCTGATTTGGAACTTTCTAAAATTTTCCGTGCAATGCAGCCATGTCGCGGACTCGATCAAGCAGTTATGCTATGCGATTTCATTGGTTTTGTGCATGATCCACGCTTTCATATGGATGTCCTCCCCCGCCTTGCGTCAAATTTTGCCCAGCTGTCAAGCTCTGAGGCAGAAAGCTTGCTCGTAAAATCGTTAGGTGGAGCAAATTCAATGCGAGCATTTCGAAAAGGACTTTTAGATGCAGGGGTTACTAACCTTTCTCAAGATGAAAGCTTTCGCGTCGCTCAGCGATTCGCTAAAGACTCTCGTTTTCGAGGATTCCATGTTTCAGCGTTGGCGCGCCTAGTGAAGGAAAATCTTGCCTTTAGTGATAGTAAGTCCCCAGAGGAGGCCTGTAGTGATGTCAAGGCACCACTGAATTCCCAAATGCGTAGTCAAAACACTACAGAATCCAAGGTATCATCCCCGCAAAGTATTGAAATCTCCTCATCCAAATCGTATGAGGACACGCTTCATGAGCTAGATGCGCTGCCTAATCCGTCGATGGAAGGTTTTGTGTATACTGAGTCAAAAGAAGAAGGAACTCGATCCCTAATGAAAACCCCATTGACAGTCAGCAGTGACGAGCACAGCGAGATAATTGATCTCGATGATATTCAAGATGCCAAGGATGTCAATCCCAAATCGTATTTTGAGGGGAGGGTAGATGACTTTGTCCCTCGGGAAAGCAGTCTTGTCAAAGAAGAGCAGTCGTTTGAAGAAAAACTTGATATTGATGAAGATAGTGATACAGAATATCAAATGCATAGAGCTTATTCAGGTAATCCTAATATCGAAGCAGAGAACGTTGAAGCAGGTGCTCGCAACTCATCAATGATTGATGCTTGGGCAGACAGCGCTAAAGTCTTTGAGACAAAGGTCGGAGCTGAAGTAAGTAATCAAAGACCTGCATCGGCCAGGGTACGAAAAACTGGTGACATGCAACCTCGGCACCCAGCGCAAAGTGTAGCGTCGGTCGATGATAACGAAATTGAGGACAATGAGAGCGATTGCCCAATCATTGACGAAGACAGCGACGACGAAGAGTGCGAGATTGATCAGTATGCTACTTATGAAAATCTTACAGGGCCAGAGACAACATACGAGGAGCTAAACTTGGGTGACTCTTCAAGTAGTGATGGCGAAGACCGAATTGTGTCACCAAGGGATCAAAGTCGTCAGGAAAGTATGTTCATGGTCCACCAGAGTACAATGAAGATGGATCAGAGGAGACACCATGATCTTCAAAACCCCGTAGATAGTGCAGGTTCTCCGCATGGCCAGCTGGGAACTGAAAGAGTACTAGCTAGGACAGAAGACGACCCATGGTACTTGCGAGATGGGGAGATCTCTCGACGCCTTGCGCCAGCTCGTGATGACATCCTGGATTTTGCCATTTATCTTGGTATGGATCCCGAGAACGATAAGGCGTGGCTTTGGCTCGCCGAGGAATGCCTTTATGCTCCGCTTCCTCCAGGCTGGTGCCAAGCTCGTGATGAAAGCTCGGCAGGACGTGGGGATGTATACTATTGGCGCACAGATGACCCGAAACAGAGGACTCAGTGGGAGCATCCACTAGACCCATTTTTTCGTAAATTATATGAACGGCTCAAGGCTGACAAGGCTCAGCGCATCCTCGACGCAAAGAGCAAAGGCAGACTCCATAGAGGTCCACGGCGGCAGGGTATCGACCGTCCACAGAGTGCACATTTGCTGAATCGAGACTACAATCATCAGGAAAGCGCCGAACTCAATCTGCTTAGGCGCATCGCGCGACGAACAGCACATTTAGATGCGGACATGCAAGAGGCTGCCGAAAGCATCCTGAGTGACGGTTCGTTGGCAAAGAATAATGATGCAGACGGCAAGCGCCGGCCCATGTCTGCTGTGGCTCGGCGATCAAATCGTGTTATGCCGTCAGGTAATATGTTTGGCGGTGATCGCGAAGAAGATGAGGTCGCAGATGCTGTGAGTGCACAGCGTAGTGCAGCTAGAAAGACCAAGAAGTCTAAGCGCATTCTTCCAATGGGAGACCTCGCGGACTATGCGGCATCCATTCAGAGTAGCAAGCAGGAGCCAGCTCTGCAGTTTATGGAGCTTCCTTTGCCAAGGCCATTGCCAGAGTCTGTCTTACGTCCTGTGTGGTGGTTACACGGAAGCGGCGAAGAGCGGCGCCGTTTGGCAGGCGGGGACCCTGGTTCATTTCGGCGTCAACTCGCACCAGAAGATGTCTTACAGATGGCAACATATCTAGGCGTCGATCTACCTCGAGAGGCACATTTGATGTGGATAGCCAAGGCTGCTGCTTTGTCCCCATTGCCAAGCAAGTGGCGCCTTTGTTTCGATGAGTTTACGGATGAGCACTTTTTTGGAAACCACGAGACCTTCGCGATTTCGAGGTCGCATCCGCTGGATCCATTCTGGGTTCTCTTGCTGGATGCCGAGCGCATTTTTGGCTCTAAAAGAGCAGTCCACGATGGGAGTGGTAGGCACACGGAGGCATGGATCCCTTTTGTGGATGAGGATGGGGACACCTTCTACTACGATTTTTCATCATGTGTCACAACGTATGAGATCACCTCTGACGCAGCGCAAGTTCGCGCGCCGGCAGTGGTCGAGGCGGCGTGCAATGGGAGAGAGGCCAGGAGAAAGCGTTCTGCGGAGAACCGAGAAGCTCCAGATCCGCAGGAATCTTCGAAGCGAGGTACGACTCAACGCGAAGCCAATTCTTTCCGGCTGAGCCTCTGGACGGAGCTTGATACTGTGGATGACCTAGAGAGCCCCGAGCATCGCGCGAGTGCTTCTTTGGCTCGATTGGTGGCATACCCTTACACGCAGATGCTCGGCAAGCTTGAAATGGTCAAGCTGACCATTCTGCTGGAATGGCTTGCGAGTCCTTGTCGCACGGCTCTCGAAAACGCAAAGGATGCGCGGAGCAAAATGACGAACACGGTTCAAGCTCGTCGAGATGCGGCAGAGCAGCTCACAAAGCACGCCACAATGCGTAGAAGATAGCGAATCTTGGTCAGAACCCAAGGAAAGCGTTACTGACTCGTCTGAAGGAGAAGATTCCCCTTTTCTTCTGATTCTGAGACGAACAACTAATTCTGCGATGTAATTATCCCCTCCAAAAGAATCTCATGACTGCATGATTAACCTGAGTTCTTGAAATTATAGCACCTTTCCACTCCGCGCAAGAGAGCATTGGGCCTGTCTTTATTGCACCTTTATGGCTTCCAAGTCAGGGCGTGCGTACCTGGGTCCTACTTATGTAAGTAGGTAGCGCAATACGGATGGAATCTTCTGTGCAATCTTGCTTTGATTACTCATGAATTGAAAACCGAGATGAGAAAGAAAAATAATAAGATAACGAATTTAAAGTAAAAACAAGAATATCCAGAGAGGGATGCTCACTTATAGTACAGGCTTTCCACCTCAGAGATAGCATAGCTTTAAGCCACGCTAATGCAAAGGCTAGCTACCTTGATGAAAACTTTTTCGATTTAGAACTTGAAAGTTGGTGCTTGCACTCTCATTTCTCAGACAGACGGAGGTAATAAGTTTATTTTTTTTGTTGGTTTTTTTTAAAGCAACGTGGGTAAAAACTTAAGCCCAAAAATCACCCAGGAGCAAAAATTAAAAAATTAACCCTCCCTTCATTGACTTCATTGAAAACCTGAGTTGTTGCTATTTTTTAAAACTTATTGCCTCTGACTGACAAGTCAGAGTGCATTCTTCGCTTTCCTGTATCTATCTACCTTCTACCTACCCTCGTAGATTACTATTAATTAACAACAAAGTAGTAAGTAGGTGCTTTGGAATTAATTAACTGATTTGCAAGGCTGGTCACTGCAAGTCAGGAAGAGTTTTAGGGGAGCCATAAGCGACGAGGTTCAAAATCTGACGCGAACAAGTTCTCACTTCTTCTGGCTTTGAGGAGATTTCAAGATGGGGCAGGAGGAAGTTGGGGGGGGGGGGGGGGGGTGTTGTTGTTGAAAAACTGGTTTTGGTGCTCAAGAACTGAAAGCGTGGGTTTGAACTCCTTCTTGCTCGTAGACACGAGCAAAAACTTGAACAGGGCGACAGAAGAATACGGGGAGGTTGATTTATCTTGAGAGACTTGAGAGAAATAACCAAATTATTTTATATTACTTTTACTTTGTACAATGATGACTCATGTTTTAGCAAATAGATATTAGTGTTGAATTATTAGTAGTATGTACAGCATGAGGGCCTTGGCGGCCCTGCGCTACTTAGTAAACTGTTGTTGGTACAGAAGGTATTAATTAAAACTGTGCTCACTCTTGTTGAATGTTTTTGGTCCAATTGTTTGAGGGGCATATTTTTGCTGCTGTGCTATGATACTATGCATGCATTGGAGTTGTAGACTCCAGTATTTTACTTTTTTGTTCTTGGTTCTTGTTTGTTGGCCGCTTTTGCTGCCGGTACCTCCGTGCATTAGATATCACGAAGGATTTGTCTATAGAATGAGGTTCATGTTTTCCTTCTTGTTTTATCGTTTTCGTCTGGTTGTTGCTCACGTTGCTGGTTGGTTTATTGATTTCGTGGGAACGTTCCCGAGCCAATGTCAGGTGTTTGGTTGGCTGGCCTGCGCAGTTTGCCTTGCTCCATACAAGCAAGCAGTACCTACTTCGCACGTGCCGCAAATCAAACACAGCTGCCTGGTCTCGCGCCCGAGAACTAAGTTTCTCGCCGCCGCCGCGCATGTCATGTCCAGCTTGGGCAGTGCACTAGCTAGAGAGTGCCAGGCCACGCGTGAGTGAGCTCGGTAGGTATGGTGGTGTGCGCCCTCCACTCATCACCCACCCCTCAATATGGTGTGGCCTTTGGCAGGAACCGATATTCCTTGCTTGATCCTGCATGCACGGGGGTGAGAACTTTTGTTTCCCACTCTTAGTATCCTATAGCCCACTCCTATGAACAGGTGGCAAGCTGGCTAGCCCTTTCCGATGCCGTGAACAGGGAACGAGGGGTGCGTACTATGCTTGGTACCATCTCATCTCTGTGATCAGGACCACTGCTTGGAGGAGGGGAGGGGAAAAGGAGGACGACAACAAGGCAGGCAGCAGCCAGCTTGGAGATGGGAAGGAGGTTGTGCTAGAGCTGACTGAAGCTTTCCCTTTGTTGTCTGTTGCGTGTTTGGTGTGTTGTTTGGTTAGGTGGTGCGCACTTTCGGTGGTGAGTGCAGGATGAGTTCCTCTTCATCTCTTGGAATGAAAGGATTATTGATTTCGCACAATGGAAAGGAAACAGGAGGGCAAATAAGTGCGCTGGAGAAGGAACCAACTCCAAGAAGGGAAAGCGAGAAGCTTTACTTACTTGGTGAGAGGTGGGTCTTGGTAATTCTTGGCGCATCCATCATCATCGTCCTCCTCGTTGAAGTTCTTTTGGATCACCACCAGGGTGGTCTCGAGGTATTATTACTCCTTAGCTTCCACGAAGTCGTTCTTGGTTCCCCATTTCCTTGTCACTCGCCCGCGAATGATAATGGTTTATGATGAAGAAAATTATGCGGCGGTGAGAGTGTGGATCGACTCGAGGAGCTCGGAAGGAGAAGCACCCTTTCGCATGCGGTCATGAACATCCTTTGAGAGTACGCTGCGGCTGCGAGCACTGACGTTGCTCTTTGCCTTTGCGTCCTCCTGCACTGCATCGCTGGCGTACAAGTTGTCCCACATCCGCTGGAGAAATGCAGACTGGGACCCGTCCTTGGGTCTCTGTGGGATTGCAGGGATCTGCGACGCGCGGTTCTTGGTGTTGAATACCTCGAAGTCATCTTCCTCTTCGAATTTGGATTCGTGTTCAACTTCGAGCTCTTCCTGGCTCTCGGTCTGCTCCGGGGTGGCCTCAACCACAATTTTGCGTACCCACGATGGTTCTGCTGTCATTTTAGCTTGCTCCATGACTGTGATGATTGGCTCCTTCTTAATGCTTTGACTTTGACTCAGGTTCTGCTGCGCGGTTTTGGCGTCTTCGTGCACCGCCCTGCGCTGTCTTCTCCTGCTCAGCCTGTTTCTGCTGCCGCTCGACTCGTCGCGGGAGCAGCTTTGGTTCTGTTTCTTCTTCTTCATGTACTTTGCCACGGAGGACCTCCAGGTCGAGAGCATCTCTGTGAGCCGGGCCCCGGCGTGGTCTGCGTGCACGAGCATCATGGTTTCGCGTCCTCCTAGCATCAACGGGTCTTGCGAGGGCGTGATCTGCTGCTGCTGCTGCTGCTGCTGCTGCTGTTGATCTTTATCTTTTGTTGTGGTCGTGGTTTGCTTCTCCTTCTTCTTCTTCGCTCAGCTTGGCGTGGAATTCGAAACTTTGATGTCACGAGTTTGGGTTTTGCTTTCTCTCTCTTGCTCGTTTTCTCTCTTCTTCTTCTTCATTTTCTCTCTTTAAATGCATATCAAAGCGGTTTTCTTTTCTTTTCCTCCCTTTTACAAGTTAACATAATTTGCTAAAACAAACAAATACCATCAAGTAATACTTTTACAGGAAGGAAGACCTGGGCGTTATTACTGGTAATATAGCGTAACAACTGAAAGTGGAAAAACTTTAAAGAAAACAAAAGACTAGGCACCCTTTGGAGGAAGGAACAGTCAAGGGCCCTTTCTTTTTCTCTCCTTGTTCACCTTTCTCTAGGCTTCTTCCACTTTTTGTTGTGAGAAGCAAAGGCCCTCACTTTCTTTCATTTCCCAAAGTTTTTGATTTTACCTTTCTTCATCTTCTTCTTTCCAATAAAAAAGAAAGAAAGAAAGAAAGAAAGAAAGTTTCAATCAAAACGTTCTTTCATTAATTTTCAATTAAAAAATATGGTCTTATGGTGAGTGATTACTACTCTTTTTTCAAAGTAGGTCGTGATGACTAACATTCATCTTTCTACCTTTTACCTTTTTGTTTCAACATTGACAAGCAAGAGTGGGGAGGTTTCTCCAAGCGACCTCTTTTCTCCTAGCAAAAAATACAGCTGTGAGAAGGAAGCACTTTCCTCAATGAAGAGTTTTTCGAGCTTTCATCTTTTGCGGATGCTTATTACAAAAGAAAAAGGAACAAAGTATTTTTTATTTTGTTAAAATTGAAGACTTTTTCCACAATCGAGTTGTTTGTTTGTTTGTTTGGTTAGTTGGTTGGTTGGTTGGTTGGTTGCTTCGATCGAAACTTCATAAATAGATCATAAAAAGATAAACTTTAAAATAAATAGCTTCATCGTTCTCGCGCCTATGACATTGAATGAAGAAAGACCACGTCACTGCGAGCATCAGCGCCTCCGCCTTTCTTCCACGCCTCTTTGAAAGGCGCGAGTCTCTCTGCGGAGGCCAACTCCGCTCTCCTCAGGAGCACTGAGTGAGTGAGGGTTAATCAATCCTGCGCTTCTCCTCTTCTGAGCTTCTGCAAGTTCAAAATCGAAATCTCCAACACGAAGAAGACGTGACGCTGGGTCCCCTGCACATCGCCCCTCCTGTCAACTCCAAGGGGCGCTGTGATATCCTCCACCTTTCTCTCTCTTTCTTTCTCTCTCTTTCTTTTCCTTCCCTTTTCTTTCATCTTTCATAAATAAGTAAGTCAGTAAATAGTAAATAGCGAACAGTTCGTTCGAAAGTACAGCGCGAAAGAGGAGCGAAAGCTCGAATTTCTTGAAGCGCCTGTTTCCAGAGGCGCCGACATGTCGAGATTAATCATGCGCGCCGCCACCATCACACGCTGTTAAAGCTCGGGCGACAGCGGAGAAGCAGCTCGATGGGCGAAAGAACAGCTTTCTCACGCACGTTTGCGATTTTTCCGTTCTGTCCTTCGCTCGTGATCACCAACTGCAATGCCGCAATGCCGCAAACAAAGCCAAGGCGAGGAAGGCGACCCGCTGTCCCCTGCAGAGGCCCTTACATTACATTAAATTTTAGATTTAAAACAAAAAATAAAATTAAAACATAACAGGGCAGAACAGGTAGAGTAGAACAGAACAAAATAGAGCAGAACAGGGACTCTACTTCTTCGAATCGTATGCAATGGCTGAAGAGGTTTCTTTAACCTTCGGCTGACTATCCGAAATCAGTTCATCGCCTCTGCTCCTTCTGTCTGCTCTTTCTTCTTTGAGGAAGACTGGAGAGAAGAGAGTTACGTGTTACTCAATAGAGGGAGCCCAACTTCCTGTTTCCTCAAGCAGTACTCATTAGTTCTCTTTTTCAGGAGGACAGAGTCAGAAAGAAAGAAAGAAAACAAGAAAGAAAGAAAGTCTTCGACTCCATAATAGCTTCAGCTAAGCAGGTACTATGTAGCGGTTGTTTTCCAGGAGGCTGGGGAAAGAAAGCAGGTCAAATTTCAACTACGTTTTGTCATATATTTTCAAATTCCAATTGAAAGTTGAAAAATGTTATATTTAAAAACTTAAACATAATCATAATAATAGAGAAAAGATCGTAGTCTTCTTCTTCGTTGAACCGGGCATCGAAAACCAAAGTCCGCCGAGGTTCGGGGCCGCTGCGCAGACAGAAGAAGTGACTGAGACGAGTGATCGGCTGTGGCCCTGAGCCCCTTCCAAAGAAGAGCCATCCGCAGAACTTGAAAGGCCATTGTTGGTTGGTCGGATAGTCTATGAGATAAATGCTTCGCATAGTTGGCGGCCTCTTTGTTCAGGCTCGCCTCTGCTTTGTCTGATTGCCCAATATGGATCTATATCTATCTTGAGCAAACAAAGGCAAATATTCAGACAGCTCGAAGAGAAGAAGAAGAAGAAGAAGAAAAGGGCCATCTTTTAAAAGAATTAAAAGAAGGCGGAGACCTTTGAGCAGTTTTTCTTTTTCTTCTTAGCTCTTCATTTGTGTTGGTTTGCTGAGCTACCCAATTTGTTTAGCAGTATTATTTGTATTTGTTTATTTACTTACTAGTTTTTCTTTGTAGCTTTTTGTTCAAATTTTTTATTGTTGGTTTGCTTGAGCTACGCAATTTGATTTGCTTATCTTATATTTCTTTATTTCTTTATTCTTTATATTCATTCTATTTTGTTTCAAGCGAAAGGTTTTTCGTAGAATAAAAGTAGTAGCCCAATTCTTTCTTTGTTCATCTCATCTCCCTCAGGTTTCCCCCTTAAAAAAAACAACAAAAAACATCGTTTTAAAAAAAGTTAAAAGAATCTTTCCTTTTAGAATATATACATATATATATACGCATCTATTAAACAAAAGAAACTATTTACGCCTGCTGATTCCAGTTCGCCTCGTGCTGCTTTTCACGTCTCCGGACGCCGGCCTGGTCTCGCTTAACCCCCACTTGGGCAAGGAAACCGCAGCGCCTTTTGCGGTCTCTGCACAATAGACAATCATTCATTCAATCAAACAATCAAGCAAGCAATTGATCGATCGATCAATCAGCTCAGTGTCAACGGATTGACCTATTTGAGGTGTCTCGCAGCTCGCGCCGAAGGCTTGCGCCAGTTTTATGCTCGACGGGCCCCACTGCAATCTGCATACATGTTTCTGTTGTCCTTCTTCATTGGCTCCGTTAGAATGTAACAGGCACTGCAGAAGTGACGAAGAATGAGCCGATGATCTTTCATCGCCGCGTCTCTATTTCGGCCTCAGACGAAGCCTTCAGAAGCTGGGGATGAAATCGCACTGAGCTGTCAAATGAAGCGCCAACGAAGACAATGCTCACTCAATGGTCCGCCGATTTCTCTCTGTTGTGGCAAAAACGCAGTCTGTAAACAATATCCCAATTCAAGAAAACAAAAAACTTGAATGCAATCGTTGTTTTCTTTCCTCACGGCGGGGAAGCGTCGCGTGCCTGTGCACTGGTACCAAACCCGTGTACTTATACATGGTTATACCTATCCTTTGATTCAATTCTGGTAATATCTCGCCCCTCAGGGATTGGGCCCGTGTCGCCCGTCTGTCCGTTTGAACTCTCTCTTTCTATTAATAACAACATCGTCTTAACTCTATTGAAAATCATTCAGGCAATATTTTTTAGTTTTAATTTAAATTATAAATAGAAGTGAATATGTGCTGCTCTTAGTAGTCATCGCTAAGAAAGAAAATGAATAATCTCGTTTCGCTCATCATAGCGCAGGTCAGGCTTCACTTTTCTGCGCGATGGTTCATTGATGATGGATGGATTGACTGATGCTTTCACTCATTCATCCACCCATTCGGTCCTTCGCCAATGGGACCAATGCTTGTCACGTGGCCCAACCATGGTCCTCGTGACTGCAGGAGAGGCACGAGCGCTGAGCCCGTCGCCAGAAACGGACAGTGTTCGAGAGACAGACGGTCCGAAGGAGGCGGACGCCCAGTTTTGCAAATAGACTACAACATCGCCATGGTGTCATCGCAGTGCTTGCAGAAGATGCGTAGCAGCCTTATCGGGCCTCTTAGGCTTTATCATAGCACTGCCTTCCACAGTGTGCCTTGCGAGTGAGCCGGCACTGCTATCCTAAGCGGTAGCGGCACCCTAAGGCTGCTTCTCGCTGTGCCCGCAGCAGAAAAAACCGTGACATCACGTGCCGCTGTGGTCACTTAGGGAAAACGATTAAGGGTCTACTCACATGCAAGTAAGCGCTTTCGCCGCAACGCATTTCCAGCGTCATGATGATTCAAGCAAGCTTGAACTTGAAGGAAGGCTCCTGATGGATGCCAAGATTGAATCATGAATGGAATTCCTGTCGCAGCGCAAGAAACTCTTTGCCCAGGGCTGGCGAGCTTCGCGTCGAAAGGGAAGGCGTCTGTGCCCCTCTGTCGTTAGCTACGCGTCGATCGGCGCAGTAATAGACCTGAGGTAACAACGATGGCGGTGGCCATTTCCAATCTCGCGAATGGTGATTAACTAATTAATTATTTATTTGTTAGCGGTTTCTGCCTTTCTTCCTCTCTTTCGGGTCAACGGCGCTTTTTTCTGCCAAGACTCACGAAAACACGAAAGCGCAATCCATCAACCAACGCGATTCGATGAACCAGAACAGCGTCCGAGTCAGTTCGAGTCTCTGAGTCAGTCAACCAACTAACCAACCGACCAACCAACCAACCAACCAACAAATTTATGCATACGTGTCCCATTCATCATTCAGCTTTTTATGAAGATGTGTACCGCAATCCATTCATCATTCATCCCACCAACGTACGTGCCGCAGAACGAACTCGAGCGCTCTTTGGGCCTTTCGGTGTCCATCGCGAGCGATGCGGAAAAGCACAAGGCCAGGAAGGGTACGGGCAAGAGCTCTAATCTTGGCCTTGGTCGAAGCCAGCCGGAACACGTGAGGTGTCGTCGCTGGCCACACGGACGGAGAAAGAAAGAGAGAGCCCAAACGTGGAGAAGTGGTCTCCGAGACCACGTGGGCATTGGATGACTCATTCTGCAATCTCCTCTAGCTAGAGTTTCCCTACGCCATGCAGCACGTAGGCCAGTGCCTACGCTTTACGTTACACGTGCTTGGTAGGCACACCAACAGCAGTAGTGGCCCAAACGGCACATTTTCGAAGAATTTGTTTGAGTAATCTTAGCGTCGTCGATGTTCAATTTTATTTATTTATAAACAGTGTTGACTAGACTTTTTTTTGCTTAAAAGTAAAAATAGTAGCGAAGGATACGTGGAATGAAACAAACAAACAAGAATTTGATACATTCGTAATATGATTTATATGTATATATGGTTATAATTATTTTTTTATCTAAAATTATAAGTACAGCTGGCCATAATAAAAAGGGGGAGCTGAAAAGGAAGGAGAGGGAGGCTCGGAAGAGTGCGCCGAAGTGTGCGACATTGAAAAGACTCTTTTAAAGGATGACGATGACGAAGACAGAAAGAAAGAAAGAAAGAAAGAAAGAAAGAAAGAAAGAAAGAAAGAAAGAAAGAGAAAGAAAGAGAAAGAGAGAGTGGGGTGGGGAAGAGAGATAGAGCCATCTCTTACGTTGAGGTTTGACACTACCTACGCACGTAATCTAAGTAACGAATGAACCCCAAATCGAAGAACAAGTTGAAGAGGCAGGAAATATAGTTTCCCATGGCACCTACTACACGATATTCCTTTCTCTCTCCTACGCAAAAGAATAGGTTTGTTTATCTACTAGCTCTACTGTACTCTCGCTCATGTTTGCCATCCTGTTCAATCTCCTCAATAAAGTAAATGCTCTTTTCTATATTATTAAAAACTTATTATAAAATTTTAACAACCCAAAGTAAAAATGATGTTGTGATCATGCAATCTCTCCTTTCAGAATTCGTTGTTCTTTGCTCTCGAGATCGTTCGCTGTTCTCCGGACTCGGATTGCGAATGCCCGAGATACCGCGCTCTCCTCCGTCTTTGATCGTTCGTTGGTTCGTTGGACTGATTGTTTGCTCTGAGTTGCTTGGATGCTGAAGACGTTCTTGGGCCAATGACCGAACGGCCGAATGGCGTATTTATTTACTGATTGATTGATTGATTGTCTGTCTGTCTGTTGAACTTTCCTGAGATGACGACGACTGTGCCTTCGAAATTTCCGCTGCGCCAGAGCAAGCAAACAAACGAAGGTGAACTCAGGGCCCCCCAAGTTCATCCCAAGTTCAACTCAAGTTCGAGTGAGCTCGAGATAGATCCAACGCACGTGCGGTTTCCGACCCTCAACTCGGCCGAAGAAGAAGAAAATCGAAGGGAGATTCTTCTTCGTTGAGTAAGATTGAGCTGTTGACAGACAGAGTTGAGTCAGGATAGTTTCGAATGTTCGGGTCGAGAGTTCTGGAGATAACTAAAATAGATAAATATAAGATCGATCGATCTCTGAGGAACCCCGGAACTCGAAGCTTTCCGAAAGAGCCGTCGGCGAAGAAGACGAAGGAAAGCAAATAAACGCGCAACACGGTGGGTTCCTCTCGCATCGTAAAGCCTTAGCATCCGTTGATTCATTGATTCATTGATTGATCCATTCACCATTTGGCGTACATTGGATGGAACTAAGATTCATTTCGGACGGACTTTCCTATCTACGTATCGTCGGATCTGCTTTTCGTCTCCTGCGATCGCATTGAGCGATAAACTGAAAGGATTGCGCAGATTGAAAGAACAGCAACAAACTTAATGCAGGAATCAACCAAAGAACGCCCTCTCGCGCAGCTGCCGCTACGGAGGGACCGCCGTCACCGCGGCACGGTTCGTCTTCGTCGTCGGCCGCTCGGCTTGTGCGAGGGCTCACGTCTGCTCGAGTGGACGGGTCCTTGGAAATCGTGCAGGACGTAACACCGGGAACCCACGATGCACGGGCAGGGAACGATCCAAACCGTTCACTGAGCCGGGAGCAACTTGAACCTGAAACCATTGTTATTATGGGGCTTTATGAATACATACCTAACTAAAGTTCGTACAAGATGCATATACCTGTATATATAAATTAAATTAGTTTTGATAGAGATTAACAAAATGATTTAAACGAATCGTATATTTTTATTGTTATTATTTATTTATTTAAAGCATGTTTTTATTTTTATTTCTATTGGTATTTTTTTAAGCCCAGGGGTACCTGAAAGCCACTGCCGGAGCAACAGACGTCGCGCCTAGGGGGTATTAGCATAAAAGCTAGGCGGCGATATCGACGTTTGCTACGTGCCCTGTCAGTGTGTTTTGCAAAGCTATAGTTTTACCTTTTTCATTTTCCAAAGAAGTAAAGAAAAAGAAAGCAGCTTATCTCGGATCAAGCTTGAGGGAAAAGAGCCTGAGCTGTGTAACGCTGCTAGCCAAAGCAGGTAATGATAATAGCCAGCTTCACATGCTTGACCCGCTATTTGCTACATGTATACAAAAAGAACTTTTTTTTCTATTGGTGGTCAAACTCCTTCTGTATATTCTTTTTAACAATTTATTTTTAAAATGTTCTTTATTTAAAGTGAATGGATAAATGCATCAGTACATTTCTAATAGTAATTAAAAATTATTATAATTATTATAAAGGAGCTGTTTTGGAACCTGTGAGCAGGTCACTGAGGCGCCATATTCCAAGTTCGCCCTCACCCGAACCGATTCCGCGATCACTTGATGCAAAGACACCAAAATTAAGGCGACCTTTCCTTCGACACTCAAGAGGTGGATTAGTTTAGTCAGTCAGTTTGTCGCACCGTGGCAAGCTAAGCCTTTATCTCAAGGACCTGTGGTGGGATAAAGTAGAATGAATGAAGAGATGAGGGAATACATGCACGAGTCGAAGAATAAAGGGAGAAACAAACAAATGTCGAGGTGAGTTCTTACCGATGTTCTTGGGCCTCAATCGTCACGACATCAGTCCATCCAACCAACCAACGAAGCAACGAACCAACTTACTTGATTAAAAAAACAGGCGCTGCCACTTACGCTTGCTTTAACGGGATGGAATGTAATCGATCGAATGACCTGCAGATCAAGTCCTGTCCTCTATAAAACGAGGAGGCATCAACGAAGAACTGGTTCTTATTCTTGAAGCAGGCGAAAAAAGCTGTTTTCACCAGCCGGCTTTTGTTACCGCTGCTTTTTCCAATTCTTTCGAATTTGGATCAAACTCGCAAATTTGGACCAATTCACGAATTTGGAAAAAGGGTGGAAACTACTTTGTATTCACGGCTTCCTCAGCTACAAACAAACAAACCAGGTAAACCAGCACCTACTTACCTCCTACCTTCGCCCTTTTGGAGGCCCAACGAAGCCGAGCCTCTGCTATAAACCAAGCCACGTCCCACTCAGTCTAGCAGCAGCAGCAGCAGCAGCAGTTTTCAAGAAAGGTCTAAGGTTTTCTCACGGATGGCGAGCCCTCCCGCAGAAGACGAAGCACATTCTTTGTAAAGGAGGATCGAATATTATACATACCGCTTCCTTACGAAATGTGATCGTTTGTTTATTTGTTTGTTTGTATGCGTGTGGATGTAGGTATATCAATCAGGGAATGACTTGAATTGCATTTTGAAGGCTTGAAGCCCTGGCGATAGACAGAAATTGTACGCCGTTGCCTCTTGCCGATGGTGCCTCTCTTAGCTAGAGCGCCGCCATGGTCTCTGAGTGTTGAGTGTTCGAGTGTTCGAGTGTTTGGTTTGAGCTCAAGCGCACTTCGAATGCATGAATGAACGAATGAATGATTCTGAGCGAAAGGGAATGTAAAAAGTACGAAGTATGAATGAAAGTCTCGTGTCCAGCACATGCACATACACCGTAATTAGCAGCGGCTCGCACTTTTGGCCACTGTGTGCGATTCAAGTGCCGCGGGTCTCCAACCTCTTTCTCGCGCACCTGTTTTCCAGCTTGCTTGCTTGCTTGCTTGCTTGCTTGCTTGCTGGCGGGCTGGCGGGCTGGCGGTGGCCTGCTCTCCAGACCCCGCCCGTCTCGCAGGCGCTCTGCAACGGCCTTGCTCTGAGCTCGGGATGCCATCGCGACCAGCCCTCGCGTGCCTCGAGCATATCGCAATAGAAACACCATCAGGGACCAGCCTCGACACCAGCTCTCTGTTCATTCATTCATTCATTCATTCATTCATTTTTTTTTATTTTTTAGTGTATAAAGCTGTCAGCATGCAGCTTGAAATCTAATTTGAACTTTTCCAGCACATGTAAATGCAATATATTTTTTTATGTTTATTTTTTAAAATGCAAATAAAATATAATGTTTAATTTTATTATTGTTATAGTAATAAAAAGTAACGATGAAGGTGAATACTTTTTAAATTTGAAAAGAAAAAAATGGAACGCCTCAGCCACTCTGAAGGGACACCCATGATGATTCCCCTGACCATCAAGACGGAAAGCTAGGGGACCCCCACGATGGGTCCCGCCCGTCTGGGGCCAAGCGATTTTTGGTGCCGGAGAAAGAAGGAAACGAGGCGGCTTGAATAGAGAGGTGTAGTGAATTGAGTTTATTTATTGGAGGGAATGAATGGATGAATGGTGAATGGATACATAGATAGGTGGAAGAGGGGCGGTGGACTTTTGTTCGCGTGGCTGTGTTTTGTTTCCGAAGGTGCCTTCATGAGCGCAGAGTCAAGCAATTTGAAGAAAGAGCTCTCGCGACGGCAAAGTAGCGCGCGCTTAATTTTCAATGTAGCACACTTCTCTGCACTTTTTGTTTCCTTGTTTGCTTGTTTGTTATATTGTTGTTATTGTTTTGTTCAAAGCCTCCACTTTTCAAGAATGAACGATAAGTGAGTACGTGTTAGGTATTCGAAGAGAAAACTAACTTTTAAAAAACTGCTGTTCCACTCCGGTAGATTTACATTCGCGATTTTGTTAGTATTCATAAACCAAAGCGATCCTGCAATACATCCATTGTGCTTTTTGCTTTGCTTCGCTGCTTTGAACTACAATGCATTGAAATGCATTGAACGATCTCTCTCTCTCTCTCTCTCTCTCTCATGATTGCCGTTATGGCGGTCGTGGAGACAGAAATTTATGATATTCCGGGCTCCAGACCTGTTGTTAGCCATCCTGAAACCCAGGATGTTGCCTGTTGCGTGTATGATGGTGATGACCAAGACCAAGAATGAAATCAGCTGTTTTGAAGACATGTGCCGTTAATAAGTCGATACATAACACGAGAGTTTCGAGGGCTTTAAAGGGAGTTAAACAAAATTCATTCATTCTTGAAATCATCCATGGAATCGCTCTTTGCTTGATGCATCCCACCACTTGTCTATTCACTTTGGCCATTTCAAGGTGTCAAAGCTCAGGGCGAGTTTTTAAGATTGCCTGCATTAATCCGCGCACGTGATTTTCGCGATGGTGATCTCGTTCTCTAACGTCCAAACTAGAATCGACCCATCAGCTCTACCAGCAAACTTGTAAGTAAATGGCCATCCATCCATCCATCCATCCATCCATCCATCCATCTATCCATCAATTCGCTTGTTTCTCTCTCTTTGCTTATCCTCTAATCTATGCACGTGCCTCACCCCACTGCAGTTGTGGGCGCGCGACGTCCATCGGAGACCGGCCTCGTGCAGGCAGCAGAGAACGGATTCCCCGGCCACGAAGAAGAAGACGAAGAAGATGGGGCGAGCCATGGAAGCGCACCGCTGAGCGCAGCATTGCGCCAGAGCCCTTCATTCGCCCGCACTCGCGGAGACCCGCACCATCATATCTGCTCGTCCGCTCGAGATCTTCGCAGTCCTGGCCAATGAATGAATGAATGAATGAATGAATGAATGAATGAGAAAAGGAAGAGGAGCGCATGCCTCGTTAATTATTTTTCCAAGCCTTTGAAAGAAAAGCATATATTAAAAAATCTAAACTTTCAATAAAATTGATTTGTCCATGAGCGAAGAGTTATTTCCGTCGGTCAGTAGAACATGATCGTTCGCTCTCTCACTCGCGTGTCAAATATCTGTCATTGACACAGGTCGAGGGCCAACGGAGTGCGCTGCTTTGGGGCGTATCGCAGCACCCGCTGACCCAAATGTACGTGATCCCCGTGCAGAGCTGGGTCTTAAAAAAAAAAGAAAAAAAAGAAGCGATGGTGGTCACTTGGAGGAGAGGAAAACAAATGCCTCGGCCAGGACAGGGCAGGACAGAGGGTGAGAACTTGAAGAAAACACCCTCTGTTCTACCATCAGAGAGCGCCCATCATTTTACTCTGCCTGCCTGTCTGTTTATTAATTGATTAGTTAATTTATTATCTATTAATTTTTTATTTACTTGAAGTTGGAAATAATAGCCGCAGGGCAATATGGGGTTTAAAATTAATTTTTACTCTTTAACTTAAATTAAAGTTCTGTTTATAGAATAATTATTTCTATTTTTATTTCAGTTTTCTGTTTTAAAGGTAATGGTGCCACGACGGATGAAGATGGAGAACCAGCCTGCTCGTGGCCTCTCTGAGCCGGTTTCGCAGCCAAGCCAAGCCAAGCCAAGACGTCGCGAGCAAGCATTGCCTGCCTGCCTATCCTGGCGTCGCCGATGGGGGTGCAGAAGAAGAAGAAGAGGACCATGGTGCGAGTGGCGGGTGGTCGCGGCGAGCTGTGCCGTGAGGAGCTTGCGCCCATCTCGCTCGTGACCATGGAATTCGCACCATTTCACACAGAAGTGCAGAAAGAAAGCAAAGCAAAGCAAGAAGGAAATCGAGCTTTCACTGCTGCTGCTGCTGCTGCGAAGGAAGGACCTCTGCAAAAGGCAAGTGGCCAGCGGCGTTTCTGTGCCACGCGCAGGAAGCAGAGCACATCAGGAAGGAAGTGACCAGACACGCGGAGAAAATGAAATCACTCATTCATTCATTCATTCATTCATTCAATTATTTACTCATTCATTCATTCATTCATTCATTCATTCATTCATTCATTCAATTATTTACTCATTCATTCATTCATTCATTCATTCATTCACTGACTGATCCATTCGTTGGTTCGTTCATGCACTCACGGGTAATGTTCATCGCATCCATCGTCGCCAAGAGCATCGAAAACGTGCTCAACAGATGACAGATAGTTTGCGGACTTCGCGAGGCACATGCAGCAGGCACAGCGAAGGAGCGAGAGACGACGAGCGAAACCGAATGGTGATGTCTGAGTTATGGGTGAACTTGGGCTCGATGAAGAGCAATAAAGAATGAGGCGAGCCGAGCCTTGCGCATTTCCGGGAGCCAGATAGATTCTCAGAGAGCGGTGATGGGAATTGAGGTTGAGGACTCCGCTCCTGTGTTTGTGTGTGTGTTTGTTTGTTTGTTTGTTTGTGCTTGTGGTTGCCGGCTCAGGTTGAATGAATGCGATGCGCCGACCGCCGTGGGTTCAGGCCACGCGAAGAAATGATCTGGACGGCCTCGAGCAGCTTGCAGGCCATTGCTTTGCATTGGCGGCCTCCAGCAGTCAGGCAATCAGGCAATCTTTCAGGCGATCAACCAATGATTGCAATCAAACAATCATCAATCAACCCATTGATCAGTCATTTCATCAGTAGATCAATCGATCAGCAAAAGGCAGACAACTGCACGGACTGATTGCGGTGGAGAGTCGCTCGCGCGCGTAACTCTGCGAGTGAATTTGGTCCTGAAGCAGACTTCCTTCCTTACTCGGTTTCGATTCCAAGTCAGACGCCGCCAAGGGTGAATGATTGAAAGAAACCCGGCGAGCAGGAAATCAAAATGGAACCTCCGCTGACTCGCTTTCCGCTCGCCGAGAAGAGGCAGCGGCGGCGAGGCAGCGCAGAGCGCACCGGCCCATCCACCCACCCACCCACCCATCCATCCATCCATCCGTCCATCCATCAATTCATTGGTTGATTTTTATATTCATTCATGAATTCATGAATCAATTCATTGAATCAATTCATCAATCTAATCATTCATCATTGAATCAATTCAATTATTTAACCATTCACCAATTTAACCATTCATCAATTCATCAATTCATTCATTGAATCATTCGCCCATCAGCGCCACGAGCGCCGTGAGCACCGCCAAGAACCACCGTCGGATGTCTCGTTGCTCGAAAAGTGCGGCCAAAGATCACGGCACATGCCGCAGCGAAGCTGCATGTGGTAAGAAGCCGCAGCTTCCGTGAAGACGCTGCCGTGACTACGGCAATCAGTCAATCAATCAATCATTCATTCATTCATTCATTCATTCAATCATTGATTCATTGATTCATTCATTCATTCAAGCATCTGCTGCTGCTGCTGCTGCGATGTACTTGGCTGTGGAGAATGCCTGCCCGTTTGTATTTTTCTTGCTGTTCGCGTGGCTCGCCTTTGGATAACAGACAGGAGGCAGAGAGCAGCAGAGCAGTAGGTACCCACTTGGACTCACGGCAGCCGACCTTGTAGGAAGAGGGGGCATCGTCCAGCTCTTCGAGGTAACAGAAGATTGGGAATGAAGCCGAATTTGCGATGCTGCCACAGAAAGGAAGTCAACGAACAGGCATGCGAGTTGCTTGCTTTCCTTCTTTGCCCGCTGGCCAGGCAGAGACAGCGACAGATCGTCAGTGCCAGCGAGCAGGGCCCACTCGCTTGCAGGCAGTGCTACTGCTGCTGATGTGTTTGTTTGTTTGTTTGTTTGTTTGTCTGTTCTTTTTGTTTGACGCGAGCTTTGGCTTTTACTACTCGAGCCAGACGATGGGGAGGAATGCTAGCTAGCTTCGGCGTGTCTCTGCTGTGGCGAGAAAGTTAAGAAATGAATTCACTGCAGGGAACAGCAGCGATTCCACTTGAAGATTGCTTTGTCCTTTTCTTTCTGTTCGTATTATTTCAAGGCCAAAACTCTCATAGGCTAAATACTCTCATCTGTTCCTCTTCTATATCAAAGAACCAACGAAAAGCTGCCATTGCTGTAAACGCTGTGAAATAAATGATCAAAGCACATGTCATCGTAGGAACGTACCCTCATAGCAGCACATACCAATTACCCAGCCAGTAATTAATGAAGCAAATTAACGAGAAATTATTTTGATTGGCCTCAGTATTGTAATTCGGAATCAAAATGTTTATATTATGACGCAATGGGTACCTAGCGTCATTCAAGTAGTTTGGTTCAACATGAAACTTTGTTGCAATGATTGTAGCCTGGCGAATGGGCTGTAGATAGCCTGGTCAGCGCATGCATATCGCAAATGAATCTTAATTTTATTCTCGTTTTCTATTCTGCAAGAAATGTATCCAATTGGCGTGACTAGACCCAACAGATGAAAGAAGGACAGGGTAGCTATTCACCTGTCGAAACCTGTTATACATCATAGCAAGATTACAATGTAACCAAAATCAATGAAGCGAAGGTCGTGCTGCGTTTGTTCCTTTTCATCTTAAGGTCTTTCTCTCTCCAAGGTAACATTGAAAAAAACAATCTTCTCATTCTGCGAGCATTCACATGTTCGCTAATGATATGACGTTTAATTCGATAGCTAGCGATTTCTCAAATTATGAGGCTGCTTAATCAACTCTTTGCTTTCTAATCGTTGTTCACTGTGACTTAAAATAAACGAGTTAGAAGTATTCCTCAAAATCCTTTTATGTTGGGATGAAAGTTTAAGTCAAAGCGTATCAGGTTACTGTCTTGATTTAAAAAATAAAAATAAAAGTCATAAAGAGCGCAACTGCTGGGCAATAACTTTTGGTCTCTGGACCAGTGCCCCTTTTTGATCATTTAAAAATAGAGAGGCGCAATATAGTTGCTCAAATTATGAAACCCCTCAAATTTTCAGCCTTCATCGCATAGCTGATAGAACAAACGGAACGTTTCTCAGGTACGACATTCAACTTTCTGGCATAACCCTCAAGTTTCTCATTTGAGTCTAAAAGACATCCCTACCCTCTGGTGTAGTAATTATCGCTGTCCCTAAACAGTACTAGATTTCCTCTTGATGAACCTTCTCCACACTCACCCACGTCAGAGGTATTCCCGCCGATCCGTAGGTTGGATAAAAACCCAAGCAAATGCCTCCCTCACAAGTGGCCAATGCTACCTTCCCTGGGTTTTCAATTTACCGAAATAGCTTAGCGCAGGGCAAGAAGGCCGGTAAAATTTGCATAGCAATTTTCCAAAAATGCAGAATTTGACGCAGACTTTGAAATCATTTGAAAGAAAGAAATCTTCGTGCGTAAATTCCTCAAATCACTTTTTCAATTAAAATTGTGGGCCAAGAGGGGTCTTCTATTTGCAAAACATTTTAAGAATGAACTTGAAATTCTCGCATTTACGCATACAGTTGATTTGTCGACGGATGGATGGATGGATGGACGGCTTAGATAAGTACCTACCTACCTACCTACTCTGGATTTTAGGTTTCCTGCCTTTTCCGCAGAATATCGTTCTTGTTCCCAAGGGGTAGGTAGGTAGGCAGATGCCTACCCAGTACTTCATCAAGAACCATCCATGGAATGAATCTCTTCCAAAGGAGGCATCGACCAAATCACTCACCTGCATGCAGCACATCCAGGCCTGTGGGAAGAGACCTGGTCTGCTCGCGTCAACGAGTAAGCAGCCAGCTATAGCTAGCTAGCTAGCCAGCTAGCTAGCTAGTTTATCTCGCTGTCTCCAAGTTCTTTCACAATTCTGTAAAGCTTTCCGCAATCGGCCGCATTGCCCCTCTCCCGTCTCCTCCTCAGCTAAGGTCCGCTCTGGCTGGCGCTCCCTTTACTTCAGTCAGCCGACTGGCGCACACCTTTCGTCCTTTCAAAAGTGACCAGCCCGTCTGTGGCTGTTTCCGAAGCCGGCATCTTTGTTTCCTCCGGAAGCGTCTATGCGACACTGTCCGGGCCGCTGCTGCTTTTTGCCAATGTTGGACAGAACCAGGAGCTCGCAGAGGCGGCGGTCCCTAGGCACTGGCTAGCTATACCTGCCTTCACCACCCTCAGGTCCTTTCTGCTCATTGTATTCGACGAAGAGTGTTATTCGCTTTGTCCTCCGCATTGACACCTAAAGTTGGGATCCCTGGGAGCGCCATTGCTAGCTTACCTAGGCAGACATTTGCATTCAGTCATCTGTCGATTCGAGTGAGCGAGCGAGTGAGCGAGTGAGTGAGTGTGATTGGATCGTGAGATGATTGCGAGGTCTCAAAGACTGTGGATTGGGGCAGGTGGAATGAATTGAAGGTGTGCACGTGAGAATGTAGTTTCAAGATGAAGCAAAGCGTCGTGGGGGTTATTGAATGCTGCTCTTGTCTTGAAAGGTTGGCAAGCGTGGAGACCGACGGCTCCTGTTGGGCTTGACATGCCATGGGCTCCGCTGGCACAAGAAGGAGTGCTGACTGCGGCAGGATTGCATTGCAGAAAGCGCCGGCGTCGCAGGGGAGCACGTGCGATGGAGCACATGCCCAGGAGCACACTCAACCACAATCACAATCACAAGCGCAATCAATCACATGGCACGCAGAGAATGGCATCGCGATGCACGCGTGTATGCGACTGCACACACGAGAATGCATTCGATTGCGAACGAGAGCAGCAAAGGGTTGTCTCAGATTCGTGCTTCCGTGCAGCTCGAGCCTTTTCTGATGCTCGATCCATCCACGGAATCCCGTCCAAGTCGCTGCATTTCATATCACGCTGGAGCCAGCCTTGGAGGGAAAGCATCTTCGTCTAGGTTGCCGCAACTGGTGAAGACTGCGGCAGCCACCACGGCGACAAGCTTCGTATTGGGGATGCCCAAAGGCATGTCCTGTGCGATGATGCACGCACGGGGCATCAAACTTGAGGCAACTTGACGAGCCCGACCTCCACGGACACGAAGGTTTCAAGATGCCTGCACGACAGCAGGGAGAGGAGAAGGGTCCGCTCGCTCGCCTCCGTAGCAGAAAGAGTTGACGCTGAGCGGAGGCCCAGAAGAACTTGAAGAACTTGGAAAACTTGGAGGATATGTATGATGGCAGCACCGGAGGTCACAGCCATTGAACTGTTCCTCGAGGCATCCCTCGGTTACTGGGGTTTTCTCCGCTCGTGCGCAGCGGCGGCGATGGAAAGCGACCGCGCCCCGCGCGAGTCGTGCTCGTCTCGAGCATCCTTGCAAAAAAAGGGGCTGAGATGCGAGGCAGGAATTTCGAAGACGACCGGGTTGATTTGAATCACGATTCCACGGTGAACGAGAATGAGAATGAGGCCTCGAGCTTCACGTCGCTCGCTCGCTGGCTGGTTCTCCTGGGTCTCCGCCAAACGAGGTGCTGGAGGACCAGTGCCCGAGGCTCTTGCCTGATTCCTTGCGTTGAGGTTGCCGCGAGGATCCAAATCTGCCCAGGACGGCGAGCTTGAAACGGCATTTGCAAGAAAGGTCACGGACGGCTGCAAAGGGGTACATCCAAGGTGGGGCAACGTAACGGAGCAAATCCATCCACGCTGAAGAAATGTTCTTCGAGCCATCCCTGCGTTACGGAGGACTTCTTTGCTGCCTGGTGCTTGGAATCAGCGGAGAGCAGGCTTCGCATGAGTCGAAGTACAGGCGATTGATTCACAACAGATTACAGTAACGATCTGCACCAAATCTGATTTTCCAAATACGACTAAACCCAAAAGATATTTTTTGTAATAATTTTTTGAATGCCTCGAATCTTTTAAAGTTATTACTTTTTAATGCTTTTTAAAATGTTTTTTAATTAATAAGTTTTTAATTATATATTTTTATATTTAAAAAAAAAAAAAAAAAAACATTTTTGAAGTAGGAATATTTTTAAATGTTTTTGTTAATTTTTTTAAACTCAAAATGATATCGTTTGGAAAGCAAAACTAAGCTGTAAGTTTTAAAATTAAAACAATATTTTTAAATTAATTAAGAGAGCTGTCTTCTCGTATCTTAAAACAAATAGAAGGGAAGCTTTCTCAAGCCTCACGCTCATTCATTATTGATGCTTACGACGGTAGAAAAAGAAAAGAAGAAGAAAGAGGCAAAGTCAGCGCTAGACAAGTCGTCGCAATGGAAGAAAGTGAAGAGAACATACGTAACCTTTCGAAGAGAACCGCCGCTTCAGATAGTAGTAGTAGTAGCAACAGCAGCAGTAGCTCCCTACCTACTTGCAATAAATTGCTCAGTCAGGTTCTGCTGCATACTTGAATAAGGAAGCAGCAGCCTGGGGCTTATCGGCATGACTGGTTCGTTCGGGAGCCTCAGCCTTAGCGAGAGCCTGGCGGGGAAAGCTGCTAGCTTTGGTGTTTAGCTTCGCCTTCCATTTATTTCTCTAGCTAGAAAGCAAAGGCATTCGACGCCGTGGTTTGTGCCTCGTTAAATTGGGCTCTGCATGAGATCGAGCCTTGTATTGCTTCGTGCGATGTCTAGGTAGCTTGCCTAAGCAAGAAGTCAGCCGTCGCTTTCTTTGAGCAAATCAAGCTTGACTGAATGGTGACATCATCAGCGACAGGGTTGCAGTGTTCATATCGACTTGTCAGAGGAGTTTATAGTTGCGTTCGCGCACGCTTCATCTTGAATTACGTGTTCTACTATTATCATGGTCTGAAGCGAAAATTCCGAATTGCAGGAGTGAAGTTAGTGGTTCACACTTGAAAGTCCCGAACCTTTCATTTGCGTCAGGGTGTCTTCATTCGCCATCAACTGCCGATCTACGCGGAGCACGAGATGTTAGGCGAGTGAATGAGTGAGTGAATGAGATGCGAGAGAGCTTCAAGCGCATGGTGGGCAGTAAGTAATGGCCTGTTGTAAATCTCGGGCAGAGGGAAGGAAGTTGGTCTCAGCTTCTGCTTTGATGCTTTCGTTTTGCTCCATCTTCGTACTTTGCAAAAAGCGCACTCTTTCGAAAGTTTGCACTCACGCAGGCACCCACCCCGGCGGCATTTCGCGGCTCCCACCGAGGACAGACTACTACTAGTATTGACATCGTCGCAGCTACAGTCTACATTCTCCACGCCACCATGGTGGCGGCCCTCGAGCTCTGAAACAGAAGTTGTACGAAGACGATGAGCCGCATTGAAGTGCAATTTGTAAGCAAGTTAGCTTCTCTAGCTAGATCATCATGACTACGACCGCCGTAAAGATCATTACGAAAAACGAGGTACCTACTACATACTCGGCGTGAAGGAATGACCTACTTGTTGAGGCCGAGCTAACGAAGAAGCGGGCTCACCTGTTATTGAGCTCTTTCACGGCATTGCCCAGGCTCCGCTTTAGGGTCGGTTCAACTTGCACGAGGTTGGCGCACGCAGGCATCTATCTGCCCGGATGCCTGGATGCCTTACCTGTGTTTGAGAGCCACACGTTTCACGAACTGACGTTCCAACAGCACGGGGGAGGGCCAATGAGCACAGTGGCACTCCGGCAATCTTCTCAGCTCGAATGGCTGCGTGGCGCTTCGGGAGCGCAGCGAGGTCCCAGACTGACTGGACAAGAGCTCGTGTGCAGCACGTGCAGCAACTGCAGAAAAAGAAACGGACATTAATTACTATGCTGCCATAATTTCCATTTTTCTGTTGTTTTTTTTTTCCTTTCCTGCAACGGCATTTCCTTTCCTTGTACACTTAGGAAAAGGTGTTCAATTCATTCCATATTTTATTTTATAAAACTCAATTAATACCATTTATTTATTTTAAAGTAAACTATACCTATGATAGATCGACGTCTCGATTACAAGTCGTGGGATAAGTCAGAGGGCGCTACATTTGATTTTGCCCTTTCAGTTTCCTGAAATTGAAGTTGCGTTTTCGTTTGTCTTTAGTTTGTTTTTAGTTTGTTTTAGTTTGTTTTAGTTTGCTGTATTTCTTGCTTACATTTTTTCTTCTTTTTTGGTATAAAATAACATATTTTTCCCATTCCTTCTTCCCCTTTTGTTTTCATGAGGAAGGGTCGATAATGTTGTTGAATGAGGCCCATTCAATCTTGCAGATGGTAGGTAGTGGAATGTTTCGTAATGACAGGTTCTGACAACATCGACGTTCTTGAGTTTTGTCATATACGTTTCTTCCTGCGGCCCGCATATGCATTGAAGGTAGGTTGCGCATAAATCACTTGTATTTTATTAGTATGACGCGCTCGACTGTCCATGAATGTTGTTGAAGATAACAGATGTGAAGAGATACCATTTTCAAGCGCGATAGATGTTTCTTTAGTGAGTCCTGGCGTGATGGTGAGGACCCAGTGCATTCCATTCATACCAAGAAAGTTCCAGAATAGTGACATAGTTGAAAAGGTATCAACAATTGTTGGCTTTTTTTAAAAAGAAAAGGATACTTGTCTGGAAACGGGGGGCATCATCATTATGGCTATAGACAATTAGACATCTTGATTATATGAGAATCTAGACGAATTCCAAAAGAATGTATAATAACATCCAGATACAAATTTCTATAAAACTCTCGTAGTTATAACAATAATACCATTCGAAAGTTTACGCCATCCTGATGGTACTCCACTTGAGAGATTTAATTGAATTTATTCACATTATTTGTAGTCCCAGTCGTGTTCTATGAAGCCTCTGAAAAGACAATGCTTGAAATGAGAATCTTCAAACCTTTTCAAAGCAAAGAACTGCTGAGTTATCTTGAAAACCTAATTATCTAGCTCTTAGGCAGTTGCATCAAACGAGAAGAGATTCCAACCCTATTCATGATAACGTGGTATACTGCAATCCAAAAGTCCAAATTTTGTATTTAATGCTGACTTGAGAACTAAGTTTAACTCTTAGACAATCCATCTCATCGTGATAAACCACATCATGCGTTGTCGACCTTCGACGGTTTATCGATATCGAACTAGTGATTTTATTGTTATTAACTAGATTAATCTGCAGGATTACAAAAACTTGTTGTAAGCGAATCTGCAAATTTGTGGATTGAATTTTTTTGGCAGCCACACACAAAAATAAGACCACTATTCTATAAGAACTCCATCACAGTCGCCTAGTGATCCTATAACCTTGAGCTGTATGCTAAATTGTTCGAAACCTTTCGAAAGTAATGTCTTGATGTTTCGTTGTCAAGTACCCTTTGAAGTAGTTAGTACGAACGCTATCACTTGAGACCCTTTAAATTCAAATTACGTTCCTATACTGCCTTCCTCAGGAAGAAGGATGTTATATTCAGAAAGCTGTGGAAGATTTCGTCAAGCTTTTAATAAGTTCTGCTTTTAGAGAATACCAATCGAAGTATCGAGTAGACAAGATATGAATAGAGTCTTTGGCGTATTCTTATAAGCCCTGAACTATCAAAGTTGTGCATTGACTATTAAAATTCCAAGCTGTGACACCAAGAGATTTCAGGAGTGAAAGTACGCAACCCAAGTAAGCGGATATGCGAGAGCAAACCTGAATGCATAGCTGAGGAGAGGCGCGAACCTAACCCTTAGGACTCAGTGTCATACAAATAAAATCTGGCTCACTCACCTGGTTAGAATATGAATAAGCAGCTTTCACCCCATGCTGAAAGGTGATAATGATTAGCGTGAGGTTGACTGTAAAGATGAAGGCGAGAACCTTGATGAAGGTTATAAGAAGGTTAATTTAAGTGTTAGCGAACTGCTGTCCTGAGGAATGAATTCCAGGGCAGATAGATTGATGTAGTAATTAGGGAGATCAAGACATTCTTGAATGTGGTTAGAGATAATTGATGGGGTTAGTTTATCCAACCTTCTCCAACCATCGATCCAAGCTAAACCAAGCTTGGGTGTCGGTGATGTGTATTCACACTTCTAGTTCTTGGCTTCAGCAGCCACATAAGTCTGGCTGCCTATTCTTGCTCTAATGTAAACCTTATTTCTAATGGGTTTTACAAAGGGACACCAAGAACTCTAGCAATGTCTTGTCCACTAGTTCCTTCGATTGGAGATCTCAGCACCCCATGTTCCTCTGTAAGGTCGGCAGATCACTGACCCTGTGAGTTTAAAAAGGCAATGCCTTCTTAAGTCTTATTATGCATTCGCATTCCAAGCTCCTTGGTTTTATCAACTTCTGGCTGATAAGAAGTTAGTTTTCAGCATTTCTTGAACAGGTGATTTTTGTAATCAGTACAATTCCGTCGCGTAAGACTTAGTCTCATATCAAGACTTTACTAATATATAATCATTTCTCTTTCTGCACGAAGCCCTACAATCCAGAAACAGCTTTGCTAGAATTAATCGTTTCTTTTCCTTCAGGAAACCGTCATGACATAATTTGACTTGAGACTAAAGCGCTCCAAAAGAATGATTGATAGTCCGACTTTCACATGTTCTTTAGTCTACATGATCGTAAGACTTCGTCAACCATGTGTAAAACTCGCTAGTGCGTAAGCGTGATACATTCCTTATCTGCACAGTCGTTCGTCATCGTGTCTGCCAGATTTTTAATGTCTCAATGGTTACACCCTCAAGTTTTTCTTGCCTTATGGCTAGAACCAATGTACCTCGCTTTCACAAACGTTAATGAAATCAGATTCAAACTGTTATTAGGCAACCTCAAATGAGTTTTTTTGCATAGCACTTTCTTTTACCCAAACGCTCTTGTAAAGTAAGCGAGATGTCATTTTTTCTTCTAAATCACCTCAATAAAATACTTGTCATACTATTTGTGAATGGCTTTTGGCTGGATTTAGACAAACGCAAGCATAATTATAATCTATCCTATCCTTTAAATTTACAAAAGTTCAAGCTTTTTCGCTTTGATTCGTTATTCGTTTCCAACGAGAGTCTTAAAGCTAACATCTTTCATGTGTGATATACATGGATATTTTTATCTAGAGCCTGACATACTGCTAATTAGGACAATATCTCACGTTTGCTAAATAGGGATGCATGAATTCTATGGAGCTCTGTAGCCATCAGTATCTTCTCACCTTTTAGCTAGAAGCATTTCTTTCCAATGTTTTAACTTTTAATTTTGAGAGCAAACAGAAGTGAAAAGCCTAAGTGAAAATGTACATCGTCTATCTACTCGTTACCTAGACTATACGGTAGGACTGAATAAATGCGACTTGGTTAGGACGAGCAGGATAGGGCATGAAGAAAGAGAGTTGAGTTGCGAACTGCCAGAGCAATCCCTCTGCGAGCTCCCACGAAGGTGCAGTGCGAAAGCCCTTCTGGAATAAAAGCCACATTACGCTTTGGGCGTCTTCCAGTCCACCTGACTTAGTTTGACTGTTCAGAAAGTGGCGAGGACGGGGATTTTGCGCTCAAATCTTGACCTCAACAGGCATGGGCCCAAAACGAGACCAGGTAAGTCCTCGTTCGACTGGCACTGAGATGGCCTATGGATCGATATACCAAACATGCACGAGTGATGTATCGGAACGAGTCTAGCTGACACCTAAGTACACATATTATACGTCATTGTTGGATTTACTCATTGACAAATTTTGAAACACGTATGGAAAATATTCATAGCGAATGCCGATGTGCACCTATGGTGCAGCTTGTACACGCAAGGGATGCGCATATAGACACCCGACGAAACATGTAGTCAACGAAGATGTGGTTTGTATGCCTTTCCTCACTGACAACTGCCTATTTGGTAGCAAATGTCGGAACAAACACGTCTCGGCAGATGAAAAGCAACGTTTGCTTGCCAAGTTCGCAACCAAGCCATGCCGATTTGGAGAGCATTGCCGCACACAAGGCTGTCTATACAAACATCCTGGCGATGCGAAGCTATCTATATCAAGCCATGGTGTCGCAGACGATGACCTCGCAGCGCGAATTGCAAATCAAGAGCGACAAAAACAGGCATATGAAGCTGCGCTGTTGGCCCATCAACAGCAAATGAAGGCCTTGCAAGCCCAGCAACAGGGTCACTCACAAGAGGACCAGCAACAACAATATCCTCCACTTGGATATGCTCAAAATCAGGTTTCTGGAGCATCGTCTGGTGTTACCAATAACGTTGGAGCGAGCTTCCCTTCATTATCGACATCACAAGTCTCACAGCAGCAAGACCAAGACGAAACCACCGGACAAACCTATGGATGGTGGTCTCAGCAGGGCTATGATACAAGCTATGAATCGAGCTATGAAGCAAACTACAATGCTAGCTACGTGGCTAACTACAACGATGAGGGCTATGAGGAGACAAATGGTACTCCATATCAAGACATGGAAGGACAACCAGGCAATCAAACACCATGGAGCGACTCTGCAAGCAGTATGTACCCCCCTGGTCCAAGTAGAGACAGCAACACAACCTTGTCTTGGAGTTCCATGCAAAATAGTCAAGAAAGACTTACTGCGACCCCAAGTCCTTGGGTGGCAGGCGATATGCCAACGCCAGCGGAAGCTTCAAACTTATTACCTTCTTCAGGAAATGCTTCTGTGAACGAAGTTGCAATGACAATGGCTCAAAGGCTCAAGCTCAACGCATCTTCAGCTTCCCAAACTCAGCAGCAGCAGCAACAACAACAACAACAAACCGACAATGGTGTAAAACGTTTGGCAGCTGTGCGGACGATTCGTATCCCTCAGGAACTTTGGGTAGATGCCGCATTCAGGAATTCAGGTGCTTTTGATATTCCAGATCCTCTTCAGCGCTTTGTGGAAGCAAACAGTGTTCACAAACATCAGGGAGTCATTGATCTTCACTTTCAGTCTGCTTACACATTTGAAGTTGTGCTTGACCACATGCTCTTAGCATCACCACTGTATGATAAAGACAAGGATGATCCGCAGTCGGGCTATATCTGGGTCATAACTGGCTCAGGTCATCACACTACTCAACGATTGTATAAGTTGTTTGATTTAGTTCGTGAATATCTTGATAATCATGGCTACACTTACATGATTGGTAAAGATAACAAGGGTTACCAAGGAGCATTCTATGTACGAATTAAGCGAGTGTAGTCTTGATTCGTGAATAACTTCACTAGCGATGACTAGTGTGTCAGTCTTTTGTCTCTCATTGACCCTGGGAGATCAATACCAAGTTAGATAAAGTAAGGAAAAGAAAAAGAAAAGAAATATACATTATACTAATAGCATGACAATCAATAGCAGACGCACGTACCGAAAGTGACATTCTAACGCATTCTATGTGCGGATCATTTGACAATCATAATGTCTGTAAGTACGTCTTTACATGACTTGGAACCTCTTCAGCGGACTCCACTTCGCGAATTAATGCGAGGAGTTTGGCTCTTTTTGTTTCCAAAGTTTCTATCCGTGCTTCTGATCTCGTTTCCTGTTGAAAGAGGTCCTTAAAAGCTTGTGCGAATTGAGCCTGGTCGTCGTTGGACTCAACGTCATGGCAAAGCATTCTAAAATTGTGGCACTGGGATTTTAGAGCATATCCATACCCTGTTGGTTGTTTTGCTGCTGCCATTGACAATGCCCTCCTGTGATGCTCTGGGTTTTGTAAAGATCTCCTTTGAGGCTGATCATTTCGGCCCTGCTGTTTTTCAGACAATTGTTCATCGCGTTGTTGAGAGGCTAAATCCTTGGAAAATGGCCTTTGCCTCCATATATCATCAGCAATTGAGAGGTCACGTTTCAGCTTTAAAGTACTTGTTGACTGCTTTCGAGATGCGAGACCAGCCTTTGCTAAGCCTTCCATTACCTGTGCAAATTTAGCAGCAGTCACTGGCCTATCCATGATAGACGGAGGAAACAAGCGGTCTACATGGAGTTCGGGATCATTTGGTGGCTTGCATATTTGGTCTTGGTGTTGTTGCCACGCCGAGGTGCGCCTTTTTCGACGTCGAGATTTATCCTGCCTCGCCCCATCTTTGTCATGCTGAGCACAATATCTAGTCAGTGAGACACCTTTTCGTGATATAATCTTTGTGTGCGCGGAGCCAGACTTGGTATCATCAGCACAAATCCTTTGCTCACGACCACTGCTTTGTAAACATCGCTCAACCTTTCGCATCATGCAAAGAATGTGTCACTTTTGGCTCCAAGCCTTAGGCGACTATCTTTGCTGGCATGCCCTTCTGCCGCGCCACACCAAGTGGAAGTTATTCTGTTTCAAATCTGTTTGTTCGCTTCTTGAGACCAAGCACGTGCCACTCAAAAGATATAGTGTACCCGTAAAGATTGATAGTACCACTACATAGACATATATTGAACTACATGAACACTCCATTGTATATTGGTGTCAATGTCTATATAATAAGTTGCATATTTAAAATTCATTCTCTAATGCTCTAAGTGGCGTTTAGTTTGATTCTTCACTCTGTAAATGGACTAATGCATCGCTTTGGCATGGTATATATACATACTCTAATGAGCTCTGAGCCGTTCAGCAATGTCATGTTGCTTTTTCTTTGGATAAACAACGATGATCCGTTCTTATCCGTACGTAATATTTTAAGTTGTGAACTAATAAACTACCAGCCAATTCGTATTAACGTGACGTGCGAGCACCTTCCTTTCCCTCATAACATATGCCTAGAGAATTCAAGAAAGGAAAGCCAACCTGCTGCATTCTTGACTTTATTTTCCTGTAAAAGGACATGTTTACTATCCATTGCGTGGAAGTCCTGGTCAGAAGAAGGATTGCTATAATTTCCCCCAAATACAATTTATTTTCTCCATCTCTGTCGATTTCTTCTGAGACCTAAGCAGAATAGCGGAGAAAAAAAGCAAGTCCATTCGCCTTGACGCGGACAATCGTAACGGATTCATAGAGTCTCTTAGGGTATTCTACTAGCTACACTTTTCTGCATCTGTCCATCATTGAATAGTAGCAAAAATGAAGCTCGTGCAGCCATCCTCTCACCACACGAAACGCAAGTACGCACACTATGCCTGTATTTTCTACTTTCACCTTCTGTATGTTATACCTCCTTTGCTCTCACAGGCGACTCGCATTTCCTTCTTTGCTACTTAGGAGCATCGTATCTACCGACTACCGAATACTACACCTTATTATTGCCCTTCACCAAAATGGTCTCCCTATATTATAATAAAAGCTGCACGCGGCAACTCTTGGGTTCATCAAAAGAGAAGAAGAGAAGCATTCTTTGAAGCCTGTCGGGAATCAACTTTTGGGGGACTTAGAAGAAAAGAAAGATGTGGAAAAACCTGGAATGATGACAGTATTTTCCTCTTTGTGTTTCTTTTACTATTTATTGTATTCCCTTTTCGCCGAAAGTTTGTCACGGGTTTGTTATAAAAAAAATATTGTGTCTCTGAAGAAATTACTTAATACTCATATAGAACATCATCACGCCTGGTCGTAGGTATTTACGTCACAGTTCTCTAGCAAACAAGGGCTCTGGGCTTGCAGATCCCAGGTTGGCGTGCGAGGATCGTCGGAAACTTAGCAGACCTCATCGGCTGCGCTCCTCGTCTAATACATACTACTTCTACACCAATCCGTACCTTCTTAAACTTGATTCTGAGTGCACTTCCCTCGCTTGCTCCTTACCTTAGATCTGGCCAATACCACGTATAGTAAAGCAGGGTTGCCGAGGTGGCACTCTCTGAAGCGCAAGCTTTATCGTATAGTAAAGCAGGGTTGCCGAGGTGGCACTCTCTGAAGCGTAAGCTTTATCTCTTGAGGCCCTTGTCGCTAGCTCGGACACTACATCTTCTCTTTTTGTAAAGATCATGGATTCCACCACGACAGCACCAACAACAACAACAACAACCACGCTGGCACCGTCGAGCAGCCCTAGTGTGGCTCCTACGCCACTACCGACGGCATCTCCAACAATGGTTGAGCTTAATGATCCTGAAACAGCTGCTAAGTTGAGGCTTTCGGCCTTCATCGTAATTGTCATCATCATGATTGGGCTTGCTTTCGTGGCTCACCGTCGCAAGAAACAACGCCAACAGCAACAACAGCAGCGAAGTGCTATGAATGAAATGGTAGAGGATCGATCTGCTAAAAATAGTGCAACTGTACACAATGGAGACCTCACAGCAATATAACTGTTCCAAGCGAGTAAACTACGTCTTCCAAACTTGGAAATACCCTGTGTGCATAGCAGACTGAATCATATGTACGAGCCTATTATGTGCGGAGACATAAATTAGGTGTCACAAGAGCATGCGCTTGGATCTTGGATGAAGTTTATTCCTGACAGTGTTGTTGTTTGCCAAGTCTATGCGTACATCTTTTATATTCTTTATGATGTAATTATCTATCAGTATTGAAGGGTGATAATACCTCTTCTACATGCTTCATTATTTGACCCGTGCTGTGAGCTTCTCATAGAGACGGAGACACCTCTACACATGTTTGAAGTGGATATAGTTGAGGAATCCGCTTTGCAATGCAAGTCTTTGGACCCTTAAGAGGGAGGAGAAAGCTTGAAAAGTGCAACCAGGTCAATTTGGTTGGCGCCAATTTGAGCAAAGGTCACCACCTTGGATACTATCTCACGTTCTCTCTTACCGAGAAAATCGACAGCCAAATCGAAACGTGGTACCTGACTTAATTTTACAAGAAATTCACAAAGTTTGGCCCGGTCCAATGCTGCCGTGCCAGAACTGCCACTATCACTCTCCCCCTCTTCCAGTATGCTTGCAAAGCAACTAAGCAAACCTCCGAGGTCGTTCACGCCTACACTAAATACCTTAGCGAGGTCCATATCTAGTAATATTTCACATCTTTGTTTATCCATAATATCCTTACGCCTCATGAACCGCTCAAAGTCTTGCTCGCAACCCGGTGTCTTAGTGGGTTCTGCTCGGTTCAAAGAAGAATTACCGGGGGCAGATTTTCCATTATGCCGTTCTAGGAGTCCTCGAGCTGCAGAAGATGACTTGAATTTGGACTTCCAATCTGACTTGCGCAAGTGGCTATACATGAAGCCCTCTGGCCTGCCTGGGTTACCGATGAAGTCCATCTCCTTGTGCGAAACAGGTTTCTGCCCGTCCTGAGCACAGGCCACGAGGTTGCGAAACTCACTGTAGGTTCTTGCGGTCATGATTGATCTTTTTTTCATCTCGTCTACATCTTTCCGTCTCTGATCGGCCTCTACAGCGGTTTCTAGCTCTCGCCGGAGCGCCTTCTCGTCAAGGCCGTGCTCCATTCTTCAGTTGACCAATTTCTCTAACCTCGCCAAAACCTTTGGTTTCTCCTTATGCTCCCAGTACTTCGAACAGGCTATCCAAGCGTGTGGGCGTGACCCAGTTCAACACTATATTCTCAACGCAAGGAGGTGCCGAGTTGGTCTTCGATTCTGCTCTCCAGTCCACAATTGTTGTTGCTGTCACAGTAGCAAAGTCACTAGTTTTGGGCTCTGCAGAATTCAGTTCCCCATGTTCCCTCTAATTATGCTACTTTAAAAATAGAAAGAAGTGCGGTGTGGCCGTTTTTTTGGGTGTTTGTAATAAGAACAATAAGAGAAGAAGATAATGTAGGTGATAACAAGTTTGGTTCTTATGACGGAATTCTTGAAGAAGCAATAATTTCTAGCGAGTTGAGTAAGCCTAGTTAACTTAGCTGAGTCATACAGACTTTTAGAAAAGCAATGTTTAGTGAATTAAGAGTCTTCCCAAATATTGTTGATGTACGTACCCAGCAGTGTTCACAGGCCAAATATTAAAAGATTAGACCGCAAATATTTCTGCCAAAATACAGAATATGTAATGGCGTAGCTTAGTTTATTCTATGTTTATACTCCCTACCAGGGCTATGTATTACGCTCCTCATAACAAATGTTCGAGATACTTATTATTTCGATAAGAGGGTGAAAACTTTGTAGTACACACCCTTCTAATGTCAACGTGGTTCAACGGATACGCACCTCTTCCTGATAAACTAACTCGCATTCAATGTCAAAGAAGGAAAACGAGCGTGTGAAACTCCGGGCGATTGTGCATTGTTTTTTATAAAGCAAAGGCAAGAGTTGACGACTGACGCGCCGGAGGCGCGCTCTGGTTGACCAGTCAGCCTGTTACATACTTTAAGGCTTGTGCTTGGTTTGTAAAATTCAAGTTTGGGTCTACCCTGGCAAGTTCTTCATATTCACTTTCTGTAAAGCTGCATTACACAGCCGTTTAGGTGGTCTACGACGTGCTGAGAGGCTTGGGTGAGCCTTGCACTCGAGCAATACTAGTTGAGTAGGGACAAGCAGCGACACAATGGCAAGCTCTTCACTCGAATACGAAGTCGGGCCCGACGACGGCCCCATCGATGATGACAATAGAATGCCACAGGACTCTGTTGATGAAAGTGAAAGTGGGCAGGGTCGTCATGGAGCTTTTGCCACTCGTGAAGATGCCGAGGAGGCTGTTCGCGCAATTGGCCAGACGCCAATGTTGGACTCAGTACAGCAAATGCTGCGTAAGCAGCAAGTAAGCGAGCTCAAAGAAAAAGAACTTGCAATTGCAGATCTTCATGAAGATCTGAAAAGGGCGCAGCAGTCTCGCGAAACGCTGGGTGTGACGCTTTATGGACTGCAGCAGCAACTTGCATCACTTCAAGTGCAACTAGAAGACACTCATAATGATCTAGCAGAGAGTGCACAAAACCGTGCTGATGCGGAACAGGAGTCTCGCGAGCGGCGCCGCGTCTTAGAAACTTGCGACCGCGAGGTAAAGCTTGCCGAAGAGAAGCTTAAGAACGCAAAGCAAGAAGAAAATGCAGTCAAAGCTGCAGTGCGACAGGTTGAGACCTACTTGGAGGAGACACGCGGTGAAATTGCTGTGATGCGACGCGCAACCCACAAGACCGAGGAGGCTGTTGGAGAGCTTGAAAAGAAGAAGCAGGAGCAGGATCTTTACATCGACTCGAGAGTTGATAAAATCAAGCAACTTCAAGAAGAGATTGCTATGATTGAAGCACAACGACAATCACAGCAGCAGGAGACTGGTGCTGCAGAGGTAACCTTGCGCGAAGCCGGGAAGGAAATGCAAACTACACAATTCGAAAAGAAGCAAGTCATGCAGCAGTGGAATAGTACACTCATTGCCTTGCAGAAGCGTGACGAGGCACATGAAGCAATGCTACGTACTATCCATGAAAAGAATGAAGAGATTCGAACTGTTCGTGCAGAAATCGAGGGATACAAGGTGCGAGCCTCCAAAGTTCAATTCGAGAGTGAAAAGCTTGTAGAGCGGAAAGTACGACAAGAGCACGCGCTTAAACAGGTAGAAGACTCTTTGGTTAAGTTTGAAAAGGCATACCTAAAGCTTAGCGACCAATTCAGTCTTTTGAATAAAAGTCTTGAACAGCAAGATGCCGAGTCTCGCAAGTACCAGGGTATGCTTGCCGCATGCAACAAAGACCTCAAAAGTTTGCAGGCACAATATAATATTGTTGAGCGTCAGCGTCATAGTATTGAAGAAGAAACCTCCACCCTTCTTAACGAGCGAACAACAATGAGCAAAGCTGCAAAGAATCTGGCTCGTGAGGCAGCTAAGCTACAGAAGGAGGTGCACGGAAAAGAAATGGAAGTAGCTCTTACGGAAAATGAACTTGCTCGTATTAAAATTGACAAGCTTAACACTCAAGCCCATGGAGATCAGCTGCAGGAAGAAGTAGACAAGCTGACAGCAGATTTGGATGAGAAAGATAAAATGATCGAGAAATATAAGCTAGAGATTCGACAGCGTCATGATCAGATTGAAAAGAAAATGTATGTGAAGGATCGTCTCAACCGCAAACTTGAGATCATGATGGCAAATCAAGATGAACCTGAATGCCTGGGTCCATTGGAAGCAACAATTAAGAACCTTTCCAAAGAAAGCGCTGCATTAAGTACACAAAATCGCGAGCTCGAGCGAACATGGCTGAAAATCCAAACAGAGTTTGTGCAAGTTGTGAACGAAATGGAGCAGGAGACTACTACGGTCCATGAGCTCACAAGTACCGAGACAATCTTGCAGCAAAAGAAGAAACGTCTGGATAATCGAATTCATGCCCAAAGTGCTGAGCTCAAAGATCTAGAAAATCGAATCCAGCGTATGCACAATGATATGCACAAGTTGAACGGTCTGATTGCAGAACACAAGGACAAGCAGGATGCCTTGGCCAATGTAAATGAAATCATGCAAGCTGAGTTTATCAATGAGTTGAAGGAACTGGAGTCTCAGTCTGTTGAAGCAGAAGGTCGTATCGAACGTACAAAAATGGAGAAGCAGACGCTTCTGGACGAGATAATGGAATCTGAGCGTCAAATCAAACTTTGGGAGAAAAAGATTCAGTTAGAAAAGGAGACTCAGGAAGCTCTCGATCCGACTGTGGGCCAATCTGAAGTAAAGGCCATGGAAAAGGAGATCCATCGAATGAAAATTCGTCTGAATAACCTTCACCGAGAGCAGGAGAAGATGATCAAAGAAATGGAGATGGCAATTTTGAAACGCGAAACTATTGCTACCCGCCGTAAAGGCGCAAGCCGTCCTGCTGGCGTTCGCCGAGCCAAAGTTGGCAGCGACGAGGCCATTGCAGAAATGACCCAGGCTGAACTACAGCGGAAACTTAAAATTGAGCGAAAGGAGGCAAAACAATACTCTCAGGAGTGTCTTGAGTACGAGCGTGGCATTGCTGAGCGTCTTCAAGACTCGGAAAATATGAGTCTTGAGCTTGAGAAAGCTAGCAACCAGTTTGCCGAGGTTGAGGATGCCTTGACATTAAAAAAGAGAGATATTAACGAGGCTTTGTATCAAAAGCAACGTAATATCGAAACACTCAACCGAACCCATGCACTGGCTTCAAAGTATTTAGAATTTGCAAAAGCTCCAGCTGTAGATGCCCCAGTCTCGCGTGAGGAAGCTGATATTATGTTAGAGCAATCCCAAGACCAAATTGAGACAATTCGCCAGACGCTCAAGAATATGGAAGGCAGCCATCCGCATTTACAGGAAATTCTTGAAAGAGTTGCCAAGCTCCTTGAATAAATCTGGGCTATTATCAATGCCCACTTACGCCCTTGCCTATAACAACTTTGTGTATCAGTAATCTATTTCCTAATCTGCATTCTTCTATTCGATTAACCTTCATTTATGATTACTTCACAAAGTATGCCCGTTTGGACGCTGTTTAAGAGTATACTTGATCATTTTGCTTTTCTAGAGTGAAATTTATACAAATTATGAGATGGTTGTAACACTTGATTTATATTTTTAAAGTGCATTCTTACGGCGAAGTGCCTCAGGGCATGGAGGTGTCAAGGAAGATAACTTGAGAAGACGCTGGAGTATACAAAGACCGAGTGCTCCTAGAAGAAGATGCACAAAATCGCGCACCCGTCCGTTCAAACCACTAGACCAAAGCATAAGAATACGAACTTTGAGTCGGGCGATCTTGCTTGAATTTTCTTGCCAGTTACGAGGGCCCAGATAGTAGCCTTCCGACAAGTTTCTTGAGGGCGGGGTTTGTTGATGAACCAACTGAGAGATGCTCTTGAGACCGTCGATGGAGAATGCATTGATTTGGTTTGTAAAACCCTGAACATCCATCCGCTGAGTAACCTGATTATAGGTACTGCGTTCTTTAACGTACTCATAGATGGGAATGGAGTATCCACACGAGTCAGAAAACTTTTCAATATGAAGGAGGATAATGCTCCTTGCGCCTGTCACATTTTCCCATGCCTCTGGGCAATCAAGCCCCCACGCCTGGCGGAATTTTTCATATCGTAGTTCGCCAAAAAGCGCATGCGGCGGGATGACTTCCCCGCGACCGTAAAACCGCATAATTCTGGGAGCTCCTCTGAGCGCAACAAACATAAATGTAAGCCTTTCATTCTCCATGATATGAGCCGCAGTTTCTGCCCCTGAACCAGCCAGGTCCAAATACCCAATGGTATGACCATCCACGATACGAAGTCCGGTCGCGCTTTTAGGTGATACATTCACATGATTGCTCTTAGCAAGAGCAGCAGTTGCCACAAAGAAAATGTGCTGCTTCAAAACCCAACATTCTTGATTTTCTGCAATCGGAGGCTCAAATGTGCGTGCCATTCTTACTTAGCAATATTGTATGTAGTCCTCTTCCACTCCGTACTGCTCTTTCTCCCGCCGTACACCTTAGTATCTACGCGTTGAAGGTTTGATTAATCTTAAATTTTGTAAATTCCAAAGTGGTAGGTAAGTAGGTACCTTCAAGTTGTTAAATGCTCGTGCCAAATGCCTAAGCTGAATTCCCAACCTATCATCATACAATTCTGTGTTCTTTTCAGATTATCAAAACTATATATACTAGTGATGGTACATTTAAAAATATCAGTGGGCGCATGGTGCAGTGGTAGCACGTCTCATTTGCATTGAGAAAGTCTTGAGTTCAATCCTCGATGTGTCCAATATTTCTTTTACTTTCTCTTTTTTTACTCCTTAAATAAAAAGAAATAAGATCTCTCTCCTTCTTTTTGGTCTTTTATTTTCCCTTCAAGTTCTTCTATACTAGGAAAAAGCTGATACGGGTATAGTAGGTAATACTTCCTAGTATTTTCTTTTAGCTTAATTTTTAAATTCCTATATAGGCCTATATAAAACATTTTTTAAAATAAAAGTATCATCATCAGGAGAGAATCAGAAAAGTGGTGAGGACAATGCTGCTGCCGCGTAGTTTACTTGATGGGCGAAGGAGTCCCAAACATACAGGATAATACAATGCACATGTATAAGAGTCATTCAAGCAGTATATATTGAGTTTTTAAGATTCTCATTGAGAGCTTTGGACTAGGTTAATCAAGCCAAATCGAAAGTTAAGGGTTGTGATAATGCAAGCAGAATAAATTACTGCTTTTTTGCGCTGCAATAAATTAACAAGGTAATGGGAAGGGTTAACGCCTTTTCGATGGGAGATATATTGCTAGATTAATGCGGTTCCTGATTCTGCATGTTTCAATGTGATGAATGCCAGTCATCTTCTCGTGCTAATAGCTTTCTTTGCAAGATGTAAACTTACAACACCAAAGATGAAAAACACGAGGTCCCGAATGCGACCGTTAAGTCCACTAGCCCAAAGCATGAGAGCGCGAATCTTGAGTTTCTTCAGCGGATTCTGGCCAACATTCCAATCTGTCGGGGCCATGTAATATCCTTCTTCCAAAGTTCTTGAAGTTGGAATATCTTTATAAATGGTTTGTGCGACTCCTTTGAGGCCGTCAATGGAGAAAGAATTTTTCTTCCTTTGATATTCTTTCATATCTGTTTGCTTTGAGACCTCAGTGAGTGTGTTGCGGTCCTTGACGTAGTCATAAATTGGGATGGAAAATCCGCAAGAATCAGCGATACGGTCAACATGTAAGAGCACAATGCTTCGAGCACCCACGACGCTCTCCCAATCCTTCTCAGCGTTGATGTCCCACGCCTGTCGAAGTTTCTCATGCTTGGGATTTGTCAATAGGGCGTCGGCAAGGACTACCTCACCGCGACCATAAAAGCGCATGATCTTGGGTGCTCCTTTAAACGCAACAAACATAATCGTAAGCCGCCCGTTCTCCATGATATGAGCTGGTGTTTCTGCACCAGACCCTGTTAAGTCCAAGTACCCCACCGTGTCGGCGTCCACAAATCTAAACTCCGCAGCGCTTTTGGGCGACACATTGACATGGTTGGAGCCCGACAGCGGCGCAGAGGCCACAAAGAAGACGTGCTGCTTCAGGGCCCAGCGCTTCTGCTGCTCCGTGATGGGCGGGGGGACTGCTCGACCCATGCTCCTGCACACGCTGGCTGTCTCCGTGTCAACGTTCTTGAGCTGCCCAAGTCCCCAGTTCTGCCGCTCCGCGGTGCAAGTTCAGGTTCTGCCGCTCGTTCACTTGAGGTTGGATGTAACTTTGCACAGAGTAGGCGCCTCTGCCATCATATCGACTCTTAGGCCATTTTAGTTCGTGGAATATTCCATGTTCACTTGTGACTATGCACAGACAGACAGAGATACGTGTGACTATGATTCTTTTCGCAGACAGTTCTCGCAACCTGCACCAAACTTCAACGTGGTAGATCTCTCCATGCAACCTCGATCAGCACTGCGAAAGAGGCTAGTTGCGGCTCCAGGATGCGGGGCTTGAAGACAGACGGAAGACCTGGTCAGCACCTGATTTGGTGGAGTCCAATGACACTCCTTCGTGGCTCATGGACCTATTCATTCATTCATTCATTCATTCGTTCATTTGTTCATTCACGACACTACCCTCCTCCTATTGCTATTACTAGGAGTGGAGCTTGGCCTCGTCGAGGGCTTTCTGCAATGCAAAACAGACTCCGTGCAAATCCTCGGAGCGAGGGCGGGATGCGTCGCAGAGACTGACGCGGGCATGTAGCGACCGAGGCCCGAAAGCTCGAAGGCGTGTTGGCTTTCGCTTCTCTTCACAGGCGGTGAAGACGTCCTGCGTGCGGAATATGAACCCTCGCTTTTGCGAGTCACCATTCACTCATTCACTCATTCATTCACCTGGGTACCGCGGCGTTGAGTGCAGCGCCATTGAGTCTCGCCCCAAACCTCGTAGCCATGGCAGCTCAGGGCACACGGTTTCCTGGCTTTCTCGCGAGCTTGAAGCAAGGCCTCGTGAGCGAGCGTGGTCGCCGGGCTCTTCAGGACCACACATCCAAACGCGATTGATGGGCTGCAGATGTCTTCGCGCTTGCCTGTAACTCGGTGTGCTTGTGACCAGGACACTGGAACGAGTTGTGACACAGTGCGTTTCTCACTCGCACCTCGGCAATCGAGTCCTCTTCGCGTTGCCGCTGTTGCCGCAGTTGTTGGCGTTGTTGCTGTTGGTGCTGCCGGCCAAGAACGCTGGGCACAGCGTCAAGTTAGCTAGCTGGCTGTCCAGCCACGCATTTCATTGCAGCTGCGAGCACGCAAAGGCAAACAAAGCCTGCTGTCCGTTCGAAGAGTGCTGGACCAGTGTTGTGCGGTCCTCGATGCGGCTCTACTCACGTCTCCCTAACCCTCGTTTCCCAAGATCGTCAAGAGCCCTGGCCTGTCGTATGACGTGTGAAGAACAGCCTCGATCTCGCCTGCCAACTTTCTGAGGAACTCCAATAACCCTGCCGAAGAACGGAGTCTTTCGTTTGCCGTACAGAGCCAAAGTCTCGTCTGGCTCTGAGGACGAAGAAGAGGCCTTTGGGTGACCGACCATCTGGCTGGGCTGAGTTATTCTGCTCGAGCTCCGGGGTTCCACGAGCGCGAGATATCCGCCCACGTTGAAGATGGCATATCCTCTTTGTGCTATCGCAATGTATCGATGATGCGATCACAATTCATCTCATTTTCATATGTCATTTCGGGTTCCGCAGTTCTTTCACTCTCACACACCGAAGAGAGAAACGTTTCAACCTGAACTCATTTTATAAAAAATACCTTGTGTACCCCCATGTGACACCAGTGGGCTGTACCTGGTATAGCCATCAGCGCGCCGCGTTTGCGAAGGGAGGTTATGGAGGGAGTTGTTTAATAAGAGCTAGTCGAGCGGAAAACCCGTCCCGTCCGCTCGAATGTGATTGAACGCTCGTCAAAAGAGCGTATGATCATGATGAAAGCTGCGTAAACATTACATCCGGAAAGGTACTCTCGTGTGGATGTAAAAGCTGGCCGGGTTTCCAGGAGAAGGTGCGAACGAGCGAGGGAATGAGCGACGGTGTAATTTTTTTTTTCATATGATCAGAGAATGATCTAATTTATAATAGAACAAACAAAGAGTTCTATTGAAAAATAACTTGAAAGATCAACTTTTAGGTTTATTAAGAAATAAATTGATAATTAATAAATTGTAGCATTTAATTAAAAAAGGAAAATGATACCGTATCGGGTACTTAAGAAACACTGTTACTTTTCGTTTTATAGACCCACCTGCACCTCAAAAGTTTGCGTCCTCTTGGGTTTTCGTCTTTCGTTGAGCAAAGGCGCATATCCAAAGACTCCAGTGTGTGCGTGAGCATTTAGAACCGCTGGTATGGTCTAAGTTTGAGCTTGGTCAACAGACGGCAAAAGAAGAATCTTGGGTTTTCATGGTTTTAGGCTTGAACGACGTCTCTGCAAGCATAGTACGATGAATGAATGCAACACAGCGAGCGGCACGTTCATTGCACGGCCAATGAAGAAACAAACCTTCGCTGGGTGTGGTCGCAGAAATAACTGTGAATGCGTGACGTCTCTGCAGCGAACGGTGATCCGAGCGCAATTCCTCAATCGTGGTGCAAGAAATATCATCAGCTCGGGTTATGGTGCAAGAAATATATTTGCTCCAAGAGAAAGTAATACCAGGTAGTAAGTAAGTAAGTAAGTAAGTAGTTAAAAGGGTGTGCGTTTCTTTTTATCTTCTTTTTGATATCGTCTTTCTCATTGAAAATAAGTAGGTACAATTATCAAAAACTATTTCCGATACGCAGGCGCTTTTTGCGACGACGATGACGTGAATGCAGAATGCACCAATGAGGAAACTCCACCAAAAGCCTTCAGGTCCTTGTGAACGCCGGTTTATACATACATCCCCATAAAGTCGCGGTTGATAATTCATTGACTGTATAAAACTAATTAAATAACAGTTCTGCAGTTATTCAGTACGTACTTAGCTTGAGTCAGTCAAACTGTTGATGAGTGAGTGCAACAGTCATTGAGCCTCCTCGTATGGGTCCTCTTCGCAAAGATCCTCGAGTTGTTTGTTTGCCTGCTTGTTTGTTTGTTTGCTTGTTTCCTATTGAGGTCCACGAAGGCATTTGTGCAAAGATGAATAGCAAGCCCCGTAAATCGCAGCTGCCCTGGGCCAGTTGGCTGTCTTGGATGAACTCGATTGAGGCAATCTGTGATTTGACTAGTTTGGCGATTAATTAAACAATTCTAAAATTAGTCATAATTGTAATTAATTAATTAATTAATCAATTAATCAATCAATCGATCAATCGATTAATTGACTGACTGACTGACTGACTGACTGACTGACTGACTGACTAACTCGTGAGTGAATGAGTGAGTCAGTGAGTCAGTTCGCACCTTAGTTTTCCTTTCGTTCGTTCATTTGCGAGGGGTGTTACGTTCCTCGTATGCGTATGAGAAGGAAGTCTGTCTTGTTGTCCTTCTCTCAGCTTTCTTCAAACAATTGAAAGAGAGCTCTTACTTGAAAGGTTTGCAATTACTTTTAGTTTCGACCGCTTCGACAGAAATGTAAAGTGAGGGGGAATGAGTTAGTTACATTGCGTTTATTTGTTGCATGCGGACAAAGACGTCGATGAGCAAGCACGCAAAGCAGAAATGAGCCTTGCAAGGAGGAGAGAGAGAGAGAGAGAGCACTTTGAGCTCTGCCGTGTAGCAGAGAAGTCGGCCAATGAGGGATGGCAACAGCGAGAATGTTGTAAAAAGAAAGAGGAAAAAAGGTAAGAAAAGAAAGAAGCTAGGAGTGTTAAAGGAGAAAAAGCATGAAACTTATTTATAAATTGGAAATCAAAGTCGAAACAAAACATTTTGATTGTCCATCCAGACCTTCAAGTTGAAGCGCGTTTTCGTGCTGGGAGAACCGCGGCACGGCAAAGGACTTGGCACTGTGCATGCTGCTATAAGCTTGGCACACTCGTGAAGATGTTTCACTTCCCCGCCGTAAGCGGTGACCTGTCGCATCCGAGCGGCGCTAATGGAGCTGCTGCTCGGGCAGGATCGCATCCGGTGGATGTGAACGACGACCGTGTGCCGACGCTGGGCGAGGAAGAAAAGACTAGGCCACCCTCGCCGGCGCTCTCTGTAGGTAGCAATGATTCGAAGTCCTCCAAAAACAGGTCACGTAAGCTGCGAGACCTCTCTAAGAACTTCTTGCAGAATATAAAGACCGCCGGCAAAAACTTGCTCAAAAAGGACGATGATAACCGGTCTTCAGCATCATACAGTGCTCTCAGTAGTGATAATAACACTGAACAAAATGATATTAGCCCTCCTTCAGGGGCTCTTGATGAAGACGAATCGGCCCATGCGCAAAGATCAAACCATCCGAATGATCTTCCTGACCAATGCGTATTAGTTGGGTACCAGGTCAAGGCCGGCGACACCATCAATGGCGTGGCAATGAGACATGGTATGACAGTGGGGCAATTCAGGCAACTTAATAAAATGTTTGGAGAGGCGGCATTGTTCACAGGTCAGGTGGTGTTGGTCCTAGATACCAAGCATCCAACGAGCACTGCCGCTGCAAAGGCAGCAGCTGCAAAGGCTGCCATGGAGATCAAATCACCCCTCGATGCACACTCGGGACCACCAACGCTTGTACGCAGGCACAGCAAGCTGGGAGGGGAGATATACGAACCTGTGGTGCTTGTGGATAAGAAGATTCACATTGGAGGCTCTCTGGAGGTGAACTCATATTATGTTATGTTCAATGCACTGCGTGTTGTAGATGCCGCAGCCTCAGAAGAAGTCCGATCATCGGAAGCTAGCATGCGTCTAGTTAAATGTTATCAATTCAGATTAGACATCAGGGATATTCAAGGCTGCAGTGCCTCAGAACTTCACCATGAAAACCCAGAGCCCTTGGGCTTGACAAACAACGAAGAGCCTACAACGACACCATCCGTGATTTCCAATGTGCCTCATCCATACCGTGTTCGCATCTTCTGGAAACAACCAGATGCAGGATACTCAAATCCTTTGCCGCTTACATTGTATGTGGATGACTTGGACACATGCTCCTCAATCGTCGCAGAGATTCAGACACAATTGCAAAAACAACAGGGTAAATCTGCACGACTTGCCTCGCTGAAAATATCAGAATCCGAAAGTATTACTGGCGGATCAGTAGTCTCAGGGCTTCTCTTTAAGCGCGACCATGTTGGTGCTTCGAGGGAGCACTCACCTGCTGATCTTGTGCAACAGGCACTTCTCAACGGGGAGGTTACTGAGGAAGAGGCCAGAATCTTGCATACAAAGAGTCGTGAAGTCGAGGAGCGCATGGCTGCACTGGCTGAAGCGCAGCGAATTGAGGAAGAAGAGTCTTTAGCGTCGCAGTCTCAGCTTGGAGGAGGTTACGTAGAGGTTGCTGCGCCTCCAAATGCCCCGAAGTTGGCTATGATTGATACGAATGTCTTGCCTCATTTCTCTGGACCTGTTAGTAAAATTGTAGAGGACGAGCACGAGCTCATCGACATCAACCGTGAACTACCAGACCGTCTTCGTAACCACACGTGGGTGGTAACATATTCGACAGATCGACACGGAGTTTCATTGAAGCAATTTTACCGCTTTTTACAAGGCCATAATGAAACGCTCATTCTTTGTGAGACTCGTACAGGCGAGCGCTTTGGGTGCTTCGCTACCGAGCAGTGGACACCAACTCGCCCGCGGGAGTTTTATGGAACTGGCGAAAGCTTTGTCTTCAGCTTTCGCCCTGATCTCAAAGTTTATAAATGGACTGGAGCGAACGATTTTATCATGTCCAGTTCAGCCTCCCATATCGGCATGGGCGGAGGTGGAGGCTTTGTCTTTTGCCTTGATGAGGATTTAGACTGTGGCACTACGAGCAAGTGCGAAACTTTTGGTAACCTTGAGCCTCTGCTAGCCGAAACCGAGTTTCGCATTTCGCAGATGGAAGTGATAACCTTTGAACATCGCCATAGTAACTTTGTGGGCGATCACCACACTGAAACGCGTTCACTATTCTCTAGGAATTCATCCTCCTGAGTATCTTAATATCTGATTGCTGTTGTATATTGACCGCGTCGAGAGTCGTCGCGTTTATCTTATAAAGCTAGTCTCTGTTTAGTCAGATTGGCTGTCTAGTCTTTGTTGTCTTCATTAACTCTATCTGTCCAAAAACTTTTTTCATACATCTAATTTAGTCAAAATTCATTCGCAAATTTTTGTTCAAGAACTCCCGTTGATTCGTCTAGCTCTGTCTTTCTAAAATCTCCAAAGTATGTATCACATTGGTATCCCCGCGCATCTTCAAAAGGGAGTTAATGCGAGCAAAATGCGTCTAGAAAGAAAAATATTTATACGAAATCTGCATAATTCGATGTAACGCAAACGCGTGCGATGGTGATTGCAATAACACAAAATACCAAAAGAAATCCACGCAAGAAATCCCGACTCACTAAATCAGAACAGAACAGATTGCAATTGGGGGAAACTCACAAAAACGAGCATCTACGCAGATTCTGTGTTGAGGAGCGGCTCGGTGGCAGAACTAGCCCGGGCCTGATTGGCCCGAGCAGAGCGGTGTCCAATCACCACACCCACCGCAAGGGCGACAATGACAGTGACAACAAAGATTGTCCACGGGAAGCTATGGGCATTGTGTGCGGGGGGGTCGTGGTTGCATGTCTTCTGCACAATGTCTTGAACAGTGTGTGCCTTCCAGTAGGTAGAGTCGTAGCCAATGTCCTTGAGCCAGCCTTCGGGGTACCCAAAGCGCTCTGCGGGGTACTTAGGGTTGTAGCCCGGGTGAAAGTTAAAGGTACCATCGTTGTAGCGAACCACAAGGAGGTCAAACAGGCTCCACCAGGCCTCTACAAGGTCCTCCTGGAACATGCGAACAGCTGTAGTGGTACCCTTCTCAAAAGCATCCATCGCGTTCTGCTGCCAGAGCTTCATGGCGGGGCGCACGAAGGTCTCGCTCATGTTGCGATAGTTAAAGTTCATCCAGTTAGCCACAACGTCAAAGGCCCACCAGGCACTGTCACGAGTGAACTGATCACGACGTCCAATCTGGTACTTGTGCGCATACATGTTAGCCGTTTCCTCAAGGGTCATGCTGTCAAGGTTAGCCTCACGAAGAGTGGATGTGAGAAAGGGAGCAAATACGCCAGAAGCAGGCTCATCAACACTGAAGAAGGTTGCTCCTTTTGTGGCAGATGCGTATCCTAGGTGAGTGTGGGTTGTGCGAGGGATGGAGATGCCGCGAGCAAATTGACCGAGCTTAAGTGCAGCACCGCCCTCGATACGTTTCGGGTTTCCAAAAGGACCAGCCAAAACTCCCTTTTGCATGTCCCATTCGGTGCCTTCGTAGAAGTGCTGAAAGAGGTCCATTACCTCGAGAACTGTAAGCTTTTTGTCCACGGGCACAGAAAAGGGCATATCCACAGGGGCATCCTTGAGCTCAAGGTTAAGCGAAGGGGCAATGCGAGTGTAGATCCAGTGCTGCCGAAGAGTGGCGTACAAGTCGACAGTCAATGCCTTATCTTCGCCAAAGACTCTCTGAAACGAAAAGGGTCCCTTGCCATCGTACTTACCAGCCTTCTGGGCCTCAGAACGCATGTTTTGGCTGTGCTTAAAGTCTGGGTGCTCCTCCTCGGGGATTTCCTTGATAGTAAACTCGTTCGCAATAGCAGCGACGTGGCCGGGAGGCACACGTTGCGCAGCCCAGATCGCAGATTTATGGGTGGTAATATCCTGAACGATATGAAATACCCACGCATCTCCAGTGGGGTCTGCGATAGTCAAAGCCTCTCCTTCAGTGTAACCTTCGCCGTAAAATCCATACTCCTCCGCAAAGCTGCCCATAACCTCTACAGCGCAAACAGCAGTTTTGCAACGCTCGAGGCCAAGACGCATGAGTTCTGCAATTGAGAAATAGGCTTCCCCGAACTTGCCGGTCTTAGGGTCTGCAGTATCAACTCCAGCATTGCCAACCCACGTTCCACAACTCGATTCACCCATGGTGAGGCCGTGCTCATTAATAAGCGTGTACGTGGCTTCCCACACGGCATACGTGTGGTTTACCTCGGGAATCTGGCGGTAGATCGTAGCATTTCCAACATCCTGGTAGATCGCAGCGCGGTCGCCCATTTTACGAGGATAGATGTCACCAACGCCGTAAATATCATGCATGGCCCCTTCAGGGTGGTCCCGGGCAGGCACAAGGGCCATGCGCATGTCGCAGACCTCGCAATCTGTGGTATGCACAGTCATTGCGACACCATCCACAGAGGCATCTGCACTCACAGCGATGGTTGTGCACGCATCGGCAACTTTGAATGTCAAAGCCAGGCAAAAGATTACCAAAGCAGACATGACAGCGCTGCGAAGGCTGCTGCTGTTCTTGAGATTGGAGGTCATCTTGCAGAGAATATGTCCAAAGCTAGCTAGGATATCGTTAGACCGACAGTGAAGATGAAGCGGAGCAACTATCACACCAACTTTTAGAGTAAAGCAAAGCTCTGAGTTTGATTTTGAGCACGTATCAGCACGTGCCCAAACGACCACAAGAAAGCCTGCAAGGCAGACGCTGTGCTATCTACCAGTCGAGGCTCCGAGAGTCCCGATTGGAATTTGTTGCCCTACTTGTCAAGACTTGCCAAGAGCAATTTTCAGCTGCGCTTCTTCTTATAGTACTTAGTATCTGCACATCGGCACTCTTAATGGGGAGTTTTAGATTAACTTATTAATAAGAACAATAATGATAATAATAATAGTAGATTAAAAGGAAAATCCTTTCATAAAAATATCTTTCAACCTTATTTAGTTTGGCTACTGTCGGGTAAGTGTTGCATAGACCCCTGTCAGGGGGTGTTTTTGTGAAGGGAAGGCGAGAACGAACATAACTAGAACAGTCTATGCTTCCATGGAATACAGAAATTTGCTGTATAATAAATTTTCTAAGCAACTTGAAGGCCAGGGAAGATTTGCATGATTCTGTAAAGGAGCTCCTCGTCTTTTAAATCTACTGCTCAGTCCAGGCCCGTATTGCAGTAGCCGGAGGTTAGACATGTCCAGGCTATATTCTCCACAAATCTGCTTAGACAGAAAACAAATTTGCGTAAGCTTATTATAGTGCCAGAAGGTTTACGAGCAAAGGTATATATGGTGGCAGCTGCACTTACCCACGGACTTTGTCTTGTATCACATTCCGTTCGGACCTTAGTCTATGTTCAACTCGAATCGTCTTGCGTGATACTCACCACCATCCCCAGCTCAAAATCTGAGTCAGTCTCGCTTGATAGTTCGCACATCTCATTGCAGGGTTCTAGCAGTCTGGTTTGTTGGTCATCGTCAACTTCGCAGGTAGTCCAAGTGACCTTTTGTTCTTTAGAAACGATTTGCTCTATATTTTCACACGCTGACTCTACCTGAGTGGCTTCCTGCTCAAGCATCGTAGACGCGAGAATTGTAAACAGGGAACTGCCTGCTTTTCATACCGAGGTTGAGGGATTGCCTCCCATTTACAACAAAGCAAAACATTTATCTTGACAAAGTTCTAACTCTTCGCCTCTATGTTTCATCAAAACCGCCAGCTGGGGGAGAGAACGTAGGAGAGGAGCACTCTAAAGTAAGGTTTATTAAGCAACTAATATTTTACTCAACTAGTTTTTACCCATAGGGATTAGGTTAGGTAATATTTTAACCAACTAGTTATTACCCATAGGGATTAGGTTAACAAACCTTACTTTAGAGTGCTCCTCTCCTACGTTCTCTCCCGCTAGCTAGAATTTCCCCCCAGATTTTCGCCTGTTCTCTCCTACGTTCTCTTACCCCCCCCCCGCGAGTTTTTTTGAGCTCACGTCAGCATGGCAGATGAGCCAATAATTCTTGCATGGTGAATGAAACCACCAGGAATTCCGGGACACTATACCGGAACTCCGGTCTCTGGTCTCTGGTGTCCTGTTCAACTTTTATTTCGGGCGAACGTAGCTAGTATACGCTTACCTTAAACCATAGGAGTGTCACTTGACCATATAGCTGGTTTTTCTTTCTTTCTTGTCTTTTCTTCTTCTCACAATCATACAACAACAACAATGGAGATTCTTCTCATTTGGCCTAAGAGGCTTCGATCGATTCACTGACATCCTTTCCCTCAAAGCTGCCAAGGCATCTGCGCATAGAACCTGTGGCACGGGCTTGTGGAGATCCACCGCCCGAGGCATACATGCCACCAGCGATGGCTTGCAGAATGGTCGATGAGTCTGCCTGCTTTCATAAACGAAGAAGCTATAGCTAGCGACGGCAGTGTGTGCGGCTGCCAAGAACGGTGAGACCTGCACAATCACTCACTCACTCATTCATTCGCTCATTAATCACTGCGAGTGCGAACTTTGCGATTGATTCGTGGCGATGACTGGAGCACTTGCGACTCGAGTTCTCTTGCGAGGCACCTGACTCAACTCTGAGCGTGGAGTGAGTCAAAGGCTGGTGGTTTTGCGTTGTTGCAGAGGTTTTGCAGATTCTGCGTGAGCTGATGATGCAAAGAGCGCAAGGTCGGCCGTCTTGCGCAACTTAGCTCGCACCTCCTGCGACTGCGATAAAGTCGAGCTTCAAGAGCAGTGCCAGCGCAAGGCCACGACTTCGCCGTCAGCTTGCTTGAAGCTCTTTCGGGTCGTCAATTACGTCTTGGCAGCATTGTCTCTGGCGCTTATTCATTCCCAAGTTGATTCAATGATAGCAAGAATGTTTGCAAGAGCACTGGAGGAGCGCCACTAAGGTGTAGCAGTCTGCTCTTCTTGTGCGAATTGAGCTGCGATTTCACTGGTGTCTGGCCCTAATGCACGTTCTACTGGCGCCGTCGGCGATGCTGGCTTTGCCTGGACCTCGATGATCGTCAAGAGCGGCCATGCGAAGACAGCGACTGCAATAATTGCAATTGATCTGCGATGACGAATTCCTGAAAGAAAAGAAAGGAAGAGCTTTAGAAAGAACAAATTAAGAATTATCCGTAGATGGAGACTACGTGCACCTACCTGAGAGGTGGTAATAGAGTTGAGATGGAAGCTGTCATCTGCTTGTGGGCAGTCAGAGTTCTTGCATGAGTCATGGCTGGTGCATTGGGGAGCAAATGAAATGGTTGAGGGACACACCAATTGAGTTGTCTCCTCTCCTTCAGGCTGCCTGATTGCCCCTTTTTCTTCACTACTCTCTAGCGAGGTTGCCACAATCATGTCATGATGATGAAGGATGTGATAGCTTTCAATTTTTATTTTATTTTATAATTAATTAAATAAATATAACCTATATTGTCATAATAGTACAATGAAATTTAAAAAAGAAAAGAAGAAAAAAGTGTGTTTATTTATTTAGTCAATTAAGGTTCAATAGAAAATTAGGATAAAAACAGCATCATCATCATAGACTGCCTTATGAATAATCAATAGAGAGGATAAGAAGAAAAAGAAGAATTGAATGAGGGAAATGAATGAGAGAAAGCAAACCTCGATTCCTCTGCATCCAGTCACTGCTGCAGAGCGTTCGCGCAGAGACTTTGGTCCGCGGACGCATCTATTTCTGCGAGGGCCTTCTGGAGGACCCCCCCGTGACATACAAGCTACCACAGCCTTGCTGGGCCCGTCCTTGGCGCTCCGAGTAGCTCGGGTTCGCGGAGACATCGGCCGCGCCTGGCAACGTAGCTTTCTTTCATTCTTCTTTCATTCTTTCCTTGCTTTTGTTTCCTTTTGCGTTTCTTTCTCCTTTCGTTCGTTAGGTGCTTGCGGCTGGCAGTACTTCTAGTTTGCACTTGCGCTACATCAACCCGTTCGAACTTGGCAAAGTACAGGTTCTGCGAACGACGACCAGGATTGACAACCTCGGATAGATTACAGATCTCCTGCAAAGCGCAGTTTGAAGAAGCCCATAAATTCAGGGCAAAGTCACTAGTAGTACCTACTGGGTAGTGGGAAGAAGAGCACTGCGCATAAATTACATTAGCGTAGTTTCGGATACAGACTTGCAAATTGCGTTGACCTTTGACTAGAAAGTACATCGACAAGGCAAGATGGTGGATCGCAGACCCCTCCTTGGACGTAACGCCGAGAGCGTTGGTTCTGAAGAAGAGGAACGCCATCAGCAGAATGACCACAGCTTTGATGGATCCCCACTCAGCTCTCAGGGATCTATGCGCAGAGATGTAATGCGTCGCGATGACGTTATGCGCAGAGCCTCTGAAGGTGATTATGCCGCTGTGGCGAGTCGCCGTACGAGCCAAATGCGCAACGTGGATGAGGAAGATGACGAATACCACAACGCAGACTACGACTCAGACCACTCTGACGAGAATGGCAAACGCCTTAGATATCATAGCGACGGTGCCATGAGCGAAGATGACAACCGTGCAACCCGTTCTAAAGGCCGTCTCATCCAAGACAGACTGCCAATGATTCCCTCCAAAGCTCGCTTCCCTGGCGTTACGTCCACAAAACGTGGTGTCAGTAACAAGCTACCGCGCAAGATCCCGCGTCGCATTAAGGGCAAATTTCGCCGGATCGTCGCCGATGCTGCTGAGGAGAGGACAGGGCGCATTGCTGTATATTGCCCAGCCAATGAAATTGATCTTGATGATGTTTACGCGCACATGCTGCAGGTTCGTCAGCGTTGTGAATCAACATCTAGCTCTTCCATTACACCTGGCACTTTGGGCAACAATATCATCTCAGATCCTCACACGTTCAAGATTGGAACCAACAAGAGTACAATCCTTCCGCCTGCAAACTGGAACAGCAGCCGTCGCACAGTGCCGCTGTCACCTCGCACTCAGGCCTTGAACATTCACACGCGAGACACCATTGATAGCCCGGCCTGGCAGGCATCAATCTTTTTCGATGTCCTTCACTTGCGCCAGAGAATAGAGCCCGTTGGAGGCAACAGTAGTGCTGCCACTGTAGCACCCACTGGGACGGAAGAAGCCGCAAATGGTTCCTTCGACGGGGCTGCTAAAGAATCCTCCGAGTCCAATGCACGGCGCCAAGCCTCCACGAAGAGGCAGACCTCGTCTTCACGAATCCTCTCGGACTTTGAGGAAGATGAGTACTCAGATGTCGAGGGTCGTCACTGGCATGATGAAGTAGTTCCTAACTCGGGTCACCGTGAAGTCTTTCTTTTTGGCTTTGGTTGTGTCGTGTGTTGGAACTGGGAAAGTGAAGATCATGAGATGCGCCTCGTGCGTTCTCTCGCAGCTTACTGCCGCCGTATGCTTGACGAGGATGCTGCGGAGTCAGCTGCTGATGATATGGAGTACTTTTTTGGCTCGCAGAGTCGTGTGCGCAATGACACAATCGAACTTTCGTCTGGCGATCCCGTAGAGCGTCTGGCTGTATCCTTTGCTGTTGCTCAGTCTTCTCTGCTTTCTGTGTATGAGTACCGCCTAGATCAGATTATCGAACGCAATGAGCATATCCCAGTGACTCTTGCCCGTGAAGGTAAAATTAACATGTCTCAGACTGCCATCTCACGAGAGATTGGCCGCTTGTTTCTTGAGCGAAACATGATCAACCTGGAGAGCGACATTCTTGGTACCCCGGAGTTCTTTTGGCATCATGACGAATTCGACCCCGTCTATCGCCGTATGTGTGACTACATGGAGCAAGATGACCGTCTTGAAATCCTCAATAAGCGTCTTGACTGTGTTCGTGAGCTTCTTGACGTTCTCAGTTCCCAGGTAGAAAACCAGCATGCCAGCAAGCTGGAGTGGATCATCATTTGGCTTATTCTCTGTGAGGTCGTAGTACAAGTTGTCTGGGGTGTTCTGTAAGTTTCTCTTTTATCTTTTAATTCTATGGGTATTTTCAAATGCCATATGTTCTATACAAGTTCTGTATTGAGCCGAGGTGTTTGGGCTTCTAACGATGGGGTAAGCTTTTAAAATGTAACAAAAAAACTAACGAAACATGGTAATTCCGGTTCTCATTATCCATGAACAAATAATTTATTGTACGTACACAGGATCAAGGACATTCTAGGCTTCTTCCAGCGATGCAATGGTAGCGACCTTTAAGACATGTTTTCTATTCAAATAGCCGCCATTTTAGCCTTCGTCTGAACATTTACAGTCCTGTTTAACATAGGCCGCTGCAAGGTAAGGACCGTAGCAGTAGGATTGTTATGAAATACACCCACGCTATACGCTGGCCTCCACCTGGATGTCTCGTCTTGATGGCAGATAATCGAGCAAAAGATAGTTGCGTGAGGGTTCCTTGGTTTGCTGGAAAATACATAGTGATACAACCATTTTCTCTTCTTAGCGTTTGTCTTTTGTTTCTTTTCAGAAAATAAAAATATATCTTTACGATGCTCAATAACATGATCATAACCTACCCATCAGTAAAGTTGGCTACCTTTGAATTTTACTTTAGTGTAATGCCCATTTCGTCAGATCACTGGATTCGTCAGAAACAAAATTTGAGAAGAAAATCTATATTTGTTTACAACATTATCCTGAGATTGCTCAAGCACATTAGCAACTTCGAATTTAAAACTCGAATGTACTCGCTTATAGATATTCTTTTCTACAATATACAGCCAATCTACCCACACGGTCAGCTGACTAGCCGGCGATGAGGACATCATTCATCACATTCATGGGGATTTTTCACTTGACTCAAGCTAAAGTTGCCGGCTCAAGCGCTGGAAACCGCAGCGGCTCCTCTGGAGGAATACCAAACTTTGTTTCAAGCTCATCTTGTAGACGCTCGCATTGTGCAATAGCACCTCTAAGCAGCTCGCAGGCGTGCTGCACTTCGTCCATGAGCGGACCAACATCTTCAAGCACGGCGCACTGTCGTGCAAACTTATCTGCAGCTACATAGAACTCAACATCAGCTTCTTCAGCCCTTTTGGCAGCTGCTTTGCCTGCTAAGTGAATTTGCTTCTGTTTAGCGAGCAGAAATCCCGTCTGTAATTTAGTCTTCTCTTGAATCGTGTGTAAAACATCTAAGCCCGCCTCAGGTTGAATGTTTTCTACGGAATCGTTCTCCGGCATTCGCACAGTACGCATGCCGCCTAAGCTTGACTTTTCCTTCAAAGGCAGCTCAAATGGACGGACATCGCGCAAAAGGTCTTGCACGTGTCCTTGAGCACCCTCCAAAGATGATGAAGGAGACTTTGGCGATAAAAGAGACGAAGATGAAGACGAAGTTGACGTAGAAGAAGAGGAAATGCCAAGGCCAGGGCCACGGTTTTCCTCAGTGCAAGAGCGGTGCCTCGAGACGCTTTCTCCGCGAGAACGAGGACCGTGTGAACCACTATCGTCAGCGCGAGAGCTACTGTGGCCCATGGTGCAAGAATGAAGATTTGCATTGTTGAAACTGTTAGAGAATTTTATTATTATTAAGAAAATAAAATGGAAAATTGATCACTTCTTTTTCACATTTCTTTTTTACAAAGCTACTATTTGAAGTCACCGGAGGGATTCCTTTGGGAAAGTACAGTTTACGAAGAAATGGAACGAAGGCAGTCTGAAAATATCAAACATTAGAACCATAGATTGCAGGGATTATATGAGCGATTGCTGATAACGCGTAACAAATTATTTGAGAACGGTTAAAAAAAACTGTCATTGTGAGAGTAGAATGCAATCCTGTAAGGACGTTAAAGAGAAAATAAATGCTAGGTTTACAAACAGCGAGGCCTAAGGACGCAACAAGATGCACCCAATAAAGACGAATTATTTTGTTTAAGAAAGGCATTTAAGAAAGACACAACATCAGGAATATTTGTTTGTTTTATAAGTGAACAATTGACTTGTCTAAGCTGCCAATCTAAAGAACCCGACAAACGGAACACATGTGTTTAGACGGGACAATGGAGCAGAAACATATTTGTGCAAGTGTTTCTGGTTCTTCTTTATTGTAACATCAGTGATAACTAATGTGACTTCTTGCGAAGAAGCAAAACACTGAATGTGAGTGTGCGGTAACCACGCTTTTCTGCATCACTTCAGGCTAGCGTTATACTTTTCAGCAGCGTAGTGGGTCACCGTGTAGACAGAGGAGTACAGACTCCAGGGTGTGAGACTGCGAAAGTAGCGTGTCTCGTTCGACTTTCCATTCTTGATCAGGAGCCAGAAAAAGGAGCCCGACGCCCCAAATTTGTGCACTTCAGAAAATGGAATGGTTTCCAGAATATGCTCGCCCTCATCATCAAGCCTATGCAAGCCAAACAGGTTAATTCCGAGCTTCATTGACTTCTCTGTCTGATACCTCTGGCAAGTAAAAGTTGTCATACCGAAAGTCTCGAGCAGCTGAGCTTTTGCGTAATATGCAGACTGCAATTTCTGAATTGTGCGAGGAAGGTTTAAGCGATCTTGTGCCTCAATCATCAGGGCCTCCCACTCCGTTGCCGGGAGGGTCTTGGCTAGAGAAGAGGGGATAACTTCCATTACGGCATCTTGCAAGGATCGACCCTTGATTCTGGTGACCTTCTTGCCGCCATTTTGAATCGTCAAGTCAATCAGAGCGAACTCAGCCATCGTTTCAGGAGAAGAAAGAGGTAAATCACCTTCACGAATTGCTTCATTAACTTGAGGGAATAACCTCTCATTGTAAGGCTCATCCTTGGAAATAATGAGACGCTTGTGCGAGAACACAGGCGCGCGATCCTGAGCCGCCATACGACTGTACACATCACCAGGACTAGCCCACCATGGCAATGGCCAAGCCTGAGAGGGTGGCGGAGTCTGGGTGTTGTCATTGGATAGCCCCAAAAGCTTAGCAGCAGAGCGCGCCGCAGTCACTGGTAAACGCAATAAGGAGTGAGATGATTCCTCGGACTTGCCACCGGTAGCATCATCACTCAAAAGCAGCTCATCCGGACTAGGCTCCGGGCCATACTTCTTTTCCAAGGTAGCAAACATGGCCTCCTCAGTACCTTGCCAATTTGATAAGAAGTAATCCACGTAAGGGAGTTTAGCCCGATTGTATTTCCTATAGAAACGAATGAGGCGCTCGCGGTAACTGAGATCTGAACGCTGGTTACCGTCAATCACAAAAATGGCATAGAGACCCTGTTCGTCACTGGGAATTTTTGCATTTTGATTGCAAATCTCAAGCACGTAGCCAATGTCTTGGTTTGGAGTCACAGGGATATGCACGCGTGAACCGTCGGCCTGGCGGATCTCAGCAAGAATTGCCGGGTGAGATGAATACGACTCTACGATGTCCATGTCTGGCAAGAATGGGGAGGGGCCAATTTCGATTGTTCCATGAAGCTGAATAAGACACAAGTGCGCAAAGTTGCCAGCCAGACCACGACCACCACGCCTTGAGATCAGAAAGTTAAAAACGTAAGGCTCAAATTCAGTCGAGGGTGGAAACGTGCGGGTCACCATGCACATGAGAGCCCATGTACGATCAAGAATGAGGGTCTTGTTATTCTTGTTCAGCTGCTTCATCAGTTGAATGTAAATCTCGTCAGAAAGTTCAGGGATTTCTTGTCCCCGAACCATGACGTAGCCAGCCATGGCAGTCGGAAAGGAGTTGGACATCAGTCCAGAGTATTGCAAAATTGCCTTGAAATTGGCCACGGCAGTGCGAGAGAGGTCGTCATCCATATCTAAGATACTCTTGGGTATAGGTTTTGCTTGAGCGCACAGTTTGGTATTCGCATAATACTGCTTGTTATCTTCCTCTACATACTCAGTGTAGTCCTCGTCCGATCGAATCTTATAAAACTTCTCAAATGAATAAGACGCATCCGTGGCCTCCACAAGGCGGTTCTGAAGGCTCTCGTCATTTCCAGCCTGCACAACACGCATGAGATCATCCTTAAGACGTTCCTCCTCAGTTGCCTCGCGAAGCTGCTGGCGGTTGACCTCACGGGTAGCCTTGGCCTCTTCACGTTCTTTATGAGTGCGGGCAGCACCACGTTCGCGAACCTCGGCCATAACCTGCTTGGCCTTACCTGTCTCCAAGCCAAGCTCTTGGATTAAGGGCGCAACTTCCCGCAAAGCCGCATCAGAGTTTTCTTCCAACGCAGCATCAATCTGACGCTGCACTTCGATTTGACGATGCATACGTTCTTCGAAAGCAATTGCATCGAAAAGTTCATCATCTTCATCTTCATCAAAGCCAGCAGACTGAGCACGGTGGATCGCCTCAGACAGAGGGTCGAGATCAGAAGGTACAAGACCCTCGTGTGACCGAGCACGAATGTTAATTGCTTTCATGGCAGCGGTGATGTCACTCATCACGTCGGCAGAGTCCTTGAGTTCTGCACGCATACGTGTGGCCTCCTCCAATGTACTGCCACGAATGCCAAGCTCAATTGCACGAAGGATGAGCTGCTCCAAAGCTGGCAAGTCACGGTTGTCGATCGCATCTACTAGACTACGCGTTACCATACGCATAGAAGCCTCAGCCGCAGCAGAACGCTTGGCTTCAGCCTTAGAAAGTGATTGAGCTTCCGCTACCAGCGCGTCACCTTGTAAACCAAGCTCAGCAACACGAGGAAGAATGGCTTTAATGCCATCAATGTCTTTCTTTTTGACAGCACGCTGCAAATCATTGAGTGTAGCACTCTCCTGATCAACCTGGGACTGAAGAGTAGCTGCATCGCGGTACTCTGCAGTATCTTGCATCTCTAGCGCTTCTGCATTTTTGATAGCCGCAGCAAGTTTTGCAGCGTCGCGAGAATCAACAGCAGCAACAAGTTCCGCGGAAGCTGCTTTACGCTTTTCAATAAGTTCAAGAGTCTTTCCTGCACGTGCAACAAGACTCTTACGGCCAATGCCCATATTCTTTGCCGTGCTAACGGCCGTTTCCAGAGCGCTGCGATCCTTTTTAGCAATAGCTTCTTCGAGCATGTCAATAACGTGCTGCTCCTCTTCAAGCCTGTGAACAAGCTCCCGAGCATCCTTCACGAAACTGAGGTGACGGCCTTGAAAAGGCAAGACACCCGACCGGAGGAGGACCTCTTTGATCTTATCAACCTTGCGAGTTGCCATAGCGCTTTCAAGATCGTTGCGGAAGCTCTTAACACGTCCCATGCGGCGGCGTGCAATAAATCCACGAGCAACTTTTTGCAAAATGATCGCCTTTGAAGCGACGGACGCATCGCGTGCAGCTTCGATAGTGTCAAATTGAGCGTTGCGCATGAAAACCTTTGTAGTTCCAATTTGCCATTCGCCATGAGTGAGTAAGCCTGATTCTTCAAGAATCGCCCCAAGCTCTTCTGGAGAGCTGGAAGTGTTTGCTTGGCCATAGGCAAGAGGCCAATATCGGCGAACAAACTCTGTAAAGGTTTTGCGAACCGGGTAGCCAATCTTTCGAATACGGCAAACCTCCAGGAGACCAGCAGAACGAAGCTGCCCAAAGCAAAGAGGCGCATCAAACCGATCAGGAACTTTTTCAGAGTTGGGTTTGATACAACGCACATAGTGCGGTTCGGTTGAGTTAAGAAGGCTCATGAGAGTACCAAGCTGCTCTTTGAACTGGGCCCCAATAGTCTTTCGGTTAGCCTCTACCGATCCGCGGCGCTTGCCCTGAGACACATGCTGCTGACCGCGCTTGAAGAGATTTGACATGAAAGGAAACGACGATTGCGAGCCAAGAGTGGCCAAGTCTGGCAAAAGCAAATCGCGGTTCTTTTCTAGGAAACCACGAGAGTCGTAGGCTACATTGCCAGCATAATGGACTACAATAAAGGTAAATGCAGCAGTTTTATCCTTTCGAGATGCCTTTGGAGCGACAAGAAAGTTGTTCGTATGTTTGAGGGTTTTCGTGAGAAATCCCTCATCAGTTCCGCGCGGAAGACGGTTCTCCTCATCTAAAATAGCAAAAACACCGTTTTGTCTATCTTCTAAAGTTGCCAAGACCTCGCCGTTGTCAACAAATTCAACCTGTGAAACATCAAGATTCTCTCTGCGGTATTCTTCTTGCTCCAATTTAAAAATGAAGTCGTTAAAGTGACCCTGCAGCTTTTCGTTGCAGTAGTTGATACATAGCTGCTCAAATGAGTTATGCTCAAAGAACTCAAAGCCGAAGATATCGAGTACGCCAACCATAGAGTGCTCTTCAGGGTTCAGATTACGACCACCATCAAGCTGAGCCGACAAACATTCGTTAATGCGTTCAATTAGCCAATCGAACAGAAAGCTGTAGGTAGCCTTGGCTAATGCATCGCGTGAATCGCGAGCATCATCAACACTTTGCTCACTATAAACAGATTCGCGTGCATTTCCACGGTTACGCATGATCAGGGCCTTTTCTAAAGCATCTGGATCAGCACCAAGCTGAGATGCTGCGAGCTCAAGAACGTCGTGGTTTTCAACTGCACTACGGTCAGTTGTTCCTGAGAAGTTAATGTTACCAAGGTTCAAAATACCAGCGAGAACTTGGCAAATATCGTTTCGTTCATCTTCCGATACACCCATGACGTCCATAGCAATAATGGTGTTCGACCAGTCATTGTCGTCATTAATGGTGGGGACTTGTGCACTCGATTTACCAGTGCTTTGATTCAAGTACCAGTACTGGTCTGCACTTTGGAGATTGAGGCGGTCACTCAATACCGGATCTTTGCTTGCAGCTGCGCAGAGCTGGTAAAAGATGTGATAGTTGCGCTCATTTTCTGCCTGTTGTACCAAACGTGACTTTTCCAACAGGTACTGCGTAATAGATCCACCGACAATTTCACCACGGCGGTTGTTGAAGTGAACCTGAATGAGCTTACCGAATCGCGACGAGTTGTCGTTGCGAATTGTCTTTGCGTTGCCGAAAGCCTCCATGAGAGGGTTGGCCTCCAAGATCTGCTCGCGAAGATTTGCTGAGCGATCAGATCCACCGGAGCGTTCACCAAGATATTGCAAGAAGAGCTTTGTAGTCTCTGTTTTACCTGCACCTGACTCACCAGAGACGATGCAACTTTGGTCCTTACCAAAGCTAACCAGATTTCGGTAGGCAGCATCTGCGATGCCAAAGACGTGAGGTGCCATGTCTTCACCGCTTTGGTGAATGTAGTCCTGTACAACTTCTGGATTGTAAATTGTGAGTACCTTGAAGGGGTTAATAGCTACAAGGATACTACCAATCTTGGTGTAAATCTCATCCTGGGCATACCTGATTCGCAAGTTGTGAAGGATACTAGCCTCGTCAAGTTTCTTCAAGGACACCATATCAGGAACATCATCAAGAGACTGCTCATCCATCTCTGTTACATTTTTGGTTTCGTCTGCAGAAAGCTTAAGGCGGCGTCCGCTCTCCAAGAGCTTTACCATGCCTGGCTTACCCGGGTCAAAACCGGTTTCCGCTTGAGCTGCAACCCAACAGTCCTCATCACTGGGTACAAAAACATATGAGCTTTTTTCGAAACGCGGCATTATAGCAGCAGTTCGTTTACGATATGCTCGGCTAGCTTCAGAAGAATTGAGGTGTGCTCCGGACTAAGCAATCCGAAGTACTGGGTCTTGTGTTGGCAAGCTTTAAGATGAATACAAGCTGTCACAGTCAGTAAGGCACGTGTTCTCACAGTACAATATCTCTGCCTCGCGGTGCGACGAGAAGTACAGCACGTGTGTTACTTTCCCGCCACAGTCGATGTGCCTGCCCACTTGTGCAACCTAGGATAGTCCGTGAGCAGGTAGGGCGATCGCTAACCCTGCAGCAATTGTAGTCGATCGGGTTTTGCTCTGTGTAAGTCTCGTGAAGAGGGGATTTAGTTGATTTTTATGTTTGCTTGCTCGCTTGCTCCAAGTTTTGCACAGACTAATGTCGCGCACTCCTTGAAAGTCTTGTATTTCCACATTCCAAATACATTTTATTGTGTTCTTTTATGGAAGAAGCCACTTAAAGTCCTACTACGTTTTACCATAATACCTCAATCCGTAAGAGAATCACAGCCATAGTATGTAATCTATACGGCGTAAAACTGGAATCATTGATTGAGTTGTTTGTTGATCTAGTATCCCTGCACCTACAATATGCCCGATGCCATGTCTCGCAATAGTTGTATCTAGGGGGATAGATACCAGCAACATGTGGATTCTTGCAGAAGCTGTAGCACGGAAAAGATAACAAATTCATGAAGAATAAAAGGGAAGAAATTCCAAGCAAAAAGTGTACACCTAGCAGTAAGCCATATATATATATAGGAGTCCGCTGTTCGTAGAGACTGAGAGATTTATTTGATTAACGATTATCATGAAATTTATTTATCGCCTACGCGAGCCCACCATTTCTGTCATTATCACATCTAAATCAGGCCTCTGCCTCCTGCCACAGCCATGGCACTCGCCAAAGTTTGCCTGGTGGAGCTGTGTAGCAGCTGGGTCGAACGGTTGCGCAGGATCAGCCTAGCTAAAGCAAGCAAGCTTGCTTGCTTGTATATGTGAGATTGGCGCGCGCCGCTTCCGCGCACGTGCACATGCGCCGTATTGTAGGTTATAGCGCGACAAAGTAGGCTAAACATCTGCATAAGTGGGGTAAACTGCAGAGTTTATACTTTAGAAAGCCAAGTATAGTCCCATAAATAGAGTTTAGCCTCCGCCTCGTTTCCCCGCGTTTATCTTTTGGATTGTAAAGTAGAAGTATATGGATGGATCTTAAAGTCCTGCACGTGCCAACTCCTTGTCCAATGATGAGAAAGACTCTGCGGACCGCAAGATCGAGCAGCCGCTGACGAGGACTGTTCAATAGATCATGCACTACGCCTAGCGATAGTTTTTTATGAATAAGGTCTATCGAAGTTTCTTGCGAAGTACTTAGAGTCGAAGGAAAGAGAAAAGTGTGTGTACTAGCGCACGCTCGATCCCGCTCAACTCGGACTTCGCTCGCTCGCTCACTCGCTCGCCGGGGCGTGTGTAAGGATGTGTGTGTGTGGAGAGACCTTCTGCACTGCGTTTGCCAAGTGACAACTTGAGATTGAAGTGATGTTAGGTAGTACGGATACCCGCAGTGTTGACTTCATGATGATATGCTCGATTTCGCTATACCAAGTTGCAGTCCAAGATGGGAATCGTAAAGTCAAAACTACTTTTCGATGTTTGGGAAAATAGTTTCGCTCGTAAAATCCTTAGCACGTATTTTGGTTCATCTCGAATTTGGGAAGATTCGTTATGCGAATACTAATGGAGTAGTACCTAGGTATATATGCTGATATTGTGAAAAAGACAGTAGGTACGAATACCTTTCGAGGCTTGGTGATAAAATCAGGATAGCATAGCTAGGAAGTCTGAGTAAATGTTATTTTACTTCAGTGCACCTAGAGGTACTTACCTACCTACCAGCGTTGTGCAAATAAGTATCTCTGAATGGAGAGTAGTATTGGCAGTTTATGAAATCTTGACATTGACTTTTGATTCTACTCTTCAGGTAGCATCTTTAAGACCTGCCAAATCCAAAGAGGGATACTTTGCAAGATTGGCCGGGGAAAATGATACCAAAAACTGTGCTCTTCTTCGTAGAGGTAGCACTGGCACTATGCTCCACTATCATAGAAGGGGATTAGGAGATACTTTTCCACCACTCTCCTTGCTAGCTTGTGTGTGTAACCCAAATGGTGTGTGAAATCTAAAGATAGCAGTGGGAGATGATCACCGCTTGGCAGCCAATCTCCCAAACGAGAGCATTCAGGTCGCCACGATGGTGCTATGGGGATACTGATTTACTTATGCATAGGCAATACTTGAAGTACTGTGTTCAACAATATAGGGTTCCATTGTCTCACAGCAAGATATTTTACGAGGTGAAACCGATGTATCCAGTACACACTTCGAAGCAGCATATGTACGTAAGTATACTCAATGAGCCAGGCTATCACGAGCAATGATCTAGTGCCTAGAATTATTCGCTGAGACCTTCTCTTGAATTCAAATGCTGAGCAAGAGCTGACGCGGATTTTCATTTCAAACAAATGTTTCTGTACCCAAGTATTCAGAATTGTTTGACTCGTTGAATTTGGTACACACAGTGTTCAATATTCATAACTGTAAGCCAAAAGATCGTCTTCATACTAATTGGAAAGGCCAGAAATTGAGTTTATCTCATTCCTGTGGGTGAGAGATTCTACCTCAAACTAGCTGGACGAGTCTTCAATTCACACGTAAGCATAAGTTGATAAGCACGAAATAAATTGTGTCATAGTTTCTTGTGTAAATCAGGATTTCTGACAGGAAGGATTAAGAATTAGGATCCTTAGCTTCATGAACGTTATCTTTTACCTATAGAGTCTAGGATTACAGTCCAATATAGGATATGGTGTCAGATTTTTGTTGGTTACTTTGAGAAACTATCATTGTCCATTAATTACAGCTTCCCGGAAAATCCTTTCAACACACATTTTGTCTCATAAAAACTTAATTCAATGAGAAAAGTCCGCCTATATGGCTCAGATAATGTTTGTGAAGGTTCTTGCTTGCAGCTTTGAGTGCCAGTACCTGAATACTTACAAAATTAGAACAAGTGCAGCATTCCAGCTTCCTTACAAGTTGTAGTGCTAGCTGTAGTCTTTCGCTGGACAACTTCGTTATTTTCTATAGTTATCTATTTTTCATGCACAACCAAGGTTAGCCAAATTTTCCACTGAACGAGCTTTCACACAATCTTGCGATAGAAAAGTAATACGACTAGCCAGATCTCGGCATTCCGTAAGGATAGAACAAGACCAACCGAACAGAAAATTTCACTGGTCCGAAGTGCAATATGTAAGCTTGAACAAAGCTCCGACTAAGGTAAGCAAGATCTAAATTCATGAAGAAGGGAAATAGGAATTGTAATACACGTGAGTTTTTTTGTGTTGCGATGAAGCTAGGTACCTAGTACTATGTATGTGTCTAAGCTCGAAAATGAGGGGATGAAGTTTGAATTCTATTCTAGAGCGGTCTAGATGAGTTCATTCATTTGTCTGATAAATAGGAACAGTCATAAGGATATAGAGAGTGAAAGAGGACCTTGCGTTGAGTAGCAGATACATACAAATGGAACCTGCAATGCTGTTGAATCCTTTTGAGCGAAGTGGAACAGCTACTGTATCTATCTGTTGAATGCGAATGCCCTCATTATTGTATATAATTTCCTTGGTTCATTTAAGCGCTGTTATATTTCTTCAAAAACTCGTCGACAAGCGTGCGAGCGGCTTGACGCGGAGTACCAAAGCCCTTTCCAAGCTCCACCGCAAGATCATCAGCGTGTTTGTGCAAATCGAGGTCATGTTTGGCTTTGAACATGAGCTGTTCATTGAACTGATTCCACATCCAGGAACGGTTCTGGGTCTTGCGCTTGGCTAGGAGATCCCCGGACTCCGTCATAATCCGTTTGAACTTTTCTGCGACCTCCCACATCTCATCGATACCTTTATTCATCTTTGCCGAACAAAGTTTCACACGAGGTCTCCATGCAGGCCTCTTGCGTCGCATCAGCTGCAATGCGTGCATGTAATCCGTAGCGGCGTGTCTGGCGGCCTTCTCCAGATCGCCATCAGCCTTGTTGACCACGACTAAGTCAGCAATTTCCATGATGCCCTTCTTAACACCCTGCAGCTCGTCTCCACCAGCGGGCGATGCTAACAGGATAGTCATATCCACAACCTCGTCAATAAGCACTTCACTCTGACCAAGGCCAACGCTCTCAACCAGCACCGTGTCGAACCCTGCAGCCTCACAGAGTAGAATGACATCGTTTGTGTGCTGCGCCACGCCTCCTAGGGATCCTCGTGTAGGAGACGGGCGAACATATGCGGCTTCCTCCTTGGAGAGCTCTGGCATGCGGGTTTTATCTCCAAGAATTGATCCTCCAGAACGTGCTGAACTCGGATCCACAGCCAAAACTGCTACGCGTAAACCTTTCTCGCGAACAAGCATCGTTCCCAGACACTCAATTGTAGAAGATTTGCCACTGCCGGGTGTACCACAAATTCCCACGCGAAAAGAGGTTACAGGCTTGCTCGAGGTTTCTGTCGTGGTTTCCAACTCCTCGTTTGTCTTAATTTCAGAGCCCGCACCTGACAGTGCCGACGACTCCTGACGAGCTTTGAGTACGTATTCGAGAAGATATTGTGCTTGGAGTGCGTGTGACTCTTTCCAGGACTCAATCAGGGTAATTGCGCGGCTCAAGCTCACACGATTCCCTGCGAGAACTCCCTTCGCCAGTGCCAAAGTAGACTCCGACATGGCCTCGCGAGCAGCAAGCTTGGCCTCGCGAGCAGCCTCTACGACGTTGGCGTTTCCAGCGCCTTCAACTCGAGCATTGTTAACGTCAGAAGGAGTTGATTCCGTGGCTAAGGATCGCGAAATTGATGCCAGAGGTGCTCCAAGAAACGAAGGTCGAGTCCAAAGAACTGGGCGAGATGCAACTGCCCGAAGGCCTAGTGTGCGCAGCATTAGGGGTATAGATTCTGGTTAGAGTACTTGCTTGTAGCCAGGGTATCAGACTGTGCCCAGCTAAGCTGCTAAGATGATAGCGAAGTGCAGCGGCTTTGCAAACGCGGTCCTGATGTTGATGATGGTGAGAGATCTCTATTGATCTCCAGACCAGGTCTAAACTGATTTTATTGAGCTAGCTCCTGCCTTCGTCTTCGAGAAACGCTCTGCGCTGACCTCCTACACCTTGATTCGCCTCAACACTCGCACGCAGGTGCTAAGGCGCTGGGCAAGGACGAAGAAGAGGACGAAGTCTCGGATTTGCTGCGGACGTCCATGCCTAAAAATTGAAGAAGAAGAAAAAAAATAAAAAATTAAAGTAAAAATAAAAGTTATTTTTTCATTGAATGAAAGCATCGCTGCTTTGTGTCTCTTCATCAATGAGCCCTGTGCTCATTTGTATTGTGCATTGTGCCTAGTTTTCCACTTGGTTGTCCAACTTTGCTATCATGTTTTTTAAAAACTCAGGGACTGCAACGATGGGGCTACGTTTGGCTCTCTTGGCGCGTTTCGATCGTTAGCAGTGCATATGTTTGATGTTTTTACCTGTTCTTCATAGTCTTTCCAGGTCTCTGAAGCTTCTTTTCTTCTTTTTTCTTTTAAAGTTAAAAGATAACTCAGTAATTAATTAAATCATTCTTGGTTTTGTTATATTCTTCAGGGATGCAAAACGAGCTCCATAAGTACGGGTCTGACTGATCAAATGGGACTCGCAAGAGCGTCGTCCTCTCTCAGCCGCGCAGCGCCTCACGTTCGGCACGGCATGCACGGCCTCTCGCACCCACCCTCTAGCAGACGGAACGTCTCGGCTCCATCGTCCGACCAATCTCATTGGGATCGCTCACAATAAATGATACGTACATATATATATATTTGTGAGTCCCTTGACGGCTCATTTCTTCTTTCGCACTCTCGCGGATTTGGCGCCATCTCGCTGATGCAGCACTCCGCGAGGCTCTCTTCGCCGGCGCAAACTTAGCAAAGCGAGACCCCGGGAGCCGCCGGCCTCTGCGGTGTCACCGCAAACTCCTCAAAAGGCCAAGGCCAACGCCGCGGCCGCTGCTTTGGAGCTTCCTTCGTTCGGTGTTGTTGAGATCGCAAAGTTCTGCGCAGCGATAGGAATTAGGACACCACAAAAAAGGTGATTGATCTTATTTTTTATTATTTTATTATTTTATTATTTATATTTATTTATAATTATGTTTAACTTCAATAAACAGCTTTTATTTGCTGAGACTTACTTACTTCTTAGTACTATAGAATGTAAAACAAAAAGGAAAGCATTAATTAATTAATTATTAATTATCAATTATTAACTTATTTATTAATTTATTGTAGAAAACCGCGGCATTCGTTTACAATGCATCGACAAAGCAGAGCAAACGACAGCAGCGACCACCGCATGCGATCGTTTCGAGGCCGATGCACTCGCCAAAGGTAAATGGCTCATTGGCAGCAGCGTATCTTCAGCTGGCCGGCGCCTGGGCGTTCAGGGCTGCATCGTTCCTTGCGAAGAGCATCATCTGAGTGGCCCAGGCAGGAAGAAAACAAAAACCAAATGAGAAAGAATAGCGGGAAAGAGAAATGAATGAAAGAATGAAAGAAAGAAAAGATCGCGCTATATTAAGAGGATCACGGCGATGCATGATATCGCAACTGTTCTTTCCATTCCTTAGATACCAAAGCCATTGGATCCATTGCATTCTAGCTCATAACAACAATTAATTACAACTTCTGTGCAGCTGTGCTTTCCATTCCTTAGATACCAAAGTTTATCGATCCATTGCTCTCTAGCTCGTAAACGACGCTTACAACTTCTGAGAAACTTCGAAGCCAAGAATGACTCTGTGCTAAAACCTGTTCAGGCATGGGATCGTGGAGCGACGACGTTGGTGAAAAGAATTGAATGAAAGGCAATCGCCAATCTGACTTCGACCGCCTAGAAAGAAGTTCTGCCTCGATGCCTCCTCTGCATCGATTGCATCAAAGTCTGCATTCCAAGTCGAGCTTCCTGTGACATGCATGAGCGAACATGCCCTATCATATCCGGAGCTCGGATGACTCGTTGCACTGCACGAACAAACTCCTGTTGCATTCTACAATTATAGATCGTAGACAAGTGAATGAAAGGAGAATTACAACACTCTTCTCTACAAGATCATGAACGTTGTTCTGTGGTTGAAGGGCAGTCCTACACCTTTCTTATTTCACTGACCGTGCCATCGGCCATGGTGCTGCAGCGCCACGCTGAGCCGAAGCGGCCAATCGGCCAGTCCTCCCTGTTCTGCAGACTTGATGCTTTCAATTCCATTCCTAAAGCGAAAGGAAAGCGCAGTAAAAAGAAATGACGCGATCTTTGCTTTGCTTTGCTTTGCTTTGCTTGCTTTGCTTTGCATTGCATTGCATTGCATTGCATTGCATTGCATTGCATTGCATTGCTTTTGTTCTCTTTTCTTTCTTTCTTTTTTACGAAGGGACACATTTTAAGAGGGCACCAAAAGTGCTAGCGGCGGTTATGTGGGTCCTACCAGGGCCAGCAAAGATATTCTCCAGAGCACTAAAAGCCTCGCTGACTTTGTTTGTCTAAAGCGGGCTCTTCTCTGGCAGTTTTGCCAGCCCATCATCATGGCCATCACTTGCCGATAACGAGGCACCCGAAGGATTGCAATCTAAGAAGCGCAGTTTTTTTCGGTATAGATCTTTCATTCCATGTTCTGAGCGCGGTATGAAAGTGGTCTGCAGAGCTACAAAAATCACAGTCGAGAACTGACAGCAGCTGGCGATGATCATTTGCTTAGGTCCATCATAGCAAAGTTGAGCTTGATGCCCAACCTTGCAAGTTCTGTGTGAATAAGAAAGCTGGGAGGTTGCTGCAACCCTTCATGTTTATAATAACCAGAAGTTGTGGACGCTGCCCATCGAAGCAAGTCTCGGATGGTTGCATTTGGATGTCAGACCATCCCATCACAATCAACTCGCTCATCTCGACCTCGAACTCCGCGCTTCCCAGGGCCCTAGGAAGTTGAACTTCAGCTGCATGTGCAAAACCAGGCACTCAGGCAACGAGGGGTAACTAGTACAACCGGCTTGTGGTCAACGCCACGCACCAGCAAAAGGGGCGGCAGGAACCGCGAAATCCTCAGACTGGAAACGCAATTCACAAACTACCTGCCATGAAGACGAAGACGACGGCAAAGAGCCAAGCGACACGTTACGAAAGAATATCTTCAACAACATGCCCAAAGCGACAGTCGCGAGGGTCTTCATAGGCTCTCATGTGCTTGCCTCTGGATTTCCCGTCAGCAAGGATCAAGCTCCTGCTCCTGAATATTGTCTACACAAGAGAATAATAAAAGTTGGGGTTCTAGCGATCTGGATTAAGAACCCCCCAGGGCACAGAATAAAGTAATAGATACTAGTATTGCAAGAGCAAGGACAAGGCTAGCAAGTAGGGAAACCCTCTGCCACAGCTTCGGCCCGTCGCGTACTGGTTGTCTTGAAGTTTGTCTGTGTTGTATTACTGTCGAAAAATGTGTTGTCAATTCTGACGATGAAAATCATTTATGCGTAGAAAAAAGTAGGAAAAAAGGGAATTAAATGGTTGAATTGAATAGTAAGGAACACTCAATTAATTTACTTATAAGTAAACTCTCAAAACGCAGTCTATAAAGATAGCTGCGGCCGCTTCTTGCTTTGTGCAGGTGCCAGCATGACGACTGCCATAGGCCTCTTTGTGTCCCTGGCCCGAGCTCTGTGCCGCGTAGCTCTTACTTTGGCTCCCCGAGCGGCGTACCAACATTTCAACACCATCGAAAGGTCCAAAGGTGACAATAAAGCTCAGGGTCCGTCAGCGAAAGCCAAAAAGCGCCGCGAACTTGCGGAAGAGGATGCCGCGGCTTTTGGATTCATCCTTGCGCTAATGATCGTGGCGGCAGTGATGGTCGTGCACGGTGTTTATTGGGTTTTCGCTGGATCTTCTGCACCAAACTCGCCAGATTTTGAGTCCAGTAGCTCGAGATTTACACAATCGAATTCTGCATCTCGCGCAATGACACCTTCGGATCTTACAGAGCTCATGCAAATGAATGAAGATCTTCACAAACGAGCTTTGCATAATGGAGCAGCAGAGTGCGCTGATGCATTTGTACAGGCTCTCAAAACTTCTATGGAGCCCAGAGCAGCTCAGGCTAGGGCTACCGTTGAAGGTGTGTTCAACGCGCTTGAGGCCGAAACAGCGCTTGATCGCGAGGTTCTCCAGCAGGGACTGGAGCAATCGAGAATGGCTCTGTCTCACATGCGAATGGGTGTTTTGCGCGACCTTGACGAAGGCGTCAAGGAACAGAAACGTGCTTGGGAAGACCTCTCTCATTCCTATGAAACAACTCTTCGTCGGGTGAATACGGCGCTCATGACTAAGCTTGGTACTCGTGCGAATAGAGATAATATTGATAATCTTCTTAGCGAGCACTGGGCGTACCACATTAATGGTGCACAGACAGTCAATGGAGAACCTGTGCGAGTAAATAACTTGGTGGTCCTTGGACCACCCGTACGTCAAACTGGCGATCTTTTCTTTGCCAAGGTCTCGGATGTCCTTGGCGATCAGAAGCTTGCTGAAGCTGCACGAACTTGTGTAAAATCACCGAAAAGCTTGCAAGGCAATTCTGTAGATCTGAAAAAGGTTCTTTCATGCGGAAATGCTTCGCAAAAGGATTTGATCAATGCGATTGGGCTAAACGTCTCAGAATCGGTACGGGACGATGCTTTACTTTCTATTTTACGTGTGATTCTTCTTCACAAATCTAAACTTGAAAAGCTCAAGATCGCCTGGGAATCATCTAGTGGTCATGTTGAAAAGGAAAAACGGGTGCTTAAGGAAATCCATAGTCTCGCAAAGTCTCATGACATTCCTCATGGATGGATTGTTGCTCAAGAGACATGATATTCTGCCTGTATATCCTCCCAGTCAAGCATTAAATATTTCTTGAGAAACTTATGTGCTATAGTTGTATGTTTGACAATGCATTGAACAGAGCTCTTAGGTAGCTGGTCTTATCCTGGACAATAAATTCTTCCCGGATCACTCATAACAAACAATGCATATGTAGTATTATGTCGAATGAATAGTGTCAACGGAAACCAATTTTTAAAAGCTTTATTTTCTAATGATCTGCAAAAAGCATCCTGATACTGCGAGCTATTACTTGGATAATACTGCACTACAATGGAGCCTTACGGCCACAGATGTTATACCTGAATCTGACTTTCAATCAATTTTTTTCTTTCTCAAAATAGGTTATTGTTGTCTACCTTAACTAATTAATCATTTTGAAAAGGTACTCTTAAGAAAATAACTATAACGATTACATATTTCTAGGATTGGAAGAACTTTCAGATGGTTTGTACACTTATGATGAAAATCCTGATTTTTTAATTAACTGGCAAGTCCATTGATATTTCGTGCACCACACCAATGTAGAGGTATATTAAAGACAGCCCCCATGGCATTGGCTTGACCATGGCAGAAACAATGTATCGAAGACCGGGAAAGGTATGATTAAGTATGCCTACCTCTTGAAGCTTGATCATTACCTCTTGAACGGACCCACCTTTGAACATAAACATTCGTCCACGAAACATCATACCAGGTGGAAGGTTATTTGAGATGGCACGCGGCATTCCATTCTCATACGCCAGGGAACTCATGATGCTATCTTCCTGATCTTGCAAAGTAGTCTGCGCATCAAAATTTTGAAATGCAGAATGTAAGTCTTGTTGCAACGCCTTCGATATCTTACTGTCAAACAAAGTGTCAGGAAGAAATAACTCATGTTGACGATAAATAGAAATGGCGTCAACAATATCTGAAAGAAAAATCTTTGTCTCCAGCCTTGAACTTCGTTGGCTTGGCGGAGTAGCAAGGGAAAAGTCTGGTACATCATAAGTTCTCTGCAGCCGACCAAGCATATAGACAACGTCGTCACTCAGGAAAGGTTCCCAGCGTCGGGGATTTCTATGGATGGAATTCCAAGTGCAACGCTTGATTTTTTCGGACCGCTGCACATTAAACCAGACATTCTCGTGATTGAAGATGCCATAAACCGATTGGGGAACTTCTGAACTTGATTCATCATAGCTACAGCCTGTTGAAGGATTCCAAAAGGTGACAGTGCAAGTTTCTCTATCAAGATCCACAGTATTTTTCTCGCGCTCCCGGCGATAAACAGGTTTAGCACCTCGTTTTGATTTTGGACTTGTCGCAGGTGGTGTAGAATTTTTCTTGCTGAACTGAAAAGATTGTTTACTTTCCGATCTTGAGACTCCTCGAGAACCATTGTCAAGGGGGGCACTACTCCCTGCAGAGTACAAGGAAACCCTGGAGGAATTCCGCGAAATCACGTCACCTTGAGGTGCAAAAGTTCGATTTTCATCAATAGTGATGACCCATGGCTGCTCTTTCTCACTTAATACTATGTAGCTAGAGCTGCCGAGTCCAAGGAACAAGCTGCAGAGGAGAATAGCCGCCTCCATAGAACTCAACTTCTGACAAAGAAGTCCCACACCTAGAGGTTGAATCATCTCTAGCTGAAAAGAACTTTGTGTTACATCACAACATGGTATGAGACCCGAGTTCAACACCGCTACACAATTTGCTGCTTCTTCCCTACCTTCCATCCCTGCACCCTGTAAAGGTTGCAGAAAGCAGGGCAAAAATGTAACGCGACCATATTCATCTTGTGCAAGAGTTTGCACGTGCCTTCGCGGAAACCGAGACTTTAATTGAGTGCGCTTACGTTTCCAATATGCATAAAAATCAAAATTAATGACACGTGCAACTTCACCTTCAGGGACATAACGCTCCACATACGGACAAGTTTGGAGTCCTAAACGAATACACTCATTTAAAACCCGGGCGTTAGGATGGACATTTCTCTCACGATAAGCATGCCAGAGCTTAACAAGAGACTCTGGAATTGAAATAGAAAACTCTACGACGGGTCGATCTGCTTTGCAAGGAACCATTTCCGAACATTCTAGGTTTATATGACATGCAACTGGTGATCCATCAACGGCATTATCTAAGAACCACGAGAGTCGTCGACGCCCTGAGCCAATCCACTCGGCCCATGGTGAGACACCCCCATCGTTATAGTCAAACACACTAACCATTAATTCAATTTTGTCAGCCCACTCAATGATATCGTCTGACCGACTCCCTGGAAGATCGATTTCTAGTACTAAAATATCCTCTGAAGCTTGACGGAGATGGTAGTTACGAAGAGGTTTTGACGTTGCCATTACTCCATCACATGATATAACAAACATAGGATCGATGCCTGCGTAATCCAAAACACCTTGCTGCAGATGAATTTTTGGATGCTGAAACCGTTCAAGATTTCTCACAGACATTGACAATAATGAAAGCTCAAGCGATCGATGACCTTGGTATTGCTCATATAAAATTAATTCCGTCCGCTTCGGAAAAGAGCGCTTAATGATCAGCTCCACTAAACTACTTTCTGGGAGAGCAAATAACTCGGGCCGCATCATCGGTGCTGGCATAGATTTCATCATCATGGACATGTTTGCACCACCTGGAAACAGTGCGGGACCACCAATGGGTAGTGTTGGCAGTGCACCCACTGAAATCTGTCCCTGTGATGGAGTGGAAAGAGCACTAAAGCTCGCTGGTTGCGGCTGCTGAGCTATCGCTTTGTTTGTCATCTCTATAGGATTGCTAGGTCCTTCAGCGTCACCCCTCCCACCAAACAAACGAAAAGGGGATAAAATTGAGGCAAGCGCTCCAGCCCCACCAGTTGCATTTCCCTGGTTAACCTTTGACATACGTACAGACCCGTCATTATTTTTATTGTTCATCATCATCATCATTCCGTTGTTGTTTCCTGGGGGCTGCAAGGAAGCAAAATAGGCTGCTGCTTCACTTGCTTGGTGGGGTAGCCTACGCTCTAGTGAAAACAGATCAGCAACATCAGCATCAATATCATCTAGCACATAGATCGCAAGTTCTGTTGGTAATGCTGACAATATAGTGATGACATCCTTGATGTTGAATGGAGACTCCGAACTTTGTTCGAGTTTCCTCCGACAAAAATATCGCAAACTCTGCTCCAAATAGTCTCTGAGTTCTTCCATTTGAAGTTCTATGTTCTCCATTGCTAAAAGAAAATCATCAAAGCAAAGCTGTCCACTGCATGAAAAGTCATACTTTTGAATCAAGTTTCGTGCACTGAGCAACGCTTCGCGCGCATCTTGGCAATATCCAATAAGGCAGAGATACCTTGAAAATTCACGCTCACGCAACTCATTGGTGCCATTAGAGATCCGTAAGTAAGCCACAGAATACGCAAGCACACGTCTCTGAGGAATACTTGCCATCGCGCTGAGACGTGACTACGTATGGCAGTTTATAGTGCTCTCAGTCTGCTACATGCAAGACGATTTTAGAGCCGCCAAAGATGCCTCGACTCTCGCTTATCAAGTTAATCGCTTGACTATAAAGTCACTGCAGGTTTCGTACTTCCTTACACGAAGTCTAGTATCTCCGGTGCGTACTTCCTAGTTATGTACGCAACCTTTTGCATTAAGAACCTACGTTTGCCTGTAAGGTAAGGTCGGCCTCACCTGGCAACACTAGCTATTCCCCACCTCAACGTCAAAAGTTCATCAACATATGAGATAATCCCGCACTAATATCTGCTCAGTCTGATCCTGTTCGCAACTATCAATGCGCAGAATAGAGCTGGAAGAGACGTTCTCATCTTGAGGTGCACGGGAACGCTCGTCTGAACTTGCTTGTATCATTACGGATTCCACCATGCCACCTGGAAAAAGGTCCGTTGCCAGTGAATTTCAAGAACATAACTTCGGGACCCATAGGTTATGGTGAAAATACTTTTTTAAAATTGTTTTTTAAAATTAATCTATTGAAAAAGTTAATCAAATAATGAATAGAAAAACTGATTAAAACCCTGAGTAGCTTGAAAAGAAAGTAGTTTTAGTTTTAGTTTTATAGTTTTTTTTGAGTTTTGAAGAAGAGTCTTTGTTTTGTGCAAAACCGCCGCTCGAACGGGCGTACGAGTGTGCTTCTCAAACCACTTTTGTAGGGAGTTTTGGCGGTGGTGACGGACGTCTGCTAAGAAAGGCAGCTGCTTGCACTCCTCTACAAGCACTTTTTTAACAACCTTGGATTCGAGAAACTTGGCAAGAGCTAGCAGGCATTGCACATTGTGGGCTCACCACCGCCATAATACTTAAGTTCATTTTGGCCAAAACAGAGAGCGCAGGCAGGCGCTTCGAAAAGTATACTACTACGGAACCAGGGTGATCTCAACACACTATTCTTGACTTCCATACAAGTTGGAGGCTTAATACTTTGGGCCCTTCAAGAAACTGGCATTGATAAGTGAAATCTCAAGATCAAAGTCGGCGCTTCTAGCAATTTAAAGAACTACAACCACTGAAGAAAGAACCATGGATACAATATCTGCACAGCAGGATCGTTTGACGGAAGCGCGCACAATCCTCCGAAAAGCTCTTGAGCCTGCCTATGGTAAGGCAAATCAAAATCCTGTTGTTTTACTTGACCGTCTAGCAGTACTCCAAGATCGCTGCGCGAGAGTGCAAGAACGTGTGCAATTACTTGCCAAGGTCAAGCAAGAGCTTGTCGATGAGATGTATACTCAATCTTGGGATCAGACTAGTGACATACATCAATACCAAGGTAATGCTGTAGCGGATGCACTTCAAGGCCTTGCAATGTCTGGTGAACCTGCAGAGGCTCTTGACGCTGCGCGTAATGCTCAGGCTCAAATTAATGAGCTCTTTGAATCGTCAAATGCATCCTGGAAAGGTTACTTTATTTCGCCAGCAACACAAGCGGAGTTAAATGCAAATGTAATATCATCGAGAACAGATCTGGATGTTGCTGTGCGCGCTGCAGCACAACATGATTTAGAGAATATTGCCGAAGATGGGCCTGAGCAAGATACCCAAGAAGAAGAAGAGGAGGATGCTGCACAACTTACATACACAGTTGATGCCGATGCGTTTGCCGCACTCCCTGAATCAATTCGTGGCCGAGCGCGCCTCTCCGATGTCCAACGCACTCTCAGTATCATTGTCGCTCACAAAGAAAAACAACAAGGTAAACAACGCGGACCGAATCGGCGTCGTGGAGGGCGCGCGCAAGCTGCCGTTAAACCATTGTCCATCAAAGAGCTTGATGGTATGGGGGCGAAAGTGGTAGGCCACACAGGTGCTTGCGTGCTGCAGTGCTTACGCAGTCTCGGTCTTGTTGACATATCAAAAGATGGGGTACAGCTAAAATTCTAAAATCTCCTATAAAGAAAAATATATTTGTTGATGGTGAGGTGACTGTTGGTCGCAAGGGCGATACTAACATTCTCGCTATGGTGTTTTTTTTTTTATTTGCTCCTTTCAAAATTGCGTGTCTCCGCAAGGACTTTACGATTTGTGTTGATTCTTTATAATGATTATTGAAAGTTTCCGCGCTGTTCAAGAGCAACCAAAATAGTTCGTATAAATTTCGCATTGCCGCCTAAGGCAATAACATTGCATAACCGCATTTGATGGTCTTAGATCATTTCTGAATAAGGTTAAGAATCTGGCCTGCGAAGAAATCCATATACAAAGAACGAATCGCTGCTACATGATCTACAGGACGTGCCACGGGTGTGTAAAGAAAGTAGGCTCGAAACCCCAGTAATGTTTGCAGAAGGATGATTCAATGACCAGATTTAAGCTAGGACTGCCTCGCGCTCCTCAGCATTAGCCTTTACTGCCTGCTGGCCTTGAGCTTGAGTCTGCTGGGTTGTTTCCACCTGCACATTGTCCGGGCGCACAGGATCGGTCGGTGCTGTAGGAAGCTTGTCCTCAAGGTTATCCGATGGTGCAGTAGGCAGAGATTCTGCGAGGATGTCAGCCTCCTGCTGTTCAATGGCGTCGAGCTCCTTAAGCACATCATTCTCGTCCTCTGGGTTAAGCTGCTCGTTAAGAATGTCATCAATCTCACGTTGGCGGTCCATCGCTTCTTGGGTATCTGCCATGATCTCACTGACCTCATCAGGGTCAAGCTGGAGCTCCTTGAGTGCCTTGTTACCAGCCTTCATACCCTCGACAATCTCCACCTGGTGTTGAGCCCATTCGACGTCATTGACCATTTTCTCAAGGTTAAAGAACTGGTCATTAACTTTGGCAAGTTGTACTTCGCGCATTTTCTTCAAGCGCAGCGCAAGTTTTGCCTGGTCCTTTTTCTTGTCTCTGAGCAGTTCGCGAGCCTTTTCCACATAAACCTGCTTCTCGTGTTCGTGCTTCTTTCGGGCCTTGTCGAGCCGGTCTCGCGCCACCTTGAGATCTAGCAAAGCACGATCCTTCACGGACATCTCGGGCTTCGGTTTGCTTGCGGCAACTCCGTTTGCAGCTCCTGCTCCTCGAGCGCGTTGGGCTGGTGGCGCAGAATCGCCCTTTTTGCTAAACATGCCGCCCATCCTAGCTGAGAGGTTGGTCCTCGAGGCCGGCTGCTCGACTTTTAAGCTGAGGGGACGCTAACAATTGCACTATTTCCACAAAAGCTGCTTCGGCAGAGTCTTACGCACGAAGAAGCCGCGATGTGGTTTGGGGTTTGGAGTGACAAGGGAAAGTTCTTCTTGTGAAGACAAAGATTTATTCTTTTCCTTTATTATCATGTATTCTCATTACTATTAAATAAATTAAAAATAGTAAACTTTAAACAAGTTCTGCCTCTATGCATTTTAATCATGAGCTTGTTCTCTCAAAGGCATGCAGTTAATATGTAAGTATGTCGCGCTGCTTAGTTTAAGTTTGTGATTACTTCACTGTCTCTGAATTGGCGTTAGAAATTCATTCGTTCAACTGAAGCAACAAGTTTCAGTGAAGTGGCTGTGCCAGTAGAAGTGAAACGAAATTAAGAACCACATAAACCATGCATGATTTTAGTGTACAGCAAACTATGGTGTAGTGAACGTCTTCAAAGTTTGAAAGGCATAGGTAAAAGAGAGATGCTTAAAGGAAATTTATAGATTCAAAAAATTGCAAACTTAACGAATCTAGATCATGTGCTGAAGATTGTTATACATTAACATTTCAAACAATTCAGATTATATTGCAAAAATGATCAACCTGCAATTTCATTTCAATTGGGAACTGTATAGGTTAGCGATTAGCGATTAGATGGGTGGTCGAAAGGCTCAACACCAATGAGGTGAGTCCAATCCCGATCTGCATTCTGGGTATATAGTTTTAACAAGTCTTTATACGCTGTTGCATGAGCTGCACTATTAATACGGTCTACGAGCTCAACCTGACCTGGAGTTTCATAATAAAACAGTGCCTGCCTGGCTTTGGTTGTTTTGTTACGGTAAGGAAGAGATGTTGGAGAACTCTTGTAAACCTTATACTTGGGCAGGTAAACAATCAGGCGGTAGTTTGTACTGCGAATAGAGTAACCTCGCCGAGATTTTGATCCATAGGCTTCGAACTGAGATACTGCAGCTGATCTGACATATGATGTCGGATCTTTCATGAGAGGTACTAATGATGTACCTGCACGCTCAGTCTGAGCAGGTATTGTTAAATTACAAAGGTCCAAGATAGTTGGCAAAATATCAACAGAATCAGTCGGTGCTTGGACTTTTGCTCCGATTCCATTTGTGGCAGCATCAGGGTTCGCAGCAAGCCAGTTTGCAGAGGGACGAATACCAAAAGGAACACGGGTGCTCTGCTCAAAAACCGTCTTTTTGCCCCAGAGGTCACGATCACCCAAATGGAAGCCATGGTCGCCCCAGAACACAACAAACGTATTATTGGCAGCTTCAAGAGAATCTAACTGGGTAAGAATTCGCCCAACTTGTTGATCGCCAAAAGAAACAGCCCCATAGTAGCCTCGCGCCCTATCAGCTACAGAAACTGAATTCCATCCAGTATAAGATTCCAGCTCTTTGTTTGGAGCATGTGACCATTTCAAATGCTTGCTTTTCCAGTACGATGATGGATACGAGGTAGGCTCAAACTCAGCGTCAGAAATGTTACCATAATGGTTGGCAATAGATTGGGGAACAACCCATGGAAGGTGAGGTTTGGCAATTCCAACAGCCAAAAAGAAAGGATCATCGCCCTCAGCAAGCTCTTGAAGCTGAGCAACAGCTAGGGAACCCATGCAATAATCCATGTCTTTTTTAATAAGCTCGTCAGCATAGTTATAAATGATGTGAGCGTGTTGAGCATAAGGATTTTCTCCAGATCCAGGAAACATTTCAGTGCCGTTGTTATTACAAATGTTATCCGTGTTAACTTGGACAGTTTGTTTCGAAACTCCAGAGCTCCATGAGCACTCAGCATCAGGGTCTTCATCTGTGCAAATGTCAGCCACAGGCCTGACAATCTTAACATTCTCATCCTTTTCGTCACTGCTGCTTGAGTAAAAGCTCCGATTATCATAAATTTTACCTAGCGCAACTGCACGATAGCCTGCCTTGAGGAAATGCCCTGGTAATGTTACAACAGACGGGTTGTAAGTGCGAAATTTAGGCTCAAAGCTCCAGATTCGAAGCCGATCGGGGCGCTGTCCAGCCAGCATCGAAACACGCGAAGGCGCACACTCAGATTTCGAGGCATGCATGTTGTTAAACTGTACGCTTTCCGCAAAGAATGCATCCAAATTGGGTGTCCACGCCACAGAATCATTGTAGGCCCCCACTGTTGTGCGCAGATCATCAAAGATGATTAGAAGCACATTGGGTGTTTCAGGGTTTGTGGCAGCTCCCCGAGCCGTTCTGATCTGCGAGGCAATACTCAATACACATAGCAGCCCTGCGACAAATCTCGCTCGCAGCTTTCGTATTGTTGTCATTCTTCCCATGATGCTGCAGCCTTTCCTACTCCCCATGTTGCAGGAGAGGCTCTGGTTTGGGTTTTGCTTGATGCAGAGCTGATTCTCCACTCCGTTCAAGTTGTTCTACATCCGTTCGTATGTTATTATCTAACCTGACACCTTACTTCTTTCTTTAAAAATTCCAACATTAGCTCTCTAGAGAGGTAAACAAATAAACAAACAAACAAACAAAACAAACAAATAAATAAACAATGTGGAGGTCCGTGGTCCGTGCCATGGTGCTAATGGGTTCCTAGTGCCTAGTACGGTGTTTTATTTCCTTTTTGTGGTACGAATGATCTCGTCTTTCAATCTACAAACTGCCTCGCTATTTTACAAAAGGAAACGGCATGCGAAGAATCCTGCTCGTCCTCAGTCAGGTTCCCCGCCTTTTGTTTCAAGGCCTCGGGTTTGTCCTTCTTGTGGAAACAATGGCACTCACTATCAAGTAGGAGGCGCAGTGAGCGCAGATGGATTCCTGTCAACGCTCTCCTATTGATTTATCGTTTCTGATTTCTCGATTGATTGACTCGTTTACTTGTTCTAACAAATAAAATGTGGTACGCGGAGGATTGCTTGCACACCAATCTCACCAAGCATTCCAACAACTAGGCAGGTATCTGTTTATCTACCTCCTCCAGGTCATCGTGGTGCAGCGTGCGTGCAAAGATGTGCAATGGTGGGCAGGCCCTGTGCAAGAAAGATTGCCTGAGCACAGGCTTCTTCTTCTCAGTAGTGCTCTCAGCACTCGTGAGAACAACTGCTGCGACCAAAAAAAGAGCGTCTGCAGGAGCTCTTTTTAAATTAAAAAGAAATATTCTTCTATGGTTTCTTTTAAATAAAAAATCAGAAACTAAAAAAACAATGATCCTAATGTAACTAACAGTAATAAAACCTCTTTTTGATTGATTGATTGATTGATTGATTGATTGTTGATTGAAAAAGAGGCCATCCGTTAACAGAGGAGCCACTGAACTGCAAATTTCAGGAGCCAACCGGCCAGCACTGCATTTTGCGCGTGCTTCTATTGTCAGGAGCATTTGCAGGAGTGGGTTTGGTGGCTTAGCACCTTAAGCTGATTTGGTGGATGCGCAAACCATAGTATGAGGGCACTCGTCGCAGTTCTTGGCTATTACTGGTCAGAGATGCCTTTTCTGACACCTATTTTTATGCGATAAAAGTATGGAGCTCCCCGTGGGAAGTGGGTCAAATGGTTGTACCGTGATGTGATGAGCAATTAATTCCAAAGGATGCCCTGGGGAGGTCACACCGCGATGGCGCTCTTTTCTGAGTACTTTCTGTGATGTTTAACCATTTTCTGACCTCAGGAGGATAAGTGCTGCCAAGATGGGTTTGGAAAGATTGCAATTAAATTCGTTTTCATGATATTATTATTTATCATGTGTGATTATTACTAACATCTTAAATCTCGGAAATGTCACAGCGCAGACATCTAGCTTCTAACAAAACCTCCTCTCTCTGGTTTGCATGGAGACAAACGGTAAAGCTTGCCGATGAAATGGGGTTCAGAATCTCCAAAGAGCGAGAAAGAATAGGAGGATCTCAGAGGATATCAAAGGTCAAAAGGTTTGACACCAATTAGATGAGTCCAATCGCGATCCTTATTCTGCTTGAAGAGCTGCAAAAGCTCTGCATATGCTGCTGCATGTGTCGGGTCGTTAACATGATTTACGAGCTCAATTTGGCCGGGTTCGTCATAGTAATATAGAGCAAGACGGCTTGAGTCCACGCTCTTTTTGTAAGGAAGAACTTTGCGGTTCTTACTGTTCAATTTCCTTTCCTTGGCGTAAAGAACGAGCCGGTAATTGCTGCTACGAATAGAATAGCCCATGTAGTTTCTGACAGAATATGCCTCGTACTGCGAGATTGCAGCAGCTCGAATAGAACCTGCTGGATTGCGCATTAAGGGAACCATTGAAGCCCCAGCACGATCTGAAAGCGAAGGAAGGTCAATATTGCATAAATCAAGCAATGTGGGCAAAATATCTACAGAATCAGTGGGCGCTAAGACCCGCGCCCCAATTCCATTGTTTGCGACATCTTGATTATCAGCTAACCATGTTTCAGCAGGCCGAATTCCGAAGGGAACGCGGGTGGCCTGATCAAAGATTGTTTTTTTGCCCCACAAATCCCGGTCTCCTAGATGAAATCCATGATCTCCCCACACAATAACAAAAGTGTTGTTGGCAATCGGCATGGCGTCGAGAGCGCCTAATAAACGGCCAAATTGCTCATCAGCAAATGTTGTGGCTCCATAATATCCACGGACACGATCAACATCCGAGTAAGATGCATAGTCATCATAAGAACTAAGTTCTGCGCTGTTGGATTTGGACCAACGAACATGTGTATCTTTCCAGTAAGTAGAATTGTACGAAGGAACTTCAAAATCGCTATCGGGAAGTGCAGCAAAATGGTCGGCAATGGATTGTGGTCTAACCCATGGGAGATGGGGTTTGACAATGCCTACAGCCAAGAAAAACGGCTCTCCTGCAGCGGCAAGAGTCTCAAGCTGCTGAATCGCAACTGAGGTTACACAATAATCTTGATCTTTAGATTGAAAAGCGTCATCATATGAGTAGGCCAAATGTAGATGTTGGTCATATGGATCAGATGCACCTGATCCAGGGAAATACTCTGTACCGTTGTTTTGACACATATCATTTTGGTTTACTTGGATAGCCTGTTTAACAATACCAGAGTCCCACGAGCACTCCTTTTTAGGCCTCTTAGTATTACACAAGTCAGGAGCAGGCTTCACCGTCTTGGTTCCCTTTTTTGACGTCTTGTAAAAGCTTCGATTATCGTATACTTTGCCAACCATGACAGTGCGGTATCCAGCTTTCCGGAAATGACCAGGTAATGTGACCAGTTTCGGATTGTTTTTACGGAATTTCGGTTTAAAATCCCAGATTCGAATGCGATCAGGCCTTTGCCCAGCCATCATTGACGCGCGTGACGGGGCACATTCTGCTTTACTCGAATGCATGTTATCAAATTGAACGCTCTGAGCAAAAAATGCATCCAAATAGGGAGTTTTTGCAACATCATCATCATATGACCCTACTGTTGGTCGCAGGTCATCAAAAAGCACATACAACACGTTCGGCTTTGCAACAGCAGCTACACCGGCAAGGTTGTCCAAGCTCATGAGAAGAACTAGTACGCTAGTAAAAAGCCTCTTGGTGAAGAGGCCAGATCTTCTCTTAGATTTGCCTAACTTCATGTTAATCTATGTATTTACTTGTTTGTCTGCTGAATTCAATGCGCCACTTTGCTTAGTTTTAACCTCTGTACTAAGGCTCAAGGCGCCTCAGACGCTAATAAACTTAACCAGCCAGATCCCGCGAGCTGTCGTGTTATGTTTTTGCTGCCAAGCATTCCACAACATATCCCTAAAAGGGAGCGAAAGGAAACCTGCTAGACGATTGTGTTCGCAATCGAGCTATCGCCTTTTTTTTAAAAGGCGAAATAAACAAACGAAACTAAGGGACACGATAGTGGAAAGCATGACAAGGGGGGTTATAGTACAACTAATTGTTTTAAACGTAATATTTTAGTCCTTTATTGAAAACACAGAGAATATAATAGTTATTAGATCGGCATGACTGACATCCTTATTTTTTCCCCGAGACCCTCCGTAGCCCCGTTCCCGTGACTGTTGGTGTGTGACAGACAAGAATTTTTTGGATTATTTTGTTAACGACTAAGAAGAATCCTTAACGAACGTGACGGTTGATTTTAAGAAATAATATTACCTAATCTCAAAGAGTCTCAATGCAAGGACAACGCACTTGTTCATGGGACCTCCGCTAAGCTCACTGTGCAGTTTCATACATTTTTTAATATTGTTTCAACGTAATATGTTCCATTGTACGGGTTTGTGGCTATCTATCAAGTCCCGCAGTATCTGTTCGGAAAGTAGTACATAGCATATACTAAGTTTGTTGAAAATTGTGGAACTTTACTTTTTATTTATTTAATTATAAAATCAACTTTAGTTTTTAATTTATAAAATTGTATATATCCTGTATATTTTTAACAGGTAAATTCGTACCCAACAATTAAAAAAAGGTAAAGAACATTCTGTGTTGGTATTTATATAGGTTTTTACAAGCAGATAAAAGGGCCAATAGGAGTGCCTACCTCTAATTACTAGTTAGTGGGACATCCAGATTGCACCTGCGGACATTGATTTGGAATGGGAGGTCCACGAAGTTCGTGCTATGATGCGGTTTTGACAGAAAGAGGAATGATTGAAAATTCGAAAGCGCTCGGGTCACGCATCTGAGGTCGCTGATATAATTTCAGAAATTAAACAAGAGTTATGATGCCATGGTTCTTCTGAAAAAGTTGGTCGCGATACACATGTTCCGGCGCAATGGAAAGTTGTCAACGAACAGATAGCCCATCTGCCCCGGACAGAGCCTGAACCCAAAGGATGTGACATGTTAGCTGGACTTTTGGCTTCTATGAACTAAATCTAGAACATCAGAAACGAGAAATATCCGGGCTTGGATCCAGGACTGAAGGCCTGGAATTCCCCAATACCAAAGCGGTCTCCCGAACCTGTGTATCTGAACATTATACAGGCTGGAACTTGAAGAGATCCTAAATCACGAAGTTGTTCAGACATGATAGTATAATTATTCAAGGCACTTGTGAGAGGTTGCGATTTGAGAAATCCTGTGATATAGAATTGCGGCTAGTGAACCTCAAGTACATGAATGCAAACGTATCAATTTCTAAATCTAAAGCTTCTTGAGAGTATAGGTAAATCGTGTTACTTATTTAAACTCTGCTCGAATATGATCATCAGGGCTATGGCGAGCGTATGCAGCAATGCCTGATGTCTTGTTTCTCGTAGATCCATCCGAATAATATATATATTTGCAATCTTCAATTTTAAATGATCGTATCACAACTATACGTTCATGTTTACCGAGCGATCACATCGATTGCTTCGTCATTCCATACTCAGTGAGATTTATCTCATCTATCCAAATTGCTTATGTCGAACAATAAAGATTTAGTTTTTGGCACTACAGAGTTAAATAAATCTAATCAGATTCTTCACATCTGCTTCAATAAGTGGTTTTCTACGTCCTACCTCGCCGTAATTTGATACTTTAATGTTCCGATCTATGTAACAGCTTGGTGCGGCGCTGTGTTGACAACAGCCAAGCTACTGGTCAATTCTTTCTCAGCCGGTTTCGCTATGTTGGATTCTGTTTTGGTAAGAATGACATAAGATGGACGCACACCGAAATTAGAGCACTTTTCTCTTCATTTATGAAAATTTCAGAGTTTCAGAGGGAAATACCAAGCCTGTATGCGTAGTATTTAACGGGGAGGGGTATGTGTTTGTGGAGTTGAATTAGAATAGTGTTTCGTTAATTTTTTATGGAAAGTTGTTCTGTGTTAATGGAATTAAACTAGAGATCAAAACTACAATTAGAAATTTGTGTCTAGAGGCAGCGTTCATGAATTGGCAGAGTCTAAGCTCATAGTATATTAATGTTCTCTTCACAAGTCTGCATCATACTTGAAGAAAACTAGCTGCGTTCTCAACCGAAAGCAAATGAAAAAATATGTAACATATATATACGAATTCTTTGGCAACTAGTTTACAGGAAGTTAAAAGCCCGTTTTTAGAAACAATGACGGTCTTTTTCATAGCGTATAGCAAGTCCTTAAATATCATTGGTCTCTTCGCTCCTTTCAGCTTATAACTATTCTTTAAGATAACCTATTCAGTAATTTTACTAATACCTATTGCGAAAGTGACTTCTATGGTTTCTCATAGGACCCAAATAAAAGAAGTTCAAGATCAAAGAACTCGCCAACGTCTTGTCCATCGCGCAACCCATCAACAGACGTTAGACAGATCCGAGCGCGGCGACTTTCTGCGTATAGAACGATGAACGTTTTGCGTCAAGCCCTATTGGCCTCAATGTCACCCTCTGCCGTGGCTGTAACCTCGCCAGCTGTCTCGGGGTCTCCTGCTCCATCGACGCCGATGTCTCCAACCGCCCTGCACGTTCAAGGTGCTGTAGTTTCTGGAGACCTTTGCGATATGGAGGTCGAGCATCAGCACGGGTGGAATGCTCTTCATGCTGCCTGCGCAACAGGTAAATATGATACAGTTCGAATTCTCTTGGACGCTGGAGCAAACCTCGAAGTTAAGACCAGGCAGTTTGGCCATACGCCCCTACATTTGGCAGCCTGTGTGGGGTCAGAGCCCATAGTCCGAGAGCTCTTGAATCGAGGTGCTGTTTTACAGGCTCGAGATGAACACGGATATACTGCGCTACATTTTGCCGCTGTAGAAGGCTACAGGTGTGTGGTAGAGACTATTTTGGAGTTTATGAAATTGAGAGGTACAATAGAGCTTGTAAACGAGCTTGACGATGAAGGCAACTCAGCATTGACTCTAGCGCAAAGGGCCCTAAATAGTAAAGTTGCAGAGTCAATTCATGCATATTTGGCTGAAAACCTTGCGCATAATCTAGTGAGCCCGGAAGAAATCGCTGAGCTGACGAGATGGCTTGCTGATGATGTGCAGCTGCCACAATATACGGCTGGTTTCATTTCAGCAGGATACACTAGACTTTCATTCTGGGCCAAAACTGGCATCACGTCCGCAGATTACCGGGATATTGGAGTTTTCCTGCCCGGTCATCAACGAATCATTAATCAGAATCTGATCAAATATGCAGATGTAGCTGGAGATGCCGAGGAAAGTGAAAACGAGAGTGGTTCTGAAGGCTCAGACGATGACGAATCTGGTTCAGATGCCAGCTCTGAGGCTTCATAAACCTCCGGATTTGTCTGCCCAACAAAAACCACCCAGTCAAATTGTATCAACATCTCTCCTCAGCGCCTTGGATTTCTTGTATCTTAGTTTTCTAAAATCAACACTCGACTCCTATTTTTTGTCATATATCTCCTTCGCTGATTCCCATACTTACTGTACCTCAGGTCGAAACTTTACGAATCAATTTCATATCCTAGCAATAGAAGAAAGGAGCAACGCTTCGATCACATATTTAATAACAGACCAGGTATGGGTCAAATTACAATGAGGGGACATAGATTCTAGAGAGTAGTACCTAATAGACTTTTGTCTTTTCGAGCATTTGACGGAAAGAGTCGATAAGTAAAATTAGGCCATGTTAGCCCATTTTCAAGCCAATTTTCCATCTAAGCATTAGATAACAGAAAAGAACACCAAGAATGTATTCTCGCAGAACTAAACCATATACCATTACATAGGTAGATCTACCCATGATCGGATCCTCGGTCGAATTATTACCATCTCCCAGAAGCCTTAATCTCGCCCAAACCCAGCCTGGATCCTCTTTATATCCGCTATGCCGACGTGGTGCATTGCCGACTGTGGTAATCGCCACGTTATGCCGTAGCGCACCAAATCCAGCAAATCCTGGGCCTCTCGGGTGCCTCTTGAAGCTTCATTATGAAGTTGTATGATAACTTTTAATTTAGTAATATCGTATCACACATAGGTACGCGCTCTTTGAAGGATCGCCTCCATAGTGCCGTGACAATTTATAGGTAAAGTCACATGTTTCCTCGCCGCGGTGTGAGAAAACTAAGAAAAGTTCTGAGTTCTCGCGTCTTTCCAAAGGAGCGGTAACAGACTCGAGAAGAGAGCTCAGGCCCGAGGCGGCGCGACGCAGCGAGAAGCTGCCAGACGCAGGCAAGCCCAAGGACCCTGGTCTTTCCCTGGACGCCGCCTCCGCCTTCTCCTTTGGCGCCAAGCCAAGCTGTATTCAAGTTGACCAATTGAAAAATTGAAGAGTTGACTGATTGACTTGTCAACTAAACAAGCCACTCAGATCAGCTTCTCGACGCTACGAAACGTGGCCTTGAGGGGGCTGACCGTGGAAATTTCTGAAGGCATCAACGTAAACGTTCTGAAGTCTTAGGAGCTTACTCTGCTCTGCCATTTATGCAAAATCGACCCGCGTTCTTTATTTCTAGTTTGAATTTTAGAGAGTTGAATCGTAAACACGTGCCAGCATTTCTCAAGGGCTTCAGATCATTTAGAGTTTGCGAACATATTTACATATCTTTTCCGGGTGTGCTGAACCCTCGTACAAGAAAGGATGTTTTCAGGCCTTCTGGATCAGTACAAGCGCGAGCTGAATGAGTTTGTCTCCACCGTAAAGGAGGATACCTCCTATGCGTTGAGTACCGCTGCTGAGAAGCTTGCGCAGCTCAACCAAGACGCATCTAGCGAAGACAAAGACGCATCTCTCAACGCAGCATCTGCATCCCTCAAGCTTGCTAAAATTCCTGATTTCGAGACCTTCTTGGAGGTAGATCTTGAGAGCGGCGAGCACCTCGCTGGTTTCGAGGACTTTGCCTCGAGCTTCCAGTTGTCCTCCAGGGAAGACCAAATCAAGGCAGCCAGTGAAACGCTTCTGGACCTCTATGATGCATACGTCCCAGATCGCATGACCCATGAAGATTTCTGGTTGCGTTACTTCTACTTTCAGCACGTGCAGCGCAGGGCTCGACTTCTCGCAGGTGACATTGGTCAGCAGGATGAAGAGGAACTCTCATGGGGCGATGAGGAAGAAGAGGATGACGACATTGACGAGGGCGAAGACAGCAATAGCTCTGACAGCGATGATGGTGATGAGCTCGAGAAGAGACCTAAATCAAGGACAAAGGTCAGTCAGAGTGATGAAGACGATGGAGACAGCATTGATGGCAAAATCAAAGCCCGTGGCAAGTCTGGAGCTAAGGCGAGGTCGGCAGCAGGTAACATGGTGCCTGCTAGTGCACTCTCTGAGGCCAAGACCCGTGCTGCTTTGGCAGAACAGACCGTTGAAGATCTTCGGACCCAGATCGAACAGCTCAAAACACGTGTTGCAGACCTTGAGAATGAGAATCAGACACTACGCAATGAACGTGCTCGATATGAAGCTGCTTCTGGAAGGTCGTCACCAGCACCTTCCATCACTCCTGAGCTCAAGGAGGTCAAGGAAACTAAGGCTGAAGATGCGAACCGCGAGCACACGGAACAGCAGCAAATGAGCAAAGAGGACCATGCAGATGCCACCGAGGAATCTACAAAGGCCAGCGTAGGAAAGACCTCCGAGATCGAGGAGGACGATCTTGACATTGGTGGCTGGGAGGTTGATGATGGTGTTCTTGACGGCAGCAGCTCCGCATCTACAGAGCCTGTGCCTGTCATGGCTGATGAAGACGCTGCGGATGCCAGCTCAAGTGACGACCAAGAGAAAGCTGACGTTGAAAAGCCAGCTAATCTCGAGGATAAAGTGACGCAGGCACAGAAGGCTGAGGATGATGAAGATGAGAACGAAGATGACAGTGATGGCAGTGATGATGATGATGATGATGATGATGATAAGGAGATTGAGGATACTACCGAGGCTGCGAAAATGTCTCAAAAGAAAGCTGAGCTTGATGCTTCTGATGATGAGCAGCAAAAGAAAACAAAGACTAAGAAATCTAGCAAGTCTGATGACGACGACGATGAGGAAGGATGGGGTGCATGGGAGTAATAAAGTGATGGATTTGGCTGCCTAAAAGCGCCATCCCAGTCCTCATTTTCTGACCCCATACACAATCTACTTGACACAATATGCCTTTATCGGTTTTCTCCTTGCATTTTTCTTACTCAAAGAGCCATTTGACCACAGCACGAATGATTGACTGACTGATGTATCATTTTGACGGTAGTTGAATCTTCGCAATTGGCATCCGTTCTTCTATATCAGGAATCTGCCTATTTGAAATTACTTAGCTATTCGCCAAATCTTCTGAAACACAATTCCACCCCACGTTGTGAAGAGCCTCCATCATTGCCATCATTTGAAGAGGCCAAATACTCATTCTCGAAAGCTGGACATCCAGAGTAAACCAAAATAACTAAAAACCAACACAAGTACACAAATTAAGTCAATATCTTAAGCGTTTGTTTTCCTTCGTAAGCATATTTCTACCACCAAAGAACTCCTTTTTCAAGGTTGCTATGTACAAAGGTTGCATCGTGCCACACTCCGGTGCCATGGAAGTCCTTCGTCTTCTTGTGCATTGCTAAGTTCTTGCCCAGTTTCGTATACAAAAAACAATCAGCGAAGCTGCTCTGACAGTTCGCTAAAAGAAAGGGACTTCGTACCCTTTTTGAAAATTTTATATTTTATGAACTTGAGGTACCTAAGCACCATCGTCTCTCGTCCAACTCCAAACCATGTGCGCATATAAATAGTTCAAGAATGTCTACATTCCATTTCAGTGAACCTCCACTGGATCGGTGTCACCTCCTCACACAGTATCTGTTAGACACCTAGCAGGTACCTATGTAAAAGAAGCCAATAAAAATTCTGGGAACCACAACGTTCAATAAGTTGTCCTCAGATGTCCAACTCAGGATCGAACTCGATCTTACCTGACTGCTTGTGAGCCTTGGACTCTACCTAGCGACCGCGCTGTCCCTTCTCCATGGCGCGCAAGAATAATGGTGAAGAGCTCCCCCTTGCACGTTTGGCGACTTCCGTGGGCGAGAAGATCCGCGCAGGGCGAAATGTTTCAAGCTTTGCTCAAGCCGTGGAAGAGCTCGTTTCCAATGCGATTGACGCAGAAGCGAACGCAATCCAGGTTACAGTTGACGTTCGGAAGGGATTCATAGCAGTTCGCGACAATGGCTGCGGAATGTCCCGTGAAGAACTCGCTTGGGCAGGGGCATCGTTTTCGACGAGCAAACTCTCTCCACAGAATAACAAGGCCTTGCTCAAATGTGGCATCGTGGAAGCTGCATCACGGGGCTTCAGAGGAGACGCAATCTTTGCGTTGTCGCACCTGGCATCAGTACAGATCTGGACACGTCCATGGCAACTTTCTGGAGCTCGAGTACCGTCAAGGTTGTCGAAGTCTTTAGTCAGTTCGTCATCGAATTCGTCATTATCAAATCCCTCTAAGCTCGATTCCTCGTCGCAAACAGCAGCAAAAATAAGCTCAGTATCACCAATGACTGTGTGGACCAAAACTATCAGGCTTGGAAAGAGCTCAGATGTCAGAGAGGACAGTCATGCCAAAAGTATGACGCCCGGAACGACAGTTTGTCTCCAAGAGATATTTCAGGATGTGCCCGTAAGAAGGGCTCGCCTTCAGACACAGACGAAAGAGACTTTGCTGCAGGTGCGGAGACTCCTTGAACGCAATGCACTAGGATCTCCACATTGTAGTTTTGTGCTAAGAGGAGGCTCCAACGTTGAATTTGACACCCCAGTGCTCTGGAGATCGCCGGGAGGCCAATCGACAAGAGAGCTCTTTGGGAAGCTTTTTGGAGAGACTTTAGGACAAAACCTCCTTGATCGATCTTTAACGAGCTACGGGATTGAGTTAGAAGCCTTAGTTTCTCCACCTCATATCGAGGAAATGCAATCATCAGCGCAACTGCAATTCATCTTTGTCAATGGGCGTCCCCTGCCACGAGTTCGTCGAATCGAGGGGTTGATGAACCGCTTGTACAGAAATTACTTTGATCGAACAGATAGCGCTTTGAACACATCATTTGGGCCATACTTCCCTGCGTTCGTATTGGTGATGCAATGCGACCCTGCTATGGTAGATATTCTGTGGGAACCAAGTAAAGCCATTGTTGAATTTGCTGATTGGCCCCGAATTATGGATGCTGTTCAAGAGCTGATGCGTGGGGTATTTGAAGACGAATCCAGTGCAGAACTTGATGCACTTGGTGCCGGGGACAACTCTCAAGATAGTTTTGTTTCGCATGCAACATCCGCCTCAAGCCACAGCCGTTACTTTCAACAGGCTGATGAACCTTCAGACAGGCGAAGGCGAACAGAGGCTATTGCGAGCAATCGTCGTTCACTAACAGATGAAAATATGGAAAAGGAGCCTGCGGAGAAGACGTTGAGTTGTAAGAGACCATGGAAATCGACAGAAACTCATCACTCATCAATGGACGAAAAGGGACAAAGAGCTGAGGCAGAGGAGAGTCACAACCCTCCGGATCCTCCTTCTACTAATTTGGATAATGATGGAAATTCGTTTGTACAAACAGGAAGTAGCGAGGAAGACGCATGGCGCACGTTTCAGATTAAGCGGCGGCGTATAACTGACCAGCAAGCAGATCGAGCATCACATGTTGAATTCTCTGCGTCGCGTGTTATTGAAGGGGTAAGCCTTACGAGGGAAGCGCTTGCGAGTTGTAGGGTGATTGCCCAAGTGGGAGCAAAATTCATTTTCGTTCAAAATGACTCGCAAGTGTTCTGTATTGATCAGCACGCTGCTGACGAAAGAATCCGTCTGGAAGAATTTGAAGATGATCTGAAAGATGGTCAAGAATCGTCCTATTTGAAAAAGTTCGAGCTTGAAAGACGCGAGGCTGTGAGGCTTATGCCAGATCAACAAGAGCTTTTGCAATCAATTCGTGCAAAACTGGAGTTATGGGGTTATACTTGGTGTGCCTGCCCTTGGAGCTCAAACGAGATTGAGTTGACTTCTGTTCCAGCTATCTTTGGGGTTCCATTGGGAGGGTCTAGTCTCATTGATATTTTGGAGTTTGCTAAAGAAAGCCCTTCTTTGATCGATTTGCTCCTTCCTCCCCCTATTCGGAATGCAGCAGTAAATCGGGCATGCCGAGGCGCAATCAAGTTTGGAGATGATTTATCGCACGAGCAGTGTGTGCGATTGATTCGCAAACTTTCTCGATGTAAATTCCCCTTTCAATGTGCCCATGGCCGCCCCTCTTGTGTACCAATAGCAGACATTGTAAATCAAGAATATGGACAGCAGCTGTAGTGCTGTTTTGATGTCCCCATCTGAGTATTGTAACCTATGATAATTGTAAGTGCTTTGAACAATGCTGTAGTTTGAAATGTAGATAGCCTTTGTATGTTTGGCATTCTTTTTTCTTTTTTGTTTCTTCTTTCTTATTAAAAAATGTACCCTTAAACTGATAGACATCAAAAGTAGCACCAAATGTTTCTAGTTTGTCAAATAAGCTTTGCACATAGCCTCGCAGTCTGACCGCCATTAAGCAAGAGAAGAGTCAAGAGAAGTTTTGAGAAAATGTTTATGGATACCGTGTTGTTTTGTTTCTATGATGCAGTTTAAGGATGCAGCAGTCTCGTCTCTTAGAGATCTTCCTGGAAATGGCCACTTTACAGTATTTCACAGCCATATCATCATTCGTCTTTGAAGTCCCTGTACTTTCAAATTATTCAGGTAGACAAGATTCTCTACTTCTTGGACTTTTGTCTAGGTGTTGCAGCACCTCGGTCATACTTAGACTCATATGATGACTTAGACTCAGCTACGAAGTCGTCAGCAAACTTACTTTCCCCCTTTCCATGTTGTCCCTTCTCTCGCTCAGCTTGTTCATGCTCCACGCGGGCAATTTCTGCCTTTACAATTTCGATGCGCTTGAAAGTCATCATATTGACCACGAAAGCTTGGTACTCAGAAGCTGCAATGAGCATATCCAAGAGGAGCCGGGTAAGCGACTCGCCATTCTCGTCATCGTCATCGCGCTTTTCGCAGGCACGATTGCATTCTTCATATACTTCTTTCGCAGAATAGCCGTGTTCTTTGCAAAACTCTTTCATGTGCCCATCGAGAAGAGCCGTGTATTCTTTATAAATTGAATACCGCTCCAGATCCTGCTCTCCTGTGAGGTCGTCAAGCGTGCCTTCGAAAAGGTCACAATGGTCCTCTAAAAAGTCTTGTAGTTCCCGTGACACGCGATCAGACGAGAGAAAGTAGAAAAGCTCCCTGACGACCGGGTTTTCGATCTGAGCGAAGAGGGAGTCCATCGTCTTGAGCTCGTTTGAACCAAGGCGTTCTTAACCTCTGCTCTACCTTCTGCTGAGTAAGTTGCTCTCTGAAACTGCCTGCTTACTTGTGTTTCTTTTGTTCCTAGCTGAGAGCTGTTGATATACTCTGTCTTCTCTTCTCTCGCCTCGTCAAGGGTCGAGTATCACAGATCTTGATTTCTTGTATAGACAAGCTCTGTTCAGCAATTTCAAGAAGAAGTTTCCACACAGTACCTGTAGTCCTGGCGACAACTTACACGTATGCGGACAGACAGACCCACGCTGTGAATGACTTACCCTGCCTACGAGATGCGACCGTCGACGCAAGTAAACGATCAGGGTTTACCTTTCAGACCCTTGCCGCCTGGACAATATCCACACAGAGACTACCTAAGCTCCAGTCTGACTTGTCTGTCTGGAAATCAACAATCAGCCCATAAATGGACGCAAATAGTCCAGGACTCAGTACACACCTTTTAAATTCTGTTTTGGTCATTCGTGAGCAGACCGAATGAAAATGCAAGACTGGACATTGGGATAATAATGAGAATGCCTCGTCTTGAAAGAGGTCCATTTAATATTCGTGGCTACGTACAAGCTTCAGTTGAGCTGTGATGGTGATAAAGGGAATAGGTCTTGAAGGATTGCAAGGTCGTCAATTCGTGAGCAGCATAGATGGAGAAAATATTTTGCATTGCTGGATTTTTCCTCTTAGCAGGAAAGACTAGCCCTCTTAGTATGCGTAAACAGTCAACTTGGAGAAGAGTGTGCTTGCACTGGGAGGAGTGAAAGTAATCATGTAAAGGCAGTAGATAGGATTCACAGTTAGTATGGGAGACAATCGGGGGAACAAAACAGAGTTGATTCATTATTCGTGAGTCTTCGGGACTGACTTGTGAAGGAAGTTTGTGAAGATGCAAACCACAATTTTCACAAGTCGAATCAAAGAGAAAGCTAGCTAGCAGTGGAAGGGCAAAGAGCAAGAGTGCAGTTACTTCGGTGGAAGTTGACACTGTGTCAGCTACCTAGGTAATAGTAGGGTTGTTGAGAAACAACCTTTTCTCCAATCTCTCTTGGTATTATGCATTTGGATTATTATTAATTATTTCTGATGGTTATTTAGAATACGAAAGGATGTTTTAGGATGTTCAGATATACCAATTAATGACATGGCGTCACATTAAATCTCATCATCACTTGTAAGAGCTATCTTTGCGTCAGACAATGAGCAAACTGCTGAAGATACAACGAGAATGTCGAGATATAAGTAAAGCCTGGCTTATAGGAGGCACGCGATATGGTGGACCAGACACAGCTGATTTAAAGATTTTCGCTGAGTGGTAGTTTGTATGAGACGTAACAGAGATATTCTTAAAAGACAACAGACATGGTGTTTGCGTAGTTTTTCCATGCACGTTCGTAAAGAGCTGCACCTTGCACAGCACGAATCTTGTGGGCCTTCTTTTCAGAACGAAGAACCTCTCGCCAGCGCATAAAAACCTCATATTGTACGCTCTGAACCTCGTCAATGATAGAGTCTTCTGTCTTGCACTCAGTGGTGAGGTTGTCCATGAAGAGACACATATTTCTCGCATGTTCATTGTACATTTCGTTCTGCTCATGAAACTCTTCGACACGGCGTCTCTGGGGGTACAAGAGCTTAGCACCCTTTTCAGCAGCCTCAACAAGGTGGGCTGACTTACGCAGGTGGCGGTCCCAGACGGTGCGGTAATCTTTGAGAAGTTTTCTGAAGTGCAGGGCCTCGTCAACCGAGGCAATTGCATCGCGAAAGTGAGTGACGCCCTGGACGGCCTCAATAACATCACGAAGCTGATCAACAGCGTCACGAAGACCCTTATCCGTGGAGCGGCTTTCGAGATCCTTGTACTGTGCGAGGGAATCAAGAGTGAGGTTAGCGCTTGTCACCTGCTCTGCGAGACGCTCTTGAGCATGGACAAGGCGAGCACGAAGAAGAATCATGGCCTCGAAGCGCTGGTAGAGTTCCTGACTCTCGCCCGAATCACCATGGAGAAGGCGCTGTTTAAGGATTGTGAATCGCTCGCTCAAGCTAGGACGGGCCATGTGTGGGTGCTCCATCTCAGGAAGGTCAAAGTTGTTCCGCCATGAAGAGCGAGACGACGTCCGCGGAGAAGAGGGTGCTGCCTCATCCTGTTCAAACATAGCTGTCATCCGACCCATGAAGCTACCGAGAGTGGTAGTCATGGCAGCGATGGAGGGAAGATCCGCACGTGTCTCGTCTGCAGAGCTGCCACGAGCTCTAGAGGAGCCAGACGAGGTGCTGAAGCGGTAGGATTTGCCGGCAGAGCGCGCAGAGCTTGTGCTTGCGCGACGACTGCGCGTGAATGCCGACGTGTTCATGTTGCTGCTGCCACCCATGCTGCACTGATTTTGCCAAAAATCCTGAACCCAGTTAAACTTAGCACGGCTGCTGCTCTCAGACGTTTGTTCTTCAGTTGCTTCGGGCGTTTGTATCTCGGGATCTTCTTGCTCAAGTTCCTCTTCCTGTTCTGCGTCTGGACTGGTTTCTTCTACACCTAATGACGGTGCTTGCTCCTCTTCTTGTTGTTCTTGCTCTTGAAGATCTTCAGAAGGGCTTGGTTTGCGCGTTGATGAAGCCCGCAATCTAAAGATTGATCCACGTCGATTGCTGACACGTTTTGTCTTTGATGAGATTCCTTCAAAGGTAGTTGGTAAAGCTTCTTCGTCGTCACTGGCGTCTACCTCAAGGTCGTCTTCTTGGTCTTGTGCCAATCGTGATGTTGAAGCACTGGTCTTGCTAAGCCACACGCTTTTGATGCCGTCAAGACTGGCCAGAGAGGCTCTTCTTTTCTTCTTCTCTCCCTCTCCTGTGTTATGAGTTGCAGCTGCTTGCTCACGACCTTGTCTTACCAAGTCTGCAAACTGAGCGCCCTTATTGTTTACGACAAAGTTTCTCTTTGGCAATAGTGCTTTTTCTTGTTCGGTCAAAAGGTATTGGGTTGCGGGTTTGCCGTCAATGAACATCATCTTGCTTTCTTCCTCGACGACCTAAACGAGATCCTTGCAAGTGCCGTACTTCTATTCACGCCCTAATTAACTCCTACTACTAACTTCCGTCTCCCTCGATTCTCAATAATGCAATTGAAGAGTTGGAAGGTAAGCAAGTACAAAAAAGTCGTACCTGGGCAATTGCGTTCCTCAAAATCAAGTCGAGCGAAGCGATTGATTGGTTCGTTGATTGGTCGGTTGGTTGGTCTACAGCGGTAGCTTAATACAAACCGCACGGCTTTGTCTCTCCTCCTTCAATCCCTCAAAGAATTCACAGGGCTCCAAAGGTTTCAGAGACGAAGAGCCTAAGTAGCACGTCTCAAATGAGTTCCTCTGATCCAACTGATTGCCTTAGAGAGTTCGCTATAGCGACTCTTACTACGCTGGTCAAGATCGTCTCGCTACTGGGCAGATATGTGACTGCTAGTGAGGGTTCTGGTAGGTGGCCACGAGCTGGCAACTTGCAGAACGCAAGGCTCTGTCTGGAAAGCAGATCAGATGAAGAAATAACTTCAACTTGCAGGCTCCGAGCCACGTTCAAATGCTTGGACAACACGTGTGGAGCTTCGGATCCCTCGCCCGGATTTCAGGGTCAAGCCACCGTGAGCGATGATCAAGCAGTATCTCAAAGGCCCTAGAACTAGAACCGATCCAGAACGAGCAGAGATCGATCGCTCGGCGCCAGTGCTTGCGGAACCCAACCGTGTGCTAAGGTTATAACTATGAGGCGCTTATCGTGTGCAGTTCTGCAGAACGTAGACGGAACTTAGGGATGGCTATAGTTGAGCCTTAGTAGGAAGTGCTCTATATGCGCACAAGCAGTGCTCTAACCTGCAACAGATTGGAATGGAATTCTCCTCTCTCAAGTTGAGAGCGTCAGGTAGGTCGTAAAGGCCTTACGGGACAAAACCTTGTAGAATGTAGAGAACCGGAGAGGTCAACCACTTCAACGGCAGATTAACCCTTCGAAAAAGCTTGGGCTGCTGCTACTGCTGCTGCAGAGCTTGGCTATTCTGATCGAAATGGGCAGGTCCCAATCTTGAGGAGCAGCTAATTTCTGGGTCTCGTTCTGATGCAGGGCAAGGCACTTCAGATAATTGCCTGTTGGGGGTATCTGTTTTCTCTCGCGTCGCTAGAAATTAAGCGATTGAGATAGACGCTGTGCGAGAAGAGGCTCAACTATAAAGGCTCACTCGCCAGCCCGCCAAAGTTGAACTATTTGGGATTTGCTTTGGTCCACGGAGCTCTCTTCACTTCAAATTACGCACGCGGTGATGGAGACCTCCCTGCGGCGAACAAATAAGCAGCGGCGAACAAACAAGCAATCAACTAAGGATCAAACAGCAATGGGGTTCGTCTTCCTGCACTCGAGCGAAGAAACGCTAATGTCGGGGGGTCTGTCGGCACCTCGACTGTCAATTCCTTTCCTGCAAAATCTCCCCAATAACAAGGCGGCCAACTCGTAGGTCTCCGCTATAGATTATCCTATATAAGGTACTAGTCCTCGGTAGCCCTATGAATCCCACGTGTTTTCAAATACTGATCGATTTGAATGAACCGCTCAAACCAATGTAGTAAATTGAGCACGGGAAGGCGGATGATGTCCCTGCAATCTTCTGCAGACGCGGTCCTCTCCTCGAACAGACAGCCCGGCAGGCGTCAGTCGGTCGGTCGGCAGCAGCCTGCTCTACAGCGGCAGCGCAACAAGGTGATAGGCTGGATTTGCGGAAACTCTGGTCGGCGGCAGTCCATCGTTAGCGATTTGCTCGCACCGCTTTTGAAACTTCAGCTGTTCCTCTTTCAAACAATCCCTCCCTCTCTCCAATACCATCCCCGTTCCACCTCCCAGGAAGAACAGGCTTCAGAACACCTCCTCCCTCCTACTGTTACCCACAGACGCTCCTACCGTGCCGTTCTATTCGGCGCCTCAGTAAGGATTAGGTTCTGTTTACTTGTCTGCCTTGGCGCTAGGCAGATCTAGTGGGCTCTTAGCGCTCTTCGGCCTCAGAGTGAAGCCCTCTCTTTGTTAAAATCAGGAAAAGGTTACCAGGAGAAGTGGAGGGGTGCTATGGTTTACGGTAGGCAGTCTTACCATTTGGTTGGTAGTTCTGACGCAGTCTCTCGCTCTGTAGCCACCCCGCTAAGTGTAACACTACGGTTGCATCATTGCGGCTGTCTCCTCTGCGCCTGGTAGTTAGTTAGCACGTGTATAAGGAGTGTAAGAGAACAAAAGCAGTGCTGCTTTCTGGGGTTTCCGAAGATCAGGCCGCGGGAAAGCTCGAGTCGCAGCGATTGCTCGTAACCTCTGCGCCACCAAAAATGAGCAGCAGCCATTGCTCCGCCCGCATTCAAATACGTGCCTCGCGCCATGCTTAGGGCGTCTGACAGCAAGCCAGCAAGCGAGCGGCAAATGAATAAAATAAGATCACCTTCGATCGAGGCTGTTTCCTTCATTTTTCATGAGTAGTTCGCCGTTCTCTTTGGAACCACCAAGACAAGTCACTTTGCAATTATACACATGATACAGGTTTACAATGGCAGCCGGATTTTGTCGCTGACCACATTGCTGCTATCCCTGGTTGCGCGAGTTGTGCAGTCTGCATGGTCCGGCTCGCCTCAAGCTTCGACTTAAATCGCGTCGATTGTTTATTTGGCACATCTCCTAAAGCTGGACTACCGCCTTATTCATGTTTAATCCGAGGTGGGGTCAGTATTGTGATGTTGGGTGTATAAGGTGGGTTGGCGATGCTAGTTAGTCCGGTTAGCGGTCGGGGAAACCGCGCTATTGTGAAACAGAAGAAGAAGATCCGAGCCACTTGGCACTTCATGATTGCTGAGTGAAAGTAATTGCTGTATGTATTGATAGGGATTGAAGTCCCTGCCAGCGAAGATATCAAGAGTGCTGTGGAACTCTCGGATGATGGTGACTCTTGGACACCGCGAGAGTCGGAAAGCGGTTTCTGCTGTTGCGAAGTTGATAGCGTTCACTATATTGCGAGAATGACTAGGTACCTTGATACGAGCAGCTAGCTAGCTGGCAGTAGTTTGTTTGATGACCTTGGAATAGGCGATATAAAATGAAGGAATTCAAGAAATTTGCTTCTTATTTTCTGCGCTTGAGCTTTTCTGACTTACTTCTGAAGAAACAAACAACTTTTTGGCTCTGCCTTGGATCTAGCGAAGATGACGTACCCAGTATTGTTTTTTTTTTTTGGGGGGGGGGGGGGGCTTCTAGTCTGGCTGAGTTATCTTTAAATTTGTGGAAATCAAATATAAACTCAGTTTCTGAAGGAGGCAAGTGCAGCTATTTAGTGACGCACGTGCATGCAAGTGAGTGTTCTAATAAATACCATGATAACTTTATTATTCCTACGTACTACTTTTTTTCTTTCTTTCATTTTTTTTTCAGCAAAAAGTTTAACACAGCACTGAATGTGTATCCCTAATCAGGTGTCCACATGAATGGTTGATTCTTGGGCGCCGTTGTGATATTCATTGGTGAAAGCCAACTCCGACGTTGATTTCCACCGGAGGCTCGTGAATTTAAAAGTCGGAGTCCAGTAGTCGGTTGGCGGTCAGTGCTTCTTTCGGCAAGCAAGCCATCGTCGATAGGGTCAGCTCAATTTCCTCACCTTGAAGTTCTTACGAGTCATCCTCTCCTTTTATTTAGAGTTCTTCTTCCTGCAAAAAGGGGGATTGCAAAGAGGATCTCAAAGGTTGCAACTCCCTCACCTCGATGGATTTGATCTTTCTTTGATGAAGATTAATTTCAAAGGAGTTTTGCAAATATTCATTGAATTTAAAGTTAAGACTTGAGATGAAATACACTTAATGTGCTCCATATGATGCAAAGACTACTTTAAACTAGCTAGAGTACCTCGGCCTAAGATCGCAGCCTATATACTCATGGAACGCCGGCTCGAAGGATCTCTATCCACCAGTACCGCTGAGCTATTTGCTGCGCACGCTCAGCTTTTGTCTGGGCCTGTATAACGAACGTGCTGGCTTACGTTCGCCATGTTATCATGTCCCCACCACCCGTCAGGATCTGTCAAAGTCTCTGTTTGAGCAGAATTGCCTGAAACTTCGGCTCTTCAAGTTTTTCACTCCAAGAAGAGGGGGTGTGCACGTGCGTGCAGCAATGAACTTTTCGAGACTTTAAAGTTCGTCTCCATCCAGTGCGTCGAACTGCGATTGAGTCTTCTCAAGTTTGTTTGCTGAAGTCAAACTAGCCTGTTCCAAGGCCGCCAGCCACAGGTTGATCTGGCAAGTTTAGGCCTCGAGATCATCACCTTGCTGTAAAGAGTGACCATGACAACAATGAAGAACTTTTCCCACCCCAAGGACGCAGTTCACCAACTTGAAGGTTGACTCTGTCTTGAAAACAGATCAAGACACAGGCAGACAAGTATCTAGCTAGGCTCTAAGTAAGGTAGTCGATTCTATGATGCTTGAACTTGCCCCCCGCTGCAACAAGATCGAGGCTGCACAGTCCGCGATTTCCAAGCTCCAATTCGGGGGCGTGCTGACCATTTCGGAATCTCGCACTTTTTGAGGAGCCTCTCAATGCCTATTACAGTAGGACTGTACAGCACCTTGCTAGTAGATACTTCGTTGACATCATCTTCGTCGCACAATTTTCCGTTCTCGCTAACCAAGTGAAACTTAGAATACCGAAGGATGATACAATGGCTGAAATAATCTTGACGCGAGAACACCACAGCTTTCCTTCGACTAGCTGAGAGTATCGATAATTGTGGGTGCAACTGGATCGTTATTCGTGGATGACGGCACTGCACTTGAGGACGCACATTAGTTTTCACACATCAGAAGTATTGCGTTAGAATATTGGCAGAAAAGGGCGTCGTACCTACCACATGGTAGTATGACTCCAAATTGCAATTGCACTAGCGACTGATTAACTGGTTGGCTCAAACTTCAAGTTCGAGCGTAGGTTGCCTTCTACCGAGATTTGGTTGCTTTCACGCAAACTGGCAACGTATTTGGGCGACTTACCTATTAGAGTTGTCTGCAAGGGCCACTGCTGCCAGTGGATTCCTGAAAGTCGCCGATCAAGATGGACAGCTTTAAGCATCAACATTGGTGCGGTTTGTCAAGAAGCAACACATAGCATACAATTTAAGCAAACTTCAGAACAAAACTTATTCGATAATTTAAAGCAGCGCAATAAAGGCTTCGTAAATTTGACTCAACTAAATTTGACTCAACTAAATTTGGGTGCGAGCCTTCATCTGTATGGATTTCTATAGCTCACGCTAGTAGGAATTTCCTTTCCGGATTCACGCAAATTGGAGTTCTTGTTTTGGCTCATAAGCAAATTAGACCAAACATTTCATTGGCACAGGGAATTTTTGTCAAGCCTCGACTTACGCCGTCCGCAGCAGCAGCATCATTGCCAACTTTGAGCGACCCAGCTCCCATCGTTTCGGCTGCCATCCACCAAAAATTCGCTGCGTGAATCATATTGCATTATAGTGGCAACTTCGTTCTAGGTAGGTACCTACCTAATCTACCTAGGCACCTACTAGAGATATCTTTCTCTTCTCTCTAAGTGCACCCATCGGGTTGTGCGAAGATTAAATTACCACTTCGCAACTTGTCGTTTGTTTCTTTTAATTTGAGATCGAGGTCGATATTGAAGTATAAAGTGCAGCTTCTATGGAAAATTACCGTCATTCCAAGAACCCCCCCGGGCACCGTTCTTCTGCGCCGAAGCTAAAAGGTCAGCGAGCCAAAGCTGATGGGTGCGTAGCGTTCAGAATAGTGAAACGCAGCATCTTTTGAACAGAACACTTGTAACAATGATCATGTTATTGAGATTCCAGGCAGAAACATCTGCTTCTTCTCCCTCATGGTTACATCTTCAAACGCTTGCAAGCAAGTGAACTGCATCAACAACCCACATCATATGAGAAAAGATCAGCTTGGTAACGAGATATGAGTCCTAGCACGTACAAACGTGCAAAGTAATCGAAAAAGAACAAATATTGAAAAAATTAGTATCTAACAATCCCTACTAGGTAGGGTAGGCTCGCTTTCAAGTTTGGATAAATTCCAGGTTGGGTAGTGATAATGAGCAGCTTTTCAAAACCTAAATAATCAAGCCTAGTAGAATTGAGCATGCTATTTGTGATACCTAGCCAAGCGTGAGGACAAAGGCCTAAGAGGATTAGGTCTAGTATTAGGTTCTCATGTTTCTTCACTGTTTCTTTACCTGCTTTCTTCACATTATTTAGTTTTTTGTTTTTGTTTTTTGCCTTTACCTGTGGTGGGTGAGTCTTAAATTCATATCGTTACTCCATGCATGCCCAGCAGTTCCAGCGAACGATAGAAACTGCCCAGCTTGAACGCACAGGGTTTAAAGTCGTACATTTTTCAATAGCTTTAACCTAAGTGGCCAGAGCAAAGATTGCAACAATTAGATGCGGCTTCGGATATTCACGAAAGATCGTGGATAAACAAGTATAATACTTATTTTCTGATGGGGTAGAAACGCCACTGTTGACCAGAAAAGATTCCTGAATCAAGGTATAGTATGTATATATAGGTTCATCATATACATATCTTCCCATTGAACCATGCTTCATGAGTTCCCCTCACTGTTGCAGAGAACAATAAGCATAGTCCATGCATAACGAGGATAGTGAAAGTGATAGTGAAAGATTGTAAAATAAGATGTTTATTTATAAACAAACTGCCACACAAACCATAAGAGGAACCGAAAATCTACAATCTGTTGAATGGAACATGGACATACAAGATTAAATGGTGTTTCGAGGACCGAATATTTTTTCTTCCTTGTCAGGCTAGGAAAACCCCAATCTTTCAATTATATGATTTACCTGCCAAACCAGTACTATGTTTGCTCGAATTCTAGATAAACGTGCAGATTTTGAAGCAAAATGTGTAGTTTACCTTAAAACCGGTATCACATTTCCTATAAGTATCATTATTATGTTTATCGTTTCAAATTAGAGACAACAAGTAGAAGCATATAAAATACGGCCGATGGCAGAGGCGAACCTTGTGATAAATCTAGATCTCGGAAAGATATGGCGATTGAGGAGGGAGGCGATCATCTATGCACGCCACTATATCTCTCTTCGTGTCAAGTTCACAAGATATTTGCATCATTAGAAAAATCCTCACAACAGTTATAATAATGTCGCATTGCTATTTCTGAACCTACTCTTAGCAATTACAATACACTCTACTCTTTGAATATTCTGAGAAATAACTGCCTTTTTTAATGAAAATGCTGTGTCTTCTTTATATCATAATCGTCTAGGATTTGGCGTTCGGAAACAAGAAATAACAATTTGCATATTGAACAGGAAAATGGAAACTACACTAGCACAAGATCTTGCAAGGCTAAAAGATGTGCAAAACCTAAGAACCAATAAGAGTTAGGACAGACATATGTGATACAATTTGAAGAAACCCTTCCCTATGGTGCATGTCGTATTGTTTTATATGGCCGAGTTATTTCCTAACTAAATTGACTATTGTTGCAATTGCAAAAAAAAAGGTCTTCAGCTTTTTTTAGCTAACCTTCTACGCGCCTTTTTCCTTGTTATTTTAACTGACTCCATGACACGTCAAATCCGCATTTTACTAAAGCAGTGAATTCATTTATTGCACTTCCCGAACTCACTCAAGCCCATATCTCCTCCATCATCGTCATTAGCCATATCTCACCGGTACACACTTTGCCAGGTTGGACCGTCAAAAGTGCTTCATATTTTAACTTGTATTATTTATTCTATAGCACCAAAATCTATTGTAAACGTCTATTTACAAACTGTTTTTGTCTTGTTTGATAATAATATCAAGTGATTTAAAACAAAAAGTCAACATGAAATAAATATCTATTTAGATACAAGAATAATAACGATAATCTCCTTCTTCACATCATTCAAGACTTAGTAAGCGCTAGATAATATTTATCATATGCTAGTAGCTAGATGTATAAAGGACATTTTTTGTTATTTAATTTTAATTAAAAAAATAATAACTAAGTAAATAACAAGGATAAAATACAGGTACAAGCACATCGTCGAGGTGGCATCTTGTGCAGACTCTGCCGCTCGTCGGTCGCGGTTCCACTCTTGCACATCTGCAACCTATTATAAGTGTCCTCCAGTTGGCGCTCTCTGTCTTTCTGCTGACCCCTCTGCTCTACTCCCTTCTTTTCTCGTATCTTCGCTGCTGCTTCATCGTTCAGAGTTTCCTCTTCAACTCTTCATCCATCCATCCTTCTCTCGCGCTTTCTCCTTCGACCTCTTTCTTCGCGCGTATCCCCCCTTCTCGTTGTCTTTGTGTATTTTTGCCTTACCCTCACTATGGAGTTCCTCGCCGAGAAGCGCAAAGATGGTTCACGTTCGGAGGCCTCTGAAGTCGTTGCCATTGGCACCGATCTTCTGCGACAGCGTCTCTCCCGTTTGTCAACCGACCAGTGGTCCGTTCGCGAGCAGGTTTTTCTCGCTGCTCTAGACTGCAACAACCTTTCAGTTGCAGGCTCTATGTTAAAGGAAATCGAAGAGTCTTTCCCCGAATCCCAGCGGGCAGCCAGGTTACGTGGTCTCTATTTGGAGGCCCAGGGCAGCGTCAAGGAGGCTGCTGCTGTCTACGATGCACTCATCAAGGAAAACGAGGTGAATATGCTCGCTTTCAAGCGCAAGGTGTGCCTATTGAAGGCTACTAACAAGCCCTCTGAGGCTATCGCGCAGCTCACCAAGTACCTTGACGTTTTTCAGGCCGACGCTGAGGCCTGGAAGGAGCTTGCACTCATGCACGTCGAGGCTGGTAGCTTCCGTTCTGCCGTTTACTGCCTCGAGGAAGTCATTATGTGCGACCCTCACAGCTACATTAGTCCCATGGCACTGGCAGAGGCAAAATTCTCACTCGGAGGAGATGTGGTGAATGTGCTGGATGCTAGGAAGTACTTTAGCCATAGCTTGCACCTCAAGGAGGGCAAGGCTAACCCGAGGGCTCTTTGGGGTCTCATGCTAGTCACGAGGGCGCTCGATGAGTGGGCACGTGGCGCTGAGGGAGATGCGTCTAAGAAGAAGAAGGGCAAAAACAATGCTGGTACTGACGATGTTACTGCACTGGTGCAGAGAAACCTCAACACGGCACTTAACCTCAAGGCCCAACAGCACTTGAAGAAGGTCCAGGTGCCCAAGGGAATGGAGGGCATCATGGACGCAGTCATCAACAGGTTCTCCTGCGACCAGTAAGCACTTTCTCTCTTACTTTCCAACACCCTTACACATAGATGTATCTACCTGCCTATGCAAAACGATGAAAGCAACCCGTCGAAAAAACAAACAACAAACTAAGAAGGAGAGGATCACGAACAAGGACATGCTTGGGGAGTAGGTAGTTAAAGCGATCGTCCGTTGCTTTGATTGCCTCTTTGCCTTGATATTTTGAACCCTTTCCTCCACTTCGTCTCTTCAAAATATATAATTAAAAAAAACAACAACAAGAAAACAATATAAATTGCTCTTTGATCGACCCACTTTATTTCATATTACAGATCACACGTTTAAACTCGCTTACCGTATTCATGTCGCAAGCAACACGTTTATCACAGATCACTGCCTATGATTTGCGTGGAATCTAACACTTACCTTAACAATCAAGAAGGCATTTAGCATGCAGCCTCGGAATCATAATCTTGAAGCAAGCAGAAAACAAATAATCGAGCTTGTGAACTAGCCTAATGCAGTTTGAAAGTAAGACTCTGAAAAATAGAGAGCTCACGAATCCAGAACCAGAAAAAATCGCATGTATACTGCAGTACGTGTAATGATGAATTAGAAAAGAAACGAGCAAAGATATAGTGTTTATTTGTGGAATTGTCCCAAAGGAGATATAGAAACAAGCAGGCGCAAAAGTAGTAGAGCATACACCAGGATTGTTTTCTTGACCCACTCATCTGACGAAAGTACGATACTGGGAGGAAGAGAGGAAATAGAGAAATTGAATTAATGTATCACCGTGATCAACCGGGTAGATTGGGGTGTGACGAATCAACACTTATCATGAAAAGAGGGCGAAAGAGAGAGGAAAGAGAAGAGAGGAGAAGCTTGAGAGTTTAGTTTACACCACACTGACACAGCCACGTGCGCCACAGTAGCGCCCAGCACATGAGTACAGTCACCTTCAAAGAAAAAGCATGCGAACATCGTTGCCTACAGAAAAAGGGCAATAAGCCAATAGCCCTTCCACCCAGACTTGGTATTTTGTATTTGAGCGCAAATCACCTATTGCATAGACGGCAAACGGCAAGAATGTAATTTGCAGCTTGGTGAGAATATTCACGGCTCTACTTATTGCTGCTGTCCTGTGTGTTCTTCAGGTTCCAAAGGTGCTTTGGTACGCAGCTTGGTGATGATATTGTTAGGATTAGTGAAGAGTTGTTGGATGTGCTGGGTGCATGTGCATGCATGATAGGGACAGAAATTGCTGCTACTCGGTCGTCCACCCGAAGGGGTGAAGAGGAAACATAGCAAGCAGTCAGTGGAAGCAAAGAGCATAGATCAATCAGTGGTGACCGTGATGGCCGTGCTGACCATGCTGCATGGCCATGCCGTGGCCATCATCTCCGTAAGGATGACCTCGTCTTGCTTCGGCAAGTGTGACCGCAGCTGCATCGGCAAGAGACTTGAGAGTTTCGCCCTTTCGACCAACCTTGACGCCACGGTGACCATGGGCATCCATACCAGGCGGATGCGGCGGGGGCGCACCGGCAGGCATCATGTGCTGGTGCGGAGGGACTTGGTGCTGCGGATGCATCTGGTGATGCGGTGGCATTTGCATGTCCATCGGTCCGGAGGGCATGTCGGTGCGAACTTTCTTCTCTGCACGCTGCTTGCGCTTCTTTTCACGGGCCTTACGTTTGCGGGAGGAAGTCGCCTTGCGGATAACGGTCTTAAGGTACTTTTCAAGCTCACGACTGAGAGCAGCTTTGGAAGGAGATTGTCCTGAAAGCAACTCTGCGGCAGCCACTGCAAGACATGGGACGATCATTTCGCCTCCATCCTTAATAAGAGCAGCGGGAAACAGATTTTTGCAGTGCTGAGCTCGTTCATGAGCATCAGCCTTAACCAAATTTTTGATAGACTGACGAGCCTCGTCGATGGCAGATTCATCGACGAGGTCGCTTATCAGAGCGTCCATATTCACTTTTCCAAAGCCTGCTCGCGAGGAGCAAGCACTTCGACCTGAGTCTCAAAAATCCAAGCAAAGTCCTTGTTGTCGTGAACTAATTCGCTAGCTAATCCCCGAATGGTATCCAGTTTCTTCCTCAAGCGTGAATCTGTCAGTTGATTTTCCAAAGCAAGTCCCTGTGGTCTTTCCCAATCAAATTACACTCGTCGCCTAAAATCAGTGAGTATATCAATTAATGCACTGATCAGTCTGAACTCTCAGCGCAGGTGTTATCTGGCCAGACCCGTAGCCTTCGTTCGTGATTCTCCTCGCGAAAATTTACGAAAGAGCAAAATCCCAACGATGATTTATATAGCAGAGGAAAAAAACAAAAAACAGCGCTCTTTAGTAATAACACGAGATGCCTTTCAAGAGGTTGATTATATGCGAGCTCGCAACTTCTTCGGCACGAAACCTTTGGAGACCGCGTGGAGTAGTGAGGACTCACAAGGATTGGCCCTGCGCACAACCCGAGGAGCCGTGGGGTAGGTAGCTAGGCAGCTCTACTTGAGAATGGTCCTTTGAAGGAGGAAGGACTCGAGAGCTCGGACTGCCGCAGAGAGTCCTCTCTCTCTGGCCGATCGGGTCCCGTCCCGCGACAGCGAGAAGGCAGGCGATTTGGACAGAGGCGACGGTACCCGGGAGTAGCACCAAGAGCGCCTCGCTAAAGGCGTCGTCGTCGAGCCGATGCGGCGCAGCGCAGGGGCGAAGCGCGAAGCGGCGGCGAAGCGGACTGCGCAGGCGGCGTAGTTTGGCAGCAGCCGCTTTTTCTCTCCCTCTTTCTCCCTTTCCTCTCTTTTCTTTCTTTTTTCGACCTCTCTAAACTAAACTAAACTTTTCTTCTTCTTTCTCTCCCTCCTATTATCACTAGGCGCCTTCTATCTACTACTCTAAGCCTAAGAAAAGAAAAAAGGAAAGTGGTTTTCCTTCTCCTCTCCTAACTCTTGGCCTAACTAAGCACAGAGGTGGTAGGCAGGGAGGTAGGTAGTTGGTAGGAGGGTCCTACGGTACTCCTACGCTACGTGAATCATAGTCTCTATGCATGAATGCATTCATTCATTCTCTCTCCTTTTCTCTCTCTCTGTTCTCCTCAAATCGTTTCCTTTCTCCTCGAAAGGAGTTTTTGTTTTCATCTTTGAATTTTCCTCCTCTTTGATCGATGGCTTTCTTTCTCTATGAGTTGTATGTATTGTGAGAGTTTGTAGATAGATAGACAGGTGAAAATACTTAAGAAGAACAACAGGAAAGTCGCCCCTACCTGTCCTTCTCGCTTGATGTGAGACACAGGCAGGCATTCGTTCTCTTTCTGTCTGGGCGCGAGTGGGAATAGCGCTGCGCTCTCTTTCCTTTCTCTCCAGAGAAGCACCTCCACTCGCGGGTTTGCCTTTCTCTCTCCATCTCCAGCTACACAGCTCGTCTATCGCGGCACATACACAGCTTCTAACCACCTATGCACTGCTCTATCCGACTTGACGGGGAAAAACAAAAACAAAAACAAAATGAAAGAAAGAAAGATAGAAAGAAAGATAGAAAGAAAGAAAGATAGATAGATAGATAGATAGATAGATAGACAAAGGGAGAAAGAGGCCCAACTCAAGTCAAGTTCTGCTCTCTCTGATTGGGTTTCTGCTTCACAGCGGCTCTCTCTCTGCAGGCATTTGCGTGGCAGAAGAAGCGCACAGAGAAACATGCAGAGACCAAGCACAAACAACGAAGGCAGGCTATAGAAGACAGACAGCCAAAAGAAAGAAAGAAGGAAAGAAGGAAAGAAAGAAAGCCCAGAAAACAGAGGAAGCCTCCTCGAATTCTTTTACCCCACTGCTAGAGTTCTCCGCAAGTGCTATCTAGCAGTGGCAAGGAGCCATCCACTTGGTATCGAAGTATTGGTAGATAAGTGCCTAGGCACCTCCTATCCATGGAATTGTCTGTCTCGTAAAGGAAAGAACAGAATCGAATAACTATCGTGGCACCCTACGTGCCTAATAACCTAAACGATAGCAATTGGCTCGAAAGGAGTCTGTCTTCACAGAGAGAGCAAGAGAGGAGGAAGGACGAAAGAATACTTTTTTTCTTTCGAACTTACTTGCTTCAACTAAAACTGGTTAATTTTGTTCTTCTACGCCTGTTCGGTACTATGTTCTAGCTAGATGATGCATTGTTGAGAGGTTTTTCTTTCTTTCTTTCGAACTTTCTAACTTTCTTTCTTTCTTTTGCCTAGGTATCTCTTATTATCTAGTATTAAAAAGAATATATTTATTTATCAGACATCCTTCTTTTCCCTTGATTTTCTTTTTCTTTCTTTCTTGTTTTCAGATTATCAATACTTTTGGAACAACCTATGTTCATGAGAGAACAGCCATGAGGTATCGACTAATAGGCATTATCAGAGGTTAATTGTGGTGTGTTCTTTTTGTAACTTACCTCTTTATTTTCTAGTTTCTCTCAGCGTATTTGAGGAGTTGTACAACTTTGATACTTTTGATTTGAATGCCGTTTTTTTGGGCGCCTCGTAACTCGCCTTTGATGTGTGATCTCGAGCGAACTGTGTGTATTTTATGCACTTGAATTTGCACGAATCTGCAGCACACTGAAGCAGCTAAAACTCGTATCATACCTAAGACCTAATGGCTTTCTTTGCATTCCTCGAGCTTGAGACCCTTTTCGTCTTTAGTTTCTATTCCTACCGAGCGCTTGAAAAATAAATCATTAAAATAAGTGTTTGTTGGCTATCCAAAGGTAACTAACTTTCTTGTAGGACCTGGTACCATTAACTAATATTAGGATTACAGGATTTTTGTTGTTATTGTTGTTGTTGTTGTTGTTGTTATGGAAAGATCAAAACTTTCTCCTCATGAACTTGATTTCTGTTTAAATATTGAGAGTTTCTGTGAAAGGGGTTAAAAACAATAAACGAATCAAGATTTGGGAAGAGAGAGACGGAGAGGGAAAAATCGTGAAGGAGCAGGAGTTATCATGAAACGAAGATGTGCGCGAGCAGTGTGCATTGGCGGAGCAGCAGCAGCAGCAGCAGCAGCAGTAGCAGCAGCAGCAGCAGAATGTTCCAATGATCATGAATGCTGAAGACCCGAATGGGTTCATCAGCCACATCGACGAAGCCGCCAAGATCCTGGGACGCCCGCTTACAAGTAGGGAGAGTAGCCTCCCAAGCGCAATCAGGTCCTCCAAAACGGGCGTGTTGCCGAGGTTTATTCCTACCAGCGCCGCCACATGGACCTCATCAGACAGGCCGTCGAGTTCTGGCAGAAGGGAAATGAGCACGGCACAAGAAGATGCACCAGGTCTGAAGAAGAAGAAGAAGAAGAAGAAGTGTAAGAATCAATTGGCAAGTAATTGAATAATGAACCTGAGAACATGAAGGTCCAGGAAGAAGTCATATGCGACGAGAAGAAAAGCGCATCTTGCGCAACAGCACTGAAAGCATACCCATGCGAAGGGTGAGTAAAACTTGGGCAAGGTCCAGATGAGCAGCCACGGCAACCTCTAACAATGATTTTGTGCTCGAATGTAAATCTATAGACTCTTCCTGGTTGGGAATGAAAATGAGTATGAGCATGAGCATGTCAAACCACTGACATTGTACACGAGCATTGTCGAAAATATAGCACTGCAACTTCCACAACGCAAAACACGGAGTAGTTTCGAAAGATTTGTGGTATTTTTCATCTGTGCAAATTATGAATTAGAATCTTATCGTTCCGAACTGCCTACTAAATTTAGTATCACCTAAACAACTCATTTCTAATTTTAATTAAGATTGCAGGAGTATGGAGGGCATATTTTCTGAGGATCGAATACTGGAACATAACTAAAGAGGCTCAATGAATTGCGTAAGGACATGCTCGTCAAAAAGGTATTATATTTACAATTTCAATATAGGCACTAACGGCCAGCCGGTAGTCCAGTGAATTGTAGACTAGTAATTGTCAGTTTAAAAGTTGATACTAGGCTGATCAAGGTTCTAGAATTCTCCATGTACTGATTGCCCTAATATCGTGTATTATCAGCAGCTCTAAAATTCAAAGCGTTTCACTTACTCTGCTGAAAGTGGCCTTCTAATCACAAATTTTCCGGAGGAGGGGATATATTGCACCGTGATGTCAACATTATACGCATTGTGACAAATAGCAGTGCACAGGACACTTTGCCACTAGTTTGTCGATTTATTGTTATGCGAGACAACTCTATTTTGGCTAAAACGTGTTTAATCTTTTGTTCTCGAAACAAAACACTATTGGTCCAATCCAATTGTCTTACGACAGATTTGTAGAATGGAAATTTGAAGCGTCTGCATGGCATACGAATATGAAATTCTTCAAGAGTCAAATGAAGCCTAGTCAAGTCTTGAATTCTACAGCTTAAAATAAAACGTGATCGTACTTTTTAACTTTGCAGCAAGCGTGCAAGGCTTCTCTAGTGCTTCCTAGAAAGTATATTGTGTATCCAAATATTAATTGGCAGAAAAAACAAAAAAAAACTACGGCCCAGTATCTTCGCACGTTGAAAACTCTTATAACGTTGTTCATGCGTAATGTTCGTACGCTACTTTAGTAACCTGCGGTTGATTCATTTTCTCGAATTTTTTTCTTTGGAAGTGTGGCCATATTATTCTAAGAACTTAGTGCGAGTCGAGTATGACACGGATAGGCAGGCCTTCAAAATCGGTATTGCCCCTCCCTATTCACAAAACCAAATCCTATGTAATAAAGCTTCCGTGACCAAGCAAAGAGAAAGAAGCATCAGCTTGAGCAACATTCTCAGAATAGCGGCTAATTGATCATGCTGTCTCGTTTCTATCTTGTATCTACGCTTCACAATCGACTTCCCTTAACTTTAAGGATCACAGTTGTCATCAATTACAGTTCATGCAGACCTTTTCGCCACCGTTGCTGCACCGTCCCTCCTCAGCTACGTAGCACCTCTCTTATCATGAAATTAACTACTTTATTCCAATGGATATGTTTGACGCCCTGAATGGATTGATGACGATGACGTGTGAGGAATAAAATAAAATCTCCACAATCAGACTCATCCAGGACTCCCTTCAAAGAGCAACGCCCAACTAGTCGAAATTTGGATATGTCTGGATCATTATGCCCTCCGCTGCGGCACATTATATAGTCTAGGAAGCTTTCAAAGGGGTTTTTAATATTGCCGAACAAGAAGAAGAATACTTTTCACTTTTTAATTGCGGGCTGCGACCGCAAGCAGTATCGCCAAACCCGAATCGCGGAGACGCCAGAACTCGCGGTACCTGGGCTCGACTCTCTCGGTGGGTTACTCTCCACACGAACTTTGCTAACGTAGTCTTGGCAGGCAGCTGAGTGAAGGCTACTCGTGAGTTTCGATTCTGCGTTCGGAGATGGGTGCTTCGGCGCATGCAGATAGCGCCGGAAGGCAGAATGCAATTCTTGCTGCGAGTGTGGCTTTAGTTGCTGTAGGCGCTGGTATGTTTGTTGGAGCTCATTTGTATAAAGCTTCGCAAGAACAGAAAGTCAAGGTGGTTTCTGTCTCGAAGTCTTTGGTAGAGCTGGATACGGACGCTAAGACCGCAGAGAAAGACTTGCATGAGACCGAATCTGCGAGCTCTGTAGAAACTAGAAATGTGGACAGCGATTACACGATTGAAGAAGAGGAAGAAGAAGATGATGATGGCAACAGCGAAGGCACAGATGCGATCCCTGATATCGAGGATATGATGGGCAAATCGCTGATTCCTGCAACTCTGAAGGAAATGAAATCCACAGGTGTAAGGCCATACACCACTGAGGAGAAGGCCAAGAAAATCCATGATCTTGAAGCCATGGAACACGTTCCCAAATTTTCTGCCAAGCTTCGCGAATCGGGTGTCAAGCTTCACCGCGAGGCTATTGAAGTCATGCAGCTCAACATTGGCTTCTACTGCAATCAGGCCTGCACGCACTGTCATGTCGACAGTTCTCCACTGCGCAAGCAAATGATGACGCGCGAAATTGCCGACAAGTGTATCGACATTGTCCGCAAGTCCCCTAGCATCAATGTCGTTGATCTTACCGGTGGTGCTCCAGAGCTCAATCGCGAGTTCCGCTACCTCGTTGAAGAATGTACCAAGCTTGGCAAAGAGGTCATTGACCGCTGCAATTTAACTGTGCTGCTCGAGCCTCACCAAGATGACCTTCCTGCCTTCCTTGCTAAACACAAGGTTAGAGTCATTGCTAGTCTACCTTGCTACCTCGAAGACAATGTTAACAAACAGCGTGGTGACAAAATTTTCCAGCGTAGCATCAAAGGTCTCCAGCTTTTGAATGCAGTTGGCTATGGTAAACCTGGCACTGGCTTGCATTTGGACCTTGTCTATAACCCCACAGGAATTCACTTGCCACCAAATAAGACCAACCTGATTGGTGACTACAAACGTGTGCTCAAGGGCCAGTTTGACATTGTCTTCAATGATCTCCATTGTATTACCAACATGCCATTGAACCGCTTTTATGATTATTTGCGTGAACAGGATCGTCTTGAGGAGTACATGTCTATTCTTGTCAATGCCTACAACCCTGAGGCTGCCGAAAAGGTTATGTGCCGCAAATATCTGTCCGTGGGACCCACCGGCGAGGTCTTCGATTGTGACTTTAACCAGCAGCTTGAACTTCACCTTCGGCTGGGAGAAAAGGTTGGACTTACAGTTTTTGACTTCGACAACACTGACGAACTCCGTGATATTGCTATTGTCACACGCAAGCACTGTTATGGTTGCACAGCAGGTGCAGGATCGTCTTGTCGCCAAGAATAACCTACTACCCATTAGCCCTTGTTTCACACTACTCTACCCTTTTAAAATCTATCTCATTGTCACGTCTTCATGTCTTTCTTACTCTAACTTCGGCCACTCTACGCCTTCCAGCCTTGCCCATATGCGTTTATGATATCTATCAGAGCAATGAGCTTATTTATTCCAGTCTACCAAATAGTCTTAGACTCTTATTCATTATCCGCAACAGTTTAATTCATCCAACGAACAACGAACCATGCTAGCTCTATACCTAATAATGAAACGCCCAATTTAGTTCTAGGGAGCTTGTACATGCTGCAGCGCCCTCTTCCAGAGTTCTTTGATGAGCGTAAATCTCAGTTGGTTTTACGAACAGCACCGACTGCTCATTACCTGTAATTACGTCTCCAAACTTGTACAGACCCACAGTAGACGTTGTGAGAGGGCGATCTTTACACATCTTTTTACACGCACTCGAAAATCTTAATTCACGCTGCAGAACTCCCCAAATCCTTGGGCCCAGAGAGGCTAACTAGATACGTACAAACCTACCAGCCACGAACCAAAACCTGATAAAGATCTCAATGTCTTGGATCTCGCGATCTTGCACAGAGCAATAGAAATAGTATGAAACCTACTATAGTAAGTAGATAGTAAGGATGATAATTATTAGAGTGCTATCTACTAGGTACCCACTAGTAGTAGTGCGAGATCAGCGTCACAACTTATTAAATGAAAACCATTGTCGCGTCAGTCCATTCATCAAATCTATAACTCTGGCACGTCTTATAAGGGGGCGTTCGAGGAGTTAAACAGGCTTCGCAAGAGAGACGTATTCCCACAATTCTCTGTGGTGTATTTTTTTGCAGTCAAGCTAGGATTTCACAACCGAACTCAATCAGAATCGAGTTCAGGTCATTGCGTTTGTTCTAAGTTGGACTTCAAATACTGTCAGTCATCGACAAACTTTACTCAAGCGCCTCTCGAAAATGTCTTCATCTTCGGAAGTAGACGCTAATCGGCAGCGATTCCGCAACTTTATGTGTGTGTGGCTTTTGCAGGCGGTGGATGCTCTTGATGCTTCATTGGTCTCCCCATCTATGTCAGAATACATCAGATCCTTAGACGGTTCACGAGCAGTCTATGGTCAAGCTATTTCTCTATTCTTTGTGGGAAGAATTCTGGGTTTGCCGCTGTTCGGTTTGCTTGCAGACTACGTCTCATTCGAGAGTGCATTTAAAAGTTCTCTTCTCTTGGGAGTAGTTGGAGGTCTTGTATACGCACTCGCTGGCCTCTTCAAAGCCCTTTGGTTTATTCTATTATCGAGATTCATCCTTGGCGCGAGCACTGGTGTTATTTCTGCTGCCATGGCTTTTGCAGGCGCAGCTGCTGCTGGAGAGCAAACCAAATTCTCTGGAATCACGGTGCTGGTTTACAATGTAGTTACAGTGGTTGCCCCAGCCTTAGGTTCGCTCCTGACGGTTTTACCACACGAGGGCACAGCATTTAACTCATACACTTACTGTGGCTATGCTTTGATGGTCTTTAATGTGATCAGCCTCCTCATCCATGTGAAGTTCTTCCAAGAACCTGATCGTTCACATCTTGAGATAGATGGCATCGAGAGCTCTCTTCTCGGAGGACCAGCCCAAGATGCTGAGCTTGGAGAAGCTCTTGAGGGGAAGAAGTCCATCCTCGGCAAAATATGTTTCGGTGTTCGCAGTCTTGTATATGAGCTTGTCGATATGGCCAAGGTTCTCAGACAGACAGGTGCATGGGTTACTTTTGTGACATCTTCTCAAAATAGTTTCAATCAGCTAGTTGTGCAATGGGGCCTTCCTATTGTCACATACGAGTACTTTGGCTGGGGCCAGCGTATGAATGGTGTTTTGCTTATGGGAACCAGTGTTGTTGGACTTGTCGGCCTCCCGCTCTTGCTGCGGAACTTGCATCACCTGAGTGACCGAAGTGTATTTGTCAGCTTTCAAACCTTCGTTGGAATCTCCTTACTCCTGTTTTCAATTTATGCTGGATGTTCCCACTCCCACCAACTCACTCCAGTCATTTTGTGCATCACTCTTGGGCTCTGGGGTTTTGGCACCTTTGGACAAGTGCCCGGTAACATGGGTCTTTTCAGCAAACTTCTTGGTGCACGAAAGCAGGGCAAGTTCCAAGCTATTCTTTTTATGACAATGTCTCTTGCGCGTGTCATCGCTGGTAGCTTAATTGGTGTCTCTGATGGACCTGCTGGAACATGCACTATCTATGCAGCAGCATTTGTATTTTGGATCCTTCAGTTTGCTTTCTATCTTCCGATGTGGCCTCATTTTCACCCTGACCTCTTGAAGCCACCGCATGCTCACCGGCATCACCACCTCAGCAATACTGAGGATTCAAACATCGCTGATGCTTCAGAAAGAAATAATGAGCAAGATGAGGACTCACAAGAAGAAGAAGAAGAAGAAGAACGTCAATACGTCGCTATTGACTAGTTATTCCTCATAAGTGATTCATTATGAGAGTCCAGACTGCAATAGAAAGATGATGAAACAGCATTTAGCAGATCACCAATTGTGAGTTCTTATGGTTGTTAATTGATATATTCCTATTATTGTTGATTTTTAAATTGATCACTCAGCGGGAAAGAAGACCTTGAATAAAGTTTACTCAAAAAAAGAGTTGATTATCGTGCAGCCAAATTCTCAACCTGACCTTGGAACCCGTGCTGATGGTGTAAGATTTCATTACTTTCACTTATCTTAATAAAATTATGCTTTTGTTTTGTTGTTCTTGCTATCCAGGTGGTGGGTCTCGCTGAGGAGTGAGTCACTTTGATGGCGCAGTATTCTAAGTTAGAAGGTTTATTCTAGCCCTCAGTCGCACAAAACGAGAAAAAAGAAAATGAGAAGTTAGCGATTGCTTATCATTTAATCGAGAAAATAGATCTACACCTCTAGTCAAATATGCTAACAGAAGAGCAAAAAGGTTAACTATCTCGCCTGTGCTTTACACTTCGTTGCAATCTTCATCAACATCTCACAAAGTAGAATTTTATGCTGTTTAATTTGTTTCTGAGTTTGCATTTGTCGAATCTCCACCATTTGCAATAGTTGAAGGTTGGATGACTTCTTGGACAGCAGGCTTTCCCTGTTCAGTTGATGCATTGCCAACGTTTACCAAGCTTGGCACTTTTGCTGGCATAGGAGCCGGTACTTGCACAGGGGTCGGAGCTGGTACAAGGGTTGGAGCTGATACTGGAGTAGGTACTGGAGCAGCTGCCACAGGCGTAGCCTGTGGAGCAGGGACAGCAGCAGCAGGAGGAGCAGCAGCAGCAGCAGCAGGAGGAGCAGCAGCAGCAGCAGCAGGAGGAGCAGCAGCAGCAGCAGCAGGAGGAGCAGCAGCAGCAGCAGCAGGAGGAGCAGCAGCAGCAGCAGCAGGAGCAACAGGAGCAGCAGCAGCAGCAGCAGGAGCAGCAGGAGCAACAGGAACAGCAGTAGCAGCAGGAGCAGCAGGAGCAGCAGCAGGAGCAGAAGCAGGAGCAACAGCAGGAGCAGCAGCAACCGCGGGGGTAGTTCCTGTAGTAACAACAACCAATGCGGGGTTTTGTGGAGGTTGCACTCCAGATGCAGGAGTCACAGTCTGTTGTGCAGGAGCAGGTGTGCCATTGATCTGCGGAGTAGCCCTCATCACTGGGGACTGCAAGCTTGCAAAACTAGACACTGGCATTTTGCCATTTTGTGCAAATGATGATGGCTGCTGCTGCTGCTGTCCAATCGTAGGAGCAGCAGGTGAGCCACCGCCATTGAGCGCCGATGCAGCCGCATTGGACGGCGTAGACATCTGGGTTGTTGCCTGCTCAGCGTTGTTGCCTTCCACCTCACTGTCTGGGGCACCGCGATTATCTGCAGACAAGCGCTCTGCTCTCTTGCGCTGTTCTTCGGCGCGGCGCTCTCGCTCCTCAATCCTACGACGCTGCTCTTCAGCTTTGGCCAGTTCCCGTTCACGCATGCGTTGCTGGCGTTCTTCTTGTTTCCGAATCTCTTCTTGCCTTCGTCGACGGGCCTCCTGGATCTCCTCTTCTTGGCGTCGAAGCTCCTCTTCTTCAAGACGTTTGGCCTCTTCTTCTTTGCGTCGTTCTTCTGCCATTTGGATTCGCGAGGACCGTTTGCGTGGCATTGCTTGTAGAACTTGTTCTCTCTCGATTTTGGCTTGTTCTTTGCGGATGTTTTCCGCCTCTTCCTCCATGACCGTGAGCGCCTTTTCGAGTTCCTCCAAGAGCTCCTTGTTATGCTTTGATTTTTCACTCTCGAGCTCCTCCATCAGCGCCCTAAGCTCTTCTGCGCCCTCTGCGACCAGCTCCCACTTCTCGGCCTTTGGCTCGGGGCCTATGTACACGAGTCGCCGTTTCTCGTCACGTTTCACTGCTCGCTTGGCGTTCTTTTGGCTTTTGCTTTTGGTTCTCGTCTGGCTCTTACTCTTCGCCCTGCCCCTGCCACGGCCTCTTCCTCTGCCCCTAACTTCTTCTTCCTCCTCGTCCTCTTCTTCAATCTCTTCATCAGAGCTGTCCTTCTCGACGTTCTCTTCGTCAGTGTCGTCTTCACTATCCTTATTGGCCTTACGACCCCTCTTGGCAGGTCTTCCTCTCTTAGCAGGTCTTCCACGCTTTTTCGCAGATCTTGACGCCGCGCGTTTCTTCGGGCGTCCTCGACCTCTCTTTGCGGGCGGGCTTGCGTCGCTATCTTCTGCGTCGCTATCCTTTTCACTTTGATCTTCCCCATTCTCATCCTCGCTGTCCTCTTCGTTCTCATCTTCATCTTCTTCGTCACTGTCTGCGAGAGATTTACGACCTCCTCTCGATCTCAGCGACTGTCTTCTGGCTTGCTTTTCCTGTTTTTTCTGGTGCTCTTGTGCGAGTTCATCTTCAAATCTCTCCGGTTGCGACCTACGCCTCGAGCTTGATCTTCTCGGGGTGGCAATGGATTTCCTTGACTCCTTCTGCTTCTTCTCGGCTTTGGCTTTAGCTTCCTTTGCTTTGGCTTCTTTCTCAGCCTTAGCTGCCTTTTCTGCTTCCTCTTTGGCCCTTTTGGCTTCTGCCTTGGCCTCAGCTTTTCTTTTGGCCTCTTCTTCCTTCTCCTTCTTCTTGCGCTCCTTTTCCTCACGAAGCAGTCTCGCTGCCTCTTCTTTCTCCTTACCACCGTCTCCCGGTGTTTCACGGTAAATGCGGCAATCGCGATAGAACTGAGGGAAGTAGTAGTACCTGCGGGCATGCTTGTCCTCTCCAATGGGCTTCATGCGCATGTCTGCGTTTTTGTGCTCGCGAAGACGATTCTGTACCGAGGGTTCGGGGTTTCCGTTGGCACGCCAAACACAGAGAGACCGCAACAGAAAGAGTCGCTTCACAGGATCCAAACATAGGTACCCGTCGGGCCCGCTAAAAGGCATAATGGAGTCGATTTTCATATTGTCGCGGTCCTCCTTGTCAGCCTCAAGCTCCTCACGGGAAGGCTTGCTAGGTTTAGACTTGCTAAAAGAGTCTCCATCCTGCTTCTGAATGCTGTCTTGCATGTTGGCATCACCATCGCCGTCAGCTTCGGTCTTGGGTTGGTCTCCTGAAGTACCTGTGCTATCGTTTTCGTCTTCGTCATCTTCATCATCGTCCTGGTATTCGCCGCGCTCTTTAAGGTCTTCTTCAAGATCCTTAAGAACTGGAACAGGGTGGTCCAGGATAGGGGTAAGAAGCTCATCGAGATCTCGAATAGAGTCCTTGAGGGCCTGCACAGTCTCCTCGTTGTACTCGCTGTCCTCGTCGCTATCCTCCATACGAGCGAGGTCGTAAGCTAAGTCACGACGCTCCACGATCCATTGCCGCACGACTTGTTGCAGCTCATGAGTCCACCACTCGTAGGGCTTCTCCATAATTCGGGTGTGCTTGCCTCGACTTTCCTTCTCGAGCCGTGTAATCTCTTTTAAGGGAAGCAACAGCATCGTGTGCGTGCTGGACATGAGCACACTCGTATGGGGCGCGTTCAAGCCCATTTCAAGCATCTTGGGCGAGAGTTGCTTCATTTTGAAGGTTGTGCTTGAAAGTACAAGCCACAGCAAGAATGAGACCTCCACAACCTCCTCAAGGTTCTTGAGCTCTCCAACGCCATTTTCCATCTTGACATCCTCGTCCTTCACTGCATTCGCAGTGGTCTCAGCTTCAGTCGACATTTTCACACGCGGCTAGTAACTAGTTATGGATCTACGATCGCAAAGATTGAAGCTGCAAACCTTGCACGAAGTATTTAGTTAAGGATGCGATCTGAGCAAAAAGCCACTTAGTTGCTTCCTGCTCTACTTTGCAGAAAATGACCCCAACTTTCTGTGATGACTATTTACTTGATATTCACCTAAAGTTTGAGTTTAAAGATTCTGATCCCAATGATAGCGCCTTTCAACCCCGGAGTGGATCTTATTGAAAAATATCTCTATTTCCTATTCTTGTCTATATTTAAACGTACCAAAGATCAGTTGATCTCGATACTTGAAGTGCTGAAGACCGATAGATAGAGGTACAGGCTGGTCAAGCAAAGACCAGCAAAGCAGCAAGCAAGAACACTAGCAAGCAAGCGCAAGCCCGCACACACACAGTCAACAAAGCGGTACTAGTAGGAGAAAACAGAAACCCAAGGTACCAACCTCAAAGTTGGCTCCGGAAAAAAATTAAAAAGCGCTAACGACGAAGGAATGATCGAACAAATCGATGAAACACAGCGAGTGAGGAAGTTTAAGCCCCTTCAACGCAGGCAAGGCCGAAAATCCGATTCTAGACACCCCAGAGACCGCGAGCTTCCTCCGAAGTCGCTATCTCGATCCAGCGAAGAACTGCTTCGCGTCACCTGGCGGGCGTGGCGCCCTCGAGGATCGCCGTCTGCTGGGCCCAAGCGCCTCCTCCGCCGCTCCCTTGCCTCAATATACTCTATTTTATACCCCCCCTATAATCTACTTGTACTGTCACCATGCAAGTGAATAAAATCTTGAATTATGTAGAAAGTTTAAAATATAACTTGCTTCTTCTACAAGAGCTGCCAACCGCGGGGGTTATCCTGTAATTTATATATTACCCTTTATCCATGCGAAAATGGATAGATTTACATTCATCACTGAGATTGATTTATTTCGTTCTACCGCCATCAAAGAAAAGGGATCAAACTAGTTAAACGCGAGTCGAGTTTAGGCTGGTCCAGGGAGAAAGAACTATGTCGGGAATCACGGCGAGAATCGAAAGAGTGTGGCATAGGTTTGCAAAGCTGCAGATGCTGCTGGTGACGGTAGATCAATAATCTCAGATTCGTTGTAAGTATTTGTTGTGATCAGGTTCTGTGGAGACCATCAAAGCTGACTTCTTCAACTTTCTAAGCTTCTCGCTTGTACACCGAACATCAGAATTAAAAGCTGTGCCGAAACAGCAAGAACAGCGACGATTCTTCGAGCGTATGGCAAAAAGGACAGCTCGTGTACATTATTGTCGCCTGATAAACCCCAGGAAGCTCCTTTGCGATGGCCGTTGAGGGTGCTCCTTTTCAATAAATTTGGAGCAGGCTTCCTCCAAAGGTACTTCGATAACCCCGAACATTGCATGTTGAAGATATTCCTCATCGACGTTGAAGTCCTCATCAACAGCAGCTGATTTCACTGCTAGCTCGCTCAAATGTTCGCAGTTGCTGCGAAGCATCCATTACTCAACCATCTGAAGGCAGAGTCATCAGAATCAAAATCAAGATGCCTAAGCTTTTGGGGTGTGAGCCTCTACAATTTGCACGTATAATCTACTTCTTTCACAATGCCTTGAATGCACAGGTCAATCGACGTCCTAATTTACGATGCAGCACTACCTCTGTTCACCAGCTGCAATTGCATGTCAACCAGAGATGCATCCATGAAACTACATCTCATCCATGTCTTCTCAGACTCTCTTCGAGTTTGCTTTCGTTGACGTACCTTACTTACTACACAACAATAAATAAACACATCGAAAACAAAAAGTGGATGATCTGTGTAGGCGTTAGGTAGCTACTACTATGACAGGCATCGCTTCGACTGCTAGCAATAACAGTAGCTCCCGCGTATGTATCTTCAGTGCGTAAAATCATGGCAGTATTAGGATTTTATTATGGAGTAAACACGCTGACTAAATTTTTATAGAGAAGAATTTCTATTCATTTACTTTCTTAAATTAAGGGTATAGCAGGTAGGTAGGTAGGTACCTAGGGGTAGTAAGGTAATAATATCATCATCAGTGTCAGCAATCTTCAGCACTTGTTTCTGAACGAGCAATGCTCAAAGCAAACCTTGATCACCAACCTAGGCTGTTGTGCGGGGTGCTGCAGTAACTCTCAGAGCAGAAACAAGTACGCTTTCTTGCTGCGACTACGTTTTACAGAGCTCTGCTCCGCCGCTGTCTTTTTTGAGGTGCTGCTGGCCAAGCTGTCCTCGAGACTCGCAATCTAAGCACCCATTGACGACACCAAGACTCTAGACCCAAGTCTAAAGACTTGTGTGCTGCCACGGATTACAATTGCAGCAAAGACATTAGTAGAAATTGCCTGTAGCAATTTATTGCAATTCTGCACAAGTAACGAGTAAATTTTGGCCTGTGCGAGCAAAAGTCAAGAGTAGACCATCACTATCAAAATCATGGTGCACTACGAACCTGTACTTTCTGAGGAACGTCAGTACTACGATGAGCTAGAGAAGCTTGCCAACCCATCAGGATCTGAGACCTTCGCAACGAAGGAGCTCGTGGCATTTCTGCAGTCTTCCAAGCTTGGTGTCGCCGATCTCCGTGCCATCTGGAATTTCGGTGCTGATGGTGCCAGCGAAATCAAACGTGTTCAGGTCGACACAATGCTTCGTTGCATCGGTCTCATTCAGGCAGGCATTCAGCTCTCTGCTGACAACATTGCTCGCAACCGATCAGGTCCTTTGCCATTGCCTAAATTTGAGATTCCTGGGGCACCAAGCCCTCCGAGCCTCACCATCCGCCCTACGAGTGGCGCCTTCGGAGGCGTAGGTTCTCCATCTCACAGCGGAGCTTCTCGGCCCTCAACTCCTGCTAGTGTCAGTGGAGCTAGCGCCTTTGAGACTGCTAGCGTCAGCGGCTCGGTTACAGGATATTCTTGGGCCATGTCGTCTGGAAAACGCTCTCAATACGAGGACCTCTTTCACAAGCAGAAGCTCGTTGATGGCAAGCTTGAGGGTAAGGAGGCTATGGAATTCTTTCTTAAGTCAAAGATGCCATGGGACCAGCTTCGTGAGGTTCTCCGTCTGGCTGACCTTGATAAGGATCTGAAGCTTTCACTCGACGAGTTCTGCATTGCCATGCACATGGTGCTCTGTATCACACGCAAGAATTTCGCCATGCCTTCTGAGGTACCTCAGGAACTCTTGCCTAACCAGCCTCGCTCCGCTCCTCTCACCTCAGCGGACGCTGTTGCGGCTGCTACAGCAGCATCTCAGCCTGATGCAAACCACAACTTTCACATGCAACAACAACAACAAGACCCTCTTTCTCGCCAAGGATCGCAATCCCACATGTCGGATGCTGGAAGCAATTCTGACGCTGCTCACCCTTCAGGATTCCCGACCCGTGCAGCCCCTGTGGATCCTCATGCTTCCTTTTCATCAGCGTACTCTTCTGCAGATGTAAACCCTTCAGGATCTTACTCCGGGGTTCAACAAAACCAGCAGCAACACCAACCCCAAATGACTCCAGAACAGCCTATCGTTGCCTCGCCGGCCGGTCCTAGCGAAGAGGATGTGGCGAATGCTGCGGCAACGAACGAAGCTCTCGGCTCCGCAGTTATGGCTATGAGCGAAACTGCGAGGCAGCAGGAGCTCGAAAAGCAGCGAATTGAAGAGGAGGTAGCCCGTCTCAGTGCCGAAAGAGACCGTCTCGTAGAAGATCTCAAGACCGCCACCGAAGACGCAGGCAGACGCCAGGAAGAGCTGAAGGCGGCTAGCACAGATATGGACCTCCTTCGGGAAACTGTGGCGCAGCTGAGATTGGAGGTGGCACAGCAGAAGGAGGAGATCCACAAAATTTCTGTGGAGACCGTTGAACGCCTGGCAGAGAAGATGTGTGTAGAACATGAGAAGAACTCTCTCAAGGAGCAACTTGAGGAATTGCAGAACGAATCAGAATCTATCAAGACTTTGATTGCGAACGCAGAGGTCAAAGCAGCGGAAGCAGAAGCAGAAGCCAAGGCTGCACGTGCTGCTGAAAAGGAGGCCAAAGAAATTGCTGCAAAAGCTGCAAAGGCCGAAGAGGAGGCAAAAGCGAAAGCTGCAGAAGCAGAGCGGGAAGCTGAAGATGCTAAGTCTGCAGCTGCTAAGTCGGAGGCAGAAGCCAATGCAAGGGTGGCGACTGCCGAAGCTGAGGCCGAGGCTGCAAAGTCTGCTGCTGCAGAATCAGCTGCTGCTGCAGCAGCAGCAGTAGCAGCAGCAAACACGCCGGTTTCTCCCCCTACGCGCGAAGCGCCGACTCGTTCTGCTCCTACAATCGAAACTAATTCTGTAGAAGTTGCTACTCCTGTGGAGAAGCAAAATGAGATTGCAACACCTGATCTCACTGTAAGCCCTGTCCCGCACGAGGCCGAAGAGAACGAACCTCCAGTTCCTGAGTCGGTTGGAGATGCCGTGCAGGCAGGATCTCCGGTCGATGCACCTGTGCCAAACCGAGTGGAGACTCCTGAGCCTCGTAGCGCTAGCCCTATGCCTTCTGATGGTAGCCGGACCCCTCCTCCACATGGAGAACCTCCCAAACGCCGTGCCCCGACGCGCGAAGCACCTTCGCTATCGTCTCCGCCTGCACCACCATCTGCCAATTCCAGCCTCGAACAACCTCCTGCCACGGTGGACTCTAACGCGTCTGATTGGAACAGCATTGAGGTTACCAAGCCTACGGAAGATGAGCATGTAGACTCTTCGGCATTTGACGAAGCATTTGATGGCGATGCCGATCCCTTCGAGGAGGCATCAACAACCCAGCCTGCCTCAGATGTCGCGACAGCTGGCGACGCGCCTACTATGTCAACGACAGCAACTGCAAGTGCTCCGTCCAAGGATATGAACACGGCCTTCACTGATGCTGGCTTTGAAGAGACTTTCGATTTTGACAAGAAGAACTGATTCTTCCTTTTAGTCCACAAAAAGTTAAATACAAACTAAAAAGGGATGCTCCCCACATTCTACAAGCTGCCTCAAGAAGATCGACGAATCTAGAAATCGTCGTGGAACGTCTTTATGTGTCCTCTCGACCTTTATATCATCTCCTAACCGATAGACCTGTTTGATAATTTCTTAAAAGTATCCCTCCAGACCTGCCTTCCAAGTATCCACTATTATTTGTACTTCGGATGTTCTGAGTGCTTTACTAAAGTTTAATTCTTGTGCTGTGTAATATTAAAAAAGATTGAATTCATTCGATCAGCTAAAACATGGATTTTCTGTCGATAATGAATTTAATAGTCAAGATGAGCCGTGATAAGAGAAAGTGAGAAACGATTTAAGGGGTCGATAATAGAAGTTTTAGTTTTGTACTAAAAATGTAAATGAATTAACGAAGCAGATGCAGAGATGGAAAGTACAGCGAGAGCAGATTAATGGCGAGTGCAAATTTTACATTTCAAAAACAAGAACAAAACGCAAACGATGCTGCTTCTCGTTGTAGATAAGCATCTCATCCTGTGTAAAGCTGCTCTGTACACCAGTAGGATTAATTGCTCCAGCAGGAATGGTGACCTTTCGACCGTCAATTTCAATGAACTCATCACCTGTTCCCATTGGACTTTGACAGCCCTTTGCCAGTACAGAATCAAAGCCTTTTGGCGCTGCTTTAAGACGAGGGTCGTCCTGGTGAATAATTTTTGATTTCCCCACAGCCGCTTCCACCAGGAACATGACTCCGAGGTTGTGACCCTTCCAACGTGCCCCAGAGGTGTAACCACTGGATTTGCTGTGCTCAGTGGCGAGGTAAATGCCTGCGCCTACTCTTCCACCTGAGTGTGGCATAATGCGCAGACCTGACTTGAGAATTGCAGCTACTACAGCAACATTTGTACCATGCCACAGGAGCATGCGATCAAGCCCATCGTATTGTTTAAAAGTGCTGTCTTCATTTTCTCGCCCGACTTTGAAGATCTTCTGCAAGCGCATCTTACGATATCCCTTGCTTGCGAGAGCATAAGAGTTCAAGCGACGAAAGAGATCTGACTTAGGTGCTACAACTTCCCAATCCTCCATTTTGAGAGAGTCGAACTTTGCATCTAGTGGGTTCACAGTCTGTATCGCTTGTTTTTCATCAGACTCCTTGATGATACTCTGCGCTTTTTCGATGTCGCCGATCACGTTGACAAGATCATACTCCTTTTGCACCATAGCCTGAGAGTTGATGACAGGCGGGCGCCGTCGGCCAAAGTTATGAGGAATCAGAGTGTAGTACCGCGAGGAGAGCTCTGTTAGAGCATTCTGACGCGCACGTCCGTTAACTTCGTCTTCAAGTTGGTTAAGAACATCGTAAGCATGTTGCACTTGCGCTTCGCTCAAAGCTCCAAGTGGCATTTTATCAACATCGATATCCAGCTCTGCCATTGACTCCTTGAACATATCCTTGTCAAAGATGAAACGAATAAACTCTTGTGTGTCTACATCCAGCTTTGAGGGAGAGAAACAGACCGGTTCCCCCTTTACATTTGGCGCCGGCTTGTTTGTGTTTGTGCTAACCTTTGTCAGAATCAGATCATACTTTCCAGACATTTTTGCAAAGTTGCTGCGATTACCCCAGCGGTTGCCCGTCTTAGAGCTGAACTTCTTTTCAAAGACTGCAATTGCTGAGGTCTCGTCGAAAGGGCCTTGGAATTGAGTCTTGGGTGGTTCACCAACACGACCCCACGCTGTGAATACAAAGTAGTCCCCAGTGAGATCTACTAGAAGTTGAATGTAGTAGAACTTGTTGTTGTTGTTCTTGATATCGGTTTGATTGAGAGTTGCATCGTAATCTTTGTGCACCTTTGTGCCAGAACCTACATACCCAGCACAGCTCGGTTGAATAGGAATCTCTGTACTTAGGGCAGCGGGCACAGGCTGTGCTCCCACTGTAACGCCTGTCAAGGCATTAGAGAGGTTTCGTCCAATCGACTTAAGTGCTGCTGATTGAGGTTTTGCAATCGCTGTAGCTGGCGATGAAGGCTGGGTTGTCGGGGTTCCATTGACAATACGACGGATCACACGGGTCTTGTTTGTGGATGTATTGGTTTGAGTGAAGTTGCCGTCAGAGGCACCAAGATCAACTCGATATGTCCAATGGCCAGATTCGACGAAGCGAACAGACATGTTAACATTTTGTGCAACGTGGCGGTCCCGGTAAATCTCCTCGACATATTTGCTTCCACACTCGTCGTAAGGATACCAGCCAGTGGGCTTTCCATCAACAAAATCATCAACGTAGTACTCCCATTCGCCTTGCTGCTCAAGTGCTTGTGCCCGAGTCATCAATGAAAGCCATTCGTACTTTCCAGGGATGGGCTTGGTGTCTCCATCCAGGGCATCCTGGTAGGCTACACCTGTTTTTTCCTCAAATTTGTCCTCAAACTCTGCGATCATCTTTGCCTGGGAACCACTCATAAGACGACCTTGCCCAGCGGTTCCTGTGCGGCCCCAACGTTGCCAGCACATGAATTTGCGGCCGCTTTTAATCACCTGAATGAGGTAGTAACTGTCAGAGTTCGTCGTTGGGTCGATACGTACAAGGCGAGCATCTCGTTTAACTTCAGCAAAGTTCATAGCGTGTTCTTGGGCTAGAAAACCTTCATCGAGACCTGGACTCACCCCGTCACCGTTCTTGAGATTGAGGCCAGCGACACCTTTGAGACCGCAGGTCTCAGCCTTGATTTTTTTCGCTCCCTTTTGTGGAGTGTTCACATTCGCTCGGGTACTCTTGCGCTTCGTGACGGTCGCAGCAGAAGGCAAGGGAGTGGCTTCTTGCTTCACTTTGATCGCCGGCGAAGTTTGCTCCTCTTTGATTTTCTTCACACGTGCAGAGGTCCTCGTTGCCACAGGAGCACCTGCAACTGCTGTTGCTGACGCAACTCGAGAAGACCTGCGAACCATCTTCCCTATATTGCAATCAAGACGCAAAGCACAATGTCAAATGCGATGCCCACTCAACCTTAGTTTCGGATTTGCTGCAAGTTTTCAAGGGCCTGAATCTATGTATATATGGGCCTCCCCGTCCGTGTCTACTTCAATCGGATTTGCTGATTCCTGCTTCGAAGTTCCGCTTCGTGGTATCTACCACGCAGCTAGCTAGGTACGTACGTGCAAGTGTGCCCAACCAGCTGGCTCGTGCACACTTTATGTATGTGCTGCGCAAAGGTCTCGTGCACAAGGTCTCACGAAGCCCCGGCTGTTCTGATTCCTCTTTGGGCGTCCGCCTTCGGTTTCGGCATTGCTTGTGTTTGCCAGCAAAACCATCGATCACTCGCCCCGTCAATCAATCAACCAACCAACCTTAAGTCCAAAAGTTAGCATCAAACCTCATCCTCGAGTTGATCGCGATCTTCTCAGTATGGCACTTGCGGAACCCTTTCGTCGCCTTAAGCCACGCCAAATTAGGTACCCCCACCCTAACCTCTACCCACTGCCTTAAGGCTGTTTGCCTGGGTTCTGCAACGCGCTCTCGACTGCTAAGGATTCTCCTATGAGCCCCTACCTATCTGCCCCTAATGATGGTCCGCTTGCGACGGTTCTTTCTGCAGGACCCGGCCCTTGGAACTGGAGAACTCGAAGCACGGCGGGCTTGAAGAGCGAAACTCAAGGCAGAACGGGAAAGCACAGACACTTCCCTGCGTGGAGCCGACCAAATTGAGCCATGGACTCGGGCGTCGATCAAGATCGCCACTCGCGATTGGAGATGCCAATCGAAGATGCCCAACTAACCCACAATGGCTGAGTGGCCAAAAGGGTAATGCAAAGTGGTTCTGGTAGCACTGGAGGCAGCTAGGAAGAAAGCTAACACTGGTAGGGCTGTTCAGAACACCGTGTTTTAGCGCACCGAACAGGGTTCGGGACCTGAGAAGCACAAGTAGGTTGAGTCGTGTGATGATGACCACATGATAGCGGGTGGAGATGGCTTTGGGGACGCGAATTAGACTTGAGTTCTTCTTTGAAGAGATGCCACAAGGACCGAGTCATTAGCTTTGTGATGTTTACTGTATTGAGGGATGCAGTCTTCTTAATCTTTTCTTTCTTTCTTTTTTTAAAAATAATTTTCCTAAATAATGTTGCCGGCATTGCATGCGATTGAGACCGCCACACATGTGTATGTATGGTCCAGAAACTGCCCGCATTGAGCATATTCATAGTTCATGGAAAGACTACACGAGAGTATTAAGTATTCAATTTATAGGTTGCCTTTCTGGTAAAGGCATTATTTTAGGTGGCTATGTATTATGGAATGCCATCGCTACAAGAGGCAACTCGCATCGTAATAGCTTATCCAGTGCGTCAGCAATTGCAGAGCCTTGTTCATGGTAGAGTTTCTTGCAATTCCTCTGTCCAGCGTATTAAAGAAAGATAGAGTTCGTTTAAAAGACGCGCTCATGTTCACACAAACCAACGTGATTAAGAATAATTTGGCCGTATTTCAATGTTCAATAAGGGCCCTCTCCTTAAACTTTGGTTTTCCTACCATTCACTTGAGATTTGGTGCTCCGAAGCCTTCCTGGGTAAGGCCTTTTCGCTCCCTTATCATCCTTCATTTTCTTCATTTTCTTCCCAGCCTGTAGCTGGTCTGTTCCACTATCCTCAGACATGGAAAGACCAGATTCATCATCGCTTGAATCTTCATCATCAGAATCATCATCAGAATCGCTGTCATCTGCACTTTTGCGGTTTCTCGGTTTGACAACTTGAAACCAAACCCATGCGCCCATCAGGCCAAGCATCGACAGAGTGATGAGTAAGTCAAGGCCACCCAGTCCGATGACAACTGGAAAGACCACAACAACAACAATAAAAGCAGTTAGAAATTGGCGAGCCTGAGGTGATGAGGTTCTTCGCGCCTTGCGGCTGATTCCATCTTTTGTCTTGGAGTCGCTATCCACCGAAAAATCGTCATCTGAAGTAGTTGCCAGATCATCGTCGCTATCGCTTTCAGAAGGTCTGGTATTTTTATTGTTGTTGTTGTTTTTCCCTTTCCGGTTGACCAGTTTTGATTCTACGGCTTCCTTTGTAGGGTTGCCGGCCACGCTGTCACTACCGGGGTTTGATTTCTGTCCTTTTGACTGAGAAGGTTTGCCTCCCTGACGAGGGCTCTCTGGGTTGTTTTCATGCTTCACTCGGTCTTTCAATTCCTTCGATTCGTCAACGCCTGGAGGTATCTCGTTACTATTCTGCTTTCCATCGTCCGAGCGTTTGTTATCCTTCAGCTGTTCTTCTGTGGCCCCATTTTTGCCACCATTTTTATTCTTCCTGTTCTTTTTGTTAGACTTGTGGGTTTCCACGGGGACTCCGGTGTATGGGTCATCCTTTCTGAACTCGCTGTCTTCAAATTCATCTTCGTCTTCATCTTCATCAAATGATCCGCGGTTTTCACTTGCTAAAGTTGGTTCCCGCTCATTTGGTTCAAAGGAGCCACGGCGAGAGCGACGCTGCTTTCCGTTCGTACGAGAAGAATGGGATTGTAGTTTGCCCGCATCTTCTTTTGCGAAACCTTCAATAGAAAAGGAGTCCACATTGACTGTAAGTTCTGCCTGAGTAGGTGGGGGTGGGGAGTCTAATCTGCGCGATTCAACTTCGGTCTGAGCAGGGACAATAATTGATGGTGCTGTGTAAGGTACATCGTCGTGTCTAGATTCGATGTGGCGAACCTCAAGATTAGCCAGATCGAATGTAACTCGTGTTGCAATGGGGGATCGTGCAAGACCAAGTTCCTGCGCAATCCTCTGCTGTTTGGAGCGTTCTTGACGCGCTTGTCGACGGCGGTCACGACGCATAGCAGCCAGGAATTTAAGAACAGCAACCTGGATCGTTCGTGCGGCCCATATCTTTCGAACCCTAGTTCGCCGGAGTGTATTACGAGCAATTCGTGCACGAACCATGCATTGAATTTTGATTGCAGCGTTTTTGCGAGCTTGCTCAGCTAAAAATGTTCTAGAATTGCGTTGAATAGTTCGTGCGGCACGACCTCGAGCAGCATCTTTGGCAAGTTCAAGCAAAGTGAAACTGTGCTGCCGTAAGAAGATTTTCGTTTTACCTGTTTGAAAGTCATCTCCATAAATGAACCCAAAGCAACGAAGGAGATCTTTGCAGTAACGTTGAAGTGCCTTGCGGGGCGAGCGCTGAATCGTGGCGTATGCACGAGCTGGGGTGCCAAAGTAGACACGACCATTGTTTGCGGTTGGTGACTGCTCTGTAGATACTAGGGGTAGTAGCGTGCAAAAGCGAAGCAAAAACTCATCAAAGAGCATCCGGGTTGAATATCCACCTCGGGCAACCTGGACCATTTGCAAGACTCCGGAATAGCGCAGCTGTTCCACAAGACGAACTCGATCCATGTATCCTGGTTCATCATCGTCATTAGGTTTCAGGCATCGAACAAAGTGCTCTTCACTTGCCTCGATGGTCTGCAAAGCATTGTCAAGTTGTGCCTTGAAGTGCGCAATCACAGTTTTCTGTTGCAATGTTTGGGGTCCACTTTTACTCTTTCTGCGTCCGTTCAAACCACGTAGCGATGAGAGAGAAGTGAGCTTTTTACCTGTTGACCCATTGCTGGGTTCTCCAAGTTGCTGATCAAAAAAATCAGCAAGCTCAGCTCCGCCAGCTGCATCAGCGGCATGCGATGGGCATAACATGCTAACAATTGGTTCGCGAGATGATCTCAAGAGATCAACTGCCTCTTGGCGAAGCTCATTCTTGTTTTTTCTAGTAAAGCCAGTAGCTGTGTATAAGACATCACCTGCAAAGTGGCGAATTGCAAAGCGTAGATGGGCGCGATCCTTTTTGGATGCACTGATGAAGCGATCATATTGTTGAGGTAGATGATTGTATAGCTTATTGATGAGACTTTCGTCATTACCGTGTGGGTAGAGGCAGTTTTCATCAAGCAGAGCAAGAAGTCCAATTGGGCGTGATTCAATCATTTCCAGACAAGAATTATTTTCTGGAAAGTTTACATAGTCCCAGTTAATTCCCTCAGCATTATATTCCTTTTGATCCCGCATGAAAACGTAATCATTGAAGAGGTTTTGTAAACGCTCATTGCAATAATTGATGCAGAGCTGCTCAAAGCCGTTTTGCTCGAAAACTTCAAAGCCAAAGACGTCAAGAACACCAATCTCAAAATTCTTTCGTAGCACTGGGCCGGAAATCTCCTCGCCATTCTCATCCAATGGTGTCCTTGCAGGGGATTTCAGACGTCGATTGCTGCCAGGGCTTTGGGATCTGCGAGATTTGAAGGAAGAAACCGAGTCACCACTAGGACTTTCAGAGGAGCATCCTTCACGAAGGTTGTGGTTGATGCGCCAAACCAGCCATGCAAACAGACGCTCATATAGTGTCATTGCCAGAGCATCACGTGCACTTTCTGCCTCTTCAACAGTTAATGGTTTTTCAAAGGACTCATGCTCGCGTTTGCTGGAGAAGCTTGATGAGGCATTGACACGGATAACACGCTTACAGAGGGCTCTTTCCAGTGCATCAGCATCAAGCTCCAGTAGATCACAACATGCAGCACACGCCAACATTGAGGAGCCTTTAGAAGCAACACGTGCACCCTCTCCACGTGCACCTCCAGAGAATCGGATATTACCAAGGTGGAGCACGCCTGCCACAACTTGAAGCACTGACTTGATTTCTTCTTGTGTGAACCCGAGCACCTTCATGGCGCCTTTCACGGCACCGAATCGCTTGCGGTCGACTTCGACTTCGTCCAGGATAGCCTCACTGTCTGAAATGTACGAAAAGCTCTCGAGTCCCTTACCGTCATCATACAGTCTCCAGTCTGCAATATCCTCTGTCGATCCTCCTGCTGCCATGGCGTAAAAAATGTGAAAATTACGTTCGCCTGTGCCCTGGTGCGTAAGCCTAGCCTTTTCCAGAAGATATGTTGTAATATTCGCTCCCTCAAGCGTACCTTGCACTGGTTTCAGTGCCACTTGAATTAGTTTACCAAACCTTGATGAGTTTTCATTTCTCACAGTGGATGCATTTCCAAATGCTTCTAAGATCGGGTTCGCCTGTAGCACGCGGTCAGAAATCTCTGGTGTGCTCTTGAGCTTCTTTGAGCTCCTATCTCTAGGGCTGTTTCCATCTTTGCTCGACCTGCTCCCTAGCCTGAATTCTGCCATTTGCGTCACGGCCCTGAGCAGGATCTTGGTACTCTCTGTCTTGCCGGCGCCTGACTCGCCACTCACAAGCACCGTCTGGTTCACGCCGTTTTTCTCTAAAACATTTACATACGCTGTAGATGCAACTGCGTAGAGGTGCGGAGCAAGACCCTCCGTTGCAGCTCCTGCCCTATAATACTGTTTAACCAAAGATTTTCCGTACGCACCTTTCACTTGCTTGTAAGGGTTCACTGCGAGGAGCACACGGCCTGCATTTGTGTAAATGCTGTCATTTTTGAAGCGCTCGTGTAAGGTGGCGAGAAGTGAGGGCTCGTGTAGCGCAGGGACCTGGGTGAGGTCTTCGACGGCAGCAAGTTCTGCGCTAGATGAGACAAGGCGTACTTCGCAGTCTCTTTTAGCGCTTACCGACCGCACAGATGCCTCGCGGCTCCAGTCGGAACCCAGCTGCACGAGCAGTCGATCAGTATCGTCGCCTTCGGAATGCCGGCTGCCAACAGACCCACTTCGAGTCTTAGATCTTGACGCAGTGCTTCTGCTGCGGCTCCTGCTAGAGCTGCGGTCTCCCTCGCTGCCTCCAGACGCGCGGCCCATGAGCACGGCCTCTTGCCACACGAGGTCATCATCGCGCACCCAGAGCCTGTCGCCCTTGCGCAAGCGCACAGGACGCATTGAGTGAGGCCCACGAGGACCTAGGCCAGCTCTCCCCAACCAACCTCGTAGATGCCGCTCTATGCGAGCTGCCAGAGGCTTTTTGTCAGCGGAGGATCGATCGATCGCAGTACTTTTCCAACTCTTCATTTGAACACACAATCATCGCGGTCAATTGCAAACTCCTATGGTAAAGCATAAAAGGATGATAGCAGTCATTGTAGTTCATGACCGTCACGAAAGAGAGGAATTTTAGCACGTGTATGCGATACAGTCTGCCTCCCTCTTTCTTCCTTTCAATTGCACTGTCTGCATGAAATGCCTGAAAGACAGGCTTGGAGACCAGCTGGTGCTAGCTGCGACTACGTCAAGATAGGATGCAGAGGTCTATGACCAAGACGCAGAGGCTTGCAATGATGTGCCGTGTGAAAACGTGTGTACGAATAAATATGATGTCTCAAGAGTCCAAACCAGTTTGCTATCTAACAGAAAACGAGAGTCCATTTGCACCTCTATGCAAAACCATTAAGACTACGCTACCTCCACAGCCGCGGGTGTAGAATGCATACTTTTACACAGAATTTGGCAGGCGCGTGCAGCCTTGTTTATGTGCACCGATGTATGGGCTGGGGCGTAGGGCGATCCTATGCCAAAACCTAAAGCATCGTTTGGGTGAGTTGTGCGCGCGATCGTTCACTAGAGTGCCATAAGGCTCGCTGGTTGTCGAGCGACGCTTTAAGCGTCAGTAGAGAGCGAGCGACGTGAGAGCGCGCACTGGAAGGTCGGGTTCTTGTCTCCGGATTGGCGCTGGAGTAGAGTAGACAGAGGGGACACAGTACAGAAGTCTGTACTTTGTGCTTTGATACCAGATCGGGCGCAGTTCTCGTGGAATCAAACTGAAAAATATTGTCGGGTCGTGTGGGATAAGCACGTGGAAGCAGCGCCTATTACATTGTGTGAAACAAAGAACGGGGCGGACGCGGAGAGCCACACATTCGTTCTGTGCGGTGCCGCAGCATTGATGAAGTGATGACGCGGAGTGCTTAAAGGCTTAGAGAGACTCTGAGCGCTCGCGAAGACGGTTCTTCAGAGCTAGCTTTCCGAGACACCGAACTGGAAATCTGCAATTTATATCTCATAGCTCTTCTTCGCCGCTCAAAGCTTTTCCAGTGACCTGGAATGCTAGTTTTCTTCGGGCGGGTGGTTAAAAACTATGCCAATTTCTTTCTTTTTCTTGGCCGTGATGCCTTGAAGGTCGTGCAATCAATTCGCTCACTTGGAGTGAGTGCGGTGAGGACTTTCCAGGGTGGGCAGTGGGCAGCGATCCCAGGGCGTGTTTGGTTGCCCTCTTCAAAGGATCTGGCTGATATCCAAAGATTTTGACGAACTTTGGAAAGAAAGAAAGAACTGCTTTGGCAGAATTCAATGATCCTTTTTCCTGCGATGGGGGTTGAAATTGAAACTTACTAATAAATTCCTCATTCCCTTCAGAAACAAACTAACAAACCTAACTAACTAGTGCTTCTTCACTCCAGCTCTCATCCTCTCTCCTCTCTCTCGTACGTGGGCCGGCCGGTGTGCTGCTCGGCATTATCTGCCCTGGCAAGCTTCGACGAAGAGGATTAGTAGAGATTCTTGCTCCAAAAGGAGTTTGCCGCTGTCGGATATCGTTTTTTCAAGAGGCAGCATTGTCAACTGATCTTGATTTCCTCGGGCCCTGAATGGTTTCTTTCTTTTACTTTCTTCTTATTTATTTATGTATTTATGTATTTATTTATAATTTAAAAGTTAAACTTTCAATTCAGGAAATAATTCATTTTAAATAATGTTTTTTGCTTTAATTTATGAAAAAAATAATTTATTAAAAAATTCGTCGGTCGCACCCAATTAATTGCCTCGTTGTGTCAAATTATCCGGACGATCTGGCGAAGAATGCTTGCTTCGCGAGTCTTGGGCCGCAGCTTGCGTGCGAAAGCAGCGCTATCTGCGGTACCGTGTTCCCGGCTTTCAATAAGACGATCGGCTCTGAGTGTGGTCCTCTCGAGCTTGACTTCTCTCTGTTGCAAGCCAAGCATTGCGCAGACGTTTCTTTTAAAATCCTAAAACAACCACCATCAATGAAATGAAATGAAATAAAATGAAATGAAATGAAATGAAATGGTCCACAACAGCAAAAAATCAGTATATCCGCAAACAAGTTAGTTAGTTCTCTTCGCCAATGCTAAGCTTTCCCAGATTTATTGCCTCCATCCAAAGCAACACTCTCTCTACACAGGCCGCCTATCTCGCGAGCGGGCCGCCACACCGCATACGGAGCGGGAGCGCCACTGAGTCTCTGTTTGTTCTGATTGATTGATTGATTGATTGATTGATTGATTGATTGATTGATTGATTGATTGACTGATCGATTAATTATTTCATCGATTGATCAATTGATCGCCCTTCTCGCCACCTGTCAAACAAACCAATGGAAAGCCGCGATGTCCTATCATGTGGACTCCTACCCTTCGCGCTAACCCGCGCCTAGCGCTACCGAAAGCATCCTCGTAGCATGCATGACAGTGAGTGAGTGAGTGAGTGAGTGAGTGAGTGAGAGTGAGCGTCGACGTTGTTCCGGTGGACGGCGTAGGGCGCAGTAGGACTCTAGCTGTCTCGATGATGCTGGTGTGAGCTTGGTGACGTTTGCGGGAAAGCGCCCTCTCCTGTGCTCTGGTCGGGCCAGTACGTACGCGGCGAGTGGGTCGTCGTGGAGCTAGCTAGCTCACTGCTTGCTTGCTTGCTTGCTTGCTTGCTTGCTTGCTTGCTTGCTTTCTCTTACCCAGCGCTCATGCGCACACGTCATTGGGGCCGAAGAAGGGAAACATTGACTGGCGTGGTCTCGCAGGCCTGGGCACAAGCGCACACTGTCGCGTATGGAGGGAGTATGTATGTATGAATGAATAACTTCTGCGGTTTTGTGGTTTTTATTTTTCAACTCTTCTGTATAAGTCGTTCGGCCCCCTCTTTTACAGCTGGGTATAATCTTAGACACCTGCTGCCTGCCTGCCTAGTTCTTTTGTTTTCGATGCTGCTCTTCGCCAAAGTTTAGAGGCTCAGGCTTTGAGCGAGCGTAGTTCCGGACTCCTCTTTTCATCCTTGATACCTTCTTCTGCTTTTCCGATGCTCTCTACTCACAGGATAAATAGATGACTTCTTTCTTTGAGTGATGCCTATTTTTAAAGTCACAGATTAGATACCATTTTATAAAATCGAAAACTAGAGCAAGAGATGCGGGATTGGGAAAACTGGTGTGAACTTTGAATGCCGTTGCTAAGAGTGAATCTGGTGAGAAAGGGCCCTGTAACTTTCCTCAAGGATCTTCTCACTAGGGAAAACAGATCACAGAGGGTCTTGCTATTGCTATGTGATTTGCCTGCAGAAAGCTTCTGCGCAGTCCTTTAAGACACCACAACCATGCAATTCGCTTAAAAGCGGGGTCTGAGGTTGCTCAAACTATCCACGGCGCGCTATTTCTGACTCGCGATAAATGTCTTACACGTGCAAAATCACCTGCAACAACCCGAGCAGTATCGTGGCGAGAGGCTCAATTAGTTCGTGCGTCATTGGAGTCACCACCAAAGCCACTGCATAACTAGCACCGTCACAACCATCACGAACCTACTGTGTCGAAGCTTCTTTCCTTCACTGCTTATGTCTAAATTTTCTCACTGCCATTGAGTCAGATAGACCAATGAGAAAAAACTTCCATGAACTTAATTAAAAAAAGGTAGGTTTTGTAAGATCCAAAGTTTACTATGTTAAAAACATGGATCGCATTTTATAAACCCACTGTTGAAGTACTTAGCTAGCTTGATGATTTATTTAAATAATTATAAAATCCTGATGCGACAAACCCTGGTCGGTCCTCCCTCAGCAAGCAAGCGAGCAAGCAAGCTATAAACGTCCATGCTCTGCTAGTTAGCCCTTTTATTTGCCAGCTATGTTTATACACACGCTTAGGCCGATGGACTTGCAGTCTGCGCCAGTGAATACTTGAAACGAGGTTCAGGACTCAGTTCTTCGTCCGCGACGTCAGCACCATTTAAGGGTGCTACGAGTTAGGTTTTGCCTCAAGTTACATTACTGAAGTGAGACAACAGGTAGTAAGTGGTTTTGTGAGAGTCAGTGGATTCTTCAGCAGGCCGGATGAATTCGCACGCATGATAGTACTAGGTAGACTAGATGGAGTTCACGTTCACATGTTCCCAGCCTCCACCTTGTGTTCGCGCGATCCTCGGTGGATTTTATACATAGTTCCTTCAATATGCATTTTATTATTTTAAAAGCAATATTTTGAAAATTAATTTTATATTCGCAATGACGATCTTGAAGATTGAGTGTTCCCCTTAAGTATTGCTAGACCTGTATGAGCGCTCTCAAATTCTTTAGGCGCCATGATTTCCTTTAAAGTCATTTTAATTAAACTTGTTTTTAAATCTCAAATCAGGCCCCATAGCGCGTCATGGTGTTCTCATACTGGCCAGTGCATCTTTCTGGTTGCTCAGTGAAATAGATTGCTTTGTAAATGGGTGAATGATGACTGCTAAAGTGGTTTGATTCAAGAAACACATTGTGAAAATCAATTAAAACAGTCCAGATAGATGCATGGATGCATGGATGTTGTTCGACTTCTCAACCGCAACATTGAGTGGCATTATAATGTATGCACAACCAGGCTCAGTTCTACTTATTATTAGAGAAAGTTATCTACGACTGATTACCTATGCTTGCTTACGTTCGCTTGAGTGTGGTGAGGAATTGGATCGTTCTAAACCTTAGTGAGTAGCGAACAATTCCATTTGAGGTTATTTGATCTGAAAGAGGCAATATGACACAATAATGACGCATTAAGAGTTTGCGAACGATCTCTTTAACTTTTGTTTGCACGAAAGGCCTCAGGGTCAAAAAGGGTGTGGAAATTGCAAAATTTCGGTCGCACAATTTTTAAAACAAGATTGAAGTATTTTCTGGTGCTGCCTTTTCCGACAGCATCTCCACCCTTTTGTGTTTTTCGAGGTTCATTATGTTTATATAAAGGAATTTTGGCTTCAGATTATCTTGTGAGGATCGCTTTGCGGTAATTCGAAAACCACGTGCTTAAATACGTTGTGAGCAACCTTGACTGTATCATCGGCAACCCTTCAACTCGGCATGTTTCAACAAATCTGTTGTCCAATAGGCAAGTCCACGCAAACGAGATGTCGTCATGAACTCTGAGCAAACAACCCTCGCATAGAAACGGCCTTGTCATTTTATCTTTAAAGATATGGCTTCTGCGGCCTAAGGACTCTCCCGCCTCTGGCGATGGAAGCACGCGCATTCTGGGATGCTGGCTCACCAAGTCTTCAAGACCGTCTCTTTTGCAACATTCCCGCGCCGATGCCGGCTGCAACGACATCTTTGGCAGCCTCAGGCTGGCCAGTGTCCATGGTTTGCCGCGGTTCTCTTCGCTCTGGCTACATCGAGCGCAGCCAGTAGTCATTAACGTTAACTAGCTAGGCTGCTTAACGTTTTTCTTCGAGGCAAGACATCAGAGATCGGAACCCAGTAAAAAGCACTCATTCGATTTCCGAGGGAGGAGATGGGCCTCGTATTAATGCACTTGACAGCGATGTCTCTATTTCGCAAACACTAGGTGGTCTTGAGATCAGCCTGCCCTGGCTTTGACTGCCTTTTTACCCCCAACGCGCGAAATCTATTCGTTCTGCCCCAACGATGAAAGAAAGAAAGGACTTTTAATTAATACACAATTATCAATCTTTTACTAATCATATACTAGTAAGTAAGTAAGTAAGTAAGTAAGTAAGTAAGTAAGTAAGTAAGTAAGTAAGTAAGTAAGTAAGTAAGTAAGAACGAAAGAGTTACTTTGTACATACGTGCTTCCAATAAGCAGCACAATTAAATTTCATCCTTTTTCTAACTTTTAAGTATTAAATTGAACTTAAAAAATGTTTATTTTTATAATTATAGAATTAAGAAGAGCCAAAAACATTATTTATTTATTTTATAAATAAAATAAACAGAAACAGAAACATAAAACATAATTGAGAAACTGAAAAGGAAGAAGGTGAACAAAAATTATCTATCATTCATCTGTAAAAACATAAATCGTCATCCAAGCCGCCTCCTTATTATTAGAGAGCCAAGCACTTCTTCATTACCGCCCGCACATCTGCACTTACGATCACAGAGCGCTGCAATTCCGAGCCGCCGGCGCCTCATTCGCGGCTCTTTCCCGCCGCAGCTGCGCGTGTGCAAGCGTGCTGACCCTGGTTTTCCATGGGCCGCCACAGTCCTTTCAAAGCAGTCAATAGGCCCATCCATGAATCAATCAATCAATCAATCCACTTGGACAGCATTGCATTGCATTGCATTGCACATCTCTCATAGATCTATGGTGCCCGTGCTAAGCATATGAATCACGAATGATCGCATCACCGTCACCGTAATATTGGTAGGCGATGGTAGCGATTCTGGTAGCGGCGCTGCCACCTCCCTCCAAGCCCTTCGATAGGACATGGACCGCGCGGTTCTTTACTACGGGAAAGCAGGAAATAGACAGCTCACCGCGACGAAGCGAATCGGCGAGATGGAAGGAGGTCCTCGTGCACATCAGATCGACAGAGAGAGAGAGAGACACACAGATAGATACAGAGATAGATACACAGATTATTACTCGGACCTGTCTATCTATCTACAGCAGAGCTGGGAAGCGAGAGAATTAATTCGCTCAAGTTGGCCATTCCTTCATTCATTCATTCATTCATTTTGAAGTTTAAGAAGGAGAGAAAGGGAGGAAAGCGACTGATGAGAGAAAATATGCATCATCGATCGAAAGAGCTTCTGTTAGTTACTGTAAAACATAACATCACATCACATGATATCATGGAAGAAAGAAAGCTCCTTTCGAGCACAGCGCAGATGCGAGTTAGTTGCCCGCCTGTTCTCCTCGCTGGCTTGCTTCCTGGCGGGCGTGCTTGAATGCAACAAAATAGCCCTGCAAAGCAGGCCCGCGGCATCAGAGACCGCTTGCAGAGACGCCGAGGACCTCTGCCTGCAGCTTCAGGCGCCTGCGAGAACTAGGGCGCCTGCGGTGACAGCGCATTACATTCCTCCCTCATGGGACATGGCCCCTGCGTCCCAGGGCAGCCTTCTTTGTCCCCTCTTTACCCTTCCACTATTTATTTAGTATTTCGCTTTTTCACTTCCTTTCTTTTTTTCTTTTCTCTAAATTAATTTTAAAAATTAATATTGTTTTTATTTAAATATAAGAAGTTACTAAAAAAAGAATAATGGAATAATAAAAATGCGAAAGCAGCGATGGATAGAGGGAGGATGGATGACCTTTCAAGCAGGCGAAGAAACCTATCTTGATAGGTGCCCTCCGAGGAAGGGGCGTTCACGAAAGATTGGCTCTTGAGTGCCGTGTCGCAGCTCCTGCGGCCTTTCTCTACGCCCTCCAGAACTGGCGTTGCGGTGCGCTGGATTCATCGATGGTTCTCTCTCGAAATTGGTTGTTTGTTTAAGTTAAAAGTTTTTGTTTTTTTTCACTAAGGAGGCATAGTGAGTGAGTGAGTGAGTGTGCAAAACACACAGAGAAAGGAAACAGCTTTCTCGTGTTAAGAAAGAGGCCTTCAAAGCGAAGGCATTGCAGGCCCGATCGTTGATTTACTTACTTACCGGCGCCTCTGCCGCTTCAGAGGGAGGCAGCGGAGCGCCACGTTCGGAGTTTTGCGGCCGCTGGCAGCGCCGCCATTGCCCTTTTGTCTGCGCACGCTGCAGATTCGAAAGAGGTGCCCGTCCATCCGTCCATCCATCCATCCATCCATCTATCCATCTATCTATCTATCTATCGGCATCGCTGCTCTTCCCTCGAAGCAAACGGACCGATGAAATCCGCTTCGTCTCTTACCATTGGCAACGAAGAGGGAGGGCCTAAGCGGCGCTACCCGGAGCAGTAGGATGCTGGTCAGGAGGCGTTTCCTCTGGTCGTCTATGTGAAAGTAAGTGAAGGCAGAGGAAATAAATACAGGCTGGCAGCTGCTTGAAAGAAAGAGAGAATGAAAGAAAGAGAGAATGAAAGAATGAAAGAATGAAAGAATGAATGAACGAATGAATGAATGAATGAATGAATGAATGTGAGAGAATGACACGGAGAGAGGAGGGGCAGGAAGGCAGCAAAGAGGGCTGTCGTCATCAGGCGCGCTCAAGCTGGTTGATAGATCAGCACATACAGCAGCATGAAAGATTATGAACTTCATTAGGTTGTTTTTATTCTTATTATTATTATTGCGGAGTGAGAGATAAAAATGTAAATACGGATGAGCTCCGCTCTTTCTCTTTCCCTTCAAGTTCTTTCTCTTTTCTTGGGAAAATGAAATAATTAAATTGTCTAACTAACTAACTAACTAATTGAACTGACTAACTGAGTTGCTGTTGAAGGCTCGTCGGATTCTTTCTTCGTTGGCGGTCTGCGATTATCGTTATTATTGCGAAGTCTGAGGCAGATGAGAGATGGATTGAGACTGAGAGGTACGACGATGGGCTGTTCGCGGGAAAGGGCTCAGAGAGAGGGGGGAGAGCGATCGAGCGCGTCCAAAGTTCGCAGTAGCTGGGTATTTTGGAGGATGGATGGCCCATTGCGATTTCTGATGAGGGTTCATATGTTGCGAAAAGAGAGGACAGAGAAGAAGAGAAGAACCTGGAAAAAGAGACAATAGATATGGATATAGATGTATCTATCTACCTACTAACCTATTAACGACTTACTTCTTCTGTTGTTATTGGTATTTTGCATTTGAGGTTTTCGATTGAAGATTTGTTTTTTAATTAACTAAGTAATTGAGAAAGAAAGAAAGAAAGAAAGAACTTGAATAGAAATAACTTTTGATGAGTGCGTAGATAGATCCTCAAAGGAGGGTGAAGAATGAAAGATCTTTGGCAAAAAATAGAATGGGTGGGTGGAAACAGCTGTAGTGAATGGGCCTCGGAGGAGAAAGATTGTTTAGTTTTCACCTTTTTATGTTCTTTTCGATATAATAGATTTATTTTTATTTTTATTTTTACTTGTTCATAAATCATAGCTTTACGAAAGAGATGGAGGAACATAAGAGGAACTAAACACCTACCACCCCAGAAACCCTTTCCCAAAGAATTTCGTCATCTTTTATCAACCACCATTTTGTTGATGTTTTTATTTATTTGTTAATTATTAATTTAAGATTTGAGATTAAGATAATCTTAAAAGAAATTTAATTTTAGTTGAAAAGGAAAAGAATGTAAAAAATGTAATGCCAGATCTAAAGCAATCATAACAGAGCAATCAATTCCAGCAGAATAACAGAGCAGGCCAGAGCAAATCAGAGCAGGTCAGCAAACCCGTATCTCCCTCAAGTTGACTTTGTCAATTCCAACCTTCTCAAACACCATGCTTGCCTCCAAGACCCTCGCCACCCGCGTGGCTCAGCCCGCCAGCGCCTTTGGCGTGCGCAGCCTCTCCTCCGCTGTCACTGACGAGATCAAGATGCTCGAGAAGCTCCTTCAGGAGGCCAAGGGCCGCGCCGCCGGCGAGGCCGCTGAGGCCAGCAAGGCTGAGGCCGCTGAGGCCGCCACTGCCGGCCCCAAGTTCAACATCGGCACCTTCAACGCCATCTCCTCTGCCGGTCTCAACACCTTCCCTGGCCGCAAGTACGACATCGTGCCTATGGCTGAGAAGTCTGACGAGGAGATCCACGCCGTGCTCCTCCGCTCCCACAAGCTCAGCAGCGACCAGGTGCCCGAGTCTGTTCGCGCCGTCGCCCGCTGCGGTAGTGGCACCAACAACATTGACGTTGCTGCCATGACTGAGCGCGGTATCCCCGTGTTCAACACCCCTGGCGCCAACGCCAACGCCGTCAAGGAGCTCTCCATCTGCGGCCTTCTCCTTGCCAGCCGTGGCATCGTTGAGGGTATCTCCCACACCCACACCATCGTGAAGGAGGACGGCGCTGACTTTGCCAAGTGCAAGAAGCGCGTCGAGTCTGACAAGAAGATGTTTGTCGGCCGTGAGCTCACCGGCAAGACCCTCGGTGTTGTCGGCCTTGGCCACATTGGTGCCTCCGTCGCCCAGACTGCCATTGCCCTCGGCATGAAGGTTACCGGCTACGACCCCGCAATCTCGCTCGAGAGCGCTTGGCGCCTTCCTGGTGACGTTCTCAAGCGTGCTTCTTCCCTCGAGCAGCTCGCCGCTGAGAGCGACTACATCTCCCTCCACGTTCCCTACATTAAGGATGCCACCCACCACCTCATCAGCGCTGACATTCTCAAGCAGATGAAGCCCAACGCCGCCATCATCAACTTTGCCCGTGGTGAGCTCGTTGACTCTGCCGCCATGCGCGACCTCCTCGAGTCTGGCGCCCGCACTGGCCGCTACGTGACCGACTTTGTTGACGAGAGCCTCTTCGGCCACCCCAAGGTCATCACCATGCCCCACCTTGGTGCCTCTACCGCTGAGGCTGAGGAGAACGCCGCCTCCATGGCCGCCCTTGAGATCATTGACTTCATTGAGACCGGCACCATCCAGAACTCCGTCAACTTCCCCACCGCCAAGCTCGACAGTCTCCCTGCTGAGCACCGCCGCATCTGCATCGTCAACCGTAACGTCCCCGGTATGCTCGGTCTCATCACCAGCACCCTCGGCCGCGCCAACATCAACATTATGCAGCAGATCAACGTCTCCCGCGACAACATCGCCTACAACGTTGTTGACATTGCTGACTCCCACACTCCTGAGGACCTTGCCAAGCTCCAGGACGAGATCTCCAAGCTCGACGGTGTTATCTCCTCCCGCATCGTCTCTGGCAAGGACGGCAAGCCCGGTCTCTTCAACGTCAGCGCCTGAATGCCAATGGAGACACCCGCAGCTCCTTCAGTTGTAGAACAGCTACGAGTGTTCTTCTCGGCTTGGTTCTAGACACCACCGGGAGTTCGGCTGGCCTGGCGAGGAGGGAGCTCGCGAGCGAGTTAGTGTTTTAGTTGAATCGTTCGCTCTCTCTCGTAGCAAGGCCAAAGTTCTCGCTGTTGCCGCATCATACCTACACAGCGGTCTCTCCACGAATCAAAATCACGATTCTGCGGCCAAGTGTGCGTGCGTGTAACAGTCACACACTTCTTTCGACAAATACCACTGCATTAACTACGAAAACCTGACAACCAATCTGTCCCATTCCTCACATACCTGGTGAGTGCATCATTTCAATAGCCTCGTTTCACCGCGGACAGGGCACAAGCACCCACCATGGCGCTGGCCCCTCAATGTTTACTCTAGCTAGATATGTGATAACCCCCTGCAAAACTGTGATTTTCAAAACGACACTCTTCAATTTCTTCTTTTTATTTTCCTCTAGCTTTACATTGTTGTATCCCTAGCTTATGTTTTATCTTTACATCCGAATGCGCTCAATAAGATTTCGTTTATGGATAAAACGAACATCTCCTTAGTTCTGCTGTGCAATCTCTGAAGCGAGATCGATGTTGATATGTGAATTCTTTTCTTCGGCTAATTTCGGTGGTATCTTGTTTGTTTCGAGGGCCTGGGTCATAGTCGACGCCTCCTGAAATATATACCAAGGTGCGAATGCTTTGGAGTCGTTGTGTACAGTCAGAACGATAGCATCTCATTGCCATGTTAAATATGATGTCGCATTGCGAGTTTTTTCAGTTGTCAACTGCCTTTCTAGGCCTTACCTCCATGGTGGAATCTTATTCGCCATAGAGTCCCTCCTTGAAATCGTTTTTCTGTCTAGACTTCTCTAGAGCTTCCTTCCTCAAAGTATGGTCTCCCCATTGGCCTTGACTGGATGGAGTTAAGTGAAAAGTCCGTGTGATGCTGTGCGGTCCAGGCGCCGTTGTTGGGAAAAACAGTCGCTCCTCGACCGCAACCCAAGCCGAGCCAAAATAGAGCGGCACGTCGACAACTTGACAGCAACCCGTCTTGACTACGCAGGTGTCTCCTCAGCGAGTTGCGCTCTCTCGGCTCAAGTAAAAGCTGCGCAACGCAGTGCAGGTGCAGGTGCAAACTAACTCTACTTGGTATATGTAGATAGGTACCACCTACCTATATGTAGTGCCTTCTTGTTTCTTCCCTGTAAGACCCATGTCCTCTGATCGAATGTCCGTCTAGCAGTCCTAGTCTCCGCTTGATACCCGCAACCCTAGGCCTATTGTTCACTAGAGCGCATTACTCTTGGAACTTAAGGGGCCAGTTCTTTTAATTTCCAATTAAAAAAAGGAAATTGAAAATGAACATCATTCCAATTGTATAACATAACCTATTGAACTTGCAAAACGCGGAGAACCCAGCTTACTGGTGACCAAAGGCCGGGATCGTGGACGCCGCGAGAGCCCTCAGGTTGAAGCTGGGTCTGCTGCTCTGCTATGGCCTTGTTTGCTAACTTTTGTTTGACTTTATGTAAGGCCGCTGTGCCTTAAGATGAGCTCTGACTCGTGATGTGCTCATCGCTGGCTGTACATTCAGAATGAAACTGAGTCGAGGTCGTTGAAACGGTGTGCAAAACTCTGGATTTGCAAGTACATAGGTAACTACTACCCGGAGCAGTAGCTACAATTGAATGAAGAACAGAATCACAGCAAAAGGGACAGCTCGATTGAGAAAGGGTCATAGAGAGACTTGCTTCGTAAGAGTGGGAGGGAAGCTATTACGACAGCCAAAAGTCTCGAACTCTGCGAACTGCTCCCATGTGCTCTCTTCGGCAGAAGCCTTTTTGACTCCACGTTGGTTGCTTCGCTTAGCTTAGCAGGCCTTCTTGGGAAAGCAAAGCAAAGCAAAGCAAAAGCAAAGCAAAGCAAAGCAAAGCAAAGTACGGACAATTTGCTGTAGTTTTATAGCATGTTTTTGTTTTGTTTCTTGCTTGAAAGAGATAGACTCAGAGAGAGAGAGCAGAAAGAAAAAGAGCGGGTTGTGCAAGAGAGCGTGTCTATGTGCTATTAAGAGTGGCCTAATGGGCCCAGCATGATGAGTCCTACGTACTACCTAAGAAAGGAAGAAAAAGATGCAGAGGAAGAACTTGAAAAAGAAGCAGAGGAAAAAGAAGGAGGAAAAAGAGGAGGACTGGTAGGCGAACGAGTAGATAGGTACATACATATATATATCCAGATAGCTTAAAAGAGTTAGAGAAAGAAAGAGAAAGAAGGATGATAGAGATGTAATTATGATATGTGTGAGGAGGTTGATAGGGATGATCTAATATGATGATGATGATTCCGTGTTTTGAAGAATAGGAAAGAATCAAAGCCCAATTGGAGGGCAAGTCTGTTGCTTGGCGCGGACAGCGCTGTTTAAGGTGGGAGAGGAGACTTGGGCAGGTGTAGAATGGACCTAAGAGAGACGTCTGCGGGAGTCTTTGGAGCGTTTTGCTGCATTTCGACGGGGCAGCCCTTTGACGTTGTTAAAGCGCGACTGCAATCTTCGAATCATACCGGTCGCGGGATAGGGCCCTTCGCGTGTGCGGCTCAAACTGTGCAAAAAGAAGGACTGAGGGCGCTATTCAAGGGATTTACACCGGCGTTAGCCAGCTCTGTTACAGAAAATGTCGTTGTTTGGTCCGTCAACTCCTTCTTGAGGGATATGATGCATGAAAATGCTGACGACGAGGACTTCGAAATTGCAAATTATGAACAAGCAGTTCTCGGAGCACTCACGGGATGTTTCTCGGCAGTGGCAATCTGCCCTGCAGAAGTCCTCAAGGTGAGGTTGCAAACTAGGACCACTCGAGCAACACCCTGGAATGTTGCCCGTGAAGTCATTCATGAGAGTGGACCCCGTGGACTTTTTCGCGGTCTTGGACCATTACTCATGCGTGACGTCCCTTTTTACTTTCTTTTCTTTGGTGCAATGGAGACGTTCTGGGATAAGATTGCACCTGCTGAAAGTGACTACACCTTGTTTTGGTCCGCTGTTGGCGGAGGCTTCGGAGGGTCTTTGGCGTGGGCTGTTGTGTTTCCCTTTGACGTTGCAAAAACGCGCCAACAGGTGTATGGAGGCCGCGACACGATGGTCCAAACCATGCAAAAGGTCATCAGAAAGGACGGCATTAGTGGGCTTTACCGGGGTTGGACACCGGCAGTCCTTCGCGCCTTTCCAGCAAATGGTTCCCTTGTTTTTGGTGTGCACCTTTGGCGTGAAATCTACGACCATTTCTTTGGAGAAGACATTTAACCGTTGGCGCAAGATAACCACCAAACTAGCTGAGGTGGTAATGAACCTTGGTCTTTTTTATTATGTTTCCGCCAGCAACTAGCCCATCTATGTTGACCATCTGCGAAACAGAACTACTGAACACAAGGTGTAATACTGGATTCTTCTGGTATGAACATTGCAGAGGTTCATTTCCCCACCTATCATCCTTTCCTCTTCCCCTATTCCTTTCCGGTTGTCTCCGCTAAGACGGTCTTGTGCAGTCCTTCTTATCCACCATGGTTCTGTCTACCTAGCGTCGTTTGCATCTGCCTCGTTTTACTAATGCAACACAATATTCTATTAGCCTTTCCGAACCAAGGCCAAACAACAGATCAAAGCTGTGACTTCACCAGCAGCCTTTCGATTTCCTACATTTATCTACTCAAAGCAACAACGACAATATCTTCTGCAACCATTATGCACTAGAAACGTTGTTCCTGAATGTGTAAAATCAGAGCATGGCAAGCGGCTTTATTTTAAACCCAACTCCCATGTTCTACCCTCTACCTACTCTCCATTTCAGAGCCTCGAATATAGTTTTGGCTCATGAATTGAAGCACTCGTTAGTATATATCCTCGTGATACTGTATAGTCAAGATCTTTATGTGTCACATTTAAAAGTGTGCACAGAGGACTTGCTTATTGTGCAGGTCTGTGGTGGAACAAGGAATGGCCCACAGCACATATCAATTGAGCTGCTGGTTTTTGCATTCCCAAACATTTCCACCATAGACCTTGTATATACGCGTTTACCACAAAGCGTCGCTTGCCATCGATCTCAGCAAAATTACATGTGTATTGTTTGAAATTCGTAAATTATGAAAAGTGAGTCAACCTCATTGATCATGTTAGTTTATCATTTGTAGAAAGGTTATAAGAATATCAATATCCTTTTATCTAGTGAATACACTTGTTTACTTTAGAGAGAGCGGAATCCTATACACTGCTCCTCGTCTGCCTCTTCTTTTATTTTGATGGAAATACAGGAGCCTCTGCACTTTATTCCTGAGGCGGGGTGAACGGCTGCACAGAGCTATTCAATAGCTCAAGGATGGTGTTTTGATTTACAGATTTACCATCCAAAACATGCCGAACAAATCCTTCTACCATCACGCTTCGAGCAGCGGCGATCCGATCAGCAATATAATTGCGACGATCCGCGGGCATATGATTTAGATCAAAGCCGCGCCATATGCGAATGCGCTCTAGAACCATCTCCACGTTGCTGTTCATAAGCTCCTCCGTAAGAGTTTGAATCCTGTTCACAATCTCCGCGCGCTGGACCTCATCAGTTGTTTCCCGGGCTTTCTTTCCTTCCTCTGCAATTTTTCCTATCGCTAGTTCCATGAGTACAATTTTACTAGCAGATTCGCTGGTATCGATGCATTCTTCCTCTTCCTCGTCATTCATGCTCGGTTCTCCCTCGAAGGTACTGCCCATCAGACGCCACACAAGGTGTTCTTTATGCTCAATATCCGCCAACTGGTGATCACTTAAAAAACATACTTTACGGCTATCTGCCGGGAATTCCTCAGCAGCGTTGTAGTGAAGCATATACACACGAATCTTGGCAGCATCACGAGGCTCATCCTCGTCATCATCTACAATGAGAACTTCATCAATAGGCTCGCCAAGTTTAGCAGAAAACCACGTAGGGATCGAGGTCCCATCATCATCCACAATATCCCACTTTACCTCCACGTCAGCTCCAAGCTTCAGTTCAGTTACCGTACAATAGTCAAACGCGGTCTGTTCAGAGGTTACGTCTGTGACTTCGCTGCTTGGCAAAGCCATCTTCACCAAATTCCAAGGCTCGCGCTGCGAAATCTCTGCTTCGCCATCCTCCTCCTCGACGTTTTCGAAATCTTGCGGCAGTTCATTTTCACCCTTTAAATCCTTAACAACGCTTTCCTCCGCCGTTTCTGACTGTGTTGAGGTCAGAAGAGATGACGAGCGTGACGCAACCAACGTATCAGCAGCATCATTCCCCGAGATAGGGTGCGCTGGGCCAGCTGCATCGTCAGGAACAGTCTTCCGGCGTTTGGGATCTGCCACTTCTTGGACCTCTCCACAAGGAGCTTCGTCACCAGACTTAATGGGGTCCTCCATGGTGAAGGCCTCCGAATCCGGATACTCACGCTTTGAGCTCATCGCGGAATACCCAAAGTCCTTCGAACCCTCGCAAAGCCCACGCGCGTTTGTCAAAGAGGACATCTTTTGTATTTGCAATTTCCCTTGCTTGCTCCAGATAAACCGCGTATATCCGTATTTACTCTCCTCAGGCTCTTGTATAAAACAATTGGTCTACTTTCCCCAAATCCTATAACTCACTGTGAGAAGGTATACTCTACTTGCAAAGGCAGGAAAGGCGACTTGCTGGGACCCGGTAGTTAGCCTGGAACTAGCTAGCGCGTAGTAGGTACCTACCTACCTACCTGATTAGGTAGGAGTGCCCACTAATAGCTATCTAATAGGACGATGGTCTCGAGATTGGGATAAAGATCAGCAAAGCAAAGCAGAATCCTTCAAGCTCAAACTTACGAAGCCGCAAGCACGCTGAGCACCAGGGTTAGGTGGCAAAGCAACGCAGATCAAGACACAGTGCTGCTGCGATGTTTTCACTGATAGCTTGTGGCTAGTTTATACTACGTGGGCGACAGATGTGATTTGGGTTTTGCTTGCTTCGCGGCAATTTGTTTTAGACGAGGCTTGCTTGGCCTTAGAGGAGCAGATTGGGACCCATAATTCGCCGTGAAGGCTTGTAATGCTCAGGTGCATATGAACACAGTACCAAGTACCGCAGGATCACACAGAAAAATGTAAGATTGTTAGCTGTAATCCACTCCAACCCTTCAGTGCACGCAATTGTTGAGAGCTGCCGTTTCGAACATGAAGCTTGGATTACCTCCCAAAAAAGACTACACAAGTGCACAGTGACCGCCGCTCTCAAACAACGCAAGTTCTTCTGTGCTACCTATACTCTGTTCTTTAAAGACGCTATGGTAGGAGAGCCACATATTTCTCCGTCTAGACTGCCTCCTAGAGCTATGCACTTGTAAACAAAAATTCAGTCTGACTGATTTTGTGTGTTGGCGATTGTGAAGGTCCTGGCTTCGACATTGATGGCCTTCTCAATCCAATTTTTAGTTCTCTAAAACTAAAACAGCGCAGAAACCCATAATATGCTTTCTACCGAAACACCCTCTATAACCCCAATCATGTTTGGATAACAGTTAGATGGCCGGTTGAATGGGGGTCATAGAGGAAATAATGGCAATAGCCTAGCATAGTTTTATTTCTTTCTAATCAGTAATGTTTGTACTAGGTAACCTACGAAGGGTGAATTGAAGGAGATGATGTGTACAATAGAGTTAACAATGGCTTGGTGGTGGCAGAGGAGTGGCCACGAGACTACGAGTTCTTGTCTGCAGTCAAACCTTGACACGAAAGCGCGCTCGTGAAAAGGCCAAACGTGATTGAGAGAGGACGTCATTGATTGCTTAGGCAAGACAAACCTGAATCTGTCTGGGAGAGTCTGGAGCTTTTATTTTAGTCTCAGAGGTTTCTAGTTGTGCAAGATGCCTGGCTATGGCAAGAACTTGAAGCGAAGGGGCACTAAGGTCTCCCGCAAGCCTAAGGATAAGCGTGTCACACGTATCAAAGGCAACGAGGTGGTCCGCCAGGCATGGAAACGCGGTACTCTGAATGAAAATTACCAAAGTTTTGGCCTCACCACAGACCCCAATGCTGTGGTGTCCGGCATTGAGCCCACGGTATTTGACAAAGATGGTGCTCCCTCCACGAAGCGGTCGCGCAAAGACACAACAGCCGAGCCCAAGGCCGTGAAAAAGTCGAGAAAAGAAGCCTTCAATGTAGAAGGCCCCAAGGTCTCAGAAATTCTTGAGAAATCCATTACAGATAAGGATGTGGATCAGGAAACTGCTCTCACGCATCACGGCCTTAACGAACGTCGCCGTCCACCTCATTGGATGAGCGAGGAGGATTGCCTCTTCATTGGTCCTCTCGTGGAGAAGTACGGCACAGATTACCAGGCCATGTTACGTGATACCAAACTTAACGTTTACCAGCATCCGACAGGGTATTTAAAGCGCAAAGCAGAACGCTTTGTCAAATTTAAGGAGACAGGACTAGCAATTCTCACCCCACCAAAGGTTGGCGAGAAGTAAACCTTCTGCTTTCAACAAACTCTGCTACTAAGAGAAGCAGAACCCATTAAGACCCTCCACAATGCTTACTTCATCCGATACCGCTTCCCACGTCCCCGACCTGTCTAAGACTTCATATCCGCGCATATGCCCACACAAAGGTGCGCTGCTCGATCAAACACGCTTTTTCACGATAGCTGATGTGCCAACTTTTTGGCGAAAATTGGAAATAACCACCACTCCCTGCCTTACTTGGTAATGATGCACATCAAAATAATTGACCTTATCATATATAATAACATAGAGAGTCAAACTACAGTTGTATACCCTCGTTGTTGAACCACTCAAAGAAGAAATAATTTTAATCTTGTTTCTTCTCCTCTTTACTCCTTCTCTTGAGATTGCTTCTGAAACCTCACTTCAACTTTTCGCCAGCGTATGTCTCTTACCACATTACATCAATATTAAACCAAGAAAATTATTAGAATTTGCATCACTTTAGTAAATTTCGGTACCTCTTTGACAGGACAGTGTGATACTCACAGCTGTACTGGGTTTATCGACCTACGCAGAAATAAAAATACAAAGTTAGATTAAGTTTTAAAAGTTGAGAAAAAGTATTTCGATCCCAAATGCTGTATGATTAGTCTGAGGGTCTTTGCGAAAAGCCACCAAGGTTTGGGACCCAGAAGACTGACTGTGATATGATTGTTTTCATGTTTTTCAGGTCAAGTTGTGATAAAATTTTAAGCCTTCACTAAGGCGACGTTATTCAGATATGTCGTTTCTTGTCCAGAGCCCTGACGGGAGTACACCATAAGATCTCCCCGAATTCCAATGCGAGTTACATTGCGGAGGACGCTCCAAAAGGCCGAAAAACTGGCGGATGTACCTTCTGGCTCAAGATGCCAGCCATGATCTTCCTGCAAAACAACAGAGAAGCCCCGCCAGCCACCACCTTGTACTGTCATTGGAAAGCCCACCAGTGAGTTTGAAATCCTGAGTCCATTGCCTTCTAAAATCACTGCACCACGTGTGTCTCGTGCCGAGCCATGTTGACTTGGAGAAAATAGCTCGAACTGCAAACGCCCATTATAAACCTCGCTCAAGTCTCCAAGATATCTTTCGGGCGCCTCAAAATACATTGTGTTGAAATTCACCTGTCCACATGGGTAATTACGAGAAGCACTCGGACTACCATCCTCGATACTCGCTTGCGAGCCAAGTAAACCGTCATGGTCTGCCCCAGCCAAGGCACTGTTGCTCACCACATGATTAAGAGCATCTCCAACACGGAAACGCCAATACAGACGTAACGAACCTTGATAAAGGGTAAAAGGCCACCGCATACCTCCTTCAATTTGAACTTGGGATCGAGCTTCATTCCAGACACGGAAGTTTTGTAAACTTCCTGCGAAAGTTCTTCCGGCAACAAATGAGCAGCTCGTCCCAGCAAAGCAAGGCTCGGCTCCTTGGGCTTGACCTATGACCCAGGATCCGCCAGATTGAACTGAGTAATCTGCTTGCAGGGGACCCCCTTCCCAGACAAGAACTCCATTGTCAAAGAAATTGACCTCGCCGCCTGCTGACCGCCACGTCACTGCAACGAAATGCCATTTCCCATCTGTCAAATCTAATCCAGAATTCTCACCAAATTCAATGTTGCTATTTAAACGTCCATGAACAACAAGCGTCAGATCGCGGGGGTTCACTAAAGCAATTTCGCATAAACCACTTTGACCGGTGATCTGATACGAAGCAATAGTTTCTCGACCTGTCATGGTTTCTTCGTTGACGTTAACTTTCAACCAAAAGGATATTGTGAACCCAGAACTCAAGGACATGTCCCAAACATCCTTTGACGCAACATACGAATCATCTGAATTCGAGAGCTCAAGAACGCCATCATCATATCCTGAAGTCAATGTATAGCTTCCGCCATAGGTACAGGAATAAGTACAGGGTCCAATCGTGCTTGCGAAATCACAGCGGTCATTGTACTCATTACTAGCATATAGCTGGTCAACACTGAATAACCCGTATGTGTCCACCCATGCGCTTTGTTGATCGATTTGATTTCCAGAGACAGTCCATCCATTCGTCTCTTGACTCGTTCCAGAATCGATCGCGAATGAGTCACTGGCAATGCTTTCGCCATCGCCATAGTCGAAGATTTTTACCAAAGCCGTCTTTCGAGTTCCTAGCTTTGCAGCATACTGTGTAAATCCAAGGGTCAAGTCTACTACAAACCATCGGAAAGGTGGCCCTGCAGCTTCGTCTCGCAAAATTGGAACACGAATTGTTTTGTTTTGCTCGCCGTCCATAAATCTGAGGAGCCCAGAGGTTTTGGTATAATGGATTGAGGCTGTTGCTGTACCATCACGGGTACTAAACTCAACAGGTACGGTTCCGTATGTCCCGTGTTCTCTGATGACATACAGATCAACATATGAGTCAAACTTCTCAACAACAACTTTAACTGCATCCTGGAACAAGACAAGTCCACTTTGAAGGTATGACGAGATAGACAATTCTGTTTGTTGCTGAGATAGTTGTGCTGATGCAGTGTTGTTTGCATTTGCAAGAGCATCTTTATTCTCAATTAACACAACTTCAATCGCAACATCCTGCTTTACAAAGTTCAACACACTCGGTGCTGAAAAGATTGTACTAGTTGTTTCCATCACCTTTTCTAAAAGAATTGCCGCCGCGGCCTCTGCTGGAAGCGTATCGTCTTCGGAGGAAGGTGGGAGAATAATGAAGTACACTATAATAGACCCACTGTAAAGGTCCATTACCCTTACTCGATCGGCGGCTATTCCAAGAGCATTCCCCATTGCGCCTGTAAAGTTTGCAATAAAGTTTGTTTCTGCAACCGAACCCGGTGGGACTGTCTCGTAGCTGAGATCTAATGAAATCTGAATGTGTGCTTCCTTCTGAAGCTTTGAATCGATTGTAGATTGCTCATCGACAAGTTTGCTCGACACTTCCTCTGCAGCACTAAGAGCTGTATCTACTGTGGACGAGGATCCAGAAGTTGACAAGTCACTTGAAGTGTCAACAACCATTTCACTATATTCAACTTGCCCAATGGTTAACGAAGGATAGGACGTGTACGGTTCATCATTAAACTTGTAGCAGAGCAACATATTTGAAGCAGCACTTGAAAACCGAAATGTGGCGCGCTGTTCAGACACCGTGGCGGCTTCGGATCCTGCAACTCCATCAGCACTACATAAGTTACCGTGAGCTACCCATTTTGCCTGGTCATTGTCTGCTACTCCAAGGCCATGAAACTCGAATACGACATTGGAGCCAGCCACAACACTATCTGGACGTGTTGCTAGCAGCACTTTTGTCAATTTCATCGCAGAGAGGCTACGTTCTTTGTACATAAGGAGTGGGCCTTGTGAACCGAAGCGGTAGCATAACCTGTATGGCCGGAACTTCAAGAGGTCTGCATCATCTACCTCCCCTACGTTGATACTGACGATAACACTTGCCGAGCCACTTACCAGACCTGAGTCAGAACCGATTAAGCTCGTGGATACAGAGGAAAGTGTGGCCGTATCATTTGAACAGGTTGTGTCATATGCAACAAATTTATATGCGTCCCCGGTTGTGAGGCCAAATGAACCTGTAAGCTGTAACGTCTTCGCCACTCCTGAGACGAAGAAAGAAGAATCTTGTGCACTGATCGTAGGGGCTACCACATGCACAGTTAGAGCAGGAAACTTAGTATAGGTAGTCTCTGCAGCAAACTTATAGCACAAAACTAGACTGGAACTTATTGCAGGAATCTGTGTGAATGTTGCTCTGATCTGAGCACATTCATTGGTAAATGGGGAAAGCAATCCCGCTAAGATGCTTCCTCTCTGTTCACACGTCACAATAGTAATCGCGTATGTCTGTTTGTCAAACTCACTTTCACATGAGCTGTTTGAAGGAATAAAGCGAACCCGATCTCCAGCTTGAACAAAAGCTACATCCAAGACGAAAGTTTGTGGCGAATTTGAAATTGCGTGATGCAGCGAGACATCTCGTACATGATTGACAACAAGCTCAATATTGCTATAAAGCCTATACCATGGATGGTTTTTGAATCGATAGCAGAGTACCGCGCTAGATGTTCCCTCAAGAAAAGAAATATCCAATGTGCGGTCAGCACCCATCTCTTCACCATAATTGGATTCTGACAAGCTTGTCGCGCTTTCACAATCTTCATAGGTGCTTACTTCATCAGCGGATACCCATTTAACGAGATCACCTTCCTGGATACCAGTTCCTGTAAAGGTAAATGTAGAATTATTACCGACAACAGCGTGATCGAGATTGACACTTTCTATTCCAAGAGCGCGCACACCTAAGGAGTATGCCTTTTGTCGTTGGGCCATCATGTTGCGTTTAAATAAGATGCATACTGGGTGTTCTTCTGTATCAGATGGTGTTCTTTGTGGAAATGTCAACGTGTCAGAGACAACATCTTGAACCACAACTTCATACGCAATATCTGCTGTTTCGCACATTGCATCCGTGAATGTGCTTGCATCCTCTCCATTTTTCAAGTACATAAATCGAATAACGTCGTAAACCTCAAGACCAACAGTATCGAAACTAACTTCATATGGCAAGCCCTCAACGAACTCTGTAGGCGACATACTTATTAAGCCGTCAGCTTCCATGACGATAGTTTCATAGATTGCATATGGTTCAGTTTCGTGCGCATAGCATAAAACGTATGGAAGATTACTAGTAATTTGTGGGAATTGAACTGCAATCATTGCACCTACACTCACTGGACCGAGAGTTGCTGTGATAGTGGTCCCATGACTTGTGTCCAGTAGGCATAACTCCGTACCGCTGAGAGAATTCAATTGAGGTACATATTTCGCCCGGTCAGTTGCCATTAGTCCTAGACCATAGAAAGTGATTACCTCAGGTGGAGATAATAGAGCAATTGTGCGATTCGGGCTTGCACTATCAACAGCGCGCACCTGAAGATAAACGTTTGGATAGATCTGCCAAGGCTCAGAGCTACCAAATCCGTAGCAAAGATACACCATGTTTGCAGTTGCATCAAATGTTAAAGGCCCGTAACCAGTTGAATACTGTGATCCTATATTTGCACTAGCTATAGTCCCTGCGAACTTTTCACATGATGATGAATCTTGCGCATCAGTAGTCCAAGTGATCCGGTCAAGGTCGCTATCGAATCCACTACCATGAAAGTAGAAGGTCTTGGGGACGTCGCGGACGGCTACATGAACACTTCCCTGCGAAACATTATAAGTTACAACCTCGCAAGCTGTCAACGTAATCCCTGAATATAGGCGCAGAGGTTCATCTTGAAAACCATAACATAGTGAATATTCTCGTTCAGGGAGTGGTGCTGCATCGATCGAGACAGAAACGTTGAGATATCCTTTAAGTTCAGCTGTGGGCGAAATCCCTAATCGGGTGCTATTTGTGTTGCAATGATCATCAGATGTTGACTGTAGTGCCTCAACCCAGACGATTCGATCAAGGCTAGGCTCTACATTAATTCCTTCAAAACTTAGTGTTTTGTTTTGAGCAACCACTAAACGATCAGAGTTACTCATTTCTGTGATTTGATGAACAGTCAAAGTGAACTCCGAAAAGTAGAAGAATAGCTCGGAATTAAACTTGTAACAAAGTGTTAGATTTCTCGGCACCAACTGACCATCAACACGGGGCCCAATTTGAACACTTACAGCTCGCAAAGATGCTGTCAATGTTGCAGCGATGGATGGGATCTGGTTCAAAGGTGTTAGTGTCTCATCACAGTCGTCTTCCGATTCAACCCATTTAACTCGATCCCCAGTGCTTACTCCAACACCAGAAAAGGTTTGAGTCTTTGGTACACCAACAACAATATGATCACTTGCTCCACTATTTTGCGTCATTACCTGAACTGCAAATACTGTCATGATCCAGTCAGACACTAGCTCAGACTGATAACAAAGCACGAAAGGTGTTGGATCAGACTCGACATCGAAACTAATGACTTGTGCAATGGTTTTGTATGGGCCTACATTGTATGTTTCAGTATCGACTGTAATCGATTCAGAATCTGTGTTGACTGAGACACCAGTGTCTGAGCAGCTACTTCCCTGGACCCATTTTGCAGTTTGGCCAGCAATTAATCCCGTTCCAACAAATTCAATTGACTTGCTTGCGCCCCTGACGATTTGCTCAAAGTTTACAGATATAATCCGTGTCTCAAAGTAGGTAGGATCTGGAGGTACCACAAACTCAAATGTTTCTGAGTTCTTATTTCCCATTACATCTGCGACAGCTCCTGGAAGAATGTAAATTTGAACGTCACTCGCATTATCCATGTAAGGAAGATATAACGCAATTTGTGGATCGGACATTACAAACGTGTTATTCAAAGAGAGCGTATCAACATTCTGGATAGCGCACTCTGCGGAATCAAGATGTAGCAAATTTTCCACAAGAACTTTGGACGGATCCAATTGCGCGGGATCCAGAGTCTCGTCTCCGTAGAAAATAACGCGACCATTCTTTATCTCAATGTTGATACTCTCAATAATAGGTGATGTTGAATCGAGGGTGAGTGTACTCACATTATAACTTTCAGATTGTTCTTCCACGATGTTGTCGGCAGCATCTAGAAAAAGGGATGTATTAGCAGTGTAAGAAAGAGAAAACGTAGATGTTGATAAGGCTGCTATATTCATCGAACGTCTAGAGGAAACTTCCGCAATTGGGAAATAAACTTTAGATGAAAACTCTGCAGGGCTACCATACGCCGCTCCGGCCATTTCAAATGGAATTGCATTGCCTAGAGCAGTTTGTACCTCCAAGGAACTAGTCAATGTTGCGAATGTATTAAGGCGGGTCACATTAACAGGTTCAGAAAATTCGATAATGAGGATCTCTGTATTCAGATTGAGATCAACGGATGTAATTGTTGGATTAACATCATCGGGGAATACTTGCGTAATCGATACTGTTTGTGGAACATTTGCATTTCCAGAGACGTCGGAAAACGCTGCTTCTAGAAATTGAATAGAAAGATCGCTGCCTCGTTTATCAGCAATGACTGACCAGACTCGGCTTGCAACCTCAATATCAACAACTAGCTGGGTTGAGTATTCATCTGATGTTACAACATTGCTATATGACGGGTCTAATACAAATGTGGAGGCATCATCGATAGCAACAATGGTGAAATATTCAAGGCTAACAGACTCTACTACAATATGCTCCGAGACGTTGAAAATAAGGCGCCCGGTGGCAAGATTAAGGACAATTGAATCTGCTTGGACTACAGGGGCAACAGTGTCCAAGATGATACGGTCTACTAACTGTGCACTAACTGCTTCAACAGGATTGGAAGAAAGATCATAGAGTGCATTCTGTTGAACGGCAATGCTCTGAATTGCAGGTGTAATTAAGCATGCCGCTAGGTGTACAGCTTCTGACATAGTGTATGTATGGGTGACATTCGCTGTATGATCCTGAATCGTGTCTAAAACAACTGATTGAGAAGTGTCAGAGTTTTGTAGCGCAAAATCACCCCAGCTAACATTTTTCACAGTCTCATTTGTAACAATAGTGACGGTCTTGAAACCGAGATCAACTTCCACATAAGTGATCGTAGGATAAAGTTCATCAGGATACACAATACTGAAGGCTTGGGACCCTGTTGCAGTTAGCTGATTCCCAGCGGTATCTTCGAAAGCTCCACCATCTAAAGAGTAAGTTAAAGAACTTCCATCCAGGTATGCATACGTTACTTCGTCTTTTAAGGTATTTGAAAAAAGCTGAACTTTCGTCAAACCGGAGTAGAGTTTAGTCGAAACTACTCCAATCTTTTCGAGAGATGTTGATTGTACAGTAGCGAGTGAAAGGTCAACTACATTAGCGAACTCAGAAACGTTCACAATTAATTCCATTGTTGCAAGGTTCAGAGTTGTACTATACACAATTGGGTTTGTTGAATCAGCAGTCACATTAAGAACCAAAGTCGTTTCGTCTACAGGATTGGCCGCATAGTCGATTGCAGCTTCGTAGTACATAGTAATTGTAATATTCTCGGCGGCATTAACTGAGTGAGATATCAATTCCACCTGCTGTTCAGGGGAAAGTGTTACCAACCAGATGAAACTTTCACCCATGTCTGACTGAGCACTACTTTCTAGGATATAATCAAGCCCAATGATGAATGCAGAGTCCACTGTTTGCAGCTCCACACGCGAAATGTTCCCAGACCCAGGATACAGATACTCAGAAAACACCAGAGTAAGCGTTCGAGATTCCAAATTAAGGTGACTCTGCATGATATATGGCGGCAGATCATCGAGTGCAAGCTGCATCTCTGATGAATTAGCCAAGTTGCCATTCGAAGCAGAATCTTGAACAAATGCTGAAGAAATATTGATGAACACGGTTGGGTCAGCCAGAGTTGCCCTGGCAATTAAAGATCTTTCTGCTTCTTGAAGACGAAATCCCACTGTGAAATTCGTTGCGTTGCTTACAAGTACAGGCACATTCCCTGCTGTAGAATAGTTTCCGCTGATAAGCTCTAGGTTATTGAAATCAGTAGTATTTGGTAGGAATATACTCGGAGAACGTAAGATACAGGAGTCCTGTATTTAAAGTAAGCATACCTGAGCTTAACGCTGGAGAGGTAGAATCATGTGATATGTTCATCGGTATGATTTTAGCACTATTATAATTTCCAGCTGAGTCAGTAATAACAATATTTGAGAGTTGCATTGAGAAGACTCCTCCGTTCTTATCTAAGCCTGCAAGCTCCGACCGGCTATCTTCTAAGAGGAGCAGACGAATCTCATAGCCTTGGATGCTAGTCTCCAAAGTTGCTGTTGTTAGCGCCATTTTATAGTTCCCATCGATAAGATTTACCTCTGTTCCATTCCAAGTAGAATATTCAACGAATTCATCAAATGTAACAACGATGGTACCATCATTGAGGTTCATTTCCCCAAGCGTTGCTCCAGGAGGCGTGGTATCGGCTGTAGCAGATACTGCAATCGAAGTCAACCCTGTACACGGATTATTACCATAATCCCGAGCGAAACTTGGGGAAATGTCCAGATTTATTGTCTCCCCAGCAGCGTTGTATTCTGCAAAAACGGAACGAAGCGACTCACTTAATTTGATTTTCAGTATTTCATCAGTAGCTGTGTCATCTAGGCTGCTCTCGATCAAAGACGAAGAAAAATTGCTGCACGAAAGAACAATGAGAGATCCGTTCCATGTTGCTGCATCCATAAACTCATCAAAAGATATTGTAAGTTCTCCATTGTTCAGATCTATGGCTGCAGATAAGGGGTTTGGTTTTGTTGTATCTGCTAGGGTTGACACATTCATGCTTCCAATCATGTTTGGATTATTTCCTGAATCAAGAATAAATCCAGAAAGCAATGTTAACTCAATTGAATTGTTTGCTACAACTTCTGCAGACAAGCTTGATCGCTCAGATTCTGATAAAGTAAGTGTAATGGAGTAGCCAGTGGAGTAACTATTCATCGTTGCGTCTTCCAAGTTTCCAGCAAATTCAATTGTAGAGATATTTACCTGAGTTCCATTCCAACTGATTGGATCTACAAACTCGCTGAACTCTAACTGAAGAACACCAGTATTCAAATTAAGCTCAGCACTAGAGAATACAGGTGCTCTTGTGTCTGGGATCGCGGCTACAGTTATGGTTCCAGCTGTATTATAGTTTTCGCCGTAATCTGTTGCAAAGATTGCTGAAAGTGTGACAGAGATAGAAAAACCGCTCACCATTTTCTCAGCTAATACCGACCTTTGCTCTTCAGATAGGTCGATCTCAACAGTACCATTTGAAGAAGTTTCATCAAATGTAGCACTATCAAGAGATGATGAGTAGTTATCAGACGCTATTGTAGCCTGTGACAAATTACAGGTCTCCATAATGATATACTCGTCAAACTGTATAACCAAACGACCATCATTTAAATTCAACGTGGAGTTTTGAATCGTCGGGGGCTTAGTGTCTGCAGTAGAATTTACTTCTAGAGAAGATAAAGTAGAGTTGATTCCTCCAAAGTCTTTAATAGCACCTACTGATACATGAAGCGATATAGACTGGCTAGAAGCAACTACAGAAGCTAACACTGATCTATCTGCCTCTTGTAGAACAACAGCCACAAGTTCCTGAGATGACTGCACAATAGTTGAGGTCCCTTCTAAGGATTTATTCAAACCTGAGCTTTGAAGCGAAACTAATGCGCCATGCCAAGTTGTGAGGTCAACAAATTCGCTGAAAAGAATTTCCAAGATGCCGTAATTCAGGTCCAGAATAACTGATAAGCTTGTTGGTGGAGTCGTATCAAGATTCATCCCTGCTGTTATATTGGTACCTTCATTTAAGTTGTGCCCATAGTCGCTTATAAAACCATTCTGAAATCTAGCAACAACTTCAAATGAGGCTGCGGCTGTTGCAGATAGTTTTGACCTTTGCAGCTCACTCAGAACAAGAAGAAGATGATCGTCGACTGTTTCTGCTAAAGATATACTTGCATTACTAAGATCCCCAGCATAATCGCTCGAAACCATCAACGCCTGAGTGCCGTTCCATGTTGAAACATTTATATATTCAGAAAATGAAATATTAACCAGTCCATCATTCAAATCCACGTATACTGAAGAAATCACAGGAATTGTTGTGTCCATTGTAAGGGACAGACTTATAGTCCCAGCGTCATTAAACACCAAACCATAATCCTGGATAAAATAAGCTGAGATTGAAATATTGATCGCACTTCCTTCGGCCGCAACAGCTGATAATTCCGCTCTCTGTGCTTCAGGAATGACTATAACTACTGAATAGTCCACGGTCTGATCATCTAAAATAGAATTCTCTAATGTACCAGAATAACTATCACTAGAAATTGTTGCTTCTGCGGCCTGCCAGAGTGAAGCATTAACAAATTCATTAAAAGTAAGAGTTAAAGTGCCATTGTTGAGATCAAGCTCCCCCGATACTAGTTGCGAGCTTGAACTGTCAGGTGTCGAGATAATCGTAAGATTAGCCACGGTGTTGAGATTCCCAACCACATCGCTACAAAATCCTTTCAAAAGAGAAATTCCCACCTCTTCCCCATTGGCTACCTGACTGGACAACGCTGATCGCTGTGATTCTACCAAATTCAAAATTACAGTCTTCTCAGAGGAACTGCTAGCCAAGGTCGTACCGAGTAAAATCTCTGAAGAGTATTCGCCGCTATACACCGTTACTTTTGAACGGTCCCACGCAGATGTATCGATGGTCTCATTAAATACAAGGATCAACATCCCATCGTTAAGGTCGAGGCTAGCATTTCTCAGCCGTGGTGATGTACTGTCTGCCAAAGTCGAAGCAACAACATTGCTCGCGATATTAAAATTTCTACCAAAATCTGCAACAAACGTATTGGATATAACGACAGAAACACTTCTAGATTGGTTCTTTTCTGTAGCAAGAACTACCCGTTGAGATTCAGACAAAACAATTCCCATAGTATCGCCCTCACTAACGTTACTCAATTTGCCATATGACAAACTACCTGAATAACTCCCAGTCGAGAATGTTAGTCCAGCACTATTCCAAGAACTAAAATTAACATATTCGTCGAAACTAAGTTCTAGTAAACCAACATTCAGATCCAACTTAGCAAACGTCACTTCTGGGTTTGTCGTATCACTTGTGACCGTCATTGTTACTGAGCCACCAGCGCAACTCACAGCACCATAGTCTTTGACAAAGCCACTCGTGATGGTGAGTGTCAAGGTCTCACTTGCTGCATCTTCAGCACTCAATGCTGACCTTTGATCTTCTGAGAGCTGGATTGTCAATATAGCATCCGTGGTAGAGTCATCGAGCGTCGCTCCGTCAAGCGTCGCAGAATAGGAGCTATTAGAATTGGTGATTGTCGCCAAGGTTGAATTCCACGAGGTCGCATCCACGTACTCACTGAATGTAATGGTCAATGTTCCGTCATTCAGATCCAGTGCTGCACTACTCGCGGTGGCGGCGGTGCTATCACTTGTGACCGCCATGGTTACTGAGCCACCAGCGCAACTCACAGCACCATAGTCTTTGACGAAGCCACTCGTGATGGTGAGTGTCAAGATCTCATTTGCTGCATCTTCAGCACTCAATGCTGACCTTTGATCTTCTGAGAGCTGGATTGTCAAGATAGCATCCGTGGTAGAGTCATCGAGCGTCGCTCCGACAAGCGTCGCAGAATAAGAGCTATTAGAATTGGTGATTGTCGCCAAGGTTGAATTCCACGAGGTCGCATCTACGTACTCACTGAATGTAATGGTCAATGTTCCGTCATTCAGATCCAGTGCTGCACTACTCGCGGTGGCGGTGGTGCTATCACTTGTGACCGCCATGGTTACTGAGCCACCAGCGCAACTCACAGCACCATAGTCTTTGACAAAGCCACTCGTGATGGTGAGTGTCAAGATCTCATTTGCTGCATCTTCAGCACTCAATGCTGACCTTTGATCTTCTGAGAGCTGTATTGTCAAGATAGCATCCGTGGTAGAGTCATCGAGCGTCGCTCCGACAAGCGTCGCAGAATAAGAGCTATTAGAATTGGTGATTGTCGCCAAGGTTGAATTCCACGAGGTCGCATCCACGTACTCACTGAATGTAATGGTCAATGTACCGTCATTCAGATCCAGTGCTGCACTACTCGCGGTGGCGGTGGTGCTATCACTTGTGACCGTCATGCTTGCGGAGCCACCAGCGCAACTCACAGCACCATAGTCTTTGACAAAGCCACTCGTGATGGTGAGTGTCAAGATCTCATTTGCTGCATCTTCAGCACTCAATGCTGACCTTTGATCTTCTGAGAGCTGGATTGTCAAGATAGCATCCGTGGTAGAGTCATCGAGCGTCGCTCCGTCAAGCGTCGCAGAATAGGAGCTATCAGAATTGGTGATTGTCGCCAAGGTTGAATCCCAAGAGCTCGCATCCACATACTCACTGAATGTAATGGTCAATATTCCGTCATTCAGATCCAGTGTTGCACTACCCGTGGTGGCGGCGGTGCTATCACTTGTCACCGTCATGCTTGCGGAGCCACCAGCGCAACTCACAGCACCATAGTCTTTGACAAAGCCACTCGTGATGGTGAGCGTCAAGGTCTCATTTGCTGCATCTTCAGCACTCAATGCTGACCTTTGATCTTCTGAGAGCTGGATTGTCAAGATAGCATCCGTGGTAGAGTCATCGAGCGTCGCTCCGTCAAGCGTCTCAGAATAGGAGCTATCAGAATTGGTGATTGTCGCCAACGATGAATCCCAAGAGCTCGCATCCACATACTCACTGAATGTAATGGTCAATATTCCGTCATTCAGATCCAGTGCTGCACTACTCGCGGTGGCGGCGGTGCTATCTTGGGTGAGATTAATCATATAAGATTCGATTTGGGCGTTGCTGTTTCCTGCGAGATCTTTGATGGCAGCAGGAAAGACTGTCACAGCTAGTATGCCATTTTGAGCAGCATATGCGGAGAGGCTGCTGCGCTGACCTTCAGTCAATGTTATGATTAAATATTCATCCACCGTCGAATCTCCTTCTGTATCTGATGTGGAAAGGTTTGCGGTTATAGTATCTCCTGATATCTGTACGAGAGTACCATTCCATGTTGATGCATCAACGTACTCTTGAAACTGGAGCATTAAGATCCCTGTGTTGAGATTGAGAGTAGCTTGATTTAATTGTGAAGGCCCAGTGGTGTCTGAATTTATTGTTGCTGTGAGTTGGTTTTGTTCGTTTGGTTCATCTCCTACTCCATAGAATGCAGCAGCCTCTGCAGCTACATTGATGCTAGTTGAATCGGTGTTGCTGGCTTGATATATTAGGTACTGTTGTTGTGCTGTCATCGTTGCAGAAACGGTGCTGCCTGATGTATCCACAGACATATCCTTCATATCATTTAATGTGAATACTTTGCACTTGTATCTTGACGAATAAAACTCACCAAGGTTGCATTATGAACGCTTTCAATATTTGCAACATATATTATCAAATTCGCTGTGCTGAGATCTAAAGTCGCGCTATTCATGCTTGGTGTAGTGCTGGTCACTGTCCGAAAAATACAAGCCATATGAATAAAATAAAAAAGAGCAACCCAGAAATTAGAATGTGCAGACATTGGTCTCCAATATAATCGACGGGTGGTGTTCGCAGTCCTTGGCCATGACGCTTTTCGATTGTTGGTTTCCTGATCAGTTTGACCTCGCTGTCCTGAACATTGTGGGTCCCAGCGTTGCTCTTCACGATTAAGCCATGCAGAACAGTTTCTCCCTGCAAAGGCTTCAAAGTTGTTCGCTCGCTCATCAGAATCCATCATGGCCCATAAAGAGACGACCTTGGACTGCCTAGAGCGCTTGAGAATCCTGCTCTTGAAAGCTAGGTCAAAGTGGGATAGCAAGGTCTCAGAAACTGAGACGAAAACAATAAGCAGAGTGCCCTTACAGAACGGAAATCCGTTAACAGTGTTTCAAAACTTGTATTAAATGTTAAATTACGAAAATAATAAAAATAAAAAGAGTTTTTTCGATAGTCTATGTATCTAGGTCTAACAAGAACTACTGGGACTCCCTGTATATTTAATTTAAAAAATAATAGTTCGGCAGTAGCTTCAAAATGGTACTTTACTAGGACAAAGTTGAGCAAATTGAATTTTGGGAAATGCGAAATTGATAATCAGAGAGAATGTATTTATTTTTGTTCGCTTTTATGTTAGGTTTTACGAAAGAAATAACTCTTCATGAAGAGAAAATATCAAGAACATTTTGTTTTAGAAATAGCAATTTCCCTAGCTGCCTCAATGTTGGTGATCAAATTTGCCAGCTCGCAGTGAGAAAATGTAAATGATGATCATAGATAACATGTTAATCTGCGTCGGGTTACGGGAAGCGGAGGAAGGCGTGGAAGGTGGCGCAATGATTGCATTCGAAGAGGGTTTTAATGTTGGGCTTGAAGACTGATTTGAGGATGGTACATTTGTTGATGGTTGAGATGTGCCAACAGGGCGAGCTTCGCTTGAGTCTGCTTGCGGAGTTGGGATCCGTGTTGGCTGCCTTGATGGATAATCAGAACTTGGCGAAATTAATGATGTTGTTGGGAAACTTGTTCCTTTGAGTTTTGTTGGAGCTACACTTGGTGAGGCATCTGAGTCACCAGAAGGTACCCCGGTTGATGTTGCTGAAGGGATATTCGAGGTTTCGTCATCAGTGGAAGGAGAAACCAATGGGGAATGAGTATTTGAACTGATTGATGGTAGTAGTGTAGGTGATGGCGAAGTAGATATAGGCAAGTTTATCACAGGCAGACTTTCTGCACTAGGAGATTTTGTTCCAAAGGTAGGGGCCGTACTTGGGGAGCTAACAGGACTCGAAGCAAGAGTAGGTGTTTTTGTTGTTGTCGGGCTCTTTGTGGGAGATAAGGTGGGACGGGTGAATGTTGCAAATGAAGGAAATGCAGGCATGGTAGACATCCCGAGCATACCTATGCATGATGAATCTTCCAATCTTTCGTCTGCAATCATTTCTACCCGAACAAATCCATCATCTCCCCAATCTATACCCCATGCATTTTTCAGAAGAAAGTATGGCGAGTCAGTGTCAAGACCTCCATACCCAGCTAAAAGAACGGCATGATTTAACGGGCATGCTGAACCGTCCATTGCTTCGGTGCACTGTGATGCTTTTAGAACTCCACTTTTATACAAGAACAAACAGTTTGTTGCATATATAGCCACTGCAACAGGATGTTCGAGTAAAACTTCCTTCAAAAGGCTCGTCGTAGCATATCGACCACTTCCTGTAGTCTTGTCTGCCAATCGTACATTGGTTGTAGCAAACGTAACACCTTTGTTTTCTAGAGTCTCGTCACAAACGGACGTTGTTCCCGTAGAACCGTCAACATAAGGGTATGTAGATTTGGAAGCAAGGGAAGTCTCACTTGTGTAGGGATTGGGGCCACCCCATACATACTCATAGCTTCCACCTTTGCATCCATTGTTCACTGACGATTCTGTCTCGCAAGAAAGAAGCTGTTGTGCAGAAAGACTATACGTGACTTTTTCATTTTGAACATATGCAAGAGCTGATATAGTTTCAATAGCAGCAAATGCCCAGCAGCTGCTGCACTTACCTTGGTTCTGAATATTAGTGTCTACAGCAGTTCCCACCCAAGAGAACTCTGAAGGTGGGTCTGCAAGCTGCCGGCGTGTTGCGTTATCAAAAGTTGAGATATATTCAGTTCCATTTGGATCAGATGCTAAAGAATCCAAGCCCGTAAAGCTATCTTTCTCGTCGTCGGTGAGAAAGCTGAAAAAATTTGGACCGAATAGTGCAGTGTCGGTTCCACTGGCGGGGAGGTCTTCTAATGCACTTAAAATATCAAGAGACCGGTCAAACATACAATAGCGAAGATTCGTCACAGAGGTGATAATACTTAGGTTGAGTGTGCCTTCGATTAGTTCGAAACCCAAATCAATAGGGTCAACTCCAAGGGAAATGAGTGTCTCTATGAGAAGCGCAAGAGTCCCATCAATTGTACTGAGTAATCCCCCAAGTAATCCGCCAACTAAGTCGAGCAAGCTGTCACAGCCTTCGCTTGTAAGAAGTTCAGTAGCTTCATCCTCACCAATAAGTAAAATTGCTAAATATAAGCTCGAATCAACACCCAATTTACGTGAATCAAGACGATCTGGCCGGGAAGACTCTGAGGAGCTCCTTAAAATAGAAAATTGGTTCTGTATCTGAGGCTTGACTGCGTATGTATGCCCAGCAATTAAAGTAAGAATTGCAATCACTGTTCTTATCAAACTTGCGTGAAACATGTTTTAAGGGCGGCCAAGCAAAGTATTCGTCTCGCAGATTTCTGGTTTGCTTTCTGTCTTCATTCAGTTTATATTATAAGAGGGCTACTATTACACTGTTCTATACATGCTTTCACATCCTGGCCCATGCCTAGAACACTCATTTTCTCATATGTCCCTGCATGACTGCAAGTGAGGGGTACCGGGGAGGAAGCCTGGATTTATAGAGTAACTTCAGATGCACTTGTAATCAAATGGGGCTAGGTATGTAGAGGTGGAAATGCTCTGTAAGGGTCTCGGGTACTGTTTCCATGGGGGGGGGATCCAAAAGGTCAAACCCTCCAACATCTGATACACAGAACCTTACAGCTGGCTTTCACCGCTAAACGTTAATCCTCAATTCTCACGCAACAAAAAGTTGAAAGTCAGCAGAAATTTCCATAGTAATGGGACAATCAACACTAGTGGACTGCAGCGGCTCTTGAAGAGCTACATCAGGTATTGAACTAAACCTTGGTCAAAAATGACCACTAAATTGACCACCTTCATGTTGAAGGCTTGTTATGGTCCAGAGTTGGAGTGTCTGAAGCTCCAAAAGTTAATTCCAAACGAGCGGGTTTTTAAAATTAGAAATGTTACATAACCTTGATAGAAAACCCAAATCTTCTAATTAGGTAATAACAACAAAACATACAAAAAAAGTGTAGCTTAAATTTGATGAATAGATGAACTCAACCTTGTACGCTTTAGCCATACCAAGTGGTAGTGAATACGAAATAACCAACTTAAGATGGTTTTAGAGAGTAGTTCTAATAATATTGGCATGACAGTAGGTGCAGGATGTAGTAAAGAATATTCATCAATGTAGTCAAATCTGTTTTGAATTGCGTTGCTTAGAATTTGACTGCCTATTGGAACCAGAAGATGGAAAGGGTTTTTCACAATAGAAAAGCCAGCCAGGGGGACAAGACGTGAAGACGAAGTTGGCAGCTTGGTTTAAACAATAAAACAATAAACCAATAAATAAGCTGCATAAGATGAGCAACACGCGAGAAACTTTTAGATTTCCCCGCAATATTATAACGCAAATCACAATAAGAGCTAAAGTTTAGTTTAAGCAAAGCAGCCTAGTGCTATAAAGCTTGAGGCCAAAGCGAGAAAAAGTGATGCTGGGTTTGACATAGCATTTGACGGCGCTGGTGCATTGGTGGGTGGTATTTGCTCGAATGAGGTTTGAGAAGGGTACGCAGCCATCATCGAAACTCCAAGCATACCGCGGCACTTTGAGTCTTTCAGATTGCTGTCGTCAATCATCTCAAGACGAGCATACCCGTTTTCACCCCAAGATGTTCCCCAAGAGTTCTTGATGATAAAATATGGCGTATCTGTGTCCATGCCTCCATACCCTACTAAGAGAACTGCGTGGTTCAGACTACATGAAGAAGCTTGCATAGCCTCTGAGCATTGGCTTGCCATGAGGACTCCGCTGCTGTAGCTATAAAAGCAATCTGTTACATAAATTGCAACCGAGAGGGGGTGCGATAGCAGGGTGTCATGAAGTAATGTGCTTGTTGCATACATACCGCTCGTCGTAATGACATCTGCCATGCGCTTGTTGCCACTAGCATATGTCACACCATCACTTGCGAGGGTTGATTTGCATGAGGAAGTACTTCCAGTAGTTGCATCTGTAAAGGGATAACTAGAAGCGAGTGCAAGGGCGGTATCACTTGAATAGGCACTCGAGCCGCCCCAAACATACTCGTAATTACCACCGTTGCATCCAGAGTTTACATTAGAGTCTGTATCACAGGATACCAATTGCTGCGGGGACAATGTGAAAGATTTATCATCATTCTGAATATACGCCATGGCACCAATCATTTCTGCAGCAGAAAAGGCCCAGCAACCACCACATTGACCTTGGTTCTCCACTTTTTGAGGAACCGCGGAGCCAACCCAAGAAAATGAGGGGGGTGGAGTTGTAGTAGCTTTTGTAGTCGGTGCGTGCGTAGGGCTTGGGGTTCCCGAAGGTGCATTTGCTGTAGGTGATTTAGTTGGTGCTGATGTCGGAGCAGATGTAGGAGGTCCACCCTGCACTTCACCAATGACATAACTAATGTTGATAGGATTAAAGGCCGCGAAAGAGCTCTTCTCATCGGAAGTTAAGAAGCTGAAAAGATTTGTGTCAAAGCTTGCCGTGTCAGTGCCCGTAACTGAAGCGCTGTTAAGATTACTAATGGTTGTCAAGGCTCGTGTGAACATGCACCAGCGTAATGTTCCCAAAGAGGTCAAGTTTGTAGTATCAAGCACGCTGTTTGTAACATTAAGTTCGATGTCTGAGGCCTCAATTCCGAGCGTCGACAATGTTGTGACAAGCTTTGCAACCTTGAGCTGAAGCGCATTGCTCGTTAATCCGAGGGTGGTCTCCACCAAAGATGTTGCATTGCAACCCTCGGTTGTTAGCCTTGTTTGAGCAGTAGACTCATCTACAATCAATAATGAGAGATAAATATCAGTATCTGTGGTTACACTCTGTACAGGCTCAAAAAAGAAACTTGTTTGCACGAGAAGTGCAACTAGCGCTAGTGCATTTGTGCACTTCATGATAATTGCCCAATCTGCTTCAATACTGCACAGCTCTGATCTATGCAGGGCTGCTGTTCTGGATTTGCTACTACAACATACATTTCAAATAGAAGTCAGGCTCACTACGTGGGTAGGTAAGTGCTAGTACTCCCTCAACAGTAGGATTGTCTAGGTTTCACGTGTATACCCAGTGACGTTATTTTACCAAGCATCTTCAAGTTTATACTGAGCGAATCCCTTCCTAAGGAGCCTGGAGACTTGCGCCTTTCCGCACCAAAAGCATAAAGCATCGGAAATGTACTACACAACCTCATGACTAACTAATCAGCTAATTAAGTAACTTCCCAGAAAGTAAGTGCATCGTCGAATTCCAAGGAATCAGCATGATTCTACCGCCTGAGCCTGCCTGACTAGCTGGCTACTATCAAGGCCTACCCAGCTAGCTACCTATGTAGTAGCTACATATTTGGAACTGAACTGGTGCTATCTAGGTAGCTCTTCTGACCTACCTACTTACTTAATCTGGCTTATATATGTACCTACTTGCTTTACTTTCTCAATGATTGCCCAAGCTCCAGTTCCACTCCAAGCCTCTCAGGGGTCCAAGCGACGGTTCGCGTCTCACTTTGCGTTTAGTTGCAACGCAAATATATGTTCAACAAGTTGTTGTGTGCATTTCTGATGCACAAAAGTCTGCCGTGATGGTCACGTCTCGTTGACGCAGAATTAAAAATTGGTCGAGTCCGCCATCTTGGCTTACTCCTTTCGAGTTCCTCCTTTCTTGAAAAAACGATTCTGTGGGTAGCGAGGTACCTGATCATGACTTGGTTGGATTTCCAGAGGTCAGTCTTGCTTGCTTTCTTGCTCTTGATTATCACATCACTTGAGGAGAAGGTCTGTCTATCTGGAACACGAGAAGGACCATGCTCCGACTTGAGGGGGATGATGCACTTTATGCACACCCCATTGGGAATTAATAGCGAAACTTTCAAGGATGCACACACCCTTGAAGAATTTTAGGAAACCAGTAAACCTGAGGCTTCGATATTTGGGGAAGCTTGTGAGATAGAAACCTGTGCTATATTGTAAGCTTGAGCTCAAGCAGGTCTCTGCTCGACAGGGCTTGAAATCTTTCCTTTTGGGGAGTTAGGGGGGAGGGATCGATTCATGAAGCGCTTGAATTGCTGGCCAATTCGGTAGGGTAGTGCTCAAACCAGGCTCCTTCAGGGGCGCTTTTTCAGAATTCAGTGTATCATATTTCAGGATAGGTTTATGAAGAAGGTACCGAGTCGCGACCATCAACAATTCTATGCTACGCCTAGGAGCCTGATCTTTGTTTTCAAAGAGCACATAGATCCTACTACTGGTGGTTTTTTGGTGGGTGGGATAAGCATCCACGAATAAGCGCGCAAATGCAGAATAGTCTCGGGATTTTCAATTTCTTTGCTTTATCGTGTATGTTTCAACATAAGTATGATTGCTTTTCATCTTGAGTCGATAAAGATCGCGACATTCCCACAATCAAAGCACCTTTTGAACTGTATCTGATGGGAGTTATGATTAAGAGCCTGGTGCGCTACTCAAATCTCTAAAAGGTACAGTGATTCCTGTTCCTTTTCTTTTAGATGTCACTGCTGGTAGGTAGAAAGCTTGGTTGCACGGCAATCAGCACTATTAGTGATTATAGACTATAATTTTAAAAAGTACGTTTCAATTTATTTCTCGCATAGGTAGATTTTTGCGTAAGGAAGTATGGTAGAGAAATGTGTGTGATTGATGTGAGACATGCGTCATTCTGATATTAAATTAAAATTGTAGTACTATGCGATTAGTCTACCGGGCCTCTTTAAATTTGCAACCAATTCCTCATACACGTTGGGCTTTGCAGTCCTCAAAGCTTCAATACATTTGACCAGCTGTATTCTGTGAAGAGCGTTTTGTTGTTTCGCATATTATTTTCTCTCTTGAATAGGAGTGGAGTTTTAAAATTTCTACTTCTACTTCTACTTCTACTTCTACTTCTACTTCTACTTCTACTTTAAGAAGCGATGTTTTAGTGAACAGGCAATGTCTCCAATATTTTGACACAATCAAATTAGAAGTAAACGAGGTCACCAATATATCACAATATGATTCTCAGTCAAGTGCTTACAACTCGTTTTTAGAATTCCAAAAGCTACAAAATAATCCAAACCGTCTTCGAAGGATCCTGCGGCTATGAACTGAGAAACAATCATGTCTTCAAGAAGAAGTGTCAAAGTTTGTAAATTTATTTGACGAGAATGACAGTGGATCTTTAATAATACTGCTAATTTTTAGATGTGCACGCGGCTAGAAGATTAAAATGTAAATGTACGGGATAGAGATAGATGCTCAATGATATAACGGTTCCTCGTAAGAATGTTCTCGTACTCTATCTCTTTTTTATCTTTCTTTTTCTTGCGCCTGTCCTCCTCAAAAGAATACAAGATCTTTGAGAAATAAATACTTTGAAAAAGAGGGCCTCTCCCTGAGTCTCCAGACAACGGTTCCGCGGATGAACAGAAACCAGGATTTGGTGTTCCATTTATTGTACAAACGACTTATTCTCTAGACATCTAGCAAAGCTTGGTGTGAAATTCATCATCCAACACAGAGACCTCTTCCGCGACCCCTAGTGAGTCCGCCAGCGTTGCTGCAATGAGGTGTTTGCATAACGGAATTTCAGAGGACTCGACCTTGGAAACAAAATCTCTGCAGCTACAAAACCCTTCTACGCAAAGATATACGGCCTGCACTCCTGTAACATGGTAGCAAACCCTTTTCGACCCTTGCGAAACAAATTTTCGAACACCTTGAGGTCCATTGCGGTCCTGCGCCGGGTTTTTGCACAGAGTGAGTGCTTTGTCCATCATTCCCGGTCCAACCACCGCATCCAAAGCTAATGCAAGCGCCATTACACTTTCTTCAGCCTGCACTTTTCGTTTTCGTGCCTCATCTAGATCGTTACTGGTGCATACATACTCTGACTTGAGCAATGCGTCTTCCGCAGCCTCCAGCTCTCGCAGTCGCGGTCCTGCCTCCCGAAGTAGTCTCGAGGCGATCTCCATTGCTGTTTGATCGGTCTTTACGTATTTCAACGCCTGTTATTCTTTGTTTCGAGGAGTCTCCGTGCTTTTCTAGGTCTCGAGTCAGATTCCAGCAGAATTCTTTTGTTGCGTTGCCCAGGTCTTTAGGGCCTCGCTCTTCGCGTTCTTCGTATTGTCGTAATCTGCACAGTTGATTCTTCTTCAATCTCCTACTACCAACGTAGGTTCTACATAACCAACTTGAGGTATTATATATATTACTACTATTTACAGGCCTAGTATAATGGGTTCTGCTTGTTCCAGATATTCTTCATTGCATCAGTGTGGGGACCCTACGCTCTTCTCCGATCGGAGTTATTCACTCCCAGTACATCTCTACATGGCAAACAACTCGTTCAAGTCTTCTCTAAACCACTACTTCATTTCGTCGGTATGTTTCGATTACCTCAGAAAGGACTTCTTTTTACCGACCGTAGACAAGTTCCTCACAATGCAATTAATGCAATGCATTGCAGTGCAATTCAATGCAATGTAATGTAAGGTAATGTAAGGTAATGTAGGGTAATGTAGGGTAATGCAATTGGCAAGGACTCTCATTGATTACACAGTCGAAATTGAGCAAGCTTCGTTGGCGTCTTTTAACATATCTGCTATCGCACCATGTCCTTCGCCTGTTATCTGGCTTGTGGTTTCCCTTGCTACATAATTTTGTGTTTCTAACCACGGTAGGGTTAGCAACAGTGCTCAGCCTCCTATCGAGTAATTTATATTTTATCACATACAGTCAATTGAATAACTCAACCTCCCTTGTCGGAGGTTCACGTGCGTACGAACTTTCGACAGCCGCTACTCTCTTCGCTCCTTTCCTGCTTGCTCCTGGCTTGTTCTCGGTTTTCTTCCTCGTTCCTTTCCCCCAACTTTTCTTCCTCACTCCTCCATGCGGGATGGCAGGTCGCACTACGATGTTTTGGGTGTGGAAGCACATGCCAGCGCGGAGGAAGTGAAGAAAGCCTACAAGCAGCTGGCCCGCGACACCCACCCTGATGTCTCCCAACGGTCGGACTCCGCCAAGGACTTTGTTCGTGTGCTAGAGGCCTGGGAGGTCCTAGGCGACCAACAACAGCGCTCGCGGTATGACCGCGAGCACGGTCTTGGTGCCAGCGCTGGGCCCAAGGGGGCTGCCAATGCAGCTGCTGATACTAGCTCATGGGGCGCGCACATGGGGTCTTCGCCCGAGGCGGGTGGGCTCAATCGTAGTTCGAACTATATGATTCGCGAGAACCAGCACTTCTATCGCTCCAAGCTCAACCAGACGCCCAAGAACCAGGCTGAGCGCGACCTCCGCAAGCAGGCTCGCAAGGTTAAGGTTACCTCCCCAGTGTCAATGGGTGCCAAGGCAGCTATTCCGCTTGTAGGTGTGGCGGCATGGGCGTACTTCGCATTTGCCGCATCGTTTTAGACAAGCCTTTTCTCGAAGATGACATTTGCCCGGAGGAGAGCAAGAGTATGTGTTTAGGGAAGCATGGTTTTGGGGTGCATATAACTGAGTCGTTAAAGCTCGATTGTGTTTATTGGCTTGCTCAGATAATTGGGTTGTAGTTTGCAAATGGTTATTTTCGATCTCTGCAAATGCAGCAATGCCTCGTAGTGATTATGTGCAAGATGATACTGTACTTTGCTTGCTTGCTTGCTTGCTTGCTTGCTCAAATTTACGCACTATCTTGGCAAGGGTATTCGCTTCAACATCATTTTCCAGACGAGACCTAGTTCCTCATACATCGCCCCCACTTTCTTATCCATCTACTTTCTTCATTTGAAAGACCATGACTTCCAGCGATTAGGCCCACCTGGCCTCCTTGGCACATCAATTTTGCCCTGCTTGACGCGCTCTTTTGAGACATGTGCATTCAGGACTTATAATAGGCTTATTCTAGCACAACGCATTAGGTTGTGCTCAGTTGACGGCAAGGTGATACCCAACTGAGTGAGAGTAGTGCGCTCCCCTCTCTTTTGGTTAAGATTATCACTTTGTGTTTTATTTTCAGCGGATGCTGGCAACGTCGTCTCTCCATGTCCATCTTGAAATTATATTTGTCTCAGCAAAATCATTCAAGCTTGGCAATGCTATAATTTCGTTGCTTAGGGTTCATGAATCTTAAATCCGGTTGACCACGTAGTAAATTTTGTAAAACACATCCATTTCAGACCTTTCATATTTTTTGCGCCTGATATTTGCGATTGACTTTATTTTCTACCCTACTACATTCAAAATTTTACGTACGAGAGAATTTTCACACCATAAAAGTTCGTATTCATTCTTTGGATTTCGCTTTCAGTTGCGATGATCATATGAAGCTATCTTGACATGATAGCTAGATCTAAGGACGATAAAGTGAAAATCATTTTGACTAGCTTTCAAACTTCTGTGACATTACCTGCTAACACAGAATTTAGTTCAAAAATCCTTCTGAGGTCGGAGCACACGCATTGAATATACAAAGAAGAAAGAAACCCATAGACTGCAAAGGCGTCGCTCTGTTGATGGGAGGTTCAACCTAACAAGGAAGGTTTTATTCCTTCTGTGATGACGATCTTCGTACAAGGTAGCCTAAAGCCTTCAGACGCTCGTCAGTAAGCCAAGGCAGTGTCATTACAATTAATCAGACACTGTTTCACCAATAAGGAGTACCTTTCATGCATGAAACAGTGCACAGGATAAAGTTCAAGTGTAAAAGTGGTTGCCAAATAAAAAGTCTCAAGTCTGTCACGAAGTTTCTGCAAGAATGAATATCTTTCATAGCATTGCCATTACAAAGTCATCAAGGGACGCGACAAAACAGGCACAACGAGCAAGATAAGGAAGGGAGGATGGACAGTTGCGCGTTACCAAGAATGGAATGAAGCTACTCGAGAGAATGTTTGCCTACGGCATGATTAATAGGACAGCAGCGTCAAAATACTCAGAGCAATAATCTATTTATTCCTCCTGGATCTTGGATGCAAGGGTGGTGAGGGCCAAGTCGCCCTCGCCCTTGGAGCGAATGAAGCCGCTGAGAGCAACGGGGGTGAACTTGCCGGTGTAGAGGCCGGTCTCTGGGTCCACGTGGCCAACGTTGATCTGAACGGAGCCCTTGTCCTGGGAGGTGATCAGCCTCTTGGTCCACGAGCTATGAGTGTTCTCACCAGATTGTTCCACATACAAAGTACACAATTGATTCAAACCAAATCATAATATTTGGTACACAATGAAGCAGAGCAAAGGAAAGTTAATCCATAGGACACAATCGATGCAGCGCCAATAGATCAAAGTAAGCGAGTATATAAACAAAGCAGTCATTCGTTAGTGTTTCCAATTCCCATTCTTGAGAGTCAAAACTTTATTCACCTTCCGCATAATTCATCTTTATTTCTTCTCCACGGGAGTCATTCATTCTGGACCATCATCCACATCGAAAAGATTTCTTTGGGCCAGTATTTTCACGCCGTAAGAGTTGAGCAAGTTAAACGTTGCGACCGGGCTGGTGCCAACCACCGCCTAGCCTTGCAAAACTCTCCTCGCGAATCATCTGCGCCTCCGTCTAAAGTCACCTCAAGAAATCTTTCGCCCTTCTAGCTCAAACGTCTCAATTCTATGAAGAAGTACCTCTGCGTATTAAAAAGCAGGGGCCGTCTGTGGCTGGCTGGGCGGGCGATGGTCCTCATGATGCATCCACATGGGCCGCATGCGGCAGATCCAAAGTGAAAAGGTGTCAGGGCGAGGGCACGTACCACTTGCGCGGGATGTAGAGGTCCACGTTATCACCGGCGTCGTTCTGCATGGTGGCTAGCTGCGTGCGTCGGCTGCTACGGCGTCAACAAGTCTCCGTCTGCGGTCTGTCTGGCCACTTCTGTCGCCTGCGCCTTATTCTCCTATGCCCCCCATCCCCTTCCTTCCGCGCCTTCGGATCCTACCCCCCTGCTCTCGCCTTGTCTCTTCTGCGCCCTCGATTGGGTGGTTAAACGTTGCTACACCTTCCAATAGTGCCCCAAAGACTAGGGATTGCAGAACTTCGGCGCAAACCAGCGCCTGTATTTGTCCGTTCATCCCGCGGGCACGTGCCCTGACTTTGAGAGTGTGCGACGAGAGGTGTTTAGGAATTGTAGGAGAAGTAGAGCGAAGGAAAAGTTCTGCTTCTACTTCTCCTCCTGTTTCTAATGCTGTTGCTTATGTTGGAGCTGCTTCATACATTGCTATTCTGGCACTGAATAGGCTTTTGCAACAGTATTCGTACAGGCTGAAATAGTCTTTAAAGAAGAGGTGAGATACCGGCGAAGACTTACAGGGTAGTAGACGTGGCTCGTCAACAGAGGCGAGCTGGGAAGAAACTTCGGGGTGCAGCAGTTTTACAATTACGGAGGTCATCCCGTTGTAGCAGCAGGTGAGGGCATGCTGACAAGGGCAGCCAACTGATTGCATCACGAGGCTATTTGAAGCGATAAAGACCAACATTTGACTAGAATTAGAGCCAAGTTGAGAAGTCAGACAGAACTTGATAGCAAAATGGAGAAATTGTCACATGTGGAGGCACAGAGGGTAATTAGTGTGCTCGGCGATGCTCTGGAGCAATTTGCTTGTCTTGCAAGGGTGCCAGAGCTGGCAAGCGCCACAATCTTTCAAGCGCTTGAGACGAAAAATTGCACACAAGTACTAAATAGTCTTGAGTCACAATACCAACTCGAAGAGGCTCTAGTTGTAGCACAAGAGCGACGCCGGAGTACAGATGTTCTTGCACAGATCGAGAAAAAGCTTCGGGGTAACACACGAACGCTTTGCCGCCTACTCCGTGATGACCACAACGCAAACGAGGTTCTCGAGGATATTGTTGCACGAGAGGAGGCAAAACTAGCAGATGATGGTGCTCCTGAGTATCGAATCTCTCACATGAGTGAATCGAAGGCTGATTTAAGTGGAAGTGATCATGATAAAATGTTTGTACGTGAAGTCACAAGTGAAGCGCTAGCTGATTGCCTTGCAGGATTGCGAAATGTTGTTTTCCGTGCTCTTACGACTACCGTAGAAGAGGAGCATGCCGAGAAGGAGCTGTTGCAAAACGTTGCTACTCGTGAGCATGACGCGGAGGAGGACCGAGCCACGTTACAGTCAGAGCTTGCAATCGCAAGACGGGGGCGGAATCGTACTTTAAGTGAGATGGACGCTCATATTCGCAAGCTTGAAGCTGAACTTCGCGATATCAAACAAATTGCAGAACAAGAAGAGACCAATCTTGCAAATGAGATTCGAAACCAACGGAAGGAGCTCGATGATGAGCACAATAAGGTCTGTACTGAGTTACGCACCGAAGAGGCAAAGCTGACTGAGGAACTCGACAAGTTAACCCTTGACATGGAAGAAAAGGAAACAGGGTTGGCGAAGAAAAAGGGTAAAGCAGAGACTGAGGCTAATGCAGAAATTGATAAATATGATGTAGAGCTTGGTGCGAAAAAGGACCAGCTTGACCGGCTTCGAGAACTTTATGATGCAGAAATCAAACGTGTTAATCAGTTAGAAGATCACTTTGACAGGGTCGATACTGAAAACGCGCGCATTGCAAAAGAAGAAGAAGAATGGGCGAAATTTGTTTACGAGCAAACTGCTGATGATCGTGCACGCGATTATGGCGCTGCTTCAATTCAAAAGCTTTTCCGTGGCTACCAAGGCCGTCTTCTGGTTCAGAATATGAAAAAGGGCAAGAAGGGTGGCAAGAAGAAGTAATGGTAGTTTGTTGAAAAGACATCTCTTGCAAATTTGTCCCAGATACATTACTCACTGATCATTTCCTCCCTGTTGTTTTCCATTTTAATACTGTATTCATGACCATTTTTTGTTTTTTTCTTTGTTAGTTTTAGTAGAATAAAACTGATGATGTCTGATGACGCTTATTTGCACATCTACCAAAAGGAGTAGCTAGATTTTAAGAAAACTTGTACTCTTTGAAACGAAGTGGTCCCTCTTGCGAATGATTTTTAATATGACTTGTTGAATCTGTTTATGCCTGTCTTCTCCTCGAACTTCAAATACAGCCCGGCATCAGGCAGCTTTCACTCATAAACCTAGAATAAGGAAAATGCCATTGACTAACCAAAGTTGAAGCAAACGGCGCATATGCCCCTACTGTAAATGACTATAATATGGTAAGTTTTGGGCTCCAACTTATCCATCTTATGTTTTGACATATTGCCTGACGACTATCAATGAATAAAGCATTCCGATGGCTTAATGTTTGAAAGAAAAACACTGAATTTTTTTATATTAGTAAGACCTCTTACTGTCGATTGTCAATGACCGGTAACAGTCTGAAGACAAAATATATGGAATTAGGAAAAGAAAATGGGACGGATCGAGTGCGCACACAGAAAATCAGGTTGGCCTATCACAAAAACGTAATAATAATCATTACTGGTTCACCAGTATTGGACAGCATGGCATAAACAAAAGAAGCAACTCGAAGTAAGAAAAAAACATGCCACCAGAGATTTGTGGGTGGGTGGGGGGCTCGCGGGTTTCGTACGCTAGCCCCAAGAAAGTGACCTCACGGAAGACAAAGATTAAAGTAGCTACCAAATCTAGGTTGACAGAAATGGAATTTCAAAGTGAAATTTAGCTGCGTTCACGATCGAGGCCTGCCATCTCTGCCTCAGACGTGCGCCGGGGAGCAGACTGCAACGGCATGTTATTTTCTGCAGTGCCGACCTTGCAAAGATAGTACTGGATCCAATCCTTCTCAAAACGGTGAAGGTGAGCAAGAGGGCGCGGCAAAGCACTACGAGGATCCGAGATGGACGGGTAGCTGAGATTATAAGCGAACCATGCACCAAAGGCTCCGAGAACTGCTCCTGCATTAACGTCGCTAAAATCATGCGCATAGTCAACAAGCCTCGAGGTTGCCACATAGAGTGCCAAAGAAACGGGCGCAACCACAAAGAGGAGGCCAAGAATATAGGAACCACGGAAAGGGTCTGCTTGGCGGATGGGGCCGATGCTAGACAGAATACCATGACTGCTAAATACACCAAATTTACCACTGAGGAACAAGGCAAGGAATATCATGCCTGTGAAAATCATTGATGTGTGGCCACTGGGATATGCCTCGTTCCAACCCCCAATGCTGTCTGTCTGTCGAGCAAAAGCACTTGGGCGAAGGCGACCCACATAGCGCTTGAGTACAATTGTAATGAGCTGCACCAGGGTATGGGCCTGGAAAAAGCTCAGAGCGAAGTGATGCATATCAAGCACCACGGGCCAAGCGCGCATGCGCCAGAAGAAGAAGGCTTCCACAAAGATGACAATGATGATAGGAACTACGCATCCCAAGACTGCCAGCAATGCCACCGAGATGGTATCTTCATGGTACGGGTACATAAACGAGTAGTCTGTTTCGAGGTAGAACCGCTCGGTGTGAGTTCCAAGCTGCGAGAAGTAGCACGTAATACCAATCGCAATAGTTGCCAACCAGTCCAGGCCATAGTAAAGCACAATACCTAAGGGCCTGTTCACCCTGTACGGCAACACCCCATGAGGATGCTCTGTGGACGAAGCCCTCGAGTCGCCTCTCTCAATGTCATACGCAGAATAACCCTCCATAGCACCTTGCGGCGAGTCCCCTGCACCGCCTGCAGAAGCCCCAGACTGGCTTGCGCGAGAGCTTTTCTTACCCGTCCTCTCCCTGGATTCCGTCGTCTCCTGGTTCGCGTCCACAGTGCCTTGTCGATTCTCCAAGTCCAGCTCAGACTTCCGCATTATTAGCATTTGCTTTCCCTTCTGATGTACTCCACGCTGGGCTGTGCCGTTCTGTGCTCTCCGAGTCCTACCCCGCGTCTAGTCGACTCCTACTTAGGGGTGGTGGTCTCCCTCAACGACACAGCTCGAGAGAAGAAAAAACAAACAAACAAACAAACAAACAAACAACCCAAAGAAACCAAAGAAGCCAAAGCAAAGGAGTACTTGGGTAGTACTTTATGGAAGATGGCGGCGCAGAAGCAATCAGAGAAAGCGACGTCCAAATCCGCCAAGCGTCAGAGCTTTTCCGGAGGGACAGCCGCTTCGGAGTCGCACTGTCTGAAGTCCACTGCTGCTGCAGCTCTGTGCTGTTCAGCTGGGTGGGTCGGTGGGTGAATGAATGAATGGATGAATGAATGAGCGAGCGAAGGGGAGAAGAATGAGATGAACTGAAGTGAGACTTCTTTCTTCTAATTTCCGTCTTTTTTTCTTTCTTTCTTTCTTTCTTTCTTTCTTTTTCTTTTTTTCTTTTTTTTAATTTTATTTATGGCCCTTCGGCTTTCTTTCCTTTCTTTTCCTCTCTCTTTCTTCCTCCCTTCTTCCCTCGGAACGGCTGCAGCCCTACTGTCTGCTACCTACTCCTACCCAAAGAACGAACACCAGGAAAGAAAGAACGAAGTCTGAGTCCTTTTCAAACGAAAAGGCCAACTTTCAAACAAATTCTTAAAGAAAGCCAAAACGTGCGCTCTCCACGTTTCCACGGCCTACCACCTGCTAGCGGGCGGATAGTCGAGTGCTAGTGATAGAAAGAGTGAGCCAACGAATGAAAGAATGAACGAATGAGAAGACAGTTAGTTAGCTGGCCGACCTCTCACTGACTACCTTCCAATAGTAGGTAGGTAGTATGGTCAGCTAACTGCAAGGCAGGACTTGCTTTCTTTGCTGCTCGAAGAATCGGAGTTGGCAAATATGGCTGCTGTCTCACGGACGAGTCGCACCCAGGCCGTGCTCAAAGCCGACTGATTGACGGGCGGGTGGGTTGGTTTGTTGGTTGAGTCGATCGATCAATGGATTGATCTGCCTCCCGAGTCGGAAGTGCAGGTTTCCTCAAGCCTTGGCGCAATCAAGAGAGCGTTCTTTCACCTAGCTAGCTGCCTCCGAGAGTACTATGTATGCTGTGTATGATGAACAGAACACCTAGAGGAGCCCCTTAGGCTAAACGTTAGCAGGCAAGGGTGATGGTGCCACCGTCGTGGTTTCCTTTTTTCTTTCTTTTTTTCTTTCTCTTTTTTTAGAAATGTACCTCACGATTGAACAGACAGGAAGAAGAAAGTCCGCAAAAAAAAGCAGAAAGATGGCCCAAATGAACTTGAAGAGATCGAAGCTCGGAGGACTCTGCGTTCGAGCGCACGTCCTATTCAAGGACCCTGCCGGCTCCTGCTTCCACGCACGCGAATGGCTCAGCGTTAGAAGTAACTTTAGCCAAACTGCGAGCAAAGTGTTTTCTCGTCCTTTTTACTTCTCTTTTACAAAATTGTAAGAAATCGAAAAGGAAAGAAAAGGCCGTGAACAAATGAAAGAACGAAAGAATGAAAGAATGAGCAAATAATACCCAAAATCCCAAACAACTTTCCACCAAAAGGTAAGTGAAAGCCAACCAAATTTAGGTCTTGACTCAGCTAAATTCGCTCGTTCGCAGCCTTCAGCCAGCACTATTTATCACGCCAGCTATAATGCTATGCAGGAATGTCTCCCTCACAAGACAATAAAATTAAGCAAAGCTCTTATCGCAAGTCCTGCAGGGCCAAACGTGTGTCCTCCAAGCTCTTAGTTAGTGTGTTTGTTTGTCTATTTGTTGGTATCCTGACAACTAACTGTTGCTCCTTTTCCAGCACAGGGCCCTCTCCTTGCCCCAAATGTAGAGCTAGTCTGCCAGCACTCCCGGATCTCTTCAGGCCTGCCAACTGGCAGCCGTAGCGTCCCCTCCTCCTCCAGAATCAAGGACCAAAAACAGGCCGAAGCAAGGAAAAGATAGAAGATACCAGCCGAGGCCCTTCCTTTCCCCAGATTTCTATGCAAGGAAATGCACGGTACACACTCTATGCACACAGACCGGCAGACAGAAAGAAAGGGGCCACCCTAGAGAGAGCCTCTAGTACTGCCTATAGGCTCCCAAATTCGATCGATAGTATGTATGCACGACCTCCTGCGCACACACCGGATTAGCAAAAGCAAATACGCAAATACTACAGGTTTGAGCTATCTCGATGCCTGATGGTGCATGCACGGCCACAGAGGTGCAGGCGGTTGGCGTCAGTCAGGTAAGCGGGCTCCGGCCTGTGGGCGGATTCGAGCGGGCGAGCGGCTCGAAGTTCTGTTGTAAATCCTGAACCGGAGCGGTTTATGAGTCACACGGGGTGCTCCGAACTAAACTGCTCTTCGACCAGAATTTGGGATTCAGAATTCGGAATTCGGTTTCAGACCAAAGGGATCGCAGCTGAATGGGCGGTTTCTGTTACTCTTGCTGGCCCTGCGCGGGTTAATTCGCTCGCTCTGAAGTGCCGAGCGCGCTAAGTCAGATCTCCAATCCAGGTGATGGCGATGGCTCTAATCGATGGCTCTTCTCTTATCGATGGTGAAGAAGAAGAAGAAGAAGAAGAAGTCAACTCGCCGCTCTCTCGCAAGGAGGTATTGCTCTGGCCAGCTTCGCAGGTCGTCCGTGCTCCTCGAATACACAAAGGATAATTCTGGGCAGCTGATAGATGGTGAATTGACAATGAGCAGAGAGACTTTTGGTTTGTGCGACTGCCTGACTCTGAGTTCTTGTTTGAGAGTGCAGTCGTTTCGGTCTTTGGGGCGAATGTCTCCAAACGCAGAGACTGACAGGCTGACTTAAGTGACGAATGCAGCCTCGTTGCGGTGTAGTGGAATGGACTTGGTTCGTCCGCCTGCTCTCTCTCTCTCGCTCTCTCGCTCTCTCGTTCGCTCGCTCAGTACCCACGACCTTCGCCAGGATCCGCAAGATGAAGAACGGCGGCGATTTTAGGGAGGCGATCGAAGATATCAAATTCACGAGTGTCCACGCGACTTTTGCAAGGTTGTTTGCTTGCTTGCACAAGCAGTTGGTGCCACCTGGGTACCTGCAAGAATTGCTGCCTCGTGGTCCACCGAACTGCTCTTGAGGAGTAGCTAAATTCGTCAGATCAGGGCGCTAATGGCGTCTACACGAGACGAGAAGCAGCAGGAGCAGCAGCAGCAGCAGGAGCAGCAGCAGCAGGAGCAGCTGAAATCGACAATGGACAATCGCACCTAAATCTGCAGTGGCGTCAGCAAGCACGAGGCAATCGGTAGCTACCTCAAATTCGCTCCCGAGTCTTCCTTCAGACCCCAGACTCAGCTTGCAATCCTGGCTGTCTTAGATGCGATTTCCAGCTTACGAGTCTCCGGGATCAAGTGCTCGTTCAACTCGAAGACCAACCTGAAGTCGTCGCTCTTGTCCACTCAGATCCAACTTGCCTCACTCCAGCCAGTGTGCGCTCGCTCAATGAATTATATGAGCTGAGTAGGTAGAAGATTAGGTAGTATCGCTTGCTTCTACCAGGCAGGCAGGAGGGAAGGCCAACCGATCAGCTGATCGATCCCAAGAAGAGTTGGAGTTTGCGATCTGTTGCGGGTCCTGAAGATCACAAAGCGCGCGAGGTAAGCAAGTCGCGGATCCCACGCCCTCTTTTAAAACACGAGGTCCAAAACAACAGAACTCAAAGCACTAGAATAGGAGCTAGGGAGGTCCTACGGTTTGTTCCGATGATCGATCTTTTGTCATATTTTTTTTTGGAACCTACTGCCACTTATTATTGTTATCATTATTTTAAAATTATGAATTGATTAAAGAAAATTAAAGAAGATTAAAGTTTTTCTTATTAGTTGTTTTAGAAACTTTGAAGAGCTCTTTTGATTAATTAAATAATCAAAAAAGAAATAGATAAAGATAAAAGAGAAATAACCATACTTGAATAACAATGGGAGTATGTGTCCTCAAAGACAGATACGCAGACCCTTCGCGCAGTCAAGTTGCCTGAGTATCGCGACTAGTACGCGTTGAACAGCTCCAAACTTTGAGGCAAGATGTTGCACAAATTTACATATGGAGGCTTTGCGCAGCATAGGTTTGCGCGTCGAACTCGACGCCGTCATCTCCATCACCGAGTCTCTCGTCGGGATCGAGTTTCCGGCGTTCTTGGCCGCCCCGAATCACTGTTGTCGTGAGCGCCATTGACACTGCGATTGCGAATTAAAAAACTCGCAAATAGAACGACTTTGGATTAAAATCGACCAACGATTTGAGTCACTCACCCTCGCCTTAGGATTACCTAAGTCCTCTCGCTAGTCTGTCAGTACCTGAGCTCTAGAGATATGAATAGCTACGCAGTAGATACTAGCAGTAGATACTAGCTACTAGGATACGAGTTAAGTGCGATTGATCATTCGCTCAATTGATCGCAGAATCGGCAGAGCGGAGTTCGGATGTGCTCGTGCTTGAGACTGCAAGAACACGATTTGTGTATCTATGTATGATATGCCTTGCATAATCTCCAAGTAGGAGGTCTATCAGAGTGCTGCCTGCGTTGAGCTTTAAAGCATATCGAACGAGCGATCGATCGAAGTAGCATCGTTTAACCGTGATGATGGCTGCTTTTCTTCATTAATAAAAAACAATGCACTACACAGTATGAGGAGGTATGAGGAGTAAGTATCTGATCGAATTTGTTTTCTCCTTTTTTTTCCAATTAATCTAAAACGCATGAGCAAATTGAAGCGCTCCATCTCGAGATTGTGAACGAGCACAATAATAACCAACAGACGTAAACGTAGAAACTCTTTGGAGAGCTAGCTCCTGAGCCATATGTTTACTTCAGCCAGCCAAGTAGAGTACCCTTGTCCTTGAGCTTAAAAAGAAATTCAAGAACAAAGCATGCGTTGCGACCATGCTTTGGGCGCAGACAAGGTCCAATTCCTGGGTAGTACCTACGCGTTCTACACTTTACAAATCGAAGTTGAACCGTTCGATGAAAAATAAACTCTGAGTCCTTTGCCCCTAGCCTGGGTAGGCCTATACTCTGCAGTTGTTTAGTATACAGTATCATTTAATTAATCTACAGCGTATGGGGAACTCAGTACTGCTGCATTCCTTTTCATCTTTTCATCAATCTCAAGGTACCTCGAAGGACTCTCCGAGACACGCAATTCCTCTTTGGCCTTGCGCTTTATGGCCGATCGGTCCGCCAACCGACTAACCGACCACCGCAGTGACCAGTTTTTATGAAAATAATGTGCTTGAGCTGCTTAGCTAGCTAGCTAGCTAGCTATCTAGCTATCTACTCTCTCCTCGGCTGCCTTGTACCACCTTCAGGACCTGCGTTGATGAACTCTGGCTGCACATGCAAAGTCCCCTCATGAATTGGTCGATCGTTCTCTCCAGCGTCCACGATCAGTTTCCCTCGGGACTGTTTTCCTCCATGTCCTCTATCCTCCATCTGTCATTCGGTTCCTTTCCAAGTACTTCTTTCCTCCCTCCAAGTACCCGCACAAACACACACTCACTCACTCACTCACTCGCGCACACACGTACATTCGCCATGACATTTTGCATTTCCCCGCATCCAGTTATTCGAATCGCCGCATGAAATCAATCTGTCGCCCTTGGGCTCCTTCCTCCTATGCTGCGAGGCTGCTTGAGGGCCGGAACGAGCCTTGGCTCATCACTGGGAGTCCCAAGTTTCGAATTCGTGGTTCCAAGTCACTCTGAGCTAGCTAGCTAGCTGCCGTTCGAGGGCGCTGTTGATGGACAAGTTGACGCAAATAAATCCGCATATTCGTATTCCCAGGCGCCGCTTGCGGCTACCGCTCTGCGAACGGGCCGGTCAGCGATTGGAATCGAGGCCGATTGGAATCGAAGCCGATTGGAATCGAAGCCAGATCGAGCGGCCGCCGGCTGTCCGAGCAGTTTCCAGGTCCTCCAGTCCGCCACAATCGAGGTCAACACCCCAAACGCGCAGCAGATCTTGCCTCGAGAAAGGTCAATCGATTTCGATTTCGATTTCGATTTCGAATTCGTGCTCGTCTCCGCTCCGCTCGTACTCCAAGAGCAGCTCTGCCCAACGCCAACGCGGAGGCGCAGCCTGATCAGTACCAGCACATTTGTGAAATGAAGAATTCGCGAGACACAGAAAACGCTTTCAAAGGCGCGAGCTTGCGTTTGAGGAGTTCTTCGAACAGACGTTTGGCGAGCAGCCAGGGCACCGCTGGCCTCCCGAGTCGCGTTTCGAGCAGCCGGGGTGATTGCAGGCAGCTCGCGCAGCGCGTAAGGGCGCGAGGTTTTGTTTGGATTGAGTCGCGACTCGATCGCCAAGAACTCGAACTCGGGACATGAGGGGTGAGCTGAATTAGAGAGGTTCACATTTCTTGGATTGGGCAAGAATTCACCCTTTCCAATCGAGAAGCAATCGAGGAGGAAACCCAGGGCATGATCCCTTCTGCGCATGCGCCGCCCATGCTCGAGCTATGTGCAGAGGAAACATACCGATGACCCAACAGAATCAGAAGCAAAACAAACAAAGGCAGGGAATTGGCCGAGCACTAGACCACTCTCGATTGCAAGGTGTGTAGGGTAGGTGAAAAGTAACCAGAATTATCTATACAGTACAGTAGGTAGGTAGACACTGCTAGGCACCTGGTAACAAATACTATCTAGAGCTAGAGTATCACAGCTCTCTAGAGAAGTACTGAAGAATATATAGATGCGCGAGGAATCTGAGTCACAAAGCTCCTACAAGAACTTCTCTTTGACATTAATGACGCGAAGGGATGCAAAAGTAAGGAATCTTAGATCGGTTATCACTCAAGTCACCATTCTACTCTAGTGATTATGGAAGCTTCGACTTCGGTCAGGCTTGGACTCAATTGTGGCTTACAGCGTGCGACACCAAAGAACTGCTGCTGAATTTTGATAAACTCTCTAGCTCGATAGTGAAAATCCAGCTCGACCTCCAGCAAGATCAATCAATCCCTACTAAAACTGTCGGAGCTTTGCATTGATACGTCCTGAACATTCTCGTGGCTCCGTGGACAATTCTCCTTTTGTCTGGTAAAGTGCGCAGGCGGACTTCATGATTGACTGGTAGGGACCAAAATACCCTAGTTGGCTCTTTTGACATCTGGCAGGCTTAGAATCAGAAGAAACCAGCTCTATGCCAACATATTAGGCGGAGTAGACGTCCAGGCGAACGGGATAGTGGGCTGACTGGCTGCCTGGCTGGCTAGCTGGCTAGCTGGTTGACTGACTGGGTGACTGGGTGACTGGCTATGTTTAAGCTGAACTGACCAAATGCCAGTATGAACTGCACGGTCTTGTAAGACGGTCATGGTCGGAGCTGGTTTACTTGACTTTGACTATGCGAACAAGATAAAAATACGAAAAAATGAAGCCAAGCACAAGCGCAAGATTTCGAAATTTCAAGACTGAAAGAATTGATCAAGAATGCGTTCGACACACAAACTCGTGTGTATTTACAAGGCTAAGTTCTTGCCCTTAACTCAAATACTTTAGACTACAATTAATATACATGGATATAGTACTTTGGGATTTTGCCCCTTCACCTACTTGATTCAACAATATCGCTTACTGCATAGGACTCGAGACTGTCATAACACGCAAAGATCAAAGGAGCATAGTCTGACTATTCTGTTTCTGAGCCGGTAGTCGGTCTCTTCTGATCGCAACCAGATAACTTAAAGTTACAAGTCAGATAGAGCATGTTGAAAGTGATAATTACGAAAGGCGAATCGTACTGGTGCTGCAAATGTATTTCCGAGATTCTTAAATCTTGTTCGGCAAAGTGGAAAATTGACAGAAAATACTCTAGCAAAGTTATGATTTCTAGTCATTATTAAAGTGTTCGACAAAAGTCGTAGTTACTTTTGTTTTCAGCAAGAAGGGTGAAATGATGGATGGTAGTAGTTCAGCTTCGAAGGTTCTCATTCGTTTACTCTAAGCATTAAGGATTTACGCCGTGAGTAATTACGAAGTAGAACCCATGCGCATTTGCATGATTCTAAGAAAATGTCTACTTACCTAAGACATTTCGGGGAGAGAGGTTGTAGTACATTGCTAGGAGCTGACCCTCGTTGTCAGCATCCCAAGCGAAAAGACGATACTCGTCGTTATCTAAATCTGGTCTTGCGTTGCGTCAGTTGTTCTGCATTACTGCCAGACTAGGGCACCATTAACGTGAGTTTTCTCAATACCTGCTGCGCGATCTGCTGCGGCGCCGTACGTTGTCTTCGTGATTCTGGAGAAGAATCGTGACTAGCCGCACGAAGAGGCCAACCATATCTACAAAGAGCGCCATGGCGTGGTAAATATAGTCCCGGTCCCCCAGATCATATTTGATAAGGATGAGTTGCGTATCGAAGCACACGTAGCCACAGAAGACCATAAAGCCGCCATAGAGGCGAAACATGGATAGCAACGGCGATCTCAGAAAGATATTTAGGAATCCCACAATTGTGAGCATACCAAGTAGAGAGTACAAGGTACCTCCGAGGTACAACATGTCCCTCTTCTCAGAGTAAAGTGCCGCTACTGAAAAGGCTCCAAAGACAATCGCAGTCAAGAATAGAGCAACTAAGGGGAGAACTGGATCTACGTCAAGCGCAAATTCCACGAGACCTCCAATTGTGAGACCTTGTAAAAATGCCAAAAGGCCAAAAATGCCGAGTCTAGCTACCTCGTCCTCGAATTGTGGCATGGCAACCACGCAGAGAACGCTACCAATCATGGGTAAGAATGTTGCGATTTGAGAGCGTGAGAATACATACACACCGAGAGCAGCAATGAGCCCGCCTACAGCTAGTGTTGTGTAAACTCGAATTAGGTGTTGACGGGCTCTTCGTGAGAGTGGTGCTGAAGTCCCGTCGGAGATTGCTTTCGACACAGCATCTGGAGATGGTGCGGAGAAGTCATAATAAACTGGTGCCATATAGGTGCTCCGCGAAGAAGAATACCGCATTTCTTGCTGCTTTGTTCGACGCGTAATGAAAACTGCAGGATAATGTATAGATTCTGGGCTCTCTTAAAACAATGATTTAATTGGTCTCTCTCGATCAATTACTGGTTCGTCCGAAGTAACTCCTTTTCTGAAGAATCTCCACCCAAGCTGCTCGAGTCAGCACAAGATTGCTCAGAATACCTCGCTGATCGATATTGATGTTTTGCGATCTGTCCTCAAGCTACTCTAGGTCCCCCGAAGTCGAATGTCGAATGTTGAGCCACTCGGCACGTGCACGACTTCAAGTTTGAACTTTGCTTTGCGAAGCGCAAGACACAGGCAGGTGCAAGCGCGTAGCGCGAGTGTGGGCAGCGACAATTGTTAATTCGGAATTGGTTTGTTCGAGAGCCTTGTCGAGGTCCTGCATGTTGCTCAAACTCGCATGCATGATCGCTCGCTCGTGCAGATTTGCTAAAATTTGTAAGTTTCTTCAACCACTGTTTTATACCAGATACCAGTAGCACTCAATAAGCTTGATCAAAAAAGAGAAGGAAAAAAAATAAATAAAAAGATAGCTCCTTTTCAATTCATGAGAGCTTGAAAGGAAAGGGTCATGTCTCCAAGTCTCAAGTTGATCGTAATCCTTGAGACTGCGCGTACGCTTGAATCCACCCACCGCCTATAGAGGTTTGAGTCACATTTCGCGGCTCACTTCGCCTCTCATCATTGCAGAGGCCCCCATTTACAAAGGCAGGCTTCATCTCTACCTGGATGGTAATTCTACATTGAAAACTTCATCATAGTATGGAATAATAAGTATTTCCATAGTACAATTATTATCAAAACAAATAGTAACTCAACTACAAAAGTCGTCATCAACTCTTTCTTGGTGCCTGATTCTCTAAACCAAGAGAGCAGCTCGAGTTAGGATCGCCGCAAAGAGCCAACGAAGGCCCCAAGAGCCAAGCGGGCAGCAAACAAGCCGACCACTCGATCAGATATACAGACATTAGCGACGAAGATGATGCGGATCACGACGAAGAGCGAGCATGTTGACTTTGGACACTTTTATTTACTTATAGCCTTGTCAATGTAGATTGTGATGTTTCCACAGGCACGTGCTGTTTGTCAGGCACGGGAGGATCGCAATGCCAATCAATTCCAAGCTCAGATTAAACTCAGGTGTCTTCTACCGTTGATTGAGGCTGTCTGTCATCAGCATCAGCATTAGCATCAGCATTAGCATCCGCGTCAGCATCAGCGTTGTCATTTTTGGGCGCTCATATGGTTTCTACAGACAGGGCCGTCCTTCTTGCCAGGCAGATGCTGAGAGCACGAAAGTCAAACAAACCATGGCACTCCGACTGGAGTTGTTCTGGCTCATGACTATTTATCCCCGGCAGCAGGACCATTGTCTACGATTTCGAAGACCACAACCCGTATTCTCTATTTCTAAGAGCGGCGGCGGAGCTGGACACTGCGTCAATCGTGAAGCTCCTTTCTTTCTTAGTTAAAAGTTATTCCAAAGCAATATCTTCAAAGGAGTAGTAGCTCAAAACAAACACTCATGCAAGTTGACAGAGTTTAATTATAATGATTAAAATAGAAAGCAACAAGGAAGATGGAGATACTAAAAGAAGCAAGGGCAAAAGAGCTGGACTCAGGGAAACCAGAAATTCATAGCAGACACAGACTAGAATAGCTATTTATATGGACAAAATACACTGTGTCGCAAGAGAGAGGATGAAGAGCTGAACGCATGTCTGGTTCTCCGGCCTTCCGGAATTTAGGCAAATAGTATGGGCTCTTTAGTAATGCGTAGAACTTCAGTAGGCCTCTAGAGAGCCTTTCCATGAATCTAAAGGTATTTGGGTAGTGTCTACTAAGCAGGTAGTAAGTTGGTTACTGTTACTGCCTACTGTTTAATTATTTGTAATAAAAAATAAAAAATAAAATATAAAAAGTAGCACCTCAAAACTGAAGGGCAATTTTAATGTAGTATCTTTTTGTCTATCTCTGCGATGCGAGCTTCATATTGAGATTGTTATAGACTTAAAATCACAATTTTACATTAAGACTTTGTTTCTTGCAATTTCTACGCGCTACTTGGCAACCTATTATCTTTGAGAGATTGCTTAGGCCAATTTCAAAATCGAACATTCACTGCTAGAGAGCTTTCCTTCTAAATGAGCCTAGAACAAATTTCATAACCTGGAGAGTAGCTGCAGCGGATCAATCAAATCCAACAAAGAGAGGGCCGCTGATTCGGAAAGATAAGATGCGTGGAGGATGAGGTGCAGCTCTCAGGTTGCTATTCTGGCGTTTGGTGGAAACATGAAAGTGTGGAGTTTTTGCATTGCAAGGCTTGTTCTATGTACCAATTTCGGCTTTCCTAGAGCTGTATGCCATATAAGTTCTTATGGACGCTTGAGAGTGAACCACAGAAACATGGAAAACACAACAGACCCATAAAGAACCATCTACAAATATTTCCCCATCAATCTTACACCGTAGTCATCTCGAATAGCCAAGCACATCTATAGTATACAATACAAGTTGTGGTTCTTTTTTTTTTCTCTTCAGTTTCTGTTTATAAATACGTTGGGATTGGGAAAAGGAGGCCCTGGAGGATCTGAGTCTGGCACTTTTGTTCGACGCGTTTTTGGAGATGGAAAGAAAATTGTTATGGCTCTTTACGACCCGGAACTTAGAGTACTATAAAAACGCAGATTAGTCAATCACCCTATCATTCAACTCCACCAACCGAATTGCTGACCCTGAGATTAGAATCGTTAAAATTTTAAATTTTTAAATTTAAATTTGAAAAGGAAGATGCGTTTGGGACTATATAAGGTAATGACAAATGAGTAAGAGACAATGACGGGGTAAGCAACGAAGAACCGTTCATGAATTGAAGTAAATAGCAAAGGTGAATAGCAACGGTCTCAAAGTGAGATCTTACATGGTTGAGGTAGTAATAGTCGTTATTATCCCATGACCCGGACGGCACCTCTAACAAATTAAAGCCTGGTTTTTCCATGAGCAGTGGCCGGTGATGGGGAATGCACAAAAACATAAACAATTGCTGGCATTGAATTTTGTTTCGCCACGTATAGCATTCTACCCAGCTGCCGGAAATAGTTTTACTGTCTTGTCACAAATAGTTGGCTCCGGCATTTAAACCAAGGCCTCAGACAAAAATGTGAACTTCAAGCTCTTTCATCACTAGGCACAGATACATAAGAAGGTTACTAACTGGATCAATAAAACCTCAAAAGTTAACACTCTTAATCTTCAAACCGTTAGGTTGCAATATAATTCGGTCCGTTGTAAAGGATAGCTCCGTCTTTTTAACAATCAAGCGATATGGGCAATCTAAGCACAACCCGAAAGAGACTGTTCTGTTGCGTGACCGCACTCGACAAACCAGCGAAATAGAAGAATCTTTATTGCCTCGCTTCCTTTTGCAAATAGGTACCAATGTCACTTCATGGTTGCATTATACGGAGGTGAGTCTGAATGTAATATTACATAAATATAGCCTACTACGTACCTGTTCGTGAAAGAGTCTCAACGGACAGTTTTCATGACTTGGAAGTTTGGGGGAAAGTACATTCCTCTGAAGGAAGGACACAACACCACCAAAATATGGTACAATTTAGTTCCTCAATAGCTTGGGACATTTCCTAATGGAAAGTCACTAAATCTACAGGAAACGCACAAGAGTCTAGCGGATGTGTTTTGCATCCCGCATATTAAGGAGTCCACGAGTAAACGGTTATATTCTATCACATCTGTTTGTGTTTCTTACGAAGTAGCCCGAACAAAATAATTACTTGACTTTCCGAAATGCTAATCCAATTCTATGTCGGAAAATAAATGGCAAATCTGGAAATTGAGAAATCAGCCGGGGTTGAAGAAATCAAGTTCGAGGCTCGCTGAAGAGGTCAATCAAGTTCGTGTACAATACTTTGACCATGGGAGGTTTTCAAACATTTGTCGATACCTCGGTCGCTCGAAACAAGAATAACACTCTATACTCTGACGAATTATGGGAATTGACAGAAGATGCTGAGAGATTCTTAAGTTTACAGACTATTACAAGTGTCCTCCTTCTTGTTTGCTCATTTATTTCACTCCTCTACGTTTCCCTCGTTGGCTACCGCAAGCCACAGAATGGACCACGCCAGCGTAGTTTACTACGCCTGTTGATTGGGCACATTTTTTTCATGATGTGTTTGTCGATCGCAGTGCTGATTGGAGCTGTGGCTAGATTCGATGAATCGTCATGGTTGTCATGCTCTATGTTAGGAAGCGTTCCCGTATTTACTTATGTTTGTGCAAATGGTTTCACGTATGGTATTTATCTTAAGCGTGCAGCTGCCAGTGCATCATTCTCACGGAGAAGTAAGCTAGCAAGCACTCTCTACCAACTTTGTGTTTTGGGTACCTACGGCGTAGGAGGCTTTTTGGTTATAGTTTGGCTCACAATTCATGGAAAGATGTACTATCAAGGAGTTTGCCAACAATTTCATCAATGGGAGCTTGCATTAATTTTCTATATTACAGATCTCTCACTTGCATCATCATTCCTTTACGTATTTCTCGAGCCTGTTTTGAATCAAATTAAAACCATGCATACCACAAGCTCTGCAAATTCTCGTAATACTCAAAAAATGAAGCACACTACAAAGAAAAACTTTCTTTGCTCTTCAATTTCTATTTGCTCAACATCTGCGTATATGCTTATGGTAACAATTATTCCGACAAAGGATCCTACTCCAGAGAATTGCCATGTGCGATTTCTGTTTTGGGGTGCATTATGTATCGTGTCTCTCATTAATATGATTTCCTCCATGGCTATAACAAGCGGCGTGTGGGCGCCTGATGGATTTTCAAGAGCTTCAGGAGCGGCGAGCAAAGTGTACTCTACTGGTGCAGGAAATCTTGAAGCCTCAACTAAGCTCACTGGAACTGAATTATCAGAAGGATAGATTCACTTACGTAGAATATATTTCTCATATGCCCCAGCTAAAGTCTCGAATTGGTTCTAAATTTTTCTGGAAAGCGATAGAACCAAAATATAATTTTGTTTACAGATGCCTATTCTTCTTTCAAATTTTCATATGGATCATCTTAGACACCACTTTACTCCTCCATGCGCAAAGTACTTGATGCACTGCTTCGATGAAATCCTATGGAGCAGGAGGAGCCTCGCCTATTGAGAAGAATAGTGTACACAAGCAATGGCAATATTTCATGCATCAATATTACATAAGTTAGTCACTGTTGCTCTGGGTTTTCACTTTACAAAACTACATAGAAGACTAACTTGCTTATTTTTATGAAGACACTAAGATCGACCCTTATAGAAAAATGAGATATAACACAGCAAGCGTTCCTGGCAAAGCCATTGTAAAACTCAAATCGACGCAAGTAATGCTTAAAAGGACATAAAATGAGAGTTTATACAATTGCAAAAGGGTTCTACAGATTGCCACTAGCTGTAACTAGAACTGATAGTCAAGGATATTGTATGAAGATTCAACCGTTGGGAAATCCAGAAGTATTGAAGTAATATACAGCCAAGTGCCAAACCTAACCTAACCTAGCTCTCCTGTCCATACATTCCCCATAGACTCAAAACCCCAATAACTCAAATATCATCCTCTTTCCCTTTCTCCTGAGTTTAAAATTCTTGCCAGACTACCTCTGCACGCTTTACTGCACAAGCTATTCTGCAGTGAGAAGCCAGGACTAAATTCAGACGTTCTTAGCATTTAAAACTGAAAGAATGGCGATCTTTGAAAATCAAGGCTAGAGTCAGCACAGCGCTTTACTATTTTCCCTTCCTCTAGTCTCTCAGAAGTACGTAAGACTCTCGCGGTTGGCCTCCTTTCCCAGATGCTATGAAGCTTCACTTTCTAGTAGACGATGAGTATGTCTTCGTCTCTCTGTCTCTCTGAACTTGGATTGACTTGACTAAATGTAGAGAAAGACAATGATGTAGCTAGAGAATAAGATAGAAAGTTGGACCGAGAGATTGAGGAACCAGACAACTGTTTGATCTGACTGGAAAAGAGCCTGGTTGTTGTGCAACGTCTCTGACAAGAGTTTTACATGTACTATTAAGTCAAAAGAGGCAAGTAGTCATAAATATTTCAGAAACATACCATTTACAAACAACATCTATTTAAGAAAATGCACCCAAATATAATTCTCTCGTGTCTATGACTCCTCAGAGTTTATCCAGGAATAAGGTATAAGGGGTCGAATATTACGAAGCTGTAACCATTAGCGAATTTTCAAGTGTACACACAATCACTAAAAGTGAAAAAAAAAAGGTGTACAAACGAATTCTTGTTTTTGTAACAGCTCTGGACTCAACGCTCAGAAGATTGAAGACGGATACAAAGAGTTATCAACCTTAAAGTAACTCTAGTATGTTAGGTGTTCCCTGTCCTAGAGTTAAATTTGGGGTCAAGTTATGTCAATGGGAGAGTGCCAAATTCTTTCGGTCAAGTTGACAAAAATGTTTTTTAATATTTTTTTTAATCATTCGTTGGAGGAAGTTGACAGCCTCCCCCACACTGGAAGGATTCTCAACCTAGTCCTGGTCGTCAAAACCTTGCATTAATCTGAACTAAATAGATAGTTTATCGTTAAGTCATATGAACTTCATTGGCGATCTATCCCCCTCAACCTCACTTCTCACTTCAGCTACAACGGAACAGCTTGATATTCTGATCGAACAAACCAGGTCAACTTTCATTGTCTTTCAAATAATGAAAAATACTCGTTGCAAGGTCCAGTTTACAACAAAGAGTAGAAGCCAAACAATTCCCAAAAGCAAAACTTAATTATTAAGCCTTGGTCATCTTATATCTGGAGTACTAAAGAAGGATTCAAAGCAGAATGAGTTTTTTTGATGAGTACATCGCTCGTACAAAGGAGGCAACCATCTCTGAAGAATATGGCAACCTTACTCACACAGACCAGATTGATTCACTTCTGAAGGTTCAAGGTGCCTGTAATGGAATCACTACTGTGTTTGGAATATGTGCACTGATTATGCTCGCGTATTTCACTATATCAAACAAAATGCGAACAAAAGGCCAAAAACAAATTTGTACAATGGTTATATTGCACGTATGTTTCATGACATTAAATTCTTTGACTGCTCTTTGTCTAACTTTGATTCCAACACCTGAATCAGCATGGAGAATTTGTAATATCCTTGGTACCTTGCCGTCTACAACGTACGTAGCAGGAAATGGACTCAGTTACGCAATTTTTCTTAAGCGTGCAAGTGCATCGATAACAATCTCCAACCGAAGCAAGCTTGGGAGTTATTTATGGTACTTTTGTATCTTTGGTACTTATAACATTCCAGGATTTATTATCATAATGTGGTTGTTGATTAATGGCAAAATCATCTACACCGATGTTTGCTATCAAGATCACCCGTGGTGGCTCGCTATGATGTTTACAACAATTGATTCTAGCCTTTCGTTGGCCTTTTTATATTTGTTTATAGAGCCTGTTTGGCAGCAGATGAAGGCAGCCCAGGCTTCATCTATCATGTCAGTACAATCGAAGAGAATGCGAGCTACTGCTCGCAAAAATTTGCTCTGGTCATCGACCACAATTATGTCAACATTTATTTTTATGGCTATGGTTTCATACACTCCTCAGCAACGCGAAGGGGCCGTGCGTATGGCAACTTGGATTGGGCAGCCAATTGATGCTTTGGTCAATATGATTGGAACACTAGCGATCACATCAGCGGCGTGGCTACCTAAAAAGAACGCTAGTCGCGTGACCGCAGCAAGTTCAAACTTCAATACCTCAAATAACTCTGAGAAGGAGTAAGCAACAACTATCTTCACTTGAAGAGCATGCTTAAGCAGAGTATCGTACAAATTGATTTTCTCAATTAGAAAGTGATGTTTTTAAGATTGCCAATTGAAGGGTCATGCTGAGATCTCCAATCGAAGGAACTAGCGGACAAAACATTGCTAGGGTTCTTGGTGACCCTTCATGGAACCCCAGTAGACATAAGTTTTACAATAGAGCAAGAATGGGCAGCCAGACTCATGCGGCTGCCGGAGCCAATAACTAAAAGTGTGAATACACATTACCTACATCCAAGCATGGTGTAATTTGAATCGATGCTTGGAGAAGTTGGATTAACCTAACCCCATCGATTATCTCTAACCACTTTCAAAAATGTCTTAATCTCCCTAATTACTAAATAAATCCATCTGTCCTGGAATTCATTCTCCAGGAGAGCAGTTCGCTAACTCTTGAATCAACCTTCTTCATCAAACCTAAAGCCTTCATCTTTACAGTCAACCTCAAGCTAATCAGAATCACCTTTCAGCAGGTCATGTGGACAAGTCATCAGCAGAGTCCTTGGCACTCTGTTCTAAGTTTTGAACTATTAAAATTTGTGTATGATAAAAGCCTGATAATCAGATACGAAGGGGCGAGATCAAGCAAACTCAAGAGTGAAAATGTACTACACAATCCCTTGATTATTTAGGTCCCTGAATGATGTAAGAACAATCTCACTCAGTGGTTGAGGACATGAGTTCATGTAACCATCTTGAGTTCTGCGCAAGAACAAATTAAAAGTATGTCTCAGACTCCTAATGAAGATTTGAACCGGATATCCATTCATCTCCAAGGTTAGCAGATCGCTCTCTCTATAAGCCCAATTATACAATACCTCCTTAAGTTTATCATGCTTTCCAAAGCTTCTTGCCTTTATGATCCAAGTCAACCTCTGACATCTAAGGGATTAGCTTTCAGCAATACCACGCAAAGAAGTTTTAAAACCGATTTCCCCCAAATAGAGATCTATGCTCTATCCTACCGGATTAATCCTAGATTCTATTTTTTCAGCACAAGTTTTAGCATTTTTTGAACTTTGATTTTTAGTCAAATATTTGTTTTTGATTTTTCTTAGTTTTGGAAGAGGCATGATGAATTTAGTAGGGACTGCATGTTTTTTTGTAAAGGTTTCACTTCGTATATCTTACCCAAATCGAAGGAGGGTGAGAACTACTTTCTCCTGAGTTAAAAAAAATGCAAACAGCATTACAAAACGGGATACTAAACTAAAAGCCGGACCAAGGTTCATAAGAGTGGGTGAACCCTCCAGTGTGCGGCGATCGTAATTAATCGAGTATCATTGGCTTCTCAAGAGCCATAGGTTATTGCTAAAATTATATTATATAGGCAACAACTTCTGTCGATACAAAGGCATAACGTAAATGTGACATCATGTATAACTTCAAATGTAATGTATATATATACAAATACCCACCTGGCAGAAAGAGGTAGAATAAATCTCCTCGTTTCCTCTTCTTGTCACTTTACTTTGGACAAAAAACCGTGCTGGATGGATTAATTGATCAGACCATCTTTTTCAAAAGATGAACAACGACGCTATTAATAGCCTGTATAGTAGTTGGTAGGAGCGACACTATATCCGTTTCTTGCCCTGTGTAAAAAATAAAAAAGAAGAAGAAAAGAAAAAAAGAAGTACTACTTGCAGGAGAGTCAGGTTCCACAGGTCACAGCAACGAATTTGGTACATAGATTGAGATACTATTTACCCCATATAAATATTACATTCACGATTTTCGTATTAGTTAAGCACCCTGAGTTAATACCAACTTGCCTTACAATCGTTTTCTTTGAGACTGAAGTGATCTATTTGATTCTCCTTACCGGTATAATTATTAATTATTGGAAGTTAGAGCACAAAGAAAGTCTAGGTCTTGAGAAGATAAATCTAACAAAGTAGAACAATTTTGATCGTTCGGCCATCGCAGGGCATTGCGGTCGATTGGTAGGAAGATCGGGATAAAGATGACTCCACTGGAAACTAACGATAGGTCAAATCCATGTTCCTCGTTTAAAATATTTGACGGACTGCAGCCAGCAGTACCTTCTTTTTTAGCTTTTGGAGTGTCAAATTTTATAACTTAGAATGGGGCATTGCATGTGTTTCCCAACCTATCATCAATACTCGACGAGAACCAATGAATTTACTCGCATGAATGATATAGTATGCAAAGTGTTCTGCTTGGAAGTGGAAAAATTCAGAAAGAGAAGCCATTTTCTAAAACTTTGAATGTAACCTAGCTATCCGTTTTTTCTTCTGCAAACCTGCAGCACTTTATTACCCTTGACCTATGTGTCCAGGGGCCTTGTTGTAATCACCGTATGCTATTCAATACAACTTGACATTCTGAAGGGATTCAAGGTTGCGGTAAACGTGCATTAGCAATCATGCATCAATTCCGAGAATAGAAGACAACGTGATGCATGCTTAGCTTTTGCTATGGTTGACAGAAATGAGACGCGAGATCCTGAAGCAATGAGTATCTGGGAGATGTATGGAGAGCGTTCAGCCAGAACAACTTTATTTTTCACCGATGTGGCACCAACAGACCCTGCAGAAAAATTTCGCTCAGCACAAGCTGCGACAAGTGGTGTGGCGAGTATATTTGGAGTTTTGTGGTTCATATATATAATCTGGACAAGGAAAGAAATCCAAAAACGAAAGATAGCCTCTCAGCAACGTATATTAAACTTTGTAGTCATTCATATGATGTGTATGACTATCGGCAACTTGACAATCTTTGTATTCGCGATCAGTAATCTCGATCCCTCACTCTGGTGGATTTGCGCATATATTGGTAGTCTGCCATCGTTTACATATGTGATGGGAAACGGATTTAGTTATGCAATTTTCTTAAGGCGTGCGTCAATAACTGGTCATGGTGAAAACAGCCGTGCATGTGTGAACACCCTTTGGAAGTTGGCGATGATCGTGACCTATAGTATACCAATGTTTCTCTTGATTGTAGCGCTGTTTGTTCATGGGAAAGTATTCTTTGGGGAAATTTGCGTTCAAGACCACCCTTGGTGGGTCGCAGCGATGTTCAACGTGATCGACACGAGCCTTTCGACCATGTTTTTGTTTTTATTTTTAGATCCTGTTCTTCGACAGATTCGTGAGGTTAAAGGTCATCAAATTTTGTCAGTAAACGCCAAGAGGATGCAGAATATTGCTCGACGCAACTTGAAATGGACCTCCCTTACAATTTTCTCTACAATTATATTCTTATGTACAATCACTGTTATTTCTACAAGTCCACGGAGCATAGCAAAAGCGCACACATATCAGTTAACTTGGATTCTTCAGCCTGTTGACTCGCTATGCAATATGGTGGGTACTCTGGCAATTACAACAGTTGCTTGGCTAGGGTCGCCTCGAAAGAACGTTTCAAAGATACGGTCTGCGGATGCAGGCAAAAGTGATCCTTTGAAGACAACTTCGGATACTAAACCATCCACATTGCACACAGCTGCATCTACTGACAGTCAGTGAACCTACAACTGCGCACGGTTTAATCCTGTAATTCAAAGGTCAATATTTCTTCGAATAACAGCACAATGAAATAGAAATAGGAAAAAGGCACTACGAATATCAACATTTGGAACCGTTTGGTTAATTGGAATTCAGGCAAACGCAAATCTGTTGGTATTTTTCGAATTGAAATTAACAAATCAGATGCTGATAGTAGTAGGTGGAAGCATTTATACCAACAAACCTATCTCATTCGGAAAAGTCTTGCTTCCTTTGTTTTGATACTAGCTATTAGAATTTGGTATCCTTCGACGTTTGTAGACGATTGTTATTTGACCCGCTAGTGGACTGAGTGACGAGTCTCATCAGCAGGAAATTGACTATGAAGATAGAGGCAATCGGCTTCGAAAAGTCTTGAAGAATATTAATGAAGTCTTAGTAACCCTCGACTTTTAGAGTTAGCAATCTGCTGTCTATGAAATTGAGATTCCAAGGCAGACTGATTCAGGTCATTATATAAATATGGAGATTGATCTGTATAATGTATAATTTAAGAGGCTAGATTACCTCACATCTCTAAGCATCAATTTAGATTTCATCATTTGCATTCTTTTGAGAGTCCACAGTTGACTTCCTTGGTTCACAACAACATATCCATTTGACTAGGTCTATATATTTTTAGGATCAGTCCTATATTTCTAGGACTCACAATCGCACGCCAATAGCTCTAGCAATCTCTTATCCACATACCCCTTCAGTTGGAGATCTCAAGATAGAGTCAGAGTGGCGAGCTATTTTAAAATGAAATAAAATTTAGGAATGAATGGAAAACTTTAGTTGGAGGAGGTTTTGGTTAGCTCACATCGAAATAACTTCTCCGGTAAGCTGATCCACGTAACATTTGATCGATTATGATAGATATTATCTACAATAGACAGGATCGAAGAGGCACGATAACACCTTTCATGAATATTCGAGTTTTGGCTACCATAATTTCTTACAAGTTCGTGTGGTACACCTTTGGGTCCAAATCAACCACTCTAATTTGTTGTATATTTTAACCTCTTCACAGATCCTATTCGTTTAAGCCTTATCCTGGTTCTCTTGGAAATTAATGATGGCATGTTTACATCACCTTCAACAGCGTTAGTTAAATACTTGAATGTTGAACTGCATATCACGCACGAGGAAGGATGGGTAGGGGGCGAGGCCTTATGAGCCCTTTTCTTTTTTAAATTTTTTGTTTTATGTTCAAATTTTCTATTCTAGACCATGTTTGCTTCATTTCGATCCGAAAATGATCACAGTTTTTTGATTGTATATATTTTTTAATCGACGAAGGCGGCCTGAGTATACATCAATATACCGATCTCAAACATGTGTTGCAAAGGTCTTTGTTCTTTTAACATTCTAATAAAACCGAAATTGGCTCAAACTTTTATTTGTGCTAAAAACTTGCCTGCATTCAAATTGTGAATGGGACGGGAAGCTGACCAAATGTAACATGTGAGATCAAAATAATTGCACTTAGTCTGATTGCTCTGCCAGATGTTTTCCACCCTTTTCTCTCGACATAACTTTTGCAGTATATCAGCAATTTCAATGGAATAATGTAGAACCTGACCGCTTCGTTCATATGTATGTTGTACTTCTTCTTCTAGTACAAAAATGTGCATGATTACCTAAGCACAGGTTTAACTTTGTTAACGGGACTTATCTAAGTTTCCCACACCAAAGCTCTTACAAGAGATTAATTTCATATGAACTTCTACATGGTATACGCTTCATGGTGAGTTTTCGGTAGCATCTCTGGTGTAGACAAAGGAGCCCAAAACAGTGAACGTTGAGTTGCTAGTGTAGTTTTAAAAAAAAGCTAGAGAAAAGGAAAATACCCGAGAGGTATGATTGCATGGTCACATATTTCCGCAGCTGTGACAAATATATCGTTCCTCTGCGTTCAAATATTGAGATTAAAAAATATACTTGATTTATTAGTATCTTGAGATCTGTTTCGCCCTTTTCATTCATATGAAATGTGAATATTTATATCAACAAATAAATTAGCATTCCAAACCAATAGACTTGGTTGCATGTGAATACATCAAACAGAATAGTAGAGTGGCAATCGAGCAATTGGGCGAATAGTTTATCGCCATTATTAATCCTTCCTCGATCTTTGAAACAAAAATAATAGAGATAAATCTGACTCCAATCATTTCATCTGTCGCAAAAAGTTTAACACAAATATAATGGTAGCTGAAGTCCTTCTTCATCATTTTCTATAATTCATGTTCCTATGTGCCCAATGTCTTGTGAAGTCTATACCTATACCACCAACTTAAAAATAATATGAAGGTTGTCATCACTATTTAGAATGCGACTTCTTCCCTGCCGCGTGTTTTTGCAAAATTTCACTTCCGTGTTGTGAACAGAAATAGGGTTCTCTCTATCATCCTAATTTCTAGTTTGGAGAAAGGAACTCCAGTAGCATCCCCATCTCTCTCTGGCTTGAAGAAAGGAATTCGAGACCTCTACGCAAATACCTTCGGTAAGCCATCTCCTCTTAGGGACTAGGCATCGTTGCCCACACACTTTAAACACCTGCGACGAAGTCCTACTGTGCACCTACCCCTTTCTCTACAGTACATAGTTCCTACCTACTACTAAGAATTGGCAAAGAGGGAAAGAGGGAGAGAGACTATTCCTGCTCCTGCTCCTGCTGCCGAGGCTTGGAGCAGGTGGCAGCTCTCTCGAGGGATCTCGCGAGGGCTGGAGCCCCGAGTTCGTCCTTGGTTCCACCGCTGCCCCTGTCTATGCCGCCTTCCTGGCAGTCGTGTGGGCCTGTGCGTTTAGCCTCGGGAGGGCTTGCTGGGTCGTGTGCACGAGGCTTTTTTCTCTTTTCTTTCTTTCTTTCTTTCTTTCTTTCTTTCTTTCTTATTCTCTCCAACATTCCCACTTACGGATAACAAAGAGAGAAGAAAGCAACACAAATACACTACTACTACTGCTACCTACCAACTTGCTTACTACCTAGAACTAGATGAATCAAGTTTATAATACTAGGCTTCATACTATTCATAGAAAGAAATAATCAGCACAAACACAGGCAAAGGCAACACAACACAATACAACACAATACATTCATTCATCTATTATTCATTCCTGCATTATTCCTTTGCCGATTGGAGCATTAGCACATCAGCACGCTTCATTGCTTCGCTCGGGAAGCATCGACTTCGTGGACGCGTGTTTGTTTGCTTGCGTGCGTGCTAGCGTGCTAGCGTGCTAGCGTGCTAAACGTGGCCGAGGAGGTGCGAGGGATCGAGCAAGCCAGCGTCCTGGGAGTGCTCACAACGAAGAACTAAATAAAACCCACTCACGCACTCTTTGTGCGAGGGACTTCAAGTTTCTCTCCACCCTCGAGACCGGTAAGGGCGTGCTTGCCGTTTCCTGATCCTTTTCAGATAGCTTCGTCTAGCTATAAAGAACTCGTTTTCAGCTGAGCTCGGAACTAATTTGTTCGAGCTGCTTCTCAAATTTGCTTTTCTTATTCTGGGGGCTCATCACTGAAGGTATCTAAGGTTTCTGTTTTTGATTTGGTGGTAATTGGCAGCCAAGGGCGGGGCTATTGCTTTCGCAGATCTCTTGTGACTGCTGGGTAGATTGGACTTTTGCATGCTACGAGATTCGTCTTCGTCTTCATCCGCGTCGTCAGTCACGATGGGAAAGGAGGACAACATGCTCAGCTTGCGCTTCCTCTTTGCGAATTATGATGGAGTCTATGTGATTCTGGAGTTCTCTTTGGATACACCGCAGGAAGAGGTTAAATACGCTTTACTGGAGAACTGGCCGGAGCGGCTAGAGAAACCCACTGATGTCCGACGTGTCCGTTTGCTTTGCATGGGTAAGGAGCTAGATAACAGCTCTACCAAGACTTTGGGGAGTGCCAAAATCCCAATTTTTGATACGCACCCCACGCCAGTTAATGTCTCTATTTTGCCGAAACAGTTCGATACCCCGAAGGAGAGTATGCAGGAGACTGACGAAGAAAAATCCTCACCGCAAGGTTGTTGTGTGATGATGTGAATTTATTAGCCACCTCTCACGTATTTGATGCGGACACAATCACAGCAATAATTATAGCTGCAGCAGCAGCAAAAACGCGACAAAGATCACCTGTATTGCATTTCAATTTAGCAGGTCGCCCTGCCAACCCAGATACCATCATTAGCGCGTTCATATGTTTAGGTTTTCAAAAATCTGACATGAGGAATAGAATGAACATGTCGAAATACTGTTATTTTGTTTCCTGACGTTGCGTTTGCAGCTGTTGCCTGGACTTTGTGTTTCTTCTACTCCTTCCTTTTCCTTTTCTCCGTTGACAATATCGAAAATCAGGAGGCTTTCTCTGTTTCTACATTTTGTGCAGCTTCAACTACCATTTTCTCTTTACGCGAGTATGTACTTCTGGCAAATTCTTTCTTCTAAACGTAGACAAGCCTCTTGGGCTGTATTCTAGACGAAAGAAAAAAGCCTCTACATATATACTTGACATACTGTTACCCCCTCTACACAGTCTTGTCTACGTACAGGACCTTCGTTTGACTCATAATATTATAAAAAAGTAGCGAATGATCAATGAATGACCATAAATGATTGGGTTAATGAGATTAATGACGCATCATTCAAAACTTTTGGTCCATTCCGGCAATCCATGTGCTACTGCTGCGACTTACATCCATCACCTTTTAATTTTGACTAGACAAAAGCAAGTTTTAAAAACGAACAAAGATGATCTTAAATGTTGTTTCTTCAAGATAAGAAGCGTAGACTTCATCTCAAGGTGGGTACTGCAACTTCGATGGACTTGTTACTCTTCGAGGGCTTTTAATTAAGAGATCAAGAGCAAGAATACTTTTCGATTTTTATGCTTGTGTGAACAGGAGAAGATTATTCGTCATCTCAATGTGAAAGATAATGTCATTAGTCGAGGGCGCACAATTTGGACGAGTTTTAGAAGGAGGTTATTGAGTCGAATCGAAGTCAATTTTCGAGATGGAATGAATTTTCTATAATAATGACGCACATAGTGAAGCGGTGAACTCAAGAAGGATGAAGCCTGATTTCTTAAGTTAACGCTAGGTACAAGATGAATTCATAGGCTAAACTAGCTAACAGATCTACCTAGTTTCTTATTCTTCTCGTTATTCCTGGAGATTGCATAGAATGGAGTGAGGAAGAGGGTAGACCACAGACGATTGGCCCTGAATTTTATTTTCATTGCGGAAAACAAAACCAATTGAAGAGCGAGGGTTGTTCCGGAGGTTTCCTCAAACATGTTGCGAGGCTACAATGGATCGGGCGTGTGCAGTATTGCGATTTTTTAATTATAGCAATTCAAGTTTACCCAACCTACGGTTTTAATAGTTAGAAGAAAGAAAAGCTAGTTGTATATCTATCAGCAACACTTTCAGTCAATAGGTATTACGCATTTTATAGAACAGATTACACAGTGATATGTGGTAACCTTAATATACGATGTGCTTGAGAATTTTTGTTGTTGAAATTTTAATCACACCTGCAGTGCTTGACATTGACGAAATCAACTTTGAAAGCGGTCTGCGTAGCAGTATCAATAGCTTGGAGCACACGCTGCCAATCTTGCGGTGCAAGATCACCTTGGTTGAAGTTTGTGAGAAGAAGTCCAACAGTTTTTTCAGCATCACTAGTCTCGTTCATATAGTAGAATGGAAGTGAGGCAACACGTAGGCCAGAAGCATTGATAGCTTTGACAAATGTCAAGTTGGCCGCATTCAAATCAATAGCAAATTTGCGAATCATGTCGTCAGGTCCCACGGCGTAGCTCCGAGTTCCAACAAGTCGTAATCTGAGAAGATGCGGGGATTCGTCAACGATGATCCAGTTTGCATCTTGCTTCAAAATCGTCGCAAGGTCATCAGTTGATTGAGAATCTTTATCGGCTGTTGAAGTTAGATCCAAATCACAGGCCTTCAAAAGAAGATCGTGTAGGTTGTCAGCATCTTGTTTGTCGCCTTGCACAACCGCAGCAAGTTCACAACGGGCGCTAGTGACACGGATCGTTGACCGCGGCACGAGACTGATTCTAGCAGCACCACTAATCTGGAAATCAAAATCTTGTTCTGGAGCCTCAATGAAAGTAGCAGTTCCCTTCAAGCGAGCAAGTTTTTCTATACAAGCTGCATCGTCGAGAAGGTAGCGTTGGAGACTAACAAGGGATATGGCGGACTTTTGACGAAATACTATGGATGACCAGCGGTTCACCTGTTTGGATGCATGCTTCGCATTAGTTGGAGGTGGGAGTCGAACCGTGAGGTTTCCTCCGTTTTCAGGGATCGTATAGGTGCCAAGGCGCTCGCGGGCATGTTTCCCAGTTACCATCCGACCGAAAGCTTCCCGTTCTGGTTCTACCCGTACAACATCGAGAACTTGTTCGAGCGGGATCTCTCCGAAAGAGCATGGTACGACGCGTGCCTTGCCAGCAGCTTGTTGGAGTTGGTTTTGAGCATCTTCCCTGGCGCTCTCCGAAGGGAAGATATCTGTCTTATTTAGGAGAATAATATCTGCGAGCGTGAGCTCCGTGGTAGCAAGCGTTTGGGGCCATCGATCAGCATCCGTGACAAGGACTACTGCATCCAGGCGAACCGAGCCTTGGATCTCCTGTTCAATCACGCGCACGATGGCAGCCGGGTTTGTGAGACCACTAGTTTCAACGAGGATATAGTCGATACCAGCTTCTCTGTTCGTCGCCACCATGGCACGCACAGCGTCGGCAAGTCCTGATGAGAGAGAACAGCAAACGCATCCATTGCTGAGTTCCACAACCTGGGGGCTTACTGCAGCCCCTGGGGCTTGGCGCACTAATTGCGCCTGTTCTTCAATAGCTTCTTTGTCAATATTTAAGGGTGCAAAGTCATTGACTACAACTCCGAGTGAAAAGTCTCTGACAGACTCAATAACTCTTCGAATAAGGGTTGTTTTCCCGCTGCCGAGGTCACCAGTAACAAGCGTGATAGGCACTGGTCTGGATTTCCTGTTTCCTGTTCCAGATTGCTCATGTTGTTTTTGCATGCGCCATTCCTCGCGTGCTGATAGCATTTGGGCTTGCTGATATGCTTGTGCCAAGGCTCTCTGTTGAGGAGTCTGATCTTGATCATGCCCAGCTTGCGCTTTGGTGTCATTGACATTTTGGGAGCGCTCTTTGCTTTGTTTCAATTGTGAGGTTGATGCACGCGATTTCTCAGTTTGGGCCCCAGAGGGGGCAGGGCTCATTGACGCGGAGGTCGCCTTGGCACTGCCTTTTCGAAGCCACGTCCATAGAGTCATGGCGGCCAAAGTCGCTACAACAGCTGACACAGTAGCCACGTTGGGTATTGGTGCCTTTCCTGCCACTGCTTCAGGCATTGCTCTTTGCTTTATCACTCACTCTATCAAGTAGGTAGGTAAGTATATCTAGTTGACGCGATGTGTGCGCGTGTTCATAAGCAGGAATGTGCACAAAAGCTACTCAGGGTGAGTGCTAACGTGCCTGGGTGTTTTGGCGTAGCAGAAAGCTAGGTCTGGCTGGTTTGGGGGCAATTTGTGACACTGTCACGATTTGTACCTTGTTCTTAGTTTTATGTTTCTCTGGCTTTTGTTTCGTTTTGCCGTCGCAGCTAGCGGCAACGCCAGAGTTTGCAAGATTATGTATGGAGCAGAGTCCTGCATGAATCAAGTGTGCTTGATGCGTGCGCTGCTGGAGGCCTATTCCTATGCGAGCTTCTTCTGTATCAAGAAGCCTAAGAGAACCCCCCTCCCAAACAAACAAGGCTTAATTAATTTGTACTCCTGATCAAAAGTCGGTGGCTGTATCTACTACATCTACGCACCTGCTGCTTGCCAGCTACCGTCAGTCTCACGAAGTGCTGTTTGATCTGATATACCTATGTATCACCATTTGTGATCGCCGCAACCTGATCTCATGTTGAGCTAGCACGTGCGTGAGGAAGGGAAGTAAGTCTGAATCGAATACGAACAAATTTCTTTTTTATAAATTGTGATAGCAGCATATATATTGCTATCCTAGTATTCCCGCTACGTCTGAGCAGCTAGTGATGACACTACTGCTTTCCATAGGCCTATACAAAACAAATACGGGTTGTGCAAAGGGAACACAGGGAGTCTAGAGTCAGCTCTGCAAAAGAAAATCAGTTGCGCAAACGAACATAGGGAACCAAACTTTGCCCGAGCGTGATCGTCCGCATTGCGCACGGAGCTGGCCCGGTGTCTGGCGATGACGCAATTTCACAGCGCCGAGGTACGACGGCGTTTCGTGGAGCGGACGCGGAAGAAAATGATGTCGGGCGCTTGGGGAAACATGAGGGGCGGGACCTCCCCACAGCCCGTGTTTTACAAGGTTTGCGGGGATGATTGGCGCGTTGTGGGTGTGCGGACAGCAACAGTGCTGCAACTAGCAGGGAGAGAACCGAACAGGCCGTTGCCAACTTTTCTCTCTCTCTCTCTCTCTCTCTCACAGTCTGTCTGTCTGTCTGTCTGTTTGTGAGCGAGCGTGCGTGAGTCAGTTTATTTTTCTCTTTCTATCTGTCTGCCTGTCTGTCTGTTCGTTTGTTTGTTGGTTGGTTGGTTGGTTGGCTGGTCGCTTGAATTGACTAACTGATTCGACGACTCGGTGTCGGAGCAGCTCTTTCGCTGTACAGAGAGTGCGAGAGAGAGTGCGAGAGAGAGTGAGAGAGAGAGTGAGTGAGAGAGTGAGTGAGAGAGTGGGAGGGAGCGGAGGTCGGGTCTCCTGAGCTGCTGCTGGATAATGAATGCAGAGGGGCCCCTTGTCAGAGGGAGGGCGGCCGCTAAGAGGGGCTGGAGGAGTCCCGTCCCAATCACAGGTCCAGGCTGCCGCGCAAAGCTAGCCGGCGAAAGGCCTCCACAGCGCAGTATGGCAAGCACAGCCACACTCTCCTCTCCGCAGCTCAATCTGTGGGCAGAGGTGCGGGGCATTCTGCAAGCCTCTTCCAAAGAGAAGCCGGTTTCGCTGTGTTCCACAGAGCGCCGCGCTCTACATTTGACGCGAATTCTCTCCCACACCACCTTCAGCAGGAGCCTAGATACTTATACGGCACAACCTGCACACGCAAGAAAGCCTCCAGCTGTTTCCTCGCTGGCGATGGTAGGCAGGCGACCTCACGCACTCTCGCTCGCTCTGAGGCACGCCCGCCTTGACGAGACAAGAGGAATTAAGTTCAGTCGTGCGATCACTCTGATCGATTGGACGGCTCTCGATTGGTTCGAGGGTTCTTTTTAGCAGTGTTTTCTGTTTCAATCTGAAAGAGCAAATAGAGGACTCTTTCTTCTAAATACACTCAAACAGAGAAAAGAAACTACATGTGGGCAAACAGACAGACAGACAGACAGATGGATAGAAAGATCCTATGTAGCGACGCTGTTAAGCAGATACTAGGCGCTGGCAAAATAAAAACGAAACAAACCAAAACAAAACAGTTTTTGCGTTGTTCCTGGTACAAACAAAGTCTTGCCTTTTTACTTCTTGCTGTTGAGAGACAACGCCTTCTTTTGCTTACTAGTAGAGTTGAATGGCACACTTGTAAGCTTGTCCAAAGAGGTACTTCGATGCCGCCTCTGAGGCAATCTGGACTAAGTACGTCGTGATTAATTTCTAATTAGTCTTTATTTCCAGTGGGCGTAAACAGGTAAGCAGTACCTAGGTACCGACTATAGTCTCCGGATCTCCAACAGCGTACGCAGCATTTCTCTTCAACTTACTCTGACTACCTCACGAAAAGCTTTATTCTAAAAAATAATAATAACATGAATGTGAAAACAGTTCCATTTTTTATTTATTTTGAAATAAATTTTAATCAACAAAAAATACTAGTGTGCTACTTTATTATTTTCAGACAGTAAGTAGCACACAGATAAGGAAGAAAAGAAAAAAAAAAAGTTGAGGTATAGACAAGAGTAAAATATAAGTAATAATTCTTCGATTATTTTTATTATTATTTTTTTAAAATACTACTTGTTGTACTTTCCTAAACTGCCGATAGTCTCTAGCTAGAGGTAGAGAAGCAAGAAAGATTGATAAAAACGTCACAAATTAGAAGACTCCAAGATCGACCAGCAAGTAAGCAAGCAAGCAAGCAAGCAAGCAAGCACCCACCCACTGAGGGCCGCGGCTTATCTTCCTGCTGTTACGTGCTTCCCTCTGCTAGACTTTAACCTCTATCTAAATGCCAGGAAAGGCAAGGCGGCTGTTGGCGTTCTCTCACTCACTCACTCACTCACTCACTCGCTCACTCGCTCACAGGTGCTTGGACAATTCGCTTCCATAGAATCTCTGCCCGACCATCCATCCTTTCTACCTAAGTACTTACGTACTTACTACCTACTCGATGTATTATCTAACGCAAGTGTTTCCTCTTTGGACCCTCTCGTCTTATTTTTGCATTAAAATAAATTATTCCTAAAAAAGAAATAAAATAAAAAACCTTTGTTAAAAAAATGTTAAAAAAGAAAAAAGAAGAGAAGACTGCTATTCATTTTATTTGCATTAAGAAAAAAATATACTTTAAGAATGGGAAAAACTGATGAAAGGAGATTTCAGAAAGGCTTACTAAGGGGAAGTACCTACCTACCTGATACCAAGAGCTCAATGCGAAAGCACCAAAGGCACGCTTAGTAAGCTATTTATAACGACCAACACGTTTATTTATTGATGCCGAGTGAGAGATTTGTTTTTTATTTTTTTTTGTGAGAGTCAGTCAGGAGTAGTTTCATGTAGCAAAAGGTAGGCAGTGGGTAGTAGGTTCTCGCTTAAAAGGTCTGGCCGCCCACAAGCAGCTTTCTGCAGTCGTGAGTGCAGAGCTTATTTCGCAGAGACCAGTAGGTATCAGTTAAGGAGTTGTTGCCAACTTGTAGAACTTGAAAGAATAATAAAACGCCACACTGTTGCAGGGAGTGTGCTATTGCGCCTATAGCGGTGCTTAGGAAAATGCTGCACAGCAGCATAGCCTGCTGTAACAACATACTAAGTACTCCTACCGGTTGAGGGAGGGAGAAAGCGCTTTCTCCGCCTTGGCAGATAGATATATGGATAGCTAGCTATATGATGTTCAGAGAGGGTGGGTAATAACCTACCACTATAGATAGCAACATGTGAGTGATCCTTTTCTATAGAGTGTAATCAATTATAGTTTATTTTAAAATTGTAAATAATTCTGTTCTCAAAGAAATACAACGGTCTGACACACTCTTACTCTAGAGTCACACAGAGACTGTGAGGGAAAGACTTTTAGCACCTCGGGTTGTCAATTAATAACTTAAGCCAGGACAGCTTCAACCGCGAGATTCCTGAAATTGAGATCCGTGTATCGTCTGTCTGGCTGCCTGCCTGCCAGCCTGCCATAGTTTGGTTTCTATTTTCTCCCTTGGATTGTGTAAAAGCTGCAATCTAAAGCAGCCATTGATGTTTTGATCTTTTGGTTTCCGGCGTACATTCACTGGCCACAATGGAGGGGTCCGCCTTTTATTCTACGTTTAGTAGAACAATATGGCGCAGGTTCCCAGTACTCCTATCTGCCCAGATAGCTAGCTAGTTAGACAGACGCCAAAGACTCTGGCTAGCACTGAAGAAAAGGGTAGAGCATGCAGAAGATCTCAGACTCCTCTGTGACGAGTTTGCTTGCGTTTGAGTAGCACTGCAGTACTCTCAAGATCCAGAGGCCTCAAGTCTGTGTTCTTCCCTGGCACTTGGGGCGGCCTGCGAACATCCATCCATCCATCCATCCATTCATCCATCCATCCATCAGAGCCACAGAGCGCAGCCTTGAGGCAGTCCAGAGCACCTGACACAAGTTGGCAGCCTCCGCCCTTTCGACTCCACTCTCAATCAATCAATCAATCAATCAATCAATCAATCACTCACTCACTCAGAGAGAAAGAACGAAAGAAAGAACGAAAGACAGAACGAAGGAGAAAGAGAGAGACAGATATATATATATATATAGAGAGAGAGACCTCCGTAGAAGCAAACTTGGGAGAAGATGGATCAGCAAATGCGTTCATTCATTCCTTCATTCATTCATTCATTCCTTCATTCGAACTTGGCTGCTTGCTGACTTTCCGAGAGGCGTGGAGAAGAAAGAAATTCGAGTTCGCATAAAAACCCTCGCGAGCAAGCAAGCAAGCAAGCAAGTAAGCAAGCAAGCAAACACGCGAATTGGCGAGCCGAGCGGTCCCCGGCGTGGCCTTGGGCAGTGCTAGGCGCCTTTTTAGCGAGCGCCGAGGGCATCGCGTCTCCAGAGCACACGCCTACAACGCGGAGGCTTGCCTGCGTAAGCCCTGCCGTACTCCGCGCATGAGCCACTGCTGCACACAGAGCGCAGAGCGTTCTACTACTAGCTGGCAGCTACTGCAGCTAGCGACTGGGAGCTAGCCGCCCTAAGACTCTGTAGGCAACCAGCCTCTGCTCGAGAGAGGAGGAACAAAGAAAGATCTCGAGTAAGTCTAGCTACGGAGTGGGTAAGCAAGGTAAGCTGGACCAGAACGGGCCTTTTATTTCATTTATGTGTTTATTTAGAATGAATGAATTAATTAATTGACTCATTTATATATGAGATAACAGGTCAATAGATCAATAAGTTAATACTGTATTTATTATTGTAGGCCTGTGTAAAACAGCGAATCAAGGAATGCGGGAGTACGAAGATTGATAAAATAGGCGCTAGTGGCGAATTGTGGCGGCATCGACGGCGGTCTCACTGACGGTCTGACTGAGAGGCCTCCAGCTTGCCGTCTTATCCGGAACGGGCGGTCGAAAGGAGTCGATACATCAAACCAACCAACCAACCAACCAACAAACAAACGAAGAAAGAGAGAAAGAAAGAGAGAGAGAGAGAAGACTGGACCGCACTCGTAGGAGTAGTCCCTATGTCTATATATGTAAATGCCTAGCGGGTAGTTAGCAGGCTGCCTGACCTGAATTCCTCTCTGCTGTCTAGAGATGTGCTAGCACGTCCTAAGTAGAAGGGCCTTTTTAGTTCTTTCGCCTGCCTCGTGGCTGTTAGTAGTAGGTAGATGGGTGAGCCCTAGGTAGGTGGGTAGGTAGGTGAAAGCTGGTGGAAGCTGGCGATGCCTGGGACAGGGAAGAAGAGCCTCTCAAAAGCTGAGCTCTAGTTATGTCTTGGCTGCCGCGAGGCCTGTTTAAATTGAGGCCTGGAGGGAAAGAGGGCTTATTTCTAGGCTACATCATTTCTTTTGGACATCTTGAACTCTCGCTTGTTCGTTTGTTTGTTTGTTTATTTGTTTGTTTGTTTGTGGAGCAGCCTATAACTGATTTTTTAATTAAGATTTGTTTTTGTAATAAAACAAATAGAACAATGCTGAAAAAGAATAAGAGAAGAAATAAGAGAGAAGTTTTGATCTGTTACTTAAAATACGGCAACAACAACAATAACTCACGCTCCTCTGTTGGCGCCTCTGCGATGACATGGTTGATACCTTCAGCAGCACAGCGCCTCAATTCGTTGCTCTCGAGGCCAGGCCTGGCTCTTCTTGCGTATGATCGTTGGCAGATAACGAGCTGCAGCTGTCGAAAGCAGCTAGCCAGGCCTCTAGTTGAAAACCAACGTCCACTTCAATTGAAACCAAAAAATTGGAAAAAACAAAGAAACGAGCGCTCCAAGTTATTCTGCGCAATGCATCGAAGGATTCCATTGTTTGTTATGTTACCAAAACAGTAACACTCACAGAAAGAGAATAAAAGCCTGGCCGTCAGTTGCAGAGCGGTGTGAACAGTCAGTCAGTCAGTCAGTCAGTCAGTCAGTCAGTCAGTGAGACAGTGAGACAGTGAATCAGTTAGTGAGACAGACAAAAGAGTAAGTACAGGAAACAGACTTCAAAGGGGGAAGCGCTGTTCTTTTGGGTAACTGCAACATAAGTATGTTTGGAGAGTCGTATCGCTGTTTCGAGACACACCCTACCTCAGCGCAAGGATACTGTGGGGCTAACAACCTAGCCAGGCAGGAATAAAGCACGCAGCTTAGCTCTTACAATAAGAGCTTTCAAGGGAAAACAAACCGCAAACAATCAAGATCTTCACATTTCACACTAAGTATTGTCACGCGGACGGCGTATTGGACACGGCCTTTGTCTTCCTGATACCTAGTGGGCTATTGGCTCAGTTGGGATACTGACCTGTGTGATGGATGAAGGGACTTAATTAATAATCAATTAAATGAATAGTTAATTAATTACCTGTTGATGTTGATTCCAGTATCGCCAGTGAGTGAGTCAAACCAACGATTCGGATTCGTCTATCATATCCTTCTATTCGAAGGCGAATCAAGTAAACCATACTTGGTTTCTTCGATAGTTAGTGCGTCAGTTAGATGGTTGAGGGAGACTCAGTGAGTTAATTAGTTAGTTAGATAGAAAGACGAGGTCGAAGTTGAGGACGAAAGACTCACGCACAATCGCTGTGAATAAACGGCAGAGGAAAATCAAGTCTGTCGGTTTTAGAAAATGTTTTGTTCTTTTCTTTTAATTAAATTTTTGACTCGTTCCTCCCTCTGGCGTGGATGGAGGTCTTGTTAAGAGGGGACAGGGGACTGTCGTCAGGGCAAAGTAAAATAGCACAAACTTAACCGACCGATCCTATCTATCGACCGATCGATCATTTAATCAATCAATCAATCAATCACTCGCGATCGAGCAAAGCATAGTTAGTGTCCTCTGGCTGTTCGGTCCTCCTTTCTTTCTTTCTTTTCTTTCTTACTTTCCTATAGCTAGGACTTTAACTGCTAATGATCTGCTGTGTTTGCATGGTTGTCGAAACAGTCCGCCAAGTTCAAATGGCATGTGTTCTTTTCGTTGCGCAGCTTCTGACTTTGTCCTTTTTGGGGGCTACTATGAGAGCCTGGAGTGTATGGGGGGAGCACGAAGATGTTCTTTGTGACTTTCCCAACATAGGCATTTACCTTTCCAAAGCAGCAATAAACTTTTTCGGCTTGTATATGATCCTATTATTATTATTATTATTAAATTAATTCTAATAAAGAATTGAAAACCTATTATAGATTCTTGAAACGAAGCAGCCTGTTCTACTTGTTCTCTTGTCTGTTGTTTTCCTTTGAGTTCTTTTCTTCAGTCTTACTACTCTAGCTAGGCGTTCTGGCAGCCTGCTGGCATGTGCTATCTTCCTCTCAACTCAGGATTTCCTTTTCAAGGCCGATAGATGATCAATGCCGATGCCCTCTCTCTCTACTGGACCTGTTTCGTTTTCATTAATTCATTAATTCATTAATTGATCAATTAATTCAATCAATTATTTGACCAATCCATTATGTATTGCTACGGTGATGATGACAGGACCCTCTGATCTGATGAATCGGCCTGAAATGCGTTTGGTTCATCGTTTGACTCTCTGTTTTGGCTTAAGGCCCCTCCTTCGCTTCTCCGGACAGGCCTTTGCCTAATGAAGCTAGCTAGCTAGCTGACCACTGTGGCTGCTGCTGCTCCTCCAAGCTTCATACAATTCATTCATTCATTCATTCATTCTTTCCGAGTCGGCGTCCTTCTTCTTTCTTCTTTCTCTGTGCTCCTCGTTTCTGTTTTCTGCTAGACTCCAACTTTGACCGATTCGTTGCCCTCGAACCCCTTCGCATCAGATTGAGGCGGCCCTCTCCTCAGAGGCCGTGTGTGTACGAGCGCGTAAACTCCGCAAGCGAGGTCGCAGTGGAGAAAGAGCCCGCTTCTCCTCCTTCAAAGACAGAGCGAGAGGCAGAAAGAGAGAGCGAGCGGTACGAGAGGTCTCAGAATAGAGAGAGGAAATCCATCGGGACAGGCATATGAGAACAGCTTGGCCTGACTGAGTCCTCTGCTTGGACAAGACCAGGTCTGAAGAGAGAAGGGCCGACTAGGGCGGCGCTAGGAGTCCCTACGCGCACACACTGAAATAAGCACTTTCTCTCTATCTCTCTCTCTCTCTCTCACTCACTGATTTCTGGGGCTCTTGGGTTTGAAGGAAAGAAGGGCGGGCTGGGTAGGACCTGGATAGGCGCCAGCTAGTACCCCGTTGCAGTCTGTTCGAAAACCCAACAGGCAGACCTCCTATAGTTTCGTACAGTTAACTCGATGTGCTAGGAGTTGGCTAGCACGCAGGTACGTGATTGGGGCTGGCGTCTTCTCCTCCTGGAGGCGCTGTTTTGTTTTGTAGATTTTGCTTTTAATTGTACTTTTAGTTTTAAGAGTAGGAAAGTAGAATAAAATAAATGAATTGGAGAATAATTGAAATACAACACAATTCAATATAACAGATTATAAAGCAGGCGAAGAAAGACAAATAATCAACCCGTCATGCGAAGGGGGCGCTCACCACTGCGGGTTGAGCATCCATAGACTAGAATCGGACAACTCGATAATGCAGGAGGGAACAAACGGAACATGAAGGTGGAGTGTTTTAGCTACGCTTTAAAAAACAAAAAGTAAAAGAAGTAAAAACATCTGCTTGAAAAAAGAATTCATTGCATGGTAGGCGCGCAAGTATTTAAGTGAGTAATTAAGTAAGTAGGTAAGAAAGGAAGAAACGCCTTAGGTTAAAAGGTGAGCTAGCATCGCGCCTACTTACACTGCTAGGGCTCCTAAGAGAAGAGGTCATCTCTGGAAGAGCGTCAGTCCTGGGGAAACCTCTAGGACGGCCCCTAAGCGCGCTACACAGACATATCCCTTGGCAATGCTAGGAAGACTAGATAAGATCAGCACGAGAAAGAGAGCTCTAAGCGCCGCTATAAACAGAGCAATTGGCCGACATATTGGGGCGATATGAGCGATGCGACGACCCGCCTTAGCGAAGAAGGGCAGAAGACCCAAACAGCCAAAGAAGAGGCGAGGATCCAAGGGTGCCTTGTGCTGCGTCAGGAGCCAGCTGCGAAAGCGCAGAGGACAGGGCACAGGCAGAAAGAAGACTTGCTTGGCTTCTCTGCTCTTTTCTGCTCTTTTCTGCTCTGCTCTACCCAGTCGAAAGCCTAGCGCTGGAATAGGACGTTCTGTGTGGACCTCAGTGTACGCAGAGAAACGGAAATAAGAAGGTTGCGGTTGAGGGGCCATGGATATGTATGTGTGCATATGCATGGCTACGATGCATCGAACGAGTGAGCCTCGGGACTCACGGAGGGTTGAAGTGAAAACAAACAAAGAAGCCAAAGGAAAGGAGGGGGGAAAGAAGCAGAGAAGCGGGGAAAGAGAACGCAGCTTCCTCGTGTCCAAAGACGCAGGAGGGCACCTTCAGAACTTCGAAAGAGTCAAGCGTGTACGTGTATATAAATATATAAATAAATATATATATATAGAGCGAAGAGTGAAAGCAAGTTCATAGTCAACTCTGCTTATTGTTTCATTGATTCATTCTCCTTATTTATTATTTTTATTTTTATTAGCCTTAAAGTTAAATTTAATTTTAGAATGAACAACCGCGAGCTTCATTTTCATTTTCATTTTCATTTTCATTTTCATTTTCATTTTCTTCTTCTTTTTTTTCTTTCATTTTCTTTCTTTTTCTTTCTTTTTCTTCTTTGTCTCATTATCATTATTACTCAAATCCGAATTCTAAAACAAAAAGTTGAAAATTATTAATATAACTCTAAATAGCCTCGCAAGGAGCAGCGGCTTCTTCTACTATCTTACTTCTACAGTCTGGAGCTGGCACTAGTGTGAGAACTGCATTTTGTGTATTTTCGCTTCATTCCGGTCACGCGGCCGCGTCGCTCCCCAGAGCTTTCTATTCTACGAAACAGCTGCGGAGAATTTTTTCTGTGGGGGAAGGTTGTGGTAAGGACTTCAAACGCTTTTTTCCTTCCCTTCTTCCTTTCTTTCTTTCTTTCTTTCTTTCTTTCTTTCTTTCTTTTTTTCCCTTTTCTTCCCTGTTTTCTCGGATCAACTTCCGAAGGCTGCCCGGGCCTTCCTCTTGGCTTCCTACCAGTATGCTGGGAGGCCTCCTAGCCAGGCCTCTGCCGGAATCTCCGTAGCAGGGCTAGCTACAGCTCCCTCATTCTTTGCTAGCTAGCCAACCAGCAGCCAGCCAGCCAGCCAGCCAGCCAGCCAGCCAGCCAGTGTGAGTGAGTGTGTGAGTGAGTGAGTGCTGTTCGTGCGGTTATAAGTTTATTTTGCCCTCCTCTTCTCTCTCTTTTCCCCCTTTTTTCCCCCTTTTTTTTCCCTGTGTGGGAGAGAGAGCGGTCTTTGTCACACAAGAACTTCGGATTGGGTGCGGCCTGAACTCTGCTGAGGCGAGCGAGTGCGCTTCCTGGCCCTCCAGTCGAAGCTAGCGTAGAAGAGAAGGGCTCACTGGCCTCGGGTGCGTGCTCTGCGAGCACTGTGAGCACAGCCTCGAGGCCTGGGCGAATCGGCCTGAGGATGAGAAGGCAGCAAACTACACATGAAGAAAGAACTACTCTCGCTTGCTGCACCGCCTATGGAGCCTCAGTTCTTCGGCTGAGACTCTCACGGGGAGAGAGGTCAAATGGACAGACAGATAGATGGATAGAATCTGAAACTTCTGGGTTGTTGAAGGTAGGTATCTATCTATCTATCTGTCAGCTTCAATTCGCTTACGGAGAAACCATCTATGAATCAAATGAAAGGAGCACTCTCGTTGCTGCGCAGGAGCGAACAGCGCTTTTCATTCATTTTCATTTTGCGTTTTATCCTTGAAAGGTAAAATGAAGAATAGATTTCCAAAAAGGCTTGAAAGGAGATCACATGAAAAAAGATAAAAATGTTTCTAGACAAGACTTAAATGTAATGTTTGTTTTCTCCCTCGAAGTTTCCCTGCTCATGCCGCCTGGCAAAGAAAGAGAAGCCTGCACTTTGTGTCATTTGTTTCGTTGGTTTCGTTGGCCCAGAGGAAGCAGCAGTGGGAGCTTCCCGTTCGCACCAAGTTCATTCACCGCTGCCGATGAGAGCGGCATCATCACCTGCACATCTCAGCCCAACCACTAACTCTCTCGTCGAGAAAGCTCTGCCTTTGAATCCATCCCCCCTCAGACGCCCTTTTAGCCAGCCAGAGAGAGGCCTGAGGATTGACGATTTCCTTCCTTTCCCCGAGAATACAAACATACCATTTTTAATACAAAATATAGCAGCCGCCTCGTTTGCATGTATGTATATACATATTTATATTTGTGTATTTGTATATTTGTATATTCGTATATTTGTATATTTGTATATTTGTATATTTGTATATTTGTATATATGTATATTTGTATATATGTATACAGACACACAGGTGGATTACCCGGAGTAAATAAAACTAAAACTAAGCCATCTGGAGCACTAAACTGCCGCAGAATAAGAATATATGGCACTGCCTGAGAAGTGGAGGATGACTTTAGCGATGATGAACTTCTTCTTCTTTCTTTCGATTCCTTTCTTTCAGACACCGCCAAACATTCGCAGCGCGAGCGGTGGAAGCAGCGCAGGCCCACAGAGCCGCGCTTTTGGCAATCAATCAATCAATCAATCGATGGCGCCCACCACCCACCCCTCGCCGCCTTTCCTCGCTGGCGTCGGGAAAGGTTGCCATAAGTCCATTTGGACTCCGAAGGCTCCGTCTCAGTAGCAGCAGCAGTGCGATTATCGCTCCTTTCTTCCTTGCTGCAGCTCTTTCTTTGTTGCCTTCTCTGCCTTCGTTCTGTTCTGCAGAACTCCTTCAGAGGAGGAGAGGAAAGAAGCAGAGAAAGAAAGAAAAAGGAACGAAAGAAGCAAAGCGCTGCAGTAGACATAAGATAGAGAGATGTAAATCGTCGAAGGAAGCAAGCAAGCAAGCAAGCAAGCAGGCAGCCTTGCTACTACTAGTACGAGGAAGCTCGTGCTCCCTCCTATTATCTCTGCTGCTGCTACTATTGCTACTACTCCTGGTAGTATAAGCGAAAACAAGGGGGGGAAAGGGAAAACTCGAAAGAGAAAGGAGCGCGAATTGTGGGAGGACAAACAAAGCGATGAAAGAGGAGCTCGCCTCTTCTGATACACACGTACGGTGGAAGGGAAAGAAAGTGGGAGAGCCAGCCAGCCAGCCCGCCTTGGAGAGCTAGGCAGTTTGAATCGCGAAGCAGCAGCGTAAGGGCGGTTTTTGCGATGGAGTGTGAGGGGTGGCTGAGGGCTGTGGGCGGGAATAATGCTTCCCCTCAGAAAGAAAGCAAGAAAGCAAGCAGGCAATCAAGCAGGCGCCTGAAGGCGCTTAGACCAGCCTCGACGGGAAAATAAGCCTCTCCCTGCGTGGAAAACGCAACCCCTCCTTGCGCGAATCAAAGGAAGCCACTGCCTACTCGCCGATTCACAGCTGCAACGACTCAGCGATCAAACGGAGAACTCACTCATTCTCTCTATTCGTCGATTCATACTACTTCTCTCGCCTCGCGATTTTTGTTTATTTGTATTTGTCTTTTATTTTATTTGTAAAATTAAAAGAGAAAACAAAATTAAAATAAAAGAAATGATGGCCAACTAGTTAGTTACTATATGCAGCCTGAGAAGAGAAGGAGAATGGAGAGAGAAGTAGAAATACTGAGTTCAGGGGCCCTTTCTATGGAGGCAGCTTTCTCTGACAGGTCAGGGGGAGGAACGGGCGACGCATCTCATCCCAAGGCGCCACAAGGCAGCCAGCCAGCCAGCTTGTCCAATCCAAGCATCTCGAGGATCTCCCAACACAAAGACGAAAACAAAGACAAAGACAGACAGACGGACAGACGGACAGACAGACAGACTGCCAGTCATCATTAGACAGGTCTCTTCTCGTTCGTTTGTTCGTTCGTTGGTTGTTTTTGTGGAATGCAAAGTAAGGAGGAAAGGGGAAAAGCGGGAAAAAAGAAAGAAGAAGAGAAAGCTACCGACGCGCATACATACAAACAAATTGGGAGTTGGCAAAGGCCACACATGATAGAGCCGAGGCTGGGCAGGCACGATCGTAGGACTCTCTTGAGGTGTAACAGACAGCTCGAGCCGATCATTCCCTTTCGAGAAGACACCTGTCTGGTTGAGAGAGCAGGGTAGAGAGAGGACACATCCATATGCCACCCACGAGAGAAGAGGAAGACCACAGAGGACAGCAGAAGTGGTAGATAGATAGATAGATAGATAGATAGATAGATAGATAGATAGATAGATAGATAGATAGATAGATAGATAGATAGATAGATAGATAGATAGATAGATAGATAGATAGATAGATAAATAGATAGATAGATAGATAGATAGATAGATAGATAGATAGATAGATAGATAGATAGATAGATAGATAGATAGATAGATAGATAGATAGATAGATAGATAGATAGATAGATAAATAAATAAATAGGAGGGCAGTACCAACAGTCCAAAGCGATGACAAAACAGGACTGCATGAAAGCGCGGCTGTGGGAGTTTTATCCCCACAGCCACCTTTGAATATTTCTGCACACACTTCCATCCCCGCTTACCTTCGACTTTTAGGGGGACATAAACGCGCGAAGTGTCAGCTGAGGACTGAGCGCAGGAAGTATAGAAGTCTACCGGCTCAGTAGGGGAGCTACAAGGCTTCCTTTTGCCGAAGCTGCCTAAGCAAGTACACACCTACACAATGAGAGACTTCTTCTGAGGCCGGGAAAAATGTATACATAACAAAAAGGAGAGGAGAGGTGTTATAGGCCGTCTCTGCATACGCAGATACAGACATACCTTCGTGCTCGATCTGTTGGTGGACTGGTGTATTGCTTGTTTGTCTGATGGACGGATGGAGCCATCCTTGGCTGGTCAGGTCTCGCCTCGAACGGCGAAGTCGATTCCTCTGGAGAGGAGGAGTCTGAAAGTTTCGTTGTAAGCTTTACTGCAGAGAAGAAAGAAGCACAGAGCAGCAGCAACTTAGTGAGTATGTAAGGGCTCCAAAGAAGGCAAGGGAAGGTAATGGGGTTAGTGAGGTGAGTAAGTTGGCGTAGCGGAGGCAAATGATGGGCAAGGCCTGGTGGAAACCTTATATGGACCCCCAGGAAGTGAAAGCTGTTTCTAGTCTCCAAAAGAAACACTCCTTATGGCTTATATTATTCTTATAATTTTGTATTCCATGATTCAATGGTGTGCTGTCTGTTATACATGCATGCATGATTGAACTTAAAAAAAAAACGATGGTTTAGTGTTTTAATTAAATTTTAATTTTAATTTTAAAATTTAAAAATAAAAATAAACAAAATCAAGCGCTCGTTTCTCCGTAACAGAAACAGAAGGAATATTATTTATCACTCAGGGAAGAGGAAAAGGGCTAGCTAGCTCTTACTTCTGCTATTTATTGATTATTTCTCCCGCCTCGAAGTGGGCTCTGCTGAGATGAGACAAACAAACTGCAAAACTTAGGATCGATCCACTGATCTCGAAAACAGTCAGAGCGGCGGGGTAGGTTAACAGAGCAGAGCGAGGTTCCAGAACACCGAAGGGACCGCAAAGTAAGTAAGCAGCTTGCAAGGGAAAAGAAGGGCAGCTTCCTCTCCTTCGTGCGTGCGAGGAATCAGTCGAGCGATTCTACAAACATTTATCTACCACGGTACTGATGGCTTATAAGGTAATAAAGAATAATGTTAGAACCACTATTACTACACCTGCTGTGCTAATTTGAGCTGCTGTTGTGAATAACCAGTTGAGATGGAAAGGGGAAAGAGGGCTAGTACCTGCTACCAGGTAGGTGTCTAGCTAGGAAATCTAGAAATGCTTCTATGCTGCAGAGAAGAACTCGAAGCTGTATGACGGAGAAGTGCAGCTTCTGGGCTAATCGATAAGCCGGGACTTGAAGATGCATGCAGCGCTTAGAGCAAAGCTAAGCAAAGCAAAGTAGAAGCAAAGCCATTTGCCATTTCATTCTTTTTCTGTTTTTTCTTCTCTAATAATTATCAATTCTAAATTAAAAACAAATTTTAGATCATAGGAAAATAGTTTACTTTTTGTTTCTTAGCATTCACAAGTTATTTCTTTCTTTCTTTCAATTCTTACATCAAGAACGTTTTTACCAACGATTAACAAATAAATTTATAAATATTATGGAATTAAAAGAACCGTACTTGGGGTGTTGCTGCTGCTGCTTCTGCAAACGGCCACGAATACCATAGAAGCACGGAATCGGTTGGTAAAGTGAGTTTCCGCATAACGAATGAATGAAGAACGCGTTGTTATCATCATCATCATCATCATCTTCTTCTTCTTCTTCAGCATCAGCAGCAGCAGAAGCAGAAACAAGCGTTTGACGACGGATTCATCCTTCCAGCCATGGTATTTTGCCCTTTTGTTGTACATATAAAAATAATGAACAACTTGAAATGAAAAACTATTCTTCTGTATCGCAGCAGTAGCAGAGTTCCTTCATTCTGGCGTGGTAAAGGTTGGCACAATAGCCTAACCTAGATATACGATAAGGGAAAAGACCACAATGACCTGTTAGATGCCTACAACTAGAGAGGACCTTTCCATTGATCCGAGCTCTAGTTGTCCCTGAGTGACTGCTACGGTAGGCTCGAAGACTCAGTAGGACTGCTTCACTCTCTCTCTCTTTCTCTCTCTCTCTCTCTCTCTCTTTTTTCTCATCGTTCCATTGTCATTGACTTTTATTGGTGGAATGATTGATGGATGGATCATGCGAGTGAGTGCGTACTATGGAGACTAAGGCGTGCTAGGCGAGAGAGAGGTCATTCACCATGATCAGTGGGGAGGTCTCGGCAGCTGCGGAGCGTGTGGAGGGAGACATCCTTCATCTGCATCGCTGCCTGCTCCGCCTTGAGCTCTCGAAGCGATGCGTACGCGTGCGTGCGAAAGGGTCATCGCTGCTTCTCGCTTTCTCGCTTTCTCGCTTTCTTCTCTCTCGGCAGTCAAGAGGAGGTCAGCTCTCTGTAGCAGCTGTCTTCTTCACTCACACGTTCTCCTCCATCTATCGACCTCCTTCCGCGCTATGGGTTCATTGTTTGATTGATTGATTATTTCATTGATTGTGTTTCATGGATTGATTGTTTCATTGTTTCACTCAAAAACGTCCAATGCAAAGAAAGAAAGAAAGAAAGAAAAAGAAAGAAAGAAAGAAAGAGAAGGAAAAAGAAGAAAGAAAGAAAGAAGAAAGGGAAAGAAAGAAAGAAGAAAGAAAGAAGAAAAGAAAGAAAGAAAGCGGAAGAAAGAAAAAGCGAAAGAGAGAAAGAAGAAAGAGAAGAGAGAGAAAGAAACAGAAAGAAAGAGAGAGAAAGCCGACAGCAGACGGCTTCGCAAGAGGAGAGAGGGAAGCGAAGGAGAGAGCGAGCCGGCGCATCCATGAGGTTCGAGAAGGAGCAGCAAGCGAGCAAGCGATCAAGCGATCAAGCAAGCAAGCGAGGAGGGATGGAAGAAGACAAGACCTCCCCTCCGCTGGACAGGGCTTTCTTTTCCTTGTCGCAGCGCGCCTCGCGAATCAGCGCTCGTTCTTGTACTCTGCTTATAAGCTACACATGACTCAAGCGTTGAACAACCAAGAGACCGCCGTTTTGGAGATGCGGTAGGGGGCACCTAGGGATCCTAGCAGGGGGCTCGCAGAGCGGCCCCTAACGCTGCTTAGGGCAAGCAGGTGCCTATCTGCCTTCTACTCCGGGAGAGAAGGGGGAAAAGGAGGGCTTTAGAGTTCTTTATATGGCTCTTTGTTCATTACTTTATTTGTTTATTTATAATTATTATATTGATAGAGTAAAATAGTAATGGTTAGTCGAGTTAAAATTGCAAATAACCGGGGTGGAGGAGATAAGTGGGGGCTAGGCAGTGTGTTGAGAGGGAAGGAGGGCAACACAAATAAATTCACAGAAGGAGCGAAGGAAGGCAGCATTTCTATTTTGCCAGTCTCTTCTGCAGATAATAGAGAGGAGGACCTCTTCGGCTAGTAGGCGAAGCAAGTAGAAAGGGCGGTGTAGACGAGGAAAGGCAAAAGAAAGGCGCGTATTGAGGTCAGGGAGTGAGAAAGCAGGCGTGTGCTAAAAGAAAGGAGCAAAGGAAGGAGCAGAGAGACGAAGAGACAAAGGATCGAACGAACAACAGACAGAGAAGAAAAGAGATTGGCGCAGAAAGAAAGACAGAAAGAAGGAAAAAGACACAGGGAGGGCGAGGAAATGGATACTTGAGGGCGAAGAGGAAGAGCGCAAGGGCGGAGGAGAGGAGGAAGGAAGCCAACACGAGCCAACAGCCTCTCCGTCGGCCTATCTATCCGCCGTTGATTGTACTTTATGGGAAAGTCCACAAATTAACAGTACGGAGATATTAATTAGTCTATAAAAGCAGGGGTCACCGTGGCGATGTTATTTTTTGATCAACATATTTTTACTCTTATTTTAATGAAGAGAATGTTATATATCTGTAATGAAAAATACAATAAAAATGAAGTATCCTTTTATACAATTAAGAAAATAAGTTTTTATATTAGGAGGGTAAAAAGCAGTACCTGAGTAAGTGCTGCTATACGTACACAGACAGGCAGATAGCATGTTTACGGGACGATTGAGGATGGGTCGGTCGTAGTGCAAACAGATGCGTTCACCAGCTCGCTTGCCGAGCGATGTTTAGTTTTTGCTACGGCCATTGTAGCTGTAACTTAGGCTGAACAATCGGAAAATTAACTTTGTTTCGCTGAGGCCTAAGAAGTGAAAATAATAACAATAGGTTTGCGTCCTTGGAACTGCTAACACCTTACCACAAAGACTTTCTCACTCTTTTCTCCGCCGAAGAAAGTACAATGATGGGGGAAAGAGAGAACGATTCTTATCATTGCTTTCTTTCTTTCTCTCCCCTCTTTCTCTGCCTCACTCTGCAGATAAAAACTATATTACCTCCACCGCTACTACTTCTTCTAATGCGTGATGTGAGGGGCGCAGTCAGTTAGAGTGGAGAGGGCAAAAGGAGGAGAGAGAAAGAGTGTGAGGAGAGGGCGAGCCGCCACTGAGGTAGACTTGTGAGGGGAAGTGGATGATAGTAGACAAACTCTGCTGCTCATTAAAATAATTGTTTTCTCTTTATTATTATTTCTTAAATAAAAATTAAATAAATAAGTAAGTATATAAAATAATTCGATTATGACGAATCTCTCTGTTGTTGCAAAGGGAGCGAGGCCTTGCTGGTCGATCGCGCTTCATGAGCTAGCTGCCGGATGGCCTCGTTCCCTCGGCTTTCCGTCATTCGCGCTGCGCTTTCGGCTTCTTCTTCTCCGCTTCATTTCAATCCCGTCAATTTTCTCGCTCTGTTTGGGTTCTTGAAGATGGGGATGCTGCTGCTGTTATTATTGTTGTTGTTGTTGCTGTTAGTGCTGTTATTGTTGTTGTTGCTGTTGTTGCTGTTGCTGTTATTGTGGTTGTGTCCCTTTGAATGTTCTTCACAGTCTACCTCCACAAAGTTGACAGAGATCCCCACTGAGCTCTGGGTTGCAAAACTTTGTGCTCTCTCCCTCTCAAAGAGTGCCTCTGCTGAGGAGGGGTGCGATCCGAACACCTCTCGGGCCAATTGCGAGGGCATCTTGTGCCGGCACCTCCGGAATGCAGGCTTCCGTAATATGGCAAAGGCCAGGCGAAGATGTCGGAAACACTCTCAGTATGACCCCCTTGTAGAGCAAGCTGGATTCCCCGCCACTGGAGGGTCCTAGCTCGTACCTCTCTCGGGGATCGGGGAAATGGTGCGGAGGGAAAATTCATTCAATTTTTCTTCGCCTGCAAACAAAACGTGAAGCGGCGAAGAGCAGAAGCGAGCGCGAGAGACAGAGAGAGAGAGAGAGAGAGTGCGGCGGCAGGGAAGCCCAGAGCCACTCTCCCTAGCCTGCTGGCCGTGCTTGGCTCCCCCCTGCCCTGCCCCGGCGGAGCGAGCAGGCGACTGACTGACTGGCTGACTGACTTTGAGGTTGGTCTCATTCAATTGACTCTTTCTGTTTCTCCTCCGTTTCCCTTTTCTCTGCTCTCTTTGGACTTACTTTCTTTCATCCTTCTTTGCCTTCTTCGGTCCTTGCTCGCTCCTTTGAGGCTTCTCGGCGGTCGGGATTGCTCGCGAAGGCAGGTCGAGAAACAGGCAGGCAGGCAGGCAAGCAAGCAGAGGGAGGGAGAGAGAGAAGGACAGAACAGAAGCAGAGAAGGAGGCGCTTGTTCTTGTTATTGATTGAGTCTTTCTTTTCTTCTTTCTTTTCTCCTTTCTTTCTTTCTTTCTTTTCTTTCTTTCTTTCCTTTTTCTTTTGATTGACTGACTGATTGATTGATTGAGGCCTCAGATAGATCAAAGTGTTTCTTCCGCTGCCTTTGTTTGTCTTTTAGCTTTTCTTCTTTGCGCTCTTTGTCTCCTTCTTTCTGCTCTTTGGTCTGTGAGATAGATTGGAAGAGAGAGAGAGAGAGAGAGAGAGAGAGAGAAAGTGAGTGTTTTTCTTGTTTTTCTTTTTGTTTTTCTTTTTGTTTTTCTTTTTAGCGAGGATTGCTTTGATTGTTTCTTTGTCTCTTTGGGGGAGAGAAAGAAGCGAAAGCTGTGATTTTCTCTTCAAGTAAGAGGAAATTCTTCTTTCTTTGAAGGCTAAAATAAAAAGAAAAAGGTTTTCTCCGACACATTGTTTGATTGACTATTGTTTGTTTGTTTGTTTGTTTGTTTGTTTGTTTGTTTGTTTGTTTGTTTGATTCTTTATCTGTCTGTCTGTTGGAGAGGAAAAAACAGAGGAAAAAACAATACTTATTAAGAAGAAGAAGAAGAAGAAGAATATTAAGAACAACAGCATCAAACAGCGAGAAGCGCCGCATACGGCAATTGGTCGATCCCTCCCGCGACTCGGTCTGGCACGGAAGACGCGCGACGCGCGGGGCGCCTAGAGGTCGCTGCGCTCCACAAACTCAACGGCGAACCTGCTCGGACGCAGGCGGCAAACGCACAGAGCTTCGCACGACGCCAGCATGTCACTCCCCTTCTCTTTTCCGGGATACATGCAGGGCCCGCCGACGAACATGCAGCCCGCACAGATGCAGCACCTTTTCGCGTGGAATAACAACAATAGCAACGGTGCCATCGCCAGCAGCAGCAACAGTAACAATAACAGCAGCAACAGTAGCAGCAGCAGCAGCAACAACAACAACAACAACAACAACAACAGCAGCGGCAGCAACTCCAACAACAGCCACAACAACAACAATAACAACAACAACAGCAACAGCAACGGCGGCATCGCCAGCAGTTCCGGAATGCCCAGCCTCAATAGCAGCAGCATGAACCACATGCCTTCAGCGACAGGCCCGAGCACTAATACCTCCTCAGCGAACTTAGCGGCGCTCAATGGAATGAGCAGCATGAACGGTATGCAGCACCAACAGCAGCAGGCCTGGCCAACCCAGTTCAACCTACAGAAACTCACAGGCGCAATGAGTTTTGCCAACGCAATATCGGCCCCAACATCAAACTCGGCCTCTGGAGCAAACAACACGAGCAGCAATAGCAATAACAACAATAGCACGTCCACTTCGGGCATTAACGCAGTATCCTCTTCCTCCTCGACGTCGAATAACAACCGTGCCGGAGGTACCTCATCCAGTGCGACCGCCAACGGCATCAACAACTCGCACGGCGTCTCCAACAGCCGCACCAGCTCCAGCGGCAACAACAGCACTTCATCTAATCACAATAACCTCATGGGAATTAGTAACATGGCCTCTACCGGGCCAAGCAGTAATTTTCTTAGCTCTGCTGGCCACTTGAATGGCAGCATCGTTCCATCGTCTTCTACCAATAACGCCAATGGCTCCAGCAACATAACTAGCAATGGCGCATCATCGAGCTCCAACAACCAGACGAGCTCTCCAAACACTACAGCGCCACCCACGAGCTATGCCATGAACTTCCACAGCATGCAGCACCCCAACTTCCTGCAGAGCCAACAGCGCCAGTCCTCCGAAGGCAACGCCTCACAGGCATCTGCGTCTGGCACTCTTCAGAGGACATTCTTCAGTGCCTCTCAGGGGAACAATACTCACAGCACTAGCAATGGCAACGGAACGCCTTCCTCGTCTTCTTCATCCTCTACACCTGGTGCAAATCATACAAGCTCCTCTGGAGGAGTACAGGGATCCACTGGCTTTCCACAGAGTTTTTCACAGCAGTTTCAAGCAAACTCTGCTTCGCCCTTCCCTGCCTTTCTTATGGGCCACTCTGGACAGCAGCAAAACAATGGTACAACTCATGGAACGACCACGAACAACAACTCCGCCTCCTCCTCCACCTCGGCTCTCACGCAGCCATTGACAATGTCCAATTTTACCTCTGTTGTTAACAGTAGTAGCAGCCCCACTGCCCCGAAGATGAATGGGATCAATTCTAGCAGCAGCAGCAGCAGCTCCTCGGATGCAAACACCTCCAGTACTGGCATCAACCACCATAATATTACCACGAATGGATCGAACCCCATTTCAAACGGCCCACTTAGTTACGCACTCAACACACACTCGAGCACGTCTTCCTCAAACACCACTCAGAATAATGGCAGCAACCAGAATAACATCAACTCTGCTTCTTCATCTTCTGTCACTCCGAATGCAAACGGGACTTTGACTAGTAATAGCAATGGCAACTCCATGTCCTCATCGCAGAAAAACTCCGGTGTGAGTAATACAGGAGGCTATCTGTATGGAATGCCATCGGCATACAACTCCACTTCTAATGGCAATGGCAGCACAAGCAATGGTAACAGCAAAGCTAGTGCCTCCAACTTTGACAATAGCGTCGGCAATTCCGGCTCAAACAATGGCTCCTCTGCCATCGCGTCCTCTTCCGCCAACATCAATAATAGCAGCAATAACAATGCTGGCACAAACAATGAGTCGTCCAAATCTGGTGCATACGGAGCCTCTGGTGTTGGCTCTTCCTTAACAACAAACTCACAATCACAACAGCAACAGCAACCTCAAACCATGAACACCAACCAGTATGGACAAATGATGCCACAGCAGTACTATATGCCGCATCAGCAGCAGCAGTTTCAACAGTTCCAGCCACAGCAGCAACAGCAACAGCAGTACCCCCAATTTCAACAAATGATGATGCAACAGCCTCGCCAAATGTCGCAGCAGCAATCGGGTACTTCTGGAAACCAACAGTTTCAGCAACAATCGCAGCAGCAAGTTCAACAACCCCAACAGCAGTCGAACACTGCGGGTTCGTCTCCCTCATTGTCAATGCCTTCTCCCTCGCAACACCCCCAGCAGCAGCAGCAAATTCAACAACAGATGCAGGCACCACAGATGATGCAACAGCAACAACAACCAGGCATGCAAATGTACCCGCAAATGATGCAACCACAGATGATCAATGGACAAATGTACTTTCCTCAGATGATGCAACAACAACAGCAGCAGCAGCAGATGCCTCAAATGATGCAATATCATCAAACGCCCCAGGGAATGCAGCAACAGCATATGCAATGGCCCCAAGGCGCTATGATGGCTCATGCTCAAGGCCAGGGTCCTCAACAAGTGGCATTTACCCAAAACGGTATGCAAATCTTTCTTCCCCAGCAGCAGCCTCTGCAAATGCAAAACGTTTTGGTGAACGGAAAATGGGAACAACGCTTTGTGGTACCCAACCCGCAAGGAGGGCGTGGCACGGCTTTTCTGCCTGCAGGAGCTGCGTATTTCCCAAATGGTGCTCAGCACCCTCAGTACATGATGCATCCGCAACAGCAGCATAACATGTACAACATGACGAATGCCCACCAGAACCAGCAGTCACAGCCACCTCGTATCATGGTCAACGGCCGCTGGCAAGTGGCTCCCGGTTATGGTAATACTAGTGGCAGCAATGCACAAACTGGCGCGACCAATGCCAACAAAGCATCCGGCTCAAGCAATCAAACAAGGAGCCAAGGAAGCTCGAGCCCAACGCCCAGTACTAGTGCTGCGAACAAGAGTCGCTCCAAGTCAAACTCCCCAGCAAAAACTTCCGCCAAAACTCTTCCCGCCAAACAGCGCAAGTCGTCGAGCTCAAAGTCTGTAAGTGCAGCTTCCACACGCTCTCATTCTAGCAGCCAGTCTAAACACAAGTCATCATCCCGCAATAAATCACCGCACCCTCTCGTACGTTGGAGTCACAGTGAAAAGCGGTGGCAAGCTCGCGTTTACCGCGATTGCAAATCCAATAAGCTGGGATCTTTTGCAACCCAAGAGGAGGCGGCGGAAGCCATTCGCAAGTATAACCAGTCTCTGTACGAGACGAAAATGGAGAAGGTCGTAGTCGATCACATAAAGGACCAAAATACCGCCAGTTTAGCACGTGCTCAAATGGCACGCGGAGAGCCTGCAGCAGCTGCTGAAGGCCGTAGCCTTGTCGATGACGCAGATGATGACAACTTCCCTGTAGACAGCACATCCCCGCAGCAGCCCCCTGTTTCATCGAAAGATAAATCAAAGGCTGTGAACTGTGGACCCTCGTCTGCTTCATCCGGATCTGCGCCTAAACCCTCCACCAGTGAGACCCCTGCCGTAACTAAAGCAAATGGTGACTGCACCTCGAGGAAACCATCGCCACCGGCTGCAAATTCTAAGGACCCAGTTCGCAATGGCAACAAAAACAACTCCCCTACCTCTTCTTCTGACAAACCTGAGCGCTCTCGTAAGGTAGACACCGGCAAAGAAGCTAATGCTATGATTGAGTCCGGCCGCACATCTCCCAATGACCAGCCTGCTGCAGGTCACAGCTCGGCGACTCACACTTCAGATTCGGTGGGTCAACCTAATATCAAACAATCGAAGCCTGCAACAACCACGCCGGTCGAACAAGTCCCCCTTAAGAAGCGCGCACGTCCATCCTCTGACGGTCCCAACCGTCAAAACCAGAACGACGCAGCAGGTGGAAACAACAGCGCAAACGATGAGCCGGTATCAAAGCGCCAAAATAAATCTGACTCGGATGGTAAAGCCGACGGGTCTGGTGAGTCTATTGCTGACTCGGCTTCTCACATGGCTGCTGTTCAGGCTGGTGACAAGCAACTTCTCTTTGGTGGAAAGACTTCCAAAGAAAGTGAAGCAAACAAGTCCAAGTCCTCTAACGACCATGCTAACGCCTTTGCCAGTGTGCGCGGCAAGTCCACCGCAGCGGAACGCGATGAAACAGACGAAGCATCTCCTTAAATCCGCGTTTGGGCGTATTCACTGTATTGCACCTGAATCAAGAACCATTCCCCTACATATAACCCCAAGAGCTCACGTAATATTTCACGCATTGGCGTGTTCTCCTCGACATCTCTAAGATGAAAACTTCACATGGATTGAAACACCATCTGACTGATACAATCTGACAGCTGCCAGACACTCATATACATATTCATTCAAATGATGACATGCTGTCGCATTCATTGAAGAAGAAATTCATTTTCTTTCAACCTTTCACATTTTTATAACATTAAACCTCGTGTTCTAATGAATAGTCATTTCAAAAGATGATTTCCATTGTAATATTCTGCCACTACATCACTACTTGGTGTGATTATGTTCCATCTTTATTTTTTAGTTTCTTTAGAAAAAGGAACATTATGGATCATGATATTCAACAGAACTAAACATATCGCGACTTAGTTTACTTGTTAAAGTAGCTTCGTCGCAACCTCCAGTAAATCTACTCAAATAATGAATTTAACTACTATTTCTATCTTTCCTTTTATCAAACTAAGGCGTCTGTTGTTGCATATTATCTCGTGAGATCCTATGGCGTCGTGACACCTTTTTGCTTCAGAGTTTTTGTCCATGACGAGTGTATTTGGGGCATCCGTACGGCAAATAAAACAGATTCTTTCTCTGTCGTCGCGCTGACAGATTCCAAATAAATTGGACCAAAAGACTACAGGCAAATCTTCCTGGAGACGTGAACACACCTCCGCGAACTAATCGAAATAAAGAATAAGGTTACAGAGGTTCACCGCAAGCTCCCAATTTGGCTCTATGAAAACTATGGCGTTATCCATTTACCTAAATTGAAAACCCTGCAGACAGTAAACAAGTTAATATAGGTGGATCCGTGGCAAAACAACTCGAATGCTGTAACGTTGGCTTCCGACAAGCCCTCAATCACAAAACCGAACATTTCACCTGCCAGTGGTGTAAACTTGTTATTTGCCAAGAGGATTACACTGCCAATACAGGCAATTAATGTGGCCAAACATTCACAACAAGCTTGCAAAATTAAAAGGTTCTAGAATGTCCCAAATGCAAACACGTTCTCGATGGTGATATCTGCACCGCCAGAGGCATCCTTTTGAGCTACCTGTTCAAGGATATGGTCTTTGAAATCGTCATTGAGTTACAGTTTATCTTTTTTAACCCGCGAATGGGCCTTATTTACTCCGCTTCACAATAGGAAATTCAAGTTTTGCAAAATTTATGGGTTAATTACTAAGTGTGGTCCTAGGTAGGACCAAGCTAAGGATAACTCAAAGCATAGTCTACTACTAAGGAATCCCAAAATCAAGGCTCTAGGATTCTTTAGTCGATGGATAGGCTTCTCCTAGTGTATAGAACATAGTAATATGAGCGGTTCAAGAATCGTTTAAACAAATCTCAAACCGGTCACTACAAACAACGAAAAGCAAGATCGGAGGTACCAAGGGCCAATCCAGAAGGAACTGATTTGATACAATATGTCGAAGATTGCCTTTGTACGTTAATAGATGCACAAGTGCAAACTGCTTTTTTTTCATGCATATGTAGACAAATAAAGCAAAAACCCTCTTGGGAATCAACAAACAATCGATTTTCTGCAGCAACAAAAACCAATCACCCAGACACTTTGGTTGGATGCACCTCATCTACATCAACTTTAAGATCCACGTGCGCACCTGAAGTTTCTAGCAACAGACTCTCGCTAGGCTATCAAGCTCGAAACCTGATTCGCAACATCTTCGATCGAAGCATAGGAATGACGAAGCGCAGTGTACTCTTGTTGTGCCGACACGGCGAAACTGCGGCCAACGCAGAGGGGCGCGTGCAGGGATGTGGTTTAGATCCCCCTCTGAATGCCAAAGGGCAGCAACAGGCACGTGCACTGGGAGAGGTTCTGCAAGAGGTTAGGATTGACGCGGCTTTTGCCAGCGTTCTGCAGCGGGCACGTGAGACAGCACAGGCTATTCTTGATGCGAGAACCGAATGTCCTGCTGCAGAGAGTGGTCTCGAGGTTGTAGAGGACCTCAAGGAAATGAACTATGGTAGCCTTGAAGGCAAACTCCTCAGGGATATTATGGATGAGATCAAACGCGTGTCGATGGCGTGGGAGGAAGGCGACAGGGAAGCCGCGTGTCCTGGCGGGGGGGAGTCACCAAATGAGGTCTTTGAAAGGGCCCACAGGTCGTTGCAAGAAATTTGTAAAAAGCAAGAACCCGGTTCGAGGCTTCTCTTTGTAACACACTCGAGGCTAAACAAAGTGCTGCTCAGTGGGCTGGACGAGGATTCCGTAGGCATGCAGAATATTCCACAGTACAATTGTTGTGTGAATGTGCTTACATTCGATCATGATTCTGACCGCTTCGAGGTCCGTGCGGTGAACCTCACAGAAGCAGAAGAACTCAAAGCACACTTATAGAAAGTCAATGTGAGAGAGAGTTGATTTGGCTAAAGCTGCTGGTTCTCAACTATGCTAGATACCATACTTTTGCGCTCTACCATCTAGCTTCCCTGTTATTATTTCCTTGGTTTCCTTAGTATTCATCATACACAGCGTAAATAAAGAACCCATAGCTTTTGTATCTCTATAACCGATTAATTTACACATGTGGGTAGATAGATCTCTGAACATCTCAAGCTGTGATTTTCCAGGGTCTCAACGAAGTAGGTATCCGTGTGTAGTAGTACAAGTCTATTTCTGACTTTCCCCTGTTAGAGAAGGGCAATTCTTGAGATATTTTATCTCGGTTGAAGAAAAAAAAACAAGCCAAAACAAGCAATCTTCACGTAATCAATTACAAACTAGCTTCCAAAAGAGGCAACTAGATTGCCACCTTCGAAGTTTTGAGTCAAAGTCCGTTGTGGTTGAGATACACGCAGCTATTTAAGTTTTGAGACTTAGCATTAAAAACTTAAAACAAAATATTGACAGTTGCACGACCAGCACAACTGTGACCATGTTGCCTCCTCGCAATCGATGACAGTATCGGAGAGTGACGAACGAGTTGTCTCAGGTTAACTCTATTGGAAACAGTTTTTAGAAGTCCTGGAGTTGCTTTGCTTAAGACATTAAAAAGAATATATAAAAAATTGTAATTCACTGTGAAAAACTTCGTAGTGGTTAGGCAGTGCTGCCTCACGGCTTTTCGTTCAGAACCAGAGGGATTGTACCAGTCGTTGCAGAAATTTATTGTGTGCCTTGCACCAAAGTATGTATCAGAGAATGACACAGGTGTCGTATCGTCCCAAGGGCCAGCAAGTCAGGATTCTTGCATCAGGTTCAAAAGATATGTAGATCTTGGGAAAGACGGGTGACTATGCTGAATGTTTTGACACCCATAATCTTAAAACGGGATGGGGTGAAAATAGTCACTTTAGCATAGTTAATGGCATTATCATTAATAGCTTAATCATGTAGCCCATGTGGAGTGTCCATAGACGTATTGGCGATTAAAAGCGGTGGTGTGGCTTACATGATTTTCGAAATTCGTGAGTGGAGGTGATCAGTTTACGAACGTGTTTGAAAGCCTTTGTGGTTAAACTAATAGGTCAACCCGAATCAAATCAGAGAAATAAACTTCCGGAGTCAGGTATTTTCAAAAATATACAGAACTGTGCTGATCACGAACATTTCTGGCAGAGAACGAGCACCGTTGACTGCAAATCCCAAAGGATAAAAGAAAATATTGGATTACGCAAACAAACACGGAAGAATTTAAAAGATTGCGTCAAGCTGCTCCTGCTCACTTGTTCGTTGTTGTAAAGAGCAATTTACCAAACGTGTATTGCCTAGATTTGTACGAAGTCGATGCAAATTTTGTAACGTGCTTGAACACAGGCAATATATCATATTGGGACTTTTAGCATACGCAAGAAACTTTAAAACCTCTATAGAACAATAATTTGATCCAGTTGAAGTAGTTTACTATCGAAACTTTCAATCAATTCTAATAATATTGGTTACTCCTGTTGCTCCAGTTGCTCCAGTTGCTCCAGTTGCTCCAGTTGCTCCAGTTGCTCCAGTTGCTCCAGTTGCTCCAGTTGCTCCAGTTGCTCCAGTTGCTCCAGTTGCTCCAGTTGATCCAGTTGCTCCAGTTGATCCAGTTGCTCCAGTCGCTCTAGGTATGCCAAGTGTTCTGACTGTTCAAAATGTAAGACTTTAGCCTGTGTATAATGAATAAAACACACACACACTTATTCCACCAAATAATTGATGTGAATTCTGCGCCAAAATTGTAATTAGTATTTGCAGCAATAATTCCATGATATCATGGAATCAAAAAATATCATCTGGATATGTTGATAGTGCCAGAAGTAGGGTTTTGAAGTTGTTAAGTTTGATTTGATAAACTTGGTGGTCAAAGTGTTGGTTCTGGAGTTGGTGCAGTCGGAGATAAGGTGTGAGAGGAAAAGTAGGGGCTTATGGAACAATTGTGAGAGAAAGGTGTAATTGCAAAAAAAGAAGAAGAGTAAATGTCGCTCATCACTAGACAATCCGCCGAAGGTTTTGATCAACACTTACCAAGCTACTATCACTCATATTAGTTGTCCCAAAATCATCAACACACTCGAATCGACTCAACTCGATATATAACAGCACACACCTCGCCTGAAAGAGAACCAACCAAGTTGACCAAGCTCAATAGGTACACACCCCAAGTCACCTTTCTGGCAGCAACTCGAAGAAGCCCTCAAGTTGGTTGGTACCTAACTCTAGAGGCATGTCCCTCTTTCACTCAAGTTGCCACGTCAACGTGCGCCTGCCTGTTGAGGCATTCTCAGCTTTCTGGGCAAAGAAAGTCCCGCGAGGTTGGTTAGGTTCAACTAAAGTTTTGAAGACACCAAGATATCGATCTGGCCAATCGTCGCACACGTGAATGGATGAGCGAATGAATGAATGAATGGATGAATGAGTGAATGAGTGAGTGAATGAGTGAGTAAACCCAAGTCTGCTGCTCTTCCTTAGTAGAGAACTTGAAGCTTCCAAGCAAATCTGCTTTGATCGCTCAATCGATGCATCTCTCCCGCTCTCGCTCTCTGGCGCGTGGCACCTATCGCTTGTGCGAACTTTGAGCACTCGCAATGGGTCCGGGCCCAGCCCCATTCACGTGGCACTCGTAAGACCTCGGCACTGCTGTGAGCCAGGAGTATAAAATGCATGGCTAGAATTATAATAGTCGTGCTGCCACGAGCCCTACGAGCGAGCGAGCGAGGGAGCGAGGGAGTGTGCATGAGGTGCTGCTATTTCCAATGAGGAGTCCTGCTCCAAGCGCGGCTCTACTTCACCCGCTCGAGTTGGCGGCAGCTCTCTTTGTTGAAGTTGAGAAGTACAAATGTGGTAGGTAGCACGACAATCGATATTCCACCTCCGGCAACATTGCATTGAGTTTGGAAACAGCCGAAAGAGCTAAATCAGCACTTGGAGTCAACTGACTGTCTTTCGCTCTTTTTGTAAAACTCCATCCGTGGTAAGATATGTGAAGGCCGCTTCGCGACATGAACTTGTCCGCGATTGAAAGGAGAGCATAGATGGCGCTATGAGAGCAGTCGTGGCTAAGTCAGATATCTGCTGGCTGATTGGTAGCATTTGCGTGCTACAAATCAGCAGGCAGACAAACAAACACCTGCCATTGCGAGTCTTATGTTTGGGTGATTAATTCTGGCCTCGATCGACATAGAAACTCGAGACTGTTTGCTCTGTAGAGAGAACTCTTGGCTGCTTGTAATCTCTTTCTAGCAGGTTATCTATCTCTTGAGAACGCGCGCCGAGTTCGATTAGTGCCGCTCGATCGTTGCCCCGTTTTCAGTGCTGGCGAGGGAGGGCTTGCATAGCTTGGAACTGACACACTTGCACCCTTTTGCCCATTCATGCCATCACTCCAACGATCCTTCGTTGATTCTAACCATTTGAACCAATTCACTTCTAGATCCTTGAAGGGCTGATTGCTAGATCGCTGTAGCTCAAGGTTAGGATTTTGTAGGTGTGCTGCCTAGAAGTTGAAGTTCTACCTGTGCCAGCGTCGTTTTGGGCTAGAAGTCTGTGTGCGTGATATTACCACTCCTGATCCGTCAGAATGCTGCCAAGCAAGCTTTGTAGTTCTTGAAAATCTACATTTCGCAGTGAAGGCTACTCAGATTGCACTTGCTTCTGCCACCGGCATGATGAAAATTACAATGATTCACAGGTGAATGAAGTGACATTGTCGATCGACCATGAATCCCAACAGCAGCAAATCAGAAGCTTAAACCACCTTGCAAGATATCAAATATCAAAGAGTCTACAGTAGTACTGAGGTTCTGGTTTCCTCATTGAGGTTTGAGCACACACTCTTCTCCACTTGAGTCATGCAAAGTCTTCTCTTCATTTACATTTGTAAAATTAGTAAACCAAGTTTATTCTCTATTTTTTTTTTTATAAATGTAATTAATTCTTTATAGTTTGATAATTTTTAAAAATAATTTTATAATTGAAAAAAAAAAAAAAAAAAAAAGGATATTTACTAGTAGTAATTACATCAATAGTTTATTGTTGCGTTTATAAAAATTTTGAATTCAGGAGTCGAAGTTGAGGAAGAATAAGCTATACGGGAGCTACAATATAACAGGTGTGTACTGCGTCAAGCTTCAAAAAACCCCATCGATTCGAGTCCATGGATGGATCTATCCACCTTTGCGTGAGTGAATCAGTCGGCGGGGCAGTCAATTCTCGCAGGACCAGCCGGCGCTACAAATAATCTTAGCCAGTGGCTGGTCAGTCAGTCAGTCAGGCAGTCAGTCAGGCAGCCTGCCACGGCCTGAAGAGCTGCGCAAAATGTAAGCTTCCAAGGAGGCGCAAGACAGTCCCCTCTGTCGCGTTTTTGGCCCTATTTCGCAGTCTCAATCTCCCCAAAGCACTTCAAGTTGGCCAAGTCGTCTAATCTTCCGAGTGTTCTCTTCCTGCCTAAAACACCAAAATCTGCGCACGTATCACTTTTGGCTTTACCATAATTCACCACGAGCGATGGAGGAATGAGATCCCTGCGATGGATGACTGCCTGTGCTCAGGTAGGTAGGCCTTCCTTGAGGCCTCATCATCCTGGAAAAGAGCAGACGTGAGCGAGGTTGAACAGAGCCAGGGACTTTGGCAAAGAACCAAGAACGAAGTAATGGTCCACTGCATCTTGGAGCGAGCGCAGAGACGATGCTGATGCAAAGGACAAGAATTAAGAATCGTAAAACAAAGAAAACATAGTAGACAGCATCAAACTTGTTCTGGGCTCATGATTCCACGCTGCTCCACGCTCAATGATCTGCTGCATCGATTCGTCAACCTACTTGTGCAAATTTGAGAGGTGAGGAATCTCAGGTCCTGGCTGCTGCTGCTGCTGCTGCTGCTGCTGCTGCCGCTTTGCAAGACACAACCAAGCTTTCGCAAGAAATAGAGCTCATACTGAACATACACCGCGACCGTGACTGGGCCTCTGTTGCCATTGTGCTTGAGCCCTGAATGCCTTTCGATGGCTCCCTCGCTACCTTGGCATCTTGGTACCTAGCTGTCTGTCTGCTATTGTTGGCTGCTTCTCCGCCTTCAAGCAAGTTCATCTCGACTTTGACAATCTCCTCTTCGTCGAGTGCTCGTCCTTCCAGGACCCCAGGTCCTCGCAGCAGCTTGCCGCCATCTGTGAACGAAGGAGGGCCGTCAGTTCGACCATCGCATTGCCTTTCCGCTGGGATTGTCGGCACAGAAGTTAGTTCTGCTCGGCGAGCCTTGCGATGATCCCTCACTCACTATGGACCTTCTTCATCTCTTTCTCCACTGATACGATGATGTAATGCAATGCAATGCAATGCAATGAATACACACGCTATGCTATGCTATGTATGTATGTGAGTGAGATGACAGAACATCTCTTGACTCCGGTACCCTCCTTCCCTTGGGCCACTCTGCTCCGCTCCCCAGGCTGACGGCAGGCAAGACAGCGAGCGCTGCGGGGTGGAAACCTGGCAAAGCCGGGACCGGAGCGGGGCCTTGGCTGCCTCCCAGGCTGTGCGTCTTCGGTTGCTGGCTGACTGGACTTCCTCTGCACTTCGTTCGTCCGTCTGCTCTCTCTCAATATCTCTTTGTGAGTCTCTTTTGTTTGTTTGTTTGTTTGTTTGTTTGTTTGTTTGTTTGTTTGTTTGTTTGTTTGTTGGAGCTGTTCTTCTTCAACTTCCTCTTCAACTTCCTCTCCAAGCTCGAGCTCAAGTTCATGTGGAGTGCTTGATTGGTCGCTTGTTTGCTCCACTCTCCACAAGCCTCGCTAACTCCATGATCCGTCCATCAACAGAAGTTAGCATTGATTCATTGATTCATTGATTCATTGATTCATTGATTCATTGATTCATTGATTCATTCGCTCATTCCATCGTTGATCGAACTTGGAGTTTCGAAGAGGGGATGAAGAAGACCTAAAGCAAATGGAAAACTCGAAAGTCTGTATCCCTGCGAAAGGTATTCTTCATTCCATATCAAGGTACCTCCTTTTTCTTCATTCATTTCATTTCATTCATTTCATTTCATTCATTTCATTTCATTTCATTTCATTTCATTTCATTTCATTTCATTTCAATTCATTTCATTTCATTTCATTTCAATTCAATTCATTTCTTCAGGGAGAGAGAACAACAACGCATCTCAAAGAAGCAGGACTCCACAGGCAGAAAGAAAGAAAGAAAGAAAGAAAGACGGACTCGAATGAATGAATGAATGAATGAATGAATGAGTGAGAGAGGGAGGGAGGGAGGGAGGGAGTGAGGGGTGCACTCTTTCTTGTTCACAATGAATGCTCAAGATATCTCTCTCTACCAAATCGTACTTCGAGCTAAGGAAACAGAGTGTGTGTGCATTTCATTGCATTGCAATTTATAGTTTGTCTCTTTAAATAATAATAAATCCCTAGTTACCACAATGATGAAAAGCAAGAAAAAGAAGAAGAGAGAGAGAGAAAGTAGTAGTTCAATGATTCATTCGTTTGTCGTAGAGGGCACCTACTGACGTGGAGGAGATAACAAGGCGTTACGATGTCGGCTCAGCGTCAGACTGGGATAAATAAAGATGGCCTAGAAAGTGCCTGCGCCAATTGTGCGGAATGTGAGCCTAAGAAGTTATGATCCTTCATTTGTTTCTCAGAAGTCAAGCGCTGAGAGGATCCCGTAAAAAGAACCTTGAAACTTGAGAAAAACATGCGCACCCAGTACTAGTATACTTATATAATAATAACAATAGCACTGCTGAGTGTATTTCTGTTTTAAGACGTTTTTTTCAGTGTTTCTTTCTGTTTTGGAATCGTTTGATTCCCTTCAGAGATAAGGAAGAGCGAACAAAATCTATTTTACGATTCCCCGTTTTTGAAAGTTCTGCATAAGCAGAACCTACACTTAATAAGGGAGTAACTTGAGCAAGAAGCTTTCTTTCTTCCCCTCTCTTCCTTAACTTCTTTCCACTTTTTATTTTTATTTTATCTTCAAATATAAATAGGCTAAACATTTATGTTGTCTAGTACGCATCTAATACCTACTACCTAACCATTGTACCTACCTAGATAAATAAAAACGGGATTTATAGCGTTTTTCATTCTTTTTCTAAACTATCATGTTTAATTTTAAAACGAAATAAATAAATTCTTTCTTTCATTCATTCTTTGCCTATTTGTTTCTTTCTCTTCGTGATGGGTACATGAAAAGAGCGCGCGCCGCCCACGCGCGGGTCGGGCAAAGCCGAGTCGGCGCAGCGCTCTCCGGCAGAGCCGCTGCAGTCAAGTATTAACCTGCATCCGCAAGCCCTCCCTGTGCAAGCATTGTGCAAGCAAACCTTTGATAGAAGCTTCCGCAAGCCCGGACCCACCAGCACGTTGCAAGTGCGAGGTCCATTTTGAGCCAGAGCCGCCAGCTCCTTGCTCTTGTTCACGTTACTGCCACCTTCACCTGCTTCCTTCCTTGCTTGCTTGTTGGCTACAGCGCAAACCTTGCGACCGATCAAATCAGGTCTGAGAACTCGAAGGATCCCTCGGGAAAACTCCAGCGAACGCTACAAGGAGTCATCTCGTAACTGGCTGGTGGGGCAGTCAGTCGTCCTGACGAAGAACACGAGACTCAGGAGGATATAGACACATTATATCCACTGAAGATTGTAGATTGCATTTGCAAAGACGATTCCAACTTGGGGAAAGCAATTGGTTCTGAGGTCCCTTGCTTGCTTACTGAAACTCTTAAACAGGCTGAGGTAGTCGAAACCCAGTCTTCTTTTGCAAACACACATTAATCACCATGAACAGATTCTCCGTGAGCGTTGGCCGCGCCCTGCCGGGTATGCAGGACGTTGGACGCAATGCCAGCAGCAACATCAAGCCCAGCTCTTCCCTCGTTGGCATGATTGAAGACGCCTGCACCAGCCTTGGATGCGTGAAAGTTGAGGTCTCTGGCGAGAAGCTCAACGGGAAAAGGCTCTTCCGCATTCCAAGTCTTTCGGACCGCGACTGGTCTGAGAAGCTCGACGATCTTGCCGGTAAGGTGGATGACGAGAATCCGTGCCTATTCGCGCTTTTTCGCAGCTCATCGGACTGCCTTCTCATCAAGTATATTCCGGAGAACGCCAAGACCCGCGTAAAAATGCTCTACGCGAGTTCTATTTCCAGCATCAAGGATGTTATTCTTGACCTCGGCTCTGTGTCTATTGAGGAATACAACGTTTCTACCCCTGAGGAGCTGTCGTTCGATGAGTACACTAAAATGAAGAGCATCGAGGCTCCCCTTACAGAGGCTGAGATCGCTCGCAAGGCCGAGGATGAGGCGGAAACAGCTGGTTCCTACTCTCTTCTTGCCAGAATTTCTGTGCGGGATCCCATTGCTCTCCCTGGCCTTTCGAAAAACGGACCCATGCCTGCATTTCTTCTGCGCCAACTTGCTCTGGAAAACGGTGTTGTTATTCCTGAGGGCATGGAAGAGGAGCTCTTCGGAAAGTCCAGTGATGCTGCAGATGAAAACGCCGACGCTGCTGCAGATGAAGACGCCGACGCTGCTGCTGAGTCTTCCTCGCGCCGCTCCAGCCGACGCTCTAGCCGCTCTAGCCGCTCCAGCGGTAAGTCTAGCCGCTCCAGCCGCCGCTCCAGTGAGGCTAGTCGCAAATCATCTCGCAGCAAGGCTTCCGAGGAAGCCCCCAAAGAAGAAGTCATCGAAGAGGTTGCTGAAGAATCAGATGATGATGGCGAGGACGACCCTGAACAGTACCCCTACACTCTTGAAGATGTCCAGCGCATGAAGGCTATGGGTGAGCTAGATGACAATATGGACGCTTCACAACTCGAACTGTACATCACTTCTAAATCTTTCAAGGCGGCATTCGGCATGAAAAAGTCTGAGTTTGCCATGCTGCCTAGCTGGAAGCGTCTCCGCCTCAAGAAGCAATACAAGATCTTTTAATTTTTCTCGTAGTTCTCTGTTCGATACACGAAATTAAAAGATTAAATAGCACAGCTACTATAATTGCACCTGGCTACATTCAGGAGCACTTCACTAAAAGTGACTATACTTTAAAGAGAAGAAAGAAAAAGTACTGTGATATTCACAATAAGCACGTCGCTGTTTGTCCACTCATGAACAAAACCTTTCAGGTCACAGCCACGGATCTCCAAAACCCATCGCTCTCCACACCCAACTACTCAGAAACATCTTTTGTCATTCCAGGGGACTGAGCATTACTGTCATACTTAAATATCATTGATACTGCTCATTTGCTCAATTATTACAAAGCAGACAATGAGGAGTTAACAGTCATCCACTTTGCCCTCTTATCGTATGCTTAACAGCATTCGCTTTTCCTTTCTTCGTTACTTTCAATCGACCCTTTCCAAATGTGCATCCCTGAATCCACAATTACAATCAAAAGACCATTCCAAGACTATCCCAAGGGAGTGGAGGGTTTACCCATCAATTGTCCCACCATGCGCGTTAGCGAAGTTTTAATGCGCATCTTATTATATTACTCAGGAACCGCTTGAGTATTTGAGAACATCTGGTGGGATATACATTACCTATCTATGAAGCACGCTTTGTTATAATTCATCCTTTGATTCCTTTTCTGTCTGCAATTATGTCTATCGTCTATGCTAGCCCTTTATCTTGAACCTCATCTTTGCTCAACAGTATATTGATTCATTCTTGCTTGCCGCGCCTTCTCCCTACAAGTTCTAAAGTTGTCTTCACCTGATACAAAGCCTTGTTGATTGAAACATCCTAGTTAATTATTTTTCCTCCCCCAAAATTACGCTCCCACGTCAGCGAGCGATGTAACAACCTGAAAAAACATATCTATGAAGCACCTTTATTAATTAGAGGTCACAGGCAGGTGGAAGCCCAAATACCAGTGTATATGTCTACAATGTAGTCTGAGAGTGCCTTGTCTTTGAGAATCCTCGAGTCGGCGCAGGCAGAGCTTTGCTATAGTGCGTAGACACAATAACAAAGAAAACAACTATGAAAGGTTACTCCTATCAATCCTTTTACTTCAAGTTGGGTACATTCATTGATATGCCACTTTCACACTAGTCACAAGCTACTCCTATAAGTACTTCAACATATTGAGCTTACAGGTGAGCGAGCTAAGTAGTTTGACAAGCTTTTCCTCGTTGCTTTCGTCATTAATTTTAATTTTAACTTGCAGGGTCTCCCTAGCCTAGTTCCAAATCATTTTCAGAAACAGGATACTGTTGTGTAGGTGATCTTTGAATTGTACTTGGCCTGCCAAATTTTCAACTCCAAAGAATTGATTATTCGTTGGTGGTGTGATGTGCACGCCAACGTTTTTGGATTGCATCCCTCATGAACCCCTAAACATGGATAGCGGCTAGCTCCTTTAAAATGCAGACTCTTATAGCACATATCTACCTAGTTCAATGGATGAAAGAAGAAAGCAAAGCCACAAGTTACTAAACTCATTGAACACAGCCACTGTTTTTGTTCAATAAAACTGTATTTAAGAACACAATACCAACCCTAGCCTGCCTCTAGAGAATCATGAAAAAATATCTAAAGGTGGAAGTACATCAGACTTTGAGTAAAAAGGTAGTACTAGGTAGGCCTAACTACTTACCTACCTAGACAGGTGTAGGTAGGTAGGTACAACAACAGCATCAAAAATATAAGCAGCAGAAATATTGTATGAGTGAACAGTTGCTTACGAGTATCAAACTCTGCAGGCAGCACATCCGCAGCAACAGCAAGACACCTAGGTAAGTACCACGCCCCCTCTTTCTGCATCTTCCGCCCAGGCAAACCAGGAGCTACCTTATTCAGGCAACACAGCGCTTCGAAGAAGAGCACACACAGACGAGTCTGCTCGCCCAGCACGTGCACGCTGCATCGAGGAAAGTAGTTGTTCAAGTAAACAAATAAGGTTGTAGGGAGTGGTAGTACTGCTCATAGCAGTGCACAAACTTGCAGGAGCGCATATAGACCATTTTTGAAGAGCACAGCAATAAACTCATAGAGTACGCGGAGAGGTTCTAGACGCGGAGAGCTCCGGGTCGCTCCGCGACCATTTTACCAAAGTCAGCAGGTGGACCCTTACTTACCCTAGACACTTCGTCCTTGTGCAGCACGTGCACTACTCCCTGTGGCTGAGATGGGGCATTCTGATGAGGATGCAAGCTACTTGGACGAAGAACTTCGACTGGAGGCAGAAGAGGAAGCTGCGCGGAACAAAGAAGTGGCTGCGATGAGCGAGAGTGAAAGGGAAGAGTACTTTGCGAAACAGGCAGAGAGAGCTGCCAAGAAGGATCAAATGCTACGGACACAACTGGCGCTTTATGGCAAGAATCCTGTCTTGGGGTCAAAGCGATCACATAAAGGCAAGGGTAGGAAACCAAAGCACAAGCCTGCCACAAGACAAGAACCCGACGCATACGACGTGCTTAGCGATGAAGAAGTTCATGAATCGGATGTTCAAGAAGAACCGGAAGAGCTAGCCAAAACCACGCACACCATGTATAAACAGGATAGCAATTCCTCTAAGAAAAGTGCGGGCTCCATGCGCATGCGCAAAGCTCAGCGACAAAAGCAACTTGATTTGGAGCGAGAGACTAGGCGCGCATTGAAACAGAACCAAAAATCAAAGCAACACGACACTCTTGATCCTGAAGCAGAAGATCGACGCAAGTCACGCCTGCGTAAAATGAAGGACATTCAAAGAGAGCTGGAAGACTCTGATGATGAACCACCTAATTTTACATCCTCACTTCTGGACCGCCTTCGAGTCCCTAGCTACATGAAACGTTCAAGGCGACAACGCGCCTCTGTAGACACTGCAGATGATATTGATGATACACCACTATCCCTAGCATTGTGGGTATATCTTATCTTCTTGCTTGTTGCGATGGATCGTTCTGTCAAATTTATGATGTTGCACACGAACGCAGAACATCTTTCAAAGTTACTCGGCACAATACTTATTGTGGCAAGCTTTGGTGTAAAGGTACCGCAGATTGCGTCCATTGTTCAAGCGAAAACTGTTAAAGGCCTCTCTCCAATCAAATCCTACACCAGTATTCTCTCTCTTGTACTTACAGTGGTTTACTCGGTTGCAAATCAACACCCGTTCACATCGTGGGGAGATAGTTTTTCTATACTTTTGCAAGAGCTTATCATTGTCGCACTCATATGGACTTATGGAGACACCTCTCTGATAACTGAGATTGTCTACTCAGTGTCATTTTTCATCTTTTCTGGTACCGTGGCCACCTCGGCTATGAAAAGTCGCCCAGAAAAACTTTTGCCGATGCCTATTCTTGCGTCTGTTATTGCACTTTCTGGAGCATTACCTCAGATCCTCGAAAATTATGCTAATAAGCACACTGGTCCGCTATCCTTCATTACACAGCTCATGATCTTTCTTGGGCTGCTTGTTAGAGTTTTCACTACCCTCACTGAGGTTAATGACCCCATTGTGCTTGGATCTGTCATACTGTCTACTATCGTCAATGGAATTATGCTCGCGCAGATTATTCTCTACTGGGGGAATACAAAGCTTGTTCTCGCACGAGAGGCACGAAAAAGCCGAACTGCTAAATCGCTGTAATTTGGTTCTTTACTCGTTTCGATTTACGTTCACCTTTCCCATTGTTGCTTTCCGTTATTGCTTTATCGGATATATCGCCGGGAGCCCTCTTACGTTATAATTTTCGCAAGAAGAAGGAGTGAAATAAAGACGATATTGAAAGGCTCTTTACAAATGTCCTCTACGATAAGATGTTTTTAATGCACAATGCCCGTGATCAATATCTTGCATATTCTTCTTAAACTTCGTGCTCACTGTATAGCAAGTTGTTGTATGATATATACTGATATTTCCAAATCGTGTTTCGACAGGGAAATGATTTTTTTAGGTCTCTGACTTTCTTACTATGTTTTTTTTTAATATTTTAAAATCAGATTTTTCTGTGTTGCATTCGTTTGACTCATAATGGACTACCCACTATCCCAGATCATAAACCATAAGGTTAACAGTGACCCTTTTAAAAATACATCTTCGATTCAATTCTACTGGGTAAAAATTGATGCAAGACACAGTGTAAAGCGGCAGAGATGGGAAAAAGATGTGACCAGAACAATGACACGCTGAATATGATCAGCGAACGCCTTTTCTATAAGAGCAGGATCTAATTCAGGAAATTGCCTAAATATGTGTATCATTGCTTGTGCGCTCGTGGCAAGTTCGTCCGCTAGCTCTTTATATTCTTCAGCAAATAAGTTTACATCTTTCACAAAGCTTGGACACTGAGCTGCATCAAAGCCGGAACAGTGCAGCGCATCAGCAAGACTTTTCTGGGAACCCAATATCTCCGAACTCACGGCATCAGCCAGAAACTCGCGCGCATTTGCAACGCCAATCACTCCTGTCAAAACTTCCTTTAAATAGAATGCAAGCGCTCGAAGCTCTACGGTCCGAAGAGATAGCATCTCAGACTTCGGATTAGAACCTTGATCTGCAGATGGGGAGCTCGCTTTCAGAATCCTGGCTTGAGCCATGCTCGGTTCTACAAACATTTTCGGCATGTTTTTCAAGGTGGTGCTTGCTTGCGAAAGACGACTAAGCATCCCGTACGACCAGGTGTTGACACTTATAGATACGCTTTGATTATTACATTCATATGCACTGACTCGGTGCGCAAACCCAGGAGGCAAATAAAGCATATCGCCAGGGGCAAGGTCAGCGACCCAGCCCGTTGGGAACTTATCATGTTTGAGCTGTGCTGCAACCTCGTCTAGTTCTAATTGACTCTGGCGATGATGAGGATGATCACGTGGAAAGTATCGCAGCTTCCGCCACTGTGATGGATCAACAATTACAAAACGCTTGCAGCCACTCACCTGAGCAAACATATTATGGGCAAGATCATGATGCAAGCCTACTTGAACATTACCCCGTGAAAACCACATATGCATGTTAAAATTTGCGCTTGAATAATTGAATGATTCATCATCAATGACAAGCATGAAATCTCGTGGGTTCGTGTCATCTTCCAATTCATTTGGTAGGTCCTTTTGGTAGTACATGACCTCACTATTTGAATCGCTGCTGAAGAAGTCTTTCACAGTCATATTTATCTTTTCGTATTGGGGAAAAGGAATTATTTTACCATCCGCATCCCACCGTCGCATCAACAGCTGGTTTGACTCATATAGAAACACAGAATTTGTGAAAATTTTGCTACTTGAAGAATTGGGAAACTCAGATGTTTTCCTTTTCACTGCCGTAAGTAGCCCGAGTTGTTGACTCAGATACTCGGGCTTCCATTTAGTTAGAGCAGCCCAATATTTCACTGGTGAATGTTTAATGATCATTGGAACTTTATCATCGAGCTGCTGAATTTCCGCAAATTTCACCTGCATCACCTGCCCTTCAAGCTCCATCCATGTGGGTACGCCAAAACGAGGGTCTGAAGGTCCTTCGAAGACCTCTTCCGGAGACTCTATGAAAAGCCACTCCACCAGCCTGTTGTTCACCTTCTTGTGTATTGAAAAATGCCTCGTTGCTACAGCCCCGAGCACAGCAACCCCGGCTGCCGCGAGTGCATAAAGGCCCAAGAACAAGAAGTTTCTCATTGGCATAATTGATGTTGATCTACTTGTGGTTGCTGTACTTGTGGTGGTTGCTGCAGCTTCTTTTTCTTGACTTTCACCCGACATAGCGCTTAGAAGTATAAGTTTTCAAAGGTCGATGAAGCTTACTTTTGTCTTTGCCAAACTATAACCAACGCCTATCGAGGATAATAAAACAAGAACTATAACTCCAGCAAAAGCACAGCATAGGTCGCAATCTTCAGGCAAACGATTGCTTGCTTACTGCTTGCTTGTTTTGCTCGCCTGCTCACCTGCTCGCCAGGTTGCTGTGACTGCTCGCTGGATTGGTCACTCTTATCACTCTCAGAGGCTACCCTAAAAATCATTTTCCTTTCCTATATTATTTTATTTATTTTTGATAGATTAAAAATTAAAAAATGTATCCCAATTTAAAAATAACCCTACTGCCTAAAACTATAGAGAAGGTAGTGTAGTAGGTATAACCTTTGCTGCGTCTTGGTGTCAAACGCAAGGCTGATTTCACATCTTTGTGGTAGGCCACGGCTGGTCTAAGGTTGTGGAACAATAGAAACATTAATCAATATTGTAATTTTTATTACTCTTCGCTGGTGCTGGTGACTGCCCATGGAATCTTCCAACCGCAGTCACCTCGGTCTCCATACTGATTATTGCCATTGCTCGACCCAAACTGAATGAAGCATTCACAAACTCCAGTTTCATGATTGCAAATGCCTCGACCAGAACACACAATATTCTCCTTGGTACCTTTGACGCTCTCAAAACTGTCGACGGTGGCCCCATCTGTACTAATACTGATCGAAGCCGTGCTAGAAGTAAGCGAGAGATCTGCGCTGTAAGATGAAACGTAGGCAATCATATCGGGCACGTCTCCTAGTTCTTGTGTGAACGTGACAGATATTACATTTGATCCATCGGATGTGCAAGCCGCTAAACCTGACGAAAAGTCCACGGACACATCGGTGATTGAGTCCAAGGCAACGAGTGCCGTCCGAACATCGTCCTCTGTAGCAGCATAGGAAATCAGATCAGTGCGATGCTGGCGAAAGTACAAACGAAAATTTCCACCGTCTGCAATGCACTTGATCAGCTGAGTTTCGAAATCTTGACCAGTTGTCTCTGGATCATCTCCCGTAGGGCAACTCATTAATGAGCAGTCATGACCCTCATATCCTTCGTCACAGAGACAGCCCTTAATCTTATCATAATCCCATCGATCAGGGTCGTTTGGAGTCTGGCCGTATGTAAAGGGAGTCAAGTCTCCGTTATTCTCAGCCTTATTTGCAAGTTGGGACATTGAGAGGCACTGCCCATTACCAGAGCACTCAGTTGGAGAACCTGGGCACTTCATTTGGTTACAAGCAGAACCAGTGAAACCTGTATAACAAATGCATTCTCCAGTCGATTGGTCGCAAGTTCCCATATTACTACACTCCACAAGTTGATGTGCACGCTCATCGGACATTGGGAAATCAAACCAGCTCTTGCCTTTTGGGCATGTTCGAACTGAGCAATCGCCAGCGTCCCATCCAAGGGAGCATGTACACCGAAACTGTGGTGATTGAGAACAAGTTCCATGTCCCACTGCACGAAATAAGCCCCGGGCATGCCTGTACTTCGGCAGATTCATAGCCGCAATCTCCGCCTGTTGTTTTGAAAGTAAATTTTGTGATGCACAAGTTAGTTTAACTGTTCTCGAAAACGTTTTTTCTCTTTTTCTAAAATCTTGATCCAAGCGTTGTCTCTTTATAGAAAAAAAAAAGGGGGGGGGGGGGGGGGGGGGGGGGGAACAAAACAAGAAGGATAACTTACGATCACCTTCGTCACCGCGGCCATCACTTGTAACAAAGTTAGTAAAGCATGTGCATACTCCAGTTGAAAGATCACAGGTACCTCGGCGAGAGCAGTATTCATTCTCCTTAGTGCTTGCTACCGAATAAACGGAATCTAGAGCATCTCCATCATATGCAAACATTAATCCAGTACCTCCGCACAAATCGTCGTCGCTAGTTGCATCGTTACAATCTTCTACAGAACTCGTATACGAAAGCAGGTGTGGGACATCACCAAAACGCTCACGGAAGGTGACAGCAACAACATTGTCAACGCTTCCGCATACACTTAAACCTGTTTGAGAAAAGGAAACAGTAATATCTCCTACACCTGGGACAGCCTCAAGGATAGCTTCAAATTCACTAAGGCTAGAACCTACCGGGATGTGCTCACTTGTAAAGCCATCCAGAGTAAGGGTGAAAAAGCCAGTTGTAGCCTTACACATAAAAAGTTGTACTTCATCTTGTTGACTTGTTGTCATTGGATCATCACCTCGAGGACAATCACGCTCTGAGCAGTCATATCCAGTAAAGCCCTGGTCGCAAATGCAGCCATACATTTTTTCGGCATCCCATACTGACTCATATGTGTATACAGTCCCCAAACCAGGGTTTTTATATAATGCATTATAGCGCATGTCAACGCAGCGACCGCGTCCTGAACAATCATTAGGGCATGTTCGTAGCTGACAAGCACGACCAGTAAAGCCACTATCGCAAACACATTGCCCGACTTCTCGATCACAGGATCCGCGGTTAGAGCACTCAGCATCATTATGAGCAACATCATTAGCCGTTGCAATATCATTCCATGCCACATCAGATGGGCAGATACGAAGGGAACAGTCGCCGCCCATCCATCCTTCAAAACATGTACATTCGCTTAACTGGCAGACCCCATGACCTGAGCATCCATTTGGACAGGGTCCATAGTCAGTCGTCTCTTCTGCCTGGATGCCTCTTGGTGCGAGTGCAACCATATACACTATAGCAAAGAGGCCAATGCTTAGGCATGCAGAAGGCTGCCTCATTCTGGTAAAACAGCAAAGTTTTGCTGACGAGAATAAACGCACTCTACCACCTTCGGCACGCTTTGTAGAAACCTCAGATAGCAAAGACGATTTCTTTTTGTCTGAGTAAGGTTTGGGACGTGTTGAGCCACGCTGATCGCTATCGTAGCGCCCAGGGCCTCAGTCCGGTTGCTAATGCCACAACTCTGACTCGAAAAGTAAGTTCGATTTGCAGATTTACTCTTCCTGGAGGCCTGTGTCCTAAAGCTATTTGGGTATACACTATCTATCGAGATTACTAGCAATTTTGCGAAATAGTTTATAGATTAAACTCTTAAGGGATGTTCCTCGATTTGCAAACTGAGCACACGTGCGAACGGTATTTGCGAACGATTTCTTTTTGCTTTTTCTTTTTTTAGACTATCGAACGTAGTTAGCTTCTAATTGAAAAGTCTCATGCAAGAGATTAGGGAAGGACTTGCTAAACTTTACCTCTAGTTTAGGTCTCTCTTACCTGCACCAGCACCAGCACCACTCGACTCGAACTTCAGCTGCACTATCAAATAATAAGCTTATTTTACCAGGTAAATACTGACGTTCTTTCGAATGTATATCGGAGGTCGTGTTGAAATGTGAGTTAAAAACAGCCCTTTAAAAATCTATCAACTTGGTCACATTGCTCAACGAGACAAGACAACAACTTGCTAGCGCCCATCTATCCGTTATCAATAGACCTTTAGTTTGGGCCTTTTTGTTAGACCACTATAGTGTTCTGGTGCTATTTAGACCCTTTTTCAGGTCGGTGGCTTTGGTGGGTGGTGGCAACAATTCATAGATGGGACTGCGTGCGCAGAGAGTCAATCGCAGCTCAGGCTTCTGAGTTAACCAGAGGGAAGCCTCTGTTTGGCGCGTGAGGACAGCGCCACTTCCCGAGTGAGGCTGCCGGGACCTCAGATCTGGGCCGTCTGCAAGATTGACGACCAACCAATTCGTCATTTCCTAGAGATTCGTGATTCGCTGTGAAGGACTTTGAGGGCTCTTGCAGACTAGCGAGAGCGTATAAAATTCTTGCGCGCGTAAACTTCGAGAGGACTGCAGCCATACGATCAACAAATTTGCAAATCCTTTTTGCGAATTTTAACCTGTGGACTTGGTTCCGTACGAGACAAGTTTAGACGATAAACATTCACCTTAATCGAAGATGAAGTTCAACTACAGATTCAAAGACCTCTTGGGTGTGAGTTACTCAAACGGAAATGTTATTTTTGATGAGGAGTCTGGAAATCTTCTGCTCTCCGGCGTAGGCAACCGTGTGCGTCTCTTCGACCTCGTTAACAACTCCGCCGAGACCTTGCCTTTCGAACTGCGCCGCAATGTGCGTTGCATGTGCCTCTCAAGCGATAACAGGCTTCTTGTAGTCGCTGATACTGAGGGTCGCGGACTTCTCGTGAACTTTGCCTCTCGTAAAGTGCTCCACCGCTTCAATATGAAGGGCAAGGTCCGGGTTATGGCCTTTAGCCCTGACAACGAGTACATCGCCGTCGCGGTAGGCCGCCACGTTCAGGTCTGGAGAACCCCTGGAGGAACCACGAAAGAATTTGCACCGCTTGCTTTACACCGTACCTACACGGGCCACCATGACGCTGTCGTAAGCCTTTCTTGGTCTCCTTCAGGACGCTACTTCGTGACAGGATCTAAAGACATGAGCGCGAGAGTATATGCCCTTGAGGAGAGGGATTACACTGTAGTAACTCTCACGGGACACAAAGAGCGTGTTGTTGGCTGCTTCTTTGCTGAGGAGGAAGTTATTTACACACTGTCGAAGGATGGATCTTTGATTGTTTGGCGATGGGAATGGACTCCCTTAGGTGAGGACGGTGGAGACATGAGTGAAGAGGATAGCGAAGAAGAAGGAAACAAACGTGCTGAAAAGGCAAGACAAACTTTGGAGAGCGACAAGAGCCCGCCTTTGAGCATCAAGCTTGGTGAGTGGCAGCGTGAAGCTCGCCATTTTGTGCAGCGTGACCACGCGAAGGTTCACAGTGTAGCACTCCAGCGCAGTAAGAATATTCTTGTAGTGGGTTTTGACAATGGTGTCTTTTCGCTCTTTGAGATGCCTGATGCCACGCATCTGCAGAGTCTTAGTGTGTCGCAACATGAACTGCGAAGCGCTGCTGTCAACTGTACGGGTGAATGGCTTGCTCTTGCATCTGCTAAGCTTGGCCAGATTCTTGTTTGGGAATGGCAATCCGAGACCTACGTTCTTAAGCAGCAGGGCCACTTTTACGATTTAAACGTATCTGCGTACTCCCCAGATGGTCAACTTTTAGCTACTGGTGGTGACGACGCAAAGGTGAAGCTCTGGAGTACTACCTCTGGATTTTGTTTCGTTACTTTCAGTGAGCACCAAGCACCGGTAACAGCAATTAGCTTCGTTGGTGACGCTGGAAACGCTATTGTTAGTTCTAGTCTCGACGGTACAGTCCGTGCTTTTGATCTTGTACGCTACCGAAACTTCCGCACCATGGTCACGCCTACGCCCACTCAACTGACGTGCCTGGCTGTCGATGGACAGGGTGAAATTGTATGCGCTGGTGCAATGGACCCAGCAGAAATTTATGTTTGGTCTCTCCAAACAGGTCGTCTGCTAGATGTCCTTTCTGGGCATGAAGGCCCAGTTTCTGCTCTTGCATTCTCACCCACTCGCCCTGTCATCGCTTCTACCTCGTGGGATCGCACTCTGCGCTTTTGGGAACCTTACAGCGGTACATCTCCCATTGAAACCAAAGAAGTAGGTAGCGATGGCCTCTGTGTTGCTTTCCGGCCCGATGGCAAAGAGGTCTGTGTTGGTGCTTTGAGTGGCCAGTTGCTTTTCTGGGACGTTGATAGTGGACATCAAACAGGTAGTATTGCTGGTTCAAAGGATGTCTCTGGTGGTCGTCGTTCCCACGATCGTGTTTCCGCCAAAAACGCTAGCCACAACAAACACTTTAGCAGCGTTTGCTACACTGCCGATGGCTCTTGCATTATTGCAGGTGGCCGCAGCAAATTTGTCTGTATCTACCAGGTAGAGCAGCGTGTCCTGCTGAAAAAATACCAGCTTTCGCATAACCGCTCCTTAGATGGTGTGTTGGACAAGCTTAACTCGAAAAAGGTCACCGATGCTGGTAATACAGATTTGTTAGATGTCAGTGACGCTTCTGATTCGGAAGCTGAGGACTACGCTGCTCGTGCACAGGCTCTTCCCGGTGCTTCTCGTGGAGACCTTGGTAAGCGAGTAACAAAGCCTGAAATCCGCTGCAAATGTGTTCAGTTTTCCCCCAATGGTCAAGAATGGGCCGCTGCTACTACTGAAGGTTTGATGATTTACGCGTTGGACAATGCTATGCTATTCGATCCCTTCCAGCTGGAAGAAAACGTCACCCCGGATCGTGTACGTGAAATTGCACACAAGGGGGACCACGGCCGCGCACTCATTTTGGCACTTCATTTAGGCGAGGACGACCTCATCACCGAGGTTTATCGTTCGGTTCCATCTGAGTCGCTTCGTCTTGTTGCCCAAAACCTGCCTGTTGTCTACGTATCTCGCGTTCTTACGCTTATTGCAAACGAAATCATCAACACTCAAAACATTCAGCACCATCTTGCATGGGCTCGTGCGATCCTTACTGTCCACCAGGATCGCCTTCGGGACCAGTCCAAGCAGTTTATGTCTTCCTTTCGTGCATTGCAAAAGGCTATCACTTCGCAAAACAAGGATTTGGCCAAGTTGTGCAATGAGAACTTGTACACTCTGAAATTTCTTTCGTCAGCGAAGCGCCAAGCAGAAACAACTGAACTGTTCAGTATCGTGCCTGTTTCCGAAGACCCTGATCAGGCAGCCAAGAAGCAGCGTAAAGCCGGGCAGGCCTAACTATTTCTCTAACCAAAACTTAAACACACGATGAAGATTGCCACGTGTCATTGTAAGCACGTGACTACAAGTTTACAAGTATATTTTATTGAGCACATTTCCATCTGCAAAAGATTTTTCTTTACAGAACAGCTTGATCTCCCACCTAGGAGCCTAGGAAATCAATATATGCTTGGACACTTCCCTTCACAAGTATTCCCTCGACACAAACAGTTTATAGAAACAAAAAGCAACAACGTCACATACATAACCTATGAGTAGTTCAGATTTTCAATATATGGAATGAATTTGACTTTTTCGCAATGATTTTATTTTCGAAGCTTCAAACAGCATGAGGTTCAATCTCACGCAGATAATGCTTCATATATCAAGTAAAACGTAAAGTACTGACCTGACAACTTTGTGCAACTTATTTACGTTGATGAATGAATACTGTCGCATCACCCCAGCTCATTATATGACGTTCATACTCAAGTAGTTGCCATTCCTCGCTTGGCAATCTGCGTGTGAAGCTAATAAGGAAACTCCCTGTTTGCATTTTGTTCGCGTGCTCAGCCACTGTTTCCATCATTTTTTCATCAAAGCAAGTAGAATTTACGAATGCAAGCGTAGCATCTGCCCAGTCTACCTTGAATGCATCGCCACGAATCAGATCAATCTGAGTTTTCTTTGTACGTGCTGAAAGTCCATCTATTTTCCCCTTTTGCTCATGCCAGATAGCTTCGATATCTCTCGATATCTCATGAAGCCCGTTCAGAATTTCGATACCAATGACACGGTCAAAGTCATGCATAAGCATCGCTGCAAACACTGCCTTGCCAGTACCACTTCCAATATCAACAAAAATACCGCCACTGTCCCGCAAACCATCATACAAATATCTGATTTTTTCAATTGTCAAAGCAAATGTGCGAAATTGAATCTCACCGTAAACCAAACTTTGGTCATCTAGCTCCTCATCCTGGCGCTCTTTCTTACTCACCGCCTTGCCAACCGCCGCTGGGTATTGGCCACAAATCTTTTTATAAACTTTGGCAGCAGCATTGATTCGCTCATTACTAATGTCTAGTTCCTCCAGTTTCTTGTTGACTGCAAGCTATGTTTGTTCTCTGATGTTAGCGAAAAAATCGTGTCCTCTTATCCTCATACCTGAATCAATTATAACGTACCTCTACCTTCGTTTCCTGCAGGTCCTCCGCGCGCGCAATTGCTCTCTCCCGCATGTGAAGCTCCTTGAGCTTCTGCTGGGAGCTATCAGCTGTTCCCGTTCGCTCTGTATCATCCTTTCCCTCCTGAATGTCGCCCATTGCACACGTTATCTTATCAATCACAGACGCAAATGACTTTGCAAAATATAGTTTTCGTGATTCTACGGAAATGAAGAAACAGGTTATGCTTTATTGAACTGTGTCAATGGTCTCCGCTCTCAGAAGACAGAAGCAGCGTGTTTCTTCAAAAACAAGTAATAGCTTCACAGCGACCCAACTAATGTAAATGTGCAGTAAGTAAATTAAATATACGCGCTTTATTCAAAAAGCAAGTATTAGATACCTGGGTGTGCACCTCGATTCAAAAGAGCTCTCCGTGCTGTCTTTGTCTTTACACGCACCCAAAGTGGAAGAAAGGTTTGGAATTGAGCCGTTGGTTGGCCGTTGACAATTCTACATATAACTTTCAATATGACCCTTTTCCATGCCTAGAAGACATGCTCTAAGCCGATCTAGTGGGGGTATTCTAGGTTTGTGGAAATATATAGAGATAAGAAGAAAGAGACTTAGTAAAAAGTGGGACGAGAACAAGTAGAGAGTCGAAAGGGCCACTTGCTCTAGCAGAGAGTATTGGCGTTCACCTGGGCCAACCAACACGGGCGTGGGAGCTTGTGTAGGTTTGTCGACCTGCGGAGGAAAGGCTCATTTGTATCAGCATTGCGAAGAGAGCAATTCATATATTTTCTTGCATGGGCTTCGCCTGCTTTTTGCGACGGTGAAGACGTGGCCTAAACAATTGCTTCTGTGCGATACGAGCAGTACTTGAAGGGATTTGGCTCCTACGAAAATGGGCGCAGTCTTGTCGAATACAACAAAGCCTTTACAAGGTAGCGTTTTACGAAACTCTGGAGAAGATGAGTTTTTGCTCGAAGGTGGCCATTTGCGACGCACGGGATTTCCATTCGCAATGTGGCCTCTGCAAGATGTTAAAGCCCTCCTCGCAGATCTTAAGAAAATAGGAACCTTAGTTATGGTACGAAACCAATTCTATGCGTGGATCTCATCTTCTGTGCCTGTCATTTCGGAGGGAGAAGTCAACGAACTCTTTGGACTACTTGATTCCGCTTACAATGGACGTGTGAACTGCCTCGAGTTCCTTGCAGCCATGGTCATCTTAAGTTGTGAAGATCTCGAAGCCAAGACCCAGTTCTGCTTTGAACTTTATGATCTCAATTTAAACGGGTCTCTCTGTCGGTCAGAGATTGTGCTTATGGTGAGATCTACTGTTCTAGGTTCTCTCAAGCTAGTAGACTTAGATCCGTCAAAGTCTGTTGATGTACTAGATCGTGACGAAATATTCGAGGCCATTGCTGATCAAGCTCTTGCCATGTATGACCGAAATTTTAGCCGCAATCTCTCTTTCTCAGAGTTTGCATCGTGGGCTCGTGGTAATCGCGAGGTCATGCGATATATTGAATCATTTCAGATTTTTGCTCGTGTGGCTGCATCAGAGCTTCAACTCCATATGTCAGGCCAATTTAAAGCAGATGATATTTCAATGAAGGACAAGGATCAAGCAATTTCAAACAATACGATGGCTCTAGTAACCCAAACCGCAGTAGGCGACGAATCACTTCCTGAGGATTCAACAGGAGATCACCAGATCCCTGAGAGAGCAGCGGCGTCTGCAATGCTTCTTGGTTCATTTGAGGTAGACTGTCAAGACTGTAGTACTCAGCTTAAACGAGAATGGGCTTATGCATTCAGTGGACAAGTTGGTTGCAAGTTGGCTCATTATGTTGATACGAAAAGAGAAAAAATTGTGTACGCTGCTGATTCGATAATCGTAGTTCAAAATCTGTGCACGCAATCGCAAGAATTTTTCTTGGGTCACCAAGATAGCGTTGTTAGCATCGCCGTGGATCCATCTGGTTCATACGTTGCAAGCTCAGATTTAAGAGGCGAAGTTCACATCTGGAGTGTCGCCCAGGTAGCCAGTGATCACGCCACACGAGCAATTCTGCAAGTTCGACCAGGATATATGCATTTGGCATTTGATGCTACCGGACAGATTATTGCAATCGTGTCAAACTCATCAAAAGACAGAAACAATACATCGAGTGTATCTACTAACCATAGAGTCAGTATCGAGTTTTGGGATTGGGCCAAACAAGAACGTTTGGCTGAGCCGATATATCTTATGCAGAATGAGGTGCAAGACATTGCATGGTGTCATGACTCTAGTCTTTTTGCTATTGCTGGAAATGGTTTTGTTAAGCTCATTGATGCACAGCTACAAGCACACGATAAGTTTAATGGTCAGCGTTACAATACAAGAGCTGGAATCTTGTCTCGCTTGGAAGTTGTCGATGTAGAACTTGGTGAATTCACAAAAACCACGAGCTCTGCACCTTGTTTCACATGTCTCTGCTTTCTGGGAAAGACAGTGGTTGCTGGAACGGAACAAGGTACAATTCTTCAATTTGATTGCGCGACTGCAAAGCTGACGCAAATTGTCCAGGCACAACTAGATTATCAAGCGATTTCATGTATTGCAGAATGGAAACTGGGTGTCGTGAGTGCATCTAGAGATGGTTCATTGCAGCTTTGGGATATGGGTTTACACCCGCTCAATACCTCTTCATCAGCAAATGTAAAAAATCAAATTGTGCTAAATGAAGGAGAAATTTGCACACTTTGTCTTGCAAATTCCCGAAACTCGAAGATCGCGCTCGTTGGTAGCTCTAATGGCCGGTTGTGGGAAATGAACTTCGGTCAGAAATATGATTCTGGTGCAGTTACTAAAATTCCAACCGTTCGGTCACATGCAGGTGAAGGTGCACCTCTCGCAAGTGTGTTACCTCATAGTGAGACCACTATAATTACCAGCAGTACATCTGATCTATGTCTTTACGTTTGGGACATTGTGAATCAACGCATCCTTTTTTCCTATGCTCTTCAAGCACCACCCCGTTGCATGGCGTTTTCTCCACAAGGTGACTACTTTGCAATTGTTTTGTCTACTGGGGTCATAAGCCTTCACGAACCTTTTGATTCTGATCATCCTTTTGCAGAGATTCACAGGTTTGAGCTTCCAGAGAACCAACATGCGGCAACCGACATTGCATTTTCCCCAGATGGAGCATACCTTGCAGTTGGATGTGAGTCAACAACGGTTTATTTGTTCATGGTTCGAAGGCAACCACTGACAAAGCACAAGCAATTTACTTGCGTGCAAGCTCTCAAACCCTCTACGAATCAGAGCTCCTACATTGATATGGGATGTCGTGTACTCTTGGATTGGAGCTCGGAATCAACAATATTAAGAACATCTGTTGTTTCTCAGATGCAATATACTTCTGCACAGCAATTTTATTGGGATATTTCCCGTGCCGGAGCTCTAATTGAAGAAAATTTGTCTGCTATCCGCTCGCTATCATGGTGTGGTCAAGTATGTCCAGATCTCGGTGATATTAAAGGAATCCCTCCTGTTCTTGCATCTAAAGCATGTGCATTCGCTATTTATAAAAATAGACTTGCAGTAGGAACTAGGGATGGCAAAATATTCTGTGTGCCCTTTCCATGTCCAAAAGAGCTTCCTGAGGACCTTGTCAAAGTGTATTCCGTTAGCAACAAGCTTTCTACCCCAGTAAGCTCAATCATATTTGTTGACGAAGGCAAGCGTCTTCTTTCGATGGCCCCATATGGTACGATAATGCAATGGACCATTGAGTTTGACAATGAAAGTGAGACTTCCGCCATGAATACCATCGTGTCTTCTAGTCCCTTTATTCCCTCTGAAGACCCAGAAATTGCGGAGGAGCTATGGAAGATTCAAGCCCGTGCGTGGCAAAACATTGGGTCGATCGAGCAGCTCGATGGCCCCTTTGCTGATGTTGGGGGGGATTCGGCAATGCCCGAAGAGAATTATCCTCCAATTGACGACTCACTAGCGAGACAAGACGTATTGCAACTTGCTATGGGCCTACTACCAAATCGCCGTGATCCAGATGCATCACTATCATGGTTGCAAGGATATAATGTTGCTCGAAATAATATCAAGTATCTAGCAGATCAACGAGTTGCTTGGCCTGCGTGTGGATCAGTGGTGATCAATTGCTTCAGCAGCAAACAAGGGAAGCTAGATCAGTCCTTTGTTTGTCCTTTAAACCAGTCTCAGAACCAGAGCCAACACCCCGATGTACCAATAGAAGTGCTCGCAATCTCACCGCAACGTTTGCATCTTGCATTTGGGCAAGGCTCAAAGCTTTATGTTTGGGATTCCGAGTCGAACTCAATAGTGTCTAGTGTAGAATTCCCTTGGAGTAGTGCTGGTGCAGCGCATATTTCGTTTAATACAGATGGTAGTCGCATTGCTGCTGTCGGAGCTGATGCGCATCAAACCGTAGCCATTGTGGACTGGCCAAAAAGACGATGTGTTGGCTTTGCACCAAGCGGATCTCCTGCTATTTTGGATATCGTCTGGTCTGATGTGTGTTGCTTTACAACTGTTGGAATCAGACATGTTTCATTTTGGAATTTAGCTAATGGCGGAAGTGGTGCGCCTGAAGTCCGACGAGGACTTTTCTCCACCTCCTCTGGAGATAGGATTCAAACCCAGAATGTCATTTCTGTTTGTGCTCTAGCAAAGGAGCAAATTGTCGCTGGACTTGCGGATGGCAGGCTAGCAATATGGGATATTCAGTCTCGTAAAATTGTTACCCTCCTTGGGAGCGAAGGAAATTCATGCCTAACACTGTGCCAATCTTTGAGAAACCAACCTGGATTCTTTGCAGGAATGAAGTCTGGCCATCTAATTTACTGGTCGCAAGATAATGGTGATCCTAATAGCTACACACCTCACGAGATTTTCCATGCTGCTTCATCAATTAAATGCATCGATGTTACCCCAAAGCAAAGTTCTAGAATGGGTTCCCTTTTTCATGAAAATCTAACAGGTTATCAAAATGACCGTATTTCGCCTGGTTTAGTCTACTGTGTAATTGGTGATCGAGTTGGAGGGATCAATGAAATCAACATTGACCTTCGAACCAAACAGCTCGAAGTTCAGTCAAGCTTTAAGTCACTTTTGAAAACCCATTCTAAAGGTGAGTCATGGGCCTTGGCTGCTCATCCTTCAGAACAAATCGCTTTTACTGCAGCTGACGATGGGTATATTCGAATCTGGGATTTACAAGCACGTCATGAGTTGAATACAATTAATGTTGCCCATAAAGTTATTTCCTTAGCCGTCGCGGTATCGCCAGAAGATGATGAGGCAGATATCCTTGCTGTAGGCTGTGACAACGGCGATGTAGATATCTTTCAATTTAAGCGATCAGCCCTTTCAACAGATCAATTTATGCCCTTAGCTCAATCTCTTCGAAATGGTGAGGACTGGTGCCAGGCCCTTCAGTTTTCCCCAGATGCCAGACGCCTTGCGATTGGTTGTCATGATCACAACATCTACGTGTACGATATGCTGAATCAAGAACAAACTATCAAGATCCAAGCTCATACTAGTCCAGTCATAAAGCTTGACTGGTCACTTGATATTATCGATCAGTTCTCAGGCGCATCACGGTACCTACAGTCTATGAGTAGCACTCGTGAGATTCTCTATTTGGAGATTCCTCTAGTATCCGACGATCCTAAGCTTTTGCGAGATACAGAGAGTATCCAAGGCATTGAATGGGCAACATATACCTGCCTAGGAGGATGGGCAGTGTCAGGTATTAAATCCCGCCATTTCTGGGCTTCATGTGCTCGCTCTTATGGTGGTATGCATTTAGTTGCAGGAGATGTAGACGGTAGTCTAAAAGTGTTGGCGTTCCCCTCAAATCTAGGCTTGCCTACGCGTGAGGTCAGATTAGCTAGCTTACATGCAGGGATTTTGAGTCAGGTGGCATTTTCAGCAAATGACTGTTATATCCTTAGCCTAGATACTCGTCGTTGTTTGTGCGTATGGAAAACCGAATCCTTGGAAGATATCGCTTCAGCTAAGTATAAATGGATGGCCCTTGAGCAAGATGAGCGAGATCGCCGTTTGCAGCTCGCAAGGGATCAAGCGGAAAACATCCGAGTGAATGTGAGTGAGTCCAAGATACCCGTTAGTCACGCAGAAGATACAGCAACAACAGTAGATCAGGGGATTTCTCTCAAGTCCACATCGTCTCCCACCAGGTCTGCATCGGTTAACTTCAGTACCTTTAAAATGCATCGATTGTCATGGGAGATTGACAATGAGTCTTGGAAATCGCAACTTGTGCCGCGAATATTGAGCAAAAATCCTACACTTGCACTCGGGGCATCGAAGAGTTCACCGCAGCTGCATATCAATTGGGTCTATGGGCGTACAAAGCATATCGCAGCACGTTTTTGTGGCAGCTTAGATGATTATGCTTTTGCTGCGGCTAATATAGTAGTAATTCAGCGACCAGTTCGCGCAGGCCAGCTTGCAAAGCAAACATTCTTTGTTGATCACCAGTGTGAAGTTGTTGCCCTCGATGTTTCCGGCGATGGCCAGCTTATGATATCTGCTGATGCTTTGCAAAATGTTCTTGTGTGGAGTCCATCTAGTCTTACACAAGTTGCTAACTTTAAAACGGACTCGTCAGTGAAAATGATTCGATTCTCTCCCCGTGCAACACTTGCAGGGCTTCTCTTAGATACAGGCAGCTTCGCATTGGTTTGCATTAAGACTGGACTAGTTCAATGTACAGGGATATTTTCCGAGGCAGGGTGCGCCTCATCGTGTGATCTTATTGTCATGCCAAAGAATGAAAATGACCCAAACAGTGACGTAGACATTGCCATCGCTGGAGGGAAGTATCTCAAAGTTTGGACGTTTGACCCCGTTCGAGCTCGGCTTACATCTTGCACCAAGGAGTCTCCCGTCGGAAGTGATTTTCTTTGCCTGGCTTTAGGAGATGCAGGCCTTTTATCTGGTCATGCAGATGGTGCACTTATTTCATGGAGTGGAGTCTCAACAAATGTTCGGCGAATCCTAAATCAATCCAACTTTAAAGAACGGGGTTCTATCCAACAGTTGTCCGATATTTCTCAAATAACTACATTGCAAACTGGAGGTTATGTATGTTTGTCGAGGTCAGGGAAGACCTTACTCCTTGACCCAATGATGGCTCCAGATACACCACTTTTGCTTAAATCTGGTCAGAGCAAGATTTGCTTTTTGGATAGCGATCGTGCTGGTCGCAAACGAATTCTTGTCAGTTATGCCAACGGCGCAATTCTAGAGTATGACACAGTTCGTCAATCTCTTCATGAAGTTCAGTGTGGGCATCATGCTTTGAAGCAGGGGACTATACCAGAAGCAGAGGTTCTAAGCCAAGACACTTCGGCGCGAGGTATTGACGTATCACTGTTTCTCCACGAAGCTCGTAGTTTCATGTTATCGGTCGGAGAAGATTGTTATGCAAAAGTCTGGGATGTCGAAAATCACACGGTTCTTACAGAACAACATCTCCCAGATGCAGCTACATGCTGCGCGGTTTCCCAAGCAGGTCATCATATTGCAGTTGGCACTCGCAGTGGGACTTTGGTTGTATTTTCTTCAATGTTACGACGCCAAATTCTCCAGGTGGCAATATCTTTCCAGCAGGGCTCTGATCACATTCGGGATGGAGTGCGAGCTCTACAATACTCTCCCGATGGATCAATGCTTGCAGTCGCAGGAGATGATGGACATGTGCGAGTGTTGGAAACCCGAAACTACGCGCTGATTCGCCATTTCCCGCATGTTCATCAAGTACCAGTTACACACATGGACTGGTCGGTCTCAGGGGACTTCCTTCGCACAAATGGATGCATTCAAGCACTCCCCGTTTCCCTTGTTCGGAAAATAGTACCTAAGCTTACTCGGAATGAGTATGCCGAGCTTGCTGTAAGCACTGAGACCAAAAAGGATATAAATTCAATTACCTGGCAAACAAATAGCTGCGCTATGTCAGAAACTACAGCGCATTTACACCAATCTATTCGCTCGTCATCGATACCAATTTATTGCGTAGGAAGTGAGATAATTGCCGTGTCAGACGGCACTCTTGCAGATTCAACAGGCCGCAAACTTGCTCCCATACACCATATTGGGCCTTTCCATATCTATAGCTCGATAGATGGAGCTAGTGTGTTCACAAGTGGCAAAGAAGATGGTCTGATATTCCATTTACAAAGATGAGGTTATCATTTAAAAGCTTAAAAAAAATAAATACTGAAATAATTCTTTCAATGTGGTTGGGGGTCAGATATTGAGCTTTGTAAGTTCCGAGTCAAGCTCGTTGGCTCTTTCATGAAGTTTGTCCAGCTTGAGAGTCTTATTGATGAAATTACGAGCTTCTTTCAGTTTTCTTTCACGAAATGCTAGCATCGCAAGGTTGAATCCTGCATCTGCACACCCTTGCTCAAATGCTGCAGTGTAGAAGTTCTTTGCTCGTTCTAAATCGCAAATTCCTCGAGTACATTTCCCAGATTCGCACATGAGCCCTAGAGCATTAATTGCATTAGCGTCCCCTAATTTTGCAGCAAATTTATACTTTGCTGTGGCGTGGGGATAATCCTGCTTGCGATAATGAATATCCGCTATGCGGCTAGCAGCCTGAGCCACAAGTTGCGTCTGCTTTTCGGGACTAAGAATCGATAGCATTTGGTCCGTGTCTTTAGTATGGCTACGTTGAGCCTCAAGCTGGGATGTTATTTGCTGAATTCCTAGCTGCAGATGATACATTGCTCGATCACTTTCAGAGATTCCTTTTGCATCAAGCACAAAACCGAGATATATGTTAGCCTCAGCAACGCCTTGAACAGCTGCAGATTGGAGATGGCCTTCTGCTTCTTGAAGGTGCGTGCCGTCACCATTGTCAATCAGGGTAAGAAGGTACCCATAGTTTGCTGTAGCTGGGACATACCCTTGCTCACTTGCCTTTTGATAGGCCTTCAATGCCTCATTTCGGTAGCCCATTCCTTCTAAAAGAAGACCTAGATTATTCCGCGCTACAACCAAACCCTTAGACGCACTCATTTCTAAGAGCTTACGAGCCTCCACAGATCTTGGGTCTTGTTCCATGAGAAGCACCGCCAAGTTATTTTGGGCTCGGGAGTTCTCTTTCACTGCAGCAGATGCAAACAAAGCTCGTGCCTTCGCTTTGTTAATCGGAACTAGCTTTCCTACATAGTAAAGCTCTCCGAGAAAACATGCGCCTTTGGCGCTGCCCATACGAACTGATTCTTTCAGAAGATGAAGCGCTTCTGTATGCTCTTCTGGATAATGACGCAGAAGAAATAGTGCAAATTCTGCTCTGCCGTCTGCATCGCCTGCGGCTAAGGCACAGGAATAGAAATGTTTAGCAAGATCAAGATCAGGGTTCTCGATACCTTCGCCTTTTTCATAAATCTGGGCCAGGTACAACATAGCTGGAACATATTCAGCTTGTGCCGCCTGAGCCAGGTAAACAATTGCTTGTCGATAATCTCCACCTTCGACATCAAACTTACGCTGAAGAATCTCGAGCTTCCCCTTTTGATATAGAGATCGAGGTGATGTTTGATTGTTATTTGCTACATATTCATGAAAAATCGAAGATTTTCCTTGGATATTGGGTTGTATTTCCAAATCAGATGACATTGATGAAGCTGTAGCGGATGAGCTCGATCCTTTTCGTTTTTCTTTTTTGAGTGAATGACGCCGTTTTGAATGTTTAGATGATTTTTTGGGCGGTAGCGGCGGGGCTTTCGTTTCTTCGATGTCTTCTTTTGTTTCTTGAACTTCAACGAGACTTTGCTCGAGGTTGTTCAGGTTCTTTGATTTTGAACTTTGTTGTCGTTCGGCCTGTTGACTCTGCTGCTGCTGCTGCTGCTGCAACGCAATATTAACCTGGGAGATTAGGCCATTTTGCGAGAGTCTGCGTACATGATTCCACATATTACGCACATTCTCATTGCTCCCAAGCGATTCTTTTCGTTGAACCTCGATTGAGTCAACGATGACTAGTCTTGAAAGTGCCATGAATAAGTCACTGGTGCCATTGGTCAACTTTTGTAACAAGAGCATTATTCGTTTTCCATAAGCTGCATCTAAAAAGTACTTTCGCTTAGAAATGCTCATATATTTGCGAAGAAGCAATGACAAGGTATCTTGCAAAGCAAGCAACAATTGTTTGACTTCTGCAGAGTCGGCGTACTTTGCCAAAACCTCGTCTTGAGCCTTTAGCTTAGACTCAAGTTGTTGTAAGGCATTCTCGAGTTCCATCATGCCACTGATATGTTTCTTTTTAGAATATGATAAAGAGCGCGAAGCATGGAGACATCTTTTAACAAGTCGCAAAATAACCTCTGCCGAGCAAGTGCTCTTGGACATTTCTTGCTCTGGATGGACATCCCATTCCTCCATGTGCTCTGTACTGTGTGGGGCCAAAAGAAAGGAACCTCGTCGTCTCGACGTACTAGAAACAATCCCACGAAGTGACATTGTTGATTGTCTAAGGTCGCCCAGAAGAGAGCGCCGCCGCGTTCGTCCGAGCCCATTACCGGACTCACTTTTTGTACGGCTGAGTATGGCATTTTTTTTATGTTCAGAGATTTGGCCACGCAAAGATTGCTGAGCAATAGACTCTACAGAATGAAGGGAGGATTGGCTAGGAATGGAAGGATTTTGTAAGGAGACAGTCTCTTCATCCTTGCCACCATCGTAAGTACATCCCGCATGCTCAAGGTCACACAACTCCTGAGCTGTAAGAGTATTCTCTGGCTCAGGGTCGAGCTGCTCTCGCTGCCGACGCAACAGCAAAGAGCTTGCCTCTGGCAGTTGCAATTCCATCTCCCTCTCGCAGAACACAACTCGTTTGCGCTTTTAACCCAAGGTTTGCTGAAGAACGTACTCCCGCTTTCACAGACTTGCCCTTGCTTTGCTCTTCTTCTAGCTTAAAGAGGTCTCGCCTTTATCCTCAGCCCTTCTATGAGGGATATTAGTAATTTGAGACTTAACTGAATAATTACAGTTCTGCTGGTGCGATAGCGCACCCTAATCGGCCCAAGCAGCTCTACCGTGCAAGATAATGTTTATTCTTAATTTGTATAGTACAAGAGAATTAAGCGGCTAGTGATGCCAGGCTCTCTTGTAAAGTCTGACTTTTCAGTAGGGTTTGCCCTTAATTAACCCTCTCAGAAAACCTATGCCAACTCTCTCTGCCCCACTTTCGCTGCGCCGGCCACTTCCTACACGCTTCTTAAAACATTGCTCACACTAAGTACCCCTTGATGTGCCTATCGTAGTCTGCTTATCTTAGATGTCTTTATCAGTTATTCTTTTGAGTGAGTGAGCCGCCAGATGGCCGTTGCAGTACACACCTAAATCACCTTGGATTAGCTAGTCCATTTTGTCTGTCCATATCTCACAGGTCATATTTAACTGGTTCAAGCCAACAACAACAACTAACAAACAAAGAAAAGCAAACGCAAAGAAATATAGATGGAGGATTATTCACACTACAGAATTCAGGCGTTCAGGTGTCCTGTGCGCTTTGAAATTCTTAACTTCGGAGTTTCTAGATTATTCCTTGAGAACATCTTTACTATCCATCTATGTACATAAATGTAGCTATAGACATACTTTACTTAACTCTAGCTCTTCATCGGTGTGGTACGTTAATATACGAAACATGGACAGTCAGAGCAAGCATCAAGCATTCACCCTTGAATGCGTGAATGTCTTGAAAAAATTGAAACAAAAAAAGTTCAAGTCGGAAGATATCTCTATCCTGGACAAATGAAAGCTTTAATCAAGCTGGCCTCCTCTCATTTTCCGAAATAAAGATTGAAGAGGTCTTTATCGAGAAGTTTCTGACAACTTTCTTGTAGTAGCTGAAGAGGTTTCGATGAATCTTCCTGGACTATGCTTTTGATTGAATGCAGGTTTGGCTGGTTAAGAACGCCTTGTCGCATAGTGTTTATGACACCAAGTGTTTGTATGTCAGAAAATAGCAACATGGATAGAGCAGAGTTGCAGGTATATGAATAAGAATTGAGTGTTAAACTTTGTTATTGATTTACGAAAGGTGGTCCTCATCAAATCTTTTCTGGGTACAAGGTCATGTCGAGCGTAAGTGTTTTGGAGCAATTTTCACTCACTTCACGATAAACACCGACTAGAGCATCTGCCTGGTCGAAAAATGTGTCCTTAAGGGAAATGACAAGACACTGAAAGTTGTTTGAATTGCGTTGGATATAGCCAGAAACCTTGGAGACATTCACGTTGTCAAGAGCGGCATCCACTTCATCCATGACAAAAAATGGTGCAGGGTGATATGAGTGAATCGCAAAGAGGAGTGCAAGCGCAGCAACAGTCTTCTCACCACCCGAGAGTTGCTCCATATCTCGAAAGCGCTTTGTGGGAGGCATTGCGTTATACTTAATACCACCCAGATAAGGCTCGTCTGTGTTATCCAACGACAAATAAGCATTACCGCCAAGCGGGTGACGATCTGACTTGGTCAGGTCACGATAAACCTTCTCAATTGTGCTGGAGACATGTTCAAACATATGCATGAACTTCTCGTAGCGCTCCTGTTTGATATTCTCAAAAGAAAGCTCAATATCGCGAGCTTCCTCACGCGCACGGGTCAATTTTTCATCTGTAGATTTCAAGCGCGCAGTGACATCAGCAAACCGTTCGTCGGCTTTCATATTCGGTTGCATTTTCTCGAGTTCTTCTGCAAGTTTTTTCATACTCTCATCTAAAGTACGCATAGCAGCTTGGCGCGCAGAGCGTACCTTTGAGCTCGACTTGGAAGACTCGCCCTGCTCACCATCTTCATTGTCACTGCCTTCATCTTCATCTTCCTCATTACGCCATAGTGGTTCGTTTTGTAGCATGGAGAAATCAATCTTGCCTGTCTTATACTCATCTCGTTTGACATACTTGGAGTCAGGTTGAGAGAATTCTAGACTGCTTGGATCGGAAGAATTAGGGTCAGAGGAAGATATAGCACTGGGGTCAGAGGATACAGAAGAGCCCTCCGTAGAGCGCATAACTTTGGCAGCAGGACCTCCTTGCTCCACCGCAGTACGTTTCTGACTAGACAGACCATCTTTCAGAGGGATGTCAACTTGATCAAGCTCAGCTTTTCGTAGCGTCTCATGACGTTTAGCGCGCAACTTCTCCGCTTCGTTCTCTTCCATAGTAAGTTTTTTCATAATTTGACCCTTTTGCGTAATGATTTCATTTCGCGAGTTCGCAGCCTCCTTTGACTCAAGAGCCTTATCATCAGCTTCGCGCTTCTGAGTCTTGTAAGCAATCTCTGCTTCGTCAAGCATGCGATTACACTCATTGAGTTCTTCAGCTAGTTTGGCCGCTTCGGCAACTTGTTGCGCAAGACGTGCTTCAGTTTGCTCAAGCTTTTGGCGAGCCCGTTCGAGAAGCTGGTCTGGTTTTCGCGATTCAATAAAGCGATGTTGAGTTTGCAGCTTTAGCCTGTGTTCGGCCACACGAGCCATTTTGCTACGAATAACTTCCTGCGCCTCGTTGGCCCGATCCACCTCTTCACGTACATTTGCAATACCAATGCTTTTTCCAAACTCATCAATGTGCTCATTTTCAGCGTTTTTAATCTGTGACTCAAGACGCTCAAGCCCAATGCGTTCTTGTGCAATCTGTTGCGAGATTTCATCTCGTTCGGGAATACAACGCTCCAACTCATTATCAATATTCTGTTTTGATTGAGCAATCTCCCTGATCTTCCTTTTGGTTTCATCCAAACTATCACGTGCAAATTTAAGCCGGTTCTGGGTGTTAGAAATAGCGGTTTGAAGGTCTTGAAGAGACGGTTCTTGAGATGCGGTGCTACCGAATGGACCAATATTTGAAAGACGACCGGCGCGGTTACGGCCAACAGCAATGTCAGACTGAGGACCTTCGATATGGACAATTCGATCTTCAAGCTCTTCAAGATCCTGCCGGATTTCGTTGCGTCGGGTACGAGCTGAATCAAGTTCCTTCTGCTCAAAACGATTCTGGTGACCACGGGAGCCCTGGCCAGTGCCGCCAGTCATATCACCATTGGTACTAATAATATGCCCATCAATAGTGACTGCCTTAACACGCTCTCTGCGACGAAAACAAAGATCACGAGCATCCTGCAGGGTATCGCAAATCACAACTCCAGCGAGAGCATACTGCATGGCTTTGTCGAGGTCATCATTGTACTCAAGCAGATCAATTGCCAGCTTGAAATTAGGACCAAGCTGTCGATGACGTTCTTGTGTGCGTTTAGGCTCGATTGTATCGAGCGGCAGAAAGGTCGCAACTCCAGCCCGCCTGTCACGCATGTACTTGATACATTGAAGGCCGGTGTCCTCACGGTCTACAACAATTGCATCCATGTGACGGCCGAGAGCTACTTGAATAGCCAAATCATATTTGCGATTTGAGGGACTGCACAAATCCACAAGTCGACCTTTAACGCCGGGAAAGTGGGATTGCAAAGCCTTAAGAAACTCTGTCATCTTACGTTCCTTCTGGGATTCTTGGCTGTATGCCTTAGCCTGATTTAGAATCGCACTAGCCTTATCGAGTTCTCGGATATGCTCTTCGCGCTGCTCACGAAGCATCTTCAATTCTTGTTGCTTGTTATGCAAAGATTGACGAGAACTCTGAACCTGGTCTTCATGCGAGGTGATAGCATGCGTCATCCGCTCGAGACGCTCGCGCAAACCCTCTTCTTCCTGCATAAGCTGTGCCTTTTGTTCCTGCAAGTTTTGAATTGTACGTTCAGACTCAGCAAGGCGTTCAGCACGAACATCAAAACCACGACGAATCGTGGCATGCTCTGCTCGAAGAGCAACGTTCTCGGCGCGGGCTTGCTCTTTGATTTCCTGAAGTCGCCGCATATTTGCGGGGGAAAGAGAAGCAGCCCCTTCGGCTTCCTCAAGTTGCTTTTGCAAAGCAGCCTCAGCTTGATTAAGACGATCCAAATCGCGAGCCAAGGTCTCGCGCTCTGAAGATTGCTCCTTCAAGTCCGTCTCAGCTTTTGCTACAGATTGCTTATCAGCTTCCAAAGTGCGTTTTAGGTGAGTAACAGTTTCCTGGGCCTTGATGGAAAGAGGCTCAGTTTTGGCGAGGCTTGTGCGCGCCCGCCGAACACTCCGCTCCGCATCAGATGTGGCTCGAAGAGCCTGAGCAGCTTCGCGACGTTTTTCCTCGATGTGACTTTCCACTACGGTTTCTTGATGGGAAAGCTCTGCAAGCTCCGACTCCAAATTTTTGATACGGTTCTCGTGTAGTTTAATGCCTTGTTCATTCTGCCAGAGCTGCATGAGGAAGTACTTCGTCTTCTGCTCGTTCAACTCCTGAAGTTTCGCGTTAAAGCGCTCAGCTTCCTCCTTCTGCACACGAGCTTGCTTGCGCTCTTGAGTGATTCCTTTCTTCTGACGGAAAGTAAAAATTGTATCAATTTCTGCCTTTTCTTTTTTTGCAAGCAAGTCGTCGTACTCTGTTGAAAGAGCTCCAGACCCAGAGATATCTTCAAAGAACTGTGTGAGCTGTTTTGGGGTCTTACTCGCAATAGACTCAACATCACCTTGAAATACGAGAAAGTTGCGAGCGCGAACTAGCACGCCAATATCCTTGAGTCGAGCATCATACGCTTCACGAGTCACAGTGCGACCTTGCAAGGTATATCTGCATGACCCATTGCTGTTAATCATGCGTCCAAATTCGAGCTCATCCCCGGCCTCTACACCAGCTAGCTCACCGGCTGCGGGTTCATAAATAAGCTTCACGAATCCGTCGCGCCTGGTTTTGTCTCGCATACCATCTGCATTGTACACCAGATCGCGCAGCTGCTCTCCACGCAGGTGCTTTGTCTGTACACCAACCACGAACGAGATGGCGTCCATCATGTTGCTTTTGCCACCACCATTTGGGCCAATGATCGCTGTAAAAGGCTTGAAGGGCCCAATTGTCTGCAGACCTCGGTACGACTTGAAGTCCTTCACCTCAATGCGAATGATTCTTCCCATTGTGTAAGTTTAATCAATAGATCTTCAAGATGTCCAAACCTTACCTATATCGACCGAGCAGAAATAAATCGATAGAAGAAGAAACAGCAGAGACTAAGTACTTCAGATCACAACTGTCCAAAGAACACTTACTAGAGGCTTTCCAGCAAACTCAGTGTTTATAGCAGGACACTAGGCGTCAAAATAGCACAAGGGTCTTGTGCCACGCCTACGTACAAAATCTTAGACGTCAAAGTTACCGACAGAGCAGTCAAAAGTTGAATAAAAAAGAAGAAGAGAGAAAGAATGCCTAACGACGCTGCTCGCTCGACCAATGGCCGATGTTGCAGCACCGCTTTCGGCGTGGAGCCGATTTGACGCGCGTCCACGGGTTAGCGGGGGATCGTCTGCTCCGCCGCTGCTCCGCACGCGCTCTCAGGCCGTGCTCGCAAAAGCGGCTGCGACGAGAAGGCGTTCTGGACGATGATACTTCGCTGATTTTTTTGCCATCGAGGATCCTCCATTGCATTTGAAAATTTCAAGTGAAAAATTACTACTAGGAAACAGGAAAAAGTGGGTGCTAAGACACTATCTAACCAAAACAATGAGAATAAGTAGTTAGGGTGCTGCTTCGCTTGCTTAGGTACATACCTATGTATCTATCAGTGGTAGGTAATAGTTTTAAGGACAGGACTCAAGAATGCACAGCAAAGGATGCTACCGGATTCGGAGTTAAGCTCGCAAAGGAATCCAAGCGATGGAAATGTAGCTAGTACGAGAAATGCAGCTCTGGCGAATATAGCTTTGAAGTCTTGATAATCTTTGAAATGAAGATTTACAAGAGAATGTCTTTGCATCTCGACACTTAAAAACAAGACGCATTTCCGTGTCTATCTGGCTAGTATAATCTAAGCAAGGGACATTTCATTTCTTTCATTTATCATCTCTTTATCTTGAAGGAAATTGATGCGTTGTTATCTCTACTGGAAGTTACCTTAGACGTGGACGCAGGCTCATTGTGGAGCTTACCCGGGACTTCACGTTCATACTTGAAAGGTACCTAGTGCTTTCCTTTACTCAATTCCGTACATTGTTATCCTCTACCTCTTCAAGTTTTTCGTTTCCAGTGACGATTTCCAGTTGTACAGACCAACTCATCGGCACCTGTAAGTGGAAGTAAGGGTGGAAAGTATGAACTCAGCAGATGGTAGCACTATGAAGCGTGGCTTTGGAATGTTGAAATATTGGAATGCACTTGTTAAACCAGCATATAACGCTACCATAGTGTTTTTTACTTGTCAGGTGGTTATTTACTGCCGTCAAGACACAAGTCTAACCCAATGGACGCAATCTCTACTTAAATTATCATCTTGAAGTTCGAGAAAGTGATCTCGAAAAGTCTGACTCATACCCCATAGAAATAATAATACCTTTCATCGTGCTATGAACCTTGGAGCAAACAAACTTATAGTATAGGAATGGACTTTAAATACAGAGATTGTAACTCTGTTTAAACCTGCTTCGAAAACCTATTAGCCACTCCTCCAGACAACTACTTCAAGGACTCGATCATGAAATGTACTCCTTTTGTTCTCGCTTTTCTTTCATTCCTTGGCGAAGGAAGTGCTCATGGAATTCCACCAAATTAACTATACAGCATATACTGCGAATCTCCATTTCTTTATTTCTGCTTTGTAAAATCGTCTTGGCCTGCAGTTTTACAAACTAGGCCTAAACTATTAGGCTTTTTGCAAGTAGAACAAATGGATATATCTCTACTTTAATAGGTACGTCACACTGAGGGAATAAAGTGAGCTATAACTAAAAGCAAACAATAATTCAAATGCTAGGTACTCAATAGTAGCTATCCCATTTGATTGCTTCAAATTCGGATGGATTGATCAACCGGATCGACCGCCAACAGGACGGCAACTCTCGTCGCCTCCTGCGGCCACTCTGGCGGAGGCACCAGCTACTTACCTTCCTGCACAGCCTTACCGGAGCTGATCCTCGCTCCTTTAATTTCAATCCTCCCGCTGGGGCGTTTGTTCACCCCCTCGGACTCATCCATTCAAACCTCAACATTATCATCCCGTCTTCCTACCGACCTATCTCTCTAGCTGAGGAAGGAAACACTGCACGGAGTGAATACTTCTTCGCTTACTCTATACTTTCCTCGAGCGAAACTTGGAGCAATAATTGGCTCTCCAAAAGTCTAGAATCACTTTGTCTCTATCTATAACGCAACGAACTATCTATCAACACACGGCAATCGACTACCTGCATCTGAGTTACATCACGTGGCGCTCGGTCACACTTTGGAACTATGGATACTGTCAAGTGGTCACGTTTAAGCTCCAAGACGCCCGATTCGCACAGAAAACGTAGAACTTCTGATGGTCCTGCGGAAACTTGTCGTTTGTCGCGGTCACTATCAAGTCACTCTAGTGATGACGAGGCTACATCTGGCAGTGGCCGTTCAGCCTCCTGGAAATCGACTTCTTCGGTACAAAGTCATCAAAGCTTGCACAATGGTATCTCTTCAAGCGGGAGTCTTAGCCACCGGGCCAAACGAAATGACGAAGACTTCCTCGAGAGTTCTACACATGCAAATGCACAAGCAAATGCCAACTCAATCACTAGCACGACCAATTCAGTCCGAAAGAGTAGAGCTAAGGATGGCACTAGAGATCATGAGTTCAGAGAAAGGGAAAGCCGGGATGGCAGTTTTGACCTCGGGGCCTCATTTAAGAATACTGATGAATTTAGCGAAGGGAGTGTGCCAGATAATTACAGATTTGGTCAAGGTTATGGTCAAATTAGTGATAAAGGTGAAAACCGCTCCTCTAGATCAGACCATGACGATTTGATTTTCCACGAACCAGACACAGAGCTGATTTCTGATTGCTCGCATTTCAAGCGCCGATTAAGCGTCGTAAGTGATGATGTGGACGGTATAAGCTCACAGCTTCTCATACGCGAAGAGGCTGTAGCTGCCACTGGTGGTGAGCAGGGTGGGTGCTCACCAAAGTCTGCGACTTCACTCACGTCTCTAGATGCAGATAGTACCTCACGAGATGGACCTGCAATAAAGCCTCCTGAAATGAAATACACAATTGGTGGGGGTATTGATCTTGAGGCACAGCGAAGCTCGAACTTATCGGCACTCTCGCCAATTGTGTCAGCACATAATGCACGAAAGCGGCGACCGCGCTGGGCGGTTGCATGTGCTATGATTCTCAGCCTCAGCTTGGTAGGTGTTATTGTGAAGGTATTCGCACAAACTGAGGGTGAAGGTCCACCTTGGGGAGATGCTCCAGGAGACTTTTATTCTCACCACCCTCATATTGTGACTGGTTTTATGGTCATCAGTGCATGTATTGGGCTTGCCATGGGTGCTAATTATATCCTCAAACGGAGGCGGCTTGCTGAGGAGCGAGTTCTCTTGGCCCATGGAGACGAGGTGCTTTCCAACGTTGTTGCCAAGGCTCGTGCAGAGTGGCAGGCTGGTCGGTTTGCAAATCAACGCCCTCCCGGATCCCCACACTTCGAACCTACGTCCTCTCAACGGAGATGGGCTACAGAATTGCTCAACTCTCACGAAACGCTGAGCGCCAAGAGCAGCCCTTAAAAAAGTTGTTTTCATCTGTCAAATTCAAACTGCAGAAATATCTGTATCATAAAATGGAGGCGTGAAAATTTATCAAGACGACGCCTTTTCATGTATGTACTTCTATTAATATAAATACCTATCTCTCGGTGGATAATTATTCTCTTTTTGTTTTTCATGAACGATTGGAAACAAAATTATTATTAATCTTCGTTTTGCGTAGATTTCATGTCAAATTAATAATAGAGCTGGCCATGAATTATGCTGTATCTACAATCTAAGGGATACAAAGAAAAGAGGATAGGAAGAACAGGATAATCACAGGTTTAAGGATGCTAACATAGAGTAACGAGGGTAGAATAAGGAGAGCAATAACTCGATGAGGGTTGTAAAGCAACTTCGAGAAATATATGAATCCAGGAGCGCACAAAGTTGGAGTATGAAAGAAACATGAAGATGGGGGTCAAAAGGTATTGCAGAAACCAGAATACACTAGTGTTGTTTTGTTTTGTCTGAACACTAAAATTCGGTTCATTATTTGTGCGAGGAGTCTGGCTGGATTGAAGAGGTATCTACAGCAGCAATGATTTGGTTCGGGCTTGCACGTCTGGCAAAACGGCGAATCCGAATGGTCTGAAAAGGTACAGAAATACTGAAGGAGAGCTTGCCGCCGCGAACTCTCTCAACGTCTGCCAGGGAGTCCGGGAATGGATGGCTATCCTCTGATGAACTATCTCCTTCTTCTTCCTTGGCACGCTCTTTCTTCCTACGGTGGTTCGCATATTTTTCTTGTACAAGTTCTTTCGTCAGATCATCCGTCATGAAGCATGCCATAATGAGCACACACACGAGCACCATGACAAAAGCGAGAAAACCTGAGATTGAGTAGCCAACACCGCATCCATAAATCATCGTAGGTTGACCTAAAATAGGACATACGAAGGCCTCCGAAGGTAGTGTGCACTCACAATAGCCTTGTGAAGTATGGGTTGGGTCAGGGCAGAAGTGGCATAGCAATGTGACATTGGAAGTATTGGTGGAGTCTGGTACCTCGACCTTTCCAATGCACGAAGAGCAGCTGTAGCCGTCTCCATCTCCAGTCCAGCTGCTATACGGAAGCGAGTCTACGAAATCGTCAGGGAGTCCGCTCTCATTAGCAACAGGAGTAGTCAAGTAAATCGCTCTTGTGTCAACATCAATGAAACCAGTAACTAAAGGCAACGAGTACAGCGCAGCAAACGCCAGCAGCAGAAACTGCATCATTCCTTTTCTCGCCATACAGTACGCTGCTGATCAGCAAGCCCTCAGTAGCCTCGTGAAGACTCCAAGGCTCTCACAGTGAGCTCCAACCCCTCCTTCTTGGTTGCTCTGTTTTTACTTTTGCAAAGCAGTGAACTCAAAAAGCGCGTGCAAGATGCAGGAAACTAAAACTGAGGTACGTCTGTCTTTGTGAAATAGTGTCGCGCGTGCAAAGTAAAACTTGGTTGAAGACGCAGAACTCGTGCCCTGCGCCCCGAGGTCCAGCTCAAACCACCAAAGCTATCCAGGACACCTAGTTCTGGTGGATGAAGTTGAGAGGGAATTGATGTTCAAGCGAAGCCTGCGCGTGCGTGGCATGTCAATGAGAGGAGACACTAGCTGGACAAGAGACGACAATTTTTATGAATAAGGTTGACACTATGAACCAATTTCGAATCCTAAGTACTATCTACTACTACCTATGTAGTATACCTACCTACATACCTATAACTAAAGTAAATAGTCTATTTATTGTGAACATTGTGCACCCAAAGCACTAAGGGTGCTATCCCATCATATGCTTGAAATAACTTCGACGTCAACTCTGATACTCGAAAGAGCACAACAAGATGTGTGAGTTCGATTCTTCGATGGTAGGTACGTACCGGTTGCGTAGTACTATCTTTTTCTGATTATATTCTTCATCTGTATCTTCTCGGCAGAAGAGAACATGAAGGGCATTTTGCTTTGATAAAGTTGTCGAACGCTCTCTTGTTTCAGAGATATATAGTGGAAGAAATGAAAAAGATAAAAAAAAGAAAAAGAAGGGATGCAGGTACCTATAAAACCCAAATAGGCTAGTTGTGACAATGCGGGCGAATGACCTTGAGGAATGGCTTGCTCTGGGCCCTGAGCTAAGCGAAGAGGACCTTTTAGAGTTTGGCTTTAGTGAAGACCTAGCAATTATTGACGCGCATCACCACTTTTTTGCTGCAAGCAAGAATGACTTGCCTCGCGAGCACTACGAATGGTTTGGAGCCCGCATCAACAGCCACAAGCCATTTATGGAGAAAGAAATGATGGCATGCTATGGTAAACTGTCCAAGAACGTCAAGGCCAGCATTTTTGTTGAGTGCACCCAGTTCTACGACAGGTCACTTCCCAAAAACATGTGGCCAGTTGGTGAAACACGAGCTGTACACAAAATGGCCTCCAATACACGCGTAAAGGGTATTCTTGGAGCTGTCGGGAACCTTGGTATGGACACTGAGGAATTTCAACAACTTCTGGACGCCCATGCCTCGGAAAGTCGCTACTTTAAAGGTCTTCGCTATCTCGCAGGAGTTGCCGAACCCAAAAGGAAAGGCCAAATCTACATGTATGAGGACAAGGGTGCCAATACCCTTTTTAGCGAATATTCCGAGCCCATTTCTCATGAATACCTATGCACGTCAGAAGTGGTTCATAACGCAAAAGTCATGGCCGAACGTGGAATGATATTAGACGTTTTCATATTTTATCATCAATTACCTTCCTTGGTTAAATTGGCAAAGGCGGTTCCTGAACTCAGTAAGTTTCTTGATATCTTGATAATTTTCGGGAGAAGAAATGTACATGGAGACAAAGATTGACAGTGGACAATACTAACTTTGTTTTTGTGATCGTTCGATCATACACACACATAATGAAAATAGCAATTGTTTGCAACCACGCCGGAGGAGTTCTAGGTATCTCTGGTTATGACACGGATGAGGTACGAAAGGAAGTCAAGGAAGATTGGGAACAGGGCGTCAGAGCTCTTGCCACATGCTCAAACGTGCGCATGAAGCTTGGTGGTTTACTGATGCACTATTCAGGGCTGGGTCTAGATGAGAAAGAAACCCCTGCGAGTGCTCAGGAGCTTGCTGATGCTCAATACCCTACATTTTCGGTGCTTCTTGAACTCTTTACTCCCGCTCGTTGCATGTTTGAGAGTAATTTCCCAGTGGATCGTGTTTCGAGTACCTTTGTGAACCTCTTTGCAAGTTTTATGATCATGGCCAAACGCTTTTCTGCATCTGAAACAGATATAAAGCGCCTATTTGCAGGAACTGCTGCAGAAACTTACCATATTTCATTAGATTAACGTAAATTTCACATGCGGAACATAACCAAAAATGCTCAGCAAGTTTCAAACCTGATTTACTCTAATGAGTGCTCCAATACATATTTCTCAAATGATATTGAGAGCAGATCAGATTGTCATCAGGGTCATGTGAAGATTGTTCATTCCTTATAGATCCGGTGCTGTAAGATGCTGAGTATTAATCTCGAATGACTTCCTCTTTTAGTTGATTCTAAACAAGGTTGCGTTCGTTTCGCTTGTTTTTAAGGCCAGTGAGAAAATGTAACAAGGTGTACTATTGAGATAAAGTTCGAGGTTATCGGGTTTTGCATGAGCAGCAGACCAAAATATTACATTGTTTAAAGAGGAGAAAAATATATAAAAGATTATAATTTAGAGTTTGTTGCCTTCCACCTGAAGCTTGTAAGTGTTGACAGCGTTGTCATAGAACATCTTCTTAATGTCATCGGCGGGAACATTAGCACGCTTCGCGATGACCATGTAGGATGCGAAAAGGCTCTCGTAATCACAGGATACCTTGTCCATTGGGAAGTTGGACTCGAAAATGCAGCGTTCGGGTCCAAACTTCTCAATGCAGTAGGACATCCAGGGGTACTGCGCATCGGCGAGCTCATCAACAGTGGGAGGCGCGTCACGTTCATCAAAACCAAAGCCACAGTACGCCATAAGGATGCCTCCAAGCTTGATTCGCACATTCGGGCACTCGGCAAGAGCGTTGATGCCTTGCGTCCACACTTCCTTCTGCTCCTTCTGTACCTCAGGCGTCGCGTATTCCTGGTCACCGATCAGTCCACCAACATGGTCGATGATGATAGCAAGGTCAGGCACTGCACGTGCAAGTTCAGCAGCGAACTCGAGCTGGTGGTACCAAAGGTAGATGTCAAGGACGAGGCCACGCTCGGCGAGGATCTTGGCGCCTCGAATGAACTCCGGAGAGCGAAGGTGGTCATGCGGGTTCGGGTGGTCCATTGCGCTCGAGTAGGTGCTACGGCGTTTGGGCTCAATGTAAGTTACAGGCACTCGAACACCAGTGAAATGCGGGCTGACCTGGGCATGTGCATCAAGGAGCTCGTTAAGGAGTTCAGGCTCCATACCGAGATCCGGAACACGGACCTGGTTTCCAACAACGGGGCATTTCTTGGCAAGCTCCTCGATCTTGCGCGATTCACCGACATACTTGAGATGTTCGGGTGCATCCTTGTCATAGTATGATCCGCACTCAATAAAGACGGTTCCCTTAACATTAAGACGGCCAATATCGCCATTGAGTGCTTCATCTTCGTAAGCCTTGGTGGTTGGCAGACGACGGCCGAAGGTCTGATAGTAAGACTGGGGCAGAATAGTATTCGTCGGGAAGAAGTGATGGTGCGGGTCCAAGATGGGAATATCGGCAATGCCGTTCTCCTTGAGTTCCTCATCAGTCAGCTTCTTGCCCTTGGCCAGCCACTTGTCGAGATCATTCTCCGGGGCGTGGGGATCAACTTCATTACGGGTTGCCATCGTTCTCAATGTTATACACTAGAATCAGAAAACAAAACAAAAATTAGGTCTGCCCTTCTATCTGCGTGAGTGCTGCTCGTTCACTCGGTGATTCGGATTTGCTGCAACCTCCAACTGAGATGCTGCTGCCAGACGCTGCTTCCTGCTTTTTCTATTCTTTTCTAAGGGCCCAGACTGGACTAGTTTCTGCTACCTAGCGCGGGTTCTACCCATATCTGCAGCTGAAAACCCTCTCCTACTACGCTCTCACTACCTGCTCCTGCACCCTCCTCCTCAGCCCAAGCGACCCCTCAGGACCCATATGCTCCAGGGAGGCGATCCAGGATACCTCCAGCAAAAGATATTCGTGCTTGTGTGCGTGCTCTCTCACGTGGCACGACGAGCGAGCGCGACACGGTATGTCTCTCTAGAGCTAGGCACCGCAAAGGCAGTGAGTGCACTTGCGCAGGCAGTCACGGTCCCTGCCTCGTAAGCGAGCCAACTACTCAGGGCCAACTCTGGAGCTGCTCTGCGCGATGCTCCTCGCAACTCGCAGACCATGATTGATTGATTTGCAAGTCCAAGTCCGCTTTCACGAGACTCGCTCTCTCCCGGTTCCTGCGAAGAAGGGCTCCCAGAACGAGCAGGGCAGAAGGAACCAACTGGGTCTCTCAAGTCCTGGGCTGCCCACGCCGACTGAGCCAGTCCGAGCGGGTTTTGGGCTGACCAGGCTGACTGACACCACGACTTCGACCAGCTCCGCTCCAAGTCCAGCTGAGCTAGCTTGAGCTCGAAGACTTTCTTCAGCAGTCCGAAAGGCGCCAACCTCAGTCCTTCAAGATGGGCGATCGCATCGCAGCAGCAATTGATTGTTACAGCTGACTATGCGGCCAACTGATTTCGAATCCGCATGAAAGAAAGATACGTCAGACCTACCCTCACGGACCCTCTTATCTAACCCCCTCACCGCGCGAAGGCTCTACCCGCGTCTACTGCACCGTGGGGCAACATAGAAGTTTGCAGTGGGTCCGTTCCGATCTCGCTGGCTGCGAACGGTGCAGAAATTGCAATTGATGTTGGTTTTCATTCATTCATTCATTCATTCATTCATTCATTCAATTATCTATTTATTTATTCATCTATGTATGTATGCATGTATGTATGTAACGAGTGATTGTTTCGGCCTGAGTTCCTCTTGTTCTTGGTTTTCTTTAGAAACTTGGAACATTCAGACGCAGCTTGCAAAAGGAAAGATATTGATCGACTTATTTGCCTTCTTCTTCTTCTTCCTTCCTTCCTCTGACTCCTCAGCAGAGCGTTGCATTGGATACATTGCGGCACTAAGCGTGGCGAAGGAAACTCAGGCCAGCGCGTGGATTCCATGAGGATGTGGCGACGGACGGATACGGACATGGATGCGGCGAGCCAGCCAGTCAACCAGTCAGCCAGAGAGTGAGTGAGTGAGTGAGTGCCACGCAGAGGATCCTCGCAGAACTGCTCGTTCCACCTTTCCTGGAGGCGTAGCAGAATATCTTCGCTTCGAGCTGTTCTCCGGTTCTTGAAGATCTATGGATGGTGGAAAGTCAGTCCTTCACAGCATCGAGCAATTGCTTGCTTGGCTGATTTGAAAAGTCCAAGGCCAACGGGATACATACTCGATACCGATCCGTGGTCCAAGTCCGTCACCGCCCATCGCCATTGCCTTCGGTTGGGACGCAAGGTAAAGCGGCGTCTGTGTCTGCATCTGTGTCTGTGTCTGTGTGTGTGGAATTGCCAAACACTGAGTGGAGCTTTGGATTCCTGTACTTGGGGCTGACGGCGATTCCAGGAGTGGCACAGAGTTAGTTGACTTTGTTTGGGCGAAGATCGCGAGATCTTCGGGGTTATAGAGCCCTGGGAGCATCGGCATGGCAGCGTGTGGTACAAGCACGTCGTAGACTTGATGAGCTCGCAGCCGAGGACCTGAGAGAAGTTTGAGGATCGGGAAGCCTTCTAGGGTAGACCGGGCAGGTTTCCCGCCCGTCCTAAAGGCGCCGAAAGTACTTGAGTACAGGTAGTATCTTTCCCTAAGGTAGCTAAGTACCTACTACCTACTTATGTACCTAGTTAGTAGGTGCTAGAGAGCCCTCTCGAGCGCTGCATCTGAGCTCTCACTGGCGAGAGTGCAGAGGCACCTTGCTCGCCTGCCAAATCGTTCTTCTTTCTGTGTTCATCCTTGCAGTCCTGTGTCTGCACTTCGAAACTAGCTCGTACGAGCTTTTGTATTGTTGCGCAAAGGCACGAAATGAGCGACCAAGTGAACCCTTCGAGAGAGACAAGTACAAAATCAAGTCTCCGCGTGAAGCGTCAAAGGACTCGGACCTCGAATTCTGAGAATGCTTGGTACAATCATGGTCATTCAATGCATGAAACTAAAACCAGCAACGACACAGAATCCTTCGCCATACTAGAAGCTCTCTATTTAAAGCTAGTGTTTTCAAGGCGGGCGAGGAACCCCGGGGGGCTGAACACCATTTAGGGTAGACTCTGTCTTAAACTTGAGTCAATCTGCGATCATTCTTTGCAGAAGAGAGAAATCAGTAATAGCGTACCCAGTGATAGCCTCTGGTGGGTGCGAGACCGTGTCGTAGGATTTGATTGACATTTCTCCAAGCTGGTGCAAAAAGCGACTAGGAATGACTGTCAAAGATTCCGGGGCTATTCTAAGATCGCCAAGCTCGATTGTTTCCTGACGTGCCCGATGTTAGTACTTGACTAGATACGGCCTTAAGCAAGGACTCATTCCCACTAGTGCGAGACTACTAGTGGAATAGTACCCTAATCGATGGATAGAAACTCAAGTCTTAACTTGGGAACCATTAGACGCTTATGTGGAGTAGGCACCCGTGCCTACCAAGTGTTCTGAGATGATATATTAAGGTTTGGTTACTATCTTGATATCATTTTGGGGGGACAGGCTAAGTTTTGAAGCTGAGTCTCAATTTCATTTTAACGCAGATGTGTTGAACTTGAAGGCTTGTTGTGGTTGGCATGGCTAGGTACTAGTATATTTGATTCAGGCTCAAACACATGTAAGTAAGATGTCTCGAGGAGCAATCTGAGTGTGTTCTGTCAATCTTCTGGATCGAAGTCATTCCATGGAGGAAAAATCGTTCTATGAAAGTAGTCTGTTAGCACAGGAGTGGTCATGTGCTGAATGTTAATACGTATGCAATCGCAAGATATTCAGGAAAACTACGATATATTAACACAGGTAAATTGGGATTCACATCTCGGCTACCATGGTTTCATTGTTCTTCAGTATTAAGATTTAATCATTCATGCCAAGCAGATGGCACTGATTTTAACTGAGCAATGCGATATGTTCGAGATGGGGGCGCTATGCACGAAGCTGGCGAATATATAACATACTATGTGGGATAGATTTTAACATTTGAACCAGATGAAGTTTGGGAAAGATAATGAGGTTTGTTTTTAGTCAGTCAGTATTAGAGTGGGTTGAAGCAAAGTTAAGCACTGTTTGCTTAGGTCCAGTCGTACGACCAGGTGCGCGATAATGTTTAAACCTGGGCATCAGCTCATCCGTGATTTTAAAGTGTACAATACTCATAGACGGTAAGGTCTCTTCTGAACGCTGTGCGAGCTTATCAAAGAGTGACCACAGGTCAGAATAAATACCGCGGCGAACATTGAGAAGTCCATCTTCGTCCTTGACTCCCTCGAAGCTGATAAGCATTTGTGTCAAACAATCAATCGCAACGTCCATGGCATGAAAAAATGGAACATCTTGAACAGGCACTGTGCTTCTACTTGAGGATGCCATCTCATGTTTCCCAGAACGAACTGCTAGGCCAACAATACGGGCTATCAAAGCCCGGGCTACATGCGTAACCGCCTCAACATCAGACGCTGTGTTGGACGGCTCGAGATACTTCATCGATGTCGCAAGATTTTCATCAGTCATTGGAATTTTGAAGAGTGTCAAAGTCTGAATCCTTTCTGATCGGGCCCACGAAAGAGCAAATCGCACCTTGCACTCAAGGCAACGTTCGCTTGTCGCTGGAAGATGCGCAACTGATCCGAGAAAAGCACTCGAATAAATAGCTAAGAGCTCCGTTTCCTGCGTGGACGCTTTCGTGTCGTCAAGAACTTCCATTCGACTTGGCTTTGGAAATCGTGATTCAATAGTTTTCCATGTCTCTGAGATGATTTTGTCGAGACATTTGTTCCATACATCATCTGGTACCACCTCCAAGATACTCGCAAGAAATTGGTTTGGGTACAGGTTAAGCACACCTTGAAAATCAGCATCATTCGTAAGCAAAAATAGCATGGTCAAAAGTTCTTCTGTTTCTTTGCTATCGCTCAGATCAAGCCAATGATATTGAGCGCAGAGCTCAATTAGACGTACATATCTATGTAAACTTTGAGGACGTTTTGATCTTTTCTGGAGTCTTCGAAACTTCGCGTCGATGTCCTCCATAGCAACCTCAAGCTCGCACCATGTTGCAGATTCAATGTCAAAACCAAGCCAAATTGAATACTCACGCAGAAGCTTTGCAGAAGGTTTCCACTCAGAGGCGTATTGAGACGGAGCTTTCTTCTGTGAATGCAGTTTGACAAAGCTGGGGCCGAAATCAACAACCTCTTCACCTTCGAGGATAGAGTGAAGGTTAGCCAAGGCAATGTTTGCTGTGCCGTCATTATCACTCTCCATAATTGAGTAGATCAGCCACGAAGCAAGATCACCCGGCACTCGGGACACTATAGCTGCGTTATTTCCAATGTCAGCAGCTACTTTAAAAATGAGATTCTCATGAATAACAATATCAATATGAGAGTTTTTCTCTTTGATGAAGCCACGGAGTCTTTTCCACGGTCTCTTGGAGTTAAGCGCTGACTCCGGCTCTTCTTTAAGTTCGATGACGTTAAGGCCATCAATGGGTGAGTTCATTTCTGTCTTCTCTGTGTTGCGAGAAAATAGTGAAAATAAGGCTGAGCTTCCCCATGAGCTCATTGAAACAGGAGGGCCAGAGGCAGCCTGCAATAGCTCAAGCTGTCTACGCGTAGCTTCATGCGTTTCAGCCTGCTTCCGGTCCTCCTCTGCCTCTTTTTTCTTCAGCTCCTCAAATTTTCGTTCTTTCTCCAGCTTCTCTTCCAGCATCCTCTGCATTTCCAAAAGATCATCGTCCATGCCTTCAACATTGTCTACTGATGCCTTCGCAGACCCATTCATCGATTCACTTCTGCTCTTGCGTTTCTTGTTGCTCAATCTGCTCGATCTGCGGTTCTTGAAGTCAGCATCATCGGAGTCTGAATCCTCGCTCTGATACTCATTCCCAACCGATGGCCTGTCATCCTCGCTCTGATCCGATTTGTCTTCATCGCTGTCCATGATTGCGCTCTCCGAAGTTTTTTTCCTGTTTTCTCGTTTACGATCACGGTGTCCTTTTCTAGAGGACATCGTCGGTGGATCGTGTTTTCTTTCGTGCTCTACCTGCTCGAAGCCTTCTTGGAGAGGGTCTGTTCCCAACCCCCGCCACCAAAGCAGAGTCGCGCTCTCTTCTCGCTCTTGAGATGAGAGCACTGGAACGGGCTCTGCAATACCTTGGAAGTAACCAAGCAACAAACGAACGTGAATAATAAAAATACTACCCAGGTAGTCTCATTAGCTGGTTTAACTATTTTAAAGAGGACTCTTTAGCAGTCATACTCGGGCGCTGAGAGCGGACCCGTAGCCAGTAGTATCCTTGTTTATCCATAATATCCTTGCATAACTATAATCATAAGCTCTGAGCTTAGCTAGTAGGTACGTAGGTAGCTCTGTAAATTGAGCAACCTTGACCTGAAGCGAACTTGATCTTTGACCTTGGACATAACTTTGAGGCGCATGAGCTTGAATGGAACCTTGAGGATAAGAAAGGAGGAAAGATTTAAATTAAAGGTGAGCTCAATGTTGTAGAAATGGAGTTTGCTTTTCAGAAGAAGGAATGGAGACAGATAATAAAAAAACTGTTCCTAGTGAAGACTGCAGCTATGCTCTGCGAAAATTAGAGCGACGTGTGTTGTTAAAGGCAGAATATTGTTAAGGGGTTTTTCCACGAGGCAGACTCTGTTAAAAGTCTAACTCTAGGTGCATAACTATGAACAACACTCTTCAACTCTTCATTGCTATCTTTGAAAACCAGTGGTCAGTGGTGATTTACGTAGTCAAGGTCGTCATCCTTGACAAGCATCGCAGGCCTGAAAATAAAGGTAGACTTTCATTCCCTCATTCGTTCTGATCACTCTCTTTCTTTTTATGTCATTCTGTTTGACCTCGATGCTCCTGCTTTTCAACGCCACAGCAATGCGACTAATATCTTTCGAGCACCTTGAGTCCCTCTCATCTGGCTAGCTAGTGAAGTGATAAACTAACTACTGACTTTTACTCTTATATCTCCACAAACAGCTCAGAATTTCTACTTCATTGTTTACACGGTGTATCTCGACAACACAATCTAGAAAGGAAATAAGTAAAAATAAAATCTCGCTTTCTGCAACTCATAAACGCCTTGAAGAAATCGGTGCTTTGCTACAACTTGACAGGTTATGCAATGAAAATTGGAGCCTTTCCTGAAAGGCAGTAGATTCACAAGGTGCAGAGACCAAGCCGCCATTGTATGATCATTGTGATGCAAGATCGCTCAAACGGATCAGCTAGCTAGCTAGCTAGCTTCTGGGCGAATCGGGCCTTCATCGATAATCTTCCGTGGTTAGTTGCTACCTACTACGTTAGCAAGCTTGGTCAACTCGAGTTTGCTTGCGAGTTCGACCGCAAAACTGGCAAACCTAAACCAGGCTTGCTCTGGCACTTACAAGTCGCCTGTAGATAGCTGTGTACCAAGCTGAAGAGAGCTCCGGGCGGGCCTCTTCTTTCAATTTTCCAGCGTAACAGCACTCTCGCTGGGTAGTCAGAAGTGCTCTTGTCAATCAATCAATCAATCAATCAATCAATCAATCCACCAATGTGACTGTGATCAAAGAATTCACGATACTTTTACTTTTCACTCACCTGTAACAATCGATCGAAGGACCGTCCATGACGACGGTTGTACCTCATCCTTACTCCAAGCTCTGAGCTTCCTTCTTTCATGAAGCAGCTAAGATAGAAAAGGAAGCTGCCTCGCGAGTTTTTCGCAAAGTGCTCAAACTTGGGCTTTCTAGATAGGTGGATAGGTACAGCAATCGTCAAGTTGCTGCGAGTGAGGCTCATGGAAACAGCTACAATAAGGAAGTGAGAAAGACTCTGCTTCTCTAACCAGTACATTGCAAAAATCCTGTTTTTTTGTTTCACTCATTCAGAATAGAACTTCTTTTTTAGAAAGAAAGAAAGAAAGAAAGAAAGAAAGAAAGAAAGAAAGAAAGAAAGAAAGAAAGAAAGAAAGAAAGAAAGAAAAGAAGGCAGGAGGGAAAAGTTAGAAAGAGCTAGTTATAGTTAGCGTTATCATCTGAATAGTCTTTTTATTTTATTTTATTTCATTTCATTTTAAATTAAAAATAAAGTTTAGGATACTTTCTTAGAAAGGATATAATTCAACGCACGCACAAGAGCTTCGATTGCTCCATACCAGCAGTACGTACCTCATCAAATCTTAAATCTTGGGTTAGATCTAAAAGCGAAGATCAGTCGATCTTAGGTGAAGAGGCGATTCGAAGGCGAACAAAGCGTGAAAGACAGAGATGACGTCCAACATCATCGTACACCACCTTGAGCAGTCGCGGTCTCACCGCATTGTTTGGCTGCTGGAACTGCTGAAGATGCCGTACGAGATTAAGGAGTACAAGCGCAACCCCACAACCCGGCTGGCTCCGCCTGAGCTCAAGGAGATTCACCCTCTTGGCAAGGCACCTGTGATTCAAGATGGTGACCGCACGGTTGCTGAATCGGGTGCAATTATCATGTACCTCATGGAGAAGGAGAACAAGCTTATGCCTGCCATTGGCACTCAGGAGCGAGTCCAATTCCACTACTGGATGCACTACGCTGAAGGATCCCTGATGCCACCTTTGCTTATGGGCCTAGTCTTCAATACAATTCCCACCAAGGCACCGTTCTTCCTCCGCCCGATCCTGCGTCCTGTTTTCGACAAGGTGATGGACTCGTTCGTGACCCCTCAACTCAACGATCACACAAAGATGATTGAAGACCATCTGGGCAAGAACAAGTGGTTTGCAGGCGGCGAGGAGATCACTGGTGCTGATGTGCAAATGTCCTTCCCGCTTGAGGCTCTCTACATGTGGAATACTAACAAGAATGGCAAAGAGGGATGCACGAACATTGCGAACTACCTCGAGCGCATCAAGCAGCTTCCTTCGTACAAGGCTGCTGAAGAGCGTGGCGGTGAGCTCAACATTAGCAAGATCTAAGGAGAATGTGATGCTTTTGCGTGCGAGCCGAAGGCCTACCGAGAGCCTGTTTCTATGCTCCAGAAGCTCTCGCGGAAACTATGAGGTGGGAACAAGTTTTCGTTGCAGCATCTCAGTTCACAGTTCTTGCATTGACTTTGTGCGATAGACTCCAAATCTAGTTTACATAACAAACGCAATCATAGTTTTTACCCTATATCCTTTTCTGCGAATGCTTGAATTTTACCATAATGTTGTTCGTCTTTGGCTTAATAAATTTCTCCTTCGTTTTAATGAGAGAAAGTCAACTCTCAAGAACCTCTACTTCCTCATTTTCAAATGAACTTGACACATTTTTTCTTACAAGAGCAACTTTCTTTCACCACCTTATATTTACTGTCCATGTCCAATCCATCTCATTCTCTTGCTTCGCTCAACTATCCTCTGAAAAACAGTTTACGCACGTATATCTATCTACCTAGCAATGCCTGATCCAACACTAGTGCATTCCTAAAACCTCTTAGGTATCGAGTCACCTACTTTGCTCAGCTGGAGTCTATACAACACTTCTTTATATTCTACAGTATAGCAGATACCCGATACAATGAACTATTCAAAATACCACATAGTAGAGTGTCTAGCACACTGTCGCATATGAGTGGAGTTCATCGAGTGATTATCAGTGGCCAGAACTGTCTCGAGCAAACCTCCACTCTTGCTCAACGATGACAAACTCCGGCGAGGATGCCCTGACGGCAGTGCCTGCTTCGGCTGGAGAACCTGACCTGGAGCTCCGCGTGCAGCTTGCAGATGATCATTTGCGGCGTCTCACAGCGCCAGTGCCTGCGAACCAGCGTTTTCCTGGTCTCGATGAGGGCTACGAAGCCGCTGATGAGGATAACGAGAGCGATGACGACGAGGACAGCGATGATAGTGAAACACTCGAGTTTCAGGGGTCCTCTAAGAAATCCAAGGAGCTCAAGAAGAAATTGAAACCCTCCGAAGAGCAACAGCAGCTGGTCAAAGGAGATCAGGAGCCTCTGAGATTCTTACCTAATGGTTCTTTGTTTCCGGCAGGAAGAGTTCGTCCAGAACTGCTGAAGATGACTCCACTGACTCCTTCAAAAAATGGTATTTTTGCCAACCTCAGGGCCCAAAAAGGTTTGCTTTCGCAGACGTCTAAACTTGGCAAGGTCTACGATGCTAATTTGTCAAACGTGGCAAATAAACCTTTGGCAAAAGCCGTGGACCAAACAAAGGATGAGAATACTACTTCGGGTGATGTTTTGCCTACACATTTAAACTCTGGAGTAGAAAATGACGAGATCCAGAACGTCCACAGCCAAAATAAAAGTGTTCCCCAAAACGAAAAAGTAGAAGAGCACACGGAAAATACATTAGAGGAAAATGAAAATTTGATAGATTCTACAATGGAGGGTTCATTCGAAAACCGTGCAAATGACACTGATAGTTTCTCCGAGGAAGAAGAAGAAGAGGAAGAGGAAATCGCAGCATCGTGGGAGGAGGTTGATCTGGAATCGGAGCCTAAACAAGTACTCGATTATGTTCAGTCGGAGGATTGGCCTGTTCTCCTTGTGGATATGACTCCATGGGTAAAAGCAGGTGCTTCGATTGAGCAGTCTCGCCATGAGTGTTTTGAGGAGCTTCTTCGGGCCGAGGAACAACTCGATCAACTTTGCGAGGCCATGTTCGACGTTGGCGCCTTTCACCACTCTACTGAAAACTGCATTCTGTCGGATATTAAGCGCCTTGAAAGGTTGAATCCTGGCAAACAATTCGCACCTGTAGATTACCCCGAGGTAGTGCATGTTGCAGACCTTTACGAAACTATGAAAACACAAGACCTTTGGCGTGAAATTGTACGTCGCGCTGACGCTGGTAAACCTAATGACGCCTGTACCTTGTTGAAGGGTCGCGTACGCGATTGCTCGCGCTCTTTAGCCTGGAAGAGATCAATTCTTGAGGAGATTGATGCAATCGCTTCCCGCGAGGAAATCATTAAGCTTGAACGGGATGAAATCAATGAGCGCGTCGAAGCTCTTGAGAATTTAGTCAAGGAGCTCGAGGAACTTTGGGCAACAACTGACGATCTCGATGATTTTACGACAAACTGTTCAATGGAACTCCAAACTGTAAAATCACATCTCGTAGATGCTCGCAAAGAGAGATCTGTCTTTGAAGCAGTTGAAGGCAGTGTGAAGGATAAAGAAGGTGAGAAGAGTGTTGTGGATATGATTCTCAGCATGGTATTGCAAAGGAGCGTGCTTTGCCTGCCAGATATGAAACATGTGGGGCGCATCCACCAACTTCTTCTGGCCAAGTGGAAATCTCAATTTGGCAGGCTGCCATATCTTGTCCATTCACAGGACGAAGAAGCACGACAGCAAGAGAAACTTAAACACGCGCGTGAAGATATATTGTGGAATCGCGCTCTAAACCTAAACGACGATGACATGCCAGCCGCTCCACCTCGCGGATCTTATGAGGAAGACTTAGATGCCCTTGTTGCGTGGATTGAGGGTAAAGAACCAGAGAGTGAACAAGGCGTTTCACGTCGCAACCGTCGTCAAAGCAAGCCAAAGCAACGCCGTTCTCCTTCTCCCCCAGCCAACAAATATGTGGCTGCGAAACTTGAGGAGAGCGAGGATGAATTGGAGGAAGAAGATGTTGCTAAAATTCCATCGCAGAAGGTGTCTTCTAAGAACACAAAAAGGTCTCAGAAGACTACTTTAGAAGATGAAGAAGCAGAAGAGGAAAACTTGGTGGAGCTTCCAGTTATCGAATTTGAAGAGATGCAAGGTGATGAAGAAGAACCAATCTCTGCATTACTCAAACGTTTAGATCCTTTCAGTGACGAAGGTGAGCCATTGGTCATCCTAGATGTCAGTTCAACTATCTGGCACTTCCTTGCTCTTACAGAACCTTACTTCCACGTTCTTGTTCAGAACCCTATCCCCCTGCCTCTGCCAGCGACGCAGCGCATTCTTGATGCTGCATTTTCCTTTGTTGCGCCAGAAAGTGAAGAGCCTTTAGATTCCCTTGCAGCATCTTTGCTTAACAAAGAAGCTCTTTTTGCTCGTTCTGATGAGGATATCGAAGAGGCTGTCAATGAATTGCTTGCGCAATTTGCAATTCGTGTCCAGCAGGTCAAGGATGCAACTAGTGACCTTGACCACGTTGATGTAATTGTTGCACCGCGTTGTCCGACCGCCGCTCTGGCCTGCGCTTTGGCACACCATGCCATTGAGAATGGCAAACTTTTTGCCATTTCTGTTGATACATTTCACGAAGACTATGTTGGGGATGACACCTGGTCGAGCAGCATATGGCCTGATTTAGTCGATGCATACCCCATGGATACTCCCAGTGGCCTGACCCATAATTTTACCTAAACTAGTACAAACATCATGATCTAGGTATGCGATTCTCTGTGCTTTTTTATTTGTATAGTCGCGCGTATCGTTTTTGTTCTATCTTGCTTGGTCTTAGCCCTTGCATATTTCCATAGTTTTTATCTGTGTCAGCGAAGTTCTCGCTCGCCATCAGAGATTTAGAACTTTTGAGCTTTAGTCGATGATGTTTGCTTCTTGATCTCCAAAAGTGACAGTGGTAGGGAGGTAGGTAGGTAGGTAGATATAGGCAGGAGCATTCAAACAAACTCCTTAAAATCTTCTTTAAAACTCAAGCCAAAATAGTTCCTCACCAGTGGTAGGTGTAGGTAGGTCCGCGCCAGTATTGTTTCCTCTCACAAGTCAGAAGTAACAACTTAAGGGTAGAAACTCAGACAAGAACAGTCACTCATTACACGCTTTGTTGAATTTGACCACTTTGTAGGAAGTTCTTCGCGTGGCTTCATATGCCTTGTGATTTATCTCGGTATTTATAAAAAAGAAAAGAAAATGAAAGGAAAGAACAGAAAAGTTGACATGGAGAAAAGAATCCCTCTTGCTGACATGCACTCATAACTTTGTCACCTCATCCGTCTCGTTCGTGGAGTCTGTTGGCAGTACTTTTAATCTTTGCTTTCTTGCTCCTCAGCTCAAACCACGGTGGTCTTGCCGTGAAAGAAATGAGAATTCACATTTCTTTACATTAGACATATAAACACCCACCTGAAAAGCATTAGACAAGGACTCTTCCTTGTGCAAAGAAGACTTGTGAAACATAAAATAAGAGAAAAGAAAAAGAATAAGATTATATATTATATATTATCATTTTTTTTAAATTAGAATGAACAAATCCCTAATTCATGATACACAACCTGTCAAGCATCCGTAAATTCATGACTCACGAGCGAAAACTTGGGTTTGTACGAGCGGCAACCACATATGCCCCAAATAAGATAGAACTATTGCATTCAATCTACGAATCAAAACCCTCAAAAGACTGCGGAAAGGAGAGATTAAAAAGAAAAAAAAAAGGACGAAGCAAAAAGAGAAAACTTTGGTCAGAAAGACAAAAAAATCAACTTCTCCAACAAATTCCAAACCATCTCTCGCCCAGTCCGCGCGAGCTAAGGTTGAACGTGCTTGAGGCGCACTCGTACCTGCTTAATTCACGCCTCAACTCTTTCTGGATCTAAGTACCCATGGAGGACCAGCTTCGGCAGGTGGCCTCTAGCCGCCAGATCACTCCCGATCTCCGCAGCGTTCTGGAGGACATGGAGCGATGTGGCGTGCCTCGTTACGACTGGCCTCTGTTGAGGCCTCTCGTACGTCTCGCTCTCGAGCAGTCCCTCGACTCCTTCCGCGTGCGACACCCTGGGTCAGACCCCGTGGAGCAGGGTAAACCTGCGTACGATGCCCAGAAGCAGCGTCTTTTGTCTGCGCTCGATCTCTTCGAGGGCGCTCCGTTCACGCTCCAGAGGCTCTGTGAGCTGATGCTCAGGCCAGGTTCCTACTACTCCAGCGTGGCCAAGCTAATCTTCGGCCTCGAGAAGCTTCTTTCGGTGAGCAGCGTGCTGGAAGTTTCCTCGCCTGTCTCAGCCTCTCTGCAGGCGCCGGCATCTGCATCAATGCCCATGGAGGGCGTCAACTCCGTGCACCCTGAGGTGACTGCAAACACCAAGGCTACAGTAGGGGCTGTTCAAGAGGAGGATGAAGATGCAGAGATGTCTGAGTCTGAGGAGCCCGGCATGGCCGCGTCGGCACTCTAGGTCGACGGCTTCACATGTACTCAATCACATTGGATAATTGCTACAATTTGTGAGCTTGTGATATTAAGTTGCTAGCTCGCCCATGCCCGAGTTTGCTTACTTGCTTACTCGCTTGCTCGTTTGCTTGGGACTGGAAGGAAAACCGAGCTAACAAAGGCCCAGATAGAGCTCTGTGTGGCGAGGGGCTCTCTGACCAGCTGTTACTGTCATACTTGTTTCTAAAAAAAGCCAAGATCTACATTATCATTATTTTTTTGCTCTCCCTGCGGCATATACTTTACGTTTCTGGTATCCCGTCTTATTTGAATAGCATGCACTATTGTAAAGGATTGTTAACTTACTTCTTGTTGATTTACTTGCAGCAAGCTGCGGACTGAGGTACGTAAATAATAATGGTGTGCAAGCTTACAAGAACCAGACTTGGGAATCTGTATTGGCTCGTTTGCAGGCCTATATATTGAATTTAAACTATTCTTTTTATCATGCTTTGGTCTAGGACAAGATACTGTCTAATCACAAATAACCTGGAAAGAAAGAGGTCGGATTTCTTTGGTATCCATTCACCATGATCGTCTTTGCGTTGTTACTCTCCTTTTTAAAAAAGAGAGATAGAATTAAAGAAGTATAAGTAAACTCTATTCACACGTATTACTCTCTTACGAATTCGGAATCCATGTTGGCAAATTGCTCGTCTACTGGAGGCAGTGCAGGGGGGGGCAGCTGGTCAAGTAATACTCGCACCTTCTCAAAATCTGGTGCGAGAGCAAGTGATGTTTCATATGCAGCCCGAGCTTGCTCAATTTGGTGACATTGATAATGGCACAAGCCCAGATTTAACCATGTTGCAGCGTGCTCGCCGCAATCTTGCAAACTTCTGTGGAAAAGAGCAATGGCAGCTTCGAAGTCTCCAATAACCATGAGAACTCGGCCGTTCTCAAATGCTACATCCTTAAACATCTGCAAAGGAAAGTAATTATCCATGACAGTGCTCAGATCCTCACGCATATCATCCATAAAAGAAGTCGTCAAATGCTGGCCTTCTGCATCATTTAGTTCTAAAAGCTTCTGTTTGACCTCGAGGAAAGTAAATTGGTCATGATCGCAATTGCGAAGCAAAGAAAGCGCTTCCTCGGGACTTTCTAAATTTCCAGACACTGCGCCCCAAGCATTTAGAATAGCAACCTGACCTGGATCTAAACCACTCAGAAACTGATCAACAGCTGCATCGCACTTTCGCAATGACCTGTCATACTTAAAGAACACAGCGATGGCCTTAAGACCATCTGAATAGGATGTTCGACGAACATGAGCTCCACGGTACACCTTCTCGCAGAAACGATTGAACAAATGAAAATTTGTCATGAACGAAAGTGCTCCGTGAACCACTGCCTGAGGATTCTCTAAATACATAAACTCCTCAGTTTCATGAAAACCCTTATCTACTGCAAGAAGCATGACATTCGCTCGGTTGGTTGCTAAACTGACCAAATTTCGCACAACGTTAAATGCTCCTAATGGGACCATAATAGATAATCGCTCATTCTCTACTTGATATTTACGCAGCTGTTCCATCAGCACTTGCTGCTCGATTTGGCTTCCATGAGGTAACATCTCAGCAGCTAATAATGCATCTTCTTTAACATCACAAACATCATACGTCCAAGATAACGTAGGCTGCCACTCTTGATGAATCTCTTGTAACATTTCTTCGGATGGTAATTCGCCCATCACCTCTACGTGAGCACGATAAAGGGTGTGATTGCGCACCTGAAAGGCATCTTGCACCAAAGAATCAAATAAGTAATTGCAAACTCCAATTATGGGGCCATCAACCTGACCACCTACCAGGGAAGTCCTGGAAATTTGCAGTTCGATACGCTTGCAGCTATCCGCACTTGTCGCGTCTACAAGAGCTACATCCAGGACACCTTGACGGAAAAGCGGTTGCAGGCTACTGTGCGACTTCCAAAATTGAACTCCACCTTCATGAACTTCAGTCAGCACGTAGACAACCTGGATAGCCCGACCACCACCTTTTCTATGGGCTTCGCTTAGTGCAGAGAGGCGTTGAGCTATATGAAAACCAAATTTTCCTGCACCTGCACCAAACTCGATCGCATAAGCCTTAAATTTAGTACCACTATTTTCGTTACCAGATTTTTTATTTCGAAGCTCATTCTCTCGTGCTCGTACGAACTCAAAAATTGCACGTGCATATCCATGTGCTAGTCTCACATTAGTGGTCGCAAAGCTTGGTATTAAGCCCATCTGCCATGTATCGCTACCTCGCAGATCGTAAAACATACGCTGAAAATTCCAAAGCGGGCTTTGTGAAAGTGGACATCCATTTTGGCCGCCGCGACTAATGCGTTCTGTTGCAGGGCGTCCACTTAGCACAGTCGAATGCCATGAAGCCTCGATAGGCCCACTACGAGCTCTTCGTCTTAAATTTAAAGCTGCAAGCGGAAGCTCTGTTTGGTCGATAGACCCTATTGCAGAAGGTTTTCGCTGCACCTTAGAATCTAGTGGCTCTTGCGTTGCCGTCCAAGGGTGTTGCTGCCAGCTTTCTCTACTACGTAGATCGTTATCTAAATTAACAATGAGTGACGATGATGCATGGCTTCCCTCTGCACTCTTCGCCCTTCTTCGAGTAATCATGGCGTTCCCATCAACATCCTCAGGCAAAACTATTAAATTATCTGTGCTGGATTCATGTGACAGTAAACTCAAACTGCAGACTTCCTCTAAGGTCCTATTTCTCTCTGCATCCTGGTGGATTATTCTTTCCGCGAACTCATCTTGTCTGGATCCTTGTGCAGAAAGCAAGAGTCCAGATCTGGTGTTTTCAAGATCTACTCCTCCACTGGGGCGGTGTGCACAATCATTTCCTGTGCTCGTGCGATGCAAATTTTCTATGGCGCCATCGTTAAAGTTCGAGCAGCCCGTGGCCGAGTTGCCCATGAGCGATGGAGTAGAACTATCAGTCTTCCCAGGTGGCTTGCACAATGGCGTGAAACTCCAGCCGCGGCCTCAAGCTTACCAGATGCAGTGCCTCAACGCGCTTACAGGACTTGTTCCCAGATAGTAGCGCTCCGAGCGGAATGCAATCGGAACCGAGGCACTTCAAAGAGGTCCTCCGCCCCATATAGCCGGTTCTCTGCACGAGTTCCACGATCAAATGAGGTGCCGCAATCTTGCCGTGCTTAGCGTGCCTACGGATCTCCGTCAGCGTCAAGGACCTCTGTGTCGGTATTTGTAGGACTAGCCCTGGCGCTTCTGCCCCGCTCAACTTACCCGAGTGTATAGTGTTTAAGCTTTGGTCTCGGTTTGGGTTTTGTTTTGGTCTTGTATTTAAGGAATTTGCCTTTTTACAGGTTGTTGAAGTGTGAGAAGCGAAGACGCTCCAATGTTTACTTTCGTGGGTTCCAAGATCCCAAGGGTAGGCTGAGACCCGCCAGAAGAGATTGGAGTTGGTCATGCGAAGGTTTGAGGACATGGTTTTCTTCCGAAGGCGTGCAGAGGAAGTTGAAGATGATTGTGATGATGAAGGTTTCAATGTTGCTCTCGAATTACGAGTAAGTCTGGCCGACATTGAAGAAGAAAGGCTTCGAGACCGGGGCATAGAGTCCTGGTCAGAGGTAGAGACAACCTCAAAACCAAGGTCCTTGACCTGAGGAGGTACAATAGAGATTGATAATCGCAGGTAAGATTCACTCTGGACAGAATCGCAATCATCATCGCTGCTCTCTGTGGAGAAGGCAATGTTTGGATCACGTTTGTCTAGGCCTTGGTAATGAATCACATTTGCTTTTTGGATAACATCGTCACCAGAACCAATTTCAGAATCCGATCCATCTTCGGAGCTGTCAGATATCACTGTCCAAATATCATCATCAGCGTCATTTTCTTCAGCTTTCCCATCTTCTTCTATCTTCAGCTTTGCCCAGCGACCTAAACATCGCGGTGGATGCCCGCGATAATGCGACGGGATATACACTCGGGAGTCTTCAGCTACAAATACAGTTTTGCCATGGTAGAGACGCTCTTGAGCGTACATACCCACCGAGGTTTCCCAAGGCAGACCATTTGAGTCCAGTGCTTTCTCAACCTTGTTGTTCATTAGAGTATGGTCTTCCCTTTCATCCGCTTTATCACGATTCCTTTGAAGTTGATAATTTTTATGGCTGCCATCATCTTGATTTTCTGAAAGATGTAGAGAGGTGGAAATTTGACGACCTATTGCTTCATTTTCATCATTTTCATCCTGAGCTTGAAAATTCCATCTTGCAGAGTTCCGTAGATGTGGGAAAGCTTCAATGCATGTATCAAAGTCTAACCTGGTCTGAGTATTATTCCTTGATTTGTCAGGAGGGGTGTTGATACTACGATTGCTACTGCTGCTGCTGCTGCTGCTGCTGCTGCTGCTGCTCCTACTACTACTACTACTACTACTACTACTACTACTACTACTGATGCTACGAATGCTACTAATGCTACTCGTGTCACTTTCTGCTTCGGCGTTGTCATTCTGACTCTGGTCACTCGCGTAAGAGTTCTTAAGAGCCCAAAGAGCATTTTTCTGTAAACCATTAAATGGATTAGAATGTAGTTTCTTGAGTTGGGAAAGCTTCTCTGGACGATCATAAATCAGTTGAAGCCAGTTTCGTGAGTTGATTTCGTTCCCGACAGATGGTTCGAACGCAGCAATAAAAATTTTCATATGATCACTAGAAAAAGTAATCCCCTTTTGTTTTAAGCTTCGCACAACAAGTGATTCATGCAAAACTGGCGGAAAAGCTCGAATTAGAGATTTGAAACTCTTATGTCGAGCTAAGTTGCGCTCTCGAGCAAACGCCTGACGTACAATGAAGAGAAGTATGCCCTGAACGGCAGCTCGCCGATCTGATTTTGCTCGAAGATTATAACCCTTCCAACTCAAATCTCTGTATGCGTACCCATCATATGTCAAAGGTTCTTTGTTGACGTTTTTGGTACTTCTTACTTCCTCGTTCCGGGGCAATAATTTAAGCTTGTTCAACCAAACAAGAAAGTCGTCGTAGTGTAGCTGACCTTTCCTTCCAATATCAATTTCACTAAAGTATTGGCGCGCAAGGGTACGGGGGGCTTTACAACCACAGGATTGGATTGCAGATGCCAAATCATCAAGATCAATATAACCTTCTACAGGGAAAAGTGTAGCAAAGATCTCACCAGGATGCAGCCCTCTGCGAAGGGCCTTCGAAACATACCCAAGGAACCCGTCTTCAATGGATCCTATCTCCAAGCTATGCTCAGGTTGAATCGCATCTTCTAGTCTGTCTAAAGGTACGAGCTTTTTAGCATAGCCTGGGACAGATTCGGATAGGCAACACCAGAGCTCTCGAAATTCACGGTCACTTAGTTTGATTTGCAAATTTCGCAAGATTTTGCGCAGATTTCGTCTATGAAGATAAACTCTGGTTTCATCTCTGCCTGCCCAATCAAGCAGTTTGGTCCATTGGTTCTTGGTAGTGTTCTCTAAAGCTCGTCGCCGAGCTTTATAAGTCCAAGAAGCAGGATTGCTCTTAACGTTCAGATGAGTCCGAGTTTCACGGTAATCGTACGCACGATCCCATTCGATGGAATCAGACGTTGCTTTTGTGTGAATTAAATTCGACCTTTCAAGATATCCACATCGTTTACTTTCAAGCAGAGGCTCTGTTCCAATCAATTGAATCGAAACCTCTTTGTGAGGACAATCCATCCTTTGTACGAAAGTGATTATAGTATCGGGCAGATGGCGTTTGATGTGCTCATCTATTTTTGTTATTTATTTTGAAATATTGAGCAGAAGCGTGGACGTTTGACTCTCTAGTACAACTGGAACGGGTTGAAAAGATTTGACAAGCACACAAGAAAAAGCGGAGGCAAAGGAGCAGCGTTCTTATCTAATGTTCTAAAAGTGCACACTATGTCTCGTTTTTAAATTAAAATCAAATATTACTATCCGTTGATAATTTGAGCAAGTTTGAAAGAGTGTATGAAGAGACAACTGACTAGAACATCTTGCCAGGGTTTCTACAGATAACCTAAGGTATTCTGTATTGGTGAGTTGTGTGGTGCTGAGATTTTGATGTTAGGAAGGATGGTAATTTCGACATAAACGAAAACTGGTATAGGGTTTCAATTACAGGTTAACACCCACTGGAATTTGACGTTACAACTGGATTGGGATGTAAAGTAACAAGGCAATTCCAAAGATAAATAATCTCTGGACCCAAAATAAGCGCCTTCCACATGACTCAACAAGTGATGATGGTTTTCAGAAATAGCCTAGAAGGTACGCAAGCGGGGGAGGGGATCACTTGATGTGATACAGTGTGGGAGATATTTGTTCCAGCCTTTTTTTCTTTAGTCAAGGAGTTTTAAACATTTTTATCCGTTTATGAGAAACTACCACCAAGACAGTTCTATATCGTTATATAAATCTTGTAAAGCCTCTAGTGTTATTTTTTCTAGTGGTTCTTCAATTCAATCGTTGAGAAGGACTCAGAAATGAACACAAAAGAAACAAGACAATTGAACTATTAGTAACTAAGCAGGATGTGGCTTCTTCTCAGTACTACCCAGACTACGAGCAGACAGGTACAATGGATACTGTGAAACAAACCTTTGAAGACTAAGGATCAAGAGCTGCTCGGACCTGCCAAAAAAGTACAACACATCTAGCGAGGTAGCACATATCTATGACACCAGGAGAGTAAAACCTGGTGGCTCTGAGCGCTGAGCGCCATGACTAGAGGCACTTCAGGTAGTGCCTCCAGGCGCAACAATTGCGAAGGCGCTGGCGACTCTAACAACGAACCAGCTTTGAGCAGAGGCTGTACTACAAAAATTGCACCTGAGCCACTGATCAACTCGAACAAGTCATTACCTGCTCTTCAGAGTGAAGGAGTCAGTGTTCTTGAGCGATCCCAAACGAAAGATGAGCTGAAATTGATAAAGGAACTGCAAAACTTTAGTCAGTCAGATGAGATCATACCTGAAGAATCAGTTAAAGGGAAAAAGCCTCGGACTGGAACTGTTGCTGTAAATGGTTGGGTAAAACGAGGTACAATAGCCATTCAAAAATTAAGACTGGCCTCACGCTTAAACTCCAACGAACGATATCGGAAGGTCCGATATCTCTATCCAGTCTTGCGCCCAACTATTATTTCTTCGTCGAATACAATTGCAGGGAAATTAGGAGTTTGGGACATTCTGCGACGGATGAAGTGGGGCTCTTCAGTTCCTTTCATTATTGTCATGATATTGTGCGCTGCAGCGATACTTTACTTTTACTACCTCAAGAAATTCTTTGTGGCATTATTGCTCTGTCTGTCAACAATCCCGATGCTCTTTCCGATGCTATATGTACAAATTGATATGCTACGGTCCATTGTAACATCGTTCATGCCACTTTATGTACTAGCCAACCTTGCAGGGACTGCGATAGGTCTGACTACATTACAGGATAATCCTTATCAAGGGGCTATTAGTATAATTATTGCATGCGAAACTTTTGTGAGTATTATTTGGGACGCTTTACCAGGGAGAATCCGCAGCTCTTTGAAAATATGTCTCCTAATTTGCGCTAGCATTTATCTCCTAACCAGTATCGATACTTTAATCAGATTCGGAACCCGAGTAGATTCTGCTGACAGCGAGGAAGAAGACCATGGTTTCGGAACCTTTCCAACGAAGGTCGCAGGATGGTCATTGAATGTTTCATTGTATTGTTTCCATTTGTTCTATGCAATGCTAAAAGGTCGCACTCGGCTTGTGTCAATACACTCAAAAATGCAGATATTTCAGGCTCAGATCAATGATCTTCAAGCTTTACGAGAGCAATTACAAATCACTGAGGCATGGGAACGAAGGCAAACTGTTACCCCCAAATATGCAATTCCTGATGATACGGATCCATTTGTACGCATTTTATTCTCTCCTGTGCCCCCGTTCCCTGTTAGAACAAAGAAAACGATTGGTACCTTTTTCTTTGGACGGAGAATGGGCAATATTCCATATATACTACATAAACGGGTTCCATTTTTCTCGATCATTGCATTTACAGCATTGGGCATCTATTACACACTTCTATTATTAGACATTCACACAGAAACTGGCCAGAAATATCCTTTGTGGATGTTTATCTTGGGTCTTTCCCTATGGGGAGTGATGACCACCTTTTTGCTCGCAAATACCCTTCTTTGCAAAATTGTTTCGAGTCAATTCGAGGTGCGGTTTTACATAATGCTGCAAACGGCATGCACACTGTCTCTACTGCTTATTGTTTCGTGGCGTGGCGTTCTGGTGATATTATCTCAAACGTGGATTGTTTTTATTGGTACTTTTATTGATGCGTGGCCATCATTTATTGTTAGAAAGCGTTCGCGGGGTATTGGCTTGGGAGCTAATTTTTCAGTTACATGCAGTATGTGGTTTGGTCTTTACCGGAACTATTTGTTTGGAGACATCGAAAGTTCGCATTCAAAAGGTATCTCCTTGTTCGGGATAAGTTTGCTGTACCATGACCTGGTCCAATCACTGCTAATGCTTCTCGGAATATTTCAATTTCGGTACTTTTTGGTTGCAATTCTAAGACCTGACTGTTGCGTGCTTCTTAAAGCCCCAGTGCTGAGCCTTCGAGTGCCTCAGTCAGACTTTATTAGACTTTTAAACATTCACGAGGAGACGCTTGGTTCTTTAAATACGAATCCCAAAGATATTAACAACGCATCCCAGATGTCTCAGATGTCCCAGATGTCCCAAATGTCATCCTTTGATTCGCAGGTGGCTGGAGCTTTTTAAGCACATCCATTTGGTTTGACTATAGCCAAGCATGTTCGTCACTTCCCTGGTTTAACGATGCACAAAACATTTTATCGCTTAAACATGTTTTGCTTGTGTTGAAATTTTTTCTATTATCTCCAATTTAGAATTCCAAGCAGTTTCACTGATAACTAACTGTCCGCATATACCATGTCATTTTTCCTGTTGCCCCTATGCCACAAGGCTCAAGAACTGGTATTTACTCAATTATTGCATAAATAATAGATAGGAAAGCCACTTCAGTTAAAACGATCGAAGTGTCCCGATTTGCTAGTTTTCATCAGGGAATAATTATGCCAGTAAAAATATGAACCGTCAAGAGAGACAGTACAGGTAAAGCTGTGTCGTTCATTATTAAATATAATCTATTTTGTTAAGTATTGAGCAACATAGGCGTCTGTATCTCCAGCAGCGATCCAAGCATCCATAGTTCCAAAAAGATAATCCATATGCCATGAACCAAAGTTGCCTCGATTCTGTAAATGATGCGAAAAATGGAATGCGCTGTTTTCAGAATTTGTTAATCCTATCTTAGCCAGCCAAGTATGACCAAAATAGTATCCAGAATGAGCTTCATAGGTTTCTACTAACCTAAAGAAGAGCCATGAGAAGAAGATCAAAGGATGTCTTCCAAAAAGTATGACACCACCAATCGAGGGGATGTAGTTTGCTACAATTTGCTCTGTCGGCGAAGCGTATTCGGCAGCAATTCCAATAGTCTCAATATAGTTATGGTGTTGTTTGTGAATAGCACGGTACAATTTTTTGTGGTGAACTAGCCTGTGAGACCAATAGAAGAAGAACCCGTTGAATAAGTGAGCTAATACAAAAGACTTGTAAAGCTCCAATAGACTAGGTAGTGAGCTTGTAAGCTCTGGCATACCCATCTTACGGAAGACGCGAAAACTAGCTACAGCTAATATGGGGCCTAAAACAAATTGACCCAGAAATGCCTCGAATAGTGTTTGCTGAATAAGTTTATTTGAAGGTGTTTGAGCCCGGCCTGCTTGCAATTTATACTGTTGCAAAATCTTTAATCTATCGCAAGCTGCAAAAAAACCATTGAAGATGCTATAGCTGCATGAGTGTGTCACGCATGTGAAAAGTCCAAAGATTATAGCATCACTGAGTCCCTTACTTCTGAGAAGCTTGACTAAACATGCGTACAAGGGGTACGTTGCCTTGCAGGAGAGTGCAAGCAAAAGTGGTGCACGTGTGTAAGCAACTGTTGTCTTATAAATCCATTTGCCCCAAGCTGGATATGTGGGACGTGGGTCAAGTTGTGGCCACGATGTTGCTCCACCCGAGGATGCAGTTTTGCGTTTCGACTTGGGTTCACTGCTTATCTGTTGCAGAGCTTGGTCGGTTGTTGGACTGCCTTTCGTACTCATGGTGGGTAGTCTTGATTGCAGGTTTGATTGACGTTTCAAGATGTTCAGGTCCTACGACCCAGCTCTAAAACGTCATGTTGCGTTAAGAGAAGGGAAGTACATACCTGCTATCGACTATGGTCAACTTTTGAATAGGTAATACTAGTACCTTTCTACGTACTATGTAGGCCTATTACTCTTACCGTTTATGTTAGGTAGTTTAGTTGCCTTCCAATTAGAAAATTACTCTACTAGATAAATTGTTAAGGTTATAGATCTAAACAACTAGCACTTAGTATTTCTCCACCTTCTGTGACAAGAGTTGAAACCTTTGACTTCCCGGTCAAAATAGATCTCTTGCCAATATGAGCAGATCACTGGAAGTGATGGCTATAATCACGAATCAACCATGGCTTTTATACTTGCTTGTTACACCAATGAAAGGAATAATGGGGCATCGATAGCCATCTTAAACAAACCAATCTTTTGGCCGGTATTAGAAAAGAAAATGTATCACTTTATGTCATCTAGTTCATATTATATTTTACTGTATTTACTTGATTGAAATGGGGTCGAGAAAACATAGAAGTCTCCGCTAAACCTGTTTAGATGAATTAGTTGCAGAACTATGCATTGCTGACTAGAACTGGGGCGTTTTTTACCTAGGCAAATGTACGTCTATTTGCACTGTTGCCTGAAGAAATATAGAGTAGTGAAGTTTGCATAAGGTATGAATGATCATAACTATGACTATAGCAAAAACTCTACAAGCATTTTGGAGACTCTAGCTTGCTCTCATTGTGATTGGTCTTACGTCGACTAGTCCCACCGGTTGGAATGAAGAAAAGGCACTCGATTCTGGATCCCTTTGGTGATTATGCTCACAAACATAACTTTCAGAGTTCCCTGCTGGAGGCTTATCAGAAACAACTGTTTGTCGTTATCCTGATAACCCTTCTAAAATTGATTACTTTTTGTTCACTCTCATGTTGTTCAGCATCCTAATGCGGCATCACATGCAAACCTTGATCATCTAGATGCTAGATTTAGCTTCATTTTGCCAGGATCAGAAGAGCCACAAAATACGACTTGCTCATTTTTTTTGCCCACAATCATTTCTTCCTCTCTTGTAGCTATACAGATCGCCCAGTTCGTGTTGTCCAGTCAAAATCAATGCTTACTGCCAGATTTATTTATCTTCAGAGGTCTTGACAGCATTCTCGAACCTGGAAACAGGGCAATCAAAGTGTGTGGGTCCTCTCCTGCGCAGTTGCAGTCAATGTTGTCTGTTGTCAAAACTCTTCACTCTTTCTTTACCAAAAGTTAAGGGGAGGAAATAGAAACAATCAAGGGGGAACGCAAGAGTGTAAAACTGGCACATGGACTGATCTTCAACTGCCACTGCGTCATAGTACTATTTGTCCCTACATTGCAATTGCTTTGCAGTTTCTGTATTATGAGCGACATGTTCTTAGGAGTTGTTGGTAATGTAAAAGAATTAATTCATAAGAGTAGCTCACACTTTTGTATCACAATAAAAACCTCTACTAAATACCATTTACTGATATGAGCTATTTCTCAGGCAAGCCCAAGACTATTGAAGAAGAAATTAAGTGGTTCTGCCAAAGTAGACAAATGAAAGACTAATTGAACAACTTTTTAATTATAAAAAAGAAAAGAATGAATGAATAACATGTAGTAGCTATTTGCAATTGCTTGTTGAACTTTTTTTGAAACAACTACTGAGTATGAGCTTCCTCACATTCTTCATCCCAAACTTCCTTTCAAATTTTATTCAGTTTCTACCATGGAAAGACTTTTGTTGTTCTTGTCGTAAAGACTTTTAAATAAAAACTTATTTTTTAAAAAACGTTTTAAAACGTTTTCTAAAATAGTCTATGTAGAAATATAGTTTTACAACTATGAGCATCGATAACCTTTGACAACTGGGATTTATCTTTTTAATGGACCTTTAACACCTAGGGCAACCGAGCTTGTGGAGGAATTGATGAATGTCATAAGAACAAATCACTATTCTCTGTCATAAGCTATCATCTGCAGACCAAGGCACGTTTTGGTGATAGAGAAATAATATGAAGACAATTGTCGGAAGCAAAATCCTATTTATAAAAGTGCTCGGAGCTCTTTTAGCGCTTATTGTAAACTCTTGCCACTAAAACACACAGAAGCCAAATTGTGTGGTAGAAGCACTCGAACGAGGCTAACTGGCCTACCTAGGACCTACAATTGTTAAAGTTCTAGAGGCGCATGATACTTATAGTCATATTGCTGCAAATCATATATGTTGAGACATATTTTTTTTTTGCAATTGCAAGAAGATGGGAAATACATTTAAGGCGGGTGTTCGTTCATACTTTGAGATGCGATATCATGTCTCAGCAAAGGAGACTTCTTGCCTGATACAGTTCTTTCTCTAAGATGCTAATCGTCGGGTTGAGCTAGTGGATCAGTGCTTGCGTAACCCATCATAATTTGTCAGATTCGACGCTTATCTTTTTCAGTAAAGAACCAACAAGACCTATTATGTTGACACTAAAAGATTACCTTCCACAGAAAGGTACAAGGAGCCAATACGAAATTAGTTAGAGCAAAGGTATTCATTGTCTCCTCATTTCAACTATTGCAAAATTGCAGAAACTCAATTACTAGTACGAGAAGGTATGAACCTACGAGCTTAATACGAGGACTTCTGATGCTTGGCATTTCCAACAAAAGTTAGAAGTTGAGGATCTCAAGAAACGCAAACACGAATCTTTAATTTGAGATTGCTGGTTGCTCACAGAGTAACGTATGTATGGAAGATCTCACTGTTTTCTCTCTTCTCTTCTCTTTTTTTATTTTTTATTTTTTATTTGTTTTAATTAAAAATACAACATCAATCTTATGATAATGGTAAAAATAAGTTAAAGAGTAAACCTGCAATAAAAGGTGTGCGGACAAGCAGACAGACAACTTGTGAATGGCCATTGGAAAGAAGGCCGTTCAATCATGGCAATGGCTCTAACAAAATAATAAAGTAGGAGATTGACGGTGTTGTTAGCCACACATTCCCAATATTAGACACATGGCAGGCTCTCACCAGCAAGCCTGTATTGGATGCTAAGGAAGTCCTCATCCAAGAAACTTTTGGGGTTGTGGTCTTGATCAATCTCAGTCCTTTCCTTCCCTTCTTCCTTCCTCCATTCATTTCGGTCCTTCCTTCTCTTTTATAGCTCGTGCCATCTCCTACTACTACTACTACTACTACTACTGACGGGATTTCTGATGCCTTCAACTTAATTTTTCTGACTAAAAAATAAATAAAAATATATACATAGTATGTATATTTGAGTGTAGGCAATAAAAATTAAAGAAATGAAACCTTTTCTTTTCCGAGTTCGGTTGAGCGAGCCTTAAAATAATTCTTTGTTTGCTGATCCACTAAGATCTCATGAACCAACAAAAGTTCATCAAGATGTTGCTCGCTCGCCTGCAAAGTTTCCATCGCATTCAAGTCTCGAAGACCTTTTGTTAATTGCTCTGCCCAGCCCGAACTAGCTTGCAAACCCAGCGGGCCCTCTCGAGCGCTCAGGTGAAAGCTGTGGCCACAAGCAGCAGTAGATCTATGAACATCATCGATTGATTGCCTCGAGTCCCAGTGCAACTTTACATACATGTATGACCAAGCAAGAGGTAGGACTCGACTCTGCGCGGCGCTGCACAAGTTACTTGTGCAGATTGCGTGTCTCGCTTGCTCGAAGATCGCAGCGCTTCCTTCCTCAGGATCGTGATTCGCGACGCCCTTCCTCCGCGTATTCAGTGCAGGGTGCCGATACGGAAGCGGCTCAGAGCCTGAAGGGATGGATGAGCGAATGCGCAAAGAAAGAAACAAAGAAACAAGAAACAAAGAAAACAAAGAAAGACAGACAGACAGAGACAAGGACTCTACTACCAGAGTTTGTTTTGTTTCCAAGGAGCTGTGTCTACAGATCAAAACAGCCAAAGCTCAGGTAGTCCAAAGGACCAAAAGCACCATCTCTCACGGTAGTTTTGGCGTCAGGAATGGAGTGAAAACCGCAGACAGCCGAGGTGAAAACGAGGCCCCCTCGAAGGCTCTGGCATCAACAAAGGCCTTCGTGCGAAACTTGTTTGTTTGTGTCTCAGCCAGGCCCGAGTAATCGCCTTGCAACGTGAGACGCCGCGGAAGTTGGCCAGTCAGTCGAAGCATTTGTAATGATGAATGAATGAATGAATGAATGAATGAGTGAGTGAGTGATTAATTCATTGATTAATTGATTGATTGATTGATTGATTGATTGATTGATTGATTGATTGATTGATTGATTGATTGATTGGATACACAAGAATGACATCGCCAACAGAGATGACAGCAAGTCTGGCTATCGCATGCGAAGGAATGGTTCATTAAAGATGTTGGCGTTGAGGATAGGTAGAAGCTATTGGCATCAAAACACAGTTTCGTTCCTAGGCATGGACCTTTTCTAAAGTAATCAAGCCTTAGTGCTGTTAGTACTATTAATAATAACAGTAATAGTAATAATAATAATAATAATAACAATAATACTACGACGACTACTACTAAGGTACCGCGATTCGTCTCGCGAGCACGATCCTTCCTCGTCACTGATTCGTGATTGTAGATAGACACATCGACACATAGATAGATTACTAAACTTATAGACGGCTAAACCATCGTATTCTAATTGTAGACAACTGCAGATGAGGTACCCAAAGCTACACCCACTTATTTCGACTTAAGCAAGCCTTGGAAAGAGGGAAATGAGAGATCGATGATAATGATGATGATGATGACGATGGCCTTTTTCCTCTCACCTGCTCTTTCTTCTTCCTTTCTTCGTGCTTATAAATATTTTTCATATATTTTTGTTTTTTTTTTAATTAATTAAAAATTAATTAATTAATTAACAAAATCGATAGATGAGAGAAGTATGTTAAAATAAATTATTTGTTTGTACCATGGTATGTAAACGTATGTTTTGCTTTGTTTGCTTGTTTGTTTGTTTATTCTACCAGTCATCTCGACTTTTGGTCGATCCCCTTAGGTTGAAGCACCGACAAGCCAGTCAAGTCAGCACAGGCGGCTGAGCTGGGCAACAGTAGTGAGCTAACATTCTATAACCAGTTGACGCCTCAAAGTGCGATAAAAGAAACTTACATATTTATACAAAACACTGTACCACATATAGAAACTGATGTTGGTAAACAATATGGATCGTCGAGCGCAGCTTTGTGAACTTCTATCAAAAGGAGTAGCAAGGGCCTTAGAGCGAACACCTGCGCACCACCACCACATTTTTAATCATCTTTTAAAAACAAGTTTTTTAGTTTTAATAAGTAAAGAGAGGCATGAAATAAAAGAAATGGAAGTGAATTGTCATCCCTTCATTTACAGTCGTTTACATACATATAGGTAGTCTATATTCTTTTACCCATTCATTATGAGAGCTTAGTCGCGCGCTTCGTTCCCATGACATTCTTCCATAGGTGGTAGTAGATAGATCCATAACTATTGCAGACTGACAGAGGCGGTCAGGCAAACAAGCAGGTAAGCGAGCAGGCAAGCAGGCGAGCAAGCAACGAGCAACGACCAGACCACTTTCGCAGACCCTAATTCGCGGGATCTACACACGTGCGGCGCCACGGCGAGCGCTCCCCTCACCCTCTGTGGCTATCTCGCAATTGGCCCGAGCTCCTGCACTCTGCCTCTAGCCGATAAATATCAGTCTACAAAAAGCAAACCAGCTTTTGAGAAAAACTGGCTTGAGCTTGAGCTGGACGAGAGAACTAACAGTCTTTGAGAATCCAAAACTACAAGCAGAAGTCAAATATTTTTATCAACAGACACAGTAGTAAAATGACTCAGCAAGGTGGAGCCGTGGAGGCTATGATGCACCAGCAGCGTGTTTCCTCAAGCCCTTTCGCTATGCCTTCGGTTCGTGCTTTCTCTGCACAGAAGCCTGCTGCGATTGCACCATCCCCCGCACACCCCCAGGAAAAGCTCAAGATCCCGACCCCGGTTCGCTTCGCCTTTGGCACTGTGAGTGCTGTGACGGCGACCTTCTTCACGCACCCCATCGACGTTGTCAAGTACCACTTGCAGCTCGCAGGACGTGGTGGCACCAAGGGCCCTGTCACTACAATGGGCGCTGCTAACGAGATCTTGGCACGTTCTGGTCCCTCCGGATTGTATCAGGGTCTCACCGCGTCCATGATGCGCCAGGTGAGCTACGGCACCACCCGTCTCGGCATCTACTCTTCGCTGATCGAGGCATTTACGCGCGAGGATGGCACCCCGCCGCCTTTGTTTGAAAAGCTTGCCTTCAGTATGCTCGCTGGTGGTGTTGGTGCCTTTGTGGGTAACCCATTTGATCTTTCGCTGGTGCGTATGGCTGCTGATTCTTCACTCCCGGAAGCCCAACGTCGTAACTACAAGGGTGTGGGTGACGCCGTCAAGCAGATCATTAGCAAAGAAGGCTTTACTTCTTTGTGGATTGGCGCAGGCCCCACCATCTCCCGGTGCATCATCCTTAATATGGCTCAGCTCACAACCTACTCGCAGGCAAAGGAGGAGCTTCTTAAGACTGTCTATTTTGACGACAACATCTGGTGCCATTTGGCCTCCTCAATGATTAGTGGTTTTGTTGCCACGGCTGCCTCCTTGCCTTTTGATGTGGCGAAGACCCGTGTGCAAAACGCCGCTGCTGGTGAGTTCAACGGCATGGCCGACTGCATGATGCAGGCTGCTCGTCATGAGGGCGTTCTCAGTCTCTGGAAGGGTTTTACTCCGGCTTATCTCCGTCTCGCCCCGCAAACAGTTCTTGTGTTTGTCATCCTTGAGCAACTCAACCACGTGTACGTGCGCATGTTTCATTAAACAAAATACAATTCGTCTCTACCGCTGCTCCTCATCTGTGGTCCCTGAAGGGCATCTTCATTAATGCGAGTGTCCATCCAGGCACATTCATCACTATCCGTTTTCGAAATTGCTGCTACGGGGCTGGCACTTATTCCTACTATGTCAATCTTTTTTTTATGAAGAAACTAATAAAAATTCCATATAATTTCCGTTTTCAAGCCTTCAGGTAAAATTACTTATCTTGGTCGTTAATTTCATATATGTGGTGTACCGAGACCAACATAAAGAACGTCTCTACGATGTCCGTATCGAGAGAAACGAATAAACCAAAGACCGAAAATTCAAAAATTCCAGCCGCCTTTCCAGGCATGATGACCGATGTCATTTGGCATTGAACAAACGTTTGCTCGTATAAAATAAATGTCGTCGCCCCGTCCTGGGAATAGATGTTTAGTTAGTAAAACGACAACAACTCACCCCAAATGGAAGACTAGGTTTGACCAGGGAGTCTCATTCGCTAAGCATTCAAATACAATATACATTGAAGAGTAACGCTTTGGACAAGCATAGAAAATCAAATCTAAAAACTGTATAAAAGTAGGTCCAATTTTAACAAATCTTAAGGTTTCTAATACTATTCTCTGTCAGGCCACAATTTACTGCAAAAACGAACTAAGGTCTTCCCCAGAAAGCTGTTGCAATTTCTTAGCGGCACGGTGTGCCTCGCGCTTTACACGATCGTCTCTGTCCTCCAACAACTCAGCCACAGTAGGCAGAGTGTCAGCCAAGAGCACAATAAATGAATCACCCACATCCTCAAACAATGCTACAATCGCGTGCAAACAGGCCACACGGACTGAAGCAGCAGCATGGCGAGCGTATTCAAGCACGCCACGCTGTACGGATTGCCACAGGGTATCATCCATGACTGACTTGGTCAATTTAACAATGCAGGGAATCACATGTGTATGCACGAAGTGTTCGTAGTAGGCCTCGTCGGATTTAAGCACATCGCTGTCCTCCTCCTCGGCGTCTTCCTCCTCGGAAGAAGCTTCCTCATCTTCATCCTCCTCCATTTCATCATCCTCGTCTTCGTCATTAGACTCGGCATCCTTCTCTTCCTCCTCTTCTTCACTCTCGTCGTTCTCATCACCACCCTCAGATGATGCGCCATCAGAGTCAGCGATGTTGAGTGCAACAATATCCATATCCAAAGGTGAAAGAACCGCATCCAGTAGCTCAATAAATTCACGGTTCATACTCTCCGCGTTATCACCAACAACGGCATTTGCAACACGGTGCTCGCAGAAGGTACCAACCACGGCGAGGGCGCGTTCACGCACCACACGCTGCTGGAAGCGCCAGACCATGGTCCAGTCCTCGCGCTTAGCGTTCCGTTTCGTGCGCTTACTGGATGAAGCAGCAGTGTCATCGCAAACCATCTCAAGGTCAGACTTCAAGCTATCGAGCAACTCAGTAATGAAAGGCACAGCCAAGCCCAAAAGTTTCTTGCCAAGCTCATCAGCCATCAAATAAAAGGTAGCAGCGGCGCACTGACGCTGCCAGTCAGCGGCAGGGTCGACAGAGGCCATATCGGCATCATCCTCTCCCTCAACCTCGCTCTCACTTTCAGAGTCATCATCGTCGCTGCTCGAGTTCTCCTCATCGTCCTTGGGAGAAGTCTTTGATTTGGCCGCAGCACGAGATGACATCTTCCGCTTTGATCCGACTTCAGGTTCGTCATCCTCGGCACCTGCAGTATCCTCAAGGTTGTCGAACAGGGAGCCCTTGGCAACACCAGAGTTCTTGTTCTGCACGCGCTCACGCAGAGCACCAAAGAGCTGCTTCATTTGAGAGCCACTGAGCACCAAAACATATTGCATAAAGGCCTCGGTGACAACTTCCTCGAGCGTCTGCAAGCCTGCAGCGACAGAACCGAGCCCCTCCAAGGTGAGCTCTGAGCAGCCTGCGGCCACACAGCGGCGGGAGTCCAAAGTTTGAACGAAAAAGGCGGTAAGACGAGCATTTTCTTGAACAAGGGTCTCGCGAGACATGACTTCCAAGAATGAACGCACGAGAGTCACCAAGTTACGGGCAGCCGTGATTTCGTGCTCCTCAAGGAATTTGGCGTACAAGTCTGTAAGAGGGCCCAAGATAAGGCGAGGCTCCATCTTACGTGCAATCTTATCTGCAATACGAGCTGAAGTGAGACGCACAAGCTGTGGGGCACTAGGCTGGTTGCCACGGCTTGCCACAGTAAGAACATCAATCACATAAGGAGAGAGAAATTGAGGAAGAGCGCTGACCAGAGCATGGATGCTAGTCGCGGCACTCTGGCCGAGCAATGCGCGAGCATCGCGGAGCTGACGATCCTCTTTGTCATTTTCGTCGAGATTCAATGATTGGGTAAAACAGATAAAGAGACTCTTACCAAAGCTGGGGAGAGCCTTGAGAACACGCTCACCGAGTACGGTAATAAGAGTACCAACACACAAGCAAGCACTGCTGGTTAGCTGCACATGAGCAATGGTGACACCTTCACGGTTAATGGCAGCACTGGTACGACGAAACTCCTTTACAACGCTGTCGAGAACCTCGACAAAAGGCTTGGCGTGACGGGCTCCAAGGTGCTTTGCCAAAACATCCACTGCCAGCAAGGCTACCTGCTTGTTCACATCAGACTCGGACTTGTCGCGCACAATCTCATGAAGCTGAGTTACCATTTCAAGGAACATCAGAACCTCCTCTGGGCGCCAGCGTTCGTGCTGTTGCTCCACCTTAGCGGCAAGCTGGCGAATGGCCAACTGACGTACATGAGGATCATTGTCGCGCAAAAGCTCTTGAACAACGGCAACAAACATGGGTACAGAAAGCAATGCGCTAATTTTATCAAGAATGAGGCAGAGCTGTTCACGAGCAGAGGACCAGACAGCGATGCCTTCTTCCTCTGAAGCAAGAAGACGACCCGCACGGTGAATCTGGCCATGGAGAGCATTTAGAAGGCCGAGAAATCCAGAAGTGCCATGAAGACCAGAGGCCTCCACCTGCATCTGAGAAAGTGACCGAAGCATGCGCATGAAGGACTTGCTTGAAAGATGTTCAGAAATAAGCTCGCAGATGGCGTTGACGATTGCCACACCACGCGCCACATCAACTGCGCCATCGAAGCCAAGGGCAGCAATCAAAGCAGAGTGGCCCGCAGAGCTCTTGCCGGGGTTTGCACTGGAGTCTTCCTTTGTCTCATCTTCGTCATCTTCCATGATGTCATCACCTTCAACATCAGCAACAGCAGTAGGCAAGAAGCGGTGAAGAACCTTGATCATCTCCATCACAGCACTAATCTGGTCCTGCACAGAGAAACGAGCAAGCAACTGTCCAGCAAAGTCAACCTGGTGTTCCATGTTGTTGCGATCATCATCATCGTCTTCAGCACTTGCATTTCCGAGAAGAAGAACAACAACAGCCCAAAGAGTGTGGTTGTTGCGGCCGCAGCTCTGCACAAGAAGTTCGTGCAGATGCAAAAGACGGGAAGAGTCACTTGAACGCGAGGTTGCGTTTACGAATTCCTTAAGAAGATCCATGACTGCAGCGTCAGAAAAGTCAGCACGGGACGAGGACAGGCAGCGAGTGACCTGCTCAAGGATAACCATGTGATAGACCCCCTCAGCTTGAGGCTCGCCAGCTTGGTTGCTGACCTGCTTGACAATAGGGAGGACAACAGGAATTGTTTGTTGAGGGAAGGCCTTCGTACACGTCGCAAGAAGCTCAAGGCCAGTGTTGCGGGCAGCAGTGGTTCCAGCGTTGAGCACGCACGACACAACAAGGTCGAGATCGACAGCCATCAAAGCCTGGTCAGCATCCTTGGAGGGAGCACTCTCAAGAATTTGCATAGCACAGTTAAGGCATGAAAGCACGAGGAGGTCATCAAACTTGCGAAGGACTTCAAAAAGAGCAGGCAAAAGGTCAACTGCAAGTTCGACACGGTCAGAAGTGCTGTGGGCCCCAGAGCGAGCACCGTAAAGACGAGCGCGAGTGGCCTCCAAAACAACACGGTTAGGATCGGTAAGAAGCTTCTTCTGGAGCATCTTGCCATCAAAAGGAACACGACCCATTGCAGAGATGGCCTCGTGGCTCAAAGTACTTCCAGAGCCTTCCTCGGCTACGAGAGAGCAAAGAGCATCAAAAGCGTCGTTCTTCTCAGCAGCCGTAAGCAAAGCAAAGACATGCTGGGCACTGAGAGCATGAAGCACAGTTGCACGAGCAGATTTGATGCGAAGACCTTGAAGAATAACCTGAATGTGCTCGCGGTCCAAATCACACTTCTTGTTTGTCCAGCGATGAGTGAGGATGGAGAGTACCTGCATCATTCCATGATCGAGGGCCTCACGGGCGAGCATGGCTGCCTCGTGGGAGCTGAGCACAGCGCTAAGGTCAGGAACCTTGCCAAGCGGGCGGAGCATGTTCTCTACACAACGAGCGATAGATACTCCTTTCTCTGTCAGAGCAGCATCATCACTGGGGGCAGATGCGCACACCATGCATGCAGCACGCTCGAGGAGCGCGAGTAGGGCCTCTTGTTCATGGAGACCGCGCAGGCAGCGCTCAAAGGTATCGGCGTCGACAATGAACTCCTTCTCGGCTTCGACGATCTTGCTTAGGATGGTCGTAAAAGCCTTGGAAGCAGTAAGCTTGCGAGTGCACGACTTGCTGGTCTTTGGGAGTGCTTCAGAACCCTTGCTGCCGAGGTATTCTTGATCAAAGTTTACGGACTCGAAGATGGCACGGGCACAGTCAACTGCAGCGCTACGCAGACTAGAGTCACCACGGTGGCAAAGGGGCTGAATCAAGTACGGGGTGACTTCAGCGAACCCAAGACCATCGGTGCCTTCGGGATCGCGCATAGCGCGAATGAAGGCTGTAGCGAGAACAATGGCACGGCGCTGAGCGATGGAAGGGGCAATCGTTTCCTGGATAGCTCCGGCGCTAATAACAAGAAGAGTTTGCAGCAGAACATCCTGGAAGCACATGGTAAGTAGTCCTTGAACGGACTTGGCACATGCATCCTGGTAGATCGTCTCAGGTGCAGCAAGGAGTCGGCAGAGTACCTTGAGCGCAGGTGGGACTTCCTCCGCTCCAGAGTGCACTGCGTCTTTGGGGGAGCCGCTGGTGAGTGCCTTGTTAGAAGCAATACGCTCAAGAACGGCTGCTGCAGCCTCCACGTCGACTTGTGGGGCGGTCGCGAGAAAAGCAGCCATCTCAACCACAGATGCATCCTTGGAGTCAGCAACAGCGTCAGCAAGCGCAAGGCAGCTGGCGGCAGCAATCTGCGGGTTCTCAGCAGCCAAATTTTCGCTGAGGAGCCAAGATCCCATCTTGGTCACGAAAGCCTCTGAGGAGGATGCCAACGACTTGCCAGAGATACCTGCAGCAAGGCTAATGTGTTTGTTTGCCTGTGCGAATCCGAGGAGGGCGCCAAAGACCGTCTTCTGAGACGCACCCTGGGTGAGCGTGAGAAGACCACTGGCGATGTTAAGAAAGTCAGCATTGTTTGCGAGCGGGGTGATAACAGGTGCCCATGAGCAAAATACTGCTGCGAAGGCCTTGTCAGATCCATGACGAGCGCAGGCTGTAAGTGCAGCATCTGCAACGAAGCACTCGAGGTTCTTGTTGCTGCCTTCCTGGCTATTAGATGGCAAGGCAAAAAGTTTGGCGGCGAGCTCGACTGCCGCGACGGCTACTGCAAGATTGTCGTCCATGACGCGGTCCATGAGTACACGCACGGGGACAGTGTCGCGAGTGAGTTCACCCTCAAGGAGTTGTACAAGCGCATGACGGCGCACGCTAGCCTTATGGTGATGAAGAGCCGCTCTAAGTGTGACTCCATTAACTACTTGATGGGCTGCAAGTGATGCATCGCCTGCGAAGCATGCCGAGGCGAAGTTGAGGAGCACGCCATCGTCAATGCCCTCAAGAAGCTTATCGACCTGGTCTCCGCGCTGTGTGGCAATGAGGCGCCCGGCGGCAAGAGCGTCTGCGTTATCCGATGCCTGGTTTTCTGCAAGGGCGCGGAATACGCCCTGCACCTCAACAGGCATGCACTCTTGGAGGCAAGCAACGAGCCTCGGCAATGCCTCTGTAGATGCGGCGAGTTGAGCGTACAATTGGACCACGAAGTCCTCGTTTGCGGACCCAGGCTGCGGCGTCTCTCCAAAGGCGGCTGTGAGCGCTGCGCTGAGTTCCTTTGCGTTGAAGTGTGTGGCTAAGCGCGAGACGGAGGACTCCGGCAGAACAAGGTCCTCCTGGTTCTGGAGAACTACTGCGCAGCATCTGAGTGCCTCGGAGAGCATCTCTGGCCGTGCCTTACGCACCGTCGACAGCAAGATCAATTTTGCGACTTTATCAGAAAGCGCAGCGTACCGAGCGAGGTTAGCTGCTACTACGTAACCTGCGCGCTGGAGGTGTTCCGGTCCTCGCCTCGCTCGCAGTGCGTCCACAGTCGGTCCCATGAGTACGTTCACAAGCTTATCCTCTTCGCCTCGCTGCCGTGCCCTGCGCAGCGCCTGGCATGCCAGAACCGTGAAGAAGCTTACCACGCGTTCGTTTTCAGACTGATGCACAGCCATGTCCGCGATGGCCCCGAGCACGGCAGGCTCAGCAACACAGACCTTAACGAGCTGGTTGCGAGCGAGGGGCTCCTTGGACTTTGCAACCTGCTTCAGAAAGGCCCATCGCGTCTTGTCCACAGCTACTGGCAGCGCGACCACACGCACAAAGATATCTGTATCATGGAACGGCAGCACACACCGCACGAGGGCGTCCGCATTCTGCTCGTGCACATGGAACTGTCGCACAAGGTACTCGAGTACTTTGTGAGCATCCTTATCCAGGGCGTACTTGCACAATGCTGCCAACAACTTGTCTAGCGCTGTGGTAAGCTCCTGTTCCACCTCCGGAGCGAGCATCTCGCGGTCTGACTCGGAAACAGCCTTGCCAAAAACACCGTCGCGAAATGCTGCCAGTTCCGAGGCGCCACGGGCAATGAGAGCGTCCAGACCACTCAAACCCAGCGCCAGAATTGTCTGGCGGTCGTAATCAGCGGCTTCATGACGCTCAAAGAGAATAGAAACGCGGGTGCCAGCAGAGGGACGGCTACCGACGTTACCTGAGCCGCGAGCGGCAGCGAGCTGTCTCTGAAGGCTTGACGACATGGTAGTTGAAGAAGCACTAACAGGAAATACCGATGACGTCTGTCTACCAAGGAAAAGAGCGGCTTAGAAGGCCACGTTTGAAACGATTTGGTTTGAGTTTGGTTTGATTTAGGCGTGAGTTGGGATTGACCCAAGTTTGGAATTCAGGTTTGAAGTATGAATTTGGATGATTGAATTCGAAGGTTTGGTTTGGTTTTGGTTTGAGTTTGGGTCTCTGAGCTTAGCCAGCTGAGAGTCCTTGCCTCGCTCTCCACGCTAGGCTCTCTACCTCCTTTGGGTCCCTGCGACCGAGGAGGCCCTACGACTCCGCTTCCTTGGCGTGCGCGCCAGGAAACAAGCCCAAGGTACGAGTGAACGTACGGAAGGATCCGCTGGGGCGGGAATCCAACCAAACAAACTAGTTCTGCGGCGCGAGGGAACGCGACGCGCCGAAACGCCCGGGACGCGGGAGGACCGCGATGCCGGACTCGCGTTCGAGCTAGGGAGCTGGCGGCAGGCGTGATGCCGGCCAGCACAAGATTAGACACGGCCGGAAGGAGAGAGCGCTCCGCCGCGACGCCAATCGGAGTCTGCGCTGCAAGAGGGCCCAGAGCCAACCGAGCGGAAAGGGCCCAAACGCCCACTTAGGCCACTTTTAAGGCCATACTTAGTCTAGGCACCACAGCCAACTAGCCCCCCACATAGGCATGCGGCTAGAAGTGGTGGCCATAAACATGTTTATGTTTTGTCACGAATGAATGAATGAATGAATGAATGAATGAATGAATGAATGAATGAATGAATGAATGAATGAATAATGACGGCTTTTGACACAAAGAACAGCGCCAGAGATCGAAGAAATGAAGACCTGGCGAATCTCCCCTCGCTCCGTGCGACGACAACGTGGGCTACTCTGGCCCAGGCTGGAGCGCCTGGGCATGTTTATCTACCCTTTGCTCAGTGAGTGAGTGGACTATTGTAGAAGAAGACTCATCCACAGGTTCCTAAGCACAGAGAAATGAATAAATAAATACATACATACATACATACATACATACATACATACATACATACATACATACACATAATGGGCAATCAATATAGAATGAATGAGAGAATGAAGAAATGAATGAATGGAGTAATTGATCATTCGCGCCACGCGAGCGGAGAAGTTGTTGATGTGCGTCCAGGATCATGAGGCAAAGGTATGGGCTTGGAAAGCGAAACACTGCGATGCTCCTGGCATGCATGCATAGAAGGCATGGCGGTGGCGATTGGACTCGCTGGGATGGAGAGGAACTCGCTGTAGGCCGCCAGTCATTTCACTGGTTCTTGGCGCTCTCGCATATTCGCAGGAGCTCTTAGGAGTTACCTATTGTAGGACTACTCAGGTGTAATTTGGGTTGCTCTGGGGTTAGTACCTCGTAATACCTCCACGAACAATTGGTTCCCTCTGTCCTGGTGTACACGGTGTGCGATGATAGGTCATGCCTTGAAACAGGAGTACAGCGGATAACAACAAGCAGTTAAGAGTATATGCAACGATGAAGACGCAATCGTGAACAAATGAAATGTAGAATGCATCAAGAACTATGAGTTGGTGTTTTCATAGAAGACGTTAAAAACCATCATTTAACGCGAGCTCCTCTCCTCGAATGTAGGTAGGCGTCCATATAGCTACACTCAACGTATTGAAAAGAACTTTGGGCAAAAGATTGTCCTCTCTTGCAACTCAGCTCCACTTGCCGTGATTCTGACTCGGAGATCAAGAGAAGTGTTGTAAATGATGCACACGGAGCATTTGCATTGTAGATCCCAATCATGCCTGCCGCGGTCCAGCAAGCTGGTCAAATGCATATCGGATTACAGCTTAGCTCCGCGTAACTTTCTACAAACCTGTGTTTGCACATTGCACTTACGGCATCTAATCTTGTGGAAAGAAAAAACTGAAGAAGATGTACAGAATTCTCCCCGTATACCTAGCTCAATCGTCTTTTCTCATACTCTCAAGACAATAACGAGTGTAGGCCACTTCTTCCTGAGCCAGTTGCACCTGTGTATACTTTGCCTCCAGAGCTGTCTCTAATTACAAAATACCCTGAAGGTCATCTTTGCAACAGCTTTGTTCCAATTTTCCACAGTTATTCTCAAGAATCTCAAGAATCTTCCGTGAGTTAGGATTTCCTCCTGTGATCCTGAACAGCCGCTCCTCGCGCTTCTCTCAAAAAATTATCATCAGCGCTCCTTTCGGCCACCGGGAAATGCTCTCTGCCCCTACTAGATGGAATAGTTTGTGTTTTAGAAGTCCATTGATCAATCGACCTATCATCATTAGTGATACTCATCTGCAATACTAGAAAACCCAACCGCCGCCTTGACCACAGTTGAAAATAAATAGAGCCTAAAGTAGGCTATAAAGAATAGCCCATAGTATGAGAATCTGTTTCACTTTACCAACTTGGAATAACCGACTTGTTGGTTGCAAACGCATGAACAGTCGAACTGGTATAGTAGATGCTAACTTGGAGACTCTAAGGGCAACTCTCTACTACTGTAAAGAGAAAGAAAACACGTTTCTTTGAAGGGAGAGAATAAAAATACGAAACAAAGGATTAGGAAAGAAAGAACACCTTTTCAAGTTGTTTTGATTGATTCATTGTGTAAGACAAAAGCTCAGCGAGTGGAGAGTCCGCGGCGCCTTCGCCCGTAGCAGCGGAGCAGCGGAGCGCAATTGATGCGTTGCCGCTGACCTTGCTGCGCCATGGACACGGACCCAGTCACCTCGGAGCCGTCGCCTCGCTCCGGTCTCGAAAAGAGCGTCCATTCTGAGGCATCTACAATACAGGAGCCCGCCTTCGACGCTGTCACCACCACCAAGACCGCTATCAATACTGTCGCAAATAAGATCGACTTATCCTCATCCTCATCATCTTCTTCTGGAATCCCTGCTGCATCAAAAGGAATGCCTCCACATACTGCTGCAAACTCTTCAAGGCACAGTTTGAGAACGGAAACTGAAGATACTCGAGCATTTGCTCAACCTTCAAAGTTAAGATCTGGGAGATCAAACTCAAGTCGAAAAGGGATAACATCAGACCTGCATCGTGGCATAGCAGATCAGAGAAGCTCTGATCGAACATTGGGCACAACTCATGGTCGGGATCAAAACCGCTACTGGGATCAAAGTCATATAGAACGAAATGCAAATAAACAACAACAATTGCGGCAGCAGAACCAAAATCAGAATCAGCAACGACAAAGAGATTGGAGAGCGACGCAGAAGACAGACTCGTGGAATCGAAATGACAATGGTGGAAGAAGACACCGAAATCGAGAACATGATGAAAATAGATCTGACCTACGAGGCCTTGACCAGACGTCTCGCAAACGAAGCAACAGCCATACTCGAGATGTAGCATTTGGTCAACCTAGAGGTTCCAGAAATTTGGAAAAAATCAATGTCGATAGTAGACCAAGAACTGCTCACAGAGACAAAAACTCATCTCAGGGTCGAGGCTATCAACATAGTCGGCATGGCCAATATCCTTCACAACGGTCTGATAGATCCCGCGATTCCCAACGCAATGGAGAACATCAATCTCCACGGCATTATTACCGAGAAAAACTATCTACAAGAAATCGAGGCAGGAATCGAGACAGAAGTCGAGACAGAAGTCGAGATAGAAGTCGAGACAGAAGTCGAGACAGAAGTCGAGACAGAAGTCGAGATAGAAGTAGAGACAGAAGTAGAGACAGGAGTCGAGACAGAAGCCGAGACAGGATTCATACTAGAGGCTGGGGTCGTGACCGGGGTGGTACAGACAAAGAGCCACGGGACCAAACTCGAGATAGGGACCGCCGTGAACGTGGGAATGGTTCACACACTCGAAATAGAGAGCGCTCCTCAGTAACTAGAAGAGATAGAGATTCAGATAAACGAGAGGACAACTACACTCGAAACAATAGTAGAAGGCAAAGTTCGGTACAACGACGCCGTAGCACAACTCCCGATCGTCATGGTAAGCGACGTGGTGATGCTCGGCATGACAGCAATGATAACTACAAAAGACGTCGGAGAAATCATCACCGAAGTAGAAATGATAACAAAGGGCGGAAACCGAGACGCCGTCGATCCCGGGGTCATTCTGGAAGCCGATCATCTGTCTCGAATCCAGAAAACCATGATGATGAATATGGCTCTTTCCGTGGTCGTGTTGGAGAACGTATCAGCCAGAGGTATGCAATTCTTAAGGAACTTGGTAAGGGCACCTTTGGTCGCGTGCTCCTTTGTTCGGACATCAACGCTCCCCCTAAAACTGCTCCAGTTGCCGTGAAGGTTGTGCGCCGTGTGCGTCGGTATGTCAAAGAAGCTATGGAGGAAGCCTTTATTCTTCAAAGAATTTGTTCAAAAATGATTGGTGACGACCGTGTTGTCCGCCTTTTTGACCACTTTGCTTGGCGAGAGCACTACTGCCTTGTTTTAGAGACTCTAGGTATGTCGCTACATGATTTTCAGAAGAAGATTGATTTCAAGCCGATTCACATTGATCATCTTGAAATCATCGTACGTGATCTTTTTGCTGGCCTTGCGTTCCTTCATGAGAGGTGTGGCATTGTTCACACAGATTTGAAGGTTGAAAATGTCCTCCTTGAGCAGGAACCGAGATCCCCTTCAGAGTACGGCCGCACGTCTGGTCGTAAGTGGGATCGCGTAGAATTCCGTGTGAAGCTAATTGATTTTGGTGGTGCTACTCGAATCGCAAGTCCCCAAGAGCTTCACGACGGGACTATTAGTACCCGGCAATATCGTGCGCCGGAGGTCCTTCTGGATACGGGTTGGTCGTTCCCAGCAGATATTTGGTCTGCAGGATGTATTTTGATGGAGCTTTTATGTGGGCATCTATTGTTTCAGACCCATGAAGAGCATGAACACCTTGCTTTGATTGAAAGGGTTGTAGGGGAAATCCCAAATTCAATGAAATTGCACGCGCAATCGGATTTTTTTACAAGTCGTGGGCAGGTACGGTTTCCATCTATGCATACATCTCCCAAACGCTTAGAATTTGTACAAGATTCCCTCACCTTCCATGAGCTTATTCGAAGGACTACGGAATCACTTGATCCCCGCCCACATGAGGCGCAGGTTTTATGGTTCTCTCGAACTGTTGCTGAATGTCTCAGAGTAGATCCATCGAAACGTGCTACTGCTCGTGAAATCTCGGCACGAAATAACTTTATGAGATAATTAGATTACACTAGTTTTACCTTTATTCATCTATTACAGTTGCTTTTATCGATGGTGATAGTAATCATTATCTAAAAATATCGATACCGCTGTGATTAGGTGTTTTTATTTGCATATACTTGTACCACCTCTTCTTGTGACTGTTGTTGTTGATCATAATGCCACTTTTTCCATAACTTGTTGTGATTTTATTCTGGCTTGATGTTACAATTTCGAAAAATCTTCACAGATTATTCTCGCAGTTACACTACACTGTCATTTGCATAAGTATGTTTTAATCTTCTTTCTGATTGAATACTTTTATCATCACCTCTATCAATATTGCTTAAACTTTCATTTGCTCAATAAATATAGGTAAATAGAACCCTTAAACGTTTGGAGCTAACCTTTGCCTTTGATCAAGGCATAATCACCTTACCTGCCTTTTCCGGCTCAAGACTAGTAAAGGTCTCCACAAAACGAATAGTGAGAAGAAAGGGGTGGAAAATGTAACTTGGGAAGGCGATAATCAACACGTTTTAGTGAATAGTAAAATATAGGCTCTTAATGTATCATATTGATATACTAGTCAAGATCGAGCGTTTTCAAGAGATCTGGGTCTGGAGTTTTCCCCTCGTGCATCATTTCACGGATGAGCTTTCTTAGAACACCAACCTGTTCGTCCTGTTGAGATTTTGTTGTATTGTTCTTGATGAGCTTAACTCGTGACGCATATGTTAAAGAAGATACTGTCTCTTCAGCATTGTAATTTGCTGGCGAAATGTTGACAAACATGAGAGTTTTTGCATTTCCACCAAGTGAATCACTCATCAACTGAGTAAGTACATTGTTACGGTATGGAATAAAGTTTTCTCCACTGGAAAGGGCTGAAATTACATCTCCTAGTGCAGAAAGTGATTTGTTAATACTCATCGCTTCTTTCAAACGTTCATCAGTCGCCCCAGTCTTGTCTTGGCGTTCAGACCCAGCCAGATCGACAAGCGAAAGCTTGCCAATACTAGTTTTCTTACTGGCTTTATTTGTGTTTTCGAGAATAAGAGAAAAAACAAGATGTGATCGAGACGAGCCAGCGTTCATTTTAGTAGAAGCAACTTTACGCGAAGCATTGGCACGGTCAAAAAAGTCTAGCAGCTCTTCTGCAGAATCTACCGTAACAACTTGTGCGCCTCTTACAAAAACAACCCCCTTTTGATCTTTCTTGATGTCCAGGTGTGGTGGTTGAGCAGGCACAAGCTTGGGATCTGCTTTTTTAAGGACAGTGTATAACAGGTCAACCAAGTTGTCCAGATAGATCTCCAAAATGTACAACTTGATTGTCAAGTCATTAGTTGCTTTGCTTTTCTCACGGTGTGCAAAAATCTCTGTCACACTACGACGAACAAGGCCGGGATGCTCTTTTGAACCGACCATGGTAAATGTTTTACCACTTCCAGTCTGCCCATATGCAAAGACACAGACGTTATAGCCATCGAGAGAGGACTGAATCAGATTGTTTGTATCTTCGAAAATCTGGTCTTGGGTAGAATCTGGCCCAAAGCATTGATCATACACAAATGATTTTAATCCCTTGTGCGAGTCGACATCGACAGTAAATTCATCCGGAAAGCTGACCACCTGAGTACAATTACGATCGAGCTCATATTGTGCCATGGGTCTGCAACGAGCAAACACACGAATCTTACCCTTCATGTCCTCCATTTTATTCCAATACTCTTTCCGCAGTTTTTGTTCCTTCAAGTATAAGGATTCAAGCTCAGCACGCTCCTCTGTCATAGCATCCACTGACTTGCGCAAAGTACTCACTTCCTCTGCAACTTGCCGAAGGTTCTCGTTTTCTTTTTCAAGTTGATCCGCGAGAATTGCCTTCTCCTGAAGTGCTTTGGCAGTAGCATTAGCAGCTTCAAGGGATTGGGAAAGTTTAGTCGCCTCTTCTGTTGTTGACGAGAGTTGGGCCTCGAGTGCTCGAACAGCTTTTGCGTGAGTCTTCTCTATCTCGTCAGCCTGCTTCTTTTGCTTCTTTTTAAGATCTTCGAGCTCTTTTTTAAGTTTCGCACTGTTTCCATCGCCGCCGCGACCTCCACCATCACCGCCGCCCTGTCTCTGAACTTTCTCTAGTTCCTTTTCCAGGCGACTTGCTTTGGACTTAGATTCTTTCGCCAATTTCTCTGTTTCTTTGAGTTTTTTCTCTGCAGCTTTGAGTTTTTCCATGTATCGTTTTGCTGCTCCACCTTCTGCGCCTGCAGCATCATCTTTACTGCCGTTCTTGGTTGAACCCGTGTCGGCTGATTCGTTTGCCGAAACTTGCTCCTGTGCTTCTCGAAGCTGTTCTGTAAGCTCTTCGATTTCCTTCTCTTTCTCCTTGAGACGTTTTAGAAGTTTCTTATCCTGGGCGTTAGACTTTGTGGAGGCCTGATCATGAGATTTAGGTCCATCATCACTTGCTGCTGATATTTTCTCTTCCAGCTCGGATAAGCCTTCCTCTTTCTCATTCTTGCTCCGATGAACCTCAGCGCTTTCTAAATCATTTTCCATGCTACTTGTAGTTCCCATCGAGGTGGTGCTGCTAGTTACCGCACTGCTATCATGAGATAGGGATTTTGCAGAAGAGTCGGACTTTGATAAAGAAGATACTCTGTCAGTTTTGCTACTCGATTCAATATCTTTAGAATCCTCTATATTTTTCTTCTGACTTTCCATGACAGCTTCATTGATTGAGTCTTTTTTACTTGATTCGAACTTCTCCTCATCAGCTTTGATATTATTAGAGCTTGCTGATTCTTGTGAAGCAGATTTTTGCATTGAAGACCCAGATGAGCTCTCGATTTTGGGAAAGGATTCTTCTTCATCGTCGTCGTCATCGCCTGGGGATCGCATATTCTGGAAAACACCTAGCTGCTCTCGAAGTGTCGCCAGGTATTGCTGCCGCTTTTCAAGTTTTGGCTCAATTTTTGCGATAGCTTCCGCATTTTCTGCTTCACCTTTGGATTTAAGTTTCTTCAACTTGTGTTCCAGATGCCTAATCTTTTTCTGTTGTTCTTCAATTTTCGCGATGAGTTTCTCTTCAAGCTCCACCTGACGGTTATCAGAGAGTACATCTGCTGAAGGCCTTCTGTGCTCAGTCCCTGCCTTTGTTTGTTTGGAAGGAGATTCCAGATCTTCAGACGCCTTTTCCTCTTCCACAGTTTTTTCTTCTATTTTTGTTTCTAGAATCTCTTGCGGCAAAGGCTCTTGAGACTTCGTTTCTTGTGACTCCTCTACATTCTGTGTCTTTGTTATACTCTCATCTGCTTGCTTAGATTCTGGATCTACAGGAACAGCTTCAGCTTCCTTCTTTTCTGCAGTCACCAAGTCTTTTGTATCTGGAATCTCCTTTGAAGAGGGATCTTGCTTTTCCTCTGTGTTTATGCTGGTGTTAGTCATATCAACATTGCTAGAGATAGTAGTATCATCACGTTTTACTGTCTCATCAGAGCCTGATTCTGGTATTTTCCCAGGTGATTGTGTTTCCATTTGAACCCCAAGTGTTTTGACTTCAAGCTCTTTAATATTTTGAGATGACTCTTCTGGATGAGCCAAGTTTGCATCCGTTGCATGCTCCCTTCCACCAGTGCCAGGTAGGTTTGGTAAAGCTTCATCCTGGGCCTCCACGATGGATGCCTGCATCAGTGATAAATCTGGCCCAGGATTTTCTTCTGCCTTTGCAAGCAGAACACCAATAGCCTCGTCGTGAGAAGCGAGTTCCTCCTTTCGTTCGAGACTGTCCGCGCGGCTTCGTTCAAGCCCCATGTATTCATCAAGGAGATCCGGGCGCCGCAAAAGTGAAAGTTTTTCAACATTTGCAATAAGAATGGGAAGACGGGGATCAATTGTTGGCAATGGTACATGGACAGGAACTTCTATTTTTTCAGGCGAAGGCGGTTCCTTTGGAATACTGTCAAGTTCTTGTTGAAGCTCAGTCAGTTTTTTTTGTAGCTCTTCCTGTGCTTGTTGGTATTCTTCGACTCTGGTTTGCAAAGCATCTTGTGTTCGCTTGTGCCGAATTTCTTTCTCATTCATTGATTTGCGAGAATCATGAAGCGCACGCTTATAGTTATCAATACATGCAAGAGACTTTGATTTCAAGGTTTCCACGTAGTCTTCGTACTTTTGGCGCATTTCGTGGTATATGAGCTCGTGGCAATCCTGTACTTCGGCGAAAGCAAGAAGATTCACTTCTCGGTTATGTTGCATTTCCTGTAACATAGTCTGGACTCTCTCTCGAGCAAAGTTCAGTGGCACATACGATTCCTCATATGCCTCGACTTCTTGTTCTTCAAGTTTTGATTCATTCACAAGGTCTTCGACCTTAAGCGAACCATGGCTTCCAACCAGACCACGATTTCCAAGCAAAGGTACGGGCTTTGATACTGGTGCAGTCTTTTCATAAGCGTCCGTTCTGATTCGCACAGCCTCTCGCTCAAGTTCATCACCATCCACACGCACGCTCACGGGATCATGCAAGCCTTTGTCCACAACCGAATGTTCTAGCGTTGGCCCCGGATCTCCAGGTTCTACAGCTCGTGGATTTCGTATTGCTGGCGTATTTCCCATAGTGTTCCAAGCACCAATTGGCTTGTGCACAGACAGTGCGGCAGCGATATTGCAGGCTGCCAGACCGTATGTGCTTATGACTGTCAACTTTTCTCTTCGAAAGGGTATTGTCACCCTGACCTCAGCCTAAACGATTGCAAAAAAATAAAAAATGGAATTAAACCCTTTTTCGTGCTATATGCGTGCTACTTCAAAAGAGGGGAAGAAAGAGGTTTCTATATGGCCACCCTATTCCCCTAATAGAAGCGTACACTATCCCTCTCTCCCTCCCTTCGGTTTCTTTTTCAGCATTGTGTCTCAAAGGAAAATTGCTTTATTATTCCATCCATAAATATCAAGGATGTTTCCAAGACATTCTATACCAAGAGGGACAGGTGAAGTATTAGTGTATGTTATAAACTATCCCCATGGTCTGTGTGCCATCGCCTCGCGACTAATTACAGGTATTTCTCTTGTACTATGTATCGTGCAACCTGGGATGCATCGCTGGGAGGGACAAAGCTAGCTATTTTGTTTTACCGTAACGGCCATAAGAAGAGAATATGGGGACTTAAAGGTTGTGTCCAATCTTACTTGTTAATTATGAGGTTCTTACTTACTCAAAGTTCTTCTCTTTCTTCCTGATTGTATTGTATTCTTAGTTACGGTAATACCAGCACTACATAGGTACCTGACCACAAATATACTATGGTGTTGAGAAACTAATGAGTAGACCTATAATATATAGAGGCTCTATACGTATTAAGACAAAAAAAATAAATTATATAATTTATTATTATTATTATTTATTTATTTTTGTTCAACGATTTGGATCCTTGGCAGTAAGGCATTCCAAAAGCTAAGGCCTACTACATGTATAATCTGTTGTTCTGATCTTCACAGCTAGATGGACATTTTTCACTTCATTTGCAATACTAAATTACTTAATTCTCAATCACTAATCTAATCACCTCAAACCTCGCAGCAGGAATTAAATTTATAGTACTGAAGCTAAAAGAAATTGAACTTAAGTAGAAGATGACTTGAGATATTTATTACACAAAGATACAAAACAGCCTGGCATTACTTGAACGCCTTTGACTAATTTAGCCAGAATAAATCATTGGATATAATTGTGTATGGTGAGTAGAAAACGCAGAGGCAAGTTTGATTGTTTCGAGTTTATATATGTTTAAACGGCTATGCGTGTACCAGTGTTATTTTAATTTACCATGGTTCTTTAAATCGACGAGAGTTGGTGGTGGCGAACAGGCAAGAGAATTACACGGTGGGATCCGGGTTCTCACCAGCTTGGCAAACATTTTCCGGGATATCATGCATGCGCTTATGCTTGACAACATCTCTGCGCTCCTTCTGGAAGTGACCATTGCAAGGGCCCCACTTGCCTTCATTCCAAATGTTTTGGGTAGCCTTGCAAAGAGCCACAGAAATCTCGTTAGGCTTGCCATCAGGAGTGAGAAAAATTTCAGAAGGAGGGGCCTCGGTAGAGTTGCGGTGGAACTTCTCCTGCTGTTGGCCCTCCCGAAGGGCACAGATAAGACCTTCGTACGCGTCAGGATAGTCCGGCTCGCCTTCATTGAATACCTGCAGAAAAGCAAGCATGTATGCAGTTGCGCGAGTGAAGTCACGTTCCACATCTTCATAAAAGATAGTAGCGACTGGCATGCCGTGGTCCTCTTGCAAGTGAACACGAACAGTGGGGCCAGCACGTGTTTTGAGCTCGTTCTGAGACTCCTTCTCCCAAACATCATACATATTCTTGATACGGCCGATCTTGTGAGATGCGAACCGGGTGCACTTACGAACAAGTTCCTCGCGCTCAAGGGAACCAGTGTGTCCACCTCCATGACGGTTACACTCGGCGAGAAAGGCATCAAAGGGGGATCGAACAATGTGGATGTTACCATCACAGAATTTCCAGATTGGGTGTCTGTAGTGGAAGCCATGGTGAGACTTCACAACGGCAGTTTGCGGGTCCTTAGGATCGAGTGCCTCACCCTTAAATCCCTTGCGTTTAATGTCACCATCAGTGTAGACAGATCCAGTATAGATCCGGGTACCTGCACGAATAACACTGCGGATCCAAGTGTTGCCTGAACCCGGAATAGAAGTAAGACCAACCTTAACGCCCTTAGTCTTGGTCACATCACGGAACTTGTAGTCCTGAGTACAAATTTCGGGCAAGCAATTGGGCGGGCCAGCTTGGATACGGCGAATGATATCCTGAGCAAGCTCGTCAACCTTGCGGTTAATCTCATGAACTTGATCCCAAGTGTATTGCGACTTTCCAGGCACAAATCCAGAGACTGATGACTTTGACTGAGGGTAAACAGGCAATCCACCAGACACAAAGCTAATTGGATCAGTGGGGTTGACATCAACCTCCATTCCAGAGTCAGCAGAGATACCGTCACTGTTGCGCCCAAGAACATTGCTTATCTCTGCATCGCTACTGCTGAGCTGGTTTAAGCCAAGAATAACGAGCAGCAAACTGCACACTGCCAAAGCAATCTTCACAGGCATTGGCAGGTTTTCTACCCGCGATCGGTTATTGTCGCTACCCATTTTAACTGTTATGAAATAGAATGCAGCGAATCAATTGAAATTCGTTCGCACCGCTTTAAATCAATGATAAGTGTTGTTCTGTAAAGAAAACAAGCTATGAGACAAAACCAGTCAAATGTCCTCTTCGAACTTTACCAAAATCTAAAAAATCTAAGCGGCTGCAAACTGCCTCACAGCAAGACTGTTTCCCAACTCACGTTGTGGTCCAGGTATCGAACAGATGGTTCACTCCACTTTCCAACGAAAGTGAAGCAGCAGAAATCTCTCTGATGGCTCCCACGATGGAGGCACCTCAGCGTTTACTAAGCTCTTCTCGAGCTCCAAACAGTACCTGCTGCCGAACCCGTGCTTCTTGGTCGCACGCCAACGACAGACAGGATAGGTTTTTGATTTAGCGAATAGATTCTTTGCCCATCGTTGATCGAAACAGTTGCGATATCGAATACTTTCCTCTTAAACAAATTTTATCCATCGCTTAACATACCATAAACCTATTTTCTTAGAGACCTATAACCATCATGTTTTACAGTAGAAACGTTAGTATATTTTTAAAAGTCTCAAACATCAATGATTTCGTAGTTCACAATACCCAATACCATAAATAAACATCTAGAGCTATCTCAATCAACCCTGGTATCTTACAAGCATCAATCTTAAACATAAGCAAGTGTATGCAACAGCGTAGCAGAACACAGAAAAAAAATCATCTAAAAATGCCAAAATCTCCAACAACCACTCCAAAATCGGGGGACTCAATCTGTTGTGACCTTTTCCGAAATGTCAAATCTTTAGATTATAAAAACAGACGACGAACCATTAACAACGATTGTACCATCAAGTACACTATCCTGAATATCCATGCTGAATCAATCTCTAAAACATACTAAAATTAAAAGATTAACTCTTTCAAGACAACACTACAAAACAAGAAACTCACATCCTAGCTTCATAACAAAACACCTCCATAGAAAATGGCAAAACCACGGACTTCAACGACTTTCAAGAAAAATATGATAACAAGATACAACCAGCCTGCGGAATAATCAACACAATACGACAGGTCGACACAACTTTGGAAGAATAGAAACGAATCAAGAAAAAGCAAAGTAATCACGATAAAATCGCAAAAAAGGTTAAGTGTAGGTAGTATTTCGATCAAGTATAAGAGGTCAAACCACTTACTTGTCACCCTTCTCAACCTCCTTGATGACACCGACGGCGACGGTGACACGCATGTCACGGACGGCGAAGCGGCCGAGGGGAGGGTACTCAGTGAAGGACTCAACGCACATCTTCTTGGAGGGGATCATCTTGACCATGGCGGAGTCACCGGACTTGATGAACTTGGGGGCATCCTCAAGGATCTTACCGGAACGACGGTCCATCTTGTTCTGGATCTCGGCGAACTTGCAGGCAATGTGGGCGGTGTGGCAATCGAGGACTGGTGCGTAGCCAGCGCGGATCTCACCGGGGTGGCCCATGACGATAACCTGGGCGAGGAAGGAGTTGGCGCCACGGGGAGGGTCGTTCTTGGCATCACCACAGACGTTACCGCGCTTGATGTCCTTGACGGAAACGTTCTTGACGTTGAAGCCAACGTTGTCACCGGGGGTGGCCTCGGGGATGGACTCGTGGTGCATCTCGACGGACTTGACCTCAGTCTGCACACCGGTGGGGGCAAAGTAGGCGGTCATACCGGGCTTGATGACACCGGTCTCGACACGGCCGACGGGGACCGTTCCGATACCACCGATCTTGTACACATCCTGGAGGGGAAGACGGAGAGGCTTGTCGATGGGGCGCTTGGGGGGCTTGATGTTGTCGAGGGCCTCGAGAAGGTAGGGGCCCTTGTACCAGGGCATGTTGGAGGACTTCTCGATCATGTTGTCACCAGCCCAGCCGGAGATGGGGACGAACTTGATCTTCTTGGGCTTGAAGCCGACCTTGGCGAGGTAGGCGGAAACCTCGTTGACGATCTCGTTGAAGCGGGCCTCAGAGTACATGGTGGTCTTGTCGTCCATCTTGTTGACGGCGACGATGATCTGCTGGATACCGAGGGTGAAGGCGAGGAGAGCGTGCTCACGGGTCTGGCCATCCTTGGCGATACCGGCCTCGAAACCACCCTGGGAAGAGTCAATGACGAGAACGGCAACATCGGCCTGGGAGGTACCGGTAATCATGTTCTTGATGAAATCACGGTGACCGGGGGCATCGATGACGGTGAAGTCGAACTTGGGGGACTCGAACTTCCAGAGGGCGATATCGATGGTGATACCACGCTCACGCTCGGCCTTGAGCTTGTCAAGAACCCATGCGTACTTGAAGGAACCCTTACCGAGCTCGGCGGCCTCCTTCTCGAACTTCTCGATGGTACGCTTGTCGATACCACCGCACTTGTAGATCAAGTGGCCGGTGGTGGTGGACTTGCCGGCATCGACGTGGCCGATGACGACAAGGTTGACGTGCTCCTTCGTCTTGCCCATTTTGTTTGGTGCTAGTAGCTTCGAACTGGTCTACTTCTGTTAAGGGTTTGGTTTTGATGCGTGGAGCAACAGTTCAAGTCACAGTTAGTTGTCTGGTTCACTCATTTTGAATTCCAAATTGATAGCGTTCCCCACGTTCCCGTACCACGGAATGCCTTTTGCTCTGAGCCACAAAATTTCGCGTGCTTCGTATGGCGTTGCAAGAATGTGCTGGTGAGGTAAGCACAGACTGTTGTCCTCTCAGTCGTGCCTGTGTCTGCACACGCACTTTCGAGCATACGGCAAGCAAGCAAACTCCAAGCCATTCATTTATTCGCAGGCCATCTCATCCGCTTCTCTGCATATATATGCATGTATAGAGGGAATCCAGAAGAATCAGCGTTGCGTCGGCATTGGTCGTGCGGCTCCGGCGCGTCCAGATCGGCCCTGCGCTCCTTGCAGCTGTCGTTGCTGGTGCTGCTGCGCTGCCATGCGAGGCGTCCCGTGGCTGCAGCCGCCGTGGCTGTGGTCGTGGTCGTAGTCGTCGGTGGTCACCTACCTTGGCTCCTCGTTACTGGTCTGCTGTGGCACCTCGCCTCTCGCGAGCGAATCCGCCTCGCCTGCCACTCATCGCGAAGGGGGGGTATGTTAGATATCTGAATGTGGCGATGCGGCCGAATGCGCCGCCACACCCCTCATTTGTCGCGGAACGCGCGCAAGTTCTGAGGTGCTGTGTACATAGAATTCGCCCCTACCCCACCAGGGGTGTAGGTTATAAAACTGAGATGTGCGACGCGGCCGGGAACACTTTGATGCGAGGGAAGATGTAACTCCGTGACAGTTTTTGAAAAGATAATCCCTGCGATGCCCCCCTTAAGGAGTGCTGGGACTATATTAACCGCCGCGCCGCGTTGAAGGCAAATAAGCACGCACTCGAGCGAGCGTTGAAGCGCGGGTGGAGTGCCCGCTGATGGATGGCTGGGGAAGAAGGAGGCGTGCGAGGGAGTCCAGCAAAGGCTGAAAGAAAGAAGAAAAAGATTTTTAATTTCTTTCTATTTCCAAGTCTTCAGAATCCAGAAAAGCAAAGAGTACTAAGCTTTCTAATTACTAAGTAGAAAATGTACTACTTCTGAAAACGTGGAGGGCCTGGAAAGAAAAGAAAAGAAAAGAAAAGACTTTGCTTTGAGAAAGAAACGGGAACGATCAGCAATAGATATGAGAACTATCCTATCTGCCAAGCTGGCCGTGAGCCTGCCTGCTTTCAAGTAAGGAAGGTAGTAAGTAGGAGTATGAGGCAGATGGGTTTCTGAGACTAAACATTTGTTAGATGAATTTACAGGAGCAGAAAGAGAGTTAGGTCAAGAGCGATGGAAAGATTGCTTTTATTATTCTGAGCTGTCTGTGGACGAGGAAGGAGGAGGGTGTTTGGGTGATTTCTTTCTTTTCTTCGGGGTGCTTGCTTTCCTCTTTTTTCTTTTTGGCGGGAAAGGCATGAGCTAGCAAGAAGGCGGGAAAGTGATCGAATTCTTTTCATTTCTCATCCTTCCATTCTGAAGATGAGAACAGATGTATTCTCAGAAGCGAGAGTCATTAATCAATCAATCAATCAATCAATCAATAATCAATTAATGAAGTGCAGTTAAATGAATAGAAAATAGAAAAATATTGCATTCATTCGCTCATCTTTCGCTCACTCACTCAGCTGTGTACCCAGAGCGAGGCATGCGCGGGCCAGGAAGGTGAAGCGAGCGATCGAAGGAACCTCAATCCAGAGCTGCGCAAGTCGGCCTCGGAAGCCTGGTTTCTTTCGAGAGTTTTCTTTCTTTCTCTCAAAGGCCCGCAAACCCACCAAAGTTGTCTCTGTTCCGATTAGAAGAAGAACGAGAAGAAGAATACTTTAGGATTGATACAATCTTATTTTGAATAGCATGCATAAGTATGAAATTTTAAGTTTTAAACTTATTTAAAAAAATAGAAAACTCAAACTGCGTATTATTGCAGCCTTACCTGGATAACATCTTCTATGCGCTCTGTTGTTGGACGGTGGATTGCATGAAGACATGATTGAATTAAATGCTTGAATTAAATGACCAATTCAATGATTGAATAGCGAGTGATGTGGACTTACGCAGGCCTCGAAGGTGTCCATCCACTGTGGAAGATACAGGATTTCTCTTTCGCTGTATCTTTCCTGCTTCAGCATCCTTCCTCCGCGAGGCCTCTTCTTCTTCCTTTCTGAGGCCATTTGTATCTTTCCCTCCGCCCTAGCGCGCCTATGTGGTCCCTACGCCTTTCGCCTTTAGTCCTTTCGCAGCCTATCATCTAACTACAAAATGAAGGAAGTGTGAAGAAGGGAGATTTTATAGGGCGGAAACTTGATTTCTTTCTTCTTCTTTAGTTTTCGTCGAAAGGATTAATTAATTGGCTTCTCCAACAAAGTTTCGCGCCTTTTTACAGTGCGCTAAACTTAGTGCTCCGGCCCAAAGCCACCTTCGGGGCGCAGAGGGTGGCGCGAAGTGCAGCTTTTGGCCAATTTCAAGCGCGTCGGAGCTCCGCACTCCACGCAGTAAGCGAGACAGAACGCGGGTCTTGAATCACAGGCCCTTCTTCATCTTGCTTTCTTGATTTTTTTTTGACGAGGTCTTTGCCGCCATCCGTTAGCACTACTAAAACCCACTAACTCACTCACTAGCTAGCTAGCTAGCTAACCAAGTAATTGCCAATCCATGAATGGAACAATAATAATGAATGAATGAATGAATGAATGAAATAATTATTTATTTATTTATTTATTTATTTATTTATTTATTTGCCAACAAGCGAGCAATGAAAATCATTCATTCTTCGAGTTGAATCGAGAAAGAAGCGAAGGAGGACTCTCATTCATTCGCTGCCGAGGCTGCTTGTTGCTCAAAGGAGAGTGAGCGAGACTCGCGCGCGAGAGAGAGGAGGGAGGGAGGGAGAGAGTGCGGCGCGAGAGGAAGGAAGGAGCTCGCTCGTGCCATCCATTTGGGGCCTTCCGAATCCACTCCTGCTCCCTTCGTCGCTTTGTAATGGCTGGACGCAATCCACAACGAAGGTGACCCGAAACCCGAATCACTCAATTTCTACCTTTTTCTTCATAAAATTGATAAATTGACTTTCCACAAAAACAAACTTACTCCAACACTCACAAATCTATCTATCTTTCTAACTATCTATTTAACTCACGAATCCTTTCTCCCTTTTTATGAGTAATTTCTTCGAAAGGCTCCTTTCACTGTTGCTCAAAAGAAATCTACTCTTGAAAGAACAGCCAGCCCAAGCGAAGAAGGAACACTAAGGCCGCCTAAGAGCTGCTTGTCAGGAGAACGGGAACGGGAGGAGGTTTGAGAACGGAACATCACAGTTTAAGAACGTCGGGGAAGAGATAGATAAATATATCCATATTGAATGAATCAATGAATCAATGAATCAATGAATCAATGAGGAAATAAATAACGCGTTATCATCATAATCTTGCTGGAGAACGAGTGGATAGGCCAAAGGCAAGCAAGAGCTTGAAGCTACGATACGATCGCTGAGGCTCGCACAGCTGCACAGAATCCTACGTCCCTCCCCAGAGCTAGCTAGCTAGCCAGCTAGCTATCCAGCTAGCCGAGGCGGCGCTTCGGGACATGACCGGCTCGGCTCGTTCTCTCAGAGTTGGCGAGAAACGGATTCTGGGAAATCAGGTTCCCATCGTATCGTGGAGAAGTGGCTGCTTTGGAACGGAGAGAACGCCGACGACGCTCACAGCTTAAGCTGAGCTGAGTTTGGGTGGCGAGAGAAGAGAACGCCGGCGGTGGTGAAAAGAACGCTGCTTCTTTACTCACGCAATGAATGAATGAATGAATGAATTAAATGATCGATTTGTGCAATAACTCGTTGCAATGGTTTTGATTTCTTTGTGGTTGTTTTTCTTAACTCCCTTTCCGGAGGCACGAGAGCGAGGACTCCTCGGAGGTGCTGTGAAGCCGAGCCTTGCGCGGTGCTGGCGATCGGCAGACAGACTATCGCCGGAGCTTTCGACGCTTTTCGAGGCGTCTCTACAGGTAGGTACTCCGCTGCATCTGCTTTTCTTTTCCGAAATGGAATCGACTTAGGGACTTTAACGTTCGCCCTCTTCCCGCTAGCTATCTCTTCTTCATCGCGGACTTGTTTCCAATGGCTGTTCCATTTAAAGCTGCTTTGCTTTTCAAACTAGAACACACGTGTACTGCTCACCAAAACAAGCAAAGAAGACTATCTTTCTTTTGCGATCTCCTCCAAGGGCATCTCATAAGCACTCCGTTGCTACTGTTCAATCGATCGCTGCTAATCTGTAAGACGAAGCAACGTAAACCAAAGCGAAGCAAAGCGAAGCAAAGCGAAGCAAAGCGAACTAACTAAGTGTAGAAGACGGCACGAATAGCGAGCACCGTGAGATTCTGAAGATGCTGCTGCTGCTATCACTGCTAGCTAGACAGCTAGCTAACTGGCTAGGAGTGGAAGGTCTCGTGGAGAACGGCGGATTGATGTGAGTGAGTGACTGAATGTTGAAAGAGGAAACTTGAAAGATCCGCATAACCCGCGGCTTACAATGGTGGTGGTTACGCGCCGCTCTCGCGAGGGTACAAAGATAGAGAGCAGGTGCCCACCACAGACACACTCGCACACACACTCTCTGGCGGCGCGTAGATCCGACGCTTTCATTGGATCAGTCAGTGAGTCGATCGATCGATCGATCGATCGATCAGTCATGAACCATCCACGCGAATGAGGCACCAACGAGGAAAACAGTGAACTTCCGATTGCTCGAACGAGATGAGAATGCAGGGTGTTTGCATCTGTTCTCAACGTTCCCAAGGTTCTCAAAGCGCTTCCCCGGCCACCACCCATTTCGCAGAGCCACCCATTTCCAAGTGCATGAAGTTAGTTAGTTACCATGGCTATGGTTTGCTTGAGAGTCAGTAGTCAGTCAGTAGTCAGTCAGTCGGTCAGTCTCACAGTCTGTCGGGGACTGTAAGAGAGATAGAGAGAGAGAGAGAGAGCTTCTGGAGCGAGGAAAAGAACGAGAAAGGAGGGAGAAAGAACGCGGAGAACTTTGAAGGCAGCTTGAAGAAGAACGAATGAATGAATTCCTGTTATCATGCGCGACGCAGAGGAGGCATTCTCTCCCTCTCACTCTGTATGCCTCAGCTCAAGAGTTCCAGTACCTTCTTCCCGTTGGGCACTGACCGTAGAGGGCGCCGCAGGTAGAAGAAGTACCTGCTCCTGCATCTTTTCCTTATGTTTGCTTTCATTTTCCTTTCACCTTCAAGTTGACAATTCTTATCTTTTTTGTTTTTTGTATTAGTTAAGTTTTTAATTTAAATATGCCATGCGTGCCTACCCGTATATCATATCTAATTACTGTTCAATTTTTAATTTTTACTTAAATAATAAAAAACAGGAAAAGGACGACACGCAAACTTGGGTAAAGTGAAGCTATTTAAATACGACTGACTACCTTAAGGTGCTAAGTGCTGCTGTGTGGTGATTGATTGATTTGTTTCTTTATTTGTTTCTTTGTTTGTTTGTTTGATTGATTTGTTTCTTCATTTATTGAAAGAAGCGCTGTCCTGCTCTGTAGCGCGGCTCGTACCCTCCTAGTCGCAGCCTCAGCCTGCGAAGAGCGGCCCGAGCCAACTCCAACTCGAACTCCAACTCCAAGGCGAGAAGGAGGCGGAAGGAATCTTAGGTATCAGTCTGTCTGCGCTCTTTTCCTCTTTTCGTTGGTGCCATTCATTCATTCCTTCATTCCATTGACAGACACAGAAAGATCGGCGCCTGCTCTCACTTAGGCAGGCTCTAGGTAGGTGCTAATTAGCAGTAACTAGCGGGTAGCTAGCGAGAGAACACCTCTCTGAGTGGGATCCATCGTGAGACCGATGGGTCGAGCGGATCGCCCATGAAAAGGTCCCTTAAGCCGGGGCCCTCGGCGTTAAGTGCAGCTGCGCTGAAGCTATCTGTCTGCTGCCTTGCCTCAGACTGGCCCTGAGCGCTCTTTCTGACTGGCCACGCTTGCTTCCTTACAAGCTTGCTTGCTTGATAAGAAGGCACCAACCAGCACAGACTCTCTCGATCTTGGCACAGCTGGAACAGAACGGTTGGAACAGCTGCAGATAACCGGCTGGGGCGTTCTTTCGTTCTATCTGTTGCGTGCGAGTAGGCGTGCTTATGTGGGCTATAGAGACAGACTCATTATGTCGTTTGCCGGGATTAAGATGAAGCTACAATCGTGTGGAGACTCGTTCATGGGTCCGCGGAGCTCCTGATAATTCGGAAGGTATACATATGGATAGCTCGCTCGCTCACTCGCCCGCGGCAGGCTGGATGGCTGTCGAAAATTGGAATGTATGAGTAGTGGTGGGCAGCAACAGCAAGAACTGCAGCAGCTCACCGCCACCGATTGGCCTCGTGTTTTTTTTAAGAGCGCAATTCCTCTCACTTCAATTTGCATCATCGTAAGCGCAAGCACTTTTTCTTTTAATTTAAACGACGACAATAAATTAACCGTGCGATCATGAGAACCACTCGCGATACCATTAGGAACGATTAGAGGCTTGGAGTTCTAAAGAACCTAGGGAAGAAGTGGAAAAGATATTTATTTTTAATAGCGCTTGGCTTCCCTTCCTGCTCAACACAAGTGACTTCAAAGGAATACCTCACGATTTACCTTCGCTGTCCGTGCTAGCTGACCTCGCCCTCTACAACGCCGAAATAATGGTGAAACCGAGATGATATTTTGAGACTTATTCTAATAGCTGGTGGAGGGTAATGATAGTAAAATCACCATGGCAGTCATCATAGATCATATGATGATTCGTTGGCAGATGATTCCATGCCTGCCATTCATTGTTGTTCGATAGCACTGCCGCAAGTGAAGGGACATAGATACTCCTAATACTGATACTATTCCCAAAGTGCTAAGGAAGATAGTAACAGGTAATATGAGGCTAAGCGACTCCTTTCTAGCTAGAGAATACTCAACCTTATATGCTCTGAGGAAATGTCTTCGTAGTTGCCGTCGTTGTTGGCTTGACTTGCTTCCTGTGCGTGGGACTGCAACGGTCTCTGCGGTAAACTGACCTTGTAGGAGTGGAATGGTAAAAGAGGTAGAATTATGCACAGCTAGTAGATAGGTAGCAGTGGTAGTAGACTCATCTTCGTGGCTTTCTCTCATGAAGCTTCAGTGATTGGAGGGGAACTTTGGTGCCATTGTGATTCATGAGTGATGGCTAATTCTTTAGACATATTGCCGCCCGTCGTCGTCGTTGCTGTTATTGCTGCTTCTGCTGCTGATGATAGAATCTACCGTTGTAAGCGTTTGATGATTGTTGTGACGACCGCATATAATGGCGAGGCTCTGCAAGCGACCTGAAACCACCTTCAGTATGCTATGACATCCTCGCATTATCGCCAAATTTGTCATTTTCAGATAATCCTCTCTGTTGTTTCCGGTATCACAGGTACATGGTTCTTCTTTCCTTGCAAGAAGTCTCATGGCCGAGAGATTTTCGTAATTTCGACCATTTTCCTGTACATTTGTTCGCTCCTGATGCTTTTCTGATTGAGACACCAATGTGTTGATAGCAATAAGTTGATGCGTGCATACCTCTTGACAAATAGTCAATTTCTAAGGCTTGATCCTCCAGTAGCTCAAGATGAAGAGTTGTGCCAACAAAAGTCAATTCTGGTGTTCTAACTTTGAAGTGTTTCAAACTGGCTCCTAGCGTGTGAAGAGCATCGCAACCTACTTTCCGAGGCTGATTGAGATATCAACGACAATGCAAGATATCTTTTCCAGGCAGGACTCTAATTTATAAAATGAGGGATAAGACAAGACATGGCTTATAACGGCTTGTCTGCTTAAGTCAGTCATATCCATCACAGAGAGCGAGCCCACCAACCACCACGGTGCTAACACCAAAGAATGATCTGCATCTCGACACCCTCCTGTGAAAGACAAGAGCTCAGAGTACGTGTTTTGGCCATTGAGCGCATTGTAGCACTGCAGAGTAAACAGGAGCCGAATTGAAGATGCATAGAGTTTATGAAAACTGTTTCACCTATGATAGTCAAGGCGCAAGCTTTTCCTTTGACTCATCTTCTTAAGCACGGCAAATGGACTAGGTTATGTCAAGGCTGCCAAGTCGCTTGCAAGACAGTTTGGCACAACTGAATAAGCGTATTCACGCCACCCAAGCCGCCAGCTTTCAACTTCAATAACCATAGTTCGTGCTCATCGGCGCTCCAAATATTCTACTATGAACGGCAATCAAACAAGTAGAGATTTTACAGCTCGTGGCAGGTCTCTGTGAATCGGGCAAATCTACGATCAGGAGGTCTGGTCTTGTATGGCCTATTTAAAGTCGTCTCTAGCTAGGTGAGCAATAGCTTCAAGACTTTCGCTATGGAGTGGGGCGGGGCACTCGAGAAAGTGTTGCCCAAGATGAAAGTGACGCGATAGGCCATTTTCTGGAAATTAAAAGGCCTTAATCAGTTCACAGCAAATAATCAATCGTGCAACTTTAACTCTGATCCTTCTTGTCGCCCACTAAAAAAGGAAAAGCTATAGTTTGGTTTCTCGAACAATGGAATGATCTAGCTGAGCAACTGAGTATGGGCTTGCTGTTTCGCATATTTGTGCGAACAGGATAATGTTGTGCGAGGCAAGAAATATCTGGATATTATTAATCATATCGAAGCCATAGAGAGATTGTTTGTGACTGACTATTGCTCCTGGTTTAGTTTAGGGTTGGCAGCCATATGATATGATGCTTGATGTCGAAGTCCGCCAAACTCTAATAAAGCCATCTATAGAAACTGAGATTTTTATTTGATTTTTAGAGATTGCTAACTTCTATAGTCCTCAAATGCTAGATGCAGCTCTTCTGTTGTTGTCACTCAACACTAACTTGAAAAAACCATGATTGAAACAGAATAGCAGTTCTTTTTTTTTTGTATTTTCTAAAATTTGTTTTTTTCAAAAAGGTAATTTCTGTTTTGTTTGGATTTCAGGGATTTCGAATCTCGAGATTCGAATATTTAGATGCAATATTGTACTAGCCCAAGGTAGTCTGTTGAGATTACCAGCCTCGTGTTGGTTTCTATAAAACCTACTTTGTTTTACTTCACCAACACTCTTTATCCAATAATTTGATTATAGATAATTATGCTCTTATATGTAAAAGGACATGCACTTTTACAGGTGTGAGAAACGTGATCGTCGGGCTTAAAATATTGTCTGTGTTTTTCAAATGGTACAGACATTGCAAGGCCTTTAAATGGGCATTGCCCTGGTAAGTGCTACTCTTAAAAGTCTGAATACTTCATAAGCTAATATATAGATGGCCTGACTAGGTACCCACAATGGATTCGCACACAATTTCACACTTTGATATAGAATTAAACTGCACTAATGATAGAAGCTACTAGGCAATTTCCCAGGTGCGTTGAGCCATCGACTAGGTAGTTATAACATCAATTTTCTCTAAATGAAGTTTTAAATCCTTTGGGGTGATCAGTTGTATAACATCTGCATCCTGCTGAGCACAGTTGTTCAAAGTTGCTTTAGTTTTAGAATTTCTGTGTTTCCCTTGGTGAAGTTTCCATACTCTTCAATGTTTCCTTTTTTGTAGCTATGGATAGATAAGTTTTTGCGTCATCCAAGGACAGAAATGATATGAAGAACAGGTGTTGTAACATGTGAACATGAATTGCTAATGTGATAGAAGACCTAGACAGAATATTAAAAAAAAGGAAGGTTGATAACAAGGAACAATAAAAACTGCCGAAGATAAAGACAAAAAAACAGGTTTATGAATGCAATGTTTTACTGAGAAGCCCGTTCTCTTAATCTTTGCGTTTCCTTATCATAGAAGAAATGCAGCTAGTGTACTACAGCAGTAGAAATTGAACCCTCAAGCCATCACTGGCAAGTACTTGAAGAGCCCAAAGAAAAGCCTATAAACAACTGAGACTTCAGCGCCATATTAATCAAACTTTGAGAACAGATTGTGCAATTGCATCGAGATCAGGCTTTTTATCGCGCCGATGCAACAGCGTAGAATGGTAATACCAAAGCAAAGGGGAGATATACCAGGCCACAACCACATCAGATGTGTAGTGGTGTCGCGCAGCCAAAATTAGAACTGTTTGCAGCACACATAGGAGCAGATAGATCGTGAGCAGGGCTCGGTTGCGGCGAGGAGAGATCCAAAAGGCCGACTCTCCATAATGATACAAAGACATTGTTAGCGAAAGCATCAATAGCATATGGCCTGAAAACATGAGGTCACCACAATTATGATAGACATCACCAAACTTGTAGAAGATCTCCGAGAAACTTGGTTTATATTGTTCCGGGTGTGCGTCTTTCAGACATCGATCTGCCGAGCCTGGAATTGCTGTCACAAGATACATACCTCCACGCATGGTCTGCCCGAGCGCAATGACTGTACTCGTACGAAGCACAACATTGACTAAATTTGGCTTCGGATTTCGCGTGCCAGCGCTCGTATTGTTTACAAACAGCGAGAGGCACATCACCGCCGTGGCCAAGCTCACGACATACATCGGGAGCTCAACAAGGCCAGAGTCTGTAGCATCTGAGTTCATCTCAGGAATCGCAACGTGGCCCAGATCAGGGAGTCTTTTATTCGCAAGATCTTCTGGATATCGGTAGAATGCCAGATTCATGAAGAGCACGGGCGTTAGGTAAAACAATACCACAAAATTGCGAGCGATGTAGATCCATTGCTGCCGCAAGAGGTAGAGCTCTTCATGTAGGCGCCATTTGAATCCTCCACAGATTGAAAGAGCCTCGCTGACAACGGTGCCTCCGTCAGTGTAAAGTGAGGACACGCTCCATACGCTCGATGTGCGGTTCACCATACGGCGTACTGGCGTACTAGACGATTCGTCTTCGCTCTCACCATCGTACGCAGTGTCCACGGACCGCATTGGTACCGCGGATGGAGCCTCGCACCGAGCTCTGCGCCGCGTCCTCACGTTTGCGCAAGCAAATCCGAGCTCGCGGAGTTCTGGCGGAGTTGGTACACAGGAAGCCTGCGAGTTGGATTTGGGATTTGCTTCTCGACCCTAAGCTGTAGTATATACTAGTACTTACCTAGTGCTCCCCACCATACTCAATATCTCAAGAAGGTAAAATTGATTGTAAAGTTCTAAAGAGGATGAGAGATAGAACTTATTGAAGCCAAAACCAACTCAAGGTGGGAGAGAATCTGAGGGTGAATGAAAGTATGCATCGGGATGTCTCTCGAAACCACGTCTTTAACATTGGACTGATAGAGGTTGCATCCTTTTGTGTGGGTTGGTCGTGCAAATTCAGGCAGATCTGGTTCCTCGGGAGCAGGCAACAGCCAACCTTGTGTGCTCGATTGATTAAAGGCAATCTACAAACGACGAGACTTGGAAAATTCCAAAACAGAGGCCACAGAGTTCATTTGATTTTTCTCAGATATACGACGAGACACTCTCAGCGAAAAGATGAAAACGAAACGTCTGTGAGAATGATGTGACCGAATTTGTTCCTCATTGTCTCCCGCAATGAAAAATAAAATCAAGTAAATCGACAAATCACTTTGAAAACTATGCAATTTACTTCTTTGATCATCTTCTTGGAGAGGATATCTGGCTTGAAATTGAAAGTGATTTTCATACAATGAAAGGAATAATCAACAACAAATAAAATGCATTGAAAATATTTATGTACAGCCATGGAAAAAACTAACTTTACTAGAATCAAATATATGGCCACAATTCATGGAGGGCATTGAGAAGATCTAACTTAGCACCCACCTCGCTTTCAACCTGATAATCTTCTGTTGTAGAAGTGGGAGCTGTAATGTTATGGTCCACATCTAAACATTGTGCACCATTCTCTTTTCTTAACACCGCCGCAAATTCACCATTGGGTAAGCGTACGCCAACAGAGTACTCAGCTTGTACACATCTTTTTTTCTTGTTTTCATCTGTAATCATGTTCCACATTACTTCGAGAATTTTTGGGTCATTAGATTTAACAATGTCTTTAGGACGATGCACAGGCGCAGCATTGAGACATTTAACTAGGGCTGGAGGGAAAACAATGAAGCCGCGGCATCTCTTGGAATTCGAGTCCTTGTCAGAAACTGCGTTCCATAAACGTTCGGTGTCTGCCCAGTAATCATCTGTTGGAGTCAGTTTCCAAACGTCGAGAATACGAAAGGCATCTCGCTCTGGATCATAGCGCTCCACCGGCGAGAAATGCCCACCAAACGGGCTTTGCCCTGCAATTGTCATTTGATAGTTCAAAATGACCTTACATCTACTCTCTAAAGCATTTTGTAAGGTTTCGCGGAACTCGTCAATTCCAGAAAATCCATCTGCATAACAACACGCGTGTGGAATACCATTATTCCATGCCAATCTAGAAAGCCCAGCCATGGTCAACCCGCATGTCTTCAATCGCGCCTCATCAATTTTGTGCCCCCCGCCTTCAAACTCTGAACGTTGCCACGAAAGCATATCATCTTCAGTCACTTGTTCCGGGAACACTTCATTACTATCTTTGTTGACTCGTTGTTGATGATGATGATGATCCAAGCCTGCCGAATTCACTTGCCTTGAGTCAACTTCGGAAGCCGAAGTCCCGTCATTGCCTTCCACAAAGAAACTGCTTGAGCTATTATCTTGATTTGTGAGAATCTCTGTTCGCGCAGCGTTGCCTGGCAAAGCGTTTTGTGTCTCGTTTGCACACTCTTGCCCAGTTCTTGAAGATTCTTCCAGCCTTAGAGCATCCACAACGATCGCTAGAGAGGCGAGGCCACACGCAGTGTCGCCAACTTGCTTGCGAAAGACTCGCTCCAGACTGGAAAGAGTGCAGTCGTTCATCTAGAGAAGTCTCGTGGAACTCGACGTTCGAAAGCAGGGTAGAAGGCTCTTTAAGGTTTTGTCAGTGATCAAAAAGCAGAAAAGCAAGCGTAGCATTAGTGTCCTTTATTTGGTTGACCATCGAAAGATCGAGCCAACACCAAACCTCGAAATCAATTTCGGAGCGGCAAAGACCTAACTGTCGGTAGCATCTGAAGTATTGAACTATTCTAAAAGAAATTAGACGTAGAATGGATTTCCGAGCGGATCATGTTGCAGGAGCTCTGCCGGAGGTTCTTGCGGCAGTAACCTCAACTATGGGCCCAGAGGGAGGCACAGCACCTTCATACGGAAGCGATGATTGGACAGCAGCTGCATCTCAGGCACTTCAAGAGGTATTTGAAGATGCAGAAGCTGATGTTTCTCTTATCACCAACGGAACTGCCTCAAACTCTCTTGCTTTAGCGTCCATGTGCCCTCCGTACGGTGCAATTCTTTGTGCGAACAATGCCCACATTGTCACAAGTGAATGCAACGCTGTCGAGTCTTATACTGGCGGTGCGCGTCTTGAAGGACTGCCCGTCGATGCTCAAGGTAGAATTTGCTGCGACAAACTTGCACAGCGTCTCGAAAAGATGAAAACGCATGCCAAGTTTCCACACGAATGTGAACCACGCGTTGTGTCCATTACACAGCCCACAGAAGGTGGTGCTGTGTATACTTTGTCCCAGATTCAAGAAATTTGCAAGCTGGCTCATGAACACGGTCTCATGGTGCATATGGACGGTGCACGTTTTGCCAACGCCTTAGCGACATTGCAGGAAAGAGTTGAGGAAGGTGAAGGCCCTATAACGCCCGCAGCAATGTCTTGGCAAGTAGGTGTAGATGTTCTTTCGTTTGGAACAACTAAAAATGGCACCTTTTGCGCTGAAGCCCTCATCGTCTTTGCTTCAGCCAAGCACATCGTGCGTGAGCTTAAATTCCGCTGCAAACGTGCTGGCCTACTCCTTGAAAAACAGCGCTTCCTTGGAGCTCAGATCTGTGCATACTTAAAAGATGACGTTTGGATTCGAGCAGCTCGTAACGCGAATACCAGAGCAGCCCAACTTGCGCAAGGCATCGATCAAACTCCGGGATGTACTCTTGCGCATATGCCCGATGTAAATATTGTCTTTGTTAGCATGCCCAGGCCAGCCGTTGATGGTCTACTTGCTAAGGGTGTTCAGCTTGCCTTGATTTCATACCAACCTGCCAAGCCCATTGATTCGGAAGCTGATCATGAAAGTGTTGAAAAGGTTCTTGAGGACGCAACGAAAAAGAACGAGCGTGTGGCCTTTCGCATGTGTACTCAATGGTCAACCAAGGAGTCTGATATCGACGAGTTCTTGCAGATTTTACACAAGCTATGTCAAAAATATGAACACGAATGATCATGTCGTGGTTCTTCATGCGGTTGTTGTTAGTCTCCAAAGTTATCTTTAAGCAAAAATTTGCTTTTTTCACTCTTGTACTACACCACGAACACACCTACATTTTATACATTATAAATTTAAATAAAAACAAAAAACTGCAGAGAATATAGCTGGCTGGTTAATGTAGAAAATCGAGCGCATGTAAAATAATATCAGTAGGGATATCGTTACTCATGTTTAATATTGTTGTCAAATATTTAATAGTCTCCGCCAAAGGCTGCGCCGTTAACCACATCAACCGTAGCTGCTTGCTCACGACGACGCTTCTCAGCAAGCGCAGGACACGATGTAATTCTATGACCCAAACCACCACAGAATGCACATGATGTATCCCCTGTAGCATCACCATCTTCAGCATGAATGTATTCTGAGGGATCCTCGATCTTGAGGAGTACAGGTGGAATTGGCTGATTTGCTTCGCGCAAAAGATGCTTCAGATCCAATAGTACAGACGTATTAGTTGCACTGTTTAAGTAAGTTGTTGCAACACCTGTGTTACCACCACGACCTGTTCGACCGATGCGATGTACATAATTCTCAATTTCCTTGGGCATGTCAAAGTTGATAACATGACGAATGTTATCAATATCGAGACCCTTGGCAGCCACGTCAGTAGCTACCAATACATCCTTCACATGTGTCTTGAACTGCTTAAGACCAAGACTACGTTCCTCTTGAGATTTGTCACCATGAATGGCCACTGCCTCAACGCTCTTGAGAAGCAAGTATTCATAAATATCGTCGACATCCTTCTTATTTTGAGTAAAAATGACAACGGGAGGCGGGGTCTTCCCCAGCGTATTTAAGAGATGGGGAATGCGAGCTTCATCACGCATAAACTCAATCTCTTGAATCACATTTAAGCTGGCTGCACCAGCACGACTAGCATTCACTGTAATAGGGTCTACCAAAGAGGTCTGAGCAAACTCAACCAGACGCGTAGGCATTGTTGCACTAAAGAGAAGCATTTGGCGCTGCAGTTTACAATATCCCAGAACAGTCTGCAACTCCTCGTCGAACTCTGAGATCATTCGATCACTTTCGTCCAAACATACATATCGGCATGCATCAAAGTAAAGTTGCCCTCTTTGCAAAAAATCAATGATACGACCAGGGGTTCCAACTACGATGTGCGCACCACGCTTCTCATAGTCACCAAGTTGCTCCCGCTTGTCTTGGCCTCCAATGGCAAGAATAGCACGCAGCTCTGGAAAGCCATCGTCTGAAAGCGCTTTAATAAAACCTTGAATAACTTCATAAGTTTGGGCTTGCAGTTCACGCGAAGGTCCCATGATAATACCAAAAGGTCCTTCACTACCGACAACAGGTTCCCGCATTTCCATGCCAAGAGCCATAATAACTAAAGGCAACGTGAAGGTAATTGTCTTACCTGAACCTGTAAAGGCAATACCAATCATGTCTCGACCACTAAATGCAACTGGAAGACCTTGCATTTGAATGGGGGATGGGGTTTTGATTCCCTTGTTAATTAACGCTTTGACCAGTACACGAGGGATACGCATAGCCCAAAATGAGTCCACAGGGGGAGGCACATCAGCTCCATCTACCAAGATGTGGTTATCCTTGCGAATTTGACGCCGCTCTTCAGCTGACAGAGCTTGCATTCGGCGAGTGGGTTTCCATCCAGTTTGAAGTCGCTCCGTAAAGCGAGTTCCAGTAGCACGTTCTTTGGCAGATGCCAAAGCCAGCTGTTGGGCCTTTACCTGGGCTACAAACCTTGCCTCCTCCGCCGCGCGTCTTTCAGCCTCATAATTAGGATTAGCACGCAGCTCGCGGGCCATCTCTACAAGACTTTTGCCTTGATTTGTTACTTCGTTTGAGCTCCCGGTACCATCTTCACCGTCTCGTAGGCCATCTTTGACATCACCAGAACCTTCTACTGTACGACGAACGGAATTAGATGTAGATCCACCTATCACTGCTCGCCTTAACCTTGCAGCAGCACGCTTGCGAAACCGCGATGCTGCAGTTGTCACTACGCCAAGCTCTTCGTCATCCTCGTCATCATCCACATCATCTTTTTCCTGATTGTCTTTAGAACTATCTTTGTTTGCACTGTTTATTGTAGATTGAGTAAGCTCTAATCTTTCGACCTTTTCCGTTTCTTGTTTGGTTTCAGTCGCTTCTGCAGCAGTATCAAGGTTAACTCTGGATTCCTCAGTTGGTTTGGAAGGTTGGTCTGGCGCTGTAGTTTTAGTTTCCTCGGATGGATGCCTTCCATCACTTTCACTCGCCTTCTTCACATAAGAAACCTTCTCTTCTTCCACTCCAGCATTGTCTTTTCCCGGAATCCTGTCTTTGTTTTGAAGACCTTCGTTTATTATTGTGCCCGATGGAGCAATTGTTGCATTCTTAACTCCAGCAGAGTCAGTTTTGATTTCATCTTTGGAATTCCCAGTTTCAGAGGCTTGCTCTTGGATATGCTCGCCTTCTTCGTTTTTTCCCGACTCCGCGGAGGTTCTTGTTTGGTCTTTGCGATTATCGATTTCGCCATCGTCATTCGACGTTAGCTTTGCGCTAGTTGAGTCGACTTTATCCACATCTTTTGAGGCAAGTCCAGCATCGTCGGCCATGATATAAGGTCGATTTTAAGACCGCCCTCGCAGCGTTGAAGTTTTCCGCAAGATTGTCCCTTTGCGACGCCGTGTATCCTCTTCAAGAAGCACAGTTCAAGGTGAGACCAATAAACACAAAGTAAGAAGTATCGCTGGCGTGGTCCTTCGTAAGAGTCAAAATCAGTCTGCACAAGATCCGCCTTTGGAACCAACCAAAGTCTAGAGCTTCTGCACAAAACCTTTTGTTTCTCTCGCGTTTCCTAGAAGCTCTCCACGTCCCTCCAAAGATCACGAAGGTCAATGCTGCGCATTTAGTTCGGGCCTGCTCTCGAAGCCAAAGCAAGTTGACTAAACTCTCGTTTACATTGCTCCGAATTTCCGTCAATGCTCCCGAAATTCCGATGATACTCAATCCGAAATTCCGTATAAACTACCGAAATTCCGGGATATGCGTCATTGAGGGTTTCATTTCCCTCTCAGCTGATGTACCCTAAATATCGTTAATGACTCCTAGAGGGTTACTTCTCTTATCTTCCCTCTCGCTTTCAGGTTCGCACAAGAACTTGTTGATAGAACTATCTGAAAAGCCTGTATGCACAGCCAGTCCTAAATAGCATCAAAGTAGGCCCTGTGTATCAAACTATTATCAACTCAGGCTGTGCAAAATGATGGACATCATGAGAAGGCTAGTACTGTATTTGCTGCAGGGCCAAGGTGTCGGTTCTCCTGATCTTCCACGGTTATTTTGTCGCGCCTTAAGGCAAACGAGGAGGCCAAAGTAGGACTTACTATGGGCCATCTAGCAGCCGCTACCCTCGCTTTGCCAGCGACTGTGAAGCATCGATTAGTGCTCTACCTTCGTGAGGTCGAGTAGCATACATACATACATAGATACATACATACATAGATACATACATACAAAAGGACACTTCACAAAGAGTGCTGCATGCTTGCCTCAGACACTGCGCCATGAATGCGGTGATTCATGATGATTGAGTGATTGATTGATTGATTGCTTGTTTCTGGCAGACATGAAAGTGAAACAACCACAAACGCCATACTGCACTTGTAGTATCCCCATAAACGCAGGGTAATTAATTCTATACCAAAAGAGAAAAGGAAATTACAATTAATTACATAAGTTGAAGTTCTTCTTCGACGATAATAACAATACTTAGTGCACTCTCCTAGGCTCTGGATAGTAGGTTCTACTTTGAGGAGGTTGTCCTCGGCTTCGCGCTTCTTCCTCCTCCTCTTCCCCAGCTGCGTTCGCTCAATCACTTAGTCATTCAGTCATTCATTCACTCATTCCCCAGTACCGTCTGCCCGCCTCGGATAGGCTTGCAGTACAGTCCGCTCCAGACAAGCTCTCCTGTTCCTCGGTTATCGCAGCCGTCTTCTCGAGGCCGTCTTCGTCTTCGTCTACTTCGTTTGTAGACGCTACAACTGCCTCAAATCCTTCTTGCACGTTCTTTGAGGTCGGTGATCGCCATTTTACTGCCGCTTCGGAGCTGAGGTTTTACTAACTCTCGCGAGCCTCTTGGCAGATTCATTTGCGACTTGACGCAGTCCTGGCAGACTGATTGGTCGTAGAATCGCTTTGATTGTTTGCACGTGAACAAATCGCTGTTAATACAGTGTTCTTCGAGCCGGTCCTCTGCGACATCAAGGTTGCTGCTCAGAATTGTGAAACCTGTGTGATTTCCCACGGATCAAACCGAACCTAGCAATCTTTACCTGCGGCTTTTGTATCCTTTGCACTGCATTTATTCCTCTGAGCGGCAAGTGTGAAGGATTTGTATGCAGCAGGATCTTTGATTGAAGAACCAGGTGCAAATAAGACGTCTCGGAACCTCGGTTGCGTGAAGAACCAAACCCGGTACCGCGAAGGTTTGGATATATTATCAGTGTGCGTGTGGCTTGCTTACCAATAGTCCAAAGGTAACTATTTCAAGATATCCTGACGTGAGGTTAGATATCGATTGGATAGATAGAATCAGAAGTAGAATACGAACAGCGTGCTACAGACATTTAAACAAGCAAGCAAACAGAATTCTAAACAAACAACATGGAAGGTCTTATCCCGGTTGTCAACAAACTCCAAGATGTCTTCAACACCATTGGCACCCGCAAGGTTTCTCTGGACCTGCCACAGATCGTGGTGATCGGCAGCCAGTCGTCTGGAAAAAGCTCCGTTCTGGAGAACATCGTGGGTCGTGGCTTCTTGCCCCGTGGGTCGGGTATTTGCACGCGCAGACCATTGGTGCTCCAGCTCTATCACACGGAGCAGAAAGAAGAATATGCTGAGTTTCTTCACGTTCCTAACCGCAAATACACTGACTTTGACGATGTTCGCCGTGAAATCGAAGCCGAAACGGAGCGCGAAACTGGAAAAAACAAAGGCGTGAGTAACAAGGCAATTCGCCTCAAGGTTTACTCACCGCACGTTCTTAACCTTACGCTTGTAGATTTGCCTGGCATTACCAAAGTTCCCGTTGGCGATCAGCCTGGCAACATCGAGGAGCTCATTCGGGACATGTGCCTCGAATACATCAGCAACCCGTTAAGTATCATTCTTGCTGTGTCCCCTGCAAACGCTGACTTGGCCAATAGTGATGCACTGAAGATGGCCCGTGAGGTGGACCCTCTGGGCGATCGCACAATCGGCATTCTCACTAAACTTGACTTGGTGGACGAAGGTGTGGATGTTCTTGACGCCCTTGATGGCAAGGTCATTCCTCTCAAAAAGGGCTACATCGGTATTGTAAACCGTAGTCAGGCTGAAATCAACGCTAACACCCCACTCACGGAGCTCCGTAAGAAAGAGAAGGCGTTCTTTTTAAATCATCCAAGCTATCGAAGCGTTGCATCGAAGCATGGCACCGAGTATCTCACCAAGACGCTGAACAGCATCTTGCTCTCTCACATCCGCGAGCACCTGCCCGACTTGAAGTCTAATGTGCAGCGCCAGCTCCGCGATGTTGATCGCGAGCTTGCTTCTCTCGGCAATGAGCCTGTGGATTTTCAGGATAAGACCGCCCAGGGCCAACTTATTCTTGGCCTCTTGAGCAAGTACTCGACGTATTTCGTAGACTCCATTGAAGGTCGTGCCCGTTCCAGTTCAAGCCGCACAATGAGTTCCACAGATGGATTGTGTGGTGGTGCGCGTCTTGCTCGTGCTTATAAATCATTTGCAGAGCGTCTCATGCAAGTGTCTCCTCTACAAGGTCTATCAGACGGGGATATCGGAACCGCCATTCTCAATGCCACTGGACCGCGCCCTAGCCTTTTTGTACCAGAGCTTTCTTTTGAGATTCTTGTAAAACGCCAGCTCACTCATTTGCGTGAACCGGCACTTTCCTGTGTGACGGAGGTCTTTGAAGTTTTGCAGGAGGTCGCTGACCAAGCTTGCTTTCCTGGTCTCGGTAGGTTTAGATTCCTGCAAGAGCGTGTGCTAGAGGTCGTACAAAATATGCTCACAACCAACTTGTCCCCTACGCAAGGCATGATTGAAAACCTCATTCGAATCGAGCAGGCTTTCATCAACACCAGCCACCCAGATTTTTCCAACAAGCTAAGTCTTATTCGCAACATGCCATACACGGCTTCCGAGAACGCGCTTGAGGCCTTTGAGTCAACTCGCCCAACTGATTCGGCATCATCTGTGGCATCCTTGAACTCAGAGCCTATGCGCGCCGGTCTATCTGGGTCACAGCATCGTTCTAAAACGTACTCTCTCGACCTCGACGGTGTTCCAGCCATTGATGATGCTGACACTGCGAATGGGACTGAGGAGACTTACGAAGAGCCCGAGGAGCCTGGCCGCAAGTCCAACTTTATGTCCTTTATTTTCAACGAGCGTGCTAACACAACTACTTCTCAATCTGGCACTCGTTCATTGCGTCAGAACTCGTCCACATCAAGTCGCTTTGTGTCATCTTTCACCAAGAACGCCACTTTGCTTCAAAGTGAAGGCGGCTGGGTTGATTCGTCAGAGGCAGAAGCTGATGCGCAAGTGCGAATTATCAAGCGTTTGATCGAGACATACTTGAATATCTCGCGTAACACCATTCGCGATTTGACACCTAAGACGATTATGTTCTTTCTTGTCAACCATGTCAAAGAGAGCGTGCACACTGAGCTCATCCGCGAGCTCTACAAGGATGAATACTTTGATGACCTTTTGCGTGAGGATGACCAGGTTGCCCTTACACGTGCTAATTTAAAGGAGACCAGCAAGTTGCTGCACCGTGCTCTGTCGATTCTCACTGAAGTCCGTGAGTACAAGCTCGTATAGATTGATGCTCAATGGTAGCTTGGCACCAAACGAACTGGGCAACTTCACCATTCTTGGATGAGCCCTTTGCAGACATCTGAACCATTAGTACACCCCTAAAGAAACATTACGTTGTTTTTGTTTTAAGTTTGCGTGCTGTGCATTGCTTGTAATGTCTTACTACAATCTCTGTAAAGTTCGCGTCGATTTTGTTGATTATACTACATTTTTACTAGCGTTTTCAAGTTGATTTGTCAACGTAAAGTGTTTACTTTTCAGGATATGATAGAGGCGGAGAAACATCACCACTTCGAGGAATGTTTTGGTCTACAATTATTTACGAATGAAGGCACTGACATCAACGTTAACATCCATGCGTTACCTTGAGATTCTTGAAGAAATCACAAATTTAGGAGGGAATAATAAAAATTCTAAATGAAATTACTAGTAGTACTAGTCTTAGTACTTGATTCAAGAATGAGGCCTAGAATCCTAAAAAAGCAAACCCGATTTAGGAGAATCAAACCATTTTGTACACTCAAAGCTTTCGCAAGCTACACCATGAAGCGACCCTCGCGACGTTCGAGTGCATCTTCAGGTTCTTATCGACGTGTGTCCAACGGCGTAGGTGTGAGTTCTAGCGAGGACGGAAGGTCAGCAGGAGTTCTGAATGATGATGATGAGGAAAGTGATGGTCTGCAAGCTGGGTTAAAGAACGAGACGCAAAGAAACAACAAAACTAGTGACAAAGGCAACAAGGATAGTGAAGAAGGGTTCGCAAAATCTGATAAATCTAGGAAAAGTGGCAAGATTGATGAACCTAAGAAGACGTCAGAAAATCGGCATCAAGACCGAAAGGTCTGGTTTAGAAGGTTCTTTGCGAGAGATGACGCTCTGGAACTCGCTGCCTTGGTTGCAGGTCGTGGGTTGGTGAGTGCAGGAATTTCGCTCGTGCTCGTAGCTTCACCACAGCTCCTATTGGAAATCAATGGTGGAGACCACGCAAGTGCAGAGCACATTCGTGCTCTCATCGAAACAGTTAACACTGTCACTGGTCTACTAAGCAGATCGTTGATTGGAAACTTCATTGACTCTTATGGGCGACTCCCAGCCCTGGTTATAGGGCCTGCGCTCTCTGCAGGTGCTCGACTTTTGGTTGCTGTGTACCCATCAAATGGAACCTACATCATTTATCGTATCGTGAACATGTTCTCTTTGATTCCGCTGATGCAGGCTTTTACCGCTAGCCTGGCGGACCGACTCGGTGGCCGTGGTTCTGACGAATACGCGGAGTTTAACCGCTATGCATGGATGCTGCTTGCAATCGTACGAATGGTTGTCTTGAACTTTGCGAGGGTGTACCGTCTGAGCTTGAAACGTAGCTTTATCCTTGCAGCAATTGCTAATGCCTCTGCAGCATTGTTTTTCTACTTCTGTGTCAAGGACACTCTTCGACCGGAAGATCGAAAGCCTTTTAATTTGCGTCAAGCAGCTAACCCTTTCTCTTTTGTGGGTTTCTTCAAAAGGACAAGGTCTCTGCAAAGTCTTGCGTGCGTAACTTTGCTTACGAGTATCCCGTTGTACAATGGCACTATTGATAATTACCGTGCACAACAGTTTAATTGGAAGATGAAAGAGAATGCTCAAATGCATCAAGTTATGAATGTTGTCGAGATTATCTCGTCATTTTATTCTGTGCATATTATGAAACACTTAGGACGCAAAAAGACTGTAATTCTCCGTCAGTGGATGTTTGTGTTGACAAATTTGAATTCAGCCCTGGCTCCAGATGGCAGATGGCACGTGCTAAACCCAATTTTGAGCTCTCTATTTGATGAAGGTGCCTTCGATGCACTTGTTGCCGAGGCTGCAGATGAAGTCCATGCTGGGCAAGGAGAGTTGTCGAGTGCCATGATGAATTTACGATTTCCTTTGGGACTTACTTTGCCAATTTTCTTCTCAAGACTCTTTGCACGCTCGAGCAACTGGGAAAACCCCTTCTTCAAAGGCACTGTGCCTTTCTGGCTGTGTGCTGTAATTCACGTCATCAACGCTACTATTGTGCTTCCTCTGTGTTGGGATGGAATTATGGGTCGACGCCGTGCTGACTCTGGGTCTGTCAAGAAGCAATCTTAAAACCCTTGTTAAATGTGTGCAGTCTAGGTATATTTATTTCTTTTCGTCTCACATAATTTGGGATATGTTTGATTTTGTTGTTCTGTTTTTTTTGTTTTTTTTTTCAATTAACCTGGCAAAGTATAAGCACAGCTATTTGCAGCTCCCAAGAAAATCCTTTAAAAAAAGTTTCGGATTGCGTTTTCCCCATCTTCAAGAAGGAAACTTGGCCCTAGTGTTAACTTTCATTTCAAAAACGAGATGACAAAGAAAATAAGAGTAACCTCCAATTCCAAGCAAATTAAAGAGATTGTTTCTTTTTTGAAAGCGAGAGTAGAGATCATAAAGGCAAGGGTGATACTTGGAGAATAGAAATTGTTTCACATTCCAAATGGCCAGATACTTGCCATCAATAAGAGACGAAAGATTGGGCAGCAAATAGTTGAGAATTTTCCATCACTTAAACACACCTGATGAAATGCGAGGGATCAGACAAAAGCGAAGGCTTGGAACTCGCAAGAGAATATTCGGTAGGGAAAGGGTGTGTGAGTGAGTGAGTGTGTGAAGTGAAGAGAGAGGCAGGGAAGGAAGCATACATAAGTAAGGAAGGAAGTGAGAGATTCATACATGGTAAGAAACTTGATCAATTATGAAAGAAGAGTGAAGAGCAATGTGTGGAAAGGACAAAAGAATGTTACGGAGCAAGAAGGTCATGGTAATTTAGGCCTTGGCGGCGAGAAAGTGCCAGCCATGCTTGTCCTCCTTAGATCCGCGCTGGATGGCGGTGAGGTCATCGAAGAGCATCTTGGCCGTTTCGCATGTGTTGTACTTGACAACCTTGCCCTTGTGGGTGATGCTCTCAATCGGGGAAGTAACGACAGCAGTTCCAACAGCAAAGACCTCAGAGAAGGAGTCGAGTTCCTCAACCTTGATAGGTCTGCGCTCAACGGTAAGGCCACGGTCCTCAGCAAGCTTGGAGAGCATCTGGTTGGTCACACTCTTAAGAATCGAGGGCGAGTCCGGGGTGATGTACTTGGTCTTGTCTCCAGAAATAGCAACAAAGTTCGAGGTAGAGAACTCCTCAATGTAGCTGTGGGTGGCCGCATCCGTGTACAGAGCAACCTGGTATCCCTGATCCTTAGCCTTGGCTGACGGGAGCACATCAGCGGCATAGTTTCCGGCAGCCTTGCAGGCACCAACTCCGAGGGGAGCAGCACGGTCGAAAGAGCTGGGGATGATAGCGTTAATGGGCTTCAAAGTTCCACCCTTGTAGTAAGCGCCGACGGGGGTGCAACCAACACCAAAGATGTACTCGTTGGCGGGTCCAAGGCCAACCTGGGCTCCAGCTCCAACGTAGAGCGGGCGCAGGTACATGGCAGCGCCCTTGGCGGTGGTAGGCGGCACGTAATCGATGTTATCTTTGACACACATCTTGCAGGCCTCGAGGAAGAGCTCCTCAGGGATCTCAGGCATCATCAAGCGGGAGGCTCCAAAGTTCATACGAGCGCAGTTAGCCTTGGGGTTGAAGATCGACACGTCACCGTTCTCAAGGCGGAAGGCCTTAAGGCCCTCAAAGAGCGCCTGGCCGTAGTGCATCATGTTGGCCCAGTAGCTGACCTCCAGCTGAGGGCTCGAGAGCTCCGGAATGGACCATTTGCCATCCTTGTACTTGACGAGAACAACAGACTTGGTAGGCACAAGAGAGAAGCCGAGCTCGTCCCACTTCAGAGAAGAAGGGTCCACGGCGGCAGAGGATGCGGTGCTAAAGCGACGGCCTGTGAGAGACGCCTGCTTGAGAAGGCGGTTTCCAGTGGCAGACAGCATGTTGCGAAGAAGAATAGAGACGAAGGGCTCACGATATACTGTTTGTAGACAGAAGAAGAAGGCAGGCACAGGCAAGCTGCGACGGCGTCGAGTTTGCTGGCTAGCTTTGTTGGTTTATTAAGGGTCTGCTGCAGAGCAAATGGAGATAGATTGACTGCTGCACAAATTGTTAACTACTAGCAATAGGATGAAACAGTACCTTACCAATGATAAGAATAGTGGTAGTAAGGAGGATTACTAGGTGCGAAAAGGAATAGATAACTGAGTGAGCACTTTGGAGACGTGGATCGCTTCGGGAATGAGATTATGATTGATGTATTGCGTGAAAAGGAACTATGTTACTAGATACTGCCTACCCAGTTGGGCACACTATTTCTTTCAAAGCATGAAGGCGGTTTTGATTGACATTACATCTGCGATTCAAGTTATAAAATAGTAATCCACAAAAACAAAAACAAAACAACACCATTGCAAGAGCTTTGTTAACACTACAGTTATCGGAAACATTAATAGTGTTTATTTTTGTACTTCATTAATTATTACGATTAATTCTTTTTTTATTTTAATCAATTTTACCACTACAACTAATAGTAAAAATCAGGATGAAAATAAAATTCGTTACTATCACAAAAAGCCACAATTCTAATGATGAAATAGAGATCACCTAAGGGCGGCAATGTGTGGCTTATACTTTGATACAAGAAATTATATGGGCCAAGCATTGCACGTTTTCACTGCTTTCGACTGTTTTGGATTGTCTTGGATGAACTCAAAGCCTGGTAGATGGGCGGCTTCTTGAGATCACAACACTACGGAACATGTCCATTCGTGGTGCCCTTTCAGAGCTCTCAGTCGCTAACATCGCAGCACAGTCAAAAAAGCCACCCGGCTTCTTCACTGCGCTTTGGCGGAAAACAACCGCGCCTGACACTGAGGTCCTTTTTGGTGTGAGCCTATCTATTTTGTGCTATCGCCAGTCCTACTAGTAGCTACTACCAATCGATACTCTCGCGAAGAAAAGCAGCATTGATTTTGTGATCCAAAGGGAGTGCCGGAGCTACAAGTATGGCGTGCATGCACGGAATATGAAAAAAGAAAAAAAAAAAAAAAAATCTCCTTTCCGAATGAATGTTTGGCAAAATTGAGAACTTCGCGATGACCTTGGTTCGCACAGGTTGTGCCGCGAAGAGTTCACGAAGACTTGGCGGCGAAATGGCTGTCAGAAGAAGAGGTTCAAGACGCTTCTGCAGAGAAAATTCTGCCTCAAGGTGGCCAGGCATAGTCTGAGAACGAGCTCGCAACGTGCAACGTTAAGGTTGCACGCAGGTCGCGAGGCACTTCACTCCCGCTGTTGTTCCCCAAGAAGCTGGAAAATTATAAGAGCGATATGAGGAGTGATTGAGAATGACCCTAATACGATGACCTTCACGCTCACGGATTCTTCTCTGGCTTGTTTGTTCAGTTGACCAGAGACCTTACAGACCACCTCTGGAAAGCAACTCGAGGTGAGCGAATAAATGCGTACGGGCCCGTATGTCTCCCCGTTGTTGTTATCTGTGCCGATTCGTACTACCCATTATCATAATTGCTCGTTCGCACGCAAATCGAGCTGCAGGATTTAATCAGAAGCTCTGTCGTCGTTCCTTACAAGTCTAACGGGTTGGTCGCTTGGCAGCACTGTTCCACGCATGTCTCCCAGGAGAGATCCACGCCGCCACGCACATCCAAACGAGCCTCAACTCCACCGCTGCGAAGCGTGTGGCATGAAAGGAAAGTCAGACCTTGATGAACGGACAGTGCCTAGCTGTACCTTGGTCCCTGCTACAATAAGGAGCCTATACCTCCAGCCTTGAAGAAGATTATTCATCTCGCTCAGCCTTGAACCCTCCTCGTATACCTTGTCCAAGCTGGATCCCAACGTGCTTTTTGTACTCCATGCGGCACAAGAAAAGCATCGACGCTCTAATGATTTTGTGATATCGCGTTTTCCACCCCAACGAGGATTTGTTATCCATCTCCAAGCTGTCGCCGCACAGACCCACTCGCACGTCTGTTGAGAGTGTTTCGCGGTCTTTGCCTCGCTGTCTCGCGACCTCTCCGAGCGATTGCAATGCAGCCAGCCAACGAACACCTGCGAGCAACCGTGGCCTGAGTGCCGGAAGAAGTCGCTGTTCGCCACCTTGCTCGCTGGACCATCATCATGTCCTTTTAGCTGTAGCCATCTCCAACTATCTTGCACAAAACGCCCTGTATCCAACATTGATCGTGTGCGCAACAACCAAAAGCTCGGGTTCGCGCTAAATCTTCGGAGTTAAGCCCTCGAACCCTCACGCACCGTGCTCCGCGCTCTGCTGCTCCGTGCTGCTAATTTATCGTCTTTGTACCGAGTCCTCTCGACTTCCCCATCGCTTTCCAAGGCAACTAACTTCTTTCTTTGTCACGATTCTTGTCCAAATGCAATGCAATGCAGTACAGCGCAAAATCTCAAATGCGAGAACAACACCACAAAAACAACAGGGCTAGTGACCCCTATAATTTCACCTAGGTGATTCTCTGTAAGTCCTTGTTAACTAAGAGTGTGCTAATTCGTGCCGTGAACCATGGTAGCCGAGTCTTAGAGTAAGTGGTAGGCACAAAGGCTGACCCATCGTGGGAATAAAGTGCCACAATTGCGCACAAGCGGAAAGAAACTCAAGGCGCTGCGATTAAGTGAAGAAGACCTGACGCTAGACTGAGTTAGATGCTGCAGCAACTGCTCATCCTCAACCCGCCCATGGACGTGCACTGGGTTCAACATGCACGTATGCTGTTTAGAGCAGCCTCTACGGACCTACCTAAGCCTGCGCAGCGTGCCCCGAACAGGACTTTCTCCTCCGAGCGACCTCGAAGCGCCTTTACATCCACCTTAAAGCTCCAGAATCCTCGCATTAGGACTCTGCATAACGGACAATAGAACTCTCTTTGATTAAGGTGTGTCATGTAGTGATATGATCCGTGGAACTAATACAGAACTGTTAGGGAACTGCCACGTCGACCATTTTGCGTTGTGCAAGATCCATGGAAGAACCAGAAGAACCAGTATAGAGGTCCTAAGTACCTCTTCAGTGCTAAATAGGAACAGCTTCAACCAGGGTACCAGACCAGAAATGGAAAATCAACAGATCTGAATCGCAGCTCGACTCTCGATGGTTTGACAGGTAATACCATACGAAGGCAAGAGCTAAAAAGCAAACGCGCCAAGTTTGATTGTGAGGCGTGCCCGCAGCTTGAAATAAGACAAATTAAGAATTTGAAATCTGATGAAGGCGTGATCTTCATCCTAGAAACAATGCATTAGATTTAGTTCATCTACTCCTATTTGCAGAATGAGTTGAATATTGAATCAATTACACGTCATTCTAGCCGAGACGTTGGCCTCGGAAACTTTAGAGCCATGGCGAATTATTCGAAACTATAGCTCATTTGATTCAATCATCAAGTTTATAACAAGTTTATCACTGCGGACCACTTCACGTCTTATAACGAGACTCTGAAGATCAATAATGCCCGAACTTTATACAAATAATTGAATGTAAACAGCCATGTTGAACCATTTACACACACCCTTCCCAGAAGCATCAGCTCGAGAAATGCAATAAACAAATGCGTGAAACACTCTGTGTCCCTCTATATAGAAGAATACACGCTTCTTTTTGCTTGTGCTCAGCTCGTAAGTCTGTATGACCTGTTTCTGAATGGTGAAAAAATATCACAGAATTTACTTTGAGATATGAACAAGATATCGGGATAGGCACATGCTATCCATCCGCAAGCACAGCAGCCCACCTCATGATATTGATCTTGTTGAAGACACACAATTTTCTCAACCAGGACAACTAAACACGGCAGCAAACAATTTAAGCACCAAGTTGATAATAACAGACAATGGGGTCATTTGAGACATTATCTCGACCTTTGTAAACCAAATCCCCATATTCTTGAAACAACCTCAACTTTTCTTGCCTAACCTGCCTGGCCTTCGCAAACGTACAAAGGTCTGCAAGTCCACCAATCGTATATTTCGCCCCACACTACGTCGTTTATGAACCCAAGCAAGCCAAGGCAAGCCATGGCAGGACCGCTGTCAGCCAAGTTTCGAACCCAGCACCATTGCAAAACTGTGCTTCTGAGCCTTTCTCGTAGAGTTATTCACTCCTCGTCAAATCTGGATTGTAATACCTAGGTCTTTCTTCGACGCGTCGTCCGCTCGCTCAGGAAACAACAAACAGCCATTAGAGCGCCGGCCTTCGAACACGCAATCTAAGCTTGAAGGTCTCTCCACCAACTGCAATCGCACCTCAGTAGGCGCACAGAACCTGCGGAAGGAGGCTGGGTCAACCGTTCCCGCGCTCGGCAAAGGCGTAAGAAGGGCGAGGATGAGGGCCTGCGTGAACCGTGCTTTTAACAATCAACCTCTCCTATTGCTATCTTTTCATACCATTAAGCATGATGCGAGGCTCCCACCCTACGTTAGTATGGACCAAGACTGCTACACTTTGTTACTAGTTTATAACAAACTGTTGGATGCATCTCTTTCTTTCTTGGGAGACCATGCCGTATCAAGAACGGAACGATTCCTCCTTCCCACTAAAATGTTAGACGAGTTTCTATCCGCGGTATGAGCATAACATGAGGACTATAGCACAACTTGTATCATCTGATCATGAGCGCCAATTTTGCTACCCCTGCTTCCCGATGTTCACCTCTTCCATATGTCTCCTCTGAGGCGGCTTCCTGGCAGTTCGTGGAGTACCCTAATGGCCATCTACCCTAAAATGTAGTAGCCCGAAATGGTCAGAGTGGATAAGAACGCGTTCCAATGTATGGGTAGGAGTGGATAGTGGTATCTGGTAAGGGTAGCTTTACCTGAACTTCGTTCACCTTGGAAGCTCAAAAGAAAGCTTCTCTTTCCTTTGGAGCCTTTCTTTCAATGATGGTGTTTGGGGTATAGTTTGCGGTAGGTGGAATATAGTAGTGTTCTGTTCTGATGACTCTGCGGAAGAAGAATCAAAATTCATTTCAATCAATTCCACTCATTTGAAATCGTTCACGTTCAATTCAAAATAATTCAAATTGTTTCATCGCGCTCGTTTCCAGGCGCGAGCGGCAGAACCCTAGTCCAGAGCACGGGGGCCCGTCGTGCCTGGCGGAGGGAGCCAGGGTGGCTGTTTGGGGTCAGGGGAGGAAACGGCCCGAGTCCCAGCGCAAAGCTGCTTGGACTTTTGCTGGTCCAGCCTCGAAGCGATCTCGGACAGGAAGCCCATAGTTTGTTTGCCAAAGCAGCGTTTCCGCTGCAACTCGCTTCTTTCCGACTCCACCCCTGCGTGCTTGCGCAGTGCCTGGCTGGTTGATCTGCTAGATCGGCTGGTGACCTGTTGGCTAGCTAGCGACCTTGGCGCCTCCTTGCAAACCCCAATAAAGAGGAAAAGCTAACCTAATTGCGATACCAGGAATCGCGATTAGCTAAAGAAGTAAACCTGGACATTCAGTCAGTCACCAAGTAGCTGAAGCAAAGACAACTTCTGCCGCTATCGCCACCGCCACCACCAACATCACTAGCTCGCCAAGGATACGGCAGTGCTTGTGTGGATTAGTGGGGTTATCTAAGGGTTTACTTGCCGTTTGCTGAAGAGCCTGTTTTTCACATTGATTGTTTCAGAACGCGTGGTTCAAGACCTGTTTTATCGCTACTAGCAATTCTTTTGACGAAGCTGTTGTGGAGCAGAAGATTGAGCTCACGGTTGCTGCCGTAGGTCAAAACAGTGATAAATTAAAGTCCTCTGGCAAAAGGTCGGATTGTTGTGCTGGATTGGGGCTATCACTGAGAGCAGCGCTTGTCACACACGGTGGTATATAGAGTATTTTGGTTATTTACTTTCATGATTCGTGAACAGTGAGGGACCTAGAGCGCATCATTGGGACGAGTAGATTATAGTTGCTTCTCTCTTAGAAATTGATTGAGCGTGAGTCTAGAATAGTACCGTGAGGAGGGCTTCCTTGAGGATTCGTGTGTGGTTTTTATTTGGTTACAGGAAACCAAGCCGACTCCTGCACCCACCTTCAAACGCTGTCGTACATTAAACGACTCATCTTGTTACAAATAAGTGATCCTTCGCGAGATCTGCGCACACATCACGAACGAGTCCAAGGAGCAGCCCGCGATTAGTAGAGTACCTTGATAAGGGAGACTAGGGTTGTGGCCATCATCATCGTGATCGTTCCTAGAGGGGTAATTGTAGCACTATTAGTAATAGTAGTTGTTGGCAGTAGTGTTGATCTATAACAAGAATAGACTGAATTGTACTACCCTGGATTCCACACGAAGGAAGAAGAAAGTTGCAAGATCTCTTTACTAGATTCATATTGCTCAAGTGTCGTTGTGTGAGCTTAAGCCAGCGAACAAGTGATAAACTCAACTCATCATGGATCCCGAGTTATGCGTCGTTGTAAGGCGTGCAAGCTCTGATCTTGGACCCCGTGGCCCGGAACTCTTCACAAGACGTGATTCCACACTCGGACTCCCTGACGAAGAGTCTGCTTTGAGACAACAAGAAGAAGAGGAGACAGTGTCACATGTTTCGTCAAGCCACACAGAGCAGCATCGCGGTAAAAGTAGTCACCACCACGAGCACAAAGATGGGGATGGCCATCATGATGAGCATCACCATCACCATCACGAAACTCCACGCCATCAACGCCCATTTTATAAGCCCCCTCGTGCGCTGTACCAATGGGGTGTCCGGCGTGAGGATCGACACGTGCAGAGCTCGCAGTTGTACTTTGATCTTTTGTACGTTGGTGTAAGTTTTCGTAGCGGCTCCCTACTCGGTGAACACCTTTCTGGAGAAAACGTGCTTATTTTCTTAGCTACAATTCTTCTTATGTATGGCGCATGGTACTCTAGGTTATCTTTTGATGCCATGCTGAAATTTGAGGATAATTTTCACAGCCTCATCTTCCTAGTGCAGGCTCTTCTTTTGGTTCTTGCAGCTCACCAACTCACAGAAGTATCGGAACTCCAAGACTACTCTGGCGGACAAGCTCTCGGTTTTACTGTCTGTATGATCGTCAACCATCTCCTTATTCTCGGCATATGGCTTGAACTCTATATCTTCGAAAAGGAGCATATATACGCAAAGAAATATGCACTTATCGCTGTGTGTATGGAAACAGTTCCAGTGATTTTGCTTATTGTGTCCATGATTCTTATTCTCTGTGATCAATCTCTAGTCGCTGTAGCGGTGGTCTGGCTTCTCGCATACCTCGCGTCTCGTGTTGCATGGCAGACGCTTTTATTGTCAAAAGGACTGACAAAGGAAAACAGTATTCCTTGGGACGTCGGCTTTTGCATTCTCCGGTTTGGACAGTTTACTATGCTTATGCTGGGCGAAGGCGTTCTTCAGATCATTATTTTTGCAGGTCTTGATCGTGACGAGGACGTGCCCAGATCTACTGTGCAATGGATTGCATTATTTTTCCTCTCCTATGCAATGATGGGTATGCTCCAGCTACTTCACTTTACCACCCTTCCCTTCAATGAAAATGACCATATTTTACTACGCGGGCCCCGGATCGTAGCAACACTCTGGATTGAGTCCTTTGGTACTTACTCTTGTGCACTGGTGGCGTGCGGTGTTGCTTTGAAAAAGCAACTTTATCTGCAGGAAAAGCTGTACCCAGATCTAGAGATTGTTGACGATGTCGAGGAGGCAGAGTACGAGGCCTATAAGTACTCTCATAATCGTGAAAAGTACTTTTGGTTTTTAGGCGCATCTCTCGCAGTGGCCACTTTCCTTCTTGCAGTGCAACAAATCCTTCAAGTTGATATCTCACAGGAACTTGGCATTTTCGTCAACTGGACACGTCCTAAAAATTGCGATGACGACAGTGGTATGGGGCTTGGAATCTTCAGAATATGACAATAGCACGGACAGTTCTGATGGAAACCTCACTCCGAACAAAGAACAACTTGCAGCAAAAAACGGGGACATTGAGGCCCCGGCCTCTCCTGGCACTTCAAATCAGCCTGAAAGTAATACAGTCAATGGCCAAACGATTCAGCAACGCCCCAAATTGAATGTTCGCACTGCTAAAAAGTGCCGTGCGCGTCGACGTATTCAGTTCGGTCACGGCCATGAAAAGAAGCGGATTTGGTTCCTTCGTCTTGTTGTCGTCCCGTGCTCATTCTTATGCCTTGGTACCTCTAAACACTTGGATCCCGTCTACATTATTCTCATTGCTGACCTTATGCTTCTGGGTCTTTTGATTTTTGATATTGTCCGTGGCCGCTTCAAACGTAAGCGCAAACTCAACCGCACTGTGGCAGCTATCATTGCCATTGGCAAACTCAAGCGTTTTGTGCGTCTTCGTCGCGAACAACGCGAGCGCGAACGACTTCTCCAGGAACAAGATTCCATGTCCAATGTTCTTGATGAAGAAAACGAAGTCATTAAAGTTACTCCAGTTGAGCGTTCCGATAGTTCTTCCTCAACGAATTCGCGGCGCAATAGCGGCTTTGGACGAATGGTGCGCACATTGAGTAATGCCAGCAACGAAAGCCTCCATGTGCTTCGTAAGCGTCTATCTTCAGGTATCAACGGATCCTCACGTAGAAACTACGTTCCGTCAAGGTCCTTATATAAGACTTGCTTTCGGGTTGTGAAGAGTGTCATGTTTGAAACTGCGTTTTATCGTCCCTTTTTGCCTCGCTTGGATTGGAACAACCTTCATGCTGCCCATGAAATGGAATGGCAAAATCTTTTCTATGATTTGACTATTGTTGCTCTGGCCTACCGTCTCAACCATGTTGACTTCTCAGATCTCAGCAACTTCAGCTTCTCGACGCTTGTACTTTACATTTTTGAGGCATCTGCTGTCCTGGATTGCTGGAACAAGCATAATCTCCTGCAGGCTACTTTTGTTACAGGAGATGTTTTTCACCGTGTGGTAACTCTGGTTCAATTTGGCCTTGTGGGCTTTCTTTCCAGTGAGGTCCTTGTTCGTGTACAGCTTGAAGCGACAAGCGAGCGTTTCATCGTGTACATGTACACTTTTGCATCCGTAAAATTACTTTTCGAAGTGATTCTCATTGCTCAGTCCCTTGAGATTTGGTTTACCTACCGCCGTTCACACGCACAGGCACGTGGTTCGGCTCGTAGGATGATCATGTCATCGGCCATTACTATTGCATTGTTAATTTGCAGTTTCGTGACAGCATGGCACGAAGTTAACGTGCTTGTGACCGTCTTTCTTTGGGGTGCCGGCCATTATCTCTCCTACATTGTCCTCTTCTTCGAAGTTCTTATTGGTCAAATTCATAATGAAAGTACTCTCCCGGTGGATATTGGATTTGTGGCTCACCGCGAGAGTGAACTCGGTCTCATTATGATCGGAGAAGGAATTCTCAGTATTATCAATGCCGATGTTGTGCAGGCAGTACGATACTATGGAAACTTCGTCTTGGGGTTTGCAGTGATTAGTGCAACCAAAACGAACTATTTCTTTATTCAACGCTTTACACCTGCAACAATGGCTGCACGTACATCTCGTTACCGTGGAATTATCGTTTCCTTTCTCATGCCTATCTTTATGATCGCACTCAGTGCTGTTGGTGGAATTACCGTTTGGGCCTTTGTCGAGGATCCTGGCTTTGTTACAACAGTTTACCATGAGTATGCTTTTTGTGCAATTCCTCTCACTGTGGTGATGGGCTTGTTGTGCTTTTTTGACCTGATGCATGAAGGTCCTGAAGAGATATATTTCTTGAGCCGACTGCCTATTACATTTTTGGCGATCTATGTCTTCAAGGCCTTTCTAGTGGCATCCCCATTTCTCATTGTCTGGGGAATGATGGATTCTTCTGCTATGCTCGGAGTCATGTTAGTTGTCTTAGTGGTGCTCTTCTTTACACATGGTCTGCATTTGGACAAGCGTGCTTACCTGCGCCATCTTAGGGAGACTGAGGAAGACCAGCGCCTTGCAGCTGAGGGAACTGCAGCGGCTCTCCAAATGAAGCGTGACAAAGAGAATGCTGAAGCTTTCCATGCAACTTCAGCGCAGAGAGATTGTACGAAATACAATGCTGAAGAGAGATATCTTGCTGCTGAAGAAGAGGCGGAGGATGCTGTTGATGACGTCATTGACGAAAGTGTTGGCCGTGAGATTGCACTTGGTTAGAGTTTGTCACAACTACTCTTCAACATAAGAGACTTACCATTATAACAACCATGTACTCAAATTCTATAGAACATACTTAGCAGAATTAATATTTTTTCTTTCATTTTTTAAGGTTTTTCAATGAACGCAATCTCTTTCAAAGACATACTATGCATTCATCGACTGTCTGAAGAGTCTACTCACATGCACTATTATACCAAATCAACGTCTGTCTTCAAGTCCTGTGCTCTTGAACTTTAAAAGCACAGCTACTGAGACTATATAGCCTAGAAACTTTATAAAGAAAGATCAGCTTTCCAGTCCGTGACCTAAGGAAGATGGGATCTTATATGAATTGACTTAATCTCAATCTATAGACTGAGAATTTGTAAGTTGCCAGCTGAAGAACCTACAAGCAAGTGTCGTGAATCTGAAGAAAAGGCTATTCGAGTAATCCCATGATTTTGGACATGGATTCGTCGAAGCATGGCGTAATTATGAACAGCATGAACTTGGATTGTATTGTCATAATGTGCGATTGCAAAATATCTGCGATCGAATGATATTGCTATAGATAAAGCCCACGTCGAATCTCCGGACGCAATAATACTCTTACAGAGCTCCATTGTTCCAAGGTCAATAATTTGCTGTGATCCATCTTTGGAGGCTGTGTACAGCAAAGGACTCTGTCCATCTGGCCGATCAAGCATAGTAATGTTGATGATAGAATCATGATGCACATCAGTCCAAACAAAGAGTGGATGCAAATGTTCTTCATTTCGATGATCATATTGCACAGATGAATCCTTTTCACCTCCTTTGCCTTCAGGCTCTGTAGATGTCACACCTCGAAATGAGTGAGTTGGGCTCATATGCGCTACAGGAAGACGCTTATTCGATCGGGTGTTCTTGTTATTCCGTTGCTGCGTGACTGGAGGAGCATTTTTGAGCGTCCATAAAGCAATATGACCGTCCAGCCCAGCTGACACAAAGTTGGAATTATCAGGTAGGAACTTGACACATTTCACCCATGATCCTAAACGATGGCCCTGAAAAACTCGAAAGCAAGTACCAGTATCGATGGACCAAATTCTTACAGTACTATCCATACTTGCAGACAAAACAAGTTTGCCATTTGAACTAACATCTCCATCCAATATCGCATCTGTGTGCCCGATAAGGGTGTTCTTGCAGCGCCCTGTTCGACTATCCCAAATTTTAATTGTCATGTCGAATGATGTGCTTACGATCGACTGATCGTTAGGCGTGAAAGCGCACCATGATACTACCGATTTGTGGCCAACGAAGAGCCCGATACATTCTCCAGTCCGCAAATCCCAGATTCGTATAGCCCTATCATCACCTGCTGTTAGAACGATGTTTGAGTCAAGGCTACTATGGGATATAATACGGACAGCAGCCTCATGGATCGGTATTGACCTAGGGAAGACATAAACATCTAGACCTTCTAGAATCTGATTCACTACGCGCATCTTTCGAACTTGTCGATGCATTGACCCATTTGGCCCCTGCTCGTGCGCTAGGCCACGAAGAGTTAAATGTGCTATATTGAATTGTACCAGTTTTGGTTCGAAATCCAACGTTCTCTCCATCAGAGGAAGTGTAGCTCCAATAATGTGCGATGCAATCACATGCCCATGCGCAATAAACTCTGAAAGATATTCTGTTTGCTGGAGAGCTTCTGCCATGGCTGTACCAATTGTTAATAGGCATGTGCACAAGGTATACATATCCACTAAAAGTTCATTTTGTAAGAGAGCCATGCATCGCTTTCGCAAAAAGCTCACAATGCGATCCTCATCAACACCAAATAGCGATTCAATTGAGTATCGCTTATTAAGACGAGCTTCTGGCATTCTTTGAGCGCCACGTGCTTTCATACTACCAGGGTGTACGCTTTGCGCTTGTGCAAATACTTTGTACAACCCAGGCTCACCTCCATCAGTTCGAAATACTCGCGCTCTCTGAATGCATTTGTCGAGACCATCGAATACCCATCCTTTATGTTCTGGGTCCTCAAAAGTAGCATCAGCTTCATTTGAAGCACTATTAGATTTTACGTTGAATAATATGTGCTTTACTTCGTCAATCTTTCGCAAGATTGAACGACCTTCGAGACGCGACTTCATCGGGACGTTGCGGTGACTCACAAGAACCTCCTCTACCTCCTTTTCAATCATTTGGTAGGTTTCCGAGTTAATGCATGGAATGAGAACATCGGGATCGATTTTACGGAGTTCGACCATGCCATCTTTACGTTCGTTGAAGGTTTCAAGGTTCGCCATGCAGGGACGCAGAGCCGCAAACGCTTGCTGGTAAAGATTGTTAATCGTCTGTAAGATTGCCACACCGTTCAAGAATGCGCCGTGCTTATGATCCACGAGATTTGCAGCAAGATCGTGATATTCGTTCCGGATAAAAGCATCCATCCAATGCTCGAGATTGTTTCGTAGCTTATCAACATCCTGCATAAGTAAGGTGGACGTCTTACGCAAACGTGTCGGGTGGTTCATAATGTTCCAGGCCTCTGAGGAAAGAGCACATTGATGTAATGCCTTTGCAAGAGTATTCTCACCATGGCTGACCGGCAGGTCATCTTTCAAAGCAGGGGTTGCAATACCATAAAGTTTCTGATAGATTCGAACTGTATGTGTGAGTTTACTTGGGAGCTTGGTACTGAGTTCGTATGGTACTTCCAAGAGTCGCAGAAATTCATGCTTACTAGAGCCAGTTATGCGACTTATTTCGATTTGTGTTGTTCGTAGTTCATCCCTTGCAGGGGTTTGGCCTTTCGCGATTGCCTTGTCTGTAGTTCCATTGGGCTGCTTCGGTGAGCTTGCCATACTTTTATTCTCCTGGTGAACGCGCACTTCAGCACCTCATATCCGCTCTTTATTTGCTCTCCTTTACTTCATGAAAGTTTTCTTGATCTCGTCGTGCTTACTACTTTCCTTGCCCGAGTCTTTTCCATTCATCACCCTGACGCCACGCTACGCAAAGTTGGCTTGGGGTTTCTGTGTTGTTCATTGTCTCTCTTCCTATCTCATTCTCTAATAACACACTGTTCTTTATCAATACTGTCAACGGTTCGATTTATAAAGTTCTTAAGACGAGACCAGAAGTAAGGGCGAAGAACCTTAATAACTGCGAAGGCAAAGCTGTAACCACGAACAAGACAACTTTGCGGAGGCGGCTGCAGTAAAGCTCGAACGTAAATGTCGGGCTTAGTGCCATACGCACCTCTTGGTGGGGCGACTGGTGGCACGCTCGTTTGCTTGGCGGCTCAGCTTAAGGAACGCGATCTACGCCTTAGGGTGCTCGAGGCTATCAAACTTGCAGGGGAAATCCTACATTCTGATGACGAAGAGGAATGGGGAGAAGGGAAGTATGGTGATGTGGATAATAATAAACTTTTTGAGTCGATAAAGGAAGGAGGTCGGCACTTATATGGAGTAAGGATGGAAAGCAAAGAATACAACAAAAAAACAGGCTTCGAGGAGCCACAAGATGTAATTATTAACTCGAAATCTCGATGTGAGTACATGATAATTGGAACGGGTAGCTTTCAAGACCTCCAGGAACTGTATGCATGTGTTTTACTCGGCCACTCTTGGAAAGACTTCGTTCATTCTAAGCAGCAAGACAAGGATGGGGCACTAAATCAGACTTCTAGCTTTGTAGAGCTCGCAATGCAGTCAATAGATGATATAGGTCGTGAGAGTCACTTGTTATGTCACGCATCTGAAGGTTTATATCTACCTGTGCAGGACTGTGGTGCTCCTGTGTTTGATCAAAGTGGTACTGCTCCTGGTGGATGGGTTGGATCAAGCGTTCAACTTTTGTCAGAGCTTGTAGAACTGTGTCCCATCTTAAATATTTCACTTAGGCCTTTACGTGGTGCTGTGAGGCGCGGCGGTGGGTTTGATATTAGCCCAGAATCCCTCGAATCCTTGCATATACGATGTGCTCGGATTGCGAATCGTTCCGAAAAGGATTATTTAATGTACAAAGATGACCCTGAACTGGAGCTAAGCGATGCTGTTGCGCATACTTGGTTCGTTCTCTTTGAGGCAGCTCGTCTTTCCAAGGAATTTGGAACATCCCTTGTGTTACTTGCGAGATAAATTTTGCTGTAAAATTAAACATCGTGCACTATCCACAGTTTTGTAACATTACATATTAGGCGTATATGGAAAGTTGGGTTATACTTAATCATAATACGAACAATACACATACACTTTGTGTATTGAAAGTAATATACTGTTTTTTCGCAAACATTTCGTGAGATTCGTGAAGCTTATAGTCGTTTCAAGCAACTAAAAAGATGGTATACTCTTGCACAATCTCGGCTGAGAATGACTTGGCCTCATTCTCAGCGATGTATTATCGACCCTTCGAAAGGCTACTATGACCCGGATGATTTTTCTTCTTCCTCGTACTTGCAAAGTGGAGGAGAAAATCTCACCCTGCTTATTAAAGTAAAGCTGTATTCCAATTGCCTCCCTCCTTCATCCAAGCATTCCCTTGCATTGGTCTTCAACTTATTAAGAAAGAAGCAAGTAAGTGAAACAAAATAGAAATGCTATGGTCAAATTGACGAATCTACTTGGATTCAATACTGTCCGCTTTGCTGCAATGGATTTTATATCCAACTTCTAAATCTCGCTCCCAACCTACGAGTCCAGATTGTATTTTTCCCTATGCCAAAAACCAGTACCGGTACCAACTCAGTATTCTAACTACCATATTCTATAGTAGTTCAATTAGTACAAGGTATTCAATTTATCGATAGCCACAGACTCTACAGTTTATCATTGAGGATCTATTGTATAAAAGTGGACAAAACTAAGTTGCAAGTAGAGCAAACTAGCTTATTATGAAATATTTGGCTCTGAGACAGTGAAACAAAATTAGTGAACCATTGACAACCAGATCGATTGCGAGTGATCAAATAAATCGGCATCGCCGCGCATCGGTTTGTGCGTATCGGCGAGCACCTGGCTGTCGAGCAGAAGCTCCTCTCTGGGGTGAGGATGTCCTTCGGTTTTGGTTCCTCCAATAGCTTCGGCGCAAGCAGCGGCGGCGGTGGCTTTGGATCAAGCAGCGGTGGCGGTGGCTTTGGATCAAGCAGCGGTGGCGGTGGCGGGCTCTTCGGCTCGTCCTCATCAACAACCAACAACTCGGGCGGAGGCTTCTCCTTCGGCGGCAATGGCGGCGCATCAATGGGAGGTTTCGGTCAGCAACAGCAGCAGCAACAGGGTCAACCACCTCAACAGCAGGCTCAGGGCGGTGGCTTTGGCCAAGCTCAACAGTTGCCATTTGGCCAAGTTATGAACTCTAACAATGACTTTGAAATTCCAAGGGACCAGAACTCTGCAACGGACAGCTACTCTTGCCTTGCATGGTCCCCAGTGGGAGGCTCTAATCTACTCGTGCTGGGTTCCTGGGACGCCAAGGTTCGCTGCTATGAAATTATGGACAACGGCTCACAGCTCCAGGCGCAGTTCAAGGCTGCCGTGGAATGTGGTGCTCCCGTGCTCGATGTGTGCTTCAAGAACGATGGATCTGGGTGCTTCATCGCTACGGCAGACAACATGGCCAAAATGTGGACCTTTGGGCAGCCGACTGCGCAGGATGTCGGCAAGCACGACGCTCCGATTCGGGCTCTGAGGTGGATCCCAGAGAAGAATTTACTAGCCACTGCAGGATGGGACAAGAAACTCCGGTATTGGGATCTTCATTCGCCACAACCTGCGCTAGATCTTCAGTTGCCAGGTCGGTGCGATTGTATGGATATTCGATTCCCTTACTGCGTGGTGGCCACTGGCGGCACTGAGGAGGAACGGCAGGTAGTTATTTACAACTTGCAAAACAACCCCCAAATGCCAGAACGCGTGCTCAATGAGCAATCACCGCCCGCTGGAATGACAAACAACCGTGCGGCGCTTACCAAGCCACTCAAACGCCAATACCGTACGGTGGCAATCTTCCCTAACTGCACGGGTTTTGCCATCGCGAGCATTGAGGGTCGTTGTTCGATTCAGTACTTCCAGCAAAATCGTTTCGGGGATATCTTTGCTTTTAAGTGTCACCGCGACAAGAACACCAAACAAATCTTCACAGTCAATTCTTTGTCTTTTCACCAGCAGTTTGGTACCTTTGCCACAGCCGGTAACGATGGTATGTGGAACTTTTGGGATAAGGATTCAAAGCAGCGCTTGAAGGCTGGTTCTGTCATCAAGATGCAGAATGGGGATCCTGCTCCGATCGTTGCCTCTGGATTTAACTCCAATGGAAATCTCTACGCATATGCGGTGTCCTATGACTGGAGCCGCGGTGCCCAGGGCTGCCCGAACACCAACATCTCCACGATTATGATCCACCGCACCATCGAGAGCGAGATTAAACCTAAATCTCAAGCCCGTTAGTTCTGTTTTCACACAAGCCCTATTCTGAAACATCACATTATGCTTACCTTCATTCTATGCCACCGATTAATAGCTTAACAAAAACTACTAGTACACTTAGGAATATTTGTGTATCTCATTGTTTCGATTTCGTTTCGTTCTCACTTATATAAATGAGTTTTTATGGCAATCTTCAACTACCTATCGGTCATAGTCCTTTGAAAGTTATGTCTTCTTCTAAAAAACCTTGCCTAGGTTTTCATACTGCTCATGTGAAAATTCCACTTTGATTTTCCCGCGGTTTGATATCCTATTACATAATGTTGTGTATGGATATGCAAAATAGTTCTCCATCGATTTACCATAATACTTAATTTAAGCATCTCGCAGCTTCCTGATAAAATGAAATTATAATCGTGAATTATAACCGTGCATTGCATTTGCAAATGGCTAAATTAAAATTAAAAAGAGAAAACACCTATAATTTCTTTAGATTGAATCTTTGCAGTTGCGAATACTGATTTTACAATCTCATCTCTTCCTGTATTTATCTCCACGGGGGACTTGTATTGACCTGCTGGCAGACCTCATTACTTGGGCTCTTATAATCCACTCCGCTTGTATTCCCAATACTATATCTTCTTCTTAGATACTTTCAGTTCAATTCTATCGGCTACCTCATTTATTCCAAATAGATATTTGTCCCCAGAATCTCATTAGTTGCATTTCTTTAAATTTAATATACGAATCTCTTTATCATGGTGGACTCCATCACCTCGCCGATACCTAGTCCTTCGTTTCTCTACGTCTGCTTGCCGCCTAATGCCAAGTTATTTCCGTCTTTTGGATTACAATTTGCGTCTCCGTGACGCTCAGCAAGTACTTAAGCCTGAACGGCAATCTTGTTCTCTCACCTAGGACCAACCTATGCTCAAAATAAGCCACTGTCACCATGGGTTCCTAGTGTTACGCGAAAACAGAGTTTTCTTCAAATCCACTGTGCTCAAGTTCTTCTACCAGAGACACAGACTGATCTGGCGAGAGCAAACCGCTCTCTACCTGCAGTAGACCCTAATTGCTTATCTCGCAGACCCCGACTGGATCTGCGGAGCTTTCCTGTGGGCAGACCCCGCGTTTGTTCTGTTCCAGTGCACTGGAGCAGACCGTGCTACACTCGATTAACAGCAGCATCGTGATCCGGAATAAACCAAGGTCGTCGGTCTTCGCAGCGCCATGAGCGACTCTTCTGCCGCCGAAGTGGGGAGTGCCGCAGCGACAGAGCCTCCAGCAGCGCCGGCTCCTGTGGAGGAAACCTCTGATGATGCTGATGTTATCAAGGAAGACGCCGCGAGTGAAGCAGCAGCCACAGCAGCCATGAGCGAGGCGGCGCCGGCTCCAGAGAAGGGCTCAGAAAGCGTTGACATCGAGAGTGCTGACGAGAACACAGCAGCATCCAAAGATGACACCGGTGCAGAGGAATCTCGTGGGGCTGATAAATCAAAGAGTACTGGCGAAAGCGACACCGAAGCATTAGAGATGGAGGTGCCCCAGGGCAAGGTCTTGAACGTACAGCTACACCACGACGAGGATGAAGTTAAGGAGAGGCTTTTTGGAGGAGCGAACTTGGATACTGTCAAGAACGAGGCAGCGTCGTTGTGGGGATGGTTTTCAAGTAAGTCTGCAGAGCTGGCTGAGCAGGCCAAAACACAGGCGCAGGATTTGGCCAAGCAGGCGGAGCATCTCAAGGAGCACACTGACTCGTATACGGAGCGATTTACGCAGAATATGAAGGAGGCTGCAGAAGCGGCGGATATTAAGCGTAGAGAGCTTGTGGAGCGTATGCAAAAGGCTGCTGAGAATGTGTCGGGTGCCAGCGACGGTGTTCTTCCGTGGGAAGAGCCCGCTAGTCGCCAATTTGCAGATGCTATTCGTGACCGAATCATGGAGCTCTCAAAGGACGACAAGACCTTTGTGGTGCCACCACCAGATGCTGTGGAGTTCTCCTTTGACTTTCAAGCACGCGCTCTTGACGCTGTCGCGGTCATGGACGCAGATTCTAAACTGCGTGAGCAGCGCTTTAAGCTTGTACCCAAAGAGGTGACTGAGGAGGAGTTCTGGCGCAACTACTTCTACCGTGTCTCTTTGATCAAGGAGGCCTATCAGGTGTCTAACTCTAGCGACAGCCGGGATGGTTCTGGTGCAACTGGTGCTGCTGGGTCGACTAAGGGCCAGCGCTCTACAAGTGAGGACCACATTGGTGCTACTAACTTGCCTGAGGGACCTGCTAAGGGCGACGATGATGATGACGTTATGCAAGGTTGGGGCCATAATGATGATGACCTTGACCTCAATGAGAACGAGGATGAGAACTTCGACATGCTTGATGATGACGAGCTCTTGGCCTCTGCTGGTTTGGATCTCAACAGCGATGATGGCAACGATGACGATGACGACGATGACGACGATGATGCTCTTGAGAAGCGCATCAACGCGCAACTTAACATTGAGTAAATATTGTATGGCGACTTCAGGCAAACACAAAGATTTGCAAACATTCAAGTATCTACTGCAAGCACATTCAAATACGAAATGGAAATAAGGTGATCATTTTAAGATTACCCCTACGAAAAAACCAAACATATCAAAAAAGGAAATATCTCACAATTCAACCAGCAGTTTCGAAGGCTTTCGAACCATGACAATGTCTCTTTACCATGTCAAATCACATATTTGTTGCTTCTTTCTCCTTATTTGTTGCTTTCATATCAAAATCAGACTTGGCACTGTACTTAGACTATGTGTTCTTTGGAACTTGAAATAACAATATAATCAGCTTTTTACACGCATATTTATTGTATTAAGTATTGCAACCAAGGCTCAAATGCAGCGCTCTATTAAAATATACTCTGTCCACACCAGTCTGCTTTAAGGCGTGCATGCGCTTCCATTCGCGACCTGACATCAGAGCAGTGCTCGAAGCATTTTAGTCATATAAATTCTGCTTATTATGAATTGTAGCATTTGCGTTTGACGAACTGTACCACTAACTAACTCAAACTCTTCTTGCATCGATATAGCTCATTCTGTGTATCAATCGGAGCTCTATCGTTACAGACTCGCAGGCCATGTTGACTTCCTGTTGGTTCACCTCGTAATCCTAAGAATTGAGAACAATCTCATGTTGTAAGGAAGCGACCCAAACTATTCACCTCCCTTTGTTTCCCCTGGTGAGCGTTTACTTCAATCAAGCCCATGCGACAGCACCATAGCCAATGCCGAGGTGGAGAAGAACCCGCAGATTCTGTTCCCTGACCATTTCCGATCGTCTGTTTCCCTCCTTGGAGTAGGTTTTCTGCCGTGATCCCCCTCCCCGAGCCGCTTCTTCGCGTACCGGTACCCGAGCTATCCACTACACCGCCAGGGCTCAGTTTCAACAGCGATGCCAACCCTCGCCCAAACGAGCCTTGTAGCTCTGGGCGCAGTTCCTGCTGCTCTTCTGGTCGCTGTTTTGCGGCTCCACCTGCAGTGAGTGCATTCATTCCCTGTCTCAGGCTTCTTCGTAGTACTCAAAGAATGGCCAAGGAATCAGCAGTATCTTTCCCAACGCAGGAGTATCTTTTTGCTTTTCCGGAGGCCGCTTTCCTGAACGTACAAACGAAGGCGGACGCAGCAGAGCACAACATGTCTCAGATGCGATGCAGTTCTGCCCAAGTTAGTTATTTGTTCGTGATGTACGCGAATGAATGAATTCATGAATGAGTGAATGGGCAAGCTCAAACAAAGCGGGCGATCTCGAGTTCGGACTGCTTGTTTGGTCGCTCGAGAGGAGTTTCGTAAGCTCAAGTCCGGTGATTTAGTTGTTGGCGCTCGCAATGCCGATCTCGTCGGGTTGAAGGCAGGCGAGGCGCCCAAAGAAGCGAAGGATTTGATTGATTGATTGATTGATTGATTGAATGGGGAGGGCCTTCCGTTCCAATGTCCTTTCTGCTCAACTTTTGAACGGAGTTCGCGTCATTGTCGAAGAACGAATCCGCGACGAAGATTGGAACGGTCAGCGCAACAATTTAAGTCTCTTCAAGTTTGCCACGAGTTCTCTCTTCTTTTTCTTTCTTTCTTTCTTTCTTTCTTTCTTTCTTTCTTTCTTTCTTTCTTTCTTTCTTTCTTTCTTTCTTTCTTTCTTTCTTTCTTTCTTTCTTTCTTTCTTTCTTAATACTGCTACTGTAATTTTTTCTCTTTCTAGACAGGTGCAGAAATGGACGTAGATTTCGAGCTCCGACTGTTTCTTCATCTCCTCTTTCGTCTTTATCCGACCAACGATCCAATCTTAAGGAGGCCGGCCATCAAGAAAGAGGGCCTGACTGACTGCCTTCCGTCCTTCATCGTAATAATGATAATCAATTCCTCATCTTTGAATGCTTTTGATAATAAAAATACTAATAAAATAGTGTATTCTTTCTTCAGTCTGAGTAAATATATAAATAAATACATAAATAATAGAAGCAGATTAAAATAAGAAAGAGAGAAAGAAAGCAGCTCTTTTATTTTTATCAAAGGGAAAAAGGAGGGAAGAATCAACAGCAACAAGAATGACTTGAAACTTAGTTCAAGTTTTCAAGTTTCAAAGTTTCAAATTGAAGATTATAAAGAAAGCCATGCATAAAAAGGAGATGCAAATGCCTATAGGTATTTACTATGAAGTACTGCTAAGGAGGGCCTTGATTCGTCCAGGATGATATCAATTACAAAACAAACTATTCTTTCGAAAAAAAGTGAACAAAAGACCTAGATTTTCAAGAAAAAACGGTAGCTAGTTTTGAATCCTCGTTTATTAAAAACAAATGATTAAAAAAAAGGATAAACTAAAGGCAACTAATAAAAAAACAATAAAAAAACATGTCCAATGTCTTATATACTGTATCCAGATATCCTTATAAGTCTCCCTTTCAGGCGGTTTTTTTTTTTTTTTTTTTTTTTTTTCACTTATGTGATGGCTTTTGCGCTCGCACGATATGATCCTCAGACTACGCAAATGTTTGCGCAGAACTTCGAAGTGTCCTATCATACGACAGAAAGCAACTCGGGTTAGAATCAAACGAGGCCTTTTACGACGCGTGTGGTTGATTTATTGGTTCCTGATTGCCACAAACGAGAACCTGCTTCGACTAAGACCGGGACATTCAAGGTTTCTGTTGATGTTTGCCATCAAATCAGATCTGACCGAGCCGGCATCGGCCACGTTCGCCCAATTCACGCAGCAATTCCGCAACTGTAAACAGATGAAACGTAGCTCCATTTGCCGACGGCTTCGATGGCTCTTAAGGGCCCAAAGATCTTGAAAACGCTCGATGCTGTCAGGAATAGATGATACTTAACTCAAAGGCAGATAGATTTAAGCCATCGAATGTCTATTTGCGTGGCAGATTCCAAAGTTTATTGCAGCTGCATGAAAGCGGCGACGCCAACTCTAAAAAAACTATAGAGGTAAACTCTATTGGCTTGAACAATAATGACTCATGCCAAAGCAATTGAGTTCAATAGAAAGCACAATAACAGCGTAGCATAAAACGAATGAAGAGAAGGAACGTGCACGCATCATCATGAGAGTACAAGGGGTAGCTAGCAAGACGTTAAGCCCACATAGTCCATAGTTTTTTTAATAAATAAATAAATATATATATATATAAAATAAATAAATATTAATTAAAAATTAAAAGTTAATTAAAGATCAATTAAAGATCAATTGGAAAAAGAGAGAAAAAGAGAAAAGACAAAGCTGGTTTAGGGCTCATTCTAAAGATACCTCTGTCACCCTAAACAGTTGAAGCCACCAAATAAGGCTTCGGGACCTGAAAATATCTTTCTTCTCTTGGAAATCAAAATCGAAGACAGCCATGAAACGATGGAAGAATCCACGAAGAAGAAGAAGAAGAAGAAGAAGAAGGCGCCTGTGCCTACCTGCCAAACGTGCGTCCTCCGCCTTCAAGCCACAAGAAGGTCCACAGCGTAGATAGTGAGTACCGCCGAATTCATCGATCTTTTGACGGCACGAGGCTTTTGCAACTTCGTCTCCTCCCAAGAGAGAGAGAGAGAGAATTGATAGAATCCACGACGGTGAGTGAGAAGAATCGTCGCTGAGGCAAATCAAATAAAACGAAGAGCCAACGATGAGACCTCTCATCAGGAAGGGCCTGAGCAGTCAGTATAAACAAACAAAGAGCGTGGAATAAAGAGAAGAGAGGGAGGGCTCGAAGGAATGGATTCAGAAATGCAATGAATACATACCTACCTGCCTACCTACCCACTTAGGTACCATGAACGAATTAATTCATGGATGGATGCTGCTCGACGAGGTTTCAGAGCAGAGGTTCTCGTTCGAAAGAAGATATCTCTCTGTCTGTCTGTCTGTCTGTCTATAAAATAGTATTGGTTAGTTGCCGAAAAGAAGAAGGCGCAGAAAAAGAAGTACTTAGCAGGTGCCTAGTGCTTACTACTCGTATCGTCTCATGCCGATTTACTGTTGGAAAGAAAGCCTTCGAAGCTCCTCTCGTTTCCACCTGAACAGAGAAAGAAAGAAAGAATGACTGAATGAATGCTCTTCCTTCATGGTTGTTTGCATCATATTGCGAATCCATCAGGAAAAGAAAAGATGGTAGGTAGGAGTAGGTAGGCAGGTGCCTAAGGTAGGTAGCTAGGTAGTGCAGCAGCGCTTTGGCAAACAAAGCAAGGTTCAACGCAGCACTACTTTCCGAGTCGTCGTCTCGTCGTTCTCGTCGTTGTCGTCGTTGTCGCCGTCGTCGTCGCTGTTATTGGTATGAGACTATTATACTTGTCGGCGTTCTCGTTGGCGTCCAGTTTCTGGGAACCATGAATGCAAGCAAGTGTGAGCAAGACGCTTCCGAATGATGATTTATTAGTAGTCAAGAGAACTGGAACCAGATTGCCTACTAGATAGGCTACCTCCAAACCAGTACTTTGGCGGTAGTGCAGTGCAGCTGCTATAAACTGACTGTTCTAGCGAATGGTGCTGCAACTTGCCTTGCCTTGCCGTTCATAACTTCACACGACTTGCTGTTGGCAGAGGGTGCTGGATTGAAGATTATGAAATTCGCAGTTTATCCTGCCGAAGAGAAGAGTCAAAGACATGCATTTGTTTATTTATTGATTTCTTTCTGCTCGATTCACAGCTTGCGATGCCCAGCGCTGTTGAGCATTTTATAAAATGATAACGATGATCACTTAGACGTTGTTGCGTATATATATAATATGCATGCATGTATGCATGCCTGGATTGGAATTTATAAGTGCGGCCTTCTGCGAATTCTTGGCGTGGCGCTGGCTAAGGAGGTGGCGAGGAGGAGTGCTTTGATTTCCATTTTCAAGAATGCATGATCACCAAATTCACGCAACTGCAAACCTCACCGTGAGAACAGAAAGCGGATGTTTCGATTGAGAAAGAAAAATTCGCGGCGCATCAGTAACAGAGCAAGAAAGTGGCCACATTTCATGCTACCAGAAGCAGCAACCAAAATGTACGACCTTGCTAGTCCACAGGAAACGGGTGAAGGTAACACACATGCCATGTGCTGCTGCACGAAGACGTCCTCCGACCACTCTGAGTCACACAATAATTTCAACGCTCTCAAGTCAAGGAATCAGCTGGTAATTCTTGAATTGATTCGGCAAACAATCAACCACCAAGGCAATACAAAGTAGTGCTTGCTTGCTTGCTTGCTTGCTTGCTTGCTTGCTTGCTAGCTTGCTTGCTGTGATATAAAGAATCGCGGTTCGAAGAGGCCGCTTCATTGATTTCCATGTGCCGCGTTTCCTGCAGGTGTCATCGCTCTCTAACGAAACGAATGCCGCTCCCTTGTAGAAATTCGCTCTCTTGTGGCGATCGTGGTGGATATCGAGTAGCAGATGTCTGTCTGTCTGTCTGTCTGTCCATCGAATGGCGATGATAACAACTCTCATGGCGATTCTGATCATCCGAGATTGATTGTCGCCGCCATCCGCTTTGGCAGAGTGTCGCTCATGTTCCAACGAAACTGCGCAGGGCCTTGGACTTATTCGGTCACCGTGGTTTTTGTTGGCGTCGGGTGCTTGCGATAGTTTCTGAGAGTGGATTTGGAGTCGCACCTGAATTTGATTGCTGCATGCATGCCGACGCTGCTGCTGAGGATATCGGGCTTGCTTTGCAATCTTCGTATTTTGGGCAAATTACAGGAGGGAATTACAAGAGAGATCGTCAAAAGGGCCCGCGAGATTGGTTATCAACAGACGGTTGTCGACTTTTACTTGTAATTTGCCTCGGTAGACTCGACAGGTTGAGCTGCTTTTTGTCTCTAGAGTGAGTCAGATAAAACAGGAATAACCGCGGCCACATCGCCGTCTTGGTAGCCGGTCTTCCTGGTCATGATGGTGGCGATTTCGTGCTCATGGAAAAGTTTGCGGCTTCTACTGTCGGTTTGGGGAGCAAGAAAAGGTCGCATGGACAACATTGGAGCTCAAGGGGATCATTGGCTGCGAACAAATGGCATTTCTCCCTTTTCACGCGGGGCTGCAGATTCTGTATGCTTGCTTGCTTACGCTGTCGATTGCCACGAACGAAAAACCTTTCAAACATTAGATTGAGCAAAGCTCACGTCAGGTGATTGATTGATTGATGGATTGATTGATGGATTGACTGGTGACATGCATTTGGTCAGCCGAGCGAGCAGAGATGAAAACGTGTGCTTTTAAAGAGAGAGATTTGGCTTTATTCATGAAGGAGAAGGAGGGAAAAGATCATGAATTGGAGAAAGCTTTTTTCTCGTTCAATAATTTATCTCTCGCCATACTGCGGTCACTCGTTCAGTGCCGGCTAGAATAGAAATGCAGCAGATTGATATATGAGCTGGGATAATACATTCATACGTAGCCCTTGCTATGATCTGTTATCCAGGTGCTAAGCCCTATGCAATCATTCATTGCCGTACTATCACAGTTTACATTCGTTTGCATCGATGTTTTTTAATGTTTAAAACTAAAAGCATGATTCTAAATGGCTACTAGGATTCGAAAAATATTAATTTACTTTTTAAAATTCTAATAGAGAATAACAAAAAATTCTCATTGAAAATTATATACATGTATTAAAAACTTTAAATATAAAAAGATAAAAAATGAGTGATTATAGTCATCAGCGATTTAAAAAAAAAAGAAAAAGAAAAAAAGAGACCCCACAGCATTAAAAATAAAAAAAATATTTTAAAAGGAGTCCTTCAAGGGTGTGTCAGAAAAAAGTAAAGAACCAATAAGTATCTACGGAGCGCAATTGAACGTCTGGATCAAATAGCAAAGCACAAGAACAACAAGTTTATTTCGATTTATGATTGTAATAGTTATCAAAACAAATTCAACATCTTCTTCTTCTTCTTCTAACCGCTCTGTTATACTGCGTCACTTCTCTTGCAGGTTCGATAAATTGATTGGTATTCCCCCCCCAAAAGCCCCCAAGTTCACCATGAACATCATCAATACTTGGACGAACTTCGCCGCAAGTTTAGCGATAACCTAGCATAGAATAACCTAACCTTACCTAACATCCCGGAGCACGAGTTGATGGCACGAGACACGCCAAACCTAACCTCGACATGGCCAGCGGGCTAATGAAGTGCATTGCGATAAACGTGCCGCGGCGATACCTGCTACAAAGAGGGGCATCGTTAACAAAAAACAAATCAACCAACAACAGTAGTTAGTACCTGTGATATCGTGGGATTCAAGCTAAAGCAAGAAAAAAGAAAAACAACACTTAAATTACAAATGTATTATATTAAAATAGAATAGAATAAAATAAAACAAAATAAAATACAATAAAATAAACAAGCATTGGCAGTAAGTATACTAAGTAGAGCCTTCAGCCGGAGAACAGAACAGGGAAAAAGGAAAGAAAACAAGTAAAGTTTTAATAAAATGTTTGTTTACAGGAGTTTAGTAATACTAGTGACCACGCGCCACTTCCAAGAGTGCGGGGTAAGTGGTCCGGCTCAGGCAAACGAAAGAAAGAAAGAAAGAAAGAAAGAAAGAAAGAGCCCTTTCGTTTTGTGCTGCCATCGCGCTCGCCGCCTGTGTCCTTCGCAGAGCAGCTCCGGAAGGGCCGGTGAATCCAAATCGCTGGGAGAAAGCTCGCCCATCTGACGAGACGATCAGCGGTATCATCGCGAGGCCACTCAGCTTCTGGCGACCTGGCATTGTAATCGCCATCCATGCCACGCACTGGCGAAGGAGAAGAGAACACACACACACACTCTCTCTCTCTCTGTCTCTCTCTCTCTCTCAATTTCTATTTTATGGTACTGCGGTGTTTACTGGTTTCGTTTACTATATATATATATATAAATATATATATAGATATAGATATAGATAGATAGGCCTGTTTGACTTGACTTTGTTTTCGAGTCAAAGCCAAAGTTATTCATTCCGGAAACGGACTTTGGGAAAACCGACCGACTGAAAAGCGGTCGGTTTTCCCAAAGAGGGCCACAGAAACAACGCTTAAACACTCAAACAGGCGAAGAAGGGGGGAAACTCATGTTGATCAGGGGCAAGCAATAACGGCAGCGTCAGAGGAGAGAAAGGCTCTTTAACACACGCACATAAAAAGAAACTAGGGGGTCCTAGTGCCGTCATATACGGATTCGCAGAATCGCGAAATGGAAGGAATGCTAAAAAAAAGGACTTTTTTGATTTTATTTTTACAAAAAGAAATAATTAATCAATCAATCAATCATCAATCAATAATAAAACAGGTACAGACGAAGAAATCGCCGCAAGCTCGAGGCAGCTCGAAGCTCGAGCTGGGACATTGAGCCCTGCCGCGCGGCGTGCGCAAGGACAACCAGTGTGAGCGGCACGCACCCCGGAGTGCCACTCTGTGTTCGATGCGAGGCACTGCAGGCAGCTAGCTATGTGGGTCCGAAGTCCTCGGTGCACCTCTGCAGTGACAAGTGACATGCCATGGCATCAGTGATCAGCGGTGAGGTCTGTCTGTCTGTCTGTCTGTCTGGTCCAAGCTTGATCGCTCTCGTGCGGAGACAGACACAGGCGGACCTTGGAGGTTCCAGGTCGAGGCGCAAGTCAACCCAAAACAGATCGTGGCGCTCGCCGCAGCAAAGGCCACGCGCTCCGTGTGCTTGAAGAGGCTCAGTCACCTTCAAGTTGAGCACCAGATAAATGACACACACACTATCCCAAGTCGATTGTGACGACAACAAGAAGATAGGTAGCAGTAGCACCCAATAGGAGAGACTTACCAGCGTGTCACTGTAGGGTCCCGAGGCGACTACGCCTGTAGCAATAGCTATCTAGTGCTAGCAGGTACCGGCTCTGCTCTCTTGGAGCAGGGACACTGTGCTTAGTTAGTTGCAGAAAGGCAGAGAAAAAGAGGCAAGAAGGAAAATGGGTTGCGCTCAGGGGAATTGAAAGACGCCGCAGTAATTCGTTTCCGCAAGTCCGTAACAGGTCGAGTTTAGACGCGGAGAGTACGCGTGAGCGGCGGTGCTCGTGTCGATTGCACCATCCATTTTGGTGTTATTTTAATGCTGTTATTTCTCATAACACTCGCTGGTGCTGTTGACAGTGTGGCAAATGAAAGTGAGGATGAAAATAAATAGATATATCGATATTTATAATATTTGTAAAATTAATTGATTGAAAATAATACACATTTTACTTGAGTTGAATGTGTTGAGTCCTGTATATCCTGGATATAAGTAATCCCCTGAGTGGAGAGAAAAAGGGATCGAAGGCTCGAGCGCTCTTCTCGTCGTGCGGCCCAATCTCGCGGAAGTTTTATTATCAACAGTTGCGATGGCATGAGTTGAAGGCAGGTACGCTTAGCGATGGCCTTATCGCGTCTGGGGCCTGGGACAGACGCACTTGCGACCTTGCTTATTTGGGGGAATTGGTATCAATCAACGAGGTCCAAGAGTCAGCGGGACCATCAGGCAAAACAAAGGTTGGTTTCTGTTTTATATCATAAAAACTAAAACTAAAACTAAAACTTTAGTTATTAATTCAAAAGGCAAAGCAGAGCAAAGCAGAGCAAAAAGAAGAGAAGAAAAGAGAAGAGGAGAAAAGGCATCAACGATCGGACGAAAGAACGAAGGGCAGTGAGTAAGAATGAGGCATTCTATGCCAAATAAACAACTTGAAACAAAGAAATAAAGGAACAAACCAATCAATCGCCACCCAAATCGAAGACAGACGAGATCGAGAACCCAATTAATTCGACGACCTTCGCGACGCAAAGCTGCAAAAGAAGAGAGAAGCGGGAGCACGAGATTGATACGCGGACGGAGGAGGTGTATCGTCGCTGGAGAAGCAAAGAAGAGACCGATGGCCGCTTTGGACTCTCTCTCTCACATCACGCGGCTGCAGCAAGGCTCTTCAGGCGGGCGTGCAAAAGCGCGGCCTCTTTAACAACGAGGAGAAAAGAATAATAATAATAATAATAATAATAATAATAATAATAATAATAATAAGAATAATAATAAGAAGAAGAAGAAGAAGAAGAAGAAGAAGAAGAAGAAGACGGCTTTGAGCCGTTTTCACTGTCTAGATGGAAATGGACCTCAGGCGGACTTGGGATCGTCGAAATGACATGACGCCACTCACTCGCTCACTAACAAACTAAACTTAACTTTCTGTCTTTCTTAAGAGGATAAAACGAAGAGGCAGTTTAGATTCGCTCCTGCTGAAGACGCAGAAAGCTAGTGGGATGGAGAGGCCAAGAAAGGGGCTAAACTTGGGCATTTCATCTGCTTCGGCCGCCTCTTCGTGAGCCAGCGAAGGTTTCCAGCGATTGGAGCGCCGGCGGTTCTGGCTTTGTACAAAATAAAATGCCGATCTGGCCACGGGCCAGGAAACCAAAGCCAACCAAAGCCACATTATCTCAAATGAAAATGCAAACGAGCAAGAAACGAGGAGGCCAGTTTTCTTTTAAAGCTACTTCAATTAAAATTAACTTGCGGTGTAAAAACATTCATAGCGCCTGCCCAAGTAGTTAATTAGTTAATTAGTTAGGTAGTTCGTTGTCAAGTTGGCGATGAAATTTGAAATGAATGGGCACAGAATTTTATTATTAGCAATAATAACAATAATGATGACAATTGTTAAATAATAAAACAAATAATATAATCTCACACGCCTGTATCTTTAACTATAACTTAGTAACAATAAATTAAAAATACAGTCGTGACCAGTCTCGGAGGCTAAAACACAGAACACAGAAAAGAACATAGACAGAGCCCAATTATATATTAACGTGATCCGAAGTCCAATGCGGAGAAGTGTGAGGCCGGTCTTAGAGTTACCAATAGCCGCGCTTTCCTGTGGCGAGGCACGCCAGAAGGAACACCTGGAACTGTGGAGCGAAGGAAGGGAAAAGAGACGACGAAAGAACTAACTAACTAAGTAAGTAAGTAACCAACTAAGTAAGTAACTAACTGTGTGTTGTTTATCATAGACAGGCAGAGAGTTGATACCCGGAGCGCAAGAGCGTCACATGAATTGGCCTCGCGTAATGAGGAGGAATAAGGTCCATTCGTATCTGAGGTTGCTCCGGCAGCTGGCTTTGATTAACTCGATAGAGGCAGTCTGAAGGGCAATCGTTCCACGCCGCCCATTGCGTGAATGATAGATGAGCTGCGATCTTGAAAGGAAACAAAGAAGGCAAGCGCCAGCGCTCGAAGAAAGAAAGTAACAAGGCGGAAACTAATTATTAATCGTCTGCGGAACGGGACCTTTGGAGGAACTCGAAAGGGAAAGAGGGGTGTGTATGCCAATACGCGATGCCCAATATGCGATGGATGTGATGTGATGTGATGTTATATTTCCAAGCTTTTATATACAAAAATAGAAATAAACTCGAAGCCAATAAACAAGTGAGGTTGGGAGCTAGAGGCAAAAACATTTATTCCTTTTAATTTTTTAAATAAATAAATAAATAAATAAATACGTGCATGCATATGATGATCCGTGTGCTAGCGAAAGGAGGTAGGTAGGGGCTAGCAGGCCAGCCAGCTACAATTAGTTTCATCGAAAACACTTGAAAGAATCGACGAATGAGACAGAGACAAAGAATCCATCATCAATCGTTGAATCAATGAATCAAACGAAGGAGGGCTGTTCGATTGCCGGAGCCCCTTCGAAGAAGCGGCTTCGCGCCTCTTTCTGCTGCCTTTGAGCCTGTCTGAGCGTGTCTGAGGCGTCCCTCGCGGCCCAGCGCCGTTCCGTTCCGAAGGGTGCCGCTCGTCTGCTGCGAACTATCGTTTTCATTAATCAATCAATGAATGAGACAATGAATGAATGAATGAAACAGTGAATGAGTGAAACATGAATGAATGAAACATGAATGAATGAAACATGAATGAATGAATGAAACAATCAATGAAACAATCAATCAATCTTTTATTCAATCCTGACGGCTGGAGAGAGCGCGATGGCGTTGCAGGGGCGTTCTCAAGAGAGACCGAGGCGTCTGAAAATGAATAAAATACGTACACCATATAGTTAAGGATGGAGGGGGCAGGTAGGGGTAATAAAAGACGCAGGAGGAGGCGGCAAGAGAGGAGATTCCTGGCTAGGAGAGGGATAGGGACTGATAGGGAAAACGGAGACCCTGCTTTTGGAAGAATCTCTTTCACTTGATGCCATTCTCATTACACCATGGACAGAGGGATTGCGCTTAGGTAGGGACTAGCAGTAAGTAGTAGGTAGTAAGTTTGTCATCTGTTAATCTGATTAGCTGACTATCTGTTTGTTTGTACATACTACATTTTAAATAGAGAAAGAGATAGGCCTCGATGACCTCATGCTCATAGTAGAAAAGTAATTAAAAGTATGAAAAAAACATTGTGAAAAGGTAAAAAAGAGACCTCTTAGAACTCGTATTTGTATGGGAGAAATGTGCATTTGAAGGATGAGCAGAACTGCATACTATTTACGTGTTGCAGCAGAGGAGAGAAGAGAGGAAATGGAGGTGGCAAAGAAGGAGAAGAACTGGCTGAAGAGAGAGGACGCGAAAGAAAGGGAGTGACGGAGAGGGTCAAGTCAGAGGAGAGGAAATGGGCTCAAACGCAGAAGGAGGAACATAAATGAATGCATTATCATACACGTTGTTGTGAGGACATACATGCGCACAGTTCGAGTTTTTTCCCCTTCAAAATAAAAATAAAACAAACAAACAAACATAAAGTATATATATTTTACATCGAATCATCGAGATTAGTTGCATTGGCATAGTAGTAGAAAAAAGAAAAGAAGAGAAAGAAAAACGAAGGAAGACACGCAGAAATGGTTAAAGAAGAAAGAAAGAAAGAAAGAAAGAAAGAAAGAAAGAAAGAAAGAAAGAAAGAAAGAAAGAAAGAAAGAAGAGAAGGATGAAAGAAAGGCTTTCTTGTTGGTTAGTGGCCTCTCTATGATCATGGAAAGCAGAGTTTATGCGGAACCATGTCCAATGAATAGCTACTTAGTTAGTTAGTTAGTTAGTTGCTTCTTAGTTTCAAGACTCGCCGTCTTTGTTTGTTTTTGTTTTAGGATGCATGCGCTATTGGCAGGTAGGCGGCTCCTAGAGCTTATTTCAAATGATCACGAGAAACTAACCTTGAAAGAGAGGAAGAAAGAAGAAAGGAGGAGAGAGAGGGAGAGAGAGAGGAACTGACACCTACCTACCTACGTACCTACCGGTCATGAGGCGATTCTAAAAAAAACCTGTTTAATGGTCTTGGAGATCGAAGATGGGCCCTTTTCAGGGCCTTCTGCTCTCGCTTTCTTGAGTTCCTGTCGTGTCTACAGTAAATGCTGTGGATTTACTGAGCTTGAATGGATTTGAACTGGTCTCTTTCTCTTTCTCTAATAAAATAACAATAAGAACGAAATATGTTTATTTATGAAAAGTAGAAACGAAAGACACACTAGAATAGTACTCAAGATATATGTGTTTATTATAATTTAAATGTATAAACCCAAGTTTTTTCTCTTCTCGAATTACCAAAAAGGTGTTTCTCAGAATGATAAAAGTAAACTAAATATTAAAAATTGTACATATCAAACATAGGATCATTCATATAAAAAAGACAGAAAGACAGAAAGAGTTAGTTAGTTATATGTTATTATTCTTTTCCATGCTAATTTATTTATTCTTTCTTTTTGCTTTCTGTGTTGGTCTCTCAAATCGCTTTCTTAGAGACCTACTCGTCGTGGTCGTGGTCGTGGTCGCCCCTACGACTGCTCTCCCTGTTGGCGCTTTGCGCCCCCCCCTCGTGGCGAAGCTAGCTTGCTCGCAAGCTCTAACTTCCTGGCAGGCGTCTTGCCCCTCCCGCCCTACCTTGGTCCTGCGGAAGGAGCGGATCGGCAGCAGACTCGGCTGAGGAGGCGCACAGGCTTCTTTCTTTTTACCTCTTCTTCTTCTTCTTCTTCTTCTTCTTCTTCTCCTCCTTCTCTGGTATTGCGTGGCGCTTCGTGGTGTTCTTAACTTGTCGCCTGGAGCACAACTCCTTTGCCTAGCTGAAGACAGCGTTGAGCTGCTTTGAAAGGAGAAGTTAACGCTATAGAAGACCCAAGTATTTGGTTTCTAGAGGAAGGTCTGCCTAGTCTTCATTTCAAATAAGTGATACACCTCAGGAGCTCTGAGATTGGAGCCCAGAAGATCTTGATACGAGTCCGTGCCTGCGAAACAACTGTTCTTTTCGGTCGAGGACAAGTGGTCTTAATAACTTTGAAATTGGGAGGCTTGGTGGTCAATACCAAGAACAGACCCTGCTGGATCCCTCGCCTGTGCGGGCAAGACTCTCATCTACGCAAGGTTCTTGCGGTCAAAATACACGTGTTTGGTTTTTCATTAAGTACTCACTAAAATCATCTGCAGGCACATTACCACGAGACTCGTCCCCTCTGTTGTTGTCGAAGTATAATAGATACTATCTATCATGATGAGACCACATCAGTCTGGATGGTGATAGAGTATCCTCCGGAAAAGTCAATAATGGACCAGTCGCAGTGGACTTTGCAAGCAAGAGGGGAAACAAAGGTTCCTCTCACCTCACATCAGTTACCTCCCCACTTGACCTTTATGAGAACACCCATTCTTTTACTACTGGGAGTGACTCTGAAGAGTCTAGCCTGCAATACAACTCAGCTTCAGCAAATAGCAGTAATTTTGGCTCGCCTGTGACACATTCATACGGCACCTCTTCGGGCGTACCAGTTAGCCAATGGACAAATTACCTTCCACCGCTAGAAAATGGTAGAACTGGGGCTTATGATGATCCAGAGCATGTTCACCAGCCACATGTATCATCGCAAGATTCGTCTTTGTATTATCTTGGTGATTCAGCACATTTCCTTGGGCCTCCCGGAGGAATGTTAACCTCTACCCCTGATCTTAGTGATCGAAAGCACACATCTAAGACGTCTCCGGTTCTCGACCCTAATCAAGGTGCGCATCTCCATCCAAATAACTCCAGGAGCGCTGAAGCTCCATCTTACCCTCCTATTGATCCTTCTAATCCTGCTATGACCAGGCCGGGGTATGCCCAAATGCCTAACATGTACGATAACAACTATACTTCCTCCGTGTTCTTTGCGCAACAGCAAGAGCAGCAGCAGCAGCAGCAGCAGCAGCAGCAACAACAACATCATCATCTGGAGCAACAACAACGTCCACACCTATTCAATTCGAGTGTACCCAGCTCTGTGGCTAATGCACAGCATCAACATCACCTCCAACAACCTAATTTCCTTGACACTCCACGCTTCGACCCTCTATTGATGCCAGCTCCTCCCATTAACACACCACAGTCTAATGTTTTTCACTCAGGATCAAATATCGAGACCCTGCAATCTATTCGAGAACAACCTAGTGTAGGATATCCTGGGAAACAAGCTCCAGCGCATTACAATCAGCAACCACCTCAACTTCCCAATCCTGAAAAAACACTTACACAGGCATCAAACAGTACTACTACTTCTCCTCCCCACGCACTGGCATCATCTCCCAGCTACAACACTGTGCAAGTTTACGCTGTACGTGATGATCAAAAGGCAATGGGGTTCAAGCCCTGTTACGAACGTCGTTGGAACTCCCGCACGCGTACCAAGAACTTGCGTTGTTTCCCACAATGTGGTCCAGAGTCGAAGCATAATGCAAAAGGCTTCTGCGGGTGTGCTGTCAAAGGCGTCTTACAAGTGCCCCCTACGAATACTAAGGACGGCTTTTACGCTTGGGCCGCCCTAGATCTAAAAGAGTCACAAAAAGCTTGTGATTTCAAACGAGACGGAGGTGCTAGTCTCGATACAATGCGTGCTTTAGAACGCAGTAAACAGAATCCTCGCAATGAGTTTCTGCCCTGCCGCGTTTCATTCGACAACCCTGGCCAAGCTCAATTTTATGCAAACGAAGACTACATGGGATGGGATTATCGCTGGACTGGACATAAACATACAAGCAACCTTGAGCATTGCCTCTTCATTTTTGTTTTCCAAATCGACTCCAACAATCCTTTGTGGCTTCGCCTCGTTGGTGTGGGCGAGTCTTCACCCTTCAAACTCACTTCTGCACGCACCGTTTTACGTCGCCGCCGTGAACAAGCTGATACAACAACGCATGTAAAGGAAGAGAGTGATGCACAACAGGAAGAAAATCAAGCCAACACCAGGCCTGTTGATGTCTCTCTTAATCCCCAAGAGTCTGCTGGTCTACCTGTGGAAGCACATCCTCACAGTCCTCAATACGATCCATGCTCATCACCAGACGCTCCAGAGAAGGATCAAACTACGGAGGTACGTGTGAAGATGGAACCCGATGCAGCAAGCCCTGATGCCCGCCCGAAACGCAAATGTCCAGTCGTTCCAAGCTCTAGCGACGACTACGGTCATCGCAGCGTTCGCCTTCGTGCAGAGGCACGCGAGTCATTACTGCGCTCAATTCTTGAATATTGCAAGAGAGAACGCGCGGATGCTCGCGAGAAGCGTCGTAACAGGCATTATATGATTCAAAGCGAAGTAGCATCACGCATTACTGCGCCTATGTTCTGTGAGGCTTTAAAGTCCAATGAGCTCGCGGATACGTTGCTTGATCTTGAGCCGCTCTTTGATTTTGACAATCTCGACCAATTTACGGATGACTCTGCACCCTCCTCAACAAGTGTTTCCTCAAGTTCTGAAGCTTGTACTGCTTCTCCTCGCAGTGATCGTATCGACAGTGTTGAACACTATGATAATAGTTATCCATCGGCACAAACGCATTCAAGCTCTTGCTCCTCTTCCATTGCATCCTCAACGAGCAGTCACAATAATATTAACAGCAGTAGCAATCCTGCTGCAGCACCTTATACGAAACCTGGTGCTTCCTCGTCTTCCTCTTCGTCGACGTCTCGCCCCTTACGACGCTCTTCCTCTTCTGGTTCAGATGATGTTGGCAACATTGTTCTCTCTACTATCGCCCTAGATACGCAAATGAGCCAGCGTATGTCAGAGTTCTTTGCGCAGGTTTCTATGGACTCGCCCGGAGCCACGCAAGGTGAACAGGAAGGTATCACAGACGAGGGCCTGTCTCGGATGACGGAGGGCAAGCCACAGCGCCGTGCTGTACTCAAGTTGTTCAATCGTTTTGAAATGATTGTTCGTTCCTGCCTCGAAGACGTCTTAGGCGGCGCTCGTGCTGGAGATGATACATTGGATGAGGATGATGTGCAAATGCTTCAACAATTTCTACACAGCCTTGTGTCTGCGAAGAGTCTTGCTCGCCTCGAAAAGAATTGGTACAGCATTCCTGTTGTACATCAATTTAATTTGCTTTCTGCAAGCTGGCTCATGCGCAAGTCACCTCATTCGGAGTATGATGATGAGTTCTTCCAAAATCTCATGTGCGATAAAACTGGTATGTTCAACAAGGTCGTTGCCACGGCCCTTTCTCGTGCCTTTTTACAGCTTTCATTCAAGGTTACAAATCAAAGTATTTACATTCGACTAGGCAATGGTACAGTTCCAATGAATATGCAGTCCTTGTATGAATTCAAGACCGATTTGAAGGAACGCCCTTTTCCCTTTGATGGCCCCGTGCTCTGGTTCGGTGAATTGCCTAAAAAGACTTACATGTGTAAACTTGAAGCGAACGATTATGGGCATCGCATGATCCTTAACTGTACGGTTCGGGATTCGGAGGGTTACTGCGTTGGCCTCCTGGAGACTATTTTCGTTGCGTATGACCGCCCTGATGAACTAATCTATCGCCGCAGTCTCTATGAATTCCCATCAAAACCTGATCTTACACCAGAGGATGGCACGCGCTGGCCAATCGAGCACCGTGATCGTTTTCTTGGTGAAACTGTTGAAATATTCGACAAACAATGTACCAATGCTCACCCCTCATTTACATCAGCCCTGTACTGATATTAATATTTCTACTCAACAACCTCTAGGCTGTGGCTTTTTTCAATTGATATTTTATAAGGTATTTTTATACCCTCTTTTCCAAACCTGAAAACTAAAGCAAACATTTCAAGAATGCTTCCTTTTGAATTCCCCCTGGTAATATCATTAACATGATATGGTGGTACTACTGGCGAGTTGTTGCTTCGTTAGAACCTCTTCTTGTCCAAAATATGTTTACCTTTGCACTTCCTCATGAGTATACTTTTTCCCTCTCATCAAATCTAACTCTGAAGGAAGGATAAACTACAACTCGACATTAGTTAGTTATTGCCGCCAACCTTACTGGTAGTACCTAGGTACCTACTATAAAATCAAGAGGAATACAAAGTCAAGCAAATCTGAAATATTGCTCTGGAACAACACGTCCCTTGCAAGCGATTGAGAACCATGGTGGTAAGTCCCTCTTTCCGTGCAGAGTAAGCAGTAACAACGCGCCCTTGTGCTTCTTGCCTCATTTGTGGATGCAAAATAAGAGGCCTGTTGTTTGGTGTGGAATGCGCACAGAATATTCGATCCTTCGACCAGAAACGCAGGAAGAGTCACACAAGGACAAACAAACCTGAACAAGACGAAGAAGAGGTAAAAGACGCACCAAGCGCCTACTTTGTGCGCGAAGTTGTGTTGTGATCGTTGCGAGCTCAATCATCAATCAAGAATAAGTGATGCATGCTGAAGGCTGATGAATTTTGACTGGATTCTATTTTGATCATATATATGGCACAGGTCTACAAATTGATGGTGAAAGCGGAGCTCGAGAACGTTGCGAAGGTCAAGTTCCCCGAGCAATGGAGTCTCAAGGTCCAGGACTCTTCAAGTGATGAGACTCGGGATGTCATTGTTGACCCCACCAATGAGGAGGAGATTACTGGTAGCCGTGGAACCTGCAACTTTAAACTCAAGTTCCCTGGCCAGAAAAAGGAAGCCTGGCTCAATGTCGTGGAGCCCAAGAAGGCCCAGATCTCATACTTGACTGCTGATACTGCTGGTGAGTACGTCACTGTCATTGGCTTTGAATGCCGTGGCATGGAACCTATTGAATGGAACCATAAGGATGGTTTCTTCACGGTTGAAGCTGAGTCTGGTAAGATGTTTAACGAGGTAAGCTTCGCTGAGGACGACTTCTTTGACTACGATGAGGATGCAGATGCGTCCATTGGCGTGAGCGAGATTGAATACAAAATCGAGCGCGAATAATCTGATCACCAACTCCTAAGCATGTTGCACCCTGGCTGTCGCATGCAGCACGAGCAGTCTAGTTAATCTAGTATACAGCCAACAATTTCAACAAATTTTTCTTGTTTACATCATAGCTGTGGTATTGTGAGCTTTGAATTCATGCAAACACTTGTCTTTGTCTTTGCACTGTAGTCATTGAGTTTCATTCTGACTCGCGAGAGATTAGATAAAAAGTTTAGTTCATACTGATGGTCTTATGTCTGTTTTCTTATTCGCAAAACTGCGACATATGCTCGGCCATTCTCCTTGACACAGGTTACTCTCTTTAAGTAAATGGCCCCGGATCCAACTCGCAACACAACCTTTGCTAGTACTATCATGCAAGCAATTATAAGCCAAAGTCCCAGACCAACAATTGTCTGAGCCGGGCTGTCAAGATTTAAGACTATTTTTAAACATAATGCCGCTCTCATTAGAGATGAGTAGCAATAAAAATGAAGGAGATGGCCGTGCATTATTTAGGATAAACGTGACTACCTAGTATCGTGAAGATAAAACCAATATGTACGGACTCGAACTATTAGTTTCATCCATACTTTGGTTCTGCTCAATTCGGCGCGCTCTGGAACTTAATACGAGAAAGCGCCTCAACTCACAATCAGGTGCTCCCACAAGCTGTCTAATGGGTTTTCATTCTAGCGAATCCCAGGGTTCTTCAATAATTTCAGGTCCCAAGCCCTCATGTCCCCTATTCAGGTTTACTTTATATGGACAGCCAGCCTCATAATATTGACTTCCACCTTGTTACCAACACAAGTTAACAAAAATGTTCTGCTTTGGTCATTGCATCTACGATATGTGGATTCTTGCTTCGACTTTTCACAAAGCGGTGCGCAAACCTTGTCATCAAATCTCCTAATAACATAAATGGTATCTGTATCTTATAGGCGGCCTTAAAATACAAGAATTAGCGGTGCAAGATAGTATCGCAAGAAATATTCATCAGACCTACAAGGCTCATGTTGATTGGCAGCGAGACTCTAGAGCCCGACAACACAACTAAATCACAACTTGAGAATTTAAGACAGACTACGAACTGCAGCTTTAAGCAGTCAGTCAGACAACAACGGTAAACTTTTTCCCTTTTTGGGTTGCTAGTAGTTGCATTGACAACATTGAACAGGCCAGCAGGTGCGGAACTCCCTGCAGCTCTGGCTATGTAAACAAAGCAACAGAGCGTCAGTGAGAGCTATACCTACAAAACTCACCACACTCGCAAGGATGGCATCTCGTCAAAGATACCAAACTGATTATGCCAAAAGTGGTCGTTCTACCTGCAGAGGATGTTCGAAGAAGATTTCGCAAGGAGACCTGCGCCTCGCTATGCTTGTACAAAGCGCGTATAGGGACGGATTGGATCCGCATTGGCATCACTTTAATTGCTTTTTTATGAAGCCTCGAGGTTTAGCAAGCTCTGCTATTCTGGAAGGCTTCGGTGAACTTCGCCCACAAGACCAAGAATGTATTGACCAGAAGCTTGAGGAAAGGGGCCCTGACTTGACGAAGAAAAAGAGCAACGCTAAGACCAAAGGGAAAGGTAAAAATAAACGCAATATAGATGTAGAAGATGAAAAAGAAGATGTGAAGCGCTATAAAAAAGACTCTGTGCCATTCTCTGTGCAAAGTGATGAACTCTGGCAAATTAAAGATGAACTCTCTGCTCATGTAAGTTTAGCGCAGCTTCGAAGTCTGCTTAAGACGAACCACGTATACACGAAGGGAGGAGAACGAACTGAAACATTGATACCTCGGGTGGCCAAGCTAATTCAGTTTGGGGTCCCTCCAACCTGCCCAGATTGCAGTTCTGAATGGCCACTACGATTTTGTGAGGATACAGGTAACTGGTGTTGCGGTGCTGTGCTTGAATACTCCAACTGCCCTTATATTATTGCTCCAAAGGATCTCAAAACAGCTCCCTTCGTATTCCCACCCCCTGAAAAGGCCCCTAAATCCAGAATGGGTAAGGGTGGTAAAAAAGCTGTAGAAGAAAAACCTTTCGTACCTTCGAAGTTTGGCCAAGCCATCCAGCGCCTTGCTTTAGCGTTCAAGAAAGCCCGAATCCCTGTTGGAAAGCCCGATACTGGTAAACCACTCCAGGGACAAAAGCTATTTTCCGGTTTTACATTTTCACATTGTCGTCTTCAAGAAGCCAAGAAAGGAGAATTGGGTGACATTAAGAAGCTTATTGAGTTCCATGGAGGGCTTTGGAGCCCCAGGGTCACGTCAAAAGTTTCATTTTTGATTGAGGATCCTGACCAATTTTTTCGTGCGAATCCAAAAATTAAGACAGCTTTAAAATATGGCGTGAGCATCGTTCGAGAAACTTTTATTAAACACTCCATCGCCAGTAATGTCTTGATCGACCCTACGAAATATCAAATACATGTGTCTCGCAGTAGTGATGACTTCCATTCTGAGGACGAATATGATATAGAAGAATATTTGGAGGAAAAAGAGCTGATTCTTAAGGGAGCACGCGTTGCCGTGCACCGTCATGCACGTAAGCAACTAGGAAAGTCTGCAAGAGTGCTAGACCTGGGTGGCAAATCTATCTTCCATGCGGTGCTATCAAAGGCAGACATTGCTCAGGGGTACAATACTTTCTACAAAATGCAAGTGATCCAGCATGGAAATAAGTATTATGTTGCCCGTGAACATGGCCGTACTGGAACCACGATCGGGAGTCATTACTTGGATACGTACCATTCGGCAAGTGATGCCATATTGGCTTTCCAACAACTCTTTGCAGAGAAGACTGGCAATGATTGGGATACCCGGGGTCATTTTACAAAAATGCCTGGAAGGTTTGAGTTTGTTGAAACACGATTCCTTGATTCTAATAAAGTTGCTGCAGCCGCGAGCGATGGCCAATGCCAGGCATCTTCCACTCGTACAACAAATACAAAGCTTCATTCTAGAGTTGTCGATCTAGTCGAACTGATATTCAACAAGAAGCTGATGGAGTCTGCGATGTTAGAAATGGAGATCGATTTACAAAAGTTTCCTCTCGGCGCTCTTACAACTACTCATGTGGACAAAGGTTACAAGACATTGTCAGAAATTTCAGACGTCATAAGCGGTACCACTCCCTCCAGAGACCATACGCACAGGCAACAGCAGCTTCTCACTCTCTCGAACAAGTTCTTTCATATCATTCCCTCTGTTTCAATCGCAGTCATTGATTCAGAAGACAAGGTAGCTAAAAAGGTTGAGCTGGTTGATGCCTTGCGTGACATGGAAGTCGCAACGCGGTTTTTGAATGATACCGAAAACTCAACATCCACGAAATTTGAAGCCGAAGAAAAATATGATTTGCTTAGAACCAAGCTCGAGCCTCTTGAGGTTGGAGGTCTTGATTGGAAACGACTTGGACAATGGGTTCGAAATACCAAATCACTGGACAACAATCGCTGGGGCGCCCTCAAGTTGGTTGACGCTTTTGCAGTATCTCGTGAAGGCGAGACTAATCAATTTGCCAAAGCAGGAGGAAAGCTTCATAACCACAAGCTTTTGTGGCACGGAAGCCGGACAACAAACTACTGTGGAATTCTCTCACAAGGGCTGCGTATTGCACCGCCTGAAGCGCCGTGTTCAGGCTATCGCTTTGGCAAAGGTGTCTACTTTGCAGATGCAGTTTCCAAGAGTGCCAACTATTGCAGTACTTCAGGCTCCTCTGAGATGTTGATAATGGCTTGTGAGGTGGCTCTTGGCACCGAGTACGAGGCATACCATGACGAGTACATGGAGAGACCACGGCCTGGGACACATTCCACTCATGCAATGGGTTCTATTGTTCCGGATCCTAAAGCTGATCTCCGCACTGTGGATGGTATTACAATTCCTACTGGAAAATGCAAGAAGAACGAGATTCGTAGTTCATGCAATGCGAACGAGTTTGTCGTGTACAATACTAACCAGGTACGAATCCGGTATCTGTTGCGCCTTTCTGTGGATGCGAAGAAGGCTTTGCCACTGCGAGGTCCTGTTCTTCTGGCTAGTGGCAGGGACATCACTCCTCCGCAAGGTCTTGTGCTTTCTAGCGATTAGATTACTGAACAAATATTTGATTTCAACTTATCACATGTCAAGGGCGATCCTCATCTTCGAACGTTGTGCTATCCATACGTATCATCGTGCATGCCTCAACAACAGTATAGGATCCTTCTACATATTGAATGACTCGAGTTATGGTAAGAAGGACTTTGAAAGGGTTTCTGGGCTGTTGTTGTAATTCAATTATTTTTGGGACTTTATAGTCCCTAGTTTCGTTGAGATGGCATCAACTGAGTCGAGTAAAAATAATTTTATTCGTTCTTGAGTCATCAGCATTGATGGTTCTTTACTAAAAACTACCAAGCTTTCAAGGAGCCTTGTGCAGAAGACTTCTCTGTGATATCCGTGGTCTTTATCTATTAGTAGTATGAGTTTGCTGCTTGTTCATTGCGATGATGTCCATAAGCTTTGTTGTGATGCATTTGTTTCAATACTCTAACGCGAACATGCCATATAATTTTAAAATATAAAAAGATGCACCAAGCTCCTCGGTAGGCTTTGACTTGGATTAATAACTAGGTAGTAGTAAAAGGGTAATTCGGATATCATGCTACTAGGAAAAGTTTCATAGTCTGTTAATATGGTCTCGTTCATGCTATCAGCCAACTTGTTTGTACCCGTGGTGTTGATACGAACTATCCAATAACTAGTTTAAATGTTGGATCAGCCCAGGTCCGACTTGTGATATCAAGGTGCATGGACATATTCCCCCCTCAATAATCTACTTAGCCGTGCCAGTATGAAGGAGATGCCCGTGCAGTCTCTGAATCACATAATGAATAATTGTTTTTATGAAATAGAGAGATGTGTTTCAATCTCTTTCTGCTGCCTGCCTTTACAATCTGCTTCTATCGACCATTCATTCTTTTATTTAACTAGAATCATTTCAGCTTATAGTATAGACGATTTGCTGTAGTATATCCAGATGCCGAAGTCCCTCCATGGTTTATAGTTGGCCAGACTAGTGTGCGGTGTGCTTTCACGCTAGTTTTTCTTCAACTGAGAGGATTGATAATAAGCATTTAAATTATGAGAGTGAATAAAATTTATCTCCTTCCAGTTTCAAAAAGTTCTCTGAGCCCTCAGGTTCCCTCTTTGGGACTAGTTTACGAGAAAAAGAAGGTACGGCAGTGTCGCCAATAAATCGCTCTGATAACTTAAACGAAATTTTAAAATAAACCAAACTGAGCAAACCTATAAAATACAAGACTGGGCGCACTTGCCTCAGCAATCCTGGGTGTGCACTATGGAAACAATGTAGAAAGGAGGCTCTGAGGATCTTGGGTTGATGTTGATTGGCAGTGAGAGTAACAAAACCAAAAAGCAAGTGGCTTCAAGGATCACGTGATAAGATAATAAATTCGGGCATCAGGTACTGACAACAAAAATCAGCTTTCACCTTCTGAGAGAAATCGCAAACAAGGGGGGTACCCCACGTATCTGCGTGCACAAACTTGTAAAGAACAGCCATACCTACAACGAATACCACGCTCGCAAGGATGGCATCTCGTCAAAGATACCAAACTGATTATGCCAAAAGTGGTCGTTCTACATGCAGAGGATGTTCGAAGAAGATTTCGCAAGGAGACCTCCGCCTCGCTATGCTTGTACAATGCTCGTATAGAGACGGACTGGATCCGCATTGGCATCATTTCAATTGCTTCTTCATGAAGCCTCGAGGTTTAGTAAGCTCTGCTATTCTGGAAGGCTTCGGTGAACTTCGCCCACAAGACCAAGAATGTATTCAAGCGAAGCTTGAGAAAGCTGGTTCAAGGAACAAGAGCAATGCCAAAACCAAAGGCAAAGGTAAAAATAAACGCAATATAGACGTGAATGATAGTCAATCAAATCATAAGCGCTTCAAGGAGGGGCCTTCGCCATTCTCCATGCAAAGTAAAGAGTTTTGGCAAATTAGGGATGAACTCTCTGCTCATGTAAATTTAGCGCAGCTTCGAAATCTTCTCAAGGCAAACAAGGTGTACATGAAAGGAGGAGAAATAACCCGAACATTGATACCTCGAGTGGCCAAACTCATTCAGTTTGGCGTTCCCCCAACCTGCCCATATTGCCATTCTAAATGGCCGCTGCGATTTTGTGAAGATATGGGCAAGTGGTATTGCGGGGCCGTGCTTGAATACTCCGATTGTCCTTATACGATTGCACCAAAGGACCTCAAAACAACTCCCTTCGTATTTCAGCCTCTTGAGAAAGCCCATAATCAAACTTTTGAGTCTTCAAAATTTGACAAAGCAATCCAGCGACTCAATTCAGCGTTCAAAAAAGCCCGAATTCCTGTCCGAAAGCCTGCCGCTGGCAAACTACTACATGGCCAAAAGATGCTTTCAGGTACTACTTATCCATATCATCGTCCACAACAAACTACAAAAGGATCAATAGTTAGTGCTAAGAACCTCGGAAGGCCTGATGCTGGCAAATCGCTGCAAGGCCAAAAGATGTTTTCAGGTACTACTTATCCATATCATCGTCCAGAACAAACTACAAAAGGATCAATAGTTAGTGCTAAGAACCTTGGAAGGCCTGATGTTGGCAAATCGCTACAAGGCCAAAAAATGTTTTCAGGTACTACTTATTCATATTGTCGTCCAGAAGAACCCAAAAGAAAAGCTATATGTCGCGTTCAGAAGCTAAATGTTATAAAGCTCCGTGCCAACAAATCACTGCAGGGCCAAATGATAGCTTCAGGTTCTACCTTTTCATATTATCGTCGACAAAAAGCCACAAGAGGTGTACTAGGTGGGATCAAGAACCTTAATAAGTTTTACGGAGGGTGCTGGAACTCAAGGATCACGTCCTTTTTTTCATTCTTAACCAACAAGTTCTCGCGTGCAAATCTGAAAATCAAGACAGCTCTAAAATACGGCGCACGCATCGTTCGAGACGCTCTGACCAAGCTGTCCGATGAGAGTTCTGTCCTAATCAACCCCGTGGAATATCATCCAAATGTGCCACGTGGTGCTTATTTTCATTCCAATCACAAAAATAAGTCACAAAACAACTTCAACGATGGAGAGTTAAATCGTAAGGAGTTGCACGTAACCGTCAATCGCCATGCATGCAAGCAAACGGTCAGAGATAAAAGGAAGACTCCTAAGGAAGCAAACATCACCGTCCACCATCATCCACGTAAGCAACTAGGTACAGATAAAAGCAACATTCTTCAGAAAGTACATGCCACCGTGCACCACTCTGTACACAAACAAACAGAAAAAATAAAAAAAATCAATCCCGAAGGCGCACGCGTCCTTTTGCACCGTTGTGTGTGGGAGCAGCAAGGCAAAGAAAAAGATATTATCCCTAAGGATGCACGCGTTGCCGTGCACCATCATGCACGTAAGCAACTAGGAAAGTCTGCAAGAGTGCTAGACTTGGGTGGCAAATCTATCTTCCATGCGGTGCTATCAAAGGTAAATATTGCTCGGGGGCGCAATAGTTTCTACAAAATGCAAGTGATCCAGCATGGAAATAAGTATTATGTTGCCCGTGAACATGGCCGTACTGGAACCACGATCGGGAGTCATTACTTGGATACGTACCATTCGGCAAGTGATGCCATTTTGGCTTTCCAACAACTCTTTGCAGAGAAGACTGGCAATGATTGGGATGCCCGGGGTCATTTTACAAAAATGCCTGGAAGGTTTGAGTTTGTTGAAACACGATTCCTTGATTCTAATAAAGTTGCTGCAGCTGCGAGCGATGGCCAATGCCAGGCATCTTCCACTCATACAACAAATACAAAGCTTCATTCTAGAGTTGTCGATCTAGTCGAACTGATATTCAACAAGAAGCTGATGGAGTCTGCGATGTTAGAAATGGAGATCGATTTACAAAAGTTTCCTCTTGGCGCTCTTACAACTACTCATGTGGACAAAGGTTACAAGACATTGTCAGAAATTTCAGACGTCATAAGCGGTACCACTCCCTCCAGAGACCATACTCACAGGCAACAGCAGCTTCTCACTCTCTCGAACAAGTTCTTTCATATCATTCCCTCTGTTTCAATCGCAGTCATTGATTCAGAAGACAAGGTAGCTAAAAAGGTTGAACTGGTTGATGCCTTGCGTGACATGGAAGTTGCAACGCGGTTTTTGAATGATACCGAAAACTCAACATCCACGAAATCTGAAGCCGAAGAAAAATATGATTTGCTTAGAACCAAGCTCGAGCCTCTTGAGGTTGGAGGTCTTGATTGGAAACGACTTGGACAATGGGTTCGAAATACCAAATCACTGGGCAACAATCGCTGGGGCGCCCTCAAGTTGGTTGACGCTTTTGCAGTATCTCGTGAAGGCGAGACTAATCAATTTGCCAAAGCAGGAGGAAAGCTTCATAACCACAAGCTTTTGTGGCACGGAAGCCGGACAACAAACTACTGTGGAATTCTCTCACAAGGGCTGCGTATTGCACCGCCTGAAGCGCCGTGTTCAGGCTATCGCTTTGGCAAAGGTGTCTACTTTGCAGATGCAGTTTCCAAGAGTGCCAACTATTGCAGTACTTCAGGCTCCTCTGAGATGTTGATAATGGCTTGTGAGGTGGCTCTTGGCACCGAGTACGAGGCATACCATGACGAGTACATGGAGAGACCACGGCCTGGAACACATTCCACTCATGCAATGGGTTCTATTGTTCCGGATCCTAAAGCTGATCTCCACACTGTGGATGGTATTACAATTCCTACTGGAAAATGCAAGAAGAACGAGATTCGTAGTTCATGCGATGCGAACGAGTTTGTCGTGTACAATACTAACCAGGTACGAATCCGGTATCTGTTACGCCTTTCTGTGGATGCGAAGAAGGCTTTGCCACTGCGAGGTCCTGTTCTTCTGGCTAGTGGCAGGGAACATCACTCCTCCGCAAGGTCTTGTGCTTTCTAGCGATTAGATTACTGAACAAATATTCTGATCTTTCTAAAGCTGTTATTATTTTTAGTTTTTGGAACCGATTGATCAATGTCGGCATCAAAAATGTCTTTCCGAAGAACCCTCCTTGTTCCATGAGAACCTACCTCCATGGTCTTGAACATTTAAGGTAAGGCCTTGTGCGAGTTCCTTAAGCTGAGGTCTCCCAAACTTAAATACAACCTTCACGCCCTTTCGGTTGAACTTACACTAAAAGCTTTTGCATTCTGACATTTCGATATCCTCATCTTCATGGTGGCAACCTTTCTTCTCCAGTTTGGTCAATCTGGTGCTTCAAAGTGAGAAAAGTACCAAACAGTGTCATGGTGTCAATTGGAGCCATTGTTGCGTTATGAAGAATATCTATTCATATATCTTACTCTTAGCATTGTGGTAGCACCCGGCCTTCTACAGTTTCTAACAAAAGAAGTTTGATGTGATCCTTTGTTACATCCATAACTGCCCTTCAGTCTGGCTCATGATGCTGTCCAGCAGAGACACTAATCGATTCTCAATCGTTGTTGACGTTCATTAGCAACCCCAACTTTGCGACAAGGTGGTCGCTCGCTCGTTTCGTCCATCCGATTGGCATCATTTCAGCCAGTTATAGCGCATTAACCTTTGCTAACTAGGCATCTTCACACTTGTTGAGATTTCTAAAACCAAGCGAGGAGCTGAACTTGTCTCAAGTTAAGCTGTTTCTGTGACCTCAGCGCAGCGATTTGATCCAGCGCAATCCTGCTGCTACTTCGAGCGCTCCGCACAGAGGTCCATGCAATATCGGAGCGATTCCTTTATAAATACACTTAGAAAGAAGAAAAATGCACAAAATCATAAACAAAAGCATGAGTTATCGATATATAGGTACCTAGGAAATAGGTTTTATAAGTATTGCACTTGCAGGCGTTGTCCTCCTTGTTGCATTAAGTGGGCACACGTCAACTTCTGCTCTAATACATCGTCGCTATGCTGAAGTTCGTTTCGCCACGCGCAGGAGCATTGGCTTAGTTCCTAGTAACTTGATTCATGCGCTGCTTTTACATTTCGAAGGGAGTTCCGCGGCACTCTGCAGGTGAGTGAGTGAGTTCTTTCGCCCAAGTTCTTCTCGCCTACTTTGATTATCAACTCAGCTCGATTCGCAACAGTTCTCCCAGTGACGCCGCCCGACCTTCCAGTTCCTCAGCAGCTTTTAGTGCTACTCTGACTTGCCTCGCCGCTCTAGCTCAAGCTTCTCGATGACGAATCGTAGCATCGCAAAGAAAGTGCCTTCAATTAACAATTGGCATTGCGAGGTCTACTACTACGCAGGTGCTTAGGTAAGGTACGCTGGGTATGATCTTTGCTTCGTTCATTATTCCCCGTCCGAAGGATCACGTTTGGGCTGATCCTGATGACGATGCTGTCTGTTGCACGAACGCGCAACACGCTCCGCCTGCGTACTAGCTTTGCAATGGTTTTCTTGTCTCGTCAGGTGGAGTTCTGTGTCAGAATTGAGTTCGATTGATACTAGGACTGCTGATGTATTGCTTACTATGGCTGTAATTGATAAGCACGAGTAGATTGAGATACACTTAGACGAAGACAGGTCTCCCTCCCTCCAGAAAGGCGAGCAGACCACGAATGACAATCATCTTTGTAGATCGCAGCAAATCGCAGAAGTAGTAAGCATCTAAAGCAGGTGACTCAGCAAGAAGCCAAAGCCTGACCAGAGGCCCTAGAAGCGAAGTTGAAGAATCAGTTTGCAATTGCATAAAATGTTTCAAGCCTTCCAAACCATCGAGCGCAAGTCTGGGCCTCCTGCTCGCAGCGCCTTAAATATTCGTGTGGAGCGAGAGCACGAAGCTCAGCAGGCAGGGAGTGAAGAATCTGGCCTCCCGGCCTCTGGGCTTTACGCAGATTGTTTCACCATCAAAGTTAAGGTGACTCCTGATGTCCTTGAGAGCGTACCGCACACCGCCGTTCACACAGAGTACATTCGTTCATTTTTTAGCAGCTGGGTGTTCACTCCTGAGCGGAATCTTCTTGGACTCGTTCGCAAGGTTACTGGCTTTGATATTCCGGAAGCCACAGTTGAGAGCATCCAGGAGTGCGACTTTGAAGACTTTCCTGAGGATAGAGAAACCTATGACTTTGACCACGATGGCGTGTGCATGTTTCGACTTATGGAGCGCACTGATAGCCCTAAGGCATGCGAGTCTCTCTTTGAGTGGAACCCACGTGGCGTTGGTCTGACTTGGTTTGCTTCTGTGAAAGAGAATGACGGCTACCAGTTGTACTATGGCAGTGCTATTGATGGCACCGACCGTCTCGGCATGGGACTTTTGAAACAGTTTCACATATTCTACGCTCGCCTCTTGCTAGCTGGTGCCGTCACTGCACTCGAGAACCGCTACCCGGGTCAAGTCGCGATCGATAAGTCTTCATAAGTTGTACTTGTAAATTACAACTCGTTAGTCACGTCATCTTCGAGGTTCAAGCAAATATCATCTTTTTTTCTAATGAAAGCATGAATATCAGAGTTTTTTTTGTACCAAATTATCGTTATGATTTCCAACTCAGCTTATATCGTGAAAAGCATGGTGCTTAACCATCTCTAGTGACTCAAAAGAAAATGAACAACGTGAATATCTTATTTGTGTAGTCCGTTTTCCAAAAATCTTTATACAATTGAAAAATAATGCGAAACAAAATATGGGTACGGTTCAGTAGGATTCGCGAAATTGAACGCAGAGACACACTTGGTACAACTAGAAATAACAGATTAAGGCTCACTCGCCCACGAGAACTCATACTTCTTTCCTGAGTATTACTGCAACCTCCAAATTCCTTACTTTAAATCTCTTGAGTTTAATTGAATACAGAAAGAAGATATCTTAAATTTTCTCTCAACATATGAAACATAGTTATCAGCAACGACACGAGAAAGAAACGTGGCTGGACTGTGCTTGATTAGTTAGTCCACAATCTTTTCCTTTCGTTTTTTAGAAAGAAAAGAAAAGGAGATTGGAGGAAAGCAAAACGTATGAATTTTTAGAGATGTCTTTTATTAAATAAATGTAAAAATATAAGGACGGTCCTAGTAATATTGCTATCGTTCTATTGGTTTCTAAGAAGCCGAGACAAAACAAGCAGATCGCTTTGAGACTATAGAAGCAAGCTTATATTCCGTGCTCATTGCTCACAACAACCTTTCGGAGGCTGCACGCATATGCTCGCAGTCGCACGCCGTAGGTTAATCCAACAACGGTTGCCACAGTACCAAAGGTTGAGGAAATTAGTCTCACCGAAAGTCTTAACGTTTGACAGGAGGCAGATGGTTAGCGAAGCCGTCAGCTCTCCTGAAATTCCTCAGGCAAGGTCCACCCGATCGATGACCACGGAGACCAGAAGAGTCACACGAAGGTCTGTCAAGTCTGAACTCGATCTGAAGGCCGAAGCTCCGAAAGAAGTAGAGGTCAAATCCGAGAAGGTTGTTGCTAAAACGAAGAAAAGTGAAAAGTCTCAGACGAGCGCTAAAACAGCCGCAACAACAGCAACAAGCGCTAAGAAAAAAATTACTGCCACCAAAAAGAAGATCAAGGATGAAGTTGTTGATACAGATGACCTTGCCGATGCCGATGCCGCAAAGATAACTCGAAAGCGCACGAAATCGGAGGCTGGTACAACGACTACGAAGTCAACGAAACGCAAGGCCGCTAAAACTGAGCCTAAAGTCTTTGTACCTCCAGCTTCCTGGCGAAGCGACTGGAGGCTTATTGAGGAGATCCGCTCAAAAAAGACTGCGCCAGTAGATTTCATGGGGGCAGAAGCACTTGGCGCAAGCGACGAAGACATGCCATTTCATACGCTCATGGCTCTTATGTTATCAAGCCAAACCAAGGATCAAGTTGTGGCAGAGGCAATGTCGAATTTGAAGAAACACGGGCTTTCTGTAGAAAATATTGCTTCCACTGACGCAGATACCCTCAATAAAATGATTCAAAAGGTTGGATTCCACAATAACAAAACCAAGCATATCAAGGCAGCAGTTGAGATTATCCAGCGTGAGCATGGAGGCAAAGTACCAGATACGATTGAAGGATTAATGGCCTTACCAGGTGTTGGTCCTAAGATGGGGTTTCTTGTTTTGCACATTGCATTTGGAAAGTATGACGCAGGTATTGGTGTAGATACACACATGCATCGGATGCTCAATGTATTGCAGTGGGTGGAGAGCAAAAACCCAGAGCAGACACGAATTCAGCTTCAATCGTGGCTTCCAGTAGACTTGTGGAAAGATGTGAACCTTCTTTTTGTAGGCATTGGACAAATGATTCAACAGCCAGCAGAACGCGCTAAACTTCTTGAACATTTAGATTCTATGCCAGAGAAACGCAGAAAGGAGGCTCTACAGCTTCTCCAAAAACTTGGTTTGAAGTCTTCGACCGCAGTAAAGATCTCAGGCAAATAAGGTCCGTTTGATTATAATGTATGTACGTACAGTAGGCACGTACTGATTATTCTTGTTCTTTTTTGCACATGGGAAATAACAAGAAAGAGAATTGTCAAATCGGATTTGGACATACATTCATAGGGAGGCAAGTGTATATCAGAAAACCCGAAAGGAAACACTTAAAATTTCACATTTATGTTTTCTCGCACTTGAAGTATATGTCCTAATTAGTTAACATACCTGAAACCGTCTTGTGTGCCTAGTCGGAGAAAGACGATGATGGACTGGCTATAGCTTCCACTATGCTAATTTGCTGAAGACAATTGAAAGATAACTCAGATATATAACATGGAAAACCTTGCTTAGCATATCCTCTCTTGACTATCGGGATGTTGACTACTAGGATCTAGTAGTTCTGGATAATCAGTTTGTTGGTGGGGATGAGTTCTTTATAGGGTAGCCACCGGTCGACAGACGTTGTGTAAATCTTATGCGTAACCTGTTCTCTGCTCAAGGTATTTGGTGTTCGAGTTGATGATTCGTGTTGCAGAAGTAGATCATTCCATGGAAGGTCTAAATAGAGCATTATATTTTGAAGAACCTTCCGAGGGTTCTGTACAAGAGAAGTGTAGGAAACATCGAACCAGCTAATTCCGATGGATTGCCATGCATCCATTGTGGTTGTGAAATGATTGAGATATTCTACGAGCTTGTCAACATCTTCCGTTTGATGCATATGTCCAGGGAGAAAGTTTGAGGTGAACTGAGACAGGAAAACATCTCTAACGTCTCGCCGAAGGACTAGAATTTTGGCATGCGGAAGAACTGCTCTAATCATGGGAATATTTCTCCAGTTTAACGGAAGCTTATCTGTGATATATTGTGGGACTTTGCTGGTGCTACTCTCCGTATGATGCTGCTTATTATAAAGGGCCTGATACCGCTCGAGGCATTCGATACCAGTCTTTATTTTGTTCTGGGGTTTCAGAAATTCAAGGTTCATATAGCAATTTGGGGAGTTATCTGTGCTTTCATCGAATGGGTCAGACGTACACAAGACGGACGGGAGTGCACTCGAAAACACTGTGGTTTCACCAAGACCATGGATATCAGGGTGCATATCCAAAATCTGTTCTAGTAACGTAGTTCCGCTACGTTCAAGACCCACAATAAATATTGGGGTCGAAAAGCCTTTGTATTCATCTAAAGGAATACTCAAGTCAGCCTGCGACTCATTAACAATGCCAACGCGATGAAAAATATCCCTCAAGGCTTGATCCCAAATTCTTGTCTGCCTATAAAGTCTTGCTCCAGCCTGGTAGTTTTTTTTGTCACAGTACCGGCCATGTTTCGCTGCTAACGCCAAATCCCATCTCGACTCTGGGCTGTCAACAAGCTGAGAAAGTAAAAAATATAAATCTGAGACAGCGACTGCATCGGCTGCTCCAACCTCCACCTTCCCCCGCTCGAGTGCCCATTTGTACAATCGATCAAATAAATCTTGATTGTTGTACCTCTTCATTATCAAAGATGCTTCTGCCCAGCGAAGAAGTCCTCGCGCTGATGCTGTTTCTAAGGATGGCTCTAAAAGTTGTATAACTTTCTCCCATGCATTAGTTGTGGACAGGGCAAACGCATACTCGTCACGATATCTATCTGGATCTGAGTCATAAACTCGTCGCAAACATTCCACAAACATTGTTGGTTTACCATCTGAGTCTCGCACTCCATATGCGAAGGAAATCCGCCCGAGGACCGCTTCCATCTCCTTGTCTAGGGGGAATGCGACAGCACATCTTTTTGCAAGTAGAAGCTCAGATTCTGATGCTGTTTGGGAATTAATAAAAGGCGGATACTGCTCAGCAAGCGCTTCGCACATGGTTCTCATTTGCAAGTTTTGCTCTATTACTTGGCCCATTGTAACTTCATGGCACAAGAGTAGTATCACAGTAAAGAGCGCAACTCTCACTGTCTGTGTGGCTGTCCTCAAGAGTCCCATTTTTATTGTCGGCAGCGCCATCCTCTCGTTCTGTAGGCCGGCGCAGAGAAGGTATTCACTGGGAGGCCCGGCCGTTGCCTCGCGCCGTGCCTTTTCAAGGTCTGTTGCCCAAGCAACAAACGAGTTTGTTAGCCTCGACATCATCATCGTTCCGAAAATAATCAGTAAGCAAAAAACTCTTCGTTTCTTTTACTGCCATTTCAGAGATACACACACATCTTACAACTATTTTTGGGTTTAGAAAAAGAAAAAAGAAGAAGTGGTTACCAAACAGATACCTAATGGAAATAGGGAGGTGCCGTTTTAGAAAGGCATTCAATAAAAGAATAGTAATAAGAAGAGAAGCGAAAAGGAAAAAGGAATAGAGAGAGACCAACTAAAAGATTTGCTCTGGCACGGAAGTTTGTATGTAAAGCTATGCTATAAAGTGTTTTCAGAAAATAAACCAACCTCTTCCGTTATGTTCTTCTCCCCATTCGAGTCCAATCCGCGGTTGTACGTTCCTCTCCGTCATAAGCCACATATGTGGGCTCCTTCGAAGTCTTCACTCTTAATTCCCTTCTGCTCTAAGCAATCTATTTCCAACGAGGAAACTAATAATCAAAGAAACCAACCATCGTTGACCTCGAATGGATACCTCGCTAGAATCGTCTCAGTACGGACCACTCCTATTGGCCCTTCTACCCTTTACGTTACCAACTTCTTAACTATCAGCAACGCTAAGATGGCCTGCGAACAATGTCGAAACAAACTCTTCGAGTTTAACAAAAGGTTTAGTCGCTGCTAATAAGGTGAACAAGCCGCGATCGAATCTCTCCATCGCCGATCTTGCGCGCCACAACGAATCCCCTTATTTGGATACCTCTTATCTGCGAGCTATGCTCTGCGCCTGCGTGGACTTTGAAGAGTCTTGCAGCTCAAGGTAAAAGAAGTACGCGCTTGCCTCAGTTTTGATGCATCTTTAATATAAATTAATTGATTTTTCTATTTAGAAAGTTATAATGCTGAACTAAAAAGCGTTAAAGAGAAAGAAAAAGAAAGAAAGGTAAGTAGTACCTAGGAGGTACCTACTCTACTCTACTCTACTTTACTCTGCTATCTCTACAAACGATCCCTTCTTAGTGGATGGGAAGGAGAGGAAGAGAAGGCCTATCGAAACTAACATGAAATCATGGGTCCAGCGGAGGTGGGAGCGGAGACGTTGCTCTTTCGCCCTTTGCTTCCATCAGCAGCGGCCTCGGGCCTTTAAACACCAGTGGGTACCACCTGTTTCCCTCATCCGCTTCTTCATCAAAAGCGCACAGCAGAAGCCTAAAAACAGCGATGGGACTCTCATTGTCTCTTCTTCAATTATCACTCTGAAAGTGAAATCGATCTTTGTGTGACTTTCTTTCTTTCTTTCTTTCCTTTCTTTCTTTGGCACCTTTTCAATATTCAATTTTAAAAGAGAAAGGGTATTAGGTACATAGTTGTAGGCCTCCTCTACCAAATACTGCCCACGCGAAGTTAAATCACAGATTGAAAGAGATCGCGCATATTCTTAGGAGGTACGACAGAAAGGAAATAATTACGTTCGTGTAATATTGATATGACATATTACAGCGAATATGGGGAGTTAAATTTTATTATGGGTCCGAAAGTAAAAGAAACGAAACGAAATGGAGAGAGAATGGCGGATAAAAAGACCGCAGAAGACCAATGAGGCCGTAGCAGTGGCCCTGAAAAGGGTTGATCCCAGCGGCGTTAAGGCTAACTTGAACGAAGCGAAGGCGGAAGGCAAACGAGCGATTGGGCAAAGGGTTGAGGCAGAAGAGTAGTACTGTTCTTCTTAATGTTAATTTAAAACATTTTTTATTGGTACTTTGGTTTCTTGAAAGACGAAAAAATTCATTAATCATGGACTCTTAACGCCCTTCCTGTAATACTTTTGATTTTAAAAAAAAAAAAAAAAAAAAAAAAGCTACTTGAAGAAAGGCTGAGATGCTGTAAGAGTAGCGAGCGCTCTGAACTGAGTACGGCGATAACGCAGCATTATAGTGCCAAGCTACTGCTTGCGAGTAGAACAACTGCACTTGAATACCTTTTCAGATAGCGAAAGTAGTAGGAATTGGGGCAGAATCGCATGTAAAAGTTTTTAGTATAATCCTGAAAGAAATTATTTTTATTCTTGAAACAAATCATCAGCGCAAGTAAATAAAAAAGTAAGATAAGAAACCTCACAGATGCATGGGTCGAAGGAAACAGATGGAGAGTAGGTGTTTAGCGTGCTCTTTAGTATCAAACCCATCCAACATTGTAAGTCTGCGATCAAGATTCGCCACTTCTGCTGCCGATATGAGAAAAAAGAAATGAAAATACTCGACACCTTGAAAGATGGGCCAAATGTCAAGATAACAACAACAACTACGAAGAAGAAGAAGAAGGAGAAGGCTTGTTCACGCGGAGCCATTCGCGGCTTCGGAGATCTGCTTGTCGAACCGGTTCCGGAATTCGGAATGCGCAGCATCGATGTACAACATTAAGTGCAGTTTTCAGAGACACGCGATGCCCACATGAAATAAAAATAGGTTTTGTCAAATGAGAGAGAGCTAAGACTGCGCTACCCCAACAGCGGCCAGAGTCACCAACAAGATTGGTTACAGTGAAGCCAGACTCAGCTTTTGGTGTGGCATCGATCCAATCAGCCACACGATCCTTTGTCATTCCATCCACCTGCAACAAGGTCTTCGCTACACCAATCGTGCGAATGCCGAGCTCAACACCCAAATGACTTGCTAAACCAAAACCACGGGAATGTAAAACCCCATTCCCATCAACGAGAGTGATATCAGGCATGCGAACCCTTGTTTGGTCGACCTCGCCACGAGCGAGGCGGTCCTCAAGACGATGCCAGAGTGTTTTGAGAAATTTCACTTCACGAAAGGCCAAGAAACCTGCGATATATGGCTCGTCCATGGTTACGAGCTCAAAGTCCTCGTACACTAGCTCGAGATCTTTTGCCGGTGTATCAGGCAAAGGTGCTCTAAGGACCACAAGGCTAGCGCAAGCAAGCTCAGTTCCTTTCACAAAGCTGATATCGACTCCGCCAAAATGCTGCCATGCCTCAAAGCCGCTCGGATTCTCATCATCCTGCAACTTGAGTCTTGTGCATAACTCGCGCTGCTCCACGCGCCATCTCTGAAGCTTCGCATCTGAACCTCCGCATTGATCTTCGCGATCTGCACTCGCGGTCACTTGCAAACCATCGGCCAAGTCTTCGTCAACTAAACTGTCTTCTATTGCTTGTGTGTCTTTTGTAGCCACATCCATCGCTGCAGACTGGCGGTGAGTTAGCACTAGTTACGCTCACCTTAGTCCTCGCAAACCTCGGGCTGTTCTGCAAAGAGCTCTTGCGGAGCGTGAACGATCGGGTGCTGCGGAAGGTACTTCGCATACTTCGACCAACGGCGAACCGAGGTGGAGTAAACTTTTTGGGTCGCCTGGCTGCGGCTTACAGTTTGTGGAACACGTGTCGATTTATGGTGCTCCAGAACAAGATCGTTCCAATCTAGATCCAGGAACACGAGCACATTCTTGAGCACTCTGCGCGGATCCTGAACTAGAGATTCGTAAGAGACGTCTAGCCAGGAATACCCAAGAGCGCTGTAGCGAGAGAGGGTGTCAGAGAAAAGCTGCATGTGACTGGCAATGCCTTCAGGTGTGTTCGCGTGAAAATTGTACTCAAGGTGGAAGGCCGGCAAAGTACTGTGAAATCAAGACGTCACGAAAATCTCGCCGAAGTACAATGATCTTGGCATCCGGATAAAATGTAGAGATAAGAGGGATGTTTCGCCAATTAAGTGGTAATTTGTCAGTCAGGTAACGAGGTACATTGTCGAGATTCGGATAATGAGCCTTGTTCTGGGTCTGGGACTCGTAAAGTTCAATAATTGCGCGGCGATAGCGCTTGCTCAATTCAGCATCAGCGGCTGTAAGCCCTGCACCAATATTCATTCTACACTGCGCTTCCTCAATATTAACATGTTGTACGCAGTCCACATCTGGTATAGACAAATGATCTAAAAGCTGTGTCTCACCAAGACCAAAAATATCTGGATGCATGGACAGCATTTGCTCTAAAAGCGATGTCCCGCTTCTCTCAAGGCCCACCACAAAAATTGGTACACCCCTTTTTGGAAAGATTGGACGTTCATTGGAGTCCAGGTACTGGGGTTTATTATTAAAGCCAAACGCAGTAAAGGTTGTGACAATACCGTTTACAAAAGCAATCCCAAACTTGCTACGTTGCTCCGCCTTTCTTGAATCTTGGTATTTCTCCAAAACTATTTGGTGTGCGTAGGTTGCATGCCTCCATGCATCATCATACTCCTGGAGGTTATCCGCAAGCTTGCAAAGGAAAAATTCAAGATAAACAAATGCTTTCGCTTGTGCCAGATCCTGTTCGATCATGTAACCATGATCTGATACCCACTTTGAGATTTGCATGTATAGATCCTTAGATGACATCTTTTTAAGAAAATACATCGCTTCACCCCAGCGAAGAATCATGGTACTACTTGCAGTGTCCAGGTTTGGGTTTATTAAATCAACTATTCCCTGATAATCAGCATCCATTGATAAAGCTAGAGCATATTCTTCATCATACCATAAAGGGTTCAACAAGGAAGCGAGACGAAGTGCTTCTACAGTAGGTCTATAGCGATCATATTTATTTTTGACGCCTGCAAAGTATCTTACCCTGCCAAGTGTGGCCCAAGCTAAAGGATTATCTGAGTATTGCGAGACACAAGATTCGGCTAATTCTACATAAGCAGCATCTGCGAGGAAGAAAGCCTCAGCAAGTGATGGCACTAATCCAAACAGTTCAGCACAGCTCAGTGGGCGAGCTTGCGACCTATCATCTCCTCCGAACGTTGCTTGACTCGTCGCTGCTGCTAGCACTGGGTCAATCAGCTCCCATGAACAAAGGACGACCCAGCATGCAACGACAGCCGAGACCACGATAGACCGTCGAGGCTCCATTCTTCTCTTTAATACTAGGCATGGCATCTGCTTTTGTAGCTACTTCTGACGTGGAAGGGTTAACTCGAGCTTGACCCAACGTCTAGTGCAGCTTTATCGTGTTGGTAAGCTCGAAATGCTCATGCAGTTTTGATTCTTTGTTTGGGCATTGATTTGATGACTGATTTTCTTTTCATTTTTTTCATTTATTATTATTATTATTATTTTTTTTTTTTTTTTTCAAATTCCAAAATTATTTATATTAAAAAAAAAAAACAAAAAAATAAAAAACATTAAACGTTTTTTAGATTGTTCAACGTTGGACGATAGAATAAATACCAAGTAGAACTCCAGTTGAGGCCTGGAATAGTATGGCGATGGTGTTGCGCAGGAGAAGGTCATAGACAACAAAAATGTAAAGGAATGAAATATTAGACTTCAAAAAACAAAATTGAGATTCAATCAGATAACAGAAGTATTATACTCTACTTCATGAAAAACATAACTGGGTATAAAGACGTTCAGTATGGTTTCTACACTCTGACAAACAGTAACAACAGCAAGAGTAGAATCAAATGTCAACAAGAACGTCGAAGTCAGTAGGGGTGTTTGCCCGGGCAACGGCAAAGGCTATCATAACAAATCTGTGCCTCGGACTGAAACGGGATCGAGAGTCCCATCGATTTTAGCGCACTTTGCATGCTAGATGCGGATCTCACATGCATGCCAAGGCTGAAATTAAAAAACCCTGACTTGGTCTTAAAGGTCGAATGCTCCAGGCACAGGGGGTGCTGCCGGAGGCTTACCCGGTGGTGGCGGGGTTGCAGGGAAACGACTAGGCCCGGCCATGTTATAAAACGAGACCTTGCGGGACTCCTCAAAGTTTGAGTTGAAGCTCGAAGGAGTCATTTGGAATGACTTGTTGCTGGGTATGGTCTCCTTGGATTTGGATCCCTTCGAGTAGCTGTCGTTGGTATCCTCGATGGTGGCAAGAGTATCGGTCTTGATGCCAAGTTTAGCAGCCCAAAGCTGGTAGTTGCGCTTGTGCATCCCAAAGACCAAGAAAATAAGAATGCTCTGACTCATGATGACCACAAAAGTAAGCCACAAAGGGTTCATGCGAAGACCACCAGGCTGAGTCATGCCACAGCCCACTTGATCATCGGGTGCATTAATAAGCATGGTGATATTGGCTGCAGAGTTTGTGGCAGGATCAGTGATACCATTCGCGTAGTTCAAGAGAAGGCAGCTGACCCATGCTTCAGCCTCCTCTTCATAGGTGCTCTCTCGGAAGAATGTAGAAAACCGAAACCAAAAGACAGTAAGCCAGACAAATATGAAGACAGCCACAAAGAGCATTGGTGTGCGGTACATAGCCATACGCTTTGCAAACCGTCCGCTTGAGTTGGTACCCTGGTTCAAATGAGTGGAACGCTTTACATGTTGATAAATGGTCCACACAACGCGAATCATCAGAGCACTGCCAATTACAAAACAGCACGCAATGAACATGTAAAATGCAAGCCATTCTAGATATTTGCTGCGATCCGTGGTAATGAAAGACCAGGGTGTGGGCGCTTGGAATCCCACCGACTGGTATCCAAGGACAAATGCGATTTCAATTACAGGGATGGTCCATGCAAAGATATGATAAGCACGGCGGCTACGATCTGTAGTGCGCGCACCGAGAACCAACTTACGATGAAGGTCAAATGCTTGCACAAGCCACCAGGCACAGAGTGCTGATGCAAAGAAAATCAACCATATGCCTTGAAATGTGGTCGTGGTAAAACCTACAGTCAACAGTGTAACTGGTGTGGAGTTATCCAGGCACATGTTGTTTGTAAGATCGAAGTTTTCTGTGCACGAGTTCACCAACATTCCTAGAGTGACGTTGAAAGAGCATACGGAAAGCCAGAAAGTCATGAATTGCTTACTTTTTTCCTTGAAAATACCCCATGTAACAACCATAAAGGTGGCCATGAGAATACCAATGAGACTGAGCGCAAATTGAGCACGACCAAAACTTTGCATATCACTTTGCGTGAGCATGGTCCCGAGGCAAGGTAGAGCACAACATGTAGCGGAGTTGATAGTATCACCGTCAGCAGCATCAGGGACAACAAGCGGCTCGGGACATGAGCAGTACTCGTCCTTGAGAGCAGACATTTCGGCATTAGTGAGAGTGCCATTGTAGAGCAACTTGCTTATGGTTGGGTCGGCCACATCGCTTGTCATCGAAGCGCTTACATCAAGAGTAGCATTATCAAATGCTGCTGAAGGCAAGCTCGCTGTGGTAGGGTCATTGACCATGGCCAGGTAGGTCTCTAGCTCGCCAAGGTTAGACGCATTGGCAAAGGTCTGAATGGACTCTGGAAACTTTTCCACACCGTTAAAGCTATTCAAGCAACCCCAGAACGACGACTCGCCGTTCGCACACTCTGTTTCATTAAGAATCCCATCACAATCTGGTTGAGCGGAGGCAGGCAACGAAGGCAGCAGACTAGCACATTCTGTGGCATAGAGCTGGCAGATCTGACGCGAAGCGAAGCGCGGTAATGCATAAGACAATGGGATCTGGTCATTTGCGTAAGCCTCCGCAAGATCTTGTGCGTTGCATCCGCCAAGTGCATCCGGGACAAGACAAAGAGACTTGACCTCAGGCTTCATAAGGCCTTGGGAGCAGGCATACTCTCTGAAAGCAACTTGACAGCGGACGGATGCCCAGCCGGGGAAGGATCCAACGCTGTAGTTAATGCGAAGCAACAGGCAATCGCGAGAATTATAGGCGCTGTAGCTTCCATAGGTGCAGAGTGGCGAGGTTGCTGGGTAATTAGCAAACTTTGGCGACGACTCCCATTCCACAGGGCAAGCTTCCTCATCCCAAGTACCGAGGTCCTGCTCAGTACTGTTTTCATCAAAGCGAGACGCCAAAGGGGCCATTCCGACAGTCGTCGGTACGTAAAATGTGCGCAAATAAGTGTCCGTCTTGCCAGAGCTGAGGCACTCGGCAGCCTGCTCTTCAGACTGGCCTCCAAGAAGCTGATAAATCTCATCTTGAACAGCAAGCTTCTGAATCAATGCAGAATCTTGATTGTCCTCGGCGCCAAGAGTAGATGTGGAGTACCCCACAACTCCAGCGCATACAGACGATTCTGGAAGTACATCATATGTTTTCTCAATCTCGCTAGTGCTTGTGGAATTATTGCACCCGTAAGCCTTTGCAATAAGATCGCATGAAATAGAAAGTCCGGAGCCTTCGGGCGCACAATCGCTCGAAATACCTGTGGCTGCCGTAGCCTTTGTGATTTGAGCGGAAATAAGCGCCTTGAGAGTCGTTTGCGAGGTATCGGGGAAAACGTCCATCGACCCAAGGGTGGTGTCCATTGTGGCCTCGCAAGTAGGCGCGAGGTCAAGAGCCTTGAGTACAGTCAGAGTATACGGTGTTTTAGCACAGGTTGCATTGTAAGAAGACCCACACGAGGCCAGCATAGTGCTATACTCACTTAGAACAGCCTGGTCATCCGATGATGCAGAAATACTGGAGAGCATCTTGGGATAAAAGAGGCCAGATACTAAAGGACACGTTCCTGCAATGGTAATGTCAGAAACGGTTTCGGGGATGTTATTTGCCTTGAGCGAGAGAGCTTCGCAATTGCCACGGCAAGGCATTACCGGCATGGCAACACCACAGATGTTCGAAGAATCATCCCAAAAGTACTCCGTCATGCCGCAAATGACCTCGCTGGTGAGCGCATAGGTGTCATTGTAGCCAGCCGCTTCCACGCTGTAGCTGGATAGAAAAAAGGGTGGAACTGTGACACATTCGGGAAAAGCGACTTTGCAGACAGCCTCTTTGAGAGCAGTGCCACAGCTTGTGGGCAGAAGTTTGAGTAAGAGCGCCAAGTTGGAGTTTCCATCAGTGATGAGGTCGAATGCCTCAGCCTCAAGCTCGACCTGAGATACAGAGCTGTTAGCGTAGTAGCGGTAGTCCACCACACCTGCGCACAGTCCCAATGACCCAGCGAGGTATGGTTCGTAGGTTCTACATTCCTGTCCCATAGCAGATGTGGCGAGCACAATCATGGCTGCCATAGCTGCGAGGGCCAGCGATTGGGCCCGCATTAAGGAAATTCTGACGCGGGGACTTCGCATCATTCGGCTTTGTGTCTGGTGCTGGTATTGGTGCTGGCGCTGGACCGCCCGCTTTCTTTTGCACGAGGGTCTTGTGCTGTTGGCGCTTTGCATAGTGGGAATTTGGGATGCCTTTCCAGCGACCATCTTATAACACGGACAGAATCCTCGCACGCCACCTTTCGGATGCGTGAACGAGTTGTGTACAACAAAGTAAAGACGATGATCGCCGCCTCCGCGACGAGATCGGGGTTTGCTTCAAGCTGGTTGGATGCTCCTGCGCGACACTTGCTTGTGCAACCTAGCTTAAAGCTTATTTGGAATGCAATCGAAAAGAAATGCACAACTTTTGCTGCTGCTGCTGGAATAAAGATGGAAGCAAGCACCAAGAATTCGAAGCGAACGTGGCGCGTCCGCTATTGCCTTCCTAGACAGGTCTTACCTTCGCCAAGTGCTGGGGATCGACTAATCAATTGCTTGCCGGCAAGACTACCTTACTACCTCTTTCGTTCTTCCTTGTTGCAGGTCGGCACCCTCTAAATTTAGCAAACCTTGAGACCGGGACCAGCAAACAAGCAAGCAAACAAAAGCAGGGTAGAGCTCAGGAAACAGGGACTGCCAGGCAGCAGAAGCTCGACGCACGCCCCGTTTTATGTAGTAGACAGAGCCGGCCAGAAGCACTTCCACCTTCCCGAGCGCGTCTTTTAAGAACTGGTTTCCAATTATCCCTTAGCGAGTGATCGAAATGCAAGGTCAGACCAGCGATGACCTATCTGCAAGTACCTATTGAATTTAGAGCGGTGGTCCCAAGGAAGGAAACGACCAAGAATGCGTTCTCGCGTGCCAGCTATAGCACAGAGCGAGCGATCACTTCGATTCAGGTTTTGCTTTTTACAATTTATAATTGATCACTACTTCCGACGGAGCAAAAATGAATTCTGAAATAATAAACAATAAAAATTAATTCACAATGTTTTCCTTTTCATCCTAGGTCTAAAGGTAGGTAGGTTAGGGTGAGTGCCTTATTGTCACGAGCATAGATAGCTAATTAAAAATGGCTACTATTCTATCAATCCTTCGGCCTGCCTGGGTAAAAGCTCAGGTTGGGAGGAGGCAGAGAAGGCACTGGCCGACGCTAGCATGGAGAGTAAGTAGCGCGAGAGTCGGATGAACGAAGGAAGGAAGCAAAGAAAGAGAAAGTGCAGGAAAACGAGCACACGCTCCCTTACTCAGCGCCACTTTGACTGGAATTCTTTTCACCTCTGGGGATTAAAAGAGTGTTTTTATCGTGAGAAAAAGAAAGTGGAAATCAAAGGGACTTTTCAATGAATTTTTACAACTTTGTCACTTAGAAACGACGTCAATTTTGATGTTGAGTATTGGCTGGAAGCGTTTGAAACCAAACAGGGCCAGACCAATACCTGCGACCCACGTCGGAGCAGAGCGTTCCCCCTGTTGCAGGTTTCTGCACAAGCAGCTGCTTCAATCGAAGTTGAGGGTTTTAGTGTATCTGAACGAATGAATCTATCTATATGACAACTTAGCCAAGCGAAGCAGTTAAAAAGAAAGAAAAAAGAAAGAGACTATTGGTGTTTTCGGTAGTGAAGGGGTATCCATTAAAATGGTCTCCGACTTGTGCAGGCACGTGCGCCATAAAAGCACAGGTGGAGAACTGCCGCAATGCCACGCCTACCGCTGCTCTTCGCGACAGGCTTATTGTCAGCAGCGCTCCGTCTGTTCAGAAGCCACGCCAACATAATATGCGCCTCGGTCTGCCGAGCCTCTAGTCGTCACATATCTGGCACAGCTCCGTGTTGAAACGGAGATGGACCTACTCAACAAGTTGATGAACGATTCTCAATTATCCAACTGCGCACTCTTCAATTGTTGGAATTATTAAAAAAAAAACATTAAAAAAAAATGCATTTTTGTTTTTAAATCCATATTGGAAAAATGAAAACTTGGGGGAAAAATAAGGGGAAAAAGACATCTTCGAAAGAGAAGATCAACTAACAAGTTATAAAGAAGAAAACAAAAGAGAAACTCTTCTGCTCGTGAGTTTGATCGACCGATGCTTCTGCAACGAGTTCTGCTTCGGCGCGTGAATAGACTCGAAATGAATAGAACGGCATCGCTGTGGCCAGGAATGCGCTCTTCTGCCCATAACCAATCGCATTCTTTCGTTTCTTGAGGCCTCACCACCCCTCCTCCAGCTTCGCTTTCTGGTCGCAGGTAGTACCTACCTTGGCAGACTTGGATTCATCAATCAATCGTCCAATCAATCAATCAATCCACAGTTCCCATAGATCGCAGATAAATACTTATTGGCTTTCAGAACGCATGAGTCGCACGTGTCCGAGTGAGAGCATATTAGTTATATATATATATACATAGTGCAAGTAGAAGGAGGAGGTAAGTACGGAGGCCCTCAAATCATGACCAGAATGTGCAATTATCTCCAGCTGTTTCTGGGTTCATTTGCAGCGTCGGGTCAAGATCTGGACCACGCGAAGGCGGCTTGAAGGGCGGACGTCGACTCGCGTTTCGAGCCGTGGCACATGTTGTATAGATTTGTATGCATTTGCTATGAATGTATGTAGTATGTATACATACATATTCATTCACCTATTCCTTCCGGCAAAGCGAGGTAAGTACATATCGCTCAGCTGTGACCAGAGCAGAATCAGTCCAAATCAATTCGCTGCATAGTAGATGGCCGGAGGGATGATAGATGCGAGGCAATCGACTTGAAGAATCAATTGTCCAAATGTCCAAATGCAGCACCGACTAAATTGCTCCGCGTGAGAGGTCTCGCGTCCTCTCGCCGGCCAGGTCTTGCATATTCGTGGAATGTCCGCAGGATCTATCAAGGCACGCAAGTGGCTGGTGCGCTTTGCGTCTTGCTGTGAAGTACGAGTTGGCGCCTCTTTTTGTAGACTCCTTCGATTCCCTGTGATTAAGGGTTGTACCTCAGAACTGCATACATCTTTTTGATTGATTTAATAATAGAACGGGAACGTAGTTTTGGCTTTCAAGGTGGAGACTAGTCGAAGTGATACAGTGTTGGCTAAAATAGAAGTAATAGGACACAGGTGATGACAACAATGTTCGGCTGCTGAAGGTTCGAGTGCTGTCGTAACCGCTGAAGTTGCTGCCCCCAGAACTCCGCGCGGTAGAAGGCGATGCCAATAACATGACAACTTCTCGCCGATTATTGCTTTCGCTGATACCTACCTCTGTCTTATTTCGGGGAGGAAGTTAGTAAAATTATACGATAAAATAAAATATGTTTTCATTGTAAATAAATAAATAGAATAAACAAAATTTAATGTATATATATATATATATATTGGTACAACTTGAATAATACAAACACTGGGTACGATAACTTTTCATGGCGTGGAGATTGAATAAAAAGAAGAGCTGGTTCTGGAGCGCCATCTTGAGAGCGCCATCCTCAGGGAGCGTCTTGGTTTCTGCCTTCTTGACCGTAGGTGCCCCTTTAGATCACGGATCTCCTTTGGAAACGGCACGCATTGCGAACAATAGATAGCTAGCTCCACACTGACCAATGAGCCCCGGCCAGGGAAATGGGGAAGGCCAAATCAATTTATCAAACACCGAGTTACAGCGATCCTTCGAATTTATCACAATTCAGTTGGCGTTCTCTCTGGTGGAGTGTGAAAAAAAAGCCAATTTCACTGGTACGTACTTTGCTAGCTTAGCACACGTGTGTTTACCTTTCTGTTGTATTGGAGTACCGTCGACGATTAAACTTGTAAGAAATACTTCGCACCTATTCTGCGATGTTTTAATTTCTATTATTTTGTTTTTGTGGTTTCGTTTTATGAAAGAACATCAAAATCAGCGCTGTACGGCGACACTGAATGTGAGTCGGGCTCCAGGACGCTCACTTCGCCCATCTGTTCACTCGTTCGTGATGAAGCCCAACAACTGATTTGAAGTGCGGTTTGCTTGATTGTCTACAGTCAATTGCAGCTTCTCAGTCGTGCGCACTAACATCTGAGGAGCGAGCTAGCGGTGCAACGTTTATGACGGAGCACGTGGAAAATCGAAAGCGCCAAGGCTTCTTTATTAAAAATAAAAATGAGAACAATAAATCAAACGAATCGTTTCAGAGCTGCTGCTATAATCGGGCCAAGGGCTTGCGTGTGGCGATTGATCGAGGGGGGGGGAGAACTCGAAAGCGGCACCAGCTGCATTAGGCCGTGTGATCTTAGGCAGCTGGAGAGTCCTGCCTTTAGTGTCCAAGGTTTCTTCAAGCATGGTATTGTAGTCGTCAAACAGGAGAAGTTTTAGTCCAAGAATAAGGGCATATGGTATTCCTATACCCAAATAACAAAAACTGTTCTTTGCGAAAAAGAATCGATTCGTTTTTTTTTTGATAAACTGCAGTTTTGCAAAATAACAACAATACCTTAGTCGCTTCCAACTTTACATTGATGGATATAGTGACCCAGACGAAGCGTACTCGAGGAAGAGGGACATAAGTAAGCTTGCATGATGGGTATACTGAAGCGTGTAATCATGACGGGAATAATTTTTATGGAGTACGTAAACATCCTCCATTCTGTTTAAAGATCCTTGCAGGAACTTGAAGAAGTCATGGATGAGAACTCCGCGGAGCTCTTGCCGGCTGGCTTCGTTGTGTACGAAGAATTCATGCAGAAAACACTTCGCCTGCTTCTAGTGAGCAAAGCTACATGGCCTTCCAACAGGTCGTATCACTTCTTTGGCAAGGCAGCACTAAGGCAGAAATCGTTGCTGCAACATATCTGGCATCATCGTCAACGAACAAATTAGTGCCGAGGTGGCATGGATAATAGAATTACTGGCGTCTTTGAAAGCCAAAGTGCTCACGGTTTTTATACAAAAAAAATGCATGGGCCGCAAAGAATCCAAATGGACAACCGTCCGCAGTATAAAAATACAAGGTAAATCGAAACAGCTACATTGATTATCATTGTATGCTTCAGGAAAATTGGAGCACAACATGCATAGCATGGCATGGCATAATATGATTTTCTTCATGCTTTCTAGAGCTCTGGGGTACTCTTTGCTATGATTAACTATGGTACATGACCTTGCAGTTGACTTCCTAGTCAGCCATGTCTGTCGTTGTGTACTCGCCCGTTGATTTATGCGGAATTTTAGCGACCGATGATATAAATTAATGTTGCTCAAAGAGCTCTTGCTTCCCAGTAGATCTCATAGGTCAAGACGTGACTATGCATTTTATAGGTGCCCCTTGCTAGTATCCTGGTCAGCAATCCACGCGTCCCTCACTTGGCTCGCACATTGCGGCATGTCGTTACCAGTGTCATGTCGTGTGTTGTGAACTAGTATACCAGAATCGCGTGCAAGCGCAAATGGATTCTGCTGCATCCCCAAACATTCCATTCATGGTAGACATAGCTGAGAATTAGCTGCAGAAGCAACCTAAATACCTGCGATATTGGTGAGTCGGTATGAGAACTTCACTTTGATGTTTATCCAAGTATCAGAAGCAGCGCGTATAGGCCTGACATGTGGCAGTGGCTTGGGTGAGTCGTTGTTGAGAGTATACGACACAGCGGTAGTACTACCCTAGTGCGTACCACAGCAGAAATCAATTTCTTAAAACTACAATTAATCAATCAATCCATCCATCCAACAAGCCTTCAGGAAGCTCCAACAACAATAGCACAATTCACGTACGTATGTATGACTTTGATTCATTTCCAACATTGACATAAACTTCGCATTGGCGACCGTATCATGAGAACTTAACCTGAGGCCATCAATCGTGCTGTGTCCTCTCTCTGGCATCGCAAACGAACGAAGAGATCCATCGATGGCAATTTTTCATTCACCGAATCAAAGAAAGCAATCTTTGCTTCGCTGACAGTCATGTGGGAACAGATTACTTTCCTATAGTACGAAAAACAAGAGACTATTATTACTAGGAGCACACGAGGATGGAAAGGAAAGCATCATGAGAGAACGAGAAGTGTGGTAGGCAGAAGGAATAGAAGCTGCGAACTCACATGTTTTGCAGCAATCAGACTATGAATCCTTTCTATGAGGTACTGTAGTGTTCGCTAGTGCACCCCCTTCTAGCACGTCGAGAAATTGAGATGAAAAGAAAGAAAATGGAGTCCATTCTTCAAGACGCAGGCAAATCGAGCGCCGCGGCACAACATGGAGGCCGTCCGGCCCCAGCAAATGTCTTTCGCGGGGCATACAAACAAATGCAAGAAGGCTCTGCTTAGTTGGTACTCCGAAGGAACAGAGCATATTCACGTGCCGTTTGGTTTGAGCTTGGTTGAGGTGCTTGATGAAAGACAAGCACGGAAGAAGAAGAACGAAAAACTAAACAAAGAAAAAAAAAACTAAAAATTATTTTGTAAGCACTTTTATAAGTTTATTGAAATTCTCTTATTTTTCAAATTTTGTTTTCAATTAAAACATGTTTTATTATTTTATTATTATATTTTAATTAAAAATATATATATAATTAACATTTTGGTGAAAATCAAATGAAAACAGGATCAATACCATCTTGAAAGAGCCAAACCTTGACGCGGCTATAAGAATCTATATCGTCTTTAGAGGCTCTGATTCAGACTCTTTGAAATTCAATTGTATATTGCAAATGCCCGAGCCTCCTTTTCCCGCTTGACTATCACAACGATTCAATATCTTTGAGGGCTCTACAATCTACTATTAATGCTACCAACTAATACTCTGCACAGGTACCTTGTACCTACCTTCGCGAAGAGGGTTCAAGGGAAATGAGTTGCGCAATACAAAGTTGCTTGAAAAGTTTAGGGGAAAGCGGAGGTGATAATTGCATCAGTGACCAAGAGCAACTAAGGCATATGAATGGGAGCGGAGTGACGAAAGTACCTACCTGGTACTTCTCTCGTGGTTTGAGCAGACAAGAGGCGAACCGTGGACCGCAAACCCATCTATAATTATATTAATATGGAGTTTTTGCCTTGAGAAGTTTTAGGTTTTACGTTGCAAAACATTAGCTGCAAGTATCAAGTGACATGTTCTTGGTTATCTGTCGATACCTTGTTCAAAAAGCGAGGGAAAGAGGGCCTCCTGATCATTCCCAACTTCAAGTCTGAAAACTGTACAAAATTGCCAAGATCAGATATGGGCTACTTCATTGTCAGCAAATGCATTTACCACTTGTGTAGTATACCCAAAAGCTTGCGAATAAATATACAGTTTTACAGATGATCCGCTCGCTGCATTATAGACACTTGTTGAGATTGATTTAGGGCTCGACAGAGGATGAGCTAGTTTATCTACCTTATCCATGTGCGAGGAAAGTATGTAAAGTAGGTATAAAGTGATTCTGGCAGCACTTTTGCGATCGTAAAAGTTTTGACTTGATTTCTGACATAAGATTGATGAGTGTAACCTCAAGTTAGCGAGGGCGATAATAGCTACTACACCTTATAAATTGCAAAATTGAGCATGAGAGGGATCATCTAGCCTTCCATTTGTCATCAGTTTTCCAATGAATAAACTTATGGGCATCATCATAAATATCTCGCAACTTTTCTCAAACTGTCAACCAGCTTCATGAATTAAGGACCTACTCGCCGACAAACCCTGCTTCATTATCTCGCAGCAAACAAAGCCTTAGGTTGCTTCGGTCCTACCGCAAAGGCATAGTTTCTACAGGAGTACTCCACCCAACGACCCACCACAGTTTAAGCTGCAATATCTATCCTTCATCCATTCCTATTACTATGTATTACTACTGCATTGCATGCATTTCTCCAACCTTGGCAATGCTTACTTTCCTGCTTTCTAGCTAGAGTACAATCAGACAGCTAAGCAAGTAGCTCTAGAGATAATAGAGGACTGATCTACTACCCTACTACAGTAGCACTGAAGATCAGACTGACAGCATTTGTCTCCGTGTCCAGCCGCCTAGTCTGGTTCTGCCTGCAGCATCACTGCCAATTTCGTCTCCACCATTGCCGTCGTCTCGTAGGTACAGTAAGTTATTCTTGGGTTTCCAATCTCCACCACTCCTTGCCAATGGCCATGGACAGCCAACCTTCTTCTCTGGGCAACTATCCCAACCACCGACGTCGTATTGTACACATCGCCGTGCCAAGCAAAGCGAATGTTTCTCACATTAATCCATATTAATTAAGCTCCTGTTATTTGGGTCATCCAACCTTCTCGTAGCCCTACCACAGAGTACCTACCCTAATCCCTACACCCTGCCCTTCTCCCTACAGTGATAGTGGTTCTCGATGGCGATTCCACCTATGGGCACTCCTAGAGTTTCTGTTGAGAGGGCCGAGTCGGCAACTCGTAGGAGCGACTTAGCCAAAGGTAAGAGTAGCTCCGCTCGCCAGCGGACCGAAAATGGTCCTTCCTGGTTACCAGAGAAACTTAAGGCTGCGAAGAAGAAGAAGAAGAAGTCGCTTTGTGGCCAGCTGGCTAGCAGGAGAACTTGAGGGCTTGAAGCGAGCTCGAGCAGCCCATTGACAGCCAGCGGTGGCAATCACGGGTCTGCCAAAATCAGGCTCGCCCCGAGCCATCCAATGACTGACTGACTGACTGACTGACTGACTCGACTGAACGCTTTGCCAATCGATCACCTAAATAAGTTAATGGATCAGTCGATGGGTACATAAAATGGATAAATAGATTGATGGGCAGATGGATAGGTGAATGAATATCATGCCAGCTTCGTGAAAGGTGGTCGCTGCAGAACGCACAACGCACATATCGCCGACGGAACCATTAGTTGATTTGAGCCACGGGAGATTCATGGTCATCGATGGTGCGTATGGCAGTCCTCATTATGCAGCTGGCTCATGAAAGGCAACACATTATTGGCTGCTGCTGCTAATAGCGCCCCCGGAATGTGCCATCGCTACTCTAGAGCTAGGACAGAGATAGCGCTTTGCTAGGATGGTTCAAGTCCGAAGGGCGCACACCTTGCTCGGTACACACCATACACACCATCTCCGGGCATGGTACGGGGACTATGGGTCCCTATTCTTTCAAGCTGATTCCCTTGGGTTGCTAGGAGATGGTCCGATGGAAGGGGGGTCCATCCCAGAGCAAAAGGCAGACAAAGACATTAGGCTACTTCTAAGTAAGTATCTAAGTAAAAGTCATAGGGTACCTCGTGTTAGCTATGAGAACGAAATAAGGGGGGAAAGAAAAGAAAGGAGAAGAGAAAAGAAAAGCAAAGAAAAGAGGAAAAGGAAAGAAAAGCAAAGAGAAGAAAGAAAAGAAAAGAAAAGAAAAGAAAGAAAGAAAGAAAGAAAGAAAGAAAGAAAGAAAGAAAGAAAGAAGAACCGTGGCGATAAATAAAGAGAATGAGGAGAAGAAAAGAAGACGTCATGCCGGCGCGCTTTGGACTTTGACGCGTGTTTGCGCGGGAGCATGGGCTGCCATGCAAGAGGACAGAGGTGACAGAGGAGGGAGAAGGGGTGGGGAGGAGTCAAAGATCGTCAGTTTATCATTTAAGTCGGAGCTACTAGCTGAATAGATAAGAGAAAAAGAAGGGAGCGGCGCGCTACAAATACTGCAATTGTTCTCAGCGCTATGGCTAGCTTTTCCGGTAGGTATTCCCTAGCGGAGTGGTGGTCATCGAGCACGCCGTCGAGACTGCGGAGTCCGACGGCAACGAAGAAGTTAGAGCTCGAGAACCAGGAAAGAGATTGGTCAAAGGGCTGATTAGGGAGAGAATAAAGGTCAAGGTACCGCGCCCGGCGTCGCCATCTTTAACAATAGCACAGGAGCAGACGAGCCGGGTTCGCGGTTTGATCGCTCGATCGCTCGACTAATTCATTATTTAATCGATTGATCGACAAATTGGCCAATTCTTGGGCCACTTTCGCCAACGGCGCCGAGAAGGCGAATAAATGTTGCTGTGTTGATTCCTCTCCGCAAGGAGTTTGCTCAGAGGGTGTGGAGAAGTCTAAAAAATATGGGCAGGAGGCGACAGGAGCCAGGAGGGCGAGTGGGCATCTGAGGAGGGCACAATCTCTGCGATGGAGAAATTGATGGCCTCCTCGTTTCATCTTCATCATCGTACATGTGCGAGCGGGCGTCCATTCATAAATAGACACCCGAGGCAGGTTTAGGCAGTGGCAGAACGTGTCTGTGTCTGTCACAAGCCACATGCAGATATGGGCGAGAAGATATTTGATGGCAGCGCCGGCATAGAGAGGGCTTCTGAGGCATTCACTGAGGCAGACGATGAGCAGCTGCAACCGGCGTCGCTGGCGTCGCTGTCCTCCTCGTCGTCTTCCTCGTCGTCGCTAGCGATTGCGAAGAAAGTAAGGGGGACATCCACCATTGCGAATTCGTCGTCGGAGTCGTCCTCCTCATCTGAGTCGCAGTCGGAGTCGGGCACAGCGTAGAAGCAGAACATGTCTTCGGAGTTTTCAATATCAAAGGCAGCCACGGGTCGTTCGGCAGCGTCGTCGTTCTCGTCGCAGTCAGAGTCTCCGTCGGAGTCTTCGGAATCGCTGAGCTCAGAGTCTTCCGCGCTCAGAACGTCCACGACAACCTCGAGAAGCGCAGGGGGGAGCGCGAGCTGTTGCAAAGCGTCAGAAAGTGCCAATGGCTCACAAGGCAGCTTGCGTCGCTTTCCAGAGGCAGTCTCGCCTTCGCCAGCAAATGAGGAGCATGTGGAGTCCGCACGACGCTTGAACCCGGCCAATCCTCGCGTAGGCTCCAGTTGCGAAAGGAATGACTCATCAAAGACACCCTCGCCGCCCAAGATCTGCTCTTGAGCAAAGGTGAACCCAAGCCCCGAGATGAGGGCAACCTCCATGGTGCCAAACTCTATTCCAGGCTTGGCAAACTGCAAAACTATCGATGAACTCGCGAGCCAACCACGCGGACACTTCGGGGCACTCGAATACGCAGCTTTGCACGCAAACTCAGCACGTAGACCTCGTGTAGATCGCGTTGACAGTCTGCCGCTCACTCATTCATTCTTTCTCTTGTTCTACCCTTCTTTTCACATACATCATATATACATACATACATACATACATACATACATACATACATACATACATACATACATACATACATACATACATACATACATACATACAAACATACATACATACATACATTCTTTCACACGCTCATTCATTCAATCTCTCTCTCACTCACTCACTCACTCACTCATTCATTCATTCATTCATTCATTCATTCATTCATTCATTCATTCCCAACTCTTTCTCTTTTCTTTTTCTCTCTCCACCTCCAAGCCAATTCTTTCTCCGTCAACGAGAGCTCTATGAGAGTACTATGAGGCGGTTCAGACTCCTTCTCCGCCTCTGCTATTTACTATGTGTTCCCTCCTCAGAGAAAAAGCTTTTTAGCAGATAAGCAAACAAACAAAGCAGATAAGCAAACAAACAAAGCAGATAAGCAAACAAACAAAGCAAACAAACAAACAAAGCAAGAAACGGAGCATACATATAAATATATATGAACAAGAAATAGATCAATAAATAGATGAAGACGAGATTGGAGGGAGTGCTAGGGTATTGGTTAGGAGGGGTATAGGATGGAGGGGCCGTGGTTGTTTTTCAAAGAAGCGGAAAGGACTGACTGATGAAAAGGAGCGAAGAGAGAGAAGAAGAAGAGCGCCAAAGCCAACGACGCAATCGCAGAGGGGCGTGGCGGGGAGGGAGGCAGGAAGGCAAAGAGAAGGAGAGGCCACGGGGGCCACGGGGAGGGGTGGCGGAGGGGTTGTTGGCAGTAAAACCAGCAGAAGCGGCGCTGGCGAAGGAGAGACGCACGGCTTGGACTTGCGGCGGCCTCCCTCCTTGTCTCTCTCTTTCTCTCTTCTTTTCTTTCTTTCTTTCTTTCTTTCTTTCTTTCTCTCTCTCTCTCTCTCTCTTTCTCTCTTTAATTCCTTGTTCATTCTTTGTTTCGTTCTTTCTTTGCATCGATTCGCCATATTTATTTATTAATTAACACACTCGAATCGATGATTTCTTTTCCCATTCTTTGAAGGTTTCCTTTTCTCGTACGCTTCTCATTCCCTGCTTTCTTGTCTCGCCTCGAGACCGGCAGACAGACAGACAGACAGACAGACAGCCATCGCGGCGGCGGAGGCGGCCGCTGCCACGAGCCCCCGCGCTGTCCTCCCTCCAGGCCAGCTGCGCACGAGCGAGCGGCACAAGCAAGGGCCTCGTGGCCGTTCCCTTGCTCGAGTTGTTGTTGTTGTCGTTGTCGTTGTTGTTTCTATTGTTTCTGTTGTTTCTGTTATGGTTGTCATTTATTGTCGCTGTTATAGTCATTGTTTCCTTTTGTTTCTCTTCTTTCTCCTCTCTTCGCATAGTAGAACTAAGTTCATTTTCTGACTTATTACTATCATTTTTACTCATGTTTATTATCTCTATTCATTCTCCAAATAGATTCCTGCTCAGTTAGTCGCTTACGTAGTTAGTTGGCTAGCTACTTACTTAGCCATGGAGGACCCAGGGGCCTTTACTTTAAGGTGCATTGCCCAAGATGGAGGCCTTTCCGGCCTAGCGAACCTTTAGGGCACATAAGCCCTCCCCCCATATTGGGACAGCCGCGGCTCCTTAAGGACCTGGAACTCCTGGTTCCATCGTCAAAAGCGCCCCCCGTTCCCACAAGACCTTCTCTAAGATGACCCGGTGGGATAAGTGCCCGAGGGCATGGAGGCGGTAAATAAGCGGGCGGCTCGGGGGCTCGGGGAAAAAAGAGGGGGCAGGGGGGAAAGAAGCGACAGCTCGTCGGGGTGCACACCTCAGGTACACGCGCCACGAGTGAGGCGGGAAACAGAAAGAAAGCAAAGTTAGTTAGTTAGTTAGTTACTGTTGTGCATGGATTTACTTTGCAATAGCATAGGAAGTACTTTTGCTTCCACGGTGATCGTTGATGACTGCGATGGTTACTGGGTTGGTCTGTGGCGCATTGCGTTGGGATTTTTTGAGCGCTGCGCTGGTGAGTTGTTGGATTTGGAGAGCGAGCCTTGCTTGACCCGCAAGGAGGCCCGAGACCGTCTGCAGCAACGCCTCTGAGGAGGTGATGACTGAGGAGTCCAGAAACTGTCATTTGACAGAATGCAGCAGATATCTATCGATCTATATATCTGCAAACAATCTAGTTCCGATTGGAGATTGGAGTCGCGGAGGAGGCCTGCGCAAAGCTGTAAGGGTTGATAACAAACAGCGAGCGAGCGAGGGAGGCGAAGGTGGATTGACGAGCAGAGACAAACTTTGTGCACGACGACTGAAGGATTGAATTAATTAAAATTACATCGACCGATTGATTGCTCCATGACACACACACACAAACATACAGGTAGTGAAATGAGTGAATACCTTACGATGCACATTGCAAGGACAATTAGAATCACAGTAGAAGAGATACGATAGTCTCCGCCAATGATAAGAGATGACGATGCTACTGCACTCAAAGAGCGCACACGTACGCTCAGAGTGAGTGCTCAATCCTGAACCATCGCTTGGACTTGTCACAGAAAGAACTTCTTCTTCGTCTTCAACTTCGAGGTGATGAACGAGGCAACTCCTAGATAGTACTTACTAACACCTACATAGGGTTTTGCTTTCTGTTCTTTCTTTCAGATTGTACAACTCGACTGCATTCGTGTTGTGTGTTTTGAGTTGAATTGGGTGTAGAAGGTGTAGAAGGGAGCAGAATCGGCATGCTAAATGCAAGTGTCTGTCGAGCTCAAGCCGACCCGAGGTTTGCGGCGAAGCTTCGGAAGACAGCCATTCTTGGCGAAGGGGGTGCACACCAGCTTAAAGAAGTTCTTGAAAAGAGGCAAGCAAGCAGGGAGGTGCGTATTACTGCTAGGCAGGTAATAACTAACCCTTAGAGCGCAAGGTGTACGCCCGCCCAAGAGGTGGGTTAGGAGTGCGTAGTCAGTCCCTAGTAGGACATCAAAAAGGAAGGTTGTCTGCTCTTGACGCACAACCATCTCTAAAAAGTTGAAACTGTAGAGAGCAATACAACTTACGTACCTACTCTTCCACGTGCTAGCTATGGCTAGCTAGCTAGGTACCTACTCTCTGCCATCTGCAGGCTGGCATTTATGTATGTATTTGTACACGAGATGCCCCTTTATGTATTATTTTTTATTTTACTTTTTAATTCACTTAATTAAAAAAAGAACAAAAAAGAACAAAAAAGAACAAAAATGAGGAAGAGAGATGATGAAAGCCTGCAATTGATATGAAAGCTTGCAAACAATCACCTCGTGGAGCTCGACCCTCAAGCAGGATGGTTCATACATACACAGGGAGGCATATATCATAAATACATACATAAATACATGCATGCATACATACATACATACATACACATGTTCTGACAACCTATAGCTAGCTAGCTAGCTAGCTATCAATCATGATGATTCATCATTAATTCATTGGCACGTATCAGAATGCAGATAGTTTACTTTTGTGCGAAAGAAGAAAGAGTGTGCGCTGGATGTAGTGCAGATTGAGCACGTGAAAATATTAATAGAGCTTTAGAAAGGGCTCGGAATGAAACTATAGCATTCGATCAGACCTGCCACCTGCTAGGTTGCCGCAGGCGTCCAAGGCTACGCCGTGCGATAGCCATTGGCCGGGCCAGAGTGCAGATGCTGTGCTCACGCCACAGAGGCGGCGGCGCACGCACGGATCGCCTCCAACAAAAGAACCAGCTGACTCACTCATCTTGATACCTGAAAAAAGTTAATTAAAACAATGATGTGCTTTGTAAAACTAAAGAGAAACCCGCATTCGTCGAAGCTGCCCAATAGGGGAGCGAAGACCATGATCCTGCTCAAAGAAAAACAAAGCTCTCCGCCTACTGCTCACCTGATTCACGCTACGAAGTTCGCTCTCATTAGCTCCTTCTCGTATGCAGGTATCATTACTTTCATCCGTGTGCAAACTGTCTAACCCTAACATTAACAATAAGGGCGTCCTAACCTGGTGCTTCTGTAGCGATGAAAGTATCGCGAGAAAGTAATCAATCAGCAGTCAAGTCAATCTATCACATCACATCACAGTCTTCGCATTTAACATCTGCACACACTAGCTAGGTGATTCAGGCCCAAGCTCGCGTTGGACGAGTGTATGTATGTACACCTAGGTGCTTGCATGCAAAAAAAGATACCTGCCATGGAATGAATGAATAAATGAATAAATAAACAAATAAATAAGTATACACAGATATGCTACATACAGCACCAAGGTGGCCACTGCCGCTGGAAACCCAAAGAGAGAACCTAAAAGGCCAAAATATGCTATAGTGAGCAAGTGCGCGAAAGTAGAAGTACTTTATGAGGACGTACGACTGGAAAAAATACGGAGTGGAAACTAAACTAAAGTAAACACCTTTGACGGCGTGGAGTGAATGGGATAATATAATAAGGTGTTCGAAAGGAGAAATCCATCGTACCTATGAGGCCATCGAGGTTTGTCTCGCGATCGATTACTTGTCGATTGAGCTGCTTCGCAATGATCGTGAAAGCTTGTGGAATGATTTATTTAGTACCATACCTACTGTTGGTAGAACAGGCAATAATGTCAATAAATAAAGTACACATACATATTATGATTTCGTAGACTGAGGCACGTGCACAATAAAATTCAATTAGGACGGAGGCAGACTCGAGGGCGCCTTCCGAAGGTGGGCCTCGCTTCTGCCTGACGTGAGTTTGACACTGGCCAAACTACGTCTTGCCCCTCATTCGATCTAGCAACACTTTCCTCGCCCGCCTGGCCTTGCACTGTCCTAGCAGCAGGGCTGGTTTGGGTTGTGTCATTCGTTCTTTCTTTTCTTTCTTTTCTTTCTTTCTTTGTTTATTTTCACTCCTTTTCCTCTCTTTCGCTTTATTCTTTCCCTCGCTCCCTCGAGTCCTCTTTCCGTCAATCCCGTGAGTCCTCTCTGGTCTCACTCGCTCGCTCGCTCGATCTGGAAAGCAGGGAACAAACATCGCGAGCCGGACTCGACGTGACGTCGGCACAGAAGGCCGAGTAAGGGTCTTCGCACGACAGCACGGTTCTCGTGCAGCGGAGGGAGAAGGCATAGTCTATCGAAGCTCAACTTGGACGACTCTCGTTCAAGATTTCAGGCTTCCTTTCCAGTGCGACGGCTTCTTCTACTTTTCTAGTTCACTCCTTCGACCACTGAGACATTTGCAAACCCAGCTCACTTGGTGGAGACTTCTAGAGCTGTGAAACCGCAGACAGGATTAGAAGCAAAGTTTTCTGGACATTAGAGGCGGAGCCCCTTCTCGTTAGAATTGTTGTTGTTGCTGTTGCTGTTGCTATTGTTGCTGGTGCTGGTACAGGTGTTGGTGGCAATTGAATAGTTTGCAAGTACCGAGGAAGTGGCTCATATACAATTGCTTTTGTTTGCAGGGTTCGCATCCCTTATTCTTCAACTCCTTCTCCTCACCAGAGGAATTGCAAGTTTGAAGATCCAACACGTGGCGAGTACATTCGGCGACTCCATTACGTGCTGAAGAGGATTTGTCAACGAAGTGGGCGAGCTGGGCTCAATTTTACTGAGTTGCTGGTTTTGATCAGTGCATTCTCAAACGTGGAGAATATTCGAGGTAGATCTAAAGCTTCAAAACCTTTGGGTCAACCACGTAAGGCTGCAATAGTCTTTACTGCTGTTTCGTTGATACAGAACCTACAGATTAATATTGCTTCTTCTGTGATTCTGATCGTGTATTTTTTTTAAAAAAGAAGACGATGGGCCGCGAGCAGCTCGATGAGGTGCGTGAGTCCCTCCGCGGTGTAGATGTGGTCCGCGTCCGCAATGCGCTCATTACGCACAGTTTCGTAGCGTCCAAGTTTGTAGCAGAATCAGAGGATTTGGCAGGTGCAGATGTTGGAGATCATACTTCACTCACCAATTCAAGTAGTATGAGCAGCATATCAACTATTCATGCGAAAGAGAATACCGTTGATCCGTACTTGCGAGAGGTTCTTCAAGCACTCATGGACCTTCTTTTGCCATCCGATATCTGTCGGTTACTTACCGCTCTCGATATTGCAAATCCAAGCGACCCTAAAAGTAAACGCGGAGCTGATCGTGGAAAGACTGTTTCTGCTGCTCAATTTACGTCTAGTATCGGAGTAGGACGCAGTCTTCTGCATCGTGCTACTAGTTTGCCGGATATGATTGAGGTCGGGAAGAAGCGCCAGCGCAAAGAGTACTTTGTTGCTCTTATCTCTAACCGAACCCATTCTGGTGTTGAGGAGGATGCCCTCTTTGTGCTGAGGGCTCACACTAAGCCTAGCAAGGGCCTCAACGCTGCTAGTAAAATCATCCGCAAGACTAAGAGCCTTAAAAGATTTTCCTGGAAAAGAGGTGAAAAGGATGATAGCATGCCAAAGTTGTCACCAGGCCGTGCAAGTGTGGAACGCGATACTGGATCATTTGTTGGCAAATCTCTGTCTAAAGCACCAACGTCGGACGTTCGGCTCAGCATTGTTAAGGTCTTTCCCATCTGGTCAGACCTTCGTATTTCGCTGAAGGGGCGTGGCCTTGTTAGACTAACATCTGCTGGAGACTCCATGCGCATTGGTACGGTGTCAATCCGGAGTATGTGGAGACTTGTAATGACTCTCATGCGTGCACGCGCAATTGCAAAAAATAACAACTTTTTCCCGCAAGGTCCTTCACACAAGTGGATCGAAATTTATCTCCAGGGTCTCCCGGCTGGTGCCATGCCTCCTGGTCTTGAATCAGAGCCTCGACACAAGCTCCCACGGAACGAACGCGGAGAGTATACTGCGAAGCCGTCGATGGAATCCATGACAGCTGACTCGTTGGATGAGGAGGATGATGACGATATCGAAGACATCGAGAACAGCAGCTACATGTTAGATAGTATTCTTGAAGATGGTATCATACTTGACCCAAACTCGTTGGGCTACGTAGGTAACCGAGTCCCACATGATGGAATCGATGAGCATAATGAGGATGCAGGTGACACCTCCGACGAAGAAGATGATGACACTGACGCAGCGACCAGTATTTCTGTTCACACTACAATGTCAGCGCTGGGACTTGTGGAAGACGAAGATGAGGATGATCATCTTGTGATCCCTGCAAGCCGTTCTCGTGGCAGACCTTCTCACATCGATGTAAATAGCCGTTTGTCAATGAATGCCATCATCCAGGCAGAGCAGGAGGTGATTGATGAGATTCGTCATATTATGCAAACTAGCATTAATCTTGATGAACTCACAACTTTGCAAGTCATGCAGCGCCTCGAAGCAAAGTTCGGACGCGATATGATGTCAAACTTCAAAAAGTCATTCATTGATGAGAAGATCATTCAAATTTATGGCCAGCAAGAACCGCCATCACGCATAGTAGCCGGGCTTTACTTAGGCACAGAGTACAATGCATCAGATTTCTCCATGCTTCAAGATATCGGCGTTACCACCATTATCAACGTCACAAAGGAAATTAAAGACTTTTTTCCAGGCCACTTTGAATATCACCGAATCCCAGTGAAGGACCACGAAAGTTCCGATCTTCATCACTACTTTGCCAACGCCTGCGTTGACATCGCTCGAGCCCGTGCTGAAGGCCGTACGGTATTTGTACATTGCCAACGTGGTATATCTCGCTCTGCTACTATTGTCATCGCCTTTTTGATGCAGTCTCGCCGTCTTTCGTACAATGATGCGTTTACGTTGGTTAAAAAGAATCGTCCGATTATTAAACCGAACAAGGGCTTTATTAAGCAGCTTCAAGCTTTTGAGGAAGAGCTTAATTAGGTTGAGGCACGGGCTTCAGACGCTCCGGCTATCATCGCCACTTGCGGTCGCAAATCTGGCATGCGTTTGCACTCTTCATTTATCTTGCTGTGGCGTGCACGCTCTTAGAACTGTTCGTATTCTCTCTTCTGTGTTGTGTTTTAAGAAAAGAAAGATACAGTTGAACAGCGTGCACGTTGACGAACGAGCAAGTTCCAGTAAATCATATGTGGCTTTCCCGTTGGCTCCTGAAGAGAAGGTGATAGCTCAAGTCGTAGAATTTGTTTGAGCTGTTGCTTCGAAACACAGAGCCCAGTCTGCTATTACTACACCAGGAGCACCGCCCTGGTGCTAGCATATAGCAGAAAGTCCCGCATCCTTTATCTTTGTTGCATTCATTTCGTTCTTAAACTTATTCACTGCACGAACTCTATGGGAATCTTTTTGACCAAATATTGCATATCAAATTGTCTAGAACAAAGCGTATTTTTCTATAGTTTTCGAGCAAATCAAATGTCTTGCTTACCAGTCTGTGCACAATATCAAGGTAATAAGTTTCTGCCAGTATATCTAGGCTTGCAGGTTTACTTTGCGCCTTTGCTGAGGGAGATCATGTTTCGTAGGAACAGGTCAAATGTTCGCTTCATCATGAATTTATTCTTATTGCGTGTATTCTTCTTTCCTGGCCCCGTGTTGTTCGCAGGAAGCCTGTGTATTATTTTCTTAAATAGCATAAGGCCGGCATTTTCCTTCACTTGGTTTCATTCTGACCTTTACTTGCCAATGTGTACATCTTAGCGTTTATGCAAATCTTATTAGTGTACCGTTTGAAGAAAATAAACTCCTTTGCATAGAAAGCGTAAGACTACCATGGGAGATCATTGACTTTTCGGAAAGAAGAAAATAAAATAAGAGAAAAAAGAACCCCTGCTTTCACTCAGTAATCATGTGTTTACTGATCGACTCCAGGCTTGGCGCAATCCTACGTAAAGACACACAACCAGAGTCAAACTGACGATAAAATTTGAAGCCTTCACGCCTTTTAGTTCTTTCAAAATCTTCGCAAGTCCGTTTCTTTGCTTTTGATCTTCAGTTCTTTCATATTAAAGTATTTTATTAGTACTAGTAGGCAGGCCTACTATCTTTTGCATACATCAAATATCAGCATGGATTAGCCGGAGTTGAGGGTAGATTGATTGTGTTCCTTGCTTGTGTCTGACAAGACGTCTTTCGACTGTGGAGCGAGGACCTGAAAGGAACGTCTCTTCCCTCAACGACGTACTACTTGCGTCCTGCCTTCTCTTCTTCACCTCTGCAAAGCTCCAAAGGTCACCTTTGTCGAAGGTTCGTCAGTTTATTACTTCGCAGTCGAGAAGCGGGATGGACTCCTCCTCAGGACCCGTGTTTCCGACTATGGATGCAGATAACGGCGGCGGTGGAGATGGTGGCAACACAGAAGAAGTTCCAGGTCTCATCTCGCCTGTGAGGCAACTCTCTCGTCGCATGGGTAGCAGAACGATCTCCGACGAGCTGATTATGAGCGAGACCAGTAGCGAGAGCGATTTTGATTCCAGATGTGGTCTTTCCGAACAGGAGCAAGCAAGCCTCAATGCTATTCGCAGCCGTCTCATCAACGAAGAGCTCCCATATACACTCAGCAAAATCGTCAAACTCCTGGAGCAGCTCATGCTTGAAATTGACCCTGCCCAGGCCCCATCGTCTGGAGGAAGTACCCCGCCGCTGCCACCGACGCTTGGAATCAACACTAAAGCCCCGCCACTATCGCCAGCGACTCCCTCCCTTGTACCAGCTAACTCTGAAACATCTTCACATGGAAACATAAAGAGGGGTCGAAGGGACCTCGAGAGACATCACCTACTTTCTTCTGCATCATCTACCGCTTCCGGTCCTGCTGCACTTCCAAGTTCTCGGCAGCTTCTACGATCCCCTACTCCAGAAAGCAATAAAGCCTTTAATAGCAATCAGAGCATAGCCTCAGGTGTATCTGCAACAAGTTCTCGAGCTGCGAGACTACCAAGCCCATTGCATATCCTGCGTAACAGGCCCGCCAGTCGCGCTTCCGTGGCTAAAAACAAGGAGGCATCGACTCCCGCGACCATGGTGGAACCTCCTAGTGCACCTCCACTAGGCAGTGCTCCCGCCACAGGTGATGAACTAATTGCACAACTTCAGATGCAGCAGGCACAGCTTATGGCCAGAAAAGCCTGCGAAGGGGGCTTGCATATGGCGCACAGACATTCTAAAAACAGCACTTCATCTACACAAAACCATTCAGGGATGTCACCTACATCAATCTCTAGCGGCCTTCGAAATTTAACCCGAAAAGGTCTACACATTGGGCATGGTGAGGCAACTTCCTCGGCTGCACCATCTGTATCTTATTCAACCTCTTCTAGCACTTGGATGGACGTTTCATTACTTCTGGATGGGTATTACATCCGCTATGCAGATATAGACTTACGTTTGCATAAAGCATCTCGATCCTTGGTCTCAAGACGACCTGGTTTTGTCTCTAGTGGGTCTCATCATCAATTTCGCACCCAGCTTCACCAGCCGAACCACCCTTGGATGCTGGATCAGGTCTACGAGGTCCACCACCAGGTACATTCTCAGGTGTTAAAGCTCAATGAGTTCCTAGAAAGTTTACAGGATAATCAAGCAGTAGGGGAAGATGATGTTCTATACGCAAGCGCACCTTCCGAGCAACAGACGCTGGATGCCCAACACTGTCTGCATGATCTTGTCGTGGCGTTAACAGAAGCACGCAATGTGATGACGAACCCAAGTCCAAGAACTTTTCCACAAGTCCTGCGACCCTCGGATCCTCGCGGCGGATGCGAATTTACTCCAGCTCCTCCATCAGAGATTGTGATTGACTTTGCAGTGCATCTTGGAGACCTTATCGTTACTGCTTACGAGTTAAATTATTTTGCACAGGGGCAGAACAAAGAAACTTCAGTAATGACTGACATGTGGGTACAAACGTGTGACTATACGAACAAAGTGTTTCGCTTCTCCGATCCGCCACGAACTGTGCAAGTTGTTGACCAAGTGCAAGTCCACTTCAAGGTACATTCTCTCAAATGGGTGATGGAATCAATTTACGAAGCCTACAACTTAGCGATTCGAATGCTGCGTAAACTTGAGGCTCTCAACAAGCATGATATGACGCTTAAATTCAATGGAGGTCCTGAAGAAGAAGCTGAAGCACGGCGCATTCAGGACGAGATGAAGAAATTTGGTTCTGTGCCAGTATTAAAGTACTCTAATTGGATTACAGGATAAAAAGACTTAGCGTAATTTGTTCTTGGTTTAAGGTTGCATGACGTGATTTCATTCTTTTAAAATGTCATATTAGTTTTCTCAATCGAATGTGATGTTCTCCAGCTCCGTTTACATAAAATGTTCACGTATACTCTAGCTATGAAAGAATGCTATTTAGTTATAAAGCACAACATTTTCAATTCGCTATCTCTTTATCATACTACTTGTGTGCTGGTATGGACCTTACAGAATTTTGCGCAGAACAAGAGACAACGTAATCCTTCTTAGTTGACGCTGTCTTGTACTAACATATACTGTATATAGTGATCGATATATATCAGGTCAGGCAAAGCGAAAATTAGCATCTTCGTTGTTCATCTTAAAATAAGAAGCTGTTGTCGATTCAAACATTTTGAGTCCATTTAAATTCATTAGCTGTAATTGATAGCTTTCTTCAACAGGTTCGAATGTTCCTAAAAATGGGGAGTTGAAGCACTTAACGCTACATCACAAGAAATTAACCATGGAAGATACCTTTCTGGTAAATCTCCAATAAATCCCTACCTTGACAACTTTTTTCAATTTCAGGCTAAATTAGGTTGCTTCTATGTTTTAAAATGTAATGTAGATGTGAATGAGGACTATGCCGAAGATTTCTGAGAAAGGCATTCCTTAAGGATCTGCACAAACTCCCATACATCTACATAAGAGTTGTAGAGTGGGGCAGGAGCAATACGCATGACATCTGGCTCACGCATGTCGCAGATGACACCACGTTTTTCAACCTCGACATGGACAGCTTTTACAGGTTGGCTAAAAACAAGAGATAGCTGGCAACCGCGTTCATGGCGACGATCATATCCCGGAGTGATAGATTTGCATGTCCCCTCGGGCAACTCAGACTCCAGAAGCAGCTCGAGATAGCGGGTGAGGGACTCAGACTTTGCTCGAAGTCGAGGCATGGTAGCCTCGCGAAATAGCTCGAGAGAAGCTCTAAGTGTTGCAATAGGAAGCACACACGGATTGCTCAGCTGCCAACCAAATGCACCTTGGCTAGGAATAAAGTTAGGCTCCATCTTGAAGCGGTCAGTCTTGCGGTGGCCCCACCAACCTTCAAAACGCACAAGATCCTTTCCATCGCCAAACCTCTCATGTACAAAGCAGCCTCCGATTCCGCCAGGGCCACTGTTCAAGTACTTGTAGGTGCACCAGCAAGCAAAATCTACACCCCACTCGTGCAGCTTGAGTTCAAGGTTACCAACGGCGTGAGCCAGGTCGAAACCAACTCGGCATTCATCTCCGCAGTGTTTGCGCACAGCTTTTGCAATTTTATCCATTTCAAAGGCTTGTCCAGTGTAGTACTGGATTCCAGACAGCATCACCAGCGCAAGAGAATCAGCATGCTCCTCAATGGCAGCCTCGATATCCTCGGTTCGAAGAGTTTCTTCACCGGAGCGAGGTCGGAGCTCTATGAGACACTCGTCAGGATCAAATCCCTTTTCTTTGATCTGAGAACGGGTTGCAATCCAATCTGAAGGAAAGCTTTTGCCCTCCACCAAGATCTTGCAACGAGCGCCATTAGGCCTGTAAAAAGAGACCATCATTAGATGAAGATTCACACTGAGGCTGTTCATAATAGCCACTTCGCTACTTTTGGCACCAACTACAGCAGCCATGTCGTCTACGCAAAGCTCATCAACAGTGACCCAAGGTCTCGGGTCCGTGAAGTGACCCTCTACGGCGAGCTCTGCCCACTTGTCAAGCTCCTCGGATACATACTCGCGAGCTTTGCGAGGCTGCAATCCAAGAGAATTTCCACACAAGTAAACACACTCCTTCTCTGCAAGGGATTTCTTAGCGTTAAGGTCGTCTTTGTCGACGGTCTGAGCATCTTTTGCGTCCGAAGCATTTGCACCGCGAGCTGCCCTGGGAAAGAGGAATTGATCTCGCAGACTAGCAAGCTCATCACGAGTGTCCATTTGCTCTGCAAACCATCTGGACGCGAGGGTTTTGTTTTCTTGGTCACCTTCAGTCTCGACACCAGGTTCTAGAGCAACGCCCAGCTCTGCTGCAGCGGACTCCAGAAGCGACATGTTGACCTCTCGACAACTGATTCGTTTGCACCTACAGCGATGAGTAAGTTTCAACTTTGCTTTTGTCCTTCAATACAACCGCGTGGCACTGCCTCTTCGAGCCGACGTCGACCAAAGCGAAGGCGAACTGCTTTTGATATTTGGCCTAGACGGACTCTTCTGTCGTCACAGCAGATTGTGAGCGAGCGAAAGATGCTGAACGCTGTGAATGTGATCCAATTTAGCCTAATTTCACGCCGTAATGATAAGTATTGTATACTTACGAGCTATTATTTACATGGTCTTTTTTCTTCCCATTGACTTTCAATTCATGCATGCAATTCATCTATTGTCATTTTCTTTGAAGGTATTGAGCTTTTGTGACTGACAACGTATTGCTCAGGATAAGTCGTTGTATTCTTCGTGCTTGGGCCTGGTTTTGCACAGCTTCGATGCAGCATCTGAGTATGTTAGCAGCCATAGGGATCGTTCGCGAACCAATCTTTTGTCGAATTTGAAGTAAGTAAGTTTGATACTGCGAATGAGCGGCACAAAGAAGGGAATGGATGTTCCTGCAAGAGCGATCGATTACCACCTGCGAATCCTGCGTTGGCCGTCATCTTGATGCGTGTTCGCAAGTGTGCGTACATGTGGTTCAAGCCAAGGAGATCATAAGGCAAGCGGTTGCGAGTTTCAATTCTCCTTTATCCATTGGGATTAATTTGCAGAATACAGTTTCGTGGAAAAAGCTCACAAAGAATGCATTGGATCCACATCCAATTACATCTATCTTCCTGAGTTGAGAGAGAGGGAGAGAATATAGATTCATGTTTTGAAGCCATGAGTGGAATGTTAGAAAGTTGTTCGAAGGTTTGTGAACTTTATGCTATATACTGTTTGTTACCTACTAAGTATAAGGCTAAAGAGAAGACTTGGATAGTCGTAAATTGCACATAGTCACTATTTTGCCACAACGAAGCATTTCTGTGAGGATTTGTTCAATCTCCATAGGCATGGCACGCGGCAAGAAGGCCCAGGCCGCTCGGGCAAGTTCATCTACCTCGAATGGCGCATTGAATACGTCAACAAGTGGAGGAAAGGCCACGAAGACACGAGGCAAAGGCGGAAAGGACGCCGATTTGGCTGCAGAGGGCGCTCTTGCAAGAGCCTTGCGCGACTTAGATGGCGTGAAACTCTTGGAGGCGCTCAAAAAAAATGCCAAGGACCTTGACCTAAAAGGTGAAGCTGTTTTGAAACATGCAGAGCAAGGCTTGGCGGTACAGAAGACTGTGGGAGAGGCCTTCACAGGCGGGAGGTCAACACCAGTTTTTGAGGCATCTCTTTCTTTAGATAAGGCGCCATTGATTATTTGCAAACTTGTTGACCTCGGGGCCGAAAGCGGATTTAGCCCGCGCGAGGAATTTCTGGCAAGATCTTATGCAATGGAAGCAAGATTCTATGCTCGAATGGCGCCAGAATTGAGAGTCTTGGCTCCAACTTGCGCTATTCCAGCGTGTTTGGGCGTAGAAACAGAGCCCAAGCGAGGAGATTACGCATTTGCGCTTGAGGATCTCCGTGTTGCGTTTCCGAGGCACCCGGACTTTCTTAAGGGCCTTGATGCAGAGCTTGCAGTAAGCTGGATCGCTAATTTTCACGGTGCGCTGTTTGCGGCGAAGGCACGTCACGAAGCTCTCCAACTGCTTGCTCGGAACAGGGCAGAAATTGAGGGACCAGGGGGGTGGATGTCGGGCGCTTTTTGGAGTCTTGGAAAGTGCTCATTGCGTAGCGGTAATCCGAATGATAGCAAACCTTCCTCTAGCTGGCCGCAATGCTCGCAATACCTTGGGAAAAAACAGCCTGCTATTCTAGCCAAACCTGGTATTAAAACACTTGGCGCTCGAGTAAATAATGCTCGTATTGCCTTGAATGCTCTTTTACACCCCATGGATAATTTTGGAAAAGAGGATGGTGCTCCTTTGCGAGATCTTTGCCTCAAGCTTTCAAGAGCCTTGCAAGATTTTGTAACAGTGATTCATGGAGACCTGAAGGCAGCAAACCTATTTCTAAGCGATGAATCTTGTGCTGGTGTTGATTTTCAATTCACAGGTCTTGGTTTAGGTTGTGTGGACATTGCTTATCTGTGCTTTCCTGATGCAAAGGGGGATTACTTCGAAGATATGGCGCACCTTGTAGAGCATTACTGGGGGACTCTGGTTGAAATTTGCCCACGTTTCGCAGCTCTGCCTCCAGAAAAACTTTTACGCCTAGTAGAGCTTGCACAAGTAGATATGTTCAGATATTACCTAGAGAGAGGTTGGGTCCCGGCCAGTGATCGAGATGTAACGATGATCGAGCGGATCGAAACCACACTCGCTGTGACGGATAATCACGAAATCCTTTCTGCTGAAGCATACGCAGAGGCCTTCTTAGCTGAATTTACCTGATTTTCGAGAGGAAGGAAACTGACCACTGAAGATTTCCAAATACCAGTATATAAACTGCTTATAATTTTGTTTTGTTAACTGAGCCAAAAAAAAAATCGACTTCTAAATGTATATATAAATATATTTTTACAAAACATGGAGATAGACGATTTCTAGCTGTTCGGTTGGCCAACTTATCAGCACAGTGTATTTCAATTTCCAAATATTGACTTAACTCTACAATAATGTATCACTTGACCTTCGATATGCAATATTTATGCTTTCCTGCGTTTGGGTGAAACCATATTTATTAACAAAAGTCTTCCATCGTGAGAATGGGGAAATGATGTTTTTAAACATAACTCTAGTGAACTGATTCAAGGTATGCTTCCTACAAGCAAGGGAAGGCAACATCGAAAAACTTGACGTAAAATAGTTTGATAGATTTATAAAAATAAAATGGCGGCCCATCGTTTAAGTTAAGAGCTCACGACTCCGATTGACCAAATTAGATAGATCAGTGAGAGACAATTGAAGCAGGTATAGATGGGGAGCAGTCGGATCAAGAAAAACACCTCCCAACGCGAGATACAAGTACTTGACTGGTACTTTCAGGATTAAAGAAAGCCATAGAATAGGTCAGGACAATAGATATTTTGAGTACAACAGGTCCTCTACTAGGAGAGGGACTGTGCAGGTGATGAATGGACATCTATATATAGGGTCTACACCATGATGTCACACAAGCGAAATGTTCACTTGACTTGGTGATGTTGACAGAGTTCAGAAGAAGGAGGAATTACAGAGCTTGTTCCAGTTGACAGCCATTTCAGTGACTGCTGTGAAGGCATATCCTCGTATAGACACTATACAAGTGAGGACAGAATGCCGTAATGAGAAAGACTGTTCACATATGCTGCTGTTGACTACGCTTCGATCGGATCACAGCTTGTGTGAGATAACACTCACCACTACAAAAAAGAGACTTCGGCTGATCATCCTGTGGGATATTCCAATTTGGGCTGCCAACAGTGCGGGGATATAACTTGGAGCAGTGTCTACATTTATGAAGCTCCACTGTAGGCATGTTTGCTTCAGTGCCTTCACTAAAGCGTAGCACCAAGGATTTGTCCAAAAATAGAGTGCCTTCAGACATGGGTGAATTCGCCATGCGGTTCCGGCCCTGAGCACCATCCGCTTCCGTAGCCCAAGACCTGGACCGCGTAATTGGTGGCGGTCGTTCCGGGTGTGCAGCTGATGCGCCGCTATTGTTTGACATGCGATTATCATTGTACATGGCTGCTTGTGTTGCGTCTTCAAGAGATTTGGTTCTCTTGTATCCCTGTGAGGCAACGGATGATGAAAGGGACGAAGCTGCGGAGGCAGAAGCAGAGGAAGGATTAGCAGGAGGGCGATTAGCATTGGCATTGTCGGCGGCAAAGATATGTGACAGGAAGCCTTTAGGGCGGGGTTTACTGACAGGTCTATAGGCTGTATTCGAAGAGAGTGACGAAAGTGAGGACGACGCTGTATATGCCCCGCCTCCAAATTGGGTTGCGTCATAATCATCGTCTTCCTCATCTTGCGGAACAATTGTTGTTGGTCTAAACATGGGAAAGGACTCCTCAGGCGCCGCGTCTTGCATTGCTGTTGTGACCATAGTTGCTTTCGTTGATGCTTGCGAGGCCACACTTACAGGTTCAATCTCTTGTGATTCTTGGACATCCAAGTCTTCCTGTTCCTGCAGTTGTTGCTGTGCGTTGCTTATATTTTCTGCAAGCCCTGTCTCGCTTACCGAGGAAAACGAGAACCTGACGACTCGGGTCTTGGGTGTGGCAAGATTAGCCGCAGTCTCGGGAGCAGCAGTCATATTCTTCGGAAAACTCTTCTTCAGCGCTACCGTGTGCGGGTTCCAAAAGGGTTCTGCACTCGCTATCTTCGTGCTTGTTTACCTTCTCAAGCTGTCACCTCTTTTGCAGCAATTTCCGTCACCGGTCGGAGAGTTCCGTTCGTTGCCGCAGTCCTCTTGCACCTGCTAGTACCTTTCACAAAGGGTTTTTCCCCCGAGTTCTTCAATGCAAGTTCGGTCTACTGGCGTCGACCCTCGCACGTAGTAATCGTAGCGGGACCAGGAGGGGTCTTAGCTTTTTCCCTTTACGCTTTTAATTCCACTAAGAATCAATCAATTAATAGTCAATCAATCAGTCAGATTTGATTGATCTCCCAAAGATAACAACCTAAGTTTTCGTTGCTAGTACTCTGCTCGTGTTGCCAACGTCTCCGTCCTCGTCGCAACTGTCGCGGTCTGTCTCCCGATCGGTGATACTGTTGTAAGTGATATAATAAGGGGCAGACTCCAGTTCTGCGAGAACTTGCGATGGTTCCGTATCGGTTCGCGAGAATAATGGTAACCGAAAGGGGTGAATGAGAAACGGGGATTCTTTCGTTTTGGTGATCGCGCTCAACCCTACGACCAGCAGCAGAGGTAGCAGAGGCAGGCGGTGCTCTGTATCACGACCCAAACAATCAACAGCGCTTGCTGAGTCTATGGCGAGCGTGCGTGCACGAGGTCGCCTTTTTGCCTTCTTTCTGGTGTGTGAATAGATATGCAGATAATAGTAAATTAATAGTGACGGCGGCGGTGCTTTGTCTTTGTTTGTCGTCGCCCTCTTTTGGCCACAGCACTGGATTTACGCAGCGAGTAACCTCTCAAGCGGGTGAGTGCTGGAGGTCTCACGCAGGGCAACCTGCGTCGTGTGGTCAGAGCAGAGGCTGTGTGCAAACTTGTTCTCTCGGTAGGACCTAGGAACTAGAGACCTGAAAATCAAAAGCGTCGTGCGCCGATTTTCAAGATGACCCAACTGTCAAGGCAAACTCCACGCAGAAGCACTTGTGAAAGGCGAACCTGACAGCAGCTCGACTTCGAATCGGAGCCAGGCAGTCCTTCACGAGCAGCACAGAGCGAGGTAGGCTCTTCGGCTAATTATACCGATTGAAGTGAAGCAGAAGTAAGTAAACCAGGGAGAAATAGACAAAGCAGAAAGAACGAAGAGAACACAAGAGAACAAAGGGGAAGGAAAGAAAGAAATGAAGAAAGAAAGAAAGAAAGCAAGAGCTGGGCGCTGCGATCTCCTCGACGATGATCGCGACTCTCTCGCTGCGCTTCTATGCAGGCTTTCCTCACGTCCGCCGCCCGTCTCCTCGCTGCTGCGTGCTGGCGAGGCGGGGTTGCCCAGAATTCGTTTGAGGTGTATGCGCGAGGCGCCTCGCTCACTCGATTCTTTCGATCAATGAGCGGTCGGAAAGTTTTCTTTGTCTCCTATACTCAGAGATCCGCTGCCGCAGATCGAGTCAGTTGTCTCGCGAATTCCGGCGCTGCGCAGCAGTGATCTAGACAACTACGTGGGAGTCGGTTCCCAGCCCGCGGCGCGCAGCAAACCAGGGACCCGCGGAGCGACGGCGACGGCGAGAATTGAAGATTAGAGATTGAAGTGACCATACTTTGCAATAAATTTCAAACTTGAAGAATGAAAAAAATAGAGAAAGCTTGTTTTTGAGGAAAAAAATTAAATTAATTAAAAAAAAACATATTTCTTACCTTCAAAACATTTTTATAAGAAAGGAATAAAAGGTTCATAAATTAATTTTTCTTTTCTTTTCTTTTTTCCATTTATTTTAAAGTTAAAAAACAATTCAGCCGTGCTCGAACATAAGATAAGCAATTAAAACATGCGGAAAACCCAACGATTCTTCTTCAGAGACCCAATGAATGTTCTCCAAGAGCATTCGAAACGCGACTTTGCTATAGACCATTCCGCATAACTCACTTGCAGTTTACCTATACCGTTCCCTGTCTCTATAGTGTTGGTGCAACAGCCTTCCACAAGCTCCCTTTTCTAAAATATGCAAGAAGAGTGAAAAGCATAGTTCTAAGCCTTTTGTAATGTAAATAAATAAATGTAAAAGCTCTCAACGAGGAGCAAAAGGGAGGGTTCGCAACTCACTCTGTCTGTGCCTTTGCCACCTTCAAGAGTTGAAAGGGTCTGTTCCCGAGCATTGCGGATCTCGAGTTCTTTTTGATGAAAGCCCGTGGACTCGGAAGCAGACTTCGAGTTCCCAGCTTTGAAGAAGGCAGAATTCCGACTCTGTCTGAGCGAGAAAGAGAGAGAGAGAGAGAGAAAGATCTCCGAAAAATCGCAGACCAGAGAATTAAAAAGTGAGCGCAGTGAACAAAAGAAGAACTATGATAGTTTCTTTCGAAAGCCAAATCTTCGTCTTCGGGGGCTTGTTCTATTATGCGATCAGCTCAATCGATTCGAGCAATTCAAGCCATTCGCACAATTGGGCCCTAACTGATCTCGAAATGAAGATTGCGCGAATATTTCACTCAGTTGAACGAAGCGGCCACGTTTTGAAGATGAAATTCGAGGCGGAAAGATAGCAAAGCAAAAGCTACATATAAAAGGTATTTTGATAATTAATTTCTGGAAAAATGAAGTATGGAAAAGGCAAAGCAAAGCAAAACAAAGCAAAGCAAAACAAAACAAACGACGAACGGAGCGATTCTGATCTAGTTTAAACTATGCATTATCGACCCTGTTTGAATTCATGTGAATCTTATTTCCTTCGTTCATCACTGAGTTTTCAAGAGCACCACACGAAGCACGAAGAATGATAAATGATCAATGATCAATGAATGAATCGTTGCTATCATTCGTTGCTTCTGCTTTCCCCAGTTATAGCAAACCTCATTATTGTTTTATATAATTAATTATTTGATTATTTCTTTTTAATTAAAAGAAGAAGAAGAAGAAAACCAAAGTAAGAAACCTTTTATTGCCTTCATCCCAGCCGCAAAAAAAACTCTTTTACTCTGAGCAACCACAATTGCTCTCTTAGCAGCCCGCCTACCCTATACCATAGAAGAAACAGCAAATAAACACCCCAAACTCTTTAAATAAAGTTGCTCTTTCTTTCAAAATTAATTGAATGAAAGTGGTCGTGTGGCCCGTCGCGTCGACGCCATCACCTCCTAAACCTCCTAACCTCTAAATACCCGAAACCCGTGATTATTAAGGTATCTCTGTGGCCGTGCGCGAGCAGCATGGCGCCTTCCAAAAGAGGGAAAAAGGAAGAAAGGAATTAATTGAAAAGGCATAAAAGGATTCAGCAATCTTGAAAAGGAAGTTCTGATGAGGGAGGAAAAACAAAACAAAAGACGAAAGACGGAAAAGTTCCTACTCGGCCCTGGGTAGTTAGCCCTCCGCTACCCAGAAGTCTAGAACTCGTGCGTTAGGCTCATAGAAGAAAGCAGTAGTACCTACTCTTTATCTATCTATCTATCTAATGTATCTAATTTTTCTGTGTAGAGTCTATGTTTTTGAATAGATGAAACAAAGATGCCTTTTTAAAATTAATATGTCTATGCGTAGGCAGACAGAAAGATTCTTCGCCCATAATTCGTGATGAGTAGTTTCGCTCAGATGAATATGAAGATCATGGGCGATGGATGTAAAGCTCTGTTGGTTTGATTGAAGATAGGCATCATACAAACAAATGTGATCATCTTGATCGTCTAAGAGTCACTTGACCGACCCGCCGCCCTTGTGGCGGCCGTAATACATGCTCAGGAAACTTGAGAGAACTTGGCCTGATTCTCTAGAGCATGAGAGCCATCATCGCAGCAAACTATCTCAAACTCTGCTCTTACAAGAGAGAGCTTGCTGCGATGAAGTCTTTGCGACAATCTCACAAGCCAGAGTCTCTGTCTTGAGGAGTGAAGTGAAGAGTGATTGTGAATTAATTGTAATGGCATCGTGTAAGACGGAGCCCGGTGTGTGTTCCCCTCAATGAATGCACCCACTACGTAGAAGGAAATGAATGAATGAATGAATCAATCAATCAATCAATCAATGAATCCAATCAATCAACCAACCAATCAATCAATCAATCAATCGATCAATCGATCGATCGATCAATCAATCAATTGAAGTGAGTAGGCAGAAGCCCCCACATGGATATTACTCTATGGCTACCATGTCCTTCTCTTTAGAGAAGGAAGGAACAAATTCTGGCGATTTTACAAACAGAAATAGAAAGTTATATAGAGTTGCGTTACAAACTTGAAGCTGAAAAGGAGCATCGAAAAGGTTGGCGAGAGCGTAGAGTCTCAAATCTTGCGACGTGAGATAGAGGCCCATAGAAGGCACTTCTTATCGATTGCATCGAAGACTATTTCAAGAGAAGAAAAACCTTCTTCGCCGGCCAGACAAGTAGAAAACCTAATTAATACCTAGGTCCCTACTAGTAGTATTAGTTGGTTCTGAAGATCTCACAGGAAAATCACTTTTTTTCTTTTTTTAAATTAACGAAATAAACTGATGAGCTTTTGCTGTTGCTATTTTATTTTTTTTAATGTTGATGATATAAGATGATAGCAGCGTTTTGTCCCAAGGAGGCCCTCCACCTTAAGCTCGTATTAACTCTTGCGACGCAAGTTGGTTCTTACCGCAGAACTGGCGATCTGAGCAGAACCGGCGCTCGAGTTCACTGCAGGTTCAGGATCTCGCGCTCGTGAAATAAAGCCCCTTATCCGCCGGGAAGGCAGCCTCTTGAGCCGCTACAGACACAGACTGTGCCAACCGAGGAAGGCGTCCTCCCGACACCCTGTCGGCCCACGTGGAGACATTGTCGATCGATGGATCACCGCAGAAAGAAAGGCACCTAAGTAGATAGATAGATAGATAGATATGCACTCTTCTTTTCTAAAAGTATCATTATTATTTTATTTTATTTTTTATCAAATTTATTAATTTAAACATACACAACATGTACGACAACATATAGGGTAAATAATAAACAAGGATAAGTGATGTCCCATACTGCTGCTATATATCCCCAGCAAGAAATGAAATGGTGTGCACTCCGCTTAAGATCTTGAACCTGCCTTTCTTTCGCCTTTTCTTTCTGTTTAAACTGACAATGCATGTATACAATATGTACTGTATAAATCTTTATAATTGGATACACGTCGAAGAAGAGCTAAAAAACTATGGTGTGGAGAGATGGATAGAACGATGAATCGACTGATCGATCGATGGATGAGGCCATCCTGAAGCCCGTGGATGGAGCCCTTGCGTGGGCCTGCCTGCGTCGAGGAGGAGTTCACGAAGAACTGGGACGGAGCCGAGCGTGAGCCTGCTGCTCCCACGCAAGCAAGCAAGCGAGCGAGGGCGGCCTGCAGAAGAACTGCGGCTGGGCTTGATTGCTTCGTAGCAGCCATCGAGCAGTTCTCGGCTTGTTACGCCTTTATAATCTGCCGCGCTGCTGCTACAAAACATTCAAGACGACGTTGAAGATTGCGAAGAGAGAGAAGGTAGCGCTGTCCGCCAAACTGCGCAAAGCTGCGGACTGTGCACAGGTCTGACTGACTGGATGGCTACGCAGCTTGTTCGCTTGAGACTTGGCCTTCTTCACGTTGATCTCGTCATGACGTTGAGAATTGCGGCAAAGCAGATTGGATGGATCTCTCTATCTCCAGCTAGAGATAGGAAGCAATAACATGAGTGAGAAGAGTAAATGGAAAATGCGGCTTTAACTCGACCATAGAAAGAGGGTTTGAAGAATTGAAGAGTAGCAGGATTGGTTGGCAAAAGTGAAATCGTCAATGGAGTTCGAGATCTTAAGCTCGTCGTTAGCTGCATGAATTAATCAATCGATCGATCGATCGATCGATCGATCAATCAAACAATCAATCAGTCGATCGATCGATCAATCGTAAACAAATAAATATATTACTTTCAATTAAAATTAATTAATTAATTAATTAATTAATTAATATTCATTTATAAGCAAACAACTAACCTAAAAAACAAACAAGCGGGCAAGTAATGAATGAATCAATTAACTAATTTAGTTGCCTTTATCGGCCGTCTCCTGGCTCTGGGAGACGGTAAGTAGGTAGACTGGTGTCTGTAGCACCGGGTGCACTTAGTTTTGTGTCCCCATAGGTTACGTTAATGCAGTAGTTGTAGGTACTTCCTTCCATCCTTTGTGAAAGAAGAAGGAGACGGCATTTTTAGCACTTACTATACTAACTAACTAGGAGGTACCAAGCACCACCACATAAGTAGGACATGACATGAGCACGAAGAGCACACAAACAGAAGCAATGCAATGCAATGGGGCCTTCCTTGCAGATTTCACGCACCGCTCAAGTTTTGGCAAATGGCTGATCGCTTTGGCTTGGGCTTCCACAGCCGAGTTGCGAAAAGGTCCTCTTCAGCTACCCACCACCTCTGGCCAGCCAGTGAGAGTGTAAGTTCTGAGATCTTCAGTTTGGTAGTACCCATTCATTTGCTTGCCAAGGCAGGTGTGCTCAGCCTCCAATCTGGACCATCCATCCATCATGATCCATTCATTCGTATTCATTCGTGGCTTGAAGACGGATCTCGCCTGATGAGTTTTACGAGAGCATCGCCGCCGTAGAGTGCTGCAATTTGCACGAGGAGCGCAATGCTGATCTATCTGCAGCAGAGGTCAGACTTAGATTTGGCAAGGCAAGATTGTCGATGATGATGGGAGCAGACAAAGGTGTTGGTTGCTGCACACCACTGCAATCGAAGCTTGGCGTGCGTGAATTGTGTGAAAGCTCTTCTTCGTCTTCTCTGTCTTCAGCGAAGGCGAATTGACTCGAGTTCTACAAGTCCACTTGGCGAGCTGTAGAATGAATGCTTCATGGTTGGTTCGTGCCAAATGCATGCGTGCAGCCGATGCCTTGATCGAAGGCGCCGATTGCAATCTCAGTCTCTCGCTAGAGAGAACCCACGACAACCTCGCTCTCGACGACAGCAGCAGCGATCGATTGTCTTTTCAAGATCTCGAAAGGGCCAGGCGTACGAGGAGAGGAGCTGGGCGGAGCTGGGCAGCGACGAGAGCGGCGACGCCGAAGAGAACGTCGATCGATTGCACTGACGGACTCAAGAGGACTCAAAGGCAGTGCAGGCGAGGAAGAAGATCTCGGGCTCGTAGGACCAAAACTCCGCTGTGCACAGGTAGATAGATCAGATGATGGTCACTCATCGCGAGTTCGCGACGAATGCGCTGCTCTGAACGAACAGCAAGTTCCCCTTCTCGCCATGCCTTCCAGGTTCTTGACGAGCAGCATGGAGACCACGAAGACCTCCGCGATCTTCGCAACCTGTAGGCCAGACAGTCAGACAGACAGCCCTTTCATCGCCTCGGCGTGGAGAAGAGAAGGACTTGGTTGGCTACGAGCGGCGGGGCCCACGCAGGCAGCCGCAGGCTCTTGTAGCCTGAAGGATCTCGCGGCTCTTGAAGAGCCTGTGAACCTCGAACCTCTGGGACTGAGCAAGTCGCCAAGGATTTGCGTGCTTGCATCCTGAAGATGCGGAATGGGTGGTCTTGGAGCTCGACGCCAACGACGCCCAGAACTTGCAGGGCGGGCGGCTTCTTTCAGGGAAGCGCTCGCTCGCTCGCCGGCACCGCGAAAGCCGCCTCGTGTCGTGGACGCACGCATGCCACGAGTTAGTTCGTTTCGTTGGGCTCTGCAATGCGAGCTCCTCGAAAGCTGCCATCAAATCCAGTGCTGCTTGCTGTAGATCGCTTCTTCATTCATTCATGGAGGTGACCAACGCCGCGACGGCCATCTCCATCACCGCCAGTCAACCCACATTCAGAAATTAAATTGACTTAAGTTGAGAAGCTTTCTTCGAGCTGGAACCTCTGGGCACATCAAAAAGACGACTGACTGACTGTCTGTCTGGCTTGGACAGCAAACAACAATCTGCTCGAACCCGATCCTCGAAGTTTGGGAGGTGAGGTGCTCGTAGACGCTTCCGTTCTTGATTTCGCTACCTATTTGCAATTTTTGCTTTCGTGTTATTCCTTCGAGTTTGAGTTTTTTTACATAAAATCTATGTTTTTTTTTTGTTTTTTGTTTTTTTAGAGCTTTATTTGTCCTATTTGTTTTAGCGAAGGATTAGACTGACTTTTTGTTTGTTTGTTTACTCTGAGCTTTAGGGGGCCGTGTGAAACGCCAACTAAGAGGCAGAAGATACTAAGGCTTCCTCGCTCTCGACACCGATGCGGCAGATATGCATGCATATATATGTATATGCACACCCAAAAGCTTAGTCTGAGCTAAGCTTTGGGACCTCGACTGCTTTATATTGTGGATTAGTCGCAGGTTTTATCGCAAGTGCGTGCCTGCTATTCTGTTTCCAATTGGTGGTCGGTCTGCTGAGAGTTCCTGTGTTGATTATTCTTCTTTTACCTTGGACTTCGAAGGAAGTTCGAGAGCTGCTTTCAAAGCCAATGGTAGGAAGGCTGACCATTCACTCACTCACTCACTCACTCACTCACTCACTACCATAGGATGGAAGAAGCTGGAAGGCCAACAAGAAGTAGTAAGTTGTAGACCCTTTGGACGAGGTACTTCAAAGTATCGGCTGGGTCCGCCCAATCTCGTGCTGTTCTTGATTATGCTGCTGAGGTTATAATACATAATAGACGCCTTGAAGCACTTTTGAGGTGAAATGGCAAATAAATGCTTTATTTTTAAAATTAAAATTAAACGAAATTAAGAATAAAATGTTTAAACAATAAATGAATCGGGGGGAATATTTAGCTGGTACTATGTACTTATTTCTTTTTCTGAAGCGACTGTTGATTGCTAATGAATAGGTAGGCCGTGGTACCTGCTGCTGATTATAACTGGAATTACTTTAAAAATTCTATTCTTTCACCATCATAACATCACAACAATATATATATATATATATATATGTTATTTAATTTTTTTAACAGAAGTAAAATTGCTTTATCTCTTTTTCTTTTCTTTTTCCCCTTTTCTTTTTTAAAAGCTCAATAAAATTATATTATGCTCTACTCTATACTAGAAATTACTAGGAATGGTAGGAAAACACAGTGCAAACAGGAGGAAGCAGAAGTATTTCCAATCTCACCCTGATGATATGTGGCTTTCGAAAGAAAAAATTCACCCTCCGCTTCTTGGATTTCAACAACAATGGTTTAATGTATGGCTCTCGCTCTGCTTCTCGACCGTCTATGAATTGGAAGGTCTTTTCAAAACCCACTGGTGAATATGGACTATGGTGTCTTTGAAAGGAAGAATTTCAAGGAAATACTACTACTAATAACACCATCAGATCACGAAAGCACATCAAAGTGCGCATTTATTTTTACCTCCATGCAAGGAAAGACTGGAGGTATATATATCTATATGGTAGAATGGCATCCACCAAGGCACGCGGTGAACACCTCAAGCACGCACTACACGAGCTTGACCTGGGTCTGAAATAATAAGAGAAAACTGAGCGACAAAATTGGAAAACTTCAGTTTCGTTGAAATTGCTAGTTTGTAGCATAAAGGCTATCCCGAGTACTAACACTAAATCAACCATGCCACCAGGGTAAGTATTGAGTCAGTTCTTAATCTTGTACTGATGCAGCTTGGTGGGAATAATTGAAATCTTCACGTGTTGTTCAATCCGCAGTTTGTTTATCAAACGCCATGGGACGACGGTTGCTCCGATCATGATAATGAACATCTGCTTTACGTTTCCTTGAAGAAAAAGAAAATAAAGAGATCGCATCAGATGTCTAGACTGGCTGTCGCAAGTTAAGCAGCAACTTCTTCAACGCAAGCAATCAAAAATGTAAATCATGAACAAACGAGACCTTATCTCTTCTCTTTTCTTTTCTTTTCTAAATGCCACAAATATTATATGGCAGGAATGAAATGTGTGAAGTTAGTTGACGATCGGACACGATTTGAAATATTGACTACATTTTGTCACCTTGCATTACGAGTCATACCTCAAATAGGTTGCAGTAAAATTAAAGACGTAAATATCTGTACACCTCCCGAATAACGTGTAATGCTAGGAATTAAACCATTGAATAGTACAATGTAAAGTATAATTATTTCTGACAGTATTCTATCGAAGCTAGCAAACATAAATGTGTCAGAAATAAAGAAATTTTATCATATTATATAAACGTAAGATAGCACCAAGCTTGCCTGGACATTGATATTTGGTTTGAAGACAACTACAGCTGATCAAACTCATTCAATTTCTAGGGTAAGTGAGGTCCAAGTGTTTTTAGACATTGGGTTCATTTTTTATTGTTTATTTAAAGAAGAGCACTTAGCCGTATGCATGCATCACAAGGAAACCTGGCTGTATCTTTCAGCAACGTGAAAGGATCACACATGTAGCTAAACCGCTCCAACAAAATGGGCAACTGTTTTCCTCAACAAAAAATTAAAAAATAACAACATATACGCTTTTATTCCCAGCGTCGCTTATACTGGTTGAAGACAAAATTTTGCAATGCTTTGACTTGGGTAGAAACTTCAGCCAAAATAATCACCCATCTCTAGTTAAGCTTTAGGCTTGTTGCATCTGGTAGCAGTCTTTCAAGTTAGCCATATTAGAATCATATTATGTTGTGATATTAAATAATAATTATTATATACATTGTAATTTTTTAATAAGTATTTTTCCATTTTCTTAAAGATTAAAAGGGTTTTAAAACATTACTTTACTTTCGTGACTTATGGTAGAGTCATTTCTTTCTTTTCTTTTCTTTCCCTGGTTTCCTTTTCTCATCATCTTCACACAATAGAGGAATCAGAGTATAATTGACGAGACGCAAATACACCGCGCTCAAAGTCTGCCAAATGTCTCTGTAATTATGCTTCACTGACTTTTCATGATGCCAATCCCAATGTTCGCAATCAAAACTAGCGACTGTGTCTACCTACCTCTTTCGCCAGCATACTTTGACTATTTGAACCTGAGAATCTGTCTCTTTGTCTGTTTTTCCGGGAAGGGTCGAGACCATCGTGGTCCTGCCTACTACACTATTAACATAGAGATGTAATGAAGACCCGATGCGTACGACTCCGAGCTTTTAATACGAGCATTCGAGAGCGGGCAAAAGCCCTATTCGAGATAGCCATGTTGATCTGATTGAACGTAAACTAGGCTTCTGCCCGAGAAGCAATTGCATGATTAAACTCATGACCATGGTTGATTTACCCATGAGTTGATATTCTCTACAACGAAAAATAGTCTGGCAGCCTCGATTTGGTCTGAATTGAGTTGAACTGAGTTCAACATTGTGAATTTCAGGTTACGAGGCACTGAGGTTGTCGACGAGACCGCGAATTGGGACCCCGCTAGCTTAACCAACCAAGGTTCGAGGCCGTTGTTTGACTAGCTTTCTCTAAGAGCACGAGGATACGAGAACTTTACTTTCGATTGGCGTGATACCGTCGGCGAGGGAATTCCCCGACGAAACAAGCAGCAACAGCATATAAACATTCAAGAACCACCTAGCGAAGACACAGGATGAAGTTTAATGAGTGGTTGTTTTGACTTCCCAAGTGAGTTTCTACCCAAGCCAAATGAATTGAAGGACTTGCCTCTGACGAGCGAGAACAACGATGAAGAATAATATAGGAACGACCACCTTCATATAGTTTGCTTATCCTGAATGGGAAGAATTGAATAATAGTGTTATTTACACGTAATAGCTGCAATATGAAAATGATATTATTATACTGATTTGTTTCAAAGTAAAACTTTTCCAGTGCACAACGAGACGAGGTTCTCATGGTACAAGTAGATACTCAATTGCCTCCATCTGCATGATTATGATAACTCGAAGGCCAAACGTTTTCTTTCTTTATTACTTGTTTTTGCAGAGACAATTTTTTATGTTTGTTTTTTTACCGAACGGGGAGGGAATTACAGAAATTTTCTGGGCTTTTATTAATCACCTTCTACGAAATATTTTTATTTTTCGTAGAGTTCCTCACTCACTTCTCACCGATTGTCTTCAAATGTAAAGACTGTTACGTTGGTATGAATATTAAATTCCCAGAATAGCATTATGTATAATATGTCATGAAAACCGCTAGGAATTCGGCCACAGCAGTGCTCTATTTAAGCATTGCACGCTACAAAAAAAAAATAAAAAATGTGGGCTTGGTAATATATATGTTACTTTAAAGCAAAATGAGAAATTCCCAAAAGTTATGGAAACGGTGTTGGAGATGATGTCGGTACCGGGGTCGTCACTGTAGTCGGTGAAGGAGGGATCGTCGGGATATAAGAAGACGACGAAGAATTTGATTTGAGAGCATTCACAAGGATCATAATGATGACAAAAATCATCAAAAGAATCAGAAACGTAAGCAGAATCTTACGGCGATGCTCCCGCTGACGCATCCGGCGCAAAATCTGATTTGCGCCACCAATTAGTCCGCTCGTCAAAGTGACACGCTCGTGTGCTCCAATAATTGTCGCGCGATTCTGCTCAAGGTTTTCAGAAATACTCAGCGCCACATCTTCAGTCTCAGCCAACACTTGGCGAGTTTGAAGGAGAGATTCGTTTGATCGCTCCATACGAGCAGTAACCTCTGAGAATCGGGAGCGATCCTGTTCCGCAGCGCGAGTGTATGAGATCAAAGGCTCACTGCTGCCTCCAGCGGTACGAGAATCAAATAGATCCTGGCGCTCACTCTTTTGCTGAACACCTGTGTATTCCTGACGAAGAGATTTAAGAGCATCCTTGTGAGTTGTAAGCTTGCGCTTTAAGCTGTACATCCTCAATCCCCTCACACAACAATCTATGTTAGTCGTCTGCTCAATGATAGGTCTCAAACACAATCGTGTTGTCAATATGCATGATAGAAACTTACGCAGGGCTGGGATCAGTGCGCACCTCAATGTTCATCTGACGAACGAGAGACTCTGCTTGTCCAAGGTCGAGTTCACATTGACGCAGGGTACTACGTCTCTTGGCGGAATTATCTTGAAGAGAGTCTACCTGCGACAAGCCTTCACGCACTGCCTCCACAATGGTCTCAAACTCGGCCTCATAGGAGCTAAACATCTTGATTTAACCCTCAAAAACACTACCCAAAGTTTGTTAGCACAGCACGCCTTTACGTGCCGCTATTTTGCCACGTTGTCCGCGCAGTGCTGCCTGGCCCTTGCAGACCGATCGAGTTTTCTTCAACTCAGGTTCAAACAGCACGTTCGACCTGAAGGAACACCCCACAAAGCACCACGTCAAAATTAAGAACAAAGGGCTCTCGGCCTTCCCAAGCTGTTGCACCTCAGCGAGAGGATTAGCACAGAATCGGGGTCTGCTGCTGATCCTGCGACGGAGTTGGAGTGCCAACAAAAGTCAGCTTCAGTGGAATCCTGGGCTATCGTACTATATACTATTTTCACTATACTTCACTTGCAAAGATCTCATCTGCACTGTATATCTCTTTCCTTTACTATCAAGATATACCTGTTCCCTCCAAGTGACTTATAGCGTCCTTCAGAACAGCCTTAAACCAACATCTACAATAGTCTATAGCCACCCACAAGGCACTTTAACATTCTATAACTCACTTTGTTGCGTCCACCTACAATCGTCATAGCTACCGCAAGTGATTTATTCGGTATATAACTAGTTTATACAATGGTATAGCCTACTTGTTGATCTGTATAAGTCACTTCGGCGTTGACAGTTGCTGACTTAGTAATAGAAGAAGATGTTTAGTGAGACTCTGGCAACTTTGTTTATAGAGTAGGCCACCAACGAGCGCAAAGCGCTCTCGAGCGTGCTGCGAACAGAGTCCTTCGTACGCACCAGACATATTTCATAGCCTGCTAATATCCTCCTTAGCGAGGATCTCTTGAGAACGCAGAGAAGGCCTCTCCAAGACACGCCATCGGCGGCAAACAGGCAAGATGAACGCCCCCGACAGAGAAGAATCGGTGCTCCTTGACGAGAACACCGAGGTGAAGTAGGTAAAAATTGCAGCGCATTCGACGGTTCGAAGCGTTCGCGCATGGAGAAGCTGCTGCATGTGATAGGAATCTTAAAGAAGGCTTTTCGCGCATGAAAGAACTTCGCTTCGGTTTGCTGTTTTTCTTTTATGGCCATGCTACTAGTAGGGAGGGCAAAAACGCTCTGGAAGGATAAATATGCGTGCACGGTAGAAGAGCAACAGTAATGCTAACGCAAAGCTTGTTCGTGGCGTTTAATATGTAAATTTGGTTTGATTTTAATACAGGGTTGGCTACAAGGTTGATAGCAAAATTGTAAACTCTGCAGATTTTATCTTCGTAAAGGAGGATCACACTCTCGGCAACATCTTGCGCATGTAAGTTTGATAAGATTTGGGCCAGCCAATCTATCGAAGCCCTTTTACACTAACACGTTATCTGTGCTGATTGCTGACTGATTCTACAGGAAACTATTGGAGAATGGCAGCGTCCGTTTTGCAGGCTACCGCCACCCCCATCCCTTGGAAAATTTGATCGAGATGAAGGTTCGGACAGATGGCAGCATGACCTCCTTAGATGCTGTACGGGAAGCAACCGCTTCACTTACTGATGAAGTATGCAGACTTGAGAACAAGTTTCGCGAAGCAAAAGACAACTTCCATGATGCCGGTATGGGAATGATGGGATGATGGGTGGCGCGTATAAATGTTTATTTCTCACTTGCTCTTCTTTCTTACTTGCTTTTCATACTTTCATATAAAAACACATCAATTAATCTTCTCTTTCGGATGTTCATCTCAATCTCTCACACTCAAATCAGTTTTCCGAACCCCAGTAATGCATCTGGGTTAGGGCGATTCGGTGTTATGATCATTGGCAACGTTCTCCTGAATTGAAGAACATATACAGTACACCAAAAAAATTTCTAATTCCACATTACATCACTTCACAGTAGTGTTTCATTATTTTAGAAGAAGATTAGGGTCTTCGGAGGTTAACATACGGTATAGGTTGCGAGAAGTTTTTAGCTGTCTAGTATTAGGGCGGAGAATGTCAGCAACAAGCTCTTCCTTTTCTTTGACACTCAAATTGGGATCATCGTAAGCATCTAGTAAAAGTCGAGCACACGGATAATGCTTAATTAGGCGCCGCGCTTCAATATCACCAATCAAACAACGCAGCATAAGATACCAACTGTGCAAAATGAAATCATCTCTTTCGCTATCCATACCCCATTCGGTTGCTTGACCCGTATTTTGCTTTTTGAATTCGCTGAGAATCTCAACAGGTAACGGCTCCTGATAATGCAAAGTTTCCAGGGTTGCGCCAACAAACTCTTTGAAGCAATCAGATGCCTTGTCTGTTCCTTGAGGCAAAAGGCGACTGTCGATATCATATGCAATCAACAACCAAGCCAATGCATCGGACAATCCATTTTGAGATGCACGCTTATAGTTTACAAACTCGCTACCATTCTCCCGTTTCTTCGCTTTTTGTTTTTCAAGAATTGCGTCGTTCATCCCACAGAAGATGACAATAATTTTCGGTGCACCGTCAGTGAGTGGATTGCGAGGCCTGGTTTCTACGAGGCGTGACCAACAATGACGAGCTGACTGCACCACCTCTTCGAGAGCTTGATAACCGTGCTGATCTGTACACAATCGAGTAATGAAATCATTTGAGTCCCAAAAAAGAAGCACACCCTTGCCAACCGGACTAGGTTCCTTCTTTGAGTCTATAATTGGTTCTAGCTTATCATCTTTAAGCTTGAATCCACCTTTTGTCTCATCCGAAGGCTCCAACGAATACTGACTAAAAATAATCATACCTGGTGCATCGCTCAGAGCAGGATCAACTTTGAAGTTAAATTCTTCCGCGAGGCACGCACCTTGCAAAGCATGGCCTAAAGCCGATTTACTCATCTCATGACTAAAACTGACAAGGAGTTCTCGTTTAGCAAACGCTCCTTTTCTAACTTTTTCACCAAGCTTGGCCTCTTTTGTCTGCCGAGCTTTCGTCTCCTTTTCAATACGTTTCAGTTCCCGTTTTGTAAGAGGCTTTTCACTAGTCTCATCGTTATTTACTGCTAAGCTTGCGCTTTCATTAAGAGCATGAGCCTTGGGCTTGCCAGTACGTTTCGTGATTTTGGTAGTTACAGTGGCCTTGTTGAGAAGATCTATAGGCATGCTCATTTCTGTAGAAACCTGAATCAACGATGATGGGGGGATGTGGTCTTGTGATGATGCAGATGAAGAAGTAGGTCTTGCAGATTGAGCTGTTGATGATACGGACCGATACATTTGCGCATTGGAACTATAACGAACTGGAAATATAGATGACGAGTCCTTTCTAGGTGATGACTCAGGGCTACTGTCATCACTTAATAGGAGATCAGTCATTCCAGATGATTTAGACCGTTTGATTGGGCTGTCTAATTCTAAATCTGCGGCTGCCACGCTTTGTCGCTCGATTGCGCCCAGAGTGGTTAAATGGCCTTGATCATTTGTTTTGTCAGAACCTGTTAGTGAACGAGAACGCTTGCGGGTAGGGGAGCCGAGTGGTGATACTGACATTAGACTGACCGGGCTCAATGCCTTACGAGCGTAAGCTGGAGGCATTTTATTATAGCCTGTTGAGAGGAGCGATATTACCTCGTTCTTTCCATCATCTTGTAATATTTTTGGCCTTTCAGGAGTAACTACTAAGCTATTGCATGGTGATGAAATAGTCACTGTTTGTAAAGTTTGTGTGGTGACTCGAGCTGGGCTTCCTTCACATGATCTGAACGATTCGAGGGATTTGACGTCTGTAGCCCGAGTGGATAAAGGTGATGATGGTTGTGGTGATGATGACGATGATGATGATGGCATTGCTTGCATAGAAAATTTACATGCTACTGACTGGGTTTGTAGACTTGAGCAAACTCCAAAAGACATCCCATCCTCGCTCTCGGAATCGGAGGAAAGTGACATGTCCAGTCCTTTCCAAGACCGTCGTCGTCGTTTATTTTGCACGTTACCATTCGCGAAACATTGTTGAACCGAAAGACCTGACTGTTCTAACTGTTCAGGCTCACTTTGATCATCGTCAAGCAAATCAACGACAGCAGCATCGAAAGAAGATGATGAGGATGAGGACATTCAAGCAATTCTCTCTGACCCAGACTGTTGCTAGCAAGCTAAACCCTACTTTATTTATCAAGTTGTGTTCGTCAGGCACCTTGAAGACGTGCCTTGCGGAATTGAGCTTGCAGACAATGAATTCCTCAGAACCTGAAACTCGTCGCGAAGACAGAAAAAAGTCTCAGATGTTCCGCACAGCAGAACGCCTGCTTCTCCAAGAAGAAAATATGTTGGACAACAAAACTCAACGAATAGGCTTCAAGTGTTTGATGACGATGTTATCTCCTACTAGTGCATGAGCCTAGGTCTAGCGCTCGATCAAGAGGAGCAGCGCCAGCGCCCGCACGAGGTTGATGACCAAGGAGCCCGAGTTGGTCGTTTGGTTTTTCTTCGCTCTCGCTTTTGTCTAGAAAAACAGTTTTTATTATACGCACGGTTCCTTGCTCTCGACCTGATATAGCGTCTAGTTAAAGAGTTAATTACACGACTTGTGTACACAATAAACTAAGGGACCCCTTAATGACGCAAACGGATCGCACGAATTTGTTATTTCTGTTGAGCATCATCCTCTTCTAAATTTAGTAGGTTTCATGGCAAATGGACATACAAAACAGCAACAAGAGCAGACTTTTTTTTGGGCAGAGAAAGATAAAGCTTATTACTGGATGGTGTGAAGTATTTAGATGAACCCTTAAAAATCGGCATGTCTACGAGACGAGTGGGAACAGAAAGCTCGTTACGCGTGAAGCCTCCACCCATAGGCCTCTTGAGCATACTGAATAAAGAAGAAGAGGAAACGTCAAAGAGCGAAATCGACCAGGATGCTAAACATGAATCAATCATAGAAAACTCCAATGGCGAAACTGCGAACAAAACTGTAGCTCCAGCGCAGGTTCAACATGAGGACAACACGAGGACGCAAGGTGAAAAAGGAATAGCAGCTACAGCAGCAACAACGGGAGTTGACCCAAACCATGAAAGAAAGAAACTACTGAATGAAAACGAGAAAAGAAATGAGCAAGGGAAGTTGCAAAAGGCTTGGTTAAATGTGAAAACACGATGGCAACGACGGTTCAGCCGAATCATGGTGAACCCATTTAAAGCAGCAAAACGAAGAAAAGAAGCCAAAATTGCTGAGCTACGCGAGAAATGTATTATTGAGCTTGGACTTAATAAAGCTCTTGACCAGCATTGGAAAGATTGCGATACTCTTATGCGTCAAGTCGAAGCTAAAGACAGCATCTTTGAGCTAGAACGCATTCGAAAGCTTGTACTCTCACGGTTGCTAGATGGGAAGGTGGCTGAAATTGAAGGACACTATCCAGGCAAGCGGAGTCGCCATGATCGCAAACTATACCACGCTGATATTGCTTCTTTGATTGAACCTGTGAAAGAGTTTGACAACTTTGAAAATCTTAAAAGACTTTACTATGCGACGGCGGCAATGGATATGTATCAAAGGCATAATCATGATCTTCGAAAAAAGCTTGTGCGCCATCACAGGGACTCATTTTTTGTTAAGCAAAAACTCAGACATGATATTGCGGATCTCGAAGAAAAGATTGACCGTGCAAGGCGTGAAAAATGGTGCTCGGAGAATGTAAACCTCTGGGAACCACACCGATTACCAAATACGGAAAGAAAGATTCTTGCAATCAATGGTGGACCACAATCGATCGACATCGACGAAGACGAACGATGTGAAGAAAGTAGTGGCATGGCACGCCTTGTGAGGAAACTTCAGCTTACGCCCTTAGCTTACGAAGTAGCCGCGCTCGGGAAAGCCCATTCTGATGCTATATCTGAAAGTTTTTGAATGCTTCATATAACTAACAGCGATATGATTCATCTAGTAAGTTTATGATTGAAGGTCCAACTATCGTCTGGCAAAGCGATGTAAAGAAGAAATTTGAAGCTTTTAACAGAAACTCAAGGTCGAGCTATTTGCTAAGCAGCTCTATATAGAATGTAAAATGGTTATATAAACAGGTAAAACATGTATCATACTTTAGAATTGAAGGAACATTAGTAACAAAAGGAGCTGAGAATAAGATAAAATGAGAATAATGACACATATGACTTGTTGGGGGGGGGGGGAGGAGGTGCATAAGCAGCGAACACATATACGAAACATATGATCGTTTCAAAACACTACTTCGGAACCTAAAACTATCCACATTCTTTACCGGCAGCATTGAAAAACAAAAGACTGAGCCGAGAGGAAGCATAAGTTGAGAAGACATGTTTTTATGCTTTCAAAGCTTCCTCACGACCTGAAAGAGAAAAGTCATCTTCGTTGATGTCAACATAGTCAACATCACCTTGTGGAGGGGAATCTGTAGCATAGGCGGCCTTTTGCTCAGATACATCATAAGACCCTACAGTTGAGTACGGAACAAACACCCCGCCCTTAGTTTCAAAGAATGCATCAATGATATCCTCGTATTTATCATGTACAACGGAACGTTTAAGCTTGAGTGTCGCTGTAAGCTCATCTGTTACAACTGAGAAGTCCAATGGCAAAATGGTGAATTTTTGGATGCGAGCTGCGTTGGAGGGCGTCACTTCGCCATCGTCACCAATCTCCTTGAGCTGTTTGGTGATCTCCTCAATGAGTGCTTCGTTCTCACAAGCTTCCTCAATTGTAGCGCCCCATTGTGCAGCAGGCCCATCAAGCTCGTCAGTTCCAGGCAACTCGCCAGAAGCGCCCTTTGCCTTAAGAGTGAGAAGCACACCCATGAATTTGCGCTTGTCACCAACCATCATCGCATTAGAAACGAAAGGCATGCGCGCCTTGATTGCATCCTCAATAGGCACGGGTGCAACATTTTCTCCTCCAGCACCAATGATAAGCTCCTTGTAGCGACCTGTAATCTTGAGCATACCGCGAGTGGACATAACACCCTTGTCACCACTGTGTAGCCAGCCCTCACTATCAATAGCTTCTGCGTTTTTGGCTTCAATTTCCGCTACATGCTCAGGGCCAAGTTTCGGGTTTGCAAGGTAGCCCATCATAATATGACGACCACGAAAGCATACTTCACCTTGCTCTTCCTCTGTTGCGTGCATGATGTCGTCCGAACGGGGACACTCTGTCTTGCTACCATCTTCGTTAACTTTGAAGATCTTAACTTCAGAGCCAGCAAAAGCAAAGCCTACAGTGCCCCATTCATGGGCAGCTTCACTAGACCAAGATGCAGCACCTGTGCACTCCGACATACCATAGACCTCGTTGATATTAATACCAAGAGATCCAAAGTAGGCAAGAGTTTCACGCGTCATTGGGGCAGCTCCTGCAAAGGCAAATTTGCACTTGGATAGACCAAGCTTTGCCTTGATTACGTTGAGCAACTTCTTGTAGATACCAAGGAACCCAAAGCTAGGAGCTCTGCCACTACCACCAAGCTGGAGTTCAACCTGCTCCTGGAGTCCCTTCTTCTTAGCCGTGGTGGAAAGCTTCTTTTTGAGGCCAGTGGTCTCCGCACCAACAGCTTTTAGCTTCTCAGCAATTTTTTCATAAACGCGAGGCACTCCAAGAAAAAAGGTGGGTTCAACAGAAACGAGGCGTTGGCCAAGTGTTCCACGCTTGAGATCATAATTACGAGCAAAGTGCACAACACACCAGCCTTTCATCCGTGCGCTCATAAGGAGAGGACAAATAATGTCCACCATCATGCCAGCAACATGTGACAAGGGGAGGTAGGAAAGCAGACGCTCTTCTTCAGCACTCTTGCCAACAGTGCCTGCATGTGGTAATACCGCAGAACTCTCAGCAATGAGGTTATCATGCGATATCATAACAGCCTTTGGTCTACCAGTCGTGCCACTAGTGTAGATGAGCGCTGCGCACATACCTGGGGTTACCTTGCTCATACGCTCCTCAAGAGAAAGCATTTCAACATCCCGGCCTAACTGCACTAGCTCAGCAAAGTTCATTACGCGTACAACAGATCCATCTTCACGAGTAATATCCTGAGCTTCTGCGTAAGCCCAGCACACGATCGCCTTCAGGTAAGGTAGTTCGTCGGCGACTTCCTTGAACTTGTCAAAACATACTTTGTCTTCCACAACTGCTACGGAGGTGTCGCTATGAAAGGCTTTGTATTGTACTTGAGAAGCAGTATCTGAAGGATAGATGCCAGCAACTTTACCTCCAGCATGCATCGCACCGAGAGCAGCGAAAAACCATTCTGGAGAGTTGAAACCAAACACGGAAACCGTGTCGAATTGCTCTACACCAAGCTCCATCAAGCCCCTAGCGACGAATAGTGTGGTCTGCTGAAACTGCTTATATGTCCACTGACGCTTCCATTGGCCCCGCGGAATTGCAGCAGGAGGGCTTTCGCCACGTTGCAGAGGGCGAAGACCCTCAGAGCGCATTGCAACCTTATTTCCACGGCGTTGCACAGCCTCTGCAAAGACGTCAATGAGCGTTGCCGGGGGGGTGACAGCTTTAGAAGCTACGCCAGTCATTGCAAACCGAGGCTCAAGGTCTGCATCAGCGTTGCAACTCCAGAAAGGGCCATCCTCGACACTATAGTGCGGAAAGTCCGTGTCAGCCGTCTGTGGCGCTGTTACCATGGGAATCGGCATTGTCTCTATCTGTTGGTGGAGCTGTTCTCCTCGGTTGCTACTCGACCCGGTTCTTGGTGTGGTGGTCCTTGGTGCTCAAGTACCTGCACCAGCAAGCAAAACTTTTGCAAGCTTCAACCTATGTCCCGGCGTTAAACCTCTTGTTCCGTATCCCAAGGTACTTGCGCGCGTGCCGCGTCCCTTTACTTTCACGTGCCGTGCTCTATCCGCAAACGGGGTTTGCTGGCCTGCTTTGTCGAGCAAGCGATTTATCTCCTCAACCTTGAGGAGCAGCTTGTTTATCCTTTGGGCTGACGACTCTAGCTAGCGAGCTAGCTAGATGGGCAGTGCGCTTTTGTAACACGCGCTTGCTTGCTTTCCTCAAGCTTTGCAGGTGTGCCTAGGTGTTGTGTAACTCTTTGTTTGAGGTAACTTCCGAAGAGGGCAATCGCAATGTCACTGTGTCTGGTACGGATCGCCGAGCGCGAGACAGCTATTTATTTGGGTTCTACTGTTGTGCAGGCAGAGCTCGTGGCTGGCAGGCTGGGTGCTCTCCAAGAGGCAGCGCAGTTGTCGTGCCTACTACTCTGGAGAATTGATTGTCTGCTGTGAACAAGTTGGATTTCTGCTCGTGAATGAGAGTAAAAGTCCTCCCTCCCTACCTCCCTCTCTCGCGGAGTGGCGTGCCGAACCAAGCTCGCTTGACAAATAGGACTTTGACCAAATCGCTGTGGAATTCAGCTGCGATCTCAAGGTGATAGTGGATAGGATAGACGAGTCGAGCGATGCAAAGGAGTTCCGGGTTTGCTGCGAGTTCAGTCGCTGCACGCGTTGCCAACCTACGGAAACGAGATCTAGTAGCACGAGAGAACCACGCCAAAGTAGTTCATGAGCTTGGACCTTTGACATTTTTTAATTTTATTTTTCATTATAAAAATGAAACACTTTGGAGAAAAAGGAATAGGAGCACTTAGGCACTCACTAAGAGACAGGTACTACTTCTTCACAGCAGGAAACCCAAAGCGCATCGGCAGAAAAGTAATTGCAGGAAGTACGCACTGCGTTGAGAGGGGACGCAAACGATGCACTAGCACATCGAATGATTCACTGATCTGGCATTAGTTATGCAGTTTGATCGAGCTTGATCTCTGCCTCAGTCGGGACACAGAATAATATTGCCATCTCTGTGGCTTGAGTTCATCATTTTAACTTAGCTCATTCTTTTCTTCCTCCATTACGAGAAAAAATGAAAAAAAAAAAAAAAGGTGGCTTGAAATAAGGGACAACGAGAAGACAGAATGTAAAACATTTTGTTCTCAAGTTTTCTCTGCTCTGCTCTTCAAAGTTGAGAATCGCAAGCACTGCGAAGCGATACTGTCATTTCAACAATTCTGAGTCTTCTGGACACGCTTGCCTGCAGCCTGGTGGCTCAAATCTGGCTTCGACGCTCTTCTCCAATGAACCCTACACGTGACTATTCGCTTTGGCATGACTCAAGTTGTTGACTACACTCTTCATATTAGATTTATAAAATGAGCAAAGTACAAAATACATTTGCTAATTTCTTTCTCATTTGTACCAAACTTTTAACATAAATGCTGCTGCCCAAGTGGAGATGCTGCGCATCGTGGTTTGCGAACAAAGGCCTTCGTGAAGAGGCCTCGCTCGTTTGCCCGATGCAGCTCAGCCGAGAGCTGCTTCAGCTCACCAAACGCCTTAGCCTGTACCTCCTACGGATTGAGTTTGCGATGAGGGTGCTTCTGCATTTAATGTTGTGCAGAGCGCTCAAATCGGCCACGCGCCCAATGTCTGCACTGTCCAAATCGTTGGGAGTTCTCTCCTTTTACAAGGAAGAAGCAGTTTCTGTTAATTGTGATATGTATAAAAAAAGCAATGACACGCAAGATCAATCGCTCAAGATGTTGAAGATGGTGCAATTTAACGAAACTTGAAGGCCACAGGGCCTGTCAAGACATGACCTCGACTGAAACACGATACTTGGTTTTACGATTGGCGACGGAGGTTGCGAAGAAAGGGCTTCATGGAATCATGGTGATGATCTCGAAATCAGTCATTTCCGCGAATACATTGATTTTTAGAAAATATGGGGGGATTTTTAAATTAAAAAAAGAAATGACGTACAAGTAAGAGCGGCAAGGACGTGGATAAAGCTGGAAACATTGAACAATAGCACCTTCGGCTGCATAAAGTTGCATCAATCTATTATCCATCATAATCATTATTATTCTACCATTTCTTGAATATACTTGCATTCTCGCGGAAATATTCTTGTGCATTTCGTGTTTCCATTTTCTTTCCCTCTTGGTTCTTTCCTCTTTACACTTGGAATTAAATGTCCCTGCTTTTTTCTTCTTTTTTTTTCTCTCTCCTTTCTATTTTAATTCTTAATTAATTAATTATTTATTTATTTTGTTTTTACTCTCCAGGACGTAGGAATGCCTTTTTAATATCGAGATTGCTCATATGAAGCAGCAGTTGCACTTGAGCGAGCTGCGTTTCAAGGGTAACGCCACTTCCCGTTGCCCCGAAATCTTGACTCTCTCGCATTTCCCAGTATCAACCACTCCCACGAGCACCACAATCACGTTGCCCTACTTACGTACGCCTCTTGTAACCATCTCCTTCACAGAGAGTAGTTGGTTATGCCTATGGTCAATCAGTATCTCCAAGTCCATATCAATAGTACCTATTCCCTCCTTCCGAGTCCTATTCAATTTTATTTTTAATTCTAAAACAAGAAAAAGAAAAGAAAAGAAAACAAAACAAAGTTGAAAACAAGTTATAAATAAACAAACCTTTACATAAACAAGCTTTCGCTAGTATGACACTTCTACGCAGGCAAAACTTTATTCTCACTTTCCTGCGGGTGCACACCCTCGAGATCTAGACCGGCGCATTCTGCAAATAAATAAATGCAAAGAAGAGGCGCCAAATAAACACGCTTGGCCTCGAGGCCAATCTTGGGCTTGATTTGCACGTGGAACTCGAGGCCTGGAGCCACTATCTTGGCATGAGGAGGGCCTGGGGGGTCGCTGAGAGCCTCGAAGGCAGCGGCGAATTTGCAGGGGAAGTATAAGCCAAAGCCGCGGGGAAGTAAAGAGAGAGGTCGCGAAATCGCCAAGTGGCCACACTCTGACAGAGTCCAGACCCGTCTGAAGGTGAGTGAAATGGTTGAGCAGTGGGTACGTACTCAATGAATGAATGAATGGATAAATAAATAAATGAATACATCAATACGTCGATACATCAATCAATCGATCAACCGAATAGCACATCTTCGGGTTGAAAGCTGCAATGGGCGTTGACTCATGCTTGGGATGCTGTCGCAAGCAGGAAAACAAAGAAGTTGGCTTTGCAAAGTCCCAGTGTGCACCACGGAAGGCGTCGGACACCCGATCGGGGCCTCGCCGCAGGGCGTTCAGCGAGGGGTAGCTTGGCAGTTTTGGGGCGATGATCGCACATTTGGGAATGAAGTACAGAAAGTAGTAGTACTGGTTTACTCTTGGGGGACATCGTCAGTTTTGAGGAAAACAAAAACAAGAACAATAAATACAATATTAAGTTCAGGTTACTATAAATGAAAATTGTTATAAAATATTAAATTATAAGATATATACATATATATATATATAGGTCTATTATAGATATGTGTTTTAAATAGCAATTTTTCATGCTCCTTTCGTGGACACACTTAGGTACTTACCGCAACATGCGCAATGTTTATATTTACAAACGCTTGGCTCGTGGTTCTCAGATTGTATCGGCCGAACAGGGATCCCAAAACGTGTCTCGGTACCTCCGTATCACCTACTATGGCAAGCACCGACTGACTCTGCTGAGGGCATCGATTAAAAAGAATAAAAATAATAACTTCACCACCTTGCAAGAGAAGAAACAACAACAACAACATAAATTATCCATGCCAGCATGACAGCAGCACTTCGAGCAAGAATTGAACTGCACCGGAGCGCATTATGCACCGCTCCCTGGCTGCTTCTTGACTGGCTGCTTCTTGACAGGCTGCTTCCACTGCTGAGCTTGGCGTCTTGCTCCATGACAGTGTCACTGTAGTGCTCCTGCAATTGCGCCTGCTGCTAAGATCACGAACTTAAAGGTTTCCAGGCAGGAACATCGCTACTCTCTCAAGGATGGTGAGGGAAACTACCGCAATCTGTGGCACTGGTTCCAGGGGAGACTGGCCCAGCTCGGGCCCTTTCGAGCTAACGCTGTATCTTCTTGAGCCCAAGCTAGTTGGCTGTAAGTCTGGTAGGCGTTCTTACAGGAATGCGGAATGTGCGTGCGTACGTACATGCATGCATGCATGCATACATACATACATACATACATACATGTGGCCAATTCCTTAATTCCCAGCTCGTGTTAAATGTCCCGTGAAAGTTTTTTCAAAACAATTGGCGTGAAGCATTGAATGCCTTCGTTGCGGAGGTGAAATGGCTGGGGAATCAGTGTCGATGCCAGCGCCTTGGGTCCTTTCTAATGCCACATCGGCCGCCAAAGGATCGTCCGATGCCAATTAGGTTTTGGGATCGAGCGAACTCCGCTCTGCGCAGATGCAGGTTCGCGTTTGTGCACTCACTTGAAGCCCCTGCTGTTTGATACATAGGTACTTGCACGCTCTCACTGAAGACAAACACGGGCGGAGCTTCTCTTGCTCTTGAAAACAATATATTCGTTGCACAACTGGTGCAGCAACGATTGATTTGGAAAGATTGTAAATTGTGGACATTGCAGTTTGCACATTAGCTATTTAAATTGTATCAACATAATTGCATTGCTAAATATGAACAGGAAAATTGTATGAACCTGAATGTACAAGAATGCAGGAGAGGGAAAACGATGCAGGAGACTGAAGTAAAAATGACAAAAATAAAATGAAAAGAACACGGGAAATAAGAAAACACGATGTTGGGCAGTTCCAAAAAGGGGGACATATGACTGCTTTGGCGGCAGCTGGTTACATTGCGTGCGTGTGGAGGGGCGGGGGTATTTATGCAAAACGCAAGTAAATTTGCTTACAAGCTGAAAAGAAGCGCTTATCGCACAGAACGCTCGTCCTCAAGGGCAGCGAGCACCTGGGAGTTCACCTCGTCGTCGATCTCGCCTAAGCTGTCTCCATAAGATCGCTCCTCGGGCATGTTGTCATCCATGTGGCCATCAACGTCATAGGAACCAACCTTAGAGTACGGCACAAAGACCTCCTTGGACTCATAAAACGCATCAATGATATCCTGGTACTTGTCATGCACAACAGAGCGCTTGAGCTTCAGAGTAGCCGTCAGCTCTTCCGTGGCAACAGAAAAGTCCAAGGGCAAAATCGTGAACTTTTGGATACGAGCAGCGTTGGAAGGGGTGACATCACCATCACTACCGATCTCCTTGAGCTGCTTGATGATCTCCTGAATCATCTCCTTATTCTCGCAAGCTTCTTCAATTGTTTCTCCGTATTGCTTGGCTGGATAAATAAGCTCCTTCGTACCAGGTAGCTCACCAGTTGCACCCTTAGCACGAAGAGTAAGTAGAACAGCCATAAACTTGCGCTGATCACCCACCATCATGGCATTAGAGACAAATGGCAAACGGGCCTTGATGGCATCCTCAATAGGCACAGGAGCAACGTTTTCTCCGCCTGCACCGATGATGAGCTCCTTGAAGCGACCCGTGATCTTGATCATTCCTTGGGTTGAAATTGCTCCCTTATCACCAGAGTGAAGCCATCCTTCGCTATCAATGGTCTCGTCATTCTTAGATTTGATGTCTTCGACATGCTCATCGCCAAGCTTCGGATTTGCAAGGTAGCCCATCATAACCATGCGGCCACGGAAGCAAATCTCACCCTGCTCCTCTTCGGTCGCATGAAGAATGTCATACGTACGCGGGCATTCCGTCTTCCGGCCTGAGCTATCAAATTTGAAGACGCGAATTTCACAGCCTGGCATCTCATAGCCAACGGTACCCCATTGATGTGCCGAGTCGGTGCCCCAGGTTGCGGCTCCCGTGCATTCAGACATACCATAGGCTTCATTGATATTGATATTAAGGGCACCAAAGTAAAGGAGCGTCTCACGAGCCATTGGGGCAGCTCCAGCAAAGGCATACTTGCATTTGGAGAGACCAAGTTTAAGCTTAATAAGGTTGAGCAGCTTTTTGTAAATACCAAGTGGACCAAAACCAGGGTTGCGGCCCTCGCAGCCAATTTGCTGATCACGCTGGTACTCCAGACCGCGGCGCTTGGCAGCCTCGGAGAGTTTCTTCTTAATACCAGTGGTCTTGGCACCGACAGCCAGGAGCTTCTCAGCAATCTTTTCCCAAACGCGAGGCACACCCATGAAAATGGTAGGCTCTACAACAACTAGACGCTGACCAAGAGTACCTACCTTCAGGTCATACGGACGAGCAAATGAAACGCTCATCCAAGCCTTTTTCGTGGCAGAGCAGCAAAGACTGGAGACGAAGTCTACCATAAGACCAGCGACATGAGATAGAGGCAAGTAAGAGATGAGACGCTCTTCCTCGCGTTTTGAGCAGGCACCGTTGAGGTTCGGGAGAACCGCACTGGATTCAAAGATAAGGTTATCATGCGAGATCATTGCAGCCTTAGGGCGACCTGTAGTACCGCTCGTGTACACCAACGCAGCGCACATACCAGGGACAACTTGGCTAACACGTTCTTCAAGTGCGCTCATCTCTACAGAGTCACCAAGCTTGAGAAGCTCGGGAAAGGTGAGCACACGAACCTTGGTCCCGTCTGCACGTACGAGATCATTAGCTTCGTATGCCCAGCAAACAACAGCTTTAAGGTACGGGAGCTCGTCAATGACTTCGGCAAATTTCTCAAAGTTGGACTGGTTTTCAACAACGGCGACCGCTGTGTCGCTGTGGAAAGCCTTGTACTGCACCTGGGTAGCTGTGTCAGAAGAGTAAATACCTGCAAACTTAGCACCACAGTGAGCTGCGCCCATTGCAGACAGGAACCACTCTGGGGAGTTGAAACCAAAAATGGAAACAGTGTCGAACATTTCCACACCGAGGTCCATAAATGCGCGTCCAACCCTGCAAGCATCAGTCTGATACTCTTTCCATGTCCAGCCCTTCCACTCCTTGAGTGGGAGAGGCTCAGGAGGGTCTTGACCACGAAGAAGTGGCGGCATGTTTTCTGTACGGAAAGCTACCTTGTTTCCGGCACGCTTGACGGCAAGGGCCAGCATTTGCGGAAGTGTCATGGCCGGCACGACGCCAGCAGAGGCCAGACCAGTCTCTGCGAAGGAAATATCAGGGATCGCATCTTTCTCACAGACCCAGAAAGGACCATCTTCTTCGTCAAATTTGCTGTAGTCGCTGGGCTTGTTGATAGGTGCAATCTCTGCAGGCTTGGGCATTGTAGGATTGAGAAGATGTCCACAAACCTGATAACTTTCTAATATGTGCGAATGACTCTTTCGGTGCAACTCGAGCACCTACTTTGCCAGGAGAAGTTAAGGTCTTCTGCAGCAAGAATACGTGGTCGCTTGTCTCGTGCAACCTGCGCTACTCCTTGCTGTCAAGAGTGGAGCTGGGCAGCTGCAAACTTTGAAGTCTAGATGAGAACTAGACTACGCAGCCCAGAGCACGGAGTAGAACGTTTGCTCACCTCCAGACCTTTCCTGCGATGCTGCAGTTAGGTATGCACCCTTGACTGCAGATGCAGACAAGATTAGCGATGATTTGGGTTTGCTTCAGCTCGCTCTTCCGCGCTCCGTTTTGGTCCTGATTCATCGATTTGTTGTAAATTTTTTTTATTGCCTCTACTTACTATTCGTTATTATAGGATTAAAAAGAAAGTTTTGAAAGTCAAACTTACAAACCCCCTTCACTCCGAATTTATTATAAACATTACCGATGGCTCACTTTCCCCTTCCTAGGACTCTCCATACCAGTCATTGAACAGAAATGGACAAGTAACCCCCTTTTCTGCTCTCCAGGTTCGTCTTCTCCTCTCTTTCAAGTGAATATAGTTCATCAGCTGCCGCCATGACGAGCTTTGTATCACGTACCTCATTATCGCTCCCTGAGATTCTTCAACTTCGTGAAATCGCGATTTCTTTTCCTTTGCGATCTCTGGACCTGTCAATAACATATTCTATAGCTCAATAGTAATATCTGCTAACCAGTTCTTCACTTATGTTTTTTTAATTTTTTAATATACCTCCTTTCTCTGCACGCGCGACGCCGTTGTGGCGGCAAGGAAGCGGGACCCTGCAGCCTCAAGGCCGATCAGATCAGTGATGCGAAGGGCTGCCGCCGAGAAAGCCCAAGCGTGCAACAAGAAGACCAAGACAGGCAGGAGGAGACTTGCCTTCTGCTCAGCTCTGATAGAGAATGCGCAACTGAAGCATTCCAATGCATATTTTTGATCCATGCTGGTACCTACGTTCTTTTAAGAAGTCTTATACCATACTACAGGTAGGTAGGTATTAGTACTGTTCTTACGACTACTGTCGGCACGTGCTGCGAATAGGACAGGCAGGTAGGTACTGCTCCTAACACTATCATGAAGGAAATTATATTTTATGATAATTATTTTCTTTTTCAAATTATTTTCTTTTGCAATTAAAACAAATAGTATACAAACCATGGTATCAGAGGCGTACCTACCCTACCATCCTGAGGTTCTTCCTCCTTGTGATTGTCTTGCTTCAAAGAACGCTTGGCTATCAGCACTATGCATTATCTGCATTATCTTGAGCTGTCTCAATGAAAGCACTCGATTGTGAAAAGCAGCCTCTTGAGCTTGAGAATGTCTAGACAGGCCCCTGATTGGAGCTCTTCTTGTGGTCTGATATTTTCCAAGTCTATGCGCTATGCTCTCAGGGACCTTGCCCAAGGACCTTGCCAAGTTTGAGGTTTTACCCATGTGACATGATATCTCCTCACCTAGCATAGTCACTTGAATAATCTTGACCAGCAAGGGTGGTTCTGGTTCGTCATCATCTGCGATGCACCAGACGGCAAGGCTCTCGGACGAAGTTTCGGTCCTAAATCCGCAAAAACTCACCTCGAAGATCATTCTTCTGCTCAGCAATGATCTGCGTGGAATGTAGTCTGATTCACGATTTCCCTGCCATGGATCACAGTGCGCATGCACGCCTAGTCGAAGAACTGCCTTGAAAGCCATGATGCGTTCACTTTCCTCGTGCCATCTCAACAACCGCATCTTTCAAGAATGAAAGCGCCGTCAAGTTGTAGATCAGCCGCGGTCGTTCTAAGTGCCCAGTCGAGCACTATTGGACCTGCTTGAGAGGAATTAGCTCTCTTCGCAGATGAGCACCACCACGACGATACACTAAGGACTCTCCAAATTCTTATGAGGAGGTCTTTTCAGCAATCATCCACCATTGCGACGCCACACTTTGTTTGTTTGTCTTCTTCTCCTACTTTCCACTTTCTCAGCACCCTGATAGGAGTAGCTTAAGCAGGCTAGGCCCGGCCACTCCGCTCAAGCGCAGCCAGAATTACTTTTAAAATTGACTGCGGAACAAACAACCATTAGGTAGAGGTAGGTACAGATACACTCTTGAAGCGTCTTCATCACTACAATGGTGACAAGACTGCTAACGTGGAAGGCTACTCCTTTCTGTGCTCTGGAGCACAGTGGCCTCTAGGTAAGTACCTCCGTCACGGTACTTACCCTGCAAGCTGCAGCCACTTGAGAAACAGAGTTCTCGACAGAAGGAGAGATTTATTCAAGTGTTAAAAGAATTTTTATCTTTATTTTTAATTGAATTAAATATATGTACAGGCCTTTAGCCTATATACTATGTGTTTTTCTTCGGATTGGAAATGACCCCAAGAGTTGCAGCCTTTACCACACCATTCAATGGTGTAATCTATACTATTTACCTGTCATAATTCTTGAAACAGTGGATTTGCTTGAATGAACTGTCCATCAGCATTACTAGGAGCGAAGTGACGATTGTTTTAGATATTTCGATTTCCACATGGCTTCATATGCGCATAAGTAACCTTCAGGTCGCAACTTTTTCATTTTATATTTTTTAGAGGTGGAACAGATACGTAACTACCTTCCTGTACTTCCTCCTTTACTTTTATGAAAGCAGCTAAAGGTAGGTAGAGGTAGGTAGGTACCTACCTACCTACCCCTGCCTAAAGACCTGAAGTGTACGTAAGTACCTACCTTGCAAGACCGAGGCAAAAGTTGACGATATAGCCATCATCGCTCCGACGTAACTTCGAGCAACCAAAGAGGTAATCGCTATGCAATGCAACGAAGTTTCTCATGAGGATAGTTATAACGTCGATCAGTTAAAGGCTACCTCGGTAGGCTTTTTCCCCATCTGGTGATCAAATATCAGAGAATGTAAACTTGAAGTTACCAAGGTACGATTATAGGTCTTAGTTAGGTGATAGGACAGATCAAGGCTGGTAATACACAGACAAACACTGGGCTAAGCTAACGCAACGAATAGTTAACTCGACACTTTCAAAAGAATATTACCTGAATACGCTTGCAGATTTTATAAAGGAACATTGCAGTTTTTTCCGGATGCCTTCCTGCATGCCAAGAAGTCATTCTCTTAGAGTTGGGTTCTCATTTGAGTAAGCAATTTGATATAAAATCCAAGAGGGGTCATGGTGATGAAAAAACATGAAAGTGAGGCTAGTATCGTATCTGACGTAGATTACTACTCCTTATTGAATGACTACTTGGAGCTTTCCATCTCGAGTTATTAAGGATATGAGAGTAATAATTCTTATCACAGTGTTGATTCGAAGAATGCTTACAAGCTGTTCTGATGAAATAATGCATTATCAAGTCGTCTTCGAAAAAGATTGTGGGATCTTGCCAGAGCTAAAAGTGTTGGCATAACCAGTTCTTGTGAGGGAAAGATTGACTCATCAGTATTACGATGGAGACCCATCTAATCAAAATGTCTCGACAATGTCATTTGCAAGTAAGTGTAGGACAGTGAATAATCTTCATGAGATTGCACGTTAGAATACCTTTGTCAATCAAATACGAAAAATTCCATCCATCTTATTTTCAATAAATGATGTTGAGCTTTCGGGTCGCCAGTATCATTTCCGCGTATCAGAGCTATCGTAAAACCAGAATGGCTTTTTAATTCTTGCATTTCATTGATTTTAACAACAAACATAATTAAATAGAGACAGAAATCTCGATCATCGCCTCGAAGAAATTTTGAAGGGATAAGAAAATGGTTTTCAAAAATGAACTTGAAAAAGGTATATATCGACTTTGAAGTAAAAATGTAAAGAGGAATGAAAATAATGGCTTTATGAACGCTATACTAGAATACTTTGGTTTGGACGGCCCTTCTTTTGAATAAGAAGTTAATCTTGAGACCATGCTGAGGGCTTCAGGACGACATGCCTGCATGTTGCGACTTCTAAAGACGATGTAGACTGCAATGCCCCCAAGCATATGTACTTGGAAAGCACAAAAAATGATGTTGCTGTATTTAAAAGGATTCAGAACAAGCTACCTCTCCCCAGCGACAACAAGATCTCATCTGCACCCGGTGCCGAATTATTGATCACGGCAGTGCATCCAAACGTACTGCTTATATCAATATCCGCTAAGCTACAGCAAAGATACTAGTCTGTAGGCGCATCTTCTTAAATGAGTGAGTTGCAGTCAGTAGTGAAGGTGAATGCTGTTTGTCAAAATTGAAACCGTCCAAGAGTAATGCTATCTAAAGCGTTGAGTGAAATGAAAAGGCCAAAAAGTATTACAGAGCCCCGACTTATAAATTAGCGATATGCTGGCCTTAGAATTGGATTCCAAAGACTATCGCGATCTACAACGACGATCAGAAATCAAACGAGTGCAAGCTAATTGCCAAACCTGTGGTGGAAGGATGGAGTATTATTTTTGGTTCTTGTATATCTACCTACCTAGATGTTGTCTGTAACATGAATCAAGTATAGATTTAAAACCTGAACTCGATGCAGGGTACTCGGTACTTCCTAGGTACTACAGGTTATGTTGTGTGCCTTAATTACTATGAACATAAAGAAAAAGAAAGGCAGGGGGGGTTCTGCAGAATACTTAGGGTAGCTTGGTAAAGTTTGTCTTTAAGAGCTAGCGGCATACCGCGAAATTCGACTTCAAGGTACAGACTGATTCGTGTTATAATTAGGAGACTAAGATTGTTCTTGAGGGATTGAAGATGACTGTGTCTTCAATCGCTAACATGAACTCTACCATACTTGATTTCTAACGAAAAAGTAGGTTGCCTTTTAGTCCCCGGTTACCGTTTACAATCACGCATCTAGTTGCCTAATTCTATTTCTATGTAGTTTTGAATCATTAGTGGCTTTCAGAACTCTAAGAATGTCTTGTCATCAAGCTCCTTCGATTGGGGATCTCAGCAACTATAGAAGAACCACTCTCCGGCACTTAAATGCTATTTTAGCCTATTCTTCGGAATGCAGAAAGGACGCAGCCCAGCCGAACAACCTATGTTTGGCTGTAAGTAAATATGGGACGCATTTACCCGTTCAGAGCTAAGGTAACACACGCAAGACCTCTTGTATAGACTATGTTTACCAGCTCACATTTCAATTGAGACCTTCACCCAAACTGCTGCGTCTTTATTCATAAAAATCTTGTCAGCGTAGGCCGGTTACTTGATTCTTACTTTTAAAGCTCCGGACAGTAATCACGTCTTGGGCAAAGAAGGTTCGCATGGGGATAACTGAGATCCTCTCGTGGAAGAAGGCGCAGAATTTAAATCATTTACCAAATGAAACCCCTAAAAACTCTTTTAAGGCCATATCCCGAACATGTTTGAAGCTGCTTAGCCTGTAGCCGTTCCTTCTACGGTATTTTTCAATAGTGTGAATTTGTTATCAAAATGATGATTATAATCAGTATGACGACGATGAGCACTTTCTCTCACGTGCAGCTATAAATCATTGGAACCGAACCTTTGTATGGATCAGTTTTGGACCATCGCACTTGACCTTTTGAATGATAATCAATTATGTGACGCGTTATGCGGTGTCTTGTTGAATGATTCTGTCTGCATTAGTGGCTTATGAAAATTAGAAGCTGCCGGTTCGAGGAATTGTTTCAGTCTGAAACTGATGTTGATGAGAACTGCATTATTGGCATCTGAAGTCTAGCTTTGTAGTTTGCCACCTGATGAAAAGGTAGCAGAAATAGCCTACGATGACCATGTTCAGTTTTTCAATGGTGTAGCAAGAGATGAATGACTTAACCTTACAGATTAATATCGTCATCCTGTTACCCAGATATAGATAAATATTAATTATAAGAAGATTAGGTAAGCCGTCTTAACTCATTTAGATCATGCATGGGTTCTCAAGGTCGACGAAAATAAACAAATAGTATATCTAGATGCTTAGGATATGATAAAACTAGACACAATAGCACGTATTGCGCGTATTTATGATGTGTTCTTACAGCTTAAAGGAAAGCTCCTCGAATGCTACTGTTAGAGATCGAACCTAGAAGAGTCTGGAGTTAAAACTGTGCCGAGCTTAGAAAGATGTGTATGATAACTATCTGAAAAAAGCTTATCAATAACCTAGGAAATGTCCCCGCAGGCAAAGACTGTGCTGATAAATATGATGAAGGTCAAGATGAGTCCAATAGTAGTCAACCAAAGAGCTCAGCTGCGGGCTGGCACCATCATTTGAGCCAACTACCTGCATTACCTCCTTTCCCTGGAGTGTGTGGGGGGGTGGTCGTGATTATCTCTTACCCTCAGCGATAGAGCAGCATGATAGTGTGCTTCACGCAGCTGTTATGACTATTTAAACCATGACTAAGGTGATGACCCCATGAAATCGGCATTCATAAATCTTGACAATGTCACAAGGTTGGTATTACAGAATGAGATGACTGTGTACGAATCGGTGCGGCTTATTTGGAGCATTTTGTTCCCTTTGACATTCGTAGCAAACACAGCTCATTCAATAACTTAATCATAGCTACAACTTGGGAAGGTGGGTTGCTTAATTCTTTTTTCTTATCTCGCAGGATTATGACTAGCACGCAGTGCATACTCTCGAGGTGGCTAGTGGATTTTTTTGCAGCAATTGCGAAGGGGGTGCCCACATGATCAATCTTGAGCTGTACAAGATCATGCAACTGTGGATAAGAGCCTTGATGCGTTAAAATGTGATCAAGTGTTTTCAATGGTTAATCTGTATAATATTTAGCATGCAAAGAAATATATATAAGCTTAAGATTTAATTTAAGGTAGGATATCAAGCAAGCGCACAAGCAATGCATTGGTCAGGCGCTTCGAGTTCCCTATTTTAATATCATCTTCTAAATAAATATGACCTTGGTTTGATTTTCCTGACTTATATTTCTGCAACTACTCAAGTAACAGTTATTTGATTTTGTTTTTAATACGTTTTTAATTAAATTAATTTTTTGAAGAAACATTTAGGAAAAATGGAATGGCTTCTTCTAAAACGAAGTTTCTTAGATGTAGTTCACACTCAGAGGCTGTTCGTTTCAATCCTTTCACTTGGGTGAAACTCAAGTAAGAGCATAAATCTCATCCAAGATACGATTACTAGTTTGTAAAAGGTGCAATATTGGACAACTTGAAGTTGAAGTTAAAATTCATCTCCCATGTTTCAGAAAGGGTTTGGCCGTGGACACGCTAGAGCATATTAAATCTAAACCATTCGACCAAGCGAACACTCCGCGTGTTCATATGCAATTTCAATCAAGCTCAGGACTTAGAAAGTTAATAATCGTAGTAATTTCACGCCATTGATAAAGAATTTGGTCCAGTGCAATTCGAATTTAGACTGAGACGTCTTGAAAGCGCAAGTCTCAGAGCGCGGCGCTCTAATGCGATGTCGAGACGAATGCCTGGTTTCTAAGGGTTTTGTCACTCTTTGACTGTTGGTTGCAGTGTAAATATATTTTTAAGTCATTTCTTCAGGATATAAATCATAGAACTTTTGACTTTGCAGAGAAGCGCAAGTAAGTGCACACTACGTACGTTCACACGTAGGATTGTAAGGGCAAGGCACTGAATTGTTCTCTCGAAGGTGTACTTCAATAGTAAGTTGGTTGGCACTAGGTGTCAAGGCGTTCACGCATGTGAACGAGTAGGGCCAAGAATATAGAACTTCGAGCAAGAACAAGGAGATATCAGCCAAGCGTTTCGCTCAAAATAGTTTCAACTTGCCTCAGAATTTGATCCCAACTTGGTAAAAAAGTTAGCATGAATAGCACATCAGACGCTCTATCAGACCTTCGTCTAACCCATCTTCGCTCTATAGCAGGTACTATAATGTTGGGATCTGGGGATCTTAGTTTTTGCGAGCACAATCTACTAGGCATAGCACTAATGGCCTTCCTCCCATTTCGCTTCGTTAAAAAGGCAACTTGGAGCCAGACCACGTGAGTCTGCAAGACCAAGTTCGATAGCTATGTGGTTATCGACATCACACAATTTCCATGCAAGCTCGCTGACTCGGACGGAAAGGCGGGGCATCATAGATGCTCAAGCTTAGAATACTCAATGTGTACAGAGAAACCCACTTTAAACTGCAGACAGGCCAACTTGAAGCTTGCAAGTCTTCAAATTGCCAGTTTTGGCGCACGCCGAAGATCTCATTTGTGTTGACAGGTTCAATGGTTGACCAGCTTGCATCCTAGTAATTCTGATGACACAACGCCAAGAACCTACCCATGCAACGAATCGGCCAAGCTTTCGAACGGCTCGCAGGACGAATATCCAAGCCTAGAAATTAGCCAACATCGACGTCTCCTTTGAGTTTTGAGCAGAAGATGTTGAAGTTGCTTCGCTGCCCGGGCTGGACCTCCAACTCAAGTTTCATTGATGGATGGGGCAGTGCACAATCCACAGCACACACCATGGCATGAATGGAGCCCCTCTACCTAGTAGTGCTAGTCATAGCTAGAATTTATATTAATCGACAAACTGGTAGTACCTTCTACCCATAGTATTTCGATTAAAACTGTCAACTCTAGATTACAAGGTTGAACTAGAAGTTAGTAGTGCAAGTCCCGTTCAAGGCAATCAAGAACCGCGAGGGTTTATGGAGTGTCCTTTAGCCGCCACAAAATATATGAATCAATCAATCACGCGAGGTAAACCCCTCCACAACCCATAATAGAATACGTTCGAGTTCATTGTCTTTTTGGTCAATCCACGCCTCAACTCAGGATATATTCAGAGTCCCAGGTGTAATGTGAGTTGTTAAATCAATCCAACAAACTTCGGGTTGAGCTTGAGTTCTCCAAACTAGAGCACGTAGCCGACCAATGCATAGTACGGCACTCACATTTCCCAATATGCACAATGCAAACAAATCAACGCAGACGCCCCACCACAAGCTTCAAGCAAACAACTTTATTATAAAACCATGCCCGTCGTTCACCAGCATCACCTTCTAATTAACTGACTGACTCACTCACTCACTCACTCACTCACTCACTCACTCATTCACTCACTCACACCTCACTTATTTATACAAAGTATGAAATAGGTAGGCGTATAGGTAAATTCATTTTTGTTTCATTTTGTTGTTTTATTTTTAAGAATTACATTCTGTACTCTGTTCCTCGACTCACACGCAGCCCATGCTCTCGACTTGAAGTTCTTTCTATCCACCAGCTTAGTTGGTTTCATCATTCTCCAAAGACACAAGTACCTGCATCACACACTCTCTAGCTTTACATTCTACATAATCAAGTGCTCCTGCATTTACGTATTTAATTAATCTCCAATGAGCTTGCTTATTCATCCTTCCCACACACGAGTCTACCTGAACCTCCCACCTATATAAACCCTAGCGTACTGCTACCCCCATGGACTGTCTAGGATATCCTGGTATATGCCTCTGTGTCTGCTTTTCCGGCTTTCAGCTCGTTCGCCCTCTTTTCCCTCTTTTCCCTCTTCTTTCCCTTCTTTTCCCTCTCCCGCTGCACGCGCTCAGGGCGTGTGCACGGGGGTTTACTTAGACGTGTTGCATTCGGAGTAACAAATAGATCTCCCGTTTTCCCGAATATAATTGATACAGGACTGATGCGGGCTAACCGAGAAGGCGCTGGACTATGGAGACTCCTGAGGTACCCCTTGTATACTCGCATGAGCGTGAAAGACGATTGAAGGAAGGAGGGAAAGAAGGGACTTCTCTCTTTCTTTCTCTCTTTCTTTCTTTCTATTTGTCTGTTGGAAAATAAATAAAATTATAAATCATCGACTTGCGGAGAAGGTGGTGCGGAATACGATATCAAAGTGCGTGCAGGCCAGCAAGACGCGACGAGTGAACGACCTTGTTCTTGGATGTGCTTGTAGGTACTGTTGAATAACTGTGACCTTTGTTATTCATACGTAGCCTTGCTCCTACTTGGCTTGGTGATCACGACAAGATGGATATATAAACGTGTTTACTTTTAATAGTTTATTTGTATAAGCTTTTCTTTTTTTAATGTGTAATCATGATCTTGAGCCCAGGAGCGACCTTGATCAGGCAGCTGGTCCTTGCATGATGATTTATGCATACCTATTTGTACGAATGTGTGGAAAATGTAGTCGTGGATCTGACCAAGCCACGATCCTCTCAACATCAATCGAGGTCCAAAACTGAACATCATGAAAGACGAACGAAGTGCCTGCTAACAAAGAAACCTTTCGTGCTATTCTTGCATACGCCTCAAACCTCCATTTACAAACGCAGCGTGAGAAACGAGTGTCATTAGCTTAGATAGCAAAACTCTGTCGTGAGCTGCTGGAAAAGTTTGGTATTGGCGCTGCGTGTACGTACAGAGGAGTGTACTGAACTGAGCTGCATTGCCAATTTAGACACCGCATAACATTACATCTTCATCTCCATTTCAGTTCTTTTCATTTCCATATTTCTACCTTCTTTACTTTCTTTCTTTCTTTCTTTCTTTCTTTTCATTGCATACTTCTTTCATCCATCGCCACGCGCGGAGGAGGAAACCTGCAAAGACCTGCTGCCGCAAGGGGGGCTGTCAAACAGTTGCTCTTCACTGCGACCAAGGCTGGTCGCGGAGGGGGAGGGGGCGGCCTACAGTGGAGTCTCACTTCGTGCCACTGGCAAGTGGCGAGGCCGTCCATCCAGCGGTCATCCATTCTCTGCAATCGTTCATTCACTCTCCTTCCCTCTGTTCACGTGCTGCGCAAAGTACAGGACGGCATTGAGCGGGCAGAGAACTGAGACACATACCAGTTTCGCCATCTATATTGGACGCCTGGGGTCTAATAGACCTGAAAGGAGTCTGAAAGGGGTCTGAAAGGAGACCTTGATACTGCTTCGAAGCCCTCAAGAGCGGTTCTGGCGAAAAAAAAGCACGCACGTTTCCAGTTTCTTTTGGTCATCCTAGGTAGGCAACAAATTTAAGGTTCGCAAAGGCGCAAACCACTTGACCGCTGGGTGGCTCATCAAAGGTTGACGTGCAAGGCTAGTTGAGACTTGTGAAACAAAAACAAAAATTGCATAATAGGACAAAACCTCATAGTATACCTGGATAGCTTTGACAAAAATGGCATCACTGGATGTGGATAAGGTCTGGGTTCAAGACGATGCTGAAGGCTGGCGACTGGCCAAGGTGGTTAGCTCTACGGAAGATGCGTTGGTAGTTGAGGAGGCAAGTGGAGACTCCCAACGTGAGATTTCCATTGATGAAACTGAGACGTACGATAGGAGCCACGATGATAGCTCGCTTGATGATATTTACACTATGGGAGACATGAATGAGGCAGGTCTCTTGCACTTGCTGAAGCAAAGGTCTATGATGGATAAAATCTATACCTACATTGGGGATGTGCTCATCAGTGTCAACCCGTACCATAAGGTCGAAGATGAGAAATTTCTCAACGATGTAGCTGATCGAGTTTATCGAGACCTTCTGCGTAATGGCTTTCGTGGCAAAAGTCAGAGTGTTCTTGTCAGCGGCGAGAGTGGGGCTGGTAAAACTGAAGCTGCAAAGCGCGTAATGGCTCACCTTGCCTCAGCGAGTCAACGTCGCCGAAAGAGCCTTGCAGGGAAGAAACCCCGTGCTAGCTTTCGCGTTGTCGGCCTTTTTGGAAAACGTGGAGCGCCAAAGCTGGGTCGTTCTTCGATCACAGGAAGCAACCGCTCTTCTCAATCTGGAACACCTGTGACAGAACTCGAAACCAGCATTGTAGAGACTAACCCTGTGTTGGAGGCGTTTGGTAATGCACAAACCGTTCGAAATGATAATTCAAGTCGATTTGGCAAGTTCGTCCGCCTTGATTACAACAAAGATGGTGTTATCGTTGGTGCCCGAACACAGCACTTCTTACTCGAGAAGAGCCGCTTAACAATGCAAAGTCCTGGAGAAAGGAATTATCACATTTTCTACCAATTTCTTGAAGGCGCAGCAAATGGTTTGGTCCCTGAAAATGTTATCCCTGATGGTCTTGAGGTCTCCTGTTGGGAAGATTACCGCTACCTCGCAGGATACGAAAGCGTTGGCGGGGGAATTCTTGAGGCCGCTGACGAGGAACGGCGTGCTTCGCTACAAAAGGGTGATCTCGAGAATTTTGGAAACCTCCTTGCCTCACTTGGAGTCCTTGGCTTCACACCTGGTGAGGTTCAAAACATATGCAAGGTGTTGCTTGGAATTTTACTTCTCGGAAATATTTCTTTTGAACCCAATCAGCCAGGGGCCGCAGGGGTTCAGTGTGTTGGGGTGGACCCAACACTCCCTGATCTCCTTGGCGTCCACGGAGAGGATCTTGAGGCCGCCCTTGTACGCCGCTCTGTGCGTGCAGGCCGACGCACATCGGTCAGCATTGTGCCTCTTAGTATGGAAGAAGCAGAGGCATCCCGCGATGGACTAGCAAAAGCTCTGTATGCCTCACTCTTCGATTGGCTTGTCGAGCGTGTGAACACAGCCACCAGTCTGTCTGTATCGGGTTCATCGCATGATAAAGCAACCCTCTTTATTGGAATTTTAGATGTCTTTGGCTTTGAGGTCTTGCAGGTCAATTCGTTTGAACAGCTGTGTATTAACTTCGCCAACGAAAAGCTACAGAGTATGTTTGACTCGCGCGTATTTGCTCTTGAGCGAAATATATTGCAAGAACAGGAAGTTGAACCCCCACAACTGCGGTTCGAAGATAACTCTGATCTCCTCCGACTTCTGGATAGTCGTCCAAATGGTATCTTTCAGCTCCTTGATGAACAAGGTGCTCTTGGCGCGCGTGGTACAGATAACAATTTCTTCATGGCTCTGCAATCTATATACGGTGACTCCAATGAACGTTTGGTCTTGTCTAAATTTGATGCGTCTTTCCAGATTATTCATTTTGCTGGTCCTGTCAAATATGATACTGCCGGCTTGGTATCCAAGAACGCAGATCATCTCCAACCTGATCTCCGCGATCTCATCATCGAAGGTACTGGAGAGAATGACTTCCCGCGTGTTCTCTTGAAACAGCCGGACAACAATCCCCATCGCTTTAAAGTCACGGCACGTTCTGCTGCTGCTGCAGCTGAGGAGGCTGAACTAGACCTTCCTGGAAGACCTACACGTAAGATGGCCAAGCTTGAGAGTGTTTCTTATATTTTCCGCGCCCAAATGAACAATCTCGAGCACATTTTGGACTCCACCGACTTGCATTTCGTTCGCTGTGTTAAGCCGAACGAAACTAAGTCACCACCAATGTTCTTTTGGGATGCTCAACTCATTCTTAATCAGTTGCGATCTCTTGGAGTTCTGCAAATGATTGATGTTCGCAGACAAGGCTTTCCCGTGCGAATGGACTTTGCTGATCTTTTGGAACGCTACCCATACCTGCTCGCAGCTAATGCGATTGAATGGAGACCTGGTCATAATGATCGCCCCTCCGTAGTTTCTTTGCTCTCGGAAACACTAGGCTCGGACGCCAAGAATTCTCTTTTCAGAGTAGGTACTACTAAAGTATTCATGCTCGATGATGTGGTTCGCACCTTGGATCATGAGGCTCGCTCCCAGCGCGAGACCGACCTTTCTCCCGAAGAACTCCTTGCGCAGCGCCTCGAAGAAAAGGCAGCCAGCGCTGCTGACAATGAAGAGTGACCACTACTAACCTGAGTTTCTTCAGTCACCTGACAATACTCCCCAACCTGTCTAGCTAGGTTTTTTACCTGACGGTCTTTCCGATTTTTACCCCCTAGTGCTTTATGCGCATTTGTTGCTACCTTTGAAGAAAATATGCAATAACACAGGTAGCACAGGGCTTTTTTCTCGTTTGGGTATCGTATCTAACGACTTACCTGCACATGCCCAAGCCCTCCCATCTTTCTCTGTTCTCTTTTTCATTGAGACCATTCAATTATTTGCGGAGATTCAAGCTAGTTTCAGAGTTACCCCTCAAAATGAAAAAGAATGTTGTGTTGTGTTTACCATCTTGATCTTGCCATGGGTGTGTGCCAGTTTGATAGCTGTTGCACTGTTGTTATTAAAGTAGTAAAGCCTCGCAAATTCAAGATGAGCTGAATCCCAGCTGAACAAAAGCAAGCCCGCCTTCAAGCAAGTCCCATGTTACCCGGACTACGTTCTATATTAATCGTCTCATCGAGCCTTTTCGAAGTTCTAGCAAGGCTGGTAAACAGAGTAGAGAAATGTTCCAAGTGTTCTCTTAATATGTAGTTAACGGCTCCCTTTAGGCAACTTACTATTACGGATAATAGGTAGGCTTTAAAACGATCGTCGGAAAACAATTGAACAAACAAATTCGTCTTTCTAAAGACCAATTCATGCCCAGGACAACCCGCTAACCCGGGAGGTTTGGTTCGGGAGCGTCACTTATTATCATTGGCTCGGTCGGAGCTAGAGCAATCTGATTCGTCTACTAGTGGAATCTCCATGGGAGGCGCTCGCCGGGATAGCCGTGACAACAAGGTATATGCAGTAGGCCGCGATGAAGTCCTTAATCATGACCGAAGTATACTTCAAAGTTCCGGTGCGGTATCTCCTCTGTCTGATCAGCAGCCCCCGCCACCCCATTTAGGAGAAAAGGTTAAGAAAGAACTGCATAACAATCATGGAGAAGAGGATGACGACGAGGAAGAGGACGATGATGATAACGAGGCATTAAGACATGCAAAAGAGCAAGAAGCAGCTCTAGAGCGTTCGTTTCCTACTTGGTTACGCTACGCAAGAGTATTGCCTCAGAAACACTGGAGACGAGCCTTCCTTGGAGGGGATGAAGGTGTGTTTAACATTGTAAGCTTTTTTCGTGACATCTTTTATCTCCAGGGAACAGTTTTTAGAAGATGCTTCCTTCCATCCATTTGCTCTGGGCTTATTGCTGCCCTTTGGCTTTCAATACGGGATACTCTGAATCATAATTATGCTGCGCTTACTCCGCAGCTCTTCATCCCAATCTTCATTGTCACTTTATTTGTCGTTGGATTTCGATTGTTTGGAGCGTGGCATAGCTATCGTAGAGGTCACGAAATGGTTCTTCACATTGTTCATAGTGCTGTAGATGCTTTGCTAACTTGTTCAACTAGCTTGCACGTTCGAAGCAGTGGGATGGATATGATAGAAATGACAAGACGTTTGAATATTCTACTTGCCTTCATTCGCCAAGATCTGCGGGAGTCAAGACATCATCGAGTTGACAATATGTCATATAAAGCAGGTTCAAAAAAAGGCCGTCTAGCAATGGAATGGTTTAATGCAGATCCAAAGAAATTTATCCAAGATCCCTATGGGTCTCCACCGTTGAAATTACTTCTGACACCAGCAGAACAGAGCATCTATCAGTCTTATGGGCCGCAAGATCGAATTCTTGTGTGTGTGATCTCCATTCGCACTTATTTTGCTAGATTCGTCAATTTTGGAGAGCAGCGCATGAGCACACCAGACTCAAAACTCTTTCAGCACAACGTAGAAGAAATTGTACACAGCTGGGGCAAGTGCCGAGAACTGGTACGTACCCCAGCCCCCTTCGTGCTACATCATTTAGCTCTTGTCTTAATCTTTATTGTGTCCATGGGCCTCACCCCAGCATACTTCCATACAGAAGCTTACTATTATCCACCATTTCCTGTGATCGGTTCATTCTTGTTAACATTTGCTCTTTATGGTGTCGAGGAAGCTGCCTCTGAGATGGAAGTCCCATTTGGCTGGAGACAATCAGATTGTAACCTGACTAAAATGTGCAGATCCTTCCTCAAGCACTCTCATACATTTTGCAAAATTTGTAAATTCCGAGCTGCACAAGAAACGGAAAACGACCAGCCTACCTATACAACAGAGACTGAGTACCCACAAGCACCTGAACACAACTGAACAGCTAGTCTGCAAGCTTTTCCCAAGGCGAGTATCCCTTTTCTGTGTTGAACAATTTTTCTATGCCAGTCATATTCCACTCGATCTTACATGATTATTTATCCAAGGAAGCTTGATAAGTTGTACAGAAAAGAATTGTTATCGAAAGTTTCTTTATTTGTGAGAGATTATTTAATTATAAGAAGCAAATTATCTCCAATGGAAACAAATATCCATCTAAGTTTTTTTGGAATGCAATACTGCATAAAATGACTACATAACTGCTTTTTCTTCCACTACTGTTACTACTATAAGAACTTGTTCCGCTCCTGAGGACCAACATCTCGAGCTCATTCTTGATATGTTCATAACTTTAAAGCGGTTTCAACTCAATGCTCTTTCACGACCTCTGATTTTGCCGACTTAAAAGAATATAAGACCACAAAAGCATCAACAATGAGAAGAGTCACGCCATCGAAGACGTACTTGGGAGCAAAAATAGCCCATACCATAAGATGACGACGCTCTGCTGCAACAAAGCCAGTCATAACGATTGACCGACACGCTTGCACCGTGACGAGGGTCATGAGAATGCATGCTCTTGTCTGACGAGACTTCGTTAGACACGACACAAGACCAATTAGAATCATATACATACCAAATGTATTCGTACCCATCATGAAGCCACCTCGAAAATATTCATACTCATCAAACCCAACAAACGGCGACGCATAGTGTAATTTGTTGAATGAAGATTCATGGCCGGTAGCAAAGAAGTAAGTCATAGAGGCAAGGGACCAAAGTGATGCAATTGAAAGATCCCCAAAATCTAGCTGGGTATGTATTTTGCATAATGCTGCGACATGAACAAGAAAAAGAACGCATACCGAGGTTGACACTGGTCCAACGACTAAAAGATATGGAAACATGAGCTGAAAGATACCACGAGGCACATCGTCTTGAGCCCCACAGACTACTGTAATGAAGCCAGGTAGTCCACACATATAAACGAGGCGGGGAAGCCACAAACGACCAAGAGGGAGTACTCCTGTACTCTGGAAAATCCAATGAGCAAGGCAGCCAATGCCTTGTAACTGGACAAGAAGATGCGTAGTGTCTTGTCTCTTTAAGCCTAGCCATGGAGCAATCCAGATCGCTGATATAAACATGATCACGAGTCCAGGGAGTAAGCTAACAATCCAGAAAAAAGGAATCTGAGTATCTCCAAGCACAGCTTCTTGGCCTCGCCACCATTGAACCTCCCCAAGATCAATACCGAGTCTGGCGCAGATAAGAACAGCACACGAAGATACAAAAGCAGTTCCGAATCTTTGGGGGCTCTTTAGTTTGACGTCTTCTTCTTGATGGTCTTTGACAACTGGTGGAAGTGGGGTTTGTCTTAATACGCACCAAAAGACGTAAACTATATTGGTTGCCGTGAGAAAAGTAATGACTTTAGCTTCTGCAACAATATAGCTGTTGGAAAGTCTCGAAAGCATCTGAATCACTACCGTCAGCATGAAAACGAACGTACCAGAGGTAGGCATAGAGCGTAGAGAATCCCCGTGATTCGCATAGAGGCCAACTATTGAAACAACAAGACCAAGCAGGAGCAGGCCGAAGCCGGTCAACATGTAAGTCAAATTAAATTGTGTCCAAAGCGATCGACCTTCTGCACTAGCTTGCTTCAGGACTCCATGTGCAATACGATACGTTTCGCGATGAATGGTCAAGAGTTCTTCTTCAGGAAGACCTTCAGCCTCAGCCACTTTAAGATGACGAAAGGCATTACGTGTTTCTTCTCGAAATTGGTTGAGTAATCCCTCTGTGATGCCCTGCTGCTTACCAGCACGCTCGCGATACGTACCGAGGTAGCGTAATACTTGGCCGACATTGACCTCCAAAGCTTCATTAAGCGCACGATACCGATCTAGCCAATTGTCTCCGATAAAAAAGAGCTCAGGAACAATTGAACCGAGATTCCCAAAAGGAATAGGCAGACCTAGCAACAAGCCTAGCGTTGGAGCAAGATCAATTTGCTGTACACTTGACCTTCTTGTAAGTTGCCAAGGCACTTTCTCTTTGGTGTTACGTATATTCTCCTCATCATCCTCATGTAGGAGTTTAAGCTCTTGAAGGAGGTTTTTCTTTAGCGCACCATCCACATCCTCGTCTGAGTCTTTTCCACCTAGGAGAATGGGGCTTGGTGAATAAATAAAAAGTGCAGCGCCGACCTCCTCCTCAGTAGCGCCACCATGGTTTCCATCCTCGGTCATGCCATGATCTCCAAAGACGAGAAGCACAGTGTCTTCATAACCTCCTTTATCCATTTCATGCACCACATCGTCGATGGCTTGGTTCATCTGCAAAAGCTTCTTCGTCATGTGCTCGTTATCAGGACCAAAACGGTGACCACAGTGATCAACTCCAAGAAAATGACCGACTAAGAAACTCCAGTCGTCGCGGCGCATTTCAGGTAACAAATGAAGTAGAACTCCTTCGTCAACAGTGTGCAAGTCCTTTACATTAAAGGAAGGATATGGATAGGCTCTATTAAATTGACTAGGAAACAATACAGTCCACGTATCATCACCCATGAATGTAATATTTCGGTTGCCATCGTTGATGAGAAGATCAATGAAATTATCTTCAGTAATCTCGATCCCTTCGCTTGCGACATCATCTTTAATCTCCATGAATGTTGGCAGACCACCCGTCACGACACCCTTGAGCCTTTGCATGGTTGTGGTTGGAGGGTCAGCATAGAAGGGCACTAACATGGAGTGAGAAGGTCGCTGCAGAAGAAGATCTCGAATTGCAGCCATTTTGTTTTCAAAGGGTTTCTGACTTGTGCTTGTCGAGTCCCAAGCAGCGAAATCATATCGAAGGGCGTCAATTACCAGCACAATGGCTCGTTTGAAACGAGGCCGTGTCCAGCATTCAAACTGTGCAATGTTACTACTTTGATTCGTCTCTTTCTTCAGTTTGTCATGGTCGCTGCCGGGTTTATCGTTCTTGTCAGCAAGTTTTGTGGTTGCGATGGGTACCTCAGCGCATGAACTTTTGTTGGGTAGCTCAACGCGAGTCAAAAAGAAACCCTCGTTGAAGAGCAAGAGACCTACTAGGTGTAACGCCGCAGCGATCACCAGCGTCAGTGTTTCTCTGCGCATGCTCTGGTACCCCGAGTTGCATCGAGAACTACTTCTTGTGAAGTCTGCAATCAACAAGAATCTAGGTACTAGTATTACATAATACTATTAGACACATCTGGGTACTATGCAAAAAGGTGTTTCTTTTTTCTTTCCTTTTCTTTCTCTTTCAAAAAAAAAACAAATTTCCTTACACCGTGAAAGTGATTGCTCTTGTGGTACCAACATTGTGGAGAAATTATGCGACACGCCTGTTTCCGTTTCCAGAAGAAAATACCTTCTTCTTGATTTCAAACTCTTCAATCAAAAAGACCCGTTTCATCGACAGTTAACTAGTGTTAAGTGGGCGGACAATCTTAGAACCTTGCGATTCAAACAAGCCCATTTATAGCGCCGCTCTCAAGAAACACTTGTCAAAGAGTAATTTAAAACGCGAAAGACTCGTGCGAACGGGCGATCGAGACAATAAAGTATACTGATATTATCTATAGTGCGCTAGGCTTTTATCCTCTGGTAAATAGATTATAAAGAGATAATATAAATTTATATGTGGGTACTATTCGCTTGAGTAGTTTGGGATGCATTCATAAGTAAATCGAATTGAGTTTATATACATATCTAGCAGATGAAACTGAGCATGAGCAGTATTGTATTGCATATAATTCCTGGTTAGGAATCCTACTTTCTTTTTTAATAAACTTGATCAACAAAGCGCACTGCGTTCGCACACTGCCAGCTCACTGTAACCAGTTGTGTTATCAAATGCACGTGACCATTGTAGATTTTCGCACTCTCCAAGAACAATTTCTGCTGTTGTGAAAACAGGCATGTCACCCAGCAAGTGACCACCGATGACATTGCCCTCTGCATCACCAAGTGAGACATGCAAGTGGTGATTTCCATTAGCAGATACAGTTCCAATGAGGGAGAGAATCTCAAATCGACCCTCAAGACGAAGTTTTTCATTTGGGTGGTCTCGGTCAGCATTGGCAAGGCGGATATGAGCCCCTTGGCAACTACCCACACTACAGATTACCATACCAGCTTGAAGATTATGCTTTTTTGCAAGATCCAAAATTCCTTGTTTCACATCTTGGCCAGGTCCTAGCCGAGTAGCACATACCTGGAAACCTGATGACGGAACGCTCATAAACCGTCTGAACAATGCCTGCATACTAAGCACAACCAATGCGCCAGCCGCTCCAGCAAGAACTGCTACGTTGACCGTCGAAGAATGGTTTGACATCCTAGGTAGTTAGGTCGAGCTGCTTTGAGCAGCAGGTCAGTAGATGGGCTCTTTTCTCAGGCTAAATAACAAACTCTGCCCAAATCTTCCAACTCTACACAGACGCTTGCAAGAAAACACGGAACGGCGCTCGTGTATAGCACAGCTTGTGCAGAGGAGACACTTTTTGTCAACCAAAAAGTCGAGATATGCGATTCTGTCGTTGATAAAACTAGACATATCATATCCGGCGCAACAAAGCGCCGTAAAAGAATAGTCCGTTCACATGAGCATACAAGGTGTGTGCAAAACAATCAGTGACTTAGAGTTCTCTTTTCTCAGAGTTGAGAACGAAAGGCGATAAAGGAATAAGATATGGACAAATGGCTACTGCTAACGTGTTAACATGTTATTTTGCTTGTGCAAAAAGCTAGTGAAGAGCTTATACGCAGAGACACAATTGCTCTTTCGACTTTGTGCTGGTCCCGAGAGACGGCCAGGGCTGCGTGGGGGCATAACTAAGTTTCGCTCCACTCGGTAGTGGAAAAGCCTTCTGAGGAAGGGTTATTCAGATACAATGAGCTTTCTCCCGCCTCGAAAATCAATGTTGGAGCCGCCTCCACAATTCCCGAAGTCAGATGAGGATAACCCAGCTCATCGAAAACAGTCCAAGCCAGCGATCTTCCGCATGATGGGCTCGACTCCATGGTTTGAAACAAGTAGCAGCGATTTAGCAGATTTTATTCAAGAGAAGGAAAGTCCTACTAAGAACCCAGGTTCTCAAGAGGCCCGCCATCAAGATGAAGATCAGTGGTCGGTTCAATCAATGACCAGCGAGGAGGAAAAAACCTTACAAGCTCCACAAGCACTTAAAGCGATGCAGGAAAGGTCACGGCAAGCGGTGGAATCTTTGGTATCATCCCAAGCCTCAGTGCAACAACAAAGAGAAAGCAATGAGCAAAAAGTCCAGGAAGAGGACGACGATCAGAACCAAAAGACAGAAATAGAGGAGAAGAAACCCGAAGTGATTAACCCGGAAGAAAAGCAAGCTAGACAACTCAAGCCTCAAGTAAAGTTCAAGCAAAGAATTCAATTTTTCAGCCAAAACCAAACAGATGTTAAGCCACATGTCCCTCGGCCACAACAATACAAACACCAGACCTCTTCACAGAAACGTGCTCTCCAGCCTCCACGTGAACCAATTGTTAAAGTTGATACTAATCTATTGGCGCATAAAAATCCAGAAATTAGTTCTGCTACTCCAATCGAAAGAGAGGAAAAGTCTACGCAAACAGATTTCGCATTTGACAAAGCACTTCCGAACCTTGCCCCTGAAGCGCTCCCAAATCTTAATGAAGAGCCTTCGGAAATAGAAAGCCAACCTAATGCAGATGCCATGGCTCAAATGCCACAAGCAGATAATACAGAGTCCCCAGATGCTGGTGCTATTCGCGAAGAGCTCGCGCGATTACGAGCTCAGGTTGCAGAATTGCAAGCCGAAAAGTTTGCTTGGGAAGCAAAGATGGAGCGTGCACGGCAACGCAAAGCAAAAAATATTGAGGACCCTCCACTTTGCTATAGCCCAGAACACAACGCTGGTCGCAGACAACGTCCCTTTGTTAGCTCCCTGGGAAGCGTTAACCATACAGAATTCAATGCAATGCTATTGGGATTGCGTAATGAAATTAGCCAGTGCTCCCCGCGTACGCGTTAAACATTTTTTTCTCGGTGGGCAATGGACACGTTCCTATGAATCGTAAATAAATATTTCCACTTGATTCTAGCTAGTAATTCTAAAACTTACAGTGAACACAAGAGCTCTTAAACATGGAGTAACACTTTTCACCGCGTATATGCAGGTCTTGTTCGCTTGCTTGCAAAAATGGCCATCACATACTACTTTATAATCACATGTAACATTAGGCAATGATTTTAATTGATCTCTTCCAATCTCGAGGCAGAATCCATACGTGCTCCTCTATCTGTTTGATTCCAAATTTGTCTACGACAACATATCTCTGTCACATTTACGCATCTTGCGGAGTACAGCTAGCAGCTTGTGACCGGAGAGAAGTTACCCCAGTGCCCCACTAATGTGCCTTTTGGCATATAAGCCATATAACGAATGCAGTCTGTGACCGGAGGATGGTGGACCAGTAGGCAACAAACAAGCAATTATTTCTATTAACACCAGCAACTAATACAAGATCAATCAAGATCAATTGTAGGTGACTATATTTTTCCCTTGGCAGTAGGATTGTGGGCTTGCTAATTTGCCTGTTCCTTATGACGATGCTTCGGAAATAAAATAGAAAATACACGTGAATGTTGCGCAACCCCAATCTTCCGTTTAAAAACTGTTGCAACCGACATGATAAAGAAAATATAAACACCATTAGAAGGTCACTAGTGTATTCACTTTTATTTTCTTTTATTTTAAAAATAAATAAGAAATGAATTGAAAAAAACTAAAACTAAAACTAAAACTAAAACTAAAATCAAAGAAATAAAGGCGTGTCTATTATGCACACAGAGAGCTAATTTGATCGTTTCGATTGTGACCGTTCTCCACATATTGTTGGATCATCCACCTTAAAAAGTCTCGCTCGGGCCGGACTACTTCTGCTTCTTTACGTCACCGATCAATTAGTTTCATACTTTTACACTGCTTACCTAGGTAGGTTGGTTACCAAGCACTAGAGTGAGTTTCTATTTCTTTCCTCTCTTTAAACTATCATTTATTTCGTAGGAGAGCACTACGGACCATTACAATATGATCGCTTTTAAAAAACTAAACCAAATTTACAGTAGGTAGGTAATTAATTAATTGCTTTGAGACATGCTTCCGGCAAGCCTGCTCCGAGCACGCCACCTCTCTGCTGGTCTGTGCTGGGGAAGATGATGACTGACCCTCGCAAGCAATGCCAGCAGAGGTATTTTAAGGTGGCGACCCGCTCAGATTTGCTTGGGCAGCCAGCGAATTGCAGTGCACAGTAGGTGCTACACCGTCGAACTGCGCGCAAATTTGAGCATCTCTGGGACTCTTTGCAACCCAGATTTCCTCAACAAACTAAGGAAAAGAAGACAAAAAGAACCGCAACGAAAGAAAAGAAAGAAAAGAAAAGAAAGAAAAAAAAAGAGGCAGTACAGTGCATTAGGTGGTCGTAGAGGGTTTCATGGGCAAAGGACATCGAAAAAAGAACAAACGATCATATAATAATTGATTGATAGCTTCGTGACACGCTCCGTATCGTGAAGACTACAAGGGATCGAATGTGGTTATTTGCAGCTTTCAGGTAGACCTTATCAAGAAGCGCACCTGAGGCGAATAAGAACTAAGGTGAGGATGTGGTGGAGCGAGGTCTGAGAAACGCGGCTCTCGCAGAGATAATTGACAAAGTGAAACTCCAAAACCTATGTTCTTCTTTTTAGTGCTATTTTTTTTTCTTCTGTTTTTTGTATTTTTAAATGTTCAGACGAGAGATAAGAAATGCGAAGTAGAAGCCCTAGTAGACACCCTTATTCGTTTTTAGAGCACACCGACTTGTTATACACTTGCCCTTATTGTTGTTCACTCAGGCTGGCATGTGTTCGTTTCTTTCTGCCATACAAACAAGCTACTCCTTTGAACTAAATTGAATCAACGATGTGGAGAACCGAGGCATACGGCTCTCTTATTTTATGATACCTTCTAAGGTAAAGGAGGCTTCAGAAGAGAGGGTGCATAGTTTGTAATGATGATTTCTTTAATTTAATTAAAAAACTAAAGTAAAATCATAATGAAAACAAGGATCTCTATTTTTGATTTATTAAATTTTGGAGGGAGGTAGTATGGGGATTTCAAGTATTATCATGTTTTCAAGTTCTTCCAAACTAAAAATATAAAATTAAAATGCTAGAACTACCTAATAGTTATATGGCCATCATGATATTGACGATAAAGGAGAAAAGAACACCTAGACCTAATAAAAAGAAGAAAGGAAACACGGGAAAAGGAAAGAGTTTCTTGGGCTGACATCGAGCACGAAACCGTCGATCAGTACCATTCCACCATCGAACATCCATCGACCTCGCTACGCTGCTTTTGAAGAAGGCGGCGCTACAGTTCGGGATTACTCCTGCAAGTGAGGCGCCGGCGATAGACTTCTACTGCCTCGCACGGTCCCAGGTAGCGAGCAAGTCCGCGTGCTCGTGTCCTTGGGAGGGAATCGTCTTGTTATAGAGAAAAGGAGCTCTAGCGACAGCAGCAATATAATTCTTGCAGCTTCAATCTGCGCAGAAGATCAGAGGTAATAGATTTGAGTCGTGATTTCATATTGTAGGCATCTCAAGAAGTTGTTCGATTGCATCTTGGTGTAGAAAAAGACCATGCAGGACGAAGGTAATTTGGCACGATCAGGCATGGGACCGTCTCCAGTCCGGACCGCCACCATGGGTACCCCGAATAGACAAATCCCGCAGACCCCTCCGGCAGCGCCGAGATTCACACCCAGTGCTCACAGCGGATCATCATCCAGCATCAAAATGGCCGACTTGGACTCTGGCGAGGAAGTTCGCACGGGAATCTCCATTGTGGAGTTGCAGAAGTTGCAGAAACTCTCCAAGGAGACCACAGAGAAGCTCCACTCTGTCTGGGACGAAATGGGTCTTTCTCCTGAAGAGCGTAGCCTTCAATTGAACTCTCTTCTCGAGGCTGTTGAGACTGTGTTCACACAAAAGGTCTCTGATGAAGTCCTTCTTCGTGACGAGTACATTAGCGCTGCTGCATCTCTTGAGCAGGAGATCGACGCTCTCAGCCAGGTGCTCGGCATGGAGCGCCAGTTCTTTCCGCACGAGGACAAGGGTAACCTTATGATCAAGTTGACTTGGTTGCGCAGTCACCTCGCACATTTTCAAAACATCCGTGACGAGCGAATGGCAAAGCTTGAGGAGATGCACACGAAGCTTCACGAGATTCGTCTGCAGATGGGAGAGCACGAAAATAAGCGAATGGATGACCTTGAGGCTTACCTGACCCAGGATGGTATGGACGAGTACGAATCCAGTCTCATCGAGGCAACACATCAGAAAACCCGCCGCATCGCTGCTATTCAGGAAACTATTCGCGACATCACCGCGCTCTTCGAGGAGCTCGAATACGACATCAACGACGACATTGACAAGGCCATCGTGGAGGGTGGCGAAGGCCTTGGTATTGACATGGACGCAGTCGCGATCCTCAGCCAGCGTGCACGGGAACTCACAGATGAAAAGATCTCTCGCACAGAACGCCTCAAGCAGCTTGGTTCACAGATCCAGCCTCTGTGGGAACGTCTCGAGATCGATACCGACACTCGCCAGAAGTTCTTCATGGACAACCGTGGACTAGGACTTGGTGTCATCCGACAGTGTGAACTTGAGCTTGAGAGGTTGCTTCACCTTAAGCATGAGAAGATGGGTGAGCTCATCCAGACTGCGCAGATGAAGATTCAGGAGCTTTGGGATGAAATGCAGTTCGACGACGAGCAACGTGAGGCTTTTACCCACTCACACATGATGGCGCCCATTTGCGAAGATACACTTATTGCTCATGAAGAGGAGATCGCTGTTCTAAACGTGCAGGCTGAACTTTACCGCCCGATCCTCAAGGCTGTTGAGCGCTACAAGCAGCTTTGCGAGGAGCGTGATGAGTACGAAGCTCGCATTCAGGACAGTAGCCGCCTGCTGAGCCGCAAGGGCGGCAATGCTCTTCGCGAGGAAGAGGCACAACGCCGCCGCGTAACTCAAGGTTTGCCCCGAACTGTAGAGAAAATCAAGATTACCATCGCTGAGTACGAAGCAGAACATGGCCCGTTTGTGCTTAATGGTCGGCGGTTTATTGAGACCATGGACGATAATGAAGAAGACCACGCCCGCCAGCTCGAAGAGAACAAGCTTCGTAAGAAAAACAAGAGCAAGGAGGGTAAGGAAGATGTGCTCCCCGGAAGTGCTCGCATCCCTACTCGTACCCCGTCCAAGAAACCAATTCCTGGTACTCCTAGTATGAGCATGGGATCAACTCCTCGGGCACGCCCTCCTCTTGGTTCAAGAAATTACTAATTTTTCTTGCATTCTGCACTTTACAATGCTTTTTCGCTCGTCTGTCAACCTCTGGCAATAAGGAGCTGATTTATCCGAAACACTACTACTCTACCGCACCACGACCTTCAAAATATGTCGTTTGCTTAAGCCTCCCCCCAAAAGTATGGGAGCAACCTAATTTTGCGGCTTATCTCGTAACACACCCATCCATCCATCATGTCTGCGCATGTATGAATCAATGAATCATTTTTCAACTTTCTGTCTACAACATCATCAAGTTCATTGCCGATTTTTATATTCAGAAATTTACGGATATCATAGAATCTGTGGTCGCGACAAGGATAAGACTATATTATTTCTCCAAACTAATGAATGAACTCATATCTTAATCTCCATCTGTAATTTCAATCCATAATCCATTGCAACTCCAGGCTACATTCGACATAAGTGCCTACATTATTTAAATCCAGTATATTGGTATCAGTAGATACCATATGGTCCCAAAATATATATACTACTCTAAGTCAATATACCTCAACAGCTCGCTGTAGCTCAGTTGGTAGAGCGATGGATTGTAGCGTTTAAATCAAATTTCCATTGGTCATTGGTTCGATTCCTGTCGGCGAGATTGTTTTTTTATTCTCCATCGTTTTGTTCCAGAGGTTCTACTGAATAGATAGCACAATAGTAATAGCTATACTGCCTAGTGACGTGGTGTGAGTCAAGTTTCCGCAAGTATTTTCTTTTTATTTTGAGGTATATCAGAGAGGCACGCTGGGCCGCGAATTGATTTAGGGAGTGCAGCAAATGCATCAGCATAAGCTGTGTATGAAATTTGTGCAGACTCTTCTTCTTCTTTACCTTCTTGGGTATTCTTTGTCTGGCCATCTTCAACAATGTCCTCTAAAATAATAGTGCAAGATTTGCATCTTGGACAGTCTAAGTATTAAAGCTGAAATAAAAGCGTATGGAGGCCCATTCAAAGTATCATAAGTACAACTCCATGTAGACTCTAACATTCGCTGTTTAATCTCGAAGTATATAAACCTTCAAGTTAGGTGCTGCAACATTGCTCAACTTGGTCCACACTTGTGTGAGAGATGCTCTTTACTTCTTTGAAAGATCCAAGCTTACTACCAGAAATTACCATGATTGACTTAGCCTAGCACAAGTCTGCACGCTTCATATGGTATTCAATTGTTAAGACGGCAGCGGAGTCAGGTGAACTTAAGGCTTGACGATCCGTTGCTATTGCAAATGCTGTAGAATTTGCGAACAGGCCTTTATTGGTCATTGTCTCGCAGGTTCACACTGTATGCTAATATCACGAGGCTAGCTTCCTTCAGCTGCTTTGATTTCTTGAACTGGTACTAGCCACTGCTCTGCCCCAAATCATGTGGTCCACACCGCCTCACGTGCTTGCATGCGCATCGTGCGAAGAACTCTCAATTTCTGCACATGCGAGTTCTTTTCCGTGCCGTGATATGATACGGGTCCTAAGTCTGTATCATGATTATTAGACATCTTCAGCCCGTCAGCTTGCACTCGATCGCATTCGCAGACCCGGCAGTTGAAAGTGGCGGGGCTAGTTCCATCGGGCGAGTTATCGCCACGAAGCGCCGCAGCACTGATCGTGCATGGCGATTGCCGCCCTTCGCAAACAAGATTGGAACCCTGAGTTTGGATACCAAACTGACTATGTCTTTCAAGAAAGTATAGATCGGCCAGAGATCGAGGAAGGCGTACTTTGAAGTCGGCCTGCTATAATTGAACTGAGTGAGTACTGACTGATGAAGTGATGAAGTGATGAAGCTCCGGCGCTGGAAACCCATTATATTCAAGCTGCTAGACATAGCTAGCTAGCTAGCATTTGTGTCTTTCCCCACTGAAGTAAAAATCAGTCGGCGTGGGTGAGTCACCTGCAATGGTAATGAAATAGGTGTCATCGAAAATCCCATTGTAGTGGGTTCAGTGTGGGCTGACTCGTATTGTGGAGATTGGCAACAACAGCACGTGCAACAAATTATGAGGCTCCAATTATTATCAGCGAGCAGAGTTTTCGGCACAACTGCAGAGCCCCGGCATTTCAAGTCACTGCTTTCACAGCATGCGTAAACAGCGCCGCGCAACTAGTCTCTGCCGCCGCATGCAAATTTCTCGCCACCCCTGACCGCTTGTCTTCTCCAAAACACCAAAATAGAAGTCCTTTCGATCACGCCACAAGCAAGATACAACTCAACTTAAACATTCATGCCTCAGCAAGCATGAGATCCAGGAGCTCAACAAGAAAATAAAGGGACCTCTAATCAATAAAAGGTCACAGTAGAGAAAGAAAGAAAGAAAGAAAGAAAGAAAGAAAGAAAGAAAGAAAGAAAGAAAGAAAGAAAGAAAGAAAGAAAGAAAGAAAGAAAGAAAGAAAGAAAGCACAAGAGAGACCGAAGGCGCTGGTCCCCTCACCGCTCCGACCTGGGACCAGTTTTGGGTAAGCATGGTACTAGTAGGGCCTAGGCGACTGACAGAAAGCGGTTCGGAAGGAGGTTGTACGGACGACCATTTCTTTTCGAGGATCTGGAGACCAGCAACTTTCGAGGCAATTTGGACGAATGGCTCTGTGTCAACTAGACGGGAATGAAGGGCCGCGCCCATAGAACAGCGGCGACGCAGGCGTTTTCTTCGGGTTGCTCGGTGTTAGGAGATGGATTTGAAGACCAATGGTACCTGAGCTCAATTGCTCATTCGAAATTGTAGGTGTACTGCGAAGGAAGAATCTGGTTCTTGTCTGTGTACGACAAATGAATGATCGATTCACGAACCTAGCTCGAGCTGAAGACGTTCGACGGGCAGGACTGTGTCCAGAGTGAAACTTCGCTGGGGAACACGCTGCGAACGGCGTTGAAACGGCAGTCGGTCACCCACGCAAGCAGCAGCGGCTTAGGTTTTCTGCTGGCTGAGCGAAGAAGTCTGTCACGTGGAGCAAAAAGAACAAGATCGTCCATACTACCTCCTAGGTACACGGAGGGACTGACTCCCTCTGGCCCAATTCGTGCCAACTCCCAGCCATTTGCGAGCTCGAAGTTGCACGAAGCTCCACCAATTCTGCGAGCTTTGCTTAAAGGCCAGCCAGCCAAACAAGAACTCGGTCAGTCAGACCTCGACTTCGAGGTACGTCTGGTGTGAGCGTAGAAGAACTCGACGATGGATCGAAGGCGACCTTTCGCTTTGGTTTAGAGAACGCCGCACGACGCGACTCTGGGGTTGTGCACCTGGATGGAGAGGCGGAACAAGGGAGGGCGGGAGGACGGTGTGTGGGCACTGCTCTGCCATGAGTGAAGGAGGTTCAAAGTGACTGCGAGTGAGCGAGGCTCTTCAAGTTGTGACCTTTCGTGATCTCACTCTTCGAGGAGCGAAACGATTTGAAGGCCAACTCCAGCGCCCAACCTCAAGCTCAACTTGAGCTTGGAGCTGCTCCAGGTCACGACCTGGCTCGCGAAATCGACTCGGCTGGCGAGACTTTGTGTCTTCGAGCCGCCCTTAAACCTTGCATGTATGCGTCATGCGTGCATGATACCGGTTGTGTCAAGCAGTCAGTCAGACTGGCGCTTTGCGCCGCCTGGAACATACGCATCCGACCTCGGTACCTGCTGGATAGGCTCTGCGTTGCAGGCTTTGCGAAGACCGGGCTTTACTTTGATTGCTCTCTCGCTTGGCCGCATTGCGGAGTGCAGAGCTGTCGAGTGGGCTCGCGAGCGAAGTCTAAGTTCAAGATCAACTTCAAGTAGGCACAGGTGGCGTGAAAGGCACTTGGAGCTCGAGGCGGCGTGAGGGAGGTATGCGAGCTGAACGCGGTAACCGGCGTGGTCCAGACTACGGAGAATCGAAGCGTCCGGGTTCAATGAACTCGAAGGCTCTACTTGAAAGAATGCCGAGAAGGAGGATTTGGTTGTTGTAGGTAGTGGGAGTGGAAGTTGCAGTTCTTCTGAGGCCTGCTGTAGCTATTAGCTATCTTTACCTCATCGGTAGATGGGGTACCTATCGTGACGGTGGATGTCTGCTCCGTCGACCGGTCAACTTTTGAAGTTGGGTCGAGAGCAGGGAGAGGGTGAGTGGGTGAGAAGGAGAAGGCCATTGCTCAAGCTCAGGATTGTGGTTCCTATTTGGTACTTTCTATGGATATAGAGAGACGATGGCATTGGGTGTAAGCAATGCAAGACACCGAGATGCTGGTACCTAACCAGGAAAACACGCAAGCTCCCGCTCTAACTTGCAAGCAAAACCCAAAAGGCTTCTAGTCGGATACAACTGGAGTGAGTACTAAGTTGTGGAAAAGGCACCATGATGCGCCAACTTAGCACCATGGTGGCAGCAATGATTGCTCTTCTCTACGGAGATGAGAAAGACCCGCTGAGCCTCGCAGTGATCTCCCCTGTCTCCGAGTGTGCCGAGCTCGCCGACATTGATCTCACTGACGTGGCTGGCCTTGGCAGCAGCATTACCGACATCTACATCGGCACCAGCGCGGATGTTGAAGTATGTGTTGTTTCAGGTGTTCTCCAGACGAACAACACCTTCGAGCTTTTGCTTCCCACTGAAACATGGGAGCAGCGTTACATCCAAACTGGATGCGGTGGATTGTGCGGTATGCTGAGCCTTAGTTCTCCTGCCTCTGACGGCTGCACCATCTTAGACAACGGTGGATTTGCCATGGCCACAACCAACATGGGCCACACATCTGACGATGGCTCTTGGGCCGTAAACGACCACCAGCGTGCTGATTTTGCATACCTTGCTCACCACCTCACCGCACGTGCCTCAAAGAAGCTCATCAAGGTCTTCTACGGCCAGGAGCCGACTTACAGCTACTTTAGTGGCTGCTCCGATGGTGGTCGCGAAGCCCTCATGGAGGCTGAGCGTTACCCTGAGGACTTTGACGGCATCGTTGCCGGAGCTCCTGCAATGCTCTTTCAGGTGCAAAACACCCTCTATCACGGCTGGCAGGCTCGTTCCAACACTGATTCTGACGGAAATGTGATCCTCCTTACGGAGAAGCTCTCGGCTATCTACGACGCGGTGATGGACGCCTGCGACGGCGACGATGGTCTCGTAGACGGCCTCATTTCGCAGCCTGCACTCTGTGAGTTTGACCCTTCAGTGCTTAAGTGTGAAAACGGCACCGAGGATTCATCGTGCCTTACCGAAGAGGAGATCGAGGTTGTTAACAAGTTTTACGAGGGTCCCACCGACAACACCACCGGGGCTTACCTCACCGCTGGCCAGCCACAGTACGGCTCTGAAAGCCTCTGGAGTGGTGTTTATGTCGCCTCGAGTGCCGACTCTACACTGGCATCCACTGAGCATGCTCTGCCTGTGCTTAGGTACCTCGCTTTCACTACGCCGCGGCCGAATATGACTCTGGACGATCTCGAGTTTACCGAGGAAACCTTGGACCAGCTCAGGCCTCGTGCTCCCCTCTATGATGCTACGATGGCAGACCTTTCGGCCTTTGAAGGCAAGGGCGGCAAACTCTTGCTCTGGCACGGCCTCTCTGACCCTGAGATTTCGCCTGCGAACACCGTCGCGTTCCACAAGAAGATGCTCCAGATCATGGGCAGCGACCGCGTGGAGAACTTTGAGCGTTTGTACCTGTTGCCTGGTGTCGGTCACTGTGGCAGTGGAGTGGGACCCTCCAACATGGACCTGCTCTCTGCAGTCATGACTTGGGTTGAGGTTGGCCAGGCTCCCGTGGGCATCATGACATCCTCTACGTCTTCCAGCTCATCGTCTTTTGGAACTGTGTCCACAGACAGCAGTGACAACTCAGGCTCCAGCTCTGGCTCCTCTGGATCTTCCGGACCTGGAGGCAGCGGAAACTTTTCTGGTTCTGGCGCTGGCAACTCTACAATGGGTGGTGGAAGCTCCTCATCCTCCTCCTCCTCTTCCTCGTCGTCGTCGTCGAGCACTTCGCTTCCGGACATGACGCGCCCGGTCTTCCCGTGGCCCTTCACTGCGATGTACAATGGCACGGGCTACATGTACAATGCTTCCAGCTGGGTGCTTGGCCCTGTGGCTGAGATTGTTTCGACTCGCCAGAACTGGCCCGGTTCCAACCTCTTCGGCAAGTACGACTTCATCGCTGCCTAGAGCTTTCATGATCTTGGACGCATTATCACCATCTTCCATTCCAGCGTCAAAATAACGCTCCATTGAACTCTTTCACTCTTTCCTAAATAGCTAACCCCCAAACATACTTTAAGCTACATTAGTTTCCATCGATAGCATCTAAGCGGCATACGCATGTTATCTTCTGTTTTTGACCCTCCCTATACTGAGAGTGACCCAAAAGGCTCTCTGATGCTCTACCACCTTCAATCGTGCCCTTTGCGTAGAAACCCATTGCTGTTGGTTCTAGCAAGGCACAAAGCAGCTTTCTGCCAGCCTAAGCTAGGTTCATTTTTCCGGCGACACATTCAGCATACAGGATATATACTTGTATCATGCATCAGTATTCAGAAAGCTGCAGCAGAGTCCACGGTACCAAAACACGACCGATCCAACCCCTTCCCTCAGAAATGGTTGTACAGAGCCAACGCAGTGAGAATTTACTTATCATTAGTATTATTTCCATATAGTTATCATATTTCAACTAAAAAGATATTCTTATCTATACCTTATCACCTACTAGCCAAGTTAATTGGAACGAGTAAATTAGGTACCACTGGCACGTTTCAATAACCAGTTTCAGACACTATCACCTTCTACGTAGGTAGACAATCATGTGTTTCAAGTGCTGGCGACGATAATATCGCCCACTGAGCGCTAGAGGCACCTACGTTTTATAATGGCTTCGCTTGGCTCGACTTGAACTCGGATTGGAAGCCCAAGTGTCGGAGCGGACTAAAGATCATTTCAAGGGAGATTTGTCGGAAGCCATCTATATTGTCTTTCAACTTTAGTTCTCGGGTGCCACACTATGAGTAGGGTACGGCATCCAACAATATTGAAAGTTCTGTCTTGCACCAGTTCCACAGCATGCCTACACTCTTTTGATGTTTGCAGTATTCGGACATAGGAATCACGCGGAAACATTTTATAAATAAGCTGGCAATTGTAAGACATATCTTTCTTTTGAATTCAACTAAAAGTTTAAGACCAAGCAGCTCAAAATTTTGGTCTGGTGTTTGATTGCTTTTTAATGGCTGGTCAGGATCTTAACTCATGAAATTCAAACCAGCTTGGGGAAGAAGAAGAATACAAAGATATATAGCATCGCATGAAAACCAACCTATGGAGGTATTCCGCAGGCACCGACAATATCCCATGACTTAGGTAGCCTTCTTCTAGTGACAATTTGAGTATTCTGGGTCAGGATGAGATCATCTTGAGTCCAGGAAGTAGCAAATCCTACTCTCTGTATGATAATATAGTTTTCGCTTTGTTATTATATTCGCAGTACGGCCTATGTTATGTCTGAACGAAGCAACTGTGCAAAGAATGCATCTGCAAAGGTGCAGTTGGCATGGCGTTGCTGTATAACTTGTTTCCTTGATAATTTCGAGTCTTGAGCAAAATCAAACATTCTCTTGACAAACACCGCCCCATAGAATACCATATATATAATCAATACTTGAGGCGAGAAAAACTAACAGCACGCGGTATCTATCATGCAGTACATTCTTTTAAACGCAATGTGCGGTGATTATCCGAAGAGCACCGGAGAGTTGGGATCACGCTATGTTCGGAAAAGTGCTGATTTGAAGATATCAGTAGCAGGTGCGAAAGCCCAAATCAGTTTCAGTATGCCACGCGTACGTCAGTGCAATTTTCATTAGTTTTTCGAATCCGCTCGGACCTCAAACTGCATTGATGTAAAGCGAAATCGGGTGTTGTTTAGACGTGGAAAATTCGGAGCTGAGATTGATATTTTTGCGTATACAACTTGCACCAAGAGCATAAGTAACGAATTTAAATAGTAAACATGTAGGAATAGAAAAATAGAGTAACAATTTCACAATAATGGATGGTCGATGCAAATTCTTTATCCAAGAATGAAAGCAGACCCCGAATCTATAAATAATTTGAACACGACCTCTACTAAAACCTCAAAATTCTTACGAAACGCTTCTAGCCAAGATGTGGCGCTATCTAAGTACGTTAGTTGCAGCCATGGTCGCGCTGATGTTTGACGGTGAGAAAGACCCCCAACATCTTGCCATTGTGAAGCCAGCAATGGAGTGTGCTGAGCTGTTTGATATCGACATTGTTGACATCGGTGGACTCGGTAGTAAGATTAATGATGTATTCCTCGACACTAGCAATGGCGTCGAGGTATGCGTAGTCAACGCAACACTTGCCCCAGCGAATATATTTATTCTTTTACTCCCTACCGAAACGTGGGAGCAGCGGTATATGCAAACAGGATGTGGTGGCCTGTGCGGAGAAGTGACTCTTTATGCACGCGCATCAATGGGTTGCCAAACTCTAAATAACGGAGGTTTCGCGATGGCAGCTACCAATATGGGCCATGGTGGCGGCATGGGCAATGATGGCACATGGGGAGTTAGTGCTCAACTACGAGCTGATTTTGCCTACCGTGCTCAGCATATTGTGTCGCTGGCATCAAAAAAGTTGATCAGGATGTTTTACGGTCAGGACCCTGCATACAGCTACTTTAATGGCTGTTCTGATGGAGGCCGCGAAGCACTCATGGAGGCTGAGCGATTTCCGGATGATTTTGATGGTATCATTGCTGGGGCTCCAGCGATGCTTTTTCAGATTCAAAACACATTTTACCATGGCTGGCAGGCGCTGTCTAATACAGACGCAGATGGGTATGGCATTTTGCTTTCAGACAAGCTTCCGGCTCTGCATAGAGCAGTTCTTAATGCTTGCGATGCTAATGACGGGGTTGAAGACGGACTCATATCTCAGCCTAGTCGTTGCAGCTTTGACCCTTCGGTTCTTCAGTGTGATGAAGGAATCGACAACACGGAATGTCTAACAGAGGAGGAAATTGACGTTGTAAACAAGTTCTATAAAGGTCCCACTGACAATAACACCGGGGCTTACCTCACCGCAGGGCAGCCCGTGCATGGTTCTGAGCTCGAGTGGCAGAATGTTTACGTGGAGGATGATGCCACAACAACGTTGAAATCTTTTGACTATGCGAACCCTGTTCTGCGATACCTTGCGTTCCCTACTGTGGATCCGAATCGCTCTGTTGAAACCTTAGAATTTACGGAGAAGACACTCAATGATCTCCGGACTCTTGCTCCTCTTTACGATGCTACAATGGCAGATCTGTCCGCTTTTGAAAAGAAAGGCGGCAAGTTGATTCTTTGGCATGGACTGTCTGACCCAGAGATATCCCCTGTTAACACCCTAACTTTTCACAAGAGAATGTTGCAAGTCATGGGGAGTGAGCGCGTGGAAGGATTCGAGCGGCTCTACCTGCTCCCCGGTGTTGCGCACTGTGGCAGCGGTGTTGGTCCGTCTGGCTTGGACCTTGTTACTGCCATGATGACTTGGGTTGAATCCAAACAAGCTCCTGTAGGAATCGAAACTGCCTCAACTGAATGGACATACTCTGCGTTTGGTAATATTGACAGTGAAGGTCCTCAGGCGCAGGATACCCACCCAACGTACAATGTCTCTGTTACCCTTCCGAATATGACACGTCCGGTGTTTCCTTGGCCCTTTACAGCAGTTTACGATGGAACTGGGGATGTGTACAACGCATCAAGTTGGTCTCAAGGCCCTCCCAATGAAATCCTCAAGACCCGTATATGGCCAGGATCCAATTTATTTGGCAAGTATGAATTTATTTATGAATAGAGCCTAAGCCCCAAACCAAAAGTAACAATTTTTTGCCCTCTTTCAACCTGAATAGATTGTCATCTTTTACATTCTCATTCTAGTAGGCTTAAGCCTCATAGGATGGACAGCCAAACCTTTACCTCAAGATCTGCTGCCTTCTTCGGCTCCCAATCTCTTGTATCCTGGAGCACTCAACTATCGAAATTTACAAGACATTCTCAGCTCTTCACTTATCGTCTCTTCCCGACCTCTCATCTTGCAGATACTGGGTCGCTGTAGCCTTTTGTTAGATCCTCACTCTGTACGGACCATCAATCTCGCATGTCTATCATGAACTTGAAGGCGTACTCCAGCAAACAAAACTATGAGTCCGGCAGCAGAGCACTAAAGGTGTTGCTAGTGTGCCTTTACCAAGACTTTGCTGGTGGATTTTGACAATACTTTGCGAAAGCATTTTTTTCAGGCGCAAAGCGTGCTTTTTCTGGTCACGCAGAATCCACCGATCTTCCGCATTTCAGTGCACCGCACGTGCTTACGCTCAGGTCGTCTCACTACGACCCTTCGTTGAGAAGATCTGAGCACGTGCGTGCGCATGCCCCTGTGCAGGCATCTCGGCTCATGCCCCTTCACGCGGGTGGGGATGGTAGGGAGGTACGTACTGGTTGAAGTCGCGAAGTGTAGCAATGGATTTTGCCTTGAGGCCTAAGTTTGATTCGTCGGCGGTTCTTAATTGCTGAGCCTGTACTTAATGAGGGTTAAACTATGCCTAAAATGCTGAGAAGCTGCTAGAAAGCAGGTAAGCAGCCCCATTGATTGCATCTTTCAGCAACGAATAAGAGCGATCGTTTCCCAGCCGCGATGGGGATCTCTTCCTAGAAAAAGAACTAGCTAACTGCTATTGTTAGTGGCGACCGAATTTGTCTCGGTACAACCCTTCGTTGATCGTTTTGCATCCTACCTCTTTTCTTTTCTTTTCTTTTCTTTTACTTCTTTCCTTTCTTCTTCATAGGTAGTAACCTCAAAGTTTCTGGTATGATGGCGAAATTTCTAGCCTTGCATAAAGGTTCACTTCAAGGTGTAGCAAAACCTCAATACTTTGTAGGTCGGGAAACACTGAAGGGAAAGACACGGCAGAAGTACGTGCTAATCTGCCGTGTAAGTTGAGATGTTGCAACGTCTCGGGTCTATCGCGGTAGCGGTAGTGTCACTTCTACTTGGAGACACATATGGGCCTCAAGACCTTGCTGTTGTAGCCCCAGTAGTACAATGCGAATCTCTAGTAGATCTTGAACTTGTGGACATTGGAGGCGAGGGAAGCCGGGTACGCTCGGCCGTGATTGAAATAAGTGATGGTGTCGAGTTTTGCGTAGTCTTAGGTCGGCTTGCACCCCAAATTCAATTCGAAGTTATCCTGCCCACAACAACATGGACGCAACGCTATATGCAGGTTGGGTGTGGGGGATTGTGTGGAAATATCACACTCCGCGCTGGAGCTTCATCAGGATGCCAGATCCTTGAGAATGGAGGTTTTGCAATGGCTGCAACAGATATGGGTCATGGTGGAATGATGGGTGACCAGGATGGAAGTTGGGCGCTCAATGATCAACAACGTGCCGACTTCGCATACAGAGCCCAACATGTTGTTTCCAAAACAGCCAAAAAATTGATTGCTAAATACTATGGACAAGCGCCAACATTCAGTTATTTCAATGGTTGTTCCGATGGAGGTCGAGAGGCACTTATGGAGGCTGAGCGCTTTCCCGAAGATTTTGACGGTATCATTGCTGGAGCTCCTGCAATGAATTTCCTGGTACAAAACACCTTTTATCATGCTTGGCAAGGACTTTCCAACACGAATAAAAGAGGCGAATATATCTTGATGTCTAAAAAACTTCCTGCCATCCATCAAGGCGTATTGGATGCTTGCGATGAGGATGATGGAGTTAAAGACGGCTTGGTTTCCCAGCCTGCATTATGCAAATTTGATCCGAATGATATTTTGTGTGATGACTCTGAAGAAGGAAGTATTGACAACATTACTTGTTTGACGACTCACGAGGCTCAGGTTGTCCAGAAACTATATGCAGGGCCACAGGATCTCATAACAGGTGCAAATCTTACTGCTGGACAACCTGAGTACGGATCTGAACTCGAATGGGAGGGCGTTTATGTCCCTGAGAGCCAAGAAAGCACTTTAATGTACATGAATATTGTTCCTCCATTGCTAAAATATCTCGCGTTTGACCCTGCTCGTCCGGATATGGAGGTAACAGATTTAGAGTTCACTGAAGCAACCCTTACCGACCTTCGCCCACGGCATCCTCTCTACGACTCAGTAATGGCAGATCTATCTGCTTTTCAACGTTGTGGTGGGAAATTGATCATGTGGCATGGCATGGCTGACCCTCACATTTCCCCATCGAATACTTTAACACTACATAAAAAAATGCTAAGCCTCATGGGCAAAGATGTAGTTGAGTCGTTCGAAAGACTTTATCTTCTACCTGGTGTTGCTCATTGTGGTTCTGGTCAAGGTCCTTCTGATATTGATCTTGTAACAGCGATGCTCTCATGGGTGGAAAGCGGACATGCACCGGATGCCATTTTGACCTCTTCAACGGAATCAATTTCGAAATTTGGAAGTCCATCGCCAGATGAAAATGAGCCCAGCAATGAAAGCGATAACAAACATAATGGGCAGCGCGGGTCTTTTGGGGCTCCGTCATCCCTTCCACCAATGACTCGACCTGTTTATCCATGGCCCTATGTAGCCTCTTTTAAGGGTCAAGGTGATTTGTATAATGCTTCAAGCTGGACTCGCGGGGCTGCTGCAGAAATTATCCCAACTCGGCACTGGGCTGGGGATGATTTCTTTGGAGCATACACATTTATTGACGAGTAAAGTTCGTTTTTTAAAGATTCAAATTTATATTTGGAATAAAGATTTATGGTAATTCTATGCAGTTCAGGTGATCCTAATTTCTAGAGATTCAAAGATTCTTGTTCTATTCCCCTTCTAAAACTCCTGGTGCCAACTTACGTCGTACAAAAGACTGAAGACCTTCAGGAGTTTTCGTTCTTCGAGAATGAGTTTTGTGTGAACCCGTAAAGAGCAATAAAATAACAATTGCGTGCGTGGTTTGTTCAGTCATAGTAATCCAGTTAATCGTGAATCGTTTGTATTGTCCTTCAACTGTGTCATCTGGCATATTTGAAAGCATTATTGAAGCGCAAAGACATTGTATTCCAATTGTAAATGAAGAAATTAGTAGATTTCGCTTCGCCATGTCAACCATTGAAGACTTCGATTTTTTTTCACAATATTTCATTGGAGAAGATATGACTTTCAAGCAGTTATCATCTTCCACTTGTGAACGTTTCATACTGCCTCTAAGATACAAGTAGATTGGCATAAGAAATAATGAAAGCATTGCGATTGATTGGACGATGTAGAAGGGCGCATACACAAACACTGCAATTTGGCTATATTGAATAGTACAGAAATTTTCATTAAACACAACATGACCTCCAAACAAAGGAAGCATGATAAAGTGCGCTGGAATTACGGACCAAATAGCGTAGCTTTCAAGCTGAAGGATATGCTGGTACCATATCGGCATTAATAGCACTACGCTTGCAGCTCGTTTTAAATAGACCCGATGTGTATATAGAACTGTTATTGCTAAAAGCAATAGAGGAACTCGAACACTTAAATCACATGCTCTCCACGAGATGCGTATGAGTAGCAATATCCAGAGCCAAAGTTGTGTGCAAGCACTAAAGAAGGTTTGAAAGAAGATATCTTTTAGTATTCCTTTTCGGGAGCCTCTTGAAGATTGCCAGAGCGAGAAGATACACACGCTTATAGAAGTTAAGACAAATGCACATATACCTTCTGCTATTGCAGTGATCAAGTGTGCCCGAAGAAACAGTGTTGGTGCAGATTCGTCTAGAAAAGATACCAACGCAGTTTCTGTATGTCTGACTATTTGGTTTCCCATGCCCTTGGAGCGTTGCTTCTTTTCTCGGCTCTATTCTTTACCAAGGGTAACCGCTGATCACTGCACGTGATGCCAGAAATGGCATGAATCAAGCTGTCTCTTTACACTCATTCGAGGACCGAGTTTAAGTTTTGTTTATATTCAAGACATTTTTCAGAATGCTTTTGTTTAGTATTTTTTTTTTCAGAAAACAGAGTTATGTACCAAGCTAAAGATGTTAACGGATGATCCTTACCTCTCCTTTAGGCCTTTGCAAAGTAACAACGATGAGAACTAATGGTGACTTCAACGCTCCCACATTTATCCCGTTCATTCTACCTTCGGTAGTTCTTTTCTGTTCGGAGATGCAGAATCAGTCATGCACTTAATTAAAAGTACATGACTACTTTGAACCCAACAGCATTACCCAAGGCTTTGGTAATTCGACACATGGGTTGTATGCAAACACACGTGAGACATGTCACGCAAGGATGAAAAGAATGTTTAGTGAGATTGTCCCTCCATTTTTGGCAGCCTTGGAAGATTCACTCTACCAGCTTTGTCTTATATACTCATGGCGTACCTCAGACTTAATCTCGACGGATAACATGTGCCACACTAATTCTTTAAAAAGATACCGCGTTAGTTCTTTGCGCGAACTGCATAAAAATGTAAGGCCTTTGTTGGTGCACAAAGGATAACAAGACAGAGCGATAGAAGAAAAAAAAAAGTACCGTTGAAAGTCCATATTTATTTAAAGGAAAAGGGCAATTCGAAAGTTTTCTCAGGAAGTAAAACGACTATTTACATGCGTGGTGAACATAAACGTGTAGCAGAATTAATCGTTTTGTGAACCGAAGTATAGAGGCCTTGGTATTACGGTGGCAGTTAGGGGAGGAGACGCGAACATCTAAAAGACTTTCATCTTTTACAACCCTCCTTACGACCTTACGTATTCGCTTGGGTTGCACTATTACTTGATTGATGCCTCTCTTTGATTCTGGCCATCTCTTTATTTTATTTCTAGAGTGTAAATTTGATTTCCTGGCCGATCGCAAGTAAACCCTCAAAGCTGTTTTCGAAGCAAGCTTCTGATTTTTATTTTTTTTCTATATACAATCAATCTTCTTTTCTCATTCACAGTATCATTGGAATAATTTAAGTATTTAACAATCTCTTCTCCTAACTACCCTATTCATATCTAATATCATGCCATTGCTGTTGTGAGTTCTTTTAACGAGTGCATATTTTTGCTGATGATCCCACATTTGGACTATCTTGTACATCTCCTACACCCACATCAAATTCCCAGACCGTAAAACAAAACTAAAAGACTAAAACTTAGAAGAAGAAAACATTTAAAAACAAACGAATAAAACTTCGCCTCGCATGTATTTTTCCGCATTTCTTTCTATTCCGCATCGTCTTCCGATCGTACCCACCCCAAGCCTTGAAATCCCTAAGAACAGTAGTTCCTCCCCTAAACCGTCAAGCTTATAAAGAATTAGAAAATCAATTTTGTTGAGTCGTGTCTCTTTTACATCATACTTGGTGAGACCACCAACATTAAAGAGGTCTATTGAGAAAAATAGACCGGGACATGTAAAATCTATCCCGGAACCTTTGGCTGGCTGTGGAGCGCGAACTCTCTAGATACCAATGTATAGGAGCATGCTAGTACTATGGTATACTTGAAGAAGAGTTTGCAAGTGAAACAAATTTTGCTCTACAAGCAACTTATATTGAATATTCTATTTGTTTTGTTTAAAATATAGTGGGTTTAAGATTTATTTATCCACTTCCACGGTGAATGAGAATGAATAAATGTGATGTACAATGGCGACCTTTCATTGATGCTCTCAGCAGGGACCACGAGCAGCGAGGAGATCAGAACCCTTTTGCTTGCACGGTTTGTGCGAGGAGGAAACTTTTAGCTCAGCTGAGCTAAGCTGTGCCACTATGGATCAACTCTTCTCAGCATTCGACGGCGACGAGGAGCTCGACTCCATCGCGGTTCCTGTGCCCCCCAAGAGCGAGGTTACCACCAAGAAACGCGAGGCGCCCAAGAGCGACGACGAAAGCGATGGAGACGACGGAAACTGTGGCAAGGACGAAAGTATCAAAAATGAATCCGAGATTGACGTCAAGGCCAGCCCCAAAACATCTGAGAAACCTGCTGCTAAGAGGGCCAAGACCAACACCACAGATGCCGATATTGCAGCGGAATCCGTGATTTCAGGCGGAGTGAGCGCTGAGGTCTCCCAAAATATGGAGGATGTCTCAGAAACGGGGAAGATCCCTATTGAAGAACGCCCTCCTGCGAAAGAGTATCCATTTCAACTTGATGGCTTTCAGCGTGAAGCCATCAATTACTTGGAGCGTAACGAGAGCGTTTTAGTCGCTGCCCATACATCTGCTGGTAAAACTGTTGTCGCCGAGTACGCCATCGCCATGGCGCTTCGTGATAAGAAGCGTGTGGTATACACCTCACCGATTAAGGCTCTTTCTAACCAGAAGTACAGAGATCTTGCTGATGAGTTCTCTGATGTAGGCCTGATGACTGGTGATGTGACTATCAACCCCAATGCCAGTTGTCTTGTTATGACCACTGAGATTCTTCGCTCCATGTTGTACCGCGGGTCCGAGGTCATCCGTGAGGTCGCATATGCAGTCTTTGATGAGGTTCATTACATGCGTGACCGTGAACGTGGTGTCGTTTGGGAGGAGGCCATCTTGCTGCTGCCACACAAGGTTCGCTTTGTTTTTCTTTCTGCCACCATCCCCAATGCCCAGCAGTTCTGTGACTGGATCAGCAAGACTCACTTTCAACCCTGCCACGCTGTATACACAGACTACCGTCCCACGCCTCTGCAACACTACGTGTACCCTGCAAGCAGTACTGGAGTATACTTGATCGTTGATGAGAAGGGCAAATTCCACGCCGACACTTTTGAGAAAGCCATGGCCTCGCTGGCCACATCCAACTTGGATGACGCCCTCGAAGATGGAACTGGCAAGTCTAAGGAGTCAAAGAAGCGTATAGCTGCTCGTCGCCGCGACAAGATGGGAGATCTTTTAAGTATCATTCAGATGATTATGCAGCGTAATTATGACCCAGCAATCGTTTTCAGCTTCAGTAAGAAAGATTGCGAGAAATACGCAGCTCAGCTTGCCAAGCTCTCTCTTAACACCGAGGATGATAAGGCTATGGTTCGCAAGGTGTTCAAGAACGCCATCGACTCGCTCAATGAGGACGACAAGAACCTGCCCCAGGTCCGTTCGCTTCTCCCTTTACTTGAACAAGGCATTGGTATTCACCATGGTGGCTTGCTTCCTATTCTCAAGGAAGTGACGGAGATCCTCTTCGGCGAAGGTCTACTCAAGGTCCTTTTCGCAACAGAAACTTTTGCCATGGGTATTAACATGCCTGCCAAGACTGTTGTCTTCTCTGCTATGCGCAAGTTTGACGGTGCCGACTTCCGCTTTGTAAACCCTGGTGAGTATATTCAGATGAGTGGTCGTGCTGGTCGTCGTGGTTTGGATGATCGTGGTATTGTCATTCAGATGATCGACGAGCCCATGGAAACCTCAATTGCGAAGGAAATCATGAGCGGCCAAGCCAACCCTCTTTCGTCCAGTTTCTACCTGACCTACAACATGTTGCTTAACTTGATGCGCGTTGACGACGCTGACCCAGAGTACGTCATCCGGAACTCACTTTACACTTTCCAGCAAGAGAGTCAAATCCCAGAGCTGGAGGCTAACTTGCACAAGCTCGAGGACCAAGTTGAGACCATGAAGGTGGACCGCGAGGATGAGGTTGCCAGTTTTAACTACCTGCGGACGCAGGCAGCACAAAAGCAGGAACAAATCGCTGCTGTTGTCATGCAGTCATCTAACATTGCCCAATTCTTGAAGCCTGGTCGTCTTGTTGAGCTCAATGGGGACTGGGGCTGGGCTGTGGTGTTTGAGGTTAAGCGCAACCGTGAATTAAAGATCATTGAATCTGTGGATGTCATTGTGGCTTCAGACCCGAAAAACCCTGGTTTGCCTTACCCTGCAGAGTACTATGAAGATGCGGAGGAAGATGCCAATACAGACACCAAGAAAGCAGGAAACAAGAAGGGCAAAGCAAAGAAGCCTACCCGGCGCCCCCCTCCCCCTCCTCAACCTGAGATGGCGGTCCGCACAGTTTCCTTGAGTGATCTTCTTCATATTGGCACACTTCGTGTGCACATGCCGACTGGTAAGGATGTGCATGACACTCTTCTTCGCAGTATGCTTGAGGTTAAGCGTAGACATCCTGAAGGCGTTCCTTGCATGGATCCTATCAAGGACCTTAAGATTTCTGACCCTAAATTGCCTGTTCTTCTTCAGAATAAGGCTTCTTTGGACAAAAGCCTTAATTCAAACGCTATCCATACAATGAAGGACAAGGCAGAAAAGAAACGTCTAATCAATGATTTCATGGAAAAGTTTAACGTACGCACACAAATAAAGGTCCTGAAGAAAGACATTCGCACAAAAAAGAGTTTGCCAATGAAGGAAAAGCTCAAGGCCATGAAGGTTGTCTTGCGAAGACTTGGACATGTGGACAAGGATGGCGTTATTCAGTTGAAGGGTCGCGTGGGTTGCGAGATCTCAACAGCTGATGAGCTAGTTATCACCGAGTTGCTGCTGGGTGGTACTTTCAATGATCTTACCCCGGCGCACGTTGCTGCTCTGCTTTCATGCCTTGTTTTTACAGAACACGGCGAAACCGAGGATGCCGTACCCGATGAACTTGCAGCAATCCATGAAAAGTTATTCAAGATTGCCAAAAGGGTTGGTGAAGTTCAGAACGATGCCAATATCCCAACTGATCCGGAAGAGTTCGCAAAGAAGTTCAGACCGGACCTTATGAATCCCGTTTTCCAGTGGTGCAAGGGCGCCAGGTTCAGCCAGATTTGCGACCTTACATCTGTCTTTGAGGGTACAATTATTCGTGTTGTACGCCGTCTTGTGGAGCTTATACGCCAGCTTGGAATAGCTGCGCGCGTCATCGGAGATGTTGACATGGAGCAGAAGTTTGCAAAGGCTGTTGATCTTATCAAGCGTGACATCATTTTTGCTGCCTCTCTCTACCTATAAATTAGTTTTGATGTTGGAGCTGAAAAGTCTCCAAAATTTGATTCAAAAGATTACGTTCAAATTCTAAACTCTCATCCATAGCGACCCTCATTTCTATTCTATAAACCTGATCATCTGCACGTACTTAAACCACAGCGACCACTTAAACAAAAATCCACATTTTCTTTTACGTAAGCTATTTTTTTGATAAGTTCGGTTTTGGACAAGGCATTTTCCACAACAACATACATATGTAAGGGTTGCAAGGTAAATGCAAGAATAGGTAGATTTGTGTAACAAATTCGTTCCAAGCAAAAATGTACATGGCAAGGAGAAAAAATATTTTGCCAATCCGTCGAGTCTTCGAGATTATGTTGAAATATCTGTTTCAAAAATTTATTTCAAATTATACAAGCAGGCCATCACGAACAAAGCTGATGTTTCTTTTCTCGCCATATTTGGCAGGCATACAAATGCAACGTGCGCGTTGGATGGCCTTGGAGGAAGAGAGACCCTTTTAGGCTCTCTGTAAAGGTTGACCACCTAGCTATTTCGTACAAAGAAGGGCCTTCATGTCAGCGTCAAAGATGGCATCATGAGCACCCACGTGAAGACTCTCAATCAGGAGCTTCACATCATCCTCACTGCCTGTAAAAGCCGCGTCCTGGCGTAGTCGATCAAGCTCATTTCCGAGTGCAAGCGTTGCGTTCTCCATGTACCAGGCATCAAACTTGGCCTTCTGAGTACGTTTCACCTTGTCATCCTGGTCTACAATCTTGCGAGCCGTCTCGACTGCAGGACGTCCCGCAGCTCGAACGGCTCTCCAAAGCTCCGCCTGAACGAAATCTGAAGGCAAACGATCTACATCCAAACCCAGAAGCACGCCCTCGTCGCTGTTCTTGAGAGTGACGTTCTTCAAGGTTGTCAGCAGATGGTCCCTCGCCTCTCTGCCTACTGCCATGTTCTCAGCTTGGCCATCTTCGACACTGTGAAGGGCCTGGTCGAGAAGCCTGCGTGCCTCCAGAGAGTCCTCCATGGTGCCTTCCGGACGCGCGACCGATGACAGTGCTGATGTCAGTCTGGTCGTAGGTAATGTTTAATAAACCTCAACAAGATGTAGCTTCAACGCCACTGGGGCCAACCAATGGTTAGTACACAATTTTTTCTTTTAGGTCAAAGGTGACATGAAATTGGAACAGGGACTTCAAGATTGTTTTTATTAGAATTTCTCATCTTAAGTACAAAGTTTTTACTCTTACAGAGATAGGTTTTTACTCTTACAGAGATAGGTCATTCTGTTAAAGTAGCACTGGAGATGGGGCATGGGATTAAGCTTTTCTTGAATATACCTGAAGGACATAATTCTTCTTTATTCTTTTTAAAATGAAGAGTTTGGCGATTATTTTCAATTGGTCAATATTCCTTTCGAGAATATAAATGTAGATTTTTAAAATATAGGATTACCTGCCCTAGATTGATTGGACATGTTAGTTTTCTCTGATTGCTCGAAGAAATAAACAGTGTATTGTAGCTTTAAAGAAGTCGAAAATATTTTCGGTTCTAAAATCGAGTAAGGTGGCATTAAAAAAACCTTGCACAATAAATAACCCTTTGATCTACTGGACTACTCACATTGACTGCTCATATATTTGCAAATGCTCTCAAACCTTGATTGTTGTAACATATAGAATTTATCGGATCTAGCCTAGAGCCTCACTTACAAATTAGAAACGTCTGTTCTCTACATGGGATGTAAATAATGCACAAATCTTCTAGTGGGAAGCATTCATAGTTCACAAGCTTCAAGTATGAAATCCTAGGACTAGTTTAGCATGAACAATATACTCTCTGGTCAACAACTATTTGACTAGAGCAGTTGCGATTCATAGAAACTGAGTTTACGTGAGACCATGTTTTGCAACCAGCTATATTAGTTCAATGAACGGAAATCTCTTATAGAGAAGCTATTCGACATGTCTCAAATGTTTTCTTCAACAGAATCACAAAAAGCCTCTAACTTTCGAAACAGAACTCTATTTCAAAGAATTACTGCGTACCATTCTATAAGTATACATTTAAAAACTCTATCTGCATGTTCGAAAGGGCAGCACTTGCGTTTTGTTGTACATTGGCATCTGCTTGGTGGTTATGCATGCTCTCAATAATGTATTTGCCAGCGTTGAGCTCTTGAAAAATGATTGTGCGATTTTGATCATTGTCATATGTAAAGTGCCAAAGCGCAGCACATGCGTTTTGTTGTACAATGGCGTCTTCATGGTGCTTGCGCATGGCCTTGATAATGTATTTTCCAGCGTCGAGCTTTTGACAAAGAATCCCACGATTTCGAGAATTGAGCATAGCCATATTTGAGAGCGCACCGCACGCGTCCTGTTGTACAGTGGCGTCTTCCTCGTGGTTGCGCATGGCCTCAACAATGTATTCGCCAGCTTTGAGCTTTTGACAAAGAATCTCACGATTTAGAGAGTTGTACTGAGCCATGTTCCGAAGCGCACCACACGCATTCTGTTGAAGAGTGGCGTCTGTGCGGTGATTGCGCATGGCCTCAACAATGTCAGCACCAGCGTTGAGCTCTTGACAGAGAATCTTACAAGCATAAGTAATGCTCGAAGTAAACTTCATTAGCGCACCACACGCGTTCTGTTGAACAATGGCATCTATACAGTGATTGCGCATGGCCTTAACAATGTCTTCGCCAGCGTTGAGCTCTTCACAGAGAATCTCACGATTTCGAGAGCTATACTGAGCCATGTTTCGTAGCGCACCACACGCGCGCTGTTGAAGGATGACATCTGTACGGTGATTACGCATGGCCCGGACAATGTCTGCGCCAGCTCCGAGCTCTTGACAAAGGTTCGTAGCAATAGAAGCATTATCGCGAGCCATGTTCGCAAGTGCGGCACACGCGTTCTGTTGCACAATGATGTCTCTACGATGATTGCGCATGGCATCAACAATGTCTTTACCAGCTCCGAGCTCTTCACAAAGCTTCTCACAATTAGTAGTATTGTGAGAAGTAAACTTCATCAGCGCACCACACGCATTTTGCTGTAGAATGACGTCTGCAGGATGATCGCGCATGGCCCGGACAACGTTCGCGCCAGCGTTGAGCTCTTGACAAAGAATCTCACCAATTGACGCATTATTGCAAGCCATGTTCACAAGTGCCGCGCATGCGTTCTGTTGTACAATGACATCTCCAGGGTGTCTGCGCATGGCCTCAACAATATCTGCGCCAGCGTTGAGATCTTGGCGAAGAAACGCAATATTCCAGGAGTTTCGAAGTGCAATATCCCGAAGCAAAGCACATGCGCTCTGTTGTATTATAGCATCTTCACGATGGTTGCGCATGGCCTGAACAATATCTTCAACAGCGTTGAGGGTCTGGTAAATAATCACGAGATTTTGAGCATTATCACGAGCCATGCTCTCAAGTGCTCCGCACGCTTTCTGCTGTAGTGCGGCATTTTCACGATGGTTGCGCATGGCCTCAACAATGTGTTTCCCAGCGTTGAGCTCTTGACAAAGAATCTCACGATTTCGAGAATTGTGCTGAGCCATGTTCTGAAGCGCACCGCACGCGTTCTGTTGTAGGACGACGTCTGTGCGGTGATTGTGCATGGCCTTGACAATTTCAGTACCAGCGTTGAGCTCTTGACAAAGCTTCTCACCTATAGAAGCATTTCCGTAAGAGATGTTCTGGAGCGCTGCGCACGCCTTCTGTTGTACGATTGTATCTCCATGGTGGTCGCGCATTGCCTGAACAATGTCTGCCCCAGCTCTGAGATTTCGACAAAGAATCTCGCGATTCCGATCATTTTCCAGGGCAAACTCCATCAGTGCACCGCATGCGTTCTGTTGTAGAATGGCATTTGTACGGTAGTTACGCATGGCCTGAACAATGTCTGCGCCGGCGTCGAGCTCTTGACAGAGAATCTTACGATTATCAGCATTATCACGAGCCATGTTTTCAAGTGCGCGACATGCTTGCTGTTGTAGAATAGTGTCTCCACGGTGATTGCGCATGGCTTGAACAATGTCTGCGCCAGCACTATGTATTTCACAAAGAATCTTGCGGTTAAAATCATTCTCTGAGGCAAACTCCATTAGTACAGCGCATGCCTTCTGTTGTAGAATAACATCTGCACGGTGGTTGCGCATGGCTTCAACAGTATCCTCTCCTGCGTTCAGCTCTTGACAGAGAATGTTCTGATTTTCAAAATTATCACGAGCCATATTTCCAAGTGCGCTACATGCATTCTGTTGTAGAATAGTGTCTCCACGGTGATTGCGCATGGCTTGAACAATATCTTCGCCAGCGTTGAGAGCTTGGCAAAGAAACGCACCATTCCAGGAGTTTTGAAGTGCAATATTCCAAAGCAACGCACATGCATTCTGTTGTAAAGTGGTATCTTCACGATGATTGCGCATAGCCTCAACAATGTCTGTGCCAGCATGGAGGGTTTGATGAATAATTGTGAGATTTTGAGCATTATCACGTGCCATGTTCTTAAGTGCACCGCACGCCTTTTGCTGTAGTGTGGCATTTCCACGATGGTTGCGCATGGCCTTAACAGTATCTTCTCCTGCGTTCAGCTCTTGACAGAGAATCTTCTTATTTTCATCATTATCACGAGCCATGTTCTCAAGTGCCGCACATGCAAACATTTGCAGAATGGCGTCTGTACGGTACTTGCGCATGGCCTGGACAATGTCTGCGCCAGCTCCGAGCTCTTGACAAAGGTTCGTAGCAATAGAAGCATTATCGCGAGCCATGTTCGCAAGTGCGGCACACGCGTTCTGTTGCACAATGATGTCTCTACGATGATTGCGCATGGCATCAACAATGTCTTTACCAGCTCCGAGCTCTTCACAAAGCTTCTCACAATTAGTAGTATTGTGAGAAGTAAACTTCATCAGCGCACCACACGCATTTTGCTGTAGAATGACGTCTGCAGGATGATCGCGCATGGCCCGGACAACGTTCGCGCCAGCGTTGAGCTCTTGACAAAGAATCTCACCAATTGACGCATTATTGCAAGCCATGTTCACAAGTGCCGCGCATGCGTTCTGTTGTACAATGACATCTCCAGGGTGTCTGCGCATGGCCTCAACAATATCTGCGCCAGCGTTGAGATCTTGGCGAAGAAACGCAATATTCCAGGAGTTTCGAAGTGCAATATCCCGAAGCAAAGCACATGCGCTCTGTTGTATTATAGCATCTTCACGATGGTTGCGCATGGCCTGAACAATATCTTCAACAGCGTTGAGGGTCTGGTAAATAATCACGAGATTTTGAGCATTATCACGAGCCATGCTCTCAAGTGCTCCGCACGCTTTCTGCTGTAGTGCGGCATTTTCACGATGGTTGCGCATGGCCTCAACAATGTGTTTCCCAGCGTTGAGCTCTTGACAAAGAATCTCACGATTTCGAGAATTGTGCTGAGCCATGTTCTGAAGCGCACCGCACGCGTTCTGTTGTAGGACGACGTCTGTGCGGTGATTGTGCATGGCCTTGACAATTTCAGTACCAGCGTTGAGCTCTTGACAAAGCTTCTCACCTATAGAAGCATTTCCGTAAGAGATGTTCTGGAGCGCTGCGCACGCCTTCTGTTGTACGATTGTATCTCCATGGTGGTCGCGCATTGCCTGAACAATGTCTGCCCCAGCTCTGAGATTTCGACAAAGAATCTCGCGATTCCGATCATTTTCCAGGGCAAACTCCATCAGTGCACCGCATGCGTTCTGTTGTAGAATGGCATTTGTACGGTAGTTACGCATGGCCTGAACAATGTCTGCGCCGGCGTCGAGCTCTTGACAGAGAATCTTACGATTATCAGCATTATCACGAGCCATGTTTTCAAGTGCGCGACATGCTTGCTGTTGTAGAATAGTGTCTCCACGGTGATTGCGCATGGCTTGAACAATATATTCGCCAGCGTTGAGCTCTTGACAAAGAATCTTGCTATTTTGAGCATTATTGAAAGCGAATTGCATTAGTGCACCACATGCCTTCTGTTGTAGAATAACATCTGCACGGTGACTGCACATTGCCTCCACAATGTATTTACCAGCTTTGAGCTCTTGGCAAAGAAACTTATTATTAGAAGAGTTTTGTACTGCAATATTCCAAAGCAAAGCACACGCATTCTGTTGTAGAATAACATCTTCACCGTGGTTGCGCATGGCTTGAACAATGTCTTCACCGGCGTCGAGCTTTTGATAAATCGTTTTACTATTTTGAGCATTGTCGTCCGCAAAGCTCAAAAGCGCACGACAAGCGTTCTGTTGTACAATGACATCTGTACGGTGATTGCGCATGGCATATATAATCTCTTCTTCGGCTTTGAGCTTTTGGCAAAGGATCGCACGATTTCGAGAATTATACTGCGTCATATTCCAAAGCACTCCACACGCATTTTGTTGTACAATGGCATCTTCACGGTGCTTGCGCATGGCTTCAACAATGTCTGCACCAAAGTCAAGCTTTTCACAAACAATATCATCGATATGACCATTTTTGCAAGTGAGGTTCTGAAGCGTGCCACACGTGTTCTGTTGTACAATGACGTCTTCACGGTGCTTGCGCATGGCCTCCAAAATGTCTACAGCAGCATTTAGATTTTGATACAGCGTCTCACAATTTCGAGCATTATTGTAAGTTAAGTTCTGAAGCGCACCACAGGCGTGCCGTTGTAGAATGGCATCTCCACGGTGATGGCGCATAGCCTCCAGAATGTCTGCACCGGCGCTGAGGTCTTGACAAAGAGTCTCAGAGTTACGACTATTCTTGCACGTAAAGCTCCAGAGTGCACTGCATGCGTTCCGCTGTACGATGACATCTTTGCGGTGATTGCGCATGGCTTCAACAATGTCTGCCCCAGAAGCGAGGTTTTGACAAAGAATCTCACGATTTCGAGAACTAAGCAGAGCCATATTCGAGAGTGCATCACACGCGTTCTGTTGTACAATGGCATCCTTACGGTGGTTGCGCATGGCCCAGACGATGTATTTACCGGCCCCAAGCTTTTGGCAAAGAATTTCACAATTACCTGTATTGTCTGAAGTAAACTTCATTAGCGCACCACATGCCTTCTGTTGTAGAATAACATCTGCACGGTGACTGCACATGGCCTCCACAATGTATTTACCAGCTTCAAGTTTTTGGCAAAGAATCTCACCGATAGGAACATTATCGCGAGCCATATTCTCAAGCGCACCACATGCCTTCTGTTGTAGAATAACATCTGCACGGTGACTGCACATGGCCTCCACAATGTATTTACCAGCTTCAAGTTTTTGGCAAAGAATCTTGCTATTTTGAGCATTATTGAAAGCGAATTGCATTAATGCACCACATGCCTTCTGTTGTAGAATAACATCTGCACGGTGACTGCACATGGCCTCCACAATGTATTTACCAGCTTCAAGTTTTTGGCAAAGAATCTCACCGATAGGAACATTATCGCGAGCCATATTCTCAAGCGCACCACATGCCTTCTGTTGTAGAAAGGCATCTCCAGGGTGGTTGTGCATGGCCTTAACAATTTTTGCACCAGCGTTAAGCTCTAGACAAAGAACCTCACGATTTCGGGAATTGAGTAGAGCCATATTCGAGAGCGCCCCACACGCGTTCTGTTGTAGAAAGGCATCTCCAGGGTGATTGTGCATGGCCTGACCAATGACTGCACCAGCGTTGAGGCCTTGACAGAGGATCTCAGAATTACAAGCACTATCGCAAGTGAAGTTCTGAAGCGCGGCACACGCGATTTGTTGTAGATTGACATTTTCCCAATGATTGCGCATAGCCTCAACAATTTCTGCACCAGCGTTGAGGTCTCGACAAAGAACCTCACGATTTTGGGAATCATGCAGAGCCATATTCGAGAGCGCACGACACGCGCTCTGTTGTAGAAAGGCATCTTCAGGGTGATTGTGCATGGCCTGAACAATAACTGTACCAGCGTTGAGGCCTTGACAGAGGATCTCAGAATTACAAGCACTATCGCAAGTGAAGTTCTGAAGCGCGGCACACGCGATTTGTTGTAGATTGACATTTTCCCAATGATTGCGCATAGCCTGAACAATAACTGTACCAGCGTTGAGGCCTTGACAGAGGATCTCAGAATTACAAGCACTATCGCAAGTGAAGTTCTGAAGCGCGGCACACGCGATTTGTTGTAGATTGACATTTTCCCAATGATTGCGCATAGCCTCAACAATTTCTGCACCAGCGTTGAGGTCTCGACAAAGAATCTCACGATTTTGGGAATTATGCAGAGCCATACTTGAGAGCGCACGACACGCGTTCTGTTGTAAAAAGGCATCTTCAGGGTGATTGTGCATGGCCTGAAGAATAAGTGCACCAGCGTTGAGGTCTTGACAAAGAATTTCACGAAGATGAACTTTGTTACAAGTAAGGTGATATAGCTCAGCACACGCGTATCGTAGAAACGTCGTATCAGAAAGGCGACGGTGCATGATCCCTAGAAATAATGAAGCTATTTTGCGATAGAAGACCTCTGCGACAGAGGCTTGGGAAACTAATGCAAAAGCATCATTTGGGGCTTGTCCATTTGGGATGTTTTGTCTCAAGGTTCCGATGTAGCTTTCACGTTCTTGGCTGGGAGACCGTCGAGACATTCTGCCGCAAGCTCTACGTTTGGCTGGCAAGCTGATTCTGCCAACTTGCCCAACCTAGTTTCCTTAGTTTGAGGTCTACTACTATGAGAAGGAGCACAGGGACTAATTATGGTCGCATTTGTAGCCATCATTGCGTGTGTGAAATGAAACGAGTAAAGGTTCAACGAAGGATTCAAATACGAAAGTAGGATTCTTGGATCCTGGATTGGCACTTGAGAGCGCATAGTAGGTACGTAAATAGTTATGCTTAGGTGATAACACTACCTTATGGGTTTCACTAATAATAGTGATACAAGATTTCAGTATCTTCACAATCCTTTTTGTAGTAATAACATATACATTTGATATCGCACACAATTCTAAGTGAGACTTTTTTGATTTTTTTGTTTAACGGATATGAAAGTAATTATTCCTATTTCCTAATGAGGACGAGGCAGAGCGGCCTTGATTTCTTGGCGGATGGTGTGAGAATCAAGAGTGGAATCGTGGATTTTTGACAAGATATGTGTCCTGCTTCTCAAGGGCCCTACTGGGTACCGCGCTGTGGCTTAGTTCTACATAGATGCTGCCACTAGCCAAGACGCCGCCTTGCGCCCAGTTTGTCTTCGTTCACCGTGGGAAATGATCGCAGTATTCTGCTGACATTTGACCGCCCGTCAGCTGCCAAATCCCGCGGGAAGGGGTGTGGGTAGTGTTCGCATGCAACTTTTTGGACAGTCCTACCAGCATCCGTCGGGGCTGCAGTTTAAGACGCTTGCCTACGATCGTGAATCCGTAGATGTTACCATTACATGTAGGCCAAAGAAGCAGCTCTCCATCGTCCCGTTTGTGAAACTTTCGTCTCGCAAAGTGCAGAGTGACTCTTCGTCTCGGTACGCCAAAACGTATCTCAGCGCTGTCCTGGATCGTGAGAACTCAGGTATCGACCAGACGGTGACTGGCCCCTTTGCGCTCTCCAACTTGCTTCGTGTAAAATTCTCGTGGGAGAACTTCACGAACAGTGCCGACGAAGACGACTTGGTCTTGGTGGGGCCCTCGCGTATCACAGCAGGAAGTGATGAGCCAGACATCGACTTAGAAGAATATAGCACAAACCTTGAAACGTTCACGCCAAGCATAACTGTGTGAAATTTGAAAGCAGAGGCGCACTTAGCAGCACAGAGAAAGGCACAGCATGCCTGTGTAAAATACGAATGATTCGAGCAGTTTTTACAAGTCAGCACTAAGAATAATCATGCCACGTGACAGGACTAGCTTAGGTTAGCTTAATTCAGTTTTTTCTCCTCGGTATGGCGATTAGATTCCGCGTGAGGTCGTTCAAACCAGCAAGCAAACCCGTAAGTATTCCAGCAACCAAGCAACCAAGCAACCAAGCAACCAAGCAACCAAGCAACCAAGCAACCAAGCAACCAAGCAACCAACCATGGGCCGTACGCAGCAGACCACCCGCAGGTCCACTTGGGGCAAGCCCCCCGTAAGCAGCTCGCCACCAAGGCCGCTCGTGAGCATATCCCCGCCACCGTCGGCGTGAAGAAGCCCCACTGATACCGCCCCGAAACTAATAAGTACTTTGGGTGATTGTTTCACTTGATTCACGAGAAAACTCAATAAATTGTCAAGTGTTTAGTGCTAGTTTGAAAATAGGTGGCACTCATGAAAAGTAGATGTAAAGAAGGGTAACAAAGTTGCATTCTCCCGTTTCTTTTCACGTGTGATTTTTGCCATTCAAAAAGAAAGGGGAGTCAAGATGTAAAAGAAATAAAAAAGTTTACAATAGGACAAACGTAGGACGCCACGTTATGGGAGACGGGACCAAGGTTGAAGAGGGTCTTGTAGTCGCGTTTCATCGTCATCGCTGTCGAGAAGGTCTTTGTTGGATTTAGTAGTAACCTTGGGTACCTTCGCCTTGATGGGTGGTTGCTTCTGACGCAAATTTGAGGTACTTAAAGAACGCGAAGGGGGAGCCATCGTCCACTGCGGAGAACCCACTTCTTCTTCATCGTAAATAGATTGAACCTCACTTTGCAATGCAGTAGCTCGCTGATTCAACGCAGGATTCATGACACTAGAAACTGTAGGAGGGGGTTGAGTTCCAGATGATGCCGGGGGGAGCTTCCCCGTGGCACAGGATCGAGCGTCGTTAATGATTTCATCAATCATTGTAACTCGCGCTTGGCCAGCATTTGTGACTGGGTTCTTACCTTGTGTTAGTCCGCGGCGACGACGCAGTTGATCCACTTGCTGCTTACTTTGAAATAGCTGAGATTCAATAAGCCTATTTTTTCTCTCTAACGAAACTAAACGACGTCGTAGCGATTTATTGTCCGCAAGAAGCACCGCATGCTGTGCCTGGGAATTTCTCTTATGCTGTGTTAGCTGGCTCTCGGCACGTTTGGCGTCTCGGGATTTACAATGAACTACACGTTGCAGTGCCTGACGCTGTCTCATAAATTCAAGGACAGGAAGTTTCTGTTGAATAGATTTTGCAGGTGTTTCTGGTCCAAGATGGCCATCGTCTGGGTCCGCGAGTGTAGCTTCAAGCTCAGAGCCTGCAACAAAGTTGTCGTAAAGCTCAAGAAGTCCATGCGTTAAGTGACCCTCTTGGTCCCTTTCTTCACTATGCATAAGCTCATACAGTGCATTTTGAAAATTTAGAATACTTTGTTCACGCACGCGAATTATCGCCCTTTCTTTCTGAAGAGCATTAGCCTGACTTTTAATTTTTGTATTCAGTTCACTTATTTTGTGATTTAAGCCTGCAAGACTATCTGCATTTTGGACGCGTTCAGTTTCATAAAGATCTCCTTGCTGATGCAGGAGTGCAATATCACGCTCCAATGGGCCAAGCTTCTCATTTGCCTCCGCTAATGCGTGCTGTAATGCATTTCGATCAGCAGCTAATTTCTCAACCTTTTGGGCCATATGCACAGCCTCCATCGTCTTACTTTGTAAAGCTTCAGTAAGGGTTTCTTTGGCATTCCGCAAATCTCTTGTTTCCTCAGCTAATCTTGCAGCGTGTGCAGCATCTTTCTGGGCCATTTGTGCAATGAACTCTGACTTTTGGTTAGCCAGTTCACCGCGCATGATTTCGGCTGAGCGTTTTAACTCGACTATCTCACTCGCCTGCTTTTGTAAAATATTACGATCTATTTGACGGCGCTCAAACTCATTAATTTTTGCATGCAACGTTGCAATTTCGAAAGAGTGTTCTTGTTCTACCTGTTTTGCAACAGATTCATAGTGCTTTCGAATATATTCCCCGTATTCTTCTCTTGCATTTTCATCCTCTTCTTGCTTGACTTCAAGGGAAGCAATAGACTCGCGAAGCTCTTTGTCCTTTTCCGCAAGTGTTTCCGCAAACCTGACGCGATCCTCCTCTCGTCCACATTTTATGTCATCAAGCTTTTCCCTCAGCTCGCGAAGTTGACATTCTTGAAAAACAAGCTTATGTTGATAAAGACTTTCCAGTTCCTGAAGTTGTGGGTCGAGAATATTATCTTCATTTTCCAAGAACTCTTTGACTGTCTCGTTGCACTGCTCAGGAGTCTTTACCTGGCCTTGAAACAAGGGTGGAGGCAGGGTTTTCTGCATCGTTACGGAACAGTCCTCGTTCCTCTATGCTACAGTTCCGTGGTTCGTTCTGCAGCAACTATAGATGCTTCGCCATGCAAGCGAAGCGACGTGGACGGCGCACTTGGTGCTGTCCGTCAGCAAACCTTTGTTGGCCAAAGGTGAGAGTGCATAGAAGTTCAAAGTTTTGAGAATACAATTCGCAAGCAAGAGTACACACTTCTATTAAAAATATATATATAAATAAAAACAAGACAAGAGCTCAGCTACCTTCAAGATAGGCTAAACGGATAATCGACAGGTACACAGAATACTCAGTTTTAAACAACAATCCTGGAAATGAGGTTAAGAACTCACTATACACACGTAAAAATTATAACGAGTCATGTAAGGATCCTATTTCCTGTTTTCCAAATCGCACGCATTGTAATGAAAGGACTGTGTTCACTACTGGGAAAATTGATGATGGAATACATTGTCAGCAAAACTAAGCAAAGAAGAAACTGCAGTGATTGGGGATGGTTGCTTAACATCTTGCAAGCTTATAAAGTAATAAAATCAACATGTAAAGTAGGGAGCGCACTCCTACCATACTTCACGGATGCTCTAGTCGTTATAGTCATCATAATTTCATTGAAATGGTAATTCTACATGAAACAGAAGCAGGTGCAAGCCACATCAAAGAATTGATCGCACTGTTCTCCTTACATTTAGCTCTGGAGCCCTTGCCTAACAGCGCTCGCAAATAATTTGGCCCATATTTATCTTTAAGGACAAGCTAGGAAAGTGAAAACTGCAACAAGCGAAGAAAGGGACTCATATCTGACCAAAGGAAAAAAGCCGTTGACAAGGACTTCACATGATCTATGTGTTGCTCAGGGCAAAGTTGCGGACATAGTAATTCCACGCTCACAAAGGTTGGGAGCCCACCTCAAGCAAACAAACGAGTGACTTGGTTACTATGAGACTCCCACGCAGACACAAGCGTGCATCTGCCAAAAGCGGTGGCGAAAGCGATGAAGGGGAAGGTGTCCAAGACGAAGAAGTCTTGGGTGTAGTGAGGGAGGACGCTGTTACTGATGATAAGAAGAAGAGTGACGAGGGTGCAAGCACCAACGAGGACTTTGCCAAAGACACAAGATTGGGTAACATTGACGATGGGAATTTGGAGGAACGTCGGAGCAGTGTAAAAAGCTCTTCAGGAAAAAGGAGAGCTAGCAACAAAGATGACGATGAAATCGCAGGTGCAAATAGCTTGAGAAGATCTGCATCTAAAAGCAGCCTAAAAAGGTCCAGTTCAAAACGAGGTAGCACAGCTGCAAACCAAGGGAATGGAGCGGACCCTAATGCTGATAATATAGATAAAGAGCCTCGGAGATCAGCCAGGTCAATCATGAGCGCCCTTTCGAAACGAAAATTAAAGATAGGTGCCTCTGCTAAAAAGTTCGACGATGACTCCGATGAAGAGGAAAAGGACCCTCGCGAACGAATTGATGTAGAAGTAGAAACTGTTCGCGAAGCAATTGTTGATATTCGTACGCAGGATGACGAGCACATGGTCATGGTTAGCTTAAAGATATCTTGCGCTCGGCGGCGATTGCAGGCTCGCGAAAAACTGAAGGAAGCTCAGGAAGAACACGACAATGCACTTTATGAATTTCGTAGAATACAATGCGATCAATACGAATCGCAATTGCAATCCGTGATGACTAAGGCTGAGCGCAATCTTGAGCGGTGGGAGCATATCTTGAAGCAGCAACACGCCTCAAAGGCTTTCTTTGATTTCGGGGATGAGGGAGCACACACCCTTGCAAAGTCATTAAAGTACAAGCGAACATTGGAGCGCGTTGTGCTTCCCAAGAATGAGATTGGGCATGTAGGCTTCAAATCTCTCACCTCAATTTTGAGTCGTTGTGCTAATTTACAGCATCTAGACCTACGGGGAAACCCCTTGGGGCCAGAGGGTGGTGAGTATTTGGCAGTAATTCTGAGTAAGTGTCAATTCCTGAAGCACTTAAACCTTCATGATTGTGGGCTTGGGGCAAAGGGAGTTACACATTTTATCAAAGCAGCCTATCAGCGCAGAATATATACACTGAATCTTCGTTATAATAATCTTGGTCGTGAAGGCGGAATTACTATTGCACGAGATTTCCTTCAAGATAACGACGCAGTTGTTGATCTCGACTTAGCAAACAACAGCATTGGAGCTGGGGAAGCTGCGGAGGCTCTTGCTGAAGCTATCGACTCAGCAACCGCACTTCGCTGTCTCGATCTTTCGCATAACAATATGAACATGATCTTACGACGTCCTAAGAACCGGGAGTTATTTCTCCGATTCCGTAAAGATAAAGTTGTAGGTATTTGGAAATCAACAGCAGCTCATGATCTCTTGGAAATTGTTGCTCCAGCTGATCATTGAGTACAGGCTAGTTGAGACCATTCTGACATAAACCAGAATGACTATTTTATTGTTTCTGACTATTAAGAATAGGTTCCACTGTTACAGCTATAATTCTACAGCATTGCATTATGCTTGGAGTATCGAGACACTCAATAATTCTTTTAAGAGTTCGTGATGAAGTTGCGATTGAAAAGAAAAAAATAATACTAAACTGGATATTGTAGAATTATATTAAGATAATGGCACTTTCAATTTTCAACTTTAAAGTAGTATGAGATCAATACTAAAAACACATTGTGTCCATAGTTAGTCTCGCTCGTTGGACAAGCACTTGGCCCAATGGGTCTGACCGGAAGCAAAACAAAGGACTCCGCGTCTAGCAATTCGGGTTCATCTGGCGCTCGGAAGCACCCACTACTCGAAAACGGAGACTACGCAAAGATCAGAGCTCGCCATGGCGAACTCACGAAGCTGACAGAAGTTCTTGTGACAGTTGCAAGTGTCCAAACAGTGCCAGAAGCAGCACCTGCGACCCCTCCGATTGCTCCTGGAGTATCATCTGAGAGAGAGAGTTCCAGCGATGCTAACGACTCATCCAATAACTCCGCTTCAAAGGAGCTCAAACAGCACAAATCTTTTAAAGCTGGAGAAGTATGCAGTAAAAAGCTTGCTGCAGTATTGGGAGTTGCTGAAGACGATGCAACAACTTTGGCGCGAGTATTTCGCCAGAATGGAAACACCGAATCTAGTATCAGCACTGAGATCTTTATTGATGTGGTTGCTAATCTTGTTCGGGGTTCCACGAGCGACATTCGTCGAGCGATTTTTGCTGGTGCACTTGGTCCGAATAGCGAAGGCAGCGGGGCCTCTACAGTAACTACACCAGAACTCTTTGGACAGCTTCTTCAACTTTTGTTTCATGCTGCAGGCAACCCGGGGTCTTTTGAAAGTGCCGCGATGGTAACAGGTTTCCAAGTTTTTGCAGAGAAGCAGGCTAAGATCGATGGAGCTGAAAAGGTGAACTTGAACTTTGGCATGTTCAATCGGTGGTGCAGTGCTCAAAGCCCGTCTTTACAGGAAGGTCTTCATAAACTTTTCAATGAGAAAATTCTTTGTGCTGAAAAACATGGTAAAGCTGCTGGTAATATCTCGCAGAGTGCATTAACGCAGAGCGAGATTGTGCGTCCATGTGATGCATTTGCATTGGCATGTGGAGACTCCCGTGCAAGTTCACGCTGGGACCTCCTTTTTTCGAGTAACAAACAAGGAATGAGTTTCGATATGCTTGCCAAAGCTCTTCTAGGATACCCAGGCCCAACACTTGTGGTCATTCAAGATGCAGAGGGAAGTGTTTTTGGTGGTCTTGTATCTGAAACATGGCAAGAGTTACCGCAGTTCTATGGTAAGTCCTCCAGTGTTTTGACTTCCCTTCGGCCCACGTTTCGAACGATATGTGCTCGCACGGATGGATCGTCGCCAGGCACAAATCACTTTCAGTTTCTGCGTTGTCGTGGTAAGTCTGGAATTCATGGTTTGGGCTTTGGAGGTGACGAGAACAATCCTCGTCTATGGCTTGATCGTAATTTTGAAAACTGTCGTGCGGCAGACTTTGATCTCACATATGAGCAAGGGTACCTTCGCCCTGCAAATCCTGACGGCACAAGTGGGTTTAAGCCTTTCATCATCGAGGCATGGGGGTTTGGTGGCGATGATGCAGCCGCAGCTCAAGCAATCGAGACTGCAACAGTGGATCAGATGCGCATGGACAGACGCAAAGTCGATCGTAAGAAGTTTGCAGAGAATTCGTTTGACCGCGAGATGCTTTTAGGCAAAACTTTCGGTCATCAGCAGCAGATTGAGAACCGCGGAGGCCGGTAAAGCGTTGTATTTCTCATTGTATTCATGTCGTTCTTCTCTAATCTAAATATTTTCTCCAATCTTCATAATAGATTTAAAGCGTCAGTTTCTTGAGTTTATGGAATATCATATGACCAGATTAAATCCTAAGTTAATTATAAGGCTGCAAACAAAATAAATGAAAAGAAACCTTTCGCAAATAGCCCAAGAATAACTTTATATTGTCATGAGATCTGCTAGTTTCTTGAAAATATGAAAGTGGTTCAGCTTTCAACCTAGAGCCTTTTGATACAAGGTAATTGTGTAAGATGTTTTTCAATAAAAACGTATATATCTTTTAAACAAAAAAACAAGCAGAAACAACACAAACAATCGAGAACACCTCTAACTTTGTTGCGTTTCCTTTTTGCAGAAGCCACGTCCAAAAAAGTAAACTTCTCGGGATTCCTGGCGCGTAGCAGATGGTTTGATTCTCTTAAACTCACGAAAGGCCTTCTTCATCTCTTTTGCAAATGCAGGCTCTTCGGACCCCTGGAAAATTTTCACAAGAAAGCTTCCTTGTTCAGGATGCAAAATGTTCTGAGCAGCGTCCCATGCGGCTTCGACAAGCTCCATTTGCCGCAGGTGATCCATCTGCGGATTCCCGATTGTATTTGGTGCCATATCACTGAGGACAACATCAACATATGGAGTACCAGATGCAGCCAATGCTTCCGCACGTACGCGGTCCTGAATCTCTTGCTCAAGAAAATCACCTTGAATTGCAACACAGCCATCGATAGGTTTAATGGCGAGGAGGTCACACATGATGATTTTGGTAGATGGTTTGCAATGTTTGACAGCGACTTGCGTCCAACCTCCTGGAGCGGCACCGAGGTCTACAATGACTTTAGCATTCTTGAGAATGCGAAGTTTTCGGTCCATCTCCTCAAGTTTAAAGGCGGACCTGGACCTGAAGCCTTCTGTTTCTCTTGCTGCTACAAAGGGGTCTTTAGCCTGGCGAGATATCCATGGCGAGTTTTTCCTTCGCCTACCACTGCTCAAATGCCGAATCGCTGAGCAGGTTTTACTTGCTTGTGATGCTGTGCCCTGAGAGACCAGGCGAGTGGCCACCAGGGGTCCGCCATGAGCATGGAGTGACAATAAAGGATTCATCGCTCTTCCAAGAGTCCACGGCTGCCAGAAGATGGATTAAGACTTCATGTATTTACTCTCAGAGACAATCCTGGAGGCATTCAGATCTCCAACAGCGCAAGCAGTCTCGACAAACTTTTGTTCTCGTCAGTTTATGGCGCTTTGCTCTTTTACAATGTACTTTAGTTAAAGAAAACTTGAAAAGAGATAGAGGAGATTGAGGGGAAAATGGGTTGCGCATACTTGTGTGGTGAGAACTGAGGTTCAATATGGGTTGCCATTGCACCATCTGAAGAGAGTTTCATAAAGCAGTCCGCTAGCCTGCAATTAAATCGGTTACAGAGTGTATGCCCGCAAAGAAGAGCTTTATGTCTTGAATGTTTTGATATCCTCTTACTATTTTGTTAGATTTCGACGGGTGGTAGAGGAGGGTAAGTCGTTGGGTTTGTTGATTCTTCGCTTGTTGTTACTTCGATTGCCGTCGTAATATCAAAAGAACTATAGTCTTCATCCTCTGTATTATCATCATCATCATCTTGTTGTTGTTGTTGTTGTTGTTGGTCCTCATCAGTTGTTGAGTTAGAAACCACCACATCAGATGTGTATTTATCACAGGATGCTTGCAAATTACGTGTTCAGTTGTTAAGGTGATGTGTCAACGTGTTAGCATCCTCTTGAATAGTGTATTTATCGTCCGGCATGCTTAATCGGCGCCTTAGACTACCGACGCGCCTGCGACCGCTATCACCTGAGCTATAGACTCCACCCGATGATGCAAATGCACTTGAGTATCTAGAGTCATCACTACTACTACTACCACTCAAACTAAATGAATATGCATTATCTGCAGTAGTTGAATATCCAGTAGACTCACGGTATTCCGAATCATAGTCACCTTTAGAGTACGCTGAGTATGTATATGAAGATATAACTGAATACGTGGCACTAACCTTCACAGCACAAGCTACTCTGTAATATTTCTTTTATCGCGAAGTCAATAACGAGTGTTGGAACAACAACTTCATAGCGTAGATTTAGATAGACGGGTGTCTAGGCCCATCGAAGCCATCCATAAATACATTCATAAATAGTTCAGGATTCTAATAAGCCTTCTCCTTGGATTGATGATAGGTGACTTACAAAGATTTTGAATTTTGACTATAATGCCATACTGAATAATCTGGTTGGCTCTGCCAGGCGTCAATAATTGCTCAATAAAGACAAATTTCATAATTCGGAAAACCTCACACGCAGTGCGATAGATTCCATAGTATTATCTTCTAGGCCAAAGAAGCTACCTGAGTCCGCACGTTGATTTCCCACGGCGCTGTAAACCGTGACATTGATCAACTCACCAGAACCACCGTTATTACAACACATATAATGAACAGTTTATTCGTGATTTACAATTACACGAGCTCGTAGAAGAATCAACCGTGCAGGTGACATGCGTGTTCTGAAACGCTACACATTTTCACGTTCTAAACCCGAGGTGATGTTTTCCTATGCCCTGATATTAGGATTTCAAATAGCTGAACAAAACTTCAACGTGAAACGAAGAGATTGAAAAGCAACAACAGTATTGAGGCAGATTCTAGTTCGTGTGAAGGAGGGGAGAATTGAGAACCTTTCTCTTGCTGCCAAGATGGATTTCATGGGGTTGTTTGCGCAGCATGAAGCCGAAGAGACCATTGCAGAAGAGCGGGTGCAACGTGAGGAAGGTCGCGTTGCTGAGGTTCAAGAGCAGCTCCGGCAAAGGTCCGCGGAGTGCGAGAACCTTCTTCGACGTAGGGAAGATCTTCGTGAGCAGTTGAAGGCAGAATCAGCCTTACCTGATGAAGACCTAGAACTGATGAAAACCCTGGCTCTGGATGCCCAAAATCTCGACAAAGTTCAAGACGAAATTTTGAAATCATGTATGGTCAGCTTGGACAATTCAGAGAAGCTTCGACACGAATTTGATGAAGTTGCGGCTGCGCTTGACCACCTTTGCGAGGACGCAAAGCGTTGCGTGGAAGAAATGCGAGTTCTGCAGAGAGAATCTCAGGAGCGAGAGCAGAGCCTCGAGCAGCTTGAAAAACACGTTGGCACGCAGAAACGCGAGAACCAGCGTCTCATTTCAGAGCGCCTAGCCTTTGAAGCAATTCTTCGGCGCACTACATCAGAGGTATCACAGATGGCAAAACACCGCAACGAGGTCGCACAGCTTGAGATAAGAATTCAAGAAGCTGTACGTAGTTGCGAGGAGACTGAAGGTGAATGTAGTAAGCTACAGGCTGTATTGGATGCCCAGGAGCGATGCTTTGCGAATTTAAACCTTGTTCCAAGGGATATTGATGATAGTGAGTTCCAAAGGATGGAGGAAGAAGTAAAGAATCTTGATGGGTCAGTGCGGGGTTTTGTGAATAAGTTTGGTCTCCTTGAGGACCTTGAGAAGACTCCGAATTTTAAAGACATTGATTTGCTTGAATACCAGAGACAATGTACGAAGAAGCTGCAAGATGCGGATAAGCTGCTTGAGGAGCAATACCTCGAGGAGCAACGCAAGATTGCTCAGGAATTCCGAATTTTTCGGCAAAACCTTGCTTGAGAGCAGCATATGTATAACGCAAATGCAAGTAATGTATATTTGATGATTATAAGGTTGATTGTGTCTTCATTTCCTAGGACGAAATTTTGTGTGCTTGGGAGGAACTTTCCTAAAATAAATGTAGTCAAGACATTTGTTGAACTTTTTTCGTTCTGCTTTTCTTTACAAAAGCGGTTGGTCAGGGCTCGTTGAGAGCAAGAAATTCAAGAAATAAAAGATTGAAAGAGTTGAAAGAGATGCAAAAAATTGTAATCTTAATCACGCGAGTGTAATATATGTGTTGTGCTTGCGCGAAAAGTAAATGTAGCATACGTCTCCGTAAAGAAAAATGTACTGCACGAGTTCGAATGTAGGAACGATCTCAAAACACGCTGATTAGCGAACCTCGAGTCGAAAAGAATATGTAGAAGAAAAAAAAGGAAAGCAAAGGAAAGAAAGGAAAAAACGAGGTGGTGGCGAAGGGACAAAGGCAGCAGAAATACTTGATGACCCCTTCACTAGCCAAGCGCCTACGAATTGCACGAGCGCGAGGAGGGGCACGGTCCCAACGTACGAAAGTAGTATGTCACACGGGGCCGTGCCTAGTGAGTAAATGAGTGTATTTGCGGTGCACACAAGCGAGCATGAGGCTCGAAGCGCCGGAAGGCAGACTTCGCGCGCTGCCGCTGCTTGTCAACGATTTATGTATCAAAAGGCTGCACAGCGTCAATCCAAAAAACAAAAGCGAGAAGGAGCGCACTGCGTTGTACAGCGCCCTCCGTCTTAGTTCGTGGGTGGCGTGTGTAGAGCAGCTTTACTGCATCATAGCGGCCGGTGCGCTCTTCTCAAAGAGACCCTCAACAATGAATCTGAGTTCGGCGTTCTCACGCTCAAACTGGCGCAAGTATTTAGCGAGTGCAAGGAGCTTCTGGTTCTCTGCCGTCAAACTGCGCACGCGGTCCTCGAGGTCGGCGTTGATCTTGGTCAGGCGAGCGTCGGACTCCTTGGCAGCGCAGATTGCATCACGTGCATGGTGGAGCTGGAGCTCGTACTTGTCGAGCTGCTTGCGGAGGTGCTCTGAGTCGGCGCTCGACGAGGACTCGCCGTCGTAGTCTGAAAACACCGCCGAAAACGTGTCCACGGCAGTGCTGACTGCCTCCCTAGCCGCAAGCTTCTCGCGCTTGGCAGCAACCTTAGCATCCAAGTCGCGAGCAAACTCACGCAGGTCTGCCATGTCCTCCACGCGGTCTCCGCGAACGGCACGGTTCACACGAGAGCGCGCCATCTTCTGATCACTCAGGGAATCAATCAATCGCTCACCGAACGAGAGATAGGGCTTTGCTGCTTTCACTGGCAGCGACTTCTTTCTTTCTCTCTTTCTTTTCTTTCTTTCTTCTTTAAAGTGACTCTCTGACTGAGCTGGTCAATTGAACAATCAATCGACTGCCAATCGGCCACGCGGTGGTAGCGCTGGCGCTTTCCGCGGGACTGTCGCGCGGCGGCGTGGGCCTTTCGAGGTCTGGGAAGCCGGGGCCTGGGAACACGAGCGATCGGCAGGCAGCAGCAAAGGCTGGGCGTGGAACAGGGACGAGCGATCAGATAAGCAGCTCGGCTCGACTCGACTCGACTCGACTCGACTCAACTCGGGTTTGCTGCTTCGCTAGCCTGCTCTCTAGCTACTTATGTGTTTCTTCTTTCTTTCTTCCTTTCTTTCTTTCTTTCTTTCCCTATTTAGTTCATATTATTTCCATTATTTTCTATCTCAGTTCTATTATTTTTTTATTATTTTTCTTACTACTTTACCTGCACTACTATGCACTAGTAGTGGGTTAATAAAACTCATATACTTTACATGCTTATATAACTATGTATTCCTTTCTTCCTTCCTTCTATTCCTTTCCTGTTCCTTGCCTCACACTTTTTCTTTTACTATGATCGCCCGACCAGCTTACACTCCATACTAATACTGAAGCTAGAGGGGTAGGAGTATTTAGGAAGTTGACGCATAATTCGTTTTCTTTTACAGTTCCAGCCATGCCAAAAACCCTTTTCTGCCCTCTGCTTCGCTGTGTTTGAGCAAACCTAGCTATATATAAAAGGGTATAGTGGGTTTCTACATCTAGAAAAAACAATATAGTTCTTTTGATTTGTTTTTAACAGATTTCCTTTATTCAAAAAGTGCTGTGGGGACTTGCTAAACTGTTTCGAAGCACCCCTTTTTCATTTTAATAAGCTTTTCATATAGTTTTTTTTTTTTTAAAAGTGTTTTTTAAAGAAGAACAACTGCTCGCCCGCCTGCTTCTCCCCTTCTTTTCTCTTCTGGCTTTCTTTTTTAAGCGGAAATCCTCCTTTCCTTTTGCCCCAAATGAATTTCCCAAACTTCCTCTTTGGCGTTTGCTCTTCTGACTCTCTTTGTTACTCCAGAGCTAGTTAGCTACTTACCAGCATTCTTAGTGGTACCTACCTACATACCTAATTAAACCTATCAGTCCTTCATTAGCACTACCTTGTTCCTATCATATTCTCCGCTGGCTTATTTCCTTTTGCCTTCCCCACAGTGGCTCCATGCCTTTTCGCCGGGTCCTCTTCTTTTCCTTTCTACACGCAAGACTACGTACGGTGCTATCTACCGCCTACCAATTGAAAACATTACTTTTAGTTCGCTATTTCTCTTTTTAAAACATTCTCTCAGTGTGATCATTTAACAGTGAAAATAAGCCAAGTAATATTAATAACAGTGTTCCTGATTCATTTATGAGTTCATTTTCAACTTTAAAAGGCTACTTAGTAAAGAAGAAAATAGTGCAAAAGATCCTCATAGGGACTATTATGGTGATGGCAGCTGCTTTCTTCAACCCAGCCTCCCTAATACCTTGCTGACTGATAGGGAAACCCACAACTTTGGGCCACAAGCAGCACTATATGTGAAGGGAAAAAGCAGATAGTCTTTCGGTATCACTTCTCTATTCGATAATGTCTCTCTGTCTATCTGTCTGTCTGTTCGTTTTTTCTTTCTTTCTTTGTTTTTTTTGTTTTGTTTTGTTTATTTTCTGAGTCACCACCGTTCCACGATTTCCTCCATTTCCTTGGCCACCTTTTGTATTTCCTTTTTCCTGTTTACTATAATTTCACTAAAAATTACCCCACACCGTGACTTCCCCACCTAAACCCTGAGGGACTCATATTTCCTGTCATCCCTAAAAAAATGTAAGGACAGGCTGATTGCGGGTGTGGGGGCCAGACCTTTGAGTTTACTTCAAAACTTCCAGGTCCTTGCGGAATATTGGCCATTCTATTGATGCCTGACGAGGCCTGTACTTTTCCGTACCTACTAACTAGTCCCATACCCATCAGCTAGCCGAAGGGCTTTGGAAAGAGCAAAACAGATTATCTTTTCTTTCTCTCTTTCTTCTCTCTTAATGTCAGCACCGTGACTGTAGTCCCACGCTTAAAAGCCCTCCTAACCTAAACACTAGTAATCACCCCTCCCGCCGTCTAAGACGCGATGCCTGCGGTTCAATAGAGTACGAAAGCTCTGCTAAGGCCCGCCTATCCCAAACAGTAGGGAAGCCGCCGTTGGTGTCTCTGTTGCCTTCATCTCTGCTCTCATATCCTGGATTGATTGATTGATTGATTGATTGATTGATTGATTGATCGATTGATTGTGATTGATTGATGTACTTTCTTCATTGCCGTCCTTTCATTCATCCACTGTTGGTTCTGGCGCCTCTTTCTGTCTGTGATGGGCCTTCTCAGGTCAGATCAACTAGAGGGAGGGCGCCTCGCCTGCGGTATGTATATACGTATATCTTGTCTGGCTGCGCCTTTGAGCTTCCTGCAAGGTCCTCCTTCTCCAATGCAGCCTCTCTCCAGGCGCCATTGGGGCTTCCAGTGTGCCTGGAGAAAGCGCGCATTAAAGTACCTAGGGACCTGTTACCCGCGTACTGCTCCCTATTCCTAGACGCTTCGCTAGCTAACTTACTAGCAAACTAGCTAGTAATATCGTAAGCATTTTCTTCCCCTCAGCTGTATACGTATAGGGAGATTGTCAAAATGTTTTTTAATTGAACTTTAGTTAAATCAGTTTTAATGGGTATTACTATGGCAAGTGGTTCTTTTCAAAAGCTTGGAGTATAAAGAGCAACTATGCCCTGTCTAGCATACGGGTTATTATTTTTAGCTTTAAAGAGAAGATGAAAATAAAAAGGAAGAGCAAAAAGGAATGGTCATCCAATCTGTGTCACTTTTACTGTATTAAACAAAAAGATGAAAATCGGAAATAAAAAGTTTTGGAAAAAGTAAAACATTAGGGTTGCAACGAAGGTAGACAAATGAAAAAGAGCGAGCAGTACTAGTCCCCCTAGGGATTAGGCTACCAGGCACTGCAACCAGGAGACAGAGCAGCGCAATTTGATTGATCTTAGAATGGCTCTTCTCGACGGGATCTTCAAACCTATCGCAACTCAAAGGCTGAAGCTGACTGGTTGACTGACCGACTGACTGATTGACTGACTGACTGACTGTTCGGCAGGTTTTTCTCGCTATCCTTTCAAGCCGCGCTGATGCACCTGTCTTTACTCAGAGCTCGTGTCGGGTCAGAAGATCAATCTGCTGGGGCTGTTTCTTCAAGTAAGTAAATTGGCAGACAACTCTGTTCGTCTGCTTCTCTGTAATCGGATCAGGGTCGAGTTTGCGAGTGGCGTGAAATCATACGCTCAAGACCAACAAAAGGCGGTGAGCACGCGCTGCTCGAGATCGAGACGCCTCCGCAATGGGCGTCGAGCTTGGATGATGATAACTCACGAACAGCCGTGCGTACGTGCGTACGAGATTGTCTGTCGCGCGGCACGTGTCGAATCGAGTGGTCTTGTGAAAACCCCAAATGCCAACAACTTTCAGAGGAAAGCGCCTCCGCAAGCCAAGCTCTTGCTCCAAGCTTCACTTGCCCAGGTCCTCGCGTCTCTAAAGCGGGTGGAGCTGGTGCCGGGAGGGCGCTGTGGTCCGCAGGGTGTCTGCATGTCACGGCACCTCCTTCGTCCAAGCTGGCGAAATGCATGCACGAAAGCTGGAGCGAGAAGAAGGCCACGAAGGTGCTTCTCGCGTGGCTTTTCCGGAAGGGAGGTTCACTCGCTCGCTCACTCACGCACTCACGCAATCACTCACTCACTCACTCACTCACTCACTCACTCGCTCACTCGCTTTCTGCAAGATGGATTGTCTATCGCACTTCTCCTCTCGCACGTGGATCCTTTGTCGCACTTGCATTGTATCCATTCCGAGGACTTGAGATGGTCTTCCCGTGCACAGAGATAGATTTGTTTGCATCTTGCAAGTTAAGCAAGACATAGATAGGCTTCCCGTACGTGTTTTTAATGAAAGATAATAATTGAGAAATAGCTTCGAGCACTGGTAAAGTCGTCATAACAGTGAAAGAAATGCTTCAAGATGTAGATGTCGAAAACAATGGAGGAGGCGATGCTCATTCTCGTCATACTCTTATACACGATTTTTAACACTTGAGAAAAGAGAAAGAAAAAAAGTTTAACCATTTTTGTAATTACAAGAGCGTCCATATATATATATATGTATATATATATGTATATGCATATATTTAGACACACACATCTCAGCAGATGGTACACCAAAGTACGAATCAGGAAAGCAAAGGAATCCCGAATGCTCGGAGCCCTAACGATCGCTTTGGCAGACAGACACACAGACTATCGCTCGGTACGAAAGCGAGGCAGGTCGTTCTTCCGTGCTTCCTCCAAAGAGTCCTGGTTTCCGACGGCTCGATCCAATTAGAGTGAGCGAGTCAAGCTCACACGAGATTCAGGGATTTAGGTGCCTGCACCGTAGTGTGTACCAATCACCTCCGCGCCTTGTGGCCCATCCATGGACCATCTGGTCTCGAGACCTGTCAAGTCTTTGCATAAAACGCACATGCGTGGCAAGCACAGGCAATCAGTCAGGCCTCGGGTTGGCCTTTCAAGTTGGTTGGGCGCCGTTTCCAGTCCCCTCGAACCCGGCGGACCGGGTGGCCTTGGACTTTCTCCGGTTCGCGATGGCTGGAGGGAGTGGAGGTTCGAGGTCTTGTCTTCTTCGTCCATTTCTTTCTCTTCTCTTTCCTTCATTCCTTCCCTCCCAATTTCTGACTGCGAAGGCACCCATTCATTCACTCACTCACTCATTCACTCATTCACTCATTCACTCACTCACTCACTCACTTCTGCTTCCCCGCCTCGCGTGCTGGCGGCTGCCCCGCCTCCGCTTCGTCCGCTTCGTTTGCTTTGGCTTTGGCTATTTATCCATTCCTCAGGCGCTTCTTCGTTTCTTTCAAAGCTGCTGTTTTCTCCGTTGCTTTCGTTGGGTTGCTTCCTCGTTCCTTGGGATTCCTCGCTTATTCGTTCGGGTGACCTGGGAGCTGGAGGCTTCCTTCCTCTGCTATTTGCTGCTAAGCCTGCTTCCCTCCTCGCTTGGCTGTTTAGGTCTTGCTTGCGTCCTTTGCTTGCTTGCTTAGAGACGCGAGAGGATGGCGGACTTTGACGGAGGGTGGTTGCCATCTTGATCGTCTCAGCTTTGAGGCAGCTGGGTTCGATGATGGATGAGGGATGACTCAACCTGAGAGAGTCTTTGACAGTGCTTTCAAAACAGCTCCAAAGGAGATAGAATAGCAAACCTGTATGAATTGAATCAATAGACGAGGGAGGTTATGATATGCAAAGGCGCTTTTTAAAATCAAAAAATAGCAAAACAGTGACAAGAAAGAAAAGACCTTAAATTATCTATGATAAGGCGCGCCGTCCGAAGAGGGCTCTGAATGCAGGCGGTAGCTAGGCTAGCTACCTGATACGAGTAGGATCAGCTCGCAGTTCTGCCTGCATCTCGAGGATTCCGGGTCCTTCCTTGAGTGGGGAAAGACTGACTGAAAGACAGACAGACAGACAGAGAGACAGGGCAAGCAAATGGATGGCGATACTACGCACTAGTACTTGAAACTTTGGGGAAGAGAATGTTTACTCCCCACAAACACCCTAGGAGTGTAGCAAGGGCGACACTTGGAGATTGGTGAGGGCGACTTTGACGACGCCAATCCGTCTCGACTCCCTTTCGCTTCGTCTGCTCAAGGACCCATCGATACTGCCATAACCGCTTTTCCCTGAATTCCTCATTTTCGTGCCATAGCTTTTGCCTAACTACACCCTACGTACCCTTTTTTCTTTTCTTTTCTTTTTCTTTATTATTATTATATTATCATTATCATCAACAATAAAAACTACTCTTTTTGGATTCATTCATTTTCACAGAAGGAATGAATGATTGTAAGATTACTACAAACTGTATCCTAAAACAGAAGAGAGTTGGAGGAAACGAATCACTCAACGTTGAAATCGAGCGCTCAAAAAGTACACGGCGAGCCTGAAGGACGTCGGGGAGGATCTACAATCCCCGGTCGGGGAGAGCACAGACCGCTGAAAGACTCCAGTCTCGCGTCCTTGTCTGCCTTCCCCTCAATTCGCTCCTTTCCTTCTCAAGGCGCACGTAATTTAAATACGTGTGTATAAAATAAACTAAAAATATGCCTAGATTTTATTATTGTTTTTATTTTTACATCAGAAATCGACAGAGGCAAAGCTATGCCGCCGACTAGCTGTAACTCCTAACTAGGTACTAGCGCGGGAAGAGACTCTGATTTCCCTCTTTCATGGTCTGTCTTTTGTTCGATGGCCCCGTCTAATTAATAGCAGCCGTAACTAACTTGTAGCCCTTGAACCAGAGCCTCTCTACACGGAAAGTCGATCTTTGGCTGTCGCTGTGGAATGAAAGTCGAGGCAGGTCTGTCTGGCTCGATGACTCGGCCTGAGTCGCCTCATTGCACAGAGACTCTGACAGCTTGCTTGGGACGCCTCCTGCAGGATCACCCTTGCTTGCTTGCTTGCATTGGTCTTTGAAGCCATCATCGTCATCCGCAGAGAAAACTCAAAACAGACAGCATCGTCCTCAGGCTTTCATTCCAAATGCCACAGGCCCTTCTTCAACGAGATTGCCAGAAGAACTTGAACTGTTGTAGATTGATAGATTGATAGATTGATAGATGGATAGATGGATGATATTCGTCAGTGCAACTGAGTTCGTTAGTTCGTTAGTTCGTTCGTTCGTTAGTTTGTTTGTTGTTTCCTGCCCGCTCTACTTAAAGTCGGGCGCCAATATGTCTGCCAGTCTGCTGCCTGAAAGAAGCACAGCACCATTGGAAGAGAACGACAAGGTTCGAGTTTGAAGGTTCTCTGCTTTAGCGTATGTAATCCAGGCTCTGGCTCGACGCAAGCTAGCTTCCCCCTATGTGCCTTTTCTTCCTCCTTGCGAAACCACGATCGATCTTTGTCTTTTCTTTGTGGAACCTTTGAGCGCCTTGGGTAAGTAACTATTATCATCGATCGCCTCTCTGACAATCGCTTATTGTTAAACGTCAGGACTGCAGGGTCCTGCACTCGTGAAAATTCTCCTACGAAAGAAAACAGCAGTTTTCCAGTTGGCCCCACAGTGCTTCCCTCTCTATTTTGAGGAGAGCTACTGTGTGATTTAAGAAGAGGGGTTCTATTCACGGCAAGAACACAACCGCACCAGGCTTTTTATGTTTTTACTATTTCTTTAGTTTACTAATTAAAAATAATACCAAAACCTTTTTATTAATTAATAGAAAAAAGTTAATTATAGCTACGTAGTGGTTTTCCCTGTACAACTAGGGGCACATAAGTGCTCTGAAGTCCGTTAAAGTGTTGGAGACTAAACAATGCGGAACCACGGAACTCGAACAGGCGAGAAAACACTCTCACTCATTTGACAGAGGTACTGAGTTAAAATCTCTTAACCTGGGTAAATAATTCGAGTCAAAGCATTCACTCAAAACGAGAAAGAGGATTTCAAAAAAGTCGAGTGAGTGAAATGTCTTCTAATGCGTTGATGTTCTATCGATCATCGATTAATTGAATTTCGTTCCATTCTAGCTCGGTATGAACTGATTCGTGATCGTTAACAAGCTTGCTGCAGATAATTTGAATACTGATGACACAATTTTTAACTTGAAAAGTAGTACTACTCCTTCCTTTTAAATTGTCTACTCCACCAGTTTCTGATTTCCGAAAGTTGTGTTATGAATAAATAACTTAGCTTCATCACTCGTCTTAATTCAATCTTGCCAGGAATAAGAATTACATATATGTTATTGTTATTACTACTCCTATGATCAAAGAATAGATACTTTCAGGCACTCACTTTTCCAAACTTTGTTATTTTTTATTTAATTCAAAAACTTAGACCTCCCAAACCTCCCGCAGTAATATATATATATATATTTCTTGAGTTTAAACCGATTCTTTGAATTTAAACAGTTTATTTTAAAAAGTTTTGAGTTGTTGGTGATAGGATCGCTAGCAATTGTCCTAAGCAGAGATGAAAGACTCGTCGCCTCCACAGTATGAGAAGATAATACTTTGATTAATACTTCGGTCGGACAACTTCCTGTGACAACTTGCGTGAAGAAAATCAGTTTAGCAGTCCACGTATCGATACGCTATAAGAGTTCTTGGTTGAGAAATCAGCCATTCTCAACAAATCTACATATACAAACAGCTTCCCGTATCTGAGAGAAATGAGTGAAATAGGAAAAGGTAAGAGAAAAACAAACACAACTTCTAAAACCTTCAGGTAAGGATTAAGCTTTATCCTTTGTACTAAATCCTATCAACAAAACAGTAGCAGTAGTTGTAGGACTACAGTTGATGTTCGTTCTCTATAAATTTATTGTTTTTGCTCGCACCCGATTCTGCGTTCTGTCCCTCGACTGACGCGATTTGTACACCGATGATTTGATGACGCGGTAAAAGCAATGGCCAATCCAACGGCCCCGCCCCTTCTTGATGAGCAGGCGGTGCGGACCAGAGGGATTACGTTACTCTAATCTGCGCTTTATATCGCTCAAATTGACTTGCTCGTTCTCTGGAGGCATTCACAAATACCTTTCTTTTTTCATACCGAGACCTGAACATGTAATTGATTCTCTCTAATAAAAGCGCAGAGAAAGAAAGAAGTTGACACACGTATGAAAACTACTAACAACATGCTAACTACTTTTACCCACCCGAGGAGGCTGTTGATTGATTATCAAATAATGGAAACAATTTTTTCGTGTTTTGCACAAACAAATAACTACTGCTGTATCGGAAAGAAGCTTGCGAGCTTTTTGCTGTTGCTCCGTGGCTTCTCTGGAGGAAGGCGCGTTTCAAAACTCAGCACCAGTTTGAAATACCTTTTGCTTTCTCCAGCTTGGCCTCGACTTCCTCGTCGCTGCTCCAGCATCAGGTCTCCAAGCAAAGGAGCGAGCAGCTTTCTTTCTTGGAACGGTCGAAGCCTCTGCCCGCAGCTCTGCCCGTGAACCGGTAGCTATCTAGCTATCTTGCTATCTAGCTACCTTCTGCCACAGACAAAGCTAATCCCTCTCTCTCCGCTGCTTCGAGGCGCTTCTGCTTTCGAGCTGATACCCTCTCACTGCTTACCACAGTGAAGCTATGGAGGCCTCGTTCAGCTTGCTCAGCTTTGATTTTTTCAATCGCTCCCGGACCAAGTCGGAAGGTCCGTGCACACCTCCTCCCCACAGCTCCACACATCCAAGCTCTCCGAAGCGCGCTTAGCCTCATGGCTGTCTGTCTATCTGCAGCCTGTTAGCAAGCGATCTTCGATGAACTCTCTACGATGAACTCTAAGGTGCCCTGGATTAAAACTTTTCTCGCTTCTAAGGCCGTCTTGAAGTCCTTGAGACATACATACCGCAAAGAGCACAGGAGCAGAGTGGCCAAGCTTACTAAATCTCAGTGTCGCGCGACGGCGCCTCAAGCAATCTTTCCGTGGGATGGGCATCTTCGTCTACGCTCTGCCTGCCTCGCTTTCCCAAAGCACGCGGATGGAGGCAGCCTTGAAGATTCACAACGAAACCTTCCCCTGTCCGAGTGCGAGTTCACAGGCCTCTGCGCCACTGCATTGCACGAAGTTTGATTTATTTCCTCAGCCTCTGCAGATACCACGTTTAAGAACGGGAGCAGGCGCGGGTTTGTCTCCAGGAGTCAGAAAGGCAATGGGATCATCGCAAAGAGAAAGAACGCTCGAAGGCGTCTGACGGGCATCTCTGCCGCCATGTGCTCTGTCAGGGAAGCTCCCAAAGCCGCCATGGGCTGCCGCCTTGACCTCGTCTGCCACTCGGCGGCTACATAGGCTCAGGGGGCAGATTGTGATCGTGGCGCTCGAGGGTTGGGAATTTCAACGCCTCCTCGCTGGCTGGCGCTTGACATTTTGGTCTCCTTAGCCAGATACCGCTGTATTTACTAAAAATATACTTAAAATAAGTTGTTGGTCTGTTCACTCAGTTCTTTTGTTCATTATAGTTGGCGAGGTAGATAGATGGGTGTCTTTCTTTTTGTCCATTTGTTTGTTTGTTTGTTTGTTTGTTTGTTTGTTTGTTTGTTTTGCTTACTTGCTTACTTCGGGTCGTTTTGCTGCTTTGTGTTAGTTGGCGGACTAGCTACTAGCTTCTTCTCGCACCCTCTTTCCGAGCTATTTCTGAAAGATTACATTGAGGTCGTAAGCCGAAGCATGGAAGGCTGAGGGTGCTTGAAGGACCATGCATTTGCATGCATGCGCAGGTTTCCATCGCGTCAATCCATGGCCATGGCTTCATCCGACGCCGGAACTCGAAAAGCGCGTCTTATGAATGAATGAATGGGCTCTCAGTGGTCCCGCCCGCAGCTGCTGTTTAGAGCTCGTTAGAAATAGCATGTATTATCTCATAGTGAAATATATATCGTAATAAAAATTTAAAGTCAAACAAAATCAAAAAGGGACCACCAATTCCAACTTGGATCCCTCGCCCTCGTTTGGTTTTTTATTTGGTTTTTCGATCATTGGCTTCAAAAAGAGGGATCGTGTGACGAGGGTCTCCGAGAGGATGCAGGTATTCTTTTTATTATTATTGCTGCTATTGCATTTGAGAAAGGAACTGTTGCTAGAGCTAAGAAACGCGAAACTTCTCTCAATCTTCTTGTAGACGAGCCGCTCGAGTCTTAAGTTGCGTCGTAAGCTGTTGATAGCACTGCCTATGGTAGAAATTGAAAAGCTGTTTTGTCTGAGGCTGATTCCGCGGTACTGATTTCTTTAGAAAACCAGACTTACAAAGGAATCGACCATTTTCGTTTTAACTCTGTCAGGAACTCAGCGACGCGGTCAGATCTTAGCCATAGTTGAGACCAAGTTCGCTGGAAGTGATTCCTTATTTCCTCGCTGCCGTTATGGTTGGGCGTTCGACCTGATCAACTTCGTTGGCCAATGGAGAGCACGGTATCAGAGCAGATCAACTTCAAGGTTTGGTCTTCAAGTTGACGCAATCGTGGGATCGATTGACGATTCACTAGGTTGATACACAGAGTCCCCGGGAGCCCCCTCGCCTATAGACCCCCCCTCGTAAGATAGAGGCATAGGGGGTCACGAAAGAAGAGTATTACGTCGAGGTGTGGGTGTCAGTCAATTGAATTCGTGGAAATCGCACTTTTTGCGCGCTCGCTCATCAATTTTGCTTTCAGTTGATTGGCCAATGACGATGCTGTTAACTTCAATGTCTACCTCTCAAAAATCGCAAGTGGACCCGGGAGTGCGTACGCCCAAGGAAGAAGCAGGGCCTAGTGCCAGCGGATCGATCGATCACAACCCTTTAATTCTGCTTTCTTGTCTCGCCTTACAGCATTTTTATTTATTTATTTTAAAACATTACAATTTTATTTTTTAAAACATGATAAAAATAGACATTCTTGATGATAATAGCAAACGATAGACGGCAGCTAGCCGATAATAGGCCTGATAATAGGCCTGATAATGAAGTGAATGAAGAAAAGAAAAGAAAAGAAAAAGGAAAGAAAGGCAAAGGCAAAGAGGTGAGTGAAAGTGCGTATTGAGGAAACGTCCCTAGCAACGAAATGGGATCATTATCGTAACCAACGATAAATGTGCGTCATGCCAGCACCCACGACTCCTCAATTCAAGTGGGTGGATGGTAAGTGAAGCGCGTTGCCAAACCCATGCCATGATACAGAGAGGTGGAAAGAACATGAAGAACATGCGCGGGATGTCCAGCACAGACTGCTCTGATGGCGGCGACGATGGTGGTCTGTCTTTTCGTTAACTACTCAGGCAGTCTGAGACAGTCTGGGATGATCGAATCTTTAAGATTAAGCGCCGCCGCATGGAAACCCGAAGTTTTCTTTCTTTCTTTCTTTCTTTCTTTCTTTCTTTCTTTCTTTCTTTCTTTCTTTCTTTTTGTTTTATAGTAGTCGAAGTATTAGTGAATAGAGGCGGAACTGGGAAACCAATATAGGAGGATAGACGACTTCGATGAGTCGTTTCCTTTTGGTTGTGCCGAAGGATCATTGGATGGACAGACAAGAACAGACAAGGCCGCCAAGAGAGAAGAGACCCAGAAGGCACACAGCTACCTAGGTGCCACCTAATTTCTACTTATCAGAGTCAAAGAAGGTTCATGAGACCTTGATGTTTGATGCTTTTTTGGTTTGTATATATATATGTGAATTTGTTTGTTTGTTTTTCATGTAACGTAAACTGCGACCTGATAGTTAGACCATCATATATGTATTTTATATTGCAAAATTAGATGGAGGCCGAATCCGAATTCGAAGGCTGTTCTACGAGCAATCATTTGATCTCCTGGCTGCGCTGATGGCCGGATAATTTGAACGTACTCGAATGAACTAAAGAAGAAGAATAGACGCCGCGAGTTCCTGCTCTGTAGTAGCTTGAATGGATGAATCAATCTCTCACATAAAATGAGGCAGTTGAAAGAACAGGGTAAACATTTGGAATAGATGTCTTCGAATTAGGGGCAAAGTCTTGGTCCCCGCGAGGACGAAAGGTATGGACATTCCAAGGGGAATAAACGCTGGAAATTAATCTACAGTGTTTTGTTTTTCTTAAAGAAGCGGGGGTTACGCATTTCTTATCGCGGAGACATGCAGGCTTGGAGTACTTCTAATTATGGATGAATTTGTGCTCCATGGGAGACAACACGCCTGTCCCAAATGCAGCAAGACTGACTTCGGGACCACAACTCACTAGGTTTATTAGGTAGCTAATGATCTAGTCCATCTCGATGGTGATATAGTGCGGGTGGAACTGAGCGGGGACACAGAATCTTTAATTTCGCAGTCTAGATTTTCGGCCTTTTTCTCGTGTACAATAGAGTTGCTCGATGCTTAATCTCTTCTTCCAAAGTCAAAAAGGGAAAACAACAAACAGCTGCATTCCAAGCTGCCTGGCTTTAGTGATTGCAACGTATCAGAGAGCGATATAAACTTGCGAAGGTCATAGATTTGCTGGCGCGCGGCAATGGATTGCATTTTGTGATGGAAAAATCTTAATTAAGCAGCATGATTTATTTTTAATTAGCATACGCTTCTCATACCCAAACTCACGGCTTGTCAAGCCTGCACCCAAGTTCCTTAAATGCGCCTGTTAGGCTGGGAAGACATTTCCCTGGAAATGGCTTTTTTGCGGGTGTTTTTTATGCTTCAAGCCCATATCAAACATGGGTACTACATACGTCAGTTTTATGAAGAGTTGACAGTTGTAGCAATAATAGGCAGCGTCCATGACATAGACAACATTGTAGAAGATGAGGAGGTTCATAAGCTCGAGAATTCCCATATCGAACGACCAAACTTGCTGATATTAACAAGACCTCTCCCAAAAGGACCATCGTACAGCAGCTCATGTGCAACGGGGACTGAAAGCAAGGAGAGATCCTAATCATGAGCTTGGACGAATCCATTGACATATCATCAGTTGGTACATACAGAGATGAATGTCTCTGCGAATATGAACTCATCGTGAATTGCGATATACCCTTCCTCGCACACTCCCTTGATGGATCTGGTGTCCTGTTGAAATGTCCAATTGGGGAAGATAGTATCATTAGTGCTTTTTGCGCTTTAAATTAAATCGTGCACGACGACATGCTCGCGTTCAGCAATTTGACACGTTTCAAGAATGTATCTGCGGTGACGATAAGTTGCATAGTCTTGTTGTTTCATGCCTCTTATGTCGTGTACAGTGCATGCACCATGCTGCAGATTTGGATGTTCCCATAATATTACTCGCAATGCACCTCCCTTAGAAATCTTGCAAGTAGTTGTGTTTCGTGGCGACGATGAGGGCAGGGCGAGGTGGATAGAATATTCTCTAAGGAATACTTAGGTTTTGCTTCCGGTCCACAACCTCAACCTGTCCCGTATGTGACAGCAGAATGCTCAAGTATCTTTGGGTGTGCACAAGACCATCATACTGTACTGTGGAATTATATTTGCAGCTCTGGAGACGTCACTACGATGATCTTGTTGCCTACAGGATACCGCCTCTAGCAAAAGGATTCGTCCAAAAATTGAAATGTACAGGACTGCAATGATGGGAGGAATTGTCACACTCTGAAATGTTGTTTCTAATTCAAAGTTAGAGTCTTCGAAGCTCAATCCCGATGCTCTGATCTGGAAAAACTTTCTTAATTATATCCTCTTAAACTTGTGTAGCATGTACTGGCTTTGATGTTCATAAGGATACAACGTTTGAGCAACGAAGACCGCGTAGGCCATATTTGTCATACCACGCGTTCCTACACAACCTGTTTGCGTCGATTTAAGGATGCATGGCCAAGGGATATGTACGTAAGATGCTGCAAAGGCTCGATTCTCCTTTAGTTAAAGAAAACCTCTTCGTCGGCACACCGTCTTTCAATACATCGTGTATCGGTACACATGATTGAGTTCTGCAGAGCAAGCAAACAGTTGAACAAGTAACAAAACAGCCAGGAAGTTTAGCAAGAAAGAAGCTTCTTCCAAAGTTGCTACAAACGCGTTTGCAGTCTTCTGAATATCACTGTTATGTATCATTCACCCCTGCTAGTAAGCCTTCACAAAGAGGTAAGTGTATTCTCTGCTGCAAAGTATGTGAGAAACCCACACGAGCGGCACCCAACCTAGAAAACATCTTCAAATTTCACGCGGTTCTACCGAATAGTGTTGCAGGTGCAAAGCAGCTTTCTGCGAAGCATGTTCTTGCTCGTTTCATGAAAATGAAGACCTAGCTATTCTACATAACCCCAGTGAAAAGAAGTCTCTTCACCGTACTATCTAATCCATATTGCTTCTTTATAAGATTCAATTCATCATACAATTTAGTTGCTTCCAGATATTCTCGAGTCAAATAGAATCTCCGAAATGCAAAACACTGTCATACTTTGATGTAACCTTATAATTTCAGATTAAGAATACAAGTTACTCATGTGAGGTTTTGGAAAGAAAACTGATAGAAGTTTGTTTGTTCATTATAGAAACAGTGTAAACTTGGCATGAGGACATGAAACTCAAAAGAATGTTTCTCAGGAAATCAAAAGATAGATCAGATCAAAAGATAGATATAACCCTTGCTTTTTCTGTACTAGATTTCTGAAGGCTTGAACTGGGTGTACAAAACACACCGGGAGTCAGTCTTATCAAAGATGTTAAGAACGCCGGCATCATTTAATCATTTATGCAGGAAGCTTGCTCGTTCATGCGAGACTGATTAGCCACCTTTGAAAGATTTAATCGAAATCGAGTTGCGCCAAAGAGTATGTATGTGACTTCAATAGAGTGCGGCATATTAGACACATTACATTTACTACAAATATAGCATGGAGTCAAGAGACAGAACAGTTCACAAAAGTAAAAATGATTATCATTATCATCATCATGAGCATTATCAACAAGTGATGGACAGGTAAACGAGGTAATCTTCAGGGTGTCCATCAATCATCATAAAAGATAAAACAACAACAATAACACCAACAAAATAGCAACAACAAAATAAACAGCGACGACAGTATCGGCTTCAGAACAGCCGAATCAAACAGATCACGAACAAACCAATGTCTAGACTCTTACTCTTAATCATTCGCAAGAGTCACCCTAAACCATATCAGCGTTGACTGTATGTCTCCTAATACTATATAGACGGGGAGATTTCTAAATACAGATCAAATGCATGGATACATGGACATCGCTTGCAGTGTTGTTTTCTTACGCACAGAGATCTTCGAGCATAACAGATAATCTATGATCGCAAATAGCGACCATAGATGCTTCCTGATCTTCAAATTAAAAGGGGTATAATCAGCAGCAAACTGAAGGCAAACAGGAGCCACCGGAACAACGTAGCATGTAAAATGCAAGTGATAGCCATGGCAGATTTTATGAGATAATGCAGCAGCCACCTCCGCGAGTTGAAACCTTGGCCTCCTGGCGCTCAGCAGCAGCCTCCATCTGTTCATACTCCTTTACCTTCGCTGCGTAGCCGACCGGGTCAAGCTGCTGCTCACGATACTCCTCCAACATAAAGATGGTCTCCGGGCTGGAAATGAAAATGCGGGTGTGACCAAAAACAAATTCGCTTTTCGGGATGTCGGTATGCTTCTTCACAATGGCAGCGATCAGTTCGCGACAGCCATCGACACCTCCGCGCTGTAATCCTGGGCAAAGCGTGTAAAATCTCTGCACAAAGATGTCAAATGTGGCCTTGTAAGAATACCCAGCCTTGGCAACGCGAACTGATTCAAGAAGACCAAGGTAGCGAACCTGGTGCAACACACGTTTCTCCTCAATCTTCATAGGGGCTTTTTGTTCATTTGGCTTGATGCAACGAATATAGTGGGGCTGACAACGCATCAAAGTTTGTACTAGCTGACCACACGACGTACGAATTTTTGTCGACGAGGTGGTCGGCTGGCGATGAGCCTGGTTATCCTCTTCACGGTTCCACAACATTTGAACAAACGGATTCGTCGAAGCCTTCATGCAGTTCGACAAAGAGTGAAACAAGTTATCCATGTTTTTAAAGGCCATGTCCTTGACTGAGTAAGTCACATCACCTGCGTAATGCTTGATGGTGAACCCAGCAGTAAAGGCAGAAGTGGAGCTCAAGATACGGAGATGCGGGTGACTTGCCACAGCTGACATAGAGAGTTTCTCAATAAATTTAGTGTCTGCTGTATCAGAATCCACAGCATGTAAGGAGCGACATGTATCATCCAGCACACGAAAGATACCGGGAGGGTTACGACCCTCAATCAAGTCAACGACTGTTTTGTTGTCAAAGTACTGAATTTCACGCCACGGAAGACCCTCCTGTTTGTAAAGCTCTTGCTCACCACGAATGGTCAGACTAATAAAGATCTGCTGCAGTTGTTCATTCACATAGTTGATACAGAGTTGCTCAAAGCCATTGTCTTTGAAAATCTCAAAGCCATAAATATCCAAAATGCCAATTGTCTTGCCATACTGTGCATCGCGGGTATACATGACCGCGTTAAGCTGTGCAACGATCAAATCAAAAATACGACTGTACATCTCCTTAGCCAAGGCATCGCGAATCTGTGTAGCCTGGTCAGCATTTTGAGGGATGTTTACGACACTAGCACGTCGGCCACCCATGGCCACGGTCTTGTGGGTGATAGCCTTAAGGAGATCCTGCGGGGCCACACCGAAAAGATAAGCTGCCATCTCTAGTGAATATTCACCACCTTGCTGGAGCTGGGCGGGGGCATCCCGACCAGTTAAGATGGCATTTCCAAGGTGCAAGATGCCTGCCAAGGTTGTAAACAGGTACCACTGCTGGTCCATTGGTACAGCAATTGTGTTCAGTGCCTGAAGCACCTCCTGGAAATCAGCAGCATCATCGACACCATCGACATAAGTAACACCTTGGGACAGATACGCATAATCCTCGGCACGTCCCATCTGGCATTGACTCAAGAGCTCAGGCCAGCCACCAGAAAGAAGGCCATAGAAGATGTGAAAACCACGCTCTCCTTTGTTAGCGTATACAACACGACTTTTTTCGAGTAGGAAGTTGCTTGTGATACCTCCAACAGGCTCGCCTGCGCTGTTGAACTGCAACTCGAGATATTTACCGAAGCGAGAGGAGTTGTTGTTACGGATGGTTTTGGCATTTCCGAAAGACTCCAGCAAAGGGTTTGACTGAAGAATAACTTGCTTCATTGTAGCTGCTGTTTGAGAAGAGCCCGAGACACTAGAAACGTAATGCAACAGAAGCTTGGCAGACTCAGTCTTACCAGCACCTGATTCACCACTAATCACGACTGCTTGTGGACCCATTTCTTTCATGCCACGGTAAGCACGCTCCGCAAGAGCATACACATGGGGTGAAGAGTCTGAAAGCTTGGCTGTTTGGTACATACGAATGTGCTTTTCACCGTAAATTGGGAGAGAGCGATAAGGGTTAACAGCGATAATTACATCACCGACGGCAGTGTAAATCTTGTTCTTGTCTAGACGAAACTTGAGCTGTTGCACAATGTTCTCGACTGAAATACTGTTCATGAGCGTCAGATCCTCAACACCATTCTGACGCTCCATCATCTTTGTCATAAAGTAACTCATTTTTCCTTGTGTTATGTAAGCTCGCCAAGGCGAGAGCGGCCACCCAACACGCGCAATACGACTCCTTTTCCTAGTAAATGAAAACTACTTTGGCTCAAGCAATCTAGAAGTACGCCTCCTTGATCGGTTTACTGCCTCCCTACACAGTACCCCTGGCCAAATAGTCGCGACACCGAGCTTAACACTATATTTGGAGAATGCTGTCCTTCTTTGATAAGAGGGTTTGCTTGAATATTCACTCGCTGGTACCTGCGAGCTTGGGGCGTTCTTGGTATGAATGTACACTCACCCCCTCTCTGCCAGAGATGATACCAGACTCAGTAGTATGATTCAATCTGCAAAGAGGGATGGAAGTGATCAAGTACTATTTACTACTAGCAGAGCAGAAGTGCACGCGTGTAAAACCTTCCACTCAGCTTTACAGAGAACCAAACTACAAGTTAATCAAGGTGAAAACACTTGGCTTTTATGCTGCAGCGGCACGGGAGACGTGGGTGTGTGCGAGCGAGGGCGTTTCCAGTTTGATCGTAAGGCCTTCAGTTGAATCAGCTATGACTATAAACTAAAGGTGGTGATTATGATGGGGTTTCTGGTACGTACTTGTTCTACTGCTGTCTCGTGGCTTGCCAAGTAACAATATTGGTTAGGTAGTACCTACTACTCAATAGCCACTGAGCTCGCTATTCTTTAACGATGCAATTATTAAAGATCAGCAGATATGCGGCGGCTTGCTGGCTGGCTATATATCTAGGGAGCAGCACAACTAGAGCTTGCAGGTCTCGTGGTGCTTCGCGTGGAGCCTTCAAGCTAGCTTTGTAGCGCGGAATCTACAGCGACTCTAGTACGAGCACTTGTCTCGTTTGTATGTGTTCTTCAACTTATAGTTCTTCACGCGCTCGGACCGATGAGGAATGCTTTGCAAATCTGGCGCGCGCCCCGTTCAAGCCACCGCCTCCGTGCCTCGAGGGCGAGCTGGTCAGCGATCGCGGGACCGTGAGGCCTTCCGTAGCGCAGACCGGCAGTCCTAACACCAGTTCCAATGGCGAGCTGCGTCCAAGACCTCGACCTGACGGAGTCGTCCACCTCGGGTGCCACCGCCAACCTCGCGTTGCAATTATGACTCTTCAACTCTTCAAACCAAAACAACCCACAAAAACACCCAAAAGCACCTCGACATTAATAACTAACTTTTTCTCCTCCAACCCCCTACTAAACCTGTATCTGCCCCACGAATGCACAATCTTTAAGCAGTTGCTAGATCAATCTATGACACATTTTCATCCTTTACCTTCTACTACGAATAAGCGAATGAATGAATGAATGAATGAATGAATGAATGAATGAATGAATGAATGAATGAATGAATGAATGCACTGAAAGTTTCCTCCCCGCCCAACTGCTTATTCCTGTATCTAACTCTGCGCAGCAGATTGGGACTTCGCGTATGTGTCTCTAAGCGCAAGGAGGAGGAAGCGGCAGAGGAAAAGAAGGGCGAACGCGTGTCTCGCGCACGTGTGGGAAACAGTTCCAATGTGACCCCTACTGTGCACGGTCTGGCGCTTGGGAGCGCTGGAGGCGATGGCTGAAGGGGGGTAATAGGGGAGTAAATTGGGGCACGCGGCCGTGATCTCTGCGAAGGCGAAAAGGGGCGCGAGCTCGATTCTCGCCGAGACAGCCTTGGAGAATCAACTTGAAGAGACTCCAAGAAGCTCCAAGGCGATGAGCGATGGCACGCAGCTAGCTGTCTCTGCGAGAAGAGGCGAGCTTGCCTGGAAGAGCTGGTCGTGGAAGGAAGTCTCAGGACGGTAGAGCAGGCCGTTGGTGGCAAAAAGCGAGCGGCACGTTTTTTCACTTAATAAGTCAACTTGCCAAGGCCTCCCTCCCTCACGTGCAGCAAGTGCAGTCAGTCATTGATTTGATGGTGAGTGAGGAATTCGACGCTCGCTCGGAGAACGTTAAAGAGAACCACGCTTGGCGGTGCAGACTCCTGCCAGCTTGTGCCCTTGCTAAGCATTCTGAAGAAAGATGTCAACTTGAGGACGGACTCCAGAGCACCACCATGAATGATCGGCATCAGTGATGCGAGCGGCGGTCTTCACGTTGGAGACGTGTGGAATGGCAACTACTCGCCATGGATGTGAATACGAATGCCCAGTCCGTGCGTGCGTCTTTGGAGAAGCTCGGGTTTGGGAGGAGCAGCGTGACTTCCCACCGAAAGTTGTAGGTTGCTCGGGTCTACAGAAAAGGTATGGAGGTATCGAATACAATCGTCCATTAACTTTGGAAGCTCGCAGAGTTGTGCAGGGTCTTCGAGTTCCTGGAGGCAACTAGTACCTAGGTATAGAATTGGAGAACACACAGCGAGCTTCACAACATCTTCGGTGGAAATCGTCTGGCAAGATTCTGCAAATCAATCACAGGCAAGAGTAGATTGTCGAATTGTCTGACGATTGCCAGGAGAACAGGGCCACAAACCCTGAGATCGCGGTGCAAAGACTCACGCACTATCTGATTGCTGCTTAGGTAAATAGTAAGTACCTCGTAGGTGCTTTGTTTCCTAGACTTGAAAAGCTCATGCACAAACAAACAAATAAACAAACAAACAAACAAATAAACAAATAAACAGACAAACAAACAAACAAATAAACAAACAAATAAATAAACCTACGACGTGAAAAACAACGAAAACGCTCGTGCTGAGTCGAGCCAACCTGAGGCGGTTGCGTACCTCCGGCAAACACACAATTAGAACCACCCAAGCTGCCAAATCGCCTTCTACCTAGGTGCCTACAACCTATCTAAGCACCTACCTACGATTGAGTTTTATTGTAGTAGGAGGTACTATGCTTAAGTAGACAAGTCATGGCGCTCAATGTGGACGATGGCCATGCACACATACACAATCGAACTGCCAGTGAAACAAGATCTTAGGCAGATCTCGCCGTCGACCTGAAGGTGTCTATTTACCTAGGCTGTAGTTAGTAGTAGTACTCATGGCCAAACTTGTGCATACTTTGCAAAGGAATCTATTTTCGCAGTTCTTGGAAACCTAGCTAGACTCATGAAAAAAGAGCAATCGATTTCAGGATAGTCAGCTGTAAAGGCGGACCTCGAAGACTTGTGCATCGAACTGTTTGGTATTATTATGAGTAGGTAGGCAGTAGCAATGAATAATAAATAGGAGCTCGCATCGATTGCCAAAGTGCTCACTTGAATAGTGTAGCAGAAAGGTGTTCAACACGCGCGCTTGGCTAGCTGTACATAAGTTATTCTGTAGATGTGCGGCGAGGGAAGTGCGCTACATACTACTTCTACTGTAGGATCATAGACGCATGAGAACTAGGTAGATCAACAATATAAGGGGTATATTGGCCTATTCATGTAGATAAGGCTCCAGTGAAACGCATGTTCTCCCAAGATAGATTTGTTTGAGAGGTGCCCTGGTCGTGCGGCGTTTTAGCTTGGCAATAAGTCTAAATGAGGTGTTCTTAGGTGCAGCGTTGTTTGGTTGGTTGGCACATCAGCTGGTATCTGCAGTGCTGCTCTTGAAACTGACAAAATGTGCACAAGTTGGAGGGTGCGCCCTCAAATAATGCTCCGGCAGAAAGTGCTGTCTCAGAAACACAAGTTAGCGTGCTTGATTAGGTACAATAGTAAATCAATCAACTTTTGGGTATGCAGCACGATAGCATAAGTACGCCAAGAGGAAATGAACTACAAATACAGGCTACATGCTTGGCCATTTCAAAAGTAGTTTTAGACTGAAAATTGATAGAAGCATTTCCAAAGCCCTCCATGGAGATTATCGTCACGTTTACTCACAGACTGTTCTTACCAATCCTCTAACTTGGGCAAAAACACTTGTCAAAACAATTACACATGACATTACCCTATGTTATGTCTTTGGGTCATCAACTAGTATCAACGAGTAGCATGCAGTTTTAGCAACCTCTCTATGGAATTGACACGGGGCCATACTAAAGTTTTTCGTGCTTTTGCTAGACTTCAATTTGAGTAAGTAACAATGTGTCTGTTATTTTAAAAATAGAATCTGTCGTAATTGCGTTTACATCGCAATTGCACTTTTGCCATTACCTGCAATTTTTTAGTTGTTTTGTAAATAAATCGTGACATCATGATTTCCTATCATAAAGCTTTCATTTTCATCAACACGAAGATTGCTAATATTACGAATGCGTGTTTTCTATAGTATAGCCAGAGTATCGCCAGAGTATATAGGTGTAAGGTCAATCCAGACTAATATATCTTCCTTATACTTTCATTCGATACATTCAAAGAGGAACACGGCTTTCCAATCGTCTTTTATATATAGCTTCCTGTACACGTACCTTGGAATTTTCTATCTCCCGATACATACATTGGGAAGGACAGAGGTAGCTCACAGCCTTGGACCCATGGCTTCTAATGACTATAATGAGTATGTCTGCTAGCCAGCAAAATAATGTGGAAATATGGCACCCAAGAAGCTTTCAAATCGGGTATAAGGGACACGTTAAGAATTAAGCTTTTGTATCTGAAATTGGTCAAATTTATAGTTCTGCAATGAGTACTATAAGTTCAATCTAGCTCCTTTTGAGGCCAAATACAGTTGAGTAAAGTTAATCGGATTGCGAAAATACACATCTAGGCTTTGAGATAGAATATGCAATTTCTAATTCACCATGTGAAACAATTTCAAGAGGATACCTAATAAGAAGGGTTTTCAAAATAATCCGTACTGCAAGCACTTTACATATGATTCATGATCGTTTTTTTAAAATATATTTTTAAAAAATAAAAGCAAAATAGTATATACATCTAGGATATATATCTAGGCTATATCATATCTAATACTCTTGAACAATAGACCATTATCGTGCACGGTGTAGCTTAACGGATCAATTAAATCAAAGCAAAGTAAACTCATCATCTGCTTGTGAGCTGAGCTTAGCATTTTTCAGAATGTACCTGGGGAGCTCGACTGAAAACCCTTGCTCTTACTCGCAACCTTGAAGAGTCGCATTAGCTGTAAAGTAGAGCAGCTGATATCTCTTTGGTCAGAGATGTCACGGCGGAAGCGTGACCCGTTCTCAATCCGAAATGAGGTTTTTGCCGACGGCACCTCCTCAGGACCTGGACCTCAACCATGGAATAACTTTTATGCTGCCCTATCTCCCCAGCAACAACAACAGCTTCAGCAACACCAGCAGCACCAGCATGACTCGCGAACTGAACCAGGATTTAGGTCAACATCACCAGTGATGCATAACTCAATGTCTTTGACGAACGTACCACAAGACTGGGTCGTTGCAGCAGCCGAGGCTTCGATGCCCATTCAACGAGAACGAAGAGTTATCAAAGCTAACCCTGGCGCTGCTGAAGTGTGGTTAGCAGAAAGACGGCGCGGGGCTCCTTGGCGTGAGCGCGCTGAAAGACTGCAACAAGTTGAAGATGAAAAAGCAAAACGAGAACATGCGGTCAAACGCGTAACTCTTCTAGCTAAGCAGACTTGTCAAGGGCTTAAATCTGTCTATGATATTAACTACGATGCTTCAGAAATGGGGCCTGTAATTGCTGACGCAATGAAGGAAATACAAAAACCTCATCCTAACCCGAAGGATGCTTTGTTAGTCAAAGCCGTGCAAAGATATGATCTAAAGGGCTATTTGTAATCTTATGGGCTTGCGTCCCTCAGTTAATCCATCTGCTCCACCACCAAATCTCTCTATCATGACTAAAGCTGCAGTACGGCCTAAGCCATGAGCATGCTCTTAAACAACTGTGTTAAGCTTCATTGACCTGCAAGCTTATTTTCCTTTAAATATTAGAGAGTGAAGAATAGAGAGCTAGGCTAGTTGAAGCTGAAAATCCTCAGTCAAGCAATAATCGAGACTCAAACATGACGAAATGACATAGTATTTTCAAGATATAAACTCATAAAGAATTAAATATTGGCCTATACAAAGAAAGTACTCACACACTTTATTCATATCACTGCAATCTAACATCACAAAGAAAGAACGTGTTGAGCAATGTGTAGCTTGTAGTGGGTTAAAAAACTTTAAAATATTATTGTAGTGACCTTAATGCATCTGGTTGTCCTTTAGGAGGATATACAGAATCATGTGTAGCACAAATTGACTGACGAAATGTCAAAGACTAATTTAAGCATTCGCACGGTAACGAACGAATTCCCACTCGGCCTCGAGACGCTCGCGACGATAAATGACGCGCACATTCGGCACGTTGGTATGAGTGATGTTGTTGCCACACGTTTTTGAGTTTAGCTGCAGATACTCCTCGCCAAGGAAGTGTCGCTTGTAAGGATGTTCATAACCAGACTGCAAGACTGAATTACGAGCGATTTCACACATATCAGTAGAGGAAAGGCGCCAAATTTGGGATGCAATACTATATTCCTCAACCAGTGGATCCTTAGATAAATGGAGAAGCAGCGGATCATCGGTGGATAAACTGACATTGAGACCACGCGCAAAGAATGCAGGAAATGGGTTCGATTGATAATCCAAAAAGAGCTTGCAGTTTGAGGTTGGGGACAAAGCGAGGCCGATCTGGGTCAGGTAGTAAAGGTACTGAAGAGTGGGCGCCTTGCGCAGCAGAATACCATGGTTGATGCCATTTGCGCATAAGAAGGTTGCAGCCAAGTTATTGAAGTCACCAGCTTCACCTGCATGGGGGCGAAAGAGGAACTCCGACAGCCCAAGCCTGCGACGCAAAGCATTTAGTGTGTACAAATTGGCATAAATGTAGTAAATCCAGTAAGAGTAAGGCGGATTTTCTGGAAGGTCCCATTCAGACGGAATAGGAAGGGCACTAGTGCTGCGCTCCAACTTACTCTCATCATCGACACAGTCAAATCCCGTGATGACATTGAGAAAGTTGTCAAGCTCCGGGTTGGACGCTGGATCGAGAGTCACAGTGAAAAGAGGCTCAAAAATGTTGGTCAACATGTCCTGGAAGTTGTTCACCAGACCCATAGACTTATAAACGGCGTACAAACGAGGAATCTGAATCATCCAACGGATGTTCGGTGATGCAAGTTTGTTACTCGCATACCATGATCCAAGCTTGGCCCATTCTTCAAGGTTGCGACCGTACACAGATACACGAGGCTCCATCATGACGTATTTGTTTGACTCGGCATCAGAAAAGACCTCCTTGGTGATTTCTGCGAGATAGCGACCAGCCAGAAAGTTATCCGTCTTGAGAAAAATTTCGCGCAATCGGGATTCGCCAACTGGATTGTACTTCAGGTTGAAACGGTCAAAGCGGTGGAAGGTATCGTTGGCGTGCATGTCAAGCGTGTCAATGCTCAAGTCATAGGCTGTGAGCTTGAGCGAACGGAATACCTCCGAAAGAGTTAGGAACTTGCCGTCGCGCTTGATAACTACTTCATTAGGACACTTCTTCAGCTTGCTTTTAATAAACCGCAATAAGTGCTTCTGGTTCATGATGGCAGAGTGGTGAATGTGAGTATCTACTTTACGCACATTGTAAAAGTCACGGTGGGGAACTGCCTTTTGCACTTCATTCTCGCGTTCGGCGTTCAACAATCTATGCAGTGAGAAGAGTTTCTCAAGGAGTTCGAGCCGCTGGTAGCAAAATGATTTGCAGGCAGCATCATGCACAGTGCCAACAAGTGTGAAGAGGTCGTTGTAGAACTCTTCCATAGTTGGCGGTTTGGGGAGTTCGGTATCGTTACCCATGATACCCTTAGCACCCTCACCGATCTTGACCTGTACAACACCGTCAACAAAACCAATCTGGAATTCTGAAGGTCCAAGCTTGTGATCACGATGGGTCCAGAGGCTCTCCTCTTCCGAGTCTGGAAATGGACGGTATGGCGGGTCAAGGCGTCTGCGGAATGCTGCCGATCCCTTAAGCTGTTGTTCCGTTTCCTTGGCGTAAGCCTCCTCGAACTTATTTTTGTCAAGGCTCCCCCAGTAAGGTTGCTCCGGATTGTACAGCTGCTGGTACTTTTTCCTCAGCTCTGTTGCCTCTAGAATGCGACTGCATACCTCCTTGACTTCCTTTGACACCGGTGCATCCGAATCATCAATCGACACACGTTGAAAACCATCCATGACCTCTTCATCAGCTTCCTCATCTCTATGCACAGGGATGTCTGGTACAAAGATTTCTGCAAGATCTTCTTCACCAAGATCTTCTTCATCCTCGTCTTCCTCGCCATCAGAATCCAAGATCACCTCGAAATCTTTACTGTTGTCACGTGTGCGACTGCTTACAGATTCTGCACGCGCGCTACTCCCAGAGACCACGCTGTTGCTCACCGATGACTTTCGTCTGCGCGGGCTGGGAGACCTTCCGAGGCTTTGTTTTCGTCGAATATGGTTGAAGAGCTGTACTTTCTCGCGCTCCAAAGCGCTCTGCCGCACTTGCATAGCCTCTTGCTCGGCATCAAGTGCCATCACAGGCGGCGGCACCCCAGCGAGCATGCGGGGGCTCCCGCTGAGGCTAGAGGGTGACCCTCCAAGGGCGGCAGCATTGAGCTCCAAGTCAGACCCACGCGAAGGAGAAGACGACAACGACTTGGCCACGTCGGGCTCTGCGCCAGAACCGCTCTCCGACGGGTCCATCGGGAGATGAGTTGAAGTCTCAAGGGTTTAGGTCTAAGTTTGAAGAGGAAGGGGGAGGAGCGATGGGTGCAGCGTTCAATCAAGTCCTGTCACAGGTCGTGGCTTCGGCTTCGGCGGAAAGACGTTGCAGTTATGGCGTGCCTAAATCTGAGTTGAAGTCTCCAACTTCTCAAGTTTTCCCCTGTTCTCCTTTCAAATTGAAAGTTTACTCATTCTATTCTTGAAGCTCCTATGCAAAACCCTATAGACTGCTATCATGTGAACTGAAAGAAAAGAAAAAGAAAAAGAAAAAGAAAAAGAAAAAGAAAGAAGATATTCGTAGACATACGTACATAAATACCTACGGCGCCCGGGACAATTTTTGCGCACAAAGTTCTCTCTATGGGAAGGTACAAATAATAGGGGGCTGATGCGCTCGACGGGGAAGTGCTGTTTGTTTGCTCGATTCAATATTCCATGAAATTGCACTGCGAAAAGCCACACCAGGCTCGAGCCAAGGGGCCTGGCGGAGGCTAGTTTTTATCGATACCTTCAGACCTCGTACTCAAGAGGGGAGGCTCTAGGCCCCCGAAGAGGCTCTCTCAAGTGGCTCCGTTGTTGTGTTCAGGATTCTGATGAGCATCTTTTGCTGTTTCATGTTTTTTCATCATGATGATGATTATTTTTATTTATTTATTTATTATTCTTTTTTATTTTTATTTTTTTTAATAAAATAATTTAATTTAAAAAAAAAAAGGGGGAAAACAAAGTAAAAACAATATTTTTTTAAAGCAATAAGTGTTTTTTTTAAGTAGTAGAAGTAGTTAGTACGTAATAGCACTATTTTCTTTGCGATTCATTCATTCTTGTGAATGAAAAAAGCTTCGAGGAAATCAAAGCAAAGCAAAGACTTTCATCCGTCGCGACGACGAAACAAACCACTTCTAAATTCGTGACGTTAAAACCGACAAAGGCTCCGTGTGAAGGCGAAGTCTTCATCGTCGAACCAGCGTGGCCAGCCCACGTTGTCGAGTGAGTCACTGTCGGCGCATCGAAAGCCACGAGCATGGCCTCTTCGATCTTGGAATTCTATTACTTTTTCCAAAGGTACTTTACTTAGTAGTGAAAAGAAATAAATTCGGGGCACAAGGCGGCGGAACGAGACAAAAACACTAACAACGCTCTCTGTACGGACTGCCAAGCGAGCAAGACTTTGCTCGGAGACGGACTTGGGGCCGGGCTCGCAGGAGCGGAGGAGCTTCGTCGAGACGGTCTCCGCTACACCAGGACTCCTGGCCACCTGCCGCTTGTTTCGACCCCATTGGTGCATACATACATACCTGTCCTGAGCTGAGGCTCGCTCATTTACAGATAGATTATAGACAGCCGCGTTTTCACAAGTGAGAACCCAAATCAGACTCTACTGCCTCCATCTTCAGAGGAGCCGCTCCGCTGCGAGATCCACGAGTGGCGTGGAATGCCTCCCATTCGACAGCTACGGATGCGAGGCTCCGAGGCAGGCACGGCCCCGGAGGAGGTCCGGAGCCGCTCGCCGGGCACTAAGCCCTGCGCTGCGAATCTTGGCGCTGCTGTTGGTTGTTGGCGTTGTGGAAACACACCACAATCGTCCACCGGGTATGATATGACCTGAATCGTCCACCCTTTTGGCTAGCAGCGACAAACTATGTTCACGGCGGATAAATGCCCGAGACCACTCAGCCTTGACCTCGCGAGTGGCGCTGGCGTGGCTCGTTCAACTTGTGCATCGAAGTGAGTGGGCTATCGAGTGGGGTCTCGGAGCTGGAGAGAATTGCAGAAACGCTGCTCGGACTCATGTCGCGGAATTCTTGTCTCCCTTCAAACATACGCTAAGGATCAAAGCGGGCCTTACGCAGCACGCCACTTGCGAGCCGCAGGGTCTCGGCTGGCGGAGCAGATAGAGCTGGTCACCTGCGATGAATTTGCCTGATTATCTAGATGCCGTTTGGGGCAGATATTGCTCGTTGCAAACAAGTTCGAGGGCATAGAGATGAAGAAGAAAAGCTCATGACACCCTTGTCGAGAACGAGGATACGCTGAATCCTGTGGAGCACACGCCAATTCAGGCTAAACGAACAACACTAGACAAGCAACGCAAAGCTGGAGGGCGGAGTTGACGCGAGCTTAATTGTCTCCACGAGGGGCCTCCAGCGTGGTGCGAGAACGTTTCATTGTCGTAGGTGCTTCTGATCACTATGGGGTCCAAGATGCATTACTGCACTATTTCTCAACTGGAAGCGTTGACACTATATGGAGCGACATTAGGTCTAAAGAGACAGCGCTGGCTCGAAATCCAGATTTATCTCTCAGAATCGGTAGTGTTCGTAGTCGTGGGATTCCTGGCCAGGAACTCAGTGCTGTTGCAAATATTGTTGAGGCTGTGTGTGAGCAACCATCCCGCAGATGATCTCGTACTGAGGAAGTTTGTAATAAATTACATTATCCACGTTAAATACAATTTAAAACTCTGGAATTCTTGAGAGAGAGCTCAGGACAGATATGCGTTTAGATGAATGCAAGCACACTCTTGCGGGGTATAGGATAAACGTGATGAGATAATTGTTCGCATGATAAACTTTTGTTTGAGCCAGCTGAAAATATGGAGAGAGAAGATTGATACGAATAATATAATGATGAAAAGGTTAATTCGAGTTGAGAGCTAACCATTTTTCTGAACATAAATGGAGCGCGACGACGTTGATGAAATACAACAGGCAAAAAATTACCAGATGATCAAATTAGGGCAGTATTTTTAATACTATTGAGGACATTAATCTTCATTTTGTGATAGGCCAAGTGAGTCCCAATCCCCCCCCCCCCCCCTTTTTCTGGAATCTGTATAACAAGTTTCGAACGAACTAGTCGAGCTATTTATTTATTTTATTCTTCATCAATGATTTTTATAATTAAAAATTAAACTAAACAAATAATAGAAATAGCCTTATTGTGGTTTATTATAACTAAAATATTTAAAATTATTTGTTTAAAAAATGGCCGTTCAGTTCTTGAAGGAGTTTCAGGCAATCAACTATGAAGACGATTATTGGGATGCGCCGACATTGTGTGAGTCTCAATCGGAGCGCCCGCCATCATGACGCTACCTGTGCTCAGTGAACATGATGAGGAGAACTCTAGCACGCTGACGGGGCGCCAGTCGCCACGAAGTGCGCAGGACTCCTTGGAGACGCTGAGCTCGAGATTAGAGCAAGAGAAGATCAGGCCCCTGGCCCGTCAGCAGACAGACAAAGACTTGCAACAGTCTAACGAGGGGCACGATGGTTACGATTCTACTGCTGATAACTTGGATGGCGAAGGATCTGCGAAGACAAGGAGCATGCGAAGGCCTCGAAACGCGCTTATCAAAGGAGCTGAAATGATGTTGAGGAGCAACAGCAAAGAGAGAGAGGTAGGCCAAAATGTAGTTAGGGCTCGCAGTAGAGTTGTAGAACTTGCAAATGCCACGCATGCTCGACTACTACGCTCATGGTACATTTCTGAAGAGGAGCGCGAAAAAATGAATGACAACTCGAACCGAGAAAGAGTACAGGTTGACTTGCACATGTGCCGCCTTCGAGATTGTAGTGTGCTTCAATTTGACGTCCACTCCTTCGAGTATCTTCATATCGATGCTTCACTTAACTACTTTCATGAGATTCCCCAAGCCATGGACGCCTGTGGATCGCACCTTCGTAGTTTAGACCTTTCTATCAATCAAATCAAAAATCCAGGCACTCTTTCCAATTTCCAATCGCTCACAATATTGCGGCTTACACGGAATGGCATTGACCACCTTTCACCTGACTTTGCGAAAGGTTGCGTGAACTTACGTGAGTTGGATCTGAGCAACAACAATCTTTCTGTATTGCCCGAATTTCCCGCCTGGGAGAATTTACAGACCCTTAACTTGCGTGGGAACTCCTTAACTGTTCTTCGAGGGCTTGCTAAGTTAGCTCGTCTGGAGGTGCTAAGTTTGGCAAGCAACCACTTAGAGGATATTATCGAGCTCGCCCACGTGCCCAGCTTGAAAAAGCTGGATTTGAGTGAAAATAAACTAGATGACCTTCTTGAGGTACGGGATATAATTTTATGCCTTTCTCAATTAGACGAATTGAAGCTACTCAACAATCCAATCATGCTCGAACGCAATTATCGAATGGTGATCTTTGAAAGTCCAAGTATTAAAAAGTTTGATAATTTCAAGGTCACAAGGGCCGCCAGAGAACAATGGAAGCAACGAAAAGTACAAGGCGATATCGATCAGATTGTACATGAAACCAGTACGTACTATATGCGCTGGATTGAGAAAGAGGCTATGCAGAAGCAAATGGCCTTGGACATGCTGAGACGGCGCGAAGAGGAAATTGAAGAGGCTTTTACTCAGTATCGTCTTAGCATGGAGGCTGAACTTGAAGAGTGTATCCGGTACATTCAAGATCTCGCGGAGAACCCACATGAATATGACACAACTTTTCTTGCTTCGATTGATGGTCATAAGCAATGGCATGCCTATTTGGACTTAGCAGATAATGCACACGAAACAACTTTTGCCGAGGAGGTCTCGCATTTGCGTACTGTTCTAGAACGTCGCATTTTGGCCAAGGCCGAAAGCGAGAACTATGTAACAAAGCTTCGCAGTCTCGTAAACGAACGTCCATCAGTATGGCAGGATATTAAACGCCGGGAGCTTAATCAGAGGCTTACTGACGAAGAAGCTGAAGCTGGGGAGCGTCAACTTCTTGTGCAGGCTCGCCAGCAAGCGCTCGAACGTCTTGAATCGCGTGCGAAAGACCGCAACAATCTTCTCATGCAGGCAGCTACGCATGCAGCACCAGGACTTTCTCAAAGCAGTCGTTTTTCTGAGGTGTAGTTTACATTTTTTTATTCTATGTGACCTGATGTACTTGTTGAACTTGAACTTCACATTATCATCCATTTTACATACTCCAATTGTTTGATTCTCGGCAAGACGCATCTGTGAACTCGCCCCATTAAGATGGTTCCCCTCCTTCATTGCTTGCTATACTGCAATGCATTTAACTATAACAGCCTCCAAGAAGGTAATTTGACACACCCGCGTCCCAGCTAACTTTTCCCCTTTGCTTTTCCACCCTTCACGCAGTAGTTACCAAAGCAAGATTCTTACTTTGCTCTGTGTCTACTTGCTCCCCAATGCTCTTTCCACGTCCTTAACTCCACAGGCAATACTCTAGCCCCTCCAAAGATCTCAGTGCTTGCCAGCTCTCCATAACTAGATTGAGAGCAGATCGTTACCTCCAAATGTCAGCAGTGCGAGCAGTTCCCTTCACCTACGAGCAGGCAGACCTGACCAAAGCCGCCTGACCAGGTATCTCACCGCAACCCTGCATTGCCCAATAAACCGGCAGCTCTGTCATTATTTTCTTTCATCGCGAGGTCCTTGGAGGGCCTGCATTGAACTCCTCCTGGTGCTCTCATCCAAGGCGGCATTCCTTCGTCAAATGAGCTTTCCAGTCCTCACTATTATTAGATAGATCCTTCTTTCCCAAGTTCTCACAGCTAAACATCGATCTAAGATAGTAATCAACAATGTCTAAACACCACCTCCAAGATGGCAAACGAGTCAAACGGCCCTCGCATTGCCCCTCCTCGGCTGCTCCGACCTTTGCCTTCAATGAATGTTGATCCCAGCCCCTCTGCACAGCACGATTCACCTTTGTGCCATTGGCCTGCCACATCATGTGTTTTAATCGTTCGTTCGTTTCTTTATTTGTTTGATTGATTGATTGATTGATTGATTGATTGATTGATTGTATCCGTCTTTTTTAAAGGTTGCTCCGTTAATGTGCGTACAACCAAAAACATATACTCTATCAGCATATCAACATCAATTTACTTAACTATTTTTTATTTTTTTTGTTTCTTTTCTCGAGGCTTAAGTTACTTTAAAAAGTCTCATTCCCTCCTTATTGCGTAGGAAGTTTTCTTTCTTCGTGATCTCATCGATCGATTGAATACTTTGTTTGCTTAGACTTTGGATAGGCCCAATTGTGATCACTTTGACTGTCTCGAGAAGAGACTCGATCGACTTGAGCGATGAGAGCTACGTAATCTATGGGGGTCGCCGCGGACGTAATTCGGAATCTCGTGGTGCAACATTGTAGTTCTCCGCCTTCGCGCGCGATGCTCGGCGGTGTCGGCTCCCGTTCGAGCTCTGCTTCGAGCTGCGAGTCGGACTCTGTGGAGATCTGCGTGGACTCTCACGAGTCTGGTGCCCATGGGCATGGAGGCTTTCAGGTAGACAGCTACAATGAAGAGTTGGATGCTGAGCGCTCGCGAGAGAGCTCTTTGGGAAACTCCATGACGCCGTCCAGAACGCGTAGGCCTCGACCTTCGTGGAGTGAGAGCTCCTCGGAAGACGCCCAAGCGCCGTGGTTTAGTGAGGTGGACGAGTGTGACGTGGGTGTTCTGCGTAGACTTCACGAAGTTTGCTTTCCAGTCCGCTATAATGATCGCTTCTACACAGATTTGGGCAAGCGTACCTATCAAAACAAACCACTCATCACAAGAGTCGCTCGTAAACGCCGGCCAAAGTCTCTTCTGGATGCTGCATACGCAAAAAATTCAACAGAGGGATCTGTGGAACCTGGCGCAGAGTATGTCATTCCGGACGCTCACATTCGCGGTGATCGAGGCGACATGGAGACGGTTCTCCTTGGAGGTATTTCTGCACAAATCAGACCTCTTGATGACCAAGACAGTGAGCAACCACTGCTCTCAGAGGCTTCAAAAGCAGCAGGATACTCGCAGGGATGCTACATCCTTACAGTCGCCACGCATCCATCGTGCAGACGCTCTGGAATTGGTAGTGAGCTCCTCAAAGAGGCCATGCGCGTGGCAGAGGAAGATAAGAGCTGCGGTGTGGTGTACCTTCATGTCATTACCTATAATGAGTCTGCGATTCGGTTTTATCAGCGTCACGGCTTTGTGTGCGTAGACACGCTTCGCAATTTTTATCGCATCAACGGCGAAAGCTTTGATGCATTTTTGTATGCAAAGTTCCTCGGAACGGCCACGCCTGCCGCGCCGCCCAAGTCTATCTGGTCCGTCATTGTGCAGTCCGTCTCAAACTTCTTTTATAACTTCTTCCATACATCTCAGCAAGCTCAGCAAGATCCATCTCAGCCTCAAATACGAGTGGCAAAGGAGCCTCGTAACATGGATATACATGAGCAGCAAGATGCCTGCTAGATCAACGTGTGCATGATTCAAACTCTATTCGGACTTTACGTCCCTAATATCTTCTGCGTGCCCTAGTTTGATCTGTTTTTATGCGCTCGCGTAAGGGGTTTATCTAATCACTTGACCACCACGTCTCTTTACCTTTCTTCACTTCACGATTGTCCCTGCCTCGTCTGCAACTTGATCCTAGAGCTCCGGCTTACAATCAACGCAATGAACGCCGGAGGGTGATTATAAATTTGCGCTGATATAAAAAATCAATGGTAGCATAATTGTTGCGTACTTGAAAGATCGAAATAAAGATTTAAACAGTCTTTAGTGCGCATAACATCTCTCCTTCTCTCTCTCTGTAATAGCGAGACATCATGCTATCGATTTCTTACGTCAATGAATGAAGTCAGGCTTCCGTAATACGCGCAAACCATTCGGGTTTTGTTAAAGGCGCAAGTGGATAAGATAAGGAAGCTAGCAAACAAGCAAACGTGGGCGGTAAACAGTAAAATACGCTTGCTCGCTCTAGACCTTTTATGTAATGATTGCATTTCTTCTTTTTCATTTTTACTTATTATTTTTTGTCCTAATATGGAAAGCGCCTCTAATCTGGGTCCTCTACGTCCTCGCCGATAGTGGTATGCTTTCCCAATTCGTGTAGTTACTCTCTCAGGAGAATTGGCGCACTATGCGCGCAAACTCCAAGTGCATTTAGTTAGCGCAGGCAAAATCTTGAGCCTCAGTTGTTGCTGTCGCTGCTCTTGACTCCGCGCGGGCCTCCTTACTGTTGTCACCAGTGATGTTGTTGTCGTTGTTGATAATAATGACGATGCAAATGTTTTGTGATGGTGGTGGTTTTGGTTGTTGTCATGGAAGGTTTGATCGTTGCTAATTCGTGTGTCTTCCTCAATCTCAGTATTGATCCCGACGCCATTCTCGATCTCAATGTCGACGAAACTTCAATTCCGTCGCAATCCCATCCCTAAACTTCCATGCAGTACTTGATGGTGATGATATCCAAGACATGCCATGACATCGAGTATACCTACCCCGATTATTGATGTAATGCCATGAACTGAGTGATCATTTTGTGCTGCTTGGTTGAAGGATTGAAGGCGCGAACGTAATGTAGTTGAATAAGGCAATGAAAGCAGTAGATTTACTTGGACTTGTCAGCATCCTTGGAGGCGTCACGCTCCTTGGCAGCCTCAATTTGCTTGGGTGAGAGGTACTCAGTGGTGTTGGCAGTGTCAGTACGCATACGCAGCACAGGGAAGGACTCCGGGTGAACATATGGCATGTGAAAGGTGGCGCCATTACTGAGCACGAACATGGTGTTCTTAGCCATCGGCTGCTTGAAGATAGGGTCAGCGCGGCGGCGGCGGTCGCGGCGCATCTTCCGCTTCTCCTCCTCAGTCATGTTCTTCGTGGACGGGGTGGCAAGACCGCGGACCTGCTCCAGAGTACGCATGGCGGAGACAGGCACAGCGCTCAATGAGGACGCAGAAACAGACGATTGAACGACACCGCGAGCAGCAGGGGCGCGGAAGCCCGAGCGAAGAGCCAGGAGAGACATGGTGACGGGGTTCGAGGAGAATGCGAGGACGGTCGGTCAAAGGACGAGCAGGAGATTGTCTTTGCAGATGCTGCGATGATCGATGGAGAACGAGAAAGCGGCAATCAATCACTCGATCACCCAATTCAAGCTGGTCACTCAGAGCATTATAAGCTTTTTTATAAGTGAAGAATACACTATCTATAGTATAGCATTCAGTAAACTTGTATAGTACCTATCCCTATAACCCACTTGCAGAACGAATGCAATGAGAAGGAGCGTGAAATTGTGGCGAAGAGAAAGCCCTCAAGAAGAAAAGTAGGTTATAGGTACCTCAAGTGGGTTATAGCCTCTCATAAACAGGTTATACTGTCCTATAAGTGACTTGTTCAACTGCGAGCTAATGCAGCAGCAGCTGAGGAAACTTTTAAGGTGAGAGGGGCAGGAGATTAAGGAGGATTGAGCTGCGGCGCCCGTAGGAATACTATGACAATTAGAAGAGGACTAAAGGTGTTACAGTGTTGAGTTAAAATCTTTTAATTGGGGTAGAAAAACTCAAGTCAAAACAACGCAACGATCACTCATTGATTGAAGACCTGTGTAGTAGAGCATTGGTACTGTATCTATCTCCCTCGTCGGAGGACCAGAGGAGCAGATCATGCGCACTTTGCAATTGCGTGTCTAGCATGGAGATTGCTTTAAAGAGCTGACTTGGGCTGCGAACTATTGGCAAAACTCCAAGATCCTTGTGCTTGGGCAAGAAATGGTACAAACAAATATTGACTTGTTGTACTTCAATTCTGGGATGATGAAGAGGATGAAGAGCCATTGAGGACAGACGCCACACGAATGGGATTATCAAAAGTTCGCAAGAATACTCTAGATATCAGATTCTCGCCGAACGAACGAACAACGCTCCTCCTCAGCAAAGGGAGCGAAGTCACATACAACAGCCAGCATCACAAGATCACCAAACTGTCCAATGCTGTATAGTACATTTCATGATATTCCTTCTTCGTGCCCGTCTTCGTAGAAGCACTTCCTCAGCAATCTCATGATACAGTTGCTTTCCCTCAAGTCGGAGTTTTGCAAACATCCATCCTTCGGAACGTCGTCAACTATTAATCATGGTAAATACGAGCACTGGTGATCACGAACCACACGCGTGCAGTGGAAGCGAAGGGCCTGGGCCGCGGAGTTTTACGCGGGGCAAACAAAGCCTTCGGGCCTGCTCTTCAACAATTCCTCCCAAGATAAGATCGCTCTGTTGACTGCGTGCGTTCTCAATCCAATCTTTCGCCGCTTGCGCAGACACCCGCCGGTTGTTGAGATGATCTTTCGCTGGAGGCTCTGCAGTCAAGTCGTCGTCCTCAGACCTTTGCAAACCGGACCGTGAACTCGATCTTGGCTTGGCAGGCAGCTAGCTCAAGCAAAGCAAGTCCACCTCCATGGGCCACGCCGCTTCAGCCTGCTTGGATTCATAAAGTTCAGAGGCTTCACTTGAGGATTGCTAACTAACTAACCAACTGTCGATCCACAGAATCCAAATGGAGACAATCATGGTGTGCAATGCAATGTAGACATAGTAGGCACTGCTTACCTCAATCCCGTCTATCGATAGAATGGGTATGTATCAGTATGCCTGAGGCCTTCCTACAAGAAAGGTTTCGAAACCTATTGTTATTATTTGTAGTAGCACTTCCTAGTTAGCACAGAGATAGATGGTCTCTAACACCGAACAACACGATCAATCAATTTGTGTCAAAGCAATCCATCAATCAATCAATCAAGCAATCAAGCAATTCATTGATCGATTGCTCGATCGGTCTGCCACAAGAAACTGCCGTCTCCAAAAGGCAGAGAAAGACGAAGACTCCAGGTATTCTGATACTATGATGCTGCAAAAGGCCGCTCGAGCAGGCTCCAGGCGAGCTCAAGCCACGCTGCTGGCGCAAGGCAAGCGGCTGGTGCCCAAGACTGCTGGTCCAGGAGTTCTCAAGATTGTACAGCACGAAGTTGCTGCTGCGAATGGTAGCAAAGCTTGCGCTGTGTTTGCTGCTCGCGGATTCAGCAGCTCAAGCGGAGATAAGAAAACATCGGGCTCAACTGAGGCTTCGTTGGCACCGCTCGAGTACACTGATGAATACATCTCGGCAGTCTTGGAATCCACCAAGACTCTTGCTATGGTCGGTGCCAGTGGCAACTGGAAAAGGCCTTCATTTTTTGCAATGAAGTACCTTCAGAAAAAGGGTTTCCGTGTTATCCCAGTTAACCCTGCCATGGCTGGTAAGGAGATTCTTGGTGAGAAGTGCTATGCATCTCTCGCCGAGGTCCCTGGGCCCATCGATATGGTTGACATTTTCCGCGCGTCAGAGGCTGCCTATGGCATTGCAGAGGAGGCCATTAAGCTCAAGGATGAGAAACGCATCAAAACTGTTTGGATGCAGCTCGGCGTTCGCAACGATTCGGCACGTGAAATCTGCGAAAAGAATGGAATCCAGGTCGTCATGGACCGATGCCCTAAGATCGAATTCTCTCGTCTCTTTGGTGAACTCGGATGGCACGGCTTCAACAGTGGTGTGCTCACTAGCAAACGTAGGCCTGTTGGAAAGTCTAACGGTAAGCCTCAAAAGGGACCAAAATTTAGCGGCCTTGAAACTCGCTGTGTACACTCTGGAACCCCGCCAGACTCTGAAACTGGTGCGCGTGCTTTCCCGATCTATCAAACCTCGGGTTATGTCTTTGAAGATGTGGACCAGGCTGCTAGTCTCTTCAACCTTCAGTCATTTGGTAACCTCTATGGCCGTCTCAGCAACCCCACTGTAGCTGCCCTCGAAGAGAGAATCTGTACCCTTGAAGGAGGACGCGGTGCCACCTGTGTTGCCTCCGGCCACGCTGCACAGCTCCTCACTTTGTTTACACTCATGAAGCCTGGGGACCACTTTGTGGGTGCCAAGAACCTCTATGGTGGCTCCTTTAACCAGTTTAAGAAGATGGGCGAGAAGTTTGATTGGCACTGTACCCATGTTGATACAGATGATTATGCTGCTCTCCGCAACGCCCTGGCCCACCCCAAGTGTAAGCTTCTTTGGGTTGAGAGTCTCGCAAATCCTGGTGGTGTCATTTCTGACATTGAGAAGCTTGCGGAGCTTGCTCACGAGGCCGGTGTTCCTCTTGCTGTCGACAACACCATGGCTACCCCTGCGTTATGCCGACCTGGCGAGTATGGTGCTGACTTCGTTGCCCACAGTACCACAAAGTTCCTCTCTGGCAACGGAACCTCTCTCGGTGGATGCATTGTAGATATGGGAAGCTTCAACTGGAGTAATGTTCCTGCTGACAAATACCCGAGTCTAACACAGCCTGAGAATGGTTACCACGGTCTCACTTTCTGGGAAAGTTTTGGTGACCTTGCCTTTACCACCCACGCGCATACTGTCGGACTTCGTGACCTTGGTCCTACCATGGCACCAATGAACGCTTTCTTGACTCTCCTGGGTACCGAAACTCTCGCTTTGCGGATGGAGCGCCATGTTTACAACGCTGAAATTGTTGCCAAGTACCTTGAGGCACACCCGCAGGTTTCCTGGGTGTCCTATGCGGGCCTCGAGTCCTCCAAGTACTACGAGCGTGCGCAAAGGTATCTTCCTGGTGGTGCTGGCAGTGTGTTCACCTTTGGCCTCAAGGGTGGTTTCAAGGCAGGTGTTACATTTGTTGAAAACCTCAATCTTATTTCTCACGTCGCGAACCTTGGAGATTCTCGCTCTCTTGCTCTGCACCCTGCGTCGACAACTCATCGCCAGCTCAGCGATGAGCAGCGCACCGCTGCAGGTGCTGGGGATGATGTCATTCGCCTCAGCATTGGTCTTGAAACTGCTTCTGACCTCTTGCTTGATATGGAATATGCTCTTGATGTTGTGGCTTCCGAAAGTAGTAATTAGAGGCTCCATCTACTACAATATTTCGATTCATACTCTAAACCGCTTCCCTGATTTTATTCATATTTCGATATTTTATAACTTTTTTACATGTTTCCTTCTCAAAACTTATAAATCAAATCAATCATCCACACACAATAAAAATGATCTTCTTTCGTTGTTAACCTGTAGATCGAAATTGATATCTGTGAGAACATATCACAGATCTAGTGGAGAAAGGAAGCTATAGAGAACGACATGGAACTGGATTGTGTTCAAGCATTTCTAAACGATTCTTAGATTGCATCGGCAGTCAATAATGATTTTAAAAAAGAAGGATAAAACATCAAATAAATTGTTTCTTAGCACACAAAAATGATAACATTATAGCGATGTTGATACAAAAGCACTTATTTCAATGCACAGACGTAACGTTTTCTCTTTGAATTTGTAGCCACCTCCCATGTGAATACTTCTATATCGTCCTTTGCAAACAGATATGTCACAAGTTTCTTCTGAGTGAAATGTTTTACAGTGGTCCCATCCCAGAAACGCTGCAAATCACTGAGGATGAAACAACCTTTCCTCAAACACAAACTCCGCTTGCAAACTTCATAAGAGCTAACTGGACACCTGGGTTTCGGAGAAGAAAATCTTTGAAACCTTCCAAGTTAATTTCAAACACACTAGCATCTGAATGAGCAATGACACTGCGAGTTTCCCCTGTTGTTTCCTCATTCAATTCGCTTTCAGAGTCACCATGTACAGCATGCCGCATGCTGTATTCTGGAATATACATCGCACCAATCTTTAGCTTCAAGGAACCTCGGTTTTTAGAATGTCGCGTACTAGGGATACCGCTACCCCGCGAACGAACCACAGTGGCTTTCTTATCAACGATAGATACATTTGTATTAGATGGAAGGCCGTTAGTCTCAGTTTGGTCTTTGGAAACCATAAGAGTGCCATTTGAGACAATAAAAACACTCTTACCCACCTCACCTATACCAATGAGCTGTTCTCCTTTCGCATAATGTCGTGGTGTATTTGTGAGACTTTGCAACTGTGTCTTCTGTGGAAAAGACAAGTGACACAACACAGAGTTTTTCTTTAGAGCCCCAGAGAAACCTTGCTTTCGCATTTTCTCAAGAGATAATAGGCGGTGCTTCACATCTGGGCAGTCCTTCAGGAATTGATTGAAAGCATATTTGTTGAACTCTACGATTGACACATCAGTAATGGCTGTAAGTTGCATTTCCTCTGTATCTCCAGTCATTGCAGAAATTTCGCCAAAATAGTCACCTAGCTTCAAAAACATTGGGTCACGGCCAGCCCTCTCTACCTTGAGCACACCTTCGGCTACAATAAAGAACAATCCTCCGACAGGACCCTTCAGCTCAAAGCCTGCGGGATAGCGATGACGGGTAGCTAATTGCAAAATATGGATACATTGAGCAATGTCTGCCTCGCGGAAAACATCGGTCTTTGAGCAAAGCTGCAACGTATTGATCGCAACATCAATCTTACGTGGTTTTTCGTGAATGACAATGGTGTTTTCAAAACCTGACTTTGCTTTCCGAAGGCCTGCCTTTTCGGCAGCATCATCTGCAATGTGTACAGCGTAAAGGTTCTTCTTTACGCTTTCCGGTTGGTTTTGCAGTGTTGAAGGTGGAGTATGGGTGGGTGGTACACCACACTCATGGAGGACCAAGTCACAGTCCCATGGGAAATTAAGTAACGCTTGTTTACGCTGAGGGCTAATGATACCTCGTTCCTCAAGCATATCAAAACCTTCTCTATCATTAAAGGTGTCAGCGGAATAGGAGAGAGTTTTCTCACCACAGGTCACCTTAAATCCAACGCATGGCAGTGCGTGTAGTGCATAAAAAAATTCAAAAACTCCGCCCATGAGGTATAAAGGCTCCGCAATTTTCACTTCGTGAAAATCAAAGAGATTTTTCAAAAAGTTTCGTTTCAAACCAGAAACAGCAGAATATTTGCGCAAAAAGTGCTCACTGATTGTTTTTGTCGTCACAAGTGTAGTCCTGCGCTCTTTTAAAATCTTCTGGAAGGTACCTGCATCGTGATCAGCGTGACAGTGGGTTAAAATCACATATGTGACAAGGCGAGGGGACACACCGTTCATAGACAAATATGCGTCACAATGAGGAGGGGGGTCCACCGCAATTCCGTGGCCATAAATCCAAAGGATAAAACCAGTTGTAGTGCCACTTTTATCAAATCCATGTGAGCTCCCCAACATTGTCACGCCAAATTGAGGTGGAGTGAATGTGCCAGTAGATATTAGACAATAAATTTCATTGTCCAATCGACTCAAAGCATCTTCAGGAGCATTCGCAGAGGCAGATGTGGACTTCGCACGTACTTTAGGTAGTGAGCCACAGCTGTCGTGCATTTCTCGATTTGGACTGTCCCCAATACCAGCCTCTTTGGTCTCCTCCTCACAGTCTGGATTGATTGTGTCCAAGTCGCGCTCAAGAATCACAATTTCTTTGAATTGTTTCTCTAAAGCCTCTGGTGTTGGAACGTAGCAAGCCATTTCGTAAGTTACAGAGGCAATTTCTGCAGAGTTCTCAAGCACTACATAACGCTCTTCGCCTGGTAGGTCAATCACTCGTAGTGAATACTCCTTGTGAGATTCGCCCAAATGAGACAAGTCAGCTACACCACTATCATCAAACAATGAAAAACGAATCAGCGTATCACAGGAAATTTCCCGTCCATTGCGAGGTTCTTTGAAGTAGTCAATCTCCTTGCGAAGATTCGGTCGAGCATCAAATTGCCCTTCGTCACAAAACTTGCCATACTCTTCATCTTGGAATAGAAATTCATCAGCGGGGCCTTCTAACGTCTCGCGAAATGCACGTCGAAGATCTTCCTGCTGTGACTCCGTAACGAGAACTCCGACATCTTTTTGAAGAATGAAGAAATTGAAGTATGCTGGGAATTCAATTTCTGCAACGTTAATACCCAATTCAAGGTTAAATCGCTCATGGGGTACAACAAAAAGGCTTGGGACATTAAGGCCTAAGGACATAGAATCCTTAATTGTGTCAGGCGGAATTCCAAACTGAATAGCTCCAGCTAATGTCTTTACGTATACGCCACCTCGTGGTAGGCGGATTGATGTTGCACGCAATGCGTCTGAATCAAGCTGACGAGTGTTCAAGGCAGAATGTATTCCTCCGTAAGCTTGAGTGCTAAGCCGCGTATACGTTGTTGATGTGCTAACTGATCTTCGGTCATTCTCATCATCATCATCTGGATTGTCCGATGGCGAGCGACGCATCAGTGCATGAGCAACTTCAATGTGACTTGTAGAAATAGTACCTGGCTCACCGCTTCGAAGTTGCAGATTTGATGCATCGACCCCTTTGTTGAGGTTTGTAAGGTCTGCTGGTTCCATGACAATCTCAGAGTCGCAGCCCACTGCTGTGGGTACGCTGCTTCCGGCGCCCATGCTGGCTTTACAAATAAATTACTACACGGACCTTGTTCCAGTATCGCAAGGGATTACGTGTATATTGATTAATAAAATTCCACTCGATGTGACACCTTGGAATTTTCCCTCTAAATATTCGACAAAGTTTAATATTTGTGGAGAAGGTTGTGGAGGGTTTTCGGATATAAAGTCCCAGTGTTTGTAGCGAAAAATTTGACAAGCTCTAATGGTTTGATATAAGAGACCTTTCTCCTTTGAAGTGGTAGGATTTTCCAGTCTGTAAAATATTTCTAGGGATACAGTAAAATGTGGATTGCCAATCCTGAAGTAAGTGATAAATTGTATACCAGCTAACACTTGGGCCAACAATCAACCAGCTATAATCGTCAAATTATATACTCTCTGACTCCCTGCAGGCTTATGAACACAACACTGTTTGACCAATACAGCAAAAACAATAAAAAATGGATTTTTTCCCCTGCTGTGTGCTTTGCCAACACACAGCAGTGAAAGAAGCCTGAGATAGTATCTGCCACGGCAAAGTCAACTTTCTTGTGGACACTACTCTTTCACGGCGCTTCCAAATTGATAGTAGCTTATAGAGGCAAGGAAGAGAGAAGCTTTCTTGAGTGCTCGCTCTTGGCGATCCGATTCTACTTGCTAGAGTATTGAAGAAGGAGTACAAGGTTTAAACGAGCGCGTTTCTAACCAAGTTCCGACGTCCAAAATACTGCCATGCACCAGCAAGTACTAACAGCGTCTTGGCTCTTCCTCACTGGTTAAGCTAAGCAGCGAATCGCTCTCCTCGGCTTTCAGCGTGCGGAATTAGCTTCCTTGCCGCCAATCGATGCCACCGCCAGCTCTCCTTTTCTTCTGACTCTGCGGTCTGGCAGGCCGTGCTTACTGTTCCAAGGCGAGCTAAGGCCGTGGCTACGCGCCACGCGAGGCTACAGCTAGCAAGTCTGATTTACACAGGCTTTGCCGAGGAATCAGTCCTCGTTCCACCAGCAATAATAGTGTTTATTAAGGTGGCGGGTGAAAACTACGTTGCGGAGAACTTGTCTCTACCCAAGGTCGCGATTGCAATTCTATGTACTTACAATGAAAGACCATCAAAACACACACCTTCTTGTACCAAAAATAGTATTAAACAAAAAAGTTGATTGAACTGAGAATATGACTTGACTGGGTACTACGCTACGTACCCTTTCATGTTTCCTTCTTATGTGCTCATGCCAACTGCTATGAAAAGACTAGTTGGAGTGCCTTCCCAGGTTTCTTTGGCTGTTAGAATATGATGCTGTTACGGTGCTCCAAGTTAGTTGGTGCCGTGTTCTCCTCTTTTTTGTAACTTGGTAGGCGCCTTTTTTTTCTCGATTAGATAGACTCAGCGGACACCTGTCTCAGAAACGAATTCCATCTATATAAGTTTAGAAGGAAATACCAAGGTAGGTGTGTGCTCCTCCAACTGGCAAAGTCCATTAGTGCGTTTTTTTCTTTTTAGCTTACAAGTAAAAGAAACAGAGGTCGGTTGATATTTTATCTAATTCGGGTTGCTTCCCTGTGTACTTTGGCGTGAGTTGGAAAGACTGAGTGTGGAGCAAGGTCTACGCAAGCTGAGCACCGAAGCCTTGCTCCAGTTTAATGCGCGCCACATGTCTTCCAACCTTTCCAACTAGCAATCTATCGACGGGCGGGAAATGTTTTAACTCTATTTCTTCCACGTTCTCAAGCGGCGTTGGACAAACGTGTTCGTGCAAAATGTGTTGCCGTGAACGATTCATGGCCTTAGTCTTTCACGGAAATTCTATTTTATTAAATGACAAGTAAATATACTCTTCCTTTCAATAGTATATGGCAGAATGAAAACATCAGGTTTTATTTTTCTTCCTGGGGACGATCGGGAAAATAAGAATATCTCACTTTTCAAGACAGAACGCTTCTTCCCCAAAACGCACAGCAACGCAACGACTCGTTGAAAAAAAGTGGATGCAAAGTTTTCCCATATGAGGGGTCAAGTAAGAATCCTAAAAGTGGAGGTGGATATATATAGATATTAAACCGCTTGACTCTATTCTTGCATGCTCCAAGAAACCCTGGTTATTCACGAATTGGGTTGTGCCTCTTTTCTTTAGGCGACATTGAGTAGCGCATAAGCTTGCAAACAAGACATCAAAAAGACTGTTGTTCAATCATCTCTGACCATACACTAATAGATGTTGCACGGTACCTACTTGGGCACAACCCAACATGAGGAAGGAGAGGCCACATCGAGATTAGCGTTAGGCCCTGCTCTATTCTAACCCCCAATGCAAAACCTACTTTCTATATTTGTAAACAACCATTACAATTTTATGACACGGAAGAAGAGAGAGAAGAAGACAATGTATATGAACTATTTAAAACAAACATTAAAAAAAAGTAAAAGAGCAATTACATAGCGTGGGGCAGTATACTTCGAATAGACTCATTTCGAACGAAAAGTTCTGCATCTTCTTGAAAAGAACTTAACAGGCAAAATCTTATAGAATCAGGAAACTTGAAGAGACTATCAGGAGCACTACTTCTTTCAAACACTAATGAGCTTCCTTGATTAACCCTACATACCTGCACAAAGGTCCCTTCTCTTGCCAAAGCTCAGGCCAATGCTTATATTTAGATTAACCCTACAGAGGTCTCGTTTGTGTTGTCAATTAACAAGCGGGACGAAAACATAGGAGATTACCATTCAAGACAAGGAATGATCGCCTTAAAGAAACATTACAAATTATAAATAGCCCTGATATAATTATAATTAATACACCTTCGAAATGTGCTGTATTTTTTAAAAATATTTTTTTGGTGTGACCTTCCTTAAGAAAGAAACCAATGTTAAAATCTACATCTGCTGTGTCCGTTCCTGCTGAAATTTCAATTTCTTCTGCTCAATCTGTCTATTTCATACATAGGTACTTGTCGAATCACAAATTAGAGATCTAAACAATATTACACCATAAGCGCCAACCAAGAAGCTCACGTCTTACGCAAATAACGCAACCTCAATTCGCTCATCTAGTTTACCTCAGCTCCCTAAATTCATGTCTGGTTCACAAACAGGGTAGGTACCCTTATACCACCATTTACTTTACAAATGTGCCTCGCGCAAGAACGACAGGCCAACTGCTAATCTTTTGTGCAACATCTTACAAATTGTGTTTAATCTAGGACACCCATGAAGCATCCAAGTCAATCTAATCCGAACAAAGAATCTCAACTATTCAATATCCACAAACAATGATCCAGCACCAGCAACCTGCAGCCAGCAGCCAGCAGCCATCAAACGAGCGATCGTCTAATAGGTGCCCTGACTCATGATGCTTGACCACCGTCGCCTTCACAAGATCCGTTGAGAACTCCTGGAACGCCTCAGCTACACTGAGTACCAGAACAAAAGGCACAGCTGGAACACCTCCTCCAACCCTTGTTCTGCCACTCCGGACCAATATGTTGGTGTTGGCACATAAACTCAATCACGTTCCCTTTGTTTCCTCATAGACAAAGCTGACCCCTGTGTACTACTAATAAAAATAATGATAACTAGAGAATAGAACAACGCACCACCCGGGAATTGCTATCACAGCTATCTGGTTTCTACTCTTTCTCCCTCTCCCAAAAAGAAAGAACAATAAAAAAATAAAATAAACATAATAGATAGATAGATAGATAGATAGATAGATAGATAGATAGATGGATAGATAGAGAAGGAGAGTGAGGACCAAGAAAGTCAAGGATCAAGTAGCCTTTTGGTCAAGACCAAGCGTTGCTATCCATTACAATCAACACTACCTGATTTACATTTTTATCTATTATTAGGGATAAAATAGAGACGCGCTTACCAAGTTGCTTTGGCTAGTTGCGTTCAGGTTTAATTTCTATTTGTCAGAGCGAGTTGTCCGTAATTCGACACGAAGATCCCTGATTTCCTGTTCAGCGCACATCCTAAAAACTTCTGGATCGACAAAACGCAAGATATGGATCCAGAAGTCAATGAACATTGGGCTCTTTTTGTTGCTTTTATTGTTGCAAAGGACATTAGGACGTCGCACATCACCGTGTAGAATCCCTAGAGAGTGAATCTTCTGGAGAGCATGTACAGCTTCCTCCACAAAACTACCGGTGAGATCCTCGTCGGGAACAGGATCACCGGAGAAAACTGTACCGATACCGTACAGGAAACCCTCTCGAAACATGCCGTGATCGAGGTAGTCTGGAATGCAATTGCCTTGAAGTGACTCCAAGTCTTTGTAAATTGCGGCTTCATGAGTTAGTTCCTTAACTTGGTCTCCTCGTTTAAATAGGTCAAGCAACTTCAGTACGCCATCCACTTTTTCTGTTGCACCACGCGGGAGACTGAGACGGAAGGTCTGGCCAGTCCGGCCAGACAAAAGAGTTCTCGCTCACCAAGATCAACGAAGGAAATTGGGGATCCATCTGGGGTGAGTGAAGCGGCGTATAATTTTTCTACATCATCATTGGGAGATGAGGCAGGCTCGACACCTTTCTCACGATTCGAAAGATGATCGAATTTCGCCTGGCAATCCATGGGTAATTTTTTATGGCCTTTACATGTGCCATTCCCGTCACATTCAACAAGAACTCCGTCCTCGAGAATCTCAAACACTGGGACGCAACGTTCATTCGCAATCATGATGTCTAATGCTAAGAGCTGAGCCGCACTGACTCTGTTTTCACCCAAATCGCCAACTGCGTCACATCTGACTGATGGTGTGATTAACAAGTTGCCAGAACAATCGCGGAAGAAACGTGCCGTTTCGTAGTAGTTCGTGTAGATACCTACCAGAAGTCCATTTACGAGCATATAATTGTACTGCTGCCGGATCACCGAGTGATTAGCATGACGCTGCGACCCAGATTCTTTGCCTGCAGCAGTAGAGTCGCAGTGCTCCATGGAGAGGTTAATATGATCGAACCCAGGTCCCTTTAGTTCCCCGACGACCAAAGGTTGGAACCTATTTGAATTATCCTCCTTAGTACCGATAGAAAAGCCAGCGGTTCTAGCCATGCTTGATACAGGACCAACGTAACAAGTCATGTTTAGGGGAGTCTGGTCTACATTTCCATCTTTTAAGATGCGAAGTATAATAGCCAAGAGAAGACCAACAGCGGGAGTCAAAGATGCCTCAGCCTCGATGAAAAATGATTCTATAGGTTGCATTACTTGATACAATGAAGTGCTAGTTTGACCCGCCTGCAAAGATTTGATGAAGCCCATCTTATGACAGTGATCCAGGAGACTTGGCATATCTAAGGTATGTACAGACTTGGGAGACGCGTATTTGTAGAGTCTGTACGACTCTTGGATTGCTGTACCCCGATTCTAAGATTAGGAAGAGAAATGCTTAGTTTATCTAGCGTTGTTCCCATTCTAGCTCGAATGAGCTTCAACTGAGCCTCGTAATCACGCCGATCTTCCACCAGAAATTTAATCATAGCGTCGAGACGCTTAATGTTATTCTTTAGTCTCGTGATATTTTGATCCAGATCACGAGCCTCTCTCTCAGCGTGCAGCATTTTTGAGGTCACATTTTTTGCCGCTTTAAAGGCCTTTTTTTCTTCTTTGGTATAGTTCCTCAAGGCGATCTTTGATATCTTCATCTGTTCCGTCCCAGTCAGGGCGCAGAACGCTTACAATCAGCGCAAAGTCGTGTTTAGGGACTATCTCAAGAACGGATGCCTCCAGCCCATTTTCCTTGCGTACAATATCTTCACGATTGGTCTTGAGACTCGCCAACGTAGAGAGTAGTTGCTCTCGACGCGCTCTGTCTTCAACAATGTAATGTGTCTTCTTACTTCACCAATCTTTTCCTCCTGGGGATTTAACAAGCATCATCGAGCCAGCAGTACGAATACTCAACCTCCTAATGGTTTTCATGGGCAGGCCGGCCTTGACGCCTGCCGCACGAAGAAGGTTCATTCTCCCAGATCTCGAGGGATGGAGTTCTGACATTGGTGTTTCATTCGACGAAATCTAATCTTCGTCTCCCCATCTGATCATTCCTAATTAGAGTTAACAGGGTTTATCAGTGCACACCCACACACACACACACATCTAAACAGGAATCCGGGATACAGTTTGACTGAGCAAAACAGTAGTAAAACGAGCTGCCAGGACTTCTTAGTTGCCAGGGCCAGTTAGCTGCCAGAGAAACGCGTTCCGCACATAGACGAATCAAGATTTACAAGCAATAACTTAGAGCTTTGTGACTGGAGCGGGGGTTGCCAAAGGTCCACTAGTTTCTGGCGTGCACAGACTCTTATTACGGAAGCCCGGGATATAGTTTGACTTAAAGTAAAAACCAGTTGCCGCGGCAGGGGCTTGTTAGCTGCCAGAGAAATGCGTTCCGCACATAGACGAATCGAGCGCCTCAAGGTTTGCCGGCAAAAACTTGTAGTATTTCGATAACCGCAAAATACCTAGGGTAGCTAGGACTGGCGCGCTTAAGTGAGCTTTGGGTGGTCGCGCCTTCGCAGCTGCACTCGAGATGGGCCGATTCGATTGCGGCGCTCTCCCTCCCTCGGCTCCTCTGGCTCCTTCAGGGGCCTGCGCCAACCACTCATGGCTCCCGTAACCTCCATGGCTTGAATGGTTTGCACGCCCAATCGAGCGCGCAGAAGCAAGCTGGTTTTCTGCGGGGCGGGCTCTCTCTGTCTCTCTCTGTCTCTCTCTGTCTCTCTCTGTCTCTGCGTCTACCATCAACTACGCGGTGCCTAGCCCCTGGCGCCTAGCGCTGCGGTAACACACTCCTACGCCAGCTGACGCTTAATCTATTGTTGGCGTCGTAGTAGTGGGAAGTAGGTACTGTTAGGGTAAGGGTTGGTTATAGGAAACGCGTATGGTTGATTGAATAGCTGACCAGTGTGGAGGTGCTACCTGGTAGCTATTTGACTAAGTAGAGAGTAGAGGACCAAGAGTGAGGAAGAAAGAAATGCACACGTTTGTTCTTATAAGAAGCTCTTATTGGAAAGTAGGAGGAAGTAGGCTAGTACTTTTTCCGGTCGTCTTTCAAATTGTCAATACTATTTCTTATGTTTAAGTGTAAAAACGGAATGAATCCTTTCGAAAGTTAAACAGCGTTTTCTCGCTTTCTTTTGGTCTTCAAGTTGAACTTCAAGTTGAACTTCAAGTTGAACTTCAAGTTGAAGTGACTGGAGCTTTTTATAATCTTTAAAATAATTTAGGTTTATTATTATTTAATTTAAAAAAAAAAAAAACTTCTTAAAATGAAAATTAGTTTTAAAACCAGCTTTAAAATTAATCTTAAAATATTTATCTTAAGTTTTGGAAACACATAGGAACCTCGCTAACAGTCATCTACGAAAATAGGTTCGATGAGCGACTCGTCCTGGACAGTAGTGGGGCCTAGGTGCTATTGCTACTAGACCATTGCTACTAGCGTAGCACCAGCAGTAGCTACGCACCTACCCACTACTCTTTCTGTCCGTTCTGTTCCATAGTGTTCTCTGTTCTGTCAATGGCTATCGGCGGTGAGTGACTCCTATGGCAAGGTACAAATTAGTGAGGTACTAGGCCTGTGTAAAATGTCGCGAAAGCTTGGAAACAAGCGCGTGCCATTGGTATGACGCAAGGCTCGCAGTGCTTCCTCGAATACGATAGGCTGTGTTGGATATTGGCCATTAGAGATCATATGACGATGATGTTGAAGTTGGTCTAATACGCCATCGACGGTCGATCTTTGTTGCCTCGTGCATTTTAGTATTTGTTACTTCTATTGATTCTCTCCTATTCTCAGCTTTCTTTCTACTTTCCTGTTAGGAATAACCATAACGGTTCAGAGTGCTTAAGGAGTTCCTACGGATTCAGTACTGACCTGGAAGCCTCTTTTACCTCTTTTGTCTTTGCTAATCTATCTTTTACCTATTTTCTCTCTTTCTCTTGAATCCTCAGTGCCTTTTCTGCTGTTCCCTTCCGCCGCCGCCGCCTCGAGCCACCCCTCCCGCTGGGCCATCCTTGCGCCCGGACTCGCTTGCGGAAATAAATCAGAGGGCTCTGAGGAAGGACCGTCGCCGGTCCTTTCCGCAGGCGGACTCCTGTCGAGCTAGCACAAGCTCGCTCTCTCCTCGGCGGCCTGAGGCGCTCAGCTCGCTCTCTCCTCGGTGATCCTATCTCTATCCCTCTATCTCTCAGTGTCATAGATCTAAATAGGTACACGAGACCAAGGAGGCAGAGAATCAATCAGCCAAACTCACAAACAAACAAACACACAAACAAACGCACATACAAACGACTTGTGGCACACTCGCGCGGGTCTACACATAAGGTCTACAGTGAATCGAATTGGCATATCTTGAATTGTATATAGATTACATCATATATACATACAAACGTTTGTAAAAACATCAACCATTCGTTGCGAGAGATCCTTGTGAGCGTACCTGATTAACTCTCGTCTGCAGAATAAGATTACGGTCATCGACAAACTTTGCCTTGTTCCACGTGGTACTGAAGTTTGTTAGAGGTGATTTAGCGTGAGCGAGAGACGTTGTTCTGCTGCATATTTGAGTGCCAGCATCCGTGACTTGCTTGTTACGATATTCGTGGATCACCTCTCCTGCAAAAGATCATTTTACAAAGTAGATTTGGCCAGTATTCGTAGTGCTTAGTGCCAGTTCTTTCGAGTAGATTTATTTCCCTCCGTTTCGTTTTGAATTTGATTAGGGCATCATGGCATTCATGTTTAAGAAGAAAAAGTCGGCGAAGGGCCTGACAGATTTGCTGATTGAGGCCCTCCGCAACGTGAGCATGGTTTTGACCAAGCCTCTGGAACCGGGTACGCTCCCGCCCTTGTCTTCTAGCTGGAGCACTGCTACACTCTCTCCTGAAGACAGCGCTGCACTAGAGGCTGTTGGCAAGCGCCTCGTGGAAGTGCGCAGTATGATGTGTGGAACGACGGAGAACCCTCCGAAGCGTGAAGATAGCGTTACTCTAGCCACGAGTTTGCAGACGCAAGGCGTTCCACTCACGCTCATCCAGAACCTTGGTGTACTCCCTTTCGAGGCTCGTAACGACGCTGTGCATGTTCTTTCATACATGATCCACGGCGACCTCGCTCAGTTTGCTACGAAGTACCTTCGTGCCCGCTCTAAGCAGGTTATCTGCCTACTGGTCGAGCTCTTCGCAGACCCTGGTATTGCTCTTCACTGTGGATCCTTGCTTCGCGACTGCCTGCGCTATGAGTTTCTCGCAGCAGAGTTCTATGAGCCCAACTGCTGGGCCTTCGACAAGTTCTTTGATCAATATCTCGTGTGCGAATCCTTTGACATCAGCTCAGATGCTTTTGCAACATTCCGCGACGCTCTTACGAACCCCAAGCTCAAGCCTTCAGTACTCAAGTTTCTCGTGGAGAACTACGACCACTTCTTTGCCAAGTACAATCAGCTTCTCGTCTCCGACCAGTATGTCACTCAGCGCCAGAGTCTGAAACTACTGGGAGAGTTGCTTCTTGACCGCCAGAATTACAATGTTATGATGAACTACATCAGCGACCGCAACAACCTCAAGCTCATCATGACGCTCATGCGTGTCAAGAGCCCCGCAATTCAGATGGAAGCTTTCCACGTCTTCAAGGTCTTTGTGGCAAACCCCCGCAAGAGTGAACCTGTCGCGCAGATCCTCTCACGAAACCGTGATAAGATCATATCTTATCTGGCAAATCTTAACGCAGACAACGCAGATCAGCAGTTCATCGAGGAGCGAAACTTACTCACTGATACGCTCTCACGCATGCCAGCGCCTGCGCCTAAATCCAGCGAGAAGGTTGAGAAACAGGACAAGGCTGCCACGGATGGCGCTGAGCCTAACTCAGCGGAGTCACCATCGCCTGTACCTGTATCAGCTCCTGCACCAGCCCCTGCACCAGCCCAGGCTGAACAAGCACCAGTACAAGCTACTGAAGCGCCAGCGTCTGAGGCAGCGTCCGAACCCGCAGCATCTGAGCCCGCTTCCAAGCAGGAGTAAACATTGGCGAACCTATAGGGATGTTGTAATAGAGCAACCGGGTCTGTATTTTGCGTGGCTCTTCGAGAGGGTCTCGCTTCGACGTTTCTTGGTGCTGCCTTCATTATGTATGGATTTTCTTACCCAACCACACTTTTTTGCTTGCAGCCCCTCTTTTGCCCTCTCCTTCTTTCCTCCTCATGTCATCCCTTTCCTTCTCTTCCTCCTTTTGGCTCCGTCGCATCCATATTTTTAACGTCATGAAGATCATCAAGTCTCGAACTCGTCATCTCCAGAAAAGTGACAAAAATTATCCATCTTGCTAGCGAGGCTGGGACAACAAGGGATGTCCCATGATCTTAAAACCTTTCTGGTTATTAAGGATACCGACAGTATATCGTCGTCCCTTGCATTTCTGGACGAGCTTCACATGGCCAATCTTTAAAAAAAGAAAAAACAGAGCGAAGTTATGTGCGAGTGAGCGAGTGAGTGAGTGACCTTCAATACTGAAAACAAAAAAATACTAATAAAATTTCTTCGCAGACTGATGACCATACCTGGAGTGCATTCATTATTGCTGTTCTTATTTCTTAACCCTTCTTACTCTTGTTCTTGACTTATAGGATCTTCTAAAGATCCTTCTTCTAGAAATGAAAATGAATCATCATTTTTCAGACGTCAGCCAACAAACTCTTCGAATATTCAAATCGATTTCCCCAATGAAGAACCAGACATGCTACGGCTTTTGTCCAGCTCGCCCGACTCTCAAACCTTCAGAAGACATTTCAGGGCGCCTTATCAGGAGGAGGCTGATTTTAGCCAGCTCCAGGTCTTTCATGACCCATATTCAAAGGTTTACTGATGATGGCATTGACACTATGCACAAGGTTTTCTAATTTATTTAATTTTCCAGCCCGGAGCCCCAAGCGATCTTTCTCAGATTATAAACATTCTTTTGTGTGGATATCTCAGATCAAGCTATTACAAAACATTAAGAAGGAGAGGAAAGTAAAAATAACAAGGTAAGCAGTTACATATGAAAGACTTAAGCTGAATATGCATCCGTTCACTCTAGTTTCACACATCATGACATCTTAGATTACACACCTTCCCAGAAAAGGGAACTTCAGCCTCCAGTTCAGGTAAGGTGTGTACTGTGCCGCGGACTGAGGGAACTGCTGATCTGTTCCTATTTTTTACATTAATAGTCAGGTGGTCTAAGCAATCACGACTAAAGTCGTGGTACAAGTGCTTTCCAGGCTATATATAATGTATAGCCTAGTAACCATTGGTGCTTCAACCTACGTCAATGTTGTTTTCTAGGGGTGGCAGGTGAGAGCGAGCAATATCAATCATTTACATCGAACTTATTATAGATGTTTAACTTCAATTAATAGGACGCTAGTAGTACTACTCTTCCTATCAAGCATACTTTTGCTAGAAGCTGTCAAAGTCAGAGCAGGCATATTTCTGCTTCTCAGCATATTCACCGCTGAAGCTGCGCTTTAACTGCCCCATTCGTGAGGAAAGAAAAAGTACTTCTTCAATTAATTCGGCCTGGTGCGTACATAAAGCTCAGCTTGTCTACGAAGAATCATTTGAGAGTACTGTCTTATAAGGAGTTGCAACAAGAGTCTCTAAACTCTGGTATCTACGAATTAGTCCCCTCATGGCGACAACAGAGTCTTCGTTTGAGAACAGGAGCAATGGCGCTTTTGTGACTGAGCTGGAGCAGAATCATCATACTTTTGACGAAAGCAAACAACGCGACAATCATATTCGGGCCTCGCCATCAAATGCATCTCAAAACCGTCCGCACCATTCTCTTCATCATCATAATAAGCAAGCTCGAATTGAAGATGAACGTATTGAATGGGCTATGATTGATGACTTTATATGTCCAGGACTTCCTGCACGAGTTGAGTACAGCTCATTGGTGAGTACTATCACAGATAGCTACAAGTTTATTTCTTTAAAAGCTAAAGCGAATTGGAGAAAGCAGTTTGCAAAGCGTGCGTCCAAGCGGTTTGCTGAGGTAGCGTTTTGGTGGACCTTTATGGACTACGTGGTTCTTAATCATTTGCGTTCAAAATTTTCTGACCAGGAGCCTGCACGAATCAGACATGCCCGTAGCCGTTTATTTGACGAGCTTGCCACTCTCTATTTCCACTTGCATGTAGGGCTTCACCCAAAAGTCAAAGACAGCTTTATGAAACACTTTGACGATGGCATCGCACAGTGCATTTCGTTGGCCTACAGTACTGCATATCCCGGCTCTAAAGGACATTTTGATGCCAACTTTAAGCTTTATGTCGCCCAAACCCTTAGTCAGTGGATCTATGGTTCTGCAGCTCCTCGGAAACCAGAAATATCCCATTGGGGAGGCGACGGAAACAATGATCGTAGAGGGCGTGGTTCAATTATACGTCTCATGTTTGGAAACTCTAACGATGCAGCAAACGAGGATGATAACGCGCTTGCGCTAATCCCAACCTTGTCAAACGGATCTCCATCTGCAGACGCAGGGCATTTAGCTCTTGTACAATTTGAACAGAAACTTGAAGATGCCGGGCCATCTGTCCAAGGCCTCGTTAATGTGGAAACATCGAGCTCACATTCTACTATGGAATATGCACATAGCCCACTCATTGACAGGATTTTGGAAATGAATGGAAGTGGTGGGGACATTGCAGACCGAAAACTCATCTTTCGCATGACTCAAAGTCGACGCATATATCGCCTTCGCCCGGCATCCGAGCTATGGGACTCTGAACGTGCATCTCGAAGCCTTCTTGCTGGTGCAAATGTAGCTTCTTTACAGGATGGCAGTGCTGAAACTAAGGAAGGAAAGGAAGCCACAGACGCAGAAGAAGACGAAGAGCTTGTAGCCGCTCGAAAGGCACGGGAAACTTACCGAGACGTTCTTCGGCGTACTGAGGAGAATCGCCACAAATTGCTGGCAGGATATTCAAGCCAAAGGCGAAAGTTGGCTGGCGAACTCAGGCAAGTCAAAGTTCACGCACGGTCACAGCAACAAGAGTTGGAGGCTAGCAAGAAACAAGCTATTAAAAATGATATACACCAACTATCAAACTACCTAGTATCCATGTGGAAGGTTCAAGATGAATAATTCATATCAGTACACAGTACAAGTGTAAAATCCATTTTTTGATAATACCATACACATGTTCATTTGGTACTGAGCAGTTCTATACATTACAGAGAAGTAATGAGATTCTATAATTTCAAAATATCATTTAGACATTTGTTCTGAAATTTCATGTGTTAAAACTTTCGTTTCCACTTGAACTAGGTACAATTTTTCCGACATGAGCAGAATAACCTTCCAACGCCCACACGAAACAGAGAAGTACAGAAAAATGAGAAGAAGAAAAAATAGATATCATATGTATAAATCATAGATGCGCATCTTTCGGCATTCATGATACAGAGAAAACTTGAAATCAGTTACAAAAAGAAAGAAGGGTCAAAATAGCAATCCAGAAAGAAATTCTACAAGGATTTACGATTATGCTGCCAACCGATCCGCGCGAACAAACCCCGCTTCTTCTTTTTCAATGTTGCGGCAGGTTGGTGGTCCTGCGAAGCATCAACACCACTGTTGCTATTGATGCTATCGCTATTACTGTTACTGTTCCTATCTGTGGTAGCAGACTTATTGGCGCTATATTTGTCGTTACCTGTGCTGGAAGGAGTGCTGCGAGCGCTCATAGCACTTGCATTGCTCTTAGTGCTCATGCTTCTCTGTGTTATAACAGGGTCATGGCTAACTGTATGGCGAGGAGTGGAGCTTGCACCTTCGTTAACCCCAGTCACACGGATACCGGCATCATCAGCAAAAGGATCCCGACTCGAGCTATCGGTTTTATCTAATTGTGAACGTTCCTGTTTGTCACTCGTGGTGCCTCCACTGCCCCGTACTCGAATTCCAGCGTCATTAGCCCAGCTAGTTTCGCCCCTGCGAGACGCTGCGGCCTTGTTTTGCATAGAAGTACTAGATACGGAGTCCACGCTCGAAGAAGCCGGAGCGGTGGATGGTCGTTGGTCATCCCTCCAACGATCCACGGTAGTTCGTGAAATGTTTTCTTTCGTTCGAAGGGGAGTATCTTTAAAACTTGCGGAGGTCATCGCCGTTGACAAATCATGAGATGAGCTCCTCTCTACTTCTTCATACAACGGAGACTTAAGCGATGCGTCAGGCCCTGACGTTGCTGCTCTAGGTAAGTCACGTTCGTTAAGATCAATTTGCCTTGCTGACATCACATACGCCAGAGATGGCAGAAGACCAGAAAACTCACTTGGGAGATCAGAAGCGTCGTCGTCGTCGTCGTCGTCATCTTCTTCGTCATCCTCCTCTTCCTCTTCATCGTCATCAGCAGCAGCAGATCCGCCACCCTGAATATCCCCATTCTGACGGTGAGAGCGGGGCGAGCTTGCATGAATATCTTCATTGCTATCAGCATTAGAGGTAAGCGCAGATAATGTGAGAGTCTGAGACAATTCAGTTCGTCCAGATATGTGCGAACTATCATAGTCTTCCTGCTGTGATGAGACTTCAATGAAACTGCCAGCGTCGTCTTTGTCATGATCAGATGAATTCGGTTTCGCACCAGCTCTTGCTTCAGATGAAGAAGCCAAACCATCATCTTCATCGTCCCCGTCATCATAACGCTCATCTTCATAGAAGGTATCATTATCCCCTTCATCATCTGCATATGTACTATCCAAGGAGCGCCACGCAGGGGAAGTGTTGCGCAGTCTGTGGCCACCAGGACGCAGAGATTTTGAATAGTAGTTTGCCATAGGAGGAGAATTAGTACTTGCACGTCGAGGTGCGTGGCGGTCAAAGCTGCCATGGTTATGTCTCAAATCCAGTTTGGAAGGTGATTCCATACTAAATGATGCTGGACGCTGACTACGAATACCAAGCTGGGAAATGGTGGACATAGGATCACTTTCGACACGTAGCTGATACTTGAATGAAGTAGATGGCCTACGTGCAACCTTTTGACGCAATTGAGGGAAGTCATGGAAGGATCCAGACATTGATTCCTGAATCGGGTGTTCGGACCCTGCATTATCCAGACTATCCTCCCGTGAAATCATTCCTTCTGAACGAGTGTGAGAGAGCTTTGATCCAACATCATCTGAAGAGTCCTTCTCACTTTCGTCTGAAGAGTCCGGGAGGTGCGCCGAACCATTAGTGTGGCAATCCAATTCTATGTTTGTAGCTTGTTGAGATGAAGGTGACACATGTGTTCCCGAAGAAGAGTTACATCTAGACGGGGGCTTGGTTTTATCAGCACATTGCGAGGTACTATCGTAATTCTTCTCTTCAACTGCCTCGCTTGCACGAGTTACAGTTGGCCTTGAAGCCCCCTGCGATTCATGATCACTCTGCCCAGATGTGTAATCTGTCCAATCAATTTGGTGACCGAGGTTTTCCAGCACCACAGGTAAGTGCATTGAACGAAGCTGCGAAATTTTTGATGACGGAAAGGACCTAAATACCATACTATCATAAGCAAGACGAAGAACACGATCCCCTGTAAGTTGTGACTTGCGTTCGAGATTGTCAGCAAGTGACATGCAAGCATACACCTCTTGAAAGCTTCCACAGGAGATGATTTCTTTTTGCAAGACCATGAGGATGGCTAGTCCTGATCGAAAAAGGGCCTTAACACCTTCATGAAGAAAGCAATCCCAAATACGAAGCGTAGTCTCCAGAGGAAGAGAATTTACAAAAAGGCATAAAAACCACTGGTAAGTCACAAACTCGAGAGGGAACTCGAGAGATTCCAGATGCGCATGGAGGCGTGGTAGCCTTTGTTTGACTAGAGATTCAAAAACACGCTGGTCCACGTGCATTCCAGTCATTTGTTTTGTATAATGACCTGGCACAAGGTCTTCAACAATACTGGCAAGAGCCCAGAAAGCGAGATTTTCGTCCATATGGAGAAGTAACACCGCAACTAGGAAGTTCATACTTTGACAGTATCCAATAGCCCTGTTGCGCAAACTGTAAGCAAGAAGAACGCGGCGCATTCGCGTTATGCCTTCCTCGTTCTCGAAATGATAATTTGTTGGGAATGTGCGATGCAAGTCACGTTCAATAATTTCAGCCATTTCCGGTGCGCGGTCACCAGAGGTGGCGCATGCCACGAGATATTCGTACTGTTCGGTAGGTCCACTGTTGCGTTGCTTCTCTAAGGCACCAGAGCACATGAGCCACATTTCTCTTCGGAGTCGAGGAGGAATACCAAAATGGCGAATCACATGTGTAATGTGTTTAATCTGCGAACTTGTCGCAGAGGGTTCCATAGCGTGTACTTGATTATGATGTACTCCTCCTACACCACTGTTTCCACCAGAGCCCACATGCCTATTACTTTCACCAGAGGCCCCATTGTTATTGCTTGATGAATTCTGCATTCCAGCTGTGGAGAGACCCCCCCCTGAAGGGGCCTCTGTACCAATGTTCCCGGCATTCTCAGATCGCTCACTATGAATATTTTGCTTTTGCTTTTGATGTTGCTGGTGGTGGTGGTGGTGGTGGTGGTGGTGGCGATGGTGGTGGCCGCTAGATGACGACAATGACGATGTGGCCGCTGTTGGATGATGGCTCATCTCAGTGTCTTGGCCTTCTCCCGAGGAGGAGGGACCAGCACCGGCACCTTCTTCACCACGTTCATTTTTCTTTTTACCGTGCCCACGCACGAGAAATTTGCGCACTACAGTTTCTACATGAAAACCAAATGAAAGTGACCGCGACCCACGTCGTGGACTATCTTTCTCTGCAGGATCAATGCTATCCTGTGATGCAGAAGAGGCCAGCGAGAATTGCCTCCTGTGTGCAGAGGTGGGCGAAAGAACCTCAGGGGGTACTGCAGCGGGTGTTGGCGAGGAAATTTGCAGTAAATATCTGTCGGCACTATCGGGTGGGAGGTCCGTAGCGTAATACTTGCGCCAGCGCTCAAGAGCGTCAGCAGGGATGTTTGTAAGATTGCCAGCAAAATCGTCCAGAACCTCTCCCCAGGCACGCCTCTGCCTACGCTTTCCAGCTTCCTTGCCAAGAATGCGTTTTTTAGCATCGTGAGGTACAGGTGCGTGAGATCCATTGGCACTCGAGGGAGGGCACAAATACTTGTCCTCTGTATCCTCAATGCGAAAGCCGTACTCATCTCGAACTTCGCCTTTATCATCTACAAAGTAAGAATGTTGCACAGGTTCGCCACGATGCCTACGGTTTCTTTTCTTTTTCTTAGTCCCTACGCCACTGCGTCTTGATTTCTTCCACCGCATCGAAAATGGGCTTGTGGAGTCCCCAGTCTCTCCGTGTTTGGCGACGTTGTCAAGGCCGTTCGGGACTGTCGTTCCATCCGCATCAGGCCCGTCAACAGAGCTTCCACCGTGATTGTCATGTGCCTCGTCGTCCGAAGTCAAGTAGACCTCCGTGAAGTCTGTGGACTCAAGTTTGGCCAGACCACGTTGCGTAAGGTCGAGGTCACGCACAACGCGAGGTTCACTGGCTACACGCCGCATGCGAGTTCTTATGAGGCTCCTCGAAGTCCTATCCTCACTCTTACCATCTTTTTTGGCGCTGCCTTCTGATTGCTCCCCTACTGTCGACTCTAAATGAAGATTTGCAAGTTTTTCACGTTCATTCGCAAGAGCCACAGACCTCCGAATGGTGCTCGCATCTGCCGTTCTTGACCTATGGTGTGCCTTCTTCGGTCTCCGTACCTTATCGCTCGACGAGTGTTGTGCCTGGATTTGAGTTTGCATCTTCAAGTTAGGCTTTTCATGTTTAGAAGATTTTGCTGTGGCTCCTTGACTAGAATCATTCGTCTCGCCATCCTTACCGCCAAGTTCATGTCCATGTTCATGATGATCATCGTGAATATCTTCTTCGTCATCATACGCTTGGTCGATGGAGCCACGTTTCTGTCTCAGCTGCGCCAGTGACCCTGGCATAGTCTTTGCGGTGCTGGGTGAGCTTTCTCTCAGAAGCTCTGCTCGTAATTCCTTCGAGATGTGCTCGAGATCTTGCCCAAGATCCATTGGAATAGCCCCTCTCAACCTGCGTGTGTCGACCTCCAGGCCTTTCTCAGTCCCTGCCCTGCATTCTTTCCTGCGGGTATCCTCTTTACCCGACTCGGTATACCTTTCGCCACCTTTTCTGATTTTATTGCCATTCTTGCCGTCCTTTTTGCCGTCCTTTTCGGTGTCGTTGTTGACGACGTCGCGTCGTCTGGCCGAGGCCGAGGCCGTGGCGCGCTGCTGCTGATGATCGCTCATAGCGTCGTCGGCGGCGCGGCAGGGGCCAGGGCCGGCAATGGGCCCTTGACGGCCCGCGGTAGACCGTCGTCCGCCGCGCTGCTCGCTCGCCGCCGCGGGAGCGAGCTCTCGCTAATCAAGCGAAAGGACTTTGGCCGTTCGCCATCTCGCCCGATCTTCCGCTTTCCACACTTAAAAATATTTATAAACTACTTACAGATTTGATAACCTACTTGTTAAGCCTATATTTGAAGTGGGTTATTCCTTACGCAAGTGGAGTATATAGCGTTTTGCTTCCTTCGAGCCTTTCTATAAATCAATTAAACCTTTATAGTTTAAAACGATTTTTGTTAAAAACTAAAATAACTATGAAAAATTATTCATAGTTCTTATTTGGCCATCTCTCATGAACATTTTCTTTGGTTCTTAGGTAGGTTAGGAGGCCAATAAGAGCTACTATGAAGGATGCGGGGAATGAAATGGAGGCCAAATGAATGACATGAGTGACATGAATGGTATGAATTCATTCGGGTGAAGAATTTGCGTTGTCTCGACCTGAGAGGCAAAGAAAAAAGGCAAAGAAAAGTCTGCGGATGCCTACTCTTGAGGATTTTCTACACTGCCTCAAATTCAATTCTTCAGTTTCTGGTCAAGCTAGTTAGTTTGTTTGTTTGTTTGTTTGTTTGCTTGTTTGTTTGTTTGCTTGTTTGTTTGTTTGTTTGTTTGTTTGTTTATTTGTTTGTTTATTCTGCGCTCAGGCTCTTTTGCATCAAATTGCACTACTACTTCGCGGCACTATTCACTACAGATTGATATGGAATACTTGGTAGGTTACCTATCTGTTACCTACCAAACTTTAAATAGTACATAGATAAATTGTATGTCCCTAGCTAGCTACTAGCCGAGTAGGGTAGGTAGTGTTTTCTTTCCATCTATTCTATACATTTACAACTTATCATCATAGAACTTCATCTTTCTTCCTTTCTTCCTTTCTTCCTTCCAAGTTTCTTTTTCTTTCTTTAATTTGAAAATATATACAAATTGAAATCAAACTTGTTGATGATTAACCAAATAGAAGATAGATAGAACAACTAACTCCATTGTCTTCTTCTTCTTCTTCTTCAAGTTCCTTTCAAAACCTTTCTATTTTTTATATTTCCTACTGACTAAACTACCCGTCACTAAGTGGTAGTAGTATAATGTAAATTAAATGACTGCGATGAGAGAAACAATCCTCGAAAACCTCAACTCAAGTTGGAATTCTTCGAGCGATTGATAGCGTCTGGCTCACAGGCCTGAGATGCATACCTACACACCAAAATGCATGCATGCATGCAAAAGTCCCTTCATTCATCATTTCAATGAACCTCGTGGCCTCTGCGCCTTTGATTTGGACGTGCCAAACCACATCGACTGCAGACGGGCAAACGAATCCTTCAAGATCAACCGCCTCATCGAAAATTTTAGTCCCTGCTATTTAATGTAAATTCAATCTCCATGTTTTCCCCATCTTTCTAACCTCATCTCCTCAAACCTCTAAGGACTACTACCTACTTGCTCCTAGCACCTCTTTCGCATTTTCTTTTCTTTTCTTTTAACTTTAATGAAAAAGTAAGTAAAACTAAAACATCTTCTCAACTTTCCCAATTGTAAAGTAATACCTAGCTGGGCCTAGCAGGGGGATCCGGCGAGGAGATGTATGCAGGAATCATTGTGGGTTGTCCTCTCTGATAGATAGGTAAGTACTAGCAGTCCCAGAGAACTATCTGGGGCGCGGGTGCGTCTTTACGGGACCGCGCGCACGACACCACCTCGTTTTGTTACAACTTTAAATTCAAATTAATGTCAATTTAAATTTAATTTAATCTAATCTAATAAAGATTATTATTATTATTAGCTCTATTGCACAAGCAGCAGCAGCAGCAGCAGCAGCGGCAGCGTCTGAATTCCAAAGAACGCTCCCTATTCTCTGCTGGTTGAAGCGTGGGTTTTGAAGTCCAGGCTCTTCGACTTGGAGTTCTCTCTGTTCTGCGACGGTCGCCAATTCCCTTTGGCTCTTCAAGCCCGCGCGAGTCCTCGGGTGGCTGGTTCCAGCCGTCCGTCCGTCTTGGCGCTCCTGTCTTCGCGGAGGTTTTCTTTCTTTCTTCCTTTCTTTCTTTCTTTCTTTCTTTCTTTCTTTCTTTCTTTCTTTCTTTCTCGCTTCCTTTCTTTCCAAGCTGCTGCTTCTTTGCCCGATATTGCCCAGCTCGCGCATAAGGCGCTGCAAAAGATCGTGGCGGCCGGCAGCTGGCGGCGTGATGGATGGCGGAGACGACCTCGTTGGGGCTGGACCTGCTGGTTGCCCGACTCGCTGACGCTGTGCTTGGTCCCCGGCGACAGCGGCAACAGCGACGGCACCAGCGACGGCAACAGCGACGGCAACAGCGACGGCAACAGCGGCAATATCGACGGCGACAGCGGCAATATCGACGGCGACAGCGGCAATAGCGACGGCGACAGCGACAGCGGCAGCCAACAAAAACCAATCATTCGACGAAGCGACAGCGGAGCCAGGCAATGAATGATACAGTCAGACAATCCCGGACGAGCGGGATGGATGGGTTTGAGGATGGGTCAGTCAGCGGATGAATGGATGGAAGCACGCCAATGCATGCTGTCGTGGAATTGGCTTGCTTGCTTGCTTGCTTGTCCGCGAGCGAGCAGCACGGCGAGGTCCACGAGGCCGCTCCATCGAATGCGTCAATGGACTGACTGATTGATTAACTCTGCCGATGGCACTCACTCAGTCAGCCATGGTCCCAACAGGAAAGGCCCACGCAGAGGAAGGCGCCTTCGAGAGGGACGACAAAGCCGCTTTGCTCTGCTCTGCTCTGCTCTGCTCTGCTTGCTTTGCTTTGCTTTCTCTGACGCAGACATGGGAGCGCCTGGCGCTGCGCTGCTCGCGCTGCTCTGGGCGGAGAGCTCTGGGCTTGTGCGGAGCTACCTCGGCGAGAACTCCACGGTACGTCTTCTCGCGTGGGTGAATGAGTGAAGGAGTGAATGAGAATGAATGAATGGGGACGTCAACAACGCCAACGGCGACGATGATGGCGGCGATTAAGATGAATGATGACGTGAACGCGAAGACTCTTTTTCTTTTTGGCTATCTTGGCTGCGAATGAGCGAATGGGTGGGTGGATGAATGTGGTGGTGGTGGAGCGTGCCGCAGCTCAGGAACGACCGGGTCAGGTCATTGCGTGGGCTGAGTGGAGTGAGTTGTGATGTGCGTGGGATTCTTCGCAGCGCATCGCCCAATTTGGCAGCCAGGTGATCGTTGATATTGATTGGGGTTTTTAGATCATCATTCAAGTTGGCGCTTCCTTTTCTTGTTTTCGTTGCTTTTCTTTTCAAGTCCTTCTGCCCTCCTTTTTCCCCCTTTTTCTATTCTTTTTTTTTGTTGTTGTTGTTGTTGTTGTTGTTCAACTATAAATTTAATTTAGATTGAAAAAAAGGAAAAAAAGAAAAAGGAATAGAATGATTACCGTGGGAAGGAGCAAGCAGGAGGAGTCCCTCAATTATTGATTGATCCATCATTGATTCATTGATTATTGCCTAAATCGATGGATTGACCGCTTCCTCAACTTCGTGATCCGTGCTCAGGCGAGGTCTGGTGATAATGGCAGCCAGAGAAGAAACATATCAGCCGACCTGAAGGCTGTTATGTTAGTTACTAGGTGGTTGGTTGTTGATGAGGAGAGATTATTGTTTACTCCGGCTAGCTAAATTCCTTCTTCTTTGCCTATTCACAGAGTTGCAATCGAATGGGGTAGTGGTGATGGTGGAGCGAGTGATGCGGTGCATATTCAGGGAGCTGTGAGCAGACGACTATTCGCTCAAATCTCTGTTGAATGCTAGAGTTCCAATATGCAGGAAGAAGAACAGAATTCTTTGGCATTCCGTGAGGGTAAAAAAACAGGGATTCTCTGATGATCCTGTCTGCTTCTTTCCTAACTCAAAACAATGTGACGCGCATAGAAGGTTGAAGAGGGCGAGAGGTGCTCTCAGCTAGTCATTTTCACAGGTTGAAAGAAAAGAGACTAAGGAGCAACGAGAATTGGCAAAGGGCTGAGGGAAACTAACGAAAGTCACGAATTACATCTACATCATTGATGAATCGGTTAACGAACAAACACAATAATGATATGTGCTCTTATGACTTCCTCGCCGCCCACACGTACCCCTGGCTTAAAAAAATAATTATAATGGGTCCGCCGCGCGGTAACGCTTTTTTTAATCGCACTGGCGCAGGCGGCACTCGCTGTTGTGCTTGGTGCTACAAAAGGCGAAGTGCTGGAGTTGCCCCATGGGGGGTCAGCAACTACCCTGGCAGCCTTAGAAGATGCAGCATCCTCGGTTGTAAACCGAAATTCAAAAGGGAAAAAGAAAAACTATACCGCAGTAGACAAGGCCAAGCTTCAAGAGCTTACGTCGTCTTTATTGCTGTGCCTCGCTGGAGTTCGTACAGCAATTTTGATAGACGCAAACTTTCCCCTACCAGTACGTTTTACTCATTGACTCCTTTCCACGTTCTCTTTTGTGTAATCATTTGCTGCAATGCCTACTTTAAATTTTAATACTGACTCATGTCCCAAACCCTGCGATTGTATAGGTTCTACACAACCCAGCTCTACTCGTAGAGATCCTGAACAAAGTTCAAGCTAGCACTCAGGGGCCATGCTATGTTGTGGAGGTTGCTAATGACGGCTCCATATTTGTAATAAATCGTGCTAAGCTGCGGGCTCGGCTTTGGGCGCATGATGAACCCTTGTTTGTTGAACCCAACGACGTAGGGCAAGCTTCCCTGCTTGATTGTCCCAACTTTATGTTTCCAAATTTGAGAATTCTATACCGTGCATTACAAGGAAGCAAAAGTACCGATAATGTACTCCGAGTGGATCTTGACCTTGGTGAAGAGATTACGCGCTTGGTGACCCTTGCTGGATGGCTTTTAGACTATCCAGTGAGTTATAGTATCCTAGATCAATCTGGGAGGGGTCTGGGCCCCCAAGCCCTTCAATTGTGGCAAATCACCAGTCATGCTTTGAGTAGTCATCCATTGCTCTCCTTTACTGTGCCCGCGCCATTGGCCACAACTCCAACTATTCGTGTAGCATTATATCAGCGCTGTCATGAGTTTTCTACCAACGTCATGAAATCGGCCTGTGTTCCTGCTATTCTGAAAGCGGATCTCCGTATTGAAAAGCCTACAAGAGTTTGGCAAGCGCTTGCATTATAAAATTAGAGTTTCCTCCTTTAGAATTCTAAAAGACCTATTCTTTTGCTATTCCACTTGCATGCCAAGACATGTTTCTAATGAAACGAATAGTTTGAGATTTTCCTTCTTTTACACTCTTGTTTACACACGAACATGAGCCAGGCTTGCATCTAGAGGCAGACTTGCCAAAGATATCGAATGCAATTATACATAGAAAAGAAAAGACTAACTTCATGAAGGAGTAGCCTTCTACTTGATGCATATGCCTATAACTTTACACCCATTCTTGCAATGCTCGTGTGCGCGTGCACAATTTTTCACCGAAACAGCAGACCTAGCATTGCTGTTCATATAATCAGTAATGCTAAGCCTTGCATTGTTCGCTTTTGTGTATTAAAAAAAATTAAAACATGAACCCTGTATGTTAAAAGCACTCCATCGCTACCTTTGAAAACCCTGAGATCCTAAATGCGATAACCAATGCACTCTGACCGTGCTAAGCTCTCGCCTCCATCGACTCACGAGACTTCTCCTTAAAATAGCTCCTCGAGACGACACTGACTTCCTACCGGGTGACCGGGCACCTGCCTTCTTAGACGCACTTAGGTACTCGTAGACCACAGTCGTCCTATGTGGAGATCGTGCACACCGGGTCCCCGTGGGGACATTTAGCTTGAAACCGTCTCTTGTGAAGGCAAAACGCCACACAACTTAGTCAGTCAATCCCTAGTTCACTCGCTCGCCTGATCGACTGCTTTTCTGACTTTGTGCACCTAGCACCAGTGCAAGCAAAGCTTCAACCTGCCCGACGCGGTTCGCTAGCCTGGTGCTTGCCTGCTAACTTGCGTGTGCACTGCTCGGTGAGCACAGTGCGGGCTGGGACGATGTCTGAGGACCAGCAACAGCAACAAAAAATTAAAGTATGCGTTCGAGTAAAACCTGTGCAGCACGCTGAGAAAGGCGATGACCCCCAGAGCAAACTTGCCTGGCAAGTTGCTGACGATGCGCAAAACCTTGTGGAGCTCGGCAACCGCGAGGATAAAACATGGACCTTTGACAAAGTCTTCGCGGAACACAGTAAAAACCAGGATGTATTTAATAATACGGTTGCGGACCTCATCCCAAGAGTCATTGAGGGCTACCATGGAACTGCCTTAGTGTATGGTCAAACTAGCAGCGGGAAAACATACACAATGTTTGGAGGCCCACAACCTGAGACTGAGAGCGGTGCAGTGCAGCTCGGCCTCGAGAAACTCTTCCAGGCTATTGAGGATCAAAAGAAGCACCGAGAATTCGTTGTGGAGCTGAGCTATGTGGAGGTTTACAATGAAGTTATTGGGGATCTGCTCACGCCTGTTGAAGATACCGAGTTTAAAACGCCCACAAAGCGTCAAGCTGCAACATCGAGAGCTTTCAACTTTCTTACGCCGCAGCCCAGACCCAGCTCTAGAGCGGCTCAGGCTGGAGCTGTGTCTGTGAGAGATGACCAAAAAGGCGGAGTTACTTTATCAGCAGCACGGAAACCTGCTACCTCAGCCACAGAGGCAATGGATATCTTACGCCAAGGTGAACGAATGCGACATGTGAGCGCCACTGGAATGAACGAGCGGAGCAGCCGTGCGCACACGATTCTCATGGTCCACGTGTCAAGTGTATCGCTGGAAGACCATACAAAGCTTTCAGCACAGCTTAACTTTGTCGACCTCGCGGGAAGTGAAAGCATGCGAACGAGCAATGCTAAGGGATCGCAAATCGCAGAGGCTAAGAATATTAATCAAAGTCTCCTCGCTCTTGCACTAGCGATGGCAAGCCTTGCTGAGGGTGGAGGGCACACAAGGCATGTCAGTTTCCGAACAAGCAAACTCACACGGATTCTCAAGCCTGCACTCTGCGGAGACTCTCTTGTGTGTGTCATTTGCTGCATTACGCCAGTACTGCAGTTCAAGGAAGAGTCTAAGCGAACTCTTCACTTTGCTCGTACGGCGGCACGTGTACCAATTCAAGCGTCAAAGCATCAATGTCAGGCCCCAGAAGTAACTATTGAGCAATTGAAACGTAAAGTTGCCCTTTTGCGAGCACAAAGCGCGCCAAGTATGGAGTCCCAAGAACGTGACAACCAGGAACGTGATAAAGAACGAAGGCGGTTTCGTAAATTATTGCTACTCGCACAACAGCACGATCCTACCCCCAAATCGGAAAATTTGCCCCTTTACCTCGTTTCGCCAGTTCACACATCAAATTCCCCTTTTACAAACAATTCATCACATTTCACCTTTCCAGACACTAAACTATTAGAGAAGCCTGTCCAGACTCAGGCTAGTGCGGGGAGCAAGACCCCTTCTCCAATCGAACAACGCAAAAAGGTGGGCCGTAAGACCTTGTGCTGGCCTCTCTTCTCGTCACCGCAGCAAAAACAATCTTTTTCTGATTTCTCCATTGAACAAATTTATGTACAACACTTGCGCCAACAAGTTCAAAGTCTAAAAGATGACCTCGGTTTGAAATCTTCAGAACTTCAGGACGCTCTCAAGGAACTCTCGTCTGCTACAACCAAGCATGAAAATCTCACCACGAAGCTTGAAATATCGCAAAAACAGTTTGAAGACATTACAGCTCAGTTCAAGCAATCTCAACTTGAAACAGAGGCAAAACATAGGTGCCTAGCTCAAGAACTTGCTAACGCTCAAGTACAAAATGAAGCACTTTTAGCTGAGAGAGATAAGACCAGCAGTGAGACCCAAGCTAAGCTGCTTGCATTGCGTGAAGAGAAAGAAGCAATTGAAGGTCAATGCAACCTTCTTCGGTCTGACTTGGAGGAATCGATCCGGCTGAATGACTCTCGGCAGACGGAGATCGATCAACTGTACATAAAGCTGGGCAACCAGCAAATGCAAGCATCAGCCAAGGAGAGCGCTCTTCAAGATGAACTATGTGAGCAAGAACGTAAACTTGAAGCTTCCCTCTCTGCGAAACTGGTTGTTGATCAGGAACGAACTAATCTCGAAAAGGAACTTGAAGAGTCTAGAATGAAGATCAAAGCGACTGAGACTGACTTTGCCGACTTGCAGATTCAATTAAAGCAGACCCATGTGGACACATTCCAACGAGAGCAGGATCTCTTGGGTCAAATCGCAGAGTTGACGCAACTAGTTAAAATGAGGGAAGAAAGCGAGCAAACTTTGCAAATGTGTAACGAGGAGCTGGAACACAAACTATCAATTGCTCAAAATGACTGCGATTCGGCGCGTAGCAATGCTTCGAACAACGAGGCGCAACTGAAAGATTTACAATTGAAAGTAAACAATTGTGAGAGAAAGCTTCGCAGCGAGTTAGATTTTTGTAAAGGACAACTTCAAGATGCAAATTGTGAGAACGACAGTCTTGGCATGCAATGCGAAGCACTTCAAATACGACTAGAAGATGCTGAAACCAAGCAGAGAGCTCTGGCTCGATCACATAAATCACTCCACTTATCACTCGAAAAGGCCAAAACGACCTTAGAAACAAAAGAGGCCGAGTTCCTTACACAACTGAAAGCTCAGCAAAAGCGACTTGAAGAAGCGCAAATAGATAAACAAGTACTAGCCCAAAAGTTTGAAGCATCTTCAAAGCAGTGCTCCAGTCTTATCGCTGCAAACGAAAATGCTCACGAAGATCTCGCAAAAGTTCTGTATAGTTCTTCTTCTCGTGATCAGGATTTTGTAAGGACAATTATTCAGTACGAAGATCAGGTGCATGAGGCTAGAGTAACCAAGAGAAAATATGCTTCTCGGCTTGAACTACTTGGAGAAGAAATCTCAGTTTGGAAAGCAAGGTGCAGTGCGACAGAAGCTGAAGCTAACCACTATAGACTGGAGCTTGAACACCTACAAGATGATGCAGCCAAACATGCGCAAAATTTGAAGAGTGAACTTGCTAGGGCTAAGAATGATATTGAAGACCTTCAGGACATTCAAAATGCAGCAGAAGCTGACATCCAGACTCTCCGTACAAGCCTCGCACAATCAAATACTAAACTTGATAGGCTCCAAACAGAAAAGGAAAATGCCGAGAAGGATTGTCAGAGATTAGAGGAGCGTATTCGAGACGACGAAGAAAAAGAAGAAAAGGAAGAAAGATCTGCACTTGCGGCAATCTGCCAGGAGAAATCTGACGTAGAAGCTGCTCGATCAGCAGTTGTCTATGAACGAAAGCATCTTGAGGTTCTTTCCAGGAAGCTGCAAAACGAAAACAGTGCCCTTGAAGCAAATCGACGTACTTTAGTGCGACGAGACCACGAAATTGCAAGACGAGAAGACCAACTTGCTCAAGCCCAAATGAAGCTCGAAAAACGTGTTTGGATCGTTACAGATAAAGAACGTAAGCTTAAAGAACGTGAAGCCCATGTACACAAAATGGCTACTGATATTCAGGAGCGTCAGGTTCAGTTGCAGTCTACAGTACAGATTCTAAGATCCCGCGAAGAAGAAGTCAGCGCAAGAGAAGATGATCTAGAAGTGAGAGAAGCAGAAGTCCAAATATACTTGCAGCATCTAGATAATCGCGGAATGCCTAAATCACGAGTACGAGCTTTGAGCAAATCGTCTAGCTCGTCAGGATTTTCGGGTATGACACCCATCTCTCAGTATGCGTCCTATGTGTCAGCAGTTGCCGAACCAATATCTTTTCAAAGCTCACTGCTCGATGCAGAAAGCTCGAAAATCGTTCGTCGAAGCAGTCGACTGAGTTCAATTTTTCAGCGGCAAGACCACAAACTGGAGGCCCTCGAACGGGAATTAGGAGTTAAATCTGCTGCTGCTTCTCTTATAGTAGCTCCAGACCAGGTATTTTCCTTGGATCCTCGGGACCAAGAGGATGCATATGAAGAGGACAACGAGGAGGATGCCCCCCCTGAATACTTGAGCATGGTGGATATTGCAAATAACAAAATTCATTAAGAATAAATCTACTATTTTACCCTCTTTGTCTATCTTAAAGAAGGCTGCAGAGACGCAGCCTAACCGCTTCTTAACCATTCCAGGTTACTCATTTTTCTCTAGTGAAATTTGCTAATAAAGTTGACTAGCCCATCTGCTTATGTGCTTCAACAATAGTACAATGGGATTTGCTATGTTTTGGAGAATGGCGCATCCAATCAATCATACGGAACCTTAACATATAAATTACAGAAAGCACCTGAGAAAAAGGTTAGGGAAGATTACATTCGGATGCCTCTTCAAAAGTTACACACCCATTATTGTCTGCGTCAAGGTTAGCAAATTGCTGAAGAACTTGATTCAGATCTTGTGGCTTAATGAGGCCCATTTGTTGAAATTTGTATACTACAAACTCAGTCTCTGTTAGAGTACCAGACTTATCAGCATCGGCAGCAAAAAGTTCATTTAATGTGAAACGTCTACGCAGGATAGCTTCTCGATGACGTTGACGTTCTGCCTCAAGAACATGGTCTATTGTATCTCCTATCAATTTGGCCATCGATACTGTGCCGATAGTTAGGTAGAAAATCTGAAAAGCTTTTCCTTTGTCATCGCTCACGTGAATGTCCCCATACCCAACTGTTGTCAAGGTTACAACTGCAAAGTAAAAGCTATCAATAAAATCCATATCCTCGCCAAGACAATAGAATAAGATGCCGATGAGAAGTAGAAACCCTATGGACAAGACCACATTGAGCATATGCGGGATCCTACGGCGGCCTTCTTGTTTTTTTTGCTCAGACTGCTGTCTAAGATTTTCAATACGCTGAGCCATGATTGATGTGAGTGAGGAAATGGCCCAACCAATAAGAAAAACACCATAGAGAATATAAAATGCAGTTACTAGACGCCCTGCTTGTGTTGAAGGTGCTACATCACCATATCCAACTGTAGTTAGCGTCACAACTGCAAAATAAATGCTTGTAAGACCACTCCAGCCTTCCAAGTATTTGCCTAATAGAAGTGAGACTCCAAGGTGAATAGACAAGGCAATAATGATGACAAAAGTAGCCTTTGTGCTATTTGAATGTCCTGGTGATTCTTGTTTTATGATGGCGATAGACCTCTTTCGCATATGCGGTGGCGAGTTAGAGTCTGTGTCTTTGGAGTCGGCCGCACCTGAAAAGGGAGCGACTGTCCTGGAAGCCACTAGTCTGTGTAAGATAGAAAATACCATTCTCGTAGCTTGTAAAATACACGTGCTCGCTGTCAACCTGTCTCAGGTCAGGTGATTGCTGCAAAGTTTCTATGGTTCCTTTGCCCAGCTTGTCTTTTCGTTCTATTGAAAAATAAGAAGTACACTAGTTTTCTCGCTATAATTTCTTCAGGATGCAATGGGGAACTCCTTCCATAAGAATAGTATAGTGATTCTCACTCGTGGAACATCCTCCTATCCACTGAGCTATTTGCAACTATAGTGTTGCTGAATAACAAGTCCCTGAATTAGGACACGCCTACTTGCTTCCTCTTTCTTTGAAAAAGGAATAGATAAGTAAATACGTACGTACTATTATTAGTAGTAGTACTTCCCGTACAAAACATAGGTATCCGTTGAGTAGGGAACTACTATGGCAGTAACTAATTCCACAAGCGAGAACCACAATTACTTAGTTAGGAAAAGTATCTGAATGATTGTGGGCGCGACTGCTTGCATTTTTGAGTGTCTACGCGCTGGCTGGATTGGCTTGAGCAGAACCTGCTATCGATGGTAGTGCTGACGCCAGGAAGGAGGATTGCAAATTTGAAATCGGTCTACACTTGAATCGCGTTGAATTATCATGCCGCGGGAAAGCAAGTTTGCTGAAGAGGATGACGTCCAGGAAGAGTCTAAGTTTGGCGATGGCCTAGACAACTCAGAAAGCAAGTTTGGAGATAGTAAAGCTGGCAAGCTGGAGAGTAAGAGCGCGAACGACTCAGAAGTCGATCAAATTATGAAGCGAGCGAGTCACTACTGCTTCAGTCCTGAATTTATCGGTGTCTTCGAAAAGTATATTCGTGAGAATGCCTATATTTTCTACGATACTGTTGACAGCGGTGAAGATGAGCATAAGCTGGAGTATCATGATTTATTCAAAGAGTATCTTGAGCTCTATGAATCCACAATGGAAAATTGGCTGGAGCGCGAGAATATCACGCTCGCAGACTTTAATAAAACCCTTCAAGTTGCAAAAGAACAGGGAAGATCGAACCATACATATTTTATCCGCTTGCTAGTGGCGTCTGGTGAATGTAAGTTAGAACAATGAGATCAAAGTGAGTCGCAACAAAACTAACATGGCTTGAGATTACTCCACAGACGACTGTTTCTATGACGTAATGATCAAAGAAGCTACACGTCAACGCGAGGGCCAAGAATAAGCATACAGCAACAAAGTTTAAATCTGCGCTAGCTGTTTTGTTCACACTTCCTTGTTTCGATTGACCTGAGAAAAAGCTCACTCCAATCAGATGCAGACGCTTGAAACGTTGTAGCGTCGCTGGTTGGGGTTAGGTCTAAGCTGTCTTCAAGATCATTAAGATATTCCATTAATTCACTAAAATAGTCTACCTTTGTCTAACTTTTAGGAAATAACGGGGGATATTTTGAGGGGTAGCAAATGTCTCGAAGGTCATACACAGGATGTTTATAAACAAATATAATCTTTAATGTTTACTTTATCCTAAAACAGGATGAAGATATAAAGAGTCTTTCTCAACAGTTAATGCTCCTTGTCGAGATCATTTGCAACCTCTGCGAAGTCCCAGGAGTAGCCATTGTCTACAAACTTTTTAGTGTTAACGAGGTAGTCGTCAATGTGTGGCATGAAGTCTTTGTCGTAGTCCCATGGAGTGGGCTTGAGCTCGTTTTTAAGCTCATCCTTCCACACATAACAGTATGCGTCCACCTTCTCACCACCTGCGGCAGCAATTGGCTCAAGCGAGCGAATATAATCATCATCTTCGAAAGCATCAAGTTGCTGCATCTCCTTGTCGGAAAGCTCGGTCACAAGCAGACCTTGGACAGCAGCCTTTGGCTCAGTCCGTACAATGCCGGGGTAAACCCTCTCTTTGATGGCGTAGCGGGTGTACCCGAAGAGCGTGCCAGGGAGTGTCGAGGGCATTCGCCCCACTACCAAGGAGAGCACACGCTCCTCCATGAGGCTACCATACACGAAGATGTTCATCTTTGCAGCACAAACTACTTGCTATACAGTCTCAACTAACCTATCTGTCACACGTACCACCACCGCAATGATGTCGCAAAGCACCACCTGGGATGAATCCGAGTGTTCAAGCACTGCTGTGAAATCGACATCTATAGCAGCTATCTTTTACATAATACCTTGAAAAGTAAAAGTTGAAAGTCTCCTGGATATCACTCTAAACAGTTGATTAGTTTAATAAGCGTCGCGGTTCAAGGAAACGACTTCTTTCCTGCCAACGCTTCTCAATTGAAAGTTCGCTACTCAGGTGCCCGCAGATCTATCCTCTGCGCTCTGTATCCTTTACAGTCAGCGCAACCGCTCGTTGGTTCACTCTCATTCGCTCGCTCACCTCTTGCGCAAAGTCTCCGCGCAATGCAAGCCAAGGCTGTCACGAAAGACCATGCGGCGCCGAGCAGCGCAATGGGCTCGACAGGAAAATGCGTTGCGCGGACCACGCAGCGCAGACACCTTCCTGGAAACCCAGCTGCTAGGCCAAGCTGCGTCCCTGCGTTCGGGTCAATTCTCACGTCGAGCGCCATAGATACCTTGACCTCAGCATGCTTCGATTCCAATCGTGGAATCATCCATAACCCATCATGGATTGAGCGATTATGAATATGATGATGACTCATGAAGGACTTAAAGTGCACGAGTTAGGGTATACTATGAGTATCGGTTAGGAGGTCGCAAAGAGTTATCGAGTTATAGAGATACCAACTACCCAGCTAGTGTTATTAAAAAATAACACTGTAATTTAATTTGATGGTTTTTGTAGTCTGGAGAATCGATTGCAATTCTTGCAATTGCGATGAGCCACCTTTGCGAAGCTCGCTCGACGTGGCGAAGACCAGCTACAGGGTGATCCGTCGGTAGGCACTGCATATGGGATTCGGGCAACACGAGGGCTAGTTTGTTGCTGGGCGCTGGGAATGTGGCGGTCAAAGTGTCGCGATTGCAGCATGCTGAGGCGGACAGTTTGAGCTTACGCAGAATACAATTATTAGCAAACAACGCTTCCCTAGGACGAATCAGCTCCGCCTTTGAGCCTTGAAGATGGGAAATCTGGGTTCCTTCGTATAGATGATAGATTCCTCATACAGATGCCAAGGCAGAGGTAGTGGCAATTGAGTAGGAAGCACACGGGGGAGCAGAAGAAGTACAATGTAAGCCCAGACATGTCTAGCTTAGGTGGAAGAAGCTTGAGTATGGTCGGTGTTAGTTAGGCTTAGGATTTGAAGGAAGTGTAAGGCGGGCGGCCTAAGGGTTTAGAGAGGCATCGTAGAGATCGGTGGATTCGTACCATCATGCGTAGGCCAGCGGGAGATTTTGAGGGACTCCAGGCAGTCACCACTCGTGATACGGGAACGTGGACGACAACAAACCTCGCTCAGTGTGCAGGTTTAATTCCCAAACCTCTCGCCAGAGACGAAGATCCAAACGAACTAAAGGTGAACGAGGGGAAGACAGTCGAGTAACGAAGATGGTTGTGCTCGAAGAAGGCGCCCGCGTTTGGTATGGAGGCCATCAAGACGGCTCATGGCGAGCTGGTGTTGTTGTAGCCTCTGTTGGTGGTAGCGGCGGAGACGTCGTAGTGAAGGCTAGCGAACATGACTATGGCAGTGCCGGTGAAGAATCTACAGTACCGAGCGAGCATGTCTACGTGATGAACAGGGGCGTAGAGGAGGATATGACGGCATTGCATCACATCCACGAACCTGGGATTTTGGAAAATTTGCGACTTCGCGCAATTGATGATGCTCCCTACACTTTTATGGGTCCTGTTCTGGTGAGCGTAAATCCATTAAGAGAATTAGACGAGTCTAGCTACGGGTGTGGCACATCGCGGGCAAAAGGACCTTTCGCAATTGCAGAAACGGCATTACAGCAACTTCAATTGGGTGCACGATCGGGCGCTGGTGATCAATCGATTGTTATTGGAGGTGAATCAGGATCGGGTAAAACAGAAAGCGCAAAAAGGGTTATTCGTCACATTGTTGCGCGCTGCCATGCTGGTGCAGAAGGAAACGCTCTGGAGGAACGCCTCTTGCAAGTGAGTCCTATTCTCGAGGCAATTGGTAATGCCTCCACGTGCATGAACCATAACTCTTCGCGCTTTGGCAAGTATACAAAGGTTCTGCTAGAGAAGAAGGCTGATAACAGTGGTTGGGCAATAAGCGGTGCACGCATCGAGACATACCTTTTAGAGAAGAGTCGTGTGGTTTTTCACGGCGCTGAGGAACGTAGTTTCCATATTCTACATTACCTAAGCTCTGCTTCCAGTCAATTGCCTGATTTTCATCTTGATGAATGCAAACTTGACGAAAGTGAGAGTCGGAAGGGTGACGAAAAGAGATTCCTTGCGCTTCGCGAGGCTCTTGATACTGTGGGTATAAGTCAGGATGTTCTCTTTCGCGCCTTGGCAGGAGTTCTGCACTTGTTGCAGGTTAAATTTGTAGGCGATGCTGATGAGGCGACTATTGAGGACGGCAGTGCCCAAGTCTGCTGCGATCTATTAGGTCTTGATGGGCAGGAGAGTCTTCGCAAGCTTCTGTGCGAGCGTGAGGTTCGGTTCCCAGGTTCCAAGGACCCTATCATCACTTCAGAAGGTTTGGATCGAGCAATGTACAATCGGAATGCTGTCGCAAAGGCCATCTATGCTGGTATCTTTGAGTGGGTACTACACCATGTAAACGAAAGTCTGTGTCAGAAGACTAAGGGAAGTGTTGAGACTAGTCCAACAGAGATGCACTTTGTTGGAGTTTTGGATATTTTTGGTTTCGAGTCTATGCAGCAAAACAGCTTTGAGCAGCTCCTCATCAATTACACAAACGAAGCACTCCAAGATACCTTCATTCGTCAGGTTTTTGAAGCAGAGGTGGCGCTGTACAAGGCAGAGGGCTTGGTCATGAAGGATGCAGACTTTCCTCCACCCCGTGCGTCCAGTGAGTGCGTGCATCTATTTCATGGAGTTACAGGCAAGCCTGGTCTTTTGGCACTTATTGACGAAGTGAGCAGGGCACCACAGCCTACTGACGAAAAGCTCAATCAGTCTATGCACAACAAATTTTCAGGTCATGCGTGCTTTCCAAAGCCTCATCCAAAAGATATTCGAACAACCTTTATTGTTGCTCATTACCCTGGCCCAGTGTCGTATGTAGCTGAAGGTTTCATTCACAAAAATAATGATCAGCTTCCAGACCGAGCCGAGGCTTTCCTTTCTGCATCTTCTAACGCCTCTGTCAGCTGGGGTCGTAGCGATGCAGGTGATGGAAATAATACGAAGGCCGGTCGTGGTGGCCAAAGGCGCCCTCAAAGACGGAAGCAGCAGTCTATTGTATCAAAGTTCTCTGTGCAGATTAAAGAACTCGTACAAACTCTTGAGGCAACGAAATGCTCTTTTATTCGTTGTGTGAAGCCAAATGTTCAAATGAAGCGTGAGGCTAATCAACCTTGGTTTGATCGATCCCTTGTCGTCAGTCAGTTACGATGCTTGAGTATTGAACAAACTGCACAAGTTCTGAAGTCTGGTTTGCCGACAAGAATTCCATATCAAAGCCTGATTGACGCATATTCTGAGGCATTACCTACAGAAGCTTTGCGGATATGGCAAAATTTAGGAGGAGGCAATGAACGAGAATTTACCAAAGCTTTATTCTGGGCTTTTGATGTGCCCCACAAAGCCTATAGATGTGGTAACACTCGAGTTTTCTTTCGAAATGGCCAACTCTCAATGCTTGATCGTATCTTGGAGGCTTCAAAAGTATGGTCATGCGCATCTCCCACTGATGCGAAGGCGCAAGCAGAGCGAAAGTGGGTCATAGATCGTTTTAAACTGTATTATGTTCGCATGTTGTGGAGAAACTGTGTCATTAAGGCTTTGGCTGCAAAGCATTTCGAGGATCGACTGATGTATTTCCGTACACGAAATACGTCAGCTGTGACCCTGCAGCGCTGTATGCGCGGCTACCATGCTCGCCGCGCTTACCAGGTAAAGCAGAAGGCAGCTTTACAGCTCCAATGCTTTATCCGCTGTAATCATGCACGGCAAGAGCTTGCGATGCGATTAGAGATTGCTCGTCAAGAAGCCGAAGAACTCGCTAAAAAGCTAGAAGAAGAATCCAAAGCAGCAGAAGCCTTAAAGCAGCTTGAGATTGCAGAGCAGATGCGTACTCTCACCGAAAGATCTCGGTCTTGGCGTAAATCCCCGCCTTGCTCACGCAATTCTTCGTTTATTGGTAGTGTGAAGCCTGGTGGTCATGATCTTCGGTCAGAATTGCTTGCGGTACAGGTTCGCCACATATCTGATGAAGATTTCGATATTGACTCTACACCAAGTACACCTGTGCAGCAACGAGGAAAGAAATTGCAGGGTGGTCCGAATCTTATGGTACAAGCACCGTCTGAACCTGTGGAAGTTATGAGCATTGAGAAGTGCAAGCGTATTGCCTCCGAAATATTTGGAGATAGCCCTGGCGATCTTACTATTGCAAATATTGAGGCTTTCAAAGAGCAAACTTATGGTCAGCACGCTAGTAACGTGCTTGTGTCCCGCCTCACAGCCCGCATCCAAGAAGACGAAACTCAGCGAACCTTGTTCAAGGAGCAAAAGAACCGCATGCGAATTCAACTTGAAGAAGTTGAACAGCGCTGCTGGGAATATAAAGTCGTTGCAGCAGAACGAGAAGCGCGTATCACAGAACTTACTACACGTATGCTCGATATGGAAGCAGACTTCCGCAAGCGCGAGCAAGTATTTGCACAGCAGAAGTCAGAGCGTTTGCCTGTCATGCCCGGGTCGTTGACCTGTGACGAGGCGGAATCACTGGCTTCACTGGTGTCAATTATTCAGTCACAGCAGCTACAGCTTGTTGCTCAGTCAGATGAGATCAAGCGTCTAACACGGTTGCAACAGGACACACAAGATGCTAAGGAGTACATGGCTAATGTTCTTGATCAACTTACTTTAGACTTGGAGCGTGAGCGCACGCAAGCAAAGCGAAACTTTAACTTTTTTGAAGAAAAGCTTCGTGAGACGGACTCGGAATTGAAGGCCCGTGACGAGCTCATTCGGGAATTGCAGCGTCACATCCCGCTTCCCAAACCAATGAAGCCTGCTGACGAACCTGGGTCTGCTCCTGCAGCAGATCCAACTTCGACTGTGGCCTATGTAGCCTAAGCGAGAAGTCGCTTGTTTTTCCAAGCATGCTCATGGGCTCAGACTTGAGCCAAACTATTTCTCAGAGACCAGACAATCAAATCACAAGAGAGTACATAATAAATATACATATAGGAAGACCTTTGTCATTTCCAAGATGAGGTATTCTTAAAGTCAAATAATATTCATCTTCAATCATGGTTCTTTGTCCAACACCAGAGAGAATATAGTACAAGGTGAAGTCTGGACTTGATGTTTTATGTTTTGTTATATACTGAATTTAACACTACTAGAAGGATAGTCTCAAAGAAGGTCTAAGTGCCCGAGCTGGTATGGCAGGGGCCATCTTTGGGGAAATCTAGGGGTCTAAAGTTATTTTAGATAACAGCAGCAGCTAGTGCTACAGCCTGAACCTACTGAGCAGCTACTGAGACGCGGCACATGTAAACATAGATGGTAGAAAGAGCTGCTGTGTTATCCTCTCTCTTGCAAAGATTAGTTTTAAGGGATGGCACAATCACCAGAGGTGAGGTTGTCACCACCACCAGTCACCGGGGGGGACTTAGCCTGAGTTAGCGCAACCATGTCCTCAGCACTAAGTTCCCAGTCAAAGAGCTGAGCATTGGCAATGATGTGCTCCTCGTTGTCAGACTTGGGGATAACAGGAATGCCCTGCTGTACCTGCCACTTGAGTGAGACTTGGGCACCGGACTTGCCATACTTTTTTCCAATGCTCGTTACAAGTTCGCCAGTGATGAGCTCCATTGTGTTGCAAGGTCCGCAAAGGGGACTGAAAGATTCGTAAAGAGTGCCAACCATGTTATCAAACTCTCGATCGTCCGTAGCATTAGGCCCTGCATTACCCATGCCAACATGGAATTCGACCTGGTTGACGTGAGGGACCATGAGGCCGGCGTGCATAAGCTCAAGGATATGGCGCTTGCAGAAGTGGCTAACACCAATTGCCCGGGCCTTGCCAGCCTTGTAGAAGTCGATAATTGCCTTGTAGCCAGCAATGCGAATTTCTGGGCTGCTGCTTCCATCCATTCCAGCAGGAAAATGCATCAGCATCAGATCAACATAGTCAAGGCCGAGATCCTCCAAGGAAGCCTCCAAGGCATCCTGCGAGGCTGAGTAGTTGAGCCCCCCAGGGATTTTTGTTGTAACAAAGAGATTTTCGCGAATGCCCCCGTTAGACTTTCTCCAGGTACTGATGGCCTCTCCGACTCCCTTGTGGTTACCATAGATAGTTGCAGTGTCCACATGGGTGTATCCAACCTTGAGTGCGGTCAAGGTAGCGCCATAGGCAACTGAGTTGTTGTACTCCCATGTACCGAGACCCATCATCTGTAGCGCCAATGATGATAATCATAATGGAATACAAGAATTAGAGCGGGTGTTGTGTGTCCCCAAACAGGAGAAGCCATTATATAGTATTAAGTTAGTTTCTGAATGCCCGGCGGCCGAAGCAATTAATCATCTCACACGACTCTGATGCTCAATCACGAGATTGGATCGATGCAGCTCTACACGTCATCTCATTTTACTCATGAATACCAAGATTTCTTGGACTTGGCTTTGATTTCATGTACTTTCCCAAGTTGATCAGGGCAGAAGATCTGAGGGTTTCATTCGTAATCGTATACGGATTTGGTTTAAACTGCATCCCTATCACAATAACTTACGGGCATTTCCACACCATTGCTCAGCGTGGTGGTGGGAATAGGTCCAACCTTGGTGTTGGCTTCGAGGCTGTTAGTGATGGTTTGGATTTCCTCCACGCCTCGCATAGACCCAGCCGCTTCGGCCAACGAGGCAAACTGGGCCAAAACAGCGATCGTGACGAGCGTGACAACGGCCAGCATCGTGCTAGTGGGCGCCATCCTTGCCTGCGTCAGCCTCCCAATCCTACCAAGGCTTTTCGCGCCGCCCGGAACTCTTCTGCGAGCAGAAGACCTGTGTGCGGGCCTGTGCGAGCTCAAAACTGCTCCGCGTGGTCTGGGTTTTGGCGCAGTTTGGATTTTTTTGCTGTGCTTCGAAGGCACAAAACGACGACGAAGAAGCACAGAGGAATTCTTCCGCCTAGCAGGTTTCCCTAAGAATGACAGTAGGTGCTACCAAGCCCAAGGATGGGAACAGGGTCAGATGCTCGAATGACGCCCGTCGCACCTACTCTCTTCGTCGCTTATTTGTGCTGAAGGCCGCAACTTATGGTGTTGCTTGCGGCTAAAGTCATCTCGATGGTTATCTATCTTCGATTTATAGCTGTGAAGATTTGGGTTGGATTTTGGACCATGGGAGACATCGATAACGCTCTCACATGAGTTTTAGAGCTGCCACTATTCTTGTAGGGTTTGTCTAAAAAAATCCTTTGTATAGTCTACCATGAAAGGTGAGGAGAAGCGCCTGCCATAGCGTAAGAAAATTGGGAATGGATGATCTCGTGGAGGTGTCACTCGGTCAATTGGAGCCATGGCCTTGATCCTGCGATTTGCTCCTGTAAACGACAAATTGGCCCTCTTCAAGCTTTCTCTTTCGTTGGTACTGCCGTTATAAGGTTTTGTTCGATCATTATGTCTCATCAGTGGGCGCATGGTGCAGTGGTAGCACGTCTCATTTGCATTGAGAAAGTCTTGAGTTCAATCCTCGATGTGTCCAAAAATGGTTTCTTTTTTCCCCTTCCACTGTTTTATTAAATTTCTTAACTGTACGAGCAAAGTTCCAAAGGTTCCGCTTATTTCTTTTTCTTTCAAGATGTAGAATTCCTACCCTGCCATTTAATACGTTCTGTAAACACACAAAATTTCATTAGTGGGCGCATGGTGCAGTGGTAGCACGTCTCATTTGCATTGAGAAAGTCTTGAGTTCAATCCTCGATGTGTCCATTTATTTTTTGCTCTCTCAAAGAGCATGTTCCAAATGTTCGAGTCAGAATCTGTGAATGCTGAGAGTTAGTAGGCGGTGTAGCACTTTGATCTTTCAGTCAGTGGGCGCATGGTGCAGTGGTAGCACGTCTCATTTGCATTGAGAAAGTCTTGAGTTCAATCCTCGATGTGTCCAATTCTTTTTTTCCCATTCGCAGTATGCGTTCCACATGTTCCACAACTTTTTGCATTCAGAATGTGTGAATGCTGAGACTTAGTAGGTGGTGTAGCACCATGATCTTTCAGTCAGTGGGCGCATGGTGCAGTGGTAGCACGTCTCATTTGCATTGAGAAAGTCTTGAGTTCAATCCTCGATGTGTCCAAATACTCTTTTTTTTTTCCTATTCACGAAGTGAAGTTCCACATGTTCGAGATGACAACCCTTTTTTTTTTTCCTATTTTGTCAAGATTTGGAAATCCTGAGCCTTAGTAAGTCGTGTTACGGATTGAAATTCCAGTCAGTGGGCGCATGGTGCAGTGGTAGCACGTCTCATTTGCATTGAGAAAGTCTTGAGTTCAATCCTCGATGTGTCCAATTCTAGTTTCATTTTTTTTCACTGCGCTACCTTCGAACCATTCGGGATTGGTTGGAAGAGAAGGCTCTCTTTTGGTGGTCCCTACCTTCCTACTATTAAAGATAGTGAGGTTCCAATATACACACACACGCTATCATAATGTTGTTAGCTCTTCTCATTATATTTTTTAGAATTTTAATATTTTAAATGTAATTGTATAGATTAACTATTATGACACTACTACTCTAACCAAATATAAAAAGAACAACTGTTATCTTACTTTCAGAGAAGGAGTAAGAAGGAAAGGGAACACAAAAGCAGCTGGGACTACCTCCTTAAAAGCACTTCTGAAAGACTGCCTCACGGCTCTTGACAACCCTGCTGCTGCAGTACCCAAGCGAGCTGCCAGTTGTGCAGCTACCATGTAGCTAGCCAGCTAGCCAGCCATAAGTTGCGATCCGATCTGAGAATAATTCAGACCCTAGCCGCGCAGGCCTTTTCCGCTAAAATTGAATGGTATGGGGTCGCTTGGTGGCGTGGCCGATTGGTTGCCTGCCTGCCTGCTGCCTGCCTGGTCTCGCAGGGCTTTGGGCTTTGTTCTAAAACAGTGTCCTCAGGATCCCTGGAGCTGTAAATCCCAAGAGACAAACAAAGACCAGCGTCGAGGTCTTTCCTCCTCGCCTTTGCTCTGCAGGCAAGTCGATAGATGGCTTTTTCCTGCGGTCCGGTTCATCCACAATATCTCTCTCCGCGAGTCTATCGAAACATCCTCACTCCATCGAATTATCAACCCATCTATCCGGTTCTCTCGCTCGTTCGCTCCCTCGAGCAGCCGAGACCGTGACCGCGAAGGTGCTGCTCTGAGAACCAGGAAGACCCGCCTGGAACTTGGCCACAAGGCAGGCAACCAAGACGATGGAGACACAGCCAAACCCAACGAAAACACGACGGCAGGGAGACTCACGCACGACGCGGCATAAGGCTGGTCGATTGCTCAAGGGAGTCATCGGAAGCGTAGGGCCCGCGGCGTAGCGAGTGGGTCTCCGCGCCGAGTTCTTTCATTCATCGAGGCCTTCCACGCTTGAACCTCGTCTCCCAAAGATTTGAATTTCTCTGCTCCATTTCGAGCTTGCGCAGCTCCTTGCGCAGCTTCTTGCGTGAACGCAGCACCAGCCAGCCAGCTCAACACACGCGAGGTCTGCGACGCCTCTGCAGTGCTGGATTAAACGTTGGCGCAGCTGAACTGTTTGCACGCACGAGACTACCTAGTGCCTGCACAAACAAAATCACGAATCACGAATCACGAATCACGAATCGCGGATTGTGAATGATCATCCCTTCCCAACTGCGCAACCCCAAACAACCACAGAACGCGACCTCCTACGCTCCTGCTAGAAGTGTCTAGTGAAAGGTTCGCAGGTAGGCCTTCCCATAGTACTGCTACAGAGGTGAGAGGTAGAAGCTAGCCTAGGACCTGCTAGGCTCTGTTGCTTGCTCGCTTGAGTGGGTTTGGCATCGTCAATTTCAAAGGTTTTATACTCAAGAGTATATATGCACCAGCTTCCTTCCTTATTCATCAACTTTGAGTTGGAATTGGAAAAGCTGCTTAACTGACGCCTATTTATATTCAGCTTTTAGAGCGCGCCTCTAGAGGCAGGCAGCAGCGAATGTCCATTTGTTTCCCTGCCTACCTAGGTGCTCAGATGTGTTGGTCCTCCGTACAAACCGATAGGATAGTATTTAGTCCCTCCCAGTATTGAGTGATTGGTTGTTTTGGCTTAAACAAGAGTCCTTAATTGTTTAATCAAAATAAACCAGTACAAACTCTAGTTCCTACTGGCGATCAGCTAACCCCTTACAAGGCGAGCAGAACCCACAAACCTTGATGAAAGCAACTGCAAGGTCTTACCTGATCTACTCGTCTATCCGGCAGCTGGATAACAATACCAAGGACTCCTCTCCGTCTTGCGTACTATCATGCTGAAGTCCCCAAAGTTGCCCAAGATCCTACGAAGCAACGGCCACGGGTTCGAGGCATCGCCAGCCATCCTGTGACGTTCAAGTTGCCATGCCTTCCGCACAGATCGTTCTTCTACTTTCCTCTCCTTATATTATGTCTTCCCCGCAGCCGTTGCCGCCCTGCCTAGCTAGCATCTATCTACCCGCAACTAGGCTGTGTCTGTCTGTCTGTCTGTCTGTGTGTGCATTGCTACGCAGGAGGTGGCGCCACCTCTCGCTCTCTTACCCTTCTCCTACGCATGCACGTAGCACCTCCTGTGTCTTGCTTCTTCATCCGCCTGCCTGCTCGCTTCGCATGGACACCGCTCCGTCGCCTTGTTTCCGCCGTTCGCCAAGAAAGAACTCGGTACTTCACCCGGTGGGTCAACTGGCTCGCAAGCAAGCAGCAAGCAGCACGTAGCAAGCAGCAAGCAGCACGTAAGCAGACAGACAGACAGACAGACAGACAAAACTGACAAGGGCTGGCGAGTTCGTTCTCTGTCCGTCAGTTGGCGCCGTCTGTCTCTCTCTCTCTGCCTCTGACCGCAGCCACGATAGTTCTCATGCCTTCGTCGGATCCATCCGCTGGAACGAGCTCGCGCGAGACGCGGTTCGAAATGGCTTCGCTGAAGCGCCGGAAATCCGGGTTCTCGCGTTTTCCGGGACGGAGGCGTCCATCGCCGCCGCCGCCATGCGCGAGGGATAGAAAGATAGAAAGACTGACTGACAGACTGACAGACTGACAGACTGACAGGTGATAGACTGACTCGGTTTTCGAGGCTTTTGGACAGATTGGTTTCGAGGCAGAGAGGAGAGCGCTTATTGGCTTGGCTTGGCTTGGCTTAGCCTAACTCTGTCTCTCTGTCTCTCTATCTTTCTATCTTTCTATCGTTCTATCTTTCTATGTATCTGCCGCGGAGATGGACGGCGGCGGGAAAGTCCCAACTTGAAGGAGGTCACGGAGATGGGCGGAGGTAATAGGGGGCTGGGCGAGGCTGCAGGCAGATGCGTAGACCCGTGGCTCTGCATGCGTCCGAGGCGGGTCAGCGGGCCGCCGCAGCCGGCTTGGAGCAGGCTCGCGCGGTCCGAGACGATGAGTGGATGGATGGATGGATACCGCTGGACCGGATATCTCGGGCTCCCCACCTTCATTCGTATCTTAGATATGTTCTTTCGTTCCTTTGTTCTTTTGTTTCCTTATTTGTTTGTTTTCTTTCTTTCTTTCTTTTCTTTCTTTCTTTGTGTTGATTTGCTCACACGTCTGTCTCGAATAGGGCGCGTGCTCCCGCTGCTTCTTCTTCTTCTTTACTCTTCTTCTCCTTATTCGACGTATCTCCTGTTTTAAACAAAAGAAAGAAGTGTTGATTTGGTGCTTACTGTTTGTTGGAGTAATGCTCTTTGTTTATTATCTCTAGCTAGCTAGCTAGCTAGCTAGCAGGATCTTCATCTATTGATGATTGTGGTAATATATGAGTATTTTGAAATAAAACATATATATATATATTATTTATTTATTTATAAAACATTGAAGAATATATGGATTTGGCCAGCTCGCCTGATAGGTAGCTAGCTAGCCTTGCGCAGTGAAGGATCAAACTAACTCGCGGCCAATGGCCTGGCGAGAGAGCAGAGGAGGAGGAAGAATAAGTTGCTGGTTTGAGCTATTTTGTGGCTCCATCGAGTGTTTCAGCCGAGAAAGTCGCCGCAGCCGCAGAGTCATTCAACTTCGAAGAAATTAAACAAACAAACAAACAAACAAATTGAAACAAGAACAATAGCTGGCTAGCGAGATATGAGGTACTAGCTCTGCTAGCTAGATAGCTAGCTCATTCGAGATCACTGACTGACTGATTGATAGGACAATCAATCCTTTGGTATATTACTGCCCATAAATACTTACATAGATACATAGGATGCATTCCATTCATTCATTATCTCTTTCTGGGCGCTGGGAAGGAGCACTCAGTCAGTATTCGTAAGGCTCGGCGTCACGTGCTAGTGTATCTGGTAGTAGGTGGTCTTCCTAATCTATGGCTAGCTAGGTATAGCCGGGGATCATTTTGCCGAGAGTTCCTTGTTACAGCTCACGCTTCTGATGCCTAGTGTATTGAGGATACCATTCTTTTAATATCAATCGCACTGATTGCTATTTCTTAATTCAACCAGTCGAAAACAGGTTCGCAGATTAAAAAGCAATTTTCAAGACAAAAACTGTTTTCTTCTTTTTAAGATTAAAACAAAAGCAACCATAGGAGTACGTAGTCCCAAAACGTACTGTGTATTCTCAATGTACATTAAAAAAATAAATAAATAAAAGGCAAACACTTTTCAAAGGAAACATTTTACTGAGGCACTATTTAAAAAATTAAAACGTTTTAAATTAAACCCCAAACTTTTTAAAATCAGAGATAGTATCACTCAAACTCACACTGCGAGTGCGTTCTGGGCTGCACGCATGATACGATGATCTTACGATCGATGTCCGTACGGACTCTGCGCTGGAGAAGCCGCTTCGGTGTGGTGCAGAGCGAGCAGATCGAAGTACCTCCGGCTCGTCAAATTGCCGTACGCAGAGGCTAGCGAGCAGCTCTGAGCAGCTCTGAGGGGCTTCTGCGCAGGCAGTCTTGGTAGAGCCGGTAGGGCGCGTGTTCTTTCATGTTTTCCTCTGCCATTCACCATCGCTGCTGGGGACTTCCTTGCTTCTTTGGAAGATGGGAGGTTTGAAAGAAACTTATATATATATATATAATTTATATTTTTTATTTTTACTTTTTTTTATTTACTTTTTTCCGTCGGTGATAGAAGAATCAACTCTGATTGCTTTCTTGGTCTCTCCTTTCGCTCCTCTTCTGCCTGTAGCTAGTAGTCAGCTAGGCTCTGTTATCATAGTAGTGGTAGTAGTGGCAATCAATCGATCGCTCGCAAAAGAGAAACAGCCATTAAGAAGAATCTAAGCTTGCCTTTATTAAAAGTTTTTACTAAAAGGCGATGCACTTTGAGAGACCTCAGAGGGCTTTGTGTCCTTTCTTGCTATCTTTCTTGCCTTCTTTCTTTCCTGGATAGCCTACATGAAAGTTTTTAACTTTTAAAAAGTGAGAGAGGAGGCGGACGCCAGGAAGAGCAGGGCCTGGGAAACTGATACTACTATAGTTAACGGTAGCATTGGAGAGTTCCCTGGTTCAAAGTCAGACCCGCTTTCCACCTACCAGAAACTCTACCAGTGCACTAGTGTGTTACATCTGAGAATTTGTTTGCCCAGCTTCTTGCACGATCTATAATTACCTGCACCTGCTAGTACGTTGCTGCCTCAATATTCGTTCGTTGCTCATTCAATCATTCATTCATTCATGGATTAAAATTTGTTGATGCATCACTTCACTCGTCCAACAGTGTTTAGGTCGATGGTCTGTGGCAGGTAGGTAGGTACTGGTAACCTCTTGGCCATCAGTCAGTAGGCAGTCACGGCGGGATCTCTTTTCAAAGACTAGTTTCGAGTCACAAAAACCTTCAACTCGATCGCCAGTTTTCATTTCCTTATATGTCTTTACTTATATTTACTTATCTTTGTATTCTGTATTCTGTTCTAATCTATTTTTACTTCATAAACAAACAAACAAACAAACAAATGAGTAAGTAAATAAATGAAGCACTGTGCCATTAGGCAAATAAAACAATTTGGTCTCCTTCCTGGCAGCTATGGGGGAATTCTCCCTAGAGCGAGTAATAAGAACTGCCTAAGTACCTTCCTCGTGCCAGGAAATAACAAGAGCTCAAAGTGAAATAACTCAGGGCGAACAAAAACCGCGACAAGGAGAAAAGAAACAAGGCCAACTAAGAGAAAGAAGCTTTCGTGCATGCTGGTTCGCGAGAGAGCAGTAGTACGAGTGAGTCTTTCCACGCCAAGAAACGAACGAGCGAAACATCCGAAGCAAATCGAAGCAGAACAAACTAAACCAAGCCAGACCAAACCAAACCAAACCAAGCCAATCTAACGCACGCACGCACGCACGCGAGGGACTTGAAGACGCCTCTTTCACGAACCAGCCTCATCACAGAGCCTCGCTTGCTAGCGCACCTCTAGCCAGCCAGTAGGAGCTGTAAGTCCTGGCATTTCCTGCTTTCTTAACTTACAGAGGAGCGAGGCCGGCGGCAGATCCAAACCCTGGCGGGCCCCTTGTCGACTAGGGAACGCGCGAGCAGGCTCCGCTGCGAAGGAAGGAGGCATTGAAGCAGAGCAACGCTCACTCACTCACTCACTCACCCTCATCACACCGGCACACGCGTGGAAAGGCAGCTGCTGCTTTCTAGCGAGGCGGACAAGAGGCGCCGCATTGGCCTGCCTGCCTGCCTGCTGCTTTAGGTTTGCCGCTTTCATGTCACTGCATTTCTTTTTATTTCATTCTTTTCTTTTCATTTCATTTCTTTTCATCTCTGTGGGCCCCTCTCCTCTTCTCAAAATGACAGAGATCAGGAAAGGAAAGCACAAAGGCTTCTCAGAGGCGGCTTTTCAATGAAAAGGGGCCCCAAAGCCGCTTGAGGCTTCGTGAGGACGAGCGAGCGATTCACGGAGCCGCGAGAAGAAAGCGCCTTCGACGTACCTACTTACTTAGCACCGCTAGCAGCTGTCCGGGAAACAGCAGGCACGTTTCTCGGACAAGTAAATGAGCCCTACCTCGCTATCTATCCCTGTTTGGGGGAGGGACCGTGGGCTTCTGTCTGTCGGTCTGTTTGTATGTACGTATGTAATGTAATGTATGTGAGAGTGTGAGAGGGAGGGACAGAGTGAGAGAGTGCCCTGAAAATCCTAACAGAGCGAGAGGGGCTCTGCTTTCTCAAAAGAGCGCGTTCCCGGAATATCGGCACGCCTGCTCAGGTTATCCCAGTTATTCTCACCGTGCTCGTATTTGCACTACGCCGGATTCATCGTTCACAGCGCCGCCGAGGGAAATAAATTTTAAAGATGGGATGATGTGATGTGATGTGAAAGGGAGGGGAACTGTAGAGATGGCTTAGAGGCGCTCTGAGGCCGTGCCCCGAGTCCTTTGAGCGAGGGACACCCCGAGCGAAGCCAGGCTTGCAAAGCGCAGCCAAGTTGATGACATGAAAGTTTGCTGCAAGGGCAGAGAGCCAGGGAACCATGTCTTTGACCTGGCGGTTGTGATTTGCTTTGGTTTGCTTTGGTTTGCTCGGTGGACACCAAAGGTATCCTGGAGTCTCGCAACGGCTGGGCCATGCGCAGAATTGGCCAAATGCGTGATCCGCCGATTATAAGGCTCGAGGACGATTCATGACACGTCAGAATCGTACGAAATGGCTTGTTCACTACTTTTAATTAACTTTGCGCCAGCAGTTAGAATTGCAAATGAGTCACCAGGCAGTTTGCGGTGGAGGAATTTAATGCAAGTTAGTAGCGAATTTTTATTGGTAGAATACTAAATGTAGATTTTGTTATTTTGTTATTATTTACTTTGAAGATTTTTAACAAAAAATAAATCATCGTTCAGGTTGCCTGAATTTTCAAATGAGCCCAAATCGTGTAGATTATCCTTTCGATAGTTTATTTATTTTTAATTTAAAATAAACAAGAAATCAAAGGAGGATGATTAAGCCTTATCATAGAATACATTTCGAATGCATCGACTGATCGATCCCATCGGTTGAGAAATGTGTGGCTCACACATGCTTGCAGAGAGATCGGTTCCCAAATGAATGAGTAGGGACCCATTAGATGGACCAGGGAGCACGGCGAAACCTCATGATGTGCAAACAGGCCAACAAAAGATCAAGGCTTCGACAAAATGAACTGTCTTGCATACATACTAATTCAGACTCTCGGAACGGACCCGAATTCTGAATATTTCCTCGTCATCAACAGCCCTTAGTTGAATAGCGACTACTACGCATGATGACGATGAATATTACGAGATAAGCCGCCTTACGATGCTATCTATGACTCGGTCAAATTCATTGCGCCCAAGTCGCGAAACGGATTCAGATTTCGAAAATTCCTCGTCATCATTTCGTGCTACGCCTGCCTAACGATATCCAAAAGCTCTTAATGAAAAGATCACTACAAAAGTTTAACTGTCTAGTAAAACACGAGTCAACTCGGGCTTAGTTGTTCAAACCATCAAAGTTTCTGCGAACTCAAGCATGCGAGTGCATGCACTTCATATCATCAGCTAGTCAGCCAGATAGCTAGCTAGCCAGAAGCAATCGAAGTACCCGTGGTAACCTAAAGGATATCACATTGTAAACAGCTTCGAGTTCCAGTCCAATCTCCGCCGTCTTGGGCTGTCTCCCGACCCCAAATGGTTTAGCCTACTACAACAGTATCTTGAAATGGCACCCGGTACGAACCTGTAATGACAAGTGACATGAGTAAAACAGCACGAGCCAAGAGTGAACAAGAGTGTTTCTTAACCAACAAGCCACCGTTCGAAATGTGCACGCCAGACGAGCAGAGCAGATCCGGATTCCAGCTCATTGTTCGTCAATCTGGGCAATCGGTTAGTTGGTTACTCCGTGGTCAGTTCTCTTTGTTTGCTTCCTCTTTTTGTATAATTCATTTCATTAGTTTGTTTCCTTTATTTGCTTTTTTGCATTGTTTTGTTTTCTTTGTTTATGTTTCCTTAGTTTGTTTTCTTTATTTGCTTTGCACTGTTTTGTTTCCTTTGGTTTTGTTTGATTGTTTGTTTGTTGGTTGGTTGGTTGGTTGGTTGGTTTGTTTAATTGTATGATTTGGTTATATTCTGTATTTGTTTGTTGCACATTTTTATTTATTAACTTGGCATTTTAACGGAGAAGGACAAAAACTGGTCGACTGACCAAAGGCGAGGCTACCACAACGCGAGCCGACAATTACCATGAAGATACGCGCTTATGGTAAGCCCAGTTGCGGCGGATTCAGATTCCAAAGAATGAATAATCTTAATTAATTTTAAATTAATCAAGTCCTCGTCATTTCGAGTCACATTTCACGCGGCAACTGGCGACCACCTCTCTCTTGAGAATCACAGCTGCAGGACAGACCTCGCCTGTACTAGCTCGCTCCTGGATTTGTTTTCGTCTTGAAAGCGAATTTCAATACAACACTAGTTACCTGAAGTCCCTTGCTCGCTGATGGCAAAGCAAGCTGGCAGGATAAATTGTGGGTGACCCGACTCGGGCGCACGAGGCACGAGCCATATCCTTTTCAAAGGCTTCGACTGGCAGATCCAAGTTTGCCCAACGAAGAAGATCTCGAGGCCGACAGTTGCAAGAGATTGATTTCACCTCCATCTCTTCCGCAAGGAAGGTGGCAACTGGCACGGCGCCTCAATTGCTCACTTTCAAGCGAGGGAGATACTGTTGACATCACCGTATCCCTTTTTCTTTGATCGCAACATCGTACCTCTCTCACGACGTTATCAACTTCTCCCTCACGCAGGCGGCCTAAGAGGCACCAGCTGGCTGGCTGCCTACCGAGCTGGTAACCGGGCCTAGCACCGTCTCGCTGCCTCGAGAAGTGCCATTTTCTGGAAACAAGCGCTCTTCTCGCTTCTCCATACTCGCGAATAGAGCGGGCGTGTGCTCACTCTTCGCTTTGTTGGTGAGTGAGTGAGTGAGTGAGTGAGTAAGTAAGTAAGTAAGCAAGCACGTGAGTGAGTGAGAGAGCGAGCGAGCGAGCGAGTGAGTGAGAGAGTGAGAAAGTAAAATAGTAAGTTAGTTAGATATGAATGATTCCATCCTAAGGATTGCTGGGATGAGGGCTAAAGATGGGTCGACGCGAGAGCTTTGAAAGAGAGGTCAAATGCAATGCAATTTGCATCCGCTGCGGGTTTTCGGACGCGCCTAAATTTGGATCATCCTGCAGAATCCATCGCACTGTCGTCAAGCACTATCAAGGCCCTGCTGGTTCCGGACTCCGCACGTCCGTCTACATGGGAGATGCGTACCTTCTCCTCCTCCCGCTAGGTGGTAGCATCTTTTCCACCTCCAATCCGAAGGCCAACCGTGACAGGAACGCGAAAGTTTAAGCGGTCGGCCCATCTATCCATCTATCTACTGACTGTTCTTTTTCATTCTCCGCCCGCCCATCAGCCAGTTCGTGAGGTTCTCCTTTTTGGCCCTCCTCTTACGGGTCCTACTATGACGACGCTGATCGCGCTCCATTCAGTTCGCAGACTGCAAAAAAAAATGAGGTTTCCAAGGGAAAGGGCGCCGAATAAGCTCGAGCTGTGTTTTTGTTTCAACCGCCTCTCAAAGTTCAACAACCTTGGCGCTAGCAATTCGCGCGAGCTTTTTCTTTTCTTCTTCTTCTTCTTCTTCTTCTTCTTCTTCTTGATCCTTTCCTTCGTTGCAGTATCTCTCTCTCTATTTCTTTCATGTCTATTCATATCTATTTCTTTCTTTCTTCTTTTCCGAAGCGGCGCAGTCCTTGAGTGCGTCTAAGAAGGCTTACCATGACCATCCCAGCCTCGCAAGATACTGCTCTAAAGTGAGACCCCGACTCGTGAGACTGAAACTGAATCCGTTTCCGACCGACTGATCAATTCGAATATTCGGGAGTTCCGAATTTCAAAGCTTTTCATTGCAGTTGCATTTTCCTGCTGAATCCTCGTGTGGCAGCATAATAAACATAGCTGCAGCAGCTAAAAAGAGACCCCCTCAGGCTTAGCCCGGCTATGGCTAGTCGCTCCCTTCCTTCCTTTCTTCCTTTCCTCCTTTCTTCCTTTCTTCCTTTCTTCCTTTCTTCCTTTTTTCTAGTTCAAGTCGCCCTTTTCCGCCTTCCAATTGGCGCCTCTGCCAGCTTTTTCTTTTCTTCATTTCCCCCCTGAAAATAAAAGAAAAGAATGCAATTTAAGTAAAAGACTGCATTTTTTCAAATAGCAATTTTATCTTCGGAATATTTTCAATTTGTTTTAAAATAAAATAAAATATATATAGTAAAAGAAATAATTAGAAAACCAGAGAGGACGGAAAAGAATACTCTGTCAACTTTCAAAGCACACTCAGGAGAACTGACTGATTAGAATGGAGAGAGAGAGACAGAGACAGAGAAAGACAGAGCTCTCATTTCACTCACCTCTCCAACCGAAGCCGTGGGAGGGTCCAATATTCGCTAGACTAGAAGGGTTGTATATAAGAGAAGCCAGTTGGCTTTCCAGGAAAGATCAGGCGCCACCCTCCTAGAGCACCCACTACTACTCACTAGCGCCTCTGCATTCGTCGTAATCGGCTGTCACAGCTCTATTAGTCAGATATACTTTCATGTTCTTATTGAAGAAGCTATTATATTTATTTAAATTTAAAAAAAAAAATAAAATATGAAAGAAGGATGATAAAAGGTTTTCCTCATCATGTCATTTATTTGGCAAGACTAAGCCATCCTTGAGAGAAACCATGTAGGACTTGTGGAGCACAATTGTCATGACGCATGATCGTCCCCCCGTCATCCTATCTATAGCTGCAAGTTGAACTCGCTCACGTCAATATCGCCAGTTCGAAGGGAGCCAAACTCGTTACACGGTAACAGATAGATTGGACTCGGTAACAGATACCTCTATCACACTCACTGACTCAGGCACACCTCGACAGTTATCTATTGCGATCAATCATTGATGATCAATCAAGCAGTGAGTCAATCAGAGCCGTCGGTACGTGCCAGTGCAGCTGCTACTAGCTATTTAAAAGTTAGTTAAAAGAAAAGAAAGAAAGGATGCCACAATGGCCCAACTGATCTATTCTTTCTCTGAGCTGGCTGCTCTGTGGGCTGTCCTTCTCCGCTTGAAGTTGGATTCGGAACCACCTTTGAAAACCATGGTCGCCAGCACAGTAGGTAAGTACGCCTGGTATTCCTCCTCACTTCAAGTCTTCTGCTTTTGTCCAAAAGTTGCAGCAGGGGCCTTTCGTTATTTCTTTCTTTCTTTCTTTCTTTCTTTCTTTCTTTCTTTCGTCAAGTACTTTCTACGGTACTTCGCCTGCAAGCAGCGGCATCTTTTTATTATTTTCTTCTACTCTCTCTTTTTCAAAATCGAAACCACTTTGTACATGAATAGAGCACTCCTTTTCATTTTCATTTTCACCTTCATTCCACTTTGTTTATTTTTTTAGACGTGTCATCAGGCCTTTCGCTTTTCAAACCCTTTTTCATTCAGTAAAGTATTTATTATTACTCTAAACGAAGAAAAAAGAGGTAACAGAAACTCCCCTTCAATTAGAAAAAGAAAATACAAGTAAGGGTGCTAGCGCGCAACTAGGTGTTTCCTAAGGGTGAAATCTGCATCCTACTCATGAACATCTCTCTCTCTCTCTTTCTCTCTGTTTTTGAAACAGAAAAAGAAAGAAAGAAAGAAAGAAAGAAAGAACTTCAAAAGATAGCCTACAGACAGCTGCGGGCAGGCATGCAAAAGGCCGCCCAGCTCGCCTTTCCCTCGCCGGAGACATTCCAATTCCGCGTGGCAATGAACGGTCCCGGCAATCGACTCTGAATCAGGAGCACCCTGGGAGAGGCGGCGCTCTGCCCGCTCGCTCGCCCGCCCGCCTGGCCAGGATCCTCTCTCCGCTGCGAAAGGATACCACTTCCCGCGATCCTTCCTCGGCTGCCTCAAGTTCCAAAGGCAGCAGTATCTGCCTCTTCTGTCATAGATAGATAGATCCATACATAGATAAATAAATAGATAGATAGATACCGAGCAGAGCGATTCTCCTTCTTCTCCTTCTTCTCTCCTCCAAATTTTAATTTTCAATTTATTTAACTTTCGACTTTAAATTTTAAAAATAAATCAACCACTATCACTCACCTTTCGCTCTTCAGAGAAAGCAGAGAGAGAGAGAGAAAGAAAGAAAGAAAGAAAGAAAGAAAGATGAAGCAGCTTGCGTTCTCCAATGCCGCTAGGACAAACGCTAGCGAAAGCACGGAAGCGAGAAAGAGGGAATCGCGAGATCACGCTGGGCCAGAAAGCGAGGAGCCTCGATGAAAGCACACCCGCGGCCGCAGCCTGACACCCTGAATGCGTCTACGCCTCCGTAGTTGCACAGGGAGCTAGCTAGCTAGCTAGCCAATTGTACCCAGCTAATTAATTATTCATACCTAGCTGGGTGTGCGTGCGTGTGTGTATGTGTGTATGTGTGGATACAGGCAGGCAGCCATGCATGTATCTATCTATCTATCTATCTATCTATGGACGCATGAGGGATAGATGATCTAAACGTGCATACGCTCACGCCGCAGCTCGACCAAGCTGCGTGCCTCTCCGGCTCAGATCTCGCTCCCTCGCCTGTCTTCGATGCCACCCATCGACATCAATCAATCTGACTGTCTGTCCAGGTACGCGTTGGATCGACGGGTCTCCATGGCGGCTTGTCTTCTATCAAATCAATCGCAAACTGAGATCAGTCAGCTCGGCGTATCGTGCGCTAGGCGGTGGTGGGTTAGCTATAGCCAGGCAGAGCCGCAGCGAAGCAAAAGAAGAACAGGGCTGCGTGCTTGGCGGGGGGAGCGGAGAAGAACAAGAGAACGGCGGTCTTCCTTGATTGGGCATGATTTCAAATGATGGTTGTAATTGTAATTGTAATTGTTGTTGTTGTTGTTGTAGTTGTTGGACGAAGTCGGGAAGGAGAGAAAGAGAAAGAAAAGAGAGATGTTAATTATTAATCAAAGAAAAGAAAAGGAAAGAAAAGGAGAGAAAAGGAGAGAAAAGGAGAGAAAAGGAGAGAAAAGGAGAGAAAAGGAAAGGGAGGGGCGCGAGCGAATTTGAATCAGACAAACCAAACCAAACAACGACTTGCAACACACACAACATACATCATCACAACGCACCATTCATTCATTAAGATGTTGAGAAGAAAGAAAGTGACGGATTGGGTACTTTGGAACCAATCGTAATTTTGGTTGAAGTTGCTCATCGAAGGAAGATCGTGGACGAATGAAAGAATGAAAGAATGAGAGAGAGAGAGAGAGAGAGTATTTGAAAGGAGCCGCAGAACGGCGCGCGAGCAGACTTTGGCGGCGCCGCTGCTGCTGTTGCTGCGGCACCATGCGCAGCCAGAGCCGCAGCCAGAGCCGGAGCCAGGCGCCGTTACGGGTTGTCTCCTCGTTCCACTGAGGACCTGTGCCTGCCTGCCTGCCTGCTATTCCGCTTTGCAGCACGGGCCGGTTCGCGGTCAGTCCCCCGACGGATGTGACCCTCAGGCCTCGCTAGCGGAAACCCATAGCACTTCCATCCATTCATTCTTTCATGCTTTCATTCTTTCATATGGTTGTTTGTTTATTTATTTAATTATCTATTTTTAAAATAAAAGAATACAAGAAGAAGGACTTATCATGCGAATGTTGCTACTGTTAGAACTGCTTTTTAAAGGCTGGTTTAATTGAAACTTTAAAATGTGTGCGCTCTGCTTTATTATTCTTATAATTATTTTTATTTTAAACGTTTTAAAAAGAAAAGTTAAAAAAAGGTCGAGGGTTCTCAATTAAAATTGAGGAAGGAATAGGACGCTGCATAGCAAAGGCTACCGCTACGTCAGCAGGAGGGTTGAAATCTAAACCCAACTAAGTGGCCGTACCCCTGGCTTAGGCTCTTCTTGCTTTCCTTCTTCCGCAGCCTGAGAACAGGAAGGACAAACTCCGCTGTGATCTGAGAATGCATCGCCCTCATTGTTGCTTGTTTCTAAACGTTCTAAGCACGTTCCCTCATAAAATCAAGCAAGCAAGCAAGCAAGCAGACTGGACTCCAATTCTCTTTAATTATTGTTCCAATTTCTCATTGAACTTTTATTTTTAAAATAATCAGTAATATCCTCTGTATCCCAAGTTGAACTTGTACATTTCAAAAGAAACAGGTACGTATATATATATATTTATTTATTTATTTGTTGCTGATGCAGAGCGATCAATAGGTTGATTTTGATGGATCCATGGCATCTCAGGCTGACGCTCGCGCGCTCTGCCTTCGAAGCCGGCGACCCACGAAAAGAAGAACGAGGAGGACAAGAAGAGGAAAGAGGCTGCGGAAAGCAGGGACAGACGGGCGCCAAGGAATGGATCAGAGACGCTGCCAAGCGCCTCGGACGTAAATGAAGACACTTCATGCGGCGACGGGGTATCCTCGGGCTATTTCTCCGGCGCCAAAACGAAGGATGAACGATGCGCGCCAAGTTGGAGAAGCGCCGCCTCGAGGTCTTGAACGGTCGGAGAAAATAAGCGGGGGAGATATATTCCCGAGAGGCAAAGAAAGAAACAGAGAAGGAAAGGCGGATGAGGAGGGGACCCTCATCCGCCAAAAGACGCGAATGATATACTTTGTCTTGAGAAAATAACGGGGAACGAGATTTTCAAATTAGGATTCAGTTTTTGTCGCTCCATATTCTTTTCAATTTCTTGTATATTATCAATTATAAGATGCTGTATATTCTCTTCTTATTTTTTTTAATTCAATTTTTTTAAGTAGAAACGTAAAAACGTTTGCCTTATTTTCGAAACTACTAACTTAAAAACAATTATTAAAAACTAAAATCTACTAAAGAAAGAAAGAAAGAAAGAAAGAAAGAAAGAAAGAAACAGGGGTTTCTCAGTAGTTGTCATTGATTCTATTTGCGAATCACAAAAGCTTGGTGGGCAGCATAGTATATCGCCTAAGCACCCAGTACCTAGCTAGCTGGGTAGCTGCTGCTGCTGCTGCTGGTGGCTAGATTGAAGGCGCGCTGAGAACTGAGGATGATCCACTTCTCAACTGGTCACGAATCACGATGATGAGAAATGTTGGCGACTTCTTTGTTTTGGCTGGCCTTCGTCCTCCTAATCCTTCAGGCTCGCCGCAGCTTGCTTTGGCTCGAACTTGGACCCCTTGAAACTCGCAGGAGGAGCAACCGACGTTGAGCTCGCTCTAACTCAACCGACTCATCAACCAACCAACTGACGGATCAACCGACTGACTGACAGACAGACAAACAGACAAACAGACAATCTGACGATCAGACAAACAGACGGAGGAGCCTGAGAGACTGACCCACTCGCCCTTTATCTCTCTCTCTCTCTTGCACTCATCTCTTCATTCGCTCACCGGCAGTCGTCGGGACTTGCGAACCACGTTCTTGCATCGAGGAGAGCGTAAGCACGAAGAATCCGAGGTTTCCTTCGCGCCTGCTAAGTATACAGCTGGCTGGCTAGCCATAGATAGCTACGGCCATCTTCAAACAACAACGAATCCTCCATACGTCGGTTGCCCTTCGATGGGATCGATCATCCGTCGCGTTCTTAGACTATCTCTGTTCAATTCTTGCTTCTAAAAACGTTTCATTTGTACGTTTACATATAAATATATATATATATATATTTATTTATTTATCTTCTAATTTTGTTGTTGCTGTCATCATTCCAAACATTTGTTTGTTTGTTCTATCACAGAAGCGTTACGCGGTGGAGGACAGGCCGACTCCGTCCAGCGAAGGCAGGTACCACCGCCGTTGCGATGCTACGATCACAGTTTTAGGATGAACGGGGGCTGAAGGATACGCAAGTTCGCGCGACGGTGAACGCGACGGTCGATGAGTGTCCGTGAGCGACGGAGGATAGAGTCGAAGGTAGAGCTTGCTTGCGAAGTACCGCTGCTCCTCTCCATCTTAGATGTCTATCTACCTGGAGACTGCGCGGGAGGGAGAGACGATGGACAACTAACTGACTCCATGCAAAGCAACTTATTTATCCCAGCTACGCTCCTGTTCCGTATCCATCCACTTGCACTCGCTTCAGACGAGGCGGATGGATGGCTCAGTCGATCGACGCAGTGAGAGAGAGAAGAAAGAAAGACTCGAGGGTACACAGCGGCCTCGCGCTTGGCAAGGAGGCCTCCAAAAGTCGGCGCATTCGAAGGGGAGTAAGAAGACGAAGAAGAAGTCCTTGAGAACTGAGTTCTGCTCTGGTCTGTTCACTGCACTTCGGTGGGAGTTCCTCATGAGATACAGACAAACAACTTTGAAACAAACAAACAAAGAAACAAACAAGCAAATGAATAAATAGACAGATAAATAGACAGATAAATAGATAAACAAACCAACAAGAAGAACTTTCGCTCGCAACCGATTTTAGGCGGGACTCCCGCGATGCACCCCTGTGCGTTCTCGCGGCGAGGAGCGCAACGGGGGAGGGCGAATTGAGAATTAGCAGGCGTTCTTTTCTCCACGCTTGCGGCCCCGGGGGGAGCACGGTGGAAGTGCGCGTGCTAGCGAGCCTAGCTAGGTTGGTATCGCTTCGAAAGAACCCGGAGTTTAAAAGAAAGAACGGGAAATAGAACTCGCGGATTCTGCGAATTCCCCATAATGGCTTTTTCCGCCCAAAAAGGAATCCGCAGGAACCGCGATTTCCGCCTCTTTCAGGCCCATCTCTACCGTATCGCCTAGGCGGTCCCTAGCCTACAGGAAAGAAGGCCTGCCTGCCTTCGACTTGCTTCCTTCTTGCTCCTGTGCTTTGCCTCCTCTGCTCTGCAGCCTCATGCTTCCTATGTACTGGTGCTCCGCGGGTATAATTGTATAAAGAAGCTGGAAGAGCGGGCTCTCTTCTTCTTTATCTTTGTTTCTTTCTCCGTTCTATTCGCTCTGTCGCTCTTCGGCATCGATGAACGGCAAAACAAGGGCTGCAACGAAGGCAAAGCAGAGAGAGCACAATGTAACATGGCAAAGCGAAGCAGAGTATCTGTCTATCCAAAGGAAACACTACGAATCTTCCCATCTTTAGCTGATTTGTACTGTCATAAGTGTATTTCATTTTCTCAAGTGAAATACTCATATACCCGCCTAATTAGGTACTATTGTGCAGCAGATGGATGAATTCTTCTTCGTGTTTATTGCTTTTCTTTCTAAAAATAAGAAGAAAAGCCATCCTAGGCGCTCCCCAGGAGCGCTATAGTTTGTGGTAGGCGGTCATACTGTCACGAGTCTCGCTAAGAACTGGCCGCGGCTGAAGCTGCCGCCGAGTGACAGATCGACGGCTTGAGTCACTGATGCATTGATTCACTGCTCGACTGACTGATCGATGGAGAGGACAAACGAATGTCTGGGTGAGAAGTAGTGAGCGAGAGTGAGACGGAGGGAGGGAGCGTGGCTCTTCTCTGCCTCGAGTCGAGTTCTTCTGCTCTCTTGGTGACCTTGTTAAAAAGCAAGCAGTTTTAAAATAAAGAACTAAAAGGCAGGCTTTAGGAATGGCTGACTGGTTTATTTATTGAAGTATTTAATTATTTAGTTAAATTTAATTAATCATTCTGAAAGAAGAGGAAAGAAAGGCAGAGAACTTCTCTCTACTTCCTCAGATACCAACTTCCTTAGTTACGAACCCTGATCGAATAAAAAATAAACTAAATAATTAAAGAATTAAGTAATCAAATAAATGACTGACTGACTGACTGACTGACTATGATTAATTAATTGATTTAATTAGTTAAAGAAAGTAAAGCGCTTCAATCAAAAGAGACTGGAGGCTCTGACGTCGTCGCGGTCGGTCGGTGAATCCGATGGAGAGAATCCGGCACCCGCCTGCGAAGGCGGTAGGCGGGGCTAGGGTTTGCGGTAGCGGTCCGCGCGAAGACTGAGAAGTTAGTTCTCTCCTGCTTTTGCTTGCCTTTCGCAGCTGCAAAGAGAGAGAGAACCTCTCTCAGCCGGCCGTGGAGGAGGAGAGAAGAAGCGAGACCTGTGCATAAATAGAGTTCAACTGCAAACGCAGCACCCGAAGCCCGAGCCGATTGGCCCGAGCCGATTGAAGGAGCGCAGTTGAACGAGTTGTCTTGTGTTGCACGTTCGTTTATAGACGTATTTATTTATTTACTTACTTACTTACTTATTTACTCATTTAGTTATCCATCTATCGGCGTGTCATAGTTAGTACTTGCATTCAGGGCAATCCGAGTGGGTGGTGTCTTATTAGTATCATCATCAGATTCATCCGTCGGCCCTGGAGAAAGGAGTAGCGAGCCGCGCTAAAAAGAATCGCTGGCAGGAAGTTTGGCGGCCGGTAAGCATAGAATTCAGACTAACAGACATGAACAAATCGCAAGCTAAAGAAAGCCCACGCATTAAAGAGTCACTTTTTTCTTTTTCTTTTAACTTTAACTTTAACTTTAACTTTTTCTTTTTCTTTTTCTTTTTCTTTTTCTTTTTCTTGAAAGATGAACTTGTTTGGAAAAGCTGGTCGTTAATTGTTATCATAATGTGGAGATGGGAGGGTGACAGAGGGGAAAGTTTTTCTTTCTTCTTCTTGTTTTTCTTTTTGTAAGAGCAGAAAAGTTTGCACGAGTTCTTTTCAAGAGTTTTAAATCTCCTTTTTACATTAAAAAGCTCTTTGTGAAAATAATAACATCGCTAGCTAGTTGATTATAGAAGGGGCCCCGAGAAGGAAGAAAAGGAACAGAACTCGAAGAGAGAGCGGGCGAGAGAGAGAGAGCGAGTATTAAAGGAGAGCGGGAGAGTAAAAGGGAAGAAGCGAGTCTTTAATGGTAGTAGCGGAAAGCAGGTGGAGCGCGAGCTAGTTTGTAAGTTATATAGTTTGCTACGTATTTATTTAGCTCATTACTAAACTCCCGAAGAGTAGACTAGTTAGATTCACTATCCGCTAGTTAAAAGTACATCTATTAGGTTTTCATAGAGTGTAACTTTAAAATAATTAATTCAATAAATACATATTATAAACTGCTTTTGGAAAGAAATGTAAGAAAGAAAGAGCTAATCAGAGCACGCCCATAGAAGTGCAATTGTGGCAATAGGGCAGTGAATAGGAAATTTGTAAAAATAGGGTCGGCGAGCAAATCCAGAAGCAAACCAGCAACCAAACCCGCAACCAAACCCACAACCAAAGCCAAAGCAAATCCGCAACCCCAAGAGTTGGTGAAAGCAAAACTCAAACACCAAGCAAGTCACTTCGCTTCACTTCAAGCAAGTCTCCGCCAAGCTTAAAATGATGGAAGACGCAACTTCATTCAACCGTGTCATCACGGTCATGGAGGAGGGCCGCGACGAGAAAGGCGTCAGCGACGTCAAGAGCAACGACAGCGTCCCCTCTTACCCTCCCATGAAGCTCTCTCAAGGCCAGCTCGCCATGCAGATCCTCAACGATGGTGCTCTCACTCGTGGTGATCGCTCATGGTGGGTTATCATTCTCTCCTCCGTTCTCGCCGGAATCATGTTGTCCTGGGGTGGTGCCTTGTACGTCGTCCTCGGTGCCGGCACCAAGTCCTACTGGGCTGATGCTCCCGGTCTTCACGCCGTTGTCGCCGCAAGTGTTTTCCCCATGGGTCTCACGGGTATCGTTCTCACCGGCAGTGACCTTCTCACCTCCAACATGATGTACGCAGCTCTTCCCTTCGTCACCATGGATCCTCGCCGCCCCAACTGGATGAAGCTTAAGGGCTCCGCAAAGATCCTCATCATCAGTTTCGCCTTTAACTTCATCTCCTGCGCTCTCATGGCTGCTTACATTGGTGCCATGGTTGTCCACTCCGACTACGCCGTCTCCTTTGTCACCGGTATCGCTGAGAAGAAGGTCGCTGGCAGCCTTGGACTTCGTTTCGGTAAGGCCGTCGCTGCTAACTGGCTCGTCAACATTGCCGTGTTCCAGGCCGCCACTGCCATCACCGTCATGGAGAAGATGATCATCCTCTGGCTCCCCATCACTGCCTTCGTTGCCTGCGGTTTCGAGCACAGTGTCGCCAACATGTTCCTCATCCCCCTCGGTATGTACTACGGCGCTGATGTCACCGTCGGCCAGTTCATCGGACACAACTTGATCATTGTCATCCTCGGCAACTTTGTAGGTGCAGCCTTGATGGTCGGTGCTCTCCACTGGTACGGTATGATGCCGGCCAACTACTGGCAGCGCCGCGAGCTCTAAGCCGACAGGTTTCTCGCTGCATATTTATACTTCAAGATTTAATAAACTACGGCGCCCTCTCCTTCAATCAAGAGCCAATTGTTTTTACCAATATATATAATACGTCTAAGTGCCTGTAGTAAGAATTCAAATTCGCCCTCTCTATCATGAACCTAATTGATTGATTTGTTCGCACCGAGGACCAATTTGGTCGGTTAAAATATAAAATATTCAAATCGTTCTCCCCAAAATTTCCCGCAATTCTCAAAAGCTCTTCTTGACTGCGTTACTTTTACACTCACTCACTCGCTCGCTCTTCGCTACTGCTACAGCGATGACTGACGAGAGAGGACACCTTCTTTAAGAAGCTTGCCAAGAATCGTTGCTCACTTCACGTTGTATTTTTTGCAAGCGCTGCTGCTCCTGCTGCTGAAGAGAACAACAAAAAGTAGTCAAGTCAATTCACGAGTTAATGGCCTCACCTTCTGCTCTTGACTGACTGACTGACTGACTGACTGACTGACAGCCGCCTCCTCCTTCTCGGCAAGGCAAGTCAAGCAAAACAATAGTAGGACACGGCAAAGATTCCTCTTCATTTTCAGCGCCAAGCTATTGTTGATCTTGTTCTTGATGATGGATGTTCTTGTTCTTGTTCTTCTTCATCTTGGACACATCCAATTCTCGCTGAGAATTAATTATAAATTCTCTGCCAAGAACGATCTCTCGGGTTGTGGAGGACTTAGTTACCAAATTCATTCGAATTCAAGCGTTCAACTGACTCTGCGGAAGAAGGGTGGATGGATCTTCGCGGCACGCCGCTCAGACCCCCGCTCGATTGACAAGCTCGCTTGCTTGCTCGCTTACCTCTTGGCGAACCCGCGATCTCGGCCAGCTGCTTGAGAGGCAGAGATTCGATGACGACGCTCTTAACTCTTAGTTTCAATCTCAATTTCGCAGCGTCATGCTCGCTTTAAATCGTGGCAGACCTCGCCGCCCTTTGAGAAACCGCAGGAACCACGAGAGTGTGCTTGAAGTTGTGAGCACCCTTCGCTCTGGGCATCGTCATCGTCATCAGTGCATCATCACCACCAGCCGTGAACCGTGAGACTTCATGATGTGCAGACAACCCGCAAGAGAGCTAGCCAGCTTCTCGCTGTGCTCGTCCTCTCTCAACATGTGAGCTCTGATCCTCCGCCTGGGGCTTAGTTTATCACCAAATCAAACCAAATCAGATCAAATCAGATCAATCAGATCAAATCAGACCAATAATTAGATCAAAAATTAGATCAAAAATTAGATCAAACCAATCCAAACCAATCCGAGCGAAACCAAACCAATCCAAACCAATCCAAACCAATCCAAACCAAATTATATCAAATCAAATCAAATCAAATCAAATCAAATCAATTCAAATCAAATCAAATCAAACTAAATTAAATTAAATCAAATCAAATCAAATCAAAACAAATCAGGTCACAGCAAATTAAGTTAAATTAAGTCGGTTTCACACAGCAGCAGCGCGGCAGCAGCAGCAGCAGCAGCTTCAGAACACCAACCGCATCTTCCGCTTCAGAAGCTGTAGCTCCTCGTCATCCCTACCCTGCAGGCTGCCGCGCCACCTCTCGCGTTAAATTCCCGATGCTGGTGTTGATTTGCCTCCGCCTCTGTGGAACAATTGATTGATCGCCTAATTGATTGATTGCTTATGAGACACGCGGCGAAGTCTTTGCGCAAATTCCTTCGAGAGAGGGAACGAAAGCAACTGTGCGTAAGAGAGGCACTAGTACCCACCTAGCCACCTACTAGCCAGCTGGCTGGTGTAAGTATCATGAGAACCACCTTCGTCAACGTCGATCAGCAGCGCGACAGGGAGGAGAAAGCGCAGGTTCACGCCCTTCGCGAGCAGGCGCGGCGCCGCCTCGGCCGCCTCTGCACCCATCCGTGTCCCCGCCCACTTATCCATTCGTCCATCCGTCCATCCATTCGAGTCGAGTGGAGTGGAGTTGAGTGGAGTTGAGTTGTCTTTGTTTGCCTGATGGTCCATCATCGCAATGCTGTGCCGCGCCTAACTTCATTCATTATTGGGCACTTTTATTTTCAAACCTCTCTCGCACTTACCCGTATCAAGTAGGCACTGCTAGCAAGTGAGCCAGACAGAACACAGAAAGAAAAGAGAGAAAGAAAGAAGAGAGAAAGAAAAGAAAAGAAAAGAAATAGAAAAGGAAAAAAGAAAAACTCCCATGTTACTGTGAAGGTCTGAAAAGGAAATCTGCCCAATTAAAAAAACGATTTCACGGCGATTGAACTACTGCGATCTCAGCTGGGCCTCATTCTCACTCATTCTCACTCATTCGCCGTCATTCGAGGACCAGCTGTTTTCTGGAAGGGCCTGGGACTGAAATTTTCTTTTCCTCCACCTTCAATGCCTAGTGCTACGGGTTGGACTAGCCAGGCCTACCTCTGTCTACTAGCACTCACGCTGTAATCGACCACCAGAGTTACAGGGACCTTTCGCCAGTGTCTCCTCCCTCCACTCCTTTTTTTGGTTCACTTTCGTCTTTTTTCGCGCCTTTTTCTCCCCTTTTCTATTTCTTTTTCTCTTTCCTTCTATTATTCACACTCAGGCTCTTTTATCTCTAAATAAAAAGTACTTTACATAGTAAAACTCTTTTAAAATTAATTTTAAAAAATAAAGTAAATTGGCAAAAAAAAAAACTTTATTGTTATGATCATCTTAAAAGGTCCTCTGTTTTCAGTTTCTATTTAAAAAAAATCGCTCGTAATAGTAAAAAAGCGTGCTAGGAGGTCACTAAGTGCTACTACCAGTGAAGTAGAGTCGGCTAAGGGATTCCTAGCAGAGACAGTAGCGGTACAGAAGAGAAGCGCGAGATAGGGGTATCCTATGAATACGGGTAGGAGGACCCTAAGAGCATCTTTTGTGGTGCCCTCCAGGTAGAGGAAGGAGAAGAAGGTAGCCGTAGGGGCGAGGATAGAGGGTACGGTAAGAGTGCCAGCACGGCAAGGAAGCAGCAACGGCAGAGTTGTCGTGAATGGGGTGGAAGGCCGAATAGTCATCGCGTGGGCCGAGGAAAGCGGGGCTGGAGGACGCCTGAAGGGGGCGGCTGCAGAGCCAAGGGATAAGCTCAGGGTGTGCAGTCCTGGGCTCATGGAGAAGGACACGTGGATGGCGGGATTCAGCTCCTGAGGTCCCAAAGTTCAGGGAGGCGGGGCGTGCAGAGACATCTTCTCTTCTTCTCATGGCCGCTCCAACGATTGAGCGACGAAGTGTGTGAAAGGGAATCCGCAGATATGGTCAGGGGTGACTAGAGACGGACTGTGATGCATGCACACGGGTCCGTCTTCGTGTCGAATTGGTCGAGTGACTGAACAGCTGATCTCGCAAGACCTGGGACAATGGATGGCCTATGCCAGATCCAGATTGTGGAGATGGAGATGTCGAGTGATCGGAACAACCTGGGACAGGGGCGAACGATTGTAGACGCTCGACGGTACAATAAATAGACCGGAAGGAAACGTGCCAAGCGGGAGCTTCCTCGTCGAGATTACTATGGGTGTCATAGGAAGCTTATGGACAGCACTAGGTGGTCTCGAATTGATAAGCAACATTGTTCCGATCTTTGCGACAGCATTCAATGTGTTCACGTCTCTTCGTGCTTTCGTGAAGAGGCAAAGTATGGTTGGAGTTGAAGAATGATTTATGAGGAAAGGGAGTGCATCTATGCACTCAATAGATGCCCCAGTTGCTTATCATCAGACGCTTCAATACCTTTCCTATCTATACGCCAGTGAAAAAATAGGAAATAAATATATTAAGCTGAGGCAATTCAGTATCTGCTTTAAAGAATTCAGCCTACCTAGAAAACGTTTAAATGAAGCATCTTGATCGTAACGATAATGCCTCTCAGATAGTTTGCTTTTGCAGAGAAACTCGATCCTTTGTACATTATTAGTCACCATATAATACAATCCACATTCAACTTACATATTTCATCATCTAGTCTTCACTGCTACCCAATTAGTAAGGACGCTATGTTTTACTCTCTAAGGCTTATTTCTTTTAATATTGGTTAAAGAGAACCAATTTCTATGCATATTGGCACGCTGAAGAAGGTTTTTGTTGCAAAACGTATGCAAGACAGTATACTTATGCTCCCTACTATACATGCCCAGGGGTGATTTAAAGAAGTATCATCTGTGGCAGACATGGTCCGTGAGTTAAATACCTGATATAGTTTGAGGGACCTACCTCACTTGAGGACAGTTGTTTTCATTTTATCTATTATTAGGGGTATTTATGGAAGTTTCTTTCATCACATTGATTCAGTTGGGTCCAACTTTCTCTAACTCCAAGGAAAAGATTTTTTATTTTTATAATGTTGTTATCTTTTTAAGGCCAGATGTTTCAATAAATAGGAGATGATGTAATTGCTAGGAGGTCCCAGGAGTGGACGGACTCAAAGTGTGGGATCTAACCTAACCTAGCTCTCATATCCGACATTCTTAAGTCCAACATGATACATTTATCCTGTCTGTATCTAGATCCGAAACCCCAATAACGTAAAAATCCTCTTCCTTTCTTTCTCCTGGGCCAGCTATCCTTGTTTAACTACCTCTGCTGATCTGCAGTACTAAGTAAAATTATATCGTGCAGTTCTCAGCACGCATTCTTATCAATCAAGGTAGCTTTGGGAATAAGGAGGTCTGGTGCGGAAAGGCTTGAAGGAGACTTCATATGTCTTTATGAATTTAGCGTATAGAGTTAGCATTCAGTTGTACTGAAATGTGATTCCGGCCAGCTTGAGGTTGACTGTAAGATGAAGGCAAGCGTCTTGATGAAGGCTTTAAGAAGGTTGATTTAAGAGGTAGCGAGCTATTTCCCTGGAAATGAGTCCCAGGGCAGACTGATTCATGTAGTAATTAGGAGGCTAAGACATTCTTGGGCAGTGCTAGAGATACCCTACGGGTCGAGGTTACTTCAAACTCTTCAGCCATGATCAAATTAAGTTATACCATGTTTGGATCTAGTTAACATGTTGTCGCACTTTTGGTTCTTGACTTTAGCAGCCACGTAAATCTGGCTGTCGTTATTTGTAAGCCTTCTGTGTGCGAGGTCTTTACAAAAGGGTGCCAAGAATTCTAGCAATGTCTTGTCCACTAGTTCCTTCGATTGAACCTCTCAACAAGTTCGGCTTGGCATCATAGTATAAAGTGGACTAGTTCTAATTTGCCATGGAAACTTATACGAGCCAAAGAATGATATTAATAAATATGGAGAGATATGTAAGATAATGTTTTCGTGTACTCAATCACCAATTCAGGTTTCGGACACGTCCTTCTTTTGACAGCATACGTTCAACTCGACATAAGAAGCACCTCAAACGCATATTCTCGACCTTCTGAGCTTGTTTAAAAACACTTTCCAAGAGATTTACCGATAACGAACTTCATGATGGTTTGATGAGAAATCTCAGCAGAATTTTTACTGAAAGACGAGACTTTTTAGATGTAACGTTGCTGAAAGAAAATGCCATGAACACTACCGAGAGCTACTTTCTGATCAGCTAGGGGTTGACTAGAAAGATGATGGCAAAACGCATGGAATGTATGATTAGTTATTGAGAACTATCTGTATGCTTAGTCTTGTAGAGTTGAGCACCAAGCCGGAATACTTCACATTCTAATTGGGAAGACTAAGACGTACTTTATCTAGATTCGCAGAACTCAGGCGAGTAGATTAATTTATTGCCTCAACCATTGATTGAAGTGTTGCCTAAAATACCCGCCTGATTATGTAGTGCAATTTCAACGCTTTGGCCTTATTGACCCCACACCTTTGTATCTGATAGTCAACGTCATATCATAAATAATCCTAAAGAGTCTAAGACTTATAGTAGTGTACAAAGAATCCTGATAACCTCCTCGTGTCCGCATAGCCCTTCTACTGGAGATCGCTGGAAGACCTAACGAAAAAGATGAAAAGTAGAGAAGATTTTATGCTTGTGGGTTGGCGAGCTGCTGTGTTTCTTCATAAATATTAAAATGAAACAGTTGATCAACTGGCTGATGAATCAGGAAAGGCTTTCTGATTTGGCTTTCCGATTGGTTCAACAGTTTAAAGTTTGATTCTAATACTCTGTCATTAGTAGCTGTTTTTGGTAGAAATTGCCCTTGAGGCTTTATGCTCTGCACGTGTAATACCAACAACCCCAGCCAGAATACTTTCAGAACATACAAATGAAGCAGCACGTGAAGGTGGTATAGCAGTACTTCTTAGTGATCCACCAGAGGCTAAAGATGAACAAGGCCTGAAAGAAGTATTGCTGTTTGTCAAGGTTTGTAGCTTGAAATTTGCTTACTTGCAAAAGTTTACTCTACAATTCGTAGCTTGACAAAACTATTTCTGATGGTTTCAGACGTGTATCCTTTTGGGGCATCTTTAAGGCACAACCATCTTGACTAGCGTTACGTACTGAACCACGTTGACCGTTGAAGCCCAGATCCAAATTCAACTCAACTCTAAATCGTAATCATATAGGTTCGCTACATTTTTCAAATGTTTTTTACTGATGGTAGATATTTCCGACTTCTCTTTCTCTACTGTTCCTTAGACCTAACAAATCATGAAATATGTTAAGTAATATGCTGAGCATCTCCCGGAGTCCCTAAGCCCCCTATTTGCGTCAAAGAGACTCAAAGCCCTTCACATGATTCTGTTGTGAAGTTCAGACTTATGATAATACAGCAAAGAACTAGTAATATTATTACAAGACTACGCAAATCCTACGCTACAAGGTCATTTATGCAAGAACGTCTGCAATGACCATGCGACCATTCTATGTACGCACGTGATAGAAGTAGCAAGCCCAAGCCCAGGCTTACGGATAAAGAGGATCATGATACCTAGACTTGTGAAGACAAAATGAGGCGGAGGGTTTTCAGCTTGCTATCTACAACTTGTTCCACTGAAACTAGATGAAGAGATATGATGAACGTTAGTTCATTGTTAATGTCCAGGCTAAATTGTTCGCATGGCATGATTAACTTCATCTCGCCATTTCATGTCTCTTGCTATACACGGATATTCTAGTTGATTGATGATTTTATTTTTAGTTTCGAAGTTGCCACGGCTATCGATAAAGTGCAGGGTTTTCCACCGTGACGTTTTGTTATGGCACCTGATACACTTGTAACTATACTCGTCAAATGGCTTTTGCAGCACTATTTCAAAGGTTCACAACGTCAAAGCGTAGTTCGCTAGCAGACATAAACGAGAGATGCTGTTAAGATCTGACTCGTGCTTAGATTCAATTTTGGCACACACAGTTCTCTCGTTCTTTGTTAATATCGCTAATCGAAGAAGCGTGTGGACTAGACAATGCCACTGTTCTCGATGTCCTCCATGGTCAGCTCTTAGGAACTTAGAAGCCGCACAGAACCCGAACGAGCTAACCAGCTGCGTCGGTACCAACTCAAGATAGCCGAGTTCCTAAAGTGGATATACACATTAACTATGATTAAGAATAGAAGCATTGAGTTTTAACAAGCTGCAGTAGGTGCTTCGATATATATGAGACAAGTTTTAAGTCAGGTTATCCTCATTGATGGCTGGGTTATGAGGGGCCCTTTCGGAGCCCGCTTCAACCCCCTGAACTGTAGATACAGATCGCATTAGCTTAACAGCTAACCCTTATCTCCATTTACCAGCAACATTGCAAAAAGACAAATACACTTAACTTAAAAGGGACTAGAAAGATGCAGTAAAGAGGCTTGGAGAAGGCTGACTTTGAGAGCTATTGCTCTGCTGCCCATTCCAAAGTAGGCAAACTCGTGTTGGAATAAATAAGGTGGTGAATAGAGACTTTATTTGTATTTCAGATAGCTGAACAGAAAGATGGAAACAACACTGGGATAAGGCTTTATGAGGCTAAGAGGAACGTTTTTGTAACGACATCGCAGCCATCATAAACAGTCTAAGAGCACACTCGCCAGATTCCATGATATTTATAGTGTGTATCATGCGGAGTAGACTCTATTCAGCATTTCAAGATTGTCGTATTAAGATTGCTCCGTCTGAGAAACTGGAAAGACGCGGTTCTAGCCTGATGGGCATTCTCAAAACGCAAAAGACCATTTGCTATTCCCGTTACGAGCTCAAGATAATTTGCAATTACAATACATCAAATATAAATCTTCATGGACGCAAACCAAACCAAGTTACTTCTACCAGGTGTTGTCTCCATGTGTGTTTTGCCTAGGATTGTAGACGCACTATGGGTAGGAGCACGTGGTAACACACTACTGCCTAACTCATCTCAAAAAATGCAGTCAAAGACCTCCAGGCCATAACATTGAAAATCCGCGGGAGTGAGGAGTGAATTTCAACCTTTTCTTTTCTTGGCTTGAAGCCCAGCGAGTGAAACTATGGTCTAGGTAGAACGTCAAGTAAACAATACCATCAGTAGTAGCATTGGTTTGTAGATCCTTGTGTGGTTGTTCCTAGATTTATTTAGTGTTGTTGCCTCAAATTGTTTCATCATTGGGCGCATGGTGCAGTGGTAGCACGTCTCATTTGCATTGAGAAAGTCTTGAGTTCAATCCTCGATGTGTCCATAATTTTTTATTCCCCCTTCGTACCGCAGCTATATCGAAATCTCTACTAAACAGTAGTAGTCCAACCTTTTTTAATCCAAACTATTTTTTTTCCCACATTAAGAGAGAACAGCATGTTCTTTAGATTCAGATTTGGAGAACAAGACCAGCCTACAGCGAATCAACTTTAATACACTTGGAAAATCAACAGGCTACTTGGTCAGAATGAATGCTTAAGATTAAACTCGGCCGGCTCTAATCTTTTCAGGTAGTCGCGTTCTGCCTGAAGGCTCGCTCTATCACAGGGAAAACCAAGTAGGAAGGACATTATTAGCACTCTGGAGTTAGAGTTATTGTAAATTAACAAACACGATCTCTTCTTTACCCACGACTCATAAGGACTATGAACAAGTGAAAACATGCTTCTCTTGGTTTCACACGGATGTGCTTCTATGGCAAGTAGCATCTAAGTTGCTAAAAGCTTTGGAACTATGAAGCTGCCTAAATTTGGGATACTCAAGTCCAATATCGTGTTCATAGTCTCTGTACACAATGGTTCATATAAGCAGCTTGTTTGAAGGTGCATAAATGCTCCAGCCTAGAAGCTACAAAGACTAGGCCTCTCCAAACATCGCTTGCTGGAACGCCTCTATTTCCATTTTTGCACAAAAAAAATAAGAAAAAGAAAAAGTGGATTTCCTCTATTTTTTATTCGACTGGAAACAACTTAAGCAGAGGTTGGGTACCTATTTCCATAATAAACCATTGAATTATACAAGATCTTTATATAGGTTGGTTTAAATATTCAGAATATCTGTGGGCGCATGGTGCAGTGGTAGCACGTCTCATTTGCATTGAGAAAGTCTTGAGTTCAATCCTCGATGTGTCCAATATTTTTTTTAAATTAAAAATTAAATAAATAAATAAAATTTCCCTCCATAATTTCGGAATGAAACGGATAAATGTGACGCGAATTTTGTAAAGTTTCTTCTGCGTTGAAACTGGCGTTTTCTCGTGCGTTACACATGTGATTCACGTCGCAGTGTACGCTTAAAGAGAAACGCCCCGCATATTTGTGAAAAATTGTGCGTGCTCTTTGGCAGCGTGCTTCTTTTGACTAAGAAGAATGGTCGCTGCCTAGCTTAGTTCCTGGTGGCCTTGAACCTTATCCTGTAAACAGATAGCCACTTAACCTGAATACCACTAGAATAAAGTGCAGATTTCGACACTTGCTGGTTGCCTTTTTTCTTTTTTGATACAGAATGAGGAGTGGTTTTCCATGGATGACCAACCTGTAGTGTCAAAGATGCAGTTAGCTTGAGATGTAAAGCAACCTGTTAAGACACTCCAATTAAGAACTGGATATACTGTAAGTCTCGTTTAATTGTGAGACTAAGACAAGTAACGAAAGAAATCAAACTCCAACCTGATATCCCCAATCAGTGCCACCTTCAAAGAACACACAATCACCACACAGTATGTTTCGTGCGTTTCCATTGGTGGACCAGAATACTCAAAGTACGCGGCTATTTGTTCAAACTGTCTACTACCGATGGGTAGTCAGTGGGAGGCGAAATCCCAATCAAAAGAAGTACTGTTACTGCCTGAGAGCCTGCTCCTAGCACGAAGGCGTTGCTAGCTTCTTTAACCAAAACAATATAGTTTTGCAAGGCAGTACATTTAGTCAATTTTAAAGTTGGACTTGACTATACGCTTACGATGGAAGGTGGAGAATTCATTCTTTTACTCTCCTGCTTCCTAAGTTTACGTTATTCGCAATGATTCTAGTATGTTTTTGTTTGGAGCTAAAGCAAGTGTGTTCTCAGTTTGTCTTCCAATTTTCAATGGCCACTTTGGTAGTCATGTTTCTCCACACCACCTGCGCCTAAAGGAAATGCGTTGCAGCGAACTGCAGCGAGCAGTAGCTATCAATTTGTCCATGAGCTCGCTGCACCCTGACAAGATCTCCGGTATTACTCTAACCTGTGACGCGTGCGTGCACCCATTGCTTCATAGGAATAGAGGCGTGGTACGAATGGTACCTCCCTTTCCTTATTAAACTAAGACGCAGTTTGCCTACAGATGCATGACTGTACTTCCCTTCAAAGCAAAGGCATGACGGCATCTCCGAAAGCTTATTTCGCATATCTATGTTTCGCGATATCTTATTCAAAGAAGGCGCGCTCATCGACCTATGGTGCCTCTTCTCCTCATAGTTGCATATGGACTGGAAAACAACAGCATAAAATATGTAAGTGGTTTCTGCAACTTGTTCTACGCCAGATCGAAGAAATGGAATTAAAAAAAACTCTTTCCAAGTTGCGGAGGGCGGAAAATTGCCAAGTTTGTTTACCGGTCTTGACACGGTGAGACAAAAGATGCAACCCAAGTATACACAATCTTGCTACCCCTCCCGATCTCTCTCTCCGCCGCTAGGTGCCTGTATGTCGAGGGTTTCGTTCAGGCTTTACCAAGGCGGTACTAGGATGTATTCCAATCTAGATTGGAGCATCTAAGTGCACAACATCCAAGTTAGACCTCGTATCACATGATTTGATTTTATTTTTAAAGAAAGAAATAAAGAAAGTAATAACTTTTTTTTTTTTTAAGGGCTTGGCTAGGCTGGGAAAGCCTTTTAGACTGACATGCACCCAATCAACACGTCCAACTTTCAAATACATGTTTAATCAAGCTGTCGCTAAGAGAACTTCAGGAGTCGTAGCAGCGATTGAAATTGTTTCTTCATTAAAAAATTATGTTTTTATTTTTTTTAATACAAAAAGATGTCATATTATAATGGAGGGTGGAAACGGAAAACAGGAGCAAAAATGATTTACTTTTGTATCTGTCTGATCAGAGCATTAAGGAATGGCTCGACACTGATCAGAGACACACACACTGAGAGAGAGAGAGAGAGATTGAGATATTGAGAGAGAGAGAGAGATGGACAAAGCTGCGAAATAGGTAGGCAAGAAATTAGGCGCCCCGAAAGAAAAGTGGAACGATTGTTGACTGGCGCGGGCCTGCAGCGGAAATGATGCTGTGTGAGCAGGCAAGGCGAGCCTTTGAGACAGCCAGCGAACACTTTAACTCTCGTCCACTGGAGGGCGATCAATGGTCAGGCTGACCTACTTATCTCACTTGTACCCAGACGCCTCAGGGTACATTCACTTCACTCAGTTCAACTGCTTATTTTATTTCTTTCCCCTGTTGATTAAACTCTGTTCTGCAAACATCAACCAAAGCATACTCAGAGGCTTCAAGTTGGCGCCGATATGTGGGCAAGCGTCTAAGCGGAGGTTCATCCTTCCCTTGCAGGCAGGGATTGAAATAGGACTCGAAGTTCTTTCACTTCAAGTTGTTTTGTATTTATGTCGTCCTATTTACTCTTTCAAAATCGCCAGCAGCGCCAGCACGTGCAAGCACTTGGGAGTAAGTAGTACCTACCTGCTATAAAACTTTATACTTACCTACTACGAAGCTCTAGGTACCTACAACGGACCCAGTGAAGCAACAGGAGTTTGCGACTCGCCGAACTGGTTGCTAATACTAAGTAAGGCAGCCAGCGTCGGCTTCTCCGCTCCTTCCGTCCAATGCACAGATTAGTAGACCTGCGAACTGTTGACTTGCATGGTCAGCCAATCTATTGGGGGCCTGCTGGGCATTCACTCATACACTCATTCATTCGTTTGTTCATTTATCCTTTCCCTTTTAAAGTTATTCTTTTTGTTTTCAACCCACATTAAACTCCGCGCGCCGGCTAACTGGCCTTAGTTGGTACCTATAAGTTACCGTAGGATACGCCGTACTAAGTGAGGATTGTGTCTCTTCTGTGCTTTACTTACAAAAGTAGACAATCAAACTCGCTTTGAACATCTGGAGAAAAAGGCAAAGGCAAAACCCAAAGTCTTTGAGTGCGTGCAAGACTACCGCTTGCGTTGTGAGCAACACCATGATGCAAAGGGTCACCGTGGATTCGCCACCGGCTGGCGAGGCGGGCCAACTTGTTGCTCGGGTTGAGAGTATTAACGAGTTGTATGAGAGCGAGGACCTTGAGTCTAAGAACGACCCCAGCTTTTCCAAGAGCAGCACTAAGCATAAGAAGGATGAAAAAAGAAATAAACCAAGCAAGAATGCCAACATGAAGACTAAAAATGGCAAGAAGCAGAGCACTAGAAGGAAGAAATACGAGGAACCCAGTGATGATGAAAACGAGGAGGATGAGATGAAAGATGAAGACTTTGACAACCACTCTGGTTTCGATCGGAAACAAGCTGATCAATCAGATGGAGAATCAGATAGTGAGGACGAGATGGAGCCGAGTGAAGAGGAAGAGGCTCGTTCCCGAACTGAGATGAAGATGCGTGACGCAAAAGAATACAAGGAGGAACTTCGAAGAGAAGAAATAATGAAGGAGGCCATGATGAACGATGAACTTATGGAGGAAGATCCTTTCATCATGCATGCACAGAAAGCTGATAAAATTGAAGCCACATTTAGCCACCATGTTCAAAGTAGCTCCAGGCCTGGCCGGAAGATTCGTGCTAGTGTCACCACCCGTATGCTTGGTAACCTACAGCGCGAGAGTCAACATAAGTCAACGTGGGTTACTGGACTTCTATACTTTGACCATGATCCTGGCTTCGAGGTTGTGCAGGAGGTTCTCATTGAACGCTTGATGAGCATGCCTCGCTTTCGTGCGTGTATGAAAGGCAATTCTTTTCCTATTCCACAGAAGATCCATTTTGTGGAGATTGACCTGAAAGACTTTGACATTGATTATCACTTAAACAAAGTTTTAGATGATCACCCTGCCACTGACGAAGAGATTAATCACTTCGTAGAGCAAATGTACAGCGGCTGGGAGCCTGACATGTCAAAGCCCCTTTGGCAGCTCCACTATGTGCCTCAGATGGTGGATGGTAGAGCCTGCCTCATTACCAAAATCAGTCACGTCATTGGTGACGGCGTGTCCCAAATTGAAGTTCTCCTGCGCATGCTTGATCCGCCCACAGATGAAGAGGAGGCCAAACTGATCCAAGAGTCCCGCCCTCCAGCGAAAAAGATGAAGAAAGCTGCCTTTGGACCCTTGAATAAACTGCGTTTCTTCCTAGGCGGTGTATGGAGTGGTGTGTTCAACGTGTTTTCCGCGTCTGACCCAGCCAATTCTTTGCGCCCCGCGAACACAAGTGACTGTTCCGACATGCGTCGCTTTGCATTTACGGATAAAATTCCCCTCGATCGCATGAAAGAGGTCAAGAATAAGCTTCAGGGGGCAACCCTCAACGACGTGCTTGTGCTTGTGCTTACTCTCACGTTGCGTCAATACTTCAGAGAGTCCGGTGATCAAAGGGTATTAAATGGCTCTAAGGTCAGCGCTCAATTCCCCGTATCGACACGCATGCCTGGTGAACAAGCATTCCGCAATGAAGACCCTCGCAACCAATTTTCCTACGGCTTTCTTCGATTTCATCTTACTTTCAAGGGTTCAGACCTTCAACTATTCTGGAAGATTAAACGTGATTTGGACAAGCTCAAGCTCTCTCCAGCACCCTTTGTGACCACCCGTGTTGCGAAAATGCTTATCCCGGTCCTACCGCTCAAAACATGTAATCAGACTGTCCTCCAGGCTGCTAACAAAGCCACTGGACAACTCTCAAATGTTGCAGCACCAAGTCGACCTTGTAAAATTGCCGGTGCTCATGTCACTGATATGAGTTTCTTGCTCTTCAGCCCTCTTGCTCTTTACCTTGGTATTCTGTCATACAACAATAAGGTTTCTGCATCGATTTGCATTGAAGCAAATCTTGGCGTTGACCCAAATGAGATTGCTAAACACTGGAAGACCCAGTTTGATTCTTTCTATGATGAGGTTATGGCCCAAGAAGGAGATATTCCGCAAAAGCGCAGATGGTACGACTTCATGTAGATCTAGATATATTCATTTTAATAACATTGTGCTAACCGTTCTTCTTGACAAGGCTCAGTCAAATTCCTTTCTCTACCTTGTGATATATTGTTGATCTCGGAGTTTTGAAGTTCTGTGCTGCATAGAATAGCTTATACCCTCAAGTCGCTTTCGGAGTTCTGCTATATTAGCCAAGCTCACTTAAATTGAAGACCTTAGTTTAACAACTAGCTTTTGGGAGCTCCTGCTCCTTCGGCAGAATTCAGGATAAAGTAGATCGTAATCGCAAGATGCCGCTTTTTAACAGCTTGCGCAAGGCGACTCACCGCGACGCATGATGCAGACGATTATTCTTTTCTCCGCTAAAAATATCGTGCGCGATCCTTTGCGTTGTGTTTTGCTCTTCTTGGACGTATCAAAAGAAAGCAGTGATATTAGCTCAGTAGTATACATGCGGATCTTTGCGAATCTATCCGTTCACGGTTCTTTTAATAGTTCCTCCATACTGGGTACTACTACTTTTCTTCCTAAGAGTAATTACTAGGTCTGTTAGCCTATCGATTGTAGAATCATCACGGTGTCTATAATTTGTGTCTATATTATCACATGAAGAATGGAGAACCAGGACTAAGGAGACGAAACAAGAAAGCATCCATAGTTTATTCCGTAAAATACTGCGTTCAGTGCGAGCCTGTGCGAGTCGTGAGGACTCCGCAGGTGTCCGAAGCAAGAATATGGCTCAGGGAAGCGAGCTACATTGGAGTAGGTGGCGGTATGAAGAAAGTACACGGACTTATGAAGGGCACATTCTCCGTTTGGAATCTGGTATAAAGCCACATGTGCCACAGTCTTCGCGAAAACAGCCGAGCTATCGCACAAGGTACATCAAACATCGCAATGCATCTCGGGAGATCACCCGACGTGATGAGCAGCGGCGGATTGATCTAGAAAACTATGCGCTTGGGAAGAAGATCGCGCATGCAGAACCAGCAATTGATACTAGACCGCGAGAGCAAATTATCAAGATCAAACCACGACTTCCTGATCCTATTAAAGACAATCATCTAGCTGTTTCAAATGTTGCATTGCTCAGACGTCTTGTTGCTGCCAAACCATTTGTCACAAGAGAAGAGCTGGACCATGAATGTCAACGTATGCAAGTATACCTCGAGCGTTTACGTCGCGTACGTGAAGAACGTCTATATATTATCCAACGCCGAATGGACCTATGTAAGGAAATTCGGCATCAACACGCGGACCGTGTACGTCATCAGCAAGCTCTTAAAGCTCAACTTGCCTTAGAGAATGCTAAGCAAACTGGACAAGAACTTACCAACGCGCTAGTATTCCGCCCTTCTCGAAGGCCACGAGCGACTCAGCTCAAGCCGCGTGCGAGATTCCAGCCCGTTCTACGGAATCTGGAAAAATATAAAGAGGATGCAAAGCAACGTGGCGCCCGGCGTGCTTGGGAGCGAGAACACAACAAACGTACTAAAACACCAAACCATCTCCAAATTGAGCTGCATCTACTTCGTAAGGAGTTTGACAGGAGCTTAAAACCTAAAACATCTTCCAGAGCAACGAAGAAAAAAAGAAAAGGGAAGGTCGCAAGTAAAAACAAGACGCTAGTGGCCGAGCATTTAGAAAGAACCAATTCACCTTCTGATGTTCAAGTTGTGGCTCATTCTTTTATCAATGGAGTGCTTAACTATGCCAAAGAACTAGTCATCACTGCTCGACTTCCTACCAAAACTCCTGAAGAAACTACTGCCGCAGTGGCTCCAGCCGAGGATGAAGTATTACTTATTAAAGGGCCGTTATCAGATCGAGATCGTAGTCTTTCACCTCATCGTCCACCTGTTTTACACCATCTGCGCTCTCCTCGTAGAACCATAACAACACGTGTTATGGAGCAGAAAGCCAAAGTACTGTCGCAAATTCGAGCAACACATTCCCGCCAAGTCGGTCTCGCGAGTTATCTGCAATAAGAAAAGGTAGGTCATAAGTTGCAAGGACGAGCATGCTTCGCGCAAGTGTGCACACGTTCTACCACCACCCTTTCTTGATAATAGTATCATTCATACGACTCGCATCCTAAGGCTTGCTTAAGTTGGTGTTAGATGCTGGGCATGAGAAATAAATTAATTGAAACCTAGGTCGAAAAAAATGAAATTAGAATATATGCAAGTAAAATTCACATAAGGTCGTCACATTCGGTCGGGTCTGCCTTAAATTTTCATTACTCGTACTAACATGAAACACCAAGAGAGGGATCAACAAATTAGATGACTTCAGATCTACAAGTTAAGGACTTCATTGGCACCAGACTGTCGCATTTGCGCCTGCTTGACAAGATGTGGAAGGCGGAAAAGGTCCACCACCACACCAAGTCCGAGAAATCCAAAGGTGAAAAGATATAAAAATCCACGCCTCCAATCACCGAGATAAAAATGATGCAATCCAAGAATGCCCCCTGGAAGAAGACACATATAGGCCTCATCGATTCGGTACCTTTCCCGGGACTCTTTTACCAAGCTCGGCATACGGAAAAGGTCAAAAACGTACATTCCGAGAAGGCCAAACGAGCAGAGGTAGATTAAGCCCATACGTGGGCGGCCGAGATAGAATTGATGAATCCCGAGGAACCCAAATGCCCAGAGAACATATGAGTCTGTCAAGCGTCCTAAGGAACCCTGTGGTTCGAAGAAGAAGTTGTTGTGACCATACTCACTTAAATGCTTTTCCCTGGAGGCAACAAGCTCGGGCATACGAATCAAGTCAATCAAAACCCCCCATCCCAAAAACCCCAGAGTAAGCGTGTAAAGGAGGCCCCATTTAATTCGTCCAAGATAAAATTGATGGGCCCCGACGATACCCAAAATGATGGTTAAAAGATATGCGTCTGCCAGTGAGACTGAGTTATCCACAGTCAGTTTGTTAGTTTTAGGGGACTGGTAGCCTCCGGCGTTCTGAACTTCAATGATTGGCGCCGGCGATGGCATAGGCAAAGCTTCTGTAATGAGTTCATTTTGGTTTCTCTCGTTCACAACTTTCGCCACTGCAATATCAGAGCTCCGATCAAAATGATGGCAAACGCGTGCCTCCTGAACATGTTCGTTCTCGGCTGCACTCTCTTCATCATCCACACGTCTTTGCAATGCGATATGTACTTGCACAGGCGCTTGGCGCAGTTCTCGCTCATTGACCAAGTTCTGGTAGTCATCCAAAACTACGTGCTCCTCCGTCGTTGAGAGCATTGTGTTTCCCCAATGTGCCTGATCCCCGCGAAGCCTCTCTACGATTCCTCGGTCAATGCTTGTGCCTGGCATTAACAAGCCGCGTTTGTGACAGGGTCAAGCGTAGCCCATTTGGGGATTTGCTTGGCGTCTCGGTTCTCGCTTCTTCAACTAGTAACCCATATTATATATATATATATATATAATATGAAATTTTATCGCGTCCCTAATTGTAAGTATTTCTCGCCAACCCGGACCGCGACACTTTTATATGAAAAGACCCATCATAAATGTGTGAATGGCCGTGGCTGATGCAAATAAACGTCTAGCCTTACTTGCTGGTGGATACCATCATCGTTGTTTTATCATCCACACGACAGTCTCCTTTGTCGCTTTCCCCAGACCCGGTCCGTGTGACACATATCCACCGTGCGACACATCACATAATGCATAGGATCTTCCTAGTGTGAAGCGACTTTACCTCAGGCTTTCGTAGCAGTCTATAGGTGATTCAAAGTCCTGTGGTCCAAAGGCATTTGTTTGTATCTACTAATATTGCTACTAAAGTTCATTCGTTCTGCAGCATTTTAGCTTAGGTTAACCCAAGCCAAAACATTAGTACTCATTTCGCCTGAAAATAAAAAATAAAAAGGAGAAAGAAGATGTGATGGCACAGAAATCTCTATTCTACTCCTGTGTTCCTGGTTCGCAAGTCATCATGGCACTTCAATAATGCTCACAGCCTGGTGTCTGGACATATATATATATAGATAGATAGATAGATATATAGATATGCATGAATTCAGGTGCTCCGGGTGCCAATACTAACTGTGAAGTAGTAGATGCTGATAGTCTTTTCAAGTAAATGATTTCAATTAGTAATTCAAATAGGCAGATTATTATTATTATAAGACTCATGTGCCCATATGCTACATACATAGTATAATTGTAGCTATACATATAGAAACTCTTAGTCGTGTTTTAGGACATTCGTTGGCTGGCGTACGTATGCCACTGAGAGCATTAGGTCGAGCGTGATTTTGATCTTGCGGTTCAAGTTCGAAGAGGCTTGACCAAGCGCTCCCAAATCTAGCCTCGTAAAACCTATTTTAGAATTGCGGAAACTCCACTAAAACACAGGAGATACGGCGAACATCTCTGCGTAGCATCGCACGGTTTCGCCTCGTTTCAGGATCCACAGTTTGTGTGAATATCTACCTACCAAACCCATGGAGAGATGAGATTGAAAGATTGGCAAAACTACTGCTACTGGGAATAGAGACAGCGCACGCTTTCCAGGCTCAAAGATATTCTGGTTACCCACGATTTCTGCGTGGATGAAGTGGTTCGAGAAGAGCACTACGTCATCTTCGCCGGGGCCGGCATCATCAGTTGTCATCGGCGGCCGCTACGAGTTTGTCGGGTCTTTTGCCACAAATATTGACTACTGGTATTAGGCACCTATTTTCCTGCACAGATTCCAGGAGGACGTTGGCAAATGGATGCCAGGACGAACTTCAAAGTCCAGCTTCATATTATCGAGACGTGTTGCAGGATCAATCAGCTCCGAAGCACATTCCCTATCGCGCTTCTTAGGCCTGGCGGGAATGCGAAGGTGCCTACTCTCTTGGTGCACACTGCCTCTAGAGGAGCATCGCCTCCAGATAGTAGCATCTGGAAAACGATCTGCTGAAGTTCTGAGGGGGAGATGCCGCCAGGTTCCTGCTGGTTTGACCTTGGATTTGCAGCTAGTTTCTTTCGACGTTTGCAGAGACATCGAAGTCGTCTGGAAACACGATAGCAGACGAAATGTTGCGAACCTCATCCTGCGCCCCGGCAACCTCCCGGAAAGGCGACGGCTGGAGCCACAAATAAGGAGGCAAGCTTTCCGCGAAGGCGTCGAAGTCAATGAGAAGGACAACTTTCCGGGTTCGGGGCCGCCTTCAACGACGGCTCGAGGCCGAAGACAACCATCCAAGAAACCTAAAGGAGGCCGTCTTCGATATACAATAATCAAAATCGGCCAAGTCGTAGCCACGATTTCAAATTGCTGAGGAGAGCTTCTTTCGGACAACTGGCGTCCTTGAGCATGTGGCCAAAGCCGGCGTCGAACTTGGACGTCGAAGGCCACTGAGGCTCAATTCGTGAATGTGAATGCAGCCCACGCCAAATCAAACCAGAGCCGCGGAAATAAATGCTCGAGCCTCCATGAGTGATTCATGATCACTCATCACTTGAAGATAGGTAATTGCACGCTTCCCAACTTGAAGGGTTCTCAGAAATCCATAACCAATCCATCATGCTCAGAATTACCTACTTATTCTGCGCCGGTGAGTCAGAGAAATTGCCACCGAGGAGCTTGCTAGCTATACCGAGGCAGGCAGAGGCGGCTGAGGGATTGTTTGTAGGCAGGCGGTGGTTCTTGGCCGTGCTCGCGTTTTGGCCGTCATCGATCTATGCTCGTCAATCATCGACGCAGAGGCTAAGAAGGATTTGACCAAGCCTCGGGCACCCCCCAGCTGCGCAGGGACGGAAGGCGGGCGAGTATGTGACGACGCGCTCAGCAGGGGGTGAAAGATCCGGACTGCCCTTTGAACGAGTAGTAATTTGGCGCAGCTCACAATTATCTTTCCGGTCCTACTGCTACAACGCTCTCTCCCCTGTCCTCTAGACCTCCAGAGGAGAGCCTGTTCAAGCTTTTGATCTTGTGAGGGCTCCACTGGAATTTTCCGACACAAGAAAGTGTCAGTGGACAGAGGGGTCAGTGGGCCTCGAAATAGCGGTATGGTTAAGTGAGGGACACGGGGCGAAGTTCCGGCGTTCCCTCAGGCCTTCCTCTCTGCGCCTCAGGCAAGTTTCTAGGAAAAGTGCTTTTGGATAATAATCTTGTATGGAAATGTGAAGCGCAAGTGCGCAGAACCTAGAAAATCTAAAACAAAAGAAAAAAGAGATCGTCACCCGAGCAGCAGAATCAATTCACTCCAAGGTAAGTAAGGCGTGCTGTGCGGGAGCGCCCCCGGCCAGTCAGTGTTGGAGCTTGGGATGAGCTGCATCTGCGCGAAGGGTTGGCCCATCCATCTCAAGTCCTTTCCTGGCGGTTTCGCCCGCGTCACCAGCCGCCTGGTGCTCCTGATGGATGGGGACTCTGGATGGTCGAAAGAGGATGTGTTGTATCTATCTGTCTGATAAGGTAAAAGGGGACGGCTTCTGTACTTTCCTTCTTCGCTCGCTCCCGATCGTGTCTTCTAGGATGCGCGCTTTCGATGTGCTGAAGATTCCGAGCACCGTGTGCTATGCCGTCTCCGTCTTGCCTGTGTTGGCGGCTAGCTAGCGCTGAGGGTTGTGGACGGCCTTGGGAATTAGGAAAAGAAAGATACTCGTGACGTTGAAACGTCCTGTTCTTTTTCTTTTCTAGTATTTTCTATTCCAGTCTTTACTTTCTGTTCCTTTCATTTCACTTCAAGTACATCGTCACCTCTATCGATCTAGTGTGAGCCGAATTGAGCCTCCTGTCATGTAGCAGGAGGAACTACAGAGGTTCCGACTGGTACGAACAAACGAATCGGCGAACGGAGAGTAGGCATGAAGTTGTTGTTGTCCAAGATCAAAAAGATAGAAGCGAATATCTTTCTTGTTCTGCTACCTACATTGAAACGGACATGAAAGACGACAATTCTAGATGAAGACACTGCCAAAAGGGAAGAAGCGCTCGGCCACCGCAGCAAGAAAGGCAAGAGAGAGAAGATAAAGTAAATTTTCGAGAGAACAAAAGAAATGAATGCAGGAAGGAAGGAAGGAGGGGAGGTAGTGAAAGAACGCGTGACAAGATTTGTAATGAAGAACATGGCAGGAAAGAACGAACAGGGGGGACTGACGATTTGAGGGACTGATGTGCGCAATTGAATCTTTTTCATTTGCATTGCGGCTGCGGCGGCAAACAAAACAAAAATAATTATTCGGCATTCACTTTGCTTGCGTTGTTGGACAACATAACCATAACAGAAACAAAAGCAAGGAAACCTAGCGCACACATAAACACCAAGCAAAATGTCTGCCGACGCACCTATCATGGGAATCAACGGCTTTGGCCGCATTGGACGCCTCGTGTTCCGCACGGCGTTCGAGACTGGCAACGTCAAGGTTGTAGCCATCAACGATCTTCTTGATCTCGACTACATTGCCTACCTTCTCAAGTACGACTCCGTTCACGGACCGTTCAAGGGCACTATTGAGATCAAGGATGGCAACCTTGTTGTAAACGGCGAGACCGTCAAGGTCTACTCCGAGCGCGACCCGTCCAACATCCCCTGGGGTGAGAACGGCGTGGAGTTCGTCTGCGAGTCTACCGGTATCTTCACCACAGCCGAGAAGTGCCAGGCTCACCTTCGCGGTGGCGCCAAGCGTGTCATTATCTCTGCTCCTCCCAAGGATGACACCCCTATGTTTGTCATGGGTGTCAACAACGAGGACTACGATGGCGAGGACATTATCTCTAACGCCTCCTGCACCACTAACTGTCTCGCCCCGCTTGCCAAGGTCATCAACGATAACTTTGGCATTGTCGAGGGTCTCATGACCACCGTCCACGCCATGACTGCCAACCAGCTTACTGTTGATGGCCCCTCCAAGGGTGGAAAGGACTGGCGTGCTGGCCGCTCTGCTGGCGCCAACGTAATCCCCTCCAGCACTGGTGCTGCCAAGGCTGTCGGCAAGGTCATCCCTGCCCTCAACGGCAAGCTCACCGGCATGGCCTTCCGTGTCCCCACCCCTGATGTCAGTGTTGTTGATCTTACCTGCAAGCTCGAGAAGCCCACCAGCTACGAGGAGATCAAGAAGGTCCTCAAGGCTGCCTCCGAGAACGAGCTCAAGGGTATCCTTGGTTACACTGAGGACGCCGTGGTGTCCAACGACTTCGTCGGCAACACCAACTCCAGCATCTTTGACGCTGACGCCGGTATCATGCTTAACGACACCTTTGTCAAGCTCATCAGCTGGTACGATAACGAGCGCGGCTACTCCACCCGCCTCACTGACCTCGCCTGCTACATCAAGTCTACCGGCAAGTAAATGTACCCAATACCACACTGGTAGCTTCTCGCGGCGGCTGACAAGAAAGATTGTTTTTACACATTTCGAGGCATTAATGACCCTTATCGACCTATCGTCTCAGATCATAAAATGCACGAGCATGAAGTACGCGTGTTGTGACTTGCTTGCGTCCCACCTTCTAGATGGCTTTCTTCTTTTCAAGTGATTAAAACACCACAGTAGATGAGGACTCTTAGTAAGCACTGAAGAAGCGAGTAGATAGCCCTCATCCCGTTTCCCTCTTTTCTAACACACTTTGTTTGGAATTCTAAAATATCTTTATCATCTCTTTTCATTCACAAAACTAGTATTTCTGCATTAGAAATCATTATCCTATCTGGCACTTTCACTCTGACAAGAACTTGCGTACATGGCGGGTCCTGGCAATCATTTTACTTGTACAGACCCAAGACTTTGTGAGTCAGTAAATAGTAAAGAAATGCAGAATAATCATTAGATAATTGCAAAACCCTGATCTTCAAAATGTTATATCACAAGTACCTACCAAGACATTTGTATCTTCTTTTTGTCTTATGCATTTTTATTTCCCATAGCGCAATTAAAAATATTAAATAACTGACGACTCTTTTCTTAAGGATTCGCGATTTGCTAGTTGCACTATTGAAAAGAGCACAGTATTAATTTCATAGTTTTACTTTGTTGGCAATCTCAGCAAACATGGGTTTTAATTTTAAAATTAAATAATATTTGTGTTAGACTCAAAAGATACCTATACAACCCTTAGGGCTCATCGTCAACATTTGCAAATTAAAACGATTCAGCTCCTTTGGTATGGTCATGTCTGTTTCTGATGCACTGAAAAATCTTGGACGAACGACACATTTTATTTTCATTAGGGCATCTAAAAAACGTTGTAAAGAGTATACAATAAGCAAAAAAAGGAGAGAAAAAAAAAGGACATATATGGTTCTGCTTTTCTAGTGCTTCAAGTTTGTTTTCCTTCATTTTTAGATTCTAAAAAGTACTTCCCCAGGCATTCACGATTCTTTTCTTCTATGAGATAAATAATTCCAGCTTTGAAACTTTTTTTTTTTTTTTTTTAAATTGAAAGCGTTCATTCGAATCCGAGCCTCTCATTTTGTCTTTTCTCGGGCCACTTTAATCAGAAGCGGGACGTCGGCGAATTAAGTTCTTGGGCCTTCTTTTGTTTGACCGATTCGTTTACCCAGAGAGGACTGCAAAACCTTTTGCGCAGTTTCGCGCACATTCGCTTCTGCCGATGCAGACAGTCCTTCACTGTCCAGCAACTCAGTCATCACTTCAGAATTCCCATCCCCAGCAATGCAGTTAACCCTTGTTTCCGTTTTGGATGCGTGGTTGCTTCGCGGGCACTTTAAGTCTGGCCACGATAATCCTTCAATCCTAAACACCATGCATGCTCATGATGACCATCATGATTCCTCGAGCCTTTCAGTTCTGCACCCGTTACCTCCTGCGCCGGCGCGAAAAGAGATTTGGGTAGAATCTTTGATTAATTCCACGTTTGTTTGTATGTACGGAACCTTTGAAGAACCTACACAGAACATTCTTTCCATTACACGTGGTCCGTTGTAATTTTAAAATAAATAAATAAAATATATATTTATATATTTATATATTAAATATAAATATAAATAAAACCATTCAAGTTGATAGTTTAATTTATAAGTTAAGTGTATATAGGCTGCCTATACAAAAAAGAAATAGAAAAAAATAAAAAAATAAAGAGAGGACCAAAGACCATATAGGCCTTTTGACGTAATGTTTTCGATTTATTAAAAAGAAATGGAAACGACTCGGATGCCTATGAGCAAATATAGTAATAAAATCATAGTATGTGTGATGGTACGGCTCTCCTTATATCGTATGATAAAAGTTGAACGTTGATAGTGATCAATGAGAGATTAGAAGGTCTACTCTAGAGTTTCAAATAGGTAGTTGTTTTTAATTGAAAAATCGAAAATACTGATAACTAGCTTAGTAGGTACTCTTTATGAAAAATAAAGTAACTCAAGAATATATAACCGCATAGTATGTAAGGTTTTTCTGCGCTTTCTTTTTGTTCTTCATCATATTGCCCTCTCTTTGCTAGCTAGTAGAGTATCATATTAAGGCTTATTAGCATGATTTGTTCATTTTATTTTTAATCTCTGTTTACTCTGTTTGACCTTGTCAAAGTCCAGTTTCCAAAGGCACCACGACAAGGTCCCCTTATCTCCCGCGGCAACCACCGCGGGGCGTCTGGGCAGCCAGGCTGGTGGCCTTTGATTAGTAAACTGGGCATCGGATCTCGCGAAGGTTTAGCGCATAGACCACAAAGGGCCGAGCTCGGCGCTCCGCATTTACACACGCTCACTCACTCGCTCGCTGTTTCTGTTTGTTACTTGTGTTCTCAGGCTTTTGCCCAGTGTTTTATTTACCAAGACGACGTACCCCGGTGAGGTTCGAGCAGGGCTTTGCGGTGGTGGGGTGTAGCCTTCATAGTGAGGAATCCTTGAGACAGCGAGACAACACAGACATTTGGGGAACTGCATTGAACATAATATAATATCTCCGTGTTAAAACGCACGTGCACAGGTACCTTTGGCAACTGGTTGAAAGTGACGAGCAACTTCGCCACACCTCAGCTCGCTCTTCGCTTCACGTTGATTCTGCTTGGTCTCCTTCAGTTCACTCTAATTGAGTACGCTGAAGTGAGACTTCAAAACAACGAAAGAGCAAACAAACTTTGGTTTTCTGTGTAGTCGTTAAAGGGCCGCCATGGAGCTCTCTGTACCGCTTTTTGCAGTAACCTTGGTGTTTGTATTTCTCTTCCTCGTCACGCTTGCACTGGGGTTTTATCTACTCCTAAGACAGCAACGGGGTGAGCGCCGCATAGACCCGCCACTAGAAGAGATCCGCAAGATTGAGGCTGAGGTTAAACGAATTGCCAAAGATATCCAAAAGGCTCGCTACGATGATAGCCTTGCACGAGCGAAATGGTTTTCATTTGGACCTCGATCTACACCTGCAACGACTGAACCAGATATGTCTGAGTATGAACAACTCAACCCAATGAAGGGACACCCGCAACCACCTCGTGGCCTCACCATGTGGCCAACTAATGGTCACCCAACTCCAGCGCATGAGATTGATGACCGTGAAGGCGTGGGTGGTTTCATGGACATGGAATCATTCCCAGATCCTAGTCGCTTCAATGGTTCAGCCCCTCGCATCGGTTCTGCACAACAAACTGGTGTCAAGATTGTGCATGTCAATATTGAAAGCGAGGATGATGATGATGATAATGATGATGATGACGAAAATGACAAGAGCAGCACATCTGTTAATAGCAATCAATCTTCATCCTCTGAACAAGGGCACTCGCCACCAAATGAGCATTCCCGACGAGAGGGAGCACAAGCAAACCACAAATAATAGGATCATCTGATTCCGCCTGCATAGTATTGCTCAAACACGTATCCCTTCTCTCGTCTCTACATCTTGGTCTGAAGCCGAAATGTTCGATACGCAATCAAGGTGCAGGGTTGCGACCTATCCTTAATACACTAGAAAGAAGGAGACCTCGCATTCTGCATCAAACGTTGTGAGCACCACTTGAAAATTAAAGTTAAAATGACATGTATACATAATACACATCTAATCATAGTTAGATTATACCACTGTATAACATAGTTCTTGTCTTGTCTTGCTCTTTCTCTCTCACTCGCGCACAACCTGGCTGCATCACAAATTACTATGTGCAGAACTGAACACCATCCTTATCAAAACTCGACAAAAAAAATATTAGTGAAGCAAAACTAATTGCAATATCATAATAATGCCAAACAATCAATCTTTAGCACATTGCACTGCAAACATTCCTGACTTACAGGTTGCTAGTTTTGCTCGCTTAATGAGCAAACTAACTTACAAGGTATGTCAGAAAGCATAACATGACTTTGAAGGGGAGGAGGGCAAGGTGAGAAGAAGGCACACAACGCAAGGGAAGAGGTAATAGGGCAAGGTGATGATCAATCATAGTAGTAAAGGTTGTTCCTTGTTTATGAAGCAATGAATCGGGAACTAAAGGGGGGAACTGGACAGATTTAAAGCGGCCGGGATTCCTTGAGGTCGGCGTAGTGGCCACCAGCACGGAAGCGGTAGAGGAACTTGAAGGCCTTGCTCTCGAAGTCAGCAATGGTGTGGATGCCAAGTGCGTCAAAGCCCTTCTCATCCCCAGACGCAGAGGGGCAGACCTCGTGCATCAGCCTAATGGTATCATCAGTGAAGTAGGGAGCAGGGCCCATGTTGGAGATCTTGCCAAGAAGTTCAGCAATGTTTCCGGGCACCTCAACGAGATCCTTGGGGCAGTCAATCTGGTGCATGACGTACTCCCAAACCTGCTTGTGCGTGTAGGCGTTCTTTCCGCTCAAGTTGTAGGTGTAACCGGCAGTCTCGAAGTTCTCCGCGCACTGGGCAACACCGCGGGCGGCATCTCCGACGTAGACGGGGTAGATCTCAGCGTCACCGCCGCCCACGAGAGGCACGATGGGGGAGACACTGGCAACGTTGGCGTAAAGGTTCAAGAAGCGATCCTCCTCACCGTAGAGGATGTTGGGCTTGACAACGACAGCACCAGGGAACTCCTCGGTGACCTTGATGTCACCCTCAGCCTTGGTGCGAGCGAACTCGGACTTGGACTCGGCGTTGGCATAGGCGCAGGAGACGTGCACGAGGTGCTTGCAGTTCTCCTCACGAGCAATGCGGGCAACCATGGCGGCAGCATCAACGTGGACGTCGCGGAAGCTGCAGTTAATGATGCCGGGGACAACGTGCTTAGTCTCGTAGTACTTGCCCATCAAGTTGACGACAGTATCGCAGCCACGGATGGTGTCGCGGATGGACTTCTCGTCCTTGGTGCTAATGTACGAGGGCACAAGCTTACCGTAGTCAGCGCATACCTTGAGGTGGCGCCAGGACATATCATCGCCGCGGGTAGCGACGACGAGGTTGTTGCCGGTGCGGGCGAGCTCGTTCACAACATAGGTACCGAGGAATCCAGTGGCGCCAAAAATAGCAATGTTTTGGCCACCACGGGAGTGCCTGCCACCAGTGCCCTGGGGAAGACCATTGTACAAGTCCATGCGCGGAATGGAGTTTGAAGGAGGCTTGTCGAGGCCGGTAGAAGCGCTAAAGCATCTTACGGCACCGCCGGCAGTGCGGCGAGCCGAGACGGCAGAAGATCTGGCCAACATGATGTAATCTACGCAGAACACGAAGAGAATAGAAAATGCGGCAAGAGGTTGTATGTAGATTCATTCCACAGTCAGGGTAAAGATCATCAATCAGAGACAATCAGCAAATCCAAGTCCACATGGTGTTCAGATTTCCATGCACAGTTGTATATGTCCAAAGTTAATTTTGAACAGTGCAGCCAAAGCCCCAAATCAAAATAAAGGAGGAGGAAACGAAGCCAAGAGGTAAGGCCAAATGGATCACCAAAGCAGAAAGTAGCCAACGAAAAGTCCGATCCAGCAAACGAGAAGACAAGTAACCATCAGCACACGAATATTCACAATTTTATGAATGACATGGCATTGAAGATAGAACATTGAAGATGCGCAAGAACCATCGTGAACGCGCGCCCAGAATCCATCCGGGAGTCATCACAATCATCACCCAGAGAAAGAATGATATACCCGAAAACGCAGTCGAAGAGAGATACAACAAACAAAGCACTAAGGGTTAGTCTCACCATATCCCAGGCAAAGGTCAACACACAACCGGTAGGAGATAGAGGCCACAATCCTTCTCCGCAAGCAACAAAGCACGCAAGTAGATATTTAGTAGTAGAAGCCCACCCAGCGCTCCTGGCGCTGCTCTGTTTTCCTCCTTATTATGCCTTGCTAGGTGGCAGAAGACGGCGACAGCTGATGATGATGAGGCCAACTAACGCGCGGCCCGCCCCCGCAGAAAAATACTTACCTGTAAAAGTAAATTGACGGACGTATGCTTCCACGCACTGAGTTCTAATCGCTCGCAAAGGCCCTGGCCCCCGCGCGAACCTCTTCCCGCGCCGTGGATAGGTATGGCTGCCTCCTCCTTGCTTCGTGGGCGGCTGCGCAGCGCCAGCCCCAGGATTCTCCGCCACTACAAATTTACCCCCTCGGATTTAACCCATATTTCTCTGCCGGCAAAAGATAGATAATACTTTATCCCGAGATTATGCTACAAGTTTTATTAATAATATAGTGCAGCTATACATTTAGGCTATGTAGGGGTAAAGGAAGTCGTGATAGTGTGTCCTCCTTATATTAAAGGTTAAGGTTGCGGTTGATAGATGACGAGAACAAATACGAGAGTTAAGAGAGGGAAAGATCGGTCAGGGAAAGAGGGAAGGAAAAGAGAGGACAAGCAGGTGCTACCTATGGGAAAGTTTAGGAGTTGATAGGGAGCGTAGTTGGGCTAAAGAGGCAGATAGGGGAAAATGTAGGCGTAGGAGTATATACGGGAAACAAAAATGTACGGGGGTAATAGAACTTGCTGCGTTGTAAGGCAATTCGTTTTAGTTATTTATTGTGAGCGCGGAGTTCCTGTTTTATAACAATACTGCTACCTATACATTTACAAGAACATCAACGCACGAAAGCACTAGCAACACCAAAAAACAAGAGACACCACGACGCAGAACTGTGAGCGAGGAGGATCTGTGCGCAGGATAAGGTGAAAACGACACCTCGTTCGTTTATATGGGCGGATAAGCTGCAGAACTTTGAAGTTGCTCGCGTGAAAGAGAGTGTGTGTGTGCGAGAGACACACAGAGAGACAAAGCTGTTTCTGCGTCTTCATAGCTTTTTTGATCAGTTTGTGCGCTTCATTATCGCCTAAATCGCACGACGCAAATGTCTTTTTCTCCAAGGAATGTACATGAAACGAAGGAAGAGCAGCGAGTAAGGAGGCTACATGTTAAGGAAAGTCTGAAGAGTATGCACCAACAGATTAAGGTCGAAAGTCAGAGGGTAAAATCCTTGCAGTCAGCCGTGCAAAAAATCAACAACCTATTCGAGGACCCTGAGCCACTTCACGCTGACACAAGTGCCTACCGAAGGGTATGTTCTCTCAAGCGAGAAGAAAACGACTTGAATTCGAATCAAGAGAAAGAAATCGGCTCTAAGGATAAATCATATCCTCTGATTCCCTCCGAAATGACAAAACAAATGGAGCACTACAAACATGGTGTAGAATCTCGCTTTCGGGTCTACAACGACGGAACGGATGGGTGCTACCGTCTGAAGAAGAACTTAATTCTTGTGCCCGTATATAAAAAGTTGTAATATTCTTATTCATTACTAAGCACAACAAAACAGAGCTACCCCTCATGGCTTTAGTATGAAAATAGAAAATTAATGTCAAAGCTCGATGTTTGACCAAATCCGAAGAGATATTGTCGATTTGTGTTCCAACGGGTTGTAGTGCAAGATTTAACTTCTTATCATCGGCCCAGTAAATCAAAAGAAAAACAGCATGCCCACGCATAAAAGGACCTGCGACACCAAAGTCTAATGAGAAAAGATCTATTGTAAATTTTTGAATATGTGTGGTGTATGTATGCTACTATTAGAATCAACAGCCTCCTCAGTGAGAATTCATAATGCATAACCAATATTAAACGCTTTGTGCAAAGTTCCTCGCTTGAACCAGAAAGAAATTTAAAAAACGTAGTTCTAAACTTTGTTTACTTAGGATGTTATTTTTAAAATTGAATTGTTGTGTTTGTGTGAGTTGGCTTATTTGTTGCTGCTGGAAATAGGTTGCGTATGAAACGTTAACTGTTGTTGTAATGATTATTGTAGCTGTGGCGGTAGTGTAAATACCGAAAGAAACTTGTCTACTTGTTTATAACTTGGTCACCGACTTCTTCTCGGTGATGCGACGGATGGCCTCGGCCAAGAGAGCCGCCACGGAGAGCTGGTGAACCTTGTTGGAGTACACCCAGCTGTTAACTCCGCGGACCGTGGAAGTTGCAAGCGGAACAGTGTTGACACAGACAACCTCAATGAGCTCAGACTTCTCAATGCGCTCGTAAGCGTTGCCCAGAAAGAGGCCGTGGGTAGTAAAGGCAAAAACGCGGCGGGCGCCAGCAAGCTTGAGCTTCTTGGCAGCACGGGTGATGCGACCGGCACTGTCCACCATGTCGTCAAATATGATACAGTCGCGGCCCTGCACGTCGCCAACCAGCTCCATGCCCTCGAGCTCCTCCTCAGTCCAATCCTGGATGCTGCCCTTCTTCTTCTTCTTGCTGTCGGTGGCCTCCTCAGAGTCATCCTCGTCGGACTCCCAACCACGTTTCTTGGACTCATGATCAACAATGATAGCCAGAGAAGAGTCAATCTTACGCTTGATGAGCTTGTCGCGGAAGATCTTGGCTCGTGCTGCACCGTTGGCATCCGGCGAGACAACAACGGGCTTGTGCAGGTACTTGGTCTCGAAGTATGGGATAGCGAGACTGGACACATCAAGGTTGTCTACAGGGGTGTCAGGGCCAAACATGCCCATGATCTGAGAGTGGTGAAGATCGACTGCGATGACGTGGTCCACGCCAGCAACCTGGAGCATCTTAGCCACATCGGCGGCGCCAATAGGAGAGCGGACATCCTTCTCCTTGCGAGTAGAGCGGCAATACCCATAGTAGGGAATAACAGCAGTAATGCATCCAGCCGAAGACCGGCGCAGAGTGGTTACCATAAGAAGAAGCTCCATGAGGTTTTCGTTGACAGGGGGGGCAAGCGGCTGAATAACGAATACATCCTTTCCGCGTACATTGTCCAAGATGTTCACCGAAACCTCACCATCCGCAAATCTCTTTACAGTGGCGCGACCCAACTGTACACCAAGGTGCATAGAAACCTCGTTAGCCAAATACCAGTTGCCGTTTCCGCTGAAAATCTGGACCTTGGATTCCTCCGCGGGCGGAATGTAGAACTTGATGCCAGCATCCTCATCATCCTCGGCATCGCTATCCTCGGCGCCCTCTGTGTGGCTGTCAGGGTTCGGGATTTTAGGAACCTTCTTCACCTCAGCTCCAGAACCAGCAGCAGCAGTCTCACTCTTAGAAGAATCTTGCGCAGAATCGTCTCCCTTAGCAGATGAGTCGGCATTCTCTTGAGAAGTCTCGGCAGCCTTAGACTCTTTAGAACCCTCAGCAGCCTCAGGATTTTCCGAGCTCTGTGCTACCTTTGAGATATCGGCAGAGGCAAGCTTGGGAATGCTAGAAGCTTCAGCCTCTGCAAGAGCAACGCTAGAAGTCATGACGAGGCCTGCCGCGGCGGCAATAGCGGCGATTGTGGCGACGCCTTTGCGAGCGGCGTCCTCGTGGTTGAGCGATGACGTTGCAGCAGCAGGTGCGGCGGAGCTCAGACAGCGCGACCACACGCTGGTGTTGCGAGAAGAGAGTGAGGCGGCCTGGCGAGCCATAACAGCAGAGCTGCCTGCAGCCACGCGAGATCCCATGGAGCGCCACATTGTCTTTGCGACCGCACAAGGCTTACGCGACGACCGGGGACGCGAACGGGTGCAGGAAAAGGGTTAAATTCAGGAGCGAGAGTCCCAGCGGACCTAACTCCGCTCAGGTCTTCGACGCCTCGGAATGGAGGATTGCTGCGCCTCCTTGACGACTTCGACTTACTCGTCGTTGATCAATATCATATTCTTGATGTTGATGCTGTTGAGCACCATACATACCGCTCCATTCAAGACAGACCTACAGTACTCCTCAATCTACTATAGCCTATAGCCTTTGACTTACTATCAAGTATCCTCTATAACTCATTTCCTACCCATCCGACAAGTAGACTTTTCAAACCTCTTACTTAAAACTCTCAAGTCCCTTCATTTCCAAAGTGCCCACACGGCCACGACCTGCGAGTTGCTCTCTCCCTTCGGACATAGTCCAAACACTGCTACAGGTTTCCTCTATGTCCCAATCGAGGAGGGTCTGGTGTGTACCGTATTCCAATCCAGCTAGGAGATACTACTAAATGAAAAAGGCGGATTATAAGAACAAGGATGGCGGCAGGCCCACCGCCTAACAGGGTCATAACCCTGCTAGACGCTGGGAGGGCGGATCGAGACAGAACATTTGTGGAACGTATGAGGAACTGTGAGGTACTTCCTACCTGAAACGTTTATATATGTAACACATAAGCATAGTGCAGTTATGTGAAACGACTGTGCAGTAGACCTTAATTTTAGAGGGCACTTCTTAGGGTAGTATTAAGGTGGAAATAGAGAATGCAAGGAGGTTTGCCATTCCCAATCCACCGTGAAGAAGCAGGACAGAGTAGCAATCTGATTTCATTCAATCATATACTCTTTCGCGAGAGAGTGAGAAGCGCAGCTCTCTGCGGAGCTAGCGAGAAGTTAATTGGTTGCTTTGCCAGTTTTGCTGGCGTGGAGTTCAACTTTCTGCAGATCGTGACTTTAGCTTTCTTTCTTGAGACCAACTCGCGAAGACGTCGCTGCGACTCAGCAATTACACGAGAGTATTTGCACTACAAGGTTGTCGTGGAGAACCTTAGTGCCTTGACAGGGAAGAGCACGACCACTGATAAAGCTATCTTGGGGGAAAGGTCTAACAGCCGGTTCTAATTACTGCTGATTACTTGACTTTGGAAAGATTGTACTAAATTATCTATTTGCTTTGGAGGTTGTGATTTCTGAGAATAAAGAACATCTCGAGAGTAACAGGAATTTGGAGAAGACATACTCATTGGCCTCTATATAGTCTGCTCCTTAATCGGAATTTTGCAGATCCTGTGGAAAAGTGAAACCTGCAATTTATTGTTCGTTGAAGATCGCTGGAACAAGTAGGCTAGCATCGCGTGGGAATCCTGCGATAACCTGGGTCATTCGTTAGCTCTAGATTGCTGTTTGGTTAAGAAAAGACTTTACTTGTGAGACTGCATATAAGAGCATAAACTGCGACAAGATGTCAGACTACTTGCAGCGCACATGGGATTTCCTGAAATGGCACAAGAAAAAGTTTATTGCTCTCGGCACAGTGACTGCAGTGGGCGTGGGTGGATACTACTATGCAAAGCGTATGGTCCTTGATAGTATGCGTCAGGTCGAAGAACTTGGCCGCGGCCTGCAAGAGAAGATGATGGAAACTCAGTACCGCGAATCTGAGCTGGCACGTGTCCGCAAAGAGTGTAGTAGCATGATCTTGACCTTTGTCCCACCCCTCAGAGGTATGGTGAAGAAGCTTACAGACCCAAAGCCAGTTACGGAAAGACTAAAAGCAGTTCGTCTGCGTCGCAAAAACGAGGGCGGCACCCCCACCGCTCAGGATGAGGAAGAAGTTATGCAGCTTTGGGACGAGCTCAAGGTGGTTAGCCTTGCTCGACTTATTGTTTCCGTTTATGCTCTTGGCCTTCTTAACTGTGTGTTGAGGATACAATTGCACATTCTTGGTCGCTATGCATTTGAAGAAGCCATCTCGCAACGTCGTGCGGAAGCCAAAGCGGAAGCTGAGGCACGGAAACTAAATCAGCCTGCTGTCGAGAACGGACCCACTGGAGACCAGGGTGAAGACGATGGCAGCGCGTCGTCGGGAAGCTCCGACGAGAGTACAGGCCTTGTTTCACAGCGTCTGCGTGAGAGCTTCCTCTTTAGTGGTAGCGACCACTTTATGAACTCAGGAAATGGAATGGAAGTTATGCTCCGCCATGTGCAGAATGCAATCCAGCAAGCCACCGTGGAGTGGAATATGGGCACGGATGCAACTGTAAATCGTTGGGATATCCTGAATATGATTGACAAGATCCGTTCTCAGATCGAGGGATGTGGCGAGCCTAAAGATGGTCTTCGACTCTCTGCGCAGACCCGCCAATGGATTGTAAAGTGTCTTGTGCCGGAGGACGAGGAGGGCATTTTGGGCCCGGATCGGGAGCTGAGCCCGGAGCAAAACGCCATCCTTCGTGATATGCTTGAGGAGACACTTGATATGATTGAGAGTCCCAACTTTGCTCTTGCAGCAGAGCAGACATTTGATCGTCTCTTTGATGTATTACACAAAGTTATTCAGAACCGTCCTTTTGAGGTTTACCGCCGTGTTAAGAAAGAGCAGATAGGTGATTCAAACAAGGCTGAAGAGGATGATGAGGAGGACCGCTTCTCCCTTACAAAGATCATTGTGAATCTTAAGGTTGCATCTGGCCATGTGCTTGAGGAAGGAAGCACACGGGCTCCTGGGTCGCCAACCGATGGGTTTGCTTCTGGGGACGAAATGCCCTCTGCGCCAAGATCTGATTTTCAGCAGAGCCTATCAGATATCCCGGCGCTGGACGATCTTTGTAATGCTGTTTTCCAACAAGGTACAGATGCTGATTCTTCCTTAGATGACCTCGGACTTGGAGCTCTCGGACTTGGTGAGGATGACCTGGGTAGCCTTGCTAGCCTTCTTGGTGGCCTTGGTGGTATGGATGATGGCAATGAAGCGGAACTCATGAAGCTCTTAACGCAGAGTTTTATGGGCGGCAACGGAGGGGGTCTGGGCTCTGGAGGCCCAGGCGGCCCAGGTGGAATTGATGATGCACAAATGATGCAAATGCTTCAAAGTTTAACAGCCCAAGGGTTTGAAGCTGGCCAAGGAGCCCCAGGCAACAATACGAGTAACAATAACCTCATGAGCAGCAGCAGCAGCGTGAGTAGCCATGGCAGTTCACTACCGCAGGGTGCGTAAAGCGAAGAGTCCCAAACAAAGTCTCACTGCATATGTGCAAGTGCACTTTTATTTGATACACGCCAACTTTGTTGAAACTATATATTCGCAACACGCAACCCTCGCGCTTCCCTCTCACCTTTTTTACTTTTTGCTTTCATTTCTTCATTCATTTCTTTGCTTGCATAGAGCATACTTACAAACAATAACTATCATTATTATGCTTTCCTCCTCCTAGATTTCAGCCAGCCCTTCTCGATTTTTTCTGTTGTATATGATTCGCTAGAGCAATTGTTAGGCGAAGATTCGCCAATAAACTGACAGACAATGAAGACTCATCAAAAAATGTGTGGTAACTGAATAGACCAGATTAAATATAATTCGAACTAATCAACTAACCAGTTACCAATGCAGAGTGCTTTCAACCACACCATTCTGCCTACATGAACGATTGAATTCCGTAAGACTCACGATGAAATTAAAGTAATCATGGATGTTCTGTCCTAGCAGGACAATATATGACAAATGAACGGGAGGGAGCGTAAATAAGAGCATGGTTAAGTGTAATAGATTATCTTCTCTCAATTATTTAAAAGGAAACTTAAAAAACACTAGACACGCCACATTGCAGAGCGTAGCATAAGCTAACCGCATGGAAAACCGAAAATGTGCCAAATTCTTTCTTCATATTGATGAGTTTGACAGACATAATGATGGATATCCGAATTCATGCCAATCAACAATAAGATTATTAGCATAGAGAAACCATTTTGGAAAATGCCCATATCGGCTCTAACACTTTGTCTGGAATCACATTCAGGTTTGTACCAAATAAACAATACACGCAGCTTCATGGATGTATATATATGCATTGTATCTGAGTCAGCGTGTAATGCCCATTAGATGGATAAGTTATGGCTCATTGTTGAAGTCGATATAGCCATCATTTTTGTGGATCCCTACTTCGCGGGCTTCTCACCTGGCCTTCTTCTTGATACCTTCTTCTGTATCAGCTTCCTCCTCCTTAGTCGCCAGCATGGCAACGCCAAACACTACAACGGCCACTCCTACAAGAAATTTCGCAAGCTGTTGAGGTTTAAATGCCGCAAACTCATCAAAAAGGACACCACCGCCACAAAGATTCGCAAGCAGCAGGGAAGCTGAAAACAACGGTACTACAAAGAGGGCAGAGTGCCGTCCAAGTCCTCGATTAAGTACACGGACTTGCGTTACCGCAAAACACGCCGTCGCCGCCAGTGCAATTACTAGAGCTTTTGGTTGCGTTGAGAACGAGGCAACCTTGAGCAGCTCTGTAAGAGACTTTGCCGAGAGTGTCGTGAGACCTCCAAGCATACCTGCAAGCACCGGATATCCAGCACCTACAGATCTGGACTCACCTTTGCCACGACGTTCGCCATCGACGATGTGTTTGGCAATAAAGGCCATAATTAGTGCGTACACTATGAGATACACGGGAACTACAGACCTCGTTGCAAGGCGATGAAGTTCATGGAAGGACATCTGTGGCCCTGCATCAGGACTCGACAACAAAGCCAAAGCGATTCCTGCACACACGAGCGATGTTGCGACAATATCGACAGTGGCAAGCTTCTCGTGGTGCAGTACTGGAGCCAAAATCAGGTTTATCACGAGGGTCACAGCTCCAAAGGGAGCAAGCAAACTTTGAGGAGCAAAGCCAAACGAAACAAGGTCTGTAATGCCTGAAAGAGCTGAAAGTGCAACACCAACTGTGTTAAGGCCACCAGGAATCGCCTTGAGAAAGTTAGATCGAGGCTGATCAGCACCTTGCCCGAGACGCTGCAAATTGAGCCCCAAAGCGTTCATGCATGAGGCTGCAACACTCAAGCACACACCAACCACCACAGACCCACTCACGCCGTTGTCAGCACCCATTGTAATCTCAGAATTTGTGCTAGTTGTTGCTCCTGCCGTCAAGGTGACTGTTTTCCACAATGACGAAAAAAGTCCTCCAGCCGCAAAAATATGTGCAGAGTTTTCAGAATCTGCAAGCTTTTGCTTTGTCAAGGCTGCTCCAAGCTGTCGTAAAATCTCAAACGCAGCAAGAACAACAAGCGGTACTACGAGCTTGAGCGCTGTCGCAGCGTCCGAAGACTTTTGCGCTGCTAGCGAGGCGTGGGTTACACTGCGAGCGATGCTCTCGCGACTGCGACGACGGCCGGCACTGCGTTCTGCAGTAGCTTGTGTCGTCGCAGAGTCGTTAAAGTTAGCAGCAGCTGAGAAAGAGGCTGCGGAAGATGAGGCTGCCTTCGCGTTGAGGTATGCGACGGCGTCGGCACGAGAGACCTCTCCAATGCCGAAGTCGCGCGCGGAGGATAGAGGTTCCGAGGTGCGCACGACACTGCTTCGGTCACCAGCGTTCTCAAACGGATCAGGGCAGAGGGGCTTGGAGTGCCGGCGATCTTGGTCCTGTCCACGATCCGAGGGTGTTGAAGGTCTAGATGCCTTGGAAGCCCTAGAGCTGTGGAAATGACGATGAAGTTGAGCGTGTTTACGCTGGTGAGGTGATGTTGCAGGTTGACGGTCTGAACTAAGAGCGGTGAAAGAAGACCTGGAGGAGATCAAAGATGATCTGCTGCGAGGTTTCATGGAGGTGTCTCCGTGGAGCTGAGGCACAATGTTCAAACCTGAGGAATCAGTTAGTCAACCTTCTTGTTCAAGATCGAATCAGAGATTGAGTTCTTGTTTAAAAAACTTCGGAATGGATTTTGCTTGAGATTCTCTAATTTGCTATGAGCAGACTTGTTCCGGTCTTCGTGTATGGCGTTGCATGGAGCAGCTGAGTATAAATAAGATCCCTCCCTGAACTCATTACAGATGTTGCATGGAAGCAAGCACCTACCTCTTGTCTTGGTGCCAAGTTTTAATGTTCATTTTTTATTTATTTATTAATGTTTAATTTAAAAACTGGTACTTACTTACCTCTTGTGTTGTATGTGAGGTAATGAGGTAATGAAAAATCATTATAGGTGAGGTACCTAATACTGCAATGAGTAGGATTGCGAGCAATATGCACGAATATAAACTTGCTCATTCGACCAAGGGTAACAGGACTATAAATTCAAAAAGAGAAATTGCGAATGATTGCAACTGCCCGGCTGGTAAATTAGGTGCCTGGAATGAATCTAAGTTGAACTAGTAGGATATATTCTTATTTAATACTTAAAAATTTTCAGCCTGTCGAATGATCTTTTATCACCATATTAATTAATTTATGCAAAGAATAACTTTAGAGAGAAATGGAGGGTACGATTACGTCTAGTAGCTTGTACTCTACTAAAGATATCTCAGATTAATGATATTCTTTGAGGGTCTTTGCCAACGACTTGCTGCAGGGCATAAAGGCTGGCTGGTGGAAAAGCGATGTTTGGCACGTGTTCCAATCTTTATGATTACTCTATCTATTAATAGGGGATCAGCTACGTACTGATTACTATACTTATTTCATTTATGTGCACGCGCCAATTTTATGTTTTGTCTTTTCTCAATGAACTTTTGCATACAGGAACTTGCTATTAGGCATAAGGAAGGACACATCAGGAATCACGATTTGCCAATAGAAGCCCAGCAATGTCATCCTTAATAAGATCTCTGAGTTTAGTAGCAACGGCGGCAGGGGGCTGTGAGAAGCACGTTCAGGTGTGGTGCGCTTTACCCTAAATGTACTACGTGGCCATGATTCATTTCTAATAGAAGGATTAGCCTTAATGCTCTGCGCTCCCGAACCTCCAGTTTCGGCCTAAATTTGAGTTGCAGTGGCCTTGCATTTTCTAAATATTGACAATGTAAACAACAATTCCAGACTTCCTCTAATTCAAGCACATCTTTGGTGATTCTAAGCAGATTCTTATTGCGGTGTACAATGCAACTGAATTGTGAAGGGAAACGACACCGTTTATCATATAGATTACCATCATCAACCTTGAGAAGAGGCGGAACCGAAATAAGACAAACGTGAGAGGCAGATCCCTGGAATGCAACCTTTGTAGCAAAAATAGGCAAGAATAAGGCAAGTTTTGAACAATATAAATTCATGGCACTTGTTTTAATTTATAATTCGCCAGCACTAGGCATTTTACGTAGGGTATTCATCTTTCTGTATCCTGTTATGGAGTTTAGTTTACTGGGCTTTGCAAAATCTGTTTTCTGAAGATATAGCGTGGTGTTCTTATTTTTAAGGTAAAAAGACAAAGCCAGCTCCTCATAGTGGTTGTTTTTATATTTCAGCAGTCCTTTAAGCAATTCATACTTTCAGAAAATATTCCTTTCCAACCATTCTCGCAATAAAAGGGATACGATTATGGTCAATTGGCAAGCAATATGCATGACTTGAGAATCAACTCCATGATACTCGCGAAGTCGCTCACAAGAATATCTATCTGCACCTCTTTTAGTGTCTTACTTTGAAATCCTTTGAGATTACCCTTATTTATGTCCGTCCGATTTCTACTGGTATCAACAGGGAGTCATTTTGTCCTCCAGAGAAGGAGTGTGCTTTTAAGCTACAATATTTGCAAATTCTTTGAAACGTTCTTGGTTGCTACCCTTGATTATATATTGTCGAATGTCTGTAACAGTAGTAGTTTAGGTGTCACCCACTCACTTCTATTAGAAGCTATTCGTACACATATTTTTACTTATGCCAAACTCAAGTAACAGCATATATGTATCTAAGGTGGAATGACCTATTACAATAAGTTCATTGCAATCTCTTGGTTTACAAAAGGTTATAAGCCATTTTGTTTAAGTTTTTTCACCCACATTAATGAAGTAAGCGCATTCATTTGTCGCCCAAGTAAAAGATTCCACGAATACACATAGCCCCTGATTTACGAGGGCGCCGAAAAAGCACAGTTCCAAGCCAAAAGCACAATTGTGCTCACATTCGAGTAAGTATTTAAAATGAGAGAGATGAGCTATGAGACGTATGCTTTTGTTTTAGTTATTACCTTAGCAAAAGGAGTTTTAGTATTGGCCTCTAATTAGTACAGATCGACAAGGGGTTTTCAAGACTGATTTAATCGCTAGTAACTAGTAGACAATGAACTACAGTGACGTTTTTTCTTCTTTCTGAATCCTTCTTTATTGAATTAAACCCAACTTGAAGTTAAAGAATTCACAGACACTCCTCCTTGGATGACTATAGTCTGGTAGTAGGGTAGACTCACCTGCTACACCAAGGAAGATACTAGGGTAGTGGTAAAAATCTTGACTTTGCGTACTAGCTAGATACTATTGTTACATATTTCCAAAGAGATATTCACACCTATTGGTGAATCCTTCATCTATTTCAACACTAGGTACATATACGTAAAAAATAAAGGCTGCCTGAGCGAAAGAAAAAACAAAGATATCTGTAACAGTTCCGATAGAACTTCTAACCGCCACTTGCACGTTTGGTGGTAGAATCGACGTTGCGCTGTCGGCAGATGCCGTGAATGAGTCAAAATGCAGAATGCATACTAGTAGTGGTAAGGATGTGCTCCTCCTGATTTGTGTTTTCTGATCTTAAAAAAGAATCAAGCAGGCACGTGCCCTTCGTACTTCAAGACAAAAATAGATATTAAAAGAAAAATCTCAGGACATGCACTAAAAGCATCACTGCGCACCAATGCCGAAGCAAGACAATGTGTCTACGGAAAATTACTCTCAGAAGGTGAACACGTGATTCGAACTGCAGGTTCTGCCGAGCCTTAGCTGTCCAGTGGTACAATTTTTCTTTCTTTAAAGAAGACGATTAAATATGAGAAAAGAAGGAGGAAAAAAAAAATTGATGGACGGGTTGTGGAAATATTTTAGAGTACCGTTGATATGTATCCGTTTTTCAACCCCTCAAAAGAAAGATTAAAGGAAAACGATGCAAAATCATAGTGCTTCTTGACAACACAAAAGGCAAGCTACTGCTTACAAGGACGCCGCAGGCCGAGGAAAGAAAACCAATGTTTGGTAGGTGTACCATTCTGATTAGATATCATCCTAAAGCTGAGCGTAATCTGAATAAAGATCCACATTCTGGTAGCGACTCTTCTTACAGCTTTGCTACAATATTTCGCTTCGTGAAGTGCTAAGAAAGAGAGCAAACTCGCACCACCGAATGGCTGTGCTTTATATATACCAGGAGAAGGGAGTTTAGTTTACACGCTATAATATACAGTACGCTGTGCTACGAACACTTAGGAGACGCGCACACCTACCTAACTTGTCTTGAAAAAGAGCAAGCCACATCAGAGCAAATTGTCTAGCAGGGGCATGGTTCGTGCGAGAAGGCAATAAAGATCAGCAAGGAGTGCCTTGGAGAAGAGCGGCGGTGTGCAGCTCAGCGTACCATAGTTTCGTGCTGTCTTACGACTGACTCATTTCATGCTCGGGAGCTCCACAGAGCTCTTCTGTATACCGAAACACGCAGGGGAGGAAAGGCGAGAGCCTACTTAGGGCAACTGTAGTCTTTGCCAGATCGAAGACTGTGCTTGAATTGACGTGGTTAGATATCACAAGCCAAACTTCGCCACACGTGTGACCTTTCGGAGGAAACAACCTTTACTACTTTAAGACTGAAACCTCGAGCAAGCATTGGAACATAGCAAGGAAAGCGATAGTTAAGGATCTCTGTCTTGTTCAAATTCCAACGCTGATACATCTATTCTTCTTGTTTTGGTCAACTGAGATTTATTTTCTGCTGTCTCGATAACTTCCGCGCAAAACGAATTTTACTGAGCACCGTGATCGACAACTGGAGCCGAAAAAGGAGTATACCGTAAAGTTTATTATAGTGAGAGTTTGCCAAGTGGGAGGATCAAAGATCAGAAGAAACCTTCAAACTCTCGCTGTTCTCCAAGCGGAGAGCTTGTGCGGACCTTCACATAAAAGCAAGTATGATGAAACGAGTCACAACTCGTCGCATATTTCCACTTCGGAAAGAAAGTTACGCGGCTCAATATGGAGAAAGTGATGGTTCAAATGTTGAGATGCAGCGTCTCATCGAGCTTGTGAAGGGGCAACAAGACCTAATTGTACAATTTGCCCTACGCGACTTTTGGTCCGAAAAGGGTCTGCGAGATATTGCAGTCGATAGCTTGACTTCAGAGTGGCTTGAAGAAAATTTTGGGGACGCATGTGTTCGCTTCACAGAACATGTACTCATGACTAATACTTTGTTCAATACTTCGGAGAGGCTTCCCTCGTTGAGGTCACTTTTTTCATGGTCTGATGATATAGTTAAGATTCGCGAAAAGGCGGGCAAGCAAGCAGAGGCAGATATTATTGCCAAATTTGAATTCCCTATTCACATTGAAAATCTCGACGAAGGAGCTCTGAGGAAATCAATCGAGGAACTTGGAAACAATGACACTTGCCTTTGGTCGCTGCACGCTATGGCCTGCTTCTTGACCAATCTACGCTCATTTGATGCTGTCAAACCATATCTCTATTTACGCGAAATCCAAGCTCTTGCAATGCTCCTAGCTACAATAATCATTCGAAAAAAGAAGAGCGATGCATTTGATGATGTTCGTCGATATCTTAACGCAAACAAATCTACGTGGCTTAGTAAGCTAACGCCACAGGCTCAACATGGCCTCCAGGAGGTTTTGTTCTGGTGCGCAGCTGCAACAGATCCTGCATGTCACTGGTCTGTCGCGCGAAATTTAGATCTCATCAAAGCTTTGGAAATCGATGATCAGAACTCTCTTTATCAAGGGAGCAACACGGACGTTCAACCCTCAAAGTCTCATGGAAATCACAGGGATAGTTTGACAGAAGATGGTGTCACCGCTAAGCCATTCTCAGACACAGTAATTCAGCAACGCGTTCTGACTCAAGGTGCGTTTCGGGCAACGCAACAGAGCTTAGTCTGTCGACCTGAAGATTATGCAGAGCGCCTTGTTCGTCAGACAGCGCTCTCGTCTAAAACTTACAAAGGCGTTGGAGAGTCTGAACCAGAGCTTGTGCAAGGCCTACTTGGATTAAACCTTGTAGACTTTGTCGCAGCTCCTCTTTGGGTACCCCTTACATTGCATTGCCCAACTCTGCAAGAACCACTGGCAAACCTTTTCCTCAATCGTGCATTGTGGTCTGAGAGGTTGCAGGTGCAAGTAGAACAGAAAGCAAGCTCAAGTGAAGTTTTCGCACAGCTGCGCAACCTACTTTCCAAACGCAGTAGGGCCTTTGATGAGTCTTTTGGCCATACAAGGTTTGATGCACAAATAAGTAGCAACAGCGAAATGCCTATTATACATCGGGACAGTAGCACTGCTGCTGCCTTTCGTAATAATGATTATTTAACTGCACAAGTTCAAGAACTGAGTGCCACGGGTGCGATCGATACGTTCCTGTCTATGATTCGAAGTGGTGAACCGCGAGAACAGTACATTCAGCAAGCTCTAGCCTCAACTATTGGCTTTATTGAGGTATCAAAATGCGGAAGACGAGCAAAGTATGCGCGAATGGGTACGGCTCAAAGTGTTATTGACCAAAAGTCACCAATGTCACCTGGGAATTCTGGAAAGAGTATTCTCTCAGGGAAACTTAAAGGCAATAAAAAGCTTGACAATCATGTCAAGGTACTACCGAAATCCTTTCTTAAGAAGAGTCCAAAGGAGCTCAAAGAAAATGAATCACAGAACGCAATTCCTGTCAGTCACATACGAATTCGGCAGTTCATGGATAATAATTTGACACAAAGTTTGGTTGCTTTTCTCACCATTTTTGCTCTTTTTGGTGATGACTTTAAACTGGCTGTGTTTTCATCAAGCGCGGATGCATTGTTTGGTTACATTACTTTGGGCACGCTCATCATTTTTTGTGCAGAAATTGCTGCAAAGACCGTGGTAGACCCAGAGTTCAAGTATGGTTTCTTTTTTTGGCTCGATGTTCTTGCGACGGTTTCTTTGATTCCTGATATTCCGTTGATCTGGGACTTAGTCGTTGCTGGAGTGGATTCATTTGGGTCTGATGCAGATAGTTTAACTGTAACCAGAGCGGGTCGTGCGTCTCGTGCCGGTGCTCGAGCAGCTCGTATGCTTCGTATCCTTCGACTGGTGCGTCTTTTGAGAATTTTTAAACTTTATGAATATGTGGCACGTCAACGTGAAAAAGTTCGCATGCGTGGTATTAAGAAACCAGGCAAATTGGAGAGTGGTCGTTACGTATCCAAATATCTAATTCGTAAACGTATTGTTACGCAGAGGCATTCAAACCTCAGCCGCCCTGTTCCTGTGGGAGAGCAACAACAAAGCAAGGTTGGAGCCAAGCTAGCTGATCTCACAACACGTCGTGTGATTGTAGTTGTGCTTGTCATTCTCTTCATGCTCCCGTTAATTAATATGGATGAGACTGATTATAGTTTTGAGGCATCAGTTGGCATCATTCACATTGCGCGAATCAATTTGCACAAGGGGCTCATCACCGCCTCTGCTTTTAATGCGACCTTGCAAGATTTTATTCAAGGTTCTCCTAAACTCTTATACCTGAAAACAACGCCTTGCGATACAATTTTGGAGCCTCAGTGTGAACTAAATGCCTTCAATGGGTCGTATACTGATCTGTATGGTGAAGTATCTGCTGGAGAGGCCCTGCGAACCGCAGAGCTTCAAATTGGTGTGTCCTATTGTAGTGTGTATAGTGACAATGCCACAAGCCCGGCGGAGCGCACTGCGCGCGTGTATTGCTCAATCTCGGAGAGTCTCCATGACCAAATTGTTGATGAGCATTATGGCGATTTGTACGCAAATGATGATCCAACTCAGTCAGCACCATATACGGAAGGGTATTTTGACAATCGAGACTTTGAGATCGAAAGTGCATGGCGTAGTATTGTGCAGACAATTTTTATCATCTTTATCTTTGGCGTGGCAACGATGATTTTCACTTATGATGCTCACAAGCTGGTAATTGCCCCTATTGAAAAGATGGTTCGCATTGTAGAGGAGCTTGCAGAGAACCCCTTGACAACATTTGAGAATGACGAGGAAGAGGATGATCCAACCGGGCTTTTGGCAGCGAGTCGTGAAGCGTACGAAAAGAAGAATGGCAAACCTAAAACTGATGCTGCTTCTGCTTACGAGACGCAGCTCTTGGAAAATGCCATTAAGAAGATTGGCGGTCTGCTGCAAGTTGGTTTCGGTGAGGCGGGTGCCGAAATCATTGCTTCGAATATGAATACTGAGGGCGAGCTCGACCCAATGATTCCTGGACGTAAGGTGCAAGCAATCTTTGGATTTTGTGATATTCGCAACTTCATGTCAACCACGGAGATTCTGGGCGAAGAGATAATGCTGTATGTGAATGAGATTGCAAACATTGTACATTCGCAGGTTTCTTCATATTCCGGAAATGCTAATCGCAACATGGGAGACTCTTTTCTTGTAGTATGGAAGAGAAACCCATCGGAGTCTGAGACATGGACTCAAATCGCGGAGAAAGCGCTAATCAGTTTTCTGAAAATTACCATCGAGGTATATCGTAATCAAGATTTACGAAGCTACACAACAGAGAGTAAGACTGTGGGCACCCGTTTTCGTGCAGAGATTCCAGACTTCAAGGTGAAGTTGGGTTTTGGTCTGCATATCGGCTGGGCAATTGAAGGCGCAATCGGCTCGAATCAGAAGATTGATGCTTCTTATTTGTCACCTCACGTGAATTTAACTAATCGCTTGGAGAACATCACCCGGCAGTACGGTTTATCAATCCTGTTTTCGGGTGACTTTTTTGATCTGTTAGGCAATGATGCCAAAGTGTGCTCTCGCAAAGTGGACGAAGTTCTGATCAAGGGAATGCATACTCCGGTTGCATTGTACACGTATGATTGCAATTTAGACAGCTTACAGAAGCGTTTAGATTCTATTCGTTTGCGTGGAGATGGCTCACAACAAGACGAGGAGACCGTTGTCGATCGCCGTATTTCGCTGATTGGTCCCAGTCCAATCATTGATCATGCTCGGAATATTGCAACAATACAGAAGTCTGCGTTTCGCACGGACTTGGAGTTGCGTGCCTTGCAGTGGGAGTATCCTCGTCACTTCTTACCAATTTGCCGCAAGGGGGTTGGTGTGTATCTTGCTGGTCACTGGGGCGATGCTAAGTCACTGCTTGAGGCTGCGTGCAAGATGTTTCCTGCTGAGGAGAATGGTCCATCTGGTTACATTCTTCGATTCATGGAGCAGTACAACTTCAAGGCCCCACTAGACTGGCCTGGATACCGTATAATGGACAAAGTCACCTTGTCTGCCCGAAAAAATACTCAGTGAAATGAATGTTGGAACTTGAATCCGTACTTTGTAGTTTTATAGCAAGTGGTGCAGACCGTTCCTCGCTAGATGGGGACTCATTGAGCGAAGCCATTATTAGCGTTAGTTTCATCACAAATTTGTTGAGTTCTGAAATGGCTCCTTCCTATATGTGCTTAATATTTCTAATATGTTGAAGAAATTTATACTTGTGTTCCACATTGTTACCTTCCTCTATCCTCTTTTATATATAGCTAATTTCGTGGTTTTTAAAATAGTCACCAGTCATCGTCTTGTACACTCGTCCACGCACACGCGCGATCTTCTTATGGATGACGCGATCCTCCGACCCCATATAATACTCGGGTGGGGCAACCCCACAATCTGAAGTGCGCGTTTTTGTTTCAAGTACAAGTCTAAGAAGAAGTTATTGTATAGAAGCGAAAGTAGGAGGTCTTAGACAAGTTGGACAATAGAACATCTGGTATGCTTAAGCTTGGCATGTAGGAGTCGACAGTTCTGTGTGGCATAGGTTGGGTGAGTCGCCAACATTCTGAAAGCGGCTCTTGTGAAGGAGATACTTGCGGTTCTCTTTAACATAAAGAGTTCTCACGTTTTATATGACGAGAGAGTACGAAATGGGCGGAGGGAAATTATTTTGATATTCTGCCTGAAGTATGAAAGTTGCGACCTCGAATCTTGCGTCGATGTACTGTCTGATGTGAGGGGACGAGTTCTCCTTGAAGGAATGAAATCTGTCCAAAGCGCGTGCTTGATGTTTGATTCCGAGGTATCGCAGGGGTCCTTTATTGATAAGTACAGTGAACTGTGTGAAAAAGAAGAGGTTAGTGATGTAAAGTATAAGTCGGTTTCCTTTTTGCTTGGTATCCAGAGTCACAGCATAATGTGTTTCGTATTCGTATATGTCGTATTCCTCGCACGTTCGGGACTGTGTTCGGTCGGAAGTGGCAGGTAATGTATAGACCAGTTGGACAGTTGAGTTAGACTACATTCAAGGAACGAACAAAATTGAATATTGAAACGAGAAATCAACAATCTTTCTTTTGAATGATACTGTAGCTGTGCTTTTGGGACTACGTCGCTAATGTAAATGTTAGATTTTACTAATTAAGTGCCAAATTTTGAGTTCAAGGAGAACAGAACGCCTAAACAGAGTGATTCCGTATTTCGAATGGAAGAACTATGTGAGGATTCATGATTCCTCACTCCGTAAGTAGAATACATAAAGTTTAAGAAGAGCATAAAGTTTGAGAAGAACAGTAGCAATGAGGTTAAGTAAAGGAAAAAGGTTAAGCTGTAATACATAAGTTGAAGAAGAACAGTGTTTAAGTAGAGCATAAATTTTGGGAAGCTAAGAATTTTCTTTTTTAATAAATAGCCTTCAAATTAAGAACAGTGAATAACACTAAGTAAAGCAATAAGATGAGGTTAAACATAAAGTTTGAGAAGAACAGTATGAATAACACTAAGTAAAGCATTAAGTTTGAGGAGAACAGTATCAATAACACTAAGTAAAGCATAAAGTTAAAGAAGAACAGTATCAATAGCACTAAGTAAAGCATAAAGTTTGAGAAGAACAGTATGAACAACACTAATGCAATAACTGTTCTTTTAGAAAGTTTGAACGTATCGACTAAACCTAGAATAGTGTACTATATGACTTTACCACCACAGTGTTTTGCGCAAAATAGCATTAAGTTTTAATATACTCCCCAAAATCCCCAATAAACTTCTTCAATACCCCAGATGAGAAATTTGTACATGCTATTTATCTAAGAACGAAACAGAACAATTTTGAAAGGGGTATACTAAAGAGTTTATTTTATCATGTACTTCCGTCAACTCTCGCCTTAAGTTACAGAGTACATCACCCTTGTTCTTTTGACACTTAGAGTAAAGTACATATTACTACTACCACCTGCTTCCCCCAATTGATGTCGACGTTTAAGACGCCCCCTTCATATATTGTTAGATATTGTTTGGTATAGGTTTTTTTTTCCTCAAAGACCAGCAATGAAGTGCTAAGTGCGCACTTCAGATAATAATTGCTTGTGCCTTGGGAAGTCTCAGTTCGGTTGGTATGCATGTTCAACTGCGCCCTGATACTGCAAGGAGCGTCTAAAAATCCCTCATACTGCAATCAGCATTTAAAAATCCTCGTTCTTGTGGACGTGTGCCGTCCTTTGAGACTTTGGGTCTTGCACAAAACGATGCTGCCCCGCTTAGTCCGGTTCATTCTTCATAAAGTATAAAACAACAGAGTTGCACCGGATTTATCTGTGTTTATAAGTTCCTTTGTCACTTGCAGGGTTTCTTCTGCATGAGAATATCATAATGTACTTTTGTGGCAGGGTCAGCATCATACGATGTCTGTGTCAGTGCAGGCTCAATCAGTCCCGTCGCTTCCGGGAAGCATCCTCTTCAGGTAGTTTAGAAGTTTAGAAGTGAACATTGTAAAATTTTCTCCTTTTTGCGATAATCTCAACAACTTGCATAATCTGGATGAGGGAAAGCGGAGCCCAAGTCCCAATTCACCAATGCAGTCACCACATAATTTTCTCCATGCAGGCCTGCTGCATGTGCGCAGTATCTTGTTAGTGTGCGCAACATCTGGTCAACACTGTCAAAAGAGAATTTAGTTTGTTATTCCTTAATCTTTCTTGCGGTCGTCATCAAGGTATTTCAGAAAATCATCGCCAAGATATCCCACCATTTCAACTGGAATTAACTGTTCGCTGACCTAGCAACCATCAGGCCCCGTGTCCCCGATTAGCTTGATGAGTAGCAGGTATCTCTCTCATCGATCGTCAAGAACGAATGAGGCCTCTTTTCTACCACTCCTCTTCCCTATTAGCACATAAGTAAGTTCTATTCCCACAACTCAGAGTATTTCCTTTTGTTGTTGTTTCATTTTATTAAAAATGCTTTCCTAGAAATAGGAGTAGGCATCACCCAAATACAAAGGTACCTACAACCTAAGTACACCGTTGATGTAACATCTTCGCCTCCGCCTGATTGTAATTGAGATCGATGCCCTGATTACGAGGCGTTTGCTCTGCTCGCTCGCAGTCGGGGCCCACGAGTTTTCAATACCTCACCTCGCCTCTTCTTCTCTTGCATCGAAACGAGCAGACTTCAACGCCCATAGAAGCAAATAGCGAGAACCAGATACGCCATCATTTCTTCTCCACCAGCCGTCCAATTTTGAGACGCCAAACTTGAAGCGACCCAGAGACGATCTGTGGGCCTTGTGAATGAATCAAAGATGTCTAGAGCTAGATAGTCACAGCCAGCTAAGCTCAACCGCTTGAGAGCCGAGTCACCAGACAGCTGGCTAGAGAGAGACGTACCGAGAGGGTGTTTCTGATCTTGTATCTTCCCGCTTTGTATTACTCTGCTTTACATTGCTTTCTTCGACATTGTCTACAGAACATTACATTTCATGGCACAAGATTGTACTGCATCGCACTCCGCTTTGCCATGGTGAAAGCCGTTCTATCGCCACGCTACACGCACTGATTCGCGAAGGCTTAGTGCATCCGTGCCAGATCGCAAAAGGAGCGACCGTTCCTCGTGGAGGTAGCGAGCGAGCATCGAGATATCATCGTCATCATCGTCAATGACTCTGGGAATGGATGAAGAACAAGAAAAAGCGGAAAGTGCATCATTGCCTGCCTAATAGGTATAGGCAGGTGTACCTCTGCAATGTGTTTATCACTACTAAATTTTATTAAACTCTAGAGACCAAAAAAGAAAAGAAATGCGAAACAGAGTGCAACAAACAATAAGGAAGGGAGAAGGCTAAATAAAATAGTAGGTGATTAGAAAAGAAATGATAATTATTTGATAGGGAAAGCAAGCAGTAAATCCCCTTCACCCATTCCCATTCCCGCACGGCGTCCATTCTTCACGATGTCTTCCGAATCCTCTTCGTCGATCCCCTCGCTCGTACTGCCTAGCCTGGCTGCCCTTTCTGCAGTCCTCGGCCTTGCCCTTCTTCGCCGTCGCGAGCTTTCCCGTGCCGATGCTGCTCGTGCCAAGGCTGAGCATGATCGCCAGGCCGCCGCCGCCTCCATGAAGGCCTGGGACGATCGCCAAAAGGCTTCCTCCGGCCCTATTGCGCGTCGCTCCCGCCTCGGATCTGATGCTCTCCTCATTATGGAGCGTCGCAGCGTGACCGTGCAGGTTCCCGCTACTAGTGCAAACCTTGGCTCTGGCTACGATTGCATCGGCATGGCTCTCGACATGTGGAACGAGCTGACTGTGGAGCGCGCAGAGTCCTTCTCCATCACTGTGGAGGGTGAGGGTGCCGAGGATATTCCTCTTGACGACTCTAACCTTGTCGTGGTCGGTGTCAAGGCCGCTTTTGCTGCCGCCGGTAAGCCCGTGCCGCCACTTCGCTACCACCTAGTGCAGCGCATCCCTTTCGGCCGTGGTCTTGGCTCCAGTTCTGCAGCCATCGTCGCAGGTATCCTTGCGGGTCTCGTCATCGCTGGTCACAAGCTCGACGTTCAGGGCAAGGAGCAGCTTCTCCAGCTTGCCACTGAGATTGAGGGTCACCCGGACAACGTTGCTCCCGCCATTTATGGTGGTGTTCAAGTCGGACTTTATGACGCATTGGAGAAACGTTGGGCCACTGAGCGCGTAAACCTGCCTCACGGACTTGTGTTCGTCATGTTCATCCCGAGTTTTGTTGGAAAGACCTCGGAGTTGCGCAAGGTCGTGCCCCAGGAGGTTTCGCTCGAGGATGCGGTCTTCAACATGGGACGCCTGGCCTGGCTTGTGCTTGCACTCACCTCTGGCAAACCGCAGAACTTGCGTGTAGGACTTGAAGATAGATTGCACCAGCCGCAGCGTGGAGAGAAGGTGTACCACCACTTGTACCCTTTGATCAATGCTTGCTACGAGGCCGGAGCAGCAGGAGCGTATCTCTCTGGAGCTGGACCTGTGGTCATGGCGATTACCACTGGAGGTTCTGGAGACTTCTTCACGCAGTCATTCACCCAACGTACTGACCAGAAGGTGGCAGCAGCAATGAACGCGACTGCCGAGAAACTCGGCATTGAGGGTAAGGTCTACATTACTCACCCCACCAACGTTGGAGGTGTTGTGGTGCGCGCCGACCCGCCCTTTTCCTCGGACCTTGTCGTCTACAACGGTGAGACCTAAGAACCTATTTTTCTGGTTTTCGTCTCTTTTCCTTAGGGTGCTGTTTCACTTATTCGGACAATTAAACGCACGTTGCGTGATTTAACTCGTTCAGATGCAGCACATACCGAGGAATCAACGTACTTTCGATGCGTTGTTAATAATATGTCAATCTCTCAGGATCTCGTTTAAACCGCATCCCCGTTTACAGCCTCTGATCTTCCTCCTGCTACTGCTGTAAACTGGATGCGTGTATGGGTGAGCGGGTCCTCAGAGTGGTGGATACGTGAGGATTATTTCGACCGGGACAAATCACTGTTCGCTCGTAACTACTACTGCACTGCTTTTGATACCCCCGCCAATGACAACAACAATAACCCTGTTTTACCAACAAACCGACCAACCTAGCAACTATTATATCTCCACCCGCCCTTTCAGATAAACAGACTCTTTAAACGAGAAAAAAAAAATCTTTCTCTTTATATACATCATCAACCACAAATAAACTCTAATTTACGATCCCTTGTGCCGAGCGTATTTATTTTATTGAAGAATAAAAATATACGCTGGCATATTTTTTTTCTACTCAAATTTGCATCATGGTGATCACAAAAGAAATGGAGAGTATGCCTACTCTTCGTTGATAAGTGTCTAGACGACTCCTCGAAACTCAGTTCGCGATAGAAAGACACAATATATACGAGCATGAAATTGCCATGGGTGAGGTTTTGATAAACGATGTGGCACTATATTACATTCTTGTCTGTAAGATGGTCAGTATAGATGATCAAACATGCATACATTGTCAGCTTTGGCGCTCTATTGAGGTGTGTATTCCAAAACGCAGGGTAGGGTATTCAGAAGAGAGTGATAGGCACCTTGAGTTGATTCAATCTTCTTTTCTTTCAAGAGCGATGAAATCAAGGCTAGAATCGCATTAAAAATGGGATAATTTAAAGGTCCTGGTTGAAAGTAGATGGTAGTTTCTCTGAGCCAGTAACACGTACTACTACCTCTAGCATATATAGCATATTAGATACATGCGTCCCAAAGTACTCCTGTTCAAAATAGAAAACTAATATATATAGAGAGAACGAATAAAACAAATTGTAAACTATTATTAGTATTGAGATATTATATCTATGTTCATACATCAGAGGACTCGTTAGATCAAACTGGGCTCAAATCCGCACCGTGAGCAATCTAGCTCCAGGCATATGGGAATCTTGCAAGCGTTTGCAAGAATCAAAACCGCCACGAATGCAATGTAGTATGCAATGAGAATCCAAGCGATAAATGAATGCAAGCGCCATCTGAAGACGATTAGCGAGACGATGAAAAGAAATAGTGCGGCCACGAGAAGAATTAAACCAAAGACACCACCATTGTTAATGACGAAAGAACCTCCAAAATGCTGATCGCCCCAAGTCACCTGTTCATTGAACACGAGTCCACCAATGAACCATGGAAGACCAAGGCCAATAAGAATATCAAACACATTGGAACCGAGCGCATTCGACACAGCCATATCGCCATGACCATCACGTGCGACAATGAAAGAGGCCAGTGCATCAGGGACACTCGTGCCAATCGCGAGCAAAATATAAGCAATGATGAACGGATCTACATTAATCAAGCAACTTCCAAACGTAGCAGTATATACCATAGCAAATGTAAGGAGGGTAATGAAGAAAATGCAACCGAGGAAAAGCACCACGCTTCGGGTAATGCGCCACGGGAAAGATACTGGCATCATCAACCAGAAAATCAGGTAGTAAGGGAAAGCAATGATACGGTATAGCTTGCCGCCAAAAGACTCTGGCATATCCCAAGGCCGACCCGGGAAACCTTCTTCCTCATCTACACCTACAAACTCATCAATGTCAGTGTGACCACGGGCACGTGGAACATCCTCATCCTCAGGCATAGTAGGCTGAGCAGGGACAATTCCGCGGTTAGCATCGCGCTGTGCCTGCAGTGCTTGCTCCTTTGCCATCGTCTCCTCGAGACCAGAAAGCTCATACGCGGGGCGTGTGGCACTTAGAGGCTTGCACCATCGCGAGCAGCACTGGAAAGACACTTTCTTATCCCAGAACTCATGCAAACGACGGTTGAAGACCATAAAGATGATGTAAATGATGTAAATCAGCACTAGGAAGAATCCTTCAACAGGGCGAATAAGACCGACATAGCAATAGAGGTCATCTTCAGTCACACTAGTATCTGAAGCGTTGACGAAAATCTCAAACTCGTTGTCCTTATAGACGCACAGCAGACCGTCATTGAGCATCACACCCGCAAGTACGGCTATCGAAATCAGGTAGAAAGTTGCGTCACGACCAATCGGCCAGCTGTTGATCAACAATGGGGCGCCAGAGCTCCGGCGACCAATGATGGCGGAGCCAGCAACAATAATGAGCATATTGAACATCGCGGAGCCAAGAATGGTACCAATGCCCACACTAGCCTTGGACAAAAAGGTATCAACAAAAGATGTGATCAACTCAGGAGCACTACTACCCATTGCCATAAAAGTTGCACCAGCTACATCACGACTGAGACCAAAGTCTTCACTTAGCAAAGTTAGAGTTGGCTCGAAGTACTCATCAGTAATGACAGCCAAGCCCACAAAACTGTACAGTACGATCACAAACAGCCAGGCTGCCCACGCCTCAGGGTAGCCTTCACATTCATCTGACTCTGTCTTGAAAATGTCAGACAAGCTTCGCCGCGAGAATGTCTTCAGGTCCGGATGCGCAAGCTCAAACTCTGGAGCGGTCCAGCTCTGATGAATCGCCACAGCACACGCAATTGCAAGGCCTCCCGCGAAAACGTAACCAAGGATACCCTGCCTATCAGCACGTGTGCTTCTTCGTCTCCGAATGGCCTCCGCACCATATCTTGCCTGTATGAAGTTCATCGTTTCGGCAAGACAGCAGCACGCCACCTAAAGTAGGGTGGGGTACCTTTCTGAATTTAGCAGCAGTGCAATCCTCTCAACCTCTGGCGGTACAAGAGTATAAAGTGTTTGGTTTCTGAACGAGAGGTCAATGATCTCCGAAACCAGCCCACTACAAATTGCAGGTAGCTAACACTCCTGCTTTATGAACGGGTTTTGACAGAGACACCGCCTCTTCTAAGAAACAGGTGGTAACAGAAACACGACCACAACGTTGTCTCGTAATTACGCTGAGCGCTGGATCTTGAGATATTGCGCGCTGCACCCACAACCAAACAAACAAATGAGCAACGAGTCTGGATTCCACGAGCCTAGCCTCTTCCAAACAACGGCAGCAGCGACGTCGACGGCGCAAGCTCACCCTCACGCTCGCGCTCACGTAAAGCACGCTTGTACTAGTCTGAGTTTAAGTCTTGACGTCCTGCAAAGACTTCTTTAAACAAGAACTGTTTCGTTTTTGGTTTCGAATTCTAGGTCCTGAGTCTTTTAGTTATCAGCTGGCTGTGTATGTTATAAACTTCCCAAGTGTGTATGATACCTTTCTCGTTGGGCCTCGAGTGCAACACCACTTTGTGTTTGCGTGCAAAACTAGCGTTGTGCCACTGCAGACCCTCTGGTCTCCTTCCCCGGCCTCTTCCTAACCCACTCCGCAAGACAGACGACTTCAATAGTCCTCGGAGTCAAGCTCGGGCTTGACTCGCTGCGATTCCAGCACGTCTAGTTGCTCTTAGTTTAGATGTCTTTGCCGCCTTTGCCCATACCACTCTGGGAAGGTAAGGAAGTTAACGTTCCAGCAACCTCACGCACACGAAACCTTTGCTGACTGCGCTCTAGCAGCGCCTCGAACCACTGGCGGTACTCGTGAGGTATCGAGAAGCAGAACTAGGGTACTACTTTCAAGAAGAGCGCTTGTGGTGTTTTTCTTTAGTCTTTCGGAGAAAGGAACTTTAAAAAACAAACAAAAACAAAAAAGTGGATGACCAATTCAATGTGCGGCACGTGCACACGAAAGAGAGAGGACGACTCCGACTTAACTGGCTTAGGGCTACGGCATGAAGCTTTTTTATAGATCAAGTTATGTCAGACGTACGCTGAGATCAAGGCGCAGCTGGCTCTGAGTGAACTCTCTGCAGACACCAAGCCGTAAGAGATCGAGAGAACGAGCGAGGGCTTCGATACAAGTCACTTACTTACACTCAACAGGATAAAATGGATGCCATTATATCACCTTAAATATTCACCCAAATTTTTATTTTATTTGTATGTGAAGTTCAAGTTCTGACTTGTTCCTTTATTTAAATTATTAAATGAATCTATTTTAGACCACCTTAAATGGGGGGCCCGGCCACTCTTACCTTGAAATACGGTTTTCAGGAAAGAAATAAAAAAACACCGCTCTAACTCTAGAGTAACTTGAGACTTATCAGTTATCGATGCAAACCTTCGCCAAAGAGAATGTTGAGCACATCATGATAGTATGCATGCCTCATAGGCTTCAAGTTCTTCGAAGAGAGCACCCAGGTATCTACCCGTCTGGACCAGCATGAGCTTTGCCAGCGAGATTTCGTGCCCTGAAATCAGCCTTGATAATATGCACATACAATGTGAATTAAATGCACGAGAAATACAGGTCCTGGCAGTGGCAACAACACATTTGAATCCAGTCTTTCGCTCACCTTTGAGCGTGCTTCAACCACTCGAGCGTAGACGTGAGTGAGTTTTTTACTGCTATGGAGAGACTACTAAACTTAAGAATCTTCGCAAGCCACGAGGCGAAAGAAGTCCACTCCTTTGTATGCTCGACATACGAAAGGAAAATCATTTTACAAGTTGTAATTTACGAAACTATACCACAATGATTGGAGTGTTGACCTTCGCGCTGGAAACTTAATTCAGTTGCTGAAGACTTGACCGAAAGAGCATATATCAGCAAGTTGAACTGGCAGTAGATAAGGGGTTATTGAAACACTTAGCACTTAGCAATTGTATGCATTAGTAATATTTCATCATTTATGACAATATAAACGTGTGCTCGTGGGTGATGATAGCGCACCCAAGGTGTTTTATAGTTAAAGGGTTAAGTGCGGAGGCACGGTCAATCAAAAGACACACGTAGTGATAGACGATAGAAAGTGACCTATTATAAAGGGTGGGCAAGCGGCGACAGCAATTGGTGAAGTGAAAAGGTCTAGAGTACTGCTAATGAGTATCGATCGAGCCATCCTTTCTCAAATTGCCCTGTCCTGATATCTCATATTGTGCAGAAACAATTGTTGCAGGTGGCTGATGAGCCCAAGCGATGATGGCGATTTCCGAATCTCAACATAATAAAAATTGAGATGTAGTTATTTGTCGACCCAGGTGAGGAGTCTCTGGTCGGAAGAGATTTTGGAATACAACCTTGCGAAAGGTCGCACCAAAGTTAGCGCGTTGATGAAGATGAAGATTAGGTCTGGCTAACCGGGAAGCCAAACTTAAAGTTTGATTGATAGAGACTAAGACGATCTAAGGCGATTATGATGAAAGGATACCAAAGTCTGTATATATATATTTCTGGCAAGATCTCAACTTCTTTTTCAAAAAGCTGTTATATCTGCTTCATGTCATTCGGTCGCTCGTCGACACCTTATAAGCGATAATATTCATCTTAAGGCAGACGCGCCCGTAAAAATCGAGGGTCCGAAATCTAAAATCATTTTAAGAAAAGCATATGGCAATGCCCAGCAAACAACGCAGCTTGTTAAACTAGAAAATAGAAAAAGAACAATAGAAAATAGTGTATTTTATTAACAAAACAGTAATCAAATAAATGCATTGGCAGGCATGCATAGGAAACAGCACCTTGATCACTAATAAAAGGACCAAAGGCACGCATTTTTATTGGCAAATCAAGTTGTGATCTAATTTTAGCCTGCTAACAAAAAATACCAACCCCTGTGTCAGATAAGGCTTGGGTTCCATATTTCTCTGAATTGGGAAGAGGGATAAGAGGAGGCGCGGGTAGATTTGAGATTCAGAACCTAGGTGCTCTCGCTAATTTCGAAATAACCATTGGGGCAGTAGAGTCAATTCGTGGTTAGCTTTGATTTACTGAAGCTCACGATACTTTGTTTTCCTTTTTTCCTAACCCCAATCAACTAGGCTGTTGAGCAAACCAAGTGTCTTCTGCTGATAGCCTGATCTTGGCCATATAGGGCCATTCATCCCTATTTGCCTTCGACTTTATGTTCACCAGTACGATGGTTAGAATAGATGGCATTCAGGATGCTGAAGGCGTAGAAAGTAAGGACAACAGGGAAACAGAGCAAATCGGCCAAGCAACAATATTTATGACCATCCTCGCCGGGCCTTCTCAAAGCCACTTCTCAAAAGGCTCTTTCGTTTCGAATCAGAACGCGGCAAATCTGGTGGTGGAGGTGGAGAAGCTGCGCCATGGCTATCCATCTCATGATATGAAGGCGGATAATCATGAATAACTCGGCTGCTGGTCTTCTTTCTCATAGATTTCAGGTTCGCTCTTGAGCTTTGCTTTTGGAGTTGCCGATCATGACCATAGGCATAATCCATGTCATCCTCGTCATCTTCAACAGGGGGAGGGGGGGGTGGTGGAGGTGGAGAAGCTCCATTTTTGTTCAGAGTCTTGCTGCTCCGTACAGATTTAGATTTACGAACACTCTTCGCCGGGTCCCGCCGTGATTGAACCTTGGTTTTGCGGTACTTGTCATCAGGAGGGGCATATGGGGGAGGTCGATCGAATTCTGCTTCTGATGGAGGAGGAGGGGGGCCATCCATCACAATAGAGTCATCTAAGATATCATCAGGATTTGGTGGAGGAAGTTCATCATCAGGTGATGGAGGAGGTAATGAGTAGTCAAAGTCATCAAACTCGAGCTCCTCAATATCATGAACTTCAATATCATCAAGGTCCTCACCATACTTCCTACGCAGCTTGCTGTTGAGTTGACCCATTCCACTTCGAGATGCATAATACAATAACAGATCAAGCAGATCCTCTAGGTCTTCCTTGTCGGGATCGTGTCGGTCATAGAAGAGAATTAGAGCCTGACGAACACGCGATGGAGAGAAGTTTCCTCCCCTTGCATCAATAGCACCCATGAGCGCATCGGGGGGTACGTGGCTTTTGCGACGATTAAATGTACCGTCGCGCTCTAGCGACGACATGACTCCTTTTCGTTCTTGATCAAACTTGATCTTGGCTCGTAGCTTTGCTTTGTGGGCTTTATCCTTCTTGCTTTTAGAGGACTTCGACTTTGACGTCGTGGATCTTGACGTGCTTGTCTCGTCATCATCCTTTCTCATCATCAGCAACGATGCAGACAATTTCCTCGCTGATTCGCTGGTCCGTCGAAGGCGTTCCATATTGGCAAAACGCTACCTCGAAATTCTACTTTGCTCTGCCCAATGCGTCACGAAGGCATTCAATGCCTTCTTCCGCAGACCCTTAGCTAAGCTCTGTCTAATTAAATCAAACACTGTGCGACTTCGTCTTCAACTTGTACGCTAGGTTGTCACGTGCACAGACGTTCGTGTGCACGTGCAAGAGAAGTACGAAAGAAAGACTATAGTTTTCCTCTTTAAACAGCCAGAATGTACGAGCCCGGTCAACCTTGCAAGCACCAAGCTAGCCTCACGCTGCCAGTTGTTTCGCTCGCCTACCTACTCTACCCCTCAACGAGCTTCTCAGCCTCTCGCACAGACCTCTCTGCGCAAGTAGACTGCGCCAAGCCGGTGAAGGCCGCCTCAAGGGATCGGGGAATGGAGTCAGAGTACAGGAAAACAGAGTCTCTCCTTCTGTAAAAAATTAAAAGCTTTTCTAACTTTTTTTTTTTTTTTCAACATCATAGCATTCTACTACGCTTTGATAAATACTTCTACATGAGAACATTGCTAATTTTTCAATGATTTTATTCAAAGAGTTCTTTCTCTCTTCTGACGCCGAATCATTCACATAAGGGAAAAGCGGGAGAAAAAAAAAGATGGACTGCGCACGCACCTCAAAGCACCTTAATTATCCATGTCGGCTTAGGCTCAAAGAAACCAAACTTAAGGTGGACCATGGAGACGCCGGGAAAGCGTGAAATTGAGGAGGAGGCGGCGCATGCCCAACTTTGTTGTTGGCATATTAAAAGCGACTATGGCCTACTTATTTATTGTAAAGCACAAGGATGATTGTGCATCGCGCTAATGTTTCACTCATGAGATGATAAGATCTCGTGACAGATGTAGTACCTAGGTACTGCCAAAGCGCAACGTAGCAGTGCTCCCTCTCCGGATTCCGAGGCAGTGAAATTCGTTTGGGATCAGAAAAACTTGCACTCTTGAGTTTTTAGGCTCAGGTGCCCGCGAGGCCTCCTTTTGAATCACACGAAGTAGTACCTATGTACTTCTACTACCAATGCAATGCATCAAAGAGAGCACTTCTCCGAGTTTGTTGAAGTGTTTTCACAATCATAGTTGTGATTGGCCGCCTTCAAGATATGAATACTCATCAGTGAAGCGTCTGAACATCGATATACGGGTTTTCAAGGATTGCCACACCTTCCGAGGAATGTGTTCTTCCTGACTCTTCGAGTTCTTCCTGAGGGCCGAGATCGACTCACAGGTTCTGGTCCTCAAGCAAGGTGTTGTGCAGATGATAACTTTTTAGGAGCTAGTCGCTTCAATGAGTAAGAAGCCCGTCCCTAACACACTGGAGATTTTGGGAGTGGGGGAGTAGGAAGTGTATACTAGTACTCCTTAAGTTTGGGCACTCTTGATCTTTTCACGATGTTGATGGGGTTCTCAAGATAAGGAGACCTATAGCACGAAGAAGATAGAATGAGTCATCCTCCATACAGGAGTGTCAAGCAGAGCAGTTAAACCGCGACTCTCTTGGCTAGTGGCGCGCTCACGCTATGTATTTGAGATAAAACTATTGATCTCTTGATCTCAGGAGTTATGACTTGTCACGATGGAGGGTAACATCAAGACATCTTTGAACAAGGGTGCGTGAGAGGGTGTGTGTTGTGCTGATACTTTGGGAGCTTGTTGCAGAAGCACTGGCACATCCTACGTTACTATTTTTTGACTGCCCTGGATAGACTCACCCACTAAGCACCCGAAAGAGTGGTAGCTAATGAGATTGCCAGGTTGGAAACTGGCATTCTTAAAAAAAGAAAAACATGCGCGCAGAATTCTGACAAGAATTCAAGTAGAATGTACACTCGCTCGCTTGATGTAAACTCGATCTGCAATTTCTTCCTAGCTTACAGCAAGTACCCTGTTTAAAAGTACATGGCGCACGTCACATGTGATGAGCGGTCGAAAAAGCAAGTGAGCGAGTGAGCGCACGAACAAACTCTGGCCTCGAAATGAGTTTAAGACCTACAAAATCTAGAGGTAGGTGAGAAGTCAAAAAGTTCAAGCTCACTGCATCAAAGAGCAATCATGGAGTAAATAAGGTTCCAAAATAGATCGAAAGCAGTTCTGTAACGAACTTTCTCCTGGATCTTACTTAATTAGTTATCGCTGCGTAGAAAATGAGTGCAAACAATAGAATATCCAAATATGAATGCATACTTAGGTTTCTTAAATGCAAAACAGAGGGGACGTATGCAACTTTGATGCTTTGAATCGTTTTTGAAGTCCCCATAGAAACTGAGGTCATGCAATAAGTTGCGCAGCTCATATGACTTGCCAATCGGAATCTCCCATCATCAATGTGCAATGTGATCTAGAAAACAAGACATCAGTGTTTTAATTGATTTAAAAGATTACATTATTAAAGGCATGTAATGCAACGTCATAATCAAAGCTCAGTAGAGCTTAAGTTATGCAATTAGATAGATTGCTTCTTTATCCAGCATCTGATTTTGAACTTTCTGCAGTAGTATATAATCCTACAAAAAGAGGACAAGACAAAGTAAGAACCCAATTGTTAGACTCGGGAAATTAAGCATCGAAGACTGCAACAAAGGCTACTTCATTCGTGAAAAAGTACTTGCAATCTGCTGTAAACAATTCCGATATGTATGTTATCTGGTATAGCCATCATGAAAAGTCGCCCTGTAGGTAAGAAGCACCATGGTAAGCAGAGTTCCATGTTTACTCTCCACCTTGACAAAACTCAGTTGACAAAGCGATTCTCGTTATTCGCGACACGATTCTGAAATTCAAATACTGCACTCTGAAATGGGAGTGACATTGCATCCAGTTTCCGCTCAACCCGTCCAAACGCCCCGTTTACCTCTGTGACCTTGTCGTTCAAGCCCTCTAACTCTCGTTTCATGTCATGAACAGCTGTACAAAGACGCTCAAGTGCATCCAGCTGCTTCTGCCTGGATGCAGCCTCTGTATGTAGATCTGGTAATAAACTCATGATGCGCTCGACGAACTCAAGTCGTGCAGGCTTTGAGCAATGTTCTCAAACAACGATGGCAAGACTTTATTGGCAAGCTCCAGTTTTGCTTTTTCTTTTGGAGAATACTAGTACAACGTTGCTTTCTCGTTTTCATATGATTTATTTTACTTCCCAATAACAACTGAAGCGGGTTGCGCAGTCTTTAATGCTTGGTCGAGGACTCTCTGAGTACCCTTACTTTTCCGTCGTGAGTTGACTTGCTGCTAGTGGTGGTCAAGAAAGAGTGCGCTGTAGACCCCCTATTTTGCCCAGACCTTCGGGATTTAAAGTAGCCGTGGCAGCTACGCAAGTGGAGGGTCGTCAATGTCATCTTCAAAGTTCTATATTGTTAGCAAGTCTCCGTCTGTGAAAGATGAGACAGATGTGGCAGCAGTAGCAACCCGAAGCGCTGGCCTGCAGTGCATCACAGAAGACCGCTTCTGGCGCCTGGTGACGCAAGGTAATTCATGCGAAGCCCTGAAAAGTAAAGAGCGCGGCGAGTCAGATGAAATTTCCAAACGTGGCTCAGAGGACGATAACGGGTACCAGAACGAGGAGGAAATATCAAATACTGATAACACTGAAGCAGATGTTGCCACAGCAAGTACCAAGGCAAGTATTGCTCAAAATACGGCATCTAAGGCAGAGGAAGCAACATATCAATACAGTGAAGAAAGTGGAGAAAACTCGAGCAGGATTAGTGAGTTAAGCAAAGCTGATGACGCAGAGGTTCCTGAGGCTGAGTGGCGTCTTGAAGTCCCATTTCGAGTTTTGGAGTGTGCTCTACAGACCGCCATGAAGTCTGGTACGGTTCGATTTGCAGAAGAAAGGATTCCTGGAGAAAATGCGGATGCGAAGCAACTCGCCGGGTGGAGTGTGGTAGACAACGCAGAACGTTATCCAAGTGTCTGGCATGAGCTACGGCAACATTATTATCGTCCAACAACTGATGAAGATACTGGTGAACCTAAGGGTCACTACCTGTACACGAGTCATCTCCTAGATCTTCGTGCCGTTGGCTGTGTTCAAGAGCTTGTTGAAGTCGATCAATCACTAGTGGGCGAAACACCTTCCGATTGGCTTGTACTATCATACTGCGTAGGATTCACAAATGAAGCACGTATTGCATTGGCAAAGGCTGCTATAGTTGAGGCCAAAGCCCGGAAGCGCAGAGTTCTTGTACGCTGCATGGACGATACTGGTTTGGAACTTTTTCAACGAGCAGGATTTTCTATTTTACATCGTCATGCTCATCAACAGAGAGGCGAATTACTTCAAACGACATTTTGGCTCACCGCTGCTTAAAAATGATGCAGTATTTATCGAATGCTCTCTGGGTTTTTGTTTATTTTAGGAGCACCCTTCTTGAATGTTTTCTTTCATTTATTCGCTAGGAAATTACTATTTTCTTCATAAGTTGATATGTGTTTTATTTTATCTCTTGTATACTTCCCCGACATCAAAGTTTAAATCGTTCTACGCCACTATTTATATAAAATATGCAGCAAGTGAATCAAATCAAGATATTTGAGAGGAAACTATTGAGCTAATTGGAATAACAAAGAAACGGCATACAAAAAGAACTCATGAAGATAGCCAAAAATAATTAACCTAGCTTAAAAGTGCTGTGTATATCATATGCTGATACAAACCCTAAATATCGCAAGAAAGATCAAATGAAAGATGAGTAATTGCTGGCAATCACAAGGCACTAGTATTATTAAGAATGGAACCAGTTTTGCCTACACTTGCTCGCTCACACACCATCAATGAATAAAAAGAGAAGAAGAATATTATTGTACTATACAACCAGATGCGATGCGGGATAACAGCACTTTGGAATAATTATTTTCTGCGTCAGAACGGCCATTTCAATAAATCAATCATTTGCAACATGTGTTCATGAGTGCGTAATTTAATAAGCAATGAGTTTTGATAGTAGCTGCCTAGCACGAAGAAAGACATCGTCGCTTGACAAGCCACTGCGCAAAATATCATCACCAAATGCCATCGCACTAATTCGAATAGCTACGTCACGAGACTGTAAGTCAGCGGCCAACGGATTGATAATAGACAGTGCAACCGCCATTGCATTTTTCGCCTCTTGCTTCATTTCTGATCTTACCTCATGTAGAGCCTCTTCAGGATCAAAGCTTTCAATGAGCAAACGAGAGTCATATGGGTCGATTCCTTGCCGCCTCATTAGTGCCTTCATCACAGATAGCTTGCTTACACGAATGGCCTCGCCATCGTTGAAAAGCGAAACATTTGCATCGCGAAGCAAACCGCGTACCACAAGAGCGTTGCCTTGCTCACAGGCCCGGGCAAGCGCGTGTGTACGCATGACGGAATTACTCGGACTATTCAGATTGCTGCGCATTAGGTGATGCAAAATAGCGTGGTGCTTGACCATACAGGCATTTTCCCAAATAATAGCTGGGTTCAGGGTTATGCGTTTGCTTTCAATAGCAAGCTCGAAAACGTCCAGGTGAGCAGTTTTGCATGCTTCCATGAGCACATCATCTCCTTGGATAGGAAGGGTTTCGTCATAGAGCCACAAGTGAAGCAGATTTTTATTTCCAGAACGAATCGCCCATTGAGCGAGTCCCGTGGCAACTGCCTTTATGATGTCGTTCGATGGGGTTTCACAACGCTCAGTTAGATGCAAAATAAGAGGCTCAGCGTGTGCCGCAGACACAGTGGGCTGAGCAAGGTCCCAGACACAAACCTTAAGAATAATAGCACTACCAATATTGTGCAGATTGCATGGACCTTCAGCAAGAATTGCTTGCATTGACTCCAGCGCCTGCGGGTACTGCGAAGCAGCAGTCACGGTGCGAGCTCGAATCATCTCCGCATGATTATCGTCTGCACCACCGAAGTATTTCTTCAAGCTTTCAAGTAAATAAATAACACATTGTGTGTGGCCTCCAATAGCTGCTGCGTCAAGAGCAACCCAGTCATCTTGAGCAGGATCAATACTTGAGTCGTTCAGTAGTTTATATACCACTTCAGCGCATCCACTGGCAGCTGCTTTATGAAGAGCATCTGACCCATATTTAACAACATCTACGTTTGGGTCTTGCAGTAATATGTTGACAATAGTACTTTGGCCCTTGGCACAGGCTGCGATAAATATTATTCCTTCACCGATTCCATTATCTACGAGTGCTCTGCCTTCTACGATTGCTTGAAGTGTATTCATTCGGCCATTGCGAGCAGATTCAAGCGCTGCAGACTCCCATTGCTGTTGATCCTTGGGTCCACACATGCGTCCATCAGAGAGAATTTCTTCAACAACTTGAATGTTATTGCAGCGACAAGCGATAGATATAAAATTGTGGTGAAGACGTGGTGTCCAGTACGAGTACTGCAAAACTAATCGCATACCAGCCAAGTTGACCGTGGAAAGCGACTTCGTAAGTGCAACATCTAAGATACGATCACAGAATCTGCGCTTATCCTCACCAACATCCACTGTGAATGTCCAGTTGTTTCCTTCACACAGCGGCAGAAGCACTGCGAGCTGCCTTGTACGGAAGGCTTGCTCAATTGCAGTTTCAACAAAATTCTGCACCATCTTTTCTAACTCTTTGCTGGCCTGCTCATTGCCCTTGATCGAAGGGTCGATGTTTTTTATGACAGCCTCCACTGCCACGGGATCTCCATCACTACACCGATGCAGGAGTTCCTGCAAATGTTTTTGAAGGTTAGCTCGACGCTTTTTCAAGTTCGATGCTTTGTTAAACATTAAGAAAAACATACTCCCTCAACTCCTATTTGCTTCTTCGCCCTATTTTAGAGCCTGTACAGTTGTCTGGTCTACCCTTCTGGAGGCGAGGCCTAAGAACCCGGAGCTGGCAACTTAGCTGGGCAAGTCCTCAAGCTCCAAGATCCTTTTAAAGTAAATACAATCCCAGCGACGCCCAACCCGTCTCGACAACCACAGGTGCCTCGCAGAGCCGCCCAAGGCACTGCTTTGAAGCCTCGTGCCACCAGCGATGGTTGTCGGAGTCGGATTCGGGTTTGCGAACATACAATCGATCGCATCGCGATCGACAAAGTTAAAAAGAAATTCTTCTACTTTAGTAGGTAGGTAATAGGAAGGTTTGAAACAAGGAAAAAAAGGTTAGTTGGTAACTACCTAGCTATCAACTAGGCAATACTATACTGAAGAAAGAAACTCGTAAGTGAACAAACGAAATTGAACAAAAAATAAAATAATCAAACAAACAAAGCAGAGAGAAACGAAAATTGTCAAATCCCAACCAATTTCCTAACCGCTCCTCGAATCAAACCTTGCAGCCGTTGTTCCATCCTGACTCTGGCAGCGATGCAATGCCCCTCCTGCCCTCCTGTGCTGTCTTCGAGGTCAACCAGGCCACGATATGGGGTATAAATAAGACATACAGAGCCTCGCAGCGCTGATTTGGAAAAGAGGAATAGGAATCTCTGCGAGGCCAGTGGAAAGAAGGAACTACTACGGCGTTGCCTAAGTAGCGCTAGGAATCCCGCGAGAGGATAAATTGACATTTTCACCACGAAGGAAAGGCAGGGAGGAGGAGGAGGAGTCCGCCCTCTCGGTGGATAAGCTAGGGATGGCCTTCGTAGAGGCCTTGGACCACTTACCCATGCCTGCTTTCCCTCCTCCCGGGAGCCATCGCTCGGGACCGAGGCATGGGCGCTTGCTTATAAACTAACTATCCACACGCTCTCTCATCGACTGATTAATTTCGCTCTTTGTTTATTTGTTTATTTGTTTTTTTGTTTATTTGTTTATTTTTTTGTTTGTTTGTGATGTATATGTATCAATGATTTCTGATGCCGTCGAGTACAACAACGAAACAAGTTTTACAAATCACAGAAGCCTTCGTCCTGCGACACATGCAGGCTGCGAAGAAGCTGGAGATAACCAAGCCCAGGTCGCAGGCCAGTTTGCTCGCTCGCGTAGGATGACGAAACTTGAGAATCGGCACGAGCATTGACATACATACTACATACATACATAGATCGAGGAAGCGCTAAATCGCTCCCAAGTTTCTATGGGCGTACGGCATTTCTATTATGTCATGTGTGCGCGTGAGTTAATGTCTGATTCTTTGTAAGCCATGGACGATCGATGGCTCCTGGCCAAGACCTCGCACCGTGAAAGAGGGCGTGGATGATGCATGCTGCCAGCACGGGACTAGTTCGCTGGCTGCCGCACAGAGTTCTGGCGGCGGTGCTGATGCTGATTGTGGTTGTGATTCATGTGGTTCGTTCACAGGTGTGATGACAGCAGCACTGAATTTACACAATGATTCAGACATTCGATTAATCGATTCGCTGATTCCATCGAAAACTTTCATTCTCTCTGTTTCTTTCTTTCTTTCTTTCTTTCTTTCTTTTCTTTCTTTCTTTCTTTCTTATTGTAATTCGCTTTTCAGGATGAATCGCTCATTCTCTCTAAAATCACTTCGCTCCGTTGGACTTGAATTCAATCAACTCATTCCATTCGATTGATCAACTCTATCGACTCGACCAAACCAAATCAATCGATCTGCCCAGTCGGCGTGCTCGAGGTGGAGGATCTGGGCGTCCAGACAGACACTGGCTGAGCATCGGAGGCAGCGCGGCTTATTCGGTGCCGCTCGATGCGATGAATTCTCGTGCAAATTGCTTTCGCTCTATAAATCACAGTGCAATGAATGCACTGCACTGCGATGTAATGTAATGTAATGTAATGCAGAGCCAAAAGGCGGTTTATTCCCAGGAGCCCAAGCCAAGCTCGGTCGCGCTCATTTTGAGACGGCAGGCTTCGCTCGCGTGGCCTCGTGTGCCCTCGCTGACTGCGTTGCTTGCTTACTTGAATGCTGGCCGCCAAGAAAGCATTGCTTGTTAGGAAGATCTCAGGGTTCAGGAAACCCTGCACTTCGATTGTGTGCGAGCGTGCGTGGTGTCAAAGTTGAAGAAGAGCTCTAAGACGAAGAAGCGGAGCCGTGGCCATGGATGGCCAAGCAAAATAGTCATCGTAAGCGAGCGCCTTTAGCTTTCTTGGAAAGAGCAAAGCCCAGGTGATGGTCTGCCTGTCCTCGGGAACGGGCTGAAGGGGCACATTTGCTTGCACGCAGACCTCCATAGCGCACAGAACTTTATGAGATGGCCGTTCTCAGTTGAAGCAAGGCAAGCAAGACTGCAGACAGAACCTGCTCCTGTGATGTGGAGTCAGGTGGCATCAGGCCATCATGAGCTAATGGTGGATGGCTGGCTGCAAATGAAGTCGAGGTCTTCGCGGAAATTGGCTCAGCGAAGGCTTGGGCAAAGTAGGAAGGTGATGAAGTCTGTACGTGCAAGGTTTCGAGGAAGATGGCGAACCGCTGGCAGCCAATGCGGGATTCCTAATACTTGGATTGTGATGGGAGGATTGGCATCGCTCAGAGTCGTAGAAGCAGTAGCAGCAGCAGTAGCAGCTGGAAGGAATCATGGTGTGGACAGCGGAGAGGATCACAGGAAGCCAAGAAGCAAGAGGGCAACGACGATCGGTGCCCAACTGTCATGAAGGTCAACGGACGCCTTCATTGAGGAAAATGTAAGGCGACATTGTTGCTCAGAATGGCGATGCTTTGAAGAGGACGAGGCGAGTATGTCACAGCTCCTGACAGTTGGAGGTTGTCAATTTGAGGGAATCTTGTCCAGACTAGGAGATTGAGGCATTGCCAGGTTGTTGCGTGAAAATAGATAGTCTCACAACACTCGCTTCCCCAAAGCAACAATCTTGTAGCAATCTGTGGAAAAAAGAGGGTCACTGAGACTAGAGCATCTCTCAATGTGCAATAGGGTAGAATGAAAGACAAAACATCGGCAGTTCGATAGGGGGGAATGGAAAAACAAAAGGGGAGTAGCCTCAATCGTCATTCTCTGATCGAATCACAAAACTGTCCACGGTGGATACACACACGTCTCTCGAAAAGATAAGCTGGATGTTTTCCCCTTTGGGAAAATCTAACATTATAGCGGTTATGTTGATGTTTTTGATGGCACAATACGCATTCAAACAAATTTAAACCGGAAGTGCCAGCGCTAGCTTTTTATATTTCGTTATAAATTTGGGAACTAAATGCACAGCTTGAACTAGTATACATTATCGAGACAATTCAGTAAAGTAAAACTTTGCATTTAAACTGCCATACATCATCGCGTGGAATAAGGCAAATTCTAATTAGGGGGATTGCCTTCAACTCAAGCTTTTGTAGATAGAGTTGAAGATGAATAACTGGCGCAAGTGGTGATTTAATTAGATTGAGAACATGTGTGTTAAGTATGTAGTAATAGAAGAAGAATGGCGTATTTTAAGTTGCAAGACATTGGTCGCGCCACTCTAGTGATGGGGCCAAAAGTCCGTTTTAGCCCGAGAACAAGGGAGGGCTTAATTTTTTGCGCGAGTAAACTCCATTGAGGATCTTACTTGTACTGTTTTGCGCAATCGCATACCGGAGAATAGCTGCTGTAGTTGAATATGAAAGCAGTCCATTCTAAACATCAACGCTATAATCTGATGCAAGTGCGAATGAGTGATTGAGTAAGCGAACGCATATATAGATGAATGATGAAGAGTTGAAGTATCACCTTCGATAGGCAGTGAGTGCACTTGAAGCTGACGAATGAAATCTCCAGCAAGTCCTACGACCACGAACTTCAAATTAATGTCCTCTTTAGCCCACAGGGCCGCAAAGGTCATCTTAAGTCATTTGTTGTGATTCACTGCAATGGTAAATTGAAGATCGCGATCGCAGCGGAGAACCTCAGTGAATCCATTAGACTATCCAAGGCTGCCGAGGTTAGAAAGCTTTAGCGGGCCTCGTACTGCTGCAGACGCGCGGTGCGAACCTTGTAGAGGATGCGGTATCCACAGCTCTGGCAGAGAATAGGGTCCCGAGGGCGCAGCTGCACTTTGGCAGCGCAGTCACCGCACTCGTAGGTGATGCCGTTCGCGAGAGAGTTGGCCACCTGCTGGCGCATGGCCTCCTGCTGGTCCATGTTGCTGCCTTGCGCACCGCTGCTCATCGTTCCGAAGCAAAGGTATGTGTGTAAGTATAGAAGCAAGTCTACGAAGACGTCCTAGGTTAGGTAAGCTCAGAGAGGTTGCGGGTCTACAGCGCGTGCGACGATAGTGAGGACGCTAATTGGTGGCGAAAAGGGCGCCACTCGCTGAAGACAAAGAGGTCTATCAAAAGACCTAAATGAACTCCTTCCTTATTCTTGCATATTAGCACTAGGAGTAAGTCTTAAGACCTTCAAAATTCGTTAATATTTCAGGCACATACGCGTAGAAGTAGTTGGATAATAGGTACAACTGATACCTTGATTGAGCTAATTTACGAACGTTTGGGAAGAGCACGACGGGGGTTGAAATGGCACGCGAGATGTCACTTAGGAGAAAAGAAATAGGCGTGGGTGATTGACATGATTCTGATGAAGTAAAAATTGAATTTATATTTAGGTGGAGTAGAATACACATAAATTTGACATGGAAATTGCCTTGGAGCTGTGGCTTTAGCGAATGTAAATTAAAAAAGAGGATGATAGATTGTTCGTTTTGAGGTATTAGCTGACGAACATATGATTATATTAGTGGCTTACCGTAATTTATTTCCCAAAGGCATTGCGTGCTTTTCATACAGAGCATACATTAAATTTATCTGAGGAAACAAAATCCTAAAGAAAGAATGTAAACGTGGCTTACCTCGAGCTCAAATTCTGGCTTTTCTAAAATAGAACTAGAAGTCAATGTTATCTAAAAACAGTGAATCATTCTAACTTACTCACTCATTCATGCTGCGAACAAGGTAGATTAATTATAATGTCTAAAACAACCTATTTCAACACCACATATTATACTCTTTCATACGTAATATTCTGCATGCGCTCTCCTATAAAATTTCTCCTTAATCATTGTGGAATTCATCTTTCATTTTATCATTTTATCTGTCCTTCGGCATCCAATACTTCCTCGCGTGCGCTATTTTTACTGATTGCATCTCATTCTCTCTATCGCAGGAGCAGCCACAAACAAGTAGCCAGCCTTTTAGCTAAAGGGCCTAATAGTAGGCACTATTATATGTATATATATCGATTGATCCTAAATGCAAAGCAAAGCAAAAGCTAAAATATCAACAGGGACGGCAAATAAGTCAAGGTATCTGGCTGTACTCAGACGCGTCTTGCGGGTTTAAAAAGCTCAAAATATGCTTCGCACAGGGCTCTTTCGTGCCGTTGGAGTCTCTCGCTCCAGCTTTGCGTGGTCCCAGACGCAAACTCGCGGCATGGCGGTAAGTGTGATTAATCTTGGAGGGCTTGGCGCTAAAACATGCCTTGCGCTCCTCTACTTTTAAAGGCGCCTGGCAACGTGATGCTGACAAAACTCTTGCTTGACAAATCGGTTGCGAATTTACACTATAACTTTTCTCCGCGGTGATGTGAAATTCTGATACACGAATGCACAGGGCCACTCTAAGTGGGCAAATATCAAGCACAAGAAGGCCCGTAACGATGCCCAAAAACACAAGCTCTATCACAAGTTTTCTCGCGAAGTCATGATTGCCGCCGCAACTGGCAGTGATCCCGAGTCCAACTTTGCGCTCGATGCTGTTCTGCGACGTGCACACAAGGCTAGTGTACCCAAGCACGTTCTCGAAAAGGCCATCGCAATTGGCTCCGGTGAAGGTAAGCACGATGGCGCGAAGTTTGAGAATGTTGTGTATGAGGGATCTGGTCCCGGCGGCTCTCTTTTTATGGTAGAGGCTGTTACAGACAACCGCAAGCGCACGGCGCCTAACGTCAGACATTACTTTTCTAAGTTTGGCGGCCAGCTTGAAGCGAACACTGCTAACTTCGCCTTTCAACGTGTTGGATACTTTACCATCAATGTTGCCAACATGGAAGCTGCAGAGGCTGCTGCGGAAGCCGCCATTGAATCTGGTGCTATGGATGTGATCATGCCCGAGGAGAGCGACTTTGAAAAGCCAAAGGACGATGCTGCTGCTGCGGAAGAGGAAGAGCACGAGCCTGTTGTCGAGGTGGTCTGCGAGATGACTGATTTTGAGTCGACGGTTAAAGCGATTACTTCGGCGGGTCTTGAGGCTCACAACGCAGAGCTTATTTACGATCCGCGCATTCCCATCTCAATAGACAACGAGGATACGTTTGCCTCCTTTGAAAAACTTGTGGAAACTCTTGAAAATGATGATGACATTAGCAAGGTATTCCACAACGTCCGCCAGTCCAGCTAAATCACTCGTTTTCTTCCACGTTATAGTTATATCTCACGGATGAAAACAATCGTGCACACTTGGTCATTTTTCTTAAATAATGAGCGATTAATTTATCACTGCTTCCTAGTATCACCGCGGCCTTTTGAAGTAGACCTTGGCTATTCAATAGCAGCGGAGACGCAGTCTATCTGTGCTCTAAGAGCGCGCCCATGCTGTGCCATGGGTCCAGATCTGAACGTTTCGCCTAGTCCAGTTCTCATATTCAAAATGTGTCTTGAATCTCTTCCATTTAATTACTCTTTCGGCCATCCAGGTACTAAAATTTGCTTCACTTCTGTCATGCTATACTGGTTGCTCGTCACCCTCAACATGGAGGGAAAGACTGGCGCTCCATGCAGGCCTTGTTACCGCTTCAGAGCACATAGAGAACTTTCAAGCAATTTCGATTGTTTCATCTTTCCTCTTTTTCCTCTCTTTCTGTTCGATATTTGCATAATACCCTGGAATATCGACACCTTCCAAATCTCATTGTCACAGATGATAGACATTTATCTCAAATACCTATTACTTTATATCAAGCTGGCTGGTTTGGCACCATTTATTTCCCAAGGTTAAACGTCCGCTCGTTGTGGACTACTGCATAATAGTGTACCCAAGTTCGTTAGCCCCACTGAGCATAAATGAATGTGCACCCGCTCTCGCATGCCTTCTGTAAGCCGATCTTTGGTGTGCCCTTAAAGATTGCGCCTCCTGAAGGACTCTCAAATGACCGCATTGCATCAGAAAGGAAGACAAACCTACTGTGCGTGCATTGTTCTCGATGCCTGTTTTGCTCAGCACATTTGGCAATTCAACCATACCAAATGACGTTGCTGCAGACCTGCTTTCGACTCTTGTTCACCGACACTCCTCAAGCAAGCAAGTCTTGTATCTCCCGGTGAACGGCGCTGATTCGATCGCCATGCAGTCGGTCAGGAACGGGGCTTCCGTGTGATGAAGAATGAACGCCCCAACTCGTCATTTGTCTTCTGATGGTGGTGTTAGTTTATACTAATAAGCAAGGTGAAGGTTCTTCAATTTTGCAATTTTGAGAGAATGATGGCACCCCCATTACTACTTACAATCGTACCTGAGGAGCAGACCTTCAGGCCTGACTAACAAACTACTCTCCTTCAAGAATAGGCCTGGTTACTAAACATCGCTCTGACGTTGTGCACGAGGATGCATACGGTCAGCGAAGCAACGGGGGCCTCGAATCCCTCGTCGATGTGCTCGGGTTCGTGAGCAGTAGCGACGTTACAGCGAAGCGCTTTAGTTTGACTGACTGACTCACTCACAGACAGACTGACTGCCTTTTTGACTGTTTCTATAGCTCACTGTAGCTCCGCCTCTATATCTCACTTTAAAATTGATACTCAATTGAAAAGTTTGGGCTATAAGTGGCTTATAGAATCCTATAACTCACTTGTGGCTGGGTAACCGGGGTGGGACAGTTAGTTTAGGTAGTTTTCGCCTTCCTCTTTTCAAAATTAAAAACAAAGTTAGTTAATTTTTATAAATAAATAAATTAATTTATAAACAACCTTTGAGCCTAAAATACATATAAGAAATAGCCTCGAAACTTGAAACTTGAAACTTGGAAACAAACAAACAAACAAACAAACAAACAAACAAACAAACAAACAAACAAACAAACAAACAAACAAACAAACAAACAAACAAACAAACAAACAAACAAACAAACAAACAAACAAACAAACAAACAAACAAACAAACAAACAAACAAACAAACAAACAAACAAACAAACAAACAAACAAACAAACAAACAAACAAACAAACAAACAAACAAACAAACAAACAAACAAACAAACAAACAAACAAACAAACAAACAAACAAACAAAACAAAAAATTCTTTCGAAGTTGGCAATCGAGCAGATTTCTCTGTTTTGCCAAGCTACAGATTGCCGTGGAAGGTGATCGATTGTCAAGAGCCTTCTCCGCACGAACGCCCGCATCTCCAGCGTGGCTTTCCTCTCCTTTCTTTGCTTGCTCTTTTCGACGGCCCTCCTCCTCCCCCGTTCGTGTGGTGGGCAGCCAGACTTTGTTCTCCGCAATGGCTCAAGTGTTTCTGAGCGCAGGCAATATCTACAGACATGGGTACTTCGCAAGAATTGGTGCAATGAATGAATGAATGTGTATGTATCGAAACGTTTATGATACAGAGTGATATATTTAGGTTTGCTTCTCGAGAGAACTTGGCGAGAGAAGAAGGCCACTCAAGAGAAGAGCGATGAAAGACTCGCCGTGCGTAAAGTCTCTGGTAGCCGCCCCTATGGGGTTTCGACTCCTTCCCTTTGAGGTGTATTTTTTCTCCAGTTCTTGCGAACTCTCAAATTGCACATATATGTTTGTGATGACAAGAACAGGAATGTATTAGCTTTCAGAATATTATATTGGAAAGACCTTACGAGAAAACGCTAGCAGCTGCTAGTTGTTGTGAAAGGAGTTTTTTTTTAAAAGTTTTTTTTATTAGAATCGAAGTAAATTAAAGGATGGGAAAAGCGAGACATCTTTAATAAAAGAGCTCTCTGCATCTGAGTTGAGGCTCACTAGTTATGAAATCGCACAAAGAAACCATATTTGAGATGGCCCGTTGCGTCGGCAGCTTTAAGAAGTCCTGCCTCAAGCTCGCGAATTGGTCGGCCACTAGAGTCCAGGATTGCCGGCTTGCTCTTTTACAATTTTTATTTTCCCCCCATAGTTACAGTGGTTTTTATAATTATATTTTCTTTTTCTTTTTCTTTTTCATTCTTCCTCTTTCTTTTTGGTCATTTTGCTTTTGCTTTGCTTTGTTGCATTTGCTCTACTCCACTCCACTCCACTCCACTTCATTCCATTCCGGTCAGCTCCACTCCGCTCTGCGCAGCGACCGGAGGTGCTTTATAATTTGATCGGGTTCGCGACCGCGACTCGCGGTCCTGAGCGGCTGCAAACGGGCCCGAGGAGGGCAACTATCTGCCGGCCTGCTCGCCATTGTGACCTTTATAAGAACCACAGGACCGACCTCAAGCTCATCAAGAAGGAAAGAGAAGCTGCGTGGCATCGGAGCTACGCAAAGCATCTTCACGTAGAACTGTCTGTTAATTCTACTACTAGGCTTGACACTCTGGTCTGCGTACTGACTGTGACTGCTTGCTTGCAGTTGAGCTTTGACTTAAGCGATTCACAAATTGCACTTACATTGTCGAGCATACGTCTACAGGCTCATTACGTGCTCAAAGGCCAGACTCAGGTTATTCCCTTGAGCGTGGAGTACAGTGATTGAATTTGTTGAAGATTGATACTTCCTTGTTTTTAGAGTTTCCGTGGTGACGTTCAAGAAAGTTGAATATTCTCCGACCTTGAGAACGCCTTTGATTAACCAACGAGCTGCTGTGTTGCGAGGACTCCACCAACAGCCGAGGTGTAGAGCTTATCTGATTGCAAACTAAGTTTGGCTTTGCTTGTCAAGGCTCGAAGGTAAAAGTAGCCGCTAGGAGCTGCAAACAAGACTGATGGCTAAACGGGATCAGGAACTCGTGGAGTGGGCACGCCTGCTACGATGCCCACCTGGAGACTTAGCCAAGCCTGGACGAAAACTCATCCTTGAGACAGCCGAACTCACGAGCCGTAAGAAAAATGACATTCACCTTCTCGTGTGCTCGGACGTCTTGTTGCTCTCGCAGCTGCGCAAAAAGTCCACCTTCTCAAGGCGCAAGCCTGAACTTGTGTGGATCGAAACCGGAATGCTAGAGTTTGATCTTGATGCCGGAAAGCGTGAGATTATCCTTAATCCAAGCCTCCCGTCCGCGACACCTCTCATTTGCGCTACAGACGAAATCTTTATCCAGCTTGCTGAAGCTCTCCGGAAGGTAGCCTCTGGCAAGCCAGAATCACTACAAGGATCTTCGCGAAGTATACCTCCGGTTGAAGATGACCACGACGTTGAATCCAAACTTGCATGTCAGCGGCAATCATCCTCCTCCTCATCATCCTCATCGAGCAGAAATCTTTTTGGTTCTGCTAGTCACTCAATGTCTGCCAAATCTACTCGCTCCGGACCATCCATGGGCACTCTTTACGATGATGAAACCTCACTAATGGATGGTGTTAAGACCACGGCAGTTTTCGAGCGCATGATCATGTGGGTTGGTGGCAATGGTCGTGAGTCTAGCTCGGCCACAAGCTCAACAGCTAGCTCGCGCCAAAGCAAGGACCAAGTCCAGAGTATCAAGGTCTTCCGAGAGCTTCTAGATACAGAGCGCACTTATGTACAGGATATGCGCAAGCTCGTGTCAGAGTACATTCAACCCCTACGTGAGGCTGTCAGAAGCGATGGAGGAGAACGTTTGATGAGCTCTGAGGACCTTGCTCTAATTTTTAACAACGTAGAGAACATCCTCGAGGTGAACGCCGAGCTTCTTATGAGCCTTCAATCTGGAGTACTCCTTATCAGCCGAAATGGAGAGATTCCGTCTTTGTGTGAGGTTGCTGGTGTTTTCGCAAAGGAATTTGTTCGTGTTGTGCCTTTCTTCAAAATGTATTGGGTCTACTGCCACCAGTACAATGCAGCTGTGGAGAAGCTAAGCGTTCTTCGAGAAACAAACCGCGAGCTTGGCAACTTTCTTCAGCGACGTGAAGCACGGCGAAAGAATGCGCAGGCTTCTTTGCAAAGTCTTCTTATCAAGCCTGTTCAACGTATCTGTAAGTACCCTCTCTTGTTCCGGGAATTACTCAATCACATGAATAAGATTGCTGCTATGCGTGAAGAAGATACCGATTTTCACCAGCACGTTAATGAGCTATGTCACGCAGAAAAAGTCGTACAGGACATTGCTGACATGGTAAATACCAAAGTCAGTGACGCGGAGAACCAAGACCACGTCATGCGTGTCTACCATGAACTCGGTGCTGAAGCCGGCTGCCCAGGGTTGGTCACACCATCGCGTCGATTTGTACGCATGGAAGATATTCTCATGCGCGAAGCGCCTTACGCAGAAAACAAGCGTCAACGATATCGTCTTTACGTATTTAATGATCTTGTGATTTTCGCTCGTGTGCAAGGTGGGGGGACCCTAGGAACGTTGGGTAAAAAGGGTACCTTGGGCAGGAATAGTGGCATTGGCGGCTTTGTTGGTACCCTAGCCACACTCAAAGGCAAAACAACTGCCAAAGTAACACATACCTTTAACCTCAAGGAGTGTCGCGGCGCGAAGAAGCTGAAAGTGATTGACGAAGATGGCCGCCATGCATTTGAGCTTCGTCGCATAGAGCGTAATGGTACCACTGGACAGAACTCTAACGCATCTGGACCTCGTCCCACTACATTAATTCAGCGTTTTGAAGTTTGGTGCGATAATGAGGCCCATGCCTTTTCATTGATGAACACAATTGAAACCGCTGCAAATAAGCTTGACGAGCAGGACGCCGAAAAGCGGGAGCTTCCTAATCGCGGGAAATCTCGTGCATGGGCAGCTAGGAAGCCTCGTGGGTTGCGCAGTAGCATAGATGGCAACTCTCTACCACACAGTCTCCTACGCCAAGGTAGTCAAGCCTCTGTTAATGACAACAGCGATGCTATCAGCGTTGCATCTGTACGTTCTAGCACCAATTTAGAAACTGCATCAGCTGTTGGTGACGGCAGTGCCCTGGCTTCTGTACAGACTGCTGCTTCGGCCTCGGATAGTGTGAAGCCCAATGCTATGTCTACTTCGGCATCAGCGGCCGCTGCTGCAGCCGCTGCCGCTGCTGCAGCAACAGTAAGCAATGACTCAGCTGTTGCTGAGCCACCCGCACACGCTACTCACCACACTCGCAACCACTCTACTGAGCAGCAGAAAATGTCTCTTGATTTGATGAAATCTCGTTACGAGTCTACCCCAATCATTCAGCCCGATGAAAAAACCGGCGGCACAGTGAACATTGACGTTGAATTCCCTGCAGGTCCACTGGGCATTGCCCTAGAAAACAGTCGTCAACCCAAAGGTGTCTTGGTTGCTTGTGTCGCGGCTCTAAGTGTTGCAGAGCGTGGCGGTGTAACGCTTGGAGACCGTGTCACAGCTGTAGGTAAAAATCAAGTGCCGCCAGAAGCTACTTGGGACCAAGTTGTAGAAATCATCAAGAGCCTTCCGCGCCCTCTTATCATATCCTTCGAGCGCACTGCCGAAACGATGGCAGTAGGAGAGGCAAAGAAAGCGGGCAAGCAGCGACCCCGGAAGGTTAGTACAGGATCGGCAACCTCAAGCTCTCAGGATGATACGACTTCAGCGGCATCTTTAAGCCCAGCATCACAACGCCGAACTAGCGGGGTTAGTCATGTCCGTGAAGACAGCGCATCAGCTGCTTCAGGCGCAGACGCGAGCTCAACCGCTGCTGGTCAACGCAGTGGGCAACGAGTCTGGGCTGCCAAGTTGGACCGACGCAAGACGTCTATGGGTACGACACGTTTGCTATCTTTGCAAGAGCTTGAAGCGTGCTACAAGGACGCGGTTGTTGAAGCTGATCAAGCTGACGTTGATGCGGTGTTTTCCCGCCTTGATGAAACCTTGGCCAAAGAGACTGATGAAAGTCAACGAAAGGGTATGTCGAAGACCATTTCTGTCCTTCGTGAAATTTTTGAAACTGAAAATAACTATGTGTGCGATTTGCGAAAGATTGTTGGCGAATATATGCTGCCACTTCGCCAAGCTCGCGCAGGTTCTAGCGTCGGACCTCTGCTCGAGTCCGAGGAAGAGCAAGCCATCTTTCTAAATGCCGAAGGCCTTCTGAAGATCAACGCAGAGCTGCTTAATAGCTGGCGCAACGGGATTCAGAAGTTGAAGGATGCGGAGGAATGCACTTTGAAGCAAGTGGTAGGCATGTTTACGCACGAGCTACAGATTATCCTTCCTTTTCTTAAAATTTATTCTACCTACTGCCATCGTTATGCAAGTGCTCTCGCCAAGTTGGTCATGTGTCGCGAGACAAACAAACAGCTTGACAGCGTACTTAGACAAAGGGAGGCAAGACCTGAAAACCAGCACAGTTCTCTGCAGAGCTTGCTCATTAAGCCTGTTCAGCGCATTTGCAAGTATCCGTTGCTCATGCGGAGCTTGCAGGACGCTGTAAAGTCTCTCAAAGACGCCTCCATTGACGCAAACGCGAGGGAGGAGCTCAATCGCGCTGTGGAAGCAGTAGAGGCAATCGCTGCACAGGTAAACAAAAAGGTTAATGACGCCGAAAATCTCGACCGGATGTTACAAATCTACAAGCAGTTGCGCTTTGATCCTGGATGTGAGATTACCATTGTAGAGCCCCATCGCCGCTTCGTGTCTGAGCACGAGGTGCAAGTCGTCAAGGCTCCGTTTCATGACAGTAAGCCACAGGAGATGATGTTGTTTTTGTTCAATGACTTGCTTCTCTTGGCAGAGCTACGCAAGCGTAACAGTGGCACTGAGCCTTCTTATAAGCTCCACCATGCTGTCGATCTGCACAAGTGTGATGCTAAGCCTGTCCCGGGTGACGATTCCTACCTGCAACTTACACAGGTAACACGGAGCGTGGCCAAAATGAATATGGGCGGATCGATCTCAGATAAGGTTTCCACCTGTATCGAGAAATTCCGTGTTGGTTGCGCATCTAAGGATGCCCGTGACAATCTTCTTGCATCTGTATCAAAAGAAATAGAAGCAATTCTTGATGCTGACATGTCGTCCAACTCTGCAAACTCTCGCCGTTCAAGTTTGCGAAGCGCTGGTGGTATTGCTACCAGCCCTGCAGGTGACTCCTCAGCACGTAGCAAACGTACATGGAACACCAAGCGGAGCACTGGTACTAAGCTTTCGCTTGAGGATATGGAGAACCGCTACAGTCGTAACGCCACGGCCACGGCCTCCGCTGTTCCCTGAAAATATAGAACATGTGTGCCACTCTGAAACCTGCTTCAAATTTACACAACTAAGAATATTCCCTTCTTTATTCTGTAGTACTAGACGACCTTCCCCCCCCTCATGCTTCGATAAGTATCTGGATTTGGCAGTGGTGCCCATACCAAGTCCGAGTCTTTTGAGGCCCTACCCCGAAGATTTTGATCAAAGTAAGTAACTAATAAGCTGTTTTTCTTCTTTTTAATTTTCTTCTCCAAGTCTTCTAGTGGCTTTGTATACAAAACAATCATGAAACCCATCCTGACGTGAAGATCTATTTTTATGAAATTTCTTAGCACCTGCTGCTCAGCACATAGAAATATTCACAGTTGCTCTTTAATACTTATGCGCTACTTCCGTTAGGCTTCTTTTCCTGCTCAAGCTGAGCAGCGCGCTTCTTCATGCGGGCTTTCATTTGCGGGTCTTTCGTGGACGCATTGTAAAGCGAGTAGTTGCTGAGGGCACGCACTGCGTTAAACTTCAGGGCCTCAATCTTATCCGGGTCCGTCTCGTCCTTGCTCTTCAGGAATTCCGCACGCACCATGGCCCGCATCTGTATGCCTTTTGGGCTCTACGAATGCCATAATCATAATCCCAAATCACATAAAAATTAAGTTTTACGTGTTCAGCAATTGCAGTAAAGTTCATGTCACAGTTGATATGTGCAGCCCGAGTAGTATTTATTTCATTCCCGCAATATTTCCCAAACATATTTATGTACATACGTTCATTCACAACTTTTCCGTCAGTTTTTCAATATTCCTCATTGTTCGTTTTGACACCACGAGCTAAGGTTCATTCGCTGCTGATTTCAAACAAAGGATGCGTTCACTCAGCCTGGTCCTCGCTCCCAAGAGGCACTGTGCGATAGAAGACGGGTGGATGGCAAGACCATGAATGAACGTAGCGCTGCACAGAAACTTACCTCCCCAGCCACCAGCTTAACCACGCGCAGGCAGTCGCGGTACAGCTGAAGTGTGGTCTTGAATCCCGCCGGAGATGTGGACATTGTGCGAAACAGCGAAGGGCTATATGTGCCAGTGCTCTAGACAATTGTGGCTTTGCCGAAGAAATCGGGCTTGACAATGAGCGATGAACGAGAATGAGTGAATGTGATTCAATGAAAAGAATGTTAAATGATACATTCTTTCTAATTTTGAAAATTAAAATTAAAACAAAAAGAAGCAACAGCAATAATGATGGACCTTGAAGCAATTGAAGCATCCGTAGGAATACAAATCCTTTGGTGAGAATCGCATCCACCAGAGCCTAGCTTGAATTTGTAGCATGAACCATTAAAATTTGCAATTGCGAAATGGACGAATGCCCCCCCCAAAAGGGAAATGATATTGAATAAGCTTGCAAGTTAGTAATTTCGTTTGCTTTTCCTCTTTCACGTGGTCTTTAAGAGCCATTTATTGCTACTCACCGCCTATTGAGTAGGCGTCTTTTTAGCACGTATGAGATTCGCCATGGAGACATCAGCAGAACCTTACATTTTCATCGTCGTCATGTCACAGATGATACAATTTGCTCTGTACCTGCCTCTTATTACGGTGGAGCACAAGCTGTCAAACAGCGGGAACTAAGAATCGAGCGTCTCGACACTCTGCTGCATGAAAGATCAGCGCCGTCACACTCGTGTCACCCTGACTTTAGATAAAGATGGCCTGATGTGCTTTCAAGAACATTTGTTGGAAAATCGCTGAAACGAGAATGTTTGCAGATGAATAAAATATGTTATCAATCGGCTCCCAATCAGTCCCTCAGTACATTGGGCCATAACTAAACAACTAGCGATTGCACCTGTTGTAAGCCATGAGAAATGACCTTGGGTCTGCGCTCAGATGATATTTTAGACCTTGTTCTGTGAAACGTGAATTTAGATCATGGCACTGTAAAATTTTTGCCATTTCGATGTACTTTATGTACTTGGCCTAATGTAACCAATCTACCAATCTAACCGTTCCTGCCATCTTCTCTGTTTACCGCTATTAGATTATACAACTACTACAAGTAATTCCCTGGCTGTCCTTCCCTCATTTTATTTATATGTAAAACCGCCCACTCCACAGCACATCTGTCTTAAATATTTCACAGACAAATACGTTCTCTCTATCATAACTCTTATATAGCTTTTACAATAGGACTGTCAAAAGAACAGACGCCATCGTTCCAGATCATCGAGACGCTCAATCGCAATCACTGAGACGTCTCAGCAAGGAAACAGAATCCCATCTGGCTAAACCCGGTCGCCAATACGTCGGACGCGAGCCTTCGGCAACCTCACTCAAGCTCCCCGAGGAAGGCAGTGCCTCCTCTCGACAATCATTTTCTCATTCGTTCCGGGTTTCGAGATCATCGAATAATCTAGCAACTTAAAACAAGCAAGCATGAGCGGAGACTCCGACAGCAACGCCAAGCCCTCTGTGGAAGATGTCACGGAGACGCTGGAGGCCACTGAGCTGAGCTCTGAGGCACCGCCCGCCCCTGATGCTGACGCTATTGCTGCTGAGCGTAAGCGTCTCGAGCAACTCATTGAGCTCCGCCGCACGCTCTTTGGCGGCAACGCGAAGCAGCACAAATTCTGGAGCACACAGCCAGTTCCTCAGAATGGTGCTGTCTCTAGCTCCGAGGTTGATTCTAGCGAAGCTGCAGTGCCCACTGTGGGTCCTCTCGAAACTAAGACTGTTTCGGACGTGCGCCAGACACCATATGCGCTGCCGAAGGGATTCGAGTGGAGCACGATCGACGTCGAAGATCCGGAGCAAGTGAAGGAGGCATACACGCTTCTGACGGAGAACTATGTTGAGGATGATGACAACATGTTTAGATTTGACTATGCTCCGGAGTTTCTCGAGTGGGCCCTCAAGCCGCCCGGTTACTCGCCCGAGTGGCACGTTGGAGTGCGGCAGTCCAGCAACAAGAAGTTGCTTGCAATGATCACAGGCGTGCCTGCCAAGGTGCACGTGCACGACAAGGTCGTTGATATGGCTGAGATTAACTTCTTGTGTGTACACAAGAAACTCAGAAGCAAAAGATTGGCACCGGTGCTAATCAAGGAGGTCACAAGGCGAGTGAATGTGGAAGACAAGTGGCAGGCAGTTTACACTGCTGGAGTTCGCATTCCTGAACCTATTGGAGTCGCGCGGTACTGGCACAGATCCCTCAACCCAAAGAAGCTCATTGGTGTGGGATTCTCTCGACTTGGAGATCGCATGACGATGGCTCGCACCATCAAGCTGTACAAGTTGCCTGATGAGGCGCAGTCTGGCACTGTTAAGATGGAGGCAAAGCATGTGGCTGGAGTCACCAAGCTTCTCCGCAAGCACCAGGAGCAGTTCAAGATTTGGATTGAGTTTGATGAGGATGAGGTTGCTCATTGGCTACTCCCGCGCGACAACGTGGTGTACTCCTATGTCATCACTGACAAGGACGGCAACGTTACTGATTTCTGCAGCTTTTACAACCTCCCTAGCAGCATTCTGGGCCATGATGAGTACAACCACCTCAAAGCAGCATACTCGTTCTACAACGTTGCTACTACGGTGTCTTTCAAGCAGCTCATGCGCGATGCACTTATTCACGCTAACGCCAACGAGTTTGACGTATTTAACGCTTTGGATCTCATGGAAAACAAGACCATTCTCAAGGACCTCCTATTTGGTATTGGCGATGGAAACCTCCACTACTACCTTTACAACTACGCTGTCGGCCAGGAAATCAAGCCCGAGGAGATTGGAGTGGTGCTCTTGTAAACCTATGCGTCCCACTTTCCAGTCTTTTCGCTCCGTCCCCGTGTGACTTCAGGCTCTTGAATCTTGGGGCCGATCTTGCTGTTGCTAATCGTGTATGTGCTCGCGCATTCGCTTGATCTCGTAGGATTCATTAGCTCACTCTTATCATACTGAATATCGTGTTGTCTTATGACGAACGGGGATAATCTGGGAAAGGCGGCTAAATATGGGCGCCCGCCAAACCCGAATTTTATTGAACCCCATCATTATCTCCCACAACAAACTCTCAAAGTAATTCTTTAATCACATAGCTAGAATTTTTTACTTGCATCAATACAATAGTGATATGATTTTAGTCGTTACGATTACAGCTCTGCCTCATTATATCCTTTAAAATTTAAAAAAGTATTCACCTAGAAATAACCCTGCTCTGCGAATTTTTAAAATGATATCAACTGTCTTAGCCCAAAGCGGAATTGCGGCGAAATATAAACAAACAACATGATTTATCTGCAATGATTGGAATTGCTAATGATTACGAAATGGATTATTGAAAAGCCAAGCATGCAAAGATACTCATCAGAGTTCTTATTACATTCTCTCAGTTGAACGCGAAGAATGAACGAAGCCACCAAATTAAGGCCTCGATTAACAACAACAGCACACACAGCTCTGAAGACATGGCTCGCAAGCAACCTCTGCAATCTCACAGCAAAGCACAGGGCACGAAAGAATCTCACCAGGGTCAATACCAGCGACGAGGTTGAGAATGATAATGGCAATAGCCCAAAAGATAAGACCGATAACTCCCACAACATACACACCCTGCGTAGAGTCCAAGATGGGCAGGAATGGACCAAGGTAGTAGTGAGTAATCATGGCCATTGGCGATACGATCGTGATGATGTAAACGATGAAGAAAATGACGGTATTAATGATGTACTTGCGCGGGTTGTAGTGCTCCTGGCGCTTCTTCTTCTTGTACTTGGCAAATTCCACCCAACGCTCTGCAAGTAGGCCTGCGTTCCATAGGAGAGAAACAGAAACGGCGCCAATTGCCAACTTAACACTGAAATCAATGTCCGAAAAGTAATCAGGTTCACAAAGCTCACCCGCGGCTACACATTGTGCACACTTTGTACCACGAACTGAAGCGCGCATCGCAAAGTAGACCATAGAAAACGTAATTAGGGGTACATCCTGCAAACCTTGTGCCAACATGTAGCCAAGGGTCTCACCGCGCAAGAAAATACGTACTCGGCGTTCAGCACGTGTCTCAGGGTGCCCTCCAACGTAAACGTCGAGAACAGGGCGTTCTCCCGGAGCTGCTTCGTTGCGAGTGTCCTTTGTCGAGAGACCATATGTTACACAGAACTTAGTCAGAAGGTAAATTGTTGCAGCAATGGCACCAGTGACAAAGAAAATGTTGACCAAGAAATCGATGTGATCAATTGTGTCAATCAATAAAGCATTAGAGTCGCCATCCATGAAAAAAGGAACATCACAAAGATCTAATGGATCTGCACCAGCTGCGATTTTGGCTGTGTAGGAAGCATTCAAGGCCAAATCTGCACTGGAATTGCGACTAGTGGAATGCCATGTGTAAAACTCATCCGTATCAGTAACCTCTGTGTCAAAGGCATCCCGGAGTCTTGCAAACCCACGAGAAACTAGAGCGACTACAGCACAGGTGCAAATGAAGAGTATCCACATAATGAAACGAGATGATTGCTGGCATTGAGAACCACCAGACGGCGTGAACTTAAGCACAGAGCTTTGTTCGTTGTATACCTCGAGCATCTCGTTTTCATCGAGGTCTCCATCTTTAGTACGCCCGTTACTGTCGATTTCCGTCGTTACTACAGCAGAAACCTCATTTTCTTTCTTGGGAGAGAACAGGCCCATCTTGCTTCAATTCGTTGTACCGATGTTGCAAGACGTCAATTGACCTTTCAGACGTTCCAAATTGTATTTAAATGAACTACAGCCTTGATGACAGCCTTGATGTACCCAGAATACGCAGAGCGGAGAAGGTATCAGATGAGCTTTATTGTCAACAAGGCCCTCAACGAAAAATTAGAGGCTAAATCTCTTTAAATGGACCGGCGCGCAAGCTTAACTACTTCGTTGTCTCTCGGCAAAGAACCTGCTTCCTAAATGATTCGGTAAAAGTAAGGCTCAACTAGCTACTTGCTCCCCTAACCTTGAAGCTGATCTCAAAGCGCTCCCAGCTCTTGCGAAAGCAAAAAAGCGAAAGAAGCCAACTAGAATCGAATGCAAAATGCAGAACTAAGTACTTCTCTAGGTTTCCTATGTATCTGCACGTGCACACGTGCTTACAATTCAATTGATGGCTGATGCCCACTCGAAGCGAGCGCCTCGTTTTATGAGAAGTCGCCAACGCCAGAGCAGACCAAGGAGAAAGCTGTCAAACCTGGCTCGACGCCAGTAACAGCTACGCGCTCGTCGAGCGTCTCGCGAAGCGACAGATCCTCAAGCCAGCTAGAGGTATTGGAAACTGGAAAAGATGGATGTGAGAGAGACGCTTTTACACCACCTTAAAACCTTTATTTAATGTACCAGAAGTGCATTAAGGTATTAAAATGGGCCCAGTGTGGACTGCGCAACCCGGACAACGCGTATTGAAACGGCAAGATGCAAAACTGGAATGCACGAATGTCTGTCTTTGCAAAGCAAGCTCAAGCACAAGCACACATTGCATGCATGGTCTCAAACAATCTGTAGCCCATAGCACATGCATTTGATGGAATAAAGAAACGGGCTCAAGCAATTTGAGGCGTAGTTGTAGACGCTGGTAGATGTATCAAGATTTACGAGAATCGTCAAAAACAGCGGATTTATAACGAGGGACAACTACTATGAATATGGCAGCCATGTCTGAAGATGGTGCCATGGAGAGGCTTGCAGAGCTGCGTTTGTGTAGACTGGAAGCTCTGGAGGTTGGGAGAAATGAAGAGTGGTTTTTAAATGCCCCCGCCAAAGATTTGTGGAGGATTGTGAGAAACTTTGATTCATTAAAAGCGAAGCAACATGATGAAGTGGAGAAACTCCAGGGCTTTCTTGAGACCTTTGAAAACCCTGACGACGATTTGGACAGTGAAAACGACGTGAATCATACTGAAAACCAAAGTAGTAATCCGAAAGTCACCCATGAAGAAACTGAGATAGAGAACAAGGAGCTTGATGAACTTGAACCTATTGTTCAGACGCAAATAAACTTATCATCAACAGAAATAAACAGCACCTCACACGAACTCCACAAAACTGTTGAAAATAGTTTACGCGCTCTTTCAAGCACAGGCAGCAAAGGGAACGCTTTGAGAATTGAGATTGAAGCTAACGCTCAGTCATACAAATCTTTAGAGTCTAGAAACGAGGATGGTGTTAGTGTTGCTGGAAGCGCCAACGACAACCATCTTGATAATGACGATGATGCTGATGGCGATGATGCTGATGGCGATGATGCTGATGGCGATGATGCTGATGGCGATGATGATGATGCTGATAGTGATGACGACGATGACGATGACGATGACGACATCGATCGTACGAGATACACTATCGGACGCGTTTCTGCTGTAGCTTGTGGTGAACCTCTCCACTCCATTGCTGCTGATGTTTCTGGAATTGAGAAGAACAAAGATCATCCCAACAGTCACGGCCAGCCAAATACTCATGACTACAACACACTAAGTAGCTTTCAAACTAGTAATTATGGCAAACCCAGATTGTCTAACTCAGAAAAGGAGACAAAGGAAGACATTGATACTGTGACAAATTTTAGAAAATGCTCAGATGAAGATACTCAACTTGATGACGGGGAGCTGTTGCTAAGTGGGGAGTTTGATCTAGGAGAGGACATCGATGAAGATTTGCTGAGTCAAGCATCTTTTACTCCGTCAAGTGAGAGTAGTTTTCGCTCCAATAAAGTCATGCTTCCGCCCCTTCAGATCCCTGGTGAAGAATCTACCAAGGTGTCTAAAAATTTGAATGAAGAAGAATATGAGGAAGGTGATACGCCGCCGCCACCTTTAGTTATGCTGACTCCTTTTTCTCAACCCAAGCCTCTGGGAAAAGGAAAAATTCTAGAAGAGGATAAAGATGATCTTACCCTTGGTGAGGACGATTGCTCCCCCATCTCCTCGCCTTCCCTTTCTGATCTCCTGGACTAGAATGTGCTTCAGGACACAGACATAAAAGCTAATCAAACTGCAACTGTTCCAAATTTTTATTACTACACTTTCTACAATTTTGATCTATTATAGACATGAAAAAACTTAAGAAATGATATACTTTCAATCCTTATCCAAATGAAAGAGGATGTGCCCGCAAATATCAATTCTGGGAGCATCACTTTGATATCATTTATTGTTATTTGCAGTTTTGCGAATAGATCGAACATCTTTTGGCAAAAGAGTTAGCTCAAGTTCCCCATGGTCGAACTCTACATCTACAACACCATCACGAGAATCGGTGCGCAGGATAGTTCCTGCGTAATATAACTTGTCAACCCGAGAGTATGCATAAACTCGGATTCCTTGTTTGAGGCTTGCAACAGTCTCATCTGAGGGGAGAACCTCGAGTGACGAAATTGGGACGTTCTTATAAATCTTATTTTTGATCCGAACATCCACGTGCGATGGGTCCGCAGGTGTGAAGCGTACGACAATACCTTTTTTACCACTAGCCTTATCTACAACCATGGCATTTTCACATATAGCAGGTCGGCCACCTGACACAACAAACTGGCTGCGCTTTACATTCTCCACCAGCTTGCCATTTTGTAAACGCACGTCAAACGTATCTTTGTTTCGACCGGGCCCGACAACAATTCCGTCACTTGTTGTACTAGTTGCATTTTTGAAAATCACCGCAGTATCTGGAGCCAAAGCACCGCCTTTGTCACCAAATTGTCCTCTTGCTGCTCCAGCAAAACGCATAGCATTTGAAGCTACTCCACCTCTACCTCCCTTCACTGCATTTCGAGGCTGACGCAAGGCCCTGGCTTTAATAACATTCATGAGGAAAGCCTTAAAACGTCTTTTAGTGTAGCGTGAGAATATGTAAAGCTCGGAATCGCTTAAGCATTGAGCAAGGCCGAGCGCAGCAAGGATATCCACAACATCGCGTCTGCTTAGCAAACCTATTGCCCGAATCCTTCCGCATGCATCATCAACGTCTTCACGGCAAAGCTTTGTGCGCAACGCGTAGCCAGACAGCTTGTCTTGTACAAGAGAAAGATCAATATCGACTTTGACTTTGGGAAGCTTGCTCTCGAGACTGCTTGCTGCGTCCTGCTCTATAACAGCATGAACCCGGATATCAATAGCCTCTAAGAACTCCATGTAGCTGAGTTGTGCATCTCCATTAACATCGTAATGCCGGAGCAAGGCGCCAATATCAACCTTGGATAAATCTACACCAAGATTTTGAAATACCGCTTCAAGCTCAGATTGGTCAAGGGTACCATTCTTTTGTGTATCAAAAGATTCAAACACCTGAAGGATATTTCGATGGCCAGTTGGAGTTCGAATATACTCTTGCAAAATCTCTCGAAGGTATCTTTCAGTTTCTGTGCGTGCTTTTTCTGCCTCTATATCTTCACTAAGACCATCTCCAGCAGTTGAACCTGATGAAGCAGACGGGGTTGTGAAGACCACTTCACAAAGGTCAGCAAACTCGAAAACATCAAGTTCTCCTTTTGAACTGCACAGAGCTTTGCACAAGTTATGCATTTCGTCTTGTGATAGACCAAGGCCAAGCTCAAGCAAAGCTCGCTCAAAGTGCGCACTGCTGCAAAATCCTAGCTTCGCACGCATACGCTCACTGAGCCATGTGCCACTAATAAACCGAAGACCACGTGCAACAGATGCAACGAGCATTGCTCGGAGTTTGCGGTATGCTCCTACCCCGATGGTATCTCGAAGCCAATGAACAGCAGAAGCTGAGCCCCCACGTCTAGCAGCTCGCGAGACCTCAAAACTTTGAAAGCCAAGGCGAAGACGGTGTGTCATTACGTACGATCTACAGAACCTCGAGTATAGATAGTCAGTTTCTAGATACTCATTGATGCGACGACTAATGCCAAAAAGTCGCGCAAGTTCACGGCATGACACAGTTTCCGACTCTGATTCATCGAGGGCTTGGAAAATTTGATCAAGCTCATAAGATGTTGGCCGAAGCTTGATAGTACGTAGAAATTGCTCTAAATCTAAACGATCCATCTCTAAAGAGATTTCAGGTTCATGGATTGCAAGTAACCACCACAGTATCTCATGCTTGAACTTGCTCCTTTTGGGGTCTTTACATAATTCTTTAATGCCTGCAATAACTCTATGGCACAATCTACCAAGGCCAGTGATACCATCACTGTCAATTTTGGATTTTTGCAGATAGTCTCGTAAGTGGTATTCGTGCTTGTTAAATTGTTGTTCATCAAACTCATCCTGCGTGAGAGACATCATTTTCACAAAGGTCTCGCACACCAAACGATCCCCTCGCCGATCTGCCATACCTGCAAAGTGAACCTCAAGACGTTTCCACTCTGCAGTGTCAAGGACAAAGCCCTGTTTACGTAGCACAGAAGACATGGTTACCCCTCGAGGGCGGTATAGTAGTAGCTCAAGGAGGTCGGTACCACAGCGCTTTAAGACCGAATAGTAGCGCCTCACTTTTGCACAAAGATCGATACCAAGCTCTTCAATCATGTTATGCATAACAGAATGTGCATCAGCAGGATTCTCCTCGCTCTCACCAGATATTTTCCTTCTTGACCCTTGAAGGAACATTTTAAAATCTGTAAGATCGATAGCTCCATCATTGTCTAGGTCCATTTCACGGAAGATCATGTTGGTGCGGCGAGTATCAACAGAGTAGCGTCGCAGTGCGTTTGAGAGCTCTTCAAGTGTCAGTACGCCATCACAATTTGTATCCATTGCTCGGAAAACTGATACAACCTCACCACCATGCCGGGTATTTAAATGCAAAAGCTTCCGCCACTCATCGATTACTTGTTGTGCGTTTGCTCCTAAGTTTGATGATTTTGGGTCCACCTTTGTAGACGTACTAAGAGCACTTGTACCAGTCCATATCTCAATAGTTCGAGAGTCTCTTACTATTTGACGTTTAAGAATTGCTACAGAGCGTTGGGCCATGCGACGCCGGGCAAGGGCCTGGATTCGTGTTATTGAATTTATTTCCTTCCGAAGCCTTTGCTCCTTAAGAGAAAATGGTTGACCATCTGCGTCTAATTTTTCATCTAACTCTCCTGCACGTCGACCCTTCTGTGTTCTGGAGACAATTTGTACCGATGTATTGACAAATTTTTCTGTAAGCAAAAGCTCGACCACGATAGCAAATTCGCGATAATCAATTTGATCTTCTGCTTCTGTAAATGCCCGAACAAGCGCAACACGCTGATCTGAAGTCAGTTGAATTTGTAAACGCTGCAAACAGCGGGTAAAAGTATCCTCCTTGAGTATACCCAATGCAGTTACGTCTGATTCAACAAGATGCTCCCATAATTCTCCGATACGAGATTTTAAGGCTCGTTCAAGTTCGGCTAAAACACCATTTGCTTCAAGAGACGCTTGGTAATATGCCATCGAGCGTTTCAGTTGGCGCTCGCCTTGGCTAATGCCATCAGGTAAGGCAAATCTGACAAAGTCAACATATGAAACAAAACCATCTTTATGTGAACTCATGCGATCAACAAACTCGAGAATTTCACTTTCAGTAGGTCTAAAGCCGAGATCGTGTAAGGAAGACAAGAAATCTGCTGCTTCTAGCTGACCATTGCCATTGGTGTCTAGGCGATTGAACTGTACGCGCAGTTCTCGTCCATCTGAGCGGGCTTGTGCAGCGTCTCGAATCACCTGACGAAATCTGTCACACATTGCATCTACATATGTATGTTCGGGGCTATTGTGAGAACCTGAGGATTCACCTTGCTGCTGGTGCTTTGAAGCGTTGTTTGAAGGAGATGCCACGTCATGAAAAGAATCATCAAGTACTTGCAAAAGCCTTACTGGGATATTCTCAACAAGCTCTCCATTGCTCAGCATCACATCGTACTTGAGACCATATTCCCGAGATTGCTTTATTCGACCGGTGACACACACGCCTGGAGCGCTTGCAGTTTGGAGAACTTGTACAAGAGTGCCGTACGCTAAACCTCCTGTACGCTCTCTGTTTTGAAGGTCAATATGCCCCGCACCGTCAATATTGTTCCCATGTTTGCTACCTCCATGAAATTGCATTTGAGCCTGTACTCGCTGTGGGCGCTGGCGCACATATCGCACATCAAGTTGAGATGCGGCACGTCCATTGTTAAACGCAACATCTACTGTAAGTGACGCTGAGTGAAGGGCCACAACAACGCCAGCGAGGTATTCTTTGCTTGGGAAAATACGTGCAAATACATTTTCACCAACCTCTAAGCTTGCAAAAATATCTCGTCGCCGTCTTGAGCGTTTCGTACCGCTGGATTTAGAATTAGAGATGCGATAGTTTCCATGTTGGGTGTCTTGTGAGGTTTGTTGATCTCCAAAACGAGATTCGGGTCCCAAAACTCGAATACTATGTTCTGGTATCCCATGGATAGGTTTTCCTCCATCAGAAGGTGCAATTGTAAATGTTCCACTCTTTTCTGAAGTTAAGATAATATGACCTCGTAACCACTCCCCTGAACTTTCATATTTGATAGGTGTTCCTGGCGCTAAATTGAAAAGCTTACCTGGTCGACTTGGCGTGAAATAAGGTGTAGCATCAGAAGATTGGTTCATAGCAAAACCATGAAAAACGAATGTTTTTGAACCAATCAGAGATTGAAGCTGGGCTAGCGCTGGACCTAAATCACGGTCTGGACGAGGATGCGACCATGAGTGCACAATTACCTCTGGTCGGGCCTCACATAGCTGTTTTGCGTTCTCAATCAGCTGCGTAATAGTTTCTACGGTTTTTATAAACGGTTTGGAAGATTGGGCTTCATGCGAGAGGAATATTTGTATCAGTTGAACTCCACGCTCCTTTGAACTTCCCCAGGCGCTTCGAATATTTCCTTCCTCTTTAAGAACATGGTTTAAAGTAATGAAGCGCCTCAAGTTAACCTCGACACGACTTAGCGCGCTGTTTAGGTATTGATCCGAGGCTAAGTAAACTAGGTTGACTCGCTGGAAGAAGGTAAAGTCAATTGAGAGGAGACGGGATGGATCTGCCTCCTTTGTTGGTGTATTGTCGGCCCGAAATGCATCACCATTTTCAAGCTGAATCGGTCCTCTTGCAATAATAACTGGCCCTGCCCAGACTTCAACGTGGCCATACAAAATTCTCTCTCGGCCGCCCCTCCACTCAACCTCAAATGCAATTTCGTGTTGCTCACGTAACCACTTAATTGTCTGTTTCGCAGGATTGAACTGGATTCCAGCATGCTGGAAGCGAGGAACAATGGTGAGTTCTACTCCTGGTAGCAATGCTGTATCCTTTTTGCCTGTAAGAACTTGGGGTTGTCGGCAATTGACGTTATTCTGCGTTTTTGAAGATGTTGCTACATTTAACTCTTGTTCATGGGCAAAGGAATTCTCCAGGGCGAAGGACGCGGTTGCAATTTTGATATCAAGGTGCTGAGGTTGATTCGACGATACATGTTTCAAACAGGAAACATGAACAATGGGGCGGTTTGTCTGTGCTTTAAGAATTGCAATTCGCTGATCCTCATCCATGATATTCGATAGAACTGTTGAAGACTGAGTCGGTGCTACAGTTGTGATGCTTTCCTGGCTTGGAACATACCCAAGTGACTGCTTACTAGAATCTTTAATAAGTATGGGAGCTTTGGTCTGCATGAGCAAGCGGATAACTTTTTTCCGATGAATAGCAGATGGCACCACCGTGAGAAACTCCTCAGCTGCAGCTTCATGATCGTGGTTAACAATTTGCAGATGGGTGTAGATTGAAACGCGCAGAAGCTGCTTGCCATTTATCTGCAAGGATTCTGGGTATACACCTGTGATATAATGCAGAAATTGTGCGACACGATCTGTATCCCATTGACCTGCCCAATGTGTTTGAAAATTTTCTCTTTTATGCCAGTATTCAGCAGCAATTCGTAATCGGTCTTTGAAGAGAAAGTCTGACTTCTTACCTTTGCCTATCAACAGCTTGCGAGGGGAAACTGGAGAAGCAGGCTTGTGCTTGAGATGCTGACCATCAACTCTTAAGTCTCCTGTGGATCCGCGCAAGTCATTTTTAATCTGTGCACTTGCTACTGTTCGACCAGGGATGCACGAGCAACTCGCTTCGTGTTCTCCACAATGACATGGGTAATTTGTCATCGTCAAACGAAAGTTTGGCCTTCACGCTTCCGCTCTCGACCAATATTACGTTTGAGAAGAAGTTATGCACGTGCGCACCAGTCTACTTCTCTGCAAAAGAGGACACTTCACGTAAACACGACAGATCGTCACTCAACTTCTGTCCACAACGTAGGTATCTCAGTGTGCATACGCACCGGAGTGCATTAAGGATGACCAGACGATGTGTCAAAGAAACTCCCCTTCGCTACGAAAAATACATGTTTATTCTCTTGCTGCTATTCAATAATAGTTCATGTGCAGAATAAATCTTTAACTTTTAATGTTACGTGCGGAACGCAAATCCAGCGAACGGATCTATTATTTATATACAAAAAAAAAATTCTATGCTGACCTTTGTTTGGGAAAAAAGAAAGGGAAAAGAGAGTCCCCGGCTTGTTCTAAGTCTTCTTAGACTAAGACTTGATGAATGACAGATATAGTATAGTCTCTTTAGTAACAGCGAGCTTCATGCGGATAATATGCGTCAAGGTATGCATTACAGGGACATAAACCTTCTACCTAGCTAGGTAAACAGCAAAGTTATCTTGTAAATGTAAAGTTTATAACATTCTATGGAGAACTAATTGAAAGGACTTCATCTGAGTTTGGTTGGCATATTTCGTACTGCCAATGAAAATGGAGAAACAACCATACACAATGTGATCTGCATTAATCAAGTACTGCGAGTTGCCAATAAATAGCTACCTATAAACAAGCCTAGTATATGATTGATAGAGAGCATCTCCACTAAACAAAAGGCATGCACAATTGATTGATACCCAGATGTACTTGAAGCTCTTTATACAAAGTTTGTTGCTGCGAGTTTTATTAGCGGATAGCGGAAGCGGTAGATGACCTTCCTTGTCCACATAGACAAAGAGCTGAGCTACCTAGCATTTCATCAGCAAGTACTTTCGAATCTCGATAACAACATTGACAAAGGTTAGATGTTAAATTCCTGACAAAAGTTGTTGAACGAAACAAATTATACACATTTCGATGAGGTCCATGTAAACTCTAGCTGGACAAATATAGAGGAAAATAATAGTTTGCCAAATGAACATCAGATAAATCAACTAAAGGTTTACCAAGAACGAAGAAAAGTTGAAATTGTAAAGGTTGAACACAACATTAGTCAAAATTTAGGTTTTGAGAAGGGAGTGGCAGGCACAATTTGCCTATAACGAAAATGACAATACAACAATAGGGGGGAAACAAGATGATTGAGAGTGCCTTGAGGAGGCAGTAATGAGATCATAAGGAGATCTTATCTCACAGATACTACTCTCTTCTTCGACACAGCAAATAATGGGATAGACTACTTTCACTCACTCCTCGTCGGTTGCCTGATGGCTCTCACGTCTGCTCATCGTCCGGCTCAAACGGCTGCTAAGGCGGTTACTAAGACTTTGGCGATCTTCGTTACTTCGCCGGTGGCTAAGGCGGCTGCTTAGACGGTGGCTGAGGCGCTTCGCTGCTGCCGCAAGCGCATTGGAGCCCGATTCTTGGTTGGTTTCTCGTGTGTAGCTGGCTTCAGAAAAGATCATTTGGAGGCTCGCAGCAGCGTTCTCGGGTACTCCAAGTTCAATAAGGTCTGCCTCGCTAAGATCGTTACACTTGATGACACTCGTCATGCCTCGTGTGAAGAGGTTAACCATGACCGATCGTGGAAGGTTGAGTTCATCAATAACGGCGCGCTTTACCGGACCATCCAGCACAAATTCAATGAAAAGTTTCGACTCATCCTGGTTGTACTTAACACAGAGATCCAGAGCAGTGTACTTTGGGGAACCAGAACTTTTGTGATAAAGGTTAGCCCCATGCTCATAGCAGGCAAATATACACTCGCGGAGCCCCTCTTCACTATTTCCAGCCTCGATTGGGCCTTGACAGGCCAACATCAAAGGCGTCCAGCCGTCGTTAGTAGAGATGTGAACATTGGCGCCCTTATCGAGCAGAGCGTTTGTGAGATCCGCCTGGGCATAAGCACATGCGAAGTGGAGCGCAGCCCAGCCGTCCTCTTCCTGGAGATTGAGATTTGCATTTCTCTGTTCCGCTATGAGGCTAGCAACATTAAACTGATTATTTCTGCTAGCCATCATCAGAGCAGTCCAGCCATTGTTATTTTGAACATTCACATTGGCCCCATTTTCGACCATGCGCATGGCCGCATTGGGTTGCTCATTCCGGCAGGCGATGATGAGGGGTGTCCAGCCGTCCTGGTTCTTACTATTCATGTCCACGCCGTGCTCAAGCAGCAGAAGTGTCACCTTCTCCTGGTGGTAGCGAGTGGAGAAGTGAATTGGGCGCCACTGGTCAACGTTTTCTGCCTCAAGGTTACACCCAAGTTCAATGAGTCTTGAGGCGACCTCCGTGTGTCCATATCGAATTGCGAACGAGAGCGCTGTCCACTGGTCACAGTTCTTTTGGTCAAAGTCTGTCACGCCACGTTGTACTAATGCCTCTAAGATGCTCAAGGCCACGCCCTCCGTCGCGTATCTTAGCGCTAAGTGCAACGGGTTCCATTGATCTTGGTTTAGGCCTTGGAGATCCACGTCCCTGTCAATTAGCATCGCCACGATATGATGATGCCCATGTCTCAAACAGAACATGAGCAAATTCCACTGGTCACCGTTCTTGAGCCCGAGATCCGCTCCAAGCTCGACCATCTCCCTGAGAACCTCATCAGAATTGTGGTACCTTGCTGCAAACATGCTTGCAGACCATCCAAATTGATTCTGCAGGTCCATGTTAGCGCCCTTATTCAGAAGCTGCAGAGCGGTGTCCACAAGCCCCTCTCGACACGCCAGCATAAGTGCCGACATGTTAAATTTACCTTGAATATTTACGTCGGCACCAAGATCTATAAGAGCTTTTGCGAGTTCAGGGTTGCGGCCTTGACATGCCAAAGTCAACGCCGAGTTGCCTTCGGCGTCCACAGCGTTCAACTCAGCTCCAGCATTGACGAGGACGTCAAAGGCCCCGCGGCGGTTTCTACGGACAGCAACCATTAAGAGTGTCTCGTGCCCGGCGCCAACTCGCGTGTGGATTCCAGTTGCATTTGTCTGAAGCGCTGTCGAGAGTGACACAGTGTCATCAGCCTCGATGAGCTGATCCCATTGCAGTGCAGGCCTCTTACGGCTCATGGCGCCTCTTCTAAAAAGACCGTCCCAACTATGTGTTACAACTGCCACGTCAAGTAATTTGGAGGTCTTGACGAATTCACGAAGGAGTGGTCTAGTACCCGAAGATCTCAAAGACCTTGTGTAGCTCTGCTGGTGCCTCCGAATCCTTTGTCAAGCGGCAATGAACCCCAATGATGTGGTGTGATCTGAGATGACCTCAACTTAAGCAGTGCGACGGACGGTGCGATGCAGCGAGACGGGTTCACTATACAGCGACTCGACCACCAAAGCAGATCGCCAGCCTGTTGGTATCGCCCAAAGGCAGGAGCTGTGATTGCGTCTGAGCTCGCGAGATGCCCGCTTGCTTCTTCGGGTGGGTGAAAGAGTGAACGCGCGAGGGTGCGTGGTCAAAGAATAGCAATGTATAAAAAACCAAATCGCACGTACGTAGAGAGAAAGAAGAAAAAAGAAAAAGAAAAGAAAGGAGAGAGAAGAGAAACAAAGAAAGAAATTGAAAAACAAAGAACTTCAAACGAAGACGCGCGTGCCGATTGGAGGACTTTGCCCTCGATCGTGAGCGCCTCTGAGACACCTTGCAGCCTGTTTCAAGGGTCTTTATGCGAAGGAAGAGGGTGCAGGCTCTGGCAGTAGGGCCGTGCTCGGGTACCAGGAAAGACGGCCCGAGCTCTGGGCGCCGGAGTCGAGGGGCTAGCCGCTCCAAATGGCGATTTGCATGCTTTCAAAATACCTTTCATTCTGCACGAGCCCTACGTCAAACTCAGCTTTTACAAACACTTTTTTTTTTCTTTTCTTTTATAATTAATTATAATTAATTATAATCAATTATAAAAGAAAAGAGAATAACTCGTAGCCTAGACCTAATAGGCTTACTTAAATAAATAGCCACTCAGGAGTAAATTAGTAAGAAAGGTGGAAATTGTGTACCTACCTACCATATCCCAGATCGAGATGAACTCTACTAGCTAGAAAGACATCGCACACACAGGTCGACGACATCTGAGAAAGAATGTGCTTCGCTTCGAATCATGCCAGACATCCGATGCTCATATCCATGCCTTGAGGGCAGTCCCCTCAGCTGTACCAGGAGCTTCGCTGTCGTACGGTAATCTAGATTCCCACTTGTAGTACAAAGACCAGTTTTAGTAAGAACATCCTAAGCCCAATAGGCCTTTCGAGACTCACAGCCATTTACTATATACCTACAATCTAGGTATTTTATAAGGGATTCCTTCACCTATTGATTGATCTTTCTTATCTACCTGTTTTGTTGTTTACACTTGTGGAGACGACGTGCATACTTAATCGATCATGGATCATGCTGCAGAAGGTGCCCAAGTAGGCACTGTGAACTAGACCTTCTGAGCGAGCGAGGACACCCGCGGTAGATGGACCTGAGGAATCCACGCAAACAACTGACATGAGATAGGACCTATCGGTTATGAACAACTGGAATTCTGAGTGCCCAACAGCGTCATTGTTTTGTTTATTATATCCCGAATTTGTCGAGTGAATCCCTCAGACGCACGGTAGAAGAGGGCTCAATATCGTAACATTGATTTTCAAGCAAGCATTCGTTGATTAGGGCATTAAGGCTTGCTCATAAGTTGGCAATTAGATTCGGGTATGATGCAAAACGAAGAGACGCCTAGACACCTCCATATTTTACGATTTTCATGTAGTATCTGTGCACATTCACGTTGTTCTTTGACAGATGAAGCACATACCTGTTTTCAATAATTGCATATATATCACTCAACTGCGGCATTCGCATTTGCACTACTAAATATGAAAGTTCCGCATGCTAGTTTTGAAGTTGAATACATGTGGTTAATGGTACTGCGATTTTCATGGTCCAAATTCAAGTCTTGAGAATAAATAAACCTTGGAGTGCACGGTTGATTATGCCAGCAAAGATTGTTATCTTGGGCCCAAAGTCAATTGAGGTGAATGTTAAACCCACAAACAATAGCCATTGTGCTGTGCACTTATCGCTAATTCTTTGTAATGCAATGCTGACCCATTAGATTCATAGCTAACTCAAATTTTGCTACAGAGGCTTTGAGCCCCGGCCCTTCTTGAAATAATGAACAAAATCCCAGAGCGAGGCTTCGCCTCGTCTAAGCAAAGCTCAAATAGTGCTCGCTTCACTCAATTTCAATTTACCAAAGTTACTCAGAGTGACCTATCCTCTGACTAATCACATGATACTCCCTCTTTCTCTCTTTCTTTTTTCTTTCTTTTTTCCAGTTCTGTAGAAGAGCTCTTTTCTTCACCAAATCCCAAATAGGCGAAAGGTCTGCAGCACAGAAGGACTTCGAGCGACTTAAAGTTCCTTGTCCACGTTAACGTTTGATCTGAGCTCTTCGGTAGGCAGGCTTCAACTCACTCTGCGTTGTTCTTTGCAGCTCGGGCGATGGAGCTTGAAGGTAGCACTGACCGCTGCTGGGGAAACGAGCCTGACGAGGTCGAAGACGCGGCACGTGTGCGGGTGCGGGCCCAAGCGTGCGCAGAAGCATGTGCCCAATTGGCGCCTAAGATCGAGGTGAGTGATTAAAATTCTGCATCAATCTACTCGGAGTTTGCGGGTGTCATGGGCAGGTATGGGCTTGAAACCTTGATCAAATTTGAATTTCTCTAGTACTGTATTTATTATTTTTTTGTTTGAGTTTTCAAAATCGAGGTACCAAAAAATGAACAAAGTAAACTCACTTTTAGAATATATATGACTAATATTACTACTGCTTTTCCACAAACTACCTGCCTACTAACTTGCTACTCGTTCTCTTTTACTGCAACTGCTGTTGATTCCGTCACGAACACGTTCTCTTTCGATGCGTGTGCGAAACGGTGCGGAACAATAAGCATGGGTTGCTCTGTTGAGAAATGCCCGTGGTAATAATTGTTTGGGATATTATTATATTTGTTGAAAAATGCTGATGATGGTTCATGCTTTACTGATGATTATCATAATTTGCGCGTGCCGTCCTCCACCTCAATGACTGACGGAGTTGTATGCGCAATGAATATTAATTGGTTTGGCTTATTTGTGCATGTGATCGAGAGATATAGGCGCTAGTAAATGCTCATTTGCATAAAATTCAAACTCAAGTACAAGCCAAGCTCGGTCCTCTTTTGGACTGCATTGTACAGGATGTACAGCGAGCAGAGATGGACATTGCGGCTGCACAAAACCTCGTCCCGGAGCTTGAGCGTCTGGATGCGTTTTTGAATCAGGTGACGAATATGCGGAGCCTCCCCAGCAAGGCACCACAGCAGACCACATCTAGGCCTAATGCTACGTCCACAAAGTCAATTTCGAACCGCTTTGCTATGCAAACTATAATTTCTTCTTCTGACTCTGGGTCTTGCCAGAACGGGCTTCGAGGGGTTCAGAATATGGCAAATAAGTCACCCGGGTCAGTTCAGAAAAAAACGGCTTAGTCAAGTCACCTCTTTTGCTCTGCCCTCTTTTTCTATGTCTTCTGAAGCTACCCCATCAAACGAAGGGGTAGAAGGAACCCATGTTAAATTTCTCAAAGCTGTCTCTTGATCAAATCCTGCAATTCAGTACCATTTTTCACAAGATCATCAAATGAACCTTGCTCCACGATCCTACCATCCCGGAGCACCGCAATTGTGTTTGCAGCTCGCATCCTATGTACATAATGAAGTTCACCATGGTGGATCCATTCAGCCCAACACACGAACAGTGAAGGGTGGTAATACGTTAGTTTTCTTTCCAATTAAATATTTCATGTCTGTTGTCTAATTACACTTCGAGTTTGCAATTGATAAAATTTCTATTTTGTCCAGCTTTTTTTGCCCATCAAAAGGCAATTGGACATGTTGTAGGTTAATGGGAACTTCATAAATTTCAACTTACGTGCTCAAACGATGCGCAATGCTTACAACAGAACGTCCCTTCATCATGTCCTCAATGGCTTGCTGGACTTGAAATTCACTCTCTGCATCAAGAGCAGAGGTAGCTTCGTCAAGAATTACAATAGGCGGGTCCTTAAGAATTGCACGGGCAATCGCCACACGCTGCTTCTGACCACCTGAAAGCTGGATACCGCGCTCGCCAACACGGGTTTGCAAACCATCCTGGAAACGCTCAATAAAATCTAACGCGCGAGCTGCCTTAGCTGCCGCGTAAACTTGGTCCTCAGTAGCGTGCATGTTGCCATAACGAATATTCTCTTCAATTGTTCCTGAAAATAACACGGGTTCTTGCGCAACTACGCCAATGTGCTGACGAAGCCAGTGCGGGTCAATTTCCTTGACATTTACTCCGTCAATGAGAACCTCACCTTGCTGTGGATCATACATGCGCATTAGCATAGCACCAATAGTGCTCTTTCCGCTGCCACTCGCACCGACGAGGGCCATTGTTGAGCCACGCTCCAGCTTCAGGTTGAGATTTGACAGAATGTTTGAGTCAGATCTCAGCGGGTAACTAAATGAGACATTACGAAGTTCAATGTTACCGGTGATGGGTGGGGTCTTGAGGTTGACTGTAGTCTCAGCCAGCTCGTCAAAACCAGAACGTTCCATAACCGTTGTTCCTCGCGGGGTGTGGTGGTGGTCCTTATCATCATCAACAATGCCAAAGAGCTTGGCGCCCAAGGTGTGGGCCTGGGGTCCTTCTTTGGACTCGGGAGCCTCAAGCAAGTTGTAGATAGAGTGTACTACTGAAGGTGGGAGTGATGCAGGGTCACTGGAAGCACCCGCACGGCCCAAGGCTGCCGATGTAATAGAGGAAGGCATGTCAGGGACACGATCAATAATGTTAAAGATCCGGGTTGATGCACCTGCACCGCGCATCAACTCAGAATATACGGTGGACAGGTTTGTGACGTTGAAGCCAACGTAAAGGCTATACATGAGAAAAGAAGTCAGGGCTCCTGCAGTAAGCTGGTGAGACATAACCTGTGCGCCACCAAAGGCAAGAACTGCAATGAGACTGAAGTTGGCAGCCAAATGCACGGATCCTTCGAACCATGCAGAAGCAAGGCCAACCTCGCACGCGCGACGGTAGGCTGTATCAATGCGAGCATTATACTTGGCCACCTCGAGTGGTTCACCAGCAAACTGACGAACTGTACGAACGTTTGAAATGACCTCTTCTGCCACAGTAGAAGTCTCGGCAAGCGCATCTTGAACTTGAGCTTGGCGAGCTTTTAAAAAGCGGCCAAAGTAACGAGCTGCGACACCGACAGGAGGAATGACACTGAGCGACACGAGCGCAAGCATTGGTGAGGTGTAAAAGAGCATGGCTGTGCCTCCAATGGCCATAAAAGAGCTTCGAAGACCTCCGACGAGGTTTCCTGTAATAGCCTTCTGCACGAGCTGCGTGTCAGTGGCGAGGCGATTGATGAGCTCGCCGGTGCGAGTCTTGTCGAAGAAGTTCAGATCCTGCGCAAGGATGCTCGCGAAGAGTTGCTTGCGGAACCTCGCGATGATCCTCTCACCGGCCACGTTCAGCATCGACGTGCGAAGGATAATGAGACCGCCTTGGCATAGAAACAGGCCTGTGAGACCGCCCACCACAAGCGTCGGGGACAGACCAGAGGTATCGGCGAGCGAGAGGTCGAGGATGCGGCCAATTGCAGCGGGAAAAACCAATGAGATGGAGCTTGTGACAACCTGCGTGGCCATTGAAGCACCTACGAGATGCTTCTCAGGCAATGCCATGCTTACCATCCTTCGAATTGCCTTGAAGTTCTGGTCGCGAGTTACCTCCTTGGGTTTCTCATCGCCTACAGCCTCGCGGTCCGCGTTCGAAGCGCTTGCACTGCGGCCCTGGCCTCCGCGTCCACCAAAAAAAGCACGAGACCTACGAGCGCCGGAGTCAGAGATCCTCGCATCTGCTAGCAACGTTTTGTGAAGAAGCGCAGAAGACCTTGCCACGCTAGAGCGGCTTGTCAGGGTGCCATTCAAGGCCAAAGAGCTACGCCATCTCGCAGACGAAGGCCCCAGGCTAGAGAAGGCCGCACGCAGCAGCGGAAGAGATGTCGCGAAGGAGCTGCGAGAGCCTGGGAGCATCCCACGCGCGAGCATTGCGCCCACAACGAGCGACCAAGCAACGAGCGCCTGCCTCTCCAAGTTTTGATTTACTCTGTCTAATCATCATTCATTCATTCATTCATTCATTCATTCATCAGTCAAAAATCATTCATTTTTATTGCTTTCATTTACCTTTATCAATTCTATCAATTATTATAATAACAAGCGCTATCTAGGGTAGTACATAATTGAGTGTCACACAATGTTCATTATTCGTTCTTCAGGCCAGCTGTCCCTATTAACGCTCCAAGGTTGTCGTGGATGCAAAGATTGGTATCATCATTCGTTCTTTGGTTCTCTGCCCCATGCAACTGCAAAGAAGGCACACGCGGACAATTAATAGCGACTAGGCTGTTCTGGTGCGTCTGACACGATTTCTTCGTACTGAAGGGGTGTTGAGTGGGAATTAATTTTTGAGACGAATAGAATAGCCCCAAGATGATAATCGCGAGACCTCACATAGTGCTCCCAATTAGGTGCGCCATGTCATTAACTTCGTTTTGAAGAGGGCTATTTTGCATTTGCTACTTTCTTTTAATTAATTGATAAGAGAAGAACTGCTCTTCATTCTTTTAAGATTTCCCAGCCTCATCACAGACAGAAAAAAAGTCCACGAAGATGGGAAGACAGGTCTTCATACCAGCCTATGAAAGGCTTCACTGCTCGCGATGAAAGGTCCTGATATACACTTCATCGACTGAGAATCGATTGAACGAAATAATAGCATTTTACGATACCACGTTTTGCAGTTTCGTGCTTTATGCTTTATGCTTTATGTTTTGTGATTTGTGATTTGTGATTTGCAATTCTGCTTTTCTCATAAGTCATTGCTGGTAGGAGCTGGATAAATGATACTAGCCATTGTTACCTACGACGGATCATGACCTATTGTCATTCTCAGTCCGCTCCTAGTTCCCCGTGTTACCTATGCGATTAGATTCCTTTCATATTGCACCCTATTCCTCCTTTTACTTGAGTGAGTAAGGTGTGCGCCTTTGAAGGTGTGCCCGAGGATTAGGGCGGGTAAACCGAGCAAGCCCGGAGTAGTGTACTATTTTATTTAACAAAAGCATCAGAAGTGAGGATGAAAACAGCGTTTGCATGATAAATGAATGCATTGGAGGAATCATTCGAGTTTAGGGATGCTTATGTTGCTCAAGTATAATTTGGAGAGTGATTTGCTTAAATCGCGGGACTGAAATTGGTTTGTATCTTGTTCGGTTCAACTTGACGGACAAATCCACTGTACCCGTGCCTAGGTAATGACTTGATAGTGTAGTATCAAATGTACTGGCTGCAGCCAAGGCTAAGAACTGAAACGGAGAATTTGCAGCGCACAAGGATCACAGTAGTGAACTTCATCGTTTTAATTCCCATGTCGAGTACTTGTTGATCAAATGTGTACCCGTACAGTTCTGGATCTCGCCAGCATCACCGTACCAGAGCACACTGGTTACAGTGGTCTCAGTGGTGGATTGAGCAGACCAGACTCGCTCTGCCTCATGGTATATCCGTACACGAAAGTTTACATTCTAAAAACTATTACACAAGGACTACTCACAGCTATATGAAGGGAATTCTGCACGAATCAAATGAGATCACATCTCAATACATGGGGAGTGAAAGTGAAGTATGGGTTTAAGTAAGCAGTCTTCTTGTGTCAAAGGTGATACGTACAGGAGATCTTCAAATTTTGCGCCTGCATTTGGAGCTCAAATTCGAGTTGCTCTTTACTGTTTCAGCGAATTGTATTGATCAAATAAGGGTTAACAGTCTCTGCTATATCATCAGCTTCAAAGATCCGCAAATCAACATCACAAGTTCTCAATGAGCGATCTAAAATTGGTTCGGATCTTAACTTTTAGACTTTTCCTTCTTCGCACATGGTTTACACAAACTGAAACTCTGCGACTGCACACACATTCTAATTTTAATCACAATACCTTGATCATTACTTTCAAGAAACAATACCTCCAACGCCAAGCTATTCCCATCTGTGTATGCTTTTATTGCCTTTGTTTGAAGTTTTTTGCTTTCTGTATGCAGCTACATTAGAAATATTGATGCATGAACGAAGCATGGAGAGAGAGAGAGAGAGAGAGAGAGAGAGAGAGAAAGGGAGATGAAAAGGTCATGTGCCTTTGTAAATCATTTAACCTACCAGCTCATCTGGTATGAGTAGATACCATCAACGTAAACTGAGACCTCTTAGTAGGCTCGTACGCTTTCTTCTACACTCATTCTATAAATCATATAGATCTTCTAGTTAAAAAATAAAAAAATAAAAACTGTACCAAGACAGACATAATCTGTCCCCTGTCACGAGTTTGTCAACTTCTCTGGTTTTTGTCAAGCAAGAGGGATATAGAGCTTGGGGCTGCTATAGCTGCTGTCGTTAGGAAGCATCTCTTTTGCAAAAAAAATAAAATAAAATGTAGGCTTTTGCACTAAGTGTAGCACAGGGCTGAACCCAGAGACAAGGAGGTCCTGTGCGGGAAGCTTTTTGAAAAATTAGAAGAAAACGGTATATGTGGCATTCAGGGGAGGGGCAAAGTGCCGTTTCTTTAATCAACACCCATCTGTAGAGATCACACACTGGCATGAACCTCAGGGCGCTCCAGGTCGTACTTCACGGGCTAACCGGGTAAAATCAGAAAAACCGGAGGAAAGGAAACTGTATAATGGTAGCAACTTTATTTGTGTGACGCGACTAATAGTGCAAACTACGGCCTATTGGCAGGGGAAGCCTTAAAAATAAAATGCATTAGATGACCTCAGGCAAAGAAACTAGGTTGAAGTTGAAAGCAAATCCGAAACTTACATTAAATTTCTTCAACAGGCATAAATCAAATAAAGCTACGTTAGTGCATCGTCCTGCAGAGGTTTTTACAGATTGTAAAACAAGCCTTAACTTATCACTGGCCTGTATCTTCAGCCAAAATGGCAAGCGACAGCGACAAAATCTTGACATCAGCGGCCGGCGCTCCACTGCCCTCTGATCAATTCACCAAATCCGCTGGCAGGTATGGTCCACTCTGCATGGACGACTTTGTCTTTCTAGAGAAGAGTGCTCACTTCAATCGAGAACGTATTCCCGAGCGTGTTGTTCATGCTGTTGGGGCAGGTGCACATGGTAAATTCACGGTGACAGATGATATCTCTCACTTGACATGCGCCAAGCTTTTCAGCGAAGTTGGCAAGGAAACACCCTTGTTCATTCGCTTTTCAACTGTTGCGCGAAGCAAGGGTGGCGGCGACATCAATCGCGACGTGCGCGGATTTGCTATTAACTTCGACACAGAGGAAGGCATTTGGTCACTTGTAGGAAACATGACTCCAGTGTTCTTCATTCGCGACCCGATCCGCTTTATGGACTTCATCCATAGCCAAAAGGAGCACCCTGGCCCAGGTTGGCGCCAAGATGAAATGTTCTGGGATTTTTGGAGCCACACCCCCGAGTCTCTACATCAAGTTATGTTACTCATGAGTGACATGGGTATTCCAATGGGCTACCGTCACCACAATGGTTATGGTTCGCATACTTATAGTATGATCAACGACCAGGGTGAGCGCGTCTGGGTCAAATTTCATTTCAAGACGCAACAAGGGCGTAAGTTCTTAACTAACGAGCAATCTGCTCGTCTCGAAGGTGTTGAGCCCCGTTGGGCTACCAAGGATCTTTACATGGCTATCGAAGAGGGCAAGTTCCCGAAGTGGACCATGTATGTGCAGACAATGACGGACGAACAAGCGAGAGAGTTTAAATGGAATCCGTTTGATCTTACGAAAGTCTGGCCTCACAAAGATTTTCCTCTCCACAAGGTGGGCGTTATGGAGCTCAATCGTAACCCTGACAATTACTTTGCGGAGGTCGAGCAATCAGCATTTGGGCCTCACCAGGTGGTCCCTGGCATTGGCCACTCCCCAGATCCGATGCTACAGGCTCGTGTTCTAGCATATGCTGACGCGCACCGCTATCGTCTGGGCGTAAATTACAACCAGATTCCTATTAATCGACCCAAGAATTCCGAGGTGAACTGCCCTTATCGTGATGGCGCTATGCGTGTAGATGGCAACTATGGCGGCCGTATCAACTATGGTCGTACAAGCTGCCCTTATCCCAAGGTCCAGAAGGGACGGCATCCTGAAACTACCTACCAGGTCGAGGGCGCCGTGGAACGCAGTGACTGGGGAGAGGATGATCACTACGAGCAGCCTAAGATGTTCCTCGACACTCAAGATGAGGATGCTTACGAACGTCTCATTAACAACATTGCTGGCACCTTGGGCGTCTGTAAGGAAGAGACGCGGGAGCGTCAACTTGGCCTTTTCAAGAAGGTGGACGAAGAGTTTGCGGCTCGGGTGGCCAAGGCCATGGAAGGCGTGGAGCCACCGAAGTTGGAATTCATTCCTGGTGAAGTCTAAATCCTTGAAGGGACCTAGATCCCGGCAGGGAACTTTTTGCTTATTCTTTCATGTCCTGTCATCTTGATTCAAGTGCTTTGCCTATGCCCGATACCACAGGTCAGGTTTTCTTATCTCTGCATTGTTACCGTGGAGTTCTCAAACTCTGGGATACAATAATCACCTCGGTTCCATTCTCGCCTTTGTCTTGCGAAACAAATAATACATAATAATTTTGCAAACTTTATCCTAAAATGGAACTGCGAAGCTCTTTGGCTCTTCCACGACCTCCAAGTGGAGAGGCCTGGTCAGCCTTGTTTGTTGATCTTGCGAAGCTCTGACAAGTTTCCGACTTTCCTAAGGCTGTCCTAAAAGCTTACCCTTCCTCGCAGCAATTTCTTTTTCCCGAAGGTGCAAAAACCCGTGCAGACGCCCCGAAACCAGAAGCACAGCCGTCACCTTAAACTCAAGCTGTGAGCAGTAGAATGGCGCTGGGTACAGTGACAATTTCCATGTTCCCGAAGCATTTATTAGAATAACTAAGGTCCCCATTATGTTGTAATCATCTCTTATTAACCAGTTCTTCTTGCAGCAGATGTCGACGTCTCGAGTTATCGCGAGTCTCGTATTCAGAATTCAGGGTGGTAGGCGCCTATGTAAAGACATTCGAGACCCTTAAACGGGCAGGAAATATTGAGACGGTCAGAATTACTACCTGCGCCTTTGAGTTCGTTGATATTGATCAAGAGGTCCAGGCCATCGCTTCGCTTCTTCGTTAAAGAAGATCGCTTAACTTCAGCTTCCACCAGTGAGTCACATGGAAACGCATCTTCAGCAATGGAGAAGCTTGAAACCTACCTACCCACGTTCTTGATACACTTATATATTAAATTGTTGCTATTGCAGATCGTGTCACCGAGATTTTCACTTTGCAAATGATTTTAATGTTAATATTTAAAACATCTACTTGGTACCTCAGGAGGTTGGTGCTGTCTAGCGGTAACTCGTAGTATTGAAAGTCTATGAGTTGAGAACGCTCAGCTGTGATTCCTTAAAATTAAAAATTAAAAATCAGGGAGGAGAATAAGCAACTTGAAGTTCCGAATTCTTTAAGATTCCTTCATGTCGATTTGTTGGAGGTGAAATTGTGAGCGAAACCTTCTCCCACGACATCATTGGAGAATTTCCCTGCTCCTTCTCCACCAGCGAAGGTAATAGAGAAGGTCCCAGCGCCATCGGGATATCTCAGTAAAGGCGACTTCTATGTTTTTGTTTCCTTTTTTCTTTGTTCTTTTTTCAAGTTGCGCTTCATTGGATTTTAATCATGAGTGAGTAGAACGAATAGATACAAAGAAGAAAAGAAAAAGAAGAATTCAAGAAACTCCAGCAAGGAGGTCAGGTCAACAAGAAGCCAAGGTATCTACCAGCAGCAGCTCGGGCGCTGAGGAGCACAGAAAGTAAGAAGGAAGCAAGAATATTGCTGCTTGCTCCACCTGCGGCCACTCCGTCTTGTCTCCTGGCAGTTCAACTCGTTCGACCAACTTGTCAGATACTCGAATGCCTTGGACATCGTCGCATCTCGAGGCCTGTGCTGCGCCAACTTCAACCTGGAGGACAGAAACAGCTATAGAGGATCTTGAAGACCAGAACATGGAGGAGATGGGGAGAGCGCTGGTGCTCCTCTTGGGGTCAGGCTCGCGGCCCTTGGGACGCAGTGGCGTGTGATGCAATGCATGTGCGATGAGCTTCAATGCTTCAGTGAAGCGTACGGCTTAAAGGGAACGCATGATGGCCTTATTGCAGGCCAGAGGCTCACTGCTTAGAGCTCTACAACAGAACACTACAAAATGGAACAGATTTGAGTAACAAGGCAGTCAAGGTCTTTTCTTCACGGCAACAGACATGCCGTCTTGTCAGCCCAAACTTTAGGTTTCAAGCTTTGACGCGATAATTTAGTCAAGTTCGCGCCGGTGACATTGAGAAGGCTATCTGGTGAAAAAAAAAAATGATTACCTTAATTGGGACAGATATAGCAATGAGTAGTGAGTGTCAGCGTGGCCATACATGGAATATCTCAGTCTCTGCCTCGGCTTGAAGCTTTTACTGCTCAGTGGCTCCCTCAAATGGACAAAGAATCTGAGTTTTAGAAGTTGTTACCAACTATTCCGTCTTGTGATAATAAGTAATTAATTAATTAATTATATAAAAGACGAAGACGAAGAAGAAGAAGAAGAGAAAGTAAAAAGAAGAGAAACGGGAAAAGAAAAAGAAAGGAATTAATATTATCACGCAGTCAGAACTTCAGAACTTTAGAACCCATCAGTGGCGAATGTTTCAAGAGAACATTTATAATCATCAGGCAAATGAAAAGGGTGTATCGACTTGAAGAAAATCACGGGCAGGACAAATCGGCATGCAGAAACCAAACTCGAAACTGCAGCAGCAGCGAGAAGAAATTGTAAATAAAGCAGAGGAAAGCTCTACGATATTCACGTGCGCAGCAAGGGCGAAGAAAACCAAAGTCAGTTGATTGAAAAGTCCAAGATGGGTTACAACGACGACAGTCAGAATCAGAAGATCCTGACCTCGGGCGCTGGCGTGCCCCTTCCGTCGGATCAGTACAGCAAGTCTGCTGGCAAGTATGGTCCGCTTTGCATGGATGATTTTGCATACCTCGAGAAAAGCGCTCACTTCAACCGTGAACGCATTCCCGAACGTGTCGTGCATGCCGTTGGTGCTGGAGCCCATGGAAAGTTTACCGTAACAGAGGACATCTCGCACTTGACATGCGCGAAGATCTTTAGTGAAGTCGGTAAGGAGACACCTCTGTTTATGCGCTTCTCCACCGTTGCTCGCAGCAAGGGTGGTGGTGACATCTACCGTGATGTCCGTGGCTTCGCTATTAACTTTGACACTGAAGATGGAGTGTGGTCTATGGTCGGAAACATGACACCTGTGTTCTTCGTTCGCGACCCAATTCGCTTCATGGATTTCATTCACAGCCAGAAGGAGCACCCTGAGCAGTTCTGGCGTCAGGACGCCATGTGGTGGGACTTTTGGAGCCACACTCCCGAGTCTCTGCACCAAGTGCTTTACCTTATGGGAGACATGGGTGCTCCGATGGGCTGGCGTCACCACCACGGATACGGCTCGCACACTTTTAGCATGATCAATGACAAGGGCGAGCGTGTTTGGGTCAAGTTTCACTTCAAGTCTCAGCAGGGTCGTAAATTCTTTACAGAGGAGCAGTGGCCTGAACTTGAGGGTAAGGAACCCCGTTGGGCCACGAAGGATCTCTTTCTTGCTATCGAGGATGGCAACTACCCCAAGTGGGACCTCCATATTCAGACTATGACTGATGAGCAGGCCAAGAACTTCAAGTGGAACCCATTTGACCTTACCAAGGTCTGGCCACACAAGGACTTCCCTCTCCAGAAGGTAGGTGTCATGGAGCTCAATCGTAATCCCGATAATTACTTTGCGGAGGTCGAGCAAGCTGCATTTGCTCCGCACAACCTTGTGCCTGGCATCGGCACGTCCCCGGACCCGATGCTTCAAGCGCGAATTCACTCTTACGCAGATGCACACAGGTACCGATTGGGAGTAAACTACGAGCAAATCCCTGTAAACCGCCCCAAGAACTCCGAAGTCAACTCACCGTACCGTGATGGATCGATGCGAGTGGATGGCAACTACGGCTGCCGTATCAATTATGGACGCACAAGCTGCCCGTACCCCAAGGTCAAGGATGGTGCCCATCCGGAGACTAGCTACCAGGTTGAGGGAGCTATTCAGCGCAGCGATTGGGGTGAAGACGATCACTACGAACAGCCCAAGATGTTTCTTGACATCCAAGACAAGGATGCTTACGAGCGCCTCATCAACAACATTGCAGGAAGCCTTGGGGTTTGCCCCAAGGAGACTCGTGATCGTCAGCTCGGACTCTTCAAGAAGGTCGACGAAAAGTTTGCGGAACGTCTCGAAAAGGCTATGGAAGGTGTTCAGGCCCCGGAGCTGAAGTTTCAGCCCGGAAAGGTCTAAGCTATTTTTTTTGGTTTATACATGAGGAGTTGCTTGTCTACATATGATGTACACGAGTTTCCTTTTTGGTCCTGTCATGTAACACTCAACTTTCCATTTTGGCATTTCTTACTGGACTAAGCATTTTCGGCCTTTTCTGTACGTACGCTCTCTTCTCATTACAACATCTATATTTCAACATCTATATTTCTTCAAGGCGACCAAAAAAATAAATAAAAAATCTTTCTTTCCTTCGAAGTTTATATAAAGTTCTTCACTAAACGCATCATTCCTGTACGATGTGATGTACACAAGCTCCGGCTGCCAGTCCTAGATACCAACAGTTGAACATCAAAAAGGCTGTAAAGTATGTTCTATCTAAAACAGTCATTCTAATCTCAAAGGCGAGTTGGTAGCGAGAAATACTTGGTCGAAACTAGATTACTCATCTCGATTTTTCTGCATTGCTTAGAATGACTTGCTGATGGACGTAGAAGAATTAAAGGCTAATATTTTGTTTAAACATGAAAGAAAAAGATAAGGTTCATCAGTGGTCATTTACTCATCCTAGTCAGTTTAGTATTCTTGTAGAGTCTACTTTAATCAGAGTACTTGCACAAAGCATTAAGCCCACTTCATACAAAATCAGTTCACATTACACTGTGGTTGCTGCAAAGTGTAGAGATATGAAGTAACTTCCACAACGTATGTATTAAACTTTGGAAATATACCTGCTACAAATGCACATTGAATAAAAGTAGAAGCAGCAACAGTTGCCGTCGTCGTAGTAGCAGCATCTTCTTCAAGAATGAGAAATGCGCGCAAAGGGGAAATCTGGGTAGGAGAAAGGATGCTTCATTCTTCTCCTCACTTCCACCGCATGGGTTTTTAATCAGCTATTTGTTCTTACACCAGTTCAGCAACAATGACAGCAATGAGGAAGACGAAGTAGAGAATAAGCATTGCTTGTGCGCCCAACTTAGTCAACTTCCAGTCTTGCCAAATAATGATAGCGAGAAGTGAAATGATCATCAGAATGATCACCACAAGGGAAATAGCAACTGCTCCAGTCTCTACGAGGAGAGGATTACCAGTCGAGGCAATACTGATAAGCCATGGAATAGGAAGACCGACAAGAATGTCAAAGATGTTACTTCCGATACTACTGGACACCGCCATGTCACCATAACCAAGACGACTCACGAAGACAGAGGAGAGAAGATCAGGTACACTGGTACCAGCAGCAAGGAAGGTAAAACCAAGAATAGTATCTGGCATGCCAATGGTAGAAGCAAAGGTCTCAGCAGAAAACACCATGAGCCAAGTGTAGATAGCAATCCACACCAGAGACATGAGGAAACCGTATCCAATCAAAGTGCGACGCAGGAACTTGTTTTGAATGGCGTCCAAGTCACTCACACCAAGGTGCACAGTAAGATTTGCAAAGAGCACAGGCATAATGAAGATATAGAGGATATTGTTCAGGATGACCTTCCACCACTTATCCTCGCCGAAACGCTTAAAAGAAGTCGGGCGCATGCGAGGGGATACAACCTCAACCTGGGTTTCCTCCTCATCACCGTCGAGTTCCTTTTCGTGATCTGCGACTGCCGCGCTGGTAACAGATCCAGGGTGTGCCTTGACACTGTTGCTGTCAACAGAGAGCTGTGAACCAGAGCGAGTAGCGCTGGCTTGACCTTCAGAATGAACACCGCGAAATGAGCGGCTACTGGACCAGCGCACATTGCCAACGGGAGGGGGCACCACACTGCCTGCGCTCTCAACACTAGAACGCTTTGGCAGCTTAGGCTCCATCGAGCGCTTGCTCTCCTGGGTTTGGGCCTCCTTCAATTTGGGAGTGCCAGCCATTGTTTTGGGCTCAGCATGAGACGGGCGGCCGTCGCCATCCTCAAGGTCATCACCATCATACTGCCCAACAGCAGCGTTGTTGCGCTGGGCCTCAGGGATCATCTTGGGGAAGTGGTTCTCGATAAAGCGCTTGATGGGGGTCTGAACAACCATCAAAAGACAGTAGCCAATGTAAAGCACAAAGAGAATGACTGTTTCCCAGATAAGAATGTATCCATCTTCTTTGGCTCCACAAGTTGAGGAGAGAAGACCGTTGTTGAAGCAAAAGTAAAAGATAGCAAGCACAATGAGACCGATCGTATAAGAGATAGAATCGCGGAAGAGGGGCCACCAGGTCAGGGGCAGAGGCTCCCAAGGCCATGGTGCGTTCATATCCTTAAGACCAGCTCGGCGGTCGAGCACTTCCTGACGTGGCCGCGCAAAGTAAGCACATGCAGCAATGACAGCGAGAATGTTGAAAATGGCACTACCAATAATAGTACCAAAACCAGTTCCTGAGAGGTCAAAAACAGAAATCAGAGATGTGAAAAACTCGGGAGCGGAGCCACCAGCAGCCATAAAGGTGGCACCAGCCACATCAGGGTCAATGTTCAGGTCCTTCACAATATAGTCCAGAATGTCTACGAAATCTTCATCAACAACAACAGCAAGGGTCCAGAACATGTAAACCATGAAGAAGATACAGAGGGCAATGTAGCCGAGACCGTCGTTACAGAGTTTAATGCCTGTAGTTTGGAGATCTCCATCACGGAAAGGGTTGAAGTTGTGAACACACTCTGGGTCGTCTGCGAGACGACGAGAGCGAAAAAACATTCCTTCATCCTCAGGTCCTGCACCATGCTTGGTCAAGGACAAGAGCGCAAGACCCACAAGGGTTCCGCACCCAATCATGAGTGCCTTACCCAAGATCTGACCGCGCGAAATGCGCATCTGGGCCTCGCGCACGCGCTGCAGACCAGCTTCGCCATCGCGGATCGCTGGCACGAGGAAGCGGTAGCGCTTCGGCACTTGAATCACCGCCATTGTCCTCTATGAAAGGCCAAGCCTTAGTTGATCGACAGGGCCCTGGCTAGTTGCGAGCTCTTGTGCCTGCTCGCCCGAAGTTATGGGTTTGCTGCTTCGATCCAAACTTTCATTCATTGCTTTTATTCACACGTACACACTCGCTCCTCACGAACATTTTATTATATACCTTTATTATACTTTAAGTTTATTTATTTATTCTATTAATTAAAACAAATACTGATATTTAATATTAATTTAAACAAAAAAAAAAAAAAAAACTCAGCTCTTCCAGATTTTTATTTTATTTTTACCTCCTATTTATTACTATGTGATACTTTTATTTTATTAGTGTGAGAGCCATGGTTTAGTGTTGTTGAAAAAGAAGTAGCACTTTTGCTTCTAATTCTGTCGCGTTTTTCTCTATTGATCTGTTTTCTTATGGTCTCCCTCGCTCATTTGCCTTTGCTTCCGTCTCTCTCACTTTCGCAGAGCCTACTGTTAGAGCTGTTAGATAGAATTAGCAACTAAACAAATTTTCTACCAAAACATTGATGTGTCGCTCAATGCATAATGAGGGTGCTTACCATGATTATTTGAGGTTCATTTTCCTGTTCTCCCAGCCCACGTAGTATGGCTTCGACTGATTTTTCTATATATGTGCAAGGCCTGACTGTAAAGAATCTGGGTGTGTCGTGCAGTTGCAAAGCGAAAGGTGAAAAGTGATAACTTCTTGTTCGTTTCCCTTGCGCGGCACGTGCGGAACTTGAAGACTTTTATTTATTCCCAAAATACAGAAAACTTTTCACTTCCAGTTCGTTCTCCATTTCATTTTATTTGCTTGAAAAAACTTAAAAAAACAAAAACAAAAAAACATTTTTTTAAGGTAGTAGAAAGTAAACACAAGTAGCGTCATAGCACTAGCAAAAGTAACCTTTTCATCTTCACCGGCCTCTGCAAAGATTTCCGCAGCGTTCGTGAAGTGAAGAGCACCATGCAATTGCAATTAGTCAGCCTGTCAATTCATTAGAGCAATGTTTATGTATCTGATATCTGATAGGTCCAACTGCAAGTTGGGCCCTTTCACCCGTCAAGATGAAGGTTGCCTTCATACTTTTATGTACTTTGAAAAATTCTATAGTAGTAGACACATTTAAGTGACTGTGTGCGCATTGCTCCGTGAAGGGCTCCGTGAAGGGCTCTGTAGCGATGGGTGCCTTCTTAACAACTGGTCGATCCGCCTTAATCAACTCTGAACGAATAAATCAGCGCATTGCCAATCAAATCCAAAGTTGTTTGTGAGATAGAGAGTTGCGATTGGCCGTGGAGTTGCAAGAGCCAGTTGGCGCCACACGCCCAGACATACTCAGGCTAGCGTGCGCTTGAGCAGGTTTTTAATTGGCCCCAATCCGAGGCCTTTTTGCATTTTTCCAAGTTCATTACCGACAGCGATTCTTTGTACTGTTAGAATTAATGGACGATCAGCAAGCAGCACAGGTCCTGCTTGTAATTCGAGGAATCCAGTTCAACCACCGCCACCTGTTAGCACTCTCGATCTGACCTCAATTAAATAAAATATTTCCATTGCTGGGCTTTGGAGATAGAACCGTGTGACTCTGTTGCAATTCTTGCTCAGACAAGCTCCTTGTTGTACAAACCTTACCACGAGTGTTGCCAGGGCAAACATTAAGTACTAGGTACAACCTCAAATATGAAGCTGGGCTTGAAGAATGTGTTACCGATATCTCATAAATTTCAAGAGCTTCAACAAATGTAGTGGGATTACCATGACGAGTATGTGCTGTGAGCAATTTAATCTACGCTCACTAGTCAGAGGTAGTAAGTTAAAATCTTTAATAGCTTGGGTACTAAAAACTCAAGCCAAGACAACAACTCATTACCTATTGGTACCACTAGAAAGCTTTGTGCTGTTGTAAAGCGAAAGCACGACATGAGACATAGGAAGCAGCTTTTGAGCTCCAAATTCTGCGAGTGTTTTCGACAATGTCCGATTTCCAGGCACTTTCCTCAGCTTGGTAAAGACCGCAAAGCCTCCATGGGTAAAAAGTTTCTAGTTGTGCTATGTACGATGATCAACGGTGCCTAACTGAGTGGAATTTGCCAACTCGAACTTGAACAACTTAAAGGTCAACAGGTTGCTGGGAAGTCGAAAAGCAACTAGTACCTACCTACCTGCTGGCCAAAACACGAAAGCTAAGCCACTCTTGTCTCGGATGCTCCGAGTCACTCGCTCACTCGCTCATTCGCTCACCTATTCACTCGCTCGCTCGTTGGTGGAAGGAGCAAACTGGGGCGTGAGCCGCCGTTGGTGGGTTCGTGCCCGCTCCCTGAGTTCTATCTGAGACAGAGACCAGCGCGCGGGCCAAGGGCTAGAGGAGAAGCTGCTCAGAATTCGACGAGGCCGAAATTTAGTGCTGCCTCGAACCGTTTGTTGTGTTGCATCGCGCACCTGTTGCATTACATTGATGAGTTGCGGTTGTGATGCATCTACGTTGCATTTGGTTGCAAAGCATGACAATGCAAAATGCAGCATTCGACGGGTGACTTGGTCTAATTACTCGTCGTAGCTTTGTGTCAGCCCAACCATTGTTGTCAGGTCAGATCCCCTTTACCCAACTACATCGTTCTTCATCGTGCAGGTTCAAGCTGGGCATGTATCGTTCAATTAGAATTGCCCTAGTTGGTTATGGTCTATCTCGACGGTTTATCTCATCAAGCGGTTGTTTAGCTCTCTGCCACGAGCCCCCTGAATGGTGTTGGTTGTCAAAATGAGAAACTCGGCCTGGATTTCATAGCGCGCTCCACTTGGAGTCCTTCAATTCCTCCTCGACTTCCGAGTCTACTTGAAATTAAATTAATTAATTAAAGGTTTTAAGTTTTACTAAAGTCCTTTCAACTTATTATTACTATACTTTATTATACTTTAATCTTCTAATTTAAACAATTACCATTGTCATTTCATAAACCAATAAATCAATAAATAAAACAACTCAAACAGGCCTAGAAATACTAGTAAAAAGGGCCAAAATTAAAAGAATAATTCTTTCAACTTCCGTTTGAATGAGAGGATGCCCAGCGCGTGCACACCCCATGTATATTACATCAAGCCCGTCTACTGATGGCGCTGCTCAAGCTCCAGGGGGGCATTTTCAACGTCACGTAATGGCCGAAGACACGATGGGGTGCAGAAGACAAACAATGGAGGAGCATTGTGAACCAGCATTATAATATATAGCACACAGCACGATCAAGTTTTCCCCTGCTAGTCGCACAATGCACCGCTCACTTTTCACTGCAGTTTAGGCCTGGACCTTGGTGCACCGCGCGCTTTCACAGAAACCATTATCAAAAGAAGTAAGAGTTGAGGGTGACCCGCATTGTTTAATTGATATGAGGCTAGAAACAGTAAGGATGCTTCGTGGTTGATGAATATTTGTGCCTCCGCGCTGGACTTTGCATTCTTTGCTTCTGTAGGACGATGGTGCTTCGAATCGTAGGCTTTGCATAGATTTTTTTCTTTCTCTTTTTTCTTTTTCTTTTTGAGATGCCAGGAAAATGTTAGCGTTGTTCTCCACCTTGAATGCTGCAGCAGTTGCATATTTTGTAAAGTTTGCGATGGTCTTCTCGAACGCAAGGAGGAAAGGAAAACTCTGCCTCAGTTGGATTGGATGTCTTAATTCAACAAAGATGGGTAATGCCACCAATATCACCTTGCTAGACGAAGTTCGAAGTTAGGGTGCCTGGCAGGCACCGAAATGAATGAATGTCTTCCTCGAAAACTATCACAACACCAACAAATGGCAGTACTGCATGTATACCCAACCGAATTGAACAGCAACAGCTGAAAAGCGAATTGATCGATCATTATTTTTGCTCAATGATTCTGGTTACTATCTTCCCCTTCGCTTCTTCACCACTTCTGCTCGTAGGCTTTAGGTGCCACATAACACTAGTCATAGGTATTCTAACTAATAAAGCTATTAAAAAGAGTGAAAGCAATCACTGTATAAACTTCATTGCTTTGCAATACAATGACCAGGATACCAAGGCTCTATCATATTACCTAGAGAGCTATTCCGCTACATGCGCAACCATTAACTGCTCGACTTTACTCGATTTTACAGCACAATTGCCACGCAGTTGGATAAAGGTAGTGCAACGTGAGCACACCAACAGCCCGAGGCTCAAAATCGATCACTCAGGTTTTTCTTTCTGAAATGACAGCGGGTGTCTAAGCCACGAGCCAGTTGCCTAAAGCTGGACAATGCACACGTGCAAAGAATAGCCGAGCACCAGGTTGAACCAAAAAAATTCGCTTCATCCAAAACCCACGGACCCTGTCTGTTAAATAAATACGCAGGGGCACCCTGATTGTTAGAAAGCACTCGTGTCATACGAACAAGACAATCAATCAATCATACTCGAGGGGGTGGAGTATTTGGCTAGATCGGATATCAAGCACCTGAGTATCTAATCGTTGCACGACTGCAATTCCCAGGCCCAAAACGAATAGACTGTCGTCGAAAAGACTGTGACAGCAGCGTGACGCAAACAAAAGCACCCATTTTCCACATAAAAGACCGCTCTTCGGCAAAAGCAAAGAATTTTTATTTATTTTTCTGTTTTTCTGTTTCTCCAGATTATTTATAGGACTCGGGCTCGAATAAAAAACAAAATAAGCAGGACAAAACCTACAAAAACTTCATCACGGCCAACGATCATGGAGAACGAAGTTATTTTTAATCGTCGTCATCGTCATCATCAACTCCTTCAATCAGGCCGATGCAGCGAAGGTAATGGGCTTGAGACTGACCTTGCGAGACTTCGAGGCGACCGGTGTCCCGCAATGTCAGAGCGGCAGAGTAAAGTCCAGCACAAAGGTTTTACATTGGTGCCAGCCAGAGTGGGATGGGAAAGGCACGTGATCGATCGCTTCGAGTGCTATAGTACGAGAAGATCTCGGCGCTTAAATCGCATAAACATTTAGCGAAGAAGATAATCACATAAAATTGACGATCGATGGTACGCTCTAATCAGTTGAAGTTGGCGTTGAAGGTTCGACAGTAGATAGCGTTCGAAGACACTGCCGAGCAAGCTCAAACAAGCAAGGCCCGCGAGTGGATCGACCTCGCGAGGCCACCCAGCGGCTCAAAGGTTGCGGTTGAAGTTCTAGGAAAAAAGACTTGCACGTAGGCAGTAAGAACTAGCTTTTAGCGTTTACTTCCACTGCACGTGAATCACTAATTAACTCGTGGAAATGCGGGAGAGCGTGTAGTCGACGAAAACATGATCCCGCGCAAGTGCTCAGAATTTCGCCCCGAAATCCAGTAGGGAGTTAGGTGACGGCGGCATGGCGTCTTCAAGTCCGAAGTCTTTTAGCAAAACAATCTAAGCACCACGACGAACGAAAATAGGTACCTTGAACGCCAGCAGCAGTTGCCACACCAGAACCTCTCTCCAAGTCACCACACATATTTTACCAACGCCTCCTGCACAAGTTGACAGTCTGGTCTTGCCCCGGATTGCATTGCGCCGACTTGGAGACGCGGGATCTCAGACGACCTGACTGAAGATCGCGATAAGCCACTAAACCACCAGCAGGCCTAGCCTAGTCTCCATGATGACTCACTCCTGCAGCAGGCACGTGAAAATTGTCTGTCTGGCGTAGATAGTACCTGGGAGGCAGATTGATATCTAAGATACCTAGAGACGCGGGAGACGACCAGAGCATCGTGATCTCTCGAAAGCTTTCCACGCCCTCTGCGCGGCAGAGCGGCCTTGGTCCCTACCATCATGGTTTCTAAATCGTTGCTCAAGCTCAGGCTGTAGATTGTACAATTTCTGAAGAGAAGGAGAACACTGGCGCTAGCACCTACTAGACCTAACTAGTCGAGGTCATGAATTGCTTGTTATTGCTTTTTTATGCGTACGAAATTTAAAGGCGGTCCGTATCAGCAAATGGCATGTGCATGAACACCCTCTTTAAGATGCTACTATGTAACAAAATATGCTATTTACATTTTCTGAAAGAGTGATCAAAACGGCTCGTCGGTTTGACAAACATTGAGCGAGTATGACGCTAATACAACAGGAAGATAGAGTTTGAGCTTTCCTCAGTTGATGTAGGTGAAGAACTGAAGGACATTTGCGAAGATTTAAGACTGTCATCATAAAACATTTATAACACCTACACAGGTATGATGGGAGAAGTTAGCAGCTGTTTTTGGAAATCTCAACCTGTTTAGGCTCATAGCCACCAATTCAGAATCATCTGTGCCTATTCCTGCTGGAGCTTTGTGCTACATAAAGTCAAGTTATCCACCTCCTCGAACGATAGCACGATGCGAGTCTGCTTGTTACTCCGCTTCCGAGTGAAGCTGTAACTTAGTACTACCTACTCAGTAGGTACTTTGTAAACCAACTCGGCGACTCTATTTGTCATTGCATACAAAGATATACTGGGGTACGTATACGGAAGAGTATAAACCAGATCGATTCAAGGAAGCGAGCCGGTGGGTGAATGTCTCCGAGTGGCGCTGGTAATGTCTCCCCATTTCGAAGATACTAACACCAGTAATTTTATTTTTTGAGATGACAGTTTGGCAAACACGTAGCACTGCCCGGAAGCTGACACGCGCCCAGTCCAGCCAGAAATAATAACGTTTGAACCGCCAACCAACGATTGACGCCGTTGTCACATTTTGGTTTTAGGTTGGTCTCATCACATACGAAGCACGTATTTACACTTTCATAAGTACATTAATAGGTATTATATTGCGTTGAACTGCAAGTGCTGGCAGGTACTTGCCTATGTAGCAGTGATTGATTCATTAAGAATGTATCTTAAAATTGCAAGATGATAGCTTTTCCAATTGGTCAGCACATACGGTTGTCAAGTATACTTTGATAGAGCTGTTTTAGTCCAATGAACTATTTCTTGAAATATAGGGTGTCTCTCTCCAATCACTTCAGCGAAGTTCTATCTTATAATGTACACTATGTATTTATTACCAATACTTACTTCTCACATAAAAGTTACACATCTTTAAATATATAATATATACCTTGTCTTCTATGTTTCTTCGGTCCGTACCATGCCGCTCCAAACTTTAAGAGTCGAACCGTTTACTTTGAGTAAACTGAAGTTAAGATTATCTTCTTTCTGGTCGCTTCAAATTATTAATTTCATAAGTAGAATAGGCTTTTGCAGCTTAAAAGAAGGGGTAAATCAAAATTCAATTTTGGAATATGATTTCCCAGAAGTAGACATTCTATAGGTCTTCACACACGAAATTATGAAGAACTAGAGTTACCTTGCTTTGGCTCTACTTTCAATTAATAAGATTTGCCAGTTGAGCTCCCAAATCTCTAACCTGCAATGTCCATTGAGTGTTCCAGAAAATACTTTGGCATTCCGAATTTCAAGTTCACGCAACTTTGAAAATTCCATGTGCGTTGTCCTCCTCCACAACTCCGACCCCGCCAGCTTCAGTTGGGCAATGACTCGTGGAGAAAACCTAACAAAGGTGGCTGTATGGCGCTTAAGGGATCAGATCAATTGAAAATGCCGACACTGTTTATTTTAATTCTTGCCACACGCCCAGATTTCGAACTAGTAGCGCACCCACCCAGGGGACCCCTTCTTATCAACGGCTACAATACCAGATAAAGGGCCTTTTACTGGCATTTTGTTTTCAGTACCTAGAAGAAACCACGCTGTTTTTCTTTTTTGCAGGAAACTGCATTGGGTATACGGCACTCCCGAACTAATCCAAAAGAATTTCACAATTATTTATAATGAATTTGAGGATGGCCTGGTACAACTTACACTTCGATTTTCGATTTGGTCGATTTGGTGTGATCTCATTTAAATAAATGACTTATATACCTCGAAAAGAGACTTTAAAATATGTCCTCTTGAAATGGAATACGACCGACAGCAAGCGAGACCGTGCAAGGAAAGACTTTACCGATCTAGCTGCATGTGTGAAAAACATAAGCCACACAACAGGCACACTTGCCTTGAGTTTGCATTTGTTTGAATTCTGGCTACTCAATAGTGTAGATAAGACTTTGGCACTCTTCTTCGTCATGAGCGGCAAGCTCGTGCTGTACGGGCACAATGACACCAACACAGGTGTCAAGAACTTTAGCCTCTTTGACAAAGGTCCAAAGCACAACGAAAGCTCACTGGTGGCAGAGGCCACATACCTTCGGGACGGGGGGTGGCTTGACGTCCTTGAACAGTCCGGGGATGGCTTAGAACAGTGGAGAAGGTGCTATGGTGTCATCAATTACAATTTGAGGCAAATATCGGTGCACGATGCACCAAATCCGGACGCAGAACGTCTTTTCCAGGGAGTGATCAGAGCCGTTCATTACAACGATGGCGAGAGAACGTTTGAGGTGACCTTGGGGCCTTTTGATGATGTTGCTATATTTCGTTGTAATTCTGCTGGCCGTAGCACAGCTCCGATGACCGATGATGTTCTTGCAGCCGCGAGTTGGGCCATGTCTCTTATGGCTGTAATTGACGAGAGGGAAATCAGCTTGGATGCCCTCCTACCGCCTTTGCGAGCACCTTTGGCACTGCCCCCCCCTTCAAAAGGTCACAAACAGAATTCCTCCCAGATTTCGGACCTTAGAAGTGAACCAATAACATCCTCATTACATCCTTCCGCCACTCTGAATTTGAAACAAAGAACCACAATTCGCCATGACAAACAGAATGAAAATAAACCCAACAAAGCCGTCTTGGAAACTACAACTCGCCCTGACCAGAAAGGACGCGCTGAATATAATGACAAGGAGCAGACAAGCGGGAATCAAAATGATAGCCTGGATTGGCCACCCAAGCCAAACATCTTGCCTTGCTGTGGCTACCTTCTTGTTCACTCTGCTCCCCTTTCCGCAAAATGGCGCGAAACATACGTCGTTCTTGGCCCTGATGGATTGGCAGAACTTTCGGCACCGTCGCGAGGTGCAATCATGTTCCTTTGGTCGCCTCTTTTAAATGAAACACCTGAGGTTCGCCTTGCGAGGCCAAAGCCAGAGGAAAAGCTCGAAGTTCGCCTAAGTGGATGCAGTCCTGTATATCAATCTACAGACTCTATGTTGGCAAAACAGCCAGAAGTCATTCTTCGAATGACAGGTCAATCTGATGCGATGACATATGCGTGGGCATATTCTCTTCGGGCCTGGCTTGATGACCAGAATACTGCGTTATCTGGAATTATACCCAACCCTCTACGATGGACATCGGCATCGAGTATCGCTCAATTCTGCGCGAAGCAAGTTCTTTCAAAGAGCTCCAAACGCGTTCTAGCTCAAAAAGCTGCTAGCGCACTTGCATGTATTATCGATGGCCCCCACTTTGTGACCGCATCTTCCCAGCCTTACAAATACCGGCTTCGGTGCCTTCTGCCTGAAAGGCTCCCAAATGACACCGACGCACTCTTGAAGTGTCTTACGGCGAGAGTCGTACGCGTAGGAACCCCTAAGAATCGCTTAGATATGGAGTTCGTGGGTCTCCAAATGCTTGAGGTCGCGACCATTGTCCATGAAAAAGCCATGGACTTTCTTATTAAGCCAACATTAAGACAAGCAGCAGATTACAGGCTTCATGTTCAATACTGTGGATATCCCGTGTATGGCTCCCCGCTTCGGATCAGGGTAGATCCTGGAAGAGAGAGCCCCCTGCATTGTACCATGGAAGATCTCAAAGTAGAGCGCAACGAAGAAAAAGATGTGGCATTCGTTGTGTTTTCTATCCAGCGGCGTGATACTTTACTCAATCGTTTGCCACCACCCCCAGAAGACCAGGAATATGAATCTGCATTTGCAGTGGAACTCTTGCCTCCTGTCGGACCTGGTAAAGTGGTTCGAATGCGAGGTGGGAAACGTGAGCGAGCCAAAGTTCACTTAGTCATACCGTTTCGACAGGCTGAAGAAATTTCAGTTGCTGTGAAGCTTGGCTCTGAGCACATTAGAAATTCTCCATTTCATATCGACCTAAAATCGGAACTACACAGACCGGCAGGATGAGGAATCCCTGCTAGCACGATTTGGGACAATCCCCAAACCCATAGAAGGTTCCCCGTGGACAGCTAATTTAGCTGCAGAGGCCGCCAATTCTAGCCCGTTCCTCTTTAATGATATAGTGCAACGCACATCCGCGAATCCACGTGTTGAAAGTATTTCTGACATGTTTCGGGAATATGCGCTTTTGGATGCTGACCTTCAACCACTGGCTCAGGTTGCAGAAATTGAACTTCGCAATGGCGCCCCTACCTCGCAATGGAAGCGTTTGTTGAGTCAACATGAATGTCTTCCTTCTCTGGAGCGAACCCCGCTCCCAAGCGTCATTGCCTATTTACGCTCGTTGAGTATTGCCTTTTCTCAAAGTCTACTCCCCAATCGGTCTGGTCTAACAGAGCGGATAGATAAACTCATCCAGTCTTTGTCCATGGTACAGCAGCACCAACTGTCGTACTAATGCAGCATTGTAGAATTGTAATTCACTGATCATAGGTCTAGGCGTATTTAGCTCTCAAATATGTATTTGCAAGAACCTCATCCCCCCTTCTACTTTAGATTTTTCTTTTATTTCTGTAAAATCAAAACGCATTTCAAAACATTAGCTCGCTATTTGCCTCACATGATCATCATATTCTGTGCACGCCTCCCAAAGAACAAAACTAAAACGAAAATATCACCTCGCTTAATCGCGTAAATTGCAATTTCGGTCCTTGAAAGTAGCTGCTTTCTTAGCCTTCTAAACAGAACTATATCTATGAAACTTTCTTCTCTGCACAGCCATCATCGAATTCTATTCAGTTTTCAACCCTTTGTAAAGCTTATGTGATCGAACCCAATTTTCAAAGGCAGAATTCTGTCGAACATGTCGAGGTAGTCCTTTCGCTCCTTACCATTTTCTTTCCAGTCACAGAAATTAAAAAACAACGAGGCCCCGTACTACCTAATAGTATTTATGTAGTTAGTTTGTCAATTTGCTTAAAATCCCTTCATACAAATCTACTATGGACCGGCGCAAGGAAAATCAATAGAGGAGACCAGAAATCAAACCAACGTTGGCCTCTGCTAGCGCTCGGCCTCTTGTACTGAGGACCGAGGCGCGACGTGGTGAGAGGGCCTTTCGGCGCCCTAAAGTGCTCTGAGTTCGGACTCTCAGCGCTTGCCGTCGATTGGACGCTGAGCTTTTTGGATAGAGCCAAAAGCATCGGCACCATCCATCCGTCAACTACGAGTCCTCTTTGATTGACACTATTAGACTCTGGCCATTCCACCTTCTCCTCTTGAACTTGAACGCTGGAAAACGGGGCGTGGTTGGCGTGATACCCAGGAGTCGCGAAAACGTAAGACATCCTAATTGCAACTCAAATTCCTAACGCAGGGTTTGCGAGGAGCTCGTCTTTTTTTTTTTGGCACGATCTCACCTCACTTTAGATACACGAGGATTTTGCTTTGAACCGTCGATTACCCTGCCAGTCGCCACCCGAAAAGGGCAACTGTCTTTAGATACGCAAGCTTCTGGTGGACACTTGGCATAGAGTTAAATTATCTGTAGCTAGAGCACTAACATCTCGATAGATATAGGCAAAGACACTCGAAATTCTGGCAGTAGAGATTTCTCTTCAGTATTGAAGAAAAAAGGTATTCTCAAGGTGTTATAATTGTGTCTACGTTGGTGACGACAATAACTAAGGGAAAATGCAACGTCAACAAGGAGGTGCAGGTACACCGAGTGGAGCTCAAGGAGCTCTGGCAGCGTTGCAGCTGTTAGCGAGCCGCCTCGATATTACCCAAGCCAACAAGGGAGCACTGGATGATTGCATCGTAGCTCTTAAGGAAATCAAAGAGCGCACATCGGAGACCTCGCACACGAGCCTATATCCTCACTTTCTCAAGCTCTTTTTACCTCGTATTGACAGACTTCTGCAACAGATTCCCCCTGAATTCACGAACGGTCCCAAACAGGAAATTCGGAACCTCTCTTTACAGATTTTGCATCGCCTGCCTCAAAATGAAACCCTTCGCTCAGTTGTCCCTCGAATCCTTAGTGCCTTGGTTAATGTTCTCGGGCAGGATAACGAGGAAAACGCATTGACTTGCCTCAGCATCATTTCTGACCTCCTTAAAACTTTCCTACTGGCTTCGGACGAGGCGACTCTGCAGACTTTATATAACTTTGTTGGCCGACTTTTTAGTCACATGGAAAGGACTATTGCCAAATATTTGCAACCACAACTTGGGGGTAAGTGTTTGCAGATTCAGTCAGTGCAACGGCCTGCATGGGAATCTTTTAAGGTAATGGGTGAGGTGCCCATGAATCTGATTTACTTTATTCGTCTCCATAGTAGAGAATTTGAGGCAATTATGGCCAAGCTCCTTCCGCCAATGGTACGCTCAATATCGTTCAGGCCACAGCCTCCTCATGTTAGTGACACAAATGGCTGTGACGCTTATCGTCAACTCGTTCAAGGTCAAGTGAAAACTTTAACCTTCTTGACATTCCTCATTCGCTCCCCACCCTACCAGGAGCGACTGCGGGACATGCAGGCTGACATAAGTAAGAGTGTTGTTGGCTTACTTAAAGCATGCCCTCCGCACGCCATTTCAACTCGTAAGGAACTCTTGGTTGCAACTCGGCACATACTTGCGACTCCTTTTCGAAACGGTTTCTTCAACCTCGTCGACCAATTTCTCGATGAATCAGTCCTTCTAGGTGGAAACTATTGGATCCCCCCCAATAGCATTAACATTACTCAGACTCCACTTGGAGCTCACCCCTTGGTAACTGCTCGGGAGCAACCGCTGATGCCGTTAGCATATTCTACATTGGCCGATCTTATTCATCATGTCCGTACTCGTCTGACTATGCGTCAGCTTGCCAAGGTCATATATATCTTTAGTCGCAACATCCATGATGCAAGCCTTCCCCTCAGCATTCAAAGCACTTCAGTACGGCTTCTGTTGAACCTTGTTGACAGTATTTTCCACAACAGAGAGCCTGAACGTAACGAAAGCCGCCCATTGCTTGTACACATATTGCATACTATTGTGCAAAAGTTTGGCTCTCTACGATACTACATTCCTGAAGTAGTTCAAGAAGAAACTCGCCGTCAGGAAGAACGCAGACGCAGTGCAGAAAATGCAAAAGAGACCGAGCCTATGGACTCTTACTATTACTATGAAGCCTCTCGTCCTTCGCCTGCTACTTCTGCTGCAAGTGGAAGCGCTGAAAATTCAACTGATGCAGCTGTCACCGATGGAGATATCGAAATTATCCTTGTAAGTCAGCAGGATGTAAAACGTTCTACAAACAGTGAGAACGAACTCTCCGTTGGTGCAAGTGGCCCTGCAAATGCATCAATATCGTCACAAGACCCCTCCGATGCTAATGTTGTGGCGGGAGCCAATGGTGGGACGAAGAACCTAAATAATACTGACATAGATGGAGCCGCTTCAGGCGCCGGCAATTCATCAACTTCGTCCAAGTCATCGGAAAACAACAAGGAGAAAAAAACGTCGACCTTGTTTGATCTTGAAGAAGAGCAACCCAGAGTCCTTGAGACGGATTGTATCAAAGATGTCAAAACCTTGATTAACACAATGATGCTTGGACTTAAAACTGTGCTTTGGTGTGTCTGTAACTATGGCCCCAAAAAGCTCGAGCGTGACCTTAAGTCCGGAGGTCAGGTCAATGCATCTGGGTCTCAACCTTCGTATCTTAGTGGGCTACTTGACTCTGCGGAAATGGAAATGGTGGCTAATTTACTGCAGTGGGGATTTCAGTGTCTGCCTGTATACCGTCATGGTCTTTTGGAAGAGGAGTCCTACGACGAAACGCCACCTCGGGAACCAATTTCGAAAGCTGAGGAGCTGAAGCAGGTATCCTCTGCTACTGCAGGCGAATTAGATATCATTAATCAATTCGCAGAGGTTTTCACTGTGTTGGACTCGCATGACTTTGCGGATCTATTCCGCGCTCGTTTACCGCTTTTGGTTGCCAATCTTGTTCGACACCCTACCCTGATTGCATTCCCTAAGCGTCTGCTGCGAAAAAACTCAATTTCTCATTCCTTCATGTGGCTACTTCTCGAATTTGTGATTGATCATTTCACATTAATGTCAGGTGGTGTCTTGCCAACGAAGAAGCAACTCATCTGCGGCCCTGATCTCTCCAATATTGCTACTTCGACGGCCAACCCCCTTGTCTTTAAGGGTGTGCCCAAAGGGGGTTGCAAAGCTGCAGCAACGCGCAGCGGTCTTGGCCTTCCAAGTGCTGCCTTCGCAACTACTGCTTCGCCGATGAATGTAACTCGAAAGCAAACGGAATCAAACAATTCTGTTAGTGCCTCTTCTTCAGCTGCAGCAAGCCCATCTCTCTCTGGGACCGCATCCCCGACCGCAGCAGGAGGCGACTCCTCGAACTCACCAATATCTTCACCAGCTGCACCTGGTGCTTCCTCAAATCTACCTGGCTCTCACAAACGTAAAGCCGGCACCTCAACTGGTTCTACCACAGACGAGACAGCTCTGGGCGATGACGATGTTGCAAGCACCCAAAACCTCAGAAGTCCTAGTGCAAAATCTAGCAAAGCCTCTGGACGTAGGCCATATTCCTCCGATGTCCTTGAAGAGGGTGTACAACAAGAGGCCAACTTTCCTTCAATTCTGGCACAGCTAGTAGAAATTCTTTTTACATGTGTTGAGAATTACACAGAAGATTCTGTGGCGGGTCCTGCGCCTCCTTCCTTGGGCTTGAATGCCGGGCGTCAAGGGGATAACCCAAACACCCCTTCACGTATCGGAGGCCTGACCCCGGGCTGGATTATTGCTGGCAATTTACAGTCCCGCATTGAAAAATTGATTACCCTCTGTTTTGTACTTGCCCCTCACATGACAAGCTCGGCTATGGCTACGGTACGTCAGGATGTCCAAACTCCTTTCATCCCTCAATATTTGCAGCAGTCTGAGGGTGATAAGAGCGCGGCAAATCTTGTTAATCAACCTCTTCACGGTCAGCGCTACATGATTTGTGCAAGCAGTCAAGGTCGTGATTGCTATTTAATGACTTTAAGGTCTCTCATGCGTGTGATCGCCCGCAGGACGGTATTGCAAGAGCTGGTGAAGGGTAAAATTCAGAATTTACTCGTGCCATCTCTTCGCGCGCTTTCACAGTTACTGTTGCATGCTAAAGCTGAGTCTAAATCCTCACGTAGTGCTCGTGCAGATTTAGTTGCAGAAGTTGTTCTTCTTTTTGCAGTACGCGTACCACGTCCGGACCTTGCTACTTATACGCCGATTCTTCAAAATGCTTTTGAGACAGCACTATCAGCTAATGAACACCGTAACACTGAGTTAGTAAGACTTGCTCTTCGCATTCTTGAATCGTGGGTTGATAATCTTGGTTCGACAGAATTTGAGAGTTTGTTTCTGCACAACAGTGAGTCTGCAAACCAGGGTTCTCCAACATTTGCGCATGCTATTGCTAAGCTGCTGCAACCCTCACCTCAGCCCTGTGGAACTGGTGCTTTGCGCGTCTTGGGCAAAATGGGGCAGCGTGCTCGTCTTGCCCTTGTTGATGTCCACCCCAAGCTTCCATTGCGACCACGAACGGCGACTGAGCGCGCCCTTGTGGTAGAAATGCATTGGGCAATGGTTCAACAGGGCCAGAAGAGAGGCGGTAGTGACGGTGCAAAATTACGATTTTGCCTTGATCAGGTTGCTCAAAGTGCTTGTTCTTTTCTTCACGAAACCCATCAACCAGAAATTGGTGTCAATTGGTTGACTGCGCTTGAGTCGATGAACACAACTGGTATATCTCCTTCTCCGAAACGCTATCGTTCAAGTTTGAAAGGTCCAGTGTCATCAGCAATGGCAGCCCTAGCCGCAGGTAATGTGCGCTCCCCAGCTCACCCTACATATGTATCGTCTTCAAATCTACAGGACGTAATCACAAGTGTGGGAAGCGCAACACATACTCCTATGCAACGTGCGTTGTATACTCCAGTATCTTCTTTAGTGACAAAGCAGCACACACCGAGCGATAATGTGCTTGGCGATCTTGAAGACGCGGAGTACTACAAGCAAAAATCAGTCCAATTATTATTTGCGTGTGTAGCACACATGCTTGATACGAGCGACTTATCTGAGTTACCAGTTTTCCAGACACCACCTTCAGGACAAAAAACAATGCGAGCTTTCATTGAACAAAAAACGGATAAGGTTCCCTTCTATCAAACTCCACCATTAGCAGCTTCAGAAGGTACTTCTGGTTTGAAGAAAGCTCAGCGTGTTCTCCTTGTTGATGTTTTATTTGGTCTTGCCGAAGCAAGCTGTGATCATCAAGTAAGTAGCTCAACATGGCCGTTGTTACAGGGAGTTTTGGAATTTATTGTAGTTGCTGGGATGGCATCTTCGGTGAAAACGCCAACTGGAGAGGTCATTATCAACACAGGTGCAAATGTAACGGGCGTTGCCACCCCAGCCCATGCTGGTCGGCAGCGATCTTCAAGTAAAACAAGCGAGGATATCGATGCTGAGGCATCAGAGCGCACAGATGCTCCAGCTGTACTCGGTGGTGGTGTTGATGCAACAGTCGTGAACGAGCTTGTTGTTCGTCTTCTCTCAACTGCGAGCCCAGCACACTCCCGATTAGCTATGCTTATGATGACGCGCATGGCAGTGACTATGGCTCAAGCCTTGAACAGGAATTCTCTTGACATGGATGAAGGCCCAATCGGGACATCTGCTGAACCACTGTTGCGTGATTTAGTACTTCGGCTAGGAGAAGCAGCCTCAGAACACCGCTGGGAAGCCAGACTAGGTGGTTGCATTGGCCTGCGGCATTTGCTCTCCCTTACCGGTGCTCGCTGGATTCAAGTCATGCAACGGCCAATTTTGAATATTCTCATTTTACTCCTTGAAACTCACCAGGAAGCCTATGGTATTGATGTCTATTTCCATGCTTTGACTGGTCTCCAGGAGGTGATCATCGCGAACCATGCACCAGTAAAGATAGCCCCGCAACATTCCCAAACCTCAGCGGCTGTGTCCCAAACTCCATCAAGATCCTCAAACACTGTCAGTAGCGCATTTAGCAATGATAAAGAGAAGCAAACGAGTACAGACGCTAATCCTGCTAATATTAAGAATGCAACAGATGGTAAAGCAGAACCTATGGAGGTAGAAAACCCATCGGGTGCTGTTGCAGAGAGCAGTAATAGTTCGGATGCTGAAGCTACTGCCCCCCCTGCGCCTGTGCCAGAGGGTGGTCTTGAATCAGCCACCGAAGCTAGTAGCAGTGATAGTACAAGTGCAAAAAAGACACCTTCTCAGAATACCGACACCGCGAATGAGAAATCTGAGCAAACTGCACAAGAGGAAAAAATTAAAGCTGAGGCTCTTGCTGCAAAAGAGCGAACGAAGTGCTCTGTAAAGGCACTTCTTCGACTCCTACAAAGTCAGTATCAACCCAGTCGCCAAGCATGCAAACGTGCATTTGCGTTGCTGTCAAAGTGTTGTAATGTACCAATCGGAAATTTGCTGGCCCTTCTGCCGCGAGAACTCGCTGTTTTGCGTCAACTTTTTCTCTCTAGGACTGTGCGCAAGCGCGCTAGTGGAATGCAAGTTGTCATCCTTGACGCCCTTGCATTTCTTCTTGATCAAGACCCATGTCCTATCGATCTGAGAAATGAGGATATGCGGAAACGGATCGTTCAGACAATGGCTGATGCAATTGTCCTCGTTGAAATGTCAGCCAGACCAAGTAGTGAACGGAGCTATGTTGTTTGTTTGGAGTATAACTCCCATCCGTATGCACTAAAAGCTGGTCTTACTTCATTTGCTTCGAGTGATCATACACCAGGTTGCTTGCATGCAGGCCCTTATGCCTTTCCAGATGTGCCTAGAAGCGTTGCACTGCGGGTTGTTGCTGTGGAATTGATGCGGGCATGCCTGACTCGAGGGGGTGTAAATTTAGTTCGAGAAATGGATGGGACAGACCAGTTCCGTAAAGTTCGCGACCGAGCCGTCAAACTCGTGATAACATCGGCGCTTAGCTCATGGCCAAGTGTTAGCCGTGCTGCACAAAATGGTTTGCAAATCATTGAAAGACTGTCACGTGAGAAACTCAACAACGATCCTCAAGATCCCGCTAAAGCTGTGCCCACTCAGGTGGTTGGCGAGCTTTTGAAATTTGTGACTCGTTCCCTCCGCACTTCTGAGGCAGAATTTGGGCAACAGAATGCAGGAGACTCAGAGTTTTCGCCCCCAATGCTTCAAGGAACCTTGGCAATTGTTGAGACCTTCAAGTCGCAGCAGGTTATAGCTGCGGTGGCTACAAGCCTTATTGGACAGCTCCGCAGTATTCTTTCGCAAATTCCTACAGATGAAGCTCTTTCTGTTGATGGAGAATTGCGGACCGACCGTAAGCTGGTCGGACTTGATCTGGCTAGTGAGATTTTGCGAGTGCTCTCACATTTTCCCGAAAAAAATATTATGGATAACCTCAAAATGGTTATCACCCATGTTCTAAGGCTCGAAGCTGCTGCTCAACGACTCACGGTGGAGCAAATGTTTTCTACAAATCCAGCAACGCCACCTAACACGTCAGCGTTCTTTCGCATCCCTGGGCACCTTTCCTCGCCTATGAAGGAACCTCTTCAACTCATTTGTTTTAGGTTTCCAGCGCGAGTTATCACATATCTGTTGACTGAGATGGTTCGCAACAAGGATCTAGTACGTCTGTGCAAACAGCTTTTAGGCATGCCGCAGGCTGGGCGTCTTCGAGCTGAACTTATCAAACCAGAGCACACAAGCCGATTAATTTCAACTATGCTTTCGCTTGGTAGTAACTCCAGTGGCGACCGTACTGCAGGACGCCAAGAACATATTGTACTTGCCTTCTACGCAATTGACATTATCCACACAGTGATCCGATATTGTCCTCATTGGCTTTCTGTACGCCCTAACTTGCTAGAGAACCTCCTCTCGGTATGGCGGGATCGACGTCTCATTGGGTATTTGCGGCAAGAGGAAATATTAAGCTGGCGTCAGCGGGAATTTTACACCAACATGTGCAACATTTTTATGTCCCACTTTCGGCATGCTACAAAGGCTCTAAATCGTGATATGCAACGTCGTGACACTCGGAGCTCAAATGGTGCTAGTGCTCAAACAACGAGTCAAATCGAGCAACTGCTACTTACAGCAGCTGCCATCCCGTACGAGCTTCTGACAGTTGCCTCGGTACGGACCACTATGGATAGTGCAACATGGATGCGATTCTACAGAGATGAAGTGGCTCAAAATCCAGTGATGGATCTTCGTTTGGCAATCGTGAAACAATACATCACTTTGATTCATGAGGACCAACCCATGTCGCCCCATATCAAAGAAGCTGCTCTTCGCCTGATCGTTATCCCAATCTTAGTGCAGTCTCGAACAAGTCGCCCTTTTCACACAAGTCGTATTAACGTTGGCGGTGGTCGACTTCTAGGTGAAGAGCTGGTACGTGAAATTATTGCAAGTGTTCCAGGTGGAGCATCTGCTCCTGGCTCGGTTCGCTCGTCTAGTTCTGCTACACCGGCATCTTCTAGCGGCAGTGGTGTCAACAATTCTTCAGAAACTAGCGCTGGGGTGAGTCAAAATACCGATCAAGGTCAGCAAGCAAGCGTTGACCAAGTTGGATCGAAGTCTAGCTCTTTAAGTGAAGCGCAACCAAATCGGGCAACTGGGCATGGAGAATCCTCCCCAGCGTCGTCAGCCTCCAACAGCAACTTAGCAGGATCTCCGCCCCCGGCAGGCCCTAGTGTTGAAGGTGGGGAATCAAAGGCCTCTCCACCAAGAACTCAAGTGGGTGATCGTGCTACTGCAGACAACAGTGTCTCTCCTCCTAACCGAAGTACCCCCATGCTCTCCTCTCAGCTTGTTCAAAAGCTCCGCACACCACCATTTTGCCTGTTCGACATCACGCCGTCTAGTCGAGAGGCGCTTCAAGTTCAGCTTCTGAAGCTAGCAACCTTGTTGATTGCTAACTACGGGGAGGAACTGGACGCCTTGCGAAAAGAGCTCATTAAGTTTGCATGGAATCACCTTAAGCATGACGATTCGTCGAGCAAACAGTGGGCTTATGTGAACATTTGCACGTTTATCAATGTGTACCGCACGCCTCCTGATATTATCCTTCAGGTATTCGTTGCTCTCCTCAGAGAGCATTCCAGTGAATCGAGACACTTGGTTCGAAAATCTTTAGACCTCTTAGTACCGGCCTTGGCGAAACGATTGAAAGTTCAAAAGTATACTCGTGCAATTCGTTGGACGAAGAAACTTGCTACTGACGAATCCCAGAAATTAGCACAGCTGACACATATCTGGCAGCTGGTTGCTAGCCATCCAGAACTGTTTTATCAGAACAGACAACATTTCCTCCCGCAGATTGTATCATCTCTCGCCAAACTTTTGGTTCCACAAACAATGGCCACACGTGTTTTGGCAGTGGATCTCGCTGAGCTTTTCTTGCGATGGGAGCTGACACGTAGCGCTGAGGAAGTTGTCTGGGAAAATGCTGCATCTGAAGAAGCCTCATCAAGTGATTTACCTCTACGCCTAACAGCTGCGAAAGAATCGGCGCGCGGTTTTCGCTCCAATGCGCCGATGGTTACAGCCGTGCTCAACTTCCTAATCCGAGCTAGTATGGTTCTAGCTGAATCTAAAGAGCCTGAATCTAGTTCTCTCCAGCGGCGGTGCATGTACCTATTTCAACAACTTCTTGATTTTGCATCACGAATGCATCCGGCAGTCCCACCAACTGCAACCAAAGCAGGAGCAAAGGAGGGACTTGGTACTTCTGCAAGCACGATTGATGCCTCCAAGGCAACGCCCTTGTCACCCCTTGCAACTCCATCGGCTTCTTCTACTGCTGGCCGAAGGCAATGGATTAGATGCGCTCTGATTGTGAAGCAAATTGAGCTCGTTGTTAAGAAGCAAAAGGAAAGAACTGAGCAAGGTGGAGATGCTGCGGCTAAATCTGCTGCGGGAAAGACGAACACCACAGCATCTGAGTCCCAGAAGGAGGCTGTTCTTAATGAAGAGAGTCCCGGTGTGTTGTACTGCATCCTTGAAATATTAACAATGATTGTTAGATCAGACAAGGAATCTATTGCAGAACCTTTTTATCGTGAAAATGCGCGCTACCTTCGAGGAATCATTCCCTGCTGTGTTCGGTTGCGCAGAACGTGGTATTCGTGAGATTTTTCTTGTTTGGATTTCACACTTGACTCAAATCATGCCAATTCCATTGGCAAACTCCAGCGGCATTGACTTAGTAGCATCAACCAAGGCCACCACAGTGTCGTTGTCACCAGCTTCTACAGATCCGGCCTCGCCGACTCGTGGGCCTCAGGCAACTACTCCTTCTGGGAAAACAACCATGGACAACGGATTTTACAGCTCACTGTTCCAGGCCATCGAGCAACGCCTTTTCCTTGCTGCAGACGATGGCAAGAAGGCAATGCAAGATGCCTTACAAAGTCACCAGCAGGCTGTTCTTCAGCAACAGCAACAACAACAAAGTCACAGTTCATCAGCCCATTCGTCTGATGTTTCTGCAGCTGGGAGCGACCCCGCCAAGGTGGCTAGTATGAAAGCTATGCTTAACAAAGGTACTGCATCTGCTTCGGGAGCTAACAAGGCTGTTAAGGTGAAAACAGCAAAAACAAAGAAGCCAGCTAAGGTAGCTGTCCCTTCCAAAGCAGCACACCAAAAGGCTGCTCGCATTGAAGCACTTCGGAAAGCAAAGGAGCTAGGAGCGGGACCTAAGGGGACCCTGCAAACCTTGCAGCTTCTCCAGGTTATATGTAGTCGAGAAATACCTGCTATCTCTATGGAACGCGACGGGGTTCTGGATGCGACTGTTAAAATTGAGGTATATAGCGGTAAGCTCATCGATCGATTCATGGACTCACTCATGAAAATTATGAACAAAATCTGTAAAGAGCTATGCGGAGCAGCCAGCCTTCGCGCCAAAAACGCTGCCAAAACAGCCGCTTCACTAGGGGGGTCTCAGACTTTATTCGTATCAGTCCCTCAGCCTCCTGAGCTGAACCGCACTTACGCATCACAAACGATGCGAATTTGCTTGGAGCTTCTTGGACCAAGGGTGCTCTGTCATGAAAGCCATCGTCGCCAGTACCTTCTTCTTATTCATACTCTCTTGGATAAATTAGATGTGCACGACGAGGCAATTTTGTGTGCTATTGTGAAGCAATCTGCTAACTGGATTGCTGCCCCCTTTCCATCTGTGGGAAAGCGCAAGGCTGCTGCTGCAACAGCCTCAGGAGTGGGTTCAACCCAAACAAGTACTGACGTCATGAAAGCGGGCAAAATTGAAACTAGTGGAAGCAGCAGCAAGGACCCTAAAACTTCTTCATCAATATCTAACTCAACTACAGGGGTCCCTGCAGGCGGCACAAACACAAAGAGTGCTCAGCACCCTTATGTTGAAGTTCATCCGAAGACTAAGGTAGAGCATATCGCATCAGCGGGGGCACAGGGAATTTCGATAAATCCGACATCTACTTCGCAGCAACAGCCAATGGTCAATAAGCTCCTACTCAAAGAGCGTCAACAGCTTTTGCAAAAACTTGAACAAATTGAGCAATTCAACAAATTACCTCAAGCTCGCGAGCTCATGCGTTCCTACCGAGAGCTTCTTCTTCGCATATATGATCCTAGTGTGCGGGATGATCGCTCCAAGGTGAGCTGGGTACAACAGTTGTGGCCTCGAATGGTAGCAGGGTTGTTGGCGCATGATGTGTATCAAAGAAAACAGTTCTTTCAACTATTTTCCTCTCAGCAGTACAAGAGTAAAGGACCGTATGCAAAACTGCAGATTATTATCAAGCAAGATTGGTCTCACATGGCAGATACAAACTGGCTCCCCGCTGCATTGCAGATTCTTCTGTCATCACTACACCCCTCATCGTTCGTTGACGGTGAATCAACAGGTCATCTTAAAATGCCACGCTTCTCTTCATCAGAATTGGCTGCAGCTTCCCCTCTTTCACGTGGCCAGCTTCCGCTTTTAGAGTCCTTGCGCCGTACTTTGTCAGATCTTCGTCGTTTGAAGACAAGTAACGCCATTTTGGACCCACTGCAGGAGCTAATGTATGGCGATCAGTCTATTCGAACTGCGAAGGAAACCTGGCTTGAAGTGTTTCCTCAGGCTTGGCAAGCTCTTGAAGAACAGCAAAAAATGGTAATGACGGAAGGCCTTCATGTTTTGCTTTCACGCCCATATCATCTTCCAGATGAAGTTTCCTATTTTGCAGGAATTCAACGTTGTGCTGTTGTTGTCCAACATGCCCTTGACGATATTTCTTCATTGGTGACCCTCAGTAAAGCCCGAAAGCTCCGCGCTGGTGTTGCGGCAGACCCGTTCCAAGAAATTCTTCAAGCGTTTAGTTTACGCCGTGTTTCAACCTGGACTCTCCTTGCTGGATGGCACGAGGCGCCAAATGTTGTAGAGGTACTTATGGAAGGTCTCTTGCGATTGCGACCGCTTCCTATTTTATCCCCCGAGCTTCTAGACTATGTGGGTGGGCATCTTGGTTTGAGACATGTATCAATTGAACTCAGTGAACTTCTTGTGCAGCAGTTGCAAGAAAAGGACCGTGATGTCTTTTCAAGAGGCCTAGACTTTGCACATGTACCGCCAATTGAACCCAAGAACACCTCTGATCCTGAACGGAAGAAGAAGAAGAAGAAAATCGCAGCTTCGACTACTTCTGGAACGGCAGAGCCCTCTGCAGGTAATGCAACCTCTAGCACCTCGGTCGAGTACTCAGGATCTTCCACCGTTAAACAGGGCTCTTCAGTGTCATTAAACACTGCTGTTCCAGCATTCTCAATTGGTCAAAAACTATTAACTGAAAAGGATGGCAAAGATGGAAAGCGTAAGCGCAAGAAGGAAAAGAAGGAAACTCCAGATATTAAGTCGCTTATGGAATCTGCAACGGCTGACGCTAAACCTGCTCTAAATCGTGCCAATGCAAATCGCTGGACACGCACTGTCTTTGATTTATACCGCCGTGATGATGAGGATATGCTGCATGGTATAATTCGGTCTTGTTGCAATTCGGCACCCACCTTTGCAGGACTTGCACTTGAAGCTAGTAGTTCATGGCAGCAGGCCCAACAAACCTACGTTAATGCTATTCGAAGAACTGAAGCAGGTGATGGCAGATATCTTGTTGCACGCGTTGTACCCCAGCCCGACCCACCGGCCCCAAATCTCGGGGAAGGTTCACAGCAAAACGCTTCTGCATCGTCATCGGCGCCGATAGATGTGCAGCCAATTCTACTCTCTGGGTCTGATCACCTCGATAATTCTTCAGCTATTCCTCAGCCTCTTGATGTCAGCATGGGTATGCATGATGGCTCAGGCGTTGACAACGGTGCTGATCTGTTGGATCCCAATCTAGCTCCTTTGCCGATGGATCTTTTCGGAGATGAGTTTGGAGGCATGCTTGACGATCTAGCTGACCACATCGGGCTTGATCCGGTACCGGGCGGTGCAGACGGCTCAAATGGTGGTTCCTTGATGGATCCTTTGATGCTAGACAACTTTGATATTAATTTTGGAGGACCCGCAGGAGATAGTGGCGTGGGTGGCACCGATGCGGGCGCAGCTTCTGGGGATGGGCTCAACCAGGATGGTCATCAAACTCACCTGATGGACGTCGAAGGAAGTAAAGAAGCAGTGGCTACGTCAGAATCAACTGAGAAACCGAAGCAGTTTATTTGGGTACCTGCTCAGTTGAGTTCGTTAGAGCTAGAATTATGGCAAATGCGCTGGGGAAATTGCGCTCGACAGCTTGGTCAATGGGACAATCTACATGAGCTTGCCAGTGCTCAAGGGGATAAAGCGACTATTCTCGAGAGCTCGGCACGAGTTCGGAACCCTGACTGGTCAGGTAAGATCAAAACTCTTTTAGCAACTGAAATTGATGAAATGCAAAACATGCAGATGCAAATATCCCAAGATCGGCCATATCTTCCGTCACATTTGCATCCTAACCTTCTACCTGTACGTCCTGCATTGATGAATATTTCTGTTGCGATTCAAGAGGCAAAGTCTGCTCAAGAGGTGGATCATATTTGGCGACAATCTGCTAATGCATTACTCTTGGATTGGTCGGTGCGAGGACACCGTGGCGGTGTTGGGCGTCGCCGAGATCTATTGTTTAGTTGTCAGCGACTTGTTGAACTTGAAGAATCAATCGCTTATTTGACCAACGTTCTTGGTGTCGCCTCTTCGATGAAGAACCCTGTAGCTGCGAACCAAGCTAGGCCTGCAGGCAGTGCCCCAGGAGGTCAGCCTCTCCCAAGGTCAGCAAGTTCCAGTAGCCTCCAAGGCTCGACAAGCTCTGCATCTGCGCAAAAATCCTACCTGATTAACCGGTTGCTTCAGCGCTGGCGTGAGCGGGTGCCTTCTGTCAACGAGGACCCTAAGGATTGGGACGATCTTCTTTGCGCTAGATTGAGCATCTTCAAGTTAGGTACTCGGTTCTTTGAGGAGTCTTTGCGCCGCGTGTCCTCTACAAGCGTAAACCGTGGTCCTGGAGGCGCCCGCGTTGAACTGCAACCTGCACAAATGCAAATTCTTGCTGCAAGCCATGATACACGCTGGACCGTGTTAGAGCGAGCAAAGGTGTACCGCAAGCGTGGTATGATCGATGAGAGTCTTGCTATTCTAGCCAATACTATTCTCACACGTCAGCGCGGATCTGCTGAGGAAAAGTTTATTGTCCTGCGCGAACGCGTTTTGAACATGTTGAAATGTGAGAATTCTACTGCCTTTGTTAATAAGCCTCGGCACTTGGCGAAGGCGTTGACGACCCTTCTTGAAGTAGATATGAGTAATTTTGGTGTTGAAAACAAGGCTGAGCTGTTAAGGTTACGGGCTGCAGTTCAGGAACAATTGGATGATGGACCTCAGGTGATTCATGGTTTATTTGCCCACTCAGTGCAAACTCATAATCATGCAAGTTCATGGTTGGACTGGGCACTTTATGCAGATCGTCTGATTCTAGCCGAGGAGGCTGCTGAAGGTAGTATCTACCCGTATGTTGATCGTGATGTTTGCACTATCCTGACTGGAAGTATATTGCAAGCGGTGAAGTGCGGTAGCGCAGAAGCAAGAATGTTGCTTCCTAAGGTGTTGTGGCGATTGCAAGCAGAAGCCTTGAGTGATGAGATGAATGACGATCCGAGCAATGTTGCGGATGCAGCATCTCTGTCAAGCGTAGCTAATAGCATCTCAATGCATCTCCCTATGCTTCCTACATGGATTTGGCTGCCTTGGATTTCCCAGTTGGTTGCTCTTGTATCATTGCCCTCGTCACAAGTGAATGATATCACGAAACACCTTTTGAAGATGCTTGGGACCGAATACCCTAATGCGGTTTACTTTACCCTCCGATCGCACTATTTTGGAAAAGATTCTCAGCGTAAGCGCATGGCAGCTGCTAGGAATCATGCATCATCCTCAACCCCAACCCGCCAAAATTCGTCGGAAGATGTTCGCTCGAACTCCACTACGTCTCCCTCCACTAGCGTACATAATGATGCAAATACCCCAACGATTAGAGCAGCGTCTGGACTAAAGGCAGCTTTAGCGGAATTTCATTCAACCAATGGACGATTTTTTCAAGAAGCAGAAATCTTAATTGAGGAGTTATCGATTGTCGTTAAACGGCATGAGCCCCTTGAAGAGTTACACTCCACGATTTATATGCTATTAGACAAATGTATCCAGGTGTGTACAAGCCCGCATGTACAGACTGAGCTTGCTGCAAGCATGGACGTGGCGCCTTCCGTGAAGGTTGACCCAGAAATCGTTCGGATGTTTCAGCTGTGGCAAATGCTTGAACGACTCTGTGTGAAGATGTTTTCTGAACAAAATGTTGCTCGCTCTGAGCAGCACAAGGAACTAATCACGAGATTGCGAAGGCCATTTGAGGAGGACTTTCAACCTGACCCTGCACAGATGGCCGCTCTGCGGAAGGGAAATCTACCACCTGACGGAGTTGGAAAGTCTGTTGGTGGTCGTGAAATGTCATACGCTGCTATCTTAGTCCGGATCGGTCGTTGGAAGGGGATGCTGACTGATGCTCTATATTCCACGCGAAGGACTCGCGTGCCACTGACCGAATGGTCACGAGTGATGGCTACCATGGTTCCTGAAACTTTACATGTGCCTGGTATGCACATTCTCAAGGATGGTCTTGGTGAGCCAAAGCTGTGCAATCATCCTCAACTGGATGGTTTTCATCACCAGGTTTACTTTCGGCGTGACACAGGATTCTCTCAGCCAGGAGTTGGATTTCGTACTTCCACGGGTCGGATGCATCACTTCATCGTCAAAGCATCACCTCTTAACCATACAGAAGCGGACCAACGTGCTGTTCAACTCAAGATGCTCCTGAACGATATGCTCGAGCGTTCGAACTCAAGCTTGCGCCGTGGTCAACTTCAATTTGCACTTCCTGTAGTTATTCCTATCCATGCGAGGGTAGCGCTGCAAACTGATACCCCTGGAACAAAGAGTTTGACTGTACTATTTGAGGAAAGTATGCAACGCGAAGGCGTTGTCCAAGGCAAGGTGGCTAGTGCTGCATATTTTGTAGAGAACTTGGCGACATTGCAGAACAATGGAAAGTCCCTCAGTGAAAACCGTGTCGAAGCGCTCAAAAGAATGGATGAAGTTATTCCAGAGTATCTGTTATCGAACCATTTGAGGTCGCGCGCTCAGGATACTTGGCATATGCTTTTACTACGTGATGCAATGATGAGTAGTCTTGGTTTATCATCGTTTCTGTCTTCAGTCCTTTCAACCGGACAACAAAATCCTGCACGACAACTTTTGCGTGAAGATATGACACTTCTAAATGTAGAATTTCGGCCTGGGTATAGTCCAGATGGTAGAGGCAATCTCCTAAATGAGGAGGACCGAGTTCCGTTCAGATTGACTCGTAACTTGGAGCACATGATGACCCCTGCTGGTGTGCAAGGCCGTTTTTCTAATGTGATAACCTCTGTATCAACCTGCGTGCTGAATGAGCCTGTCAATCGAGTGGCTTTGAGGTCATTCTTGGAGTCCTATCTCTTTGATGATCTACAAGTGATGTTTAAGTTCCCCGAACAATCAAATGCTGCTCCGAGCGATCTCTACCGCAAGCTTCGTCGTAACATCAAATTGGTGGATCGTCGTTTAGATTCATTTTCCTTCAGCAATGCCAATAAAACTGCAGCAAGCGCAGCAACAACGCAAAAATCTTCATCTTCATCTGCAGCAGTTTCCTCAACAACAAAAGAATCAACCGCACCATCGAAATTATCAGCCTCGTCATGCAAGGCACCAAATAGTGGAACACCTCCGGAAGCCACCCCGCGGGATATGGAATGCCAAGTAAAGCTTGCTGTGTCTGTGAGCCAGAATTTGTCCCCTGAAGAGCCTGTTGCTGGCGATTCTACCGTAGCCCGCCTCATGAAAGAGGCAACAAGCAAAGAACGTTTAGCTAACATGGATGCGACTTGGCTTCCATGGTTTTAAGCGAGCTACTCCACATGCAAATTGTGGTATCGTAATTTTAAAAAACAAATAAAATGAAATAATAAAAATATTAAAATTGAAATATAAAAGGAAGGTGTATCCATTGAGGTCCTTAACTTCCTCCTCCCGTTAAGGCTAGATTGATCGAAGGCAGGTGAGATCAACATTGTTGACTTCGTATACGGACATAATTAATATGGGGTTGCGAATAATGATGTAATGAAATTTACTCTTCAACTACATGTTAGGGATATTGTATCCGTACCTATTAGCATTGCCCAATTTATTTCGAATTTCTTGTGTACGAAATTTCACATTTTCCCTAAGAGCACGAAGGTAAACTTTGGATCTGTAATTTGTGTTCTCATCCAGCTCCAGTGGTGCAGGTTTTTCATGTGTCTCATCGTCAAATGTTTCATGGAAGTACTCGATCACGTAAGGGTGCTTCAATGCTTGTTTGCAGGAAATTCTTCTAGACGGTTCAAACTGAAGACATCCGCGAAGAAAGTCTAAAAGCTCACCAGAGCTTACTGGAAACATTTCACTTGTAGCTCGCGGTTCGACCTTGCCGAGAATATTAGGATTTAGTTGTTCCATTGCTGTTGGAGCATTAATTTTTACAATTTCTTCTTCTGAAGGAAGACCAGTCATTTCAAGAATAAGGCGTAACTGATGAGTGGTTGATGATCCCTGGAAAAGGGGCTGTCGCATGACAAGCTCTCCAAGGATGCATCCAACCCCCCATATATCAGTTGCAGTAGTGACAGTGATTGCTCCAAGAATTGATTCAGGGGAACGATACCAACGTGAGCCCAAGTAATCCGTCACAGGAGGCTGCGATAAATGATTTTTATTAGTTTTTGACGGCTTGCCTTCGTCCATATCTTTAGTTTGTGGCTGCGAATCAGGGTCCACTCTAACCTTCGCCGGGTGAAGCTGAGATGAGAGTTGGTTTTGGGAGGAGGAATCTATTATACTTGATTCCTCTCGAATATCATTAACCTTATCCATTTGCTTGGCCAAAATTTGGCATGCATCTGGTAGAGTTCTTGCCATTCCAAAATCGCAAATACGCACTTCGCAACGTCCATTAATGAGGATATTACTTGGTTTAATATCTCGATGAACGAAACCATGCCGGTGAATGTGGGCAAGCCCGTCGACAATTTGACTCATTATATAAGGGGTATGTTTGTCTTCAAGAATATTTGCTTGAATTACTGAAAATAAATCGGTATCCCAGATTCCAAAGACCATGAAAAGATCATTTTCATCATCATCATCGCTCGCGAACAAAATATTTCTCAGTTGGACAATATTGTCATGGCCTTGCAAGCGCTCTAGGATGCTCACTTCACGGTATGCCTGTTGTGCTCTTTTGCTATCTTCAAAAATACAGTACAGCTTCTTCAAGGCTACCGCGGTACGCGTGCGCTTATCTATAGCTTTCCAGACAATAGAGAAAGGACTGTGCCCAAGTTTTTGAGTGAGTTCATACTTTCGAAGAATAGCAGAACTGACAAAATCGTCATCTTCAGGGCCAGGTCCAATCGTGGAATCTCCCATCTATGTTGGCTTGGGCTATTTACTTGACCTTGTTTGCTTCAGATAAGTTCCTTCAATAGCTCCGAAAGGAGCAAGACCTTCATTCGCAAGATCTTAAGTTCGTTTTTTGCCGTGCTACAATCGTCAACTCCTGCCTCAAAATATTAAATAGATTTGTATTTTGATACGTGGAATGTTGCCAATTGAACCTTTGCATGGAGTTCGGGCTCGGATGATGAGTAGCCCGATATAGCATGTAACGGATCCTTTGGACCATGGACTATTGCTACTATATACTTCTAGAACAACATATACAACATATACAATATCAACAATACTCTTCCTATGCTAGGTAGGTAGATATTCAATTTTCATAATGAAAAATATTAGAGAAAGAGAGAGAGAGAGAGAGAGAGAGAGTCGCATATAAAGGATATTCTAGTCTATTCCGTTTTCCTCCTTTGACGCTCAAAGAAGATTGTTAAGGTTATAGCACCCGTGGCATCCTTTTAATCCAGCTACTATCAATTAATACATTAAAAGTTAATAAGTTGATTGCTGGCGTGCAATGGAGGGTCGTCGCTTGAACTATATTGGTATGTTCTCGTGGAGGAAACCGTTTGTCCCATTGGCTCCAGCCTTTCTGTTTCTCAACGTGGCCTGCGCGTTTCATAAAATAGAGCCACTTGACCTTTATGGTTTTCACTCAAGTTAGTTTGACAGAAGAAATCAATATTATTGGCGTTGAGCTTTGATGTGACCAAATTCCAGCACAGAGGGTTCGCACCCTCTTTAAGACAACTCATCTGAAGCGAAATGAGTTCGATGCCCCATTTTGTACTAGTGTATTCACTGTTGTTAAACAGACGAGGAAGAGTAAATATCGAGGTAAAGCTTGCCAGCAAATTTGAAGGATTGATAAACTAATATTCCCTCCTGCAACTAGACCCGATCGGGGTTCACAGCTGTTTACATGGCCAGGTTTACTCGCTCATCGCAGCCTCGTTCTACTTGCCTCCGAACGCCTGGCCCGGAGCAACTCCACATCAAGACCTTGACATGACTCTCCATTGAACGGCGTTTCATGGATGGCGTTTCGAGGCAGCACTTCTTTGGGGAATGAACGAAGCGCTCTCCCTCAACAACTTACAATTTACCATTTTTGTAGTTTATTTTGACGGCAGAAAATCAGCGCAGGCAACTATAGTTTTTATTTATCAGCGTGGCTGAATATGTACCGTCATAGCCTCAGATGGGGATGAGTAAGTAGAAAACAAAGATTAAGTCACGGATCAAACGAAGCAAGAAATAAGTATGGGAATGAATACCTACATGAGTGCAAGTACTATATGTATTAAAATAAAGCAGCCCAGATGTCCACCTCTTCGTGACCTTGATTACTACAGCAATCGCGAGAACGATCAGGAGACTGACAAAGACAACATCAGGAAATCTTACATCACAGAAACTTGCGCATATTCTAGTACCCTATCTCTTTCTGGGATTTTGTTTGACTTGCTTTCGTTGGGTTGATGGTAGGGTATTATGCATATCAGAGCATCTTAGCAGTACCAACCACTGTAGGGGGGCCATTTGCAGTTAGAAGTAAGGTTAACTGAAGAATCTTTAGAATCGCACTATGGCAGGCCATGGGTTTCAATTAAGCGTGGTCAACTTATGTTTAATATGCTGGTCGCAAATGGCAACCATACTTTATGATCAGGCGCAAGATCGAAGTAAGTTGTAGTTCTCAAGTTATCATGGTAGTCTACTATCAACCTAGTGAGTTTTCGAATTAAAGGTGTCTTTCTAAAGCTTTTAATTTAATTAAAAAAAAAAAAAAGGGAATTAGAACTTGAAATTGAGAGTGGACTTCAAAAAGGAAACGATAAACCTAGTCATGAGCTTGCACGAGTAAATGCGTATTGCGCCCAACTTTTACATAACATCATCAGTCGTCACACATTATACTTCACACGCTAATAGATACGTATGAATACTGTGATAAGTGTACTGAGATAAATGGAATTGCACCTTAAGAAATAAAGGAAAAGCAAGAAGCCCTGTGCGATTCTTTCTCTCTCTCTCTTTCAGGCAACCAAATTTGAATCATTTGCACCAAAGTGCCTACCTTGAAATAAATATTTTGTCGAACTTCATACAACGAATATTTGAATGGTCTCATCTAGGCCTTCTGATCTCTTGACGTCAAAAGGTAAAAGAGGTAGCTCCAAAATTACCTTGGCTAAGTGTGATTATGAGCAACCTGTTTTTATTTTGCCACTCAACTCATCCTAGTAAAGTATCAATATAATTTTAGGAATTCAACCGCCTAACATACACACTATTCAAATTTGTAAAATTCTATCGGGGTACTCCCAGATTCACATAAATCCCTTCGCGTACGCGAGTTCTCCTTGATCTTTCTTTAAAAATTGAGTTCTAAACCCTGTTTTCTTCAGTTTTAATTGTTTTTTTTTATTAGTATAAAAATAACAACTTCAATTCTAATTTCAATTTTTCAATTTTAACCTACATATATATACTTTTATTATTTATTCTTTAATTACGAAAATTCCTACGCACTTACATAGTTCTTATTAGTTCTTACTAATTGTATCACATTCTGCAACCAAACAGAAATAGTGATTTCTTTGCGTTCTCACTTTTTTTTTATTTTTATTTTTTTTTTCTGTTTCCCGCTATGATAACTCAAATTACTACTACCTAGCTAGAAATATGAAAACGTTTGACCTACCCTGGGTTTCTCGTGACCTCAGCAGTCATCTTGACGCAGTTGGACCTACTACCTAGGTTGTTCCTAAGTCATGTTTGCAATTTGCAAACAATGGCCATGTTTGTAACGCTTCTTCTTCTTCTTCTTTTTCTTTTTCTTCTTCTTCTCCGTTCACTCCATGCCACTCATCGAGGATCTTGAAGACGTTAAACGATAAAAATCGATCAACCCAAATAGTCCCCAATCGCAAGTAGTCCAATACTCAACAGGAGAAAAGCATGAACTACAATACGCCAATTGCTCCGTCATCATCATGAACCTTGAATCGTGATTCATATTCGTGAACCATCACTCAAAAACAACACCTTATGGATCTTCATGCACACATCGCCCTTACTTAGGGCCCTTCAAGTTGCACGCTCCCGCCTCATAAAATTGTCGCTGACCCTCCTTCAAGTGGTGCATCCCAATCAGTGTGTGCAACCCTTCTCCGCCCTTCAAGCTTAAGCTTAAGCTTTTCCCGTGCACATCCACGTCCTTCTCTACATTACGTCACTGCTAATCTTTACGTACACCTGTTTTGTCTCCATATGATGCGTTTCCATGCGCTGCCTTTTACTCAACTGATGATGCATGCACAACGGGGCAGGAAAAATGGACTCCGCACAACACAGACAAACAAGTCACCAACAAACAAACAAACAAACAAACAAACGAGTCAGACAGACCATCGACAAGGGAAACTAGAATCCAAGATCCGAGCCAAAACCAGCTCAGACTGGCTCGCTTGCGAAGCTCGCCTTCAACCTCGAATGATCAATCAGACGAATGCCCATCATAAATGGATGCCCCCTCAGATCATCGTACCTCACGATCAACAACCGCTCGATTAACAGCCAATCAATCAACAGATAAATGCATCAATCAATGCATCAATCGATACATCAATCGATACATCAATACATCAGACATCCTTTATCTCCACTTGTCAAGTTGCCCTATGAACTCAGTGTCATTTGTCATTCATAGTGAACCCTCACACGGTTCTTAGATACGAAAGAGCTCAACTTTCAATCTTGAACAAACCTAAAACCAGGCGAACAGAAGCCGCATATATATATGGGTGATAATGGAAGGGCGATCGATGGCGGTGAGAATCCACTCTGAGATAGCAAGCGTCCCCGATCTCTGACTTTCTTTCTTTGTTTCTGTATTCTTTGTTTCTTTGTTTCTTGGTTTGTTCCTTTCCTCTCTTGAAAAGTTCTTCTTTTCCACTGCTCAGGTAAGTTCTCTTTCTTTCTTTCTTTCTTTCTTTCTTTCTTTCTTTCTATCTTTCTTCTTTCCCCCTCATTCTTTGGTCTTCAGAGCAGTCATTCCCATGCGCCGCTTCTTTCGATCGATCGAGCTCGCGCCAAAACCCACTGTCCACAGGAAGGGCCGAGTCCCAAGAGCAGAAGGTCAGCGCGAAGCACGAGCACCTTTCTTGCATCAGCTAGAAGCTAGCTCAAAGGCCTTTCGAGTAGTATCCATCCATCCATCCATCCGTCCATGATGGAGCTTCGATCGTGAGTTCGTAGTCAGTAATTACATACATCCATTTCATGTGATATCTCAGTGCTTTTCACGCGAACAACTTAAAAGTTCATGCTTCTTCAACTTTAATTCTACTTTATTTACTTACTTTTTTTCTTTTTCCCCCAAAATTAACTAAATTGAACAGAAAAAAAGACTCGGAAAAGGAAGGTTGAACAAAACTGATCGAAATTAAAGAACGTTAAAACCTTTCCCTTTCTTAGGCAGATAAATAAACAAACAAACAAGCAAACGAATAGATAAAATAGATTAAATAAACAAACAAACAAGCAAACAAATAGATAAAATAGATTAAATAAATAAATAAATAAATAAAAAAATAAACAAATAAATGGGTCTCTGAAGATGGCTTTCAGAACTTAGCTTTGCTTTGAGACCGACAGCAAACGAATGAATGAATGCTCTTCTTCGACCCTCGAGGCTCCTGCAATTGCGGAAGGACAGCCCTCCTTCCCTGCCTTGGCCTGCCTCCTCCCGTCTCCAGCCACGCCCAAGTCAGTCTGACTGACTGACTGACTGACTGACTGACTGACTGACTAACTCGCGAGGCGTGGCGTGGCATCTGAAATAGGCCGCCTTTCTGTCGCGTGCTGCGCTTGAAGTCCCTCTTCTCGCCTCGAAGCGGAGGGAACAGCACACCGACATTTCAACACCAACGACGACGACAACAACGACGACAACAACGATGACGCCGAAAACAACGACAACAAGGACGATGACAACAATGACAGCGACAGCGACAACGTCAACAACTTTCAGGGCCTCTGTATGAGAACAGCGAAGGCTTTGGTGAATTGTGAGAATCCAATTTTCGAGGGGTTAACTTAGACTCGCCACGAAAAGAAGAACAAGAACAAGAACAAGAACAAGAACAAGAACAAGAACAAGAACAAGAACAAGAACAAGAACAAGAACAAGAGGAAGAAGAAGGCACACGCCGAACTTGAAAGAATACGGCGCTCGTCTGCAAAGCGTCGTTTAGCTCTCCGTACTCCCTTTCTGAGCTCGTTCCGTCTCCGTTCCTCTTTCATAAAGTGCTCGTATTCCAGGGCTTCTTATTTCTTGCGATATCAAAGTGTGATTTCCTATGAATGTTTTATATTTTTTATGTTAAATTAATTATAATAAATGGTGAACTAATCATTACTTATAAGTTCGAAAGCCTCTACAGGAGCAGACGGTGCACACGCATTATTGTTGTGTTTGCCGAGGCGATTGATTGCGAATGGCCATCCATCAAAAGTCGAGACATTTCCTTCGACTGAAGGTCACCAGCTCAACTTGTGAGAGCACCAACGGTTGCAATCCTTGCCACGATGAGGCCAACGGCTGCGTGGATGCAGAGAAGCACGACTGTACAGAAAAGCAGCAACCAAAAAACACACACACACACACACACACAACCAACCAACCCAACCTCGCTGCCATTTCTAATTGAAAAAACAAACAAACAAACAAACAAACAAACAAACAAACAAACAAACAAAAACATGTCATCCATAAAAGAGCAAATCAATCCCATGCACGACGGAGAGCGTTCAAGATATCGAGGGTAATTCTATATACAATCCATTGCTCTCGCTCGCCAGCACATTTGGGCTGCTAAGACTTGAGCGCGTTGGCCTTTCTGCAGCCACCTCCTTCTGTGTACCAATATCACATGTCCTCAGACAGACAGTGGACACTAAGGACGAGTCCCTTTACGTCATCATCCTTTGCGGCGCTTGCACAGGAGGATCAATCAATCTCGCATAGCGACCATGCATCACGAATCCGGCGGCCTAATCGTCGCGTGTATGCGAACAAGGGTAAAGCTCAAGAGCTCAAGCTGCGCTGACTCCACCGAGCTGCGGCGGGGAAGGATACCTTTAGGTAGGCGGAGGAAGGACCCTCCCTGCCTCCATATCGTTGTTGAACTTGTGGAGATCGCCGGAGACGTTGGTACACACCCTTTCAACTCCCTGCTTTCCCTTTCAATGCGGGGACAGTTGCATGTTCCTAACGATACTGAGGATGATGATGATGATGATAATGATGATGATGATGCTGAAGACTGCATCTGTACACACGAAATCATCAGCAGATACCCCGAGCGTAGCAGCCTATAAGGCACGCGTTCCCAAGCTCTGGACAGCAGCGGCCGCCCACGTCGCGAACGACGACGATCCTTCTTCAAAAGTCACTCAATCACCGCTGATTCGTTGGTCAATGGAAAGAAATCATAAATGCCAACTTGTATAAGAAATCAGTCATGATCAGGTAAGAAGTGATCTCTCTATAAATAAATACCGGTGATGAGGGATTCAGAGGAGATAGCTTTCAGTCGCCCCTCTTTCCAAACCCACGAAAGCAATAGTGGTAAGTAGGTATAGGTAGTATGTTGAACTCATGGAAAGGCACTCAATTGGAAGCCGCCGAGCGTTAAAAACAACGTCCAAGTTATGATAGCGCACGATCTCCACACATTCGCTCATGCATGCATATGCATCCACTTGCATCTATAAATCGCTTCCCATTGGTCGTTCATAATATATATGAATAGATAGAAATTCAACAATAATATTTTGATTCACAAAATAATGAAATCACGAATGTTTACTAAAACTAAGCGTTCCACGTAGACAGTGCTAGACTAGCAGAGAGCAGGTCTTTAGTTAGTTAGTTAGTTAGTTAGTTAGTTAGTTATACTTTAAAAGCTTTCATTTTAACAAATAAAATAAAAACTATATAAAACTTCTTTCTTTTTTTCCCTTAAAGGGGACAAGGCAGAAGAAGCGCGCGGCGCGCGCTCCCAAAGCCAGAGCAGCAGGTTGCCTGCCGCTCGATAGGTAGGTAGGTAGCCGGCGCTGCCCAGCTCGCGGGCCCGTCTCTTACGCCAGCATGCGGAGACCCCTCCCCCAAGCAGCAGCCTCCAAGCTTCTCTTGCGCAGTCCAGGCGCTGTCTCGAGCACTTCGATCTCAGGATTTAAGGCATCGATCGCCGCACGCGGAAAATCTCGAGGCAGGAGTAGAACAGGGAAAAGAACGGCGATGGAACGCGAACCTTTGTTGAAGCGGTGAGTGAAAACTAACTGCGAGAAAATTGTGTTTGTTTCCCAGGTGCACTACGTTATGCTTCTTAGCCCTTTTTCGGGCTCAGGTGTAAGGTACACAGGTATGGGCCTGTAGGTGCGAAAGTACCGTGGTGTATTTCTATAACATGGTGCACGAGAGAAGGGACCATAGTTAGCAGGTTTTATTTGGAGGAGTTCGCGTTCAAGTTGCTGGGGATGATTGATCTTCAACTTGAAAGTGAACGAACAAGAAAATAGTAGAAATAAAGTAATTTTTACATTTGTTTTTTAATTTGATTAATTAATCTATACAGCTTCTTTTTCTTTTTTTCTCTGCTACTCTTTTTCTACTTTTTGAATGAATAAGTTTTAAGAATAATAAGAATAATCAATAATTATAATGACGAGGCAAGAAATTAAGAAGTTGGATTCGAAGTTTGAAATGAATGAAGATCAACTGCTGATTCATCAAATGCAACCACTCGTTGCGAGGAGTGCCACGCTCTCGACGAACCTCGCGAGGTTCCACGCGGCGATGTGTCACGCTGCATATCGAAACCTGGAGCTTTCTTTGCCCGGGCCGGTCTTGCCTTTACTCCTCTCGGGCGTCGAAATATCTCCCGGGAGGCACATCAGCACTTCGGGACATGGCCTCGGTTCTGCTCGAGGTGCCGGCCACGACCCGCACGCTGAGTGCTTGCTGCAAGTGAACGAGTGATCGAGACTGGAATCATCACGGAACGGAGGCGTGGAATCGCCGTGGAGGCACCTAGCTCATGAGACCAGCGATTTATACTCAGGCCGACGCCCTTGCAAATGCAAGGCTGAGGGAACGAGAGAACGCGTGACAAGTTGGGTAGAAAGTCACTGGATGAGATCTGGCGATTCTCATGGACATGAGCTTGAGCCGGCTGAGAATAAAATCAGCGCTCCTCAGTTGAAGGAGAGACCAGTGGAAATTGCTCCAAGATTTCAATGCTCCCTGTGCAGTCACCATGCTCGATTCGGGATTGCCTTGGGTGCTGCAGCGTGACCAATTCATTTACTTTTTTGGAGACTTGTACAAATTTGGTGTTCCCTGCAATGTCTCGAAGGCTGTATCCCGTTGCATTAAATGGCATCGACGTTTGTGTAGCCGTTTTGGGAAAGAAATAAGAGGAAACAGGGATGACATGCTGAAGATTATCAGGAAGAAGAAGTACACGCGATGACTTGAAAGTGCAACAGATTATACCATGGCTTTTATAGCGTCTTTCCGCGGGAATATGGTTCGAAGAATTCGCGAAGAATCTGTGGCAGGGCTTTCAGTCTTGATTAGCTCCCCAAGCCCAGACTGTGCACTCCCCGCTTAAGGGCTGAAGCAAAGAGAGCCCCAATGCCTGGATATTTACAAAAAGAAAGAATTTATATATATTTTACTTTTCTACGAAGCCCCTGTATCACTTAACTTGAGAACTGATCGCGGGAGCAATTGTGATTGTATTTGATTAAATCTATGTGTCTCTTTTTCCTCCATTCGAGATAACGTGAAGCCTCAATTCCAGAGTTTACTTGCATTCGGTATTGCAGGGTGTATATCTTATCTCAAGAACATCCCCGTTCTGTCTCATACGAGAGTAGTATGCCTAATAACTAGCACTCAAATCAAGGTCCTAGTTGTATCACCGCCCTCACCTTCGACACACCCTACGATAAGTTTTCTGACCTTCAGGTGTTTCTATCCTTAAGCTCAGCATTTGCAGCATTCGACTTGAAATTGAACCTTGCGAGTAGGTCCCTGCAACGTCAGAAGAGCACAGAGTAAGAGAAGGGTAATAGGAAAGGTAAGTCGGCGAAACGTGCAAAACAACATTAACGTGCAAAACAAATAAACTTTTCATTTTATACACCAATCAATCACAATCAATCGATCGATCAGTCAATCAATCAGTCATCGTGCAATAGTGATGGATGCACAAACAACAACGCGAACAGATGAATGAACGAACGAATGAATAAAGAAATATAGAAATATAGAAATATAGAAATAAAGAAATAAAGAAATAAAGAAAAGAAACAGAAAAACAGGAGCAAATGAATGGATGATTCAACTATAAAAGAGCGGGGAGACAGACAGACAGATAGAGCGAATAAAGTGACTAAGCTTTCAAAGCTTTTTAATTTGAAGGTGGTGATGATTGAGAGGCACGAGCAGGAAGAGAGAGAGAGGGTCGGCGCACGGGGAGGTGGAGAAAGCTGGAGAGCAGCGGACAGGCAGGAAAGAAGGCAGACTAGACTAGACTAGACAAGACATGACAAGACAAGAGAAGACAAGACAAGAGAAGACAAGAGCCCAAGACTGACCATCCTTCGCTAGGCGTGGCTCTTGGCCGAAGACACGACGATATTTGTATGGAGCGAGGTGTAAGTAAGTAAGTAAGTATATAAGTATGTATGTATGTATACCTATGCTCAGAAAGAGACAGACATGCGCTGTATTCTTGCTCTGTATTTTGATGCTCGTGCCGAGTTGTTTGTAGAAGTCTTTTATGCTTCTATTTATCGTCCTTTTACTTTTCTTTCTCCTAAGCTAAGGGTATGTAAATGTCTCAAGAGAAAGAAGTGAATGTGATAAATAGATAAGATAAAGATGAATGAAATAAGATGAGAGTTTATTGTTTTGCTTGTTTGCTTGTTTGTTTTGTTTGTTTTGTTTGTTTTGTTTTTTAAAGTTGAAAATGGTGAGGAAGAAGAAAAGAAACTGAAGGAAGAGGGACAATAAAAAGGGCGCGAATTCGTGGGAGAAGCAGAAACAGAGACAGAAGAGAAGAAACTAGAGCTGCCGTCGATATGCTTTTACGCGGGTTTTGCTGTTGATATTAGTCGCCGTGTCGCTAGCTTGGCTAAACTCGACGATGGCAGAGTGTGCGCGTATTTCGCTAGCTCAAGGCAAGCTTAGCCAGTCCTCGTACGTACTTGGATGCAAGCTGAGGTGAGGTGTGTTTAATTAATTGTGCGATCGACTACCTGGTGGATCAATTGATTACCCATTCGTTGTGTTTGTTTTTAGTGTCTGATGGCTTTTTTTTTTATTTTTTTTTTTTTTAATATAATATCGCTGAGTGACCTCCTAGTTGTGAAAAATAATCTCATCAAAATTTCATTTTCGTTTCTTCACGTCCGCACTTAATTTATATCGTATGCCGTCTTGTGTTCTACTTTTAAAAATGGGAAAGCGAATGAAAAGAGAATTGGAAATAGAAATTGAAAATTTCCTTCCACAATTCAGTGTCGAGTGTGTCTGGAAAGAGTAGACTTTTTATTTATATTTATTTCTCAATTGTTTTTTAGTATGTTTCGGAGAAAGAAAGAAAAAGAAAGCGGAAATGGAAAAAGCAAAAGCCAAAAGCAAAAGCCAAAGCAGACTCGTAACGTGCTTCGTTGCTGACGAGAGCCGCAGCTTGTGAGCTCGGCAAAGACGAACAAACTAATCAATTAGCTGACCCATCTAGCAAGAGGCTACTTGGTAGTGAAGAGGACTGTGCAGAGGAGAGCTCGGACTAACTCTTCACGAAAGCTAGAACTCGAGACCAGCACTTCTTACAGGTGAATTAGTTCATCAGAAGGAAGAGTTCTTGTCCGCTTGCCCATTTTCCTTGGCATTTTTGGCGGGTTCGCGTGGACCTACATCAAGCTTGCGGCAATACCTTAACGTTCCGAACAAACCAGCCAGTGCTGATCACCTAGACATCTCAGTGTTATAGCAAGTGTCATGATGTTGCGGCGTAATGGGTCCTCGCGCGGAAGTGGGACAGACATTGCAAGCAGACTTCGGTCGATTGGCTCATTCACGCGGCTGAGACGGCGAAGCAGCCGCAGCAACAGCCCAACAAGCCCAGGTGAAAACAGTGGAAACAGTGGTCATGATCACCACCACCATCACCATCATCATGACAACACACACGGCCATGATCACGATCACCACCACCACCATCACCATCACCCGCATTCACACCACCACCACCATGAAGTCGGAGCTGACGGTGCCCAGGGCACAATCGAACCCAGAGTATTGGACTCTGCAGATGAGTTCAAGGTAGCAGAAGACTCGCGTATTGAAGAGGACCTGGACACAGACTCAAGCCAACCCAGCGAATGTATTGATGAGGCCATCGAGAGACGTCGCCTCAAGCCTGTTAACTCCGCCTCAGGTATGTCTCAGGAAGACTTACGTCGTACCATCCGCGATATTCAATGCGACACTTCTCTTAGCGGCGCCGAGCGTGCGAAACGCATTCAAGAACTCATGACCTTTTCTTGGCGCAAGAGTCAGCAGGACCTTCACGCCAAGGAAAGCTCTATGCGTCGCGGATCAACCAAGTCACTCGGACGCCTTCGCAGCGCAGGCCACCTTCCTCCAGCTCATGGCGCAAGCGGACTGCAGCAGCGTAGTCAGAGTAGCTATTTTAACAGTGAGGGCCGTACAATGAACCTGCGCCACCAGGCCGGAAGTAATCAGACCGCTTCGGAAGTAGACAGCGATTTCGGTGACGATGAAGAGGTCGAGGCATTTGATGAGGATGAAATGCTCAAGTCCTATCACGATGAAGCAAATAACATCCTCGGATGTGAACATTACCAACGCAAGTGCATGATTAGTGCGCCTTGCTGTAACGAATTCTTTCCTTGCCGTTTCTGCCACAACGAAGAAATGGACCATGAAATCGATAGATACGCTGTCGATCGTGTCCGCTGCATGGTCTGCAGCAAGGAGCAACCAGTCGCGCGCGAGTGTATCGATTGCGGTACTGAATTTGCTCGCTACTTCTGTGAGCCTTGCAAGTTCTACGATGATAAGGAAGGCAAGGCGATTTATCATTGCCCTAAATGTAACATTTGCCGCATCGGCGAGGGACTCGGTATTGATTATTTCCACTGTGACAAGTGCAACGCGTGTATGAGCATCACTCTTCGAGATCACAAATGCGTCGAGCGCTCGCTTGAGTCAGACTGCCCTGTCTGTCATGAATACATGTTCACTTCAACTACTCCAGTCATGTTTCTTAACTGTGGTCACTGTATGCATGTTTCATGTTACGAGTCATATACGGCAAGCAATTACACCTGTCCATTATGCAGCAAGAGTCTTGGCGACATGTCCGCATATTTTCGTCGTATCGACCAACTTTTGGAGCAAGAAAAAATGCCTTCAGAATACCAAGGCTTGCGTTCACGCATATTTTGCTCAGACTGTGAAACGCGCTCTATTGCGCCGTATCACTTTGTATATCACAAGTGCAAGGGTTGCGGGTCCTATAATACGAAGGTTCTCGAACAACTTCCTCGCGAGGATAGTACTGTTAGAGTATAACCTCGAAGTGATTGAAAACTAGTTGCACATCAAGATGAAAGATGTCATGAGAATTATCTTATCATGACTAATACTCACGTACAATCATTAGAGACTAGATTATACTCGACACTGCGTCCAAACTGTTCTTTATCATAAGATCGAGTCAGTACAAGCTAATTCACACACTCTGCAACTCTCATAGTTTTCCATTCTGCACAAAACTCTGCGAATGTATTCATTTTATGCTGGCAGAAGCATTTCTAGGACAAATCAGTTTCTATTTATTGATCTCAGTTGCGTCGCACCTCTGTTAGTCACCTCATTCTTTTTTTTTTTTTAATTTTTATGGTGGACATTGAGCTCAAAAGTGTAAGAAAGAATCTGATCTAGGTTTGTTAGTGGGATCTAATGTATTAGAATGCTTCTTGACTCAGGTCAAACGAGACATTGATCATTTGTTTGAAGACGTATGTGTGATCGATAGGATATAAGATTTCTGCGCTTCTCTTATCCATCCTATACGCTCATGTTTTCTTTGTAGTATGTCACCATCATTATATTTTTTTTTGTTCTCTCGCATACATGTTTTATATTTTTGAACCTGCTCGATTCACATATTGTTCGCTTGCGCTAGAATCCTCTCTATATACATAGAGAGAGAGAGAGCGATAATATTGAGAATTGCAATTCTTTGCGTTGTTGACATGTTGCACTTTAAAACTGGTCGAGAGCTTGTCATTGGACCAAAGCAACGTACAATAACACCTCTTCTATCTCAGATTGTAATGTCTTTGAGAAAGCAAAGAGCATAGCCTGTCATCTATAATTCGTAAGATGGTGTTTAGATTTTGATATTTTTATATGTCTTAGGGAGTAAAATCGTTGGGGGGAAATCTGTTTGATTTGTGTAAGTGTACTTAGACAGCATACAAAAGGCTTGCTGACCAGAAGAAATGAGCACAAGCTGCCGTATCAGGAGATACGAAACAAAAGTGTTATATACGCAAGCGAGCTTGAGCAACCAAACAAACAAAACGAGACTTTGCTATTTTGTTAAACTCAGCATCAGAGGCACTGTTAAGGGGTCATGTCTTCTTGGACAAATTCTGCATGGTTAATTTAGTGAAGGCGGGCCAGGTCCTCAACAAAGCGAGTCAAGCTTTCCACATCCAAGTTGAGCGACACGCTATCAGTAGCGTTGCTGGCAGCAGCAGCGGACAGCAAAGGTGAAATGTCCTCACCAGAGGGCAACGGTTTTGTACCATTAACTAAATCAACGACAGTCTGAGCGTCCTCGGTGTCGAGTTCAAGGAACCCTTCGATCAAGTCACCGTCAATAAACCCATGGGCTGGCGTTTGCTTACGGTCGTTGGTGAAGGATCGCCACTCGTCGTGTTTTAGGCCACCGACACCCTCGATCACAGTACCCAAAGCACGTTCCATACGTTTAAGCAGCTTATACTGAGGCTCAGTCAACGAAGCGATAACGCCAATCACACCATTGACAGTACTAAAAAGCATCTCAGGGGTAGCACTGGTCGTTAGAATAGAGCGAATAGTCTCAGAGATCTGGTCAGGAGCTGTGGTGCTGACAGTTGGGTCCACCGGAGTTTCATCGCGTTTGCTAGATGGGTCCTGGTTCTTCATAACCAATGAACCATGGTGGAAGCGGTTCACAAACTCGCCAATGTGAAACTCGCCAACCACGCGGAGCATATGTCTTGCTTCCTCAGTCGCTGCCTCGCTGTTTTTCTGCACGGTGAACAAGTTCATATGAGTTTCTGTGCCAATGTATGTATCATCATCAAGGATTCCGACAGCCGTCATCCAATTCGCGTTATAGTCCCGAGCAATCTCCTCAATCGAGTCATCTAAACCTCTGTACACAAGCAAGGAAACAGAGTTCATCAAATCTCCCACCACAATAAAATCACCACGGGATTGAACATATAATGCAAGAATGTGCTCGTTGTGGCTACCCTTGGCTACAAGTTCGCTCTGGTCAGGACCATCTGAGGAGAATGCAAAGAGCATCACTTCAGAATTGATACCAGCCAAAAGCTTACCATTAAAGCTGTTCAAAGAGTAAACGGCACCACGGGTCTGCTTCTCGGCAACTAGAATAAGTTTGCGGCCACTCTCGCCAGAAGCGCCCCCTGCAGGGCCATTGCCTGTTGGGGTGGCCTGAGTTTTATTCGCAATGTTCTCTGCTACCTGAAAAACCAGGATGCGACCCTTTGTCGGTTCTTGCTCACCTTCGATAGGGTAAGCTGTACCAACCACAATGAATTGTTTACGCTCTGCATCCTTTTGATTGTTTGTAACGCCCTCGGTCTCCATAGCACTGGATGAAGAAGAATTCCGACCATCACCAGCACTAGAGCTTGAGGAGCTCGAGTTTGTCTTGTTCCCTGACTTGTCACCAGAAGATCCAAAGCCTTCCTCGTAAAATGTGCATGAGGTAATTGAGCAGCCTGTTTCAAACTCATCCAGTTGGAATGAGTCTAGCACGTCAAATGTTTGGTCATCAATGAGCCGAACAAAGTTTGTCTCAACCATGTTACTTGGCTCATCATCACCAGTGGTCATGCGTGCATCCATATCCATGGAGCTAGACTCGCCAAAGCTAGATATTTTGCCATTAGACTTGTCCCCATTTGCAGCTACAGAGCGAGAAACACTAGAATCACCTGAGCGCATGGTGCAAACAGCAAAGCTTCCAGTGTTCCCATCCTTGTGATGGCAAATACGGCGCGGCTGCTCGCCCAGAGGAAAAGGACGAATGTGGAGTTTCTGAATCTCGTTGATTGTGCCGATGGTCAAATCTTCTTCTGAGGCAAGAGCAAGGCTCTCAGGGAAGCTTTCAGCGTTAAATGAGGCCATACAAGTAACTTCACGTTGGTTCACGTTGGAGTACAGGAGCTTACTTCCACTTGAGTAAATCACGGTCGGGCGATCAGAGCCGGCGAATACATGAGTAACGTCTTTAGAACGGAAACGGGACAGAGAGATTGGCCTAGAACCAAGTGAAATCTTCTTCTTTCCTGAAAGAAGATTATCCTTACCAGCTCCACGGTTAAGATCAAAAGTGAAGAGCTTACCATCACCAAGTCCGGCAAGGAGGTGGTCCCGTCCTTCAAGAGAAACAAAGAGCAATGAACGGGGGATGGTCTCTACTGTCAACTTCTCCTTATGTACCTCCTCTAGAGTTGGCAATACCAAAAGGCGAACCGTGACACCAGTCCACATACCCACAGCGGCAAGATCGGCACTCAAGGGAACCCCGTTAACGTCAACTCCCATATTAGAGGAATCAGTCATCATTGTATCTTCACCATTCTTAGAAGCGTTGGTGCGAGGATCCAGAGGGTGAATAGAAAGGCAGGCCACCTCATGAGGCAACTCCTTTTCAGATTTTTGCATAAGTTCACCAGATGACTGATCAATTTCGAATAGAATCAACTTTCCACCGTTCAGAGCTAGAAGAACTTGTGTTGCGTTTGCACTGGCTACAGTTATCCTGTGAGTGCTTGGCGGTTTCCAACTTGTCTTCACAACGTTCGGATTTGCACAACTCACAATGCGAGCTTCAGAACGGGTTACCTGAAGCAAATGGTCACCAACCATGTTACTGCAGCATAGAGAAAAGTCGTCCTGAATAAACCCTCCCAAATCTACCTCAGACAACTCATCATCTTCAATTGCGAGGACACGAGTTTCGCTAGTAAAGGTTTGCACAAGGTATTGGTCCCACTTAGAGGCAAAGCCACCACGAAGCGACCACATTGCCTGGATGCCTGGAAACTCCACAGCGCACTGCTCATCAATACCAATACCATTACGAACAACCCGGAGAGACCCATCCTTGAAACCACCAGAGCAGGTCACCACCTGGCATTGACCTTGTCGGTCCAAATCGACTACACAAAAGTCGACGATAGGTCCGAGATTGGGGCATGTCTGAACGACCTCAACATAGGACTTAGTAGTCGGATCACGCTCCACGCTAAGATGAATCAGCTGGGAGTCTCCGAACGAGCTGCCGATAAAGACATAACCGTTGTCAAGATAAGCAATGGAGGAAGCGATCGAGGTCTCACCAAGAAATTCCATACTAAGGTCCACCACTGTAACCTGGTGACGTTGCATGGTAGGTACAGCGGATGACAATGATGACGATGAAGATGAGGAGGAGGAGGATCCAGTTACTCCAGTTACGCCAGCCTTGATGGCACTGCTAACTTTTGCACCAGTGCCATCAGTCGATGGGTCCATCGGTGTCTTGTCAACCTGAAGAGCTAGCACATGCAAGCCGCCCCACTCATCGCAAAGCAGCCAGCGGAGGCCATCAGCATCAATTGGTGCATAGGCACGAATAAGGCCACATTTAATTGGGATTGCAATTGTGGTACCGACTTGTCCTCGGCCACTTGCGCGACCATTTCTGTAGGCAATTGTCTCGAGACCCATAATAAGGACGCCGCCGATAGGCTCGGGTACTGGAATAATCATGTTTGTGTCAAGATCCACATTGGGCTGGCTCCAAGGGCCTTCCGTAAACTCCATGTTCTTCAAGGAGATAGAGTATGTCTTGATATGGCGTGTACTACGGTTCTTGCGGTTATCTTCATAGAGAACGCAAATCACTGGAGTATCATAGCCGTAGAGGAACTGAATGTCAATCACATTGATCTCCTCAAGACGGATGTTGAAAGAGTCTTTAAGTTGGCCCTTGGAATCCATAGGAATCACATCAAACTGGCCCTGGAAAAGATTAAGGCCGATGACTCTGCCATCTGGATCAATGATGCCAATTTGCCCATTTTCGTTCGGACGGTTGATGCGACTCTGAATTTGACCCTTCGCGCGAGTCTTGATGGACTGCTTTTTCGGGTCATATCCAAGCACAAAGTACTGACGACGTTCGGTTACGACGAAGAGCAGCTCTCTGGGCTCCCCACTGGGTTTGTAGAGCTTGCACGTGGCCACACGACCATAGATGCCAAGATCAAACTGCGCCACAAGGCCGTCCTCTGTGAGTGTGTGAAACTCAAGCCGAGTGGACTTGCATATGATCAAGTTCAACTCCGTCTCGCTGATGAAGTGACCCTTAAGCACATGCGTCACATTCGTCGGTTTCTGCGCCGACACCACGTATTGATACATCCTAGCAAAAAAACTCCAACTCTGTAGCCAGAACCTGCACTGAGAAAATCGAAAGCAATCACCCCGGTGCGGAAACCTCAACAAGCACAGATGGCCGTAGAGACTGGCTACCCGAACCGATCACAGCGTCGAAGCTGTCACCGCGACTTTAAGAGCAGCACCAGCTGCAGGGTTTGGTAGCAAATCAGTCTAACCACGTCTCCAACCGCGAGCTGACTGGTAGCGAAAGACTGCCTTAGCACTCCGCCGCGGCGACTGCGGCCCGCAGCGAGCACAGGCGAAGACACCGGAGAGTGAGGAAGTTGCGCCTTCGCCGACCGGCACAAAAGCGAGAGTGAGCAAGCGCAGGGCCTCTGCGAGGATCGCGCTTTGATTCCTTTTGATTATGGCTTCTTTCTCTCGATTTTCCTCTTCTCAATTAAAAGATTTAGAAGAGGTCACAGTATAACTGCTAACGTATACCCTATATAATATGCTTCAACCTGTTTGGGCTCCTGTTATGAATAGTATGATCCAATATTTAGCATAATAATACACATAATTCATAGTGAATCTTTTTTTCCTGACCACTTCACTGGAGATGGTAGTTAGCCTGGTTGTGTAACGGCCGCTTCGCGTCGCGCATGGGATCCGTTAGACCAATTTTTCCAGGCTTGCTCGAAGGTTGGTTTTAGTTGATCAAGCTATCGCTTGTGTCATGATACAGCTGCTTTGAAGAGAGATAAAGAGAAACCCAAGCATAAGGAGCCATTGAGGTGGTAAAATTGTTGCTCCTGAAGAAACTGACGTTAGAATATCTGATAAATTGAGTAAAGGAGCGACTTTTTTTTAATGAAACGCAGGCAGATTCGAGCTCCAAAAGAAGAACTTAAGCAAGTGCGCACTGTCGCAAGGAGTTTAATTAGTAAGCAAAGCTAAATACAACACTAAGGACAACGGAGAGCTTAGTGTTGTGACAGTAGAAAAGGTATTCAAAGAATAAGTAACTTGCGTTATAAAAGCAACCACAACGAGAGCCGCTTAGAGCGCAGCTGTTCCTAAGTAGAAACACCGCAAATAGCTCGGGCGAGGTTAACACTCAACTGCGCATAGAGGCAAAGTAATTAAATTGGGAAAACCCTCCACGAAGACGCTTGTCGTCTTGCCAGGGTTGACAAGAGGCTAACTAAACAAGGCGAAGACGCGTTCAAAACCTTTTCCGTGAACAGAGAGGTAGCAACTCTAGCAGTATGGCGCACAACACATACGATGCAAGATGGCGTGACGCAATGGCTGAGCTGAAGGAGCAGCTTTTTCTCGAAGACCATACGTTATCTGGCGCCAAAGACCCGGTAGCCCAACCGAACCTAGACGAGGCGAACCATCATTGGGCATCGCTATATGTCAAATACCTTGAGATTTTCCGCACACTCGAAGCATGCTTTGATGGAATTGTTCATCCCCAAAAGCGTATTGACATTAAGTTGATTGTTGAACTTGTCATGTCACGTATTGTGGAGCTCAAGGCGTTGTTGATTAAGTGGAATCCTCCACACCCGACGCTGGTGACAGCCGGTTGCGACGGCCCGATGCCTTGGCCCTATGTTAATCTTGACGATGTATTAGTTGATCTCAAACTTTCCCCGAAGGTGCTTGAGGTGCCTATTCCACGATACTTTACAGAGGAAATCGCCGATAAGCAGGCTGCCAGAGACAAACTTATAAACGCAATCAAGACAATGAAACTCGGTGAGGAGGCCGAGTTGGGGCTCGAGATGGATCGCGAAGAGAAAGTGGCACCACCCCTTCTAGACTTTGAGCTTTCTGAAGCGATTGCTATGATTCAACGTATGGAGCGTGCTCGCCAAGGCATCGTTCACGCACAACTCGTCTCGAGGTTGTCTTTAGAAGAAGACACGAACAAGACCCCAGCTTTTAAAGCAGCCACGCAGGCTGCAATTGGCGCTGCACCCGAGATGGACGTCGACACAGCAGCAGCGAATATTCAAAGGCTTTACCGTGGATCACGGTCCCGTCGGGCAGCCAATTCTGAGCGCGAGCGAGAACTCGCATTTATTGGCATGTGCAGGCCGAAGCTGTGGGATGATGCTGAGGCAAAACGCCAAGAGTCTAAACAATATGACGAGCTCGAGCAAGCACGTGCTCGACGAAAGCTGGAACAAAAAGAAAACGAGGATGGATACTCTCAAGCCCTCATTGATCTTCATGGCCGCGTTCTTGAGGAAGAGGGTCCAGACATGCGAGAACGCATGATGGATGAACGTCGTGCTTGGTTTACAGAGGAACTTGGCAAAGGTGTTTTCCCTGAAGACCTTGGTGGATTCTACTTGGCCAAGAATCCTCCTCAAGAGGATGAAGAAGCGGCTGCGGCTGCTGAGGCAGAGGCTGCAAAGAATAAAAAAGGTGGTAAGGGCGGTAAGGATGACAAGGCAAAAAAGAAGGGTGGTGATGCAGAAGAGGTCGAAGTTGAAAAGATCCCACCTCTAACTGGTCCTACACAGTTTACTGCAACATTGCAAGACTGTCTGAATCGCTATAGTGGAGTCTGGCTAGACCGTGACGAATCTGGCAATTTTCAACAAAAGCATGATGTTGAACTAGCCAAAAACGTAGTCCGTCCAAATGTGGAAGAAGAGGTTCGCGAGAACGTCGACAAAATGCTAGTGGTGCAGTTGCAGAACCTCAAGGCCCAGCTTGAGGCAGCTTCGGGCGGCAAAAAGGGTAAAAAGAAGAAGGATAAAGGCAAAAAGGGCAAAAAGGGCAAAAAGGACAAGAAGGGTAAGAAAAGCAAGCCCTTACCAGGTGAGAAGCTTTGTTCAGGTATGGAATTCGAGGAAATGCTTGGTATTTTGATTGAGAATGGTGTTCTGTGCAAGGTGCCGACTCAAAAGTTAGACGATCTCGTTGGTGAATTTAACTATTTAGGATCCACCTACCAGTCTCAAAGCGAGGTCAAAGATGCTTGGGGAAATTGGGTACCGCAGGATCCTTCTATGTCACAAATTCGCTCGTTGCTCACGGAGCAACTAGTTTTACCCCTTGGCTGTTCTTTCTTGCGTGTGACAGCACCTTATGCAAAGTCTGCACTGTTGTATGGACCTCCGGGTAGCGGTAAGACTACAGCAGTTCAGGCAATTGCAAGTCAAACTAATGCCGTCCTGATTAACCTTTCTCCTTCTATTTTAGAGAACCTTCCCAAAGAATACCGAGAAGGTAAGAGCGGGCCTACTCGTCTGATCCATATGGCATTTGCAGTAGCTAGACATCCTGAATTTGCTCCTGGAGTAATTTATATTGACGAGATTGAGCGAATTTTTGTCGGTAAAAAGAAAGGTGGCGCAGGCGATGCTGCCAAATTCAAGAAAGACTTGGTGACATATTCAAATTCGCTCAAGCCCGAGGAGCGTGTGATTTTACTTGGCTGCAGTAACGAACCTTACAACATGCCTGAAACAGAGCACAAGGACATTCGTACAGTTTTCCAAATTCATGTTTACTTTCCTTTCCCAGAGTATGCCTCAAGAGTCATTCTTTGGCGCAAATTTCTGGAGGATGCTTTTGACAAGCTAGAAAGTGATATCCCTGATACGATTGATCTGTCTGTACTTTCCTTAGTTTCAGAGGGGTATTCTCCAGGATCAATCCGAACTGCCATCAAGCGGACTTTAACCCAGAGACGATGTGCAACACTCAAAACTCGCCCTCTCACAGAGCAGGATTTCATCGGAGCACTGTCTATGCTTCCCCTAACGTATCAGGAGAGCAATGCTCGCTTCCAGACATTCACTGCAGCTATTACTGGCTTGCAGCAAAGACGTGAGGCCATCAAAGCTATCCTCGCTGGTGATGGCGCAGGCGACGGTAAAAAGGACGCAAAGAAAAAGAAGAAGTAATTATCCTAAGTTTGTACGGATTTTTTCCCAAAAACGATATATCACCAACTGCTTATACTCTTGCATACTACTACATATATTCAGACTTTTAAAAAAATAATTCTACAGAGACAAATATGACCATGGGCTTACATTCACTTAGCCTTACAAAAAATCCGTCTGTATCCCAGACTACTACTACTACTACTACTACTACTACTACTGTTTCTCTTTAATTAAGAATGACAATTGCTTCGCTTGATTTGAAGGACGGCATGGGATTCAAAAGAATTTATATGGTGCTTCCTAACGCAGCAAATGACGATTTGGACTGTAATCAAAAGAGTGCCAGAATTCTATGTCTATACATACGCGGGTAGAGCGTATCATGAAGGGCATTTTGAGGGAGACAGTCAAAATGTCCCTGTTAAAATATTACACATTGTCCCATTATATATAATGGCTCAACCATTATTGGAGAAGGCGCATTCCTCGACTAAGGCGACGGGACAGGCGTGCAAGTGAGCTACGTTTATTTGATAGAGACTCAATGATCATAGCTCGATCATTAGAAAGGGATATTCCAAAGGTCTCGAGATCGTCCTCATCACATTTACGGCCAGAATCAAGGCTGGTAATGTTATGATCATAAAATAGAGGAATGTATTTTTCCAGAGCACAGGCACGAAGACGATCCGCGAGCTCGGACTGCACTACGAAGAGAACAAAGGCTTTGACCTCTTCGTCAGAAACATTCGTTGAGGCCATATAGTGAGTACGCTTCGGCACAACGCCATGAGCAATCAAAGTTTTGATGACATTGAGGTGCTCATTTTCAATAGCGATCATAAGTGGATCACGGCCATGAGGGGTCTTGCGATGGGCATCTGCTTCTTGTTCCAGCAGAAGTTCCACAATGTTTGCATGACCCCGGGAGGCAGCCACAAACAGTGGCGTCTGCCCGCTGACGCCGTAATTGGCATCAACTAGTGCACCAGCTTGAGTCAGAACTTGCGCAACAGCAAAGTTACCCGACGCTGCAGCAAGGTGAAGCGCGGTGGCCCCGTCTACTTTATCAAGATTCACATCTGCGCCATGGTCGATGAGAAGCTTGACCATGTCTACAGAGCTTTCTTCTGGCGCATCCGGGCTGCAAGCTTCAAGTAGAGGCGTCCAGCCTTCTTCGTCCTGTAAATCGACTTGAGCACCTGCCTCAATAAGCATGGATGCCATCTTCACCTTTCCAAAGGCTGCACAGTGATGTAGCGCAGTCCAGCCGTCCTCCCTCTTTGTATCCACTAAAACGCCATCATCGAGCAAAGCTTGCAGCACATCTACATGTTCGGTAAGTACAGCCAAATGGATTGCTCTATACCCGCCATCTGTGCTAGCTTCACGCAAAACAGGGTTTTCTGCGAGCTCCTTCACCGCATCCGTCTTACCTTGGCGAACTGCCAGCCAGAGTTCCATGGACGTCATTCCTTTCGTGTACAAATAGTCTTTGAGCGTCGGTTTATCAGATTCCCAGACTACCTTGGCTCTCTCCTCGACTCCTGCAGGGTGGCCTGCCTTCGTTGATCAAAGCACTTGGATCGGTCACTCTAGTTCCGGGTTTGTTGGTGTCGCAGTTGCTCTTGTGCAGCGAGCAGGTGCTCTGCTATGTAGGGTGGCTCGATCGCCTCTAAAAAGGCGCACTTCTGCACTGCCTTTCTGGTAAATTCTGGGGACAATCGACACCAACTGCTTAGAAGCCAACCGGAGGCACTTGACACCGATTACTCTATATAGCGTCTGCAGCTGAAAGTGTTGGTATGCAAGCCTATTTGCCAACGCCCAGCCAAAAGCGCTGCCAAGATGACCCAGAAACACGTGCAAAAACACGTGCCAACAAGGGTTGGACCCTACAGTCTCTGAAGAGGAAGTCTGCTCGTGACTAATGGCCCAAGGGCGAGTCTGTTGTAGATGGCATCCTGCGCGACAGCGTACTTTGCCTTCTCCAGCTAAGCAGCAAGCCTTGAGTGGTTGACCTCTTCCTTAGCTGCTTGGACCTTGATTTTGGGCAGCTGAGCCGGAAGATTGTTTTGGAAGTGCACACCACGAACCCTACTTTTTTGGCTAGGAATGCTTATCAGCCCTGGGTTCTTGAGATGGGCGTTTTCAATACTAAATCGACTAGTCTAGACAAATTTTCTTCATTTTAACTATTTTAGTCGATTCAAGGCATAATCTTCGAAAAGATCGCATTTATTGCCTGTCTGCGGGACTTGCATGAGCATCGAGCTTCAAGCATGTCGTGACGAAATTGGGTTCGAAGAAACGAGAGTGTGGGTGACGCTATAATTCGTCGCATTTGGCTCGCTTTTACTATAGGTGCTTCGTCTTCAAGTGATTACCTGGTCTGAAGAGCATTTTACCTACTACAGCAGACTAAGCTCAGCTTGAAGGTAAGCGAGAAGGAAGTTGCGACAGGAGCAATTGAGCGCTGCAGCCTGAAGCGATTCCAATCGCAAAAGGTGAGAGAGCTTAAACAATATGGATATTAACTCGCGACTCGAAATAATGACAGTTTGCACACGAGCAGTACGTAAGTACTAAGTTCTGGCTAGTTCTTTTGGTCATGTGCGTTCCAAATTGTTAGAGAGGTGGGCTCAATTATGTAGGGTGACACCTCTCTTCGGCTCGCGGCTGTGGAGAGTTCGCTGAAAAGTTCCTTGGCACTAGCCGGTTGGTGAACATAAGCTTAGAAAGAGAAGAACTAAAGCAACGGAAACGCATGAACCAGTTGTGAGTCAGCTACAGTAGGTAAGGCAGGTTTTATAAATATGATTTCAGAAGGAGATCACGCAAAATTGCTGTTTCTAACTTGAAGTAGACAAGAATCATAGCTTGTTTTGAAAGACTAATTTTATAAACACTTAGAAATGCAGCTAACTCAATCATTGTTCTAATCTCAGATTGAGCACGAAGCATCAATTCACTTTGTATGGTTCTATTTCTATTGTAAATGGCAGCATTAGGTAGGTGCCTACTACTACTAGGTCGAGGTCACGCCGTGCCGCGCAGATCCAACTGAAGAGCTATCAGTTGTCTAGAAGCAATGGTAGGAAGGTGCACCGAGATGAAAAATATCTCTAAAGTCTGATATCTTGAAGGAATTCACGAGCCACCCTACATATTCAAATACATCAAGCAGGCATTTGCGTGCGCATACAAAAGATTTAACTACTCACAGGATCCTGCAGCTCTTCAAAAGTAAGTTTCCCAGGTATCCATGTGCAACGCAGAGGCAGGTGCAGTACGAGGTTTGCGAATCGACATGCTAGCTTGCGGTTTGTACACATGCGGCGTTGATGCATGGTGAAGTGTCTCAAGGACACGAGAACGGCCCACAGCACGCAGAATGGAATCAGGTGGGGCAATGCGATGGCCACGAAGGGCTTCAAGGTCAACATCAGCAAAATAGGGATGGGAAGTGACGGAGGATTCAAAAGAGCCGAGGGACTTTCTTCCAAGGCGTTGATCAGGCTCGGGATGCAGCAGAGCGCGAACGAGGTCAACAAAAGACGCGTCGCCCTCGCACATCGCATCAAGTTTATCAAATACACCATGCGTTGGGTAGGATGAGATGTAGTCAGCCTGGCGAGCACGCAGGGAGGAGACCATTTCGGCTGGGAATGGGAATGAACCAGTCATCAATTCGAAGTAGAAGATGCCCAGTGCCCACCAATCAATTGATGTGGAATAACCGTCAAGCGTCAAGACCTCGGGCGCAATGAAAGTTGGTGTTCCACAAAGGGTATATGTCCGGGTCTGCGTAGACGGAAGCTCTTTGGCCATCCCAAAATCAGTCAGACGTAAATAACCATCTACACAAAGAATGCAGTTCTCAGGTTTGATATCACGGAAAATGACGCGATTGCTGTGAAGGAAACTCAATCGCAAGAGCAATCTGGCCCGAAAAAAACTTCATTTCCTCTACTGTGAGGTTTTGAGCAGGGCGCCGCTCAATTAAATCAAAAAGATCTCCCCCAAGACCACACTCAAGGAGGAGGTAGACACTTCTTTCGTCTTGAAAACTTCGAACAAATCGAGCAATGAATGGACATTGACCTCCACATTTGGACATGATTGCACGCTCCGCACGAACCCTCTGTTCTTGGCGGCGGGCGATTATTTTACGTTTGGAGAGCTGTTTCAGAGCAAAAACATGATTGGTTTCGCGATCACGCACCAGGCTTACAGAGCCAAATGCCCCAGCACCTAAGCTCTGCAGGCGCTCGAGACTGTCAAGAGATAGTACAAGGCCTGTTGCACGCTTCTTGGGCGAGCTCATTTTCATGGACGATTCGCTGTGCGCCTGGCCTGGAGTGCGTGGCTTAGCGGTATGAACAAATTCACTCATTGATGTGCGATGTCCTTGGCATTGATCTCGCGAGGTTGGTGTCCCATTTCTGTGTGGAGAGGCGTGAAATTGCACAGTACTCATTCCAGTTTGTACAGGTGTAAGAGTGCTAAGGAAGGCAAGCTGTTTCTGTGACTTTGGAGTTTTGCAGAATTTGCCATTTGGAGGTGTCACTACGGTGGGACTGCCTAAGTGAGGGAAAGGCAACGGTGCAGTAGCTTTCGAAAAACCTCTAGGAATGCTCACATTGTTGTTAGGAGTAATACTTTGCACCTCCTCGTCATGGAGAGAGAGTGACATAGATGGCGATACAAACGGGACGACAGGAACAGAGGCAGGGCGACCAAGAGAAGCGGCAGCGGAGTTACGCCGGGCCATCGCAGAGCGTAACATTGCCACACTGTGTTGATGACTGTTTTGATGCAGCCCAGACCCTGATTCCCGACGAGGACTGGAGGCAGAATTTGGAGATCCGTCCATAGGGCCGCGCCACGCACCAAACGCCTCGTGAATTCCAGTGAGACTTGGCGAAAAGGATCCTGAGCCCTCTGATTCAAGATTCGGAATCGGAAGACTTTGCAGCCGTGGTCGACGGCGTTTGGAACCTAGTTCTGGATTTTCCTCTTCCTTAGCTCTATTTTGCGTATAATCTTCAATCTTACTTGTGTCAATGGTCATGCCAGTCATATTGGAATGTTCAGCATCATCGTCCATGTGTTCGTACATATCAGTTTGGTCATGCTCATCATCTGTAATGATATCGATACAAGTTGCCATAGTGTCAATACTAGATGTTCGTCGGTTCTCAATAGGAGATATGTTCATTGGCGCGTCTGGAATGGCAATATCGCGGTATTTGTCGCTCGTGGTAGGTGTCTGGCGGACATAGCGTGGCCTTTTGCGAAGCTTATATAGACTTGACGAAGGGGAGTTCATGAGCGATGTCAAGGGGTAAATTTCGTCGCCACTTCCTGGAGATGACGTTTCCTGAAATCGCGAAGGTAGGTCAGGAACGATCAGGAGACAGGTTTGAGAAGCAATAGTCACTTGAATTTCACTCATGGACTGGAGGCGCCGCAAAGGGTATGCCTGGCCTACACTAAGGTTGCCTAGCTCTTTGTTAACTTCGCCTTCCTCCGCTGTGAATGTGATTGAACCCTGCAGCACAACAAAACGGGACGCAATAGGGGCATCCTCGAGGTGTTGCGAAAAGTCATCGACTGGGAAACAACGCTCGGAATCAAAGGCCACTGTGTAGCCAGCTGGAGCAATAGTGTTTTCTATAATATCAATGGGCAAGGTAGCAAAAGGGTGCAGTGTTAAAAGCACTTGTACAAAGAAATGATGTCTAACGCTTTCACGCAAGCCTTCCAAGGGCGAGAGGCGCTCGTAGGGAATAGCATAGACAACAGTGTTGTCTTTAGCAACTACAACGTCAGAGGAGCAATACTTCTGACCGCGTACGCAAAATGCGTCTTCGCCAAAATATTCGCCCTGGGAGCGGCTCCAGAGCACCTCGCCGTGCTGCTTGAGCTGCATGAGGCTAGAAACGCCACCATCCCGAAGAACACCCCATACTTCGCCTTCTCGAACCAGGAAAAGGTTATGCGCCGTTTCGCCGTGACGACATAGAACTTGCCCACGGGACGCGTGTATACATTGCGAAGCAGCTTCAAGTGCTGTGCGCTCTTCTCCGGTAAGCAGACCCATGACCGGGTGACTAGCCATAAGTTCGCTACAGGTGTATGGCACAGATCGAGCTGTTTCAAATGCTTCTCGGGAAAGTTTCCAAAGCCGTGTTTCTGGGCTTGCAATTTCCAAAGTCCAAGATCTCGGACATGAACACACCAGGGCGTGGGTTCCAAACTGGCCCTTGTGTTTGAAAGTCAGGGTTTCTATATTAGGCGTAGTTATGTTCCTATTATTACTCAGATAATCATCCTGCATTTCATCCAAGAAGATGCCTGGTTGCGTTCTTGAGTTAGTTTGTTGATAAATCCTGAAATTCTGATTACCTCGAGATCCAGCATCTTGATGTTTCAAATTATTGTCCATACAAATATGATTAGATCGCCTTGCTCCATCGCACATCCCGGCTCCTTCTGAATTTGATTTTCTCTCAGCACCATCAGAATGTTCACGTCCTGCATCCTCGTCCTCGTCATTTGCATTTGAGTCCTCATTGCGCCGCTCCCGATGAGCCGGTCTTGGTAAGAGCGAAGAACTTCGAGCTAAGCTTGATTTCCCACGACGGCTCAAAATAACTTCGCCAGCCGTGAGGAAGTAAGCCGCGTCTCCTCGGTCGCCCTCTGCAAATACAATGCGGTTCCGCTGCAGATCCGCAGTGGTCACGAGATTTGCGGCGCGTGCGCAGGCTTCAATTTGGCTTGGGCGAAGGTCCACGGCATCGTCGTCCACCACGGTCAGAGCGCGGAGCTCGGCTTTCAGCACCTCCAGCTCGCCGCTGCTGGGGTGCGGGCCCACCGAATCCATCCCGGAGCCCGCGGGCGAGACACTCCACGCCTTTTCTCGCGCCACCACGCGCCGACGTAGATTATATAGTTCGCGTTTGCTTGCCGACGAGGTCTTCTTCTTATCTGTTTTTTGTCTTCTGATTATTATAAAACTGTTTTCTGTTTCTCTCTTTCTTTCGCCTATGTTCTCTTCATTGTTTCCACTACTAAAGTTTAGGTTAATTAAGGTGTGTAACACTGTTTTTTTGTGTTTGTTTTTCTGCGAACTTTGGTTTTGGCCTTCTAGTGAATACTGTAGGAACATATACCGCAACAGCGAGGCAATTTTATTATTACCCTCTCTTTACTGTTAATAAAAAGCAAAAATAAAAATAAAAATTACAATTGTGATTTCAAGACAGCTTGGAATAATCAAGAATCGAAAGAGGCGCGTGGATGATGATGATGATGAAGATTAGGACTGTGTTTCTTCTGCGTAGGTACCTAACTACTACCTATCAATACTGCAGTGACTTTGGTGAGGGTGTGCGCGTGTGCTTTCTGGTAATGCTACTGCTAAAAGGTCGAAATTCGCGTGGTGTGGCTGTCTGTCTCGACTCTTATGTCAAGAATTCAATTCACGAGATCGTGTGCCTTGTGAGTGGTGCTTCTTCTTCTCGAGCACCCTGTCCTCAACCTTCAATTGCCAAGCATGAGTCCTCGCGCAGGAAAAGATTAACTTATGCAAGTTTAAAGAAAGATTTGAGCGTCGGTGAACAGATATTCGCTCGCTGAGCCAAGGACGAGTGTCTTTCAGGTCTCGAATTACTATTACCTCTATATAGACGTCTTTTTCTTTTCTTTTAATTCACATAGAGGTTTTTTATTTTATTTTTAGTGTTTAGCGCTGTTGCAACAACGACGGACTTGGAGATAAATGGGAAAACTGATGCCAGCAATGGCTTTGGATCTGCTAGAAGGTCGTGCATGCGCGAGTTGACGACTACAAGAACATGCTAAGAGGCAAAAATACGCTAAACCCGCTTTGATCCCTTGGGAGTTTGGCGCGGAATGTCCGTAATATTGGTTACACTCTGAATAGCTAATCTAGTGATAAGCCTAAATCGATTTACAAATTTGACTAGTACACACACATTGACGACGAACTTCAAGACAGACGAAGTATCCTCCTAGCTCAGATTTGTAATTTTTCAAGAACAAATTCAACCCAAGTTCAAGAGGAGCTCGACGGAGGCAGGAGTAGACCTTCGAGGCAACTGGAAGTTGCAACGAAATGGCGTGAAGCCTCTTCAGTGGCATAAAAGTGAGGTACAGTGCGCGAACGGAATTCTTTATTACCGGCATTGGTCCTTCAAGAGGCAAAAGGCAATAAATAGCGTTACTAGTAACTCCAACCAAGAACAACTGCCGCTTATCCTATGCTATGCCCGCCCGCCCACAACTTGAGCTGCTACCTATGCTGATGTCCATTTCCAAAAACAGCGAGCTGTCATATTAAAAAGGTTGAAACGATGTATCATCTTGACCGTAGTCCAAATGGCGGCCCGAGTACATACATTATTTTTCTCTGCTTTCTGTTTCCTTCTTAACTTATCATTATCTGTCATCAACGTGCAGACACCTGTCGCGGCAGGTAATCAGCGCACGATTGTTAGCGCACTAATCCTCATCTTGACTAGTTCTGCTCTCGAAAATGTTGATAAACTCAAAAATAAGAAAAAACTGAAGCAGCAATGCAGTGCAAACCATTAAAATTATATTTTCCTAAAAAATTTTGAAGATAACAAATTACAGAATAAAGCAATGTTTAGATGATAGGATGAACTTATCTATTACTTCTTCTTAGTATGTAGGCAGGTATCAATTCTTCAACCCAGAAGCAGGGACTCCGAAATAAACGCAATAAGAAAACTTTTTTTCTTTTTCTTTTTTTAAAATTAATAGCTTGAATAATGAGAATAATAAATAAAATCTATCAATAAGAAAAGAAATGATGGAATTTGATCCCAAGGTTTTTAAGAGAGCAACCTTCCCTTCTGTTGGCTCACACGGAGGGAGCAAATTACAGCATTCTAGCAAGCAAGGCCACGCCGCAGTAACCCTAGGGTATGCCTAAGGCACAGAAGCTCACGAAGAATAGTTTGCGCTCCTCAGGCTGAGTGCGAGAAAAGAAAGCCTGGTTCTTTCAATCGCCGCTGACACGTGCGTTGAATCCAATGTGGAGCCCCGTTGTAAACTCCGAGCCATCTTCAGAAATAGAAGAAACGAGAGAGAAACGTTGTTTACAACAAGCATTCTCTGGAATCTAAAAATAAAACAACAGAGGCGAGAAGAGCAGTCAGAACCTAGGTACCTACACAATCCCGCAGGGGAAATCAAATTCCGGTTTACCTGCTTGCAGCCTGGAGCAGGAATCATGCAAAGTTTCTCCTACGTGGAAGCTCTTCGCGACACGCGATGACAATTTTATAACGTGGTCGGCTCATAGATTTTGGTAGAGGGCAGGCGGTCAGACTCCATCTGCGCACATGGTCCAAGAGCGACAGCCCACCGATCACTGCAGCTTTAAGTAGCGCAACCAGCACATACATACGCAGTAGAAATAGACAGAAAGCACTGCAGAACAAATTCAGGTTACAAGAGTGAGTAACTTGCGCGTGAACGGAAAGCGGCCAGGACGATGGAGAGAATACAAAGTCAGAAGTAATACCACTTTTCGTAAGAAGTTTTATGCAACCTCAATCTTGCACTATTGAAAAGTCAATCCTCCTGTGTTGTGGTTCAACAAGCTGTTGTTGGTAGTGCCTTCAAGTTCCCTTTCTCTTCTACCTGGGTAGAAGGCGGGCCAGCAGTAGCAAAGAGTGGTTCAGATTCGGGTTCAACTTGCAGAAAGAACTCTAAAAACAAAGTTGGGTGCGCTGCAGTCGTTTTGATGGTGGTACCCACCTCAATTCCTATTACCTGCAAATAGCAAATACCGTCATAAAGTTCAATGCTTTTCTCGGCTCTGATGGGAGGAACCTTCGGCCTTCTTCGTCATTCATTCGTGGATCATCTCGAAGTCTGAGCATGCTGCTTTCCCAGGACCCGAGCTTTTAGAGAATTCGGTTTGTACAACTGAACAAGCTACCTACTCAATATTTAAAAGCTGTTTACAGCAGCAAATTGAATACAGCAGCGGTAATGCCGCTCGAAAGTTGTAGCTGCGAAGCGGCACTTCACACAAATTGAAGGCTCGTGTCTTTCGTTCTTATAAGTGACCAACCCGGTTGGTTCCACAATTTAGTTGACTATAATTGGTTTTTACCTTATTATTCATTAGGACACTTCGAGAGAGTCCTGGCCAGTATTAAGGTAGGCCAATCAGCCGATAAGAGCGGTTGTAAAAAAGTTTAGTAAAAGTGCTAGTGAGGCACACTCTGTTAGATTAAGGTGTTTAACTTGGAAATGTGCAGCGATGCAAAAGAACAAAAGTATGCGTTACGGCCAAGTGGAAAGTAAAGCGATAGAGTCGCCCTCCGAGTCTCAATAAGAAAGCGCGAGCATTGACCTCTGGAGAAAACTTCCTGTAGCGAACGCATGAATTCTAGAAACAGAATGATGGCACTGGCTCGTGCTGAATACTATTTGTGATTTTTCGACAAGGAAAATTGTGAAAATTAGATAGTCTTGGCGCTGAGGCCTGGGAGAACTAGCGAGCAGGGGTTTGGTGAATTATGAAGTGAATATGTGTACTTTGATATTTAAAGTTTTTTATTCATTTTCCATGAAGCGCTGTAGGAAATTACCCTGGATTAGAGAAGGCTTGTAACACCTAGGATTTTAAATTATAGATCAAGGCTTTTGAAGCTTATGATTGCGGGTGGAGAGCGCAAGCTTCCTAAGAGTACTTTATCCTTTATCAGGTGATAAACCACAAGCTGCTGGGAGGGAAGGAATGTTTGTGCATTTGGTGCATTCTTTATATAGCATGCTGACAAAAAAAATATTGGAAATAAATTAGGATAGTGTAGTCTTTTAAAATTTACTTTTATTTTTCAGATTAAAACGTGTTACTCAGCTCTATTACTCAGCTTGGCACTTTTAACTAGAGCTCCAGGTGAAGCAAAGTCAGCAGCAGTCCAAGCTCCGAGTTTTTTTTCTATGTTAAGTTTTGAATCCGTTAAACGAACTACATTTCTTTTCATTTTTTTTTCTAGATTATTGGATTATTGAATGAAGAGCATTTTTTTCCGCATATTTGGTTTGCAGAGAGCTAGCACCTTTATATCTTCAGATGTGTTTACTTCTAAACTATCTAGTTGCGATTCGTTTGAGAATTACATGCGTTGAATTGTGTGTCTCTCGCAGGCTCGTGGCTGATGAGATAACCGTCTTGACAAAGCGAAAATTGCGAAGATGGCCTTTTTAGCGCAATTCATTCTGATACTATCATGATTATTGGTACTGCAAGGACCAAGGGCAAATCATGACCCTCTTGATCTTATTTTTTTTTTCCGGGTTTTTTCTCAATACCAGAGTATTTAATTCCATTGGCATCCTCCTTGACTCTAATGCAAAGCCATATCCTTGGCAACGATCTATGTATCTCTTCGTTACCGCAGCCATGATTTATTATTGTGGATCCTCATTATGTACAAAAAATCTCGAACTTGAACCATTCATGACCTTGTACACTATCTGCAGTATTATCAATCAATGTTACCATTTTTTACAAAATGAGAAGATGCACTTGACCAAGAACTTTCTCAACTCTATTCTAAAAGCCCCTGAATACTCATAAATATGATGCCATGGTGCTAGAGTGTATATGCTAACATGTTCTTTTCTATACACTGCCCTAGCTTGGCAGTAAAGGACAGCCATTACGAGGTTTTCACCTTCTGAAGGTATATCACGATGCCCAGAGGCATCTACTATGGAAGCGGCTTTCTATACAGGGCATCCACTCTTCACTCTACACTCCTTTGATTTATAATACTAGGAAAAAGTTAAAAGTTTGTACCTACCTACCTACCTAGTACCTAAGTAGTAGTACAACTCTTGAGGTTCACAAAATCATGACATATTTGGCAATCTAAGTTGAATCTCGTATAGGTGCTTTCCGACAACTTGTCGAAGGGAGTCAAGCTCACAAGCTTTAACTGGCGAAGCTTACTCGAACTTCTCATAAGATTAGCGCCTACTCAGAAAACAGGGGGATCAACTAACACACCAACCATGGCAGCAAGTTTTCGTGGAAGTCGTGATGAGACTGCTCGAGAAAGTCAGGAATTTAACTCCTCAAGGCCGGTGTTTGTAGTAACAGGCTTTGGCAAGTTCGCCGGGGTGCCAGAGAACCCTACTACAAAGTTGGTGATAGATCTTCGTAAGAAATATCCGAATTTACTCACAAAAATTCTCGAAACATCAATGGTAGGTGTGCGTCAAGGCCTAGATGCAATCGATTCCGAGCTTCAAGCTCAAGGTATTGATCCCTCAGACGTAATTTGGATCCATATGGGCGTCTATGGTGGGTCCCCGGGGTTCCGCCTCGAACACAAATCATATAATGAGGCAACCTTTCGCGTACCTGATGAGCGAGGAGAGAAGCCGAATAAGGAAGAAATTATACCTGGTGGCCAACCTTTTCTTTCCTGTGGTTTTGATTTAGCCTCTCTGTGTAGCGAACTTCGAAAGGCTCTTGACGGCACGGTGAACATCAATGTGACTGATGACCCTGGTCGGTTTGTATGCAACTATGTTTATTATTCAAGCCTTTCACGCCACGGTGCAAATGTTCTCTTTGTTCATGTGCCTGACTTTTCGACTGTCAACTTATCCTCTCAGATGGCAGTAATCGAAAGAATTTTGGAAATGATTCCTAATTACAGACTGTCTGAGATATATCGCCAAAACCCAAAGGATGCAACTTTGTTGCTTGCGCTAGGTCAGGATGCATCTGAAGATGAAAAACGTGATTGGATCCAAAGTCATCCACAAGTGTCACCAATTTCGTCATATGAGGAACTTATTGAACTTCAGACAACGAAGGCTGTATAAGATCTCTACGAAATAAAATGGATGATCAGAGACTAATTAGAATAACCCTGTGTTCTTGAGATATCTCCTGATCTTTTAAAGTATGGAGAAATGTTTCGTTAGAGCGTTGACTCGGCGACTCTAATTCACGTTGCAAAGCACTAATCTGGGCGTCAAGGGTCCCCATCTCTCTCTGGAGAGATTCGACCTCTTCCCTGTGCTCCCCAAAGTCGCCTTTGAGGAGCATCACGGGCTTAGCCTTCCCGTCCTCGAAAAAAATGTCATCCCAATCCATCGTGATCGCACTAGCAGGGACTGTCAAGGTAATTTGTTTTTGGCTTTAAATTAACCCAACCCATCTGAGTTATATACACTTTATTTATTCATATTTATCATGGTTTTATATTCTTCTCCAACATAAATAAACAATTGAGTGAATTATGCTCATACCCACGGTGCCCAACCAGGAAACATATGTGCGAGGTTCTCTTCATTTTGGGCTTGCTGAATGAGCCACCTCACATGTCGACTAACATTCAGCGACTCTCCGCCAGTATCTTCGCGACCATGTAATTTCGCTTGAATTCGTGCAAGCACGTTTTCAGCTACTTCATTCTTATCACTGTCACTGTCACCGCCACCGTCACTGTCTCCATCATGCGCAATGAGACTTCTTCTCCCAGCATTATTTTCATTCACTTCATTTTCTTCAGATCCTTCGTCTCGGTTTCCCCGGTCATCTTTGACCCGCACAGTCCAATTGTATATTGGGTCATGAACAAGCACATCACAGATTGTAGTAATAAGCTCATGGTTTTCTCGAAGGATTGTCATGGTTTGCTCACAGGTTTTTACAAATGTTCCTGCTGTTGATCCAGAAGCCATGCCATCTACAATATCACGTGTTAACCGAAAGGGCACTCTTTCAGGGGTATTCAAAACCTTTCCAAAATCAAAGAGGACTCCAAAGTCGATATGCACAAGTTCTGCTGTTGTCTTGTCGATCAGAATGTTTTGTAAATGACGATCACCAACTCCAAAAATATGGCCTACCATGCTATTCACAGCTACGGACTGGGTGTATACCTTTCGTCGAAGATACCATTCTGCAGATGAAGCAAACGTCTCGAGGAAGAAAAATCGCATCACAGGTTTGAAGTGTCTACAAACCTTGCGGTATTCATCTAAGATAACGTCTCCGGTCGAGGATGGCGTACTAGTATCTGTGCCATCCATAGACGTCTCACTCTCACCTATCATACCTCGACTTGACCTTCGACGGGCAGAAGGCCCTCCTACGTTCATTGACTTGTGACGCTTCATGATAGTCGTTTTCTTAGTGGATTTCGCCGTTTCGTGCGCTTGTCTCATCAAGTTGCTACACTTTGGATGTGGCCAGTCACCCTTTTCTAAATAGCGATCGTGCGCTGCACCGCTGTTGTTAAAACTGCAGAGATACTCACCAATTGGAATAGTGTTCTCCACCCATTCAATAAGTCCAGCTACAGGGGTCAACGGCACTACCTTATACGTGCGAATGGTTAGTCGTGCATCTGACAAGAGATATTGCATCAACGTAAAAAGTTGCTGTATAACTGCGTCTTGTCGTAGATCATCACTGCCCTTGAGAAGGATACGTCGTTTTTTGCCACTCGACATCTGCAATGTCAAAATCTTAGGCACATTGATTCCACTTGCTGTTATTTGAAACTCTGGAAGAACATTCAGGACTTTATCGTTTGGAGAAAGTAGCGGGATGTGAATATTTATATCTCGATACTGAGTCATCATAGTTTTGAAATTACGACAGTCACTCGTGCGAAAAACTTTTGAGCGACTTGGTCGAGGGCCCACGTCATGGCACGCGAGATAAGTGAGTGCAGAGAGAATGCTATCCAAAGCCTCTACTACTTGCAGTTTAACCGCTAGTTTGCGAATTTTCCTTGTGACTTGTTTTGCAGAATCAACTTTGCTAGTATTTTGTATGGCGTAATTGCGAAGACGTTGACCTTCAGGGATTTGATCACCATTTGCCAGGGCGTGGATATGAGGATAAACATCAAATAACTCATCACAGGCAAAACTGGCAAGGAAGTTATCCAAACCGTTATTCATACCTACGCGAGAGGCAATCTGATATGCAAGAGGAAGTAACTTTTTGGTTGGAATCGCAGTTGCAGCAGTGGCAACTATTTCATTATCTAAATGATTGAACCAAAGGCCAACGAGTCTGAACACAAACTTCAAAGGGGTCTCGGGACTTGCACAAATAGCGCGACCAAGCTGCTCAGCTGTTTGTTCTAGATAATGGCCAAGTAGCTCCATCTCTTGGTCTCGTTCAGTCCTCGAAGGCTGAACAACCTTTTCCAAATCTCTGATAACACGCTTCAAATCAGATTGTTCCGATTTTTTCCGGGTTGTGTTAAGATTCTCTCGTGCCTTGCAAAGTCGCTCTTCGAGCTTTTTCAAAGACCGCTCCGTACGCTTGTACTCAGGGGAAGTCATTCTTCCATAGAGGGTGCGGTATAGATGGTCAAGGTAGCTTGTATAAGTGGCTTGGCTTTGAGCAAGCTCAGATTGAGCTATTCCACTCTGAGTAGCTATTTCGATACTGTCTTGGAACCAGATCATAATGTCAGGTGGAGACTCGTGAGAAACCTTCAAGAGCCAACGACCAACTTGGTGCATCATTTGAGAAACTAAAGTAGGATTTGAAATAGGTGACCTCTGACATTCCCGACTGATGAGCTGTTTCACTAAAGAAATTGCTTCCTGCTGTTCTCCACAGGCCCATAAGACACAAGCTGTCTCAAACGATACAGCATCATTGGCCTCTTTGTCATTCATTTCTTTCCCATGCTGCAACAAAAGATTGCGCGCTACCTCTGGTTTTCCCTGATTTCGAGCAAACTTTGCAGCGGCAACAAGATGATCCCCTAAACTCCCTTTGACAGCCTTGAGCATAGATGTGCGTAGCGATAAAAGAGGTTCACCAAGCTCATACACTAACTGACGCTGCGCAACTAAATGCTGATCCCAGGCAGATACAAGGGTTTCCAACTTCGAAACTTGATTTCTGGAGCCGGCGAAAGCTCGACTCAGCTCGCTCAAGCGCTGTAAGTCTCCAAGATTTGAATAAATTTGATTTGAGCATTCGCCTGTTGACAGCTTTGACTCCATCCGGCGGGTTGCCTCGGCGAGGCCAAGTGCAAGAATTTGTTTCAATTTCGCTTGTGAGCCACTTCGAAGTGCTCGCAACGCACCGCTATAGACTACATCCAGAGAGTTCCAATCCCATGCGTCATCCATAGTTTGTGAAGTAGAGCTCATCCGCCACTCTGCCTCTGCGGGGCTAGGATTTACCATATCAAGCAATTGGTGCAACCCTAAATTCCGCAAGGCGCCAGAAAGAATCCCATGATCACTGGGCTGCAGCGAAGAATGAACACTCCCCGTAAAAGGTAATGCTCGAGTAGAATCTTGCTCACTGTGACTTGCATCCCTCAATGCAGACCGGGCAAGAGAACCATCAACGCCCACCAGAGCAGTAAGCCAATTTCGCTTCTCATAGTGAAGTATAGGATAAGCATTGGAAAGACCAGCGCACTTCATATCTTCAACAGACCCAAGTTGTCTGTAGGCATCGAATATGAGCTGAGACGATTCTTGTCCAGGCCTTTCGATAAAGCTTTGCAGATACATTAATGCTGTCGCTGGCATATCGCAACCTAGAGCTGCGCGACCAATATGCAGGGGGTCAATTAGTTCTGAGAGACGATCTCGCAATGCTTGTTTGGGCTTAGATTTAACAAAGCGTCTACGCGTGAATGCCAGCGCCTCAAGGACAACCCGAACTTTATCTCCTGGCACTTGGTTTTCAGGGTCTAACATTTCGTTAAAAATGTTAGCCAGCCCCTTCAAAGTATCATTGCTGCCGCTAGTAACAAGCTTGTGAATTACCCGTGGAAGAAGTAAGCGGGAGAAGCGTGGATCTACTGCCGCTAACTCACGACAGTATTGCAGAGGTTCTTTCTCTGATCCCCATATGTTGCTGCACATCGCATAGCCCAAACGACAGATCCAATCATTAAATGGGGTATCAAATGCTTGCCAGAGGCTTGAACATACATTAAAACGCAAGGATGAGATTAGACCCTTTTGCTCGGCACGAAAGTTTGCAAAAAGACAACTTATTGACCTCCGAACAAGTACAGTTGCAAACTCACTATCAAGTTGAACTTTATCCTTCCGCCGGCGATTCCGATAATTCCTTCCGAGGTGTTTAATATTGCCGATGCAATCATCATAGATTGCAAGCTTTGAAGAGCTGGAATTTGATCCAGATGATAGAGTCTCCACAACGAGGTCTGCATTGCAGCGAAGACCTTCAAGAGCCGAGCTAGAAATCTTGACATCTGGAGATGCCAGCGCACAATCAAGATACTCCATAATCTCATAAACACCGTCATAGTCTGCGGTGCGTTGGGTCTCCAAGTCTACATTCGCTTGGAAAAGATCCATCACAGACTCATCCACACAACCGATCAACCCTAGGCATTGTGCAGCCAGATCGCGAATGTTCTCTGGTACATCATGCATTAAAGAGCCTAGAATTAATGTTGCTTGACCAAGCATTGGATCTTGCAACGCAAGGTCGAGTTTTTCCAGCTGTGCGATAACCATTGTAAGCACAGCAACATAAGTTGGTGCATAAACTATTGGATTCATCCGGAGCAGCAGTAGTAGAGAAGAACCTCTTCCAAAAGCCTCAACAAGACAAGCAAAAATGCTCGGTTGATCCTCATGATTGCTTAATTGCGACTCAAATCCCGGTACCAGCAATAAAGTGTGAACAACTTGCGGAAGAAATTGAGCAAGGTCTCGTGTCCATTGAAGTTTCGAATCTTCTAGCGTTCTCCTTCGCTCGCACCTTGTATCTGGGCACCGAAGAAGAAAATCCCGCAATGTGGTGGCTACTACAAGAACATTGCGCTCCATCACCGATCGCCCCGATTCGGTACGACTTGCAGAATTTCCTAAATAGTATAGACAGTCGATTGCAAGATCAATGTTTTCCTCCTCACTGGCGTCTTCAAAACATCGCAATAAGTAAATGACAAGGTTTAAACTAGCAGTCAACGCCATGGGTTGAGAATCAAAGGCATTTTTGGAGATAAGCCATTCGATCACAGCTTTAAGAGCTGGAATTGTAGCCCCGCGATCAAGTTGGGCACGCTCGTTGAGATGCACAATAATGTCGCTCAAGTTCGACGAACATTGGTCTGAATCTAGGCACAAGAGATCTTGTGCGAAAGAGCACACTTTTTCCGCTGATAAACCTTTGTAGTCCCCGAACCCTCCCTGCGGAGTAGACACTAAGTCTAAAGCAGCAAGGACAGCCTGTGTTTGTCCTAGAGGATCATTGTTGAGTTGAATGTCATACGTTTGCTTAAGGTTATTCCATAAGTCCGGTTTTTTAAGCATGCCAAGGTACCCATAGAGTTCCCATTTGTAAAGATGAAGAACTTCGGGCAGAGTTGGAGCTTTGGACTTCAAGCTTTGGATTCTCCCTTGAAGTTTCAAACCGCCATTGATACCACTATGGAGGAGTAAACCAACAAATGCACGAGGGATGGCGACCATATCAAAGTGATTGGGCTTACGAGTTTCAATATCGAAAACATAACATGGAAAGTTTTGTAGAGGATCTCCTGCTGGACATGGACCATATCGAACCCAATTCATTAACAAGAATTCACTCTGCGCAAAGAAAATATGAGGACAGGCAACCGATTTGCTAATTTGAATCACTAGCTCTCGCAGGAAAGACCTACGTAATACCCCTCGCTCTGATTTTTGCTGAGAATGATTGCGGTTGCTGTTTTTAGGTATATTCATTGATGCAAATATCGCCAAGCGAAAGAGCACAGAGCGTACCAGGGCGTGGGAGGCGCAAGCTAATTTCGTAAGTAGGTTCCAGTTGCTCCACACAGTTTCGTCATCTTGGAAATAACGAATGAAATTCTCACGTTCTGTTTCAGACAGGTTCGCTAAAGAATCCATGGTGAGAGAAGACATATCAGCCTGTTCATTGTCGACATCGTCTATATCGGCGCAACACAGTTCCTGGTTTTCTTCCTGGTTCCCAGAGTCTCCATCAGACTCCCCACCGTCTACGAAAGGGAGGCTTTGAGGTAGGCCGCGTAAAGTTTCTACAGCTGCGCTATCGTGTGTACTTTGAATTGAATTCACAAAGCCATGGAGCAGGGCTAGAGGATCACTAGCTTTGAGGCGAGCCAAAAGTGGTGAACACAGTGCTGCTGCACCTGTTCGGAGCATGTAGCCTTGCTTATCCATACAGCTATTATAGAGTACATATGTTGCTAGTTTGATACCAGGTTTCGAACTCTGTGAGAGCCAAAGCTCCGAGCAATTTACAGTCGCTTTGCACATGTAAAGACGAGTAAGTTCTGGCATAAGCAGCAACTTGTTGTGACGAAGAAAATAGCGTATTTCCCATGCGAACTTACTTGTGCTATTTGAACTCTTCATGAAAAATGCAGAGTTATCTTGATTACCTGACAGATCCATAATTGCGTTCATCATAACTTTCATAGCTTCGATGCACCAATTTTCTTTCTGTAAGCGAGTAGGAAGTTCCTTCATTAGCTGAGCGACTTTTGCGATACTCTTTGAAATGCAAAGAAGAACCTCCCCATTATCTGCAAACAAATTGGCAGCGGTCAGAAGAAGATGTAGTCCATCGACGACAATATCAAGATGACCACCAAGCTCCCCATTTTGTGCAAGGTTGATGACCTCACAGATGATTTCACAAAGGTGCTCAATCATAACAATGCTGAACTCTGTATTAACTGTCGACACATTCCTGTATTCGCTTTCCTCGTCGACCTCGCCGGGTAGTAATAACCTTTTGATGATGTCGATGCTAGGTGTGTAATTCGAATTGCTGAAGAGAAGAGACGTCACTATACGAATCAAGTTACGAGCAAATATGAGCGCATCACAATGCTGAATACGATGTCCAAGGTTGATATCAGATACCGATGGACTCATTGCTAAAGCGATTCTGGCGGATGATGCCTGCGAACCCGACCGCTTTATCGTAAAATTATTCCTACTTGAACTAATAGTAAGTTGGGAGGTATAAGATTCTCCAAATTCCCCACTGAATGCATCAATATCTTCTTCATCACTGCTATCAGAATCAGTATCCTTCCGACTTTGATTTGGGTGATTGCTTTGATGTCGGTCCGAATAAAACAAAGCCTGGTCGACATCCATCATATCAGGTTCATTGCGAAGATAATTCAACTTCCGCCGTTTGGAAGCTGTTTGAGCAGCAACTGACACAGGTCGCGTTGTTTGTACGTCATCTGGAGTTGTAATTTGCGAGCGTGTTGAAGAAGAAGCTAATCCTGTGAACGAAGGCGAGTCCAGCTCAAAGACAACCTGGTGCTTCAATTTGATATTTTTGAGCATGGAGAAAATCTCGTCCACAGCACAGCTAGGAAAATCAGAATCTCTCGAAGAAAGGGACGACTGAACAGAGGTTCTGGGCTTTATCGCGGTAAGAAGTAAATTTTCACCTAAAGCGCTTGAGATAGTGCGCTGTTCACTTCCACCCCAAATAAGATTCTTCTGTCCAAGATACTTTAATATCATGGAAAGAAGCTGCCCATGGATCGAGTGAATTTCATCTTGATCCTTGCATTCCATGCATGTTAATTCATAGACTTGGCCGATGATATACGCTAGCTGCGCTGCCTGGCGAACTGCACGAGCCGTATCACAAGATGACTCATTTTCGCTTTCTCTGAGCATGGCTAACAAGCGATGAGACTCATTGACCAATCTATTGTAAAGTTGCTTCTGACATGCCTCTTCTGCCAAAATGGAGAGGTAGGTGGTTTCATTGGAGCGTTCAGGTGCATGTGGTTGATCCCATTTCAAGCAAGTCGGTTGCCAAAGTATGTTCAAACGTGAGGTAAGAGCCACAAAAAGATTGGACAGCGCCCTTATGAAATCTTGCGTTTTAGGTTTTTTCCTCGTCGGTAAAAAGTGGCATGCCCAAGACAGCACTATCTGGCGTGACCGTAAATCTTGATCTTCGTGCAAAGACGCGCTCCTGAACAAACATGCAAGAACTTCTAACTTTGCAATACTCGGCTCCGATAGATCATTTGAAGATACAGCATGTTGTTCAACTTCGAGGTTTTCCGATAGCTGCACGCTTTCCCTCGGTTCCACCGCTGCAGAGCAAGAATTTTGAAGAATATGCTCGCTATCAAGATCAATGTCACACATCTTGCAGATCGACTTTGTGGCAGAACCAATAGACGTCGAGTCAATAAACTGCCTATGAATGAGAAGTATCACAAGTTGTAGTCCAGTCTCACGATGTCCCTGCGGTATTTTGAACATTACTTTGTTTACAACAATGCGCCAGAGCTCATACCAGCAACTTGATTGTTTTGAGTCCCGAGCGCGAATAAGACTTATACAGCACTTTAATATCCACTCCGTTTCTTGTTGGGCTGCAGAAACCCTATTCAGGCGATCGTGCATAACATGAATAATACTTTGCAGGTTTGCCTCACTGGTAACTTGCCATCCCATTTTGGAATGACGGTCAAAATATGTACATAGTAATTGAAGCCAGGGAACCGCTTGTATACTCTGTTGACGAGCTGGAGCGGATGCTTCTTGAATGTTTTGGAGTATATCTGCGATTCCAAAATTTGAATCTTTCGTTTGTTCGTGCCAATAAAGAAGATCTGCGGCAAAGTCTAGGTGGACCTGGAGCCCTGGCTTCACTTCAAAGTTTTCATCTAAGTTCTGTGTATTAGATTGATTTTCGACTTGGAAGTTAAACAAACTTGCAATGTTTGCAAGGTCTTTCATGCTGTCTTTGAATATTCCTAGCTCAATAGTCCACACTTTGTCCAGCAAAGATGTCTTGATTGGTCCAACACCAAGGGGGTTTTGTGGCTCAATAGCCCATGCTTCTGCATGCTGAGCAAATAGAACAAGTTGGCGGTGAAGGCAGCATAGAGCACTGGTTCTCAAAGGTGATGTTATGACCAGCTTTTGAGCAACTCGCCGTAAAACATAATCTGGGACAATGTTTGCGTGTGCAGCCAGGATCGGGTAAAATGAGCGCTGGCGTGCCCAAATGAAAGCCGAAATTATATCCAAAAGAAATTTATCACGACGTTCAACATCATTAGGTAGATCATTTGCGTCATTGTCTGATAGCCAACTCTGCATTCCGTGCATGATATCCACCTCAAGTTCTTTGCATATCTCAAATCGAACAGACTTGAGAAAGGCCCACAGCAGCTCTGCTGCAAGGTTGCTTTCATTGGCACGAGTGCTGTTCATGTGCTTTTTGCTGAACTGCCAAGCTCGTTGGAGCATTTTCTGGTTAACATGATGAGCTCTTGAAGAGCTTAAAAGGCTTCGTATAATGTGAAGGTACTCTGTCCCACTTTCCTGAAGATGGTTATCAGCACTCATTTTATCAAAGCAGAATTCCAAAATTCTCTTTGTGACTCGTGTGCTATGAAGTCCCTCCGCTCCTCCAGAAATCGAGACAACCATTCGCAGCACGGCGAGGGGTCTCTGGATAACGTGTGCAAGGTTCTGTGCCCTGGTATTCTTTAGCATCCATTCAATGCCTTCAAGAGTAGTGCAGCAAACCTCGCCCCACGCGCTCGGTTGCGCCTCTACCTCTGTGTTATGCGCTGTGATTTGTTCGCATAATGCCTCATCGTCAAGGAGTCTTCGGACTTCTTCGAAGGCGGTCGCTCGGTTTTTGAGCGTGCCTGCTTTTATCCCCTGCAGCTGGTCGTAAAGCCTCGCCCACGAACCTGCGCCTGCTGCGATTGCCATCTCTGTTGCAAGGCAAAGCTAAAGCACTCCGTGCTGTCTTGCAATTCAAATTTGAGTTGTTTTGAGATCGCCCTTGAACTTCTTCGCCTCAACTCGTGGCTCTTACGTACTTTTAGGAGCTTTCTTATTGCCTAACTGCCTGCTGCCCCTAATACTATATGCATTGCTACTTAACTCAGATAGGAAGTTGGATAGGACTGTCTATCCTTAAAACAGTAGAGACTTTGATCGACAGCTCGATAGTATTGAACCTTCGAGGAATTCTTGACAACTAGTACGGCCCTCCACGTCAAAATGCACAGGAAGAGAAGGCAGCATGCTACACAGGACTGCACCGAGTCCTCAAGTCTGTTTCTTAATGTTGCTTTGTAATATTGCCAGTATCGTTTGAGAGCGCTCTCAAGTGAGATGCCTGGGTACAGTACGGGCTCTTAGTATAGCGTAGAAAGGAAGCCAGGGTGTATGTTGAAGGTGCCGCAGACAATATATAAGATAAGAATGAACATAGTGCTACGGGAGACCATTAGCTTCATGTTGCGCAATATGAAAAAATGACGAATTGAAAGATGAGAAATTACAAAAATTACAAAATAGAAGAGAAAGGAAAAGAAAAAGAAAGTTCTCCCTGCCGGTGGACTGATGATTGTATACCTCATGTTATTTTTCATTCCAGAAACTAGCTTCCAAAAACCTGTATCACCTTGATTAAGGAACTTCGCTCATTTGGTATGATCGCATCATTGAACTTCCGTAGACGCATAGTCAATACGCTTCGTAGCACATTTCATGTAACCAAAAATACCAGCATCAATTCTAGGTTAACAAAGAAAACGTTGGCTATCAAAAGATGAGTTGATCAAAAGTTGAGTCGAGGCCCTTTATTGTTAGAGGATACTATATCACATGCTATCTCTTTGGCTTTCTTTCCGCCATTCCTGGAGAAGATAGTATACTGTGCGCCCGGCAATGCAAGTCACTTTGAGATAGATGACAGTATGATATCTAGAAATTCTTTCAATTGCACCAATTTAGCCTTTATTAAGTTTGTGAATCTATACAGACGCTGGTCTGGTTAAGTATTTAACTATCGTTCAATTCTGGTGATTAGCGAAGTACAATCTCTCTAGACATATGGCTTGATTGTGATCTTGTTAGATGAAGGTAGCCCTTTATCATGGATAGAATCGAGAGGATTCCAACAGCGGTGAAAATGAGGCTCCAGACGAAGTCAACAAGAGACTTGGCAAGTTCTCGCAGTACCTCCGCATATTCGCTTGCAACTGTTGCACCTTGTAAAGCTAAATCCAAAAAGGTTCTTGTAACAATTGATGCAAGAATGAGACAAAAAAGAATGAAGGCAAACTTCACCGCAGCATGGTATTCGTACTCCAGTGTAATTTCGATTTCTCCTTCGAGATGAGAAAGCTCTTCGAGGATTTCGACCTTGTTTCCTCTGTTGAGGACTGTCACGCTCCGTATAAGCATGAAATGTTTTCCAAATTTTCCATACACCAGGTCACCTACACTTTTAAATTTCTGATCGGTAATAGACCCGGATGAGATTCCCAAGGTTCGGCCCATGGTTTCCGGTAATGGCCATGTTGGGAGCAAATCTGCTTTACACTTATACTCCAGCGCTCGAGTTCTAGGAGGGGGCGCGGGAAGTATTGTTGAATCATCTAGGTGTAAAGTTTTTGGATCAGGTTCAGGAGTAGCAGGTCCGGGGGACCGGGGGGTAGGTGTACGAGATCGGCGACGGTGGATCGGAGAAGGTCTGCTTCGATCGAGACTTCTGCGTCTGGAGGTCTTGGGTGTCGTTTGTTTTGTAGATGTCTTGGATGATGTCTGCTTCGCCACGGGTGAACAGATACCTATCTCTTGCTTGGGGGTATTGTCTGGTCCAAAAGTGCTCGATGTCTTGAGTGGTGTCTGCTTCGCCACGGGTGAATCACAACCCATCACTTGCTCGAAGATATCGTGAAGGGCATAAGTGCTCGATGTCTTGAGCGGTGTCTGCTTCACCACGGGTGAACCGTAACCTATCTCTTGCTTGATTTTATTGTCTGGGGCCAGCGTGCTCGGATGTTCTCCACGACGGGACCTCGTTCGGATAGATGATCTTGGCATTGTGTGTGAAGCCCAACCTCGCCCTTCTGACCAAAACGACCTGCTGATCACCTCAATACACGTGCTAGCAGACGTCACTCTTGAGTGAAAGGAAGACTTTACTGCTTGCTGGTATTGCGAGTTTGCATTCAAGAAAGTGATCTCGTATCTGTGTGTGCTTTCTATCTATACCTCGAAGTGAAGAGAGACGATCAAAACGCCTCTAGAATGTAGATTTCACAATGCATCATGAGCTTAATGTTTATGCTACAAGGTACTAATTATAGTACATGCCTATGAAGCTAGTATAAGTTAAAAAGAAAATTTTAAATCGGGAGCGCTAGTGCTATTGTAAAATATAGGTAGCTATTAACGACGAATTACTGTGCAGATGGAGTTTTATCTAAGTGAAGGATCTGAGACTAGTGAGAAAGCTCCCTCGCAGTGGTGGGCAAATGTGTCTTCAACACTGAACCGAATGTTACACCTTTAACAAACTTTTAGTGCGAGTAGATACATAGGTTCTATCTACTACCTGACAAAGTATGAGATATGTTTCCCACTCCCTTTGGCATTAGTGATTGTTTTGGCTTGAATTTTCACCCAAGCTAAAAGATTTTAACTAGACCTCTACTACTAGGACTTCTTGTAAAGCGAAAAAGAGGAGAAAGAAAAGACTTCTGCTCCGGGATGTTCGACTGAGGGCTGGCAAGAGCATCAAATTGTTCAGAAAACAATGAAGCGTGGTATAGAACTATGCAACATTTTGACAGCCAGAATCATGATCGCCAACATATGGAAGTCATTGCTCCCCCTTGAGTTGATTCGGGAAAGGGCAACGCACTGGAATCTATCATATATACCATGTTAGGCATAAGATTGTTGAAAACCATATTCTACAACCTTTTGCTTGAGTTTACTCTTGCAGAGATTTCACGACAATATTTATCAGTCTATTCTCTCATTCTCACCACATAGATCTCATAAGAAGGACCTGCGAGTACGTTTCTTTTTCCTCCTTCTCATTTCATCATTTGGTTGATTGCTGTAAAGCAACCCAGGATTGTTATTTAATTGATGAAGGAATAGAATCAATGTCTATTATTCAATTAAAAGCAAGACGGTTAGTAGAAAATATTAAGTTGTATGACACTATGCGTTTGATTAAATAAATTGACAACGCCAATGTTTTTCGAGATGAGCTCATTTTCGTGATAGGCTCTTTTACATTAGAATGTTGTGAACGAAGAATGTGGTAGCGAGCAATATCCAAGCTTTAATTTTCATTTCGATATTTTAAAAAGTATTTTCAAGGCCGAGGCTATTAGAAGTTGATCGAGCAAATTCCCAGCAAGGTAAAAAGACAACGATATTTTTTTTTACAGAGGTTTTGATTGGTCGGGAGGTTTAGAATACAACATTATGGCAATCATATATCTTCAAAATTCAAGAGAACAACTTCTCGGGTAGGACTAACTTTCATACTGCCTCGAATGCAGATGCATGGTCCGCAAGCTCCATTCGAAGTTCAGGGTGGTCCTTATCAATAAATTTGTTTTTTCCTTCCTGGATGACATCTCGTCCATCAATTACGGTGATGAACTTGGGGAGTAAGCTGCTCGTTTCTTCATCTGAATCAATCCCATCGGTATCCATATCGTTGGCAATTGCATTGCTCCCACGGCTGCGAGAAGCTCCTTCCGCGCCATCGTCACTACTATCAAACAGTGGGTCATCATAATGTGAAGCGATTGACCCCCCCGCAGTCTTCGCAGTTGTTGTTGCGATACTGCTTCGAGTCATACGGAAGATCTCGCTCTGAAACACCAGCCTTGAGGCAAGAGTGCGGCCATTGCTTCCCCTTGCATAATCAGAAGGTGTAAAGGCAATATGGAAAACAATTGCAGCAATGAACATCTCAATGCAAATTAATGAATTCTGTGTCATAGAAACAACTGGCTGAGATGGAATGATCGAAACGAGATAGAGCGTTTGAAGACCACAATATTGCCAATAGCAGAAGAAGATTACAGCTTTGACCGCAAGAAACTTTGAAATTGGTTTGAAAGGCTGAAGAATAGATTCTGTCGCCAGATAAAATAGCACAAGGCAATACAATGCTAGCGAAACACTGCAGTTGTTGATTAGACTGAGATAGAGATAGGCATCAGTAATCCTGAAATGGCCTTCATGATAAACTCCAGCAAGAGAGAGAAGCAAGGCTAAGAGTGCTGTCATAGGCTTAACGAAAACGAACTGGAGAATCCCTTGTTGAACGCGTCGCAGGAAGCTATGGCCTAGAGCAATGTTGCGGCGTTTTGGAAATAATTGCCGGATAATTCCCCAATGCTGGACATAGCCTCGTGTCTCCAACCACTCACCGAGTGCTCGCTCTCCCCCAAGGTAAGTAAGGAGGAGGGCAAAAAATGCGTAAAGAACAAAGGCCTCGTAGCACCCTCTTAACATTTCTAGGGCAACTGCATACGTAGGCGCAGCGAGAGCTAGAAAGGAGATGATTGCGTAAATTGGTGCAAGGAGAATAATTCTACATATAAAAATCTGATGTTCTGGCATCGTAAAGTTCTGAAGATGGCCGACAAGCGTGATTGCGGATGCACAAACAGCAAGGAGTGTGAAAACACCGGCTACAGCAAGCAAAGGGCCTATATGGTCATGGTCGTAGCCAGTTGGACCCACGGACTGGTGTAGGTTATGCTGGGCTGCAAGTTTTGCTTTCTCCGCAGCCTGAGCAGCCTGAATGGCTTCATCAGCAGCTCTTTCTGCTGCTTCTTTCGCCGCTGCAAATATTGGAACGGGTATCACTGGCACAAGGGCATTCATGATCTTGCCTTTATGCCAAGAGTCGTTGCAGCAATCTAAAACGTTGTCAGAAACAAGGTTTGTGTTGTTTGCTTTTCTATCTCATTCAAGAGACCTCTCCCACCTAGCTAGATAGATAGCACTTTCGTAAAAGCCACTTATGCATATCAGTAGTATCTAGATGCTACCTAAACAGGTACTTGTGGTAGAAGTTGTGCTCCTCCCTATATAGATGCTTCTTAGAGATACCCAAAAAGGGTTTGAGCTGCGGGTTCTTGTTCGATACACATTGAAGAGCTAAGAAAAGGGGAAGCGCACAAGGTAAAGAAATACAACAAAGGAAACTTAGTGTGGAAAGACTAGCTACAACTATATATGAAAATGACTTTTCTATTCACTAGATTGCGTTTGGCGCATTTGTTATATGTTGCAATACTGCGTCAAGCTTTTCCTGGTTACTGGCCAGACGTAGTTTATCTTGCTTAGTAATTTGTTGCCAGAGTTCGCCATGCCGCGGTTCAGCCTGTAAGCAGCGGCGCTGGATTTGCATGGCAGCATCTGCGTCGTTTGCAACCGTACGCTCAAAATACAGAAAATATGCCCACGCGTCACCATAATCTCCATCTGCATCAACTGCGGCTTCAAACCATTTTCTTGCTACCTTGACTTTATTCTTTCCGGCAAAAAGTCTTCCAAGAGCACAAAAGACACGTGCATCGTTTTCACAGCGCTCCATTGCATCTGCAGACTTTGCACGCTGCTCAGGCCGCGGGGCAGTGAGGATAATATGCGCCCAGAGAATACCAGCTTTGGGACATGATTGTACGGCCTTTGCGATGAGTATCTCTGCCATGCCGTGTTGACGTTGTTCTTTTTCGAGACGGACTGACTCAAGCCACAGCTCTGGACTGTCAGGATTTTTCACGCGAGCCAGTTCAAGTACAGAACGAGCTTTAACAGGTGAAGAGTATTGCTTTTCAAGTTGCGCTGCAGCTACCCAAAGAGGAACGCTGTGTGGCTCGTACTGCAGACCTTCTAGAAAAAGTCGTCGAGCTTTCTCGACAGCTGCGGAGCGATCAGGGGAGTTTACAGGTGCTTTGGCAGCAACATAGTTTAGCTCAAGTTGACCTGCCATTAGCCAGAGCTTCGGAGTTTTAGGATACTTTTCGCAACCATTCTTCAGCGTGTCTTGTGTCTCCTTTAGGAGGTTATTGGCCTCATTAGAATTTGGCAAAGCGTTTGCAAGCTCTACACGAGCTAGCAGAGCTGCTTTGATCCACATTGCGGGGGTAGGACATTTTTCCTGAGCAGAGCGAATAACTTCGCGGGCCTGAGCAAGGTTCCCTGTCTCCCACTCAAGCTTAAACGCGGCGAGCCAGACGCGTTCAGAGCTGTGCCCTGCATCCAAAGCTCGGTCCAAAATTTGACGTGCTTCGCGCGGATTATCAAGCGTTTTCCAAGTTTCCTTGGCGGCCATGAGCCAAAAGAGCTCGGCCTTTGGGCATCGCTCTACAGCTTCATGTAAAAGAGTTGTGAGCGTCGTCTTATCACCTTTGCGGCTTTCAAAAGCAACTGCTCTCAACAAGACATCCCGATGACCAGAAAAGATACTCATGGCCTCGGCAAAGACAGCGCGCACACAAACGAGGTGCTCCTCGTTCTCAAATTCTTGTGCATCAGCAAACCACGTACGTTTGCGTTCATCTTCTGCAATACCTAGAGTGAGTGTGCCACGAATAATAGCCCTGCAGGTCTCTACAGATCCAGCTTCTTCCATTGTACGAGCATGCTGAAGCCAGTCCTCTCTGGTAACTGGACCCGGCGTACCAGTTTTCTCTTCACCGATGATTGATAGCGATTGAACTGCTTTGTTAACCACCTTATCGAGCACTAAACGAAGTTTTTGGCGAGATTCCTCAGGCGAATCTGATTTGACTTGGGCCTCTTCTAGCACACAGGCAGCAATCCAGATTTTCGGTTCTTTGGGAAGGCGTTTGCGAGCTGTTTGCAAGACGACTCGTGCTTGTTTGTAGTCTTCAAGTTGTGCGAGTGCGAGCCAAAGGTCCACGGACTCTGGCACGCATTCCGTGGCACGAGCAAGGAGCATGTGCGCGTCAGCTTTATTTTCCTCAAGATCAATTGCAGCCTTCCAAAGTTCCTCAGAAGTTGGCATAGTTTCGAGCGCTCTTCGCATGACGCGTTTCCTGCGCTCAGTTTGATCTCCTTCGAGATCTGCAGCACGGTACCAAAGTTTGATGGAGCGCGGCAAATGGCGAATTCCATTTTCAATAATGACCTTTGCATTAGCTGGCGTGTTCAGACGAGCAGCTTCAAGCCAAACGTCTTCTGAATCGGGACATGCGCGACATCCTTCAGCAATAATTTTACGGGCATCGAGTAGTTTTCCTGCCGCTTCCTCAAGTCTTGCCGCTGCGATCCACCCAGGTGCATGCGTAGGATTATTGGCTGTAACTGACTTGAACAGTATGCGAGCTTTACGAATATCGCCAATCCTCGCCGCCACTCCTGCCCCTCCCATACCCTCCAGAGATGCAAGATAGTCTTTGGCATCCACTGAAGATACCGCTCCGTCATCTTCTCCATCTAGCTGGTTCAACATCGCTCTTCCACGTTCCACGCCTAGCGCGTTTGACCCGGACCTAGTCCCTCCAAGTCCAGCTGCCGATAGTAGCATTGCGTCGCTCACTGGGGCATAGTTTTCGTACTCCCTTCTGTGCTCCCGCACACCCGATCTCGCCTCTGGAATGGCGTCCCATTCCGCGTATGAAACAGTTTTCAGCTGCTGCTTCAAGTCCGCGAACTGGTCTGCAATGCGCATCCCTGATATCCCCGAAGATGAGCTTGCGCGCAAGTTTGAACCTCCGTTAGAACCTCTGCTTTCCAAGTTGTTTTCATGATCGTTCTTGACGCGTTGACGCTTCTTCGGATGCCTATCTGCGAGGCGTCGCTCGACAGCATCCCAGATCTCATCAGCCTCACGATCACCAGCGCTACCATGGGCGGCGGCGTGGGATTCCGCGACAGCGTTGAGGGTTTCACGGGTAGACTCAGCCGTGGCCTTGGTTTCACCAAAGCCACCAGCGCCGCGACCTGCACCTGCGACGTATCCCTTGGGCGCCGCACCAAAGTCGGTCCTCGCCAAAGGACCAGAGCCTCGCCCAGCGCCTCCGCTTAAAGGTACAGCATCGCTGCGCGTGGTGAAGGCAACAGCACCTCGACCTAATCCAGCTACATATCCTTCTGGCGCAGCTGACTTGCTGAAGGTGCGCGGCTGTTGCCGCCCATGAGGTCGCATGGCGAGTGGACAAACAGTGAGGATGCCCGAGGGATTATTATATCTGAGGAATTATAGCTTGCCCACGGAACCCCACAAGTAGGTTTAGGTTGAGATAGAGGTCCCTCCACGCTGCACCACCGGGTTTGCGCTGCCCGAGAGTGCCGTGCTGGGGCCTCAAGTATCCCTTCTGCCAGTCGAGGCCTAACTGGGAAAAAGAGGAATTATCGGAATTCCGGTATTCTATAAGGAATTCCGGGGTTTGTGGGTTGCGCCCATTCAGGATCCAGATGGTCCATGCATCTTTCAGTTGTTATTCTTATTTGTCCTGCCTAGGCTCCTCAGACTGTGAATACTCTCGAGGTAGTTCAAAGGCATGTAACCAGCTCAATGGTGTTGCAAGTATTTCTTTCGCATAATAACTCCTACAATAGTTGTTCTGTTCAACGTACTGTCATCATGTATACCAAGCCAATATGGTTCCAACCTTGCATGCTGAGCCGACAACAAGCATGTTCATGGAAAAGGTAGGATAAAATACAATCAAAGTATTTGTGATAACCTTTGGTTTTGTCCAAACCTCGAGACTTAAAACTTAAAATTCAGTCCCAAAGACCAAGTTGAAGCGTGCGCACACTTGAGGACTCTTGAATATCCCCCAGCATTGCAGAGATTTTAGTGCATGAGTATGGTTCAATCGTTTAGTGGCACGTCGCGTTCTAAAGCTGCTGCTAATCGTGAGCAAGCGCTGTGGCATATCAGCCCTCCTTCCAGAAAAATCAAAGTATATTGTCCTGAAACCCAAAGTTCCGGTCTTATGGGTCCACAAATCATCGACTGACAGTAAGCTAGCTGGGTCCAGGGTCAGTGGCGCAATCAAACTTCAAGCTGGGTTGCTCATATATTAGATCTTCAAAGTTTCTCGAAGTTATTTGGCTCTGCATATCAGGGACTTTCTTCCGTATTGCGTTCTCCAACATACGATCAAACGACTTCACGCGCTGTTCGCAGAAGGTTCATGTCTGCTCGTAAACTTCGAGAACGAACATGGAGATACTCAGTTCTTCTTACAAGTTCTAATAAGTGCAGAGTTCTCCCATTTCTGTTTTCACGCGCTCGCTATAAGGCCATCTCACTTACGACTTAACTTGAGGATTTCACCTATGAAAGGAGGAGGTATCGTCACCTGAGGGTAGTCCAGTTCAAGGTTAGACGTGCAATCACACTCCACACAACAAAGAAAATAGTTAGAAAGCGAAAACCCAAAGCGAGCTTGCGCTCGCTTCAAAGCATGAAGCAGGTTCTGGGGTCATTCTAAGTGGAACTTGTGCGGTGGTGCCGTGAACGTGTTTTTAAAACCAAAACCAGCGTTTTAACATGTTTATATGATTGTGAATAGTTTTATTCAGTTTTTATGCTGTATTTTGAGAGAATTAGACTTAGTTAAGTCTCCTATTAACTAACTCCTAGTACTACTGTGGTACTAGGCACGATGATTCTTGAGAAAGTAATAAAAAGAAGCCAAAAAGGCTCACAACCATGACACGATTCTATCTGCGGCCTCCAAGCTAGCGTGGACCTGACTGAGCTTGGGCAACAGAAGCAAATCCGAAACCTCAGAGTCTTCGAAGCCAAGGAACGAAACCAAGAGCGTCTATAGAGGCTCTTAATACTAGAACCAACAAGTGCAACTGAAGGGATAGATTTGTGATCAACAAACACCATGAACTCTCAAGATTCTGCTCCTGCTGGTGTTGGTGCTGCTGCCACTAAGGCTGACGAAGCCGTCTCTGACGATGGATATGTCCTCCGCAAGGCAAACGTAGCTGACCTTGATGCACTGGCCACTTTTAATAGCGACTCTGCCAAGGAGACCGAAGACCGCGAGCTGGATATGGACAAGCTTCGCAGAGGTCTTGATGGTATCCTTAGTGACACCACTGGCAACCGTGGTTTGTACATTGTGGTTGAGAAGGACGGCATGGTATGCGCCTGTGCTATGGTAACCTTTGAGTGGTCTGACTGGAATGCTGGTAATTATTGGTGGATTCAGTCCGTCTATGTTCACCCCGAGCATCGTCGTCGTGGTCTCTTCCGCCGTTTGTACAACAAGATTTATGCCATGGCCAAGGAGGATGACGCCGCGGAGGTGCGTCTCTATGTGGAGCACACCAACGAGCGTGCCAAGGCTACATACTCTGCCATGGGCATGCAGCAAAGCCACTACCTCATGTATGAGGTTGCTGTCGAGAAGTAATCAATATTGTTAGTGTTACACATTTAGACGGATCAAGTGTTCGTGCAGATAATCATTCGCATTAACGACCAAATAAAAGATAAACAAATTTTGTAGCTAGTTCAATAGTAGGTGCTTTCTTTTAGAAAAACATGTTGTCAGTAAAGACAAGTGTCTGTCATAGTTAGGTTGTTCCGAAACTTTTGTTTATCCTTCAGAGGCATGAGTTATAAATTTAGTAGATGATGAGAAATCTGTAATTTCCTGTGTGCTATCAAAATCTCTGATTGGCTTCTGTCAATAGTGACCTGTTCTTCTGTGCATGATTTCATTTTCGCGAGTTTAGGTTATGGTGACACATTTTATTCTCAAGAAAGAGGTTACCTGTTTATGGTTTGCTGCGACCTCCAGACAAACTTCTTTTCGATAGTTTAAAACTAGGTTTGGAGTGGGGTCACAAACTTTGTAAGACCATTAAGATGTAGAAATCTCGGTCCTAGGTACTAAGTCATAATCACCATTACAACCAATGAAAATAACTGCATCAAGAATGAGAACCCCAAAATTCTCGGTCGAGCATTTTACAATTCCTCTGATGTTGAGCTCGTCTGCTTTCAAGAGGTTTAGGATAAAGGTTGTTGCATTCGTGTCTTCCTGGCATAAAGGTGCGCACGTCCGCCGTTTTGAGCAGGCTCCTGAGGAGTGTGCTACCTGGCTGATTTGGATCCTTCTATTACAGGACATACCCAGAATGCAGCCTTTCTGGACATCACTCTCGGTTGAAGGGTAACTCTAGTTGGTTAGACGTTGACTATGACAACGAATGCTTGAGTCTTGATGAAGACTTTAAGAAGGTTAAGGTTTAAGAATTGGCGAACTACTTTCACTGAGAACCGGATTTAAAAGCAGACTGACTCATATAATAATTAGGCGACTGATTCAGACTTTAACTGTGTCAGACAGATTTAACAGCTTTAGGTTAACCCCCCCCCCCTTGCTATCGATTCAGATAACATCATGCTTGATTCTTTTAAATGTGTAAGCATCCTTTTGACTCTTGACTTCTCAACCGTGCAAGACTGGTTGTCTGCATCTGCTTTAAAACAAGTCCTATACCCACAAGATCTTACAAACAGATGTCCAGAACTCTAGCAATGTCTGGTCCACTAATTCCTTCGATTGAGGATCTCATCAATCTTTTAAGACTGATATCAGCTGAACCTCCTGCATGGTTGTGCAAAGGTAAGCTCGAGTTTGGGATCTTCTCCCAAACATTCTGATTGGAGCTTTACTTGAGGTTAGTGCCGTAGAAAACTCCTGCAAGATGGATTTGTGCCCATTTTTATACCCCGATAATGTCAAAGAGGACTTGGTCCCATCAAGAATCCAGAAATTGATAGTTAATGTCAGACCCACGCCGGCGAGCCGAGCATGAAACTAGCTACTAATGTCCATTTAGGGTGCATGCGAGTTATCGTATTGAAGCTACTTATTTTTTCAGAATACCCACTGCCCGGCTCTCCAGTTTCTTATGCAATCGATCCTAACTAGAGTGAAGGAACTTGATCAAAGTCGTCTCAAGTCAAATAATTCCTGGACGCTACGCGTATTCTAAGGTCTCAAACGGCACTCCTCTCATGAATTCTTAAATAATTGCTCAGTAGAGCTTTTCTCCCGCCAGCAGTGAAGTAAGCACTAAGCATATTTATATTAAAACAAATAAATAAACTGATTTGACGTTAACTAATTCAATTATAATAAAGGTTTGAGGGTTTTCGTCCTCTTCTTACCTGGAGGTTGGTGCCATGAGTGAACATATACTCCTCATTACAAAATTAGCTTAACTCTATTATCAAGTGCATGACTATGATTCGCTGATAGACATATTATTCTCCTTTTCTTTCATCCCTTTCTGCATTCTACAGATTTTTAGTTTGCATTGGACTTCTTCATGCACGCCTTCTAGAGCCAAACTTACCTCTTCTGACCAAACGAAATAGTTAAACTATTTTTTTTTGCCAAGTGGCTCTTGAAAATAATTTTATCAGGAAGTTGCCCCAGATACCATTGTATGGAATACCTACCGAAGTTCGGACTCTTCCTTTTATTATTAGTATAATGATTTTCATTTATTTTCATTAAAAATAAAATATACTTATCATAGAAGTACCTACCGACTTATTTAATTAAAAATTCGAACATTTTTTAATTCTGAAAAGAATCCTCACTACTTCCAGGTGTCCTTCTGCCACTCTGCTAGCTTTGGTTCAGACTGGCGAAATTGATCTGTTTCCTTGCTTCCGGAGCGGAATAGAGCACAGTGTTCTTTCCTCGGACCACAATATTTTAGTGGTCTTTTTCGATGGTTCAAGACTAACCCAGCGGCCATCAGGTTTACCTGATCACAGTGCGTCCTTATAGCGGAGTCCTAGTGGAACAGTCCTCAACGGATCTTTGTAAATCTGTCTGGTTATACTTTGACCTCTGATTAGTCACAGACGGATCAGGTCATCACCATTTGTATACAGACTGGATAGAGTACATATATTTCGGTACCGTTGTATCGCTCTATGGTGCATTTAGAGCCATGCCAGCACGCTTTCTTAGTGTTACGGGTGAAGTGGATGCGGACGTCACGAATCAATAAGAGCCTATCTTGATTATTGCAAGAGAAAAATAGTTATCCTCTCACTCAACTTCACTTGCTATCATACTTGTCTATGCATACGTATGGCTTTGCGAGGCTCTGTTGACCTGAATTTCTTAACTGCATTTTGGAACACCTTTTAAGTGTGGACCCGGATGCATTTTGTTCTCATGAAGTTATGTGCCATAACCATAATGTTTTAGCCAAAAAGTTTCACTTATGAGTGTGTTGATTGCATCTGATCATTATTCCTCATTTTGAGAAAGGTTGTGCACCACGACAAAGGAAGGGGCGATTACGAGTGCTTGGCTCAGCATCAGTAGAAGTGAATTCGTGAGGTCTAGTTTCTGCAGGCCGCTCGCGATTATTTGCGGGCGGCTTGCTGAAGAGCACGCCCGACAAAAATACAAAACGAGAACGCCATGCTAGGAGGCCGTGGCCAGAAATTTACATTTCGGGTGGTCCCTGCAAACCTAACCAATGGATTTGGCAACGATGGTCTGCAGCGGTTGCGGCAGGAGTCTATGGCTATGTCGATGCAAACCACCCACTTGGCACGAGGAATCAGTGAAACTCATCGCGCTCTGCACGAGTCCGAGGAGCGTGTGCGTATATTTTTGCCCGCTCAATCTGCGTGTGTTTTTGAAAGCAAAAACACAATAGGACGTGCAATCCTGCCGAAGTTAGCACAATTCTTTTGTCTTTCGCGTACAACCCTGATGGCTCGTATTATAGTGTTCAATCTCATGTTGTTGGGCGGAAGTGTCAGCTACCTGTGTTCGCTTGTTAATCCTAACTCACCCTTGGGATATGGTGGTCTTCTGTTGCTTCCTGCTGCAATTTCAGGTTTTTTCTTTATTATACCTAGTTTGCTGTACTTATGCTTGCGACAATTCAACTGTAACTTTATGATGGGTAACTTAATTGGGTTCTACTGCTGTGTATTTTTAATGTATGAATCGAACGCAGTTAGAATTGGGTTCATTGGAACTCTGGCTAGCGGGTTTGTTTATTGTTATCAGGATGCAACTGCACCAGCATTCCGTGGGCGGCCAACCGCGATTGCATCTGGGATTGCAGTTGTACAACTAACAGCCTTTGCTCTTCTAATTTTGCTTGGCCGAGCAAGTCCTTCTCATGACTATTTTTATATTGGAAAGCAAAAGTTTGACTTGGGGTTCCGAGCTGTTGGATTTTGCAGTAACCTCATCGTTTATCAGTTTCGATTGATGCTTTTTCAATGGCGAAGCGCAAGCCACCGGCTCATCAACGTTCGTTGTCCAACTCGATCGGTGCTTGTGAGAAAGCACGACTTGAAGGAGCTTCATCGAATTGTGAAGAATCTTTCAAGTCTTGAACAATACCACGGTAGTTCTTTAGAGTCCGTGCGAGCTTTGTACCCAATTTCAACACCCAGGCTTTTGCTTCACGGGGATTGTGTATTGACAAAATTAATGTCACTACGCCACTTTAAACTATTATATGCTCATATGTCATTATTCTCTACTCGGGTTATAGCAATACTAAGTTTGGCAACAGGTCTTGCACTGAGTACACTCCACCTTACTGTTTGGGAGAATTCTAATTTCCTCGGCTGGGCGGGGGCGGGTATGAACATTTGGGGCGGAGTGGGCTGTATTTTGGTAATGAATGAGCGCCTGCTTTGGGCTATGTTTGCACGTTTCGAGGTAGTGTTTGTTTTAGGAAACATTGTCTGGCTTTTGTGCTGGGGAGGATTTGTTTTTCAGAAAGCATCTCTGCAAGTAAGCTGGTCAACCATATTTTGTTCATCCGTGATATTATATCTGGGTGACGCTTTCCCCGCACGGATGTCGATGAGCTGGACGCGAACTGTATCTTCGTTCCTTATGCTTATATGCATGCTGTGTTTGCTTTTCATGATCATGTTTGGCAATCTAAAGCATGTGAGAAAGGATCCAATCTATATGTTAGGGAAACCTATAGCTCCTATGGAGGTAGGCATAGGGGGTCTTCTCAATATGGTGATATTTAGCTTCAAGAATTGTCTTCTTTGTCTCATATCTCCAAGAAGTCTTGTAGTTTTACGTCCACAGATGTCCACAGCCAGAATTCCGAAGACATTTTTAGCTGCATATGACGAGCTTGTGGCCTTCTCAGGGCATGAAAAGGAGAATAGCCTCTCATTCCAATGGGCTTCTATGAGAAACTCATCAGCACACACTAGTGTCGTCTTAGACGACAATGATGGTGAACGTGAAGATAGCAGTCTTGATATTAAGTTCAGGGAAAGTGTTCGATGTGAGCAGTCTGATACCCAATGCAAAGAAGATACCAAGACACGACAAAATAGTGCACCCGCACTCTTAACTAGAATAGGTAGCCACCATCAGAGTTCATTGGTAGGATGCTTGAAGAAAGATTCGTCAGATACAGAAGCAGTAGAATAGTGAAAAAGGGCCTAGACAAATATACCGAGCCATATGATAGACCAGGCCTTGCTTCGAGAAGAAGAGTAGCTTCTGCTTAAGCTCTATAATTTATTAGTTGTCTGCTGAGGTTATCGATCGAAGGGTGATGCGGACAATCCTCGGCCAGAGTTTTTGGCACACAATTATAAATCCTGAGAGTTAAACTATTTAAAGAGTGTGACTATTGGATACGAAAGTCAGAAGAGATCTTGGGCTTTGTGTAGTATATATTTGAAATCATTTGTATTAGTCTCCTAACTAGAATATGACCAGCCTATCTGGTTATTCATCCCTAACTCTATGAGCTTAAATATACAATTTTTTCAAGTCTTTTTGTGCATTCATATTGCCAGTTGAATTCTATCAGCTTAAGGGTTAGCTTTCAGCAGTGTTAGAAACTTCACAATTGAAATTCAAGTCAAGCCAAGTGAAATGATGATTTCCGGATGCACTCTCACTCTGGATGTGACAATAGAATTCGCTATATCTCATGATAAAATGAGATCATTCTCCAAAGATGTTGGACAACAAGTACTCATTGTAGATTACGATTGAAGTTAGAAAAAAAGTTAAAAGTAAGTTGGAAATTTTATCTGATTTTTCTTTATTTGACTAGAAAAAGATTCTTCTTGTGGATCACGAGCGCTCGTGACTGGGCTCATGATTACTGTACCTAGAGGAGGATTTTTTTTTGTAAACAGAGAAGTGCAGTGCACATTGACGCGGCGTCGATTTAGTATATCTCAGTGACGCCGACGTTTTATTTTGCTATCGGAATTACATCTCGTGTAAGTATTAAACACGAAAGAGAAACGTGGGTTTATGGTAGAGTAGTTGTTGTGGGAACGTTTGTGTACATTCTGGAAAGGAGGAAGGCTTGGTTGAATGATCGAATTTAAGCCTGCTTCTTGGCCTCACGGCGCTCAATGTTGCGCTCGAAAGCCTTGCGGAGAGTGTCGGTGTCGACCATAAATGCGTATGAGTCATTCTCCGGGTTGGCAGCCATCCAGCCGATCTCCTTGGCAAGACCCATAGTGGCATGGCCGCCAACGAAGTGCTTGTCGTACTTAAGAGTGTCAAGAACTTGGTCGATGGTCATGGTGTCCGGCACAAAGCAGGGGAGGCCAGTAGCATCAACGATGTCGTAGTGCTCATCAACGACGTTCTCCTTGCAGATGCCAAGGAGATAGGCAACCTCAGCAGAGACACACATGCCAATGGCCACAGCCTCACCGTGGAGGAGAGGATCGTTGCCGTGGTGCCAGGAGAGGTGCTCAATGGCGTGGGCCGGGGCATGTCCATACTGAGGAACCATCTCGTTGTAAGCGTGATCTGCGTTGTATGCAGGTCCGAGCGTGGAGACCTTCTTCTCCATGCACTCAATGATCAGACGAAGAAGGTAGTCGCCATCGTGGAAGACCTTGGAGCGGTCCTCGCCAGCCTCACGAAGAGGATCGACGATGAGACTGGTAAAGTCAGTGCATTGGCACAGAGCGTGCTTGAGAGCCTCAGCAATACCATTAAGAATATGGCGGTCACTGAGGGATTCAAGGCAGTCGGGGTCCATGACAAGATAGTCTGCAGGGTAGTAGCAACCGAGAAGGTTCTTACCGAAGTCCTGAACATTAAATGCCTTCTTGAAGTCACAAGATGCATCACACATACCCATGGTGGTGGTCGGGATGGTCACAAGCTTGATACCACGGTACAGAGTACCAGCGATAGTGCCGGTGATGTTGTCGACAGTGCCGCCACCAAGGGAGATGAGGCAGGTGTGCTTGGAGATGCCCTTAGCAAGGATAGCGTTCACAAGACGGTGGAACTGCTCCTTGTTCTTGTACGGCTCGGTAGAGGGTTCTCCAGACTCATCCATGGCGGCAGAAGGGATGACAAGCTTGTCAACCGTGAGACCGGCCGCACGAAATCCCTCCAGAACCTCATCGGCGTAGAGACCGTTGACGATATCGTCGGTGATGAGGTAGTTCTGCTCGGAGTGCGAGACTTCAGGAATAATAGTCTTACCAATTGTTGCGAGGTTTTTGAGGATGCCGCGCTGGATTACAATCTCGGTCTGGAGGTACTTACCAGGACGCTCGAAGCGGTTACGGAAGCATCCATGCTCATCGACCTCACACGGAGTGCGGAATGCCTGGGTTCCAGGGTGGCCACCACGCACGCAGTACTCGGAGTCCTTGTCGAGGTCAAACCAGGGAGGGCTACAGAAGCGGAATCCGCGGTCGATGGCGTTGATGCGATCCATCTGAGAGTTCGTAAGACGCCAGTCAAGCACATCACGGTTATCATGAATGCGCGAAGGTGTAAGACTCTTGGGAATTACGGAGGTACCGCGCTGGATTCCCCAACGGAGGAGCACCTGTCCGGGCGACTTGCTCACCTCTTCTGCAATGGAAAGGATGGTTTCATCCTCGAGGAGAGAGGGATCGCCCTTGTTGCGGTATCCCACCTTTCCGAGGGGTGAGTATGCAATGACGTTGACACCCTCGGTCTGGCACAGCTCAAGAAGGCTGGGCTGCTGAAGGTACGGGTGCATCTCAACCTCGAGGACGAGAGGGCGGACTTCGCAGCGTGCAAGGAGAAGCTGGAGCGTGCGGGGTCCCATGTTGGAGACTCCGAGAGTGCGAACAAGACCGAGGTCAACAAGACGCTCCATGGCCTTGTAGGTCTCCATGATGTGCTCAATGTCAGTACCGTCGTGAACGACACCGTACTCAAACTTGCCGCCAAAATCTGGTGAGACTAACTTGCTGCCCTTAGTCATACGGTTGGGCCAGTGCATCATGTAGCAGTCAATGTAGTCGACCTGGAGGTCTGCGAGGGAGCGACGGCAGGCATCTTCAACATCCTCGGGGGCTGCATCCCAGCACCAGAGTTTGCTGCAAACGAAGAGCTCCTCGCGTTCAGCAAGGCCCTCATCGAGACTCTCGGAGATGGCCTGGCCAACCTCCTTTTCGTTTCCATACAATGCGGCGCAGTCGATCATGCGGTAGCCCTCGCCAATGGCGACCTTGACGGCCTCCTTGACGCGTTCGCCATCCTTGAACTCGTTGAAGGTACCGAATCCAAGGAGGGGTACAGCAACGGCAGGCTGGGAGCTTGCTGAAGATCCACGAGACCTGACTTCGGATGCGACGTCGTCGAACTGGGCAAGACTTGCGGAGCTACCGTTAGAGCTCATCTTGGTCTCGGCTTCGGAGAAGGAGTCATTGCTGCGGATAGAACCGGAACTTGACCACTTCTTGCTAGTTGATGATGCCTTGGCAAAGGACTTCTCGGCGGGGCGGGCCTGGGCCCACTGCTCACGCTCGACTTGCTCGTTGTTGTTCAAGATGGCCATCTTTGCTGATAAGATTTGTTCTTGACTCTTGTACAAAGTGCAGAAGTTGTTGAAGATATACAAAATTCTTGAAGACGAAAGACTTCAAGAGATGAGAGTAGTTGATGTAGTGTTGGGTGTCTTAAAGACTTTGTTGTTGTGGTGTTTACAGCAAACTAGAAGAACTTAGTTTGGGATTTGCTTTGATGCTGCGGTGATTGATCCGCGGCGAGGTTGATCTAGTTTGGGTTTTGCTTTTGCAAGGTTGATTTGGTTTCTGTTGTGGCTTCAAGCTTGCGTTTGAGTTTTGCTGGCTTGGCTTTTCAGGTTGCGGGTTTGCTTTCGAGGAATGCCAGGCGCCATCATCCTCTGCCAACACGATTAACACTTCTTCCTTCCACATTGTACTGCTACTGTTCCCTAAAGCCGACCTACTCAAATTCATCAAAAAACGTTTTCACTTTGTCATTAATTTTTGTTTAAAGTTAAAAATAAATATTATATATATATATATAGCCAGGTACTTCGCATGCGAAGTCGAGAGTACTACAGTAAGATAAACTGCAAATTCGCCGCCTCTCATACGCTCTCGTGCTCTCTGCCTCCGCTTATGCGCCCTGTTATCCAGACTGACCGGCTTGTAAAACTTGAGAATGCTCCTGCTAGGCAGGGCATCTTCGACTACACCTCTAAAGCATTTTATTTTAGAGGAGAAAAACCATGTGTAGACTTCTGTTTTATACTTTAATTTAAAAATAACCTATTTTAAAAAAAAGTGGAAACCCTCTGATCGTCCCAGGACAGCTTGGATGAGTCTGAGGAGCGGAATTCTCTGGAAGTATGGCGGAACGGGAGGAAAGAACTCACTCATTCATATCTCATCTTCAAAAAGTTTTTCGAGGTGCCTCGGTTCTCTCGACGCCGACAACGTTCTCTCGAAACTTTTGAAATCGCGAGTCTCTCGGAGGAGACTGCGGGACGGGGTCCCTGAGCGGGGGCGTCATCATCTTAGGCCTGTCTTAGCGTGAGGAGCAGAAGAAGAAGAAGGAAAAGGGAAAAGGGAAAAGACGCCTTCTTGAGATTCTGAATCATTCATGGTTATTTTCAAGAAAAAGGACAAATACCTCCTTCTGCAGATTCCGTGGAGATCGGCGGGTTTCTCGAGTGCTGACGAAGCGTCGAAGCCGGCCTTCCTCGCTTATTTCTCGCCGCTGCCGCAGGTTTGTGGAGATTTCCTTGTGCCTGCGAGGGATCCGCGATCGATCATTCTTTCTTCAAAAGGGGCAAAGAAGCCAACCAAGAATTGTATTCCACCATTCTTTTTTCCTTTTTTTCTTTTTTTCTTCTTTTTTTCTCTTACTGCTCCTTGGAGGTGAAACTTGCTCTGTTTCCCATAGCTTCTAAGAAGGCCCCTGTCCACTTTAAAACCTCTGCTATGTTCACCCACTCTAGTCTTTAATTTTTTACTTCTTTTACTTTTACTTTTACTTTTACTTTTACTTTTACTTTTACTTAAGAAAAGTATTCTGATTCACACCGCTATTGCTTCCAACTTGATTTTTATATACTTTATTATTTTGGGTTGAATGTATAATATTTTATTTATGTCAAATAAAAGTTTCTATTTCTTTAAAATGAATTTGTTTTAACTTCAACCTGATGAATGAGCTACTAACTAAAAGTAAACATCCTTCGCTTTGGAAAGAAATGTTCAAACGATTATCCTCTCTCCTTCCAACGAGAGAACAACAACGCCGGTTCTGCAATTCCTGGAACTGGCGTCGTCATGATTCGCGAATGCTATTCTTCGCAAGGACCTCGAGTTCGCCTCCAGCTCCTCTAAGCTGATCGCATGTGCCATCTTTCGAAGCTCTTCTCCTCGCTCTCGCTCTGCTCAGTCAGCCTTCTTCGCGATCTTGTGTGTGGCACAGCAATCACCACAACACCAGCAACATCAAATGCAATTCCTACACTATCCAGAAGACTCTCGCACAGACGACCATAAATGCGGTGAACAGGAATCCTTCAAAGCATTGCATTGCATTGCATTGCATTGATTTTTTCAAGAAGAAATAGGTAGTCTAAGGATTTACAAAGTACAGCTTATTGCATTGCATTACATTGCATTGCATTGCATTGCATTGCAATGCAATTGCGTTATCCAAAGAAGAAGACACACGCCCTTCAGGGATTCGCGAGAAGCGCCAAGACGGTCGACGGCATTCGAGTTGTCTGATGACGTACGTCCATCTATCTTCATCTGGCGAAGAAGATCAGACTCGCCGATTCCGGCGCTTGGCTTTCTTGGCGAGGCCTCAAATCATCCCAAGAACCCGTCGGGTTTTGCCCTGTCGTGAATACATACATACGCATCAACCCAATCAAAGCAAACTTCAGCATTTCAAGGCTGCAAAGCTTCTTCTTCTCCTTCTGCTTTTTCTGCCCAGTCCTACGGTTCTCGAATCAGTATCAGCTGTACACCATCCAAAGAGTTTTAAGATTTTTGGCCAAAAACAAACAAACAAACAATTCTGTCGATCACAGAAACGTGTTAGACTACTGAGCTATTCGATCGCCTGCAAATACAAACCACGTTTCATTCGGGTTTTCTTTTCAAGTGAAGTCTATTCTCCAGCTTCTCGACGCAACCTATCAGGATAACCGAAAGAAGTCGAAACAACAAAGAAGAAGATATCGCGCGAGCCTTTCGATACAGAATTCTTTCCTTCTATACTTTAGTTTTCCACATTATACTTTAACAATTCGATTTTAAAAATAGATAGATAGTAGATAGCTGAATAAATAGAAAACGTGATAATTGGTTTTTCGTTTCAAATTTGACGGTATGATTATCCAGGTAACCTTTTTTCCAAAGCTTACGAAAGATGCACGGTAGGTACCTACATTTCAACTGACTGCAAAGAAGCAACTTATTCTTCGTAAGTACTTCTTCAACCAAAGCTTTCAACTTTCTTTTTAAAGGTTAAATGTCGAATGAGCAGAGGACCATACCGGGACGGCTTGACTAAGTCTCCACCGCAGGCCTCGTTCATCGAATCATGGCAGTCTGATACTCACTGGCAAGCTTCGAAGCTCTGGGGAGCTCTCACAAGAGAAGATAGACGGACCTGCCAAATGTCAGCTGCCGCCTCACAGCCTTCCCACAGCCCTCGCTCAAATGCAGTTCCTAATCAGTATTATTTTTAGTTTTAAATTGAAAACATGTTTTTAAATTAATTAAGGCAAACGAAATGTTATCTTCCTTCCGCCTCTGCACAGAGACCTAAACTCCTTTCTAGCGCCAAGCCTAGGAACCGGAATTTCAAAAGTTTTCTTAGCCGCCTCGTTCTCCACGCTCTCCTAGCGTTACTTCTATCTACCAATACGCCCAGCTTCTCTAGTTCCGCCCAGGTTGCCGCCGCTTCCTTCTCAAGTGCAATTCGCCGCGTCATTGGAGAATACCGCTGCGCTTCCTAACCCTCCCTCGGGTGGACGTTGGAGGGGACGCTTTTCATTCGTATAGGGGGGTAGGTACCCTCTGGGGGGTAGGTGGGGCAGGGGAGGCGGTTAGATCGCCCGACCCGGTGTCGGTGCGCCATATGACGCGCAAGTGGGACGGCAGATACGCGCTACCCCCCCAACGTCCGGCTTGTAGTACGAGGATCGCCAGCGGTTGGGAGGCATGGTGCGTGTTTTGAGCCCAAGATCGACGAAGCCGCGTCACGTAGCCTGCGATTCGCGAGGTCGCGTGTGTATTCGCGCCAACCGGCGCCACCTTAGGGGCTGCTATCGTTTTCTCTACCCACATCGTCGGCCCCTTATCGTCTAGGGAGGGAGCAAGCCGCCAAACTGACCCTTCTCGCAACCCGCGCAACCCGCGCAACCCGCGCAACTCGCAGGGCCAAAGTGGACCTTCCTACTTGTCCGCCAACGAACAGGCTCGGGGAGACCATGGGAGCGACTGAGTCTTTCCCACTATAGGTACTTCTAGCTAGGAACTGAGAATTCAGATATTCCATCATTGAGAGTATAGGTATTCATTCTTTTTGGGTTAATTCATGGTTAAGTTCATCAGATGCTTATGTTTGATCTTGATCTTGGATGGCGAAGACCCTGTTCTGAGAAATCATCATGAAGATATATTTACTTGGAGGCAGGCAGCTTGCTTGGGTCTCATTCAAAGTCCAGGTTACCGCTCGAGTGGACTAAATCTAAGTTTATTGAAGCCGAGTTTGCGTTTGGGTTCAGATATAAGACGCCTCCAGCTTGAATTTACTTTTCAGCTATCAAGCTTTGTGCTCGAATTGCGGGTAGACTTTGAAACATGAAATGCAGTAATAATGTTCACGGAGGGCCTGATTGATCAGGGAAGTGCTTCTTTGGGCCAGAGTTATGTTTGCTTTGGTTTCGTGTTGCTTCTTTTATGTTTTTCTTTTGTTTCTTTAAAAATGGAGTGTGCAGAAGCAGTCGAGTGCGTACTGTTTCTGCGCTGATTCAGGTTGGTCAGGAGCTCAGTGTTCTAGAATCGAAGTCAGTCAGTGAGTTGATCGGTTGATTGATCTATTAATGCATTTATGTATTTATCAATCTTTATCAATCAATCAACCAATCAATTCATCGAAACGAGTTCAACTTCCTCTGTGCACTGATTGAAATGCTTCGTAGGTGCTGATCGATGATGTGTGGGCGGCCATGAGAGACAATACCACGCGTTTTCAAGAAAATATCCTTTTTCCTTTTGAAAAGAAAAAATTAAACAAAAACCACTAAATAACAATACACGCTTTTCCGTTTCACCAGCCTTGGAAGAACTAGCGGGGCGGGGAAATAAATCTTCTTCAAGAGTTCATTCAATTTTCTAGAAAATCAGCCTCGATTCCGTTTGCGTGGTCCTGTTCACCAGGCCAGCGAGGGCGAATGGCTGCTCAGAAAGGAGCCGTGGTTCTTGGCTTCTTCGGGGTCTCTTTCCAATGAGCGGCTTCGACGAGTGCCGATCTGAGCAGTTTCCAGACTCAGTCCTTCTTTCTCAATCTTTCACCGCTGTAATTTCTGCACTCTTCCAAAATGTACCTACCATACCCTTTGAATTTTTATATTAACATTGGTTATTAAAATTATTATGATGGTGGAAAAGCTTGTCTTCCTATTATTATAATGGTTATTATATTTTTAAATGCATAGAACTTGATTGCTTGAAGAGAATAAGCAGCTTTATTCCCATTTTAGTTAGAAGAAAGAAGAAGAAAAAAGAAAAGAAAAAGAAGAAAATGACAGAATCATTGGGTCTGAAACTAAAAATTCCAATTGGGCGCGATGGTGTCACTCGCCGGTAGCCGTAGCTAGCTGGGTTCAGTAGTAGTCCGCTTCGCCTTGAAGCATCTAGTGCTCAAGGAACTAGCAAGAAGAATGCGCGAAGAAAACCGGCCACGAAGGAAACGCCTCAGAAGATTCAAAGTGCCACGGGCTGAAGCTTTCTGGCAATGATGACGAGGAAGGCTTCATCTTAGTTGAAGCCTTCATCTGATCAAACAAAGCCTTCACGTTGGCGGGAAAGTGGACTCTTCCATTCATCGTCACCGTGCTTAGAAGAAACAAGCAGACAAACTTGGACTCACACACTCTATCACCATCAGAATGGCTCCCTCATCGCGAATATGGCACTTCCAGAGCGACGTCGGCACATAGTTAGACAGTCCCCTTTTCAAGCAGCTACTATCTATCTATCTATCTATCTATCTATCTATCTATCTATCTATCTATCTTACATGCTCCCTACTTACCTCGCTCGGCAAATTTCCTTGCTTTCAATTCAATAGTGCCAAATGAGAACGAGGAGTGCCAGGAAAGAGGAGATGAGTGAGAATGACCTATGCGAATGTTGTTCTGATCTAGAAAAGGGGTTGAGCGTGCCCTGATAGCGCCACATCCTGGTCTGTACAGGCGTAGACTGAGGTGGCCCAGCGCCGCAGTATCTGCGTATGACTTTTCATTTATTCTTTCATAAATCAATTAATTTAGTTATCTTCTACATAAAAATAAGAACAAAACAAAAGAGGAGGAGAATAATAAATTGTCCCTCTGCGGACTGTGGAGAGAACCGCTTCGCGGTTGCCGGGCAGAAAACTTTCAAACTTTCCCTGCTTGGACAAAGTGCAGAGACATGAGAGGGCGATCGGGCGTTCTCCCTTCCTCCAGCGTAAACTTCCAGTCGCTAGGGTCTTCCTACTGGTATCGCTAGGTACTGCGGCCACGTCTCAAAGGGGGACGATAGGGCTCTCTCTCTCTCTCGAACCCTCCTCCTCCTCCTGTCCTCATTGCTGTTTTCCAATTTATCCCGAGGGGTTTCTGTTCGAGTGCATCGCAGAGCGCAGCGGAGAATTTGCCGAGGAAGAGGGAATCTTGGCCGCCTGGCTTTGCCTTTCTATCTTCAACGAGTTCCTGCGCTTGTGTTGGGTTCTTTGAAACTTGGGTGTCGTCGCATTGGAGCTGCAATTCCGCCGCGGCTTTGATTAAGCGCTGCCAGGTGGATAAAATAAAATAGTAAAATAAAATAATTTAACAAGGTCGCTCGTTGGATTAAAAAAAAATAATAATAATAAATTTAAATTAAATTGAATTAAGCCGCTCGTGGCACAACCCTGACACCGGGACGCGCGATAAGTGACGGTGGCAAGTGCACTGGGCGCCGCCCTCGACGGAGTCAACGGCGTGCAAGAAAGCTGGTTATGCTATCTAACTCGATCCCCCAGCGTGTGGGGTACTTACTTTAATTAATTAACTACACATGCAAACGGGACCTCCTCATTCATTTTCCCTTTTTTTCTTCTTTCTTTAATAAAAAAAAAAGGATTTTTATAAATAAATATAGCCTGACTACTTGAAACTCATCATTTTGGACATATTAAAGAAGCCCTTTCTTTCTTTCTTTCTTTCTTTCTTTCTTTTCAACTCTTCCATGGGACCTGTTGGAATGGAATGAGTCAATCAGTTATAAAATTCATTAACTCATGAACAAAGGGCATGTGTTGGAGAGACGCGGCATGGACTTCATCAAATACGAACAGAGGTAGGCCCTCGCGGGACTGGCCGGGCATTTGTCGAGGCTGCGCTTCCGCTCGGCGAGATGAGCATGGCTTCTTTTCTCAGGCGAGCGCCAGCAGAACACAGCCGCGACAGAGCGATTGCGTGGAAAGAAATGGTTAATTAGCCCTGTCGCATGGCCGTTCTCTCTGCACTTCTGCGCTTGTGGTACACACAAGGTGCGCTAAGGCCTACTTACTGCAGCGCGTAACACTATGTAGTTTGAAATCTTCAAGTCAGACACAGCCTGAAGAGGTTCTCTCGCTGCGCTCCACGAAACCTGGCACAATAGATGACCCAAACAATGTTCTGCGCCAGCCCTCCCTATTTCGAGATGTGCACGCGGCCTCAACAAGCTCGACACGCTCCAGTGAATCAACTTTTACAAGTTGACATTTATTCTTTCATCAATCAATCGATCGATCGATCGATCGATCAATTCATTTTCAAGTGAATCGTTCGTTCGTTCACTCCTAATACAGAAAAAGCCTGTTCGTAGGAGGTAGTTCCGCCTACTTCCTTCCATCATCATCATCATCATCATCATCATCATCATAAGGTATCCTCGACGCCGCTCTTTTTGGCCTGCCATCGCAGAATTACCGCAGCCGACCTGCTCGCGGCGAAAATGCTGCTCGGAGCCGCGAGTACGCCTCCTCAGGTGCCTCCAGCGCGCCGCCACGGGGCCTCACGTGCTGCTCTGCACGATCTTTTCGCGTGCCCCGCTCGAGCCACGGCAAGGATGCCGCCACGACAGAAGCCAAGAGCTGCAAGGCGCCAAGTGAAGTATAGTACGAGTAGTAAGTAGTACGAGTAGAGGCAGTAGTAGTAGTACTAGGCGTGCCAGCCGTAGTCAATTCCCTTTGTTCCCCCACATCCAGCAGATATACCGCAACTACTATGGTGTCGCTGCTCTAATTTTATATGCTTTATCAAACTTTGTTAGTTTTGGTATTTGAAAAAAATATTTTTATTAAAAATATTACAAAAATACAATAAAATAGTAAACTAACATGTTATTTTTGGTTTCAAGGTTTATAGGTTTCTACCTAACGTTTTTGAAGGAGCTGAGAAAAGCTGGCAGGTAACAGCCATTTCGCTAAAGGCCACTCCAAGACGTGCCCGTAAAGGCGGGTATCTGGGATTAATGACATGCTAGAGGCTGAAAAGAGTCGAATGCTTGAGAGAATCGCCCGACCAGGTATCGTAGGGCCTGAATATACCTGCTTCTTTAAAAGTGTATTCACTTTTCGGTTTGTTTCCAGTTTGCTTTAAATTTACTTTAACAAATCATATTTTAAAATTATAAACTTATAAAATAATATACAAACAAGCAAACAAACAAACAAGCAAACAAAGTCATTCCAAATAGGGCTTCCAAGAGCGTAAGTAGTGGAGAGGAAATGTTTTCGGTGATGGGTTCTTCTTCGCTACAGCAATGAGCAACTCGAAAATACATTTCTGCATCTCGAAAAAGTGTCGCCTGGCCAGTTAGTTCCTCTTTACCACCATTTTCGCCCCTTTTCTCCCAGCCAAAATTCAAAGTACTTATTCAAGGCTGGCCAAGAGTCGTTTTTTTTTTTTCTTTTTTTTTTTTTGGATGTTGTTTCCTTTTAGTTGTTCAATCCTCCGTCCAAGTCCACGTGGCTAAAAGCACCCATCAGCCCACTCCCGCACGCAAGAAAGAAAGAAACAAAGAAAGCCGCTGCACTTTTTCTTCTCCTCCTCCTCCTCCTCCTCCTCCTCCTCTTCTCTCTTCTTCCGCCAAAGAGGCTTTGCCGGTCGCTCTTTCCCATAATTATCTGCTAAAAAGGCCCTTTGGCTGACCCGCTCCTTCTTGTCAACCGCACATTCTCGCTCCTAAGAGTTCGTTTGCTCCATCATCCTTTATTTTCAACTCTAGCCAGAGACTAAAAGTGAAAAGGCAATCAATCATCAGTCCAAAGAACGAAAAGGAAAAAAACAAAAACAAAGAAACAAACAAAAGCAGCGCAGGACAGAAAAGAAAGCGAAAGGAAGGAAAACCAGAGAGCCGCCCGCCCTGTCGCGGTCCATACCGCCGGGAAGACGATGCGAGGGCAGGCAGGCAGGCCGAGACGAGACGAGACGAGAAAACTCCACTCAGGCCCGCGTGCAGTGCATGCATGCATGCATACAGGCATGCAGCCGAGGCCTCTGCCTCTCTCCCTCGCACAGTTTCCCAAGTCTTCTCAGCGCCAGCGCAGTTTCCTGACCTGTAAAGGCGCCGCTGTTTGTTCGAAGATCACCTCATAGCGCTTCTAGCTCAGCGACATGAAGAGCCGCCGCTCTTACTAGTTGCTAGCCATAGCTAGCTAGCTGCCTCTATGTTTGTATGCCTTTATAATTATATTTATGTTTGTATTTCTGTTTGTATTTATGGTTATGTATGTGCAGCGTGGGAAGAAGGATGGCGGTAATGGCGGAGAGCGCAGAGGTGTGCGCCGCAGAGCTCGACCAAACTCTGGTTTTCGAAGAGGGCTTGGGGAAGCGGGCGGCGAGCTCCGCGAGGCCTGGAGGGCTCCCGCAGGACGATCGTGGCGGCACGAGGCAACGACAATCAATCAATCAATCAATCAATCACAATCAGCTGGCCTGGCCAAAGGAGAAATATCCTCGCTCGCGCGCTTCGGAGGAGTACACACCCGGCGGAGAATCAGCCGTGTTGGCATGAGAGGACGGACCGCCCAGAGCTGAGAGCGGCGGCGATCTCGTGTGCGCCAAGAAAGAGGTCGCAGCGGCCGCTCCAAAGCTTTGTCTGTCCCCTGGCCTCTGGCCCTTGCCAGGTCCAGAGCGCGGTCGAGGTGCTCGAAGAGTGCAGCTGATTGCCAACCGAGGCCTCGCAGGACTGGGAAACTGCGATTGGCGGCGCTTTATTCGTAAGCTCTCAGAGGTCTGCGAACAATTTGAACCATGGACACCACGATCATGTCCCCGTCTGCCTATGCGATGTGTGTGCACGCACGAGGGTCTCGCAAGCAAGGCTTCGACGCAGGCCCTAGCGATAGGGTGCCCGGCGCAAAAGCAGAGGCAGGTGTAGAATCATAAGCAGCGGCCTGCTCTCGGAACCGCTTTCCAGTTTGTCCTTTGCTCGGGTTGGCTTACTTTTCTCTCTCTCCTAGCTTTCCAAGGCCCTGCTTCTTTGCCTCTTCGCGTGGCTCTTTATGGTGGCCGCTGAGATGGTCTCACCCGCCAGAGCGGCTCTCCGGCACTGCTAGTGTTATGGATAGCACAACACTATCGCTTTCAGCTCTAGTGTTGGCTACGCTTGTGGTAGAAGTGGCGGTGCGCTTGTTGGAATGTGTTGTTTTCTTATGATTCAAAAAGATGTTGTTTGATTTTCAAAAATGCGAGAAGCAGTAATAGGAAGGCGGTGCGCACCTTCTAACGAAAGGCTTGGAAAAGCAGACCTCCTTGAGCCCGTCCCTGCTCGCCTTTAACGCGTGCCCGGGTTGGGCGAGGAAGCAGACACTTGTGGTGCGTGGCGTGGCTTTGCCTCGTGCTTGGCTCTTCGCTTGTTCGACATCGCGTGTGCGTGTATGCGGGTGGGTTGCTCGACCGTGAAGGACAAGAGGTTTTCGACTTTATGCAAGCAATTTCCGTGCTGTGCTTGATTTTGAAATGTACACTTGAATAAGTTGGTCGCGGAGCTTGCAGTTTGTTCAAACCCACGCCGTCTCATGCTCCGCGAATGCCTTCTGAGTTAGGTGGCCAGCGCAGGTGCGGTCTTGCCAAGAAGAGGACGATCACCCGCCATAATCAAATCTCCACGCGAAGGCTTGAGGATACATCATTCCGCGATCAATACTTTCCCAAACCGCGATTGACAATGTCGTAGGTATCGTTCAGATTCTTCGTCGAGCAGTTGAGATTTCAATTCGCCCGCCTCGGCAGAGGCTGTGCAGGAAAGGCCCGCCGATCGAGCGGCAGCGAAAGATGCCTGTTCAGACTCCATCCTGAGGGCGAGGGTAGCGACTCCGTGGGCGCCGAGTTCGCTGAGCTTTTGCAATTCGAATTTTAAACACGCCAGGACTCAGCTCAGCAGAGCCGCACAAACCCCGCGGGTTCTCGTGCTGCGCTGCTCTCCGAACGTGTGCGAGCCCACTGCTGGAGAGCGAGCACGAGGTTTCCCGACAAGCCGGCGGACGAGGGCATCGGAGCGAATTTTAAATGAATCCCGCGAGGCCTGACTGGGAAGAACCAATCAGCCAGCCAGTCCGTCTATCAGTCCCACGTGAGCATGGTCTGGCACACAAGACAAGGCTCGAGGCGGGTGCACGCATGTTAAATTAAAATGCGCAAGGGCCAACTCGAGGCAGTCGAGATTTTCGCTCACTCAGATTGGTCGCGAACCAGCCTCAGGAAAGCTACCATCTTTGCTCTGCTTTGCCGAGTAGTCGTCGCATGACCATCCACGGACGATTCGCAATGATTGGAACTCTCGAGTTGCAGTGTGGTAGCAGTACCTTCATATTATGTCAGACACCAAAAATTGTCAATCGTCAACTCAACTCAGCTCAGCTCAGCTCAATTCGAAAGCATCTTCTATTGCTTCAGTTTCCCAAGCGCTTGTGCAATTCTAGCTTAGACATGCGAATCGCCACGACTGCGAGTTCAGAAACAGAAGCAGCCGAAAGGAGGTGAGCACGATGGTGCATCCCGGCATCTCATGCCTGCAAACCTTTTCACTTGCACGTCTCCTGATCCATGCCACAGATGAAGGACTCTGTGGATTTGTGGCGGTTGGCAAACCTTGCACGAAATGCTCAACTGCGCACGTCGGTGGCGCTAGATTTGTTGAAATACTGGTATCCGTTCCCGCCAACCTCAACACATCGACCCAAACCCCACGGATATGCAGCAGCGTGGAGGGACAACAGAATACCGGCGCAACCCCATGGCTATCTCGATGGTCCAAGACCAGTTTGAGAAGAACCTCTGCGAAACCCCGCGGATTTCCTTTGCGCCCAAACCGAACAGACGTGGTGGCATGCGCAGAAGCGGATCCTCCCTTTTTTTTTCCTTCCTTCCTTCCTTCCTTCCTTCCTTCTTGTTTCTTTCTGCCGTCTTCAAGTTCTTTTCTTCTTCTCTCTGAAAATTGAGAGCAGCAGCAATAAACATGGGCCTGCGTACTGTGCGAATCTATGTGTACGTACGCCAACTTCATCGTTTGAACTTGAGAAGGGCTGGTTCTCGACAGGCCAAGAGAAGTGACTCTGAGAGCATCTGAAGAATATATGTATCATTAGACTTAGATGATAGCCATCGCATGCGTATAGAAAACAGGACGAGCAGTTGCTCTCATGTGCTTGCTCTTCAGGAACTATTCTGCAGCCATCGTCTGTGCCTGCGCAGCCACGTCTCTGAAAATTGCAACTTGTTGCAAAAGAAAAAATGGGCTACTATATATATATATATTTTTTTTTAATTTAATTTTTTTTTAAAGAGAGACTTTTTAGCCCAATTGGCAGTCGAAGCGAGTGCCATAATCCTAGTATTTTATTATTATTTATTTTTAATAAATGTGAATAAAGAAAGAACTTTCATAGACCGGTGTAGAAGGCATCTTGAAAATAAAACCGCAAAGATCTTAATTCCCAAAGGGCGGCGCCTTGAAAATATACAAATCGCGGGACACATACGACAGGATTTTACTCTTGCGTAGCGTTGCAAGTCAACGTGAGACTATGAGTAAGTACCACAAAACAGAAAACTTAAAAAAAAAAAATATATATAGAGGAGGAATGAGCCTTCCAAGTTTTACTTTTGAATGCCACTTTTCCCCTTACTTTCTTTTATATAGCAATAAATAAATAAAAGAATAAAGATAAACAAGATTGGCGTAGAAATATATATTTCAACTTTTAATTTTTTAATTTAAAAAGATAGTAAGCATGCAGTTCGAAGCAAGGATCTCTCGGATGCAGCGACTCAAACTCGCGTCAAATTCAACGCGATCCAAAAGCACAGTCGCTAGACGGCCGAACTATTGCTCTTATAGAGCGCCGCTTCAACTCGCTTGATCTCAAACACAATCACGGCCAGAGTTCACATAGAACCTGAAGAAAGAATAGAATAGAATAGAAAAGAAAAGAAAAGAAAAAACAATCCTCTCCGAAAAGATCGAAATCAACGGCAGGCCACTTAACTAAACCGGAGCTCAGCCAAAAAGGTAGTAGTCAGTCGGATCCGGTATTCGCCTGCCCTGCCTACTACTTACTACATTATTACATCTTTAACCTAAACTTCGACTTCGATCTTGGTAGAGTTGTGGATAAGTTCTCCACCTCGACATCATCTATATCTTTGCACAAAACCTGCTGAGCCAGTGGGAGCTGCAAATAAATAAATACCGGTGTGCAACTCCCAGTCCCATCGAGCGCCTTTCCAGCTTGCTTAGCCGTGGCTTTATTCCTTTCCAGTTTCGAAACGAAACGGAGTGGAGCGGAATCGCTCTTCGCTTCGCTTTGCACAGTAGCACTCACTCACTCACTGTGCATGGTGCGTCGTGGCGCCTACTTGACCCATAAGTGCAAACTTTTTTAGCGCCTTTTTTGGCCGCCTCCTTTTTCATTTCGAGCGGAGACCATCGCGGCAGCCACAAAGCCGAGCGAGGGAAAGTAAAAGCTAGCGAATTGCTAGACAGACGGCCTTCTTGCCTTCTTTGGCGTGCCGAAGTCGATGCAAATCGCTGAAGCAACCAACCCATGGGCTCTCGAGCCGCCGAACTCGGGAAGAAGCCCCAAAACGTGCGGAACTGCACAAACAATCGAAGATTTAGTTTATCTTTTTAATGCCGTGACTATCATGATAGTTTGTTTCTTCAAAGTAAATTTAATTGAAAACATAATACTCATGGAATAGGGAAAATGTAAAGCGCAAAGAAGCCCAGTGTCAATTGATATCTAGTTACGCATTTGAGGATAGTAATGCTGCTGCTGCTGCTGCTGCTGCTGCTGCATCCGTCCATTGGAGCAACATGTATTTGCACGAGCTAGAATCCCTCATAGAAAGGTTGGCTTCTGGGGAGCTCTTTTTTGGTGTTTTGGGGTTAAAATGAAATTTTTAATTATCAGAGAAAGGCGTTTTCAATTCTAAGTGGGATCTTGGTTTTCTATTGTTTGCTCTTGCTTTTGCTTACTTTTTATTAGAGCAGTATATGCACCTGCTTCAAACTGCTTCTTCAGTTATTTTAAAATTTGTTTGAAAGGGCTCCTGTACTGTTCGTTAGTCGTTTTTATTCTATTAAAAATAAAATAAAAATAAACTAGACCTATATCTAGGAATCATGAATAAAATAGATATAACGTTTTTGAGTTTAATTTATTTTGTTTTTATAAATTAAATTAAAATAGGATATACCAAAATGAAAAGGGAAAACCAATGTTTCGAAGTTTCGAGAATGCGAAAGAACGGGAGATGGAAGACACGGAATGGGGGAAGAAGCATGAGTTTCTCCTGTTCTTCTCTTCGGGCATTTAAAGTTAAAGTCGCTTTAAAATCACTTCTAAGTAGTTAGTCATCAACGTTTTGATGGGCCATTGAGTGCTGCAATCTACCTCAAGTCCTCCGCCCTCCAGAGAGAATGGTGAGTATGAATCCTGAAATGCCCTCCCTCGATCGAGAACTCGAATAGCGTGATGTGAATGGATGCCCTTTGAGTCATTTTGTTTGTTTGCAAAAACAGTAAATCTAGCCTCGGCCCTGCTTACACAATGCAGAATTGATCATGCAAGCTGCTGATGCGCAGGGCTGCACCACGACGGTGGCGATGAAGCACGGCAAATCCACTAGCACTAGAATCTATCGTAGCGAGATCGGCATTGTTCTGCTGAAGCCGTGGCATTTTCAGGAACCTGGCTAATTCGGGATGAAGAAGGAATGGAATGTTGGACGGTTTTGAGTTTTAATGACGCAATTTAGTCCATCGTTTGCGCGAGCGATACGTGCGAGGTAGTTTGGAGGGGACGATTTGGTAACAACGTGAAAATTTATATATAGAGGAATTTTGAAGAGGTGCCATATTCTCGAGAATTTTGGACGTTTTAAGCTCCACTCGGTCGTCAGTCTGTGCAGAGTCCTACCTGAACCTCGACCCGAAACCTAAACATAAGTTATTAAGACCTTGATTTGCTATTCATGAATAAATAAAATGCCCAGAAATGTGCCTTGAGTCTTCAAAATGACATTTGGCAAAGTCCTCTGTCTCGACTCGGATATTCCTTGCGCAAAGAACCTCTGCAGACCGTACACGTCGTGAAAACAAATCACTGCTTTGCGGCATGAATTGGGAGATCTTTTCACTCTGCACGCCGAAATTCGAGTTCAAAAGCTAAGCTAAATTTGGCCATCATATAAATTTGGCCATCAAAATGCCCACTCTTCAAGTAAATTTACCCATGCGTTGCGTACAGCAAATCATCCAAACGTGGTAAAGATGAACACCATCTCAAAGCCCCTCTCGAGCTCCACTTCAACCGGCACAGCACCTTGACGACCAGAGCTTGAGGGCCTCACCCACTCGCGAGGCGCAGCTTCACGGGCAGGCCTGTGTACCGAAACGACCGCTCTCGAATGAATGAAATGAGTGGTCCTCGCCGCCTCCAATTTTATCTCCTCGTACACACCGCCCTTGTGCCGCTTTTCCTATTCAACCTCTTTAAGCTCTCTGAGGCGCCACAGACGTGGAGAACCTCAGAGACAAGGAACCTCAATCGATTATCTTGTCCATAGGTATACATACATACATACATCCATACCATAATCAAACGTGGTCACAGCTTCTCTGAATCGCTTTTTCTATACTTTCAAAAAAAAATTATCTTTATTAAAATTAACTCTTAAAAACAAATTCAAAATTAAATTGTAAGACAGTAAAAGGTTGTAGTAGAACCACAACTAACTTCCTTTACTTCTTTCTCTCCCTTCTCAAAGTCAGCGACCAATAACACGCAAGGAAAAGAGAGGGAGAGAAGCGCGGCTTCCACAAGGAATGAATCGGAAGAAGGAAGCACTAAGAAGCCTAGGGCGAAGCTAGAACTTTCACCGCTTCGTATGACTCACCGGAGCCGTCCAGGAAAGGCTCGAGAAGCTGGCAGCTTGCTGGTACAAACTTGCCGTAGCTTCCCCGCTGAGCTCGCCAGTGAATGCTACGCCCCAAAGCGTAGGTCCCTGGCCGTCATGTCTCCAATCTCGACGGATGACGGATGGCTGTAAGCAAGGCAAGAAGAGAGTCTTCTTCGCCAAGCTCGGCCTTGGACTCTGACTTAGACTAAGACATGGCTCACGTTTTAGTTAGTTTTTTAAATGTTCTTTTAAAAAAAATTCTATTGACTTGTACTTCTAATTTTACCGCTAATGCTACCGCGGTGAGACTACTGAAGTACCTAAGACCTAGTCTTTGAAAGAAGAACCTGCGAGACGCGGCTGGCTGGTGAACCGCAAGATGCGCGCTTTCCTCCACAGCTCGTGTGGTCTCCGCCCCGGAAGCTCCAGGAGGGAAGGGGGATCAGGCGGGGCCCTCCACTGTGGTCTGTGGGAAACCCTGAGTGGACTCCACTGCCCTCTGGTGCCCCCTCCTGGGCATTTGCAAGATTTCCTCAGTTCTCCAGTTAAGCAGACGAAGAGTTCTCCTGTCGAGCGACGGAGGGAGGGGCAGCCCGTCTAAGGCGCGTCGAGAAACAAGCTTCTTTGACGCAATTTCGAGACTTCGCGATTTCGTCTGCGCCCTCAAAGACCTCGCAGAGCTTAATTGGTATCCTTGAGGGAAGCCGACCAAAACAAAGGTATCTTTCCGATGCGAGAGAGATCTTGCACTAAGGCCCTCACAGGCAGAACTCTAGCTCTCCCGCGGTTCCTGATACTTACTTACTTGGCTATCCTGGCATTACTTACTTGCTACCTGAGTAGCTAGCTAGCTAGCTAGCTAGCTAGCTAGCAGAACGATGCGCAGCAGAATAGTATCCTCAGTCGTCATCGTTCATGAGTTATGATCCACGATCGCCAAAGCTCGCAGCCATCGAAGAAGGGCGTCCAGCAAGGGTGCCAGAGCACAGCGAGGAGCACCTCTCAAGGGCCCTGCCTCGAGTACCTCGCGCCTCCAGAGCGGGCGGTGACGTCTGTCTCGCTCACAGATGATGATTGCGCCAGAGCAGACGGGTTTCTTTCTCACCGAGCGCCAAGCGAGATTCGAGAAATAGAGTACCGCGACTACTATAGATATTATTGCTACTGACGACGACGATCATAATCATGCCATAGCTGCGGCTTTGGTCGCCGTTCATTCGCAGAGCAAGCGACGCTGCTGTTGCTTGCGAAGTCGACGAAAGTAACTTGACTTGAACCAGAGCAGCGAAGATCGAACTCACCTCGCTTACAGCGGCACCCTCATCATGCACACGCCCAAGGCGGGGCAGCGCCGAAGGGAGGCAGGCTTTCAAGGCCGTGAATGAGGCGGCCTGAGACTTGGAGACAAGCCAAGCAAGTTGTTTTATTTCGCTGTTGGAGATCATCGTTTTAAAGGCCAAGAAGGAGCTGCGCAGCGGCCCAAGCTCTGGGAGGGAGGCGAAGGAACCTGAGAGCGGCTTCGCGCAGGACTCGATAAGCATCGACCGCCCAAAGAGAGCTCCACGCATGCTTTGGCCTCTCTGTAGCTACAATGGATCCAAGGTCGACGCTTGTGAGCTCAGTCCCACAAACGAGGCGCCGCTCCCTGTGGGAAGCGACTGTGGGTCCTGAAAGCCATCAAGTAAGCGAAGTGACTGCCTGACTGACAGACGCAGTGACGGCTTCTATCTTAGCTGCTTTCAGGTTTTAAGTTCTCTTTTGTTTTTGGCCCACTGGAAAAGGCGCGTCTGTGCGTCTGTCTGTTCGTCTTGCACAACACCGTCTACTGTTCGACTTGTTTTTTGTTTTTTACTTTGCTTTTTAATTAAGCGGATTTTAATAAATAAATAAAGAAATAAATAAAATTATGGGAATAATTAAGTCGCTTGAAAGTACAAAGTGGGTGGGTACTTTGTTTCATAAAACGAGGAGCCTTGAGGTTTTATTCTATACGTGTTTTTGTGCTCGGGCTGAGCAACCCGCGTATCAACGTCCCCAGCGTGACGCTCGCTCGACCTCCGCCTTTTACGCCTGCTTCTACTTAAGTCCCTGCGAAAGAGCCTCATTATTGCCAACTGTTATATTTATTTGCAGAAGAAGTAGGCGCGATTTTGATTTTTTGTTCAAAAACTTTTTAAATAAGAAAGCGCTCGCCAGTTCTTCCTGATTTTCCTTTTCTTTCTTTCCTTCTTTTCATTGCTTGGACAAGGGAATTCAAACTTACCATCGTGATGATGGTTCCTTCGAACTTGAGAAACTGAAGCAGTCCATCTCCGCTGCGCAGCGCAAATGATCCGCGCGTACCAGGCGGCTCCTCGTGAAGCTGATCGAGGAGGGCCTGCCCGTGCATAGATTCGCTCCCACTCGCGGGCCGCCAGGCTTAAAGGAGCGAGGCATCGGCTCGGAGCCTCAGGCGTATCCAGAAAAACACAGACAGCGGTAGCCTAGCTCTGGAGAAATGCAATCATCACGTTTGCGAGAATTCGTAAACGTCGCGAAGACAGCGCCCCCTGCATTCGGGAGGGAGGATGGAGTCCATCAAGGTCTTCCGCGCGACACCAGAACCGCACAGCAATAGGGTTGGTTGTATGTGCATTGGGATGCATTGCATCGATGTCAAATTGCTGAAAACGTGGATCGACCTGGGCTACGATCTGTCGCAAGGCTTTCCAACCCACGCCGTTCAAATTGCACTGCGCTGCGTTGAACTGACAGCTGGCCCAATCGATGGGACGCGCCAGCCAATCTTGTGAAGCTATCCGCATTGAGCCTCGCGAGATGACAAGCTGCGAAATGCGAACGGGGAACTGCGAGAATCGCATTGCGAGAATTGCACTACTGTGACGAAGGAAACCACCGGCCAGACTTGCATGATGACTGACCAGCGAGCAAGCTGGGAAGGGATCTTGGCCTCGCCCCGCTGCCGATGGTCGTGATGCAGACCTGGAGAGAACCAGCGAGTCTTGCAATTGACTCCCGTTTTCCTAAACTCCAAATGTAACGGCCGGCTTTGGCAATGAAGCTCCGAGAGTCGGAGGCCGTGAGCGGCGTACTCCTCCATCCATGCCTCGTGCTGTCCCATTGACGTGATTGCATCATTCTTTAATCCTGCGAAAAACTAACCGTGAGATCAATACGTGCCTACGACTCATCTCGTCAGCACATGTCAAGGATCGATGGCTCTGAGTCTTCGTCGCAAGCCATTTCACTTCAACTGTAAAAGTTCGACATCGAAACTTCAATAATAAAACTTCAAGCTTATCTCCAGCTCAGCCTTCAATCTTACGTCGAACCCTTAAACTTCAACTCTTACTTACACTCCAAACTCCAGTTTCAACTGAAGCATTCGACCCTTCAACTTCAATTTCAACTTCAACTTCAACTTCAACTTCAACTTCAACTTCAACTTCAACTTCAACTTCAACTTCAACTTCAACTTCAACTTCAACTTCAACTTCAACTTCAACTAGGTCTACTTTGCAAGCTGTTTGCCAGTCCCAAGGAGGCGAATGAAGCCGTGGCGCCACGGGTGTGCACCGCCGGGGCCTCAGCTGTGGAGCCGGGCCGTGCTGGAGAATGCGTTGCTCAGAAGCTGCAGCTTGAGACCACATCTCCGTCCAGCCAACTCGAGTGTGGCCTGAGAAGCTTTGTGTTTCGCGCTGACTTGGCGGCGTTTTGGCCTCAGCTTTGCAAAGAAGCTGTGTAAAGAAAGAGCTTGAAGGCGCGGAGGCGGCAGAGTTGATGGCGGCGAAGACTTACTTCATCGAATCTGACCGACTCGTACCTAGTGCCCAGAAGAACCAAGCATACGGTAGGCTACAAGCTGGCTAAAGCTCGGAAAGAACGCTGCGCAACGCAAAGCCTCCGCAGCGGCGCTCAGCCAACGTACATGCGAATTGCGAGGCGAATTCGAGAAACAGTGCTGTATTTGATTGATCAATTGATTATTAATTGATTAATTGATTAATTGATTGCTTGTCTTCAAGAGTGCCAAGGCCCGGCAGAAGCCCAGCCAGAACCCACCAAAGCCACAGGGCTGTCGAGGAGTAGAAAGCCTTGGCGTACGAGTTCTTCAGGTCGTGCCCTGGTTTGCGAACTTCTATCGGGGTACTTATGTGTTGTTCTGTTCTTCTCTGTTCTACTTTAATTAGTCTTCTTTAGAGGAAGCTTCGATGCTTGCTTGCTTTGCAGGAAATGTCTCCGCGGTGGCGGCCTTTAGAAGCAGATCTTTCGAGGGCGTGTGTATGGCGGACGTAGGGCTTGGCTTGAGAGCGTTTGCGAGGATGCATGCATGCAAGAGAGGCTATGGGTGTGTCCAGCATTTGCCGGGAATCAGATCTTGCCTTGTGGGTGATGATGGCTTTGGAGGTGCTGCGCGATGCGCTTTTATCGAACTATGCCTGCAATTGCATTTTATTAATTTATTGTTTAATTATTAAAATCAAACAAAAATATTTCTCATGACACAACAGCGTGAATAAGCGCTATTGATTGCTCTTTCTTATCTCGAGGGCGGAAGTGGGGAGAAAAGAGAGCCAAGCTGCAGCGAGCACCTCGGCGAAGAGCCTGGCTCAACAAATATGCAGATGTGGCCGTTCAGCTTCTTCTCGAGCGCCGATGACGTGCCGCCCGCCAGCCATTTTGTTTTCGCGACGAGAGAGAAGAACCCCCCCAGACTCGATGCATTATTACACCAGGAAGCTAGCCAACGAGGTGCACAACAAATTGGAGTTGAACCTCAACTCGAACTTGCTCGAACACCGCTCCTGTTAGAACAGGCCAAACGTCGGGATAATATGCAAAGTATCGGACAATACAAATGATGATGATGATGATGATGATGATGATGATGACGGAATTTAGTAGTTTTATAGATCTCCTGACCTGGAACGCTGGTGAATGTCGAGGTCAGAAACGCTCGAGAAATTTTTTATTTTTCTCGCGCCACGCGGCTCACGAGGCTCTTCGCGACGCGGCGATGCCGACCCACGCCTTCGTGCCGTCGTGCACCTCCACTGACAGCGAAGTACGCGCCTGCGACTGCAAATTCTTGGGCATCTGCCCAGCACGGGTAACCATGGTCCCAGAAAATCTGTTAGTTTCCGCTTGAAGTTAACGCGGGGACGATGCATCAGTTGTAGTAGAGTCTTTCTCAGTGGAAACCCAAAGTCCCTAAGAACTTGAAGCAAGCCATTGGCCATCCTGAAGAGACAGTGCTGCTCTTGAGGGCCTTCCCGTCGTGGCTTTCGCCGCGACCTGCCGAGACATCCAACTTTGAGTATCGGCAGCCGGAGGTCTCAGAGGCTGTCAGGCCGCACTCCTCCATGGGCAAGTAATCAATCGATCCACTACAGTGCTGGTCGACGGAGTCTGTGCAAGAACCAGCCACGAAGTTGGAAATGCCTGCTATCGCCACTTCAAGAACTCCTGGTTCCCGAGGTGCAGTCTCCACGGCAGCGTCATCAACGATTGGCGCTCCAAGGAAGCTGCGGCGACTCAAGAAGTCTTGGCCAACTCGATGCGACGCCTGTCCAGCCAAAGGGCGGGGTGCGGTGCACGCGGTTGCTCTAGCTGGCAAGAAGCTGCACGCAGGGCACGGCAAGCTGTGCAAGAGGACGAGGAGAACCCATGGAGCTCAAGATCTTGAATCACCCAAGCCTAGCCGAGCCAAAGCCGAGCCCACCTGCGTGCTGCGCGCAGCGCTGCGTGCTGCGTGCCGCGTGCTGCGGCGCTCGCCGTCAAGAGCAGTGAGTGACCGCGACGGGCGGCGCCTTCGCCTTCAAGAGCAACAGAGGGTAACCTCAGCATTAGCTTTGGCTCGAGGCAACGGCGTGCGGCTTGAGGAGCGACTTGAGGAAGAGCGACGATGTTCGAGTTCGAAGCTGATCGACCGCCTGACGGCAGGTCCGAGGGAGCAGCTGCATCTGGCGGAAGCCGGCAGTGGCGCCTGGCATGGTGCTCAACGTGAAGTTGGCATCGAAGCAGTCCACGGCAGCCTCCGGGTCACGAGGGCGTGGATGAACGGGGGTTGCGCGTTGTCCATATGCCACCTACGTTCCAGCCACTTTGCAAGCGTGCGAGCAGCGTTCCCATGTTCCAGGAGCCCAAAGAATGCGGTGCCTGCTCCTCGACGCCCTCCGCCCCCGCGCGACGCCCCGGTCTGCCGCGGTGGCTGGCGACGCCAACAGCTAAGTTCGAGGCACGTGTATGTATGATCGAAGTGGTCTTTGATCGACTCGAACCGAAGGTGCTGTCCGCTTGTGGTTCGAGTTGCTTTTGATGCTGTTTTCAAGTGATGGTCTGTTGCACTGGGGTGTGTGCCGTGCCTTGTTATATGTGACTATAACTGCCGTCGTCATGATATTAGTGCGCTTCGCTGCCTTTTTGATTTGTTTTGTTTTGTTTTGTTTTATTTTTAGTTTTTTGTTGGTTTTTTCTCTGATTTGATAGTTTTACCTCTCTAAGCATCGAGCCAACTCTGAGGTGAATTCATCGGATCTGACTCAGGCTGGGTTTATGCTGGAGACTCCTTCTTCAAGAACACTGAGGGTGGGGCATTCCTTTGAAATGAAGCGGCTTGGAAGCAAGAGCTTCTTGATTAGCTGGAAAGCTTCTTATTGAAAAAAAATTAAAAAAAATCATGATACACAAAGAGTTTGTCTTGGTTTGGTGTTTTCATCTGAAAGATACATCTTAATGAAAACTGTACACAAATAATATATATAAAGCATTTTTTTTAAATGTAAAAATGTGTAGTATATGAAGATTAGCTTTTCAGCTTGAGTGTCAGAAGTATATTCTTTATTCGGTACCATTATTTTCTACCTGGTAATACTTTTTTTTGAAATAACGATGTTACTTTTTCCATCAGAAGAAAAGCCACATCGATAAATAATTCTCCAATGCCAAGTGTCATGTTGTCAGTATTTTTTGCTTATTTTGATTCTCCATCAAGATTTTTCTTTTTTTAAATTAAAATTTGAACGAGAAAAAGTAAAAAGCTTTTTATATATATTTCCCTCCAAGTTCCAAGTCTTTTTTTTTTCCTTTTTTTTAAATTATATTTTAAAGTTAAATTTAAATTAAAAATTAAAAATTAAGAAACTTTCTTTCCAGGTAGGTACATGGTGTTCTGTTCTTAACAATGTTCTACGTGCAGAAGTAGGTACTGGTCCCACTTAGCAACCTCAAGGAACTGGAAAAGAAAGATGGAGAGTATCTAATGCATTCAATGCATTGAATAAAGGACAGAGAACCTTGCTATCGAGCAGCAACATAAACGACGTGGATGGTGGCAGTGGCAATTCGACCACGAAACGTAACTTTGTTGCTGTTTGCGACTGTCCTAGTCCCGCTCACTCCAGGACTGCTGCGCAAGAACAAAGGGCAACTCATCAGTTGTTTCACAGGCGATCGTCTTCATTCGACTCGAGAGTGAGGCCATCAACTCATAGCTGTTGAACGTTACGCGAGACCGACGACAAAGACAACGACAACGACAACGACAAAGACAACGGAAAGTGAACTTTGTGCAACATGGCCTCAGGCCAGATGTTAGTTATTTATGCTGGTGCAGCATTGGTCTCTTCAGCGTGGCTTTGGAGACTTCGTCACCGGAAACATCAACAAGAACTGCTTGATAAGCTTGCCAATGTGTACTGGGACATCGTGCAGCAAGAAGATGCCCCGCATGCATCATCGGGTGGTATTCAGAAGGAATCAGGTAAACTGAAGCCTAAACATCACGAAGGGGTAGAATTCCCCGCAAGCATTGTGCCAGATCCCCAGCTTGAGCCAGACAATGAGCACCTCGACCGCCTTGGACTCAAACCAGGCGCTTCCTGGACTCAAGTTAGCATAAGATCGCCTCAATCAAACCAAGGGCGTCGGCGAAAGCTGATTCTTCTCGTACGCCATGCGGAGGCTATTCATAATGTTGCAGAACGGGAAGTTGGCACCCAAGTATGGAATGAGTCAGAAGGGAAGAAGACAAAGTACACTGATGCCCCGCTAAACTCCACAGGTCGTGCCCAGGCACATGCGCTTCGCAAAGCTGTCAACGATGCTCTCCAAAATAAAGGACTTCGCATAGACGCTATTGTACTCTCGCCTCTTGCTAGAGCACTTGAGACTGCTCGAATTGGACTGGATACCGTTTGGAACAAGGTACCAAAGGTTGCTGTTGAGCATTGCCGTGAGCGCTTTGGAATATGTCTTTCAGAAAAACGACGAGATGCATCTACAATGGCACAAGAGTATCCTAGTGTTGATTTCACTAGAATGCTCGCATCAAATGAGGATTCTTGGCACCGGGATGACTATCGAGAGACTCCAGAGGACATTGAACGGCGAGTACATAAATTTTTCGCCTGGCTCATGGAGACTCCGTGGGATCATGTCGCAGTAGTTACGCATAGCGACTACATTGCACACGCCCTTCAAGCCCTTGGTGCACCTTGGCATTGGCCAGCAAATGCAGAGCTTGTCCCTGTCGTTGTTGAAAATACTTTTGCAATTTAGTTAGCTTTATTATTATTATTGAATCTTCTCTCTGGACTATAGACATTTCACTAAGCGACCACTGCCTGAGATGCAACAGAAAATAGTGGATACTATGATATGCAGAACTCAGAAGAAGCCATCATATTTTGTAAGATGATGCTTCGTGGTTCCTCTGACCAGACAAAATAAACAAAGGTGTAGCATCCTATTTACTCGAGAGAAATTAGTCACAGAAGCAAATCATTGCATTTGTCAAATTCTAAAAATAAAGCTAGAGATTAATCGAAACCACTGAGCTAATCAACGATGGCACGCTTCAACAAAAAGATGCAAACTCGTTCGTGAAAGATGTGACCTCGCAGAGAAGCTAGAGATTCGGCGATTAATATGTGCCTTAATTGGCTTCCTTCTTCTCATTGCGTTTCATCAGATTCTATCTTCATTGGGTGACTGGTTGAGGTACTACTACGCTGCTGGAGCAAATTGCTGTAGACGATGTAGCTCTTTGAGTTTCTCTTGAATGTCTTTCGCATCTTTGTGAGAAGCCTTTACTGCTGCATCTGCAAGTGCGCGTGTTCGAGGAGACGCAGCAGCATGTGCTGGCTGTCGTATAGCCCCCAGTGGGCGAGAGACTCCTACAGGCCGCGCTGTCGTAGGAGGGTTAATTTCAATAGGTAATGGCTTGCGCACCTTCGGTGTTTTCACCTTGGGAACATGAGTTGCATACTCTTTACGAGCAGACTGTCGCCCAAATGCTAACAGGTGCTCTTTCCGATGCTCACGTTTACTTGCCGCATCTGCCTGATGTACCCTGCGTTGTACTTGATCCACAGTGTCCTGCGTCACTTGCACCCGCGCAGGTAATATCGGCCGATTTGGAATTGCATGAACGGTGTTGGCAAAAAGCTTCATATGGTTCTCTAACTCCTGCATGGTTGGTTGTTTGCAGTTATCCCGGAGTCGACGAAGTTGTCTTTGCCGTTCAATGTCTTCATTTGACTGTTTTATCATGAACTCCAATTCTAAACGATCATGTAGAAGCTGCTTCGGGCGACGCGCTGGTTGTAAGCTCTTTTGCAGTCGCTCTTGGCGCTCTTGATGCTTCTGTTTCAGTTCTGACATCCAACGTGCTCGGAATTCTCGCTGTGCTTCGAACTCATGCTGCGCACGCTCTTCTGCAGCCATGGCTTGACGCTCGTTCGCCTCTTGTTCCGCTTCGCGTGTAACGTCAAGTTGTTCTTTTCGATGGCGCTCAAGCTCAAGTCGCTTTCGTCTCATCTTTGCAACGAGACGACGTGCTTCGCGTGCACGTTCTAATTCGTCCTCTGTCATGCGACGAGCCATGCGCTCACGCCAGCGAGCAAGTTGCCTCGAGCGTGCTTCTAAGCGCTTGGTTTCTTCCTGATTCTCTAAATTTTGTTGTTGGTATGCAATAAGCTCAGCAAGATTCTCCGGCATTGTAGCATTGTGGTTGGCGGCATATTCTTCATTGACAATTTCCACAGAATCATCTGCATTTAAGTTTTTGTGTTGAGAAGAAAACTTCTGCGATTTGGAAACTTCTGAAGGAGCAATATTCTTAGGAACTTCAACTTCAGTGACTTCATTGGGAAGTTCTTCTAGACCTTTCTCAGCGGTAATAGTATTGTAGGTCTCGCCAGAAATGATTTTCTCATCTCCTAGATTTGCAGAGTTAGGTCGTATCTCTTTATCTTTTTGAATTTCTACTTGTATATCTGCATCTTCGGGATCTTCCTGCTCGTCTTGCTTGTCGTCATCTTCCTGTTCCGGGACTTGAGACTCGCCACCTTCATCATCATGATTTGCTATATCTTCATTATTGTGATCATGTGTACATTCTTCATCGTCGCATGATCTACTTCCGTCATCACTATCTCCTTCATCGTCATCATCTGCAGGTCCTGATTCTCCCTCTTCTTCGTCACCCTCACTTGCTTCACCTCCACTATCATGCTCTCCGTCGCCCACATGACTTGAGCTCTCCCGAGCAGAAACTCCTTCGGCACCGTCTTCTTCGCCTGATTCATCTTCACCCCCATCCTCTGAGACTAGCTCATGGCGATCCTCCATATTTTCATTGCTCTTTGTCTCCATGATATCTTGAGGCAGCCTTCCCAGCGAAGCGCCAAGCGACAGGAGTTTGCTTGGCTTTTGCAACCCAGATCAAGTTGGTTAGTTAAGAAAACAAGAAAACAAGCAAGAGCCTTCCTAATATCTCTATGTCGAAATCATACGCAGGTCAGTGAAATCCTTGCCAAGGGGACCCTATCTTAGTTCAGTGGCTCAACACCGACCGGCTATGTTTCGTCAGAACTGGACCTCCGCCTTGCACAGCGTTCGTGCTGCCTCGTTGAGAAGAGATTTGCGCATCAGATGTCTTCCCTCCTGTTCTTTCGGAAAGGACCAAAGTCCATCTTCGGCAATAAACTACTCGCGCCAACATCCGTGGATTCTATGATAACACCGACGCTATCCCTAATGGACAAAGCCCGCGGAGGCCCGTCTGGATTAACGGTCTCGGCGCGGACCTTTTTTTCAGAAGCCTTCCGCGCAGTAGTACACACCTTTTTACATCTCATAAATCGATAAGTCAAACATGACTTGGGACTATTAAATTTGAGTTTAACCTTTCAAGCGTGCCTTTATCACAGTGCTAGCTAGAGCTTTCTCTGTGATAGGTTTCAGCCTGAGTGAAAGTGCATCCAAGCTAAACAGGTGAAAGGAAGCATACTCAGAAATATGTATATCAAAAGTATAAGGAGATAAAACGACGCACTTTGCGAAGCCTTACGCTTATTTGCAAAACTGAGAAAACTAGGAAAGGTAAAAGGTGGGAAAGAAAAAGGAGCCCGGCCTCCTGGACCTTTGGGAAGAAACAGTCTCCTGCTTCTCAACTCCGTTTGTTGTTGTTGCTACAAGAAGGGATTTTCTCTTTATTCATTACGCAGTTGTGTAGACACCGACATTTATTCTTGACAGGTTTAGATAAGTAAAGTATATCCCGCGCCAACTAATTGGGGAGTTAAGAAAAGCGCGGGACTCATAAGAAGGTAGAGACTTACAAGCGGGCATCCTCAGGGAACTTCTTAATTGCCTCACGGATGGCTTGAGTTGCAAGAACAGAAGACGCGCCACCGAGGATAGCTCCGTACTGGTATGTACGCTGGAAGTTCTCGAGCTTGGAACCAAGGCCGGTCTTAGTAAGAGCACGACCTCCAAAGATTTGAATGGCACCATCGTTGACAACACGGGAGGCTTGCACCTGTTGGTTCTTGAGAAGGGAAATAGCACCAGAGAGTTTTTTGGTCTGCTCCGCGTAAGACATGGAGTCCATCTTGTAGGTCACATTGTCGATGAGGGCAGACACAGAGTCGGTGTATGCACACATCTCAGCAAGGCGCTCCTGAATTTGCGGCTGGTGAATGAGACGCTTGCCAAAGACCTTACGGTTGTAGGCCCATTTGTAGCACTCCTCAATGATGAGGCGGTTGTGGCGGTTGCCGCCGACAGCCATTCCCCAGCGCTCGTGGTTAAAGTTGGCCATGGCGAGCTTGAATCCCTCGCCCTCCTTGCCAAGCAAGTTGCCTACAGGAACCTTGACATCCTCAAAGGTGATAAGAGACGTGTTTGCAACCGAGCTGTAAGAGGTCTTGATGCGCTTGGTGGTGACACCTTCGGTGCGCTCAATCAGGAGCAAGGAAAGACCGCCGTGCCCGGCGCCACCAGTGCGCACAAGGGTCGTGAAGTAGTCAGCAGGGTAACCGCCAGTAATCCACTTTTTGAGGCCAGTGACAATGTAGTGGCTGCCATCAGCGGACTTCTTGGCTACAGCCGTGGAGCTTGCAACATCACTGCCAGCGTAAGGGTCGGTGATGGCAAGGCAAATGCGCTTCTCACCACGGAGGACACCAGGAACAATGCGTTGCACGAGCTCCGGGGATCCGAAGTTCAGGACGGGCGGGAGACCAATTACAGTGCCGCCGCCAAGGCCATCACAAAGAGCCCAGCTGCCGCAACGCTTGAGCTCCTCTTGCACGATACGCTCTGCAGCGTAGTCGAACTCCTCAGGCTTGATGCCGGAAGGAAGCTGGTCCACGAACTTGAGGTGCTTGCCGGGGCCAAGAGAAGCAGCAATGTAGCCAAACTTACCCATTAGGGGCAAGATGGTATCAGGGTACTCGCCGGCCTCCTCCCATTCGCTGACATAAGGGCAGATCTCACGCTCGATGAACTCGCGGCATGCGCGACGAAGATGACGGTGCTTCTCGCTCTCGAAAGGAGAAATCCACTCAGCGTAAGGTACAAGGCTGAGGGCACCAAGATCACGGGCAGGAGGAACAGGCTTGCCCTTGACGGTACCAATTTGCAGCTTCTCTTGAAAGTTCTCCAATACTGATTGGCGATGAAGGCTGTAGAACTCTTCGGTACAGTCGGTGCCGGCAACCTTAACGAGGAGGTGCTTAGAACCCGGGTGAAAGTTCATGAACATGCTCACATCAAGAACCTTGCCGTCAATGACAATCCACGCATCGCCTTCCGAGTTGTGCTTCTCCACCTCGGACATATCCATCTCGCGAAGCTCCTTTTTGCCCATGGTTGCAATTAGATATTCTCAACAACAGCAACAACAACAACAACAACAACCGACCTGACAAACCGCAACGACAACTATCTAAAACCCGAGCCAGCAGGCAGCAGCAGCTTCTCTCTCTCTCCGTGTTGATTTACTGGCGCCTTGGCTCAACGTCACGTTGGGGAATTGCTTTCCGTCTCCCACGGGTCTGTCTTCCGGACCCAGTACAGCACCCTCCTTTCACACCGATGGATCGTCCTTTACCCCTTTACATTTATTTCATGTAGGCTTAGTTTCTTTATTTTTTCTTTATTCCCTAAAACTATTCCTCCTTCTCACCTCATGAAAGCATGAAAGCATGAAAGCATGAAAGCATGAAAGTATGAAAGTATGAAAGTATGAAAGTATGAAAGTATGAAAGTATGAAAGTATGAAAGTATGAAAGTATGAAAGTATGAAAGTATGAAAGTATGAAAGTACGCACTCACTCACTTAAGCGCTTACGTATTTACTTACTTACTTATTACTTACTTTCAGAAACTGCTACCGCTAAGCTTGGTTTTCTTCATTTCAAGATTCCAGGCACAATTAAAAAAGCGGCCAAAGCCTCTCACCCATCCCAAACCTCCGTGGTTTGAGCCACGTTTTATGCAGTGGTTCTTCGAAACCCAAAGCGATCCTTCGAGTTTCTTCGAACTCGTGAATAAACGAATGAATGAATGAATGAATGAATGAATGAATGAATGAATGAATGAATGGATGAATGAATAATGCAATCGATTTTAAGCTTTAGAGAGCCCTCGAGACCAGGCCGATTGCTATGCTTTTCCCTATACGGACCGCTAGCCAGGCAGCCTTTCAAAGAGCGGCACGAGCGGAACGAGAAACAGCGAAGGCTCTCGAGAGCTCAATAAAAGGCAGAACGGCAAAGAAAGACCCTGCGAAGGAGGTGGAGGTGGAGATGGCGGCAGACGCCTGCGCCTCTCCTGCTTCGCCGCAGCCTCCAAAGGCCAGGCGACGCAGGCGACGCAGGCGACGCGGTTGCAAGAGCCCCGGGGCAGGATTTCACGAAGCTTGCATCGCGCGAGGCGGAGATTTCACAGGAGCATCCAAGGGCCTGGAAAGCGCCCCAATGCGTTTGATACAGGTTTTTATGTAACCGCCGCGGCTGGTAAGGAGGGATGCGCTTAACCGGTAGGAGTAGGGACAGTCCGACCATGTATGTAGGCTGAAGGGTCGGGCTGGAGCGCAAGGTGTGTTCATGGGTTTTGTTATTTGCTTTGCTTTCTTTGCTTTGCTTTGCTTTGCTCTGTTTTATATGTTATTCCTAAAGAGAGGATATGATATGTTTTGATTGAAACGTACATATATATACACACACATATGGATAGGATGTAAAGAGAAGAGTGTTCGAGGCCATGTCTTGGGTCTTGATTCCCCGTGGATCTCCTCGACTGAGCTGGTTGTGCGGATGACGTCTTGGATGGGAATGAGACACGAGTCGCGTGTGGGTGTGCGTGTGTGCGTTTGGTAGAGGAGTCGTTTTCAGAAGCTTTGGCAGTTGCTGGATACCGTTTGCTGTTCTGCCGTGTGATGGTGAGGGACATCTCTGTGGCCTTGACGGACCGATATCTGAGCGCTTGCTCTGATTCCATGTCAGGGCCAGAGCTATGCCACTTCGCCTGCTGATCATGCGGTTTGCAAAAGCCGCTGCTGCTCGGTGCTTGGCTGTGCAGCTAGCGGCAGCCGCTCTGGCAATGGCGCGTCAAATTCCTGATCGCCAGAAATGCACAAAGCTCTCCCTTGTTCCAAGAGCGGCATGGCATCGTATTACATTGAGTAGGCATCTTACTTTGTCGTGAAAACCTCGTGCCGTAGACCCTACCCAGCACGCGAGCTGCTCAAGAAAGGCCAACTCGACAGAGGTCAAGTTGAAGGGGATCTTTGCTGCGTTCGAGGCGGCGCAACTGACGAAGACCGCCCGCTTGATCGCCTTTAAGGCTGCCTTCTTCGCCTCATCATCGACTACCGAAAGTGCCGCACTGCTTATGCACCCGTGCGTTACGTAACTCCCTGGATATTGATTGAGATTGTGCTCAAGAGATCCAAATGTCAAAGTTCCGAATTCTTTCGGCATTTGTAAGACTAGGTACTCTAGAGGTATAAAAGGCAGACGAGCAGGGACAAGGGCAGCTGGGGGGGCAACTTATGATATGACGTCGCATTCTACAATTCTACAATTCTACAAAACGAAACACAAGGAAATGAAACCTATACTGTTGGGGTTAAGATGATTCCCGAACACATAATGATAGCCTTAACTGGAACCTACCAGGCTGATTATGGTTTTAAATACTTACTTGTTGCCTCAATTGTGTGACGATCGTGGGCTCTCTAATTGCACATAGCAAGAGAGGCTTGGCGAAAGATATCCTCATCTTCATTGAACGCAATTCAGATCCAGGAATAAACCTGAATTTAAAGCAAAGGTGTGTAATTAATATTTCTTGCAGAAACAACCACGTAAGGTAGTGCTTTGATTCGCGGTTGATGATTAGTTTGAAGTGCATGCAAAACTGTATGCTTTGTTGTTTGCATCTGGAAAGAAGCCTTTACAACGAATTCCAAAGAGGAATTGGCTCCTTCAAGCTTCATTCTAGAGTGATGCAAAGCTGCACAGCTCATCAGCGCGGCCATCTATGTTGAGGATCAGCAGGCATATCTTACTCATTGCGTCTCTACATGTTCCTCACGCGTGCGCCAATTTGTGGCTTGTGGAATGATGAAGCTCTTTCCCTCTATTCTAAATCCCCAGCTTTGCCAAAATTTCATACATAATACGTGCGCACAACAGGCAATTCTAGTCGCCAACCTCCTTAGTTTCCCTTTACGTTGATACCACGCCGAGACCACGTTGAAAACTTTCCACATTGCAACATCGCGATTATCTGCAAGTCCTTGTCACAATTCGGGTACTATTGTATTGCCTAGACGCAACTAGCTTCTCTTATTAGAAGGGATAAAGAGGTGCATTATCGTACCACCCTGGCACGATATCCTCACGAAGCGAAGCGACGAACCCGGAGATCTTTCCCTTTGGATACTAATTGATAATACCTAATATTAGACAACGCATTGATCAATTATAACAACTCAATCGATCGATCGATAGTGATCGATCCAGTGTTGGATTGTTGCCGTGGACGGAGAAGAGCAACGCCGTTCACGCGAGCAGAGAACGATAGAGAGCAGTCGAAAGGGTATTCTTGCTCTTGAGAAGATGGGCGGCAAATCGAAGAAGAAGTCACGGTCCTCAAAAAATGCAGCCAAGAAGCAGCAGCAGCAGCAACAGCAGCAGCCGAATGAGTCGCAGCAGCAAGAAGGACACGAGGGGCCGACTGAACTGAAGCCTAACGAGGCGAAAACGGTCAGCGATAAGAGTGGCGTCTCTGAAATTGCCGGAGAAAGCCAGGCTCAGGAGCAGACCGTGGCAGGTAGCGACGATGTGAAGAAGGAGGAAGATGATTCCTTTGAAGACGCGGTTGCGGAGGATATAGACAATGATCACGATGATGATGATGGAGACAGCGAAACAACGAAGCATGATGAACATGAAGAAACTGAAGACCAGCAGTCTGATGAGACAGAGGACAAGGCAGTGAAGGAAGAACAGAGTGCGAATGCAAACTCTGAAGCAGAGCCTGAAGATGCTTCGAAGGAGACCAAACGAGCATTATTGAACCAGAGCCTGGCAACACGGCCAGAGCAGGCATCCCTTGAGGAAAAGGGTGTTTTGAAAACAGAAAAGGGCTTGAGTAACAATCTTGCTCAGACCGCTCAAGAACTAAAAAAGCAAATGTGTAAAGATCAAGTCGGACAACTGCTTGAGGAGCGGCCCGACATCGACGAACTCAAGCGGCGTGGTATGCATTCTGGGTTGGACGTAGCACCGAGTCTACAGGAGCGAAGAAACTCACTCGAGCGCCAGATTCATGCTGATAAGGTCTCGCGTAATATTGAGATGCGTCCCGAAGTAGCAGAACTGGAACGCACTGGTGTGCTGCCAGAGAAGTCCTCAGAAGAGCATATTGCCCCCAGTCTGGTGCGGCCCAAAATGGAGCTTGAGCGCTCCATGCGCAAAGATAGTCTCTCCCGCATACTTTCTGACCGCCCTGATCCGAAGGAACTTGAAGCGAAGGGAATTCTACCTCAAAACCCGGACCGTGAGACTCCATCACAAGCCCAGTCCCAGGATCAAATTCAACAGCAGGAAGAGGAGGATTATCTCATGAGATCTCGCTTCGCAATTGCTCTCAAGGGTGCTTTGCACTTGGAGAAACTCGGTCTTATTAATGCACAGCTGAAGGGTATCTTGAAGGATCTTATCTTTGATGAGGATGAGCGCATCATGGCTGCGGTAGAGGTATTCGAAATGGACCACGAGGTCAACGAAATGCTTGATACCATGTTGCGAGTTCTCAAGAACCACTTGAACAACCTCATGGGCTGAGTGAGTCAGAAGTTCACTCCTGTCGTTCACGCGATGCGTATACCTCGTTGTTGTCAGCTCCCTTGTCATGTAGATTGCGCGTTTTTATTTTAATTCGCACGTCAAGAAGAGCTCTCACTTGTCTATCGGATGTGCTCAATACCATCAACTCGACTGACACCACGATAAAATGCATACTTTTTTAAAATTGCTATAGTACTACTACTTTTACTTTTATACTTTGAATCGGTGCCCGTGGCCAGGCCTACTCTTTTTCTTGTTTTAAACTTGTTTTACAACCTTTCATCGCTAGACCTAGGTAAGGAATCTATGGGTCAATCGTATCGCAACAATCGACAGATTAACAGGTCCGAACTGGAAGATCATCCTGACCCGTTCTGCTTTTGTATCACAGAATCAGGGTGGCAAACGTGCAAGAATTATCAAACTCCGACATGCAATGCAGGAGACAAAGGCGAGATACAAGTAGAGTTCTTCAAATTGCAACACCATTTTCTCGTCAAACAAACAACAATAATTTGCGACCTTTCATGGTCAAAGTCATCAATACAAAGATCCAAGTAGGAGACACGAGTCAAGATAGTGAACTGTGAAAGGGTGGAGGAATGAGGGCAACACAAAGCAGAGTAATCTGGATAATGGCTCAAGACGGGAGGAAATATTCAGAAACAAGTAGGGACTTCAACTCATAGCCTGGTCAAGATAAGATTCTACAGATACAAACAGCCTCAATTGAGATTGTTAATCAGCATCGTAAGGACCTTTGATTTCACTCAAGACAGTTTGGATACATCTGTTCTAACCCTGTGTGCAAAGCACATCGGAGCAGAGAACAGCAGTGTCTTAAACTATTTAACGCAACTCCCCAAACTTTTCTGACCAACAAAAAGATACGCAAATCGAAGCGTTCCCCCCCGTCCATGCACGCATGCACACATGAAAGCTCTTCGGGAAGGCGGGCACGCGGGCACACGGTCAGTAGGTTCTGGTGATCTGCGCAAATCCAGTTGGAGATAAACAAACAAAGAAAAATATAAAAGGTTGTGAAATGAACATCTTAAATCATCGTTCTCACATGGTCAGCTCCATAATAGCGTTAACGACGTCACCGTCGTTGGCCTTGAGCACCTTGGCGGCCTTGGCCTTGGAGACCTTGCCCTGCTCCATGACGAGGGAGACATCCTTCTCGTCGAGGCCGGTCATGTCGACCTCGCCGTCCTCCTCATCGGCGGCGGCCTCACCGGCGGCAGCCTGGGCGCCCTGGGCGGCAGCGGCGGCCTTGCTCTGGGCCTGGAGGGCCTCCATCTGCTTCTGAAGCTCCTGGAGCTTCTCCATGTTCATGGCACCGTCGGGGCCGAACTGCTGGGCGGCGAGGGCCTGAGCGCGGGCGGCGGAGTCGTCCATGGTGGCCTCACCGAAGACAACGAAGGTGTCAGAGGTGGGGGCCTTCATGACGTACGGGGCCTCGATGGCGAAGACCTCACCGGTCTTCTTCTTGATGGCCACACGGTTCACGCCCTCAACGGGCTTGAGGCCGAGCTTGGCGACAGCCTTGCGGGCCTTCTTCTCGTTGCGGTTGGCACGGCCAAGGCCGGGAAGGTCATCCTCGTCGTCGAGGTCGACCTCATCGGCGGCGTCCTGCTCGGCGGCGACCTCCTCCTCGGTCACCTCCTGGATCTTGGGCTCCTCCTCGGCGGTCATGGTCTCAAAAAATAATTCGACGGCGGCGACGGCCTCCTAAATTGCAACTCGAACAAGAACTGCGGCGAAGCAACTCGCGCGGACTAAATGGCGTGCGGTGGAGAGGCTTTTGTTGACTTTTGTTGCCTTTCGCTCCTTTCCTCTAATCCCTCCCTATCCTCTCCTACAGACAAACCAAACAAACAAACCAAACAAACAAACAATCAAACCATAAACAAACAATAAACAATAAACAAACAAACAATAATAAACAAACAATAATAAACAAACAATAAACAATAAACAAACCATAAACAATAAACAAACCATTACTCTCTTTTCGATTTCTTTTCTTTTCTTCTCCTCTTCTCCCTATTGCCCCCTTATTCCCTTCGCCTCCTTTCAAATTAACATTCTTTCTTGGCTGCTCAGCCGCGTAGCACTTACCTACCCCCGCCTAGCAGCGACAAGCCATAGCCTTCCACACCCATCAATCGCCGCCGCTCTAGAGCGCTAGTACCCCCTACTGTTTCTACTAGCCGCGCCGCCAAGTTAGTTTCTTATTTATTTACTTATTTCTTTATTTCTTTATTTAATCAATTAATTAATTATTTATTCATTTATCTATTTATTTCTATCTTTCTCTCTCTATCTCTGTATCTATCCCTCTATCTGTGGATCTCTCTGCGCTTCTGCTCATCTTCGAGCACGAAGAATCGGCGGCTGCCTCGACCTCTGCGAGGGCCGGAGGAGCCGCTCTCAGGCAGCAGAGGCGCGGCGCCGCACCGGCCTCGCGGCAATACCGAGGCGCCTGGAGCGCAGAGAGAAACAGCGGAGCTAGCAAGCAAGATCAGGCGCTCCTCTTTCAGGAGCCTAGGCGGTGTGCCAGTAGGACCCACTTAGCTGCCGCTAGTCCGCTCTCTTTAGACCATTCTTTTCATTGACCGTCTGCATGCATCGCGAAGAGTAGAGTTTAGCATAACCGGGACCCTAGCAGGAGGGCAGAAATGAGAGGCTGAAAGGAAAGCTAAGAGGGTAGGGAGGCGGATAGGGGATACTCTAAGAGGGCCTCAGGGGCTAGAGGGCCTAGAGGGAGGTGAATAGCGTTTAAGATAGGAGTGAGGAATAGGGAATATCGATGGAGGCGAAGATGAGAGAGAAAGTAAAGAAAGAGGTGCGTGAAGATAGAGAGATAGATAGATAGAAGATAGAAGATAGAAGATAGCTGCGTGGTTGGATGGATTCTTCGCTCAGGACAACTGGCGAGGCAGGGAAGTCACGGAGTGGAGGCTTTTGCCAAGCCAATGGGACAGCAGAGGCACTCGCGCGTATGTTTCTAGCTTCACAAGCGCAACATATGCTATCGACTTGGTTTTCTTATGCGCAAATGTTTGTTTTCTCTTTTCTTTTCTTTTCTTTTTAGAAAGATTATCTTTCCTGGGGCTGTTTTATTTTATTTTTATTTTATTTTTAATTTTTTAAGGAAATAAAATTAAAAAAAATGTTTTAGACCAGTGAAAAGAAGCACCCTTGCAAGCGAACCAAATTGGGCTCCACAAGTAGAACAAACTGTTTGCTCCACTCTATATCTTGTTTACTCCACTTTGACACGAACCAGTATAAGTAAAGTATACCCCAAGCCGCTCCCAAGGCTTCACCACCACTCGATCCGCCTACAGAGCGGCCATAACCCACTTGCACGAACAATATATTTCACTTGCAAAGGAAATATACTCCACTTGTAATCCCTCTAAAACCCACTTGTATTTACACCCCTACAGTTTTCCATAACTAATCTACATGTTTGTTTCGCCGCCACGGGATCTTGAAGTTCTTGTACGTTCTATAACATAGCCAAGCTACAACCTGCGCACTATAACCCCCTAAGACGAAGCCTTTTACATGTGGTTGTGGGGTAGTATTGGAGACTTTATATTAGTCCCATGTAATACCAAAATGATCTCCTTTATAGTACCAAAATTTAAAGTACTTCAATAAGGGACATGAACTTTTGCTCTTATACTGTCAGTGGTGATGGTTTTGGCTTTTTATAAAACCCCAAGTTTAAAGATTCCAAGGAGTTGCCTCTGCTTGGTGAGATTGAATTTTGCGTGCGTGCAGAGCCTGTGATTGTTTTGGCTCGTGCTGCAAGCCCAAGCTTAGAAAGGCCTTTAACTCATTACCCTTTTTCTGACGAGAGTGGCGAGTGAGACTAATACAGCATAGCCTATATATATGTCGGCACGAACCAGAGGCAGCTCCTTTATCAAAACTTAACTTTTTGGGTGCAGACTCGAGCTAAAGCAATCAAATCTGGTCGGAAGTAGTGTGTCTTCGGCGATTCTCGGCAGTGCGTTTGTGTGAGCAAGGCCCGAAGTGGTGCAATCTTATCGCAAGCTTACTCGATTAGGCGAGAGAGTAGTCCAAGAATCTAAACTGTCGATAGGATTGCTTGTAAGTCCCTAGAACCCGTAAAGAACAGATGCGTAACAACGGATACCTATCTCCAATGCCAAGATTTGGCCACCATCACCTCTGAAGGTAACCAGTGCACTCCCGCGCGCTTGCTCTTAGGAAAGGAAGACTTTGTGGTAAGGACTCCATTCAGACGATGGACAGAGGAAGGCTAGGTGTTACTTGCAAAAGATAGCGTATCAAACGTCTTCTTTGCGTAATATCCTCACATCTGAATTGCATTCCCTTTATACACTCAAGTAAAAGTGTCAGCCTTGCAAAGGTGGGGCGACAAGAACCGGATAAACTAGCACTCGTTGCTCGTAGACTAATAGCGTTTAGTTTAAACAGTAACTAGCGTTTCAGTCAAAGCATTAATCTGGCGAATGACCATAGTCGTCGTATTGTTGGCAAGAACTCGCAAATAGTAGATAGGTTGTCTGCTCTGCATAGAGGCACATCGGCTCGGGAACCAATAGACAGTAGTTTGCAAAGGACGTACGCACGCGTACGCGCAAAATCAATACAAGCAACAAACGCGATCCATGCGCGTTCAAAACTATTCGTGAAAGGCACTTCATTCCCACCAGCCAACAAAGGCGAGGTTGGGGCGAATCAACGCGAGGTACCAGGCATTAACAACATTAACTTGCAGTCAGCTTTATTGATCCTTGATCCTGGCTGCTCGTTTCCATCTCTGAAGGCTAGCACGCAGGACCATGCAAGCAGCGACTCAACTGCCGCTCATAGGTGCTGAGGAGTCATTGACAGAAAAAAACAATTATGGCGAGCCTCAGCAATTGCAGAGGACTCTGTCGGAAGAACGTGAGTCAAGCTTCGTAGCATCTGATCTCAAAGACACAGACGAAAACGTCGATACCAAAGACGAGGGCCGAAGCTACGACGACCTTATTCGGAAAATCCAGACGATGGCTATTCCAAACCTGAACATTAATTTAAATCAGACGCGCTACCAAGTAGTACGCCAATGCTCCAACAAGCTCGGATGGGGTATGTCCGAGGCAGGTCGCGGCGCTTGGTCGATATCATGGCATGATTGTGGAGGGTTCACTGCAGAGTCCACCATATCAACGCTTAACTCATTACAAAAGATCAATCACTTCCCGGGTATGTCGAAAATTTGTCAAAAATGCAAGCTTGGTCTTACAATTGCGCGCTTGTCGAATGCAATGCCAGAGCTTTTTGATTTTCATCCTCAAACATGGTGTCTTCCAAAGGAGAAAGAAAGCTTACGTAAATGGTATCAGCTTGAATTCGCTAGTCGTAAGCAGCGTCCAGTGCTTATTGTTAAGCCAGATGGAGGATGCCAAGGGAATGGTATCTTTCTCACCAATGACTTAAACGATCTTGCTGACCTACAAGGGCTTAGCGCGGTACAACAGTATTTACCAAATCCTTTTTTGATCAATGGTTACAAATTTGATTTACGAATTTACGTCTTAGTGACGAGCTGTACACCAAGTCTTCGTGCATTTCAGCATCGGGAGGGCCTCGTGCGCTTTTGTACCGTTAAGTACGAACGCCCGCGTCGAGAAAACCTTGATAATCGTTACATGCACTTAACAAACTACGCAGTCAACAAGCACAATGCCAACTATAAAGACAGCATGGAGGCTGGAGGAGAGCAGCAATCCTTCTTCAGTAGTACTACGAAGAGCCCGTCAGAGGCAGCATCGGATGCGTCCAAATGGTCGCTTGCTCAGCTTTATGATTATCTTAAAGCCCGCGGACATGATGTTGATGAAGTTCAGGCTAATATCGAAGACATCGTCACTAAAACACTCTTGTCGATTCAACCTAGTCTAGCTCAGGAGTACCGGGCGTGTTTCGGAAAAGAGGGTTCAACACAAACTGGTATTCAGGAGGGATTTCGATGCTTTGAGATTCTTGGTTTCGATATTATGCTTGATGCAGGTCTTCAACCTTGGGTGATAGAAGTCAATCATTCACCATCTCTGCATTGTGATGCTCCTCTAGATCAGCGAATTAAAGAGCAGGTTGTTCGTGAGTCTCTGGTTCTTGGTTGTATTGAGGCCGAGGATTTATTGGCTGGGGAAATTCGACAGCGTCCTACAACAATCGCTGACCAACGTGAGCGAGTAGGGGAACTATTAGCTAGAAGACGTGGTATGGCCAACTCTCACCAGCAACAGCAGCAGCAACAGCAGCAGCTTCATGCATTTTCGGGTGGCCAACATACGACTAATGCTGCAAGCGTAAATTCTCTAGCCCATCAGGTTCGCGACCGCCTCACAATGCAGGCCACATTCAATCAAAATATCTGCCAAGAATGTCCCGAAACCAACAAGTCTCCGTCAACACCTGATGATCAAGCAGATGATCTTGAAGAACAGAATCGTTCTAACCAAAATAACGATGAGACCGTACCTCTGAATGAACTCCGTACAGCTTTTGAAGATTCGCACTGTGGGGGGTTCAAACGCATCCTCCCGTATGATCCCAACTCAGCACGAGCAGCTGCCTACAGCCGTATCGAAGCCTTTAAGTCGCCCCTTATGAAAGAAAACCCTGCTGCAAAACATAGAAGACTTATTATCGAAAAGGAGCGACAGCAACTTGAGGCTGAAAAGGAACGAGTAAGAATTATGATTGGTGATCGCCCAGCTTGGGGAGGCTCTACAAATAAAGGCATTCGAGTTGATGTCACAGAGGAAGAAATTAAAAGGCGTCGCGCAGCGAAACGTCGGCAGCTAGAGCAGGAAAAGGCATTGGCACTTGCAGCTGGAAAACCAGTACCCTTGCCACGGGTTGCATCCCTCAAACCTTTTCAAAGAAAATTTCGGTCAATCAACCCAGATGGATCTGCACTGGAGACTTCTCCTCGTGGGGAACATGATTTTACAAGAAATCAATCGCGTGTCCAGGTCCCAGTACCAATGCGTATTCAGACTCTCCAATTTAATGGGTTCTAAGAAAGGCTCATCCTTCAATTACCATATTACTTTATGCTTTACAATGATTAGCACTATTTTGTATTAAATTTTTGTATCTTTGGACTGATGAATCTGCTCAATAAAGTACAGCACAAAATGAACCAAGCTAAACATTCATATCTCTAAATCATTTTCATGAGTATGTCTAAACAAATTGCCCAGAATTGTGGTTCCTTTGCTAAGGAAAGGAATGGTAACTCGTATCACTTGCCTTCGCACCTTCTTTGGTCGCCAACAATAAACCCAGGTCCGGCTAATGCTCTCAGCTTCAAGCATAACACAAGGGCAAATGATTGTACGTTTACCTTGGTGTATGGAAAGGCTACCATCTACAAAGAACTAAGGAATAGATGCCAAGAAACAGTATTTAGCGAGCACTCATGTGGTTACAGTTTAATGTTAGAATAGTGAATTGCTGGCACTTTCCATTGTATTGTTGCAAATTCTATTGATGGCTTTATTTGATGTAGAGATAGTGCTAGGAGGCTACTCATTTGATTCTTGCGACAGGGAAACTACTGCTCCAGACATACAGATTTGAAGTCCCCTCTTTCTAAATACAGGGAATTCAGATGATGCTACTTTTCATTATACACACCTGCCAGCCACCCGACGGGGCAAGTAGATCAAACGATCATGCGCGCATCTGTTCAGACCACCACACACGATTGTCACTATTTGCTTAATCGCGGCTCATTTTCGGAGCCCGGACAAGGCCGCCAGCCCCAGGCAGAGCCCCTGCGTCAGCCAAAGTGGAAATTCTAAAGTATGTGCTGTGGTGTGACATGAATTGGTGACCAAGAGTCCCCAATGATGCTGTCTGCAAAAGCAAAGTGCCTGCGGTGACAAAAGCATGGCGATTGTAGTGTGTCAAGAATCCGGCACAACCCACAATCAAAGGGAAACTCAAGAACCAGAGTCCGCCCATAACCATGAGGCGACGCAAAAACATGACCAAGCGCTCACCACCACGCTTCTCCTGGGAGCGAATAGTAAGGAAGAGGCTCACAATGAAAGCAACACCTAATAGGAATCGAATACCAACAAGGATACGGCCAGGTGTAGATTCGTGATTGTGGAACTTTTGGAAATCATCATCGTATCCCTTGTTGGCAATTTGAAGCAGCATGGAAGAAACCACGAGCGCAATAACCACAAGAACAACTACATTGGGTCCCTTGAGCATGTTACCAGGGTTCCGGAGGATCGTCGCAACGCTGTTAGCTCGAGAATCATCAGCGCTAGTCTCAATAAGCGTCCAACCACTTGCGAGACAGATGAGCACAAATGAAATAACTGTTTGAGAAAGGCCTTCAAAAATCTCAGACGCCAAGTCGAAGATGTGTACACCGTAGCCATTGTGCTTGTATACCTCCAAGTGCGACAGCTCAAAGCCCAGGGACACCCCCTGGCAAATGTAGGCAGTAAGAAGTAGCTGCACCACAAGGTGAATCTTATGAGTTTCTTCGTAATGCTCTTTGAGCATCTTCAACAGATAGGCAAGATAAATGCCCATTGCAACAAATGTAAAAAGGTAAAGTTTGGGAAGACCATACTCATCGGCAGGAAGATGAGTGTTGCCGGGGTTAAGGAGGTGAATCTCAAATTGCATCGGAGGTACTTGTGCATTGTATTGCTCAAGTGCACAGTCAGCAGCAATCACAAACCAACCAGCAGTACGGGTGTCATGGTCAACCTCCCAGGTGAACTCCCACTCAACTTTTCCATCATCAAGCTTCTTCAGAGCAGAGTGTGTTGCCTTGCCGAGACCGTGAGAGGCAATATGTTGATGACTGGCGGTCTTTTTGCCGATAGGAATGCTAGCATGAGCAAATGCAACCTTATCTACACAGGCGGGGGCCTCATGATATTTATCCCAGACCTCGTCCATAAAGAGATACAAGGCTGGTGAGGTCATCCATGTCTTGGGATCATCGTAGGTGAATTTACCGGTCACGGATCCCTTACCAATAGCAAAACTGAACTTTGTGATCTCGTACTCGGGACCATGGTCGAAGTCACCAGCCTCGAGCCTAAATTTTCCCGATACGGACTTGCCCTCCACGGCTACAGGGCCGCATGAAAGAAGCAAGCATGCGGCGCTAACCAGAAGAGCCCAAACACGGGTAGAGCCTTGTGCGAACGTCATTGCGTAACAACTACTTCAACTAGAATCCACGAGAAGTAGAAACGGAATAGGATGCTCTATGCAAATCCTCAAAGAATTCACAAAACCTCAAAGTTGTAATTAGGAGCGAGCTTATGCAACTAATTTTATAGTTCTGCAAATTGCAAAAGCTCCACGTGTAACCAAATTTGGTGCAGTGACACCTTCACTAGAAATGCAAAGTAACAGCTCTAAGCAAAGGCAAGAGCCTACTCAAAGCAAAACGAAGCCTTTCGCAATTACAATCAACCTCAGTCCTCAAGCCCTAAGAACTTCTGGCGCACCAACTTATTATAGATCTTCTCTTTATTCCCCCTGCCGTGCTAGCGTGGCGGCGGTTTCTTGCTCAATGACCAGGTCCGCTGGCTGGCGATGCAAGAGAGGACCGGCGAGGATGCAGTCCCCACTGTGGAGGGTATGTTTCCCCGAACGCAGGCACGACGTACGTCCGCGAGGGCGGGCTCTAGGTGGTTTGCAGCGAAGCACGAGCTCTCACTCGAGCTCAAAAGATTGCCAAGTCTTCTTCTCCTTTCTCTCTTCTATTCTTTCCACCTTGGAGCTTTTTAACCTGGTAGTAGATGTTATTATCTAGCTAACTACTACTACAAAGGCGTCTAGGACAACGGCATTCCTAGCATTTACACTAGGAATGAGGCTATCTCATTACTATTACTACAGATAGAGTAGTTATATACGGACTTGCGGGACTTGAAAAGAACACAAAACCAGAACGAAAAGAACGCATCTCTGCAATTCCCTAGAGGAAGATCTCCAGTGGAGTGTGAGGGAAAGTCTGTGGCCAAATTAAGTACTCCACAGTATTAGGATGTGCTTTAAATGTGAATTGAATGCACAGTGGAGTAGGTCGGTCATATCGAGTGGAATTAAAGAAATAGCATGTGAGGTATCAACTCCAGTGGAGACACCACGAACGGATAGATCATAGGTGGCAAGCACCTAATAGTAGACTAAGAGGAGCCCCAAGGTAACAGTATACACCCAGGGGACAGCTTCTTTTAGTCCCAAGTTCCCTTTGTATCTTCTTAATTAAAATCTTCAATAAAATAAAATAAAATCCTTATATTTTTATTTATCTATTTTTAAAGATAAAGTGCGAAGAAAAGAACCCCAAGTGGGGATAATGACCTCCTACTCAAAACACTAATACTAAGCCGAGGTGGGGAAGTTGGCGGGGAGAAACGAAAAGAGAGAAAATATTTATTAGGACTCTTTCACCCCTTTTCACAGAAGAAATTGTAGAAAAGGAAAGGCAGAAAAGAGAAACGGCCCTTACAAGTATTAACATGGCATGGTGTGTACACGGAGAGAGAATCAGCCAAACCTACTCATTGAGGCAAAGGTTGTATTCGCTTGATGACCCGGAGCCTCAAAGAGGGACGAATCAAAGACTCGCTCGAATATCCCTGAGTCCATCGGCTGTTCGAAGCAGATCTTCTTTCCCTCAAACGGCCTCTGCCCATATTGTCAGCCTGATTCAAGCTTGGGTTCGCATGATATTTAGGCTCCTTTCTTTCTTTCTTTCTTTCTTTTTTTTTCTTTTCTTCCTTCCTCCTCAGTCTACTTCATAATAGTACATAGGATAAATGGGTAAAAGTAGCCAATTCCTTTGAGAGTTGAAAAGAATTTGAAATGCGAACTTGCTTGCTTTAATTAGTAGAAAGGTGGAGGTGAATTTGAACTCGAACTCGAGTTTGAAATTTGAAATTTGAAATTTGAATTCGACTTTGAATTTGAATTTTGAATTTTGAATTTGGGTTTGCAGCATCGAAGCCGTTCAGGCACCAACAGCAGACTCGAGATGCGCGGGCATCCATCGCCACGCCGGAGATCCCTCTGCGCAAGCGATCATGCTTGGCTTCCGCTCCGCTGGCAGCAGCGGCGACACCGGCAGGAGGCCGGCATGAGCTAGACACTGGCACCTTGCTAAAGCGGCACAGACCCCAATCGAAGCGAAGAGCCCATCTGGCGCAGGACCCATCTCTGGTTCGAACCGCACCATAGACGCCACTCTGTGCTTGCAGCAGAGCGCCGAGGGACTCGAGCGCCTGTGGACTTAATCGCTGCGCACGCCATAGACGCCAGAGTCAACTCCGCGCCAGAAGAGAGACATACATCATCGAGCACCCGTTTCACAGATTCGGATTAGATCACAGAGCACTTGGATTGCACTAAACCTATATATCACTACAGTATAACAACATCTGCATCGAGCCAAAGCCAAACGCGCGGCATGGGCCTGGACGGCACAGAACCTGCGCCAAAGGGCAAGGCGCCCGACACCACGCGCGACGAGCGAGGTAAGTTAAACCGGCACCCGCACTGCACCCTCGAGCTCTTGTTTGCTTGCTAGAAAACTATGGGGTTGTCCCAATAACCGCTGCGCATCTTCAGTCTCGGCATCTAAGGATTAATATGGAGGAAGAGACTGGGTCTGGCGGTGTATAATACAGAGTATATGGAGCTGAGACAGCAGCGGCTACAGCAAAAGCGAGAGAGGAAGGTGGTGGAGAAGAGAAGAAGGACTGAGAAACTGACATTGCTTGAGGAGGCGGAATTGCATGCGTTTAATTGACTTTTTGATTGTTATGTATTGATTCTCTTGGGATGCCTGCGACGACTTCGGAAACAGCTGTGGCGAACGTGCTGCTCAACGTTTCACAGTCGCCGTGCCCGAAGGGACAACAGAGGCAACAACAGCAGGGGCATCAAGGTCAACTCCATGATGAAGAGCGACAGGAGCAACAGCAGCAGGGAGGGTTCTTAATGGGAGCGTCTCCGTTCTCAAGAAGGGCGTCTTTAATGTCGCCGATGTCGGCAAACTTGCCCGGTTCGCTTGCTCCGACACCTACGCAACCGATAAGGAGGTCCCCCAGGATCAGATCACATCATAATGAGGGTCTTCTAGACACACCCTTGACAACAAGCAAATATGGCATATTAAACCGAAGGGACCCAAACCAGCCTGTAGGTCAGGTGGACCCAAATTTTGGTGCAGATCTCTTTAACTCGCCAGCTGTTACTCCGCAGGGGAAAAGGTCCGTGTTGTCGTCATCCATTACTTTCTCACAGACATCTTTCGGGCAGGACTCTCTACTTAAACCAAAACAGCGCTCAAATGAAGAAATGCTGAATGTACAGACATCCCATGAGTCAAATTACGATGACGACGGTAAACTCGCGGAACTCGACTCTCCCAAGCAGCGCATACCTTCTAAATATGCTGCGCATGTACCCACTTCAGCTTCAAAACCGCTAGGCGAACTTGTCAAGCGTAGGAAGCCACTCTCGCCTATTCCAGCACCGTCTCCACTACAAGCGCGGAAACGAATGCGCACCTCCACACCACTGGCAATTGAGACAACTCCAATGCGGGCGTTCTCGTCTCTTCGAACCCCTGGTCTCAACTTGCACACACCGACTACATCAGATGCGTGCGTCGCTACACCTTCATATCTCGGGTTCACACCAGATGCAACGCTAAATGAGATCCGCAATCGCAATGCACCAACCATGACATCTTCATATGTTCAAGCGCATTTGGTTTCTGATGATAAAGAACAAGACTCACATGCATCCCAACAACCGTATCCACCGCCTTCATCGACCATAGGAAGGTCAATGGGCCATATTTACGGGGATATGTCGCTCTCTTCTTCGTCTGTCACCAAGCCACACATGCACCACTTGAGCAAGAGTCGTACTTCTGAAGCTGGGACACAGACTGGTAATAACCCAGCATCCGAGGTCACGATCATTATTCCTTCTAGGAGACCAAGTCCAAAGGCATCCAATATTGAAAATGCTGGGCCACAAATTACAAACTTAGAGGATGCAATTCGATACAGCCGGGAAGCCGCCAATAAGCCAGCACAAAAAAGGTCTATCACTCAACACCAACCTTGCCACTGCAAGCGTTCCCAGTGCTTGAAGCTGTATTGCGAGTGCTTTAGTCAGCGTCTCTATTGTTCTGGCTGTAACTGTCTAAACTGTGCAAACACTGAGGCCGCAGAGCCTAAACGGAGCAATGCTGTGAAAGCCGTGCTTGATCGAAACCCTCTTGCGTTTGCTCCCAAGATCGTACGTGGACCTATGCAGAGCGGAATGGGAACACAACCTCAACATAATAAGGGTTGCGCCTGCAAAAAATCAGGTTGTCTCAAACGCTACTGTGAGTGTTTTCTTTCCGAAGTGCATTGTGGACCTCGCTGCAAGTGCAACAATTGTCGGAATTTTGAAGGCTCTGAGGATCTTCAGCGTTGCCGACAAATTATTGCCAGTCATGAAGCACAGGCTTTGGCTATTCAGCAAGCCCGTGGCCATCTGGAGCAGCAGGTCAATAAGACACCAGCAAAAAGCGAGCAACGCGGGATTGCTGCACGTCTGTTGAAAAAGACACCCCCGAAGCCGCAAGTTAACTTAGACCCGGCATTTTCACCTGTTCGTCCAGTGGTACATGTTCCAAAGCCCACCACAACGACCTCTACTTCAAGCTACGTATCACAGGGCAGCTCAATGCACTCTGCAACCAGCGCAATTTCATCCCGTGAAGTTCGTCGCGCATCTTCTGGATCAAACATGAGCAACTCATCTTCTACTGCTCAAGGTGTGTCGAATGTAAGAAACGCCTCAGTGTCTGCGGAGCGACCGTCTCGATCGAATTCGAGGAGAACTAGTGACTCTGGTGTGGTTGAAACAAGGTCGGCAAGTACTACACCAACCATGCAATATCAAATCTCCCATGCACGTTCTCATTCCAGTGGTGGGTCGCACATGCCTGGATCTGGTTCATCTCAGTCACAACAACAATATACACCAGCATCGAACGGGTCTCATCATGGTAGACATTCTCTCCCAACAAGATCCCTTGTATCCTTTGTGAAAGACCGCAGAAAGAGGACCTGATTTGCTTTTTTTGGTCGCACACATCGTGCGGAAACAAGGGATTTACTGACTTACGTATACACATTATTTGCACCTGACATTAATTTGAATTTGAGCACAAATTTTCTTCAAATTGCCATTAATACTTCGCGTATATGCAAGATTTCCTTTTTAGCCAATCTCTTTGCGTAAGGGAGGTTATATGATATGCACAGTTTAGCTTTACAATTGTATCTCGCAATCTATGTTACTTTCTCTCTCCTGCTATACACCCATCATGACTAGTTTCCCATACGTGTTGGTAAAGATCCCTGATGGACTGAGAAGAATGCCTCACTTGTGATTCAATATTTATCTAATAATGTTTTAAAGACGTGAGGATACTTGATTCGGGTCTAACGTTGATTTCAAAATTTAATCTCTGAAGAAAATAAAGAAGACATACAAAGGTGTGCTGTATATTTCATAATTATAATTGTTCGAACATGATAAATCAGGAAAGTTCAAAAGGCGAATATGGTTCAAGCCTTGCTCCACCCTTTGGACTTGAGTCAACATTCGATGTCGCATCTGGTGCAAAGGGCCGCCCCGACCGCAGAGCCAATCTTAGAATGCCCCCTGATGCACGCCTTCCTCGTCCAATGAGGGGAAAGTCTCCGACAATATGGTTACAGTCCAATAGTGGTTTTAGGTCAATCGCAAGCTTACCTAAGACCACTGGTTCTGGAGGGGGAGGTGTCGATGCACGACGAAATTTAAAAAAAGAATGCGCTTTGGGGTCCTCTGGAGGTGGTGGTGGCACAGCAAGAACACGAAATTCAACCCTCTTACGCGGCACTCTGCGAAGGACCATACGCGCATACTTGGTATCACCTCTTGGAATAGGAAGCTTTTTGATCTGCATGAAGGACAGAGATGTATCTTTGGGGCTTGGTAGGGTTGGTGGCTTAAAACTACAAGTCATACTACCTTCACTTTGTTCTTCTGATGGTGGGAGGCCAACGACGCATTCCAACTCAAGTGTAGATCCTACCGGGATACTCGTGAGACCCTCAATTTGATCGACCTGAAGCAAGCACACAATCGCAATACTTAAATCCCCGTCATTGAGGTCGGCATCAGTTTCGACAAATGCAAGATCATTAGTCAAACGATACATTTTGGGTTCAGCTGATCTCGTTGGTGTTCCGATAGATCCAGGAGATGCACGCAAAGCTTGCGCTGCTTGACGGCATGCGCGGGCGTAGATAAGCCATGCATCGTGTTGGCGCTTACCCAGAGCTGCCTGGCGTCCCAAAAGTGAATAATATTCAAAGAGTCTTGTTTGTTCATCCGCCATATCAGCTTCGGTGATAGCCATTCGCGCCATTTCTTCGGCAGCTGCTCTTGCTTGTGCTGCTTCTTCTTCCGCTAGTGCAGCTTTATACATCCGGAAAGCTTGCGCTGCCTCGGTCAATTTATTTTCTTGTTTGAAGCGAATTGCATCCGCTTTAAGTTCTGCTGCAGTCTTTTTGGGCACCACTGACTTTAAAGTTTCGGCATTCACTTGCTCCTGAGATGATGTCTTTGCTGTTGGCTTCTTTTTGGAACCTCCTAGACCTGACAATACATCATCTACATCGGCATCACCAGCAAGAATAGCCTCGATATCAACATCGTTATGGTCACCGTCATCCCCTTGACTGCTCTTACGCAAGGCTTGTTCAATGATTTGTGCTTGAGACTCCATACCTTTAGCCTCCCGGAGACTTGTCTTTGCCTTTTCCATATCTCCGGCCTTTTTATATTGGAGAGCCTCCCTCTTCAAGGCCACTGCTTTTGCTCGCAAATCTTCAGGTGCTGGAACCTTCATGCCGATGGCAATCATCTCTGCCAGCATATCGGGGTCATTTAGCTCTTCTTGGCTTAGTTCCATTCCTCCTCCACCGTCACTATCAGCATCAAGGTCATCATTATCGGCTCCGCCTCCATCGTCACTATCTCCGCCCTTAGCAAGATTCCTCAAAGCTATGGCGTCTTCATCCTCCTCGTCAAGTGCTGTTGGTCCATGTGAGGCTAGAACTTGAACTTTTTGAAGAGCCGCCTCAAGTTGTTTGGCAAGCCTGAGTGCTTCTTTTGCACCTGGAATGTCGCCTGCGCGTTTTAATGCAAGGGCTTGTTGTTTATTCGCTAAGATCCGAGCATCGTATATTTCTTTACTTGGCAGCGGCTCACCAATTTCAAGGAGATCTGCCATGCTATCGACATCGAGGAGTTCCTCGTCCGTCATTTCAGTAGGTCCTTCATGCGTGCCGCCATTGTCCATATCATCATTAACATCAGATCCTGCATCATCATGACCGCCAGACAACAAATGTTGATATTCAGCAGCAAACTCCGATTCGTCTCCATCGGCGTCAGAAGCATTAGCATCACCATCGTCGTCTTCGTCATGAGCACCGCCACCACCACCAAGCAAGGCTTCATATTCACGACGCAGATCTGACGATTCTGATGCTACATCATCAGCAAGATCGTCATTCGCATCTTCTTCGGTACTGTGTTGTTCCTGTTTCGGTTGTTGTACTTGAGAAGGTAACACAGAGCTGGTCGGGACTGGGCGAGGGCTTCTTACATCTGAGAGCGGCTGAGGAGAGATTGCAGGCAGAGATTTGTGAACTCCTTGGTTAATTATATTTTGCTGTCCCTGTGATGATGGTGATACTTGTTGCACTGGTGATGGCACTGGTCGATTCAATGGCAAGGGGGGAGGTCTGGCCTGCACGGGTTCCTTTTGAGTTTGTGTCGGCTCAGCCCCCATGACTGGGTTCGGCGGCGCTCTAGTGGCTTGTGTGTAAGTCGGCGGAGGCATACTTGGTGTGCCAGAGATGGGTCGAAGAGGAATCGGCGGAGGTGGTCCTGAGTCCGGAGTCACAGGGCTTTGAACCTGTATGGTGTCCGCAGGTGCATTGTCCTTGGGTACATTTCTAGTATCTGAATTCCCAACTTGGGCTTCGTATTGATGGATCTCTTTCTTGATGATGTCGGGTGTGGGATTGCCAGCGCTGACCTTAATGTCCTTGGCAACTTCCTTGGCCTCTTCCTTGGCCTGCTCGTGAGCAGCAACCTGTACTTCTTGCGCGAGCTGTGCCTCGATAGCCTTTGCTTTCGACAGGGCATTTTTGGCCTCGTTCATAAGTCCCCTGCGTTTATAAGAGAGCGCAAGTTTCTTGAGCAGCAGCGGATCCTCGAGATCTGCCACATCGAAGTCTGCCAGTTCAAGATCCCTAGCCTGTGCCAGCAGTTCTTTTGCCTCCGCGAGGTTACCCTCACGTTTCAAAGCTACGGCGCGACGCTTTAAGTCTAGCACACGTGCTGCAAGATCGTCAGAGTCCTCCATGGTAGCAGGTCGAGAGTGAATTCATTTTGGATAGGTTGAGAGATAGATAGATAGATAGATAGATAGATATATTTAATATTTAAAAACTTTTTAATTTTTAAAATCAAAATCAAAATGAAACAGATAAATCAGCATTATATAGATAGTACTAGGTAGCAGGTTCTGCTTTGTTGCTGCAATTTTCTTGTAATCTAATCGAACGAAATTCAATATCTTTTTCTTTGCAAAATGAACTTCCCTTTATTATTACTATTCCTATATTTAATGGATCGATCATTTGCAGACTTGAAAAAGACTAAAGTCGAGAGTTATTTGCTGGCAAGGTAAATATTGTGCATAGGAAATCCGGTATGTTCTGCACATCCAATAAAACACACAATGATTGTTATTTCTTACGCGAGTGGCTAATTGAAGTCCTTCTCTTTGCGTGCAAATGGTCCAAATGTACATACGGGATATGGGGTACGAAAGAACTAAGTACTGCTTCGATTTAAATTGCAGAAGGCCTTTGACAATATTGTGCGTTTCAAGAAAGGCAGCCTACTCTTGTAGAATTGCGGTTATACTTTTCATAGAGATGGAAATTCGGAAAACGCAACGTTACATCCAGCAATTAGGGGTTGCGTCAGCAAAGCCTTTCATCCCAAATCTTAATGCCATCGGGTACCAATTTAGATCTTTTAAAAAATGTATTTTCTGGTTTTTACTACCGAACTGAATAGCAAACAGTATATGTATTTCAAATTTATTTTAAAATAAATAAATAAATAAAAAAACCAAAAAAACCAAAAAAACGTGCCACCGATTTTCTTAAAAGATGCTACGTATACACGGGACAAAAGCTCATGTGCTTTGCTGCCGCATCAGTCGGCGCTATGCCTTTATTAAAGACAAACTATTTATCTCTTCAACTTTTCATAGTATTATTGGATCTTAGGTCTCTTTGCAAGCAGTCACGATTGAAGTATCAAAATGGACTTCAGGCAAACAGTAAGAATCTTGAAATCAGCAGAACAATTGTGCGTTAAACGAAGCGCAGATGATAGGAACAGGAAGTCTGTCTGTCATATTCAATAATTTTGCAATCAGCTCTTTGGGAACTCAGCTACTTACCTACCTGCTTGCATGTTAGAAGCCATTTCTCTTCGTTGTACATAGTCAACATAATGAAAGACCCTCGCACATACGCTCTCTCATTCATGATCGCCACCGGCCATCATTTGACATCTAGACAATGCAAGCTAAATTTTGTCTATTTGCCAGTACCTCTCTAACTATAGGCATGCTAACACCATCGAGAATAAATGCCTTCATCTTTCTACCTGTGTCCGGTAGTCGTACGGGCTACTACTTATTCTGGCAGAAGCGCTTGGACTCAAAAATAAAATGATTGATAAAAAGAAAAGATAGCTCCTCCCTAACCATGTAGGTAGGCGTAGGTATCTCTGAGCACCTATATATAATTCATGATACCCTTGTTTGTGAGAGTGGACGCAAGGCAAGACACAGATCTCAATCAAATCCGGGGTAGCTTTCATCAGCAAGTAGGTACTAAATAGCAAGATGCCATGGCTTGTGCTGCTTGGTGCTGCACAGCAGGGGAAGGCGAGCATGGCCTGAGCTATCAGCATCAGCAGTGTGCCTACAAAATGAGAGAACATCACACACAGTCAGTATATGCATGAGCGTGAAGCTTTATAGGCAGGCAGGCACCTGTAAATCAAGAGGTGCAACCGTCTTGCCAGCAGCTAAAAGAACAAAAAGAAAACGCTGTAAGCAACTTCCAGTCTCGCCTACCAAACGTCTACGGCTCAGCCAGCCAGCCAGCCAGACAACAGCCTCCCGTCGGGCCTCGCCAGCGAAGCTTCCTCGATGCCAGCGGCTCTTCTCCTCCACGGAGAAAGGGGAAAGAGGGGGAGAGAGAAGGAGACGGAGAGCGTTAGTCATCCATCGCAGCAATGTCGTCGCCAATTCGTCGCCGACTGTTGCAAGGCAAATAAATGCATGAGCTCCTACTATTCTGGCAACAGGCCGCCTATGGGCAGTATCGGCAGCTCCGCAACTAACTGTCCATATTGGCGATCATCTCCAGCGGCGCTGAGGCCTGTGATCTGCACAGGCGCGGTGACGGAGATGCTCCATGCTAGCTAGCTGGCTAGAGCTAGCTGCTGCGAAGCTGTAATTCGCTGCCTGGCCTGGGTCCGTGTGGGACATGAACGGGCTTGGCGCCACATTCCTCTCTAGCTCGAGGGCGGAGGTACCTTCCTCCGAATGACAATTTGAACACATTACATCGTGAAACGGGGACGACCGCAGAACGATCAAAGGTCATCGGCGGGGAGAAGAGCGATGAATGAATGAATAAATGAATGAACGAATGAATGAAGGAATGAATGAATGAATTAATTCATTAATTCGAGCGGTCGGTCATCAGCACACGACCGTGTCATTTGAAATAACCACGCCCAAGAAGCTGCTGCCAATCTGGGCTGTTCTCCGCCACCCACCTGACTGAGAGAGTCTCGACCTGGGCCGCTGCGAAGGCCGGCTTGCTCAGCAGCCCGGACCGGTTCGGGCTCTGGTCGATCGATCTGCTCGTTGAGGTTGTGTGGTTGACAAAGGAATTGGTTCAAACTCTGCCTTCTTCGAGGCCAAACAACCTGAACAAGTTCAAATTCAAGTTCAAATTATCGCTCCTCTTCTGCTCTCTGCCTGCCCAGACAGACTTAATTAATCATCGAAGATAGCGAAGATTTTCCAAGTACAGTAAGTAAAGTCTTTCCGCCGTCGTTAACGTACCCAGCTACTACTATCTATAACTACAGAGGGACCGCCACTGCTATCTATCTATCTATCTATCTATCTATCTATCTATCTATCTATCTATCTATCTATCTATCTATCTATCTATCTATCAGGAACACCCTCTCCAATTAGTCCTTTGTAGCGTTGAATCGAAAGGAACGAATTGAAAAACCGCTCCTAGTGCTGGCTGCTAAGCAGGGCTACGGCCCGTCGCTAGTGATGAGACGGGTCGCTATTGCCTACTAGCTAGCTACTAGTAACAGCGGCAGAACGTTCTGTTCTGTTCTGTTCTGAGCAGAGCTTTTCTTTTAGCCAGGCTAAAAGGATTAATCTTCAAGTTATTGTTTATTAAGAGGGGCTAGTGAGCGAGCGTGCTTAGCACATCTATATCTCTAATTTTATATTGCACTGCTTTCGAGACTCGAAGGAAGAGGGATCTTCTCGAAAGCTTGGACGGACCGTGGCAACAGATGAGCAGTAGGCGACTAGCCAGCCAATTCGGGGCCCTGCGCGAGGCCTGGCATCAGCAGCGGAGGACCTGCTACCGTGGCTCGAGTTTGGGTTGAACCCCGAGTCTGATTGAGTCTTCTGCGATTGACTCTATTAACGATCGATAGGGTCTATCTATTCAACAGTCATTGTGACTTGGTTATAACTGTTTGTTTCAAAGCGGCCTGCTGTTAAAAAAGAAAAGAAGAGGCAAAAGAAGGACTTTTAAAGTAAAATGAAATTCAAAGCTTTACCCTAGGTGGGCAGGTAGACTAGTCAGTAGAACTTTTCATTCTCAACAGTCTTCTCTCTCTCTCTCTCTCTCTCTCTCTCTCGATACCTATACTGCATTACGGGTTTGTACTAGCTGGGGTGGCCTACAAGACCATGGCTGGCGTTCCGTTCCATATAAGTATTCTTTCTGCAGGAGTGGAACGCAGTGGATATTTTGAAGTCTCTTTCATTCTTCATTGTTTGTTTATGTTTTTATGTTCAACAAGTTTAGTTTCTAACGAAGGTTTGATATAATATATATTTTTTAATCAATTTTTTTTCAAAAGAGGCAAAAGCACCAATTCAAATTGCATATTGCTAACACGTGGATGGTGTAAACGATAGGAGTAGCATTGTCTTCTCCATTAGGCCTTCTTAAGCATGTCTTAGTTGAAACGTTAGGGCCGCTTTGTACCACTTGGGCCTTTAGAAGGCCCCTATGTGAAACGCATAGGACCCCTAGGCAATGGAGGAACGGGGTTTCGGATAAATCGATTCTTGCAAAACCTGCAGTAAAATCAAATTAATTTAGCCGAGTCTAAGCACACTACGACCGAATGTATCCCTGGGAGTAGATTGTACTCGGGCTTGCTTATTCTAAGTTTAATATTTTGCCGAGTTGGAAAAGTGATTCTCCGAGTGATGGCAACTCTCCACACAAAGAATACAGAGGAGAAGGAGGGCCAACCCTGCAAAAATTTGAAAACTGTCTCGTCCAACGAGTTACATGAATCTGATACCAGGACCAGTGTCATGAGTTGTCAAAAAGATATTTGAAAAGTGAAGTTTGGTAGGATACGCACGAAAGATAGCAGCAATATGGCATAAGAAGCCCCTGCTAGGCAGCAGGGCAGAGCGCAGTCGCGGCGAGCGAGCGAACGGCACCTGCATTGGAGCGAGCAAGCGGTGCGTTGGCCCAGAGACGCAAGCACCTTCACCGAGGCCACCCCCTAGGCCGTCCCAGCCCTTGACTTCGCCGCGACCCCGCGGCAGCAGGCCCTGTGGCGGCGGGTAGCGAAGTTGCCAGGCGTCTTCTTGTCTTCGCTTGTCTTCTCTTTTCATTCTTTCTTTCTTTCATTCTTTCTTTCTTTCTTTCTGCTCTTTTCTTTTCTTTTCTTTTCTACTTTCTTTCTGTTCAAAGTTTTTGATCGATTGAATTTGAAAGTTAGCTCTCTATCTTATTAAATTTCACCTCCGTGGACTTCATCTATTGCACTTGAATTTGGCCAAAGCACCTTCAAGCACTCTCGGAAGCACAAACTAAAAGCTCGTTGAGGTTGGTGAGAAACATCTGCTTCTAAAACTCGGTCTACGCATTTGAGCGTCATTTGAAGGCCCTCTAAATTCGCTACAGAGCACAGCTTTCTTCGTTTTCATTCCTTCTTCTTTCTCTCTTTCTTTTGTTATCTCTCCTTCTTTCTTTCTTCGCTTTAAATCTCTATCTATACGGAGCCGTCTTCTCTCGCGAAGAGACGCTCGCAAGGTCGCAAGGTCGCAAGGTCGCAAGGTCGTAAGGTTGCAAGGTTGCAGGCACATAGGCATCGAGGTCGCTCCCTGTTCAGTCAGGTGTGCCTCCACGTTGCCCTCTGCTGGCGCGTCTCGATATTGATCGGTTGATTGGTTGCTTCTCGCGTGGATCGTTCGATTGGAGCAGCAACAACCACCGCGTCGGCGGCTCTAGTTTTGACATTCAGGTCGATTGGAGCGTCGTCGTGTGCCGTATTGCCCCGCTAGGTGCGCAACGAAACGGACCAGTAGATAGGTAGATATTCATCTCGAGCCCACACGGTTTTGTGGCGGTCGAAGTGCGTCTTGATCGATCTATTGGCATACTTTGTTGCTTGTCTGGCTGTTGCAATCTGTTGGATAACAACAGTCTACGTATTGCATTTCTTTTTCAGACTAATTTCTAGTGGACTTTCCGGGGTTTACTTTCCCAGATCGTTTCTGTCTGCGAACTAAGAAGACTGATATTAACGGGTTTCAAGGATTGCCAGCTGGATAGATAGATAGATTGTGTTCAATCTTCTAGCGGAGCCGTGGACTCAGAACACGAATACGAAGTAGCAGATTTAGAAGAGAAGGAGGGACACCATTGGTACGCCTGCTAGCTCACCTACTTATTGCATTCATCCCGTTTATTGACTTTTGGTGTGATTGATAAATTGACTGATTGATTCCTGTCAGCTTTTGCGTTCGCATCTGCTCGTAGTTCAATCTTAAGCTTAATCTCTCTCTTTATATTGCTTGCTCATACCAGCTAGCGAAAACGCCACAATGAAGAACGGCGAAGACTCCGCAAGTGCCTCTGGCACTGCCTCAGGCGGCTCAGTCCGCAACAAGATGAAGTTCGCTCCCGGTTGGTCCGCTCGTGGCGCCTCCGCGGTAGGCCTCGTGCGTTCATCAAGCCTTTCTTCTGGCAGGACGCAAGCCGCCTCAAGTGGCAACAACAGCAATAACAACTCTAGCACCAGTGGTAACAGTGCCTTTGGAGGCAGTCATCTACCCTCCTCATCCGGCGACGGCTTTGGCAGTCTCGTGCCGGCTGGTGTGCCTACACCCAACGACTCCTATGCCATGCCTGCCTCCGCGAAGCCATACGCCTCTCTTGGCAAGCCTATAGCCGCTCCTCGGCCTAAAGAGGAGACTGCCGCCACCAAGCTCGCCCGAATCGGTCGTGTGCCTACACCTTCCACTGCTGGCAGTGGTAAGCTCACCGAACAGGCCAACCTGTACCAGCAGCGCTCTAAGTCCCCTCGTGACCCTTCGTTGCTCCCTAACACCAGTAACAGTGCCAATTCTGCCTTTGGGGGAGGGTTTGGAAACGCCACCAATGCTAGCAATGGCGCTCCGCGCCTGAAATACTCCCGCGAGGAGCTCTACCTTTTCAATCCTATGTCTGCACCAAGGCCTGCCTTCCCTGTACACGTGCCTGGAGGACTTCTCTCTGACGTGCCGCTAATGCTGGCACATGGAGAGAAATTAGACCGGGAGTCATTGCTGGCAAAATGGCAGGAGGATTCTGAGAAGCGGAACTCAGCTCGCAACGCTGTGGGTTTGGGCCACGAGCGGCGCGGAGGAGCTGGTGGAGCTGGTGGAGCTTCTGCAACAACAGCAGCAGGAACCCCAGGCCAGGTGGGTCGAGGAAGAAGACTTCCAGAAGGACTTGGAGCAGCTCAAGAAGCAGGTGCTAGTGGTGGTAGAAGAGGGTTTAACAGCTATGGTAATGGAGGTGGGAGTTGGAGAGGTCCCAGTGGAACACCGTCCGGACCTGCAAGAGATGGAGGACGCTTTGGAAGCCTTGCAGGAAATGGAACACCTGGGGCTGGAGGAAGAACGCCAGCGGAAAGGAGCCATGGGTGGACAGGCCAAGACAGAAGCGCAGGAACAGCACCTGGAGCCACATCGGCAGCAGTGCAGGCGTCAGCAAGTACAACGGCGTCGTCCTCCAGGTGGAATGACTTGCCACAGGCAGGAGGAAGCAGCGCAACATCGGACCGTGATGGACCGCCTAGGCGCACAGGCGAAGGTGGAAGTCGATGGGATCGACTCGGACCCTCGTCAGGAAGATCCTTTCCTGATCGCACTTACCCTGGAGCAGCCGGAGGAGCTGTTGCAGGAAATCCCGCGGCGACGGCTGGGACTCCAAGTCGCGAAGACCGATGGGGCCGAAACGCAGCTTACCGAGAGGGAGGCAGTGCATTTGGTGCGCGGGGAGGTGCAGGTGGCCTGGGTGGCACCGGGTTTGGCCCCGGTGATCAGCTAGAGGAGCCATTTGATGATCGCGGTACATTTTCCGAGGAAGCCATGAGCGGAAGCTTTGGTCTTGAGAGCATGGCCGCAGCTGCGTCGAAGTTCCACGAGGAGATGGTTGCTTCTCGCGGAGGAAATGAAGGATCTGGCAAGGATGAAGCAGAGTCGGCCTCAGCTGCTGCTACTACTGATCCTAATGCCGGTGGCAGCAACAGCGGTGGCGGATTCTTTGCGGACACTGCTGATCCCGGTATGAGTGGAGCACTCGAGGATGGTGTTGACCATCCGCCTGCTGAGGAGACAGCGAGCTCGAGCCAAGCCATGGATGCTCCATCCCTGGGCTTTGGAGGTCCAGGGGGTCTCGGAGCACAGTCTCACCTGCTGCAACCGCAACAGCCGAGCTGGAACCAAAACCCATGGCTTGATACTTCCGCACATCATGAAATGACCGGTCTTGCAATTCATCAGATGCCCATGCAACAGCCCCAGCAACACCAGCAGCCTGACCTCTCGAACCGTTGGATTGTGCCACCCGCTGGTCCTCAGGGTCTCCATATGCCACCCCCTCCACAACAGCAACACCAACAGCTGCCTGGAGGCCTCGGCATCCCGCCCATGCTCCCCCCTATGCCGCAGCTCTCGAACGAATGGTACTACCGTGATCCTCAGGGCAACGTGCAGGGTCCCTTCAAGTCCGAAGAGATGCGTGAGTGGCTTGAGCACGGTTACTTTAACCCTGACCTTCTCGTACGCCGAGGCCACAACAACGAAGCGTTCGTTCCTCTTGGCCAGCAATTCCCCGATCCCCTCAAAGCATTTACCGCCGAGGGAGATGCCGAGATTCAAATGCGCAGAATACAGCAGCAACAGCAGCAACAACCTGGTGGGTTCTGGCAAATGGGCCAGGGCCTGCCCATGCAGCAGCCCATGCACCTGGGCATGCAGCACCATCACCAGCAGCCGTATGGCCAGCCCCAGCAACAGCAACAGCCCCAGCAGCAACCCGAGAGCTCGAGCGAGGATGCTCAGCTAAAGCAGCAGCAAGAGTTGGCTCAGAGACAGGCCGCTGAAGAGCGTGCACGTGCCGAGAAGGAAAAGGTCGAATGGGAAGCACGTGAACGCGAACGGGTTGAGCGGGAACAAAAGGAGGAAGAAGAGCGCAAGCGCAAGCAAGAGGAGGAGGAGCAGGCTCGTCGCGAAGCAGCGGAGGCAGAGGAAACAGCACGCCGCGAAGCAGAGGCAGAGGAACTCAAGCGCAAGCAAGAAGAGGAGGAACGAGAACGCCAGGCTCAGGCCCAAGCTGAAATGGAGGCCCAGGAGCGCATCCGGCAGGCAGAGGCTGCTGCTCAGGAGGAGCAACGCAGACTCCAGGCAGCAGCTCTCGAGGAAGAACAAAGACGTCGCAAGGAAGCTGAAGAAGAGGAAGCTCGTCTTGAGGAGGAACGTCGCGAAGCAGAGCGACGCAAAGCAGAGGAGAAACCTGCATGGGGAGGAGTCGCGGTGGCAGCACCGGCAAGTACGCTATCCCTCAAGGAGATCCAGGAGCTCGAGCAGCGCGAGGCTACGCGTATGCACCCCGAAGGAAGTAGCCAGTCTATGGCTGCTCGTATTGCGCAGGCAGCTGGAGTGGCAGGAGGACGTCTCAGCGGCAACTTGCCGACACCTGCTACTGCCGCTGCTGCTGCTGCTGTTTCATCAATCCCATCGCCGCAGAACCAGTCCCAGCAATCGCGAACTACTTCCGTTTCGACCCCGCCCGCGGCACCAGCTAGCCAGCCCGTGGAGAGCAGCAAGCCAATCAGCGCCAGCGGAGGCACTCTGGACGAGATGAGTATCGACCTTCGTGCAATGCTCGGGGTGAGTGCCCCAGGAGGCAAGAAAAAGAAGGCTACCCCCGCCAAGCCGGCGTGGGGCGGATCTGCATCATCTGCACCCAACTCCTCGAACCGCTCCCTCAAGGAGATTCAGGAAGAGGAGGCCCGGCGCATTGCGCTGAAGCAGCAGCAAATGCAGCAGCAAATGCAGGCCCAACAGCAGCAACAACAGGCCCAGCAGCAACAGCAGCAGCAACAACAACAGAGTCGTGCACCCCCTGGATCATGGGCTAGCACCGCTGCTCAGCCCAACAATGGTGACGGATGGAACATCGCCCACAAGGGACGCACAAACGTTTCTTCGTCCACTCCTCAAGCTGCGCGTAGTGCCACTAAGGCAAAGCCCGTGCAGGCCATGTCCCAGGCACGCAAACCCATCATGCAGTCTACGCCTTCGCCTGACGAGCAGCAAGCTGATGAGGATGCCAGCGTAAACTTTGGCAAGGAGATGTCTCGTGATATGCGCAAGTGGTGTGAGGGCCAGGTCTCCAAGATTGGAGCTACGATGACTCTTATTGAGTTCTGCTACTCGCTCGAGGATGCCTCAGATATTCGCGAGTACCTGCGCGACTACCTCGGCTCCACACCACAGGTCTCTGCCTTCGCCAGCGAATTTATTGCCCGCAAGGCTGGCAAAGTGGGCGGTGATGACTTCGGCCCCGACGCCGGTTTCCAGACTGCTGGTAAAAAGAAGAAGAACCGCAAGGCCAAGTAAGCCTTAAGTTTCTGGATTTGGTTATATCTACAATTTCTCCTGGGAAGCTCCCTATTTTTACAGAAACCAGATTTATAACACGAGGCAGTTGTAGAGCCTACCATGTGCAGTGCCGTTTAGTTTATCTTAAACTGTGTGCTGCATCCAAAGTTGAGCTAGATGCAATAATTTAACCTGCACCCCTCAACTCATCTTTGCTTTTCAAGAATATAAAAGAAAGACCATTCAGAAAAACAAAAAAAAAAAATACAAAAAAGAACTGCCAAACAACTACACAAAAAGAATGTCGAACTACAGCAAACAAATCATCATAAGAAAGTAACTGTGAAGAGAGTCCTTCCTCCTCGCTCTCTTCTCCAAAAATCTTCACTTCTTTTCTATTTATACTATTCTCTCTTATTCACAAACAATCAAATGAGCTAGACATGCAATACTAGTATGTGGCTAGTGATGTTTTACAAGTTTCCTAAATGATGACAGTATGACTTTACTCATTTATGGTGTATTATAGATCTATTCATGTTCGTATGCACGAGCGATGAAGCATAGTATGCTGATTTTTGTTTTCACACAGATCAGTGTTCAATGGGCTTGCTTCGCATGGCGATAAGCAAGACTCCTTCCTAGCTTTAGACAGGAGAGTAAAAAATTGACCACTACCAAATACGCTGGAAATGAGAAAATTAAAAAAAGAAAAAGCAACAACTAGGAAACAGGCCCATGATTGGATAGCAGGGGGTGACGACGTTTGCATTTTGCGCATATCAGCAGGTATCAGAAATGCTTTTGATGCCACCATATCGGCATGCTATAATAATCTCTCATCAAGTTCGTTTCTTTTCGTTAATTTTTAATTTAAAAAACAAAGTTAGAAAAATTTATAGTATAGGCTATTTGTTTCTAAATATAAAATATAGAACTAAAAAAAAAAAATGAACCTACTAGGTACTAGTACTCCTACGATGTCATTTGGTTACCCTCTCGAATAATACGTAATATGATCTTTTTGTTCTAATGAAGTTACTTAATTTAGCAAGTCTTTCTATATCAACCTTGCAATGAGCTAGCAATTGATGGATCCAGCTTTGCAGGACCCCCAACAAACTCACTTCCAAGCTACATGCACAGCTCATGATTACCTAATAGGCTGAATATCTTAACTAAACTTGGGCATTTGGGTACTTTGTATAGTATATACAAATATGTACAAGTACTAAAAAGATACCCTAGGTACGTACCTATTCAAAAGTTTTTACAGAAAACAGTCCCACTTCAAACGACTGCGCGCCGAGAAGACCGAGCATACGACAAAGGAAGCTGCTTTTGCTGCGTGTCGCAACGCGAGCCCAGGCGTGCGGTGCTGCGCTTTCCTGCAGAAGGTGGTTGATCTGAGCCAGGCTGAACCAGGAAGAGAGATCTCAAAAGAAGCGATTCGTTCGCTTTCGTGAAGACCAGAAACCGGCCTTAACAACTCATAGAAAGACTGTCTTTAGATTTCTCTTTTTCAACTATCCACAAAGCTATCGCAAAGGCTTTGCCAAGGACAGCTTGCGGAACCAGAGCCTTCAGCTGTCTGGGTAAGGCTGAGGCATAACAAGAGGTACACAAACTGATCTGATGGGGAATTTCGTCACAAGTGGACCGAATGAGGCCGTGGTCAAATTCGGTTGTAGAGGTACAAGCATTCATGTTGGTTCAACAACGTTTCGATGGTGGATTGTGGAATCAGTGGAGCGGCTAAGCTTGGAAATGTTGACTTTAGAAATTAAAAGCATTGGTGCAGAGACATCAATGGGAGTTCGAGTGAATGTTACCGGCATTGCACAAGTTAAAGTTCAAGCGTATGAACTGCATGAAGATGGCAAGGTGCATGCTCCGAATGTTGAGTCGATCAGCACAGCAGTAAGTCATTTCTTGAGTGATTCAGAGGAGGCAATCCAAGAAGCGCTACGCCAAACTTTGGAGGGTCATCAACGCCAGATTCTTGGAGGTCTCACGATAGAATCTTTGTATCGTGATCGCAGCGCGTTTTCTGAGCTTGTCAAAGAGCAAGTAATCCCTGACTTGAAAGCCCTTGGATTTGCACTTTGCTCTTACGTTGTAACGCAAGTAGCTGACGAGGATGGATACCTTGATTCCCTTGGAGTGACTCAAATAGCTATTGTCAAGAGGGAAGCTCAGGAGGGAAGTGCCCGTAATGATGCCGCAGCTCGTAAGTCTGTAGCCGCGTACAATGCTGATGCTAACACTGCCGAGGCAATTGCGCGTCAAGAAGCGCATGTTGCAATCAATAAAACTCGGCAGACAGAAGCAGAGTCTAATCGTAACCTCAACATGAAGCGCGCGGCGATTGATCGCGAGATAAATCAGGCCATGGCAGAATCTCGGAGCGCTTTTGTTATTGAAAAGGCTCGTCAACAACAGTCTCTTGTTCGTGAGAAAGCACGACAAAATCAAGTTAGAGAAGAAATCCAGTACAATGTTTCTGATGTTACTGTTCAGCGCTCGCAAAAGGAGCGCGAGGGCAAATCAGAGGCGCAATTTTTAGCCGAACAGCACGCAGCCAAGGCCATTCAAGTTATTGCTCAAGCAAATGCTAGCAAACTTCGCGCAGAAGGTCAGGCTGAAGCTGATGTCCTGCTTGCTAAGGGGACAGCAGAGGCAGATGTTCTTAAACGAAAGGCTCTAGCTTACCAGAATTTTGGAGAGGCTGCTGTTTTAGAGATGGTCATCAAGAAACTTCCAGGTATAGCATCCGGAATCGCCAAACCCCTCGAACGCGTTGGTGAAATGGTATTTATTTCCTCAAGCAAGGGCGCGGAGTCGAGCTCTGTGGGAAAAGAAAGTCAAAGAAGTAGTACTGCGACAAAAGGGAAACATGTGGACTTTGCTAAAGATTCATTTACAAAGCGAAGTAACAATAGCAAAAACAACAATCATAGTAACATCAGTGAAATCAAGACTCGTAGCAGTCCAAGCTCAAACCAAGAGACTGAAGTGAGCTTGTAGATGTAAATCCCAAGATGCCATTATTTGATCTTTTATATTATTTTATATGAAGAATAAATGAGGCAAGTTTTGAATTCTACGTGAGATCAATGGAAAACTTTACAATCCTCACCGATACGTTTTGAACTCTACGTGAGATCAATGGAAAACTTTACAATCCTCACCGATACGTTTTGAACTCTACGTGAGATCAATGGAAAATTTTACAATCCTCACAACTCTCTGGACTCTAGTCGGATAGGACATGAAGAAGAATATGCGAAATACAAAACGAGAAAATGAAGTATTTTAATTGATCAAACGTGTCATGGACGCGTCAGTGAGCTTTTGTAGACCCTTAAAATCCGCTGCGCGCCAGCAAATCTTCTTTTTGCCCTTCACAAGACTCTCAAAAAATTCACCTTGGATGGACATGCCGCTTGTAAACTTAATTTTGCATTTGCCGCGGAATTCTGCATCGGCAAAATTTGCGGAGTATGTCGTACCATCTGGGTGAGTAAAGGTGCCTTCCACAGGCTTGCCATCCTCCCAATACGCGTCTAGACGGCAGTTGGAGGCCTCGTGCAGATAAGTACCTTGGCCATGCCGCTTATCATTTTGCCAATCGCCAGAGTATATGTCTTTGTTGGCGTAAGTGTAAGAGCCCTTTCCATGGCGAAAACCTTGTTTAAATTCCCCGCGATAGACTGTTCCATCGCTGTATGTCATCTTACCGATGCCTGTTCTTGAGCCCTCACGATACTCGCCTTCATAAGTTAGAGGTTGGGCGTCCTCGCCATCTTCAGCTCGGGGCGCAAAGGTATATTTTGCATTTTTACCATGCTTCAAACGCTCGTTGTTGAACGGGCCTTCGTAAACGTCTCCGTTTGCATAAGTAACGCGGGCAAGGCCTGCACGGGATACAAAGTTAGACGTCTCCTGAGTCCCGTCGAGATACTCGACCTGAAATTCAGCCATTGTAGTGCCTAAGATTAAGGTCTACAGCTCCACTTCTAAATATATATTTGCGGCTGGTATAGTCAGGCCACGTTGGCTTGTCTGCCACTGAGAGATATGTCGGGGCAAGGTACGTACTGCACAAGCTTGGCCAAAATAACTGCATGGTCATGTTTTTCATAAGCTCAAATGAAAAAAGCAGCTGGAGAAATTTATCCGTTAAAAAATTATAGTGTGCAGACTTTTTCTCCCAAGTTTTTTAAAAATCATTCCGAGCACCAGTTACTAGCCTACGAGTAATATGCAGTAAGATGTCGCTAGCTAGAAACAACTTCGAATAGAACGACATAAACTTATTTTAAGAACACCTAGCTCGCAAAGAAGACCTAGTACTTGACCATCAAGAGTAGCTTCACTCGACAGAAAGGGAGCTTATAACAGCCTAGGTGGATTGGGGGATTGAGGGTTGTAGTATGATTGCAAGATTATGGATCAATACAAGCCATGTAAAGGGAAATTGAGCATAATGGCGACTATGTGTATTTTTTTAATTTGATTTTTAGATTTAAATTTTGGATGATAAACAAAATTAAGGAATCGTGCTCACTTCTTCATCTTCTACGAATATTACTACTTGTTGAACTGATAACTCAGTTTTGATCTGATAAGTCAGTATTTAGAGTTTGGGTCTGACGAAAGCAGGATATAGTCTAAGGAACAGAAATAAAATAGAACATAATAGAGGGGTGCAACAGAGATTCAGGAAATATATAAAATATGTATGCATTAGCTTATGTTCTTTTTGGGTCACATGCCATTGGGATGGCCACCACAGATGAACTAAAATATTTGCAGAACTAGAAGAAGAGAAAGATGGCAAGCTCGCGTATAAAGTGATCCATATAATTTTCATAGCTTTTTACTTCCTTTTTGACACTTGTGGAGCAGTATCTTATACATCGCGAATGTTCCAACGTGATCCTTGGAGACAATCACTCTACAGTAGATGCAGAAGTCGGTTGTTTTGGTGATGGAGATCGCGGTGGATGAGGGTGAGCGGCTTGCTGTTGGGCACGGTTGTTATTGTTGTTACCATTTGCAGTTCGCTGCTGCTCCTTCTGCTGCTGTTCCTTCTGTTCCTTCTGTTCCTTTTGCTCCTGCTCTTGTTGTTGCGCCTGTGTCCACTCCTGCAACGACTCATGAATAATCTTGAGTATCCGCGTTGTCTCCGTTGCAGGTCCATCTAATTGAGCAATTGCTGTTGATGGTTCAGAGATCAAGTCCTGATTTTTCGCGTTTACATTAGTGCTAGCTCCTCCGGCCACATTTCCCAACGCACTTCCAGCATTCGCAGCCACGCCATTTGAAACATTTGCGGTATTCGCAGCATTTGCAATATTTGCGTTTCCAGCGGTATTCGCGGGCTTCGCAGCGCTCGCATTTGAAGCTGTGTTTGCATTACTTGCATTGTTAGTATTATTCGCGGTATTGCCATTGTTGACATTAGTCGCAGTGTTTGCGTTTGCGTTGGAGGCTGTTGGAATCACAAATGGATTGGTGGACGGGCCAAGTCCAAGTTCCGCTGCTGCATCGTCATAGGCAGATTTTGCAAATTCACAGGCGTGTTCTGGGTCTCTCTGAATATCGTAATAGAAAATCGCAAAATTCAAGATGAGGCTAAGTCTCAAGGGATCAGTTGGCGACAGATCGCTTTGTGACTCCTCAAAAGCGCTCTGATAGAACTGTTCTGCTTCTTCTACCCACCGCTTACGTTTCTCTATGGCTGCGTTGGAGGCTGGACGTGGTACTGGCAGTTCGCAGAGGTATCGAAGATGGTCTCCAGCGAGTTTGCAGTAGAATACCACACTCTCAGCACCCGAAGAGACAGGCAGAAGCACATCTCTGATGAGAGCGACAATCTGAACGCAGAGATTTTCAAACTGTACAACCTTGAGCGCGCGGTACTCCCCGACGAGTGCGGCGCCACGAGAGTCCTGGGCCGCTAGACGCTTCTGTTGTGCCAAGAGAACTCGAAGTGCCTTCCGCTGCGAGTTGACGACCTTCTTTAGTGATTTGGAGAATAAAGCGCGCTCACTACCGTCAAAGTCATGCTCAGGATCTGTCTCGTATGAACGCAAAGCAGCCTCGGCGAGAAACCGAACTGCATCCTCAGGACGACCCACGTCGGCACAGACCCGAGCGAGGCCAACAAGATCGAGGCCTGCGGCAGAGCCATCATCGACGACGTCTAGGCCACCACGACGAACAGAGGATCCGCTGCTACTCAGCGAACCTGCCCAAGCAAGACCCGAGCCCTCTGTCATTGTGGAGACGGCAACAGAGTAGTAACCGAGGAATAGGTGTTTGTTGGATGGACGGTCTTTGTGAAGTTGACGTGATGATCTGAAGGTAGATGGCCAGCCACTGAAAAGGGAGATGGAAAGCTTTGTACGCCGAGAGGCTGTGGTTAATGACACGAACTCGGAGAAAGGGAAGGGAAAGAGTCTGTATTCTGCGCAGCTTGAGTGTGGTTAGCTTTGGCTGCTGTCCTTGAAAGAGCTTTAAATTCAGAGTTTGTTCTATTTGGTTGTTCCATTGTTTCATTTGAAGTTACCTGTTTATTCTTTTCTTATCATTTAGACGGGTACTAGGTACCTATAAATCGACAGCAACTGCGATGATGAAAGCTTCTTCGCTTTCGTTGCTCTTCAGTTCCACTCTAAGTTTTAGGTGCAGTGCAAGATTCTCCTCCTAAGGAAACGGTTTCCTCAAAAACTGATTCAAGGTTATGTGTTTACTCGGAGTAAATTTTTAATTTAAAAACCTTGCTCGCAGGTACTTGAGGCGCTTGAAGCTCAAACATGAGGATGGAGACAACAAGACGAAGTGGAAGTCGATGAAGTCTGATTCGCGTTGGAAAGAGGAGACAAAAAGTCATAGGGGATGGACGAACGAGCGAACGAAAAAGTGATGCAGAATGGAAATGGGGATATTTTAAAAGGTGAAGATTAGGAGTATCATCATCTTGCCAATTTTTCTGACGGGCGAGGGTGTGTACTGGCAAAAAGTGGGAGGAGGATGAAGAAGACGACTAAGCATTATTAGGGATGTTATGATTTGACTTGAGTTTTCACCCATGTGGAAGGATTTATAGAAGAGTTGGTTTGTGAAAGCGTCAAACAAGGAATAGTGGGTACTTAAGTTGCAGCTGGTAAAGTTCTGTTGTCGAAATGATTATATCGTTCTTATTTTGACTTTCAATGCAAATCAAACGATAACGTAGGGTTTCAAGAGGAAACGTAATTAAAGTCTTAAATCTAGCCCCCTCCCCACCATGAAAAAATATATAATTAACGTTTAAAAGTACATCCGATCATTGTTGTCATTTGCTCCAAGGCCTCTGGAAATGCTGTATGTCTCGCAGAGCTCAAATTCTCGATCTGAAGCTTGAGCTATATCACGGAAGAATTCCATTTGCCGAGCCAGCACGCCTTCGCTTATAATATCCATAATTATCAAGAAGTGATATACAAAGGGTTAGGGAGGCCATTTGCATAGAATTCATCTTTTGAATCCATACAACGCATAAGAAATAAACACTTGTATTGTGAGTGAGGAGTTTCGAGCAAGTATTGTCGAGTACGCTCAATATGTTCATATAAAGAAGGGTCTGTTTGAAGCCCTTCATCGCACAAGGCAGAAATTGCACAACGCACATCCCCGGCTAAGAGCGCATTATATGACAGTCCAAAGGCGTTCGCAATCAATCGCGCCACGGGAACAAGATGGCTATGCACAAGAATGTGCTCTAAAGCCCCAATCATATAAGCATAATCCTCGGCATCATCATCTGCGTCCCTATTACCTCCAAGAATATAGTCCTGTCGCGGATGCAAGAGTGTTTTGATATGGCCCCAGCCATGCATCTCTAGTACCTCAATGTCACCACAAAGACCACCGCAAATATCCCTGTACAAAATCTTCTGCAGCCTTCCTGTCGTGCGGTCAAATACTAGTACAGAATTTTGTTGATGAGCTTCCAGGACCAGTCCAAATCGAACCCATAGCCCAAGGATGCCACGAAGCACACGACTAGTATAATCCTGAAAATATGCGCGAGCTTCATCAGGGCAGGAAACCCTGGCGTCATGCTTCATAATGTGTAAGAGAACAGGTGCAGAGATTCCATTCCATTCAATCTCTGAAAAGACAGCAGCCAGCGGCATTTGGATGAAAGGTTCACCCGTGCCGACTTGTGGGGCATCCCTCAAAAGGCATGACAAATAACGCGCATCCTCATATTTATATCCACACGCACCTTCATAGTTCAACCAAATGCTTGTCGACTCGTCCATCATTTCAAGGGCACCATGTAAAAAAGACGCATGCGGGCTCTTCAAAAGCATATCAGCCAGCATCTTGGTTAAGACAGGGCTATCATGAGCCTCAACCGGTGAAACATAACGAACTAAACTAGATGCTTGTACTTCTAATGGAAGTTTTATGTGAACTGAACTGCGATTCTCAACAGCACCTGAACAGTCAACAGGGATCATCGTCCGTAAAGACATTGTTGCCTTTGTTGGTAAAGAGACCATTGATATGGGAAATAACAGTAACTGTTTAGTGTCAACAAGCGAGCCAAAGCGCTTCAACATAGGTTTTATATGTGCAGGATGCACTGGAACAGGTGTGAAGTCTTTTGGCTCAAATCCTGCAGACTTCACTGCACGACTCCAGTTTTCCATAGTGTCCGGAAAACAATGTTTTAGAGCGTCTCGAAATGGCTGTTCACCTTTGCATACAGTTACATCATTGCGCAAAGCAGCAAAATGAAGATAAATAACCCGGTCGAACTCTGGTCCATACGCAGAAACTTGCTCCGCACTCAAAGGTAATTTACACTTTGCTGTTGGGTGATGTGGGTGCCCATCAAATGACGCCAACTGTTCCCAGAACAATAGACTGCCTCGCTGGGCAGAGTGAATTTGCTCAAGGAAATTGCCATCTAGATCACCTCGTTTGAAACAAAAGCTTTTTTCTAGGAAACTAGGGCGAGCTGCTAATGCAAGTGTCTCACTCATAACTGCATGTTCAAGTTCACGATGCACAGCATCCCACTTTTCTTCTGAAAAGCTCTTGCCGAGGCGCTTACGTACGGATTCCTCGCTCCAACTTAACATCTCGGCAGCAGATTTCATTGTCACTGTCGAAATCATTGGATCTTGCAATTCTGGAATAGTGATAGTCCACAGATGTTCTTCATTATCCCAAGCGCCATGTTTAAGATCCAGACCGGGGAATACCTCTTTAAGAATCTCTTCATTGACAAGATGCTCCCAAAGACGCTCACATGAACGCTTCTCTGCAGCTATGCGGTATATTGAAGCACCTTGCGGAGATGCAGGGTTCTCTATCGTCAGGTTTCTATCGATTCTTGAGGCGTGAGTCTTGCAACTTGCTATCTTTATAGGTTTTAGGGTCGCTTGGACCTGCTTTTGCTGATGCCGAGCATCGTTGGATTGTGAAGAAGTCTCCATATCTCGTGCAACCCTCTCAGAGGACACCTGCCGCTCTCAGCTTTCGATTACCTCGCAACAGTACAAGAGAAGAGTGGTAGACAGCTCTCTCTAGAATTTGGAGTCTGCTGCGCGCAGTTGTGCAAAGAACAACGAAGCTGCGCCCAAACTCTATAAACCTTAGTTTCAAAGTAATGCTTCCATGTGTACCATATTTAAGAGTAATACCAGACCCTACGTATATCAAATATTATTAGTTGTGTATTGTTGTGTTCAGTTAATATATACACCACAACTCCCACGCACGTGCCGGCGATATCAAGGTAGTTTGGTAGGTACTCAAAAACTTAATCTGGATGCCTAACTTGAAGTAATCTGAAGATTCAAATCAAATGCTATAATTCAAAAGACACTCCGAAATTGAAATCTCAGTTAGCTTTGCCAGGCAGTATTTCCTATTATTGGGTTCTTGGTCGCATCGCCAGTGAAAAATTTAGTCCTCACTCCGAGAGCACATGGAATCCTTCTGGTTTCGACTTGGGTTTTGACCCAAGTCGAAGATTAAGGTTGCTTTTAGCAACTCGTATAGTTAAAGTCAAAGCGAAGCTGCGCCTAGCACCTGAGTCAAAACATCGTATTCTTTGCATTGATTGTCCTCTTCGGCATACTACCAATGAAGGTAGCTAGCTTTCTACCTAAGAGGAGCTAGTTCTTCATGAGTTCCGCAATCGTGCTTGTGTGCCCGTTACGAAGTTGGACTACTAGTTCACCGCCCGCATCCTAGACAAAGTTTAAAGACGAGAGCAGAATTGCGCACCGTCAAGAAGATGCAGTGGGAAGACAGTGAGGAGTTTGATCAAACTAATGCTGAGGTATAAGACACGAAAACGATTTGCCAACATGTATTGTTAATGATGTTAGTTATAGTCAGGGACCTTTGTCGATAGCGGATTTTCATTTTTTTATTTTTTTATTTTTTTTCATTTTTTTGGTGAGCCCTCTCCAAACCGACACTAGGGTTGTTCCTTCTTACGGTGCTTGTGCGAAACTTGTTTGTAACTCATCCCCTCATGCTACCTTGAAACATTGCCTAACCAAAGAAGCAAACCACTGACTATCATCATGCCAAGAGCTGTTTCGGAGATAAGAAAGGCCTGGAGTCAAAGTCCATTTGGTGCACACTTTTGTTGCCATGCTGTGGAGTACCACCTAGCAGTAGACTCAATGTTTCAACTACTGAGTTTTTCTTCAAGCGCTCTACATCAAGTTGTTCCAAGAAAGCAAGAAAGCAAGAAAGCAAGCAAGCAAGCAAGCATCCCGGCCCAAAGAGCAGTACTATGAGCGAGGGCTAGTTCCTTCGTTTGCATCATCGATGTATTGATGATGTCGCTGTGCATTAATAGCACATCAATGTAATACTTAGTCCTGTCACAGCTACGGGGTACTGCGGTAGCTCTGTACAGTTTCAGGAATAGTGTCTGGGGGGGAGAAAGCAAGGCGTAGACACTTTTGCACAGTAACCTGCACGCAGTGCAACGGATTTGCTGTTGTTTGTTTTTTATTTTGCGTCAAACGAAGCCTCATTGTTGAAAGCCAGAGCAGTACATTAGAAACAAGGAAGCATGTTCAAGGTAATGGATGTCCTTTGACTCCTTTGGAAGAACGAAGAACAGGAGCGCAAGAGTCCTTATAGAAAATAAAACCATCATAAACACGAAGACATCTATCTAGTAATAGTAACATGTCAGTGTTTACAGTAGACGCCCGCAAGTTAGGAAAACAAAATGTAAGTTGCACGAATAAAATTCTTTACTTCACTACTAACAACGGATAGTATTCATGCATGAAGTTCCACGATTTCGCACAGTTGTGGCAGCCTGTGGCGTCACCGATCGATCAGCTGCTAGAGGTACTGTTGTATAATTAAAAGAGACTTGCAGAGTTTGGGCAGCAAGCTAAAGAGACAGCTTGCATGAACAGCTGGACATTATCAAAACGGCATTGATCTCAAACCTTGTGGAAATATTATCAATCGACTTTATAACCAGTTAGACTCTTAGTCAATCAAAATCTTACTTCTGAATTCCTGCAAACAGTTCCTCAATATGGACGAGAAGTGGAAAGAAATATAAAGCACAGGCGCAACCATTCTAAAGTCCCGGTGAAAGTTTAGCCATAAATCACATTCAAAGAGTGGCACAACCTACATCAAAAGGTTCCATACCCACGGTGCAACCAGAGTGAGGCTTTACTATTTTGAACCAAAGTATCATTAGAACTGAGGCCTTTGCTTGCCGGCATCGCGATCATTATAACTCTTTTCAGAATAAGATGCGATTATTTTATACATGTTTCATTGTCTGCGCTGTTGCAAATAATCCTGTGCAAGGTATGCAGCTAAATATGCAGGAAGTTACCCAGCAAAAAGTCCATCTTGAGGAAGGTGAGGTACCAAGTTGGGTAGCAGGAACCCTCTTCATTAATGGCCCTTCTGTGCATGATTTTCGAGAGTTTGGAATCAATCTTATCACCGAGCATTTCTTTGACGGTTTAGGAGGAGTGACTGCGCTAAGCTTCGACGCTGGCGAAGTTACTATGTCCACCCGAATTATGGAAAGCGAAACGTTTGCTCGTCTTCGTGACCGTGGACAGTATGATTCACTGACATTTGCCACACCAATGAGTTGGTCATCAATATTTCAACACCCGCATGGGGTTCTTGTTGACAATACTCCAATCAATCTGTATCCTTCGAATGGTAGTCTCTTTGCAACCTCTGACTCAGCATACCGTCATAAGATTGACCCAGCTACACTTGCCACGACTTTTGCACACAAGAGCGACCCTGTTGGTCCGATCGGCGCTGCTCACCCTGCTGTCGATCCACATACTGGAGAGATTTTCAATTATGTTGGCCCAAAGAAAGTTCGTCTCGATCTAAAAAAAATGGAGCTTGTGGGTGAGTTTGACCTGGTCCAGGAGTTTCATGACAATCGTGGGGCGTTGAGAAGAGAAACATTGGGATCGTTATGGGCTCCAGCGATTTGGATCGCACATAGTGTTGGACTTACAGAGGATTACGTTCTTTATCGCGTCCTTAGTGAACGCCCCGGCCCATCTTTAGATATCTCATCATTATCTAACTTCCTTCACTTTAAAAAGAATGTCAATGTACAAATTACAGCTGCAAGTCGCAAACATAAAGGCACCTATACAATGGAATGCAATGAAGCCTTCAGCAGTTTCCACATAATTAACTCCTATACGCGATCACTTAGTCAAGAAATTGTTGTCGATTCTGTGGCATCGGATTCGGGGCTGCTAAATGACCGTACGAATGATGTGTTTCATGAAGGCTATAAGCCCATTTTTGCACGGCCAAATACAACTGCTCCATTTGAGGCCGAATCCATCAACTATTTTTACAAAAGATGCATTCTCCGAGGCTTACCTTTGAAAAACGTTCATTTGACATCGGATAAAGCACCGACTTGCTCATGCTCAAACCTCTTTCAATATCCCTTCGAATTGCCTGTTGTGAATCCTTTATATCGAATGAAGCGACACCGTTTTGTGTGGAGTGGAGCCGGCAAGGGCGAAACACTTTGGGCAAACCAAATAGTCAAGTTCGACCTCGCCAAGGTTAGTAGCAAAAGTAGTTTGAATCAAGATCATGTCTTAGCATGGGACCCTCCAGAAGACTATGTTGTTGGCGAACCGCGTATGATTCCAGCTGTCTCCCCCTCGTCTCAGGATTCCGCTAAAGAAGATGAAGGTATAATTACTTTCATTATTTACAATGAAAAGATCTCAGTTTCAAAATTCGTCGTCTTGAATGCCCAAACAATGAAGACTGAGGCCATCCTCCGCCTTCCCATTGATATGCCGATGCAGGTTCACGGTGTATATCAAGACAATTCGCGCGGAGGACGAGTGTACGCTAATTAAATTCTTTCGATTAAATCTATATAAAGAAACTGCAACTAAGAGAAGGTGAAATTGATGCTTCTCAGCAGAACAATTTTCGAATGTAAGCTTTGACCACAATATCCCTTGTAACTTTTAGTTCTAGTGCTTGTATTAACTCGTCGATGCTTCAGTTCAAGGAAGCAATTTGACTGTGACTGGCAGATTATTGATTAACAGACGAGTCGCAAAATAAAACAAGATATGATAAGTATCGAACACATTTTTTTTAATGCTTTGTAAGCTTATAACTTATCTGAATTAGCAACCTGCTGACTTTAAATACATTCGAAGGTGCACTGCTTTATATTTATAAAAGCTAGACTTAGTTTCCGCACCACACAATATTCATAGGTCTCTTTATCTCCTTATCTACCAATTCAATTTTCTCCTATCAATCTTCTTTAAACTTTGTACCTAGTTTTATAATCTTAAAGGTTTTTGTTTCTCACAACGGCTGGTTTATCTAGTTATGATCCCTGACAACTTAATCCTTCAGGCCTTACAGTGGTACAAGGTCTTACCAACATATTTTTTTCTAATAGTCAAGTCAAATATTGCCAACTTTATTTTAATTAAGACATTCTTTCTTTATCTGCACTACTCCCGTCAATTCTGACCTATCTAACTATCGTACGTAGTCTTCACATTTAAATTTGAAGATCACTCCTTCTCTATCCTTTGCATAGTAAAACGAATCTTAAGATATTGGAGTCTTTCTTCCATTATGCATAGAAAAGAGAGAGCAGGCTCCGCTGTGCCTTCAACTGTCGTAATCAATTGAAACACGAATGAAAGTTAAACTTTAGAAACAGATGTACTAGGGGTGACATTGACGTAGTTACTGGGGAATATCCCAACATTGCCATTGTCAAGGCGTCCTTCCCACCATCCCGAAGGGTCTTGTCGCAGAATATGGATTTTGTCCCCTGGCTGAAAAGATAACTCCCCAGCTTCGCTTGCTTTGTGTTCATATGCCGCAATAGCAGTCGTTGCAGTTCCGGATGCTCCGGCAACTATAGGCGCGCCTCCTGCAGCAGCAAGACCTTTAGATCCGGCACTCTTCTGAGCCATTCGAGGACGGATTAAGAAAACAAAGGCGGCTGCAGCGAGACCAGCAGTGCCAATCATAGTACCGAGAGCAATACCAGCAATTGCACCTCCTGAAAGCCCACCTGCTTCGACCATCAGTTTACCCTTTTGCGATCGGTTGGAAAAATTGTTGTTTCGAGTACTCATGTACTGATAAGTTCCCTTTTTCGACTTGAGCAAACCAGCATCAAAGTAAGGTGTTTTGGCTCCACTCAATTTCATACAGTTACGATAATCGCGGTCTGCATCATCGTTGTTATTATCATGAAGTGAGCGAAGTGTGCTGATCGGCAAGCATGTGGAGGAGTCTTCAACACTTTGATCTAAGAATGCAAGTCTCTTGTATGTATCTTTAGTAGTTTCAAACATGTTGAACCTGCTCGCATCGGTAATCATGTAATTTCCGCTTTCTGAACTCATCTGAACTAGATTTGAGCGATCTGTCTTACCTTCATCTAGATTGTTTGGATTTGGTGGCCCACCTTCTCCATTGTTCGGGTCTCTTGCTGGGTTGTAATCTGAGCCGGTCCACTGTACATGGACACAATCATCTTCAGTAATCACCAGCTTATTTGGAATGAAATCATACTCAACTGCTGGATATACCTGAACGATATTTCCACGTTTCCCGCGTACGTTAAGATTATATATTTTCTCACATTTTGGGTCACCGGGCCGTGATTTTACCTCAAATGAGTAAGAGCGGTCTTGAAAGGTTCGTCCAATTTGGTCAGAGTTGATGGCCATACCTAGGCTACAATTTTCGCTCGTGCAAAGGTTTTTTAAAGCGACAAATACATCTTCAGGATTTTCGTTTCGATCTCGGATTGGACTTAATTCATCATTCGACACAGAGTCACCATATACACTAATCTCGTCAAAGTCTGTAGTAGAAATATTATAACGAATTCGCAATACACAAGTTTTCTTCCCAGCAAGATACGACGGAATTGTCCAGTTGTAAAAGTAATTTTGACCATTCCCTGCGACATTTCCTAGGTGATTATCGCGCGAGAAGGCACCTGAGACACATTCAGGAGCAGTAACTCCGTCATATACTGTGTTCCATGAAGGGTGGCTTGTCCATGTTCCACCTTCTTCGATGCAGCTGCGTTCGTTATTTGGTAGACTTCCGGTATTTGTGCAACTGGAGCAAACACAGTAATACTTTGTTTTAGTATTCTGAGATTGTTTCACTTTTTCTTGGCACCTGTCCATATTTGAGGTAACAATAGCCACGTCAATCCATGGGCTAGGTGCCCACCAAGGGTAATACTCGGATTCCTCTGGGCATTCAAATCCGTACCGCTGTCCATTCGGATTTTGCCGAGTGAACCGAGCGTCGCGCTCATTTGAAGTAAGACTCTGATCAGCGGTGAAAAGGCCCATATTACGTTCTACATTCTTACAAAATTGATAAAACGCGTAGCTTTCATGTCGACCATACCGATAGTCATCCTGTGAGTCAAGGTCATCTGGTATTGTTTGAGTGTTTGTAGTATCCTGATTATTGATAGGCGTTCCATCACGGGGATAGCAATTTTTCCCAAGGTACTGTTACCACAATTGTCTGTCATTGTGAAAGTTCCGGCTTCGTCATCCTCACATGCCACCTGAATAACCATATCAGAATTGACTTTGCCGTTAGATCCGCTGCCATGCTGATCTGTCCACTCAATAGAAAGAATGCTATTTGTGTAATAGTACATTTTGGGTGTATTAATTGCGTTTGAATTGACAAGGAACCCTGTCTCATTGACTGCAGCCTTCGCCGCCTCATCCGTGAGGTCAGTATTTTGTGCATTACACTCTGCCCGAAGTGTTGCATTATCGACATACGTATAGCAGTCGAATGGGTATGCTCGTGGGCAACTATAACCCCCATTTGCATTGTTTTGTGAGTCAAATAGGCGATTACCGTTCGCACGAGCTTGATTGTTACTGTTGTTGCAATTGCGGTCGTTGCTACCGCGTGGATTGTGCATGTAAACATCTGCACGAACAGTGGCTGAACACGCTAGCAGCAGCGTGAGGGCGATGACGCATGCTTGACGTTGTAAAGAAATGTGCCTTTTGGGGGATAGCTGCATTGGTCTCTCCCTTCTAGTCGTACTTTCCCAAAAGACTGAACTGCGACTCAGAGTTTTGTGCCTCCGCCGAATTTGGTTTTGCTGTTACTGAGAGATGACTTTTAATGTTAATGCACTTTTCAACTCTGAATAACTTTCTTCTAATATGGTGCTTGGTTCTAGTGGTTCTAGTACTCAAAAAATATAGAGCCTTTACTTATCTCGAGTGAAATCTATTCTCGCGTGAATAAATGTAAAGTTCAAGATGCAACAACCACTTCTCTAGCTGTGTATGCAAAGAGACACCACTGGTCACGCACAAGGTGGACGAAAAACCAATTCACTAAAGCGCCGACCCAACACTCCCACACTGTAGACGATGTCCCAAAGATATGAAAATGCACCGTAATATCTCAAGTGTCTTGGATTTTTAACAAGTGGTTATTGAGGTAAATAGATTGTTCTATGAAACTTGTCCGTCTTTGTACACGCCCTAATCTGCCTTCTGTTTGACTGTAATGAGTCCCTAATATTTGACAACTCTGGAGGTCAACAATGGAAATGGAGATGGAGCGGGAAGAAGTGGCGACCCAGGTAGGACAACTTAACCTTTAAAGAAGTAAAAGGATAAGGTACACACCCTCCTCAATATTGAATAAATTACTACTTAAGCAGCTGTATCCCCAGTAGTGTCTAGTATTAGTAAGGGCTAGAACTCCCCTCTCAAGTTGCTGATGCAATGATTGGAGCAATGATTAGGATTTGCCACTCCCTTGAAGTCTCGCGTGTCAAATCTCAGCTAGATCGGCTAGCTTAGTTGAACCTGATTATGACTTGCGCAGTTTGTCAGTTAGCAGAAAAGGAATTCTTAGGAGATGTCCTTGCGGGTATGGAAAGGTCCCAAAAGAAGCCGACACATAGCTTTCACTTTATTTTTAAAATAAGCCAAAAATAATGTATTCCTTCCTCCGTGTTTTTTCAACATGAAGCTCTTGTAATACGAGCCTGGCCCAATGCCAATGCCAATGCCAATGCCAATGTATGACTGCTTGAGTTATGCATAGTTATGCATATGTGTTTATACCTAATTTAGGATCAGGTGGGTCCGCGTTGATGACATAACTTCAGTTTAAAACGATGTAGTCAGTCCCACCGTTCAAGATTTTCTTAGCTACCATGCTAACTCGTTGGAATTTGTTATCGAAGAACTGCAAGCGGCTCTTCAAGCTATGGTTGAATAACTTGTCACGGTATGTACTTGGAGGACCACCTTCGCATTTCTACTTGAAGCTACTTCTGCGGTATACAAAGGGCAGATCACAAACCTGAGGCTTCAAGTTAGCTTATGAAAAATACTCTGGGCCGACTAGGTACCTAGTCCTAACTAATTGGAGGTGGATTGGTTTTGTAGAGCTAAGGGAAAAAAAAAAAAGAATAGAAAGGAAAAAGTTGTACGGATGCTACGAGCGCACGAAAGAGTAAGGATTCTAGCACATCTTCATAATATAATTATTAGAACGAGTAAGATCATGGTATCTGCGCCGTTTATGCCCAGCAACAGTAACAATCACAACACCAGAGTATATGCTGCGTGCTTTTCTATTCAGGCAACTCATGCAACCAAAATATTAGCTGCAGAGTCGAGTGTCAACATTTGGTGATGAAGACAGCCCTCCAGGGGGAAAGAAGCTCCTACAAAGAGCTACAAATGTGGGTCTTTCTAGGTTTACTTCTTGTTGCAAGACATAATACCGATTGTCTCACGACCACGAGTCCAGACGTTAACCATCAAGGTTGGACCAAGGTTCTGAATGTGGTGGAAAAGACCAGCAGGCATGTACAAAATCTCACCAGGGTGGACATCTACCACCATCTTGTTGAAGTGGGAATACTCATCCTCAGTGGGCTCAGCGATGTTAGCATAGCAAAGAGACTTTGACTTACCAACGCAGCGCGGGCTGAGCGGGTGCCAATCAGTAGCGGGAGCAAGAGTAAAGCGCTTAGTACCGTGAATCATCATGACGAAGTTATCACAGCAATCATGGTGAAATTGGGTGCCTGAGGTACTCGTACCCATCCACAATGAAGGGGTTTGGTAGATTTGACCAGTCGTGGCACCCTTCATGTCAATAAGCGGGGGGATTTGTACACCAAGGCGAACCATCGACTCAGGCTTGACCTTCATGTTTCGGGGAAAGTTTCGTTTGCCTCCCTTTTGACGAACAAGCTCGCCATCACTCTTAAAGTTCTGAATTGCAGGTCCGAGATCAATCTCGTCTGTTTTGCTGTACTTGCGGTTTGCTTCGTAAGTCATGCCCTGAGCCTTAGCCGGGTCATAGGGAAAGAGCTCCGCAAGCTCGTCAAGGGTATAGGACTTCATGGTAAACCCAAGGTGACGAATGTTTTCAAAGTGAAAAAGTACAGGGCGACCCCAGCGTCTGTAAAACTCTTGGAAGTCCTCGAGGTCAAGCTTGATGTGCTTGCGCAGACGAGCCACACAGCGCTTGATGGGATGCTCAGTGTACATGCGTGAGTATGACTTTAGACCCCACCATTGGTAGGTTTTCTTAGTAACCTTGGGCACCGTAATATCAGGGCAGCTCTGCAGCTCCTGCCAGTTCTCATAAAGCTCCTCCATGGTATACTCGGCAAAAGGCTTCTCTACTGGTTCAGGGGTGCCGTCAGATTCCATGTCATCTTCATCACTAGAGACTGTGGAAGTAGCATGGGAACTGAGAGAGGCAGAGCTATCGTCACTGAGTTGGAGCTCGGCATGAGACTCGTCAGAAAAGTCACCTTCATCCTCTTCAGAAGCAGCAGCCTCCTCTTCCTCATCTTCGGTCTCTTGAGTCGCAAAACCAGTAGATCTGGAGCTCGAGATAGTTTCTTGAGATGAGGCAATGCCAGAACCACGCACTCCAAGACTGTCAAGATCCCGCTGCATAGCGGGGATAATGTCAGCCTGTTTAATACTCTGGCTATTCTGGGAGAGCATAGTAGCCATGATCAGCACAACAGTGATGGCAATGAAAGCGCGAACAAGGTTCTGCTTATTGTTGCGAGCCCAAACCTCTGTGGAAGAGACAAAGCGGCGGGCAGCGCTGCCTACCGACGAGGGTTTGTGATATTTGTCATCACCAGATGCGTTGTTCGTTTCCTTCAACATTATTGCTAAAGATAATCTTCAGTCTCCTTGTCAAGAACTTCAAAACCTGCACTCGTTGGATATACTTGAGATTATTACTCAGTCAGTTTATTAGCAAGAAAGTTTTGTTGAATATGTACGTATATATTAGTCGTTGATAGCTTTGGTGCCGGTTGTGATCGACTCAAGCTGTCACTGATGGGCGCAAGCTGCGCTTTCGGTCGGGTTCAACGCAAACGTGATTTGAAGTATGGGTGGGGATAATGCAAAAGGCCTCTCGGCCTTGACCCTTTGTCTCCCGTTGCCTCCGGCTACCAGTACCTGGTTGCAGTTCGGGTTTGCTTATCCAGAGACCTGACTTGCTTTGTAAAGACTTGCCTCCACTGGAGCCGGCGGCACTCACTTCTTCCGGGCAGTATGAGGGGTATATAGAGAGTTTTCATTTATCCGATTTAATTTAATAATAATGCAATTCACTAAGCACCTCCATATTTGTATTTCCAAAGTTCTTTAATACACCCACGGAGGCTTCGGAGCAACACTGACTGATTGACCCAGAAAAGTAGATCCACAGAGAGAATTCTCTTCGTTTGAAGAGATATATCATCACTTGATAATTGTGGAGATGTTCGCAAAAGTTAGATATTCCTATAAAGATAAACGACATGGAACAATGATATCCACTGACGATACCTTGTAGATTCATTGCTCAAGAGCCATGTATTTTGAGGATTTATGACTCTTCGTGTTTGGAAGAGAATCTCACTACAACGACCATCATTAGCTGATCAGATAACAATTATACTAGCAGGTAGTAGTCGTAATCGGCGATAAATGGACTATAAATTTCAGGCTCACAGCTCTTCCAGACGGTATTCTGGGTGTTACGAAACTATGAAGGTCTCGAGGTAGTGTGCTGCGCGACACGACGAGTTCTTCTACTAACGAGAACATGCCCTGGAAGTTGACTCGTATAACAAAATTGGTGGAGTGCTTTTTTACTTGTATAGTTAGAATTTCATATACGCGAACAATTTTCGCAGCCATAAAATCCTCTCAGTCGATTCAATATAGTAGTTTTTTCTTGAAAGACGAGAGAATGCAGACGTTGCGAGACTTGGCGATCAAGGGCTACCGGACTGGTCAAAGGATAAAAGCACAGTCGGTTGGTGTTCGGAGACTTTCGGTCAACACAACTTTGACATGAAGACATACACAGTTTAAAGGCTCATTTTTATGAATGAAATCACAATGAGTATAAAAGATAAGATGTGGCCGGGCTCTGATAAGATTCTGCAATATGATCCCCGCAGGACAAGGATTACATCAACGGCTTTGCAGACAATATGTTACTGTATGAAAATGATAAACAGCATCTCAGCCAAACAAAGGATGGGGGGATTTCTACGATAGCGTCAAGGACAGAGAAGATAGTCATTTTGTTTCCATGATTTACATGGTTCTACATCAGGTAGTAATAGAGTATATTTGTCCTTACTGGTCTAACAAAGGGGATACAAACATTTGCCTTGGTTACTGAGACGCGGCCAAAGCAGCTGCAATAGAATCATACACAGCGCCGGCAGCGGTGCCGCGAATCGCGGAGTCCTGGATAATTCGGCGGCCTGCCAGATCGAACGTGAGGGTGATTTTTCGAGCTGCCTCCTCCTCAGCATCCCTGCGAGCTTCCACTTTAGCTTTCATTTCCTCCTTCTCCGTCGTTGTTGCCCATTTTGAGTCCATCACGTCAAGGTCCATTTCAAAGTAGTCTGCCTGGTCATCATACACCTTGGTACGAGCTGCCGAGGTGGCATCAAAATCAAGTAGCTTATCACGGTGTGCCAATGCTCTTGAGAAGGCCTCGTCTTGCTCCTGTTGGCGATCTTGAGCTCGTTTTGCTTGGCCTTTACCTAGAGGGTCGTCGCAGTACGCACAACGTGACATCTTTGAGTACTCCTCCGTATAATAGATCATGCCACACTCGAGGCAGTTTTGCACAGCTGGATTGCGGCGTGCTTCCTCATTTCCAGTGATAATTTTACGATTCCGCTTGCGCTTTTCGAACAATGCTTGTTCTTCTGGTGTGCGAGAGGGAGATGCAGCAACTGCAGAGGATGAAGAAGGAGACTTTGCCGAAGATTTGGTTTTGCGAGTTGCCCCTGAAGCGCCCGTGCTTTCATTGTCACCTTGTGAGCCCTTCTTCTTCTTAGATTTGGTTGATTTAGATACCGACGAAGCTGAGGCAGATACAGTAGACACAGGTGGTGGAGGTGGCGGCGCGGATTTGGACTTTGAGGCGGACTCGCCTATGATTTGACCAATGAAGGCTCGGATGGGGGGCGTGTCTGGTAGAAGAGCACCGAGATATGCGCGAATTTCACCCGCTGACTGCGTGCGAAGGTGCGCCAAGAGACCGTCAAGTTGCTCGCCATCCAGCCCCAAGAAGTCCCGAAGGCCCTCACGTGCTCGAGATTCGTTCTGCATTGCTGAGCCTTAGCCTTCAGCAAACTTATTAACCCTTCAGAACCCGCACGCCCTCGTTATCCAAGAAAGGCGCGGTCTTTTCCACAAGGCTCGTGGTGCCTCTGGATGATGCTTTACGCGATGTCTCTTCGTGAGTCAGGATGAAGAAATTTGATTATCAATTACATTAAAAATCATCGCAAAAATGACTTTTAGTATTATATTTTCATAGATAGGCACTCCTAAATAATCATATATGGTAGAGAAAGGAGTTTTTGCTTTTTGTTCTTTGGAAAGCTACTAGTACCTACTACCGATTACATATGCGTAATAGTAATATTAATACTTTGTCTTACCTACGTCCTAGTGAAAACCATAGAAATAATCTAAGCCGGTGATTTCATGGGAACGCGCACGGAAAGGGCTCAGAATTTCATATGCAAGACATTGCGTTTGGAATCACATGAACTTGTGATTATGGAGGAGAAGATCATGCGTTGGTTGAAATAGAAATACGATACCATGTGGAACCAGGCGTGGACTCAGATAATGGGCGATGACCATAAGGCGATTGGGACTATCGACAACAGAGATTGGAGATGAAAGCTGTTTGAGAACCTCCACATATAATTTCGGCTTAGATAGAATTCAAGACAGATTTTGGAGTTGCTCTTAAGCTGGACATGGCCTTAAAATCTAAAGAACAGCTTAGAAAGATGTATGGGATGGACAGCAGCGAGGCTTCTAAGGTTATCAAGCTGGGCAGGAGTAACAGGAGATGAGGCCGGCCATTTATCGACACTGCTTACCGAAAATCCTGTACAGTTAGCCATGATGGCACCCTCCAACAACGGCAGCTATTTTTGAAGGTCAATATTGATCTGTAATATGTAGGTTATACATAAGCGATATGCTTCTTTTGTAAAACAGTGGCCGTTCACCTTTGAAATGCCAAACTAACGATACAAGCAATAAAACATTTATGCTCAGCATCGATATACATAATCCATAATATTAACTTCGCCCTCCACGCGAATGGGTCATTGTTTAGGCTTGGGATTTCCCCCGAGTGAGTAGATTTAAACTCATTGCCTCTGAGTAGTGAGGAAGCATTTAATGCTGCGTCTGGTCGCTACCATCATGTCTGCTGAGATTCGATTTAGTTAGGACCTAATACTTTGTATAGCAGCAGTTATGAGTATTAACCGTATTTACAGGGTAACGCGATCGTCTCGCTGCTCTGCAGTCTCGATTATTTTCATGTCTAATATCTTCATACAGAAGCGCCTGCCATGGATTCCCCCAATCGCATACGTGCCTCACGTTCTTCTCAAATTTCACGCAAGATTGATGCATACTCTGCTGTAAAAGCTCTTGTTGCGTTGGGGGTAAAGTTCTCTTTTCCTTATAGGCTTTAGATTTATTTACGAATTGCATGATCATTTTATTTTATTTTTTAATTTTAATTTTAAAAAAGAAAAAAGAAAAGGAAAGGGCTTGGATGCTTTCTTTGGTGCCATGGCTTTCGAGATGCTTGGCTTTGCTTAGTGACTCCGCACTGCTTCCACAAGATACCCATTTGATTGTTCACTATGCTGTCTATGAACGCTGCCATAGCCACCTCAACAGCGTGAGGCAAATGGAACTTTTTGTTGTTGATTTTAACCAACCCTGAGCAGGTACTATATGTCGATCTATGTTCACAGAAGTGACTCGTTTCACCTCGTTGAAAGTTCCCTCCTTTCTTGCTCCGCAGTTCCACTGCTCGTGGTGACGACCTTTGGAGCAAAGAGAACTCGTGGTCGTGGACTCTCACTCGTAATGGCGTTCGCAACCAGGTCGGCCAAGATGTATCGTGAGGTTCGGGAGGAGTCCATACCATGCTTGTGTGCAAGGGGTCAAGCTGCAGACTTGTCAACGCTTTTTTCTCGTTTAGAAGGATGCTCTGATGGTGCCTTTTTTCCCAAAGCTGCTACTGCGACCTTGCCAACGCTGGGGGATATATCACCATCCCTCCAACCGCGGCGAAAAGGAGGAGTGGCGAACGAGAGAACCCGAACTTCCTCCTGCAACGAGTACTTGAAGAATTTGCAAAGGCTGAAAGAAAACTTGAGAACTGATGCCTTCATGTCTACAATGGGTTTTTGTTGTATGTTTTTGTTGTTTGTTTGTTTTAAATTAAAAAATAAACTTGAAAAGCAAAAATAATCAGTAGAAAGAGAGAAACATGAAGAAAGAAAAAAACAATCAACAGACAGACAATAATAAGCAGAGCCTGATCAGCAGATTGGCGAGTCTCGCGGCCCGTGTTGTTGCGAGCTCGTAAAGGCTGAGCGTGAGCTTGGGTAGGTATCTTTTTATTCTTGCGTCTGGAGCATGGGCAACAAAAGCTCTTCGCTGCCGTACGATGTTGGTGATCGCGTTTGCGGTCTCTCGTGCGGCTGGGCGCTACACGATGGTCGCAAGCGCAAGTCTGGCGAGCCAGTGAGCGTGCTCAAGTTTGATAAGAAGGCCGCCTCCTCGCAGGATTTAGAGCTTGCTGAAAACTTCTTCAAACGCATTAAGACCTTGCGGCACCCAAATGTACTGACCTATCGCGACGGCCTCGACTCTGACACGGAGATTTTCATCGTCACAGACGCTGTGTCCACACTTGAATCATGGCTCCGCGATTTTGACGCCAAGGAGGGCTCCTCTGAAGATAAGAAGAAAATGGCTGTCGGCTGGGGATTTCACGCGATCCTCCAGGCTCTCGGTTTCATTAATGAGGACTGCAAGCTCTGTCACGGCAAACATCTCCCTGGAAAGCATCATGGTGACGCGCGGAGGTGACTGGAAACTGGCAGGGTTCTTCGTCATCGGCGAAATGGACCCAACGGGCCCGGACCGGCTGTTCCGCGAAAACCCGAATGTTATTGCAGCAAAGTACAAGCCTCCAGAACGACTTGCAAATAAGTGGAGCTTCATGAACTCCACAGCGGAAGGACCAGCGCCCGTTGATGTGTTCGCACTGGGACGTGTGCTCTTCGAGTGCTTCAGTGGGCCCGTGACCGATATCACGGTGTTTGACAATTTGCGACAGATTCCTTCGCAGATGCACAAGGTCTATCGACTCATGACTGCGGACACGCCTGGAGAGCGCCCGGATTGCAAGAAGTTGCTCAAACATCCGAGTTTCAAGTATTTATTTCGCAATGAAATGTTTTCGGCCCTCTCGTTTTTAGAGGAGCTTCAACTCAAGACAGATGCTGAGAGGGCTCCATTCATTCAAAAACTTCCGGAGATGCTGCCTCGGTTTCCAAAAGATACGAATCGGTACAAGATCCTGCCTGCACTTCGCAGTGCGTTTCGATACGCGGAACCTGGGGCGCCAGGCACCAGCGTTCCAGGGTCTAATGCCCCTGGCTCCCTCCGCGTGAGCCCACTTGCAACGATGCTGCTAGTGCCGTTTCTCCAAATAGCAGCAGATATGGATGAGACAGAGGATGTCAAGAGAATGGTGGTTCCTGTACTCGTGGAGCTCTTTGGGTCGCAAGATCGAGCCTTGCGAGCTGCACTACTGCAAAAACTCTCGTCTTTCATTAAATACATCGATGATAAAATCATCAATGAACAACTGTTCCCGCAAGTGGCAAGTGGATTCCGGGATGCTGCGCCTTTGTTGCGTGAGTTGACCATTAAATGTGTCGTCTCCTTGGCACCCCAACTTGCGCCCAAGACTCTCAACGAGACTCTCTTGCGTCACCTTGTGCAGAGTCAGCAGGATAAGGAGCCAGCAATCCGTACGAACACGCTCATCTGCCTGAACAAACTTTTGGCTAACTTTAATGAAGAGACCCGGAAGAAGGTAATCCTCTCTTCATTTCCGCAGGCTGTTCGCGACCCTTTTGTGCCAGCACGCATGTCTGGCCTCCGTGGTCTAAAGGCTGGTTTGGTGTATCTCGAAGGAGACTCATCTTCGCTGGCTGGCAAGGTTATTCCCTCTTTGGCGTATGCTCTCATTGACCCATCACCCGATGTACGAGAGATGGCGTTTCAAATTGTTGAGAAGTGTGTCGCAGATCTTAAAGCCATATCTATCAAGCGTGCTGAGGAACAACGCCGCGAGTCAGAGGAAGCCAAGAAACGTGACGTTGAGTCCCGACAGGGCGGGGGCACCTCAGCTGGTGCGGGCATCGGTAGTAGCATGATGCCTTCCCTTTCAGCAGGTGGATCCTCAACATCGCTCGCATCAGCAGGCCTAGGATCTTCTACTGCTCTGGATAACGCATCAGGGTACTTTTCACAGGCGGCGGGCTGGGCGGTCGGTTCTCTGTCTCGTGGCTGGGGAACAGGATCTCAGGCAAGTGCTTCGAGTGGTCCGCAAACACCAGCCACGGCTGACTCACCTGCTCCTCTACCAGCAGCGAGTGCAGAGATACAGCGACCCGACCCCGCCCCGATGAAAGGACTCTCACTAAAATCTGGTAAACTAGCTGCCCCTGACACTGGTTCTATGGGCGGATGGGGCAATGATGCAGACGATGATGATGATGACCTCTTTAATGACAGTAACGATGATGATGGCGCTACTGCTGGTGGAAGTGGAAGCGCTGGTGGTTGGGGTGATGATGGGGATGATGAAGATTTGCTCTTTACAAACTCTAACGTAAGCAATTCCGGCTCTCTGCGTAGCTTTGGAAGCACATCTAGCTTTACAAAGCAAGCGAGCTCTTCGAAACTTCAAGTCCCCTCTAATGGAGACTTCTTTGGAGACATGACTTCGGAAGGAAGTAAGGCGCCCAAGGCACCTTCAACTGCCTCTGCTCGCACACTTGGCCTCTCAGCCTCATCTCAGCGCACGCCTAGCCCTAGCTTAAGCGAGGCCTCTAGCACATCACAAGATCGTGCCCGCAAACGTGAGGAGGCTCGCCAGCGGATTGCACAACGCCGCGATAAGATCAAAGCAAAACCTATCGCAGCGAAGCCCACAAGCAAATCTAATGATGGTGATGATGACTGGGATAACTGGTGATTGTAATGTACGCGACACTGCGTCATTGTAAACTGTATTACCTTATGCAGACTATTTTGCAGGTTGCTTTTGAAAGCTGGAGTAGTTTGCTCCTTCCTACGCTTCTCCATTGCTTTTAGAGTATCATAATGCTTACACTTACCATTTGTGTTGCTTTTGTATATGTAGGACCGGAGGGAGGGACACGAGGAAGACTGGGTCCAACCAAAGCTTGAGTCAGTTGCGCAGTGTATATGTATGCACTGAATAGAATTTTGCGAAGAAGTCAAAGCTAAAAGCAAAATTCAAGTCACTTGTACGTTCTAGAACCGAAGCAATTTTCTTTTTAATATCAATTCTGACAAAAGGACATAACAAAAATAAAACACCAAGATTTGTAGAGCCCATATTAGCCGGGAACGCCATTTTCTGTTGCCAATCTTTGACTTTTGCCTAAAAGCTTAGGAAGAGAACATGACTTGCTCCTTGTTGATTGCCTACATGCTTAGTACCTAGGTTGTCATCTTGAATGGGGAAACATAACTAAAGGATCACAATTGAAACTTGATTTTTTCCAGATTTTATTTGGACTACACTGCACTTTGAGCTGTAACTATCCAAGGCTTTTGTTATTTTAGAGGATATCAAACCATCAAAAGTATGGTGCTCTTGCCCATTTTACTGTTTATATTTTTTAGTTCTAGAAAACGACGAGATGTGATGGGAGAATTGGGAATACAAAACAAAACGAAAGATAATATCCTCAACAAGATCATTCACAGAATAATGCACTTGGAGCCCAGGCCAGCGGGTTTCGAGGGCGCTTTACGTTTACGAACCTCCAAAATAAGACGTTCAAAAACATCAGCCACACGTTCGCCAGTAGCAGCAGATGTCTCCACGTGAACAGCGCCATATTCCGCAGCCTTCTTGCGTCCCTCTGCAATACTCACTTCTCGTTTTTTAGGATCGAGATCTGTGATATCTTTTTTATTCGCAACAAGAATAATTGGTACATGAAAGTCATTTCCGTTGATGTGCTTGTATAAACTGAAAAAGGGGTCAAGCTCATCAAGGGTTTGCTTTTTGTCAACACTATAGACAAACACATAACCGTCCTTGTCCATCATCCATTGGTGTCTTAAAGACTCAAAGTCTTCCTGCCCAGCTGTATCGAGTACAGAAAGCGTGCAAAGCTTGCCATCCACATCTACAGTTTTTCGGTATGCATCCTCGATTGTCGGGTCCCAGTCTTGCACAAAAAAGTCACGGACAAAGCGCAAAGTAAGTGCACTCTTACCCACGCCACCGGCTCCAAGCACCGAGACAAATATTTCTTGACCAGATGATCCAGGGCCAGATTTATCTCCAAAGAAAGCCTCGCCTTCGGAAAGTATAACCTCATCATCCTTTCGCATCTCATCAATGAAGGTAATTTCATTGAAGCCACCACCGGCCGTTGGTGCATAACAACGAGTCGCTTTGATGCCAAGTTTCTTGCCACCAGCTTTGAGAAACTTCTTGAAGCTCATACGAGCACTCACTTCAACATAAATCCTACGCGTAGAAGTTTCATTTGTGTTTCGCCTCACGTAGACCCGAAAATTTTCAGATTGACCCATACCGATTGCCATTGTGCTTACTGCTTGGACCAAGCAACCGCTTGGAACGCGCCCAATTCAAGCAACTGAGACTTCTTAGAATCTGCTTGCGTTTGCTTAAGTGTCTGTCGACACCTTGAGGCAGAACAAGGTACAGGAATCAGATCCTTCGAGAGAGCCTGCTCCAATCAACCTGGAGAATACGCGGTTGCGTGGAGAAATCCCTTCACTTGCTCTAGCACTGCCAGACTTTGGTGGTTCTGCAAGTTTCTAGATGAATATGCCTCTTATTATGTTTTGCAACGTTTTCTTACGCGCGCTGCTTGTAACTTGCGACGAAACTAAAACTCGGCACGTGCGCGTCTATTAGTCTCCAAAGTCAACGACAAATTAACAATGCAAAGACTTCACCACACCGCAAGTCTTATGTGAGGCCTTTTGCAGCAGTAAAAATGGCAGCTCTCGAAGTTAGAAAAACAACAAATTCGCAAAGGCCCCAAATCAAGTCTTTGAAGGTCTGTGAAGAGTTATGATGTCGTTGTGTTCTCGGTTGGAGAGCTTATTTTGACGGAAATGCGGATGTAGGAAGAGAAAGAAACAAAGGAAAAAGAAGGAAAAGAAAGACGCGTAAGAAACTTCGCCGCAGCGACGATTCGCGTGGAGTGAGAGGCTTTCGCAGAGCTCTCACTGCTCGCCCAAGTAAAGATGGCCAAGCAAAGTTCTAGACAGCCCAACAGCCGGCCAGTGATCCGTGCGGGTTCTCGCGGGCCGCGACTCGCGCTAGTTTTTGGTTTGATGTTATCGATTTGATTTCTTTCTTCCCTCCCCAACGATGCCATACATTTCTTGTATCATAATATAATACGCAAGCTCACTCACAGAGCCCATATTACTGATACTGGAAAACCATCACAGAAGTCGCTTCTTCGATCCAGGATCTTCACACGATATATTCCTTTTCATAAGATATGGGGACTCCGATTCTGAAAGCAGCAGGTCGCAATGCTGTTGCGGCTGACCAGAGGATCAGATTTTCACCACGTTCGTTTCTCTGGAAGCCCCTTGGCTGGTATATGAGAAGAGAACGCCAAGTCGAGTGCTTTGCAAAGTTAAAAGATACGAAGCTTTTTGATACCATCGTATCATAGTGATGATAGTAATACTGATGCTGTCAAGGTGCTGGTATAGGACACCCTGAGAGTCAGAGCTAGAAACTAGAAACCGCTTCTGCAAACACTTGGGTCAAAGCATGGCGCTCTTAAGACATCCATCGAAGGGTGGGTGCTAAGCTCTACGTTTACTAATTTTGGTCTTTGTCTAACATGTTTCGTCGGTAAATGAAACGATTTTAGACGCAATACGAAGCATTTCATGGGTCAGTGTTTGCAAGTAAGAGTTTTGGTCCAAAGAAGAGCAACGCACAAAGTTTGTTTTTGGCTTGCGAGGGTACCTGGACTCGATTTGGAAAATCGAAGGAAAGTGCCGCTGCCTAGCTATACCAAAAACGCGAGTACCTAGATCTTGATATTCCTGTCTGGCAAAGGGAGGACTAGTATAATTCAGAACAATGCAGGTGCAATGCGAGAAGAAGCCGCCGAAGTGCACAGTCTAAAGAGTTGAGAGACATGCTGAAAAGGTCGGTACTTATAACTCACGACTTTCAGGTTTGGAGAAAGAGTGACCTTGTCTACTAGAATCTAGAGGCAGCCCTTAAATTTATTGAAGCAAAAACATAGATCGACTGGCCTCTAGCCGTCGAAATACACGCGAAGTGTTGATTAGCTTGCGATATTGTAAAACAAAAGAGTAGCATATTCTTTATAACACTGTTGAGATTTGTTGGACAATTTTGGTCTAACAAAGTTCGGGTTTCTCAAAGCTCAATACTAATAACGATCTTAGCAAATGAAAGAACTTCGGTAAAATCGGACTTACTATTGTGAGTGTTGAGATTTACCGATGATATGCGCGATGTGTCTGGAACGAACAATACCGCTGCGGTGGAGGTCGCGCTGCACAATGGTGAGTTTACGCCTGATGCTCTGGTAGAAGCATTGAAAAGACGCCTGGGGATAGGTCCACTTGAAGTTGTTTTCACAGCCCAGAATTCGTTGCGGGAAGTCTTTACGCGGATTCTTTCCGCACAAGCTGGCAACATGACAACGCCAACTCGCAACGTCTACTTCGTCTTGAACATAACGGAGCGTGAAGCGAACTTGTGGAAAGACAGAGACTAGTGCAACCGGGAATTCACGGCGTCTTGCAGGACGAAACTTTCTCTGAACGAAGATTGAGGGCTGCTTTAAGTATTTACAACAGTGGATACACGAGTCACGATGACTAACGAGTTGCTTTTGATTGATTTTAAATTGATAATCATGACTATGGGATAATGACGAAACATTCGGTTGTGATTCAAAGGCTGCTATCTTTAACTTCTCGAGTTGGTTGACAGTTCTGTTGCTATTCATCTGCGCCTGCGCATTTCTGCACAGACGAGTTGGGCCATACAAAATGGGTGATTCCGCTACACAAGGCGTTTTTGGCCTGTGGTGGAAGGCCGCAAGAATTGGCGAGCGACTAAGTCCATGGGTTGCTGTAGGATGCGTCTGCATGGCGATACATGCTTTGTTTATTCAATAAAATCGTTCTTCGTCAGCTGGGCCATTAAAAAACACCTGCACAAAGACCTGGGGCGGCGACCCCGCGGATATTTCATCCATAGTAATCTCCACTGTGCGACTCCGATAGAGAATCGCCCGGTCTTGGGCGGGCTCTACGATCGACCATTCTGTGTTTGATCCTAATGGCTCATACCCATGCCTCATGCGAATACACCCGCCATGTTCACCTGCCCAGCGCTGATTCGCCATGTAGAGAGCTGAAATTTTAATTCCATTGTCCCTGGTGTCAAACCCTCCATCTTTCCTTGAGTGAAATCCTTCACAGCTTCCATTGTTTCCATGCAAAACTTTATGGCGCCGCTTTTCAGTTGCTTTTGTATAAATCACCTCAACATCATCATCAGAATTCTCGCCTTCCTCAGCCTCGGCTACCAGATCTTCAGGATCACCAATGATATAAATTAGAACTCGGCTCGCCAATGGCCTGCGAAGGTGAAGGTGAGGAGCCTTCCGATTGAGCTCGAAAGGAAGTTTTTGCAACTTCTGTACAACCTCGCATAGAGCTTGATAATTCTCCTCAAGCTGCTCCTGGTTTACCCAGCATGACCAAGGTCCTTGGTAGCCCTCTGATGTGCGCGCAGTCCCTGCTTGAGCAAGCTCTGACTTGGATAAATCGGCCACATCGCGTGGCTCAAAGTAGCCTGAGGAAAACAGATCTGCTACATCCGCGCGTATCAGTGATACCCATTCACTACTTTCTTCTGCTTCACCTCTACCAAGTATACTATCGAGCACTCCAAACTGTTTTGTATCTTCTTGTAAACCCTGAATGGCCTGGGCTTGAATTTGTTCCAAAAACGCTTCTTCGGCCGAGGCTGAGGCTTCGAGAGGTTCGACTTGAGAGAGAAGCGCATTTTGTTGCCTATTCACTTCATGGATCATATCGACAATTTTGTGCGCAAATGCCTCGTTAAGAACTTGTGGTTTCAGCATGCGTTCGGTTGCTTCATCCATAAATTGCCCTTCCTTAGCAGCTTTTGCTTTAACGTTACTCAACACGGAATCAGCTTTTGCTTGGATGCTTGGAAAGAGTTTCACCAGTGCATTGAAATAATCTTGATTAGCGATTAACTCTTGAAAGCTTTTTGGCATTCGGGCAGTAACTTCGGTCGGAAGTTGAGCATTTCGATACACAATCTGACGGAAATGCTCTGGGTTTTGCATCCTCGCAAAGAGACCGTCCAATAGTCCATCCTTTTCACGTACTCCACTGCGGAGTAGCTCTTGAAGCTTATCCAAATTTGCCTTTGCTCGATTATTCTCGCTTTCTTCTTTGGTATTAAATCCATTGGGGCGGTCTGGGTAAAGCTGTGGCATGCGGGAACTACCTTTTTTATTGGCTTTAGTAGATTGAACGCTTTGCTTCGCTTTTTTGAGGAGAGGCGTAAATGTTTTTTGGTCTGCCCCATTTGCCAAAGCAGCCTCAAACGTTTCTATTGCATGATCAAATTGTCTAAGCCGTAAGAACGCTTGGCCCTTCCGAAAGTGAGCCTTCAAGAAAGGGGGAGATTCAAGGTTATTCCAGGACTCAATACGTCAGTGACGAGATTGTTGTTGGTCACAACCCACATAAAATAATGTATCTACAACTTACTTTGGCCCAACATGGATCAACCTGTAAAGCCGCATCAGCATCTTTGATAGAACCTTCCATGTCTCCTTGGAGAAACCTCGTGTTCGCCCGATTTGTCAGCAACGCACAACGAAGCTGTATTCATCATAGTCATGCACAATATTTTGTTTATACCGATTAGTAAGAGTCTCTAGAATTACAAAACACTGAATTATTGTTTCTACCGCCAACCTTTCAACGTACCCTTCTTACGTCTACACTTGTAGATTCATCTTCTTGAGAGCTTGTAGATGTTATGTCTCCAGCGCTAAGTGCGCGATCCAGTTCATCGATACCTTGTGAGTAGAGGCTGAGTGCCTCGACAAAGTCTTCTTGCTGAAACGCTTTGTTACCGCTTTCTTTGAGTCTTTCGGCTTCCATGTCTCCTCTTGCTGTATATGTACCCTCAACGCTATAGCGCTTCCAGCAAGCTTCGATGTGCCACACATACAGATCAAGTTCGAAGCGTGTTTGTTCGTAGCAAACGAAGTCACGGCTCTTGAAACTTTTTTTTTAATTAAGAACTTCTCAACGTTTTTCTCCGTGTAGAACACATGATAGCACTAGCTAGAGTTTGCCATACGTACTACTTTCCTTTTTATTTTTAAAAAGCAGAACTATCAAATTACCATGGTAGTGCTAGTAGGTACTCTGACTACATCGCCTCCTCGTGTTATTGAGGACTCGGAGTATCTCAGGAAGACCAAAACAATAGAAGGATATTGAATTTAAGACTAATAATATATAATTTGCACATCAATAAACCTTAGATCCATCCAAAGTGATTCAAGTAAACGCAACGAAAGGAATAGTGGGGAAGAGGACCTACATTCCTTTTCGCCTTACGAGTGCTCCTAGTTTTGCCAACAACAGTAATACAACAAGACAGAATATTCTATATTACTCTTTGGGAGTTGTTCATCCAATTATGCAAAAGCGACGAAGGAAAGGCCATATTCAGCACATAATTTTGTTTATCTTGCATGCAAAAGTTCAATACTGTTAGAAACAACGCTGAGCTGATTGAGACAGTTGCCAGCAGGTTGTGAATTATGAAAGAGAGGATGTGACGGAGGTCGGGTATGCAAAATCTCAGTTCTGCCTCATCCTTCCGGCACAACTGTCACAGCTATAAAGACTATGCAAGAAAAGTATGTTCAGTTTCCTCACTCAATCTATGAATGTCCTTGTTACTTAACTCAGAGGTAACTTTCTCCTTGTTAGAGTTCTGCATGGCCAAGAAAGTGTAATCCACTTTCAAAAACAGTCAGCCAATATTTTGCTTCAGTATCCAAAAGGGAATCGCTCGCTAGAGATGACATGAACTTGTGCATCATACATGGCTGACGAAGCCGAGAACAGGCCAAAACATAGAAGAACACAGGTACAAGGTCGTCGGCGCCGAGTGCTTTCGGATTTGTGTAGCTCTCGGTATCTGAGCTCATGGATGACTTTTCTTCACTCTCGCTACCATCTTCATTATGTTCCTCCTCTTCATCACTGTTAACATTTCCAATTTTGGTCTCACGGTCCAATTTAGCAAAAGATTTTTCAGTATGGAAAACAGTTCCTTGATCATCTTCAGCGCTAGCTATTCCTTTATAAATCAAAGATACGCATTCCATAATCTTTTCCACTTGACTACTCGGAAGACTCCAGCTTGCTTCAAGAAGCTGATTTATAGTAAGTACAGCTTCTTCCCAGCCCCAAGCAAAATCAACACCTGGTTGATGTTTGGTTGGTGCACCAGGATTAAATTGAGGATGTACTTTAGCACCAAAAAGCGCCGGTGGAACTCCGCGTCCTCGATACAATGCTTGAAGTTCGTCTAGCTTTTGTTGGATATTTTGATCAGATTCAGCAATATTATCGCAGCACAAAGCTGCAAGACGCAAACGCTCCGCAACTTCTTGGTGGCGCTCTAACAAGGCTGCCTCAAAAAGTCGATGCGACATATCGAAACAAAATTCAAGATCAAACCCGGCGTTTTTACCTCTAATAATGGTGTCAGGGTTTCCATCAACAAGTTTCCAGGAGAGCCTCGTGAGAAATCGGTGTACACGCTGCATGAACTCTTCAGATCGATTGTCGTTAGCATTTTTCATGGTATAGGTACCACTTCGACGAAAAAGATGTCCAACCAAACTTCGCGAGGTGCCCCCACTGCTCGGTTGTTCCTGATGCTTTGTGTCGAGACTCAGCGAAGAAATAAATAGTTTCGAAGGATACAATGAAAGCATACGTGTAGCAAATCGATCGACCTGAGCTTGCTGTAAGGCAACTAACTCGCTAAGTTCCAAACAAATACATTCTGCAGGAGTTTGACCTGACAGTGACTTCAGTTGTGCAGAAAGCTGTCTTCTTCGTGTGGATTGCTCGGAAGGCAGTTGGACAATATGTGGTTGCCCCGCTAGGACATGTTTCATGAGAGCTTGTGCTCTTAAAGTCCGTTCATTGGTATTAGATAAAAGGCCTGAAGGTGTACTTTGAACTTGGAAACTTCCTTGAAGCAACCTTGACCGCCTTACAGTATCTATATGTGAACAATAATTTTGCTCTATGGACAAAAGTTGCATTAGTTCCTGACCTACTGCTCGCCAGTTTTCTGTTGCAGAACGACGCCGCGTGCTCTCAATACAAGATTGAATAAAGGTTTCAATTGTTTGTCGCCTGTACTCGATCAATACACTCGAAAGGGCTGGTCTCCGGGTAAAGCGGCTCGGAAATCGTTTAGAGTTCTGGATGCCACTTTGTTTGATCTTTCGAATATTAAGAGCAAACCTTCGTAGCTCACGAAAACGTCGCTGCACAGTCCAGCCACAGCCGTTTTGGCATTCTACTTGAATATAGTAAGTTGCAAAAGGTCTTTGTACTTTGTCGTGGAGGTCAACTTTAATACTGGTGCCTGGAATACTCACATGTACCACGCTCTCAAACTTTTCCCGAAAGGTTGGCCGAGGAGGTACTTTTGGTCGTAGCTTGCCATTACCATCGCGGTCCCAGTCCTTAAGATAGCTTCGTTCTGGAACTCGAGGTGGAGAAGGCTGATTTGGCTCCGGAGAACTTGGGGAATTCATTTCTATCACCGTTAATGTTGGCAATGCTGTCTCTATATCTGACGGTAGTATTAATGGAGGCAATGACGAAGGCGATGACGAATCCCCCTCTACCTCGCTCGCTTGGTCAGTCATGTCTGTCATATACAATTTATATTCTGTTTACATTGATTGTTGCAGCAACCCTAGGATGTATTTTGCCTGAACCATCTTCAATAATCATGACTAACAGGTAGTGAGTGTTCTATTCCTATAAAACAACCGCAGTTTCTACTATGAATTTTCGTGTTGAGCTAGCTACTCGCCATGATAAAAAGGAAGGAAGAAAGTTGCCATACCATTCAGCATTTTGAATGGAAAAGTCATATATTATTAGACAATGCACAGATCCGTTTATGAAAGGACATACTGGAACAGAAAAAAATGAAAAAAAATAAAAAATGAAAAAAATGAAAAAATATAATTTTAAGAACAATTTTAAAAAATGAATAAAAGTTAAATAGAAATAAACTACAAAATGAAAATAAATGGGAATGAAACGCACTTCATGACAGTGGTACCTACCCTTTAAAGTCTATGCAACAACCTGTCAAACAAACCGCAAAGCTTATTACCAATATTTCCTGTTAATTATTCTTTATGTGTTCCCCTTGGCTCTTCTGCACTCAATACACGTGTTGTACATCAAAAGGGTGTGTACTTTTGTCTTTTAAGAGCTAATCGTTGTTCTAGGTAACTTAGTTCTGGCGATTAATGCTGTAGACAAAGGAAAGACGGCAAAAGCTGAATTGAAGCCAATCTGTAGTTTTTGAAGGCGCTCGCATCGAGATGGCGCAGAACTCTGAAGGCTTGAAAGCCTTGCGAGAGCTTACAACCCTCATTGACCTCAAGGTTATTGACAGCAGCAACAGCAGTAAGCGCCAAACAGCTATAACTAGAGAACCGGAGGAGAGCACTGATTCCGAGAGCGATGACCTTCGCGAGTGGAGCGCCCCAAGTGCAGATTCTCTTGATGTCCCAGCCTTATTTAAAGTAAGTTTGTTATTTATTTTTTACAGAGTAGAGACCTCAAGTGTCCTAACACTTGCGAATTGGATCATGACTACAACATATTTTGCCCTCAACAATGGTTTTCGGATCACAATCCTAGTTGCTTCGCAAACGTGACCCCGAGGTGTTGCGATTTATCTATCGCTCAAAGTGGCTGCGTCCACTTTGCATTCAGGAGACTCTAACAGATGACTTCATTGTGGATCTTGTGTAAGTTACGATTAAGGCAAGGTTTTGGGATAAACAACTCTCCTAAACATGTGGAAGCTAATGTCTTTACTTGAAACGCTCGTATTATTGGCTTTGATATTTTTCATTTGAAACTTGGGTTAATCACAGAGCGTCAGGGTCTGCAAGGATAGGCATTCGGGAGTTTGCCAGTCTTTGGACAAAACATCGCCCCTCCTCTTCTCGCCCTGCAACTGCTAAAACACTTGTGGCGCTTCGTGATATCTTCAATGGTGTTCTTTCCTTTGAGAAAGAACGTGCTAGAGGAGAAGAAAAAGATGAAGATTTATCACAAATTCATGCCGAATCTATTCTTGATGCTATTGAAGAGAGAATAGAGTTTCGAGCAGTATGCTCGACATGTAACTGGTTTCTCTGTATTGCTGCTGGCAATGCCTTGGCAGACCTTTGTTGTATAGAAAATGAGCGTCTTGATTTTGAAGCGTTCGTTGAACTTTTAGAGTCATGCAAAACGATCGAGGATCATCGATCTAAAACATCGTGTACTGTGTCGTCCATACTTCTCGAGGTACTCCTCACGCAGAAAAGCAATGATTCCATGCATACAGAGTGGCCAATCCTACCATATCACCACGTGACACATGCTCAGGTGCTGGATCTTGCTGCGTTGTGGTCAATTGACACTGAAACAGAACCGCATCTGGTCTGGGTGGTCTTGCAGGCATTGCAAACACCTTTACCGCCTGGTTGGCAGGTTCTTAGGCCTTTGGGATCGCAGCAGCCTTTATTTCGCCATGCAGAGACCAAAGAGGAACGCGATGATCATCCTGGGACTGCCTATTTTTTCGAAGTTATTCAGCATGAACGCCAACAGCTAGAGCAACTTCGTAAATTGTCCGCGCTGAATGCAGATTATGACCCTGAGTTAGTATGGATCCGATTTGCATATCCATATAAATTTAAGGACGAAGACGACAACTATTACAAAGCAGAAGTAGAATACTACTACAATTTTGCTAAGCGGATAGCGCGCGGCACGGCACCGGACCCTGAATGCGGGTTTGTAATGAAAGACGATAACGGCTTTCTTATGTCGAAGATAAATGAGTCCTTCCAAGTTCGTCAAAATCTTGACAGGGGTACCTTTTCAAACCTAGCACACAAAGCACACCGAGCTCGAAACCTTGTTTACAAAAGTGGAAGAAGGGACACTGGGGCTCCACCGGAAACGTTGGTGTTTAAATCTTGGTGGAACGACAACACTGCACACATAGATAAAGCAATTCGACGCTACATGGATATATACTTCCATGTTAGTTCTGGAAATTTTCAAATCATTATTCAGGGAGCTGAAAAGGTTTATACTCTTTCACATGTGATGGGAAAGTATGGAAATCTGGAGGCCTATGATCTATTCGTTGGGGCCAAAATCGACATTTTAGGCCGCCGTACAACCCTTATGCAGGGGTCATCAGAAACCGTGGAATGGAACGAATCTCAAGCAACAGAGCTTCTAGCCATATGGGAGAACCTCTACAAAGAGCTGTGCAAATATGAGGTCTCTATTCAGACAAAACTTTCGAGAAATCTTGATCGAAATCATCGAAAAGGTGGTCATGATTTGCGCGCATATATGCTCGATATAAGAGCTCTCGGGGAAAAGCTTGCAACTTTTAGACCCAAACTTGCTCATAAGATTCTTCAGCATACGCAGGTTACAATCCTATCTAAGTGAAAGAAGGCAAGCTGAACTTTGACCAAAGACTAAAAATCAAAGCATATTATTCAATTTCAATTTAATTTTAATGTATTTGAACTGTAAGGATGGCTTATTCATTCTGTAAAAGTCCAGCTGAGACAGCGACTTTCATATCTTCATCTTGTTCAATAAAGCGTTGAAGCTGTTCCTTACGCTCTAAAAGCATCGCCTCAAGTTTTGTAAGTCGCTGCTGATTAGCAGCATTACTCTCAATCAATGAATCAAGTTTCGCGTGAAGAGTCTCTCTGTCTGAGGTTGTGCCCTCTTGATCAAGTTGGACTTGTAATTTTGCAATTTGATCTTTGCATGCTCTGATCTGTGAGATAGTCTCAGAAATCTTCCTCTCTAATTCGGATACCTGGGTTTTCAGTTTTGTTTGCATGGCATGCTCAGTCGTGGGAGGTGTCAGAGCTGCTAAAGCCTCTGGGGCTTTTTTGTCCTCGAGGTCAAATTCTACACGATCCAGCTTCAGATCTCGTAGGAGTTTAAATACGGCTGAGCCGTCATTCTTCTTATCGTCAGAGAATGCTGAGTAGGCGGACAAGCGAGCTGGAAGGTGCAATTTGCGTACTGGCTCAACTTCTGACTTAACTGTATGGTTCTCCTCATCTTCTTGTTCTGCTTCAATACCAGAAAACCCAATCAACTCGCTGTTGACAGTACGTAATTGAGCATGAAACTCTTGAATGAAGGCAGGATCCGAGTCTATAAACGCAGCCGATCTTTTATGAACCTTTATGTGAGCCAAGCAATGCACCAGGACAAGGATGAAGTCCCCTATGCTCGTGAGCCTTTCTACGCGAAGGAAGAGCTTCATATTATCGGCATCCCAATGAAAGGACTTACTGAACGCCGATTGTTGAGCAGCATTTACAGGTACTGATCGAGCTGCGAGAAACTGTATCTGTCTGTTAAGGCCTAAGATTCGCGCTATCCTTGCCCCAAGACGGAGGCGAGACTTTTCCATCGGAAGAAGTTCGTCCTGATCTACTTCGATAACCTCGGAGGATGTAGAAAATGCAGCATCCGTAGGATCGGTATATTGGAATATATGTCCCTCATGATCAGTTGAGATAGAACCTTGGTTATTCATAGCTCCACCTCGCATCGACTGAAGCAGTATCTCAATAGACTCAAGTTTCTTCTCGAGAGATGCAGTTGAAAGGGAAGTGGTAGCATGCCCTTGCGATTGTTGAGATGGCGTGCCGCGATTAATAGACTCTAGTCTACGCATTGACTCTGCTTTACGCATGGCTTGTAGTTCCTCGACAGTTCTAGGGCTCACTTCTGAAGGAAGGGCCTGCTCGTAGTAAAATGCGTCAGGCCCACCAGTAGGAGAACCAGGAGGGCTCAAGGCTGAGGCAGGTGTAGATACAATAGCATCTGCCCTGAAGTCACGCTGAGCAAACATCCTTTGAAGAGCACTGTCCATGATAACAATCTTACGCGATGTCATATCGGCAATGTCACGAAGGCGAGTCTCGAGAACGCGTCGAAAGTATCGCGCAGATTTGGCTTTGAGACGCTCCACTCGCACCTCAACGCTCTTCACCTGACGCAAATGCTCAGCACGGATTGCAGTGGAGAGACGCTCACGATCGCGACTAAACTCCGCTCGCATCTCTGCTCGATGTTGATCACTTCGTGCTGTTTTCAGCAAAACATCATGAGACGTTGTTTGTTTTTGCAAAAGTTTGTTCTTTCTAGTCTGAAATGCAGCATCTGCTGCCGCTTGATTTTCCACGACATGCTCCTTGAGTGCACGGTCAAGCTCTAGAATAGCCTTATCGAATGAATCTCTTGCGTTTTGTTCAGCAGAAGTACGTTCGTTTTGGATCTCTCGCAGTCGAAATTCCCGCTCCTTTTGCAAAATTGCTCGAAGCTCCACGCTTTCTCCTTGTACATCTTCTTGAATACACTCCCGAGGTTTGTGGCTATACTTTGCAATATATTTGCCAATTTCTTGAGCTTGACGTTTAATAAGCTCTTCCTCTTCTGTCTTTTGTTCAGCTTCAATAGCTTCGTTGAGTTGCACTTCAGTATCTCGAAGTTTTTCTTTACATGTAGCTTCCAAAGCCTCAAGCTCATCCATGCTAGCACCGGTTCGAATGAGGTCTTTCTTTTTCTCGTGCTTTTCATTCTGGATCTCTGCAAATTTGGTTTTGATCTGCTGTGTACGCTTTTGAAATTGCTTCTGAGACAATTCAAGTTTCTCTCGAGTATGACGGGGCTCTAGAATCTTTTCAATAGCTCTATAAAGTTCATTCGGCTCGATATCTGGAGACGCACGTTTCATGAGCTGAGCGATTGCAGTCTTCTCTTGATGTACTTCATCCTCGCGCGACACCAAGGAAGTAACTTGTAATTGTGCGGAGGATTTTGCTTCGGTTTTCTTCTGCTCCTGGTGCTGGCGACGCTCCAGAAGAGCGCGTTTGCGAGCTTTTTTCTCCTCAAGCTTCTTCATTACCTTCTCGCGCTGTTTTTCGCGTTTCATGCGCTCTTGCTCTTGTTTTGCATTGAACTCGCGCTGGTGTTGCTCTTTGATAGCCTCAAGTTCTTGTGCAGTTTGAGCTGAAAGAGCAATCTCCTCTTCTTGGCGACGGCGTTCGTCATCAGCAAGACGCTTTGCTGCGTCTTCTTCACGTTGACGCTCTCGGAGGAGCTTCTGTCGAGCGCCTTCCATTTCTTCTTCGAGCCGCTTTCGCTCTTCCTCCTGACGACGACGCATCTCCTCAATTACCTTTTGATGCTCTTCACCTAATTTTGCCTTTTCCTCTTCAAGAGCGCGAGCTTCCTCCATTCGTTTCTGTAATTTAGTGGAAATCCTATCCACTGCATTCTCCCAAAGTGCAGTTGCTCGAGTGGAGGATTTTCGAGTGCCCACCTCTTGTTCATTCTCGTTATCTTTGCCTTCAGCGACATTGCTACCTTCTCCAGCTTCTGCAGAGGAATCCTGTTTGGGTGCAAGCTTAGCAGCCTCGGCTGCTGCGGCTTCTTCCTCCTCACGTTTCTTCCTACGCTCCTCAGCACGACGTTTTAGTGCCTCACGCTGTTTATCGCGTTTGCGGGACTGAGAATCTCCAAGTTTTGCGATCGCTGCCTCATGCGAGGCACGAAGTCGCTTAACCTCCTCTTCGGCATTCTTGCCTTCCTTTTCTGCTGCCATTCGCAGCGCAATCTCTGCCTCTCGCTGTCGAATTTCTGCCTCGCGTCGGTCCAGCTCATGTCGCCTTGATGCATCTTCTTTCTTGCGTGCTTGCAATTCCAACTCAAGACGAATATCCGCGTCGGAGTCGTGCTCATCCAATGCCTCTTCAAGTACCTTTTCATCAACGTGTTCTTCCTCCACGGCTTCTTTAACGCGGGTACGACGCCGATTCTTCAATCTGTTCTTAAGAGCCTCGTACTGAGCTTTCCGCTTTGTAGCAGTCTCTTCCTGCAGTTGATCCATCTTGCGCTTGTAGTCCTCTCGAATTGAGGTTACCAAGTCTTGAGCCTCTCCATCAGATTTGCCTTGAGCTTTGACATCTGCAAGAGCGGCGCTTAACTCTTGTTGAAGCTGGTGACTTTCTTCTCGCGTAGATTCCTCTAGCGCAGCCTCAATCTCAACCTTTGCCTCGACTTCCTCTTCAGCAAGTTCTGCAAGGATTTGTTGCATAACAGCAGTTTCCTTCTCTCCTTCCAAATTGATGACACGAGGTTTCTTCTTTACAGAGGTATCCCTCTCTAAATCATCAAGCTCATTCTCTTCTTCTGCTTCATCACGGTGCAAAACTGCTCGAGTTTCCTGCGCACGTTGTTGTAGTTGAGCAATTTCTTCTTGTTTCTCTTGGAGCAGCTTTGCACGAAAATCTTCCATCTTTTGCCGGGCCTCATCCTCAACTTGCTGTGTGATCTTGGCACGCATAAGAAGCATTTCCTGCTCAAGCTTGGCTCGATCACTTTCTTCGAGGGATTGAATTGCTTGATCTTTGGAAACCTCGGCCATGGTGGTTTCTGCTTCTAGCTGCTCTCGTTGTAATTGAAGATCCAGCTCTTCGAGATCTGCTTCTTCTTGAATCGAAAGTAACTTACTCACTTGTTCTTTCTTTCTAGCTTCACGCTTCTCTCGCACCTCTGCCTCTTCGGTGGTCTCTTCCTTGGTTATACCAACTCCTTCAGAACCTTCCTCACTTGCCTGCCCTATGGTAGTTTTCAAAGTGACTTCATCAGCCTTTTCTGATCGCTGGCGACGCTTCGTTGCACGGTAACTGCGAAGGTTTCTCTCTGCTAACCGGTTCTTCAGATCCTCTTGCTGACGTCTTTTTTCAAGGTCAAGAGTGTCGCGAAGAATTTCTTGGTCTCTTTCAAAATCCCGAAGAATACGTTCGCGCTCTTCTTCAGAAATATCGTCTCGCTCGAGTAACATACGTTCCATCTCCTCAAGTTGCTCTTCATGCTTCAATTGCTCTTCTAGCATTGCTTCTTCAGCTTCAGCATCGAGTTTGCTATTCAATTCTTCAAGTTCCCGCTCAGCAGACTCTTGCCAGGACCTCTCTAGTAGCTCTTGCTCACGTTGATGAATGTCATCCAGTGAGCCTTCGAGGTTCTCTTCACTGCGAGGAGTTGACCAAAAGCTGTCCTCTCCACCTCCTTCTACTGTGTCACCCTGTGCAGCCTTGGAAATTGTTTCGTGAATTGCCGTTGTCGCCCCAATCGTCCGTACCCCGTCCTCTTTGATGGCGTTCAGTAGCGCCTTAAGCTCGAGCGAATCCTTTTGCAAATTGCCAAACAGATTCTCAACTTTGGCATCGTGTCGATTTAAGTGATCGCTAACTTCCTCGTGATTTGAAACCAAGCGCTCCACAAGTTCCCGAGGGTCCATATCCTCCTCTGCCCAACGTGCTGTACCCAGAGGTGTAAGACCCTCACGATCAGTATCCCCCCCTTTGAAAGCTTTTGCAATGGGGGCAACGCTTCTAGACTTGATTTTGAACTTGCTTGCGAGAACCTTTTTGATATTGCCCAAACTATTCTTGGTGCGATATCTAGGTGTAATACGAACTGTTCCAAGAGCAAACTCACGAAAGCAGAAAACCACAACTAAAAGAAGGCTTACAAGGCCTGCCATACCGCCTAAAAGTGCACCAAGAAGAGACCAATCGGGCTCCAAAAGAATTGTCTCACTTCGACGGGCCCCAAGTGAAAACAAAGTTGAAGTTGAACGAGGCATAATTGTATCTTCAGTTGGGCATGTGCTACCTCGAGCCTGTACAGAAATTACAAGCTCCGATTCAAGGTTTTGGGAGGAGCCAAATACATAGAGACCAGCTTCCTGGAAAGTGAACGCAAAAACACGCACGTATGCAGCTCCTTCTAAGTATCTGAAGTATCCATAATCAAATTCATCGTTCGTGTTCAGAAGTGAGTCCTTCTTATAAACAGGATAAGCAGGGTCAGCATCGTCACTTTCTGCTTCCAGGCGGAAAATGATTGTGTTGTCGACATTGATACACACTACAGGACGAGTGATTTGAGTTGCAGGTGTACTATCATCAGAAGTGGTCACCAGGCGTCGTCGAAGAGACCCATAGGTACCATCAAGGATATTAGCAATATTGTAATCACAGGCAGAGGACCCGTCGAGTCCGAAAATGCACCCATATGCCGGGCATGAGGATGCATTATTACATGCGGTAGCACCGTAAAACCCGTCGAAATCTTCTAGATTGACCGTGCTTCCATTACTTAGTTGAATGATTGAGGTATCACTTACAAGCTGACCAGATGTTGCATTGCCTCTGCATGAAGAGCCGCACACCTGATCAAGGGGTAATAACCCATCGCAATCGCAGACTCCTAATACAGTGCTTAATCTTCCTGTGCCCAGCAAATCAGCGCACTCTGTGGCGCATTCCTCGTCCTCAGTAACGCAAACTCCATCCGCATTGAGAACTTGGCCAAGACTGCATCGACTGTATGTGATTGGTTGACAATCATCCGTTCCATCTTCATCAGTCGGCACCTTTGTGGTAAATCCTGACGTTTGATCATATGCTTCAAAACCAGGCATACAAAGGCATTTTCCTGTACTTGGTTCAAATGCACGATTTCTACCCTGGCACGTACATTCCTGAGATCCAGAGGAGGAAGAGGAGGACGATGCACATGGTTTGCACCCACTTGCGCCCCAGAGGTCATTGTACGTATTTCGTGCACATACATGACAGTTTACTGTCACATCGTACCCCCCAGTTTCGTTTGCGTACGAGCCTGGTGGACAAGGAACTTCTTCAAGCGTACCTGCAGGGCAGTAGTAACCAACAGGACAAATGTATCCTCCTTCTAAGTCCAATTCGAGTGGTGTAGGGGTGGTCGCACGGTCTACACATACATAACCTGGATCACACGTCACACACTCGAGACGCAATGGGTCCGAACCACTTGTCCCTGCAGGACAAGGAATACATGCGGAATCAATGGAGTCACGCGTAATACTCATTTCTGGATCAGCAGCACCATACCCAATAGGGCAGAGTTGTGGCTCGACATTCCCTCCCGTGCAATACGTTCCCGCTGGACAAGACAAAGCAAAACTTGACCCAGAACTCGCATTCCAGTATACATGAGTGACATTGTTTTCACTCAAAAGAGGAGTGAGAGCTGCATCCCCAGGGCAGTACTTGCCTGGTGGACACGTTGTGCAATCTGAAAAGTTTGCTCCTCCAGCAATGTCACGGTAGGTTCCAGAAGGGCACGGAATAGGTAAGGCAGTAGAGGATTCGCAATAATGACCAACCGGGCAGGGGTAATCAGTCTGGTATGCAGTTGCTTCATCAAAGCACCAATAACCTGCTTCACAAGGCCTACAACTTTCTCGCGTTGCCTGACCCAATATTGGGTTATAGGTTGCAATTGGGCACTTAATTGTGCGACCGTACATGCAATAGAATCCTCGGGGGCACTCATGCTCGAGATTGTCAGTGTTTAAACATGTTACTCCACCTCCGTATTGCGTAATACTTCCAGCGTCACAGACGTATCCCTCGTCACAGACCCCTGATGTGTTTAGCAGCCCATAGTTTTCACAGAAATTTCCAGCCGGGCAGATACTGCAAGAGGTTATATTTGCCAGGCCCTGTATGTCGCTGAATGTTCCTGGAGGACACTTCGGAGGCGTAGCGCCGGTGCCAGGAGGGCAATATGAGCCTTCGGGACAGAGAAATGCCTGAGTAGTGTCGATTCCCGTACAGTAATAGCCACCTGGGCAGACGGTACAACTAGCCATGCCCTGATCAGGCGCATAGGAGCCTTCTTCACAGCGGATAGGATGACTTGTGCCAGCAGGGCAGTAGTAGCCCTCTGGGCATATAAGATCAGGTGTCTGGCTTGCGATACTGGCAGTACCATTGCAGAAGTATCCAGCAGAGCAAGGGCCTGAAGGTTCTGTTAAGCCTCTCTCTCCACAGTAATTGCCCGGCTCACAGGACTTACAATCACTCACCGTTTTGGCCCTTTCGGTATTTCCATAAGTGCCAAGAGGGCATGGTTCAGGAGAAGCAGAGCCTTCTTCACAATAATATCCAGCAGGGCAGACATTTCCAAAACTAACGTTGTTGGAGGGCTCACGCATAGAAGACGCAAGAGTGCAGTAATACCCAGATGAGCAGAGCCCAGATGGTTTAGTTAAACCATTAGACGCACAATAACTTCCTGCATCACACGGAGTGCAATCTTCTACCGCAGTCAGCTGAGTCATGTTGGAGTAGGTGCCCTTTGGGCAGAGCTTGGGAATCACAGAGCCTGACGGGCAATAGGATCCCTGCGGACAAAGTTTGGCAGTTTCGAGCTTTGTACTATTGCAATAATAGCCTGGAAGACATGCGGTGCAGTTTTCTTTGCCAACTTCAGAATTGAATGTTCCATACGGACAATCGAGAGCTTTACTTGAGCCTTCAGGTGCATATGTACCAGCCGGAGCGATTTCTTCCACCGGGGAGGCAGATCCAGCTGGACAGAAATATCCAGCATAGCAGTCCCCAGTAGGTCCTTCGTTTCCAGAGCCCGCACAGTATTGACCAGCAACACAGTCGGAACAGTCATCGATTGACTTGGCGCCCAAGATATTACAAAATGTCCCACTCGGACAGGCTATAGGTGTGGAGGACCCTTCCTCACAATAGTGACCAAAGGGACAGATGTCACCAATATTGCCGGACACCAATGCCAATTGAAACGGGTCCAGCACTTGTGTCCAGTTTGTCCCTGCTGCGTTTGGCGTCGAGGTATATGAGCCTTCCAAGCAGTAGTAGCCTGCCTCGCAGAGCCCTGTCGGAGTTGTCGGGTCTGAGGAATCGCAATAGAAACCTCCAGGGCAAGGGGAACACGCTTGGGCATTGATTAGGCCTGATCGATTGCTGTACCGGCCGATCGGGCAATACTGTGGTGCAGAAGATGCCGTGAGGCAATAGCTTCCACGAGGACAAAGGGTAGGGTTGACGCTTGCTTGAGTACAGTAGGAGCCACTTGGGCATATTGAGCAATCATCAAGGGACCCACCTTGACTTTGATTACGGTACGTTTTTGCTGGACATGCGATCTGCGTTGATCCGGACGAGCCTTGAGGGCAGTAGTATCCAGGATCACACGTTCCTGACACAGCGGATGAGTTTGCAAGGCAGTAGAAGCCCGCGTCACATGCTTTACAGCCCGATTGGTTCTTCTGCCCAGTGACACTGTTATAAGTTCCCGGGGGGCACTCGGCTGGGGCGCTAGTTCCCTGGACGCAATACTGAGCCACTGGGCATGCATATTCCTCGAGCGATGGCTCCACATCAACGCTACCAGGGCACCAAAGCCCAGCGGCACACGCTTGAGATTCCATGACGGCTTCTGTTGTTGCTTGTAGGTAGCAATAATGTCCGGCTAGGCACGGGGAGCACTCGCTTTGACCAGAAGCCGAATACTCACCTTTCAAACATGCAACGGGCTCGTCGGTGCCCTCAGGACACTCATATCCAGCTGGGCAAGTTTTGCAGGCTGTTAGACTTGTTTCGTTTGCGTAGGTCCCCCCCGAACACACAGTTGGAGAAGTCATCGCAGTGTTCGCACAATAATGACCAAGGTCACATGCCGTGCATTGATCCATGGATTCCAAAGAGGCACTGGAAGAATAGGTCCCCTCCGGGCATGCATACTGAGTTGAATAAATTGTGCCTTGCGGGCAATAGTATCCTAGACCACAATATCCATCAGCATCATCTGAACCACCAATATAGGAAAGACCACCCTCGCAATACCTTCCAGCTGGGCACGTGGTACACTCCGAGGCAGCGGTGAGACCAGAGGAACTTGAATATGTCCCCCCTGGGCAATCGTGCTGAGTTGGTGTTGGTGTACCTAACGGGCAATAATGACCAGGGCTGCACACGAGGGCTTCGCTTGAAGTAATTCCTTCAGCACACGCCTTTCCCGCAGGGCAATTCTCACAGTCCTTTGCTTGATAGAGATTGTACGCATCTGAGAAAGTTCCTGCGGGGCAAGGTCTTTCAGTAACACTTTTAGAGCCCGTGGGGCAGAAATAGCCTGGTGCACAGCTGTAGCTGTAGGAGTTATACAGTCCCATGCGGGGACATGCATAACCTTTCTCGCAGGGTAGACAACTTGAATTACCACCCACCCCGGAATAAGGGTTATAAGTTCCTTGTGGGCAGAGGGTCATTGCAGTAGACGCTTGATCGCAATAGTAGCCTTTTTCACAAACGACACAGTCATCTTCTGATGATTTTCCTGTTGCGCTATTATAAGTTCCGGCCGGACATGGATTGTTGTGTGGGCCGTCTGCCCCATCTTCGCAGAAGTAGCCTGCTGGGCACAAACTAATTTCAGATGATCCACTGTAGGTATAGTGCCCTGCTGGAGTGCTAAGGCAGTCTGAGTCAGACATACCGCCAGAGTCTGGATTATACGTTCCCGCTGGGCAAGGGTATTTGGTTCTGGTGTCAGTCTCTTCTAGACAATAATAGCCTGGATCGCATTCCTGCTTGGAAGTATCGGTTGTTTTTTCGAGACAATAATAACCTGCTGGGCATGATGCACATCCATCCGCTTCTGACGTAGCGCCTGTCTTTGTACCATACTTTCCCGCAGGGCAGTTTTTTATGCCTTCGTCAGATGGGCAGTAGGTGCCTTCTTCACATTTTTGATAGGTATCTACTGTCGATCCTACCGTGCAATAGTATCCTGCAGGACAAGCAGTACAATTTGAAGCGCCAGAATCACTATAAGAATTTGCAGAGCACGTACTTGGTGTTATAGTTCCGGCATAGGGACAATATGATCCAGCCTCACATTGATCGCATTTTGTTTGTCCGCTTAAACTTTGATAGTTCCCTGGCGAGCATTTGATTGGAGCGGCATTGGTAACACTACACGAACTGCCCTCTGGGCAGTCAGTGCAATCTCTTTCACCAAGCAAAGAATAGGACCCGCTTTCACAATCTGTCAGAGTACCTGTTTCTGTACATGATTGCCCAGCAGGGCAGGTTATGCAAATGGGTGAGCCTGCTGTGGAATAAGTAAAATTAGTTGCTGAAGAACTAAACCCACATGAATACCTCTCGGCCGCTGTCGTATCTGGGCATGCAAATCCAGCCGGGCACGTGGTACAAGCAAACGCGCCCAGGACTGAGTAGGATCCAGGTTGACATTTGTCAGCTTCTGTTGGGGGGTGTTCAGTGCTTGTGCATGCATAGCCTGCAGGGCAATCCTGACAAATAGTCGCTTTGGCTAAAGAGTAGGTTCCACTGGAACAAGGATAAATGCCTGTACCCAAGGTAGACGGACAAGCTGAACCAGCGGGACAAGCTGTACAATTTGTTTGCCCTCCTACCGAGTACGTTCCAGCAATGCAAGACTGAACAATTGCAGCTTTGGTGTCGGGACACATATATCCTGCAGGACATAACGTGCAATTAGATTGGCCGACCTCGGAGTATGATCCGTCAACACAATCCTCCATGGTATTTGCAGAGGTTGACGGACATTGCTTTCCAGCGGGACACAAAGTGCATTCTGTTTGTCCAGAAATACTAAATGAACCAAGCTTACAAGGCACAGGGTCGTTGCTATCGCCAGAGCAAGCAAAGCCTGCAGGGCACGCTATGCACTCAATGGTGTGAAGATAAGTACCGGCCGGACAGTTTGGCACATCAGGATTTTCATAGCGTCGCACTATCAAATAGTGCGTAGGTGAAAAGCGCGCATCTTCCCCATCATAGTCAGGATCGCTGCTTGTTGCGGAATGTTCCAAGATAGTGATGGCAGATAACAGGTCATAGGCATTATCGTCGTCTGATTCAAGCGCAGAGACTAGAATCGTGTGGGGTTCGGTCCAATTTATTGGGTGGATTGAGAAATTGCTAGGTTCCACATTTATCAGATCTGTGTTTGACCAAGCAATGCTGATGGTTACTACGGATTCTGGCATAGAGTTTAAGGCGATCTGGTACTCAGCGTTTTGGCCATTCTCTGTGACATAGACGCTCTGTTCAGACAAGACAATCTCAGGTAAATCTGCGTCATAAACATTGGCAGCAACAATATCTGAGGGCCAGAATTGAACATATTGGGCATCGTTGTATGGTGACCCGCTATCTTCAGCAACAGTAAGTGTTATATTAAAAGTTGTAATTTCGGCGCCCCGATAGATATTGTCTTCATTGTAGGTTACACGAACACTTTGTTCAGTGTTCCAGTTAGACGTAGAGAATGTAAGCTGCGCAGGTGCTAATGTAAGAGTCGATCCATCTTCAAGAATATTACTGGAGACATCAATAACAACGTCATTAATTGTTGGTGCCAGTGCGAGCTTGACAAAGAATGTTGTTGCAACACTCGTCCCCTCGATAACCTCAATCGTTGACGCTGATAAAACAACACGTGGGTGTTCTGCACCATACCAGTCTATTGTATAATCCGAAATGCTAGCTTGATCATAGTTTGTATCATTACTGGTTACAGTATGATTGATAACAACTACATCAAAGCTCTCGTCCGAGACCTGGGTTGCGTCAGCTGCTGATATTGTAATGGTTTGGGGTTCAGACATCACTTCTGCTGAGAACACTAAGATATTCGGAATTATTGTTACAAGTTCAGCTTGGTCTGCTACAAGAGTGATTGTTACGTCATTCACTGGGATAGTTGCCAGCGTAATGGTGTATGAAGAATTCATCCCCCCTGCACCGTTAAGGTCAGCTTGATTGATTATGCCCCGAATCGACGACATTGCAATGGCTGCTTGGTCAGCCTCAACAACAGTCACAACGACGATTGAAGATGGCCAAAACTGCACATATTGTGGGTCCGTGTAGGGCTGACTGCTTCCTTCCCCAACTTCAAAATCAATGTTGAACTGAAAGCTAGCTGCTGATCGATCGACGTAATCTCTTGGGTAAGAAATTTGAAGAACCTGCTCCTGTGTGTAGTTATCAACACCAAAAGTGAAAGAAGTAGGTGAAAGAGTAAGCTGCATACTATCGTCAAGCAGCGAGCTAGCGACGTCAATTTTCACTGTGCCATTACTAGGTTCAACTCCAAGCTTTAGACTCATAAATGATACAGTATTGGCTCCTTCTACAATTTCTAGTGATTGCAGTGATAAAACAACACGTGGACGAGAAGCCCCATACCATGTTGCAACATAATCCGAGACCTCAATGCCATTGTAGTATGAATCAGAGCTCTGTGCTGTATGAGATAACACTACAGTTGTAGAGCTGACATTGGAAATTTGCGTAGAATCAACAGCAGATACCGTGATCATTTGTGCAGCTGGGGTAGTTTGAGCAGCAAAGGTTATTTCGCTTGGACTTATAGAAACTAGCGATTCTTTGTCTGCAGATATACTGATTGTAACATTTCCTTCTGGGATACTGGCAAGTGAGATACTATATTGGGCACTAACAGCACCAGCACCGCCAATCACACCTTGCTGGACAGTTCCTGATACTGTAGATAGTATGACCCCAGGCTCATCCACTTCGTAGACTGTGGCTGAAATATTTTGTCCGGGTGAGAACACCACATAAGTCTGGTTCTGATATGGCTGACTACTTCCTTCTGCGATAACTATTTCCAAAGAGAATTCCATTTCGTCGGAGCCACGATATTCATTGTCTCGTGGATAAGTTACTCGTACAGTCTGTACGAGGCTCCAATTCGAAAGCGAAAAGACAATCTCCGATGGTACTATAACGAGCGTAGCATCATCTTGTAAATGACTACTTTGAAGTGCAATTTTTACATCTCCATCACTAGGCGCAACACCAAGCTTGATAGTAAATGATGCTCCTGCGTTGGATCCTTCCTGCAACTCGAGAGCAGATGCTGAGGCAATCACTTTTGGGCGCGACGCACCGAACCAATCAACAACGAAGTTGTTTACAAACATATTATCATAGACAGTATCCGTGCTCTCTACATAATGGACTAGATTAAGTATAGCAGAACTCACGTCATACACCAAAGTTGCATCCGCAGCAGAAACAGTTATAGTTTGTGGTTCCGGAAGCTCATCAGCCAGGAATACAATAGAACTGGGCGACACTGTTACAAGAGTTGAATTGTCAGGCTCGATGCTAAGGGTAACATTATCGGTTGGAATACTTGTAAGCTCAATCGTGTACAGTACGTTGAGAGCACCAGCTCCACCAATCACACCTTGGCGGACAGTCCCCAAGACAGAAGAGAGTACAACAGATGCTTGGTCTGCCTCTCGCACTGTCGTGGTAATAGCGTCGGTTGGCCAATACACAATATACTCAGAGAGGGCGTAGGGTTGGCTACTAGCGTTGGTGAGAACCTCTAGAAACAGTTCGAACGCAAACTCATCTGCTCCGCGATCATAGTGATCAAGAGGGTATGTTACTTGAACCCTTTGTGGCGAACTCCAGTTCGATGTAGAGAACTCTAGCTCATCAGGTGTAATGCTAAGTATCGACCCATCTTCAAGCGTCTGAGAATATAAAGAGACAAAGGCCGGTCCATCACTAGGCGGAGCACCTAATTTCACTGTGAATGAAGCACCGGTCGATGAGCCTTCAGTAAGGTCTATTGATTCTAAAGATGTAATTACCTTTGGTCTAGCTGCACCGTACCAAGAGATAGAAAATCCTGCAACTGTTGCTCCATCAAAATCTATATCGTCACTCGTGACTGTGTATGTCAACACCACGTCATCGTAACTCACATCGTCGATTACCGTTGCGTCAGCTGCGCTCACAACAATAGTTTTCGCGCTTGGTAACTCACCAGCTGAGAAAGTAATTTGGCTAGGAGAGATGGTCACAAGTTCATCTTTGTCTGCTGCAATAGTAACAATTACATCCTCTTCTGGAATACTGCTAAGGCCTATCGTGTAGGAAATGTTGATAGCACCAGCACCTCCAATAGTACCCTGATATACCGAACCACTTGTGTCAGAAGTATAAACTACCGCTTGATCTACTTCTTCTACATCTACAGCAACGATCGAATCAGGCCAAAACTCTACGTACTGCGCATCAGCATATGGTTCACTACTTCCTTCGGTGATAGTTGCTGTGATATTAAATAGCATAGTTGTTGCACCACGATACTCGTAGTCCCGGCTGTATGTCACTTGTACAGTTTGTGCTGTTGCATAGTTACTAGTTGTGAAGTTAAGTTCGGATGGGGATATTGTGAGAGCAGCACCATCTGCCAGTGTAGAGCTGTCTAAACTAACGCCGACCGTTCCATCACTGGGAGCTAAATCTAGTCTGACTGTGAACGTTCGTACAGTTGATGAACCCTCAACAACTTGAAGGTAGGAGGTGGACAATGTCACACGAGGATGGTCGGCGCCCTTCCATGCCACAATATAGTCAGTGACAGACGCACCGTCATAATTAGTATCTGCACTTGTGACTTCGTGGTTTAATCGAATTGTGGCAGAATCTACATCATAGACAGTTTCTGCATCAGCTGCCGATATGGTTATTATTTGCTGAGTCGGCGTTGCGTTTGCAGCAAAGGTTAGCGTACTAGGAGAGATTATAACAAGGCTTGATGAATCTGCACTTAGATCTATGACTACATCCTCAAGAGGGGTGGTTGCAAGTGTAATATTGTACTGCGCATTCTGAGCGCCTGCGCCGCCAAGAACACCTTGCTGAACATACCCCGAGCTTGCAGAGGTTAACACAGAAGCATAGTCTACATTAATAATAGGGACAGTAAGTACTGCCGGTTCATCAAGATTGGAATGCTCAATGGTGAATGTCTGCAGATTGATTGGCTCCACAAAATCTCTATCGACAAAAACAACGATGCTTCGTTGTTCACCGTATGATGTGAGGCATGTGGCATTTGGTAAGATATGAATACCACGAACGTCAGGGTCTAGGCCCAATACAGTCATATTAACACAGACCTGGTCTCCTTCCCACACCGGGTTGTAATCCAAAGTAATAACGTAGGTGCGGTTCTTGCCACCCTCAACAACAGGCAAGCTAGTTGTAGAGAGAGACAGACGTTTTGGCTCAGATGTTGGAGCATACGTAGGCGAGTCTGTCGGGGCAGTCGTTGGCGCAATTGTTGGTGCAGACGTTGGATCCGGGGTTGTTGGCGCATCTGTTGGTGCCATCGTTGGATCTGGGGTTGTTGGCGCATCTGTTGGTGCCATCGTTGGATCTGGGGTTGTTGGTGCATTTGTTGGTACCGCCGTCGGGTCCGGGGTTGTTGGCGCATCTGTTGGTGCCGCCGTCGGGTCCGGGGTTGTTGGTGCATCTGTTGGATTAGAAGATGGTGCACTGGTTGGACTTGTGGTAGGCATTGATGTGGGCAAACTTGTAGGGCTTGTTGTTGGCAAGTTTGTAGGTTGGCCCAAAACTAACACAGCATAATAGAGAAGCGCTAAAATTATGTACGAAAATAAGCGATGGAGTTTTGCTGATCTCACTGTGACGGGCCACGATGCTCGCTTGTAGCGAGATGACAGATGGGTTACACGGCTTGAAGATGTTGCCATTTTGTATGATTAATAGATTTATAGCAATGAACTGATAAAATCTTAGTTTTCAGTTATGACGACTCGTTCAATTCTTTCCCCTCGCTCGAAACACCTTCCGAGCACCACCAAAAGTTTGTAGTAGTATGTCAAATATGAAGATGGATGGTGTGTGGCTTTTCTTTCCCGGAAAATATGCCTCGAGGTCAAGAAGCTTGTCTTATCTAATGAAAAAGGAGATAAGGTGGGCGTCTATCCTCTGAGGTGGCGGTACTCGAGGTAGATGTGAATACCAGCTCCAGTCCCCTTCTCCCCGCCAGGGCCGCGACACTCAGAAACCAGACAAGACGCTGGTCAGTGCAGCAGGCTCCGACACCACTGGGATTCTGTTGAGGGTCTGCTTGCCAGGACGTCACAAGGTGGCATAGGGTTTCGTTGCAGCGCCCATGAATTACGGCAATTGCAGTATCTAGCTACCTTAAGTAGTATTGAACCAGCAGAATTGGGCCTCTCTTGTCTATCCTATAGTTTAAATTAGGCATCACCTAGCCAAGAAAATACGTTAGCTTCCCCATCTGCGCACCCTCTCGCACACCTTTGGCAGTCTGAGGACTCTACGGGGACATGTGATTCATCCGGTATAAGGTGTGCACTTGTGATTTGTCGGATAGTACCTGCGATAGAAGCGACCTTAAAGGCATGAGCTACGAACTGCGGATTGCTACAATCGCAGGACTTGCAATAACAAGACCTTGCGTAAGGTGGACCAGCCTCAATTTTAAAGCAAGGCATAGCCGGACCTAGGCCCAGGTGCCGCGGAGACGGAGAAATCCTGCTGCTGGTTTACGAGCCGCTTCTCTAGGCATAGTGAATCGTTCATCTTACTTTCACAAGCTAGCTAGTTTTATATTCATGTGATAAGGTTAGATTTGCAATTCTTGGAGAAGTTGTCACGGCGGAAAGGCTGGGAATAATTGTATATATTTAGGCTGCCTAAAGCTGTCATTTTTTAGAGAAGTTGGGGCCAGCGTTGCAAGAAAGAAATGTTTCGCCCAGACGACGCAGGGCGGTCCCATGTATACTTCAAGCATGAGGAGGCCATGCGCAACTATCTTGATTTAAAGGACAATGACGCACACTGGCTGAAGGTTCGGCAAGGTGGTAAATCTAATGTACATGTTGACTTCGTTGCCGCAAGCAGCACCCGAAAAATACAAAAGTCAAACACAAAAGTGAGAATTCCGATGGAGGAAACCTCATATCGTATGCCCGGTGCAGGAGATATAGATTATGTTCTTCGTAAGCGTTCCAGTGATATTCGTCTAAACTCAAACCCTGATTCATCATCTGACGTGGATGGGGCGCACGAAAACCTTTTTAGAGAAAGCACCCGGCCGGCAGCACTGTATAAATGTCCTAAAGGGCCAAGAGAACGGCCGCCTCGGCGCATTCCTTGTGCACTTTGCGAACACATTTTTCCAGAGACTTCTTTAGGGACTGAACAATTGCGTTCCAGTGTGATGCAGCTTCGTCGTATTTTCACGGAGATGAATGACAAAGGTAAAGAAGCTGATCAGCATTTGTTTTATTCAACAAACATGAACTCTACAGAAGGAGTATCTAACAAAGTAACGCGTGTTCAAGACCGTGGACTAGAGGCAAGCATTGATAAGTATAAGTTCTCACGCATGTACGACAAGGTGAAAGTTTGTTTGTTTTGTAGCCAGTTTTTCCCGTACGAGAATTTTCGTAAGGCTGCGGGACGGCATCGCCGTGGTGCCAAAATTGATAGTGAACAGCGGCAACCAGAAACTACTGATAGCCATGCTCATCCTGAGGGCCAAGACATGGTCAGATCCCTCCAGGGAGGCATAGGAGCGTTTTCTGGAATACAACCTCGCCCACCTTTGGTAATGCCAAAACGTTATTCTGCAGTCAGTGCATTTCGCATCCAAAAACTCCGGGTGAAGGCATCAAAAGAACGTGCTGCTCAGATGTCAGAGATCGAAAGTTTACATGCAGTATTGGACATACTGGAATCAAGCCTTGAAAAGCCAACCAGCACAAGCGGGAATTTCAGCACTACAGTCTCAGCGTTTATCGGAGCAGAAGTACAAGCGAAGGCATGGTGCCCGGGGGGGGCGCATGTCATCTCTGCATCCTCCTTCTGTGAAGCCCAAGATCATGAAGAGGTCAATAAACGTCCATGCCGCAAATCTCGAAGTCAAACATGTCGTGCCAAAAGTCAAGACACACCTTTATGTCGCCATCCTTTTGCACAACATCAAACAAAAGAAGCATCTCCAAGAGAGAAGATACGGAAAAAAAAAATTGTCAAGAAGAAACAGAAGCGCATTGACAGAACTCCAAGGTATTTGAATAAGATAAATTGTGCCGAAGGTGACGATGATCGCGTGGAGGCGGACCAGCAGATAGCTGATAGAAAGGCAATGTTAAAGGCTAAGAAAACACATGAATTAGCCTTTGCAAAAGTTCGTGGAGCTATGCATGCGCTCTGGGTACGTGTAAACTAACATCAACGCTAACTATCCAAATGTCTTTATGATGAACCTTCAAGGAACCTGGACTAACATGTATATTGGACTTCCTTTTGATGATTTTTTGCGCAGGCCTACCAAGACAGCACGCACGATATGAAGAATTCAACATTTCGGTTAAGTAACCTTCGATCCTCAGAGAGGTGTTTAAGTGACGAGATTAAACGTGAGATGCGGCGGCTTGATGGCTTGTCGCATGACTGAAAGATTATTAATCAAGCGATGGGTAAGCTGAAGGCAATAAATCTTTTGTTTGCATGATTCACTTCTTCGAAAAACAGGTCACTATTGTAATCTTATTGTTTCATTAAAAAAACGTGAGGTCGACAAAACTTACGAAGTTGAACAGTTGAACGTGTTCTCTTAGCTTCGAATAACTAAAAGGATTGCTATAATGTGTTCTGGCTAGTGAGGTATGTTAAACCGTTCTCTAATACTAGTACTTTTCTTTCAAAGGCAGTAATCAAAAGATACCACACAGACTGAGATGCAGTGGCTTGTAAAGCACTGAAAACCGAGTAAATGGGACTAGCGAAGGCTCAAGTTCAAAACCCACACTTACCGAACTCATTTGTGCTCCGGTGTACTCCCTTAAAACGTTAGCAGTCTTTTTATAAATACTAGTTGTAATCAATCCATGTTTAGCTACGTTTTGCCAGTAGCTTCATGATAGACCAATTGTTGAGAAGTCCAAGCTTTAACTGCTTCATCATGCGAGTTCCATTTCGCAAAGCATTTTTTGTTTGCTTAAGGCTTTCTGCTTTTTTCACAAAGGCTTCTAGTAGCTTTTGAATCCAGGTACATAGAAAGTGGAGTGCGTAGCATTTTCGCAAGACTAGTTAAGTGTTTCCTCGTAAAATTTCTCTTGGTCTTCTCAGAGCGGAGTCTCCTCACAACACTAAAGCCTATAAAACCTTTCAATGAAACTAATTCGAGCGGGCTTTATGCGACACCAAAGTGCATTTTCGAAGTGCATTGGATTGAACTCGACCAAGTAAGAGCGTCAGAGGAGCGAGATGCTCCAAGACAGCTTAAAGAAGACGATTCATGCACCTTGAAAATTAATTTGCAAGATCACTTCCAAATAAAATTTTGCACAGTCCTTATCATATCGTACGTACGTAGGCCTGCCCAGTATATATCAAAACAACACCCCCCCAAAACTGTTTTCTATAGCCCTATTATTCTATTTTCATTAATAATACCCATTCAATACTACTAGTAGCTATAGGACAGTGGACAGCTCAAACACTAGCTACAAGGCCTATAATTATTAATTTTAAAAAATGAACAAGGACCCTATGTCGTTCTATCCATCCTCTAGGCGTTGTTCCCCCAGCCCCTCGCAAACGCCTGTACCATACTAAGAATCTAACATCAACACCAGGGTTAACGCACGCCGCGGCAAGCGCGTTGCCTCGCGCCCTCGGAGAGAGGTGGGCTCAGAGGGGACATATTTGATGAGGGCAAAGGGTGGTGAGCAGCAGAGGGGGACGACTCTGGTGCTTCACTCTGGAGATTAAAATACGCGTACCTAGTGCCTCGAAGGTAGCTAGTGCTATAGATATCGGTATCAGAGTGCTTCGCTGACAATAAAAGACGGCCGAGACCGGTGTCTTAAAAAGGAGTGGGCTTTTAAAATACGCAGCGAACTCTCGTCTAGAAAGCCGGGCAGCTGCGTCCGAAAAGGAATAAAATACGCAGCGAATGAATGAATAGAATGAATATTGGAGAAGAAAAAGAGGAAGGAATAGAAGGAGAAGAAGAAAAAGGGGAAGAAGAAGGAGCGACAGCAGTTCAACAACAACAACAACAGCAACAGTGCTTCTTTGCTGAGATACCGACGCGAGCCTGCTTGGTCGGTGATTGGCTGCGAAGGAGAAGTTTGTTCTCTCTCTCTCTCTCTCTTTCTCTCTCTGCGTGGCGAGCGGAGAGACACAGGTACGTGTGAGCAACTCGTCAACTAGCGGGACGGCGCTGCGCGATCCTTCTTCTTCATATGTCTATATTCTGCCGACAGACAAGAAGCCAAAAGCTGGAGCAGAAAAGCGAGAGTGCAAGAAGAGCGAAAAGAACCAAGAGAAGTAAATGAGTTGACCAGGACCCGAACTCATCTATCTTTGACCCCGGTGTTAGCTCTCTCACTTGCATAGTGTTCCGTCTTCAAGGTTGGTTGTGGTGCAGCTCCAACGCCCTAGCGGTTAGGTGGCGTCGTTTCAAGCCATCAAAGAGGATGCTATCCCTTGCGTTATAGGCTGTTTTATATATGCTTAAGATGTCAAGTTTTTTCTGAGTAGAAAGGTGACTAACAAAGCTTTGCTTGACTGTTTGATTGTTGGCTGCGTGCATTTCTACGTTGACGTATGTGGACACTAATTTTGATTCAACTGTGCATTCGTTTGGTCTTAGGCAAGAGGGTGCACCGCTGAACAAAGGTTTCTTTTGTGGTAAAAATAATAATTGAAGAGGAAAATGTCCACCTCAGCACGTCGCCGATTGATGCGCGACTTCCGTCGTCTGCAAAGCGATCCTCCTACCGGCATTTCTGCCGCTCCTATGGATGACAATATCCTCAAGTGTAAGTTTACTGTAAGAAAGTCTTGCATCACAAACTGGTCACAATGTAGTTAGTCTTGATCAAGTGAATGCGAAATCACGAAACGCCGAATTTTAAGTTGTTCTCTAAAACGGGTCACATCAAGTGTCATCCTCCGCTTTGTGTGAATGCGACGTCTTATCAATTAAGTTACATACGGTTGAGTTGGACCTTGCTAGTAACCACGAATTTTTGACTATGATTGAGCAGAAAACTAACTTGATGGTTTGGCTGGATATGACTGGATATGACAACGGATTCCTATCATAACTTTGTTCATGGCGGCATGGCCTGGCGTCGTTCTGTTGGCTGTACTGACATGTTAAATTTGTATTAAATGAATACAGGGGCCGGAGTGATTTTCGGTCCTGACAGCTCTATTTGGGAGGGCGGCACCTTTAACTTGGTGCTTGAGTTTTCTGAGGAATACCCTAACAAACCCCCGAAGGTGCGCTTCGTGACGAAGATTTTCCACCCGAATGTATACGCAGATGGTTCAATTTGCTTGGACATCTTGCAGAATCAGTGGAGTCCTATCTATGACATTGCTGCGATCCTGACCAGCATTCAGTCTTTGCTTTGTGATCCGAACCCAAACAGTCCGGCCAACTCGGAAGCTGCAAGCTTGTTTCAGTCGAACAAACGCGAATACAATCGTCGCGTCCGAGACATTGTCGAACAAAGTTGGGTTGACGCTGGTGAAGGCGAAGAGGATGATGACGATGACGACGATGACGAAGATGACTCTGAGGATGACGATGACGACGAGGATGAGGAGGAGGACGAAGAGGAAGAGGAGGAAGGCAAAGACAAGACCGCGGGAGCACCCTCTAGTGCACCAGCAGCTAACTCGCAAGTGGAGTCCAGCGCCGACTCCTCAGCGATGGATACGGCGTAATTTTCTTTTTTGTATCTCAATCATTTAACGCCAATTAACTAAATTTCTTTTTACTTCACTATATTTTTTGGTGCTTTTGGTTTTTGGCCCATCTCCAAGTACAAATAACTGGTGGATACCGATGAACAAGAAGTCGCAACCTAAGGCTCGTGAACCTAACCTTGAAGGAAGACCAAGCTAATAGGAGATAACAAACAAGGTTTTGGAGGTACTTCTACTTAATCCTGTGAGTAGTTAATTCACATTTTCTGTTTTCAGTCTCGTTGTCTGATACATAAATTGAATTGAGAGAATGGGTTTGATAACCTAGATTATTCTGTATAGCACGCAACTACTTCACATGATTAAAGTCAGATATATTTTCACACTTTTCACAAAAACATTCAGTTATGCACTTGAATTTGCATGCAAAGCAATCACAGTACATTTAAAAACATTGTGAACGCTTGCATTTGCAAAAAACTGATGGTTTTTCATACTTACTATACATCTTTTGAAGGACAAGCGCATTTAGATTTGTATCACTTTAACTACAATTCCAATAAGACGGTACATATGGATGCTGTACTCCCTATCTTCACACCATAATTTGGGCTGTATGAGTCATCTTGGTTGCTATTTGTTGACACACCTCACCTCGGCATTTGATTAATCCAAAGAAAACATCTGTATCGATTGAATACAAAACTATGAATTTCATATTGACATGCCCAGACAAGCTACAAAGCAAACATTTGAACAGAAATCTTAAAATCAATTTGACAGGATCTTTTATATTGTGTTTCTATCTGTAGCTAGTTTGTAGATATTCTTCACTGTTATACAGTTTGAAGGAAGGAGTGAGCAACAGACTGAATGAAATAATGACATAGTTTGCTGTTTTGATAATTAAATATTGCAAGCAGTGTTGCTGCTGAGAGTTTATGTACTTGGAAAGTCTTGAGCAGTTAAAGTACATATCAACAGCTTCAAACTGATGTAGGGGTTGGCAATCTCTTGAAGCAGGCCTTGACAAGGCTGATATAAATTATTAAAACATAGAAGTTAAAGTTGATAAAAATGTTGCAATTTTTTAATGCTTAATTTGTAAGTAAAAGTAAGTAGATAGGTAGAGTATAAAATTCGAACAGGTTCATGATCATACACACAGACAGAAGAAGCGCATCAGCAGAGCTTATGGTATATCTCAAAGAAAACGGTAAAACAACACGGACCGACAACCAATAATGCGTAACGTGTGTGGTTTAATGGTGAATGGTGTTCGAGTGCATGGTAGCGGACTTAACCGATGCAGGGGGGGCGTACGGCTCCTCCGGCGCGTGGATCTGATCATCATCAAAGAGCTCATCAGGCTGGGCATCGTCAGTGTCGATTCCGCGGAACTTGAGGCTACGGCGAATCGCTTTCTCAACCTCCATAACGAGGAAGTCCACAAACATGAAAAGAATGGTGAATCCCCAGCCGACGCCGTTCTGCGGCTTCATACCGAAGACAATGTTGTTGAGGCCAGGAATGTAGGTGAGGCAAATCTGGAGAACAACAACAATAGCGACAGAGTACCAGGCGTACTTGTTGCCACGGAAGATACGCGGGTGGAAGGAGGTGTTGTAAGTGAAGCGAGCGGAAAGCATAATAGAAATAGCACCGAAAGTGAGGGTATTGGAAGCCTGGGAGCGAAGCTGTCCAACAGACTCCTTAAAGCAGTCAGTAGTCTCGTCAAAGACAGTTTCGGAACCATCTTCAGCAAGTTGACACTCGTCAATGAGGTAGTCGCTAGTACGGCTACGCATGATAAAGACAGAACCAACGGTAGTGGCGACGAGTGTGACAGTGCCAATGATAATTCGGAGGAGGAGGAAGCGACCGATGAGACGCTTGCCAACACGACGGGGCGGGAGGCTCATGATGCCATCCTCAGGCACTTCAACAGCAAGAACGAAACCGAGGGTGACAGCACAGATCAAGTTACAGTAGAGAACCTGGATCGGGGTGAGAGGACTGAACTCAAGACCACAGACAATACCAAAGAGGACAGTCATACCCTGGGCGTTGTTGACGGGGGTGTTAAAGAGAAGGACCTTACGGAGGTTATCCCACACGGCACGACCCTCCTTGACGGCACGCACAATAGTAGCAAAGTTATCATCAGCAAGAATCATCTCAGCAGCCTCACGAGCGACATCAGTACCCTCCTTACCCATAGCAACACCCATGTCGGCGGCCTTGAGAGCAGGGGCATCGTTGACACCATCACCAGTCATGGAAGACACCTGGCCCTCGGCCTGAAGAGCCTTGACAATGCGAATCTTGTTCTCAGGGGAAGCACGAGCAAAGACATTGTAGGAAAGCACAGTCTTACGGAGTTCCTCATCAGACTGGGCATCGAGCTCAGGACCAGTGATAGCATCAGGGTGGTCCTTGTCAACAATTCCGAGCTGGTCACCGATAGCAAGAGCGGTAGCACGGTGGTCACCAGTGATCATCTTGACGGTTACACCTGCACCATGGGCCTCCTGGATAGCAGAGACACACTCGGGACGGGGAGGATCTACGATAGCGCAAATACCAACCATGGTAAGCCACGGCTCATCACGGGAGACGAACTCAGGGCCAAGCTGCTCACCGGGCTTAGAGGCATCAGCAGGAACAACAGCGCGGCAAAGGGCAAGGCAACGGAGACCATGGGACGAGAGATTCTGGGCAGCGTCAAGCCAGTAGTCGCGATCGATCGGCTCAGACTCAGCAACATCACCGTTCTTAGCTTGGTGGGAAGCCATAGCAATCAGGCGATCAGGGGCACCCTTGACGTGAACAATAACACCGTCGGTGACCTTGTCAACCTCAGGAATGGGGTTGCTGAGGGTGGCCATAAACTTGTACTCAGAGGAGAAAGGGACCTGGTTAATGACGGGCTGGTCCTCGCGCATTTTGACGTAGTCAACATTGGCAAAGTAAGCAGCACGGACAATAGCAATCTCAGTGGGGTTACCGATCTCACCATCGCGGCCACCATCGGTACCGAGCATGGCGTTGGAGCAGACAATACCACCGGCAAGAACACCGCGAAGAAACTCGTAAGACGGGGACTGGCCGTTGGAAACGGGGATTGAAGCAGCCTCACCCTTGTTCTCGGTGGAGACCTGAACCTCCTCGGGCTTGGCCTGGGCGTCAGGAAGCTCACCCTTCTTGCGGGTGTGGGACATGAAGTTATCCTCGCGGACGAAGTTCTCCGGCTTGCGCTCCACAGCATCGGTGTTGAACTTGTAGCGTGCGTTGGAGGTCACAAGGCAGGTGAGGGTCATCTCGTTCTTTGTAAGGGTACCAGTCTTATCGGAGCAGATGACAGTGACAGAACCGAGGGTCTCAACAGCAGGAAGCACGCGGACAATAGCGTTGTGTTGGGCCATGTTGCTGACAGCGTAAGCGTAGGTGAGGGTAACAATTGCAGCAAGACCTTCAGGGATCATAGCAACAGCAGTCACGAGACCAGTGTTGACAGCCTCGAGAGCCTTGTGGCCATTGCGGGTGCCTCCGACAGTGAAGTAGTAAACCAGGAAGGTAACAATGGCGGTAACAATAACGAATACGGCGATCCACTTGGACACAATGTCAATCTGAACGAGCACAGCGGTCTTCTTGGACTCAACCTGGGACACGAGGGAGTTAATCTCACCAATTTCGGTGTCATCACCACAAGCAACAACAATACCAATGGCCTCACCTTGGGAGACAAGGGTAGCACTGAAAGCCATGTTCTTGCGATCACCGAGGGGAACAGAGGAGGGGTTTTCGGCGTCGATCTTGTCACTACGCTTCTCGACAGGAAGAGACTCACCAGTAAGGGCAGCCTCCTGGGAGGCCAAGTTGGAGACCTTCACAAGACGGATATCAGCGGGGATACGATCACCAGTGCCGAGAACAACGAGGTCACCGATGACCACGTTCTCAGCGGGAATACCTTGGCGAGTGCCATCGCGAATGACGGTGGCATCAGAAGAAAGCATAGCCTTGAGTGCATCGGCGGACTTCTCGGCGGAACCTTCTTGGCGAATACCAATCCAGGTGTTGAGAACGATAACAAGAACGATGAGACCGACCTCAATAAAGGAGGTAATCATATCTTCAGTGATAGTGGCAGTGGCACCCTTGATGCAGGAAACAACTGCGACAATTGCAAGAATGAGCACGAGAACGTTGTTAACCTGACGCCAGATGCGCTCGAGAAGAGTTGCCTTTTTAGCCTCAGTCAGCTTGTTGGGGCCGTACTTTTCAAGACGTGCAGCAGCCTCGGCAGCGGTGAGACCCTTGGCAACGTCAGTCTCAAGCTTGGCCGCAACAGCGTCAACGGCCATCACGTGCCATGACTCCTGTTCAACCTTGGGCTCGCGCTTGGCGGCTTCTTTGTCGCCTCCGCAGCCACCCATGTTGGCTTAGGGTTGTGTTGTGAGTGACGGTACGCTACGCTGAGACTCTTTACGAGTTTCCAGCGACTTGATCTAAATATGTAAAAATTAATCCAAAAGTTTGGGATTTGCTGGCAAGTCCTCTGCTTCGAGGCCTGTTTAATAAATTCAGTAATCAATATAGAGAACACGTGTAAAGTCAGTATTTAAAAAAGTTCCGTGTGTTTGACGCATTTCTGTTATTTTCTCTTCCCTTTATCCTCACCATTCTCCCTTATTGAAAAGAAACACACAAGCAGGGACCATGCAATAAAATGCAAAGTCCGCAAGGCTGGCTGTTTTTTTTCTTTCTTTTTTCTCTCTTATTGATTGCTCGGGCTCACTCAGGGCCAACGGACCGGACTGCTCTGAGAGAGCAACGGAGAGTCCATCTATCCCTCAGCGTCTGCAATTACAGCTTTCGCTCAAAGCAGACTGAGACACCGTTGCTTAACCTGCCCGAGGGACAGAAAAGCGGCCCTCTGCACCAACAGACTAGACTGGCCAACTCCGCACTAGATCTGCCAAGCACAAACAAAAGAAACCTCAAAAACAAAAAGAGAAGAAAAAGAAAGAAAAAGAAACTGAGGTGCACAGAACAGAAAGAAAGACCTCCACCATTCTTATAACAGCAGACAAGAACCTTTCCCTCCTTCTCCTTCCTCAATGAAGGGACACTTCCTTTCTTTCCCAGCTGGTTTCTTTTTCCCTTTTTCCTTAAGACATCGAAGAAAGAATGAATGAGCTAATAAATTTGAAAACGCGAACGAATTTCAAATTTCTGCCCATGCCGGCGCCAGCTTCAACCAGCGCCGGGGCGGAGACGGGCGCAGCTTCGGACGGCTGACGGCAGCCGAGGCCGTCTCTGCAGGCGTCTGCCTTGCAGCTAGCGCAAGCAAGCAAGCAAGCGAGCAGGCAAGCGCAGAGCCTGGGGCTGGAGCATAGCCGGAAGAGCAGGCTATCTACGATGCCTGAACCTCGACTTGTGCTTTCCAATAGCCCACGAATTCGACGAAGCCTCATGTGCCGAGAGCCTGTGTCGGGACACGTCATGTGCTCCGCTTCGAGGCCCGGCAGCAGCAGCCGCAGCCCGACACCGCCGCCTTGAGCTGCGAGCGCCAGTTCAATCCTTCGAACACTCGTTCGAATGGATGGAATGAATGAATGAATCAATCAATCAATCAATCAACCAAGCGACCTCGTCTGTCTCCTTTCATGTCTCCTCCTTCTTCTTCTCTGCCTTCACATCCATCGATGCCAGCGAGAACCAGAGTCTGCTTTCTTTCTCTCCAGAGTCCTCTGGCGCCGGCGCTGCGAGCGAGCGACGGCGACCGGGCTCCGGGGCGGGCGTCTGCGAGCGAGGGCAGCCTCGCGCAGTAGAGCTGTTAACGTACCTTGTCGGCAGCGAGTTTGGGGTTTGCTGGAGCGGCGCGGCGAAGCAAACGACGATGCTTGCTTTTGCTGCGTGCTTTGTTAAGGAATTGCGGTTCTGGGGAAGAGAACTGCTCAACTCCTCTCTTTCTCCGGCTGTTCCCTTTCCTATCAATAGATAGAGAGATAGATAGATACTAAACAAATCGATTAATCAATAAATTAACTAATTAGTGAAGAATAAATATGTTTAGCGGAAAGAAGCAAAGAAAGAAAGTCTGATCGATCTACCTATCTGTTTCCTTTTGTTTGTTCTTTCACTCGATCACTTTAGCGGCCCTTTCTGCTTCCTCTTTCTAATGAAGTCTGCTTGCTTTGCTTTGCACTGCTTGCTAAGGGTAGGAGACCCTACCTGATCCTACCGGCGCCCCTCCTTCCTCCAACGCTCTGCTCCTCAGACAGGCAGGTACTTTCCCCTTTGCTCTACCAACATACACTTTTTGCAAACTCGAAGGTGATAGATAATGTTTTGTTTTCTTTTGTTTTCTTTTGTTTCGTAAAGAATTTTTATTTCGAAAAAAGAATAAAAGAAAGATAACAGCAAAAGGCGAGAAAGAAACAACCCCGAGGTTTTAAAGCGCAGGCACAGAGCAGCTTCGGAAGCGCGGTACGATGGTTGTTGACAGAGGCGACTACCGGCCACTTCCCTTTTCCCCAGCAATGCTGCAGGTGTTCCCACTCCCTAGTTCCTCAGCATTCTGTACATCCAGCTTCTGCGAATCGACTAACACATATTTTTTTTTTCAAACTTGTACTTTACTTTTCTTTCTTTCTTTCTTTTATTTTCCTTTAAACAAAAAAGAAAGGGAAAGGGAATAGTGTTGTCGAAGGGTGTGATTATGAAGCTTTGGTTAGTTTGTAGGTGAGTGAGTGCGCGAGTTAGTTTCCTTCTGCTTGATTTCTAGTTGTTTCGCGATTTTTCTGTTACCTTCCCCGGCGCCAGTTCTTTCTCATTCTCTCCATGAAGGAGCGATCACCTGGTCAGCCTGCGCCTCTCTCCACAAGCTGCGAGCGCACTCCTACGCCGCTCACCGTTGCAAAGCAAACAGCCCTTCAGGAACCGCCATTACCATCTCTGCAAACCTCGAGCATTTTCAAAAGAAGAAGGAAAACAAAAAAAAAGAATTCAACAAAAAGAAAGAGTTTTTTTTTTTTTTTTTTTTTAAAGACACAGCAGGTGAAGCAACTTCCTGCAAACAAAAGCAGCGCTTCTTTCTTTCTTTCTTTCTTTCTTTCTGCAAATGCTTATGCTTTCGCCGCGTTTACTTTTTCGATGGAACAAATTACTTACTTACTAGCGTGCATCTGCTTTCGCTTGCTTCATTGCTTATTAATTGCTTGTTAATTGCTTGTTGTTGCTCGCTTGCTCGCATGCTCACCCGTCATCTCTTTGGTGCAGATTCGCCGCAGCTGCTCATGCGGACTTGGAAGCCTCGCTCGGAAGGCTGCCGAAGCGCGCGCCGCAGCGAGTTGACTGACTTTCAGGCGAGTTGCCTTTCAGGCGAGCGCTTAAGCCGAGCTCCGGCCTCCTCGACTCGCTCCTCCCTTCGCCGCCTTGGGCGATCTTTTGCGGCTTCTCACAATTCAACTCACTCATTCACTCATTCATTCATCCGCAGATTTTCAACTCAAAAACTTAGAATTTGAAAAACACCAACAACAACCAACAAATAACAGAAACAGCAACTAAACAAGCAGAGCAAGCAATTTGCCCTTTTCTGCCTTTCTTTCTTTCTCTCTTTCTCTCTTTCTTTCTCTCTTTCTTTCTTTCTCCTGCTCCCGCGGAGACTGCGTCGCAGATGCCGCGCAAAGGCTCTCGCGGCCTCCGCTGCCTCGACTGAAGCCAGCCAGCCGAAGAGGCGGAGGCGAGCGAAGGCAGACGATTGGGATTTCGCCTGCTTCAGCGGCAGAGCCGCCGCTGCCTCTGCTTCTGCACCTGCTTTGCTTCCACAAGCGCTTCGCCAGAAAGGTCCAAAAGGTCCAGGGAACGTGGCCTATGACCCAGAGAACAAAAGCGTCGATCAGTCAGTCAGTCAGTCAGTCATTGCTCATTCAGACGCGTAGAGTTGTTCCCATTTGCGTTCCATCGCCAGCTAGCCTAGCCAGCTAGCAGTTGCCGTTAAGAGTTACTTCGCGTTGAGGTGAGACTGTGAAAAACGTATTTCGCCTTTTCAGTCATTTCCTTTGTTTTATCCGAATCTTTTGATGTTGCTATGTTAATTATTGTGGTTGATAATCATAAGAAAATTGCTTCTGGTGAAGAGGGAGTGTGAAAAACGTTTGTATAAGCAAGAAGAAAGTGTTTTCTGATTCGTTTCCTTTGGAGAGGCCCCGCGCGTTCTCTTCGGTGCTCTCATTTTCTCCTTTCTCGAACTAAAAAAAGGAACAAGCACTTTCTTTCCACTTCCTCTATAGTTGTAGGCTCAGGACCGCTGCTACCAATATTGGTAGCACATGGGTACTGGCACCAATACCTCGTTTTCCCGTTGTGAGAAAGAAAGAGCTTTATATATATTTATTTTTTATTTAATTTTTAAATAAAAAGGGTGTCCAGAAAACAAGAAGAAGCGCCCTCGATTACATAATCTATGTAACCGGAAAAGAGTGTCGTTGCCTCTGAGCTAGGACCGCCTTGAATGAAAACCCACTTCGCAGCACCTGCGTGCGAGCAGGAGCTCTCGCCCAGCCGACCTACCAACCAGCCAACCTGCTTCTGCTGCTGCTGCTGCTGCTGCTGCTGCTGCTGCTGCTGCTGCTGCAGCCCACGCGGTTTCCAGCCGCGACCCTTTTTTGCAAACTCGATAACTTGCAAAGTTGAACTCGCGGCACTGATTTTCACTCGTTAGCCAGCACAACAGTAGTAGGAAGGTATAGGTGCACCTACGATCTACCTAACAGCAAGCCCAACTGCTGTCCTCTCTCTCTCTCTCTCTCTCTCGCACGCGCGCGCACCCGTGCTCGTGCAATCTAGCAGCCTCGCAGCCTCGCGGATCGATTTCGATTGATCGCTCGCTCGCAGCGCCCCTCGTTGCCGCGTGCTTGCGGTCTTCCGCAGGTAAACTCGGCAGACTGAGCTTCTGATTCCTGCGATTCGAATGGTCTGGTTTTTCCTGAAGCATTTACGTATGTGTATTTATGAATTTATGTATTTATGTATGTATGTATATAAGGACGTCTCTACGAATCTACTTATTATGGTGATGGGTCATCGTAAGAGAGCTTAGCAGAAGATAGTCTTGCGTAACCACGGTGGCAATAGGTTCAAAGCAGCATTTCTCCATCACCGAGGCTCGCGGTGAAGCAACACTCCGGACTCCGCTGGCACAATAGGTATGCTTGCGCAGTTCAATCCCAATCGACGCGGGCTTTGTGCAAGTGCCGGCACCCATCTGCCTCCGTGCGTGGGAGCGAGCGCGCTTGTCTGTGGAAGAGGATTGCAGGAGACGTGCGGTGCGCGGGAAGGTTGGACATTTGAACCGCTCGCGCAGTGGGTGCTTGCTTCTATGAATCTATGTTTGTATGTATTGTGATCTAAGTGGACAATCTATGTACGTGTATTCCTGCGTTCGCCTGTTTGCTTTGGTTGACCTGCTACAGTACCGCCAGCGAAGCTGAATCTAAAATGACCTGCGTGCGTGTGCGATTTCAAGATTGAGGTTGCCTCCAGGGAATAACTTGAGCGCCAGGGTGGATTTCCAAAGGCTGCAGAGTAATTGCAATTCGCGAACACCGCCTCGCTTTTTCAGAATCTCTCGAAAGCGATTGCTCGGAAGAGCTCAAAATTCATTCGTGTCCAATTTGTGTAGAGCTCGGAACTGCTCGCCTCGTGTCGAATGTGTATGTGGCCCGTGCCGTCTGCCCAGCAATACGAGCAGAAACCACTGGGTTATATGGAAGTGGCAGGATCGTTTATGTGCTGCAAGTTTCGCCAAATTAAAGCTTCGACAATTCTCAAACCACGACTGTAAATAATCCTGTAATTCAAATGGGCTTACTTGATCGTTTTAGTATTCTTCTATTAAAGGAAAAAGAATAAGATCTTCTAGGATATTTTTACGAACCATGATAAGAGAAACCACCATTTCCTGCCTGCGTCGCTGTCTCCGCATCGTCATCGTCACAGTGCAGTCCATCAGGGGATAAGCGACTACCTCTACTATTCCTTTAACATTTGTAATTTTTCTAAATCCAAAAAAATATTTTTCATCATAGAAAGCCGCAGTTGCTTTCTAAACTGTCTCAACTTGTTAGATCACGTTATCTTCATTCGCCCAAAACTAAAGAAAATTCTCGAACATATTTTGTTCCAAGAGCCTTTTTTTTTTTTTTTTTTTTTGTAATGACCGGAGTAAACTTTACTTTTAATTTAGTTAAAAAGAATTATTTTAAAAATAAAACCATTATAATCATTCAATCAAAGAAAACTAGTTGTTTAGACTGCTTCGTTTCTAGCCAATATCCAACCGGTCCCTCGCCTGATGGATAGTTAGTTATTTGTGGTAGTGCATCAACCCGAGAGGCAGCCGGGCACAATAGTAGATTCCCGCCCCCTCTTCCTTTCGCCCCGCGCTCGCCACCCGCGTCAGCCAAACAGACAAGGCAGTCGTTGTGAACCTGCGATACCACTTACTGCCCTTGAGACATTTTCTGTTTACTTGTGCCGTGCTTGTTTTCAGAACTTTTACTACTATTAATTCTATTTCTAAATTTTTATTTTAAAATGGCAATTCAATTTTGTAAAATATTAAAGGCACCGTCAAGTTCCAATACTATTCCTCGAGTAGTTTTATTTAATTTTTTAAATAAAAAAAAAAACATTATGTTTAAAACGTTTTAATTAAAAAAAGTCATAAAAAGCGAAACACTTGAAAATTCGCTCAACCGAGCCCCGAGCCTGATGAAATTGAAAGCGGCGTTGTAGACATCGCCATGGTGACAATCAGCCGATCACTTACTTGAAAGGATGGCTTCACGATCGGCCGCACCGGAGGGAAGAATCACGATACTTCGTGACAACCACCTAAACAAAAAATGAATGAAAGAAAGAAAGAAAGAAAGAAAAGGAAGGAGGGAGGAAAAACGCGCCCCATCTGCGCGGCTGCAAGGCTGGTGACTGTGGGGGAAACAGTGCAATCGGTTGACCACTTTCCACTGCTCCTTTCTCCTCTTACTCTCCACTGCCCACAGTGCTAATCTCATCTACTACCGAATCTCTTGCATTTGCTCAGGCAGCCTTGAGAGCCACTCTACCATGTGGAGAATCCAGTGTGCTAGGAGACAAATCAACTGCAAAGCAACTGCGTTTGAGGAGCACTAGGTGGGGACATATAGATTATGTCCTACTCACAGCTCACTGGCGGATGGGGCACCTGCGGTGTTCACGGCCGAAAGAAAATTAGCGCGCGTGCTCGCGCAGTAGCAGAAAAGAAAGCGATCGCGCAGTTTCTCCGTGCCTACCCCCCTTTTGCGCTCCTTGACCCTAACCCCTTTCAACGGATCGATGTGTCCGTTACGGGACTTAGAAGGGTGACGTAAACATGAAACAAGTCTATATTAATATTGAGAGACATAACCCGCACGAAGCCAATGGGGTACTAACGTAACATCTCACTTAGTTCAGACCACTGTCATACTTCGAACTCGAGCACTTTGGCACGTGCTAACTTGTTCTTTAAACTATCATGGGCTGGTTCTGAAATAGAAATAGGAATTTGAGTCCATCAAGCGTTCGAAAAGATTAAAATATACACACATTTAATTGGTCGGTCGAGGTAGTTCGAATCGTCACATACTTGGTACGATCATGTCAAGCTGCCAGGAGCCTTGGCAAACTCCTGTGAGCTTAAACATGAATTTCTGTATCGAAGAAAAACGATAAAATCCAACTTTGCTTTCAATCGACATTTTTTTTCTTTTTTGAATCTATTTAGACTCAACGAACCTCTGCTGATGTGAAGCTTAACAACAACGATGGGAACTTGATTTTGATAATTTGATCATTACTGAAACGGGTCAATTTGTTCACGTTCTCGCAATAGGTAATTCCAAACTCAGTACTTTTGCACCGATTGGAAGTAGCAAGTCTACATGTGTATTGTTTCTTGTATCTAATGCTGTTAAGATCAAAACAGTAGTGCATCTTTAGGCAAGACTGCAAGCTACTATATCCACTATAACCGCTTCCTCAATTTTTAAGTTTTATGAATCAATTGAGTAGAATTTTAAGTATGTTCATTTTGTATTCATCTAGCCACCATGGCAGTTTAATATCTTATTAACTTTGCTGTGAGCAACAAACTTGTTTAAAGTACAGCATGGGATCCACATTCTTTTTAAGTTTAAACTTCCCTTCATGCAAGCCAATACTAACAAACACAAGAAGAAGACAGCACAATCATGCCTGATCGGCATCCTTTGTCCCTGTGAACAATACATTGTGGGAGCAATAATTGCTAGGACTGCATTGCACTTTAAACTCAATCTTGAAACAGTTTATGTGCATAATCCATTGATCTAGGTACTACCAAACTCATCCTTTGCATTTGCTTCAAAAGGCGCAGACACCAAAGTAGCTACTGCTACTGCGCGACTGCAAGGCCAGGCTAAACTTTCAATCGAGTAGTTACCATAGTGACGGTCCAGTGCCACTGCGCTGTGCAGAGAAACAATATTTTGGAAGAAACAAGGGCCAAATGGTCTCGACAAGCGAGCACACTTTGTTCCCGGCAAAGGGTATAGCTTTGTATAGAGAAAGTGCGCGACCTTTTAAAGCTTTCCTTTTCTTTCTTTCTTACTTTTTTTTTTTTGAAAAGATAGTAAATATAATTCTCATTTTAATGTCTCGCAGTTTCGCATTTGGATAGAACCGAGAAGCTCATCATCTTAAAGCGTGTGATTACTTGTGGAGCAAAATACGTTGCTCGAGTCTTTTGTGAATAGGCTATGTTCACATAACTTCCATTCATATTTTTTTTTCAACCAAACTGCTTCTTTCTAGTTTCAGAATCCCGTGAGACAGATATAACTATATAAAACTGCCACGTTGATGTCCTTCAGAACCAACAATTCGGCGTGACAGTGGCGAGATTCCTCATATAGTAACATGATATAGGGTTTTGGTACTTCTGAATGTGCTAAGTACTTTGGAAAATTTTCCAGCGAGTCAACCCCTCGAGTATGCATTTTACAGTGGCATTTTGATGCCCATGCATCGCATACATGCTGTCCTCTGTAGTTGAGGATGCAACTAGAACATTGAAAAACGTGAACGCAAGCAAACTGCACGACGAGCGTTTCGAATCTGTTCGTGCGGCTGTTACTTAATTATAATATTTCTGAGGGAATCTTCTGGCTCGGCCCAGGCGGAACAGTGTACATTATATTTATAAATTTTTAAAAAAAAAAACGCGCAGGAAATTACATTTTCTTCCTATCTATGAAGTTTATCCCCCAACATAACTAAAACCCATTTAAGCACTGCAGATGCTCTTTTGAAAGCTCTCCGTGGTAAGGCATGAACATAGATCATCGCACCTTTGAGATATCGTTACCAATGCGGTGCAGCTATGCGCTCCCTACTCTTCGAGTTTCGCTCACCAGTGTGAGAAAGCGCCAATATACGCACGCGTTGGATCAAAACATGGAAATGTTAAAAAAGAAGAAAGTCACTCGATGCATAAATTAAGAGCAGCTATAAACTGCAGCCAAAGATTGGCCCACGCCTCTACCTGGGAGCAAGAACGCCACCAACTTGCGCTCCTACTTTAAAGTTTTAACAACTTACTAGTAGTTCCTGTAACTTTCAAACACTGAAAGCAAAGTACCAACTCGAGCTGTTTTCTAAAACATTCACCAAACTATTTCTTTCGATTACGCAGTTTGTAGCTATTTGTTATTTATTTCATCGATTTCTTTTCAACAGTTTAAAAGTTTTTACATGATAGAGCTCCTTTACTCGTAAGCGCTCTTCCTTGAGTTTTCAACCAACACAATCTCATGAGGGTGGGTCGTGATCACGACTGTCTGTTTGCAATGCTGACCTCATTCTAAAAGCAAGTTTCGATGGCGCGCACCAAAGATGTAGCAGTGTTCAGGAAAATACCTTTCCAATCAATCTTCTACTACTCCCACAAACAAAAGAGAAAGGTTTTCACTTGACGATTGATTAATTGTTTAATAGCATAGCCCTCACAGCTTTCTGCCTCTTCCCGGGTACGTCATCGGATGCTAATTAGTTCTCGGCGATGGGGTGGACCTAAGCAAGACTCCGCTCCAAGTTAGCTGTGCCACAACCACGCCGATACTGCCTTCCTCGGCCTTCTAATAAGCAGGCGGCGGCCTCGTTGGCCAATATTACATAAGTGGCCAAGGCAAGGCAAGGTGAGACAGGACAAACGATGAAGAAATAATTATTTTTTTTTTGGTAAATCTAGGCTTTTTTTCCCGCTCCCAGCCACGTGCTTCGGTGTAATCTGATTAGCTGCACTCTGAAAACCCTCTTGAGGGCGCTGCGCAGCAGCTGCGAGCTTGCTCGCTCCCATCGATCTGCGCCGCGCCTGCTTCTTCAGAAACCGACCTCGCTACAACAGCTATGACAGAACCCCTTTCCTGAAGCCAAAGAGGCCTTCGCTGCTGCATGCATTCCTCTTGCTTGCAGTGGCGACTTTACCAATGATAAACAAGTCATTACTGCTCCGTAACTAACTACCAACGCCGAAAGATCACCACCCAAAAGCAAAAGATCTTGCGAAGGGACACAGCCCTGCGCTCCCCACTACGCTTTTAGTGCACCTTGCATCTGCACAAAAAGTGCGCCCCCTTTCAAAGCTTCGCGCGAAGGCACACTCAGAGAGGGAACTATGGAGGAACTGCGGGCCAGGACGCTAGACCGTAGTCCCTTCCTGCGCTGGCTAAAGCGACTAGACTAGTCTAGTATCTCAGTAGTGATATAGTGCATATTAGCTTTTATAGTTATGTTTAAAAAAGATTTTAATTTTTAAAATATAATAATCATAGCCATGCTAAAATATTATTATTTAGGTTTTTTTTTTCAAAGAATGAAATATCATTTTCAGACTGTAGCGAGAGAGAGAAATAGCTCGAAATTGACGAAAGGAACTCTCGGGCCCATACGGGAGCCTCAAAAGAGGCATTCATTCAAACAGACTGTTTGCTTGTTTGTTCGTCAAGATTGCTCGAGGAAAGCCACCGTTTCCCGCTGTCTCCAGACGGCTTGAGGCCAGCTTGAACATCACCCAGGAGCCCCCCGACCCACGAGTCGTAGAATGAAAATCTCTCTCTCTCTCTGGAGCAGCACCAAGTCTGTCTGTCTGTATCTGCAGACCTAGTCTAGCTAGAGCAACGCGGCCAACTCACCCGTGCGCAGGGCAGAAGAAGCTGGTGCCTCGCAGCCACTCATTCGTTCTCGACGACTATTTCTCTATCTGCCTGTGTGTCTGTGGCGTTGCCTTCTTCGCTTGGCGTTGGCGTTTCTGTGGTGCAGCTCTGGGTGGTCATTGGGGTGGATGATGGCGGGCTTGGTTGAGAAAACAAGCGAGCTTGATTGAAGAAGATTCTTCGAAGCGAGCTTGAGCGACGGCGGGCTGCTCTTCGAGATCGAAGCGAGACCTGAGAGGCCTCGCGAGCGAGCCGACGTGACACCTGCCCACGCACTGCGCCTGTCCTTGAAATGGCGCACGGTAACGTGAAGAAACCGCCGACAAGGAAGCCTGTCTTGAGTGCCCTAGCTCGGCTGGCTGGATACTCGGGCTGGAAGAGCGGCGATCACGAACCATAGTCCCTAAAGGACCAGTCGGAACTAGTAGGTAGTGGAGGCTGGGTGATCATTTTAGCACGTGTATTTATTTATTTCATTCTTTTAGCTAGCTAGCTAGGTTGATTGGTTCTTTCCTTTCCTTTCATTTCCTTTCCTTTCCTTCCCAGCCTTGACATCCGCCATGTTTTAGTTTCTTATGGTGCAAAGAGTAAATATACCTGCTGCTCTGGTTTTTGTGTCTTCAATGAAGAAAACAAGCCTCGACAGGGACATACATACTTCGCCACGCCAACTTTTGTTTGGCTAAAGTCTTGAAAGAATCCAAAACTAGGTACTGCTTTCAGGTGGAAGGAAGGAGTAGTAATAGTAGTAGTAGTAGCAGGTAATTAATTCCTTTTTCATCGTCTTGAAAATTCTTCCCTCTGCCACACTTTCTATCAGTTAGTCAGCCAGTCAATCAGAAGATTCGAAAGATCGCTATCCCAGTACGCATTCCTCATAGGTAGTAGGTACTGTATTTCCATTTTGGAATGCCATGCATCTGCTGCTGCTGCTGCTGCTGCTGCTGCTGCTGCTGCTGCTGCTGCTGCTGCTGCTGCTGCTGCTGCTGCTGCTGCTGCTGCTGCTGCTTTGTTACAATTACTCTTGTAAAATTCGAAAACATTTTATTTAAAATTAGTTCACAGTTAATGTCATCTTAGAGTTTAAAAGAGAATGAAAGGAAAAAAGCTTGTTTTTCCTGCAAAGTACTTTCCACGATCGTCGTCGTCATCATCCCGTCATCGTCATCAGCAGCATCATCACTTCTTCTCCATCATCATCGGCAGCTCCAGCAGCGAGGCAGATCGGCACAGAGAGAAGGAAAGGAGCCCATCGCAGCCCATCGCAGCGCAGCACAGCGCAGCACAGCGCAGCAAAGCCTGTCTGCCTGTCTCTGGAGCTCGCTTTTTGTGCCGGCAGGGCTGAAACATCGCAGCCAGCGGCAGCAGGAGCAGCAGAGTGGTTGTTACTACACACCGGCCACGAGCATTGTCTGTCACTCACTCACTCACTCACTCACTGCAGCACGAGATGCGCTCCTGAATTGGGTTCGCGCGGCCGAACCCAAGTAGCAAGTCGTCGAACTCCGCGCAGCTGACCTGGCTGTGCCAATAACTTACTTACCTACTTAGCGCTGCTCTCGCATCGTCTTCGCGAAGGCTGGCTGCCAGCGAGGGATTGATTGCCTGCCTGACGTGCATGCTCGAGGACGAAGCTGTAGCAAAGGCAGTCTATTGGCGGCATGGTCCACGGCTGAGAAGGAGGTGGCACGGGCTCTGGTTGGAGCGAAGGTCGATGGATTGATTGATTGACGGATGGATGGCGAACTGAATACTTTGTTATGTGCGTACTGTGTAATGCATGCATGAGTGAATGAATGAGTGAGTGAATGTGTTATTTGAGAACAGGCGCGGAATCTTGTGAGCCATTTTGAACTTCGGAAGAGGAGGCGGTGTTTTCGTTTTCGTTTTCGTTTTCGATTGTAAATACGCTGCGATGCAGGGCATCGCGATGGAGGTCGCTAACTCGAAGAAACAATCAAGAAGGTCTCTGAGGCTTCTTTCATGCGGTTTCAAGCCGCCTGGAGCAGAGCGGGGGGCAGGAAACAGAAACAGGAACAGGAACAGGAACAGGAACAGGAACAGGGGAGTTGGTCACCTTGGAGCCATTTGGTAAGCAAGCTTGTTCGCTCGCTTGCACTCACGCAAATGCAGCAGAGTCGAAAGGAAACAAATAAAGCAAAGCCCAAAGATAGTTAGCTTCCTTTCATCTTGGAAGGGCCCCGTTCTTCCGAATTAAGCTTTTCAGGCCAAATGCTTTTTCTTTTCTTTTCTTTTTTCTTTTTCTTTTTCTTTAAAGTAACATATATAGATAGGCCTATACCTTTTCTTTTTCTCTTCCCCTCTTTTTTTTTTGCCTTTTACTTACTTACTACTAGTGATTTGGCCCGCAGATGCTTCTGCGTGAAAGCTTTCTATTTTCTTTCAAATAAGTATGTGAATCATGAAAATAAATATGTGAATCATGAAAATACATACGTATATGCAAGGACTTGGAAACTTGTAAATCAAAGGAGATTGTTGTTGGAAACCAACTTACCTGTATTTAATGTATTTAAAAACCTGCTACCGCATTGCTTGCTTGCTTCGCAGACGCTGTCCACAAAGAGTTTTAATAGTTTAAAAGGGGAGGGCCTCCGTGCTATTTTCATTTTCAGGGGACAGCAGTGGAGGGAACTTCAAGATCGAGCGAGCACTCCGACGATGCCTATTGCATCTACTGCTTCTGACATCATTGCAGGCGCACGAACATGCCGTAGCTCTGCATTTGCGCTGCACTCAAGTCCGCACTAGCTTGAACTAGCGAGCTGATCACTTCGTGACCATCGAGGAGAAGATTGATTGCTCCATCTAAAAAGAAACACTCGAAGCGATCAAGGCTCGAGGTCCCGTGCCTTCCTCCGCCTTTTCAAGTAGGTGGGCACACCCAAGTGTTCTTTGCTTTATCTTGGATGGGCACGAATCTATCTGTCTGTCTTAGACATCTGTCTACCTGTCTGTCTGTCTGTCTGTCTGTCTGTCTGTCTGTCGCTTTCTCAAGACCAAGACTTCGCCTCCACAAGGCCGACCTGTCTTCAAGCCGCCAAGGTTCTCGCCGTTGCGCCACCAATAGGTAGAAAGGCGCACAGAAGCTGGCCAGCCAAACATGCGCGAGGGAGTGCATTTGCGCAGATAGGTTTTGTGAAGAGCGGCTTTGAATGGAGATCTATGTAGAGATACAAACAAACAAACAAACAAACAAACAAACAAACAAACAAACAAACAAACAAACAAACAAACAAACAAACAAACAAACAAACAAACAAACAAACAAACAAACAAACAAACAAACAAACAAACAAACAAACAAACAAACAAACAAACAAACAAACAAACAAACAAACAAACAAACAAACAAACAAACAAACAAACAAACAAACAAACAACTTAAACAAACAAACAGCAGAAGAAAGAATATTGAAGGGTGATGGGCACTCAATGACAGCAGCTCGTAGGCAGTGCCTACTATGCGTTACCTAGCAGAAATTGCAGATATGGAAGGTTCAGAGTGCTAGTACATTGGTGGGCCACCACGTGCCGCTGCTTCTGCACCTTAGATACTTCCTTTTAGCAGGAGACAGCTTCCAGCCTTCCCTCCCTTCAATAAGTGTATTTGCTCTTTCGGCACCTTTTCCTCTATCAAACCAGAAAGTATTTTCTTCTTACATTCTTTTCTCTTTTAGCTAAAAAAATTAATCAAAGGAACTTTCAGATCCACGTGAAAGAACAGAAGAGGAAAACCTTAGTTCACTTTTCAACCCCTTTCTCCAGGTTTCTTTGTCTCTTCTTTTTGTTGGGATGATGCTTGCTAGACCTAGGCGCTTATGAACTGCCTGTACGAGACGATCTAAGATGAGTGCGATGGAGTCCTTAGCCCTCAAAAGTTGTCTCCTTCGATCCTTTGATCCTGTCTACTAACTATTCTCTGGCTTGGAACCAACCAATAAATTCAGAGTCCTCTTGTCACTTCGAAGTGAAAACTCGCCAAAATTGTCTCTGGACGATCGATCCACTTCTCGAAGTGTCCTGGCCCTTTTTCACTCAAGCGTTTGCAACGTCGCGGGACAGAAAATCGCAATGGATAAATGAGTGCACGCATGCATGCATGCGTGGGCTCGCAGACCTTCTTTCGCAAATGTATTCCTGGCCACTGCGCCGACGGAGTTTTTGCTGGTATCCTGCTCCATCTATCTGCTAGTCTCCCTAGCTCGTGATCTATTTAATAATCTATTTATGTATTCAACGATGTCTAAGTCTTCCCGGTCGCCGTTCCCAAGGAGGCCATGGGTAGTTGAGTCACTCACATACACGGACTCTTTCTTCCCTTGTCCCTTGTGAGAGTGCTCTCCATTGCGGGCAAGATCACCACGAGTAGACCAGGCGAGGCGACTCCGAAGCAGCGCAATCTGGCGAAGAAGCAAGCCCGGAAGACTCCAAGACTCCAAGAAGAAGAACGCGACGAGGCTGACCGACCTCGCCAGGCCACACATGGTCTAGTTCGAGCGAATGCTTTTGCTGCTGCACAGCTGCTCCGGATTGGAGATCTTGCAAGACAAGAACGCAACGCTGATCTTCAGTGGAAGGAAAGAAAAGGTCTCCGGAGCCGCTGCCTGCACGGACCACGAGCAGAGGAAGCGGAGCGTCTGTCTGCCTGTCTGCCTGTCTGCCTGCCTGCTCGCGCTTGCGGCACCTCCTGCTCCTCGGCAAGTTCGACTCCGGGTTCGAGTTGGCCGTCCGGTTCGTCGTCCGTCTGGCGTTCAGGCAGAGAGGCCGTGCACAGCGAGTGCACGGACTTCAGGACCAGCGGCACGTCAACGCCCTGGATGCCGCATCGAGCGAGGGTCCTGCCTTAAGCAAGGTTCGCGGTGGGCGGGCGGGCGAGCGAGGCTGAAGAGGCGGCGATTCTTGCCTCGGCCCTGCGGCGCGAGCACGATCGCAGGCACGGCCAGGATACGGACAGGGAGTGGTGAGTGAGCAGGTCGGCCAACGCGAAGCTCGCTCATGGGATGCTCGCTTTTCTTGCTGGTTGGTTTTCTTCCCTCCCTCCGGCTCACTCGTTTTCTGGTGTCTCTACGAACGCTGGGCTGGAGCAGGGTCCGCGAGAACGAGGCAAAGCTCTTCACTGCTCTCTCGCCCTCTCCCTCCCGCTCAGAGCGCATCGCTCGAGCTTGAAAAGTCGCCGTATCCGCTCCGCTTCAAATCCGCCTTTGTTTTTCAAAACGGTTCAAATTGACTGCAGAACCGCTGTTCTCTTCTCTTCTGTTCTCTTCTCTTTTCTTCTCGCGGGCCTACCTGCCTCCCTAGCCACTCCTACTCCTTTTCTGAAGATAAATTTCAAAATTTCCTGCCGCCTTCCCTGAGCAGAGCTGAGCAGAGCTAGTTTTTTCCCGCTCTCGCAATCTCGACTAACGAGGCCGTAGGTAGTGCTAGGCGGGCCAGGCCACGCGCCTGGAACGCCGAATCGAGAGGCGCCTGGGACCAAGAGGAACCCGCCATCTCTCTCTCTCTCTCTTGCTTGCTTGCTTCTCTCGAGCCTGCCTGCGAAAGAACGGCCGCGGCGGCGGAACGGGGTCCCTCGTTGAGCCCTGGCTGGCTGGCTGGCTGGTCGATCGTTCTCAGAGGACCCTTTGCATCTCTGTTAGTTGTTCTGGTTCTTAATTCTTTGGTTCTTGTTTCTTGGGTTCTTGCTTTCTTTGGTTCTTGCTTTCTTTGGTTCTTGCTTTCTTTGGTTCTTTCGCTCGCTCGCATTCAAGAGTCGCCTCCTACGTCTGTTCGCATGTCTGTCTGTCTGTCTGTTTGTTCACATGCCCGTCTGTTGCCTTCTTGGCGATACTTGAGGGGCCTGGAACGCGTTGGAGCGAACGCTGTGGGCAAACAGACATACATAATGAGGACGTCAAGGGACGAGGCGGCCGCGGCGGGAACCATGATACGCTCGCTCCTCGTTGGAGAAGTGCTGAAGGAAGGAGGCGAGGAACTTGAAGAAGAAGGAGAAGAACTTGAAGGAGAAGAAGCGCCAGGCACGAGCTCTTGGGGCGGAAGACTCGCGTGTTGGCTCGGGTGGCTTCGTTGACGTTGAGGCGGTCGCTGGTGGCGGCGGCGTTCCACGGTGAAGGCTGGGGAAGCTTTTCCGCTCGGCGGGAATGAGCGAATGAGCGAATGAACGAATGAATGAATTGAATGAATGAATGAATGAATAATTGAATAATTGAATAATTGAATGAATTAATGCATTAATTAATAATTGAATGAATGAATGAATGAATGATTGATCGATCGATTGAATAATTGAACAAATAATTGAATAATTGAATAATTGAATGAATAATTGAATGCATGAATGATTAAATGAATGAATAATTGAATGCATGAATGATTAAATGAATGAATGAATGAATGAATAATTGAATAATTGAATGAATAAATAATTGAATGCATCAATGAATAATTGAATGCATGAATGATTAATGAATGAATGAATGAATGAATAATGAATGAATAATGAATGAACAATTGAATGAATGAATAACCTTACGGCAGTGAGTGAGTGAATGAGTGAGTGAGTCGGTCAGTCTGTCAGTCGGTCAGTCAGTGAGTGAGTGAGTGAGAGAGGCGGCGCCTTCGTCGTGGAAACCGCTTCAGGGAGAAGATTTGGGCGCCGGAAGGGAGGAAGCTGCGCAGACGGGAGTGGCGAACGAACCTGCGTGCCTGCGTGCCTGCATGCCTGCATGCCTGCATGCACGCACGAGGCGCTCCGAAGCTGGGGAACGCCAAATGCGAACGCTGAAGCTGGCGAGCGACGAGGATTTATGGGCTCCTTCGCAAACGAGTCTGCAGAATCGCCCTATTGGCTGCAACGGCAGTCATGTATCTATGTATCCACGTATGTACCTATCTACTATCTACGTATGAATGTATCTGTCTACGTGAGGAAGGAAAGAAGGAAGGAAAGAAAGAAAGGAAGGGCCATGCACTCATTCACTGAGAATAACGCAGAAGCGCCGCAGTAGCAGATGATTGAGGAAAAGAAAAGCGCGAAGTCAAACTTTGAAGGAAGCGGAGAATGGAAAGGAATGATTGATTGATTGATTGATTGATTGATTGATTGATTGATTGATTGATTGATTGATTGATTGATTGATTGATTGATTGATTGATTGATTGATTGATTGATTGATTGATTGATTGATTGATTGATTGATTGATTGATTGATTGATTGATTGATTGATTGATTGATTGATTGATTGATTGATTGATTGATTGATTGATTGATTGATTGATTGATTGATTGATTGATTGATTGATTGATTGATTGATTGATTGATTGATTGATTGATTGATTGATTGATTGATTGATTGATTGATTGATTGCACTATTGTGAGTGTTTCAAAAGAGCTGTGGCATCAAGGGGCTCTGCGTGCTCCTCCTGTAAGGCAGTAAAAATGATTTCGGCGAGTGTAGATTGAAGGAAACGAAGTGAGGATTTTTCTTTAACTATAATTATGAAAAATTGTGGGAGATGAGGTAACTTGAAAAGAATGAGTGCCTAGGCAGGCACATAATATAGTAAGAATCGTGAAGAGGAGTATTTTGAAATGGGAAAGGAGGAAGGTTTTCTGTAACTTTGTTCACTTGCATGATTTCAAAGTTTATTATTTTCTTTTCCCTTCTTTTTCCATTTATTATTTTAGTTTTAGTTTATGTATCTTATTTTAAATAAGAACCTTTAAATTAAATAAAATTAAATAAAATTTCTGAAGCGCAACTTTTTTTAAATTAGAAAATAAACTTATAAAAGTTTTATGGGTTGTATTTTGCAAACTACCATCTGTGTAACTGCGCAGTAAAACGAAGAGGTTTGAGAGATTGCGCCTCTCTTCAGTGCAGATGCGACCGATGACAGGATTTCCAGTACTGGGTGCCAAATGGAAGTCAGGAACAGCTTGAGCAATATAACTGCAGGTGAAGAAACGGTTGGGGTAGAGAGAATCCGCGCAATTCAAGCGAGCTTAGCCAGCGTCTGCAGTTTTCTTCACTAGAGTAGTGCAGAAGTCATTTTCACATACGCAGGTTTCAGCATCCCATCACGTATGACTTGTGTGCTATAAAAGCTGGAGAGTGTTTTTGTGATATAGCTTTGCCGCTTCAGTGAATGGGAAGCTTTTAGAGCGACACATTTAGTTTTCGGCATCTCCCATGTTTCAGATACCAGTTATCATTGACAACCCCAAGTTCGAAGTAGTTAGACTTAGCGTTAAATGAACCCACTTCAAACTGTGAACATGTTTGGTTTGACTCTAGACAAGGATCTTTTAGCTTCATTTCTACCACTTGTCAGAATGGTTGAAGTTAAAACTTCGTCTTGCCCGGTCACCCAATGCAACTTCCACGCGCCACGTTTAAAGTTGAGCGTTGTGCACCAACCAATTAACTATTTAGACCTATTGTGAGTACTAGCTAGCTCTTCACAATCCACTCCGAAGTCTATTCTCAATCACACGCACGCAGTGACTTTGTAAAACCCTGAATAATAAAAGCAAAGAAGAAGGAAACGAGACTAACTCATTCCTACTTGTTGTGGGGGTTCACTCAGGCGTTGTCGTTGTTGGGGCCACCCCCAAAACCGTTTAAAAAGAAAACTTTCGAAATGTTTTCTCTCAGGGAGATGTGAAGAGTTGCAAGTAACAAAATATTGATCACCAAATTTTGATAACCACAATAGAATTGGATCCTAATGTGTGTACACTCCACGAAAGTACGATTACGTTAAATATATATATTTCAAAAACCACCATGTTTTCTTTAACATCGGTTGCTCGCCCAGCCCGTATTCCATTGTCTTCAAACACGTTTGCACCTCTTTTATTACCATGACAGAAGCCATTGAAAACGGAGAGCTAAAAAAACTGGTCCACTCGACCTGTACACTCATAAAAGTCATCATATTCATGAATACAACAACAGCACCACATCAAAAAGCAGGCTTTTATCAAACAAAAACTGTATGCATTGATTCACCAAGGTCTCAAAGGGTGTGGAATCAAAATATTAAAACATTTCAAGATCTTGGTCAGCACAAAACCAACGCACAGAACTTAGTCAGGTTTTATACTAATTGAAAGAATTCAGTGAGGATGTTGAGCAAACTTTGAACCTGAAAACTACACCTCTAGTGAACTCATACATGAAATTGTGGGTAATATTTTTAAAGGGTATACCAAAACGATTTCTTTGGTTTCATTCATTTGTCATGGAAACCTCTTCAGCCAAACAATATGAATAAGACGCTGCAGCCACCTTCATCGCATTATCTATTCACCTTAAGCTATGCAATTAAAAACTTTGATCAGCATGCCAATCAAGGAGTTAATTTAGATATGGGCAGCGTACTTTGCTTAACATCATTTCCATTGATCGAGGTAGACAGTTCATTTTAAGAACATAGTACTACACTTGCTACCAGGTGACCTTCTGTCTCCTATTTAAGACATTTAGATATGGAGGAATGTAAAGTCCACAACTTCAAATGTCATACCCCAAAATGGTCTGGTATTCTAAATATTCAAAGCGTCTGAAAGTACTAGTAGTATGTATCTACTCGTGCACGAGGTTCTTGAAGTTTTGGGGCTAGCTCCCAACAGGAACCTGCGCAGTTTACATGTATCTTACATTATAGAACTAGAAGGTACTGTGTGTTATTAGCGATGCGGCCGAATCATTGGTCAAAACGGGAGCGATATTTCTTTAAATCCCTACAATCTCATTTTGGAGTGAGATGCATTTGGTCAATTACTGAAGTGGTCATTGATAGGTGTTTCATATCATAGACAACTTTATCTTGTGCACCATATATGTTATATAGAGCAAAAGGTGCATGGAGATTTAGAAATCGCTTAACATGAGACCTGCTCTCAGTAGACTTTGGTAGTGATGTTTTCTTCATGAATAGCAAGTCTCGCTGGTACTTGTTTCTTCACTTTCTTAACCTGCTTCAAAATCTTGTAAAAGTGTTGTTTATTGTAGAGTAGCTTCTGAAGTGAAGGGTGCAGAGATTCTCAGTCAAGGATGACACTCAGGAGAAAGAGAAAGTGGATGATATTTATGTTATTGGGGTTTCGGTTCTGGATACAGGACGAATGAATGTATCATATCGGACAGGAAAGTTAGGTTAGGTTAGACTCTTATCTGCATATTAATTCAATAGTGTTCGAGGCTTGTCTCTTCTTTTTATCAAACCTTCCTTTTGTGGTCATCCTGTTCACGGTATTAACGACAATTTTCAATATACTCCTTAGGAAGTCCTGTATTTCAAAGTTTTTGATCAAGTTCTATTTGGCCTCTGATGTTCAACTCGTCTGATTTCAATCTGTCTAAGAAATGAAGTGTCCTTCTAGCTTATGTTGGGCCCAAAACCGTTTGCAGATTTGTTTGTGTAGTATACCTGAAGTGGTGAAGTAAGAAGGCCTGTCGAACACAAAAGAGAAAAAGATAATATTTCCGTTTTTTGGGTTCTACGTGAATGTAGTAAGATACATTCAGCAGTAAATGTCTGGTAGAACATGTCAAAGTTGTTTTCTTTCTTATCAAAGTATGTATTGAAAAGCCTTCGCCAGGATTCGCTAGGAGGTAACTTTGTTGTAACATCTTTCTGATCCATCAATTCGTAACCTTTAATGCGGGCAAGGATTTCGTGGAAATTGCCTATTTTTTTTGATTCAATGTCTTCAATGACTGCGTCGATGTATTCGTCGAAGTCACCACCATAGGCTACGCGAATGATATTTTTCAAAAAGTCATCAAAATGTTCGTGACGAGTGCCAAACTCATTCGTGTTGGATGGCATGGTTTGCTGTCTCAAAGTTGTAGCAATGTGATCTGGTGGTGCGTGAAGTGGTAAAATGGAAGTACATTTGGAAAGGGATTCGAAGCAACTATTAACCATGCAATAAGCGTGGGCTGTGAACTTCAAGTTTAATCCTGTTTCATTAACAATGAGGGAATTATCAATATTTGGAAGTCCTAATTTCTCTTTTGTGTGGTCTTTTGTGATTGCCCAAAATACAATCATAGCCTCAATGTGTTGTAGCTCGCTTAGAATGGATTGGATACTAACATTTGTTGGCATTCTTCTGTCGTTGTCATTGTGTTGGAGATCAGATAATGTGTAAAATGTGATATTGAGGATTTCCCAAAATTCTGCGGTTGTTAAATCCTGGAGAATAATTTGTGAAAACTGATTTGGGAAGTAGTGTTTGGGTAAAAAGCTTCTCAATGCATGAAGGTGCCATTTTTGTGAGCATGTAAGGTGAACGTCCTGTTTCCTTTCAGCATACCTGTTCCAGATTTCATGAGTGAGAGAAGACAATGTCATTGATAATTAGCATTTATTTTAGCTGGTTGAAATTGTTTGCACCTGTGTTATTTTGCGCTGGCAATATATAGTAAAAGCAATGAGATCACTTATTGTTTGTTAGATAGAATGATCCGGTGTTTGCTTTTTGTTTTGATTGTTGGATTTGTTGATGCGAGCACTTATAGCAATGGTGTGACTACAGATACAATTCGAGCGGTCAGAATTATACCCAACAGCAGCTACTCTTCGCTGGTTCCGAGTGATGAGATTATGGCCGATATAGGAAGTGATTTGAGTACGTTCTATTACTCAAGTTCTTGTGGTAGTTTTGATGTTCACTTATCAGTTGATGAGACTACCTATGTGATGGAATCTTTTAGCATTGATGAATCAGATAATTGTTAGATTACTGGAGTAGAGGTGACTTTGAGTAGCATGCTTGTTTATGAAGAAGCTTTTGCTCTCGCGGAAGATAGTGCAAATGCGTCTACATATGACTCTGTTGCTCTGTTCACCCCTTATTGTAACCTGGGGAATGTTGGAGTTGCTTATGTTGTTGGTTCTCGATTACATATGAACGTTGCTGCAAGTTCAGTGAATTCAACCGCTTATCTCATGGGAGTTTTAGTGCATGAGTTTGGTCACAATCTTGGTTTGCTGCATGGTCATGCTATTGATGGAGAATATGGTAATGAATATGATGAGATGGGTTCAAAGGCTGTTAGCTCAATTTAGTACCTACTACAAGTACTTTTGGGGGTGGATTCCAGAAGAGAGTATTTTGCAAATGTCACATGGTTTGTATTGCGAAGCAGACGAGTCTTGTGTAAGTGATGATACAACTGTGTGGCTCTATGCCCACGATACAGGAGAGGGGTTTAATTCATCTCTGTACTACTGTATTCTGTATCGGTTGGAGTATCCAAATACATACATGACGTCGGAATCCCGATCACTCTATGAGAGTGATCTTCCAGGTGTGATGATGGAATGGGTAACAAGGCGTTATGAAGATATTGCAGGTCCCAGTTACTTGATCGATCCAACAGGCTTGCCCAGATTGGTGACTGATACAACTGGAGCTGCTTTTGTCCCTGTAAATTCTACCTATGTGTATGATTATCGCGAGGGAGGAAATGCAGTTGCGGTGACTGTCTTAAAACTTGATGAGGATACTCAGTGCGTGAAAGTCAGAGTAAGGCATATGAATAAAAGTGCCAATGATGTAGATCAATTTGAGAATGAACTGCAAGATTTGACTTCTATTTCTTGTGGCGACACAGTGAATTATACAGAAGCGGTGGGGCGTACATTGTTTCATTTGGAAACTCCCAACCCTTCAAAGGTTTCTTTGAATGTAACTTGTGGTGACTACCTAGACGCTTACATTTTTGGAGGCAAACCATTTCATCTATTCAGTGATAGGCAAGGTGAATTTAACCTGGCCACATTTAATTCGACTACCTTGTATGATTGGAATCGGGCATTTGATGATTCCGGTGTTGAATACTGTTCTGCGGATGCTTGCAATGTTGCTTTAACGGTTTCTCCATTTCTAAGTTATGCGGGCGAGATGATCTTTTATGCTGTTCCTGGAGTCTCAAGTGGACCCGCTGGGACTGTTTATGTGAATGGCTAATATGAAGTGTACCTTAAATCAGTGTACATGGGGTACTATGAGATTTATTATTATTGCTGGGTCTTTTGCACCAGCTTGGCATGAGGTTCGTTTTACGGATTGGTCGGTTCGACCACACTAATTTATCTATCCGAACTGACGGAGGACGATATTGCTTTTACTTATCCTATTACCACCAGTTCTTCGCGAAGTTGGACCTCCGCGTGCAGTTCTGAAAGCCGGGCTGCAGATTTACAAAATGCTTATGCATACCCTACCCGATACTTTACTGAAAATTTCGAGGTACACACCTTTGCCAATGACAGTAACTATCTTCTCATTACGGGCGGTGTAGATGGTGCTACTGCGGAAGTTGTTTGTGATGTGATTTACTGTGGTAGTAATATGTTCATGAATGAATCGAGTGGTCTTTGCGAACCATGTGGTCAAGGTATGATGTCGGAACCGAACAGCACTAGCTGTGTTGTGGATTGTTCTTATCTTATGCTGGAATCTCCATACGTGAGTTCAACTGGAGTGATGAAAACGACGGGTAAATATGTAGATTTAAAGAATTCTTGAGAGTTATATTCTAATGGTAGACGGGATACGAGTTATTTACTATACTTCCTTAATACTCAGGGGTGGGTTCTTGGGACTGGTTCTGTTGCTTCTGCAGCCTATTCTTATGAGGTGAGTGCAAGCAATTATCGACATCCAGTGCTCGGTGAATCTGGATATTCCTTGACATGTATGTGTGCAGATTTCCCTTATTGTGGAGAATGTGATGGTCTTGGCGATGGTGCAATGGTAAGTCCTCTGAATGGTACCTCTTGTTTTGTTCCGTACGAATCTATCTACGTGACATCTGGTGATAATCATAGTATAGCAGGGAATTAATTATAGCTTCAGCACTATGATAGATGGTTATCCAGTCTTTAGCTCTGCGAATTATACTCTGACTCGTAATTACTCTGGTGAGTGGTCGTTCGTTGCCCTTGTTAACTCTTCGACTGTGGCTACGAAGTCAGAAAGCATTAGCGTTTTTTGGCCAACGAATATTAGCAGTACAGCGGCGTGGTCAAGTGGTTATCTTTCTATTGCTCCGCAAGAGAACTCTCTTGTCATGCAGGGCATCTATTCTTCAACATTTTTTGCTGTAACTCCTGCACCAACATCGTCACCTACTATGCCGACGCCTTTACCAACATCGCCGCCGACAGTTTCTCCCACGGCTCCAACTCCTGCACCAACGATGAGACCTACGCTTGGAAATTCTTCTTCAGCACCAACGATTTCAGATGATACTAGTCTTTCTTACTTAAAGGAACTGTTTGAACAAATTGGTTCGAATCATATTTATCTAGGTCTCACAGTTGGTGCACTTTCTTTGCTCTGTTTTATGGTGCTTTTTCGTTTTGTTTATTATAATAGGTCTCATCAGCTTGCAACACAGTATAATTTCGCGAATGAAATTGATGACTTTTCATAAATGCAACAACTATAAAAGTTTTATTATTTTTTTAATTTGGTTCATTGATGACTGTAAATGTTTTAATTTTGGGTTGTTCTTTCCTTCTCCAACGCACGTCGAAGTCTAGCAATCTCTCGACTAGCGCTTAGTGTGAAGTATTCATCACTCATTTCCATCTTGCGAACGGTCATGCCGAAGTCAACTATGACAGGCCTTTGAGTTTCCTTATTGTATAGGACATTGCGGGCCTCCACATCACCGTGCAGTACACCATGGGAGTGAACTTCATCGAGAGCAATCACTGCCTTTCCCACAAAGTCATCAGTAATGTCTTCAGGTGTTAAAGGTTCGCCAGAATATTTTGTCCTAAGACCGTACAGAACATCGTAATCAAACAAGCCGTAATCGATAAATTCAGGGATGTGTTCGCCTTGTAGCGATTTTAACTCCCTGTAAATTTCAGCTTCGTGTTCAAGCTCTGGTATCTGTCCTTCTTGCTTAAAGCAATCCAGTATCTTCAAAACGCTGTCGATCTTCTCACCTGTTGGTAGGGGGATATCAACCCGAAGTGTCCTACCCGCGCGACAAGGTGGGAGGGAGTTCAGTGTACCCATCAAGTTGTAATAATGGTAAATGAATCACCGCACCATCCTTTGAAAGTTCTTAGCCGAGCTTCTTTACGTTCACAGAATAAGTATTTCCGTGCTTGTCGTTTTCCAAGTTATTACTGCCTCTGCAATCAGATGGTAGAATGATACGTTCTTCACTAATCTCACGGCCACCTAAACAGGGAACCAATATGTTATTTTCAATTTCACTGAAGTTCATCTCGCTTGTATCCGCTGCGAGCAAGATAGCAAGTGCGACAAGTTGCATCGAACTGAGTTTGCCGCGAGCGATATCGCCAACTTCTTCAGCCCGAACAGAGTTCGTGATCATTAGATTTCCTTCACAGTCCCTGATAAAAACACAAGTCACTTTGTAGTTCGAGTAGACGCCAACCAGTAGACCATTCAAAAGCATGTAGCCGTATAGTTGATGAACAACTGAATGATTTTTATGACGTTCTGATTCACATCCAGGACAGCCATGATCACAATAAGTCTCACCGAGGTTGTCGTAGGAGTACTCCTTACCAGGACCTTTCGTCTCACCTACGATCAACGGAATACGGGAACCGTCTACTTTCTTAGAAGAAAAAGAAAAGTTTGATCTACCTTTTAGATATATCTGATCAGACGTATAGATGGAGACCTTATAAGGGACTTTTTCGTTGAATTTTTTAGTCATGGCTGCTGTTACAAAAAACATAACCTGATTAAATTCTTCCGTGACAGTTCCTTCGTTTAAGAGTTCTCTTGGATCATTCATCCTATCAAAGATATCTTGGTAGTTGGCAGTATATTGCAGTTCATTCAGAGTTTCAATGTACCCTTTCCGGTCACAGTAGTCCACGAAAGACTCCACTAACAAAGGCCTGACCTTCGCAGGCGAAGCGGGGTAATTTTTGAGGTTTGAGATATCTGTCCTGTTTTTTTTAAATACTAGCTTGGAATCAGCAATCCTTGGTAGATGATCACTGGTGAACGACAGAAAGCGTTGCGGTTCCGTACGAGAAATCAAATCACTTAACCTCCTCACATCAGCATCATAATCATCGATACTGCCCTGCGTTTTTGCAAGGCGGAGAGTAACTGCAAGAATTTGTTGCTCGGTCACTTCTAACGACTTTTCTTTTTGGAAAAGGTCTTCCATCGAACTAATGCAAAGGGCAATATTTACGTCCTCTATATCATCGGGCGAGTACCCGTACCTCTTCTGGAACGATTTTGACTTGATCTTACCACGACAGAAAGCATCGAGAAAGTCGTAGTCGTCCTCATTTCCTAGCTTTTCTTTAATTTTCTTCTCGATTTGCTTGATTTTTTGCGAAAGCTTAGCTTTTTCAGCATTGAGGTCCTCAAGATCTCGATCTGTACGCTTGTACTCCTCAATCTTTTTTGCATGCAAAGTTAAAGCCCGTTGCAATAAGTCCTTATACAAGACTACGTGTTTCATAGGAGTGGGTCTGTCTGAATCGGTTGTGAACATCTGAATTGATGAGAGGCGGGGTTCTCGTCTTCTAGCGGCACTCCTTGTCTGGTTGGCGATCTTGGAGGCTGCATTTCTAACTACCTTGAAAGTACTACCTAACATGGTGTTCGAACGATTTTTGACGTGTTCGAACGATTGGGTTTTGCTGCTGTTGACAACTAGGTTTGGATGCTTCCTCTATTGTTTATACTTGATTTACTAATGAATCTTACTAATAGATATTCTTACTTATTTATTTGTTTCTTACACACACCATTACAAATTGCATCGATCTATATAGGTGCAATAGTATGCTAAACATGATGTATTCTTTTTTAATCAAGAATAAAATGTAGTTATCTTTCATAAGTGCTAGTATTTTGCGAAACCCATAATCCGCGAAGTAAAGTTTGCTGTGCTCGTTTGCATAACTTTGATGCCGTGGCTGGTGGCGTGGCCGCAGCGTCCACGAATCTATTTCTCTCCTCGCACGCGCCGTATGCCGTGTGCGCGCACGCGCACGCGCTCATTCCACCCATCTCTCCCTCCACTGTTCGATCTTGCAAGTCAAACGTTGTGATGATTCGATGCAAGTGGGTAAGATCGATACCCTCGCTCGCCAAGGCCAAGGACAACTTTCCATGCATCGTTTGAGTGCGTAAGTCGAGGGTTGTACAGGTTGTGCTGGCTCGTGCCGGTAGGTTGGAGAAGAGAAGATCAATCCTCTCAGTAGACCTTGATCAATCGTAAGTCGCGAGTTGTGCAGGCAGTGCTAGGCAGGAGAAGAGAATTGAAGATCGGCCCTCTCAGTAGACCTTGATCGATCGTTTGATTGAGTTCTGCAGGAAGTTTTATTTCGGTGCAGGGAGACGGGAGAAGATAAGAGCGCTAGAAGTAGAGGATCGATCTTCAATTCTCCTTTGATCGCCTAAGTCGAGAGTATTTGCTAAACATGTGCAACATGTTTATTATTCGTTGTTTTTAATTGAACATGTCTTCTTCTGCAAGAGCATATTTTGTGAAAGGGTTGACTTCCTTCGCGAGGATGATGGTAGGTAATATTGTTTGTGCATAGAACATAATGTATGCCATAGCGTCGCCGAGGTGGTCTTTTTGAACTGCTTTTCTAAAGGCTAGTAAATTGTGCAAAAGGTTTGAAGTGATTTCCACGACCTGTAAACGCCTTTCAACTTTAGATTGTGATATTTTAAAATATGCATGCATGGAGCGTGGTGAGATCAATCGGACAAAAGATGATCCTTTTCTTGCCCCAAATCTTTTCTTTAGGGAAGCATGAATAAGCTGTTCAATGCATTTGTGAATACTTGTGGTGGGTTGCGCTTCGATGATGACATGGTCTAATTTTTGAAACCATGGTCGAAGCAGTTCTATAAAATGGTGAACCAGATGTGCGCCTTTGCGATCCTTTTCTTCGAAAGAGCATGCTTTGGGTTTTTCACATTTAAGATTGCGGAGGTCTTGCATGTGTGCGTAGATGGGCATGATTTCAAATGTGTCATTGTCAATGTCTGCAAACACACAGGCAAGATGGCTAAATCCCACATCTATTCCAGCGACTCGAGTAAGGTTCATGTTTACTATTAAATAATAATATTTCGTTATTGTTATATTACTACAACGGTAGGCGAGTGCGTTTTGGTAGTAGAGACCGTGGCTTTTTCCTTTTTTAGAAAGGTGTGTGCGAGGATGAATAAAATCAGTATAAAGAATAACAGAATTGCCAAACCTCCTCTGTCTAATCCTAAAAATCTTACATCCTCCTTGACTGTAGTAGTTGTATTGTTCGACATGTAAATGTAATAAACAAACTAGGATTAGCGTTGATAATCTATTTATTGCGAAACCTTCAATAACTAAACCCTTAATAGTGTGAAAGAAAATAATAATAAAAATATGATCATGAGACTAAGGAGTACTCGTGTTTATGAATTAGATTAAAAAAACAAAAAACAATCTAAGCCAAAGAAAAGAAATAAAGTGGTAGATTCTGTTATCCGTGTATGTGGCAACGCTAAGACTATTTATAAATGTTCTCTGAGTGGTAGGGGGTACGAGTCAAGCTGGACAAAACAGAAGAATGTATTTTGGACATGGGCGAAAATCTAACCGGCGTATAGATTGCGACGGCACCTATATTTGTATCCACAAGAGGCGCCGTACTTATTGCTTTATTTGAGAGCCTGATTCCAAAAACATTTGTGAACGTAAGTGTGGGCGTATTTTATCGAATTGTAGACTTTCCCATAGTATTCGTATTTGTTGGACGTGTGAAAGGAGAGAGGAACGTCAGATGAGATTAGAAAATGAGTGGAACGAGCATTTTCATTCTTAGTGATTTCACCCTTCGATCCATGATCGCATCATCAGAGACAGTGCCTGTAAGGTAGTAAACCGTCGGCGTGCTGGCTTTGTTTTTTCAGATAAGACTTACCCTATTATATTGTGGTCGAAAGCGATGAAGAAAGTCCCAGTGGTTATGACATAGCATGTGAAATGAAAAGATTGCAGGAAATTCATGATCAGTTAATTGGTAACGGAAGAAGTGTAAAGCCTTTGGTGATTATCCGTTTCAACCCGAACTCTCGATATGAAAGCCTGGAAAAGGAAGTTAAAGGAGCTTCAGAAGCTGCACTCAAAGGGCAAGTGGACTACTCTGATGCGCGTGGAGTCAATTTATTTAAAATGAGAGATTATGGGCAAACGCGGCAAGAAAAATACAAAGAGGAGCGTCTTACTAATCGTTTAAAAATTGACTCGATTCCGCCAAAGCATATCCAAACTAAAAGCAACTTCGAGGTCAGTGACAAAAGGTTGTACCATCCATCCATAGTAGGCACTTCCTTTTTAGTTAGAAAACGTTCTTCTCTCACCACATAAATATACTGTACTAACGCAAAGCATGAAAACATGAAGAATTCAATTAAAAAAATGGCGACGACAAATTGTGGCACGTCATGATTGATTTCTACAAAGAAAAGCCAGCTAATCATAACCCATGCAAAAAGGTAAGGAGTGCAACCGAGCCAGAATAGTCTTATCATGTATCGCCTGATAACGGGAGGATATCTTCCAGATACCCAAACACCATCGTTGTCATCATGAGACCGGATATATTGGTAAGAGTGAAAATGTCAACTATTCTGCATAAGACTGCAATAATGACAGCCATGATAGATGCGGTTCAAGAGTATTCTAAAAGGCTCATGGAGCCGGTGTTTCCGATGCGAATAAGGCATGCATAGAAGCAATGAAATGCAGACGTAATTCCTGAAAAAAGGGCAAGTCCACTGGACACTGAAGGTGTCCACCATGTGGTGTCCAAACAATGTTGGACTGCTATGTTGAACCTAAGACTAGGGAGACTAGGGAAGTGACTAACCTGATAGATCGTAAGAGTAGGTACTATTAGCTGCTACCTACCTACCTATTGTTTATGTACTGCAGGATCTCTATCTTTGTATTTTGGCGGAAACTAATAGATTTGATCAGCTTCAATAACAATATTCCTGACATTTGTGACTCCCTTTCACTCGTTTCGAGTGTGAATCCTCAGCCTCAACAGCTTAAAAGTCTGGAGAAGCAGATCAGCTTCAGAAGTATTGCTATCATTATGACTGTCTTCGCTGCCTAGTAGTACCTAGTTACTATAAAGGTAGCATGCCAAGACGATATTTTGTTCTCCAGGAAAGAGAGCAGAGCTGCAAGAAGCGTCAAGGTTGACATTGCAAGATCATGTTTGCAGCAGCTCGAACAGCCCGCGCGCTTCGATCTGTGCGGCGTTGTTTCCACAGCGTCTCGCAGGGCCAACCCACGAATTCCTGGGTGTCCACGCGAAGAACCCGCGTGAAGGAGACAGGACTCGAGATCACCACCTATGGAGCTCGTCAAGACAACTTTGGCTTCCTGGTGACTAGCGGCACGAGTGGAGAAACAATTGCAGTAGACACTCCTGAGTGGAAACCCCTTTTGACTGCTCTTGAAGGGCGCTCACTTGACGTCATTCTCAATACACATCACCATGGAGATCATGTAGAAGGGAATGAAGATGCTGTAGCCCATTTTGGCGCAAATGTCCGAATTTTAGGACCTGACTCTGAGGCCAAGCGAATTCCTAAACTCACGGCCACAGTAAAGCCTGGAGATGAGTTAGATCTTGGCGATGAGATTGTCCAAGTCATCAATGTTTGTGGTCACACTAAGGGCCATGTGGCCTACTACTTCACAAAGTCCAAGGTGCTCTTTCCTGGAGACTCGATCTTTCCTCTGGGTTGTGGTCGTGTTTTCGAGGGAACGTTTCAAGATGCCTATGAGACATTGCGTCGTCTCACAGCATTACCAGGGGACACGCTTATCTTCTCTGCTCATGAGTATTCAGCATCAAATGCAAAGTTCGCTCTTTGGGCTGATCCTGATAACGCGGATCTTCGTGCCCACGTAGAACACCTTAAAGCCAAGGTCACAGCTCGCGAGCCGACCGTGCCGACAACGCTTGCAGAAGAGCTCAAGTTTAACCCGTTCCTCCGGGCTGAAAATCTTGAGCGCTTCGCGGAGCTTCGCAAGGCGAAGGACAACTTCTAAGTAACGAGAGGTCAGAACCTCCTGTACGTCGAAACGCCTGTAGGTCTCTGCTGTCTCAGTCCTGTCAGAAACCCTTCTTTAAAAACTCAGAATATAGCCTGCAGCAACAACTCTCTTTCAAAGACCATCGAATATAAATTAGAAAACTGTCATAAAACGATTCTCGAGCCTTTCTGGACACGGAGATTACGGAGTCAATTGTGCAAATCACTATGCCACCGGAGTCTCTTGGGCCACAACACTCATCCTTCGAAGTCATGATGTGAGTTTTCTGACGTACATTTTGTGAGTAAGGATCACTACCCTACCCTTACATACACGTGCTAGAGAGGACGGTGAACCCAGTGCGAATGAAAGCTTTAGGCAAGGACCTTTTTTAATTTTTCTTAAAATTTAAAATGTGGTTACCTGCCTCTAAAAGATATGTATGACTTATCTCGGAGATCTCAAATCTCTCCGAAAAAGGAAAAAACAAGAAAAAGTAATCTTCAAATTTATCGCTTCCGCATTGCTCACTACATATAATTTGTGGTCATTATCACCATAATCACGAACAGCATGCATACAAACCAGTACAAAGAGTCATCTAAAAGTTTTTATGCTGCAGAATGGGTACACATTCACCAGAAAACACTAGTGCTGCAAGCCTTTTCAAAGGCTTGCATTGAACACTCGTGCCTATCTTCCTAAGCATAATGCAAATGAACACCCAATAGCCATGAAGTTTAACACAAGCGTAGTTCAGATGCAGGTAAATTCAAGTTCAGTTTCTTATATAAATTTCAATAAATAGCAAACAGAGAATCTAGAGAGATCAGCTACTGATTCTTATACAAACATGTTGGTTGTCTTTTGTACTTCAGATCATGCATCACGACCTTAATTATCCAGACCAGGGTGCCTGCTTTAGCCAGCTTGTTTGTCAAGTCCTGAAGTGCAGGTCACCTCTGACTTCTTTGAAGTAATTAGGCTTATGCAAATGCTATGGATGCTGATAGTGAAATATCTATGAACTCAAATCATCAAGTTGACAATACAATAGTCGTGTTTAGGTGTTTAGATAACGTGAAATGTAATATTCTTATTATCTACAGTATCTTGATTCCCCAAGTAAACAACACCTTGGGCTTGTAATAGTTATAAGATCACCTACTGTACTTTATATATTTCTAAAATCTTTAAAGACCTTCATGTATACATTCCACTACACTCTCGCTAGTCAAAGATACAGATTTAAATTCTTTTAACTCGAGTAAAAAACTAAAGCCAAAACAATTACTCAATACATTCAAACGAGATCTAGCTACCACCTGCCTTGGCCAGTAAGAGCGACTAGTTTCAGTTTGGCCAGGACTAATGTACTTTCCTCCAGTTTCCTTTACGAAAAGTGCCTATTTTAAGACACCACCTATCCAGACCCCAGCAAGAAACATTTCATGAGAAACCTCAACTTGAGATGACCAGCTAAAACACACACCACACACAGCAGAAGCAAAGAACCGAAACAGACACTCTCCTCTTTTCAACAATATTATCGATTCCATGCGCTTCTGCCAAAGTAACCAGAAGAATAAATTCCCATGCAAAGCTAGCGAAAAATATCTAACCTAAGTTCCATTCCGCTATACACGTTCAACGTCTCGGCTACCTTCCCATAATTCTTCGCTGATTTAGATGGGCTATCCACGGAGCATAGACTGCCAAATTCTAAGAACCCAAAATTGAGCACAGTTCTTGCCTTGTGGTGTGCCAGTACCACTCAAGTCTCAACTCTCCAAGTTCTTCAGGCTTTTGCCCATAGCCATTCACCTTCTCCATAACACCCGTTAAATGCTTCCATATCCCCATGCTCCACCCATTCCTGGGTCCCACTTCTGGAGATAGTACCCTCACAAACCACTTTTTAGTACAAGTACCAAGTATAGGACCCAGCCGGCCCACCGCCGCCTTATACTGCGCCTGCTCGCACGCCAGCAAGCCTTATTCTCCAAACTAGGGTAGGGTTACAGTGGGACCCCAGAGTCACAACTTAAAGAGTGGCCGCGAAGGAGGTGGGTAACGCGGGGAATCATTGGGGGAGGCGGGGGCGCGAGAGAAGAGGGAGCGAGAAGCAAGTAAACAACCAGCGTAGGAGCACCGAGTTAGCAGCACCGGCAGCACTCAGGCACCATGGTAAGTGGCAGCGTGTTGGCGGCGCGGCCCACAGGCTGCGTAGCGGCAGAGGACAGAGAGGTCTGTCTTTCTGCTGCTGCGCAGTTAGGCTGGATGAACTCATGCGGCGGCATGAAGATGGCCAATCGGCGGATGAGGACTTGACTCCTCTTCTATATACTCTTCACATCTTTGGACAGCGACAATCACTGCAGTGGCCGGAGGCTTCTCTTAGGGAGCGAAAGAGATTGCCCGCGGGGATCACAACTTTACGAAACTTGTCTTGTCGAGGCCTTATGTATGAAAACCAAGTCTATTCAACTATGACTGATTGAATGCATAGCGAATGAAGACAGAGAATGACTGGCCATCAAGAGACACTCGGCTATACCAGCTCGCGACAGTGTCCTTTGATGTTGAGGTCTATCATATAGGAGCATTGGCAGTGACACGTAGATTTTGCAAGTTTTGCGAGTCTGCATAAAGTGTTAGAATGAATGCCTTGAGAGCTTGAGTTGAAGATGCTTTCCTTCTTCCATGTAGGGTTACTCTCCCTACGGGCACTCTTGAGTCTTCTTCTTGCATCTCGATACCCTCTCGATGAAGTTTGTGAGATCATGATACGTCGTGTTTATAGAAAGAAGTGAATATAGAGTTGAGAAAGTCTCATCCGTTTTGTCTATTGGTCCGTTAGGTCTATACAAACAGAGGGATCTTATCTGTATGAGATCTTAAATCTGTGCTGCACAAATCAACAGTCTTAGCCAAATAGATATTTGGTGTCTAGGTCTGTGGAGAGTTTAAATAAATGGTAAACTAACGATCTGGTGATATGTTCGAATGTGAAATAAATAACAGGCTCGCGGCCCCAAGAAGCACCTTAAGCGGCTCAATGCCCCCAAGCACTGGATGCTCGACAAGTTGGGCGGTATCTGGGCCCCCCGCTCCAGCACCGGCCCCCACGCCCTCCGTGACTCCCTCCCGGTTGTCCTCATCCTCCGTCAGCGTCTCAAGTACGCTTTGACCGGCCAGGAGGCTCTCTCTATTTGCATGCGCCGCCTTGTGAAGGTTGACGGCAAGGTCCGCACTGACCCCCGCTTCCCCACTGGTCTCATGGATGTTGTCACCATCGACAAGACCAAGGAGAAGTTCCGCCTCTTGTACGACACCAAGGGCCGCTTCTCCCTCACCCCGGTTGACGATGCTGAGGCCAAGTTCAAGCTCTGCAAGGTCACCGCTGTCCGCGTCGGCGCCAACAAGGTCCCCATGATCACCACCCACGATGGCCGCACCATCCGCTACCCTGACCCTCTCATCAAGGTCAACGACACCATCAAGTACGACCTCGAGTCTGGCAAGATCACTGAGATCTTCAAGTTCGATATTGGCCAGCTTGTCATGATCACCCGCGGTAAGAACGCTGGTCGTGTTGGTGTCCTTCAGTCCCGCGAGGTCCACCAGGGTTCCTTCGATATTATCTATGTGAAGGACTCCCGCGGCCACGTTTTCGCTACCCGTCTCAGTGCTTCCTTTGTCATCGGTAACGAGAACCGCCCGGCTATCACCCTCCCCAAGGGCAAGGGTATTAAGCTCAGCATTATCGAGGAGAAGGCTGCCAAGGCCAAGCGCGCTGCCCACCAGGTCCGCGCCCGCAAGTAAGTGTGCCTCTCTGACAAAACTTCATAAACCCTTATCCCCTTCCTTTTTTGATATTTTGACTGTTGTCAGCTTTCAGTCTCCTTTCGTTCCCCTCCCTTCCCTTCACACATTTTTTTGTCTCTTTCTAGGTTTGTTCTTGTAGCTGCCTGCTGTCAACACCTTCGTTGTTGAAATCAGCTATCGATAAGCTTTGTTTCCTTGTGTTCTTTCTCCATCTTGCAATAGCTTCATTCCCTATCTGGACATGGACGATAAAATTTTAAACTTAGCCTTTTGCGAGGCTTACTTTTTCTTTTCAGAGATGGTAACGCATGGCTCTGAACATGATCTGGCTCGTGAAGGTTTAGTAAGTAAATTTTATTTCAAATCGGAGGAGGAACTCCAGCGAAGGCTTGCTAGATATATTGGGATGGGTTTGGTTCTGCTCGTATAGTTCATCGATTCCTGGCGTTTTGCTCAGTTCTAAATTATTTCCTCGCATTCACGATATAATGAATGGTCTTGCCCATTTTACTAAACTTGCTATTAAAGACAGCTACTAGACTTTGTAGGTCTGATATGCCAAAATCTAGTATAATGCTTCGCTTCAGAGTCCTTGGAGACCACTTTGATGAAGGTGAACTCTAAGAAGGGATTTGAAAAAAAAAGTTCAGACCATAACTGTATGACTGGCCGAATAAGATGCGCAAGGTTATGTTGTTCACTGTTAATTCTTAGCTTTAATGTTTTACGATTTTTTGCTTGGTATGGGTGCTGACAGGCTTACTTGGCATGAATGAAACGGCCTGTTTGCGTGCACACGTGGTACATGAGGTTGACGGTAGGAAAAAAAGTATGCACCGCGCGTCAGTGTCGTTGTGCTATCTCTTGAAAGCCACAAACAATGAACGAGCAGAAAATGAGGCTAAAGATGAAAGAGGGGAGGGGGCCCTCTGGGGAGATGATAATGAAGAGGTAATTCAAAATTCAGCGTGACAGGGACTTAGGTGCACATAGGAGCACATTTCATCCTCGTTACGCGCAAATTTAATTGGAGCGTCACCCAATAGGCGTATCTTTTCTAGCCTTCCAACCTTTGATGGTTGGGTAATTCTCTTACTCGTTCGCTGAGGTGGCGCTCGACGCAGCAGATGCAGCTGAGGTTCCCTGAGCGTCTCCTGCGCCTTCGGGTGATCCCGAGGTGGTAGCCTCGTGCTGAGACACAGGTGCAAAGTAGGGGTGCGCCATAGCCTCCTTGGCGGTAAGACGCTCCTGGTGGTCGTAGCGCAGCAGCTTGGACAGAAAGTCCAGGGCCTCCGGGGAAACAAGGTGCTGGTTGTCTTGGTTTGTGAACTTGGACCAGGGCTTCTTTGAGTGGCGTCCAAGGATACCGTCAAAGTGCGGGTCGAGCTCCAAGTCGTAGCGCTCCAAGTATTGAAGGAGCTCATCTGTTGTTGACACAGAACGATTAGAAGAAGAGGAAACCACAATAGGGTTTTTACAGTTAGTTAGTCATTTGAATGCTCACTTTCGATCCTCCAAACAGGCAAAAGCAACGTGAGATTTAGAGTTGACAGATTGGATGTGTCTAGTTGTCAGAAGATATAAATCACATTCTAAACAATTGAGACGGGGGGCGGGGGGGGGGGCAAGATCAGAAAATTTGATAGAACGTACCAGTGCCAAGCACCTTGGCGATTTTCACAAGCTGATCGTAATTATCAGCACCGTGGAAGAAGGGCTCGCGGCGGAAGATCATGCCAGCAAACATGCAGCCAAGGGACCACATGTCGAGTGAGTAGTCATACTCTAGGTACTCAACAAGGAGCTCTGGACCCTTGAAATAACGAGAGGCCACACGAACATTGTATTCCCGGCCAGGGTGGTAAAACTCTGCGAGGCCCCAGTCGATCACGCGTAACCGACGGCGGGCAGCGTCAATCATAATGTTATGCGGCTTGATGTCTCTGTGCATGATACCGTTCGAGTGCGCGAAGTCGAGAGCGAGGAGTACCTGTGTTTTTTTGTTTTTTTTTTCAAAATGTTATCCATCCCCACGAAAAATATAGTGAAAGTAAGAAACATAGAGCACAGAAAATCCCGGAGGGTTATGCAGGAGTGTAAACACCAAAATATCCGCCAGGTGAAGTCATGTGATCAAATACGCATAGGGATGCAAGCAGTTGTGCGAAAGTTAGTCGAGACGCTCTTTAACGAAAGCATAATAGAGAAACTGCAAATTTAACAAAAAGAAGACAACGTTGATACATATGCGACGAATGGTGCTACTCGTCATCGCATAAGCTCTTCGGATGCTATTATAAAATGGATAAAATAAACGTACCTGTCGGATGTAGTATCGGATGTCATAGTCTGTAAGCGTTGGGTAGAGGATCTTAAAGTCTACGTTGTCGACGTGTTCGAAGATGAGACTGGGGGTCTTGCTCTGAAGATCACGGACAACGTCGTAGAGCTTGACAATGTTGGGCCCACCGCAGAGGTTTTGCAAAATCTTAATCTCTCGCTTGATCTTCTTCTTCTTGACCGGCTTGAGAATCTTGACGACGCAGCGCTGCTTGTTGCGCACATTGTAGCCATCAAAGACCTCGGAGTACTTTCCACGACCGATCTTCTTGACCACCTCGTAGTCATCCTGGTTGCCCCAGGTTACTGTCAGCGAGTCATAGTCCCAGTAGCTCTTGGGCCTGTGGACATTCACATCTGCGTACACGCGAGCGTGCGACATGTTACCTTCCATACGCTCCTTTTCGCAACGATCAAAAGCCTCTGGTCTAGATTAGTATCTCCGAGGAAACCCGAACGCCCCACGAGATCAAATAAACTTTGATTGATATCGATGCAAACAAGATAGAGAAAGCAGCGATCTCAATAGATAGAGAAGACGTTCACGCCTCGCTACCTCCTACGCCACGCACCGAGCAGACGAGTCGAGGCCGAGGTTGGTAAGTTTGTGAGATATCTCACAGAGACCACTCACGCACTCACGTACGCACTCACGTACGCACGCACGCCAGGGCGAGCGAGCGCGCCAGCGACTGGATGGAGGAAACTATGGATGCAAATGAAACGAAGGGAGGGAAGGCTGCAGCGGATGGTCGATCCGCGGACGGGCAAGAAAGTACCGGCAGCCGAGGATTAACTATCAGCCTGGAGGAGCGCCACTTGGCGAGCTGGCGCAGGCGGAGGCGCGAGGACTTCGCGCGGGCGCCGCGGGCTCGTCTGTCTGCTTGCTCGCTCGCTCGTCGCCGCTGCCGCTGTCTGGCGTCGCTGAGAGGCTTGCTAGCCAAGGCCTAGAAGACACCTATGCTACTTACTCCTATCAATTAGGTTAGGTGGCAGCTACCACCGCATTCTCCTTCTTCTTCTTCTTCTTCTTCTTTCTCTTCTTTCTCTTTTTCCACTTCTTTCTCTTTTTTCTCTCTCTTCATAATTAGTATTCCTGGTAGGATGGGATGATTTCTTTTACTGGTTGTTGTTTCTATAGCCTCCCGATCTGTTCTATTTCATTTGTACAATGTTATTATTAGGTACAATAATATACGGTATTGTTTGTTTTGTATTGTGTTGGATTGTATTGTTGATTTGCCTCGTTTTTTTGACGTTTGCTTGCTAATGGGTCAGTCAAAAGAATGCTTAGTTTTGAGTTTTCGATAGGATACGTAGCTTCGGTTTCCGAGTTGGTTCAACTTCGGATTGTTGATTCGATTCTTCTGGGGCAATATCAGTTGTCCTGCAGGGTCAAAAACGCTTCGAAGTGGTCACCTGCTTTTTGTGGCAGTTTCTTGCGTGGCTTTCGTTCACTGCTTGAATGTCGGTGGCCTGATCAATTCATCATTCAGAGTTGATTCGTTTGGCATGTTCATTTGCATTTTTAGTGAGCAAACTACTCCCTAAGCAGTCGTTCTCTGGAGATAAATGCGTACTCTTGAATATCGACAGACATTCATTCGTGAGTCTGCGGGCTTTCATGTGAGCGAAGTTCGTAGCTTGGTTAGTACAGCACAAAGGCGAGGAGTCGATTGAGAGCACAGTGTCTTTGCCTAAGCTTAAGCTTTCCAGATTTCTGTTTGTTTGTTTGTTTGTTTGTTTGTTTGTTTGTTTGTTTATTTCTTGCTCTTATTTTGTGTAAACCTTTAGGAGTGTCGCGTAATGGTTACCTAGGTAGCTACTACTAATAACTGGAGAGCGGAAATTCTCTAAGTGTTAACTGCCTCGTGTTTATATCATCTGTCTTCTGCTACTAGTCTGATTGTTTTATAATTTATTATTAAGTTAAATAAAACAAAACAAAAATAGAAATCATTTGATTTCTTGGGTCGATGCGATCAGATGGCAAAATTGCGGTCATTGCTACTTGTGATGGAGGCGTGACCGCGCTCGAAATGATAATTGAGATTACCGAATTCAGGTTTCTTTACCAGTCACCATGATCCCTGACGCTTCCCTCGAGTCCTTCACCATCCATTGATACATAAGTTCATTCATTCACTTTTGATCCTCTAAATGAATTCATGACTGGAAAGAATGAACAAATAAACAAAAGCGAATAGGAAATACACAATCATAGTAATATTTAAAAATCACTTTATCTCTTTCAAGTTCTCTCCACCCACTTGCCGTCACTTGCGGTAACGGCCTCAAGTGAAGTATTATAGAATTCTTCACTTTAAATTGCTGGTCTAATAAGTGAGTTATGGGTGGAGGGAAAAAGCGGTGGACAGGGATATTCCAGAACGTTTTCTATACACCCACTTGCACCCGTCTTCACATCCAACATTGAGGAACACCTAGGGTATGTTGTAACAGTGAGGCGGACCAGAAAGATATGCCTACGAGTGACTATAGATCGCTAGGCGCCGACCAGCCAATGATAGGTCGCTACAGAGCTCCTATCAAAGCGCTAGGCAGCAAGTTAACTACCGGCCGGACGATGTAATAATGTAAGTGAAGTTTGGCTTCGAGTCAATCAAGAATTAACCGTCTTCACCTGATAAGAAGCCACGTGAACCAAGCAAGCCCAGGATGATCGAAGGCATGGGAAACAGGTCGTAGAGCCCAAGTTTTGTTTTCATATAAGCATCTACACGCGACATCCCCAAGGCCAGCCAAACTCTCTGGTGAATGAATACTGATCGCATAGTTGCCATTCTAGGCAGCAGGTATGAGCTAGCAGAGAGAGTGATTCCCTGTATTACCTATCTACATAGGGCAGGCACTACCTATTGCACTACCTATGTACGTGCAATAAAACGACTCGGAGAGCTTAGTTGGCTCGTTCGCGAGCAAACTTGAGAGCGTATAGACTCGCAATACATCGCAACAGTATTAATTGAGAATCCGGGTATGAGCGCCAAAGGATAGGCACATTTGTTCGGTCTTTTTCGATTTAGATATAGGGGTTTACCGTATGTTTAAGGTATCATGATCTTGTAAATAAAGTAGTAGAAGTAGCAGACCATGAATCTGTGATCAAAGGTTCGGTGGGCAAAGGGTGAAGGGCATCCTACAGCGGAAACAAAAGCCAAGTCCTACTGTGATCTCTTGCTTCACGAGGTAGTTACTTCGAATGAAAGTCTTGTTTGATTACTCAAGGTGATTATTTGTGATGCGCTCCTGTTGTACCGGTCATTAGCAAGGGGTGAGGTAGACTAGCAGGTTTTGAGAGAGAGGATCAAAGATGATCTTGATGGCACCTTCTAATTAGTTGCAGCCTTCATTACTTTCATTTGAGCCACCCAAGCTCTGAATATAACTTGCGTGTATTAAGGTCAATAAGTCTTGTTCATAGCTTTTCAAACAGGATCAGAGCACATGTGGAAGAAAGAAAACAGGCTTCCGTCCAGCTTAACGCGGTGTCGCTCGCATTTCCTATGCTTGCTTTTGACAAAGAAAATAACCCTGCATGCCACCAGTTTATACCCTGTTTGGTAAAATTATGGCCTCTTACGCTATAATGTCGATTCGCAGCGAGCATCATGATGCTTCCATGCACCACACAAACAAATGCACTATTGTCCAGCGACGGGTCGTGAGTGTGCGGCGGGCGCATATGCTTTAGAGAGAAAGTTGCGCTATTTACAAAAAGAATCATCAGTGGCTGGAAATTAGGTCTTTCTTGTAGACCCACTGCTTCGTCAAACGAGGAAATCTATCTAGCGACAGGCTGTTTATTCTTATCTACGAACATTCCCAATAGTAGGTAGTTCTTAAAACTACGTTGCTATTGATATTTCTGCGCAATATGTACGCTCTGCACTACGGAATCAGAGCTCGAATCTTGGCAGGAGCAACATGATGATGACGATACTTATCCCCAAAGGTCAAAGGTCATGCATAACAACAACAAGAAAGGGTTTGTAGACAATAGAAAATTTGATAGGTCTCTGCAACTTGAAGTGTTGTCCAACCATAGGTCTCGAAGTTTTCTTCTTCATGAGGGCCAATCGGCAGCTTTTTTCGCATTGAGATTAGAGTCAGCGAGGACCTTTCTCTCCGTTGTTCATGTGAATAATCTCATCATGGGTTGCAACCGATTGCAGAAGCATCATAATCTAGGCTATAAAACCCTATCAAACGCCGACTAAGCAGAGAAGGCACAACAGGCATATTTATGAGCGCTCTCGAAGCCTGTGCTCAGAACTGCCATTCAGCCCAAAGTAATCGTGTATTGGCCTCATAATATAGCCGCCGTGGACACCACAGAACCTCAGCTAGAACCTACTTCTGCAAGTCGTCTTCATGTAACGCAACAAAACTGACTACTTCGCCCCTCAAAAAAAGGAGCAGGTTCTGCTGCACTTTGAGACAATCAATTTCAAGCTAACTGCTCAAAGGACCATGATGAAACGATGACGAATTTACTCGATAGCATTCACAAAGCGCCATCGTTGTTGTTAGTATTTGTTACTGCAGCATGTGCTCGCATGCATGGACAGAGAGAGACATATTCCGACGAAACCAATTGGTGAAGCAGCTCTGGCTCTACATCTTGAGATCCAACCCAGGCGCTTGCCGCCACGGTACATGCACGCACGCATGCCCTGCCTGCCAAAGCGCGCACCGCGGCCGTGACTGCCTGCAATCCTCCTTAGCTTTAGCTTGAAGTACATAGCTTCGGCAACGACTTTCACACAGTTTTTATATAACTATAATTAAATTAATTTCAAAAAAAGATTAAATAACAAACAAACAAACAAACAAAAGCAAACAGAACAACACTTTCGTCACATTACAATTCAAGAAAAGCAGTCTTCAACGCCGTACGGGCGCGCGAGAGATTGAAATATACCGAAGCCCGCCCACCGCCCTGTCCGAGCGACGGCCCGCGGTCTCTCTCTCCCTCCCTCCCTCCAGAGGCAGCCAGTCTTCCGCGGGCATTGATTGCATTGCATTTGAAGTCAGTTGATTTCTTTCTTTCGCCGCCATTCCAAAATAAATAATCATAGATGGGATAAAACAACGCCAAAAACACACCACAAAAGGCGCCCAAAAGATCTTAATTCCGCAGAAGAGCTCGCGCTTCATTGAGTCATTCTCGAGCAAAAGCCGCCTTCCGGCGCGCAGGAGAGGCCGCCAAGCAGCCCGAGGCACCGCTTTCCTCCCGCGAGGCGGCGAGCGGTTGGTTGGTTGGTTTGTTTGTTTGTTTCTTTGTTTGTCTGTCTGTCTGTTTCTGCATTGGCGGCGTCGAGGAAAAGCAAACGCCGCGTTCCTTTTCGTCACTTCAAGTGACGCAAAAAGGCAAAAAGAAAAGTTGCAAAAGCATTCTTTCATTGAAAAAAACGCGCTTTCTTCCTTTCCCTCCAGCTGGCTAGCGGGCCGCTAGCTGACTCTTAGGCGGTGCCCGCTCGAAGCGTGCTTTTCTTTTTTGATGCGCACGGGCGCTTCTACGAGTTTATATGGGGCGCGGCTTGAGCTCGTAGGAGCCGGGACCGGCGTGGCCAGCGCGCGGGCACACAGTGGGGAGAATGGGGGCCAAAGTAGAGTATAGAGCGCGCGAAGTGGGGTATAGGGTATACTTCACTTTGGGGGGGGGGCGCGCAAGTGGAGTTTCGGGCGGCGGCGGAAGCGCTGTTTGAAAAGAGAAAAGAGGGAAAGAAGGAACGAAGTAAGTAAGTAAGAAATTCAAATCGATTGAACTCGCAGACAGTTCTGCAAACCCCAAACTGCTTACGCTCGCAAACAGGTACGTGCCCACTCGCACTCGTGCGTGCATGTCGGAGCGGACGACAGGCAGGCAAGCCGTGCGTGCGTGCGTGCATGCATGCAGGCGTGCCTCCCTCCTCGGCCCTGTGGAACGCTGAGCCCCGGAGTTCGCGCAGCTGGCCTGATTCTATCTATTTTGAGCTTCTGGCGTGGTTGATTGATTGATGTGTATCCTTCGTTATCTATCCTCTCCTTCTCTTTCCTTCTGCGTCGTCCCGGCAAGGCCTAGCGCCCGCTAGGCGATGGACTAGGACCCGCAGAGCAGCTTCACCGCCGCAGCTTTGCACATCCATATTGATTGATAGATTGCAAGCAAATATAACAGGACATGGGAACTGCTTTGCCTGCTTTTGAGCGCAGACGACCGCGTTCCGGTCGGTTCGCGAAAGCCTGCAATGGCGGAGGCAGCAGCAGCTTCTGTGGTTTTGTGGAGAAGAGCGTCGCGGGTCTCGATTGGGAGAGATAGGCGGATTTTGGCGATACAGAGGGGATGGAGATAGATAGCTGCAGCAGATTAAATGAAGGGTGGGTATCTGGGTCTGCCAGAAGAAGATATTCTTTTAATTGCTGCTAGCGAGGCGGTAGATATTTGCTGTTGTTGATATGAAGAGTAGAGAAGTATGAGGAAGCTGAGAGTCGGGGAGATGGATGTGATCATCCTGCTTGGAGAGTTTCTTAGGTTCCGCAGCTTGGCATCGTGCGTAGAACGTAGCTGAAAGGAAGAGACGGAAAGAAGAAAACAGGAGCGGAATTTGGGTTCGTATAGAGATGCCAGTAGCTAGGCAAGCAATCATGCAAAGTTTTGGATGAAGAATGAGAAAAGTGGAAGCACCAGTTTGAGCGAATGAATTGAAACGGAATGAACAGGGAAAACTGACAACAGAGTCGTCTGGTACATGATTCGAATTTTTGCTCCTTGAGTTTCTAATCAACTTTGTGAAACGAACTGAGATAAACAGCAAAACCTTATAACTCAAGTCCAAAATGGCTGACTACACTCCCCCCAACTTCGTCTCCCCCTCTGAGGAGACCCAGGGCAAGCCCATCGTCTGCAAGGCTGCCATCGCCTTCGAGGCCAAGCAGCCCCTCAAGGTTGTCGACGTTACCGTCGCCCCTCCCCAGGCTGGTGAGGTTCGTATCAAGATTGCCGCTGCCGCTCTCTGCCACACCGATGCTTACACCCTCGGTGGACTCGACCCGGAGGGTCTCTTCCCCTGCATTCTCGGCCACGAGGCTGCTGGTGTCGTTGAGTCCGTCGGTGAGGGCGTGACCTCCGTCAAGCCTGGTGACCACGTCATCCCGTGCTACCAGGCCAACTGCGGTGAGTGCGAGTACTGCAAGCACCCCCGCTCCAACCTTTGCTCCGCTGTTCGCCAGTGGACTGGTAACGGTATCATGAAGGCTGACGAGAAGACCCGCTTCACCTACAAGGACCCCGAGTCCGGCGAGGAGACCGCCATCTACCACTTCATGGGTACCTCCACCTTCTCCCAGTACACCGTTGTACACGAGGTTGCCGTCGCCAAGATCGACGAGACCGCCCCCCTCGATGATGCCTGCCTCCTCGGCTGCGGTGTCTCTACCGGCTGGGGTGCCGTGTGGAACGTTGTGGATGTGCACGAGGGTGCCACCGCCGCCGTCTTCGGCATTGGCGCTGTCGGCCTTGCCTGCATTGAGGCCCTCAAGATCAAGGGTGCCAAGCAGATCATCGCTGTTGATATTAACTCTGACAAGTTCGATTACGCCAAGCAGTGGGGCGCCACCGACTGCCTTAACCCCAAGGACTACGACAAGCCCATCCAGGATGTTATTGTTGCCCTTAACGGCGGTGTCGACTTCTCCTTCGAGTGCATCGGCAACGTTCAGGTCATGCGCTCTGCCCTCGAGTGCTGCCACAAGGGTTGGGGTGAGAGCGTCGTCATCGGTGTTGCCGCCGCTGGCCAGGAGATCGCCACCCGCCCCTTCCAGCTCGTTACCGGCCGTGTCTGGCGCGGTTCTGCCTTTGGCATGTGGAAGTCTCGCCAGCAGGTCCCCGGTCTCGTTGACCGCATGCAGACTGGTGAGCTCGATGTGAAGAAGTACATTACTCACAAGAAGAGCTTCAACGAAATCAACGAGGCCTTCGAGATCCTCCACCGTGGCGACTGCCTCCGCTGCGTACTCTACTTTGACGAAGAATAAGCAACCTAATTGAATTCATCTGACCCGTTTCCATAGTCCTTCTTCATCTTTTTTTTTTTTTTTGGCATCCTTGAACACTTTGTGCTATTTTCGCTTGAGTCAAAGTTCATGTAGACATGTCTTTCCCCATGTATCCAGGAACTCCAACCAAGCACAACAGCCTTGAAAGCAAATTGCTGCCCTTTCGCATGCATGCAGCTACATAAGATATTTCGAGCACCTTCATCAACTCGAACTTTCAAAGATAGATCCCCGGGATTGGAAAGTTTTCAGATACTCTGACGGGGCGGCTTTGCAAAGATAACTTGACCATGGCATCTCTAAGCAAGCCTTCCATCAACATCAACATTGCAAGCCCTTTCAGGTTCTGCTTTGCCTCCCAGTGTCCTTATCCGCCACCATCAGCAACAATGCAAGCCATTTCAGGTTCTGCTTTGCCTCGTACGAATATCCTTCTCTGCCTAGTCTTTGCAGTATAGATACATGGCCGAGAAAGATACTGTCTACCGTACTGTCTTTCTTACATTCTTCATAACTCATGAGGCAAGCATCTCCAGATTCTTGCTGTTAATTTGCATTACAGCTGTGGTTGCAAATGGTTCTTTGTTACAGAGGCAACGTGGGGCCAAATCGGCCGAGGGAGGGACCGTTAATATCTGACCCCTCTATATTTACTTATCATAAAAGTAGACTAATGAGGACTGGAATCTCAAGATGCTTCTAGTAAATGATTTGATAAGAAGAAGCTAAGATGAGTCTGATGGAATTAACAAAGTAATCTAGAGGCGAACTGGGAATTCAGGTAAGAGTTGCCAACGCTCAACCTACTAAGATGCTTACTTAAAATCAGCATATGGTATGTTGGATGATATAAACTGCAGCAAATTAGTAAATGATGAAAAAAAAAAAGATCCTTACAAGGGAATATTAAGAACAATTAGAACAAAAAGAATCAATCTTGTAAGAGTGGAGCAAACTCTTTGGATAGTTCCTTAGATCAAGCACGATCACTTGACTTGACCTGATTAGTTGAGACTTAGTGTGGTAAATTATCCTTTAATATATATATTATAATATATATTACAGTATGTATAGAGAGAGATATTGAAGGTCATTGATGATTTTAGGTATTTTTGACAAGAGCACTTTCGTGGGTTTTCAAAATCAGGTTCCTTCCTGAGCATAGCTGAGAGGTTAATTATACAGTGAGGTTGAAATTGAGATGCAAAGAAATATATTTAGAGGTGGATAAAACACTTTGGAAATGCATCTCTGTTAAGGCGACTGTTTGCAGTTATGGTAAGATTCTTGTTGGAGAGGGGGGTCTCCAATTCAAGTTGACCTGCCAGTATCAAATCTTTAGCTTTAAAAGGAAGGGGGGCGTTGTTATCAGCAGTCAACTGGTTTGATTCTACACATAGACGCAAATACTATGCCAGTGGGCATGGACAAACTATGTATGGACATCATCACTCACTTCGAAACCTGACAAACTAGGACCTTATCCCCAAAGAAAAAGCCAAAGCGGCTTTCATCCACTGTCTACTTCTTATAATGTTGACGCAACGCACTCATTAGTAGGATCTTTTACTCGAGTATAAACTTAGTCAAAGCATTCCAATAACCTCACAGCACAGCAATTAACACGAAATTCATTATAATTGGACCGCTTCCTGCGCCTTGATTGATACCCGTCTACTTCAATATGAAAATAACATAGTCCTCTCTACCATCATGATACTCTGTTCGACAATCGTACGTTCTTCATGCTTCACTACCTTTTCCGTCTTGTCCCCGTGTCTTCAGCACCTTTGCAGTAGAATTCTAGCGAACTCTTCGAGCCCGGGACACATTATCTACGTCCTTAACACATTGACGTCACCCTCTCCATTCCTATATGGAAAATATGGTAGTAGTTTCTGGGTTATCGTTTACCCTAGAAGTACTTATATACCCATAGTTTTAGAAGTTCCCAACTCGCGCATTAGGGTAATTTAGGACTCCAATTTAGGAGCACCTTAAGGAACCACGGGTCGAGCTGAAAGGTAATAGCTCTTGTAGATCAAAGTCTCCTAGTAATCTCCGCTGCGTACCTTCTGCTCCTGCACCGATTGTGAGTTAGGTTTATCATAGCTTGGTTTGTCATAGCTTGGTTTGTCATAGTAGGAGTGGTTGTCTTGCTGTCTTGAATTATGAGCTTCTTGCATTCACGTGCGCAAATAAATCCTCGTACCGAAGGTATCAAACTAAAGCAACACTAAGAGGATGGAAGGCAGTAGGAGGCATTAGGCCCCCAACTAGGTGTTCTTGTAAGCAAGCCTTAGTGTGGCGCTAAGTAGGTACCATAATGTGACGTTTCTGCCGCCGAGACGAGGAGGGTTGACTTCACTAACTAATTCCTTCATTCCTTCATTCCTTCATTCCTTCATTCATTCACTCACTCATTCTTTCATTCATTTATGTATGCATTCATCATTCATTCATTCGTTCATTTATGCATGTATTCATTCATTTATGCATATATTCATTCATGCATCCTAATCGTTGCTCTCTCACTCACTCGCTCGATACTTTTATTTGCAATGACTACCCCGAGATCCACTGAAGCGAAGGCACTAGGCACTCACTCACGCCAGGAGCCTTGATGATCGATCGATCGCTCGATCGAATTCTGTGCCGGTGGGTACAGCTTTCATTTATGAAGGAATTAAATTAATTGCTAATGGCCAGCCACATTGAGTGGAGGACTGCCAGGAAACTTAGAGCTCGCGAGCATGAAGTTGAGAGGAGGCTTCGAAAGCAGAAAATTTGAGGCAGCGCCGAGCCAAAGTCAGACTGAATGATGCAGGAGTACCTAGGCATGGAAATCTGCGGGTTTCTTTCTAGCTCGAGCAACTAACTTGTGTCCTGACAGTTTATGTCTATGTGAGTGCATGATGAAGCATGCTGGGAATTAAGTTGCACGAGGACGGTTAGTTTGCCAAGAGTGAAGACCACCGCAATGCGAGTGAGGCGAGCTCGAGCTCCGATCGCTACGAGGCCTGGAAAGTTGCGATCAAGCGCACAATGTGAATCCTTGTTGCCTTACAAAGTTTACCCATCATCGTATCGTTATTAAATCCGCCGTTCCTAGTGAATTGGGTAAGAGATCAGATACAGTTTACTATAGCAGTAAAAAGAAATTGCAATGCAAGTGAGTTAGAGATGGCACGAGCAGCAACAAGTGGAGCAGCAGACCCGATCACCTTACCGCTCTTCTCCTCCTACAAACCATGCTTGCAGCCCGCGGCCTTGGCAGCCGGCGCCGGTTTATCGGCGGCCTTTCGCAGGTGTCCCCGCGCCTGCACCTTTCTTTGAGCTCGTCGGTGTCTGACGATGACTTGAACAATGGGCCTGTGACCCGTGTTTCTCGTCGCAACAAGAGCTCTGTGGCGTCTCTCGCGCCCGGTTTGGCTGCTTCTGCCGTGGTGATGCAGGGAGGATTCACCGCCGCAGAGTACCTCGGCCAGGGTCTGAACGCTCTGCAAGGCATCTCTGGCGCCGCCAGTCCCATTTCGGGTATTCCAGTGGCCATCCTGCTTGGTATGGCGCTCAAGAACTCTGTTGGCGTTCCTGCGCAGCTCGATGCCGGTATTAAGTTTGCCACGAAGCCTGTCCTTCAGGCTGGAATTGTGTGTGTTGGTGCTAAGTTGAGCGCCGTGGACCTTGTGACAACTGGCCTTGTCGGCTTGCCTGCCGTCATGGCTAGTATCGGTGTGGGCTTGACCTTCATCCCATGGCTCGGTAACAAGGTCGGCATCCCGCACAAGATGAGCTCCCTCATTGCTGCAGGAACCTCCATCTGCGGTGTCACTGCCATTACCGCTCTTGCTCCTGCCATCAAGGCCACACAGCAGGACACCAGCTTTGCTGTCGCCAACGTGGTCGCCTTCGGTACCATTGGTATGCTCGTATACCCGTACGTGGCACACGCTCTTATCCCGTCCAGCCATGCTATTGGCATTGCGCTCGGACTCAGTGTACATGACACCAGTCAGGTGATTGGTTGTGCACTTTCTTACTCGACTGTGTTTGGTGATGAGGAGGTGCTCAAGGTGGCCACTGTGACCAAGCTCACAAGAAACCTCTTCCTGGCCGGAGTCATTCCGGGGCTCACCTTCCAGACTGCACGTCGCGAAGGAGAGCTGGCTGCGGGAGCGTCTGCCACCCCAGGAAGTCTCGTGCCGACCTTTGCTGATGTCAAGAAGTACTTCCCGGGCTTCGTTGCAGGATTTGTTGGCATGAGTGCTCTGCGTACTGTCGGAGATATGACTCTTGCTAGCGATGTCGGGGCTGCCTTTGGAGTTCTTGATGGCGACAGCTGGAAGACTATCACCAAGTTCGTCGGCAACGAACTTGGATCCCACTACTTGCTTGGTACTGCCATGGCAGGTGTTGGCCTCAGTACCTCCGCTAGTGCACTCCGTGGCGTAGGCTACAAGCCCTTCCTTGTTGGTCTTGCTGGTGCTGGTGCCGTTGGCGCGACCGGCTTTTCCACTGCTCTGCTCCTCCACCACGTCTTTGGCGTTGCATAAATGAACCTTGCTGCTACTTCTGTTGCTGCTCAGATGAGATTGTTTGGAAATACTGTTTTCGTTTTTGCTTCCCTGCATGTAGCGAGAATGGCTGTGCACTCAAACTTCCTTCTGTCAAAGGTATTCTTCATCTATGAATCCCTTATCCGCTTCCTTCTAGCATCCTTCCAAATTTTTGTGTGTTCCTCGCCCCCGTCGTCGGTATCTGCGAGCCTGTGGTATGAGAAGGTCGTCCAAGCGTTGTTTACCTAATCCCTCGAACCCACGACCATTCCTTTGCCCCAACAGGGCTGCACAATATTATTCTATATAAACTTTTGAATACTTATGTGGCATTCATTCTTCACATCGATCCCTTCCAAATGTCTTATTCTGAAAAAAAAGAAAAAAAAAAAAGAGAAGAAGTTTGGACTTGAAATTAGCACTATGGTCATTTTGCGAAGCCTCTTAGTCCTTATTTGCTAAAATTTGCTGTGAAACTAAAATGAATCTAATTTCGCCCAAGAGGTAGTCTCTCTGGCAAAATAAATCAATAAAACCAGACGTTTTGGAATTAAACATATTACAGTGATTATAAAATAGACTAGTAGTTGCGAAAACGCATTGATCGTTTCGACAAAGGCACCAATTGAAATGAAATGCAACAAAACTTACATATACCCATACCCATACAACTTGACTGACGAGGAAGCGAAAGGTAGCCACCAAAGATTTGTAGTAGAGACCAACTAAACTTGAGAAACTTTACGGTGGTCTGAATATCCTGAAAGATCCTCAATACCAATGTCCTGTTCTTTTGCATCTATATTCGTATCCATCACTGAATCGTCGCCCTGTGCCTGTTCTTTTGCCGATTGACCAGGGAAGACAGACCGCAGCTTTTGCATTGTTTCTGGTTGTAGGGGCAAAAGCCGGAAGCTGGCAGCACCAACAAATACCAAAACCACACCAACGATTCGCAAAGCTGAGATACGGATCTTTGTAGAGTTGAATAGACCAAAAGAATCGATAAAAAGTGACATCAAGAGTTGTCCAGCAATAACAGCGATGAAGAACCATGCAATACCAAGGATGGGCGCGAGAGCAATAGCAGCGACAACATACACCACACCAAGTACACCACCAAGGTACATCCACCAGACTGTCTCATCAGTATGAACCTGAGAGAGACCACCTCCAATTACTCCCACAGAGACGCCCCAAATGAGAATGACCATAACTGTACCAACGCTAAAGGATAGTAACGCCGTGCGATGCGGAAGAGTCCCCCTGCGAATTGTAAAAGCGCTATTGATAGGTGCCTGGATGGTCATTCCACAGCCTGCAATGAAGGAAACAATGACATAGCCAACAGTGCGGCCAACATCAACCTGGCCAGCATCTATCTTGTCAACAATAGCCATAATTGCGCCCGCAAAAACAACGAGCATGGATCCAATACGCCACACTGTAGCAGGCTTTTTCGTAAGATCCAGAAACGCAAAGTGGTCAACCAAGATACTGCAAATAAGCTGACCGGCAATAACAGAAGCAAAGAACAAGCCAAACCCAAGCTTCGGGCCCAAGAAAGTAGCAGAGACGACATAGTACACGCCAATTAAACCTCCTGCGCACCAAAGCCACCAGTATAGCGGACGCGGGTTAGGACCCTGGTCGCGTGGTTTCTGCCAGAGCGAGAACGGTACTATAAGGAGCAATGTCGCAACTCCAACAACAAACGAAATCATAGATGCCATGAGTCCGCTATCGAGAGGTACCTTGAGAGCACCGTTCATTGCGCTTTGTGTGGCCAAACATGCGCCTGCGCATAATGCCAACAGCACACAAGCAAGCTTTGAGAGACGACTCATGGCAGCTAGATCAAGTTCACGTGCTTAATAAACTAAAGCACCGCAGCGTCGTTTTGCGCTTGAAGTTGAGTATAATGCTCAGTATTACAGAGGAAGCCCCAAACCAGAGTTCTTAAAGATGTAAAAATAACTCGTCAAGAATGCAACACCCAAGATGAGGAAGGAGCCTCGCGCAAGCCCAGGATTGTCCCAGGTACCGTCCTTGTTTTGCTGCCCAAGATTCTTCGTCGCTTGGCACCTCCTCGTTAACAATATGCTGCGCACGCGATGTTTGAGCGCGGTGGCGGAAGGACTACAAGAGTCACAAAGATCGTCGCCACTCCCTCGCCAGGTGAACCAAGCACACAGACTGCTTGCAATTTCAGTTCTGGCTGCGCTAGTGTACCTAGCAAGAGGCCGTCGCAGCACCCAGGCGTGGCCTCTTGAACTACGGCACGTCAGGGTTCACCAAGTAGCAGTGAGGAGTGGTTTGGGAACTACTACTGGTACCTTTATTCGTGGCGAACAAAAGCCGAGAGAACCAAAGAGTTAGCCAGCCTAGGGCTTTCGTTCGCCAATAAGCCGGAGGGGTTCCTGCTGCCACTGCTACTATACCTTCTGCTGCCGCCTTTGGGCCGACGAAATCTATGGTGGCAGGCTTCAGGTTCTGGTTGATTATAACTCCCTCGAGTGGTTCTTTCATGCGAAAACGTGCTTTGTTTGACGGGTTTGCGGCAGAGCCGAGATTTCCCACCATCGTAACAATTTTATTACTTTCCTCTCAAGATAAATAAGTTAAGTGCTACCTACCGCCTACCTGCTCCTAAACTTAAAGATTATGATTCTAATCGTCGATAAACCTCAAATAAGTCGTGGCAGTAGGCGAAAGAAAGTGCACTCTCTATTTATTTATCTATCATCCATCTGTGAATATTGACTCAACCGAGTTGACCACCACGCACAGAATGTTCGCCGGCACGAGGCACCGCGACCTCTCTAACGTAAATAACTGACGTAAACAGCTCCCACGAGCGAGCTTGGTTTTCGCAGGTGCACGGCAGGTGTAAGTGAGTAAGCAGCCTCGAAGGAAGAAGTACGCAAGCCTGTAAGGCAGCGTTTTGCAAGCAATTCTTTGCTCTGACTGAAAGCACGACTAGACTTAGTCCACGCTCGTAGCAGCATACTGCCACCGAGTCTGGTATTCTGCGGCGATGATTGCGAAGTTTGTGTGTTAGTTAGTGTCATCGCGATCCCTTCTCTGGAGCTTTCAGGTATGTAAAGTAGCACGCAACAGCCCTCGTTCAAGTTAAACGGGGTCACACCATCCGTTTGTTCCCGGCCTACTCGTACGCGCGAGAGCTCTCCTCGAAGATGGAAATGGCGTATCCACTACTTGATGATTGTATTATAAAGTAAGTGAGCGGGCAGTCCAAGGCTTTGCTTGCTGCCGTCGTCGGCGTTGCCGTCGTCTGACAGACTCTCGGAACGGCTGAGGCATGGTATCGATACAATCTGTTTGATAGTAGTAGGCACATCTAAGGTCGTTTCGAGCATCGATGGTATGTATGTATCCTTGGTAGTGAGTGAGTGTTGCATGGGTTTATAGAATGAATGCACTGTACCTTGGTTTCTGGCTCGAATTGTGAGCCGCTTCGCCTGTAATGGGGCTGCTGTGGCACCTCAGGAATACCTGAGAAGCGAGCGTTTTCCCTCAATTGGGCGTGGCTAAGTTATTTCCTCGGATGATTCAGCTTTGCTTGAGGCGCGGGAAATTGGACGCATTGGACCGTCCTATCTGGCTATGCTAGCTAGCATGATGATGGGACTTGAGATGAGCTAGTGTAAGGTCCATTTATGAAGAGTCGGAATTTCTTTCATGCAGGCCGGAGTGACAGTGACACTGTCCAATGGCTTAAGCAGTCAACTAGAGGAGTATGTGACAGTCTAGGGGGTCTGTATTTAGCACCTTCGCGCATGATAATGATGATTAGGTTACTAGTCACTGCCGCCTTGAGTGGACTTAGCTAAGATTTTCTTTCTTTCTCGGTGCTGGAAGAGAGGGTTGTGATTTAATGAGAAGCTCAAGTCAAATCGTAACACTCATACACAGCACATGGAAAGAAAGGGGCGGGTTGAACCAACCTTATGGGAAAAAAGTTCAAGCTATGGTTAACTTGCCCCTTCAAGATTGGCTTCTTGACTGCACGATCGAAATGACACGGGAATTAAACTATTATTTTACATACTTTATAGTCAAGTTTCAGACCTTGGCAATAAGGTGGCCTTGCTGTCCCTCAGTGATTTCATGCTTTTCTTCATAGCTCTCTACTTCTGCTGGGTTAAAAATCTTGGAGGAATTCGTGGACGGATCATCATCAGGTAACTCTGGATCTATCGTCTCTGGTGTCTCCGGTATCTCCCGGACAGGCAAACCAAGCTTTTTCCGAATGATGTTTTGTGTTGCAAGGTCTAACGGAAGCAGGCGGAAACAAGCCCCACCAAAGAATACAAGAACCACGCCCGCTATTCTCATAGCAGAGGGATCGATGACAGAAGATTTTGCAATACCAAAGCTGTCGATCAACAAAGACATGAGTAGCTGGCCTGCAATCACCGCAACAAAAAACCAGGCTACACCAAGAAAAGGTGCAAGCAAAACTGATGCAAACATATAAAACGCTCCTAGTGGCCCGCCGAAAAACATCCACCAAGACGCTTCATCCAAATGTACATCGCTCAAGCCATTGCCTTTGATACCCACGGAGATTCCCCAAATAGTCGAGATAAAACACAAGGAAACACTGAAAGCGATGAGTGATGTCCTATGCGCCAAGGTTCCGATTCGGAGTGTAAACGCACTGTTGATCGGTGCTTGCAATGTTAGAAGAGCGCCGCCAGCAACGCAAACAAAAACATAGCCAACTAATGCTCCAGTGCTTACATTATCCACATTTACTTTGTCTGCAATCGCCATGATTGCGCCCGCCAGCACAACAGCCATTGATCCAATGCGCCATGCCGTTGCTGGAGCACGAGGCACACCCATAAATGCAATGTGATCAAGCACAAGGCCGGTGATGAGCTGCCCTGTAATCGCAGCTGCGTAGAAGAGTCCATAGCCAATTTTAGGCCCCAGAAATGTACCTGCTGTCACATAGTAGCACGAGACTGAGCCTCCCACAAACCACATCCACCATCGTACAGGAAGGGGATTAGGGCCTTTGTCTCGTGGCTTCTGGCCCAAGGAGAAAGGAAATAACAGAAGAAGTGATGTGAAGGCCCCCAGAATTGAAAAGAAGGCAGCCATCAAGCCGCTGTTGAGTGGAACTTTGAGTGCTCCATTAAGCGCGCTCTGAAGGGCTAGAAACGCGCCTGAGCACAACGCCATCATCACAGCAACTGCTCGAAGGACCCGCGGGAAAATCATCTTTTATTTTGTAGCAAGACCTCCTTGGAGACCTCTTCTCCAAGCAAATCTGTGCGCACCTTACAGTCCCTCAAGGCAGCAAACTTGCATCCCTTCAGGTCCTTTCTTCGCCTTGCCTCTTGGCAGCTTGTTTCCAGCCCAATGGAAAGCAAAGCACTGCCCAGCAAAGCACTGCCCAGCAAAGCACTGCCCACCTGAAGCAGCGGGACCACCCTCTGCGTGGTACAGTGTCTGTTGTCTAAGTTCTTGTTTTGCTGCGGTGTAGTACCTCCACCCAGACAGACTTCCACGCTGTAGGCAGCAGCGGCGAGCTGGACACCAGGGTCGTTAGGGACGTCGACCCTCCTAACAACCTCTGCACCCGCCTCTTCCTCGAGGTGACGGGCTTCGATCACGCTCTGCTCTGGCGGAATGACCATCCACCGATGTGGTGCCCAAGCTCGCCCTAACATAATAGCCTTAGGTTATCATGTGATAGTCTGCCTATGCATAATTCCATAATTACATGATCCTTTCTCAATTTTAATTTAGAATGTTAAAAAGTTAATAAACTTTGAATTTTTATTCATTTTTTTAGTTTTTGAAACAATTAAATGTAGTAACTAAATACCTAGCTAGTTGCAAGAATAAGAAGGTTTTATGGACTTGGAGTTTTTTTTCTTTTTTCCTTTTCCTTTTGCTTTTGCTTTTTTAATTAGAAATAAATTAAATGTAAAAAATGAATGAAAACGAAGCAAAGAATCTATTTCGAAGGAGACCCTAGTTGTAAGTGGGTGGGTGGGTGAGCATCCTTTAGTCTTCATGGCGAGCCATTTCTGCAATTTTATTGCTCGAGGCATATTTTCCAGATGCATTGACGTTGAGTTCGTCCCTGAAGAGGACAAAATAATGCAGGGTCTGCGATGCTTGATGAGAATCAAGCCCCTGGACCTGACGTATTTCCGCACCTACTAGTCTATAGTATGTGGTTATATTAAAAAATAAATAATAACAATAAAAAGGGTGGAAGAGGAACAACTGAGTTCGGGTTGTTCATGTTTTCAAAGTTCCGGGCCCATTTGTTTGATATGGAGACAGACACCTCACTCTCTTCCCTAGCTGTTACAATTGAGCAAATATGCATAACAACATAAAAATCACACTGGTCAAGGCAGCCAAACCTCTGCCAAATTAAATTAATTCCTATACACACACTGCAAATAAATAGATGGTTAGGGAAAGCTTTGTTCGTAGAGCAGCAGTGAAAAAGACTGGTAAACCGTATCAGCATCGTTTCAGACTCCGATGAGCTTGAAATGGATTATATTTCTAACCAAATCTACTCCCAGTTTCCTTTTCTTGACAGGCGCAGGCCCTAAAGACGACAGATAGAAAGAAGGCCGCTGTTCCTCTCAAAACGCCTTATGTCTGAAGTGAACCTGGAGACCCTTAAATTTCTCTTCATAGTGCGTTGTTTCGAAATTCCTAAAACATCATAGTTGGCGTGCCAATCTCAGTAAACATTTATTTTAATACAAATTATTTAATCACTAGCCTTGATTTGCATTTTTTAGTGCAGAGGACTTCCCAAACTCGTGTAAACCACAGGTAAATAAACTAAAAGCACTTTACGCATTAGCAAGTTGGTGCATTATGGATTGATGGCTCTCTTCAATGACGTTATAAACTAAATTTTTCATAGACCAAAATAAACTACAAATACTTTACACATTAGCGAGTTGGTGCGTTATTGTTTGCGGATTTTCTACAACTTCTACAATGTTTTCTTTGATTTCGGACACCTCAGCAGGATCCTCAATATCTGTGCATTTGGCCTTCACAATGTCATTTGTATACTCCTCTTCACCATTGCTAAGCGACTCGATATCAGCTGTCTCTGTGGGATCTCCGTCTTCAGATGAACCCTGCGGAGAGTCCTCAAGAGTCTCAAGTCGCAACTTTCTGCGCAGTAGTCTTCGCGTTTTCCTTCCAAGAGGAAGAAGTCGGAAACATGCAGCACCAACAAAGACCAGCACAACTCCAGCAATTCGCAATGCAGAGGGGGCGACGACTGTAGAGTTAGCAATGCCAAAGGAGTCTACAAAGAGCGACATCAATAACTGACCAGCTATGACTGCGACGAAAAACCAGGCAACGCCTAGGACGGGTGCTAGTTGCACGGATGCTTCAACATAGAATGCGCCTAAAGGCCCACCAAAAAACATCCACCATTCAGTCTGGTCCATGTGGACTTTAGTCAATCCTCCGCCAATTATGGGTATTGATACTGCCCAAATGATAGCAATAAAACCAAGCGCTACACTAAACGATAAAAGTGCCGTACGGTGGGGCAGTGTACCAATGCGAATGGTCAAAGCACTGTTGACCGGGGCCTGAATCGTAAGCAAAGCCCCTCCTACAAAGGCAACGATAACATAGCCCACAACCTTGCCTACACTCTGGCCATCCACGTCAAGCTTGTCGGCAATTGCCATGATTGCACCAGCAAGCACCACTAATGTAGCAATAATGCGCCAAATCGTAGCAGGCTTCTTCGGAAGGTCCATAAATGCAAAGTGGTCCACAATGAGACCTGAACTAAGCTGCCCAGCTATAACAGCTGCATAAAAGAGGCCATAACCTAGTTTAGGTCCCAGAAATGTTCCAGCTGTCACATAAAAGACAGAGATTGAGCCTCCTGTTAGCCACATCCACCAGCGCACTGGCTTGGGATTAGCTCCTTTGTCTCGAGGTTTTTGCCCGAGTGTAAAAGGTGCAATAAGCGCTAGAGATGTAGTCCCCCCCATGAAGGAGAAAAAAGATGACATGAGACCATTGTTTAGTGGAACTAGCAATGCTCCATTGAGTGCACTTTGCAGAGCAAGACTAGCACCAGCGCACATTGCCATAAGAGCAGTTGCAATCTTGAAAGCTTTGCCCATGGTAAAGTCGCTTGGTTTGAAATCTTGGCTGTGCAATTAATTACGGGTTTACTTTTGCTTTATACCCGTCAAGAAGTTTCTGATTCAGGTCTTGAAGCCTTTCAAGAGGCTGACTGTTTTATACACTGAAAGATAATCGAGATATGTACATCTGCACAAAATTTTACACGATTAACTACAAACCAGACGATTCACTCGCGATCACCTCGGAACGCCTCGGCTTTTTCCTTGATCAAATTTCGTGTTTGCTTGAGGTAACTAATTACGCGAGGCAGAGGTGAGGACATACCCGTGTAGAGTTTACTCTAGGTTTATTCTATCTCAGAGTCCTATCCATCTCGTTATTCAGAGTAATCTTCATTGTTTTGCCCTGGTCTGTGTAATCTTCATTCAGAAACTGTTAACTATGAAAGAAGCAGCAACTTGAAGGTCTCAAGACTCACCTGCTTACCCTAGTAGCACGAAGCCTATGGCACGTTATCACAATAAGAAAGAATGTCATCTACACTGCGGTAAGAGAAGTTAGCTTCCGGGGGCGACTCGAGCACAATTGGTGTGAAACTTGGCTGATATCATATGATGGTTGCCCCGTAAGCCCCTCTACAAGTTTGTAGGTACCGTACAAGGTGGAGCTCGCTGCTGCCATCACCGCCGTCTCCCAAATAAACGCACGGGCCACCGTTTTTTGCTCTAACGTCTCGAAATAAATGCGTCTTCAACTTTACTTGTCGTCGCATACTCTTCTGCAGTCCTTCAGCTCGCTCTCAATGACGGGCTGCATCTGCCTCAGCTCCCTTGGCAGATTGCACTTTGTGATCATCGTGAGACCGCTATGGCCCTTCTACCTTAAACGCTAACTCTGTCACTCAGCTTCCGTTCGGGCCTGCTTCCTATCAGCTAAGCACCTACCTACCTTTTTGTCTATCTACTACTTTGAGCACTGCTAGTCCTTTCTTCGAACTCACTTGAAGACCGCCGTCTTCCCAGCGCTAAGAACCAGCTTCGAGGCACGGGTAAATAGCGGCAGGTTTGCCAAACCTTCGTCGTTCTCTGGCCCACGAGTACTGTGCGTGATTTGTCTGGGATGGTGATTGTGCACCTCTCGAAAGCCATCGAGCATGACGAGATTTTCATCTTCTGTGCAGAATTATGATAAAGTCGGCAGAATAAAATGTAAGAAAGCAAGCTCTCATGAGGCAGAAGCTTTTGAACCTGGCATTCTAAACGTATGACCGAGGTCGAATCAACTAATGGCCTTGTTTACAAACAAGATAATGTAAAACCTCATATATACCTTAAAATATCGATAGTGGTGTCGCAGGACCTTCCTTGACACAAGGGCACTTCAAGTTGCGCTAAGTGATTGCGCATCGCGGTATGCACAACGGCGATTTTGTAGAGAGACCTCAAGACAATCAATACCTACCACCTAAGATTGAGCTTTTCATAAAATAAAAAAGAATAACTGCCTTGAATGGCAGATTGATGGTGTCTGGGATGAAGAAGGATGGGAGAAGGAAGCTAGTTTGGCAAAAGAGACGCGTGGGAATCAACTTGATCAGCAGCGAACACTCGTATTCTCAGGCCAGGAGCATGAATTCAAGTTCTTCAAGATCATGTAGTACAGCTACTACGCTGATAAGACCATCGACCTTTCTTCCTTTTCCATAAACAAATAAACTTTATAAAAAGTTCCAAAGAACTTGAGCTCTGGGCTCCGAGGAAATGATTGCATCAGCAGCACGCCGAGGGCAAAAGCGAAAAAAGAGACCATCGTTGCAACATCAGATTGTGCGAGAATTAGCTCGGAAAAACCTCAATTGCTCGGTAGAAAATGCGAACCGTGGAAGCGCTGTGCAGGCCGCTCTGCATGATGGCGGAATGAAGCATCAGCGTTCCAGGAAAGCGTAGCACGTCGTCCGCGATAAATTCAGGACCCTCGGTCGTACGAACGGATGCAAGGTCCATATTTCTGCCTCAACTCACTACGTACTTACTTTTAGGACCTCTCAATAGTGTTGGCTGAGGAAGCCGTAGTCGCTAGCTAGTAATTCGAAGCACTTAATGACACAATAGCAAAGGATGCTCAAGGCGGCGACAGACTTTTTCATTTCGCCATAACATTACATTCACCTATACAGAATTAATGCGAGGCCGGACTCACAAAGTATTTCATAGGAAAGATCCTCTTGTTTTATAATCGTTGACGCTGAATACGGATATCAACATTCAGCTGTGAGGAGTTAGTAGACAGTATTGTCTTGCCCAATCAACAATGCCTGAAAATAGACCGGCCGAGTATGTCGAAGAGGATCTAGGCACTGGTCGATAATATACGTTTGTGCTTTGGAGAATTTGTCTTTTAACTTGCAGCATGTAAGGCTATGGGTTTGACAAGAATTTGTAAAGCCGTGTCGAATACAAAAATTTAGCACATGAAGGAAGCATATTAGAGCTCATGTTTACCATGTCGAAAAAGATTAAGCGAAATAGCTATCCAACTAGAAGAGCGACGTGTTGGGGAAAGTGCCACTCGTATATTCCCCTTCAATCTGTTCTCGAAGTTGACTTCGTTTTCAGTGGACAGGAAGGAAATGCTTTCAACCAAGGTAATCAGAAGCTGGATTAAGGAAAAACTACATTGGCTCTCTCTACCCGAACCTTCACTTGTGTCGGTTTTCTGAATCCAGTATTCTAGTAGTAGTTATGATTATCTGATGCACGGATCCGTGCTCAATGTTATATAGGAGAACAAGCGCTTGGACGTATATCACGACTTTATCTGTCATTATTGCCAGTGCACAAAAAAACATGTGCTGCGCGGCACAGCAGGCTCGTATGCTGTAGACATGCTTGACACCTCTGGGTCTAATGCTTTATATGCGGATTTGCAAAGCAGGCGCTGCTACCCTATCGCTTGCTAAGAGAAGTTCGTTGATTTGCACATCAAGTATGATGTTTTACTAATTTGTCCAGACAATGAGCTATGCGCCGCTCGTTTAGTCTTTTGACAAGCGAGGCAAGTCATTACATTGCTGCTCAGGTGCTCAAGTCATTTTCTACCATGGTAAGCTAATCAACTTACGCCTGCTAAGATTAATAATTCAAGGTCAATGCAATAAGTTGTGGAGAAGGTCGATGGGAATCTTTTTCATGCCTAAAGATGGGAAGACGCATTTGATATCATACGTATATATGCCGACGCCAACATCAAAGGAGAATGGTTTTAACATGTGCAGAAATTATTCTATAGAGTGTAGCCAAGCAAAACCTAAACTGATAGTGATTTGCAAGAAACTCTTACTCTTCTCGTGCCTGCGTTCTTCCATGTTTCACAAAAAAATCAAAGCCATGAATTTAATCCAAAATCAAACGAATGGATCAATAATTCAATTTTAACTCCTAAGCAGCAAACATAAATTCAGGTTTGAAAGCCTATAATAAAGTAGAGCAAAGCAAACAAAAGCCATTAATTTGCTTAAATTACTGTGAACATTTGTTTCTTCAGCATACTAGGGGAAGTCATTCCTTGCTAATGAATTTTGACCTGTGCGGAAACATTTAAAGTATCATAAGCCTACATATTCATATCTGCCTCGCAGCAAACTCGACGTTTTAGTACATTCTAAATAAAGTCCACGACCATCTGATCTTGAAGTCACTCAGCATGTAACTTAGAGGGTCCCTTGGTTACTTTCTGCCCCCCCAAAATGGACTCTGGCGGCTGCCGTTTAACTTCGCAGAATAGTTCTCTATAGGTTGCAACCAAGTATCGAATGGAAATGTGGTTTTAACTCACTCAGTGAGCAATGAATACTCAATAACCAAGTTATGAAGAGATGTAAATATCAGCCCAAATACATACAGTTCCCCTTTAGTATGATATTTAATTATTTTTAAAAAAATCATTAGGCAGCCTGGGATATTGAGGATCCTTGAGTGCCGTCCTGCTGACGAGCATTAACTGCGACAAAGCAAATTGGGCACTCGGAGCGCGGGCCCTGATCGTGGCAGTCTTGGGAGGGCGTGCTGGTTCTTTCACTCAGGTTTGGTAGGGTACTCCCTGGACGACTTTCCCTTTAGATTCGCCTGAGGTAAATATCTTGATCGTTCCTCCCATACCGTCCTGTGCTTTGTTTAGGCTTGTGCAAGGTTATCGTGAATCAGGACGGATTTCGAAAGGTTTGGTCAAATTTACCTTGGAGCCAGAACAGTCAAGCATAGGATTTGTTCAATTCCTCGATCTTTCGAATTTTTCGAGGTTGAACTGGGCTGCCTCATATTGAATTAGATAGAGTGTACATCTAATCCTAAATGTTGCGCTCCAGCTCAACTTCGGATGATGCGTACGAGTACGATTATCGTCGCGTGGATCCAAGCACAGTAACAAGTGAAGAAGGAGGCCTTGGCGAGGACGATGATGTACCATATGACTCGCTACCTATGGGTGGAGCTCAGGAGAACCGCCTTATGGGCGATTTGAAGCTAGATTGGCAGTCTCCTGAGCAGCAAGCTGAATTCAAAGCATGGTGGGCCATCACATGGCCAACTATGATTCTATTCTTTGCCTCGACAAGTTTTAATCTGATTGACATGAGTTTCCTCGGCCACTATGGCTCAGCAGAACAGTCCAGCAAGTATCTTGCAGCCAGTTCAGAAGCTGGGATCCTGTTCGACGTCACAATGGCCATCTTTCTACGAGGATTTCTGCAAGTACTAACTGTACTGTGCTCCCAAGCATTTGGTGCAGGGAAATATACACTTGTAGGACGATGGCTTCAACTGGCACTGGTAGTGTGCACAGTGCTGGGCATTCCCGTAGCCGTGCTCTGGTGGTACGCTGCAGATATATTGCATGGAATTTTCTCACTAGATTTGGAGGTGAAGCGTCTTGTGGAAGAATTCTCAAGGTATTCTATTCTTAGATTATACCCACAGCTTTTTGCTGGGGCAATCAGGCAATTTTGTCTGGCGCAGGGAGTGATTCTCCCACTAGTGTTGATTGCAGTCGTCTCGTTCGTACTTAACGTGGGCCTTAATCAGTTTTTCATTTATGGGGCGGGCAGTTGGGCTGGCCTGGGTTTTATTGGAAGTCCCATCGCTACAGCAAGCACCAATATCTTTATCTTTATCGTTTATTTTGTTTATGTGTTTTATTGGCGAAGTGATATGGCTCGATGCTGGCCAGGCTGGGACAAACACTCCATCTCTCTTCCGCGCCTGAAAGAATTTCTTAAACAGGGGCTGCCGCTGACAGTAGCAACATTGCTGGAAGATCTACAAATCCAAACCATTTCTTCTTTTGCGATCGAATACGCAAATAAGCAGCCAGACGGGTCTTGGATTGTTGGTACGCACAATGGTCTGCTCAGTTTTTTCCTTAGCATTTTAGCCTTTCAATGGGGTGTAATGAAGGCGACCTCTGTTCGATGTGGTATGTACATTGGTGCGCAAGATGCCATGCACGCCAAGCTGGTAGCTAAGATTGCGTTTGTTGTTTGTATTATCGTTTCTGTGATTAGCTGCGTTTGTTTACTCGTGCTCCGTTATAAAGTCGGAGCTATTTTCAGCAATGACGAGCGGGTCATTCAAGCTGCTGCCACGATTGTTTTACCCATCAGTTTTGGTTTTGTAGCGCTCAGTCTTTTCTATCTAAGCATGGCATTGCTTGATGCGCAAGGTCGACCTAATATTGTGGCTGCTGCTTTCCTCTGTGGTGCCTGGGTTGTTGCTGTGCCGCTCGCATATGTCCTTGCTTTGACCTTTGATATGGGTCTTCTTGGTTTGTGGCTAGGACTCATGGCTGGTTATTCCGTAACAACATTGGTGCTATGTTTCTACGTGTTAACTACGGATTGGAATGTCGTGCTCGATGAGGCTTTGCGACGAAATATGTTGGGGCATGACCCATTGTCGGACCCACTGACGGGAGAAGGGGACGGCGTCACGTTGTTCCGTCGTCCATCTGTATCTATCATTTCTGCTGACACAACCCCCTTTCCATCTCCAGTGCTCACATAAGTATGTGCAACAACATCATAGTATTTTCAGTCCTGTTAGACTAATTTCTCCCTGTATCCTCACTGAAACGTGTATTAAACTTGTGAGAATTAGAACAACAATATATCTTGCTCCAAGAAAGACCCAGCGATTAAAACATGCCCAGTGATCCATTTATATGGAAGGACTTTTGCACAGTTCTTATCACAGTCACTATGCAAGGAAAATATGACTCAAACGATGTCTACGTCGGTAGTTTTATAAGAGCCATCTTCAAATATTGCAGAAATTATAGAATGAAACTAACACAAGATATGATTATCTCATAAGTTACATCTTCATTGTACTCACGACACCATTAATGCCTTGACGTTGCTGAAGGAAAGACCCCTGTCAACATGAAAGCAAATTTAGATGCGAAAAAAAAAAACAAAGATGATATTTCGGAAAAGCAAATACATATTTGGAAATTATAGGGTAATTCAATGCAATTTAAAGAGGAAGTTCTGATCGTGAGAAAACATTGACCATGCTCTAAACATGTGCAACTAGCAAGGCACAGACTTCGTGCGACTCTTTCTTCGATGTTCTCGAGAAGTATAAGAAGGAAGGCACTAGAAAGCACACGAAGTTGTTCCAGCCAGAGCCAATGATCAGTATAGTAGGAACACGAATGTAGGATTGTTCCTTCGTAGTATGAGGGTTTGCATGGTTCACAGATGAAAGCCGTGCTTAAGCGAGCGAAAACTTCCCTCTGAAAAAAAGAAGCTAACTTAAAGAGGAGAGGGCAAGTGAGGAGCACGACGTTCCGAAGAGGTCGTGAGCTCACCACGAAGGCTGAGAGAAAGTCGGTCGCGGACCATGGCAGGGGAAAGGCCCCGTCCAAAGAGGTAACTAAGTTTGGCAGCCACAGCCTCAACAGTCATGTCATGACCAGAAAGGCATCCCGATTCTGCAAGGCGGCGGCCAACGGCGTAAGCAAGAAGGTCGACGTGACCAGTAGGGCACTGCGAGACGACGACAACAAGCTTACCAGCAGCAATGAGAGCCTCAAGGGCGTCAAGGAGGCTCTTCTTGCGACTGGGGGCATTGCCAGTACCGTAGAGCTCCACAACGATGGCCTTGAGCGAGCTAAGGCCCTTAAGAGCGTGGAAAATTTCGTCATCAAAGCCAGGAATCATGCGGATTACAGCAATACCGCGGTCCATGCCCTTGTGAGTACGGAAGGGCTTCTTAGGCGGGTCGAGGTGAAAGTTCTCGTGGTACTGGATGCCGACGCCAACACTGGCAAGTGCTCCAAAGTTAGGCGACTGAAAGGCGTCAAGGGATTGGGTGTCGAGCTTCTTGCTGCGGTTGCCGCGGAGAAGTTTGTCAAAGAAGAAGATGCAGACCTCCGGAATGCAAGAGGTGCCGGCGATGAAGATTGCCATGAGAAGATTGCGGCGAGCGTCGCTGTACCCCTTGATGAGCGGGATCATGGAGCCAGTGAGAACGACGGGCTTTCCAAGGTTTTCAAGCATGAAGGAGAGAGCACTGGCAGAGTAGGCCATGGTGTCGGTGCCCTGAAGTACAACGAAGCCATCGTAGTTGTAGTAGTCGGCCTCGATATCCTCAACAATCTTTGACCAGTCACTGGAGTCCATGTCCGACGAATCGATGAGAGTATCATACTCCTTGACCACAACACTGGGCATGTCGTCGGCGGTCATCTCAGGCATGTTGGCAAGCTCGTTGGTCAGGTATCCAGGGCAAGGCTTGAGGGATCCCTTTTCATCTTCCGTCATACCGATGGTACCACCAACGTACAGCACGAGCACCTTGGGACCCGGCATGCCGCTGCTCTGGCGACGGCGAGGAGCCACAGTGCCAGTTCCAGGAGCACCTTCGCTCATCTTGAAAGACGTTTGACACAGGCGCGTGAACGAGCTACCGTGGAATGCAGACAGAGAAGTTTCTGGGCAAGAGCACCAACGCTAAAGTGAGGTCGAAGTATGGGTACTGCTTGCAGCACCTTGGGTAGTCAAGGTTCTACACGCCAGCAGATCAATGTGCCGTAGGAATATACAGGAACCTAAGAAATACTCTAGGTTGCTTGCTTAAGCGTAAATATGTGGAAGAAAGCGAAAGAAGGCAAAGTACGCAACTTGAAGGTAACAGAGTATGCAAGTTAAGCCGAAGAAGCAGCCAAACCCTTGGAAAGGAAGAAAAGAGCGAACTGACAAACAGCCAACAAACAGACAAACAAACAAATAAACAAGCAAGCAAGCAAGCGAACAAACGCAGAAAAAACAAACAAAAAAAACACTTAGTAGTAGTGAGGAAGAAAAAAAATCACAGAATGAATCTCGGCACCTCGATCGCCTCGACGAGCACTTCTTCTGCAAGTTCTACTATTTCCTCTGCTGTTCTCACTTCTAGTGTCACTTCGACTTTTACTTTTGGCACCGTCGTCACTGCTGCCGCCGCCAGTGCTGCTGATTCCCTCCAGCCGTTCTTTTAAGCTGCCAGCGTGCTTGTTGCTTGGCGGCGCGGAGGCACTTGGCTCTTGAAGACCGTGTGTTCAAGAAATGAGAAAGAAGGTGAGAATAGCACTGGTTATGTTTATTGAGGATCTCACGGAATAGGCTGAGATTTCTTGACTTTCATTGGATGCAGGTACATGCAGAGTGGGGGCACAAAGCAGCTCAATCCTTGTTTTGCACTGGTTGTATAAATAGGGATAGTTATGACAGGCTGTCGTCCCTTCCATGGTGATGAAGATGAATGAGAATCATCTTAACAGGAGGGATCAACAGAACCATGTGCATAAAACATTATACGTACGCCGCAGAAATAATGATTGTATCAGATCTCGTGAACTCATGATCAAACCACAGGCTAGCGAAGAGGCAGTTGCAGAAAGGCACACATCATTCTTGGTTTTGCAATCGAACAAGCCGAGACCATAATTGAGCTGGCATCCATCCAAAGAGGAGAGGGGCGTGTCTACGACTGTGAGTGGGTGGCTTCAAATTGAGGATGCGATTGAGGTGATACCGAAGGTCTTTCTTTTCTCTCTTATTTGTTAAAATTAAAATTTTGTAGATAAAGCCCCTTATTTATGTTAATTCGGTCAGCGAGCGGGTGCGTGCCGAGAGGTTATTGAATCGATTCTGGCAAGAATCTAATGGCTGTCGTGATTTGTGAAGCATCGACAGCGCATTGCAACAAAGGAAAGAACATCAAGACACCCGTGAGTCCCCCTTCAATACTCCTACCAGGGGTTTCAAAGTACGAATGCAAAGATCGAATGCAACTTCGTCTATTGTACTGTGATGGTGGTGCTAGTGCCGGATAGTCTATCGAGCGAGACCCGAAGCACTAGACCTAGTTCTAAATATAGTATATCTGGAGGCCATTAAAATAAAAGCCATTTTGGAACCAGAAGACTTGATTTTCTTGATTTGTTAAAGTAAAGTTAGGGGAGGATGAAGATATGTGCCAGCGCGGACTTCTGTTGCAGCTCTCAGTTTTTGGTGATTGAAGCTCTAAAGAAAGACAAAATTTCAATAGTAAGAAATGAACGTAAGCTATTTGGAAGAGAAAGGGCCTTAGTTCTCAGAATATATTGAAAATTTTTCAATTGACTGTGTTCGTCCTATCTCGTAAACGGTGGTATCCTGTGCAAGATCACTCTCTGCTGAGCAACGTTGACAAGCTAACCTCTAGACGAGTGCTCTAAAATTACTACCACCAGATAGAGCTGGGAGCATACTACAAATGAATGTAAAAAATTTTTGCAGATTGGGGCTCAAAGTAATCCATAAGAGTAAAAACCATGAAGGACACGCAAACATCAACTCTAATTTGTGTACTAACTAGTATAGCTTCCTATTAACACTAGGTAGTAGGTAGTAGCTTTAGGTAGTGAAGATGGGTGGCTTCTAGGTCTACGAGCACGGTGGACGAAGTATTGTCTATGTATGCCACTAAGAATAAACAGCAATCTTCAGGTCAACCTGTGTTTTGCTCTATCTTCCAGCGCTTCTTTCAGCTTGCCAAAAGCATTAGCATTACGCTGCATCCCAGCAGCCTCATTGCTGGTGTCGATACCATACAGAATGATAATCTACAAAGCATAGAACGGGCAATATATGGCCTCGGCTATGTCTCTGTTTAGCCTTGGCGACGATAACAGTAGTGCACCAGTCGAGCAAACTAATTAGGCTACATCTTCATTACATCTATGTAAGTGCTCATTTCAATACAACTCAATCTTGGCATAGGGAAATGTTAGCTACCAGTGTTCACGGACTTCAACGTAGATGGACATGAAAGTGCCATTGAGCCTTGCTGAGGAATACGTCGAGCGATCGATGATCTGAACGATAAACGACAATCGCAGCGGGTTCCTAGATAGTGAACCTCATAGAAATTCTTCCGAGCCAGAGTTCTTTACATCAAGCACTTTTTATCACTACTAGGCTACTACTACCAGGACGGCTTTCTTTCTGCTTTTTGATTTAATTGCTACATCTACAAAGTAGAGTATAGGGTGTGCACAAGTAGAGTTAAAGGTCTACAAATGCAACAAATACAACATTGCAAGTGGACTCTTAGAAACGGCCTTTTTGCCGCGTCTCAAGATCCATTACAACGTGTTTATGATAGCTACCTACACGCAAAGAAGGAATGAATTCGAAGAAAGCGGGGATCTTCATTTGTTGATCTGCGCTGCGAAAGGGATTGAGATGCAGACGCACCTTGCGGGGCCTGGGAAGCGATGTTTTCAGGAGATTTTGGCGGCTCAGGGCGGAATAGGGGAGGTCGTTCAGGCGTGAGCCGCGAGGATGTTGTGGCGAAAGCGAGAGCTAAACGCGAAGCTAGAGCGCAGGAAAGAGAACAAGCTGGAGTGACGGTCCGCATCCAAAGTACTATTCGAGGGTGGCTCGCGAGGCGGCAGCTGGAAAGAACTTTGCGAGAAGATTTTTCTCGGAAGCAGGATGATATCGAAAAGGTGAAGCAAGTTCTCGCCAGTGCAGGGCGGGAGTTCGTGGCACCTGCTCCAACACTCGATGCACTAGTGCTTCAACTCAACGCGTTTTACAAACCTCGCAAAGATGATGCAGCGCTTATTTGCTTAGCAGAACTGTGCCACAAGTCTCTCAAAACTACGTCTTCAGAAACCCCAAAACTGGAACTCAACAATACTCGCCTAGACAGATTTGTCAAAAACCTTGCCGCTGCGGCATTTTCACTACGCGCACCGGAGGTTCTCTTGAAGACCCTGGAGGCGTTGCTGTATGCGCATCCCGCGTCACATCGTCGCCTTGTCCCTGTAATGGTCCAGAACCTAGCGTTTGCGTTATGCAAGCTTGGGCTCCCGACTGATGAATATCGGTGGCCAGCGGACCGGCGTGAGAAAACCACTGCCTGGGTGGCCGCATGCCTTGATGTACTAGAAAGCTCCCCAGATAAGGAGATTGCCGCACGTGGATCCCTTCACGTGTTGAGTATTGCTGTACTAGAATATTGTATTAACTTTGACATTATAGGAGAGCGTGAGAAACTCATTGAGGATGCTCTGAACTCGCAGAGTTCTCTTGGTCTTGGGCCCGAAGGAGTGCCGTGTGAATTGTATTTGCTTGGTAACTTGCTTAGTCTCATTACATACGCCATGACCGTCGATCGTAGCAAAGCCCCGTCATGGCTTCAAAGCGCACTCATCAGGCTCGGAAACCTCCTTCTCAGCGTTCCTCAAACATTTGGAGGGCAAATGAGTGTGGTGTGGCTTGGAGATGGCCGCTGCATTGCTATGAACAGTTGCCTTCGTGCCCAACTCTTCCAGCTGCAGAGACTCGAGCTTTGTAGATACTTGACCAAACATTGCACTCATGTTCTCAGTGAGTCTCAACTGGATGAACGTCGACAAGCCAACGACCGTACATGGGAGTCCAAAGCCAAATCACTGGAGAACAAATCGCTAACTGAGCCTAGTCTCAAGTCCGCGGCTAGCAAGAGTGTGATCGACAGAGTTAAAGATGCGTGGGCTTCCTCCTCATGGAGCCGCATGATCGGCTCTAGACGTTCGCCCAGTTCACATGCAGGTGCGCGTGGCCCAGGTGGTTTGCGTAACACGACAGAAGTTTCTCGGAATTTAGCAGAAATGGCATTGAGCACAGATACAAAGGAAGGCCGCCCAGCCTCGAGCGGGTCAGGGACATCAAGTGTAGAAAGACTTTCTTCGCGCTCTAAATCAACAATTAAGGGTCAAGCTTCACCTGAATTAGCGTTGCATTGGGCACGAGCAATTGCAATTTTCCTTTGGATGTGGCCCCCCAAAGGCGCCAATCCATTTACTCTGGGGTTTCTCAATGCGTTGAGCTTTGTTGATGGAGAGGTGCCCACACAACTTTGGGCTCTGTATCAATCAATTCCTGGACATCAAAGTGCACGAGATTTCGAAAAGCTCGACTCGCGTGCACAATCAGTCTTGTTAGTGCTTTGCTCTATTTTGCACCATCGTTTGCTCATTGCTGATGACGCTGAATTGTATGAAATGCATGTACCTTTACACCGGAACGACATTGAAAGCCTTGTCCTAGAGCTCAAGCAGAAACTTTTTCATTCTATTATATCTACAGATGCACCTAGCTATACAACAAGCATGGGCGAAAGTCTTACACCTGCAGCAACATCCCTGCTGGCGACCTTGTATGAGCGACACTCACGGCGGCCTCTCTGCGAAACCAAGGTTTGGCTTGTTCCACAACTTAATTTTAAAGATGGTGTCTACGCACTTGGTCGCTCTGTCTCTGAAGATCAACGTCAACAGCTCGTTCGTGACATGGCATTTGGCATTCCATTTGCTGAGCGTGTGAGAATGTTCCAAAAAATCATTGCCGCTGATCGAGCAGCACATCAGCCTCGTGATGGAAGTTCCTTCCGCTTTACTGTACGTCGCTCAAACATTCTAGAGGATGGTTTTCGCCATCTCTCACGCCTCGGTCCACGATTAAAAGGTCGCCTGTACGTTGTATTTGTTAATGATGCTGGAATGGAAGAGACTGGCATTGATGCGGGTGGACTCTTTAAAGAGTTTTGGACGACATTGAGTGGTGTTGCCTTCAACAGCAGCTACGGCTTATTTGCCACGACCGATGATCAACTTTTGTATCCCAATCCCCGGTCGGGCATTGTTGAACGTGATCATTTAGCGCTGTTTGAGTTCCTGGGTTGCATTGTGGGCAAAGCCCTGTACGAGGAGATTGTCATTCAACCTCGATTTGCGCGGTTTTTCTTGTCAAAACTATTGAAGCGAATGTCCTCTATTGGAGATTTGCCGTCACTTGATGTAGAGTTGTATCGCAACCTCACTTTCCTGAAGACATTTGATGGCGATGTACGCGATTTAAGTTTGACCTTTTCAGTGACAGAAGACGATCTGGGTGAGCAGCGTGAGGTAGATTTGATTCCTGGAGGGCGAAACTTGGACGTTACCTCGCACAACAAGTACCGATACGTGCATCTAATGGCGAACTATTACTTGAACGTGCGTACCCAGGCGCAGAGCCAAGCCTTCATGCGAGGATTTTCGCAGCTCATCAACCCGAATTGGGTTCGGATGTTCTCCGAGCCTGAACTTCAAACCCTTATTTCTGGCGCCGTAGGTAAATTTAGTCTGGAGGACCTTCGAAGACATACTTCATACGCGAATGGTTTTCATGGTATGGATCGAACAGTCTCGCGCTTCTGGAAAATATTTGCCGAGTTACCTGCAGAAGATCAAGCGCGACTCTTACGTTTTGTAACAAGTTGTGAACGTGCCCCGTTGCTCGGTTTCAGTACCTTAAGTCCTCCGTTTACTTTGCAAAAAGTCTCTATCAGTTCTGATGACGAGGCTCTTCCTTCGGCCTCCACATGCTTTAATGTCCTCAAGCTCCCTACGTACTCCTCATCCAAGGTAATGAAAGATAAGCTGCTCACTGCCATTCACTCCGGTGCAGGTTTTGAGTTGACATGAGCAGACCATCATCAAGCCCGTAGCTTGCACACGCAATGGAATACAGTACCCAGGTGTGAAGCGTGTATGGATAATGTAGTTATAAACGACTGAATTCCAAGTTTGGCCTCGGCCTTTCAATAAACTCTCCTCTACTTTGTCCATACCACTTCATGGCTTACAGGAAATAATGAGTAGGAAACTGACATGAAGCAAAAGAATGATTCACTCTCAGAATAAGGGAGAGTTATTTACTGTTGTCACACTCACTCCACAATATGCCCACGTTGAGAAACGATTTAGATGTCATCATGCCTACTTGCTTGCTCCATCCAATACAGTAGGAAGCACGAGCATTCTGAAGAAACTGAAGGAGCAGACCTCGTCTACTTTCCTCTTATCTAGTGAATGGGTTGCCGGTGTCCTTCACAGAACAGTAGAAGAGCTAATTGCACCAAGTGGCGGTAGACGTGTCTGTGTCGTCATGGAGGACGGCAAAGGCGGAAAAGATGCGACAAGAGATAACAAGAAATAGATGAATAGAAGAAATAGAAAAGAAAAAAGACAAAAAGAAATGAAGCGTGTTATTGGCACAGTCGATTTTTGGTTTTATTGATTTACAAATACAGATCAACACTTTATCCACCGAAGCCGTAGAGGGTGCGGCCCTGGCGCTTAAGGGCGTAGACAACGTCCATGGCGGTGACGGTCTTTCTGCGGGCGTGCTCAGTGTAGGTGACAGCGTCGCGAATAACGTTCTCGAGGAAGACCTTGAGGACACCGCGAGTCTCCTCGTAGATGAGGCCACTGATACGCTTAACACCACCACGGCGTGCGAGACGGCGAATAGCGGGCTTGGTCACACCCTGGATGTTATCGCGAAGAACCTTGCGGTGACGCTTGGCGCCGCCCTTGCCAAGGCCCTTGCCTCCCTTGCCACGTCCGGACATCTTGAAGTATAAGCTGCTGCTGTGTAGCTGCTCTTGTTTTGGTTTTGCTTTCGCAGATTGCGGGTTTGCTGACTCCGCGTGCGTGGTGCTCGCAAGCTTCTCGCCATGCTCGACTGTGGCACTTAAGGTGCCTCCTCCCCACAAACTACATGCAGCGTCGTCGTTAGACCATACTGCACACATACACCCCATTAAGGTGCACCCTCTCATTATTTTTTCCCTCCCCGATTTTCCCTGTAGGCCCCTAGGGAAAAAAATACACAAGAAAAACTATAGGGAATTTCCCCTTCCGCCGGCACAAGGTGGAAAAAACCTCTCGTAGGAAAAACCCAGGGGCCCCTCGATCACGACCCGCTCTTAGCAGCCTTAGGCAACCCCCTACCTGGCCCCAGGAAGGAAGACGCGCCGCGCCGTCTATCTGCCTTCTCCTGTCTCTCTGTACATGGAAAGACACCTAGCCCCGCCCTACCCTAAACTCTAGCGGCTGCGGAACCGCTAGGAGACCAGTTCTCGCCCGCCCCCTAGCTGGCACTTACCTGAAACAGTAGCAGGGCAGTCGTACGCACTCGTCTAAGCCATAGGGGGAGGAAAAAGGAAAGAAAAGAGCTATGCGTGGGAGGGGGGGCTACGGCCTGGGTAGGCTAAACTGTAGGCGCGGGCCTCTATGGTCGATGTATATCTCTGTAGGCATGTATGGATGTGTAGATAGCGTGTATTTCTTCATCTATGTTGATGCGTATTTAATGAGCGTATATGGACCTGTGTAGAACGTACATAGAGAGGGGTATACAATATAGGAAAGAAAGAGGGGCAGAAGGAGGACCTGGACGGGGTGAAGAATTTTCGGACTCCGGGCATCAGCAAACCCGAAACTTGAGATCCCAAGCCTCAACAGCCTCAACTGAAGCAGCAGCAGCAAACTCGCTCGCGAACACTCAAACACAGACAGACAGACAGACAAGATGGCCCGTACCAAGCAGACCGCCCGCAAGTCCACCGGAGGCAAGGCCCCGCGCAAGCAGCTCGCCACCAAGGCCGCCCGCAAGGCCGCCCCCGCCACCGGCGGCGTGAAGAAGCCCCACCGCTACCGCCCCGGTACCGTCGCCCTCCGTGAGATTCGCCGCTACCAGAAGTCCACCGAGCTCCTCATCCGCAAGCTCCCCTTCCAGCGCCTCGTGCGCGAGATCGCCCAGGAGTTCAAGACCGACCTCCGCTTCCAGGGCTCCGCCGTGCTCGCCCTCCAGGAGGCCTCCGAGGCCTACCTCGTCGGCCTCTTTGAGGACACCAACCTCTGCGCCATCCACGCCAAGCGTGTCACCATCATGCCCAAGGACATCCAGCTTGCCCGCCGTATCCGCGGCGAGCGCTCGTAAGCGGAGTGGAGAAAGCCCAGACGTGACTGTATATTGTGTGCTTCTTTCTCTCCCCGACTTACTTACATACCTACCTCTAGATAAATATCGCATCCTTCGCCTCCCTCCTCAAAAACTACAACTTATGTTTCCTTACCTCTTATGATGATGATGATCTCTTCTATCTCTGCTTCTTCTTCTTCTTCTTCTTCAGCTTGGCTTCTGCATTGATACCTCTGCCCTGAAAAATGCCTCTTCAGCCACGGCGATGACATCTCTCGACTCTTCTTCATTCATTCCGGCGTGCTGTGGATTGGCGGCGGTCGTTATTTATTTATCTTCGCGTTGACCCGGACGAAGTCTCACTCATCCTTACAGATAGTTAGTTCTCAATCAGCAGAACTACTCATGCTCACTCAACCCAACCCCTTTAGGCGGGGAGTCACAGGAGCTTGCGCTGGAGAAAAGCACATCGAGAGGGCTCATTTTTAGCATCTTGCAGAGTCAAGCGTAGCTTATTTCGAGACGCACCTTTTGGTATTTATCATCATAGGCGTATGAGGAACGTTCATTCTTTTCATTTTCAATCAGTTTGGTTTCATCCTCCTTTCACTCTTCTTCTTAATTTTAAAGTCTAATTTTTAAATTTAACTTTTTTCTAAATACCGTGACGTACGCAGTAACCTACTCACTCACTTACGCACCCGGTGCTAGCGAACTGCTTAGATAACCAGCTAGTCACATGCTCAGCTTTGAGTTGATTACTCGCACCTCCGAAAATCAAAACAAAGCCAACGCACCATTCATCGATCGCAGAGGCAGACGAATGTTGAGAACTTAGTTTCGTTGAGGACAAATTTTGGTAAAGGTGATACGTAGGTGCCACCATGTACACTATGTTATGTTAGTAATTATTACAGCGTGCTTGGGAATCCCTAAAATTCTCTCCAAAACCAGTTCAGGGGAATTCAACACAAGGCACATACAGCAGTCGAGCAAAGGAGAGTTGGCGGCACCAAAGTACTGCTTCTCTCTCTATTCCCTCTTTTGGTTCATCTCTTTGTCTGATTTGGATGGTAATAATTTTTGTTTATTTTTCATGGTGCAAGAATGCCTAAGAGTTCTGTATAGCCAGCGATGTGCAACGGTAAAAGAGGGAAGGAATGCTCATTCCAAAGTTACACAGAATTAATAACAAGCTTTAGCATCACCTCCAAGCAACACAAGAGAAGTAACCTGATGAATGTACCTGAAATCCAAGATTTCGTGTTATCTTTTATTGGTTTGAAGAATGACAGGTTGATCGTGATGCCTCCGTAACCACAACACTGATTTAATTAATATTTTGATTTACAACATGGGGTGGGCATGCGCTCTTCACGATGGCAATATACCTGTTCTGAAATTTCAACTCTGAAAAATCTCGCTTGTATACCCATATGAGAAGCTTACGAACTGGGCTCTGTTTTTTCCTCTATACTATTAACCTGAGTTTATGTTCTTTCATAATTTTTTTTCGGTAAAATAAGGAACTCTTTTCGTTGCCAAGCAATAAAAACTACCTAGATGCGTTCTATGATTGGACCATCTAAGGGGCAAATGGCATGTGTTACCCAAACTATATTTCACAGTATCTAAACATGATTCGCTGCAAAATCCTCTGCAGACACTGCCGAAGACTCTGGTGGTGGTGGAACTGAAATCACATCAACCACGCATTCAGGGTTGAAAATGCGCCTGGCACAATTACGGATTGATGCCTCCTCTGTAACAAGTGCATCTTTATACTGTACCAAAACGATCTGCTTCACGCTATTCTTAATAGTGGCAAAATGCTTTCGCAGATCAGTGGCCTGAAAATTAACCACATCTGTCTGAGACCATCGCAGGGGCAGTGCTGAAGCAGCCAGGGCCATGTATGCTGTCTGGAAAGCACTCTGAGTCGGGTTAAATGCGATGGACTCCATGCAAGCACCAGATGCCATTACCACACCATCGCCAGACAGAAATAGAACGGCACAAGGAAACCCAGAAAAGCTCCCGTCAGCAGTATCCATAGCCTCCAAGGCTTGCGCTATGATTTCTGGTGAAATAGGTGAGGTGGTTTCTACATCGGAAATTGCGGCTTTTCCCTGACTTAAACTCTCGGCACGTGGATTTTCAAATAACTCAAACATGACTGGGTTAGGAATGAGGTCTTCACGAAGTCGCAAAATTTGTGGATCATCGCTTTTCGCGCCCTGTAGTGGATTCATAATAACTGTAATATCAGGAAACCTCTCAATCAGCATTTGCCGGCAGTGGCCACACGGCTTGGCAGTCACAGCAAGTGCAACCAGCTTTGGCATATTTTGAGGTGAAAAGGAACGTGTTGTTGCCACGCATGAGTGTTCTGCGTGGATTGTCTCCGACAGGTTGGTGCCTGGGAACTCGACGTTGAACCCAAGGTAGACGTGGCCTTGATCATCCTTTGCTGCTGCACCAACATGAAAACCGGACACTGGTGTCTCTGCCAGTGACTTGGAAAATTGTGCAGCCTCTAAAAGCTTCTTAGCTTCCTCCACGGTCACAGCTGGAGCATCGCCCATCATGCACGTACAAGCTTCTGCGCGGCCTCGTCGTTCTTAGTTCACCTCGTCAACAAAATGACAAACTATCGATTTAGGTATCTTTTTTATCCATAGTGCCTACTTACAACACCTTATGTAGCACTAGTATTAGTTAGGCCCCCCCATTTCATCTGAAAAAGTCAAACGTATCTTACTCACATTACTCCAATAGTACCTACAATGAATGACCAAACCTCAGAGAGGAAGAACTTGTCCATTTTAATACACGTAGTGTCAAACTTCGCTCCATCGTGAAAGCTTTCGAGTCCTCACCTCTCCAAGTTGAAGATAAACCATCGCAGATGCACCGACTTCCTATCTTGGCAAGTCTCAAGTGGCTCGTTTCGGGAGGTACTAAGCAGGTACCAGTATTCATAGTTAAAGGAACAGGTGTGACCATCGGATAAGAGGACTTCCTGTGGCTCTGTATCTGGGCCTCTTTTTAGACCACTTAGGCACCGGCCGCGGCGCGGCTTTGCGCATCGTTTCGTCCCTGTTGCGGCCGAGCCGAAGTGCGCCTCAGGGAAAGGAGAGGCTCGCTCCAATGCCTTGGGACGGCGAACGCGGAGGAAGCACGACAGAATATCGGGCTTTCTGCGATGCAGCGACCAGCTTTTCCGCCTTTTAGGACGGCTCAGAACAGCCGTAGTGGTGGACAGCCGAAAAATTGCAATTTGGTCGTAGTTTTTCAGGGGGGGGGATGCCACACTCCCCCTCTATTCCCCTAATGTAATGTTGACCATGTAACTACTATGAAAGGGTCGGGATACAGGGGAGTATTCCAGGATTTGAGGGTAATACATTGGTCAGTGGTTGTTTTCTTTTCTTTTCTGCATCTTTCTTTTCACAAGACCCGGCGTATTGCAGGATTGAAGATGGCGCTCCTCTCGAAGACGAATGCGGCAAAGTCTGGAGCCCGGAAATGTGAAGGTGGAATCTCCGGGACTGCTGTAGCCCCGAGCTTTTAGGCGAAACAAGGGTCCACGTCGAAACCCTCTGCATATCACTTTGAGCATTAACTTGAGAGGCTATAGAATATGTGCTGCATCCAAGGCTGGGAATCTGCACTCATACCTTGAAATCCACGCTATATTTGATCCTTACTTTCATTCTTATTTTTTAAATAACTCAGAAAAGGAAAACAGATTCATCGTAAAGTAAGGGCCCTCTAAGGAGGCAGTAGTAGTTGTGTAGTGTTAGTAGCACTTAGGTACCCTCCTAGTAGTAGGGAGGAAATGACTCTTTGAGTTGAAGTATGCAAGTTGAAGTGAAAGTGAAGAAGACTGAGTGCAATTTTAATTGGGACATTGACGCAAGAATCGCTTTGGACATGGAAATAAGTCTGCGAAGACAGGCACCTTTAGGCTGTCTTTGCTGTCCCGAGATACTTGCTTCATCGACCTTGTTCCCTTCTCACGATTGAGCTGATTCGACCATTTACATTCTTGATTGAGGAGCCGCCGCCGGAATGTGCGTACACTCTAAAACCAATGCCTGTGCAGACTTCAGCAGCAAACTTGAATACAGGCAACTATATACACGCATGTAGACTTGTATTTACTACTTCCATGCGGCCATGCCCAGTAGGACCTACCTACACATTATTAAGAGTAGCTTTGGATGATTAAAGTTAGTTTCTTTTTTAGATTCTTTTTCCTTTTTTTAAAGGAATTTTAAAGAAAAGGAATGAACTTTGAATTAAAAGATGGAATGAGTGATGAGCGGAGTTGCGGCGGCCGAGTCTCTTGAGACAGACGTCAATCAATTCGGTATCAAGTTAGCACAGCTCAGGTTGTCTAGGTAAGTGAAGGCCGGCAGGAGCGTTGGAAGGGGAGGAGGGAGAGCCCTGGCTATCTTGCTAGCTCGGATTGAGACGGTGTTGGCGAGCGTGCCAACGACTCCCCTTGTGTGGCAGAGGTGATTACGATTGCAATTGCTGCGTTGAAGGTTGTTGAGGTTAGTGTTCTGTGTGTTGTCGCTCGCTGTGATGCTGCTGCTGCTGCTACTGCTGCTACTGCTGCCGCTGTTAATCGGTAACGACCTGGGTTTTTTGTCTTAGCAGGTTAAAGTTTAAAAAATCAGGAAAGGGCAAAGTAGAAGATGTCGGTGAACTAACTTTACTCAATGTTGACAATGACGACTCTCAATGTATTTCTTTCTAACCCGAACTTGTGCCGCAGAACTTCAATAAGCACTCACTATGTCGACCTTTGGCCGTCTGTTCCGCATCACCACCTACGGCGAGAGTCACGCTCAGTCTGTGGGTGTGATCATTGATGGCGTCCCTAGCGGCATGAAGTTGAGCGAGAGCGACATTCAGCCCCAGCTGACCCGCCGCCGCCCTGGCCAGTCCAAGCTGACAACTCCCCGCGATGAGAAGGATATGGTCTCCATCCAGGCCGGCACTGAGTGCGGCTGGACCCTCGGCACCCCGATCTGCCTCATGGTTCAGAACTTCAACATTCGCCCGGGTGACTACCGTGAGATGAAGCGTGTGCCGCGTCCCGGCCACGCCGACATGACCTACCAGCTCAAGTACGGCATCCGCGCCACCTCTGGAGGTGGCCGTTCCTCTGCCCGCGAGACCATTGGACGTGTCGCCGCAGGCGCCGTCGCTGACAAGTGGCTCAAGGAGACCTACGGAACTTCTGTCGTATCTTTCGTCAACTCCATTGGACCGGTTGAGATCGCCCCCGAGGGACTCAACCACCCCAGCGGACGCCCTTGGACCCGCGAAGAAGTTGACAGTGAGGGCTGCCTTCGTCTTTTGCGCAACCCGGCCAACGGATGGCGCAAGGTCACCGAGGCGGAGCAGGCCGACGAGAAGGCTCGCCTCGCAGAACAGATCAAACTCGATGCCGTCGACGAAGAGGCCTTCATCAAGGCAGAGGGTGATGTTGAGACTCCGGCTTACGCTGACATGAAGGGCCGTGTGTACAACCGTGAAGGAGCCGTACTTGAGAAGACCCTTGAGGACGTAGAGGCTTTCCTGACTGAGGACCTTGTGCACGTGCGTTGCCCGCACGCACCGTCAGCGTGCCGCATGGCTTCGCTGATCCGCAAGGTCAAGTCTGAGGATGACTCTATCGGAGGTACCGTGACCTGCGTGTGCACCAACGTGCCGGTGGGACTTGGAGAACCGTGTTTTGACAAGTTGGAGGCTCTCCTTGCTCACGGCATGCTCTCTCTGCCTGCCACTAAGGGATTTGAGATGGGATCCGGATTTGCCGGTACCAAGATGCAGGGATCTGCTCACAATGATGCCTTTGAGAAGGTTGATGGACCCCAGGTTATTCGTCCCAAGACCAACAACGCTGGAGGTACCTTGGGAGGTATCTCCAGTGGCGCTGACATTGTCTTCCGCGTCGCAGTCAAGGCTGTGAGTACAATTGGTCGTGCCCAGAACACTGTGGACTTCGAGGGTAACAGCACTGTGCTCGAGGCCAAGGGACGCCATGACCCGTGTGTGCTTCCCCGCACCCCGCCCCTCATTGAGGCCATGGCATCTCTCGTCCTCATTGATTCTGCTCTTCTCCAGCGCACCCGCATGGACCAGGTTGGCGGTCTCACCATCCCGTCCCGTGCTTCGGTCATCGAGGCTGATCCTGAGGAGTCTGCCAAGAAGGCTGCTGAGCGCGAATCCAAGCGCCAGAAGACCTCCGAGTAAAGACATTTTGCTCACTCAATCTCTCAACCGCTCACTCGATATAAAGCATGCACCATGTATATGGAGATCGTAGTGCCATAGGGTTGGTTAAATGCCCCATTTTCTCAAACAAAATGAGGCTTTTCATGAATTAGTTGAGACACTCTGGTTCCCGCAAACACGCTGTGACGCGCTCCCGCGTACATTTCATTGCACTCTCCCTGTTCCTTTTGATCTTTTTTTGTCATTCACTATTCCCAGGTCTGTGCATGGGAAATGGGCCAGAGGCAAACAGTTGCAAAGAAAAAAAATCTAATAGGTTTCTCAGAACAAAGTTTTTCAAATAAAAACAAAACACAAACGACTTTAATATCTACTAAATCCTTATTCACTTTGAAAAGTGGCAGCCAACAAAAGCACAACATTCTGACCTCACATTAGTTTCTGACCCTCACGTTATGATTGGTGACTCTATATGTGCGCATTATTTGGTGTAATTGTCTCCCTTCACCACTATTTTATCTAAAATTTAAAACCTGCATTTCATGTTGGTGTACAAAGCCTTCCGCATCACACATATCCTTCTTTTCCTCTTTTTGTTTCATAATGCAAGAAAGGAACTATCGGATCTTAGACTTTATTGTTTGTCGCAACTTGTATAGTTTGATATGATTTTCCCAGGAATTAATTTAGAGTTGCTATACTAATTTTGGCTAAAAACCAAAAAATTACTGATAGACATTACAACGAAGCACGAGCAGGCAGGCTTATTACCATAGAGGAGGCACCTCCTCCACCATTGCAAATGCCAGCGCAGCCGCGTTGCTTATTGTGCTGCTCCAACGCGGTGATGAGGGTCATAATGATCCGTGCACCACTCGCGCCAAGTGGATGACCAATGGAAAGTGCGCCACCGTTTACATTGACTTTTGTTAGGTCAACTCCAAGATTTTTGGCATTGACAAGGGCCACTACAGCGAACGCTTCGTTGAACTCCCAGAGATCAATATCCTCGACCCGGGCGTTGGCACGCGCCAACGCCTTTTGTGCAGCCTTGGTGGGGGCTGTTGTAAATTGCTCAGGAGCATTTGCCGCATCAGCAAAGGCATCAATATACGCTAAGACCTTGAGACCTCGCTTTCTTGCATAGGATTCCGATACTAGAACAACAGCTGCAGCACCATCACTCACGACAGAGCTGTTTCCAGCTGTCACAGACTTGATATGCGGGGAGTTGGAAAGTTTCTCATCCTTCTTGCCACTTGTAGTCAAACCGAACGCTGGAGGAAGCTTGGCAAGAGTCTCATAAGTTATTTCGCGAAGCATCGGTTCTTCATCATGCTCAACTACCATAGATTGGCCACGCTTTCCAGGAACTTGAATTGGCGAAATTTCGTTCTTAAAAACTCCGTTTAGAGTGGCTTGTCGCGAACGTGCATAACTAGAAGCGGCATACCGGTCCTGATCTTCACGTGAAATATCGTAGGTGGCTGCACAAAGGGTCCCAGAGCAACCCATTGCCTCATTTGTATAAGGGTCGCGTAAACCGTCATGCGCAAGGCCATCAATCAGCGTGGTATCCCCAAACTTATTGCCAAAGCGAGTACTCTTGCTGTAAAACGGAGCGTTCGTCATGCTTTCAAAACCTCCACATACCACAACGTTGTTCTCGCCGAGTTTGATACTCTGCCCCCCAAGCATGATCGCCTTCATACCGCTGGAGCAGACTTTGTTTACAGTTGTGCATGGGACTTCAATCGGAAGGCCAGCTCCAAGGGCGGCTTGACGAGCTGGAGCTTGTCCAGCGCCAGCACTCACCACTTGGCCCATGAAGACCTCATCAACCTCGTCACCCTTGACACCGGAGCGTTCTAGCGCTCCTTTGATCGCAGCAGATCCAAGCTGAGGGCCTGAAAGCTTAGAAAGTACACCACCAAAGGAACCGAAAGGAGTTCGTGAGTAGCCCACGATGCAAACCCGCTCAGGAATTGGAGAGGCCATCTTGCTTGCTTCTGTCGCTTGCAGAACTACTTCAGGGGTAAATGCTTTGTACAACACACCTAAGCTCCAAAACACAGCCGAGCTTTTCAATTCAACTTTAGATTTGGATTTGATCATACAAAGCAACGGGGTGAGCGATTTCTCTTTCGGTCCGATGATTGAAACTATTGGCTCGTTCCAGTCCGACGGTGGCACAGGTCATTTGTGACGAGCGACAGCCAGCTTCTTTTTCCTTTTCTTTTGTGCTATCAAGTATCGAGGGTAATAGAGGGGCATTTTTTCCTACTGTGGCATTGAATACATACATGCCTCAAGTATTGTGGATCTTTGTTTCTTTTCTTTTCTTTAACAAAATCTAACATAGCCTGCAGTAGAAAGAGAACGTCAGAAGATCTTTTCTGTATCCTTTCTTCCTTATAATCAATATTTACCAGCTAAATCTGAAAATGTAGTGATGATTTGGGAAACTGATTTATCCATGGCTAATTGAAAGCAAAATATAAACACATAGAATCATAGAATGGTTGCATTTTGGTGCTGAGAGGAGCAAGCAACTACTGAATAAGGCAAATAGGCATATTCATGTCTACGCTTTAACAACAGGTGACTCTTTGTATGTCAAGACATTAATAGAAGCCAAGGCTCTATCTGCAAAGATTTAAACCTTTGCATAAATCGCAAAAAGAAGAGAAAAAGGTAAGAGATTGCAAGTTATTGGTACAGTTCATCATCTTCGTCAGCCTTAGCTTGAAGAGCACGCAAAAAAGCACCGATGCCATCGCCACGCTGAAGCTCGGCAGCGCCCGCCATTGGGTCAAGACCAAAATTAGCCATGATGGCATTGAAGTTCTCGGACTGGAGAGCATGTGAAAGCATAGCCAACGCTTGACGAACTTGAGGGCTCGTCAGAGTGTATCGGAGCTCTTCTTCCGTTTGACGATCTTCCGGAAGAAAGTTAATAAGTTCATCTCGGATCGCAGGGTCTTGGAGCATTGGTGCAATCTCAGATGCCTTGTAAATCTCTGTGAGAGGGGGCATTCGAGGTTGTTGCTGCTGCTGCTGCATAGCGTTGGAGACACCCGCAAGAGCACGTTGCAAGTCTTCTGCGGTGAACTGTTGCTGTTGTTGACCAGAAGTTGTTTGTGAAGAGCTAGCTTGGTCGGGGGAGCGAGGTTCGGGCGCCTGAACCGGGACCGGTGAAGCGACTGTGTAAAGTAACAAAAGAAAAGAAAAAATGAGAGAATTAAAGGATGGAGTGTTTGAACACATCCGAAATGCACAAATATTCAGGTTAGTTTCGATCTACAAACAGAAGGTGGATGTAACTTCAGTTATAGAAGTCATCATCCTTGCCTTCATCATCATCGTCGTTGTCGCGATTTCTTCGATTCGACCGACCTGAGTTATCTTCTTCGTCGTCATCATCACCTTCACTGCCACGCCGGCGTTGGCTGCGGCTTGAGCTTGAGTTTCCTCGAGAGGAACCTGAGTAGGTACATTGGAAGGCAGATTTCGATGTAATGGGTGAAGAAGAAGGAAATTGTATGCGAGAGTGAGACCGGAGGGAAGCCAGATCGTAGCATCACCACGAAGCATCCAAAATGGATTCAAGTAGGAGCATGTAAATAATGTAGCCAGAAAGCCCACCATGATGCAGTTGGTAAAGAAAGGTTGACAACCAGTTTTATTTCAAATGAGGTGTCACGGATAGCACAAAATTTCACCAAAATTACCATAACATGTCAGTTTTCTATAATTCCATGTAGTTTTTTCCAGAATAAAAATTCAAAAGAAACCTTGTAGACACGCAAGAAAACTATATTCTCTCACTATAGCTTCTCCTATATCTCCGTCCTGGTAAAATGCAACTCCTAGCAAAACTACCTGACCAAACTTATTGCATTCATGTCTAAACATGGGGATGACTATATTCGAGATCACGACCTTAAAAAGGCGGGAAGATCAAGATACGAGCGATATATATGTCTTGCAATACAAGGTTCTCCAATCTTTTTCCTTAGTAATCACTTACCTGCACCTCCCATGCCGAGGCCCTGGAGCACGCTCTGAAGCTGGCTCTCGTTGAGTTGCGCGCCTCCAGCACCGCCTCCTCCAAACTGCGAGAGAAGCTGCATCATGGCGTTCTGATCTGCGTTTCCGCCACCGCCCGCCACTGCCACCGCCACCGAGGCTGCCAACAGGAACTGCAGGAGGGTTGGACATGTACTCATTCAGCTTGCGGCAGTTCTCAGGATCATCCTCCTTCTTGCCCTGCATCCAGAAAAAAAAGCGGCGCGATGAGTTGTTGAACTGCAAAAGGTAAACACGGTCATCAGCACGGCCGGTGTTAACCTTTGAGAAGGTCTGGTTGTCCGGGAAGACAAGGAGGTCCTCCTCCACGGCGCCGCTAGGGCGCAGCTTCCAGACGACGTGCGCAGAACCATGCTGGTCACGAGTGAGACAAACACGGCCCTTACGAGGGTCTGCTACCACGTCAAACTTGTGGCTGGCGTTCTCGGTAGCGTTCATCATACCCGCCTTGAACTCAAAGAGAGTCGTCATTTCAGTCATTTTTCTTCCTTCGATGCTATTGCTGCTGCTACTGCTGCTTCGTGCTTGAAAGGTTCTGAAAAACAAAGAGTGCTGGAAACCTTGAAATCCGCTCAACAAGCTCTACAATTCCAAGAATCACCTGCAGTTGCAGAAATTAATTTGCAGAATATCTCAGATGGTCCAGGAGAATTCAACGTTGCACAATCTCGACCTGAGCAACGAACTCCGAGTCGATACGGTCGGGCTTCTGTCTAGGAAAGCAGAGCTGCGAACCAGCAGCACGCGCAAACAGATATTCGAAGCTACAATTGACCAGGCGGGGCGTTGAGGCTGCCGCAGCACAGGTTTTGAAAGCCTCAATGGATCGTTGAGTTCACTTCTTACTTCAATAGCTACCGTGCTAACGAAGCTTCCCTCGCTCAAGAAGGGTTCTACAAGTAAAGTATAGCCTTTACAATGGCGCAGTACAATAGCTACAATGAATTATTGCCTCCCACAAGTGAACTATTCGCAAAATAAGTAGACTATACGAGCACGCCCCCAGACTGCAAGTAGAACACTCTGGGGAACAAGTACACCCTGAGAAGCTACAGTGAGTTATACTGTAAATACAATCTAACAATTAAAACTGTAAGTGGAGAGTGGGAATCACAAGTGCAGAATAAGAAGCGCTCTCGTTAACTGAGGAGCAAACACATTGGTCCAGAGCAGGTCAGGTGCTGGAGAGCTCCAAACCGCGAGGCCATAGCAGGAGAACACGACACCAACTGGGTGGTGTTGCTGATCGAAGGTTGAGCGTACTTAACCGAGGGTCTTCCTTAAGAGTGCTAGAAGGTCGCACCTAAGGCAAAATGGGCAAGATGGAGTTTGGTCCACAGATGCCGGACGATTCGTCCAAGTTCAAGAAACAATCGACGCAGTTGAGCCTTCAATCAGTGCTCTTAGCACAACAGGCACGCGGTGAAGCTGTGGACCCATTGCTCTTAAAACTTGGCCGTGAAATGTCAACCATCAATGATCGCATCACCGACACGTCGCGACCTGACTGGGAAGAATTCAAGCAGCAGCACATGGACAAATTAGGCCACGATACAGAAGCCGCCATGGAGGAGTACCGACGCAAACTTGACGCAGATCGAGAAAAAAAACTCCGCAGAATGAACAGGGAAATTAAGAAGAAGAGTAAGGGGGCATCATCTTCTAGCTCGTCATCCTCCAAAAAACGCAAACGCGATAGGGGAAGCTCCCGAAAGAAACACAGTAAGAAACGCAGCAAACATCACCGAAGCAGCAGCAGGAGGCGCCGAGATGACGAAGACGACAGTAGCCACAGTAGTGACGGTAGTAGCAGTGATGACAGTAGCAGTGATAGCGATACCGACAGCCGCGATGAGAGTGATAGTGACAGTCGTCGACAATCCAAACGCCGTCGAAGTGAGCGTAAACACAAAAAGAGCCGCCGGTCCTCTAGATCCAACAGAAGAAGACATAGTGATTCTGAGAGCGAAGACTCTGAAGATGGCAACCGGCATGATAAGAAACGCAGAAGCAGGAGAAAGGATGTACAACATCGAAAGGAACGGAGGGACTCAGGAAGCGAAGACTCAGAAGATGATTACCGACGTCACAAGAAACGCAGCAGCAGGAGCAAAGATGATCGTCACAAACGTGATCATAGAGATAAGAGGGGCTCACGAAGGGATCAACGACCAGGAGATGAAGATCGCAGGGATGAATCCACTGGTTCTGAGAAACAGAACAAGGACCTAACGACAAAGATTATGCAAGAAGAAAATACCGTGCAAGAATCTAACACTGAGCAAGCATCAAAAGTTGATGAAGAATCATCTACTAAGGAAGAACTCAAACCAGTTATCCAAAAGGGGAAAGTCGAACCCGTTGATGCTCAAAACGCTGACTCCTTGAAAGATGAAAAGAAGACTCCAGAAGGAGACAAAACTGCATCCGCAGGAGAAGTTGTTCCTGACATTGACGCTGCTGACCCACCTGCTCGCACCAGCCAAGCCGAGATTTCCGTGATCAAAGAACTCAAAACATCTTCAGAGAACGAAGAAACCCAGGCTTCTGCCTTATAAACCTTCTATCTTTCTCCTTAATCTCTTTATAAAACCCCTTGAATTGCAACTCTACGTAACCTACACACAAAAAATATCCTTTCTTTGCAATATAGCTCTCTTTTTTCGCACCCTCGAGATCCTACCCTTAAACTTTATTCTCTGCGAGAATTCATCTTCCCCAAGAGGCTCGCACACACTCGCGAATGCAGAACTATCTTGAGTTCAAGTTCACTTTGTTTTCTTGTTCAACTTTCCATGGCATCCACCGTTAAAATCAATAGCTTGCAAATATGGAGTCGAGTGAAGTGCTGAAGAGAATAGAACCTATTCGCAGCTAAAGGAGTGCGATTCTCTTCGTGCGGCTGCTGGTGACTCTTCTGAATTACTTCCTCAATTGTGGTGAGTGCCCAACTACCGAGTTCCGCCTATGCGATCCTTATGAGACACTAGTGGTATTTACCCTTTTCATAATGTTCGCAACGCAACACCTATTTAAACTCTAAATCGCAGCATTTGAAAGCGATCGATTCTGTGCGTGCGTGCCGCTCCTGGACAGAAAAGGTTAATACCTTGATGCCAGACCCGCTGCAGTGTGGCTGCAAGGCGCGGCGCTGCGAGGTGTGTGACCGCTGTTCGAGGTGCGGGTGCGATCACGATGGACTCTCTGTAGACTTTAAGCTCAGCCGGAGACAACAAGGCCCTCGCGGCGTTGGAAAACGTGGCACTAAATCCACATCGATGCTACCAAAAGCGACAATACATGGACAGGAAACATCAACGTCTCGGCGACGATCAGGATTCTCTGGATTGCAAAATGATTTGCAAGATGAACAGCTGCAAAACCAAGACGACGGCATTCGAGCTTCAGGAATACCGGCGACAGTAACAACAACGATGTCGACCACGGGAGGGGTGACAGCAACCACATCTTCGTCAACGTCAGGAATAGTTAGTGCCTTTAACACTCTTGCGTCAGAATCAGATCCTTCACCACGAGATTTGTGGAATGTATTTGGCTGGAATGAATCGAATTTGCGCAATATGCCGTCACGCGCAAAACGAGAAGGCGAGACCAAATTCAACGACCTCCCTCCCCCACAAAGATCTACTGCCCTTCAAGCTGTAGTTCGTGGACTTCTCAGAATAGTGGAGATCGTATACCCTGGTGATCCCGATGCCCTCTTGGCTGCTGTCATTGACAAAGCAGCAAAGAAAACGCATCAACCTACGCCTGCGATGGCAGACAAGAACTTGGACAACATGGTCCGTGCCATGCTTGCAGCCCCACGAGGTAGCGTCGAGCTTCGCGTTCTCCGCGCAGCGCTTTGCAGCGCATACCCCAGAGCTGCTATCAAGGACGCTCTACCTGCTGCGTCTAAGCTCTCGATCTGTTCCAACACATTTACCGCTGCGCGACATGATTTTGATGAACTTTTGCAAGGACATAGCCTCGCATCAACGAAACACACGAGAGCTCGTTTTAATCCTGCGCAAATTGATGCAGCCGTAAGCTTTATATTGAGTGAGCAATATGTTGGTCCTTTGACATGGGGTTGGCGAAAGGTGCCACTTAATGGTTTTCAAGAAGCAAAGGTCCCCGCATTTGTGCGGAATGTGTCTAAAACGCACATGTACCAGCAATATGCAGTGGCAGACGTTGGGCAGGATATGCCAAAACTTTCTCGCTCAACAATTTTCGAGCTTATAAGCATGTTGACTACTGGCCAAGAGCTTCTCCTCTCCCAAACAGACTTGGCTACCGTCAAATTGGTTCATGAAAATCTCCATCGTGCTGAGCGAATGATTATTCAATTTATCGCTAACCCTCAAGAACAAAAATATATGCTTCGCATGAAAGCAGTCCTTGCCAACTTTCTCGAGAATCAGTACATTCAACACGCTGTGAAGGAAAGTGGGGATGTGGAACACTCGCATAGCCTCAGCTACGGGCTAAATATTTCAAAGGAACACGCTTTACGCAACCAAGCTCGCTGCAATGCATGCCGGCTTGTCCCTTACTTTTTTAGCAAACTCAAAGATCATGTAAGGACTACACTGATAGTTCACGAAGACGTATCTACAGAGTCTTTGCTTAAGCAAGTTGAAGTTCTTCATGGTAATACTCAAGCATATATGGCTCATAAGATTCGCACAGCTAACCAGCAAGTTGCCTTGCTGGACTTGCATCAAGAAATGAAACATCAATGTGAGAATGAGCGGAATACGGCACCAAAAGATGTAATTATTGTAGCTGGTTTTAAGCAAAATTTTACGCCTGGTGCAAGGCTGCATAAGAATGAACCGAGTAGACGCTCAATATGCTGGCATGCATGTATGTTGATATGGTATCAATATAATCCATTGACATTCAAGGCCGATCGGCAGGCTGTATTTTGTGATCAAATTGTTCGGGATACTGTTGAAAAGGATGAAAGTGCTGGCATTATTTTGCTGGAGGCCCTCTTCACTCAGTTGAAACGTGACTTTCCATCAGTACAAAACATCATTCTTCAAACGAATTGTTCTGTGGCATACAACTCTCGGTCTTTTGCAGCAGCATTGCCTCTTCTTGCACGGCATGTTGGTCTCAACATCCATCGGCATATTACGTCTGAAGTATCTTGCCTGACTGGGGTCTTGGGTTTGCACGTTGCACAAGCGAGCCAAATTGTTGAGACCTATCTTGCAGGTGGAAAATGTGAAAGCGTATCTCCAGAACAGGTATACGCTGCTCTAAGCCAGCAGGCTACTTCAAATAACTCCTCGTGCCAGCTCTTACACATTAATAAGGAAAAACTCAACAGCTTTTTTACAATGTGTAGTTCGCTAATTGCCCGTCTGCCTCCGTACCAACGCTACTATGATGTAGAATACCAGTTTGACAATACATTTAATGATAATGTGCAACGACGTCGACCACCACGTCAGCCCCAACATCAACATGGACCTCAACGACAGGAACCGGAGATAAACTCTACATATGATTTTGAAACAGTTATTCGTGCACGCCGCTACTCTCGCTCATCCTTGCAATCCGAGTGGGTGTTTAATCTAGCACGTCAAGAGTTTTCCCAATTATCATCTGATGCTTCTGAAGATGGGGAAGAAGGTAGACTGGAAGATGAAATCACTCAAAGTTTATTCGGCAATGAGATGGCTTCTGATTCTACTTTGCTTGGTAGAGAAGAGATGATTAACCGAAACGTTGTGGAATCGTCAGACCCTGCGCTCGATTCTGGGGAGATTCAAATGTTTTTCGGTGCAAAAGTAGTTAGAAGTACACCTTTTGTTTATCTGAAACGTTGGAAACAGGATTATGACTTCTCAAGTATTGCGGAAAGTACAACCTTTCCTGAGTCTTCGGCAGTTAACTCTGCCTCTCCACTATCTCCCAATCACCCAAGCAATTCGAGAAGCAATGATCCTTCTTGCCTCATTAGTTCAATATCTCCAAACGCACCTTTGGACGAGAACGCAGGCTTAAGCAGACTTGAAAAGGCCTTGATCATATCATGTACAAGCGTTACTGGACACCCTGTGCATAGTATGATCGATTTGGAACTTGACAATAACCTAGGTGCGCATGATGAAGCAAGCCCTGTGGAGATTGGTCCAGAACGCTCGAGTCTTGCTGGTTACGTCCTTCCGCGAGTTGAGGAGAAGTTCCGGGCTGATGGACCACTGGCCTTTCGCGTCCGCGACAACATCTACTCGCCAGATCAGCCTGAGTACCAAGATACAGAGAACTTCAACCTGACAGATTTGTACCCTCCTGGATGGGCTCGACAAAGTGTGTCAGATCCACGAAATTCCTTGTTTTATGATGACCCAAGCAAGCCATTTGGAATAAGCCTGGATCCCTTTACAAAACATATACTCCAGAGTTTGGAAAGTGGTGAAGGAGCTGGACAAGAAGAAAAGGATGATCCTTATAAGGCAGCGCAGGCTATTTTTGAAGAGCTTGAAGCACGTTATCCATTTAGGATGGACTTGCCTAGCTCGAGTGATATCAACAATGAGATCCAGCGTTTGGCACAAATGCGTAACGAAAACAAATATAATAATGATATGATGGCCCCACCAATGCCTCCTGACACGCATGCATCAACTTCTGTTCCTAGCACAAATGATACCATTCGACTCTCATCTTCCCTATCTGAAGAACTTTCCTTACCAATCAAGAAGTCTCCAAGCCTAGTTTCGCCTTCGATTGCAGGTTCGAGCGCAACAAAGGCTTCTGAGAATAAGCGTGTTCGCCAAAGACGCATGGATAAGCGTTATGTTGATACAATTAATGAGGCAATCGCAAAGGGTATGGATAAAGCAAGAGCTTTAGCTCATTTCCATGCTGTTTGGGGTGCAGATGAACAAGAATGGGCTGCACTAGGGGAAAACAAGCCAGCTTTTTATCCCGACGATCGGACAATCGCTCAAAAATACAACAACCAACGTCAAATGTTTAAACGACAGGCTGAGATGGCCCATTCGCTTGTTCAGGCAAGTAAAAAACAAAAACAAAGTGAAGACGTCAACTGTGATAACGACGATGAATAATGATTCTATCGTATTATGTTCTCAATACATCATACGTATTGTATGAAATTGACTTAATGTTGTAATTTATCTGAAAACGTCAAGCCACCCAGAGCTGATATTCTACTCTCCGTAAAGAAGATCTAAGTCTGGGCCTGTCTGACCTAATTGAATCTCGAACTTCAGTTTTTTTGTCTGATTAACTCATATTTGTGATGCTGGCAGATCTGAGAAACAAGAGCTGGTGAAGGGAGTGAAGGGATGGACTGCTTTACTAAATGACATGACAGACGTATGACTGTTTTGGAAAAAACATATATCGAGAAGTATTAGAATGGTATGCAGAAAAAGTCTAATCAATCATTTACATAAATTCATTTGAAGGATGGTGGCCGTCAGGATGTTGCTGCTGCTGCTGCTGAGAGCGAGCTTCAAGCAATAATCTACGATGGCGCTCCGAAGCTGCTTCGATAGTCATGCGGTCCTGTTCCTCAAAAGGTGACGTGAGAATGTAACTTGTTTCTGGCTCTGCAATCGTCCTATGGAAGAAGAGGCTGATTACAATGCACGCCAGGGCAACCTTATTGAAGGGCGAGATGACCACTTGCGTAGGCACATCCTTCGAAACATTCGGCTGGAAATAAAAGTCGTACACCACGAGCGCGGACCATCCAATGGGGATTGCGAGGGCGGTGCAGATGCGCAAACTCAGTTCAGTAGCTTTACGCATGATGAAAAGGGTAAGCATGTGATAAGAGAAACTCACGAGAAGAAAGAGGATTAAAAGTGGGAGGAGTGGCTTACACCAATCAGGATCAGCGTGCCCGATATACCCTATACCTGTTTCCTTACCTAGAAGAATACACTGGAGACCTTGTGAGACTTCTTCATCGAGTCCCCGCACTTCCATACTAACATTAGACCATTTTCGAGTTGGGTGCTGTAAATGACGGCCAATCGGGGCGAGAATGACTCCAAAGAGGAATTGCATGGGCACGAGCCAGCCATGCAGCATCATAGGTGCCACGGGTAGGGAATAACGTACGAGGGTCCGTTCCTCGCAAATAGCCGAGAGGGCAGCAGGAATAGCCGAGAGGAGGAAAATAATAGTACTAGATGCACAATCGTGATTGTATACATGGCAGTAAGATTTTTCTCCAAGTGCAGATACGTCATCTGTGATAATAGGAAACATGCCAAGAAAGACGCCTGCAACTACAAAAATCATGGACAAAATAGCATACGGGCGCTTGACGATAAACCTCTTTGACTTGAGCAGAGCACGTTTGCAGGCGAGGCGAACGCAACTTTGACAATTTGAAGTTTCTCCTTGCTGCCCTGACTGTCTGAGAGAAGATCCGAAGCCATTGTTGCCGCTGCCTTGTTGCTGCTGGAGGCGATTACGCTGCTCAAGCATGAGTTGATGTTGAACCTGCTGTAGCATCGGTTCGGTTGCAGAATTTTCGTCTGCAAGCCAGTACTCAGGGAGGTTGGGCATCCAGTACTGGATAGCAATCATTGCCCCGGTGAGCAACGCACCAAACACCTTTGTCAGAGGAATAGATGCATTCACTAACAGGATTGTCAGTGGAGCAGGCACTGATCCACTTGAGACAACCTGCATGATCAAGTGAAGAGAGTTCAGGAAGGCAAGGAGTACGAACCAGGTTTTGGGGAAATCACAAGATTCCAAAGCCGGTCTTGAGTACTTGCAAGCATACCAAATGGCCGACCCAATGGCAAGTGGTATGTGAGTGAGCATGAGCAATTGTGCCAAGACATAGCGGTAGTCTCTAAGCTCGTCCACCATAGTGTGGTCTGCCATCACTTTGAGAAGGACAGGTTCTAATGCTGTAACGCAAATGAGTGCGACAATGGCCAGAGCTAACTTGAGGTTGTGCCAGAAGACAACCGAAGCGGGCTCTTCGGGTGGGCCTCCTTCATCCGAGTCAAGTTCCATGTAATCATCATGCTGACTGGCTCTAATGGCATCGATATGGTCCACCATAAATCCGCATGCACGCAGCAAATTTATGGAGGCAACTTTGCTAACATGCCACACTCGTCGAACGCGACGTTTTGCACTTTGTTGAAATTTTGCGCAGCAATTGCCACGATCAAATTCGATCCCGTCATTTAGACGATCAAATGCCGCCGCGGTTCTTGGTGAAGGAGCCGTATAGGACAGAAGTCTTCTCCGTTCATATCCATAGCTAGTACTGATACTTCCAGACCTGCTGCCTCCCGTGGCGCTCTGTGCACTGCTGTTGTTATTGCTGCTGCTGTTGTTGTTGTTAGCGCCACTGCTGTTGAGCCCAGAGCCTCCCGAGCCCGCACCAGACCCGCCTCCAGAAACTCCACCCAGGACGGTGGTAGTGGCCATGGACAGCGAGCCTCCAGGGGAAGCCCTGCTGGCCCCACTCGAAGCGCCCACGCCCTCACGCGTGCCCTCAAGCATCGTCGCGTTGCACGCGTGACGCCTCAGCGCTATCTGGGTCTGTCTGTGTGTTTATTATGATTTTTAATTGTCAATAAGTCATTTTCTTTCAATTTTATTTATTTCTTTCATCAATGATCGAACTCACTTTTTTAATGGAGAAAATCTTCTCTCCCTTCTGCTTGCTTCTTCAGTGTTTCTTTCGTGACAATACGATGCTATCAGTGCGTAGCAGTACCCTTATGCAGGTAGGTAGGTAGCTAGGTAGGTACCTAGGTACTTCTTGGCTATAAGGTGCTTTTCCATTCTCTTTTCTTCAACTGCATTTGCATGGGCTGCTACTGCTAGGTTCGCCTTTCAGGTTTCGTAGAAGATGAGATTAAGGGTCGATTCGAGTCGACCAATTGATCACAACCAAGCTCTTTCAATCACTCAATCGATCACTCATTCATTATTAATCAAATATATGTGCTCTTGCGGCGTTTCGTTTGGTGCTAATCTGAAAGATGGCCAGAGACGAGGTGAATTAGCAGGCTGCTTGGGGGCGATTCGTTTCCAGCAAATGAAATGAGACGAAAACAAAGCAAAAGAACCGAAGATTTTGTTCATTTGACAAGTGACTCGGAGTTTGAAAGAACTGCAGCTAAGGGCTTTCTAAGAAGGAGCACTAAGAGTTCGGGGTTGGTGGGGGGTGACAGCTTCGCCTGAAAGAGGGCACTATAAATTGCGAGTCGCGATGAATATAGTTGTATAAGTTATCAACAATGGTGACTGAGAATGAACACATGCCAAGGCGAAGGATAAAGCCTCGGCGTTCTACAGGAAATACTTCGACTTGGCAAATAAATACTCTTCCCTTTCATGGAGAAGTTTGTGCCCCCTTAAGCTGCAGGGGAGAGGCCAAAGCGGGAAATGGAATGGGGACTTATGGAAGAAGAATACCATAAGGTTTCATTATATACGACTAGTAACTAGATTGTTGCAGCCGCTGCTGTGAGGCGAGAATCTCATTTCGCATCATAGCAAGCCACCCAAGTTCTCTAACGACCTTTATCATTTTGCTTAATTATTTTCGATTTTGACTGTTCAAGTTTCCCAAAGATCGACAGGGAGGGAGTGATATGTAAAGTTTACGTTCTTAAACTTACTCCATTCCATATTTACAAGCAGCAAAAGGACATTTTACCTCTGACTTGGGCAGCGTTTTGAATCACTGACCAATTTGTTTTTTTAAAATATTGGATTTGTCTTGTTACAACTTGTTACAACTTAAATCTTAGATTCTTAAAGACTGTTATTGTTGAATACAAATCTGCGACAGGAAGATTGGCACAGTCCAAGCTTAAATGAGTTTTCCAGTATGCAGCGTTGAAACTATTGAATGAATTCCGTTATGCTCGTACTGTCGATTATTTGTTCTAAACACTTGTATCATAAAGGAAACAAAGTTGACGACGTATGTGAACTTTGGGAAGCCTTCTTACGATAGATGGATTTACCTACACAATGAACTATAATGGATCGAAGGATGCGTTTTGCAAATGCTTCACAGTTTGTGTTCTGCATAGAGGTATAACAAGTTGCATTATGGTACACATGCGAAGTCATTGGCATGCATGTTAGAGCAAATTTTAGATAAGCCATGAATTGATTGAGACAACTAAAGACAATATTTGATATTTAAATTCATCGCCATAGACACTCGATAGAATTTTGAGATGAAAATCGAAGCCAAACCGTTCTGCCTATAAGTATAGTTTTGGATTATCACTTGGTCTTCCAACATCAATACCTCAAGATACCTGCAGGTCTAATTAAAACGTCAAGGGCTCAAAGTATTTTGCATCGAATTTGGTGAGCTTACTCAGGTGGGATCCTTTTCAGATTGTCTGTTTATTTGCATGTTGGCTTGCACTGATCTATTCGCGAAATTTTATTATCGAGTGTAAATAATTATAGCGAAACAGAAGTACACGGTTCTGAGAATTATGATTATAATCCACTTGGGAAATTCTTCCCCGTCAATACTACACAAAACCGAACTTACGGTACGAGGAGAATGATCTAAGTGCTTTGTCAGGCCAGTAATTTTAGAACGAGATGTTGCTTCAAATCGTGTATGTGCCATTTGGCTTAGGTTACCCTTAAATTCCTTGTTTTGTTTTTAAATCGCAGGTAAATAATTGATTCCTGTAGAAGCGTTTAAAGCACTTTGTAGTTTAGTCAAACGAATTTCCTGCTATTAGCTGGTGCAAGACGCACAAAAATTACTAAGGTCTGGTGCACTAATTCCAAACCTCATCATGTGTGGTCTCCAGCAAGGAGCGTTACTACTATTTTGAGCAAAGCTCTTAAGATCTTTGCAGCAGAGCTCATGTCTCGCACATATGACAATCCACTTTAAAAGAATCAAGTTGCGGAAATTTTATACTCTCATACAGATCGAACGACTCTGCATGAGGTTCTCATACAATTTGGAATAGACAAACACTGCCCAGTTTACAATTTAATGAAGAGAGACATTTCAAGTACTTTAAACCTCTTGCTACATTTATAGTACAAATACAATTTAATCGTTGCACGTTTTTGGCTTATGAGGAGGGCATGGAAGCAATACAATTTGTGTTTTAACGTTGAACATGAGGTATTGTATGATTTGGTAAGAATTAATGGCAAGCAATACACCTGATTGGGGGACTAAAGGATCTAGGAATTATGGTATATACTGAGAAGGGAAACCACATTTCAACAGTATAATAGGTATTCCCTAAGTCTCACTGTAAAGTTGGTATTAATGCATAAAATAGAGTTGATGAAATGGTTAGACTTATATTTACTTTTAACCAACCTATTGTAAAGAATAGAAGAATCAAGGATTTAAGTTGAGTTCGTTGGTTTAAACAGTAGTTTTGATTGCAATACGACGTGCAGTAGACCCGTGTATATGATAGTTCGCCTCGTTTCGTATAGCGCAAGAGCTTGGCATAGGTGATCGATCGCCCGTGGAGATCTATGTGGAGTATTGAAGTACAACAATTTGTTTGAAAGTAGTACATCGAGTTCTATAAATCAAAAGCGCCAATGCTGCTGAGCGAAATATGCAATATTACCTTTTTTAAAAGAATAAATTAATCATCATTAACATCGTATGCGGCCGTGTAAATCTTGTGTTGACTAGTATGCTTTTTTGTGGGATAAAGCAAAACCTCTGCATGTTGCTTTCATATGATATATCAATTGAGATGATGTAATATATAAATGCTTATGCAACTGTGTGGCGAGGTTACTTATACGAGGTAGCTTTACTGGCATACTTTGCTATTTCTGGTTACTCTGTTTGGCAAATGTTGCTTGCACTCATACCAACAAATTTTCAGGTACGCTCTGTAACTGTCTTCTACCCAAAGACATAACCAACAACAACATTCAGAATGTAAGCAAATGTTTGTTCACATGCACAAGCTTCAATTGTATTCATACGCAACTAAGGAATTAGTTCGCTTAAGATACGAGCAGCTGCTGCTAATATGTGACTGATTTCTGCTGCTTTGGAGAGGCTGTTTTCATGCCAAATTCTTGCCACTTTTCATACCACTATTCGCCTCATTATTCACAAGAGATGTTTCAAGGAGATAAGATGGGCCCCAGGTCTGCTCACAGGATTCTCCAATAAATTCAGGGTATTATCTAAACAAATGTTCGTGTGAAATCAATATTGAGACGTAACATTTACTTCTATTGGATGTTAGAGATGAACTTCAAATCTTTACAGTACGATCATTTGAGATTTGTGTTTTGCTTTCAGTTTGTACCTAAATCATGTCAAAAGACTTTCGCTTCTACTAGTATATTAGCCGAAAAGTCTTCTTGGAATAAAATAAGTTGGTGTGGCGTCATGCAGATAAAGTAGAAGCTCCGTTCTCAGATATAGCATTTGATACAGGAAACGTATAGAATGATTTCATGATATGTGACTCGAGACTACAATGCGATTTAAACTAGCAGAAGTACCTTTGAACCGAATACCCCCCCCCCCCCCAAAAAAAAAAACTAAAATCATATATATATATATATATCTGGTACAACTTGAAGCTAGTGCTACTTTAATGTTCAAGTAGATCTCACTTATTTGGGACACAAGTCTATTCGGTTTTAAAAGTTCATTTTTTCTAAATTCTGATGATGCAGAGAACAGTTGTAGCACACAAATAACTTCGATCATCATCTTAGGCTTACGAATAGTCTCGCTGATGATTCGAATATCTTTTTACAAGAGAATACCATAATTCCATAAGAAATCTGTCACAGAATCTGTTGTGGCCTTCCAAATAGTTCTTAATATGTTTGCTTTCCACAAGTGCTTCCTGCACTGACTGAAGGCCTTTTCTTTGTACGTTTAGTTAAGTAGCAAAGTCACAGCATATAGCAATGTCTACTCGTTCAATGATGAGATAAGAATGGAGAAAATGATTGAAACTGATGAATATACAAAATGGTAATGGGCAAGGGAGAAACACGCATTAGTTAGATGTGAGAGGTGGTAGATTAAAATGTACGTCTTTGGTTAAAAAAATACTACTATGTACGAGTGTCAGAAGTTGTAAGTATCATATGGACATGCATGCAGGTGCGTAGGCTATTCGACATATATGGTTTGCCGCGGTCATGTCGGGGCGAGGTTTAAGTGGTTTCATCCTATGTATGCTATGATTGTTTGTATGTTTGTATGTTTGTATTTGCGTGGAAGTTGTTTGTCAATGATCTAAATACGTGATAGGCGTGTTGTTTTTTCACTGCCTGGTTACATTCTGCCTTAACGGACGGGTGAGCTGGACGAACAGATATTGGGAGCGTCGGTTGGTCAATCAGGGTCCGTGTAGATACGTATGTATATTTTAGCAGCGCGTGCGAAGCTTTTTCGTTTTAGCTCGGGCTTTAGATGCTGCAGGTTTGCGCGTGGCGCGTGCTTTGCTGGACAAAGCAGCTGCCGTCGATAGCGGTGGTGCGGTTGACGACGGCTGGATGGATTTAAGCGTCCCACCCAGAACGGAGTTGGACTTAGTATTCGGTGCAGAAGTGTCCATGAGTTTGCGTTTAAGGCTTCCTGGCGCAGCGGCAAGGAGAGGATCTCTTGGCGGGACTTGACTATGGACGTCTGTACCGTCGAGTTTGGTTGTTTCCTCGTCCCCAGTGACTGAACTGACCATATCTGTTCCAGAGGGTGACTGGATCTCCTCTGGGCTTGGAAGACTGGCAGTTATTCCATTTTGGTCCTTGTGAGGTTCTATTTCGGGTGAGGATGACAGTTGTGGCGGCGAGGATGGTGTCGAAGAAGAATTCGACAAGTTCACCGCTTGAAATAACAGTGAAGATGACGACGACGATGATAATGGTAATGACGACGGCTCTGTCTCCTCGGCCGTGGTTCGCATAACACCGCTTGTATCCTTCTTTTCTGGCTTGTCACCTTCCATACTCTGCCCTAAGTTTTGTATAGTCTTAAGAGGATCACTGCTAGTCTGCGATCCCTGAATAATCGATGCTGCCCTAGCCTGTGTTTCACTGCTAGTACTGCTGGTTGTCGTGGTCCGTACTCCTGCAAGCAACATCTCTATAGTTCCCTTGGATGACAGCGGCGGTGCTTTGGGACTTTTTACGCTCTTCCCAACCACCATATTCCCAGCCTCAATTCCATGAACATGCGGTGCCCGGGACTCGATCTTGCCAGGCTCCTGTTGAGTTTTTGGTGGTTGTTCAGAATTCTGCGGTTGTTGCTTTTGCCTCCGAGCAAGCACTGGCGAGCACTTATGCACCCTGACGTCCTTCCTGCAGGCAAAATTTGTTCTGCATTTTTCGCATCTGAACGTTGGGATTTCTTTTCCTCTAGCTTCTCCTCGTGCTTTCCTTTTCAAAATTTCTCTTGCTGCCTCTACGCACGCCTCTGCAACCTTTTCAAGTCCTCTAAGTCTCTCCCTTTGCGAAGCCCAGACTTCTAAGATCTTGGTGGCCAGTTCGGCAATTCTAACGTCACCGCCAGCGGCTAACTCCACAGCGGCTCTGCGATGACGGGCACGCACGAGATCTGCCCCGGCGGCGCCAAGGGCACGATCAAGGGTGGCAGCGTCGCTAGTTCCGGAGAAACTGTGTTGTGCGGCTGAAGAAGAAGACGACGCTGCCACGGCGCGTTCCCAAGCAAAGCCAGCGCAACCGCAGCGCAGACACGTGACAGAACCACGTCGACAGTCCAAAACTCGGAGAGAGGGTGGCGCAAGACACATTGCGCAGCGCGAGAGCTGATCCGCTGTAGATGGAGTCCACGAAGATCCACAGGACAAAGCCAATGATGGGCCTGCACACGATGAGCTCCTTGAAGACGCCGAAGGTTCTGTGGACGCACCAACATAAGGATCTGAGGACGACAGGAAGCAACGGAGTACCTCGTGCCGAAGACGACGCTGCGACGCGGAAGCGCTGGGCGCCGGCAGTGGCGAGGGGTCCGCCATGCTGGCGAGACGGAGAGAGCTACTCTCTAGTTGCTCGTTTGCTTGTCAATGAAACCAGGTAGAGGCCTCCAGGCAAGGCCGCGTGGGCCGAGAAAGCGCCAAAGCAGCCGCCGCAAACGCAGACGGGAAAGGAGGCGGAGGCTGGCGTGGAGGCCAGCAGAGCGCGCCTTTTGATTCCGGAGGCAGCCTTTGGAGGATGGCTGGCGAGGGCTTTTATTTCTTTCTTTCTTTCTTTCTTTCTTTCCTTTTAATCTATTGATGTTTGTTTAGGCTACTCTAACTCTCTTTGCTACGCTCGAATTCTCGACTTGGACGTCTATTCTTTACTTTGTAGAGGCTATTCTTCACTTTGTGCCTGATATTCTTCACTTTCAGCATATATAACCTACAATGGGAGCTCACGGGGTATTGTGAGTACTTTCAGTTTCTCCTTTGGCGGGTTCTTCGTATTTGATGCTGCGAATGGTGAAGCGAATGAGCCTGAAGAGGAGTTTCGTATCGAGCTGGCTGCGAGTCGGAGATGCGAAAGCCTACTAAACACCTGCAAGCAATCATCTGGTGAGACAGTTTACCAGGAAGAGAGGGAAGGAGAAATTCTGGCGGCTTTGTTTTAGGACGCCAAATGTGGTTGATTAAAAAACAAACAGTGAAATAAAATACGGTTGGCGAAAACCAGTCATAATATGAATGGGTGCTTCGATAGGTTAGGTAGTGGGCCTAACGAGGTGCTACCTACGTACCTATTCATTATTGGTGGGGAGGAATTGGGTGGAATCAGGAACCGAGAGTGAATGTAGATAACATAAATATACTTGGTGGGGTACGACTTGCTGCCTGTGTCATATGCCAGTCCAAGAAGAAAACCTTCCTCAGGGATCTTTGAAGAGATCAAACTGCTAGAATTCGGAAAGAAGGTCCCTTCCAGGTATAAATGAGTTGTCAATTGATGGAGAACCATCGATAAACTCACAACGAAGTCTTTTTATTACATATTTCCTCCATGGACACTGCTAAGTCATAGCCGCTACTGCGGACAGTACTACTAAGCTCTCCTGCTTTCCCAATTCAAGGAGGTTCTCCAGCACTTTCATCACCATAACCATGCTAGTAGACCAAGCAAGCCGATGCTTGAGAGCTGAGTGGAGCTAAAAGAAAACTAAACAACCTCCCATTCAAATGCCGCGAAATATTAGGAATTTGATCTCACTTGTATTTATCTATCCACAACAGCTTCTTGCGACGTTAGTGAACCAGATAAGTTTTAGGACGGACTCGGATGCTTGGTACTATGCGCAGTCAAGCATGTGAGTCTATCTTTTATGAATTTGATAGTAAAGTAGTCGCATTCTAGGTGTCTAGCATCATATATTCGTGTAACTTGAAGGGGAATCAATTTAATGGCAGATACAATGATGATACGATGTGATCTCATACTCACATGGTTGAAATTGTGGCTTTCTCTGCCATCCAGCTCAACCTTTGGCCTTGCTAGCACACAACCACCTATAAGAATCAATTGAATATCATGCATAGCAAGGAACTCTAAACTAAGAAGCACGTTATTATTTCTTAGAGACCAATCTCTGTTGCCAGACATGTTGCAATCATCAAGAATCTAGAAATATAGAGCTTGGGGGAAACAGGGTTGTATGGTTCGCCGAAACCTAAACTAGTGATTCCTAGGATATGCATCTCGTTCTTCTACTCTAGCCTGCTTTCCTTTTCTGCATCTACATGGGTCAGAGCGATTTTGCCTCGAATCAACTTTATTTTACAATTTATCGCACTGCTGTGTTAGTTCCTCTAAGTACTTAGTCTGTTGTTACACATCACCCATGATCATGCTCAATTTATAAAAAACCAAACACCCAAGCTCAATTGTCAATCTTAATGCACTATGTATACACATTTTCGCTGTACAGATGAGTCCATTCGTCCATGATACAACGCTAATCACTAGAGCCAAGAAAAAAGGTTTTAACATTCTAAGGCTCAGACAGAGGAGAAACCCGTCGATTTCACTGTAATTTCACTATATCGCTGCGCGGTAGTTTGATATACATTTTCTCACACTCTTAATGCAAATACTCGTCCAGTTAAGATTGTTCGTTAGTTCCTGCAACTTTCGTCTCAAAGCGAGTAATTCTCGTTTAAATGTTGGCACGGATCTCTTACAATTCATGAATTTCTTGTCTGCAATAGCGGTTCGGTTGAAAAAGAACAACTCTGGTCTTCTAGTTAACTGTTCTGTAAAATACGGCTAATGCTCATCCAAGCATGAGGGTATTCGTTTCTTTTTGGTGACGCTTTTAATACGTGGCGAGATATATTATTGGATGGGTATACTAGAGCCGAGATCTAGTTCAACTTGTCTCGGCGTGAGTCTTGTTTAATGGTGATGGAGGTCAAAATCAGGCTTGAGCTGGAATTGCTAGCTGCTAATTGAACTCTGCGGTGCTCTTTGTGTGTGTCAAGTATCTATGATCAAGAGGGCCTAAAAATGTTATCCAATTTATTAAATAAACTATAGTGGGCTCTTCATTTCCTCTCAAAAGAGCACCTATGCTCAAAGTGCTGTGTAGAAAGGAGCAATATTTGCAGCAGTAGGATTGGAGTGGTACCAGTGCATACAGCAAATAGAATGAATTTTCCTATCGTTGTTGTTGCAAAGTTTCTGATCACTCATTAATTTTATTAACTGTAAGTTAATGCTATCTATGGTATCTATCTCTCAGGGAATCTCAGGTCGATTGATTGTCCGCTTGCTATTCCTGATTCTTTGAGACTGCCTGCAATAAGCTTGCGTCCTTTAAAATGCCAAATGCTGAAGTCCTACTTGCCATGCTGGGCTTTCACATGACCTGTTATGATTCTCTCCCTACCTATCCACATAAATGTGTTGCTGAAGTCTGCCATAGGGTAGTCTTATTTCGTTCCTTTCTAGTAGGTCTTTCGAACTAAAAACAACCACTGCTTTGAAGCTGGCCTTTTCTACATGAAAATAACGATAGCCATGAAAACAGCTATAGCGCCTTCAAAACGTCCTCTCAAACATCAAGTGTCTGACACTTATTGCATTTCTGCATCAAAGCCTATGGATCACCTTGTTCTGATCCATGATCCATGGGTAATGATTACAGTGACGAGTATCTACCATAAATCGGGTTCGTGTCCACGACTCTGCTCTCGTAGGTAGGTAGGTGGTCTGTAATAATAATGTCGTGCGGGTTTCTTTTCTAGGGTGTGCGACTTGCAGAACCCGTTTTAGGAATATGCGAAACCCATTTTTAACAAAGTTCGAAGCCCTTTAAAAGAGGCCTATTAACCTAGGGTTAGGGCAACTTAGACCGGGTAACGCGGGGCCTTTTTAATTTCTGGCAGCCACTGGTTTGTCGGTGGTGGCGATTCGAGGTTTTTCGCGCCGCGAAGCTTCGCGGCTGTGCTCTGATTTCGCTCCGAGGCGCATGGACCTCCCCAGGGTGGCTTTGGTGCTCTTGGTTATCTGAAATGCCCAAGATTGGAGCCATGCCACCTCGAAATGCGCATTTCGTCGAGCAAATGCCCCCGCTTAAAAGAAACCATAAAATAAAAAGAAATAAAACTAAAAGGAGTCTTTAAAAAAAGAAAGAATCGAGAAAGAATCAGAAAAGAAAGGCCATCTCTCCTCACATTCCCACTGTAGCTATTACCCTTTAACATGCACCCCTCAGACCCCCTCTCAAGGGTTCCTTTAAATTCGCCTTGTTCCCTCTCTCTCCACTGGAGCCGAAGCGATGGATGCCCTTGTTTCGCTCAACCGTGCCGAGGCCATCGTTTCCTGCTTCAGCTCCTCGCAGAAGCCGCCCCTTCGCCTGCGAAAGCGCTTCCTTCGCTGCTTCTCACGAGTCCGCTGACTCCAAGGCAGCAGCTGTGCCATGCGTCTCACGACTGTGGCGGAGGCAGAACCAGCGCGGGAGCTCCTCGGTTCGCCAGACAAGTAAGTGCGGAATAAATAGCGCATTGAGAGGCACGTGAACAAGTGAACAATCGAAGCGCCGCAAATGGAGTAAACGTCGAACAAGAGAGGTAAACAAATAAATTAAAACAGATTAAATGGCTAAGGAAAGGAAGGAAGAAGAAAAGACGTTCATGAAATCAATCGCCATTTTAATTTTAATTTTAATTTTAATTTTAATTTTAATTTTAATTTTAATTTTAATTTTAACTGTAAGTTTAACTTCAGTTTTTTAGTTTAATTTTTACTTTTGTTTCGAAAATTGGTGTTGAAAAGCAGAATACATACACATATACAGAGCGTGCGGTGCTAGCAGTCGCTAGTCACTACGCTAGGGTGCCTGATAGGGGCAGAGAGGGGGGAAAGGAGTGGGGGCGGCAGATAGGCGGTAATAGGGGCGCGGAATGAAAGGCGGCAGAGGAAGGTCGGGAACGCGGGGAACAAAGGAGGGGCCGAGAGGCTTGTGGCGAGAGCAATTGGCGCAGCAAAGACATAGATAGAGAGGTAGGTTTGGAGAGAGCGCGGCGTGTGGTCGGCGGGCGACCGCGCGCGGGAGGTTTGTGGAGGCGTGCGAGCGGAGACTAACGGCAGAGACGAATTGTTTGCTTCGTGCGTTCGTGCGTGGGTCGTATACGTGGTCTGGGGGCGAGCAGCTTGCCAGTCTCTATTATTCATTTGCTTGCGTGTCAGCTAGCCACATCGGGACGATGAGCCGCGCCAGCATCTACAAGAAGCGGGTCGAGCGCCGTGACGCTCTCGTGAAGGCCAAGAAGGAGGGCGTTCGCGATGCCGACAACGTCTCCATCCCCAAGGCCAGCCGCAACAACACCGAGAAGCCCACCAAGCTCAAGGCTTCCATCCAGCCGGGCTCCGTCCTCATCGTGCTCTCTGGCCGCTTCCGTGGCAAGCGCGTTGTGTTCCTCAAGCAGCTCGAGTCTGGTCTTCTCCTCGTGAGCGGTAAGTTATTCACTCATGCGCTCTTTAATCGAGCACACCTCATGCGCTCTTGAAGTAGTCGATCGTCTTTTCAATTGGTGGTGCTCATTCATTTGTGGTGATTGGTCTCATTTCCTTTGTCATCCTTGTTCTCCGCGTGGTTTTCTACTTCTTCAACTACTTTGATTTCGTCGCATCGATACTCATGGAGAGGGCTCTCCTGAGATCAACTGGTGGTGATGAAGGCTCCTCTCTAGCGGTAGAGATACCCATGCAGTACTTTGTATATCCGAGAAAGACGCAACCTGGCCACTCATTTGCTAGTTTGCATTCTTTAAGATCCTGTCTGATTGGGTTTTACGAAGTGGGGATGCCTCCATATTGCTTTGGCTGTCCAGGTCATGCTTTGATTGAAAGTTGGTTGCACACCACAAAGAAGTGCATGCGCAAGGACTAGTTGTGTAGTGGGTTTTGATTGGCGCTCAATGATAGAGAAATTCGCAAGTGAGGGTAGCTGCGCATCCTGACTGTCTCTCGCAGACGTTAATGCTCTACCTCGGCTCTTCTGGGCTGGGAACGGGTGTGAAAAACCTCTGCGAAAGACGCTCTGGAGCGTTGAGCTCGAGGCCTGGTGAGGTTATGTTCTATGAGAGCTGAGAGCTGCCAGAGCGAATCCCGGCCAACTCGGTGCAACATAAGCGCAAAAATGTAGACAGGATACGATTAAGAGAGACAAACCATGGAGCACTTAAAAGCCATTTCTGAAAATACCGTTCAACACTTTAAGAGACACGAGAGAAAAAATGATGTCCCTGACAATGAAAACTAACCTTCTTGCTCAATATCATCTCCGATGACTATTTGATAAACCATAACAGGCCCTTACAAGTGCAACGGCTGCCCCCTCCGCCGCATCAACCAGGCCTACGTTATTGGCACCTCCACACAGGTTGACATCAGCGGTGTCAAGATCCCCGAGCACATCAACGACAAGTACTTCGCCCGCGTCGCTTCCCCCAAGAAGGGTGAGGAGGGCTTTTTCAACCTCCAGAAGGAGATCAACCCCGAGTGGCTCAACAAGCGCAAGGAGGACCAGAAGTCCGTCGACACCCAGCTCCTCGCTGCCATCGAGAAGACCCCTCTCCTCGCTGACTACCTCAAGGCTTCGTTCTCCCTCTCCAAGGGCCAGGCCCCGCACTTGCTCAAGTTCTAAAAAGTAACCTGGTGACGTGCATTGATATTCTTTTTTGAGTAATGATCTCTTGAAAGCTTTCTTGACTAGTTCTGTTCACATGCTAGCTAGCTCATCAAGAGTCAAAAAGATTGCCCCACTTTTTCATTCTTTTGTTTAGTTTAGCCTACTCTTTCATAGAGGCATCCGCAAGATGCTTGTCTCTACATACATACATCACCGAATTCCCGGAGGATGGTTCTCTTGATTTCCATTGAAATGCGTTCCCAAGTTGGTGTAGCGTTTGATAGTTGTCCTGCTTTTCCCAGAGTGGTTGAAGCTAGCTTGCTATTCGGTATCCACTAGCCAGTGCAAGGTGAGAATCTTGCTTTTCCTTCACTTTCTGAAGATAGCAACAAACAACCTTTTGAGTGCTGTCCTGTTGCAAGATAGCAACAAACAACCTTTTGAGTGCTGTCCTGTTGCAAATAACACATGCCAGACAAACAAGTGCTAGAAGAAAGACGAAGCTGCATCCAATTGGTCCACCAAGGAATAAAGCACTAATGCCAAATAATGCATCTAGTTTGATAATGAGGTAACCATTTGGTTTGTTGCAAGTAGCTTACGCTTAAACTTGGTTGTTGAAACTCAACCATGAGTCTATTAAAGGAAAAATCCATTCTTCTTCGACAGATAGCCTAAAAGGAAACTTACAAGGTTGCACTATTCGTGAAAAAGACAACTGTTTGTTCCTCTGTCGTATAACGGTGTGTTTAGGTCTGGGTAAGTTGACACATTGATGTTATCAGATTTGTCATGTTTGTTAAGTTCCGAAGCAGTGATTTGTTAGAGCCTATTCACTACAAAGACATCTTAACTCGGGGTTCAGATACAATAAACCAACCAAACACATTATGGTAAAAAATTCGGGCAACACTGGCACAACGGTTAGAAGCAAAGGGATTTAAAAGTTATAATTATTCACAGTCAGGCATTTCCTAGAAACTTTTGCCAGTACATGTATATGATAGATAACAATACGATGGCAACGTGGAGCGCGAAGAAGAAAGAGAAAAAAACGTGGTACAGATTTAATCTTATTGTGATAATTCGTAGGAGTACGGTATGCAAACAGAAGAGATCAAGGAAAAGCGAGCACAGCTTAGTACTCTTTCATACTCTGAACAACGGCACGCTTTTCGCGAGACTTGACAGTGTTACGGCTCGTTTTGCCTGTGCCTTGAGATCTCTTGCCCTTTTTCCTCAAATCGCGTCTGACACGGCGGCGGATATCATCCACACGGGGGCGTTCTGCGGCACGAGAAGGTTTTTCGTAGTTCCAGTGAGCATTAGGACCATCCCCGACTGTTTCGGTATCGTCGTTGATAGTAGCATCATCGTGATCAGCGTCCTCTTCCTCACTTGAATCGTCGTTGCTCTCACCCTGTTCTGTTTGTCCTGCAATCTTGGACACTACTTCCGATGAATCTGCTGAAGCAGGTGTCGAGGATGGAGCATTTGTTTTAGCCGTGTTGTGCTCCGCAGCAATTTCCTTGGGCTGGTCTCCATCAGACTCGTCCTCAGTAGCTTCCTGCTGGTCATCAGCTTGGCTTTCTTCGTCTTCCTCTTCCTCGTCATCCTCGTCATCCTCACCGTCGCTCTCAGTTTTGATGGTCTCCACGAAGCGATCAAACTCTTTGGCCATTTGCCGCGTGAAGCCAGAAGCAGAGACTTGCACATCAAGGTCAGCCACACGGTTTGCGAGAACATCCTCAAAGTCAGGACGGTAGTCAGAGACGAAGTTAAATTTCTTGCGAAAAAATCGACGGACACAATTTACGTCGCGCTCGAAGTACATGCGAGCGTTTGGATGATTAATAGAGACCATCTGCGGGAAATCAATCACAGTGAGTTTACCGGCCTCGTTGACAAGCACGTTAAATTCATTGAAATCTCCGTGGATGAGTCCATGCTGAGCGAAACGCTCAATAAGGTTCATCATCTCCGTGTAGATTGGCGCAGGGTTTTCTAGCACACGAACCTGGTTGAGCGGAAAACCATCCACAAGGTTCATAAGAATGACGTGGCGGTTTCCGTCCACGGGAGTGGGCACGGGGAATCCATTTTCATGCAAGACCTTCATAAAAGTAAGTTCCTTCGTGGCTGCAAGGCGTGAAAGGTACAACCACGATGGGCTACCACGGTGCTTGTGGTAGTCGCGCTTATTCTTGATGGCACGGAAACTCGTGCGACCGAGCCGGTGCAGCTTGAGGCAAAGCTCCTCCTCATCCTCATTAACCACAACGAAGATATCAGACTCCTTTCCGACTCCGATTTGGCGGCCAACACCGATGATAAGGCCTCGAGCCACGAGGGTTCGGAGGGCTAGAAAATCATAACCAAGACTTGTCAGGCGGTAGCCATCAAAATGTTGACGATCATGGTGCAGAAGTTTATGACGCAGCAGAGTACTGAGCATCTTCTTGGCACCACCAAGGCGAAGAGATGCAATCTGAGTCACGAGCTCGACAGGAACAAGTTCATGGTTGCGCATGCCCATCTCAACTGCCGTGAGCACCCGGAACTCATCGCGGTCCAGGTACCGCAGAGCATTCACATCCAACTTCATCTTGCCAAAGAACTGTGACGCAAGAGGTTCTATGCCTTTCCTTCTGATCAATCAGTGGAGTCACAACTGCTATAGGTATGAGTCCCCAAAAGCCCTCACGCACCGAGCTTGCACGAGCGACTCGAAAGGCCCCTCGGGGAAAGACTCTCTGCCGCCACCACCTATTTCTTTTGTTTTACTCAGCACGCTCCTTTCCTTCTCTTCAGCCACTTGGGCTTAATTCCAGTATTACTATAATAAAAGAAAAGAACGTGCCATTCACAGAGGCCTTCTTCACAGTTGATATTATTATTGCTGTAAACAACTTGGAGAAGGATGGTTTTGATGGAGAACTGGAGAAAGAACGCATGAGGGAACAATTACAGAACGCAAAGAGAACTGTGACATTTGCATGGGTTGTTTTTGTGGGGCATCTAGTACGAACCACGCGTTGTAAGTGGCGTCTGGCTACTGGACTGGATGCTTCGGGTATCAAATAAAGGAAAGAGAAATGCAGAATAATGAGGTATGCAAGGTAGAAATGTGGGTGTTTGCTGCTTTATAAGAAATTGGAAAAGATGAATACAACTTGAACGAAATTTTAATTAAATCGTGCCTGATTGAAGCTAGATTCACCAACTGAATTAATTGCTCTGTGAAGTAAAAACCAGAATATTTCCTTCATAGGTTTGGCACATCAAAGAATCTTTCTCTTAATAATCCCCGTATCCCCATATTACGATCCCTTTCTTTCCACCGCCTCGAAGTAGGTAAGCTTTGTGCAAGTGTCAAGATACTGCGTAGCTCTAGCTTGAGATTCTTAGTTATTAAGAAGTTCTAATACAATTATTCATTGAGATTATTCTACGGTGGTGCTTGTTAGTATTCCCCGCTGATATGAGCGATTGGCAAGAATGTTTTCTCTTGCTTTAAACATTGGAAACATTCAGCAGAAAGCATGTCCGATTTGATTTTGAGGTGAACTATACTATACCGCAACCCCGGGCCCATATTTTGCTTTGGAGCTTTTTGAATGGTGAGTAACCCCCAGTTAGAACTTTGCCAAATGATTTTAACTTTGCTAAATGATTTTGTACAAGATAAGTTATCTATTGTATTTCATAGGTACCTAGATCTCTAACTGAGCTCCTAAATAAAGTTGAAGTAACAGATCACCATTATTGTATGCATAGCTTCTCTTCACGTTCGTAATCCTCCTTGGCAAGAGGTGTCGCGGAATCATGGTACCGGCGCAAGGACTAGCAGTTGCAGAGGCAGCGGTTTTGGCAGTGGGGGCTACTGTCGCGCACTGGCTTGGCGAGTACGAGGAGTTCGCCGACGACTTCGATGAAGATGGCAGTGACGAGGAGGACGACCAAGACAGCAAAGGCTCCACGGAAGATGCTGATAGTATCACAGGAGAGGGCAAAGTAAAAAGATCCTCAGGACCTAGAATCGAGAAGGATGTCTCTCTTCGTGGAGAGTATAAACGTTTAGAACGTGAGATTGTAAAGATTTGTGCGCAACCTGATCATAGGAAAGATGGGATTGCAAACTTGCGCGAAGAGATTGGCCAGGTAAGGCTTTCGACATCTGATCGCCGCAGACTGCACCAAAAAATGCTTCTTGCTTTACTTGAATCTGAGGAGCCTTCCCTACGGGGATATAATCTAACAGATTTGCGCGTCAGACACCCATTTCCCGACTGGGTTACTTGGATTGGTGGATTCCCAGGGCTTTTAGCAGGTATCGCAGCCCTGGCACTGGCCGTGGCCCTCATTTGGGTAAGCACTTCTCGAGTTCAAAATCTTTTTGAAATAGTTGGTGTGCCTCCCTTTGCTGTAAGGGACCCGCGCTTTGCTATGTTTTTGAGGCAGGCCAAGAAGAACGGACTAGACCCTGCATATGGCCTTGATGCAGTTGCTGAGAAGGAGATCTTTAATCTACTTTTTAATCAAGATTCTCGAGACACATATGACCGGTATGGTACTACTCAAGTGAGTTTTGTTTCCATCAGTGCTGTACTTTGGACTTTGTCCGACGTCTTCATTTTTTACGCAGTTCATATTTGGGTGCTTTTTCTCGCCTGCACTCTAAGTAGACGTCTGCGAGGTGGGCTCAACTCAGCTCTTACTGCGCTTGGAGTACTTTTGTTTGTTGATGGTCGAATGGTTCTTCACTGGGGTACACCAGTCCATGCATATGCAATCGTAAATCAGTTCCCAGTCTTGCAGTGGTTAACGTCGTGGGAAAAGCTCTGGATGTTCAGATGTGTTGCAGTACCTCTTGTGATCAGTTTGTGTTTGCTCTATGCAAGCCATATTTATGAAGACAAGGACGAAATGCAAATGCAAGAAATCGTTGACTTATTACTTAATTCTATCGAAAGCGAGCGCTCAATACAACGCATTATCGAAAATTGCCAACTGCGAAGGGAAAAGCGCGGTGCAATTCAACAACAAGTAAATGATGCACGAGCATCAGCGACTGGAGAGCAAGTACGCCCTACTCCACCATCGGTTCGGTTACGAGGCAAGGGTGCTGCGAAAATATCGACTGAAAATCTGTAGTATGTGTAATGAAGAGAATGGGTAGATAAAAGTAAATACTTCGATTCGTTTGCGAAGTAGTTCATTCATGCATTGCCTTAGCAAACACCTTGGGTGCATTCATGTCATAGGTATGTGTTAAGTCATGCAAGATTACGTATATGAGATTTCACATCGGCAGATAGAAAAATGCCTAAAACTGATGAAGAACTTTTAAATTAAAGAAATTTTATGCAGCCATGCGAGTCATCATAAGACAGTCCATTGACTATAGAGTCGTGGTCTCTCTTGTCAAGTTGAGTTTTGTTTATGATAGTTGAGGATAGTCAAGACCATAATACGGCGAAAGAACATCATGTGCCGAGCTTTGTAAACCAGATCGGTTCCGTACCCAACAGTAACTGCATTAGCGCAAACTAATGCTCCACAGTCAGAAGAGTTATTCTGAAGAGGAGCATTCTTACTTCTGATCACCTTGAAGTCAGTATTCTCCACCTGATCAACATCATTCTCTTTGAGCTCATCTTTAATCCATTGTGCAAGAGGCCGGAGTCTTTTCTTTGAATGTCGCGAGGGCAACGAGTCAAAAGAGGTTATACTTTTTGCGCGGATATTGATAATCGCAAGTGCCCAATGAAGGTGGTCATGGACGGGTACAATAATTCGCTTCATTTTCATGATGTCTAGCTTGCTTCGCTTTATCCAGCGACGGACATTTTCATACTCATAACCAGAATATTTATTCTTTGAGGAGGAATTCCCACATAACTTTGTGTAAAAGTACGTATTCATGGTGAATGTTTGTGCTAATCTCCTTCTCATCTTCTTGTCCAGCTTGAGAAACTTCTTTTTCTTTTTTCCCCGTTTGTGAGATACTGGATGAGGCCATTGAAGTTTGAAGATTAGGCCTTATCCAGGAGATTCCTTTGCGAGCATCTTCTTGTACAATGCCAAGAAAGAAGTTGATAACTTGATCATTGAGCCATTCACCATCATAAAGAGTCCACAAGTCCTCACGTGTGATGTTGATCCTACCATTGGATGCGAGGATTTCATCAGGGTCTCCGTCCGGATCCCAAGCTCTATTGATCTCCCCAAGCTCTTTTTTGTTAATTGTTCTTCCACAGGGCCCTTTTAAGGCTTTCTTTGGGTGGGAGATTTCCCATTCACAGCCAACATTACGACCCTGCTGACGTTTCACTCTACTGTCATGGGGCACTTCAAGGTGGCTGCTGGTCCGACCGTCGTTCTTATCGTCGTCACTATCACCACACAAGTCAATAATGTCAGAATCAGATGTCGCACTTGAGTTCGAGGTATACCCTTCCTCATCGGTTTGCTGATGATCGCATGCATGAGTTATCGTGTCAACCTTGTTTGAGCTAGTGTCTGGTTTTAGTGCCTTCGATCCTGGAGGAGGCATTCCAGCCGACGTGCTCTGTTCCATCACGACAGTTTCTGCTGTAGGACCCATATTTTCTAATGAATTCGCTTGAGGAGTAGGCGTGGTTACGCATATAGGTGCAGAACCTGTGATAGTAACACCAGCATCTGCTATCTTGATCAAGGACTGATCTTCAGAAGTGATGGTAGATGCCCCTAATGATGGAACGGTATGATCCTCTTCGTCGATATGGTGGTGTGCATATTTGGCAGAGATTTGGGGGATGGCCGGTGTAGAAGGATGATTGTCTGCAAAATGCGGTGGTACAAAACTATTCAGAGAGGTTGGAGGGGTTCCTGATGAAGGAGAGAAATTTTGTGACTTTTTTGCTTGGCTTCTTCGGTCAGGTGCTTGCTTATTTTCGACAGAAACTTTTTTGCGATCACGTTTCTCCTTTTGGATAGCTTCCCAGGTTTGTGCATTGCGAATCTTCTGAAAATTCTTATTAAACGATTTGGGGTTTTTAGCCATCCCCGGACGACCTTGATCCGATTTACATTGTGGACTCGCACCGCTACCCAAGCTCCCTGTTGACAGGGACTGTCGTTGCATCACTCTACATGGCTCAACTGAGTTTGCGAGATTACGATTATGACAGAAATCCAGTTCCATCTTTGCGTCTTCTTTCCTAGTCGCATCCCTCTGTGCTTTCTTAGCAAGCTTACCAGGCGTTGGTTTGGTTGCTGTTGTATGTGTAGATGTAGACTCAGTCCTTTGTCTCTTATTTCGAGGACTTAATTCTTTTTCTTGCTCAACAGAGGTCTGTAAATATGGGTTTTGATGTTGATGCTGATTTACATGGTTTTTGGCCTGCTTGATGGGGTGTTGGTGTTGCTTCTTTTTATTCTTGTGACCTCGTTTACGTTTGCCTTTATGTTGCTGCGATTGCTGGTGCGGTTGTTGCTTGCGGGAATGACGGTTCGGCGCGGATAGTTTTTGCTTCTCTCGCTTGGGAAGGTCTTCATGTTGCTGTACCCGCTGAAGTTGATATGGTTGCTGTTTATTCTGTTGTTGTTTTGGTTGTTTCGGTCTCTCCGCTTCTTTCTGATTTGCGAAGCCCTGCAAGAACTGTAGCTTTGTCACCCGTGCTTTTTCGAGATATGTTTCCATCCACTTATTGGTAAATATCATGCTTGATGCGCTTAGTTCATTTGCGGGTTTGCAAATCTCGCCACAGGCTTCCGCCTCCTCCGAATCGCCTCTCTTTCGCTCGCAATTATATGAGACTCTTGTCCAAACTCTTGGTTTGCCTCTTCTCCTTTCATTCCTTCGTTCCTTCATTCAGTTGTTCAACTAGTAGTCGTTTACTAGTAATACTAATATTCGAGTGCCTAATGGGAGCAATAGTGGAGACTCTTAGACGGTATCAATGACTCATTAAGCCTTCCTCTCCTGTACAATATTTGATGCTTGAACAAGTCTGATAGGAGCTATGGGCTTGCACTGCGTGCAGATAGACTCAACTTGTAGAGGTAGACACTAGTATCAAAATAAATTTAAGGAAAACATGCTCTCCTAGAAATACCTCGCCACAGTTTTCAAGAGATTGAAGCTAAGATTGCTTAGCGAGCTGTTTGAGAGCGGTGCACATCCAATCTTGTCTTAAGAAAAACATAACCAGTTTCCCTATTGCATATGCATCCTTCGCACTTGAAAGAGCTCTGCAATTTTGAGTGGGCTGGACTACCCAGGTTTCGCATCATAGATTTATCTAAACTCAAGGCTTTTGTTCGCTTTGGTTGTTATCGCCGGAGCGAAAGGTAGTAGATCCATATGGACAGACCGAAAGGAAAAGGGTAAACCGGACAAAGCGTAGTACTCTTTTTTGTCAAGAGATATTCTCCCAGCTGCGATAACGCATTGAAGTGTCACTCAGTTATTAGCGCAAATGGCCTTACTTAGAAAAGCCCCTCGATTTTCCCAACAGGGTGAATTTAGAATCTTACTGATTAAATTCCAACACTAAAGTGATGATTCGAGAGAATATAAATCGCTCCGGTGATCTCGAGTTGACAACGTCATGGTTACCCTACTTTGTCAGAAGGTATAATTGACTCACAATCTGAATATTCAGTACTACATACGTACGAAGTCTATGTCAAATAGGTTAGTAACCCTTATTGATCAGAACCATTCTACTCCTTCCTAGAAAAACGGGGAAAACATCTATTTTTGCCGCAGCATGATGTTATATATCCCACCTCATCAAGAATGGCTACCATCGTCGAGATGATATCATGCCATGTGATATAAGCATAGACAATTTCGACTCTATCAGCACAACCTTGGCAGGTTGCCCCGTTTCTATTTAAACTTTACCCAGTATTTGCAAGACTTTAGTAGTAGCAACGCATCATCATATCCGCTAGAATTCGTTTTGTGCGCGCAAAAAAATCTCTTCCTTTTTCGATACTCCCTGAGATTTTTAGGTCAGGTGCGGTTTAAATTAAGAGCATGATAATGTTCTTTGTTTCCTAAGGGCATAAGTACCTACTAGATTTCTGACTCAAATTCATTCTCCTTGGTGGTAAGCAAGCCTTTCCAAGCGACCCACAAAAAGTCAATCTAAATTTCTATGCATCATGGTGTTCAGATCCGTCGTGTTCACTAGTCTCGTGTTCAATTTAGGTAACTAGACAGCAACCAACACCAAACAATTGAATCAGATCAGCTAGATCTCCGTCCTCAAATACTTGTTGGTAAATACCATTTTGCCTGTTTCGCTTCCTGTAAGGATTGCAGCTATTAGTGGAGTCTTTTTGTTAAGTCTAGAAAGCGCTTGCTAGGTCCACAGAAATGGCTTCTTTGTTGACGTTATCCACATCGTCATTGTCACTCCAATTCTCCGTCCCGCACAACTCCGCAAACTCTGCAATCGCGTCTAGTTACTTTTCTTACTAGTAATAGCTAATAGTGGTGCTAGTACTATTAGGTACTTTTTTGATAGACCTGAAGCGATTCGATAGATTTTCAATTTTATTCCGAAAGCACTTTATCTTTGTAAATTTTCAGATCAAGCCCTGGCACTGAGCGCCCCGAGTACTCGGTCACTTGACGTTTTCGACGTACTGTTTGAAAGCACAACATGGCTTTGCAAAGAGAGTGCTCCTCTTCGAAGTATAATTTGTGTCTTTTCATGCCGTCTAGGGTACCTAGATGGTCTTAGTAATTTTTAGTCAATTAGAACTAACTTTATGATAAATAAGGTAGTGGACTGGCTAGGCGCCTGGGTAAGAGTGCCCATAAGTACCGGATTTGTCCTATTAAAGCCCTAAGCTAAAGAAAAATGAAAAGAAAGGAAGTGAAGACTCACAAGCTCCTTTCGACCCGAACCCAGACCCCGATCGCAAGGGCGGTGCGAGGGCCTGCGCCGCCTTGCATGGGCAGCGGCGCCAGCACCATGGTCCGTGTGAAGCTGTCTGTGGCGGGCTCCAAGTCCTGTACGTTTCCCTAGGCATATGATGGAGTGTTTCCCCCTGATGGATGGAGGAGTGGAAGGATGGATGTATTTGTGTTTTAACTTTTAAAGGAGGGACTTAAAGTCTTGAGGGTTGGTGGTTTTCTTGGTCTAGATGTTGCGCGAGGGCTTGGTTTTTGGCTTGCTTGAATGCTGTTTTGTATGAATATTTATTACAAATATTACGGAACAGCAGCGGTTAAAAACGTGTACCTCGTATATTCGTTTCTTAGCTTTGGGCAACCGTGACTAATTCTGGATTGTGGCTATTGGAATCCAAACTGACATACTCTGTTTTGAAAATCTGAATATCACACTCCATTTAAATTGATATGGTGGTGTTTTTGGCAAATCCGAATGTGTTAATAAAAAAATCTACAGGCTCGTTCTTTCAGCAGGCAGCGAATGTGGCGGCGTCACTTGAGCTCCTTTTCCCGGATGCTATCGAGACGGAAATTATCGAGTTAGAAAGCTCGAAAGCTTTTAGGGAATGGTTGCCAAAGGCACAGGAGAGACTTCAAGGTGCTGAGAGTCACACTTCCTCGCCTATTGTTTACATTGACGACTCTGATTATATTGGCGGCTGCGATGATTTCCTTGAGTTCGCTCGCAAACAGTTTCGTGTCGGTGGCAGCAGCTCGTCTATGCGCGAGATGGTTCATGTCAATGCTAGTGCTGCTCCTGCTCCAGCTCCAAGTGATGGCGACTTTGACTATGACTTGGTGGTTATTGGTGGAGGATCGGGTGGCCTTGCTGCAAGTAAGGAAGCCTCTGAGTTGGGAGCAAAAGTTGCCCTGTTGGACTTTGTGGTACCTTCTCCGCATGGTACCAAGTGGGGTCTTGGAGGTACATGTGTGAACGTTGGTTGCATCCCCAAAAAACTTTTTCACCACGCTGCCCTCACTGGTGAATTCATGCATGATGCTCCCGATTTTGGTTGGGAAATTGAGGTCAAATCGCACAACTGGGAGAAACTTGTGGATAATGTGCGGAACTACATTAAATCTCTAAACTTTGGCTATAAGGTTCAGCTTCGCGAGAAGAACGTCAAATACCTGAACAAATTAGGTTCCCTTGTCGACCCTCACACTGTTAAAACTGTGGACAAGAAGGGAAAGGAAGAGACCATTACTGCTGCTCGTATCTTGATAGCCGTAGGAGGCCGCCCAAAGCCATTAGATTGCGAAGGAGGAGAACTTGCCATCTCATCAGATGACATGTTCTACCTCGATAAAGCCCCAGGTAAAACCCTTGTGATCGGTGCCTCGTATGTTGCTCTTGAGTGTGCGAGTTTTCTCGTTGGGTTTGGTTATGACACAACTATCATGGTCAGATCGATTCTCTTGCGTGGCTTTGACCAACAGATGGCTGACAAGGTTGGCGATGCCATGGAAAAGTTGGGAGCCAAGTTCATTCGTGGTGCTGTTCCTCAAAAACTTGAACGGACTGACGACGGTCGCATTCTTGTTCACTGGGATGATGGTTCAGATGTTTTTGATACAGTTTTGTCAGCTGTAGGTCGTCATGCTGACACGTCGAAGATTGGCTTGGAGAATGTCGGTATCAAAACCAACCATGTAGGCAAGATTAAGACTGTTCATTCCCAAACGGATGTACCATCAATTTTTGCCATTGGAGATTGTGTACAGGGTATCCTTGAGTTGACTCCTGTGGCAATTGAACTTGGTCGGAACCTGGCTCAACGTTTATATGCTGGGCGGAAAGATCCAGTGGATATGCGTTGTATTCCTACTGCTGTTTTTGCCGGTTTAGAGTACAGTTGTGTTGGCCTGAGTGAAGATGATGCCCGAGAGCAGTACGGCGATGCTATTGAGGTATACCACACTCACTTCACACCGTTGCAGTGGACTGTTCCTCACAATCGTGAGTACAATGTGTGTTACACAAAGGTGGTGGTCAACAAAGAGGAAAACGAGCGCGTCCTTGGCATCCATCTTCTGTCTCCAGAAGCTGGTGAGGTGGTACAGGCGTATGGTATTTGTCTCAAGTTTGGCATGACCTACAAAGATTTGACTGAACTAATTGGAATTCATCCCACTATTGGTGAGGAACTTTGTCTTTTAACAGAGCCCAAGTCATCAGGCAAGGACGCTGTAAAGTCTGGATGCTGAGGTTAAGCCCGTCGCGGCTTGCGTGTATCTCCCTCTTCTAAATTGAACCGATTCACCTGTCTCGGGGTTAGGATTAAAATTTCTTTCTCCTAAGCTTGCTGACAGTCTAGCTATAGTTCAAAGAGAGGGGTAAGACCAACTTATTGAGATGGTCTTCGAAAACATTTTCGTTTTTGTACAGATACGTGCGCTGTGACGGGTGGCATCTTGCCATGCTTAAGTTTGGCTTTCTCTTTTCTTCTAGCAGAATACTAGATGTCGCCAGATACTGTCAGGTATATGGTGTATATATGTCCTTCATCTGGAGGGAAATGAGATTGCTCTTTACTCTTGTTTGGGGAAACTCTCGAAGTGGGTTAATCGCACTAAAACCAACAGCTACTGTGCACAGTGCAATGGTGATTGGCATTCTTATGATGGGTCTCGTAGAGAAAGTTTTCCTTGTCAAATTGAACAAGGCTTTACGTTACCCTGACTCGCAAGCGAAACGAAGACTCGACGCTACTGTCTCGTCTCACTAGCCCTGAAGTTTCCATGTTTCTAATTAAAAAAACAAATATTGTCATTTTCTTCTTTAAGAGTAAATATTTAGCGCACTCAGATGCGTCAAATCAAAGGAAACGCATATATAATTTAAATTATCAATATATGCTTTCGATTTAGTCGGCATTTTAAAATTTCGTGCAAGTCTTGTGAAGGATGCAAAGAAAAAACTTAAAAAAATGGATGTGGAAGTGAAACCTTAGATCGAGTAGTAAGTCAAGGAAAGAAACAACATCAAAAGGAAATTATGATCATCACATCGTTGATGCTGCAGGTTTACATGAAGCCTTGACCAATCGCATCGCAACCCTCACTTGTAAGAACAACACCTTGAAATCAACGATATTTCCACAACAAGAAAGAAAACTTTTGGATATCCATTTTGATCTCTGAAGGAAATGATTTTTTGAAGTAATACCATATTTCAGTTGCTTCAACTGCATAGATCATGTTACAATCCTGATCAAATCTTCGTTAGTCACAGGTGAGGCTTCTCAAAAGGAAATCGGTATACTCGGCACACCTAATTAAAAAAATATTAGTTTATGATTTGCATGTTATTTTTTTTGTGCTGCTTCCCGAAACGTACCAATACTGCAGGGTTTCAACTGCAAGACTCGCGAATAGTATCAGGAGGGCTTACGCACCTTTAGTAGCAGTATTCGTGCTCTGTATGCCTGCTTTCAGCTCCACGTCACATAGATTGACGTGAGAGGCGGTTTGTGAGTTTTTCATACTTTGCGAGCTAGAACTTCTTGTAAGCTCAGCACCAACATTATACTCAATGCCAGTGTTGTTTTCGTTGTTGCAGATAGGAGCTGATAACTCTTGTGAAGAGATATTACAGGCTTGGGTTTCTTGACAATTCGCCTCATTTGTACATACACAGTCAAGCCGAGACTCACATTCATGCTTATTATCCTGGTCATGAGAGTTGTTCATTTGCTGAGTTATTTGTTCATCTAAGTCTACACCAGTGGTTTCGTTGCTTAACGGAATGTCATCTCTCAGAGCCACTAGGTTGTCTGCAATATGCATATGAGGATTTGCTAGGGCAATTGAGCAATCATTTGGGGCATCGTTGTCATGCAAACATGTAGCAATACTTTTTCCAGAACTCTCACAGTTTGAAATATGACCTGAGGACATGGAGCAGTCTCGCGATGACTTTGTTGAAGAAGTTTGGCAGGTACCTAAGGATGAATCTAGGCTTCTATCTTCTTCAAAGTCGAGGTCAAGGTCTACGTCAGAGCTTGCGGGAAGGTGAAGAGGACCAAGGTCTTTTCCATCTGCACCTCTACGATGCATGTTATGAGCGCATTTTTTAATGAAGTTTTCGTGCATGTTGTCATGTTGAAATGCCGGCCACATATTCAGTCTTAGCATACGCAGAACCTCCTCGCGAGCATCGTCGAATGTGTCCGGTGCATGGGTATCAGTTTCTAGTGCACGATTCAGTACTTCGCTGCGCATAGTATGCGAAATGTTGACCTGAAGTTGCGCGTTATCAGCAATATACAACTCACAAATTCGCTTAATCCGACGGCGAATATAAGCAATATCCTCTGAGGACTTATCTTGCTTCTTGTGTGCTGCCAAGCGTGAGAAAGCATCAATTTCAAGAACAAAAAGGATGTTTTCTTCCTGCAAGCGCTTACGAGCAAACCTCTTTAAATAGTATGCACCCCAAGGCAACGACAATGCACTCTCAAGGGTATATGTGTACGTAAATTGGTTGGCAAGTTTTCTTTTCTCTGCAAAGTCTGCAAGCTGCCTGATTTTCGCAAAGGAGCGTTCTGCCTTACGTACACGCTCCGTTCCTGGGGACGCGCCGTCCATAGCCAAGTTATACAGAAAGTTTTCTCTGAATAATGGGATAATATGCGTATTAAGTCTTCGAAGCACCTCTTGACGCACGGGTTCCAGGAATGCTGCGTCCTTTTTACGGTATACAAGATCGTGATAGCGGGAGATTTTCATTTCGAATTGGGCGAGATGGTGATCCAGATACGCAATTGGTGGTTCGATAGCTCTGCGGTCGGTGACAGTTGGTAGAGTGTTTGTTTTTGAACCTGATGATGAGTTGCCAAATCTAGAAAGAATACGACGGAGCCTTTCAAATTGATGAGCACGGTCTGCGGCCCAGCAACTATAGTCCTCCACTTCAAAGTAAAGTTCTACTAAGTCTCGGGCAGAACGTAAAGTACCAGTGAACTCATCGACAACGTTCTTTTGACCTGAGGTTCTGGGTATGCTAGTTGGCAGACGCTGCTTTCGAAGACGAGAGGGGCAACTGCTTGTGGAGTTTCCCAAAGCTGCCGCAGTAGCCATGGTAGCAGCAACTGCTGGATTGTCTGCAGCGGAGTCATCGTCAAGCAAGATGACAGAATAGATAAACTCGGAAAAATAAGACAGCAACCATGGGTGTTTGAGAACAACCTCTGCATCTGGACCAGCAGACGCGTCGAGCTCATCCCACAGAGATTCCTCATTTCCTTCCAGTCGGCCAAAGTGATCTGAGACGAGAAACTGGGGCATGAATTCAAACTTCAGGTATGTGATCAATTTTGCATATGTCAACTTAAAGGCTGCACCAAGAGCGCATGCATCCGATTGTTGAACGATGTCGGAACCTGGGAGCACCATGAGCTGTGAGCATAAGCTTGTAAGGGTTTCATGGTCAAGAAAGTCATTGCAGACTGATCCCAGAGGCGCATGATCAGCAAAGTATTTAGAAAAAAGAGCCTGGGCTCGCACTTGCTTAGCCGTACTTTCGTAAGAGATTCGTTCGTAGCTGTACAGGTCAACCCAAAGGGACACAAGGTTTTCACTTAACTTTTCATGCATGAAATCACGAAAAGCATCCGATACCAGAGGTTCTTGTAGAACGGTCTGCATTGAAACATCAGATGGCCTGCGTTTTCGTGGATGAAAAAGGATTTCTTCGTCCTCTGCTGCGACTTCGACAGAATTTTCGAAGCTACTGCTTCCGCTCCTCTGCGATTTCGTGGACCGTTGACCCATTCTCAAAGCTAGGTTCAGACACGCGACAGCTCAAATGGGGTTGAACTGCGAGTTAATACTTCAAGCGAAAAGAGGTGATTATCTATTGATGCTTGTGGCTTTGGAAAAAGTGTCACGGGCTCCGGATTGCTTGTGCTTAGTCTATATAGTCAGCATATGTCAATTAAGAGTTTGCTGACATCCTTCGTATGCAATTTTAATATTTGCGAGCTTGGCAATCGTTCAGAACTCTTAAGGTTCTTCCGCATCAGTTATTACCATTTGTCGTATCCATCGGGCGTAAGTCGCTGTCTTTGTTAATTTGCACGCTCATCGCTCAAAAATAACCACCTTTCCTTAAAATTGGAAGAAAAAGAAAAATGAAATTGGGTTGCGCAGAATGTTACTTATTATTAACTCATAAGAGTACGCATGATCGCTAAGGAAGTTGAGACTTTGACAATATTTTGTCTACCCTTGGGGTATCAAAGAAATCTTAGAGATTGTCCCGACTTCAAAGTTGCATGAAACTGGGCGAGATAGAGTCATTGATGTATCGGCAACAGTGTGATCTTTAGTGAGTGTCAGCTAACTCCTGGGCTGCCAAAGTTGATTGTGTGGTCGCGTTAGGAGGTTAGAGAGAGCACTGGAGTCAGAGTTTGCGATGTTGCTCCATGATAATACTTTCGTAGTAGTATGAAACAACAAATATCAGCGTAGGTGTGCTAGCTAGAGAGACTGTGAGCTTGGGATTTCAATAGTTAGAGAATACAGCTGAGAAGATGCAGGTCTTTGGGAGTTTACTGGTGGGAGTTTTGAAAAAGACCATCGCACAAGCATCCCGGAGGTCCCGAATTCACTTGCGAGCGGTCGGAGTTGTATACTGAGTACGACAAAGCTTTTATTCGTGAGATTTCTATGTCTTAAAGCAAAAAAGAGATGCGGAGATGGTACCTTGTACTGGTGCAAGCGTTGAATATGTACCTATGTACTGCATGAACTCTTTCCACGCAGACTAGAGTGTTCCGCATTGTGACAAGTTCATGCTGTAAATATGCTAATTGATGTATTTAGAAACGCGTGGCAATAAAACTACGTTAACTGGTTCGTTGGTTAAATGCAACTTTGGCCAGGACGAGAGGACACGAAATACGATACAGAATCGTTTTTTACTTGAAACTATGGGCTTTCGCAATCTCTAGAATAGAGACCGAGAAGAATAAAAAGTAAACGGCCAGGTACCACGATGAGAGAGAACTTCGCCTTTTGCTTAGTGTTATCTCTTAATGTACCAATTTTCCCTGCCTGAATCGCAAATGATGGTGTCACTGTCACGGGGTGGTTTAGATGAACATTTGCTTAGGTGCAAAATGCAAATGTAGTCAAAAGGTTTTAATATTTTGAGAGGTTGGAGATGTCGGCAAATACATTATGTATTACACTTTTGTATGGATACAGCTGAAGTTTCGTAAGAACCTCGTTGGAGGTCGCACAGCTTTGCTTCCATGGTCCTTTGAAATATATATGCAAGCTTTTTTTTTGTATGGCGGACGAGAGAGCCCGCTTCATTGGATTCACCTCTATAGGAGATTAAAAAGCAGAGCAAGGCATAGCCTAGACTTGATATTTCAAATCAAAATTGGCTGCTCTTTGAGATTCACAGCAGGCTCAAATTACACAGAGTGCAGTTCACTCTATGGTGTCGAATAAAAAGGAGCAATACGAGTTGGCGCCTTAAACATGCTCTAGACATACCGCTGAGATCTTCAATCGAAGGAACTTGTGAACATTGTATTGGTAGAGTTCCTGGTGTCCTGTTGTAAGCCCTCCGGAGTTTAGGGCTCATAGTGGATCATAACTTGATAGCCAAGTGTATGGTTATGAGCTCCAGACAACCGGGAACTGAAAGTAAACGTATTGATATTCACGAGAGTAAAGTGTTATGCAATCTAAATGATAGTAGAAGATTGATGGTTGGATAGACAAGACATACCTTCTTCAATTATGTCTAATGCAGATTAGGTCTATAATAAAAATGAATTTGTATTCCCTGGATCTCATTTCCAGAGACATCAGATGGTTTACTCTTGAAGCCAAATATTATCAATTCTTCAAACCTTCCTCAAATGTGCTGCCTTAATCTTTTAATGGTTACCAGTAAGAGTGCATACGTATTCTCACAAATTCTTATGTGTAGTCAACCTCTAGCTGACCAGAGTCATCTTTCAGTATATACTTCAAATGGTGATTGAAGATCTCGAGCATGTCCGTCCAAGCAGCTATTTGTATAGGCGAGAAAATACCTTCAAGCAATGTGGCTTTCTAAGAATAAGGGATCCTAGCTAGGTTGCGATGGAAATGCTTCATTTGATTTTGAAGTTCTGCCAAACTATGCATGGCATACCTACAGATCTCTCTCAACTTGAAATATTTAAAGTTCAACGCGCTCTTGTATTTTTTCCCTCTTGCAACCCTGCAGTAGGTAGTCATTGAATGCAGTGCAAAACTCGGGTTTCCTTGTTAAGAGGTTCAAATTAAAGAGAATACCATAAGGATGTTCAACTCGTTTGAAATTGATCTAACTTTCTGAATTGCGCACATAGTTATCAGTGCTTTAAAGAAACAGAAATTGTGCAATCTTACAAGAGGTACTCAAACATGATATTTTTGGTGTCTCTACTGGTTTGAGCTTACATGAAATAATCGAGCTCGTCGTAGCAAATTTGTGAATTACTAAAGTTCCACACATCATTCATATCATTCGTGTATTTATTATGCCTACCTGGCGGGATCTTGTTGGGGTGAACAATAACAACTTCATGCTTAATGGTACATTTGGTTTTAAGTCTGATACTGCAGAGCGGCTTGAACGCCTTTCTGAATATTTCCTGCGCTGACTGAGGCATTTTTGTCTGCAGTTCTTACCACACTAATTAATGGACACGAAGGATATCTGCGTTAATCTTTAATCATATTTCGTCTTATTCCAGAAAGCTTGCATTCTAGCTATGTGAACCTCTTTTGATCAATGTCGAACAGGCCTCTTTTTGTGGTATGCACTGCATAGTGAAACTCCTGCTGGTTTCGCTTGAATGAATGTTATCAACCCAATGGAGATACTAGACTAGGGGAGGAGGCTGCAGCAGAAGCATGGTGTATATGCCATTTGGTTGAACAACATCAAGAAAAAGAATGAGGTCGGATCAAGCGTAGGCTTCTTCGCATATAATGTGCAAACTTGGTTCCTGTGTTATCAGGAAGAAGATGCAGTACCTCGCAAAGCTAGTTTTAACAGACTACAAAATGCGCATGTTGTTGCTGGCACCGGCTAACCTCGGGTAAATGTTGAGTGCTCGAGGCGTAGTTATCTTGAACTGATTAGGTCCGATTTTGGTGACTATTCGTAAAAGAGCACTGATGGATGGATAGATGGATGTTGTAGATACTCTTCGAGAGATCGCAGAGAGCTGTGAAACAAGTTTCTGTTCCATGATGCCATAGGTAGAAGAAAGAAAGGAGACAAGGAATGAATCCAGAAGCCCTTCTTGGAGAACTGCTTTATTGTCTTCTACCAGGAATCATGCTCTTGACAACGGCGACGCACGCCCATCGGGATTTCGAAACGGCCCGGATCTGGCTGGAAAGATATTTGCGACTCTGCTTTACTCTGTTCCACTTGCTACACTCTGCTACAGAAGGGGTACTGAAGGCGAGTGGAGTATGAAGCGGAGCATAGAGGAATCTCTACACCCAGTCATCTCGAGCTGTGGGAGAATTTGCGCATATCGCCAATATAATACAAATAATGTATCGCATAACAGCCCACACTCCCTCACAAGTCTGCCCACACCAATGTTTTCACAAAGTAACCCCACGCGGCAATATGCCACAATGACTCCCTTCCGAGTATAAGTGGGCATAAAGTGCTATATAACCTACTGATGGCCGTTTATTTTCACTTCTTCTTTGTTTTAATTTATTCATTGGGAGTCTTCCACAGATGAGTAATCATTATGTACTCATTTTGAACTAAAAAATAAATGAATTTGTATGATCTATGATTTAAATTAGAGGTAAAGTAAAGTAAAGTAAAGTAAAGTAAAGTAAAGTAAAGTAAAGTAAAGTAAAGTAAAGTAAAGTAAAGTAAAGTAAAGTAAAGTAAAGTAAAGTAAAGTAAAGTAAAGTAAAGTAAAGTAAAGTAAAGTAAATAATTTTAAAAAACTGAGATAGTGTTTAAAGCTGACAAAGAAATAAGAAAAAACAGATAAAGGAACTAGAAATAAAACTAGATCGGTTAACTAAGCAAGAAGAAGAAAAAGTAAGACTACTTCGTCTTCTGCTTGCCTGCCTGCGCCAAAGAATTCAAACCTGAAATTAGCTAATTGGAGGTTCTTGGCTTGCAAAGGGGGTTTAGTCATGATCGCTGGTCAATAGCTTAGTAGTCTGGAATGCTCTACTTTGCACGCGGCTTGATGAGAGATCTCTTCTCGGTCTAACATTAAAAATACCATTGCTAGTTTCCCTTTTACCTTCTCTATCGCCCATACCACCACTCTGTCGGTACCTTCACATACCTCCTAGTTATTAGCTAGTCAGAGAATCAATCAGTCAGTCAGTTAGTTAGTTGGTTGGTTAGTTAGTTAGTTAGTTGGTTGGTTCGTAGGTGTGCTCTTCTTTTCCACTCAGGATTTGCGCGGACGCTGAGCTGAGCTGAGCTGATGAGCTGAGCTGAGCTCTCTACTGCTTATTTTCCGCTCACTCGCTTACTAAACATCTGCTGGACGACTCAAGAATGTCTGATAGGTCCTCATCAGTGGGCGCTCAGAAGGATGCTCCATCGAAGAAGAAGAAGGTACGTCAGTCAATGCGGGGCCCTCGTTTTTATCCAAGCTCTTCTGATTGGTTGCATGCATACTACATAGTAGGTAGTACTAGTAGTTACGAAGACTGAAAAAAGTATTAGTTAGTACATATCTAAGAATGAATAGCTTATATCGTGTAGGTGGTTCCTATGAGGAAGTCTATGATTGAGAAACAAAATAGTTATGATTATTCAATGAAAAACTATTTTTTATTTATTTCTAATGAAATAAAGAACTACCTGGAAGAAAAAGAAAAAAAGGAAAAAGAAAAAAGGTACCGTGTCACTTACTACCAACTTGAAGAGGTTCTTTTTTCCCTGTAAACAGAACAAAACTTCCCTGGCAATCCAAAAGTAAAGTTAGAGTCATCTAGTTAGGCAGTTTATTAGTCAGGTATAGCTAGTCAGTCATTGGGAGGCTTGAGCGAGTTCGCGTGAGCATGATTGGGGCGCTTGGGACGTCCGAGCATGCATGATACCGCTGTGATTATGACTGATGACGACGGGTACGCTCAGCTTTAGGAGGACGGGAGAAGACCTCCGTTCGCAAGTTTCTGTCGGTCCTTCTTCTTGCCTTCCTTGAACCTTTTCTCTAATTCGCAGTACTTTTCTTCGATTCGTCGCTTCAGAGCACATGCATTCTGGCGACTGCTACTGGCTTGCTAGCGTCTACTACCAGTGCTTGCCGGAGTTGCGACAGGAGTTGCGAGAAAGGTGTTGGCTGCGCTCTTGCTTCCTGGGGAAGAGATGTTGCTGTCTGAAGTGACTGAGCGAGTGATTGAGCGATCGATGCTCAGATATAGCCTTCAATCAATCAATCAATCAATCAATCAATCAATCAATCAATCAATCAATCAATCAATCAATCAATCAATCAATCAATCAATCAATCAATCAATCAATCAATCAATCAATCAATCAATCAATCAATCAATCAATCAATCAATCAATCAATCAATCAATCAATCAATCAATCAATCAATCGTGCATTCATTCATTCAGTCAGTCAATCGGTCAACCGATCGATCGATCGATCAACCAGCACCAGTGATGGCGCTGTCTGTGCGTCTGTTGACCACCTCTGCAAACCATCTGCTTAATTCGTTGAATTTCGCTTCCTTAATTCGCATCGATCGATGCAAAATCGCCACACTTGGTGGAAAGCCTAGCTTTGTACATTTAGTTTTAGCTTGCTCTGGCGGTTAGGAACAAAACAACTTCGCTTGCTGATTTTCTTTCTTTTTTGCTTGCTTGCTTGCTTCTTGCTTCTTGCTTTGGGCAGCTCCTGAGTCGCTATGCAATGTCGGAGGGTCTGTTGGCATGGGTTTGAGTCCCTCGCTAATATTTTCGCACTTCTTGCGTCGCCAATTCATCTTGTTTCCAGATCGCAATGTGGAACAAGGCGGTATACCATTCATTGAAGTAAGATGCCGGAAAGTTCAAGCAGCCAAGGAAGTGCTTAACTTGGTTTTGGTTGGTCTCTTATTCTATAAAAGACTAAAGAAAAATAAGTGAAAACGGCCTCGTAGAAAAAGAGCTTTGGTCTTTTGGTATATGGCCACGTGAATTGAAGAGAAGTGCGCCTATACACTGTAGAGTAAGCACCTAGGCACGCATACATTTTGTTGAAGGTGTCGACCCCCGGGAAACTCGTATCAATGACACTACTGCATCTTGCCACCTTTGCTTTCTTGCAGACAGAGAACGTCATAATGTCGAGAATGCCTTGTGCTTATTTTGTACTTTTATCATCGGAACCAACTACCTAAAAAGGACCAGTAACATTCGAAAACATCACGGGCATAATAATCATATCAGTCTCGAAAACCAATGGGGGATTTCGCCATAATGCACCCTTCTCTGTGACATCCTTTTTATTTTTTATTTTTTTTTGTTGAAAAAGACAATGCTTGGAAAGTTACCGTTTTAGGTGCACGGAAACTGTTCTGATGCTCACTTGTTTGCTCATTGATACTCTAACTTATTCTCCTTTCTGCAAGTTTTCATTGGTAGCGACAAAATTGCATTTGAAACCACTCATTCCAAAGTGAAACTATAACTAACTTTAATGAAAATTGGGTAGTGGCATGGCTTTAACTTTCTTCGCATGGCTTTTTAACTTTCTTCGCACTGTGAGAATGTTGCTTGATTTCGACGCGTGCCTTTGCAAATCTTCACTCTTCGCCAGTCGCAGGCGATGTTGAACAAGCAGGTCTATTGCTTTGGGTTTGCTGTTGTCTAACAATTTCGCATGCTAAAATCATTTGGCCCGAACAGTTGACATGGGGTTAAACAACGGAAAAGAGTGATTGTGCAAATAATCCGATTCTAAACGTTGAGATTCATTACCGGTTTTGAAGAATAGAGGCATTTGGTTTCTTCAAGCGCATGCAAGTCCATTTAATTTATTCGCCTCTACAAACGTGATACGTCGGTTTCTTGCGCAGGTTGTACGGTTGTGAGAGAGTGGGCGTCGAAGAATGGTAGCTCCTGATTTTTGAATAAAAAGGGTCTCCCAAGCAAGTAGAATGCATGTTTTGCAGCTGAGTGGTTGGGGGAGAGAAGGAATTCCAAGGGTTGAGTAGGTAAGGAACTTAGTGCACTAAGTTTATTACTTAATTTAAAAAGAAAGTTTTTTTTTTTTATATTTAAAAATAAACGAAAAAAAGAAAAGAAAAAACATATTCAAGATCTTGACACACCAATTTTAAAAATAAATAAATAAAAATATTTATATTTTACTACCCCGACAAAGGAAAGAGAACAAGAACCTAATAATATGCTGCACAATGGCTAATGATACCATCTAGATATCAAAGTTGTTGCCGATGGCGTTGCGTTTTGCACGTCGTCAGAGCGCAGCCAAAAACCTCTTTGCCATGGCAGAGAGCAAAGCAGACAGACAAACAGACAAACAGACAGTCAAGAAACAGTCTGATTGACAGACAATCGGCTGCTCGAAAGGGCGCTGAGGAAGAGAGAGGAAGCTTTGAATGAAGAAAGGACGAGTGAGGATACCCCTCACCTTAAAACCAGCGAAATTTGTTTGGGTGGATGGTAGCAGAGGTAGGTACCTAGATAGGTAGGTGCTAAGAGGCAATTGGGGTTAAGCAGACGTTGCATCTTCTTCTGCGACATATTGCAGCTCAACCGTCGCTTCGTGCTATTATGTCTAGCTTCTAGGGTTTTGTGAGTAATGAACGAAAACTCTGCTTGTAGAGACTTCTTTGATTTGGTGAAATAGAAATATGATTTTTATTTTTTATTTTTAAAATGAAGAGTTTGTTCTTTTATTTATTGTACATATGATTTTTAAAAAAGAGAAAAGAAAAGAAAAGAAAGCAGCAAAAATATAATTCACTGTTCTCCAAAGTGCGGTCTTTCACGAGAGATGAATCAATTCAATTTTGGAGACTCAAGAGATTCATGTAAATATATATTTTAAAATAAAATTATTCTACATTAATTTAAAAAACTTGATTCCAATTTATTATGATAAGTTGACTTTCATTTAATTTTCAGTTAAAAAGAGGTAAACATAATTTATCTGGGGTGGTCCTTGGAGAATTATTTAATTAATCTTTCAGATAAAAAATATTAGTAAAGAAATAAAATAAAGAAGAACTTATTTTACGTCAAAAATCAATTTAAAATACAAAGAACGTGCCAGCGGGACGACTCGGGTGGGGCGAAAAAAGAGTAAAAGAAAAAGAAAAGAGACATAAAACTAGTACAACTAGTACAACTAGTACCATACCATATGGTACAATCGCAGGTAGTAGTAGTAGTAGTACATTAGGTGTTTTGTATTGTGCCGTTTTATTTTCTAATGAAGAAAAGTTGTCCCCTGCTACTGGCACGAGCCTGTTCGGCTTTCTGCAAGAGTCTCGAGGACCATTGCTTTTAGAGACGATTTTAGCTGTACACAACAGCCCACAACAAACAAAACAAACAAAACAAACAAACAAACAAACAAACAAACAAACGAGCAAGCAGAGAGAAGAAGAGGACACCAACGCCGCCTCTGGAGAGAGAGAGAGAGAGAGAGAGAGAGAGAGAGAGAGGCCATCCGTCCGTTGGCCAATGCTCCGAGCCACTCGTCGCGAATCGCCCCCTGGGCAACCCACTCCTCCTCCTCCTCCACCTCCTCTGTAAGCCTCGCGTCGCTCCCGAAGAGCCAGGAATCGCCTCGCAGATCTGAGATCCGCGAGCGGCTCCCTCGTCGTCTCCGCCACCACCGCCACCAGCACTAGCACTAGCACTAGCAGCAGCAGCAGCAGTAGCAGCAGGGAGTGCGGGTGCCCGCACAGTCACAAGACAGTGAGCGATTCATACGTCAGACAGGGAAACTTGGGGTCCGCTGCTGCGGATTGATGTGAGTTGACCTGGAAAGTTCATGCCATGAATTGCTTTGCTCTGCTTTGCTTTGCTTGCTCTGGCAGCCAGCTATATATCGCGCTGATATATAGAGGGCTGCGAGACCTGGCTCTTCCTTCCAGTAGGGTAGTAGGCCGGGGAGCTGAAGAATCACGGCTCGGCCACAGGCCAAAGGTGCCGTTGTGCGCTCGTGCCAGATCCACGGCTCGTTGACTGACTGACTGACCTTGCTTGAAATCGTGGCTGTTACACACAGTGTGTGTGCGATTTGAAAGAAGGAAAAGGAAAAGGAAAGTCGCAAGGGCAATTCAGAGCCAGAGCTGTTGAGGAATCTCACCCATTTTCTCACTTCAACTCACGCGCTTGTTTCCAAATCTTTCACTGCGCTCCCTTTTCAGACTTTTTTGATCAGAAGAGGCTTTCCACCCCTGCATCATTGACCTCGAGTAACCCGTAACCCAAGAGAGGCGATGCGCTCACCGCCACGATAGATAGATAGATAGATAGATAGATAGATAGATAGATAGATAGATAGATAGATAGATAGATAGATAGATAGATAGATAGATAGATAGATAGATAGATAGATAGATAGATAGATAGATAGATAGATGGATAGATAGATAGATGGATGGATAGATGGATGGATGGATAGATGGATGGATAGATGGATAGTTCAATCGACTCGAGGAAGGTCGCTCGAGCCAAGCCAAGTCTGCTCTCGGAAGCGACGCATCCTTCTCCCAATGAGGCTTTGAATGACGAGTACCCTGCTGTCTTGGAGCCTCTTCCCCTGGCTGGCTAGGTTCCATCTGTCTCGCCGCCGTGAACTAACTAACTCCAGGGACTCTGAATGCCAAGGATCGGCACGCGCGTCTGAGGGCTTCTTCGAGGCGAGCTCGCTCCAAAGCGGCGTGCCATTCCTCCTCCTCGCTAACCAGCTAGGCAGCCAGACTCAGGAGTGGAGCTCGGGGGTGCTAGGAGCTGGCCGGGATCTTCGACGAGGACGTCCTCTGATCTCTTGCGTTTCTGCCTTCTTGCGTTCTCGCCGTCTGCCTGGTTGCCTGGCTGCAGCTCTCCTGGCTAGCTAGGCGCAAGGAGGCCTTCCTCAGGACGGAATCTTCACAGACTCGATTTGGAGCCAAGGAGACTACGATGGTCCGAAACACCTCCGCCGTCTAAAACGATGCACCTGGCTGGCTCTTGATCATGGTCGTTGCGAAGCGTCGAATTTGAGGCGTCACTGTGGCTGGCCACGTGCTCACCGTCTCGGCCTTAGTATTAGATTAGGCACGTAGAGCAATTTGAGGACAGCTTAGGGAGTTTTGACGTAGATAGTTAGTTTTTAAAATAAAAATACTTCACCACCTACACGTAAATAATTTTTTTAATAAACTTGAAAAATAAGAACACCAACTCAGGCTGTCTTCTTGTTTTCCATTGGAAAGGAAGATGTTAATTTGTTAAAAATCTTTCTTTTTGTCTTATTTATCTTAATTTGTTAAAAAACAAAAACATACATTTAAAAAATTGGTAATTAGATTAACCATGACACTTCTACAAGGGTAGAGTAGATAGATGCTTTAGTTAGTCACTGGTTAGTATATATAGGCATCTTCTGAGAAAAGAACCTTTAAAAAAAGGATTTTAAAACCGATGAATAGAAGTAAGATTAAAAAGCGAACTTGGAGCCACAACCTGAAGAAGAATCTCTCGCTAGGTAGAACCTAGTACCTATTAACCCTCCTTCTCTCACCCACTAAGAGCCAGAGATAATAACTGAAAATCGTTTTGCTTGGGGAGGTGAAAACTCAAGCCAAACAATCACTCGTCGCCCAAAGAATGCGTACCTCATGTTTCTCCTGGTTACTTGTTTATCCTGGCATTTGAGCAAGGTAATTTAAGCTACACGTGGTGCAGAAGCGAGTCTATTCGGTCGTTCCGCTTCTCCGCGTTTCCGAACAGAGTGACGAAATTATCCATCCAGTTGCTTAGGCACGCTTTCCTAGGAAACCACGGCTGACATATAGCTAGCTAGCTAGCTACAGCTACTATCTAGTTTTTTCTTTCTCTTTTTTTCTAAATGTTGAAAAACGAGAGAAGCGCCGCATGGTCTCGCGCAAGGACGGGAAGGCCAAACAAAGCCGGGAACGTGGCTCTGAGCTTGGGGCGACCAGAGCTAGCCACCTCCTGGCCGCCGGTGAGCTGGCTGGGGCTGGCTGGGGCATCCCGAGGCACCTCCTCCGAGCAGAAATCAAGCAAGCAAGCAAGGAGCCCCGAGTGCAGCGTTTCGCAAGCCTGGTCAACTCACCCGCTTTAGCGTAGCGTGAGAAGGCCCTCGCAGTTTATAAGTAACACCGAGACCCTAAGATTACGGATGAGGTTCGTTTTTTCATGATCAGAAGCCAGCTGGCCAGCCATAGACAGCTATAGCTCTCAAGAGGCAGCAAGCAAGGTCTGCGAGTTCCGCGCTTGTCTGAACGAACAACTGACCAACTCTTCGTGTGCAGCGAGTTGCGATCGATGGTGGGCCTGAGAAGCACCAGCCTCCACTCTTCGTCTGTGTCTCGACTTCAAATCCCTGCTTGAGTTTGTTTGGACCTGTCTGGACCTCCTTTTGAACTCGGCTCACAGTGCAGCGCCGCGGCTATTCAGTCTGCCCTCAATGGCACCTTCACAACGGTACACACGCGGACCCACCAATTCGAGTCGCAATCGATCTATCAATCTAGTTTACCGACCTACCTACGTAAGCCTCCTGCCTCACTGGGGCTGGAGGCTCGCCGGTCTTTTGCTCGTTAGAGTCTGCGCAACTCGAAATTGGAGGTGCGCGAAGGATCTCTTCAAGTTCACTCACGAAGCGAAGTGAATCTCTCTCTCAGCCTGCTTTCCTCTACTTAGCTCTGCTTAGCTCTGCTTAGCTCTGCTTGGCTCCCTCTTTAGGAGTTTAGGAGGCGATGACGGCCTTACTTTCAAGAGCACAAAAAGCCGAAAGCTGACCTCTGGTCCCGTGGCCGCACCGCGCTTCGGCTGCGCCTCCGCGTCAGGGGTTTCGAGGTTGTAGACTGGCGCGATCGCAGTTGGTCTTTGCTTGTTTGCACTGACTGGCCCGCTGACTGTCTGTCTGGTCCACGGTGGTCTCCACGAGACCTCCCGAGGGATGCTTCGTTTCACGATACAGGTCACCCACCCACCCACTCACTCACTCACTCACTCACTCACTCACTCACTCACTCACTCACTCACTCACTCACATACATACACGCGCTCTCTTTCTTTCTTTCTTTCTTTCTTTCTTTCTTTCTTTCTTTCTTTCTTTCTTTCTTTCTTTCTTTCTTTCTTTCTTTCTTTCTTTCTTTCTTTCTTTCTTTCTTTCTTTCTTTCTCTCTATCTGTGTGTCTTTCTTGATAAACGAGAGTAGTTTTATAATCACATGAAGTCTGGACGCGCGTGGAAAGAATGGTTGGCTGGCGGTCCTTTGGCGAGTCACGATGCGAAGATGCCGGCCTTTACACGCTCGGTGAGATGGCCTTTTGCGCTACCTATTTCTTTCCGAGCACTCCCGTAGATCAGAGAAAATAGATTGGGATACATATATACGTACCTCTCTCAAAACTAAACCGACCAATCAATGAATTTTATTTTTTTCTTCTAAATGAGCAGAAAAGCATCAGTGTCCACGGACGAATTAAAGCGCTCAAGACGACAAGAAGTACGGACCTACATGGAAGGATCTGCATCGCTTGAGCTGGTAAAGGACTGGTTCATGCTGTCAGTAAAGGCATTCGCCATAACCTACGCACTACTGAGTCAGGAATCCCCTTCGTCTGAGCTTGCGGGGTTCGCTGATAAAGGCGGCAACAGTATTATTAAGTACGACGGAAAGATGATTCTCAACTTCGACACCACCAGGTACTAATGTGTTATGCAGTTGTGTCTGCATGCTAATTTGCACTTTTCCATTAAATATTTCTTCTTTTAATATTTAATTATTATTTTTTTTAAGAGAAAGAAAAAAGAAGATTACATACCTTTGTTAAAAAAAAAATCTTGAACATTTTCTTCAAGTCCTTCTTTTGAATAAGTATAAGTGGTAAAAAGAAATGCGAGCTTCCCGCTTCTTACTTTCTGGCTTTGCAGGGTGTATGCAGTTCAATAGGTACCTCCTAGGGCCTTCATAAAGAAGCGAAGGGCCTGATCCACTGGAAATGGAGCTAGTGAAAAAAGCAAAGCAATACTTGAGGCACGCCAACGAGCGTGTCACTGAAACAAACTAATTCTTACTTGCGGCCTGAGCCAATGAATGAGAGATTGTTTGAGATGCCTTCGATCAATGTCAACCAATTGGTATGAGTGAGAGTAATCAGGCAACAATAGTTGATAGATGAAGCTAGTACCTATTATGTATAGGTGTTTGATCCTGGTTAAAGTGACTTTCCAGCAAGAATCAGAATTACGCATTTAGAACGATGTCTCTTCAGATTTGGCAGGAACGCAGAGCCAAGGTTAGTGTGGTCATGCAAAAGAGACCACTTCGCCAAACTCCACCACGGCCCAAGGCCAAACAAAGGCCAAGGTCGATTCTCTTTTTTTTTATAAAGAAGAAGAGAAATTCCCACTATGTATGTAACATGAAATGCCTTGATCTTGATAGGCACCAGCTGGCGTTTTCTCTAAGTAAATAAAGGCGTTGAAGTATTCGTCCCTGGAGCGGAACCAGGCCTACTTGTTGGACCGAGTGCTGTTTCCCTCAAATTGGCTTCTTGACGATGCCTAGTGACGCTTCTAATAGACTTTTAAAGGCGCTTTTTACCCTTTTTCAGAAAAATAAGAACAGGCCCAGTAAAAAAATAGTATAATAGTATCATATTTTAAAAATTGTTTTACTATTATCATTATCATGTTATTATTACAGTAATAAAAAGAGAAAGAAAACGATCAAAACTTGTAATTATTTTTTTAAAGTAGAAAATTAGGTAAAATAAAATTTCAGCATTAAAAAATAGACGTAGAGTTTCAATTACCATCTTAAGATACTGCTACTACTAGTAGTAGTACTAATAATAATAATAATAATAAGAAGAAGAAGAAGAAGAAGAAGAAGAAGAAGAAAAATACATAATGTAATGCTTCGTCTGATAAAGGTGAAAACAGTTTAGTGATCACCTAAAGCCATTATCTCAGATATTCCTATTGAGCTACCGCATCAAGGAATATCATACTATCGGGAATAATATATCAAGCTAGTTTCTAATAGACACACCGTCGACCACCTCTAAATCTTCAAGGATTTCTCTCTGCCTGCCAAGTAAAGACAATCTGCAGGAGGGAGTAAAATTAATATCTTGTTTTCATTAACGTCGTGTTCGCTAGACAATCTTTCGCGCTCCACTGCAAGTTTTAGAGTTATGCGCGATCAAATGCAGGAAGAAAATTGGCAACATGAGCAAATGGATTCAATCATATCACATGCTTATGGGTTTTTAAGATCACACAAGGATTAAAGTCCATGTTATTTTCATTTCAATGCACAAATTGGCTAGGAATCTTTGTATCGGTGTGGCCATCTCGTGTTATTCTTATTTTTAATTGAATTGGCGCCTTTTAAAGCTTAGGTTTAGGGTCAAACATGGAATGGAATAATCACCCTCGCTGCTCCCTACGAATTGCCCAGGTTTCATGTATAATTCCACCTTAACTCACCTCACTCACATAAATAACATCATCCAAATCGTCAGTGCCATACTTTCCAAAAGTAGCTATTGGACGGAAGAAGTTCTTCATCTTCATCTTGGTCATCGTAAGCAAACGCTGCCTTCTTCCTTGCTACGATGCTTTTTTGTGTCGAAGCAGGCAACACCATCAACGACGTTTGTTTTGGTGTTGTCCTAGGTTGGCAAGACTTCGTGCGCAGATTTGTCCGCCCAGTGAGTGTTGCTAACATGTTCGAGGTTCTTCTGGCGCCTGATTGGGATTTCGAAAGAGCCTGCTGCTTTCCTCTATTATCTGACAACGACGGCAATGTTGTTTGCTTGGCAGAACTTGCTTCGAGGCTAGAAGTATTGCTCATCTTGTCAGGAAGCAGTTTCTTCTCCAGAAATTGCTGATCCTCAATAGCTAATGACTGAAGCTTGTTTCGCCTGTGCAGTTGATCCTGTTCACCTGTGAATGAAACGTTTGCGATTCCTTGGGCAGGTTCTTCACGTAACGCCACATTTGAATGCATCTGATTTTGGCCCAAATGTCTGTTGCTGGCTGCAGTCTTACTTTCCCAAATGGTTTCTTCTACACCACTGGCACGTACTTCTCCTGGGAGCGCTGCCATAATAGCAATAAATATTCGCCTGTCGAAACCTGAACACGCCAGCGCTCCTTTAAAGCGCAGTTGTCGATGCAGACGCTCAACTTTGCGATGATCAATAGCTGTAAGATATCGATGAGTCGTTTCGGTTTTGTTTGGCAACGGCACTGCAAATGTCATATGCAAATTGGATGGCATAAGCTAGCTTTGCTTAGCAACGTAGCATTAAGAGGAGCCATCTATCATGCGCCTAAGATGGATGAAAGAGCTGTATTGTCGACAGAGAGCCTTTCAAATGAACACATACAGACAAAACTCGAAAGGTGTAAAATCCCCAAAATACTGATCCTTTGAAAAAAGTGACTGGTGTACTCCATTATCAAATATTACCGGAAATGTTTATTATGCAATAAAAGAGTTATATGGGATACGGTTTCTAATAATAAGAAGCCACATTTTAAAATGCAGGAATTCAATTTCATGGATGACTAGATCCTGTTGCGGTACATGTTTGACCGAGAGAAACTATGCCTTGATCAAAGACAAAAAGTGACTACCTGTTGGCTAAATATATCATAATTGTGGTAAAACCAGCACATCATAAATGCGTAGAGGTTTGCTGGCTTCTTGCAATGTCCTGTGCAATGGAGTAAATCCCTCCTGCAAAAGTTACTCCCGCTGCAGCCTTCAAGGCACATTTGGTTATATCGAGATAGTGATGCCAGCTATCAGCGCGATTCTTCGCTAAAGCCTGTTGTCGTGAAATTTAGGGGTTTTGAGGTTAGATTACCACTTTATATCAAACTTATTCATGTGTAGAAGAATGATGGTTTCTCTATATGAGGAAAAATTTGCCGAGGATGGATACGATATTGAAGACTTCATACGACCCAGCCAGACAGATGCTTTGCTAGTCGAGTGGGGGCATGTAAAGGTTCTAGGCCGTTTAACTAACTTTGCGACGGTCTCTCTGTCAACTAGAAGTGGTTAATTTCAACTTTGGGCCAATAAGTTATTACTTTTTCTAGTAGAGATATTTAGTAGGCATGATTAAAAAAATTGCACACATTTAATTTTGGCGAGTCGACACATTCTCTGTAGGATTGGACTGCTATGGATAAATAGAAGTCTAAACCGCGCACTGCTCCAACAATGTGTTGTCGTGTGGGCAATTGAGACATTTCCGTCTGTGTACAACAAAGTGTTCTGAAACAGCATTCTTGACCCGGTGTCAACTCATTAATTCAATATGACATTGCTGTCGTTTGAGCAGACTGCGCAAGCAACGTTTCTTGTGTCTGTTGATGGAGAACGGCAAAAAAATGGGTTGTCGAGGCTGTTTACGCATTGAGTCCAGCAGGGTGTATTAGAAACAACACTAAGATTGAAAGTCTTCAAATTGCAGTAAGACTGATCAGCACTAATCAGGATTCAATTCTATATATTATAGGGTCCCTTGGTTGCTCTCGCGAGCAGGAGTGACTAATTATATTTTTACTGCACATTGCGGCTGCAGGGCATATAGCTTCTTTTAGCTTCATTCTTCTTTGTTTCATTGGTTGGACGACCATAGGACTAATAAGCAAGTGTTGTGAGTCACACCAGTTTTCTTTCCCTTTAATGTACGTACCATGCTGTAAAGGCCTATGTATAGACCAGTTTTGCGGTATGTGACTGTAATGTGTCAAAATAAGAAAACGCGTACCGCAAGCATTATAGCTCTACACAGAAATTCTCGGCAAGGGGATACCTCCTGATTTTCAATTGTGTATGAGATTTACTACGAGGTAAAATCACTTGTAATAGGAGGCTATTGATTAATCGGGAATGGTCTTCATGCGCTTTGCTAAGTATCAAAATCTGCACTTCATGTATAGAGGCTTGATAAATTTTACACAGGTGAGCAGCTTGCTAAACTCCTCAACACTTGGATGGCCAGGCGGGGTCCGATTTAATCCTATATGTGTGTTAGGAGCGGATAGACATTGAATACAAAAGTATGAATGGACGTGAATTGTATTTGACAACCTTCTCTTCACATGTTTAGGAAGAAGAAAATAACGCAGAATATGCATGCTAGCCGTTTTCCCCTCCTCCCCCTCTCGATTCTGTTCCTTCCATGCCTCTGGACTTGAAGACTTGAAGACCATCAAGTTCAATCGATGGCGCGGTGTCTGTTAGCTTAATTTCACGTGCTGTATGATGAAAAATGGTGGCTGATATAAAATGGTCAAATGAGCGCTGTTTTAAATTTAGAGGGAAACTAGGCTACAAAATATTCTGACTTTTTAAAATCAGAATATCGAAATGTTATTTGAGTAAAGCAAAATAGCGTGTTTCCTTTTAAAATGATGTAGAAAAGAAAAGAAAAGAAAATGCATTGAACATTAAAATCAAATATTTTCATTTTATTTTTAATGTATTTTCGATTGTCGATTAAAAATCCATCATTAATTTAAAAGTTCTATTTAGATGATTATTTTTTTAAAACTAAATGTTGAAAGTACAGATTATTATCGATTATTTAAAAAAAAAATTGAAAAGTAAATGATTGATTGATTGATCTGAAAAGAAGCTTGACGCAAAGGAAAAGAGTGAGGAAAGAGGAAAGTGCACTTGCTCCAGCGGTCTTTCATTTGCCCCCTTCAATCAGCAAAGCCAGCATAGGCTGGCAGCGAAGCTAGGAGATGCTATCTGCTCCAAACTTGCAGATGCTGCCTGCTCCGAAACTGGTGTAGCTGTCTGTACTTCGCACTGCAGAGCTGCTGGGCGTACTAGCTCTTCGGCCGATGGTAGCTCTGCCGGAGGGTGAACTTCTTTCGGACAGCTTAGCTTGCTTTGAGATGCGGAATACTTTTTTGTACGTGCATACGATTTTTAGCTTGGATGAAAAGGTCAAATAAAAGGATCGATGGCACCAATCTTCAATCAATCTCTTGCGCATCCCGACTTACGTCGTTTGTTGTGCGGTCAGTCGCCTCGAGTGACCTCGATAGATGAAGCAAAGTAAAGGAGAACTCGTTAGAAGCCATGGCTTGCTGGAGTGCATTGTGGGGCATCGTCTGTCTGGGTAGGCAGGTGCGAAGGAATGGTTGATCGATGATCGATTGGTCGAAGAGACACACACTCAAACAGAAGTAACTAAGTAACTAGATAAAGTAGGTTGAGCGAGCACGAAGGCAAAGTGAGCAATCGAAGACTCAATCTGCTGTTTCTCTTCGAGTCTGCGCAGCAATTCAGCCAGGAAGCTGGACAGATGAACAGATAGATAGATTATAAATAAATACATGAATGAATGAATGAATGAATGAATGAATGAATGAATGAATGAATGAATGAATGCATACATACACACGCTCCGTTCGGGGTACCTGAGCAATAACTAGTTATGCAGCACAAGTCTCGGAAAGCTCCGCCTGCTCGAGGCCGAGGCCAAGTCTCCAGTAGTCCAACTATGGGAGGATGCCTGGCATCTAAAGAGCCATTACACAGCTCGAGCCTCAGAAAAGCATCGTAGGGTGCCTTTGGATTCGGACAGAGAGAGGGAGAGCAGCACCGTAAGTATCCGGTAGCAGGTTTAACTAGCTAGTAGTACTTCAGCAACTGAAATACGAATAGTTGACTCTAGTAGAGTTAAGATATAAATGATCAAATAAATAAACAAGTAAATCAATCAATCAACAATTAGCCAATAACTTATTATAAAAACTAGACTAGAACTAAAACTAAAGCTAAAGCTAATACTAATGAATCATTACTTTCGTTTTAAAGTTAGCCATTCATTTCAAACCCAGTCACACTCAAGTTAAAGTACATCAATGACAACGCCAATATGAAACTGTTCCGCGCCGTGGGACTTCCAAGCTTGGAGTAGCTAAGAAGGAAGCCAGAAGGTCGTCAGGTACCTAACTACCTAGTGTCGAATTGTCTGTCATCTCTCCCGTCTCCCGGCAGCCCTATCTCTGAATGGATCAGCCTGCGTGGCTGACCCGTGCGAGGGTCTTGCCATCTTCTCCTCTCTTCCGCTGTTTTCGCCTGCGCTGGGTTATTTCAAGCTCTGCGATTTCATGTTCTCTGATTTTCATAAATGAATGAATGAATGATTGTGCTCCTCCACTACTTACGCATACCTAACATCTGGGTTGCCCGAGTTCAAGTTGTGCTGTAACCTGCGCATGCTATAGCATAAACTCGAAGCATGGTTGTATCTGTAGCTGGCTGGCCGTGCTTGTCTGGCTCGAGATGCGACTGAAGAGCAGACCTCGAGGAAACTTAGGCAATCACAATTCGTAACCCCTCCTTCTCCGCGGGTCAACTAGCTGGCTGGCTGGTGGCTGGCTGACTGTGACTGACCAGCTGACCAACTAAATACTAACTAGCTGGCACGTGGTGTTGGTTTTATTTGGCACTGCTGACTTCTTGGCCTAGGCTGCTTTTGGCTCGAAAGCCGTCTCTTCGATTTGAACGTCGGTTCGTTGGTCTGCGGCCTTGAGCGAGGATGCGCTGTCTCCTGGCATCGCATTCTTTCCCACAACTTTCATCGCCACAAATAGTAAGCAGTCTCTCACGAGTCAGAGGTACTGAGTCAAAATCTTTTGACTTGGCTTTTTTTCTTTTCTTTTCTTTTCTTTTCTTTTTTTCTCGTTTTAAATTTTAAAAATCAAGTCATAACAACCACTCAACGAGTAAGCAATGCTTACCTACCTTCCCTGCCTGCTTGCTTGCTTGCTTGCTTGCTTGCTTGCTTGCTTGCTTGCTTGCTTGCTTCCCTGCTTGCTTGTATAAAGAGGTTGGAGAATAAAGGAAGAAGGAAAGAGTGAAAGTAGGCCTATCCATTTATTTATTTATTCATGGCTGCATCGCCACAGCAGTTGTTGTTTCGTTGAATCTAAAAGTAGGAGGTGCTCCCAACCTACCTCTAGGTAGAGCCAAGCTTGAGGAAACTTGTGGGCTGTTGGACTTTGCACCAGCCCATTAGAAGGGGCTGTTGGAGTCTGGACTCGTGAGTGATGGATCGCGCGTGAAGAGACGCATGGCATTTATCTCCTCAGGCCATCCATCTCACCTCACTGCAACGCGCTTTGGCCCTGCCAACAGGTGAGCGAATGAATGAAGAGTACCTGCTGAAGAATTGCTGGTGGCCAGGTACCTAATAGTCATTTTGTTCCCAAAAGCAGGGGAGCAAGCTAAGGACATCGGGTGAGATCTAGACCTACCAAGCATCCTAAACCCGCACAAATTTCGCCGCTTTACTCAAAGCTGTAGCTCCTCTCCCAGCTTTGAAGGCCCGCTGAAGCCAAGCAGAGCCCATTCGCAGAGGGAAGTAGAAAAGTCCTGCTAGCTATCTATCTATCTATCTATCTATCTATCTATCTATCTATCTATCTATCTATCTATCTATCTATCTATCTATCTATCTATCTATCTATCTATCTATCTATCTAATAGATATATCTAGCTAGCTCTAGAGCTAGATAGTGTCCCGTGGCGGCTGTCTTTTAGTCGGAACTCCGACTGAGCAAAGAAAAAGAGTACCTAGTAGAAGGAATGATTGATGGAAACTCTTCTCTCGAGCTCGCTTGGGTTTTAGTAAAAGCTCAAGCCAAAAGAATCAAAAGACTCGCTCGCTACTGGCTGGGAAGCTGCCTTCTAGCCATAGATGGATAGACCCATCGGTATGCCGACTAGATCGTCAGAAAGACGAGTTCGAACAATGAGTGAGTGAGTGCAACTGGCTGGCTGGCTGGCTGGCTGGCTGGCTAGCTGGCTATATATGTATACACATAGCTAGTGAGCTCGCTCTACTATGGCCATTATAGCTAGCTAGCTAGCTAGCGATCTACAGCTGTTGTATCTCGCGATTCGCCTTGTGGTGGGCCACTTTACTGTCTCGCTCCAAGTTGCTTGCTTGCAAAGAATGGCACAGCACGAAAGCTGCGGAAGCAAGGTTTCGAAGCAGAGAAGCATTTTGGACTCTCCGAGGGAGCACAGGTTTCCTTCGTGCGCTGACCGCTTTGCCGGCCATGAGGGAGGCGCAGACAGCCCCAAAGTCAGCCCCAAAGACAGACAGACAGAGACAGACAGACAGAGGCCCACTGAGTGACTGAGTGACTGAGTGACTGACTGAGTGACTGACTGGGAAGGAGGGAGGGCACGCGATGGCTGGCCCCTGGAGGCGCGAAGGGAAAAGCCTGAAGAAGCAAGCAGCTTCCTAGCGTAGCTTTGCGAGAGCTTTCTCTCAGACAGCTAGCTAGCTTACAGGGTCAGGGAACCAGCAAGCAGCGACAGAAGCCGAGGTCCAGGCTCCGCCAGGCTCTGCCGCTCCTTCTCTGCAGAGCGATTGACTGACTGACTGACTGATTGAATTGAATTGATTGATTGAATTGAATGAATTGATTGAATTGATTGATTGAATTGAATTGAATTGAATTGAATTGAATTGAATTGAATTGATTGATTGAATTGAATTGAATTGATTGATTGAATTGAATTGAATTGAATTGATTGATTGAATTGAATTGAATTGAATTGAATTGATTGAATTGATTGATTGATTGATTGAATTGAATTGAATTGATTGAATTGATTGATTGATTGATTGATTGATTGATTGATTGATTGATTGACTGATTGATTGATTGATTCATTCATTCATTCATTCATTCATTCATTGCAGGGCCTTCTTTGCCTTTTCAACTGTATGCTCAGGGACCAGATTTGTTTTCAAATGGATGACGGATTTGAAGGGGTTGCCTTGAAAAGCGAAGTTATTGCATATTCTCGTGGCGACTTCTTCTTCGGTGTCTACGACGGCGCCTTTCACGAGCTGAATCAGATGAACATGATAGAAATGACGGGAACGGTCAGGCTTGGAGGAAGGGTTCGAAGCCAAGTTACTACAAGCAAAGCGAGCGAAGCCTGACTGCCGCTCATCCGAGGATTTCCAACTGACCTAACTACCTAAATAAGTAAAAAGAGATAAATGAATAGATGAGCAAGTTAGTAGGTAGATAGGTGCATACCATAACCACTAAGTGCCAGGAAGAAAAAAACAGTTGCCTAGGTACCTGCAACTGCAAGTGATAAGGGCGTTTTATCAGTAGCTAGCTAGGTACCTACCTACCTCGTAGGAGTCGATAGTTCGAACCAGCATCCCGATTCCTGTGTGGGAGCGCACCCCCCCTTGTAGTACAGGTAGTCAGCGTAGTGTGGGTGGAGACGCGGCGGAGAAACCTCTCCGACACGCTCGTGCCGCAGGGAAGTGATAGTTTCAGCGTCGATTCGTGCCGCAGATTTGTTTGCATAGTATTGTCTGTCTGAAGTTGTTTATTTGATTTGAAAAAACAGAACCTTAGAAAAGAGAGAGAGCGACTTGATGAGGTGAGACGAGATGAGACGATGAGACGAGATGAGATGAGATGAAATCAATCAACTGCGAACTTGATTCCAACACGGGTCGCTCTTTGCAACTCCTTCACGAGTTCCGTCGTGTTCGGTCGCTGAAAGCTGCGAGTGAACGACACACAGAGAGATAGATAGAGACAGAGAGAGGGCGCGTGAATGGACAAGCAAAGAAAAGATCAACGTACGTCTTCTGGCTTTCTTTTTTCTATGAGGTAGGCGCCTAGGCTCTAATCTAAGACTTTCAACATCTGTCTGCTACCCCTTGTGAAACGAACTTTGAAGAACGAGAGAACGTGGTACGTCATACCTACCTACTACCTACAGGGACTGATCTGATTGACAAAACAATTGAAGCGAGCGAGATCTCAATGTTTTATCGTAGTACTTACCGCCTTTTTGTGTGCCGGCGCTTATCAACACGACAATTTCATTTGATGGACCTACCTCTTTGACAGCCTTAGTCAATAGCAGGTACGCACTGCCTAGCTAGGTCCTACCTCTCTACTGGTAGTTTGGGCGATGCAGTGGAGCGACTGCTGTACCCAAGCAAGCACGTTCTCCAAAGGGCAGCTTCGAAGAGTGGGTTAGCTGCCTCAGTCTGACTCTGCTCTGCGAGAAGAAGTGGCGACTATTTGTAATAAGCTCGAAGCGCTCGATTCGCGATTAGTTCACAGATGGCGTGCCAGCTGCCTGAGCGAGGCCTAGAGAAGGGCAAATTGCCCGTGCCCGTACTGGTCAGGGATCGGGCTTTGTAACAGCCTTCGCGGCCCGTTCGAGTCAGGGCCAGGTGACACTTGCGAGCGGCAGGCAGGTAAAGCGAGTGAGGGCAAGGCCAGGTGACCAGGCAGACAGGCAGACAGACAGACAGCCATGGCCATGGCTAGCCAACGAAGCGAGGCCTGCTTGTATCACTCGCTCACTCACTCACTCACTCACTCACTCGCTCACGCACGCAGAAAGTAGGCAGCCGGGAACCACGCGGGCAGAGAAGCAAGCAGGAAAGTTGCTCTTGATCAGCCAGCGGCGAGGTGAGTCCATCGTCGCGGATGCATGATTCCGCAGGGCAGCGCTGGAGGGAAGGAGCTGTATCTCGAAAACCGACAAGGCGCCCACCAACCCACCCACCCACCTCTACTAGTGAGTTGGTGCGTGAGTGAGGGAGTTGTTAGCGTGGCGCTACTTAGACCTTGGCCCATCGAGCTGGCAGGCTTCTTCTATTTCCTTTGCTCTATCTTGTTCGCCACCATCATCAGCCGGAGCTAAGAAGTTAAACTCTTTCAGCTTGGGTGAAAACTCAAGCCAGAACGATGACCACTCCTTCGTCGGTGAGTGGGTGAATCTGATCTACTAGGCACCCAGGTACCTAGATACCCTTGCAAGAAGAGAGAACGCCCATTTTCTAGGAATACTGTTGTTGTGACAGGTGAAGATTAGAACGTCTTTGATAAAGTTAATCCTGTAAATGCGAAAACCCAGTTCCTTCAATATCCAAGCTCATACTTAGTCCTCTATGCAAAGGACCTCGCCTTCGCATATAGCTTTGATAATAATGCTACCAGCTGCTATTCTAAGTTTCATATAGGGCTAAATATATGTTGACTCCAATAACAATTATGTTGAACATGAAATTCGAACAAAGTAGACAAAAAAAAAAGAACTAAAACAAAACAAAAAGAAGAGCTGCACCAACATAATGTTTATATTTTTGCCCTCATATGTTGTAGTATAGCGTTTTAACAGCACTGAAAACAGAAGAGGACAAGACCAAAAAGAAGCTAGCAGCAGCAACCTTCATACAGGTATCCAATCGAGAACCGGCAGAAGGTTGAAGCGCCGTACAGTTTGCTAGACGCATATAGTGAGGGAACTCGTGTCTATCTACTCGTGGCTTCTCGTAAGCTCATTTGACCATTTCGTATGCCTGTGCTGTTTTATTCACGGTTGTTTACCATCTTCTTAAAACTCATTATTTAAGATGAAAACATTTTTTTTTTTAAATTTAATTTTTAATCTGTGCGCTCATTTCTTCGAACAAATAAAAAGTTCATATCAATGTTATATTATAATTATAATCATTAGAACCCGAAACCCGTGCATTTATATACGAGATACCTACTGTACCCTAGGCTTGATTTCGATCGACAAGAAAGCCATTGATAATTGATAAACCTGCCCCGCCAGAACACACGGCTAATTATTCATGGATAATTGTTGCTGGCAATGAGTTTAGTAAAACAATTACTCCACTCACCGCGGTTCTGAATGCAGGAACATACAGAGGAAATCAATCATGGTAAGCTCATGGATAATTAATTGACAGTTATTTTCTGTTATTTTCCTCCCTCGCTAAGCTCTCTTTTCCTGTTCTTGAATAGTTACAGGTCTCTGTGAACATTGCAAAAGTCAATTATAAGTCGATTTTACGGCCACTTAGTTTTGTCTCTTCTCGTCTCGTCTCGTGTGCCCTCGCTCCACCGACGCTGCTCTGAGCACTTAGTGAATGGACGTACTGGTGCTGGTGAATTTAATGGCACACGTTATTTACTCGCCTATCAGCTCAGAACCCGAAGAGCCCTCTCTCCGTTAATTTATACATTCTTTCTTATTTCTTATTATTATATCCTCTTCTTTGTCAGTCAGGCAAAAGAAAAGAAAGAAAGTGGAAAGAAACTATATAGGTAGGCATAGGTACGAATAGTGTTAAAACTTTCAAAGTCATAAACCTGCAAAAAGCACAACAACACAGTAGACTGCCGTGGTGTACTGAATACGGGGCCGATACAGCAGGCTGCATGGAATGCAACACAGAATGATCGACTGCTTTTCATTTTAAACTAAGTGCTATTTATTCAACACATATTTTTCTACTCATTTATTGACCAGCTCTCATTCTTCATACGCTCATATTTGATTTTCTTTTAGTGAAATTTTAGTTTATTCTCTTGAAGTTGTTCGTTTATTTGTTTGTTTGTTTGTTTATTTATTTCGCCCTTTGCGTGTTCAAGATAAAACTAAAACGGAATTTTTCCAGGGTACAATACATAGACAGCAATCAATGGGTAGAGAGCTCTTCTTGGCCAAATCTGGGAGGTCCAGAGCCAGTCAGGCGGCGAGTCAGTGAGTCGATCGGTAGTACTCATCGCAGAGGTGGAGGGAGAGAAGTGCGAGTGGACTGCCAGGCTCCCATCCCTGCGCAACATCGGAGGGTTTTGCCGAACGAAAATAAGGCAGGTCGTCCAATCTTCACTGATCCATTCATTTGGCAGCCACCTCATCTTTCCCCCTTGTGCTCTGTGTAATCGAGTGTTGTTTTTGAGAGAGAACTTCACTGGTGTAGGCATATGAATAAATGCATGAAGGAAGTATTGAGTGAGTGAATAAATGAATGAATGAATGAATGAGTGAGCAGACAATTGAATCAACTTTGAGAGTGATTCGGGGATGAGATAGGAAGGGGGCTGCATGTTGCCTACCTACTTGCTGCCGAGAGTGACAGGAGATTGCCCCTGTTCCCCCTCCGACTCTTTCCCGCGTGCAGAGCTTGGGTTCCGACGCATTTGAACTCAAACAAAAGGCGCTAGACGCCACGATGCCTGAGAACTTCGTGAAGTGCTTTTCTTTGAAATGAATATTTTTCTTTCTTCATTTTCTTCACCGAGTTGAAAGAAGAAGCAAAAGCTGGAGGAAGATGATGAGGGAAACAGTTGGTCCCTATAGGTACGTCATTCATCTCTACCTATCTCTTTTTCGCATTTTACCTTTGTCTTATTATCTATGTTGAACTAGACTTTATAAAATAAAAAATAAAATGATTTTCTCAAGTTAAAAAATGAAAAGCTAGCATGTAGATTGTTGCATGTTCTATACTTTTATGTATATTGAGCTCTCCGGAAGATAAAACAATCATAGATTTTTTTTTAATCAAACGTTTTTACCTCTTTCAAGAAACTTTAAAAACTTTTTTTGAAAGGATTATACTCTGTAGTTGTGAATTTAAAATATGACAAAATACCAGAATGGTCTGTTTATCATGCTACTAGTTACATTATATCACAATAGAAAAGAAAGCGATTCTATAGAACGCTCCTTCGCCTTTCTCATCTCCTCTTCATTCGTAACATTTGGCCCGTTACGTTTGGCCCAAGTGAACGCGCCTTCGTAAGCTCGCCGGGAAGATAGCTTTCCCAAAAGGCACTTCTCAGCGTCGCAAGTTGGCGCAAGAACGCGATTTCCTGCCTGCACTACGTCCCGCTAATGGGCACGCGGGGAATGGGTGGCCCTAGACTGACCTGTCGAGAGTAGACTCCGAGTGGCGAGGTTCGCAACTTCAAATTCCTCTTTCCCAAACTTCAGTCGGCCAGCATTTCTCTCGACGAGTGTAGGGCCTTAATGCTACGACTGATCGAAAGGCGAGGCGCGGAAAACCGACGTTTCTTCGCGATTCTATTGATATCTTTAACTAATCTATTTGTACTTTGTTTGTTTGTGTATTCATTTATTCATAACCGACTCTGCCTCGAAGAGGAAGAGGGTCAGTAGGGCCCTTTGAAGTTTGTCTGTGTGTCTACCAATCCGCCAGCCTACCTGATTTTGCAGTGCTTTTAAAGCTTCTAAAGCGTCGCCCATTCAAAGGGAAAGCAGCAGAAATACTACGTGTATGCGTGTCGTAAGCATTTGGCTTTGGAGGGTGTGTGTAACAGCTATTCTAATTTGAGACATGTTCGGTAAGCTGCACGGAAACACGCAAGTTGGCCAGTCAGTGCAGTAACCAGGCATTCGGCCATTCACCCGAATGAAGTGAGGCATCCTTCCCAGCAAGCTACAGACAATACTCGCAAGAGCGCGCTCAACTGACTTGGACTGCAGGTAACAGAGCGGTGAGCTTGACGATGAAGCAAAAACCCAGTCCATAAGATCAGATGTGTGGGCTTTCTTCTGAAGAGTCAATCAATCAATCAATCAATCAATCAAATTGACTCAATCATAATCCAGCATTGAGTATATTTTAATAGAGTGAATAAGGAAATAAAACAGCAGGAAGATGGCAGCAGGATAAAACTGCACGTATGATGGAAGATTATCGAATTCGTAAGCATTAATCACGCTCACTGGCGCACTTGCTCTTGCTCTTGCTCATCAGAAGTACCATTGCTGAAGCAGTAAATCCTATCTGCCCAGTTTTATCTTCCTTGCCGTTTCTTTGCGTTCTTAGCATCGGACTAGAACTAGTTTTCTCGTTTGTAAACAGTTTATTGAGTTGTTGACTGAAATCGAATTGCTTGATTGGATATTTTCATTCTTTGAAATACGGAATACTATGGTGTGGTCTGCGTTACATCTTCGTGCTCTTCTTTACAAGCCTTTATAATAGAGAAACTCAATGATGCATTAATTTGATGCAACGTACAAGAGTTAATATGTTTATTTTATTTTTATTAATATAACGCTATACCTAGAATTGCCTCAAACATCTATATGATACCACTTTAGGAATGCAATTTATAGAATCAATATAGGCCGCGCTGTTATTGCGCGTGCGCACTAAATCTGATAAATGCGAAGAATTTTAAATAAAATATGCTTATCTTTAAATGTGAATTATACAGCTCAAATTTATTAAACTCTCTCTCTCTCTCATTTTTTTAAACATACTTTTCTTTCTTTCTTTCTTTCTTTTTCTTTTAAAGAAATTAGATAAAGAAGGAAATTTCTCTTTAATAATGGCAATATCTACATTCAAAATAGGATTGGATGAGAGATAAGAGTGAAGTAAAGTACAATCGTCCCGGCAACCCGAAAATCAATATAACACTATGGGGGCTATTTCTGTACATGTTCAATATTAAAATTAAATGTGATCAAAAGGTTTTCGAACATTTTCGCTGGCCTGTGAGCTTTCCACGATATATCTTCAAACGAACATTTTATTTGTGCACCCAACTAATCAGCCCCCAAGCCGTCGCCTTTACCAGTGCCCGCGCAGTCCAAGACATTTATAAGACATTTATATATAAACGACAAACACATTTTATTAGTCGGCTATAAAGGAAATCATCGTTTGCTGTCTCTTTCTTTTACTTCTCGTGGCAGCATTTTACCCGCGTGCCAATGGCTCTTTTCTTTAAAGTACCGGTCCTTTTCCATTTTTTTTCTTTCAATTCTACTGTTCTAAAGATTCCAATTTCATTTTCTCATTTTTTTTTTTTTTAAATTCTTTCAAAAGATCGTATTTTAGGTAGTAAATGTTTCGGAGCACATTTCTATTCAAAGACTGTTTTTAAAGCCAAGGTTTAATATTATTTATTTATTGCAGAGGTGTGCTTTCTTTCATAGCTTCCACAAATTCTTCACCTCTTATACCGCAGTAATCCTATGTGGGATACCCAGTTTTTTATATGAGACAAACACACAAAATCCACAGCTTAACCAAATACGTCGACTTTGCACTTTTTTTGTTTAGAGGGATACATAATCAAACTTAGTGCGGGATGGAAATGAATAGTGGTGTAGTGTGTATTTGTGGTATATTGTTAGAGAAGAAGATACCCAAGGGAACCCTCCAGTTTTTTCATTAAAATTATATCAAAAAATAATTGGGTAAATTTTTAAAAGTCTAAATGACTGCATTCGCGTAGAGAGAGGAAAGGTGATTTAAAATTATTATATTCTATTATTATCATTACTATTATTTAGATAATAGATTGGACAGACTTGCAATTAGAATGAAGCGTATCTTGATTTCATTGTTCACTTCACCATGTTCTGAAAACTTGCATAGAAATCGTCTCAAGTGCATCTGTTACAGTAGTCATCATGCATTAACTGATTTAAAGACAATGGAAATACTTTCTTTCATATTGAGCAGGAGAAAATGCTGAAGACGGTGTTTGATGCCCTCTCGACTCTGGCATGTACGACCTGAAATAATGATATGCGTGTACTTCAGGTGAGACATCGCTGAAGATAGTGCGCCTCCTACAGTTATCAGCTTTCTGGCCTGGAGCTGTAGCTTGAAGAATGGTTTAAGAAGTTGACCTGCTTGCTTCCTTCGCCTGAGTCCACCCACTTTTCAAAGTTAAGGTAGCACTAATATTTTTGTATTTCGCTTGAGCTGCAGCTCATTTTACTTTATCAGTGGTCGAGTATGTTTGTGTCGATCCTTTCTTCGCCCTGCCTAAGTCCTGCCTAAGCGGTATTATGGAATCGGTTTTCTTGCCTATCTTTTTCATTGCTGAACGATTGCGTCAAGTTGACGTTTGGTGGTGTATCCGCAGGTATTCGAGGGAGTTGTCTTCCATTCAGGATACAAACTTCCCCTGAGTACTCACGGAGAGAGCAGCTTAGATTGCTTGCTTGTTTGCCCATAGCTTGATTCCCTTTAAGTCTGGAAATCGAGATAGGTCTCTCCAGGCAGAACGAACTCAGTGGCATTCGGTCGGTTGATCAGTGGACAAGGAGATCGACCTTCGAGCTTGCCTGAGTGAAGAAGTGCGCCCTAGGCCATGTTTCTGCCGTGTGGTCCTAGGAGCAGTTGATGAGTTCTACTGCTGCGTTAGCTTAGTGCGCCTGCGAGTCGTGGACGATGGCCTTATCCAGGCTCAGAATTGGCCACCGTGAATGCGAGAGTGAGTGAATGATTCATTCAAACATGAGTGAGTGAGCGAGCGAGTGAGTGAGCGAGTGAGTGAGTGAGTGAGTGAGTGAGTGAGTGAGTGAGTGAGTGAATGAATTATGAATAACAATCAAAGATTACAGATATGCTCAACCATATTCAACCCATGATATCATCATCCTGGAGCGAGTTCCCACTCTCGCTCACTCTCGATTGCTTGCTCGGGGCAACTAGGCTGCACTGCAGCCATGCGAGGGCAACTGTGAAGGCATTAGTGATGCTTCTGCACTCTGCTCTGCTCTGCTCTGCTCTGCACCGTGTGGTCGGGAGTCCATTCGCGCGCTGTGGTCGCACAAGGGAGAAGAAGGCGGTGATCGAGTTTAGTAGAGCTTGCTTGCTCATCGATGCCTGGACTGCCCAAGACATGAGTGAGTGAGTGAGTGAGTGAGAGAAGTCTCCTTTCCGATCAATTGCCGATGTTTGTTGAGATGTCTGAGATGAATGAGTGGAACAGTCCACACTGGGTAGGGATGGATAATCTGCCTAAGAAGCGTACAAATACAAACAAGAGAGCTGACTAATTAGCAGCAAATCAACTCAGACGTCAGCCAGCGAAGAAAGAGGAGATGGCCTATTCGCTGCTAGCTTGGAAAGCGATCTCACAGTCAGAGGCTATTGATTGATTATTATTCCTAAAACCCTGTCGCTTACTTTCTTTATTTACTTGGATAAAGAAAAAGAAAAAGAAAAAGAAAAAGTCCTTTCTCATATCTACCCGCACACTACTGTGTACCTACCTACCTATGCCTACCCGCTCTCACAGGCCTGGCGGAGACGAGACCTCAGTTTCACGTGCCTTAGTTTGCTTGCTAGGAGTGCCTCGAGGGATATGCGTCGCTGCAGACAATGGGCATCGAGCAGCCATGTACTCAGCTCGCAAAAGTCAGGCAACTCTTCCGCGTCTGATGCCTCCGCCGGCAGCTAGCTGGCACCAACCAATAGCTACGCTGTGCGAAGAACCGCTTATGAGAAAGCGGTGAGAGAAAATACCGTTTCCCCTCTTCAGGTCCTTCTTATAAAAGCTCCCTTTTGTTTTCGTTTGTTTTCGTTTGTATTAATAATTATTCTAAACGGGTTAAAGAAAAAAGCAAATATGAGCCAGAGCGATATCATGAAATATTACGACAATTTGTTATGTTTTACCTTTTTCTTTCTTTCTTTTCTTCTTTCTTTGACCGCTCTTATTATGCTTTTCTCAACTCTTCTTTAATTTAAAGGTACTTGCTTATATTTATTTCTAATTAATTAAGAAAGAAAGAAAGAAAGAAAGAATAATACATGCGAGTCTTTCTTCTGTGTAGGGAGGGTACTATTGTTAGAACATCATCACTCAATCAGCATTTGGCAATCACAAAGAGAATGAGTGATCAAAAACTCCCGTTTCTGCTTTCTTTTTCCTTTTTTCTTAAAAAAAAAAAAAAAAAAAAAAAAAGATTGATAATAACAGTAATCCTCAAGCTCCACCCCATATTGCTTTGCCAAATGACCTTCCCGTATTACTTCAACATGCATAATCGAGCAATTTATCGAGCAACTTTAGACAAATCGCAGGCCGTCAGACATACAGACAGACAGGCAGTCTTTCTTTCCCTTCCCTTTCCCGAGTTACGTTGAACAGTTCTTCTTTGCTCTCGGCACTCTTAACTCAAGCGCCATGAGCATCCATCGTTTCGACGCATGATCAACCAATCTAGTGGAGTAGCGACCTGACTGCGATCCCATAACAGAGAGAGCGTCGGCTGTCTCAGCAGTGAGTGAGCCAGGTCCTCAGTCTTCAAGCTCTTCGCGCGTGCCTGCCTCGTTCTGTCTGGGTGTTTGGGTTGGAGTTTCCTTCGCTTCGTTTGGGCCCACGAGCGTCTCTTCCGGTTCTGATTCTGAATACGCACCGTAGTGTATGACTTAAGTGCGCTGTTTACTTCCTCGATATGCAAATGTATCGAGGGCTGAGCGAGAAGAGAGCTGCAAAGATTGTTTGGTTTCATTGCTCATTGGAAAGAGGAAGTGATAGCGGAGGGAAAGAGAGAGGCTGAGAAAGAGAGAAGAGAGAGCGTGAGTGGAGCGCCGCGGAAGCCAGGTCATCGACGTTTGATTCGCATTGACTCGAGTTGCTTTTTGTTTCCCTACTTCAAAGAAATACTGATTCGCAGTGAACGAATTTCTCTTTCTTTTATTTTCTTTTCTTTTATTTTCATCTCTTCCCTTTCCTTTTCTACCTTAGACTATGTATATATAACTTTTATTTTAGAAAGGAATATAGTATATTTTAAATCAATGAAAATGCAGCCAGTACAAGGAGCAATAAATCGTCTGTTTGAAGAACATTTAAAGAAAAAAAACTCTCAGGAGGTCTGGTTTTTCCTGTTGTCGCTTTCCTTATTCTTATTTTTTTTTTTAAATTTTGAATATATGTATAGCCATGGAGGACCATCTACTTTTAAAATGAAAAAATGGAATGGCCTCTAAAACTTTTAATATAAAAAACGTTTTATATATGTTTATGCAGTATATTTTGTCGCACATGATATTATATACATTAATATTTAAAATAAAATAAAAAATAAAAAAGTCGGCAGCAGAGACACCGCGGTCGAAAAGCCATTTGCCCAGAGAGCGGGACAGCCCGCTTTCCTTCCTCCGTATTCTTTTATTTAAAAATAAAAATAAAAATATTCTATGTTTACAACGTAGAGCATATATGCATTTTATTTTCGTAGCGTGAGGGAATTAATTGTACGAGGATGCTCCATCTCAAGTCTTGTCGATTTCAATTGACAAGCTGTATCGGTATGAAAAGTGAAAATAAAAGTATCACATGCAAAACAAATGGTTGTTAATTGTTTTGGCTAGGAGTAATCCCACTGACGAAGCCTACATGGTATGCCCATATCAGAGCCCCCATTCGCTGGCAGTAAAAATACCTTCCCTTTCTGATCTCCTTTTTCTTTTCTCTTTTTATTAATGCCTATTATGATTATTTATTCTTCATATTATTATATATACAATGGTTATGACAAATTTATTGAGTCTGAAAAAAGAAAGAATTAATGAATAAGAAGCCAGATTTTGGAGGGAAAGATGATGAGAGGATGGTGATGAAGGAGAGAAAAGACTTATTATTTTTATTTTATTATAGAATAAATATAAGTAATTTTCCAAAAGGAGGAAGAAAGCAAGGAAGAATAATCATGGCGTCCAAAAGAAAGGAAATCAAAAGGGAGAAGAGAACAGAGTCAAGCAGACAACAATCGATCGATCAATTCTACGATCAACAAAACTCTTCTCATAAAGTATTGTTGTAGCTTGCACTGGTGCCACACCGCAATAACCTGGTTTGGCGGGGCATCTTGTGATAGCTCAGCAAACCCCTGAGCTGCCGGTGTCCAACCTTTGGCCCAAACAAAACAAACCCCAAAGCAAAGGAAGACAAGACAACAAGCACCGAGCGAACAAGAATCAGTCGCTCAGACTTGCCCCAACGCAAACCCTTAACCCTCGCAGGTCCCAAGCAGCTTACACAAGAAAGTAAGCTTCTCAGAGACTTAAGTCAGAGGCTTGCGAGCAAGGAAACCTCGCCCACAAGTCACTCGCCAAATACCGCGGATATCAAAGCCAAAGCTGTATACCGCACCAGCTTTATTGAGTTCACAATAGCTCAAGCAAGCTGTTTCTCCCATCCCACAACGCTACAAGTGACCAATGCCTTGTTGACAATCCTCAGTCGCCTACAATCACCTTTTGGTCGGCCCACGGCAGACATCAGGATTACCCAACAAACCTGCAAATACCTGGTAATCCTTTCATGAAAAAGAGGTCCAAGGAGGAGAATCAGCGGGAGCATCGACAAGTTCAACGACAACAACCACAACATCAACTTCGACAAGATCTGCAGTACGAGCAGCACTCTTCAAACAACTCTCTAAGCTCCTCTCAACCTCCTCAACCCATACCAAGCAATAGACATCACAGTGTAGCCTCAAGCGTGCAACGTGCTTTGTCATTTGGTGAACGAAACACCCCGAATTCTTCATCTACTTCATCCAGAGCTACTTCATCTTCTTCAACAATTTCAGACCTCAGTACAACTGCATATTCTTCTCGTGCGCCGCATAACAGCAACAGAAATAGCAAGGACGACAGTACGGACCACAAAGGAAATAAAAGCAGCTCTTATTCTGTAGCGTCTACACCACTTCAGTCTACAGCTGACTTATCGAGTAGAAGCGGCGCTGAAAAAATGTCACCCCCCTTGGCCAGCAGCGCACCATATGGTGGCAGCGTCTTGCTTTGGGATGACAATACGTTGAATGATCATGGGGGTCCATTTGCCTCGCTGCATAATCCTGGACATACTTCATCGTCCTGGGACCACACCAACGGAGGTGGATCTGGATACATAAATTCCAACCCAGAGTATGACGAACAATCATATCTTCAGCACTCTCAGCACCCATACCCAAATGGACACAATGCCAGCAGTGTTGTCAATCGCAACCAACACTCTGGTCAAGGTTCTTTCCGGTCTTCTGCATCGTCCTCGGGAGCTTCTGGCGACCCCCACGCCTTTTTTCAACCTTCTCTTCCTGGGCAACATCATCAGCAGCAGCGTGGTCCTGCATCAACTCAACATGTCCACCAACAAGCCAATGGACATATGTACCAGGATAATCACCACACGGCGTCTGCACGAACTTTCAACAAGCACGACAATGCATCAGGAAGGAGCTCCTCCGGTCTGGGCGGTACATCATTTGACTCTCAGTATCATCAGCCGCAAATTCCTCCAGCTGGTCAAATGTACTACAATTTTGCAATGGCCTCTCCATACGCTCAATTACAGACTGACGTAAATTACGAGCAAAATGTCCATAGCAGGAATGCCAGCAGCCATAGCAATAGCAACAGCAAGTCTGGTCACCTTTTGGGACCACAAAATTCTGCAGCCACTTTTGAGATGCTTCAGCATCATGATGGCTCAAATCATCAACAGTATCCTCACCAGACTACCGAGTACACCTTTGAGCCGCCTGCTCAACAACATTATGTACGGCCAACTTCCGACGTCAATCTAGCTCCTGCGGCAGCCTATAGCTGGGCCTCACTTCAGCAACACCACCATCAAGATTTTGGCTTTGGCAACTTACCACCTCCTCAGCCCTCATACCCACGTTTTGCTACGTACAACAGCAATTTACAATTTCCACAGCAACCGCAAACGGATCCTCAAGCTGCCGCCGCAGCAACCGTTTCAGCCGCTGTTTACCCCAAATCCACTTCACAGAGCAATAGTTTGGTGCGTCAGCGTGCAGAGACTGACCCTCATGTCTCTCTTCTTTCCAATCGTGATGAGAAGCGTCGTCGCTCGAGCAGTCCTCACGCCCAAATTCCAAAGCAAAGCTCGGCCTACAAGGGAGTATCCTGGCACAAGCGAGACCGCCGCTGGACAGCGCGTGCCTGGGTTGATCGGCGAACAGTGCATCTCGGAGCTTACAGCTCAGAGGACCTAGCCGCTGTCGTCGTTGATCTCAAGCTCATTCAGAATTATCGAAAGGATCCAACAAAAACACGTCCGCCTCGTCTCAACTTTGCAAACGATAAGGATCGCGATAGTCTTCTTGAAAAGGCTCTTATAGATGCACGGAATGACTTGCCTACTCTGATCACGACACTTCGCATCACTGGTGTTGACAAGGACACAGACCAGAAGTTACTTCGCCTTGATGCAAGACTTAAGGAGACTGCCGAGCAACACCGTCAAAGCTCTGACACAGCTAAAACACAGACTTCTTCTTCTTCTTCCGCTCATGTTACCTCTGTAGAGGACAGCACCTCTCCAGGAAATGGGGATGCTGCGAAGACCTCTGTGGAAACTGCCAAATAACGCAAGCGTCAATTATCTACATCAATAGCATGTAAATGCACCCCTCAATCAATCCTATCAGCTTATTGGTTTGATCCATTTATTACACGCCCAGGACTTTTGATGTCCTGCTATCGTCTTTTCTCAAATCTGTTTTGTGAAGACAGACATGCCGTCGCCAGGATTTTGGTTACGGGGAAATCAACCTTCATGAAAGAGAGAATTTTTCTTGTCTACTTTTCACATACTGTTGAGTTATTCAATTTGATGAGAAAGACCGCCCAAACAAGAATTATTTGCTATACTGACACGCGTAACATATGAAATCATAACTGATAGTTCTTTTGTATGAATTTTTCACATTGGAATTCTTGAAATGATACATCAAATCAAAAGAGATTACAAAAAGGAACATTTCTTATCGTGTATGGGTCATCACATTCCAAAGGTCCGATTTCTGTGAACATAGATCTAGCACCAAAACGCTGGTTGCCCCGTGCACATGCTACATATTTCTGGTTAGAATGTTGAGAAGATTTACTTGGTTGGTTATTGTCGTTAAATAACAATAAATGCTGAAAGTCAGACTTATAAAGAAAAAGGCCAATCTACGAAAGCGCAACTAGTTAACTTCAGAATATTAGAAACTTATCATAAACGGGAAAAGTTGAAAAATAGAAGTGCTGAGATTTTCCGTTGACTAAATATGTGGACAAGGCATTTCTAAGCGAACCATTAGATATCCCCCCAAAGAGTAGGGGTTCATAAAAGATTATAAAGTAGCAACCAGAGCGTGGTTGTGAATCTAAGCAAGTCAAGAGACAAAGTTGGACAAGCACATGCGCTAGCTTTGGTCGCTGCTACAAACTTTTTTTATTGGTTGTGTGGAAGAAGTATAGTGAAACCTAAACCAATTGTAGTTCAATTATGTGAGTTGCGGAGATCATAAATTGGAGGGTTATGTGGACAAGGTATTTTCAGAGTCCTCGGCACACCACTATAAGATCTAAACTGTTATGAACGAGAAATGTTAAGGATTTAACTATCAAATACAAAGGGTGAAGCCAAGGGAATCTATCAGTGAAAGTGCACAACATAGCCATGTGAATGTATTAGTGGCAAAAACCTGAAATTTTGATTCAGAAAACAAGCAAACCCAACCCTGTGAGTTACGTGTAATGCAGAAAATTACTGTCGTCGTCTCCTGATTGAGTATGATATACCTCACCTCGTTTTTCATGTCCAAGGTTAGCAGAATGTTAACTCTATAAGCCTGAGTACACTGTACCTTTCTTTTGGAACAAATATACAAACAAATAAACAATGTTTACTAAGCCTTTCTAAGCCTTTGGAAGGATTCTTCAAGCCTATTATCTTCATTCTCACAGTGAATCTCCAGCTGGCCAGTTTTGTCTCACAGCAATAAGTCAGTGACCTGCTGACCTTTAATATATGAGTATGATCTTAAGCCAGTCTGTCAAACGAAAGCAGCAGTAAACATGGTTTGCGAAAACCGTGGTTATAGCTTTTTGGATTTTGACCGCTACAAATGTAGTATTGGTCTGCTGCATCCTAGAAGATGGTACTGCACGTGTTTGAGACATTTGTCTCGCCATATAGCCATTGGTAAAATATTTTTGTTATTTTGCGCGTGTCCTAGTAGTACCCTTTGACTGCAATACACTAGGACTGTACAGAGATTTATATGACATTTATTTACACCTCCGATTGGCATAATATGGATAGTTACTGCTTTGATCCGGATTGTGTCTTTTGAGATACTTTCCATCTTTAAATACATCAACCGCGTAAAATACAATGCTAGTATCTGCTGAAAGGTGATACTGATTAGCGTGAGGTTGACTGTAAAGATGAAGGTAGAAGGCTTGATGAAGGCTATACGAAGGTTGATTTAAGAGTTAGCGATCTGCTGTCCTGAGGAATGAATTCCAGGACAGATGGATTCATGTAGTAATTAGGGAGATTAAGACATTCTTGAATATGGTTAGAGATAATCGATGAGGTTGGATTATCCAACCTTCTTCACCATCGATCCAAGTTAAACCAAGCTTGGGTGTCGGTGATGTGTATTCACACTTCTAGATCTTGACTTCAGCAGCCACGTCAGTCTGGCTGCTTATTCTTGTTCTAATGTAAACCTTATTCCTAATGGGTTTTACAAAGGGACACCAAGAACTCTAGCAATGTCTTGTTCACTTGTTCCTTCGATTGGAGATCTCAGCAGTATCTACGTCTTCAGTATAAACGGAACATGTACCCCATATAAATTGATGTACCCAAGAAGCTTTAAAATAACAAGCAGCCAGTCCTTTGGATACTATTGATTTCCTGGCCGCAGCTTTGCATAAATATTAGTGGGATGTTTATGGAGAAATTGAAATTCTGAATGTTAATTGTAGAGTAGGTACTGAGATCTCCAATCGAAGGAACTCAAGGACAAATACATTGGCAAAGCTCTAGTTATTCCATTGTAGCTCTCAAAGACTCAAAACTTATGTAATGATCGAACTAGTTAACCAGACATGCGAGGTTGTGAATCCCCGAATTTACAATGTAAATACACATTCGCTAAATATTGTGGGAGCTGGATTGATGTTTGAAAAAACGAGTTCACCTAATCTAGTCGATTAAATCTAGCAAAAAGTAAACAGTCTTAGTCTCAGAATCATGCCATGAATCAATTGTCATGATTCCAAAAACAGCAGATCGCTAACACTCAAAGCCAAACTTTATCAAGCCTTCCTGATAAGCCTTTATCGACCCCCTTGTCCCTGTCTTCATAGCCAACCTGTAAAGAACCATACTCATGCTTCAATAATACGGACATATTGATTTGAATAAAGGTATTACAAAAATGGTACACCTTTTGATTTACTTTGAGAAGCTTCAATAAAATGAACAGAGCAGGCTACGCGACCTCACGTGATGCGGTTTAAGATTGCAGGTTCGAGAGGATGAACTATGATGCTGTTAGAAGCAACAACTTTAACGTTGTAATTTTTTCTCAATGAACGAAGATCTCACTGAAGAGATACCCGAGTTAATCCAGATAGCTCACACTTTATAGAGTTGATGAATTTCCCTTGCTTCTTGTTACTTGACAGAAATATATTAACGAAGCTAGCTTCGGGAAGTACGCATATGCCCATGTAGAAATTGTATTCCCGGCAATTACCAAACAATGCATGTATTATTAAGTCTGGAATTGAAACACGATAGTCTGTAGCATTAAAATATGCTGGAAGTTCACCAACACGACAGTCGCGGCCTGCGGGAATAGTCGACTTAAAACAGTAACTAAAACAGTAATGCATGGAGCCATACGAATACATGCACTAAAAAGCCTACTGCCAAAATTGTTAAATATTTAACTTGTATTCTCAAACATGACTATTGAGCGTTGTAGCACATTAACCCCTTCTGATTAAAGTACATCAGGTAAAGACCATATGTGTTTTATCCTATCTCCAAAAGATAGAATTTAAGCCTGTAATTTCCTGAAAGCGCCTCCGTTGCTATGTTAAAATGGTGCATGGCTGAAAGAACAAATTAAAACAGAAACAATTTCTTGGGTGTTCATTTTACAATATAGTAGCTCCAAACATAATTTCTTTAAGTGGACGGATGAAAGACGGGTCGAATAATTTAAATCCAGAACTCCTCGGTATGCTGTGAGGATACCGTAAATGCCCTGCTGAACTGGAATTAACTATGCGTGCCCTATGAATTGGTCATAACACCCCAGGGTAAACGGTAGACGATATCAGGATTAAAATTTCACTCCTCTCCGATGCGCAAATGCAGCTCTCACCAGTAAGAGGCATTTAACTTGGTCCAGTTTTAGTAATCACACAAAAAGATATATCTAGCTTGACCACACATCCCGAAATTCAATAGTGATTTGATTTGACGATATAGTAAGAGTCCCTGATAGTGCTACCAATCTTTTAAGTATTACTAACTAGTAGGTATGAACCCTATTAATAGCTAGTACCAATACCTAGGGCAATCGGTTGAAAGAATAATCTTGAGAGTTAGCTGAGCAGCCTCGGGAGAAAAGTGGGCCAAATGCAACATATACTTTTCATACTGTGCAATGTTCTTGCAGGCCCTTGGCTCTTGCAGTCGAAGAGTCGATATGATCGTGCCTGGAGCAGGCACTATCTCAATAGATAGCAGTGATACTACAAGGTCCATAGTAACGTTTAGAGAACCTTCTCGAGTGTCTCCTTGGACGTTTCTCTGCTTATTCCTCTCTGGAAGTTGAAAAATGCAGGAGTGCAGGCCCTTCCTGCTTCTCAGCTTGAACTTGAAGACACCATGATGCGTTATGACTCACGACGGCTTCGTCAGACATGGGCGACCAGCATCGCCAATAGCTCTTAGTGTTGCAACCTCGAACCTACGACTCCTCAAACCCACCCACTTCAAGTTGGCCCTATTCTCCTTGAGCTTTCAAACTTGGAGTGGCTTTGCGATGATCCCCGTTCGAAGGAGGTTCTACCAACACCTTCGCGCAGAGCAGCCAACTGAACCCATTGCAGTGCTGCCTGCCTGCATTGGCCGAGCCTGAATTCGCCGCAGTGGCCTCCAGAAGACCGGCACCCAGGTGGGCGAAGGACCCTGAGTTGGCTTATATCTTTCAATCCTTTCGCAACGCATAGGTATCCATGTATGTATGTATGTATGTATGTATGTATGTATCTGAGATAGTACTTTGACAATCGCACTCTGTGGAAGATAGAAAGCAACCAAAACTATCTTCCAAAGCAGGTGCTCCTATCCTAAACGCTAGCATGGCCCTACTCCTGCCCTTGCGCGCCTTTTGCCAGTAGCACCCATCGTGTCTTGAAGCTGCTTATTCTATCTACTCTAGAGCTAGTACTAAGAGTAGGCCTGCGTCCTATGAAGAGCCGGCAATCTGCGCTTGGTTCCATCTAGGGCGGAGAGTTGCACTCTGAAGTGGACACGAGAAGAGACGCACTGGAAGGTTCCCCCACTCTCCAGTTTCTCCACATTTCTCAGTTTGTTCCGAATTGTGAACTTCTCCTCACACTAAATTGATCCCTTCGCAGTGGACCCCCTCCCCTCTGTCCCCAATATTCTCAGTGGCACGGAGGAGGCTGAGGAATGGAAACAAAGCTTTGAAGATGGCTGGTCACTCACATACACACTGGGAGCATGGAGGTGATAGTGTAGATAGAGGAGGCATCAATGATACTCTGTCTCGAATTTGAAAATACCACCATGCAGAAGTTTCTTTATGCGACGCAGGCTATATGTAATAATACCTATCTGTAGCGAGCTATAAGAGAGCCCGAGAGGTCTGGAATACGCAAAAAGCCTCCTAGGGGAAACATAGGAAAACGCATAGAACTACCATTGAACTATCAGAGAGGATGAAAATTGCAAATGGCAAAGATTGCAAACAGATCTCAGCAAACCCAAAACTTCAAGGACCCCAAACCTTGAACGAACAAGAGCTTCACCCAGCGAGCAACCAAGAGGCAAGAGTCAAACTTCTCCGGAAGGTCTTTCGTGCAAAAGTAAGAACTCTTTCTGATAATTCAAGCAGTAAAAGATGCCGAAGGTTCAACGTGAGAAGGACCGCGAGTCTGGCACCGGCCGTGGCAAGGAGGTGTCCAAGTCTGGTGCTGGCGGAAAATTTACCTGGGGTGCGCCTGGCTGTGAAGCAGACGTCCCTGCAATGAACAAGCGAGACCCCAACTATGACAGTGACGTGGACAAGTAAAGACCTGATTGCTTGATGTGCAATCATGAGATCAGACATCCGAAGAAGTCCCCACTCGAAAGCTCTGTCTGACATCATCTATCTCAGATCAAGATCTTTCGAGTGACTTGTATAAAAAAGAAAAAGAAAAAAGCAATCAAAGAAGTAAAATCGAAAGCAACTGAAGCACAAATGCACACAAAACAAAACAGCAGCTGAAGGAAGCTTTTGAAGATAATTTATAACTCATCTGAAGTTTTTTATATTGTTTCTCCCAAATTTCAAATTTCAGGCGAAGAAGAGCCCCTCTCCCCCGCATTGATTTAAGAGTTTGCAGCAAAACCATACGTACTCTACGGCTCAAATTGTTATGGAATCTGTGAATGTAGTCAAAGGCAAGAGCTAAAAGACCTGCGACAGAGCAAGCTCATAAATTGTGCGCAAATGGGCTCTTTTTGCACGCATAGGCGCAAAGTATAGTCCACAACAATTTTGCGTGTAGCGTGAGAATAGTACTCTCAGACAAGCATTATTTGCTCACCACTTGATGAGACCGAAGAATACCTTCCTCAGAAGATGTGAAATTAGAAATGAATGGAATGACTAGTTAGGAGTACAATCCAGAGCATGTGTAACAAAGAAGATAGAAAAAGAAATCACGAGAAGAAGCCTGCCATCTACATCAAGAGATGACACAAAGTATAGACTTGACATGCTCAGCTCTTGCGACAAATCGTAAATATCCATCAGGTCGATCAGCGATGAGTTGTTTATTCTCTGCTCGCAACATATCGATTTCTTTGCGCATAGCTGCTGTCGCTTCCTCAGTTAGTTCCGCAGCTTGCTCTAAATCGTCATTAGTGTCCTCAAGCTCTTGCACAAGCGTCTGATGTTTTAAGTTATGTCTACACATCCATAAAATTAGTGCCGCATCTGTTAGAATTTGCTGAGGTAGGTTGCCAATACTTGCATTGCCTGACATGTCGATCTCCTCCAAGGAGAGGCACTTTCCAAGTTCTGGAACTACATCTTTTAATTCATTGTTCTGCAAATGCAAAACCCTCAGTACGGCAAGTTTTCCCATGGTATCAGGAATCCCAGTAATTTCATTCTCCGATAAATATAGCTCTTCAAGAAGCTTACATTTTCCAATAGACTCTGGGACAGTTTTCAATTTGTTTCCATTTGCCCGCAATATTTTAAGCCGTGCACAGCTGCCGAGCTCTGTCGGTAGTGCTTCTAAACGATTCCTACTCACATCAAGCTCACGGAGTAGCTCGAGATTGCCGAGTCCGGGAGAAAGTAGCGTGAGGTTATTGAACGAGACATTCAGTGTGAATAGTTTCTCACCCCAGGTCCAAATTGCACCATCAACAGTAGCCCAAGCCTGATGGCTCATATCGATGAGACCATTTTCATCAGGTTGTTGAACAAGGTCATCGAAAACCTCCATCAGGAGCAACGTTTGCAATCTCCTCGCCTGAGAGATATCTCAGTTCACTGTGTTTTCGAAGTTGCAATAGTCTTTATGTATGGCCTGGGATTTACTCAATCGCAGGCTTATGTTGGCTTTCGAATGTAGCTTCGACAGGAAAACCTGGTGAACTGACGATGACAGTTGCTGCTGTTACTAATTTTAGCATACTTGATGTTGGGCACCTTCTCTATATGACCCTGACTCAGTTCGGGTCTCAAAAGGAAGATGAATGACGTCCTGTTGCACTTAAAGATGCTCATAAACCTATCAAGTGACTTATATTTTGATAAATAAGTGTCCATCTTTCAAGTTTTAAGCAAATTCTTGTTCTCAGGTTTGCACACCCTCGGTGAACCAAAAAATAGAGATTACTTTTTTTCATCAAGTTCAACATGATCTTATATTTGAGCAAAGCGGCGTACATATGCGTTGACAAAAGAGTAGGAAACTACTCGTGAAACTTTGTTCGTGCTGAACTACTGCGCAGAGATTAAGTAGCCTTCCAGCCGTCCGAAAGTGCACTGGACCGATTTCTAGCCGTGGACAAAGAAAAGAAAGAGAAGGAGATGGACAAGTATTGTTTGGATTCATGATCTCCCTTTTTAAATATTCTAAATTGTCGAAGAGGACTAAATAAGCTAGACTTCTGTTGAACATGCTGCACATCAAGTAAACACCTGGTAGACCATCGAGGACTAAACCTCAGTCAGGTATGTATATACATTCTCATACCTTTTGGACTGTGCTAGTTAGTCCGGCCGCAGTAAGGTTTTTCCTTTTGTTGTGTCCCCGCTCTCAATTTGTGCAACGACTCTTTTGCGTTGCGAATGTTCTTCTCTCTTATTTTCATGTTCTGCTAAATTGAAATTAAGTATACAGGACTCCAGAATGTGAACTTTTAAAGTATTTCTGAAGTTGTCTAGAGCAGTATGTCTGTGATTTAAGTAGCCGATTTCTCCATTTGATGCTGCTTCCTGGTTGGATGGGGAAAATTTCGCCGCGGAACTACTGTCGACATCTCATTGTTCTTTACTAAACTTTTCAAGGTAGGAGTGCCGGCTGAATTGGCGTTAGCAGGTAAGATTCGTATGTGTAGGATCAGACACTCTTGTCTAATTTAATATCATATAGTTACTTCAGTATCGTGGGGCAAAAACAAAGCACTTTTACCTATTTTAATCTCAATTTTATTAGCTATTCTTATAAGAAAAATGATATCCTGGTCTTCTTGACTTTGCAGCTGCCCTTATCTATACAGCATTAAAAAAGATTTCGTTGAATAATAAGTCGAGAGAGACAAACTACAAAGATAATAAGTATCCTTTGTTAATAACACCAAATTTTCTGAAGCTACGCATATTGTTCCTCCTAGAACAAGCAAACTGCCTCAGTGGCACATGCACGCGCACGAGAACATCGAAAGCCTAAAAACCTAAGGACACACCCCGTAAAAGGAAGATAAAGGGCAGAACAAAACACATTTTTTTTTCTTGTTCTCACCACCGTTCGCCTCATAGTCTATATGAAAAAGCAACACTATGGTTCAACGGATCGTAAGCTTCTTGCCATTCCCAAGATGGCGAGCGGGCAGGTAGCTGATAAGTACGCAGGCCAGAAGCGCACGCGCGGGGGCACACGACCAGCCATAGCTCTAAGTTTTTAACATTTAGATAATTGGTTTGAGCGGATAAGCGCAATAGTATCAGATACTAGGATTATAAGTATACCACTGAGACTCCTTTTGAGATGCATTAATTTCGTACGCGATCATACAAAAAACAAATTGAATTGCGACAAGAACCCAAGAGGTCAGCAATCTTGCAAGGGCACTTCGGGTGCGCCGGCAAGGTAGATCAGGGTGGTTATACTCTGTGCTCGCTAGTGGAGAGAGACCTCGCGGTGGCGATCATTGACCCGGACAGATATTGCTGCCAGGTTGCTTGTAAGGTTTGAGGTCTTGAATATTATTGAACTTCGTTTTCTTGCAAGGAGAAACAAACAGGTACTATTGTATGCTATTAGGCAGCTTGACAAACTTCGAATTGTTGTCAGCCTGAGGTCTTAAATCATCAGCCTTAGAAAAGTCTCATAGTGTTGCTTGCTGCTATCAGAGTTTCTCAGGGTTCCCGCACAACATCTATCTGACGTTCTGAAGAAAGCGTTTTTGACCTATAGATTAAATCTTGGGTTCACCTCTTTTAGGTGCTGTATTTAACGTCGAAAAAATTATCAACTGAGCCAAATGTCTCAGCGACGTTTGTCTTCCCGGCAACAATCCGGATCGTCCTCCCGACACTACTCACGATCCACTAGCGTTGCTATGATGACTGAGTATGATTACAAGGTACTTGACAAGATTGGTGAAGGGGCTTATGGCGTAGTCTATTCAGCACAAGATCGTCGTACTGGAAAGCTTGTTGCAATCAAGAAAATTGCTGGAGCCACGGATCGCACCAATTCTTGCAAGCGAACCTTTCGAGAACTTAAGTTTCTCACAACACTGAAGCATGAGAACATTATCCCTTTGCAGCACATCATTGTTCCTTCTGACGTGGCCCACGAGGCTGTAGCACAAGCTCTTGTCGAGAGATTTGGTGTGGAGGAATACGAGAGCAAGTCGGAAGAGACGAAGGAGGCCTCTGCGCCCCCCCAGAGCCACAGCACAACGCTGTACGTTGTGCTTGATCTGATGGAGACAGATCTCACAAGCATCATTAAATCACCGCAGCACCTGACCAATGAGCATTGTCAGTTCTTTCTCTACCAGGTTTTACGGGGTCTAAAGTATATTCATAGCGCCAATATTATTCACCGTGATTTGAAGCCGCGAAACCTTCTCGTTAACTCGAACTGTGACTTGCGCATTTGCGACTTTGGACTAGCCCGCTTAGACTTGCCAGAGCTTATGCGAAAAGACGGTGCTTGCATGTCTGATTATGTGGCCACGCGTTGGTATCGCCCCCCTGAAGTGGTTTGTGAATCAGGAACCTACACTAAAGCCCTTGACATGTGGGCAGTAGGTTGTATTCTAGTAGAGCTTCTCCTTCGTAAGCCCATCTTCCCTGGAGCTGATCAGTATGATCTCCTCAAGCGTATTTGTGAAGTACTTGGGCCGCCGCCTGAATCTACAATCCGTAGCGCCCGCAGCCAGAAGCTTCAGATATACCTTCGAAATCTTTCCTACCAGTACCCGAAGCCTTTAAGACCGCTGTCTCGTTTGTTGCAGGGTTGCTGCCCAAAAGCTATCGATCTAGCTTCACGTTTGCTCGTTTTTGAGCCTGAACGTCGTCTTACTGTCGAAGAGGCTATTCGTCATCCTTACTTGGCGAGTCTTTATTGTCCACGTGATGAACCTACCAGATCGGGCATCCAGGATCCGGACTTTGCGTTTGAAACACAGCGCAACGTTCAGGTCCAGGATATTCGAGCTGTCTTGATTCGTCACGCCTCGAAGTACTCTCGCAAGTCTCGTACAGAGCTTAAACAAGATGCAAGTGCGCACGACAAGCTCGATGATGATCACGACGACAACAATGAGCAAACGAACGAGGCTACGAAGAATGAGGATGACTTCGAAGCATATGCTCCAGAGGAGGAGGATTTGACAGCATGCGATGAGGAATCAAAGGCTCGTGAAGATTCTCAAGACCATCGTATTGGAGCATCAAAGAAGAATCAGTCTCCTCATGTATCGCCCGACATGCAAGCTCTCGCGAGCGAGTTTCGTGCTCTTGGAGCTTCCCCTGGATACAAACATTCAAACAAGTTGTCTCCAAGAAGCCAGCATGAAACCTTTCAGTCACCTACCATGATTTCTTAAGGCCTATATTCAGGCAAGCAATGACATTACAAATATATATCTACTTGGTTCGCAACATCGCTGCGAACGCTTTTCAAGGGATCTTGCTGTTAGGTATGGAGGCCCAATAAAGAAAATCCAAAATGATTTTAACGAGCAAAATTATCGTGTAGTCCTCTCTCTTCTTCCATGACCCTGCGTTGAAATGCTCGTCATGCCTCCAGTGTTTATAGTTGGCTCTTACATGAGAATTTAATCTTTTTAAGATAATTGATACTTCATGCATGTACATGTCTTTCTTTCTTCAAGCGTTCCATATCTAATTAGAAATTGTGAGACTCAGAGTGCCTTAGATGTACTTTAATTAGAGGAGTAAGGTCTGAGGTCAAAGCAGTGAAATTTCACCACGCGAATTAAATATGTATTCCTTTTGGTATGGTTAAACACATGATTGCCGTATAGAAGCTGTGCATTTTGAAATGCTTTGCTGTCAGAATTTAAAAAAAGGGATTCACTTGCTTTCTTGATACTTCGAAAACGATACGGATCATACATATACTAAATTATAACGTTACAGTATGTTGTGATGGAACAAAACCAACAGTCAGTGGCAAGAGGACTATTGTTATATTAAGAAAACAGAAAAAAGCTGTATGAAAAAGCTTGCAACACTAGTAAACATCAAAGAATAACAAAACAACATGTAGGAGAATGGGACTACAAATTGATCAAGATCCTAACCCCTGACTCTACCTATCATTTAGTCTATATATAAGAAATTTATTGAAATCAAAACGCCAATTATCAGCTGAAATATTGAACTCTTGCGTTGAACATGAGCTAGTCTACAATAGGTTTAATAGACACTTATTAAACATCCACAATTCCCAAATATATATTATCCCAACTGGATCGAATGCACGACGATGATGTTGTTTTGCCGGATGATAACCAACTTGAGTTTGACTTGTATCTCTTTTTTTTTAAAGTCTAAAATTCGTTGATGATATTGTGCTTTCTCAACAGATCCCAGTATTCGAAAACCTGTAAAGTTACATGCAAGCTGCAGTTTGAAGAAAGCAGCACAATTCAAAATAAAAACAAGAATTGCAGGATCGTCTTACGCAAAGTTCCTCTTACTGTTAATATATCCATTGCTTCTAGTTTTACTTTACTGTTCGACTTCCAAGTATCATATCAGTTGAATAGTGCTATGGTGAAACATTTGTGTTTGGTACCAATGTCTGCTCATAAATATGCGTGAATAGCTCGCTACGGCGGTTAGAGAGCAAGAGATTACATGAAAAAGTAGGATTGAATGGTCGCGCAAAAATTGTGATTCTTGTCTTTTGTTTTCATTCCTATTCTCATTCCCATAGATCAGTGTTCCTATGATGATAGGTTTACAATACTTAGGAAGCTATAATTTATGAGGGAGCAAGAAGACAGAATACTTTACAAACACCATGGGAATTATAAAAGTTCGCTCAATCCCTTTCAATTAAAAAAATAATGAAAGAGATATAATCTCGATCTTCGCGCTTTCTCATAAGCTAAAAAGACATAATTTTCGATTCAACACACCATGTGCTACAAGATCTCTGTGCCTAAGTATAAGAAGATTTCGGAATCTCTTTGGTCGTGTAAATTTCATGTATTGAAAAATAGTACGCGTGAATTAAATCCTGACTAGCTTCTGAATCAAGCGCGTTCCTTCGAAGATAAATATTTTGAGAGACTTGACTTGAAAAGAAGGTTGCCAAGAATAGTTTAGAAACTAAGTTATTATAAACCTGTCAAGAATTTAGAAAGCACTCTTATTATCAGTGTCTACTTTCGGCTCATCTTTGGCTGCACAGAGACTTATTTATGAAATTATGAACTTGCAGAAGAGGTTTCAAAAATTGGCATGACGACCATCAGCAGTACGTACCTTTGTTCTCCCTGTTGCAACTGGCAAAGGCATACGGCGATTAAAAACCCGTTGCCAGAAAGCTGCAGATGTCGTCTTTTCTTTGAAGACAATTATAGCGCCCTTTTCTGTGATGCAATTTTTAAGTGCTCCTCAGGCCAAAGTTTTAATATTTAAAAGTTAATTACTAATTTTAAAAAAAAGAAAAAGTTTTAATAACATTTCGGAACAACTTTTCGTAACGATAACCCATTTGGATTGAAGTGGCGTCCCGCACGCAACAGGCCGGACTGCATCAGCTTGCACATCCTCCTCCAAACTTTTCTCAGACCAAATGGATTTAATTACCTATATACTTAAAATTAAAAAAGAAGAAGAGACGCCAGAAAGAAAGTCATGTGATGCTCAAAACTTCATTTATGCTTGTTATTTGATTAAAATCTTGTCAGCGTTTCTGAGTACGTTCGCGGCTAGTGAGTGATTGAAACTAACCTGAGGCTATTTTCTCCACGTGCTTCGGTTCTTCACTGTACTATATGTATTCTATGTGTAACCATCACATCACAAAAACCTCGTTTTCCTTCAGCTACACACCGTATAATAGCTGTTATAGAAAATAGAAAGTTTAGTACATACTAGGTATATGATGTACCTACCCCTACGTAGGACGGCTGTGGAGAATATCTCTTCATTTTTTATTTAAAAAATAGCAATGAAGTAGCCAAGTTGCAACAGCATGAGAAGAAGAGAAGGGTATCTACTATCCTCCTCACTATACCTCAAGCTCCGGAATTAGTTTGTACACTGCCGGTAATGGCAAATGAGCCGTGGGGACATCTCTTTCAGAATTATGGGCTAGGCATGGTGCTACTTGTATGAAGATTGGCTTTTCTTTTGTATGCTTTAGTTTGAGCAAGGGATCCTGGCTGCTGATGTAACATAGTTGGCACAACAGCGGAACGGCCAGGCTCTGTTAGTCGATGTGGGGAAAAGAGTATACTACCGCACGTCAAACTTTTTCTGAGGATATTAACATATAAGTCTGCCATGGTCAGGGCCGCGGCTGAGCCAACCGCAACCCTTGATTTGTGTACATGAGGCGTAAAGTTTTAATCTTTCTGTGTATTTTGCATAGGCGCGGATTAGTAACTAGATACTACGTCCTGTTAAATAAAACTCAGAACACGTGCAAGAAAAGACTATATGACATCTATAGCAGTCTTCTGCACTGTTGTACAGAATTGCAGCTGGAATCACAAAAGCTAACGTTAAAAAACGACGCAACCAAGCGCCGCCAGGTTGGTTTGAGACTCTCCATCCATTTACTAAGTCGAACAACTGATTCGTTCTCGACTAACATAAATAACGTGATCTAATCACCTGCTTGCAAGTTGCAAAAGAAACTACAAACGAGGTGATACAGCTTTTTGAGCTTTCAAATTAAGTTTTTAGTTCGTCAAGATTCAATTTGTAGCCTTTTGAATCTTTGCCTATCCCGTAGGAGTACTTTTAAAGTAGGCCTAATCCACATAACATTGCATCCAATCATTTTAATAGTATTACAATTACTATTAACTATTACTATAAACTCTAATTTATACTTAGTTTGATAGGTACTCAAAAAGAAAGAAAATGAAAAGAAGAAAAGAACATCCTTCCAGCCCTATAAAAATAATCAGATGAGAGGTTTTTAACCCTACTAAAATGTTAGAATGCGACGATTATGATCCAGCCAAATGCCACTCTCACTAGTCAGAGGTACTGAGTTAAAATCGTTTAAGTTGGGTAGAAAACTCATCATTCAATGGTCAAATGCCGCTTTCGGAGCTTAAGCTGACCATCTTATTCTCTTAATGGTGATCCCGCATCAGCAAAGGGAGCATTAATTTTGCCTCTAGAGATATAAGTGCAAGTGCTAGTGGTTGATGCTGGAACGTCTTCTAATTGGGACATCAGCTCTGGTGACGCATGAGCTTACGCTGCTACGAATGTTGAATGAACGTGTATAGCTGTGACGCGAGAATAAGTGCTTCTTGCTATCTTTAAGGCATCTGTAAGCTGGACTGGTGGTTTCACGATAATTGAGGTTTCAAAGCCTTTGCTGCGTGGAACACCAACAAGCAAGAATCAAAATATGTATAATCATAATAACTATGCATAATCTGAATGTGCGTCGATTGCTGCTGTGACACCAAATGGCAAAGCGGGTATGTAATATGTAGCACCGAAGTTTGGGTGACGTTCTTATCTTATTCTTTTGGGGCAGCTCTTCTTTTTACGGCCATTTTTTCTTTTCCTTTTGGTGTGATGCTACGACGATTGTAGCCTCAATCTCCGAAATTCAAGTTTCGGGTTAATTATTAGAAAGTTGCTCTGAAGAAAATGGAATGCAAAGTTATTCTAAGTGATCAATACATTAGGTCCGATTGCTTGGCACCCTTGAGATTATAAAAACAAAACAAAAGAGGAGCATTCCTCTCTGGTTTATCTCTTCTTTTTCGCTCCCCACTCGAATTGGACCAAGTTAATCCTTCTCATTTTTATTATAATTATATTAATTTTTATAGTATTTTTAAAATAGTTAATCTGTTTTGAAGTTCTCGATAAAATATATGGCCTAGATATACTGTTACTTATTTACTGCTTCTGATTCGCTTTAAGAACCAGTAAAGATGAGACTTAGATAGGTGGGGCTCCAAGTTGGTAAGTGTTGGCAAGCATTCAAGCAGCGTGCGATAAAGCGAATATCGGAAACAAGGCTGGCCAGTCTTGTGGCCCATGGCGGCCTTCAATGGACAAAAGAAGCTTCAAGAAGTGCCTATACGAATTGAAGAGGAAACTAGGTCTGCCGAAGAGCCGATGGTTGCTGCCTTCTCCAATCGTTCTAAGCGAACTTGCAAAAGCGGTGGCCATCGATTGAGATGCCTTTTCACTGCAAAGTTCAAACTAACCAAGTTCAGCAGCAGGATGAGGTCCAAAAGGCAGTTACTGGCAAATCTGTAAATTAATGGTCAGTAGCAGTTGTCTTCCCCCAGCCCTGCACCAGAAGCCTTGGCAATTCGTAGCACTGGCAGTATGCGACACTGCAACAAGTTCTTTACCGGAGTAGGCAGGTAGGGTAGGTAGGTAGGTAGGTAGGTAGGTAGCCTAGAACTAAGTCATATGCAGTATTATGTCCGCTCATGAGGCTCCGGAGCTTGTGGCAATTTGGAGTTCAAATGGAGCGGTGGCCCAATAGCTAGCTAGCCTGAAAAGCAGCCTAGCAGAGATACAGCCTCGCTGCAGAGTCTTTCGTGTTGTGGTGGATGAGCTGGCGGGCATTTTGACTGAATGAAGTATTGCAGATTTTGACTTGGGCAAGGAAGAAGAAGATTAGGTTAATTCCAACGGGTTGTCAGAAACAGAAGAAGGAGGAGTCGGACTTTGGCGTAGACATGCTTCTAAATTATGCGCTAGGACAGTTTCTGCAAACGGCCGTGGATATTCCGGTTCCTCGATGATCTTTTACGGGCCACATGAAAAAGGAAAATTAAAAGAGAGAGAGAGAGAGAGAGAAGAAAGACCAATTTGAGGTTTTGGTGACGTACGTACCATAACGGATGTCTCTTCTTCTGAGGATGAGAACATCTTCATTTACTAGCAGGACAGTGGTTCTTTTCCCTCCCAGTGTGACTCTTCGCTCAAATCTTGTACCACCCCATGAAGATTCATTTATCTGGGCTTGTAGATTCCACAATCAATTGAGAAGAGTTTTTTCGTAGAGCTGATGGCAAACCAAGGCATGAACTTATTGACTTCAGGCAAGCATTTCAAAGGGGATTCCTCATCCAGCACTCTTGCAAGCGGAAAACTAACTCATGTGATCCACCGTGGCCCGCGTGATAACGTGATAACGAGGCCGAGGCTCCCAGTGGCCAGCAAGGAACGCGAGGAATCTAACAAGCTATCCTAGTTCTTTTTCAAGGACATACATTATTAACAGAGTGCTAGCTAGCATCACCACACAACGACTCGACGTCGCTTGGCACTTAGTACTAGGTACTTGCCTTCCAAGGAACTATGGCACGCACGAGAACCACAAGATGAATCTATTGATCAATCAGCCTGCGATGACGACGGTTGAGGTTCTTCTTTCCCTCAACAAGTACGACGACTCGGACTCTCAGAGCTCAGAGAGTCATCCAATCAGCTTACAGTAAGCTGGTAGCTACTACTCGTCGCAGTACTAGTAGTAGTATTACTACCTAGCCAACTCATTGTGATTAGCATTAGTGGCAGAATACCAGTATCTCAGTAGCATGGCAGCGAGGGTGATGAATAAAACTTTATTAGAACTTGGACTTGTCTCGGAGTTTATGTGTGAGGCAGTCACGGTGAGTAGGTAGTTAGAATCCTTAGTATCGCAGGTTGCCACCAAGTAGTAGCAACGAATTCACTGAGTAGCAGGGAACAGGACAGCAGCGACCCATCGGAGCCCTTATCTGTTGCACAACTGCCAAACCCTCATTGTGCAAGCACTGCTACTTTAAACACTAACAATATTCCTAACAAAAGCTACATTGATGCCGCCCTTTTCCTGGAGTCAGCCACACATGGGAGTGCGTGCTTCAGCGACGCTTGTGCTTTGGTCCTTAGACTCCCTAGGTAGGTAGGTATATAGGTACTCTCATCCTTAGACTCTACACAGTCGTGACTTGACGTGAGATTATTAATGCTTTGTGTTTTAGTGCTTTATTTTTCTTCTTCTTTTTCTTTATTTCAAGTTATTTTGAAAAGAAACTTTTGAAAAGAAAACCTTGAATATATTATCTATGTAGCTCATGAAAAGCAGACTCGGTGTTATTCCTTTCATTCTTAATATTTTTCATGTGTACATCTTTCTTGTCAAAAGTTGACTATACTACCACTATTATTTTTTGTATTTATCATGGGCAGCGCATCTATTGCTGGTGGATTGACGCACGATTTATGATAGCGAAATACAGAAAGAAGCTACTAAGCTGGCTGCGTATAAGAAAAGATGTGATGAGAGAACGAAATAATAATAATATTGGATACCTCTATTATCATGGACCTATTATGAAAAGTGCGGGGCAGATTCATATACTTCATATCGCACTCGCGAGCTGGGGTTTGGAGAGGTTTGCTAATATCGCTAGTTGCGTAAGGATGCAGGCAGGTTGAGCCAACTGAAATTCGGCTGGGTAATTAGTGAAAAACTGTAACAATGATAAGTAGTCATTTCATAATTTCGACACAATGCAGCTCTAAATTTTATTGAAGCTGGCCATCTAGGTTGCTTGAGGATGCTTTCTTTTAGCGAGACTAGATTACTCCCTTTGAATAGCTTGACAAGTGCAAAGAGTTAGGCTGTTGTTCGACTAAGCCCAACACTGGACGAACTTGATTTAATATTTGCGCATCAAGCTGAAGAGGAGAATACGATAGCAGAGGTACTAACTGCTACCTAGCAACTATATAGCATTTGATGGGGTGCCCATTGCCCATCAAGTTACTACCTCAAACAACCTAGGAAGTACCTTACCCCCCTTCATACTATTGATATAATCAATGAGGGAGGAGGTCAATGCCGCAAATGGATTGCTACTGATGACTCGTTTGTGCGCGAAGTGTCAGGAAGAATGACGAATAATCAATAAACGTGGAAGTACTTTACACTCTCAGGGCTTCATGGTTCACAGTATTGTAGAACGAACTCAACACACAATGGTCAAATATAAAGAACATTTTATTTGATGTGTAGGAGCTAAATAGAGAGAATGAATACCTTAGTAGAAGCATACCCGACCCCAGGCTTCTTGAAGTGGGCTTCGAATTCTCGGCAAGCATACTAGCGCAGCGACTTGGCGCAAAGAAAGCGCTAGAACGACATCGTGACTATATTTGAGGTACAGAGCACAGACAAAACGAGGCGGAGTCCTTCAACAGCGCTGCTTTGGCACTCAGATAGGCAGTCAGCCAAACCAGCCATATATACAGGCTAATCAGTTATATAGAGGCGAACTTGCTGACGACGCGCGAGGAAGACTGACGAGAGCTAGTAGCTATTTTTTGATTATAAATAAATAAAAATTAATAACTTGAATTGAAAATTAGTTATGATTTTTTTTAATGAATTAAATTAATCTAAAAGAAAAAAAGGGTTGGGGCGAGATTTCTGATGAGTAAACTGTCGAATGGAGAATCCTCAACTCACTCCTCGCTCTTTAAATGTGCCATTAGAAGAAGGATGGCAGGATATGGGCATTAGGACAGTGTCGATTTAAGAATAATGGTTCGTCTAGTTAAATAATAATCTTGTAATATAGCATTTCTGGCTGCTCGATGTATTCATAATGTAAGCTGCAACAATGAAACATACCAATCCGCGCATTTGTTTGTGAATCTAGCAACCTCAATTTATTCCATTGCAGATCCAAATGAGCTCTTGTGCCATTGGAGATATTAAAGACTGTCGATCAGAGACTTGAATACAGATGAGCTTTGATCTTAGCTCTTTCAAATCAGACAAGACAAGCAGTTGAATCATTTTGATGCAACATTTGCGAATCTTTTTTGGGGGGGAAATATATAAAAAAAAAAACTTTGTTGTGGCGAGAGCTCTTACTTTAGTTGAGAAAGCTTCAAGATATAGTCTTTTAAAACCGGAGGAGTCGAATCAAATGCATCTAGATAACATTTCTTTCTTTCTTTCTTTCTTTCTTTCTTTCTATTTTTAATTAATTAAAAGTTAAACTGTAAAAAAAATATATAGAATAAGTAAAAGAATTAACGTCTTCAGAGCTGGTCAAGGTCAATAGCATCTCAAACTAAGTTAAAATCCGCTGACGCCCGCTTCAAGAATGCATGAAGTGTTGTCAAAAAGCAAAGGGTAGATACCTAGAAGCTCATGTTTCTTCGAGCCGAAGCTCTCCAAATCCGTCATGTAAAGGTCATCTCCTCCACATGATATACAACTCAGCTTGAAATGTGGACTAGATTAAAAAAGAAAAAGAAAAGAAAAGAAAAGAAAGAAAACTAAAAATAACTTGACCAGAATCCGACTTTTCAAGTTGCGAAACATCGCTAAGACAAAAAAAGAAAAGCCTGGGCTTCGTGCCAATATAAAGGACCGAGAATATATGTGAAAATGAAGGAACTTCATGGGAGGCTAAAGCGCGGCTGGGAAAGGACGCTGAAAACGAGGTCACTTTTAGCAGGAAGCCTAGGAGAATGGGCGCGCAACAACCTTGTTCTCACTTGCATCAACAGAGAGGGTTCTAGTTTTGGCGAATGAAACATCATAGCACCTTATAGATTAGAGTAAGTTAGAAAAGACAATACTACTGAGCCCTGTTCTGGTTTGAGGGGAAGGTCAGGAGGCCTCTTAAGTCGGTTGCATAAAGAGCGATGAGTGATGTTCAGGTTGTTCAAAATGGGGAGGGTACAGTATGGCAATCCCAAACTGCTTGTTGTTGTATATATCTTGCACGAGATAAATGAATAAGTAGAGCAATTATAGCACACAGCGCAAGCACGGGTTGGTGAAGTGGAGTCAACTGCTGACCTCCCCAATCTGATCTGAAAAAACAAATGAATGCAAGGTGAAAAATCACAAGATGATGTGCTGACAACTACAAACTAGTACAAACAGGCATATGGAAAGTAGTTTGCCGTCAATGTGGCAGGTGACCATAACGCTACATTTTGCTTTTCACATTGGCACCATTTCTTTGCGTCAGGAGAATTCAACGCAAATGAACCGTTGGGTGAAGCGATTGAGATGTGCACTGCCAGCAAGCATCAACGACTATAGCTAGCTGGCTGCGTAGTGGTCCTTCGCAAACAACAACACTTTTCCCTGTCTGCCAAGGCTTATCCACTTCCCTCCCTGGAACCCCCACCTATATATATATATCATATTAAGACTTATTTTATTTTGTTTACCATTGCGTAGGGTAGGTAGTACCTAGGTAGTATGTTTTAAAAAGAAAAGCTAATGCCTGGTAGTAACACTTATTGGGTAATACCTTCACCAATCAACTTGAAGATAAACAAAGCAGCCTCGAATTTGTCTTCACTGGCGCTCATGACGTCACAATATTCACAAGAACTATTTCCCTTGCTCATGTTTGTTCATCCATCTACAGTGAGCTAATACTGAAAGGAATGGTCTTCAATGAGCAACATAAATGTGATAGCTGGCCTTTTATAAAACTTGTGCAAATAGCTGAAAGAGAAACTCTACACCACTCGTAGCATTGCTGATTTATAATGAATGGCAGGAAAAGAGTGAGAAAGGAAGTCAGTGGAGAGGAGGGAAAGGCGCCGCTAATAGAGGCGCATATCGCGCAACGGCTGGTAGCCGCCAACTGAGCGTGGGTTGAGCTGAAGATTAGCGCGCAGGAGGGAAGTGGTGTACTTATTACCAAATAAACTCCGAGACTTGTAGCCTTTCTTTTTTCTCGCTCTCTTTCTTTTCCGCTTATTAATGTTTGAATGGTAATAATAGTACCACTCATCATTATCCTAATAAATAGGAATGAGAAAACCTTTTTGGCATTCGACTCTTTTTCTCCTTTCTCCTTTCGTGAGGCACGCAGTATTACCTCACAAGAAGTAGGTAAGTTAGAAGCTAGTGTTTTCTCCACGGCTGTCGAAAGTCTCATCCTTCATCGCAGTTTATAGTTAGACGAACGAACCGGTATCTAATTGTTTTCGTTTGTAGGATACGTATGTTTTTCTTCTTTGCAATTTGGCTAAGGTTTAGTCCACGTTGATTTTATTTTTTCGAAGGGTACTACCATCGTCATTTTCTATCCGCATCTGTGGCTTCTTTTTCTTTTTCTTTTTTTAAAACTTATATTTATACATATCATACATATTTGTTTCGCGCGAAGACATGTGGAGACCCACTCATCTCATCAGCAGCAAGGGAGAGACAAAGAAAAGAAAAGAAAGATAAATACAGTACTTCACTAGAAACTTTCATTTTCAAAAACACAACCTCAAGAAAAACAAGACTCTGCACACCAACACCTTGGTGTTGCTCTTTCCTTTTCCTTTTCCTTTTCTTTTCCTTTTTTCTTTTTCATTTGTTGCTTTTCTTTTCCTTTTAAGAAAAGAAGGCGACCTATATTCATATACATAGAAAAAGTGAAGAACGTTTCTCATTTTTATAAAATCACTTTTAAATAATAAAAACAGCATTACGTCATACGTCTCATGTTCAAGGCGGTTGATGGTTGATGGGACATTGCCCTAAGTCTTAGAGTATAGTGTAAGAAGCACTATGCCCAGCTCAAAAAGAGTGAATCAGCGTCATGAAGAGGCCAGCAATATCCAAACGAGGTCACGCTGTGCCACGGAGCCCAGCGAGCCTTTGCAACATATCATACTATACTACTCAACGCGCACGTGCAATCTACAGCCTTGGAGACAGGCCCCCACCACCCAGCCATCACAGCCCGCGCCCCCCACGAAAGCGAGCTTGGAGAGAAGCAGCAGCAGCAGCAGCGATAGCAGCAGAGGCCGAGTGCTCCCGCTGCGCCCAATTTCAAGCAACAAGAAAGCAAGCAAGCAAGCAAACTCAAGCCTTGCTGTTCTTGTTTGTCTACAGAACACTAGGTGTTGTGGAACGCCATATTGAGCGCTATCTATCTATCTGTTCAGAGACCAGCTCGCCGCCCACCATCATCTCTAATTACTTATTGTGTGCTTTCTTCTCTCCTTGAAAAGGAGTCATTCTCGTCAGCAAGGTGGACGAGGTGCCTCGGAGGGCTAGCTAGCTACTGGGTGGCTAGTCACTCCTAGGTGCCTGCCTGCGTTCCACTGTTCCGTTCTGGTTCTCGGCTGGAGTTTTGTTTTCGCGGCCCTTTCGACTCGAATCGCTGTCCCCTCTATTGCGTCGCAAAGGAAGGGCGCAAGAAAGAGGAGAGAATTCGTTTATTCATCAATTCATCCATTCTTACTTACTCACAGCGAGAGAACGGACGCAAGCACCAAGGACAGAGAGAGCCAAAGAGAGCGAGGCTCATTGCGTTGATCTGCCTGTCTGTCTGTCTGTCTGTCTGTCTGTCTGTGCTCCATATTGATCCGCCAACTCAGTCAGTCAGAACCGCATCGCGAGCGAGCGAGTCGGTGTCTGGAGAGGGAGGTAGGAGTCGGCTAGGGACTACGCTAGTTGGCAAAGAGCCAAAAGCATCCGATTCACGATCCAACGTAGCTGGCCAGGTACGCACTGCTACTGTTTGCACTAGCTGAGGGAGGCCCGGAAGAAACGAGTCCTAGTTCGCCTAGTCCTATCTACTACCTGCCTACTTCTCTATCCAGAGAGAAGCAGCGCTGTTTGTGTTGGTCTGTTTGACTTTTTTGCTTCGAACAGAGGAAAGAACCGAAGCAACGACAGCAGAGAAAAACAAACAAACAAACAAACAAAGATAGATCGATAGATCAATCAATCAATCAATCCGTCAAATAATCAAACAAACCATTCAGCAATCCACAGACAGAGCAACAAACTGAATCCGACAGCTACTCTGTGGCTAAGGGTTACACTAGTGGGTCAAAGCAGGAAGTTGGCTGCCTGCTGTTGCCTGCTCGATCTGCCTTTGTGTGTTTGTTTGCCTTATTCACATTAGATAAACAAACAAACTGTTTGTTGGTTTGTTTGTTTATTAAGTAGAAGCAGAGAAGGAGATGGCCCGTGACGAAAAGAACACCCGCTTCATCCATTCCGAGAGGCCCCATTTCCAGCCGCACCACGAAGAGGACCTCTTCAGCCAGCAGGACGAGGAGGAGGCCCGCGTGGACGTGGAGGAGCCCCACCTCAGCACCCCTTGCGAGGGAGGCCAGGAGTCGCAGGGCATTGTGACTTCTAACACCAACGAAATGTTCGCTGCCGCAACGAGCGTCTGGGACCAGGCGCACAACAAACAAGAACAACACGAAGAAGAACACCAGCACCAAGACAGGCGCGGGATCCTTCTCAGCCACATCATCAACAGCAGCAACTTGAAACAGCAGCAACAACAGCAGCAGCAGCAGCAGCAGCAACAGCCACAAAAGATGGGGGTCCCTTCTCCCTCAGCACTCACTTTCTCGTCTCCGTCATTTTCTGCGGCTGTTTCGGAGAAATTCCCTCTGTCTGTCTCCTCTGCTTCCTCCCCTCTTGGATTCTCCGAGCCCTTCTCCTCTCAGGCTGCCTCCCCTTATTCCGCTACTTCTGCGCCCTCTCTATTGTTCACAGCAGTCACTGCACACGCGCTCCGGAGCCAGGACAAAGAACAGCACGAGGAGAGCAAAACGGCAACCTCGGATGACGAGGAGGAGCCGCACAAGAGCCACAGCCGGACGCAGCAGCAGCAGCAGCAGAAGCAAAACCCCGCGCAGGGCATCCTCCTCAGGCACGCACAAGCCATGCTTGCAGCTAAACTGCAACGCGAACGCGAGCAGGAGGAAACGCAGATGTTGGCAGATGCAGCAGCTGCTGCCACGGCATCGGACGATGAGGCCTTGCACCGTCAACGCGTACAGCTCGAGTTCCTTCAGCAGCAGCAGCAGGACTCGCAGAACCGCATCGACCTCGTCTCGCCCGAGCAGAAGGAGTCCTCCGCTGCGATCTTCTCCAGTCGGGCTCTGCGTCATCTCATCGATGGGCTCGACAAGACTGTCATTCTCACTCACATTCGCTCTATGAAGGTCCACTCTTCCTCTGTGTCGCTTCGATCAGACGCCCACGTGCTTCGAGAGGCTCTTGTCTTCGCACTCGCTGAAAGTGCAAAGCTCTACTCTCAAGCCGAGCTCGAAGACGCGCTCATGCGCATTGTTGGCCCCAACCAGGACGACGCCAGTCTTGCACTCGTATCCTACCTCATGAATCCTCAGGATGAATCCGCAATTGATGTTCGTGCACGTGCCACCAGTGGAACTTACCTGCGCAGCAAATTTTACCAAGCTCGCCGCAGCTTGCAGGAGCCCGCGCTCGCATCTACCCTTCTCGCGCACCAAAAGGTCAACGAGGATAACACCGTTCAAGAGTTGGACTTGGATCTTTCTCTCGATGACAGCAAACAGCACCTTCAACAAGAAGACAACACGAGCAGTGCCTCCACGGAGAAGAAATCTACCTCCATCCCAATGCTCGAACACAGTGACCACGATCTCCACCACGAGTCTTTGGAAGGCTTGCCGGAAAACCTTTCCTCTATTCGATCTGCTGACAGTAGCCGCTGTGGTTCCTCTGTTGGATCTGTCCGCTCTGCTCCTTCGACATCCCGCCGTACTTGGTGGGGTCGCCTCCGTGCTTCATTGGGCTTTGCTTCGAGTTCTGCCCTTGACTGTGGCGAGAACGAATCTTGCGCTAGCTCGACAACCAGCTCCTCCTCGGAGGACTCGCGTAAGTCTCGCACCCTCAGCATGGGTAGCACATCCTCTGGGTCCCACCGCTCCGGCAAGCAAAAGAGCGAGCACCGCCATCGTCAAGGTCAGACTGTAAACCAGCAGCAAAGCCGCCATCACAACCATGCATCGTCGTCTGGCGTTGCCGTCACATCTGCTGTAGCGGCGCCACAGCGTCACCAACACGACCGCCCTCATCACCGCCGCCCTCATCCACACAACCACCACCATCATCACCACCACCGTCACCATCACCACCACCACCACCATGCCAAGGCTGGCGGTCGTGGATCGCGCAACGGCAGCAACCGCCGCCCAGTGCGCACGATTGCACTAACTGCCGCAGAGGCCCAGGCTCGTGCCAAGGCAGAGTCCTCAATGTGGAAGAAGCTTGGACTTTGGCGTCACTATTTTGGCAAGAAGCACGACGAAGAGGATGAGGAACCTGCTCTCAAGTCGATTCTCAAAGGTCCTGAGTCTCTTATGCATGCGGGTCACTCTTCTGCTCAGCTTAAGCGTAAGCTTGCCAACAAGAAAGGCAAAGACACAGAATGTGAGTCCATCAAGCATGTGCACTTTGGAATCTGCTCTGTGATTGGTGAGACTGGTGAGCTCATTGGCCAAGTCGATGTTGGTCATGATATTCCAGCAATCAACGCTCAGCTTGAGTCTCAGGGCATCAGCTTTTTTGGTTCTTCTGAAGGTAATAACCTCGAAAAAGAGAAGGACACTATTAGTGCTGACAATACTATTGTTCAACACATGCAGACCACTGCTCCCAATGCCGTCTGTGCTCGCAGCAACAGTGGCAATTTTACCGCGCCCTCCACCGCCAGTGTTAGGGTCATTTAATACTATTCGGGAACTGCCCCGACCGACACCCGATGTCTTTCTCAAAAGGAAAGGAAAATTTTAATAGCCATAGAATCATCGGAAGTGCATGCCTGCTTACACTGCTCTGTTTGCAGCAACTTCAATTCTTACGAAAGGCATTTGCCCACAAACATACACAAACTAAAGCCACGTTACTCCCCCCCAACCCTCTTTACCACTACGTACTATTAGACCACATCGTAACCTATTATTTCCTAGATAGATAAGATAGCTAGCTAGAAACATTATTCATCACTTTTCCAAAGGACACTTTTCTCACGGTAGAGTTTTGAGTATCTTGCTCCGATTATCATCTTCTACGCAAGTATAAACATGTATACAGACACAGTGTACCTATTATAATCATCTCTGTAAGCTCTTTTTTTATTCGTTTTCTGATTGTACTGAAAAAAAAAAAAATCGTGCTTGTTTCTTCTCTAGCTAGGTATTCTAAGGCATGCTGAAGCGCATCCTTATATTTTTACTTTTATTGAAGAGCAAGAGTGATATCTTGAAACCTTTGACCAGGGAGAGTGACAAGGAAGCCTGTTATACATTTTGTTGGTTAGTTTGCGTATCAAATTAAATAGGAGGGATGATTGTGTGGAAACAAGGAACAAGACGAAACTCCCTTTCTTTCTTCTTTCTAATGGAGAATTTGATCTCTTCTTCTTTCCCTTTTATTTTTTCGCAAAACAAGAGTTGTATGCACAACAAGAATTAAGATATGCACTCTTTTAGAGCGAATTCTTTCCTCCTGCGTTGTGCAAAGAAGAGGCCGAAAAGTGCACATGCTTTACTGTATAGGTTTAAATCGCTTGAATTAGAATCTTTAGAATTCTGTGACAAGAAGAGGGTCAAGGTTATTGTCTTTCTCTATAAGAGATTTCTGCGTGAGAGAGTCAATTAGCCTCCCGCTAATTCATCCTCTTCGCTCACAGATTTGGAAAAAGAGGATATAGAAAGTCCCCACCACATAAAACAAAGAACGGAAATTGCAAGGTATGGCAAACCAACACATGACTTACTATAAGACTGATTACACACCACTCTAATTACCGAAACGGACCAGGCCACAAAAGGCTATAAAGACCATGCAGGCACATAATGTTGAAAGAAACCTTCTTTAAGACCATCTCATTTGGTCTTCCTCCGAGTCGACAGGATGATACCATTCAGGAAGGTTGACTGCGCCGTGGTTGGGGTCAAAACGGTAATTGACAAAGAGCTCTTCGTTATCCTCGATTGGCCTTGTTGAAACATATGCTAATGAACGAATAAGGACATCGTTGTCTGCAGCCAAGTACCACCACCAGTTTGGTGACACAGCAGGGTCCTTGAAGTACATATTGGGTATGTAATTACGGAACTCATGGCCGCCACGCTCCAATCTATCTACCATGCTTTTGCGAAACACAAAAGGGCAGAGCATCACATTTGGCTCTGCACCTTTCGGCGGGTGGTTTACCTTGTGACCTACAGCAAAAAGGTTTGGTTTTACTGAAACACTACCCAGAGCAGCGTTAATAATAGTGCCATCCATGAGTTGAGTTGCATATATGTTACGGTTCTCCTCCGTGCCAAAAAGATCCTCAAATCGCTGCTGCGCGCCTGTATAGTCTGCAGCCCTTTCACGGTAAAATGCATCAGTAATGCGTTGCACCTGAAAAGGCAAATATACCATGCCAGGATACAACGCAACCACGCGACCGGCTTGAACCCGCCCGGACACAAAGACACCATCCCCGGCAGAAGGGTGGCTGATGCTCGATGGTGCAACGCGAGGAACCATTCCATAACTATCACGTAGATAAGACTCAACCATTTGTAAATGCTGCTCCACTGGGGATGATGCAAAGTCTTCGTGCCCTTCACTTTCCTGCGAAGCGTCAAAGCTTGAAGATCCCATAGATAATTTCATCCTTGGGTCTGCTGCAAATGGAGAAGCAGCCGACGCAGAGGCCTTCTCAAGAGCACCAAACATCTCCTCAAGTTGTTGGTCCACATGTTTAGCCACAAGTTCACGATGAGCCTCTACATTCAATGCTAGCACTCTTTCCACCTCTTCATCGAGCTCTGGGACTCCTGGTATACTAGGCGTGGTAGAGCTGTTTTGCAAGTGTGCAGGATTTTGCTCGTTCGCTGTCGCGCTAAGATTGTTATCAGTGGGAAGAGCTGATTCAGCCTTGGAAATACCATCAACAGACATAAGCACAGCAAGAGTGGATAGGTCTATCTCTTCTTGCATTTTCCTGCCTGGAGACAGAGCTGTTCTACCGGTCAAGCCGGCAGGCAGCAACCGACGGACTGCATCCAAGACGCCCATCGGTTGCTTTGTGCAAATAGACCAGACGTTTGATGCAACCCCACAACCTTAAAATATGGGAGTGGTAACCAGGATGATCAGGATGCTGCAAGCCACACCTAACCTACCCACCTTTGATTACTCGATAACAACCGTGATTGAGGATGAATGTCTTTGCTGGATTTGGGCCTTTTGCTTGAGCTCAAGTTGATGTGCTGAGAAGCGAACAGCTATTAGAACTAGTACTTCCTACCTACCTTTTAACAGAGAGTGTGAGGCTTCGAAGGGCCACCTAACTACTAGTAGTGGTACTGCTACTAGTAGAAAAATCGCTGCAAACTAGTACAGATAGCAGCTAAAAGTATGATGTTATAGAGATGATCGATGCTGGGTACAAATACTCTCAACAGTATCAGAAATACGAGACTCCGAGACTAGCTCCTCCTTGGAGAAAGCCTACAAAGACAGTGATCATGAGGCTTTTGAAAATTGCTCAATAACTAGACTACTAGTACAGACATCTTTCTTGCTGATACTAGGTTCATACTCGCACTAAGTTCAACTTTGGTCAGACCACTCAAGTCAAAGTAATCGATCCAGCTAGCTCAGGTGAAATAGATTTAAGAATGTCATATTTTGACCTTGACGAAACCATAACATTCGCAAGGTTAATGTTGTCAATTGAGGATTTTAAGGTAAAAGCTATCTGTCAACAAACTCAATAATTGAATTAGAGATTGCAATATCTTCTTTTGTATATGAGATTTCAATATCACTTGGAACATCTGTTACCTACTACTCATCAAGTTGGTATATTATTTCGAATGTCTCATTGTTCTTGCTCATCTCATATCGATCGCGTAGGTCATTGCTAGTAAAGACAAAAGATTACTTGTGTGTCATGCCTCTACCTAGAGGTTTATTTTACTTTTTACTTTTATCTTTACTAATTTATAACAAAGAAGATTATAAATAGCCTACCCTACCTAGCACTGATAGCAGTAGGTTAGTCGTGTTTGAGATAAAGCGGTAAAAGGAGATATGGACCAACTAGAAAAATGAAGGACAGAGATAGATAGCAAAGAAGCAAGACAAACAAAGCAAGCGCAGCGAAGCAGCACTATGCTACGCGCTGCAGGATTGCTGAAGCCTCTGGCAAAGAATAGCTCAAGACAGCTATGTAGAGGACTCGCGTCTACTACCGGCAACGGTAGTGGAGATGACGACTTGCAAGATGCAGGTACACAGAGGCTGTTTTCTCTCAAAAAGAAGCGGAAGAAGATGCGCTTGCCTGGTGCGGCGCTTGTGGGAGATACAAGTGGTGAGGCCTCCCCGGGCCCGGATGACTCTGAGAACCCAGAGTCAGCAAGTCCAGAAACTTCTTTTAGAACAGTTGATACTTTTGGCCAACAACCACAACAACAACAACAACAACAACAACAACAACACCCTGGTCGCCGGCATACAGACGCGGAAACTCCAGAAGAAGAAGCCGATCCTCGTCTAGCCTCCACGCTTGGTCGCAAGGCTACTACAAAACGGGCAAACCGCGCTCACCAAGTGTCTGAGGCTGTTGCGGAGTCTCGCCAGGAAGCGTATCGACCTAAATCTCCTCCTCAGCGCCAATCCTCTCGCCGCTGGACACGTATGCAGCGTGTTGGATCCCTCTCAGATTCTCTCTGGCAAGATGCTGGAGATGCATCTGTCAAACGTGAGGCAATGCGTCGTGCTGCCTCCCTTAAAGAGGAGCTTTGGCATACGGACGAAGACTACGAAAAAGATATCGAGGACATTAACATTGATGATGGATACCAGCCACAGAAAAATGCGTTCAATAAAGATTCATTCGGGCCGGTGAAAAACCCAGGCCGTGAACCACGTTTTCTTGAGATGGTCAAACTATTCTTCGATAGAGCAGCTCAATATACTGATATTGACCCTGGTATGTTGGATTACATGCGGGGATCCCACGCTGTCTACCGTGTTAGTTTCCCCTTTCAACGGTCGGATGGGTCCATTGAAGTAATTATGGGCTACCGTGCGCACCACAACTCGCATACTACACCGCTGAAAGGTGGTATCCGTTTCTCAGAGTCGGTTGACCTGCAAGAAATCGAGGCACTTGCGGCTCTCATGACGTTTAAATCTGCAGTTGTGAATGTCCCATTTGGTGGAGCAAAGGGTGGCGTTCGAATCAATCCGCACGACTACTCGGAGGATGAACTTGAGCGCATAACGAGGCGATTTACATGTGAGCTTGCTTCCTCTGGCTTTCTCGGTCCTTCTATCGATGTCCCTGCTCCAGACCTCGGCACCGGTCCAAAGGAAATGAGCTGGATTGCTGATACGTACAGTACTATTTACGGGGATAACGATGTTAATTCATTTGCCTGCGTCACCGGTAAACCTGCAGCCTTTGGTGGAATCGCCGGACGTCTTGAAGCAACTGGTCTCGGTGTATACTATGGAATCCGTGAGTTCATGAGCCAGAAGTCTCTGATGGCTCGTGCTGGCCTTACTCCGGGTATTGAAGGGAAACGATTCATTATTCAAGGCTTTGGAAACGTGGGCTTCTTCGCGGCGAAAAATATTTACGAGAATGGTGGTCTCATCACAGGTGTCTCAGAAATGAATAGTGGAATCTACTCTTCGGAGGGTTTCAATCCTATGGAGCTCCTCTCATATGTAAAGGAAAATGACTCCTTGCGGGGATTCCCAGGAGCAGAGCAGGTATTCCGTTCACACGAGGTCTCCAAAATTCTCGAAATGGAGTGTGATGTTCTTATTCCTGCTGCCTTTCAAAAGCAAATTACAAGCGAGAATGCATCGCGAGTAAACGCGAAGCTTGTATGCGAAGCTGCAAACGGGCCTATTACACCCTATGCAGAGGACATTTTGGAACAACGCGGTATTGTTGTTGTTCCTGATCTGATTTTAAACGCTGGTGGAGTTACCGTGTCTTATTTTGAGTGGATTAAAAATCTCTCGCATGTGCGCTTTGGTCGTCTCACGCGCCGCTTTGAAGAGCAGTCAAAAGACTTGATGCTGCAAGGTATGACCTACCAAGGTCGTTCCTTAGATTTACCTGAGCATGTGCGCAGTAATGTGGTAAAAGGACCTTCGGAGATTGACATCGTGCGATCGGGTTTAGAAGAAGCCATGACAACGGCTTGTAAGGAGACTATGATTACCAGTCGTCTTCATGGGTGCAATCTTCGTACCGCAGCTTATATCAATGCTCTCAAGAAGATACAAAGTTCTTACGAAAATGCTGGAAATTTATTCAGTTGATAAACTAAACACAATCATTTCTTTGTATCCAGTACCAGGTGATTCGTCTGTGAATGTTTGTATCAGGTTGTTGAAAAAACTAGTATGAGGTGCAATCTGGCGGTACCTGTATAGTTCTCTGTTTAAACTTAAAATTCTGCATCCTTTGATCTCACTACCTCTGTCTCTCACCAGCCTTCGAATTAATCGACCTCATAGCTAATTTAAATTAAATACTCCCTTTTATTTTAGCCCTTGCTCAAGAACAGCCGTTCAGATGTACTGGGCCTATGGGTATAGATTCGAAGCTCAATTAGTCCTGTATGTATCGTTTTCACCTCAGTTGTACTGTATATCCAGAATACTTATTTTAGATTCATATTTAATACAGGTCTATGAGAGCAACGTGTTTTTGAATACGGAGTAGAAAGAAAAGTGTTTTATCGTGTGATTAGGGCCTCAACTTTCATTTTTTATTTTTCTATTTGAGGTTGGGAACGGGATACTTGGGAATATATTTTAAGCTAGCTTCTCTGAGATTTTGGCACGAAAAGAACGCCGTGTCTATTGCTTTTACTTTTTTTGTGCGACTGTTATGGGATAATAGTATGAAAATCTAAATAATATTCATACTCTAAACAATATTCTTCAACTATCTGTTGTTCGTCAGTATTACAATAGGTATACTTTTTAGTATTAATATGTAAGAAACTTATTACTATTGTTGCAATACGACTAGCAGTAATATCACTATTAAACTTACTAGTACACCTAGTACTATCCATACTACTGTTACTACTTGTATTGACAGTAATTCTACTATTAGTAGTTAGTACCTTCTGACAAAGATCCAATATAAAAGGATAGGATTGATGAAATCGATTCAAGTAATAGGCTCAGCACAAATCTGCAAAGAATCACAAAACTCAAGCAATAGCAAACGAATAACTTACCGGGGGCTGACCTGTTGAAAACTCGCTAGAGCAAGAGTGGACAAAGACATCTCGGATCTCGAAGAGTAGCTATCCGCCGCCACGATGTTGAAGTTTGGAAGCCTCGTACGATCTACAGCGATGCAAAGCTCTCGCAGCTTGACCTCTTACCAGCGAGGTCTTGCTACCTCAGCGACGCTTTCTGACCCATCCCGTTTGGTCATACTTGAAAGGGATGGTACCAAAGCTGGAGTTGCTACAATCAAATTTAATGACCCAAACAAGCTCAACGCACTTACAGCAGATATGGGTGACCAGTTCTTGGAGATTATTGATGAACTCTGCAACGAAGGAGCGAAAGACCTTGGTGCTGTAGTCCTGACAGGCTCAGGCCGTGCTTTTTCTGCTGGTGGAGACATTAATTTTCTCAGAGACCGCCACAAGGACACCCCTTCACGAAATGCTGTTGTGATGCGTCGCTTTTATGAACGCTTCCTTGCCGTGCGTCGCTTGCCAGTACCAGTTGTTGCTGCTATTAACGGCCCGGCTATTGGTGCAGGCCTCTGTGTTGCTCTCGGTGCTGATGTCCGTGTTGCTTTTGAGAAAGCAAAATTGGGTGTCACCTTTGTACAGCTTGGTCTCCATCCTGGAATGGGTAGTACGCATTTTCTACCTCAGATTGTAGGGCCACAGGCCGCTGCTAGACTTCTCCTGACTGGAGAGGTCATCAGCGGCACTGAGGCAAAAGCTATCGGTCTCGTGGCGGATACCTTTGATAGTCCGGAGGCTTGTGTTGCAGGTGCCCAGGAGATTGCGGCGAAAATGGCCAGCGCAGGACCTGTAGCCGTACGTACATGCGTACGGTCACTGCGTATGGCTCAAGAGGAAGGCCTGGATCGTGCACTCTGGCGCGAGGCTGATGCCCAAGCGCAGTGCTACGTAACACATGACTACTACGATGGAGTCGAAGCTATTGCTGAAAAGAGGGCTCCGAAATTCACTCAACGTGAATATCTTGGAGATAAACCTTAAGATCAAACTAACCAGGAGCGAATTGATATGGCAGCGTTAATTCAATAGAATGAGTACCATCTTTTCTCCCGTACCTTTGTTTCGATAAGTATTCTGTTTGGACGAAGCACCCAATGTTTAATCACACAAAACCAGATATTCTGCATTAATTTTTAATATATTAATAAGGGCATTAATTCCCAAGGCAATTCCTTGCATGAACTCCTGCATGGGGAGACCCGACATTCCATTTCTCGATTCGAGACATAAAATGGAACTTCTATTTCCCCTTGGGCAGACTGCTTTGGGAAGTCCTTCAACATGTACATAGTTTGGATCAACGCTTGAGTACTGTTCCATTATTTTCTTTTATTTAAAGTTTGATTTGATTATTATATTGTCGTAGTGTATATATTAGTATATTTTAAATTCCTGCCTGATGTGGGGCCATCCAAAACCTCAACAAGGGAGAAAGAAACTCTTGGGCGTCGCGTTGAAGGCGGCTTGGAGTAAGATGCAAGCACAGCGCCTGCGGGGCCGGGCGTTCTATGAAGGCGTCCTTGGGGCACCAAAATATATGTGCGCACCTATGGTTCGCGGCAGTGAGAGAGCTTTCCGAGAGCTTGTGCGGCGATATGGCGTCGATCTTTGCTATCTGCCCATGATTCCTGCAGACAAACTTGTTCGTGGGGAGCCTTATGAAGTTTCCCTTCTTGATGTCAAGGACGAAAAGTCTCCAGTGGTTGCCCAACTGGCAGGTAGAGACGCAAAAACTTTGGTAGCTGCTGGACGGCTAATACAAGACAAGGTTGCAGCCATCGACCTCAATTTGGGTTGCCCACAGACATGTGCGGAGCGTGGTCGATATGGCGCATTTTTGTTAGACGAGCCAGATCTTGTTATAGAAATTGTTCGTGTAATGGCTTCATCTTTAGAGTGTCCTATATGGTGTAAAATAAGGCTTTTGGAATCTCACCAAGCTACAGTAGAATTTGCAAGGCGTCTAGAAGATGCAGGCTGTTCATTACTTGCTGTACATGCCCGAACTCGTGCTCAAAAGGGTCAAGGCCCAACGGATGTAGAAACAGTCTGCCAAATTGCAGATGCCTTGGAAATTCCTGTGGTTGCGAATGGTGGCTTTGCAAGCAAGGTAGAAGCTGATGCGTTATTGCAGCGCTCAAAGATAAGTGGGATTATGTTTGCATCTGAGCTACTTGCAAATCCACGTCTTCTTCTTGATGAAAACAATAAAATTAGTGATGAATACGCAATTGAACTTGCCGAAGAATATCTACATTATTCTATGCGCTTTCCAGTTCCTGACTTTCGTCATCTTGAGGTTCATCTTCGATGGATCCTCAGAAGCACACTCAAAGACCGCCCGGAGTTGCTGCGGTGGTGGACCATTATATCCAGGCCGTGGATGGAAACACCATGGCAGTATTTGTGTATGTTAGTGCTGATGGCAGAAGCGCGAGGGTTGCCAGCTCCAGATTTACATACCAACTTTCCTGGGAAAACCTTATTGACCTCAATGCGAGAGTTACGAAGACCAGAGCTGGTCTTGGAAACCCACCAGGCTCGGACAGATAATGACGCGCCATAAAATCTTGACTTCTGGAAAAATCACATCACTTTATTGAGGAATATGTTAGAGATCTCGTTTTGTTTCGTCACATACTGGATACTTGAAAAACCCTAGAAACTTCATGTGTCAGTGTGTTGGCCAGGCATACTGGCGATTTCGTCAGTCACAGCAGATACCAATCCTCCAATGTGCTCGACTGGCCTGCATATATGTGTATTGTTAGACTAATTAAAATTGGCGTGAAACTGTGTATACCTTTCGATATTATCATTGGCAATTGTTTACTCTGGAACCTGGGAAGCTGCTTCCATAGTTTCCCAAACAACTCAGCACCATGTTCGTCATGAAAAGGTATGTACACTAATTTGTAAGAACAGCAAAATTGTATGCATGCACGGAACACTTGCCGAGCCTACCAGCTAACATTGAAATGAGCACATCTTTAAATAATAAATGGAAAAAATGGAACTTAAAAAATGTAGTAAAGTATGATAACGATGTGAAGTCTGGGTATATGCGATGGCAGAAACTGACGGGGTTGTGTAATTATTTAAAGTGCCTCTCGCAAGCTTGTACAAATCCCAGATAGGGCAATGACCGTTCCCACAGAGAGAGTGTTCCGTAGCCTCCAAATGAGGGTATTCAGTCAAAGTGAACTAGGATATAGGGATCCATAGTCAGGACCTCCTGCGAACGAGAAGACCGAGTTTAGCGCTTGCTGCCCCCGCGGCAGTTTGGCGAGGGAGGAACCTGGGGCTTGTCATCCCACTGTGACGGGGTCTTGGCAATAATCGAAAGAGCATGTACGCCACTCTGAAGTTCCTCTTCAAGAGTTGCTTGGACGAGACGGTGGCGCTCGATGAGTTTAAGACCATCGAACTTATCGCTCACAACAACAACCTTGAAGTGAGTTTCAGAACCCTTGGGGACATTGTGGCTGCCAGACTCGTTGAGGACTTGGAGATGGTGTAGCGGGGCAAATGCTGCATTGAGTTTGGTCTCAATTGAGGTTTGAACGGGCTGGGCGTCGGCTGCCATGACGAACATGCCACGGCGCTGGAGGTTTACTCGACTCACACGCAGTCCAAGCCTTGCTGTGGCAAGCATGTCACCTAAAACGTTTGTAGTTAAGGCCTCGAAGGGACGAAGTTCTCCTTGACGTGTTTGTCAACGTAGGCAATAGCAGGAAATCGAGTTTGGGTTTTGCTTTCAGATAAGGTGCTTTGGATGATTTGCCTTTCGGATGAAATTGCTTTTGCTTGTCACTAAACTTCGTCAAAGGTGATAAAAGGCACCTACCTACCTATTGGTAATACCTAATACTACTAACTTTTACAGGTTTCAATTTTTTTTAACGTCCTTACCGGGAAGACAAAGTCTAGCAATGAATCGAAGTCGTGGAGTTTGTTTTAATATCACGTATTTCCAAGTCAAAGATGAGGCGTGTTCACGCTTGATTTATTCTCCTTTCATGCAACCATCCAAGAAGTGTCATTTGTCGGATGTCTTATCAAGCAACTAAGGAGCAGAGACTCGGGTCACTTCGCTGCTCGTTTAAGCATATTTTATTCCTTCTAGTAGTTCCTTGATGGGCACGGATAAAAGCAGTGGGCAGTATTTTTCTATTTTTTTTATTTCCATTAGTAAATTGGTTAGTAATGGTCATAGCCCCTATCTCAATCTGGAACAATGCTTAGAGTGACTGACTCCAGGTATTAAAGTTAAGAAAAGCAGGAAATAGGCTTGAAAACAATTGCAACATTGGAGTGCCATAGACAAAAGGAGGGGATCCTACTGTAATAGAAACTAACATAATTGTAGCATGTGCCTACATCACAATGTATCGACAAGGTGTCGAGCTACATACTACTGCCCTCTTCTCAAAACCTCAAACATCTTCATTGATAGGTAGATAGGTAGGTATTTGAGTTGCTGATGTACTACTTTTTAGTGAAAAGTTTGAGACAGATAATCTGGTGAATGATTATGATTTTTATTGCCTCCTTCGGCTGCAACATAGGCGGCCATGGGAAAAACGTGGCGTGCATGCTTAATTTATTTTCATTATATTAATTTTTAATTTTTAATACTATACTTAATAACAATAATAATTAAAAGGGCGCCTACCTACCTAGGTAGTCCTAATTACAGAAAAGTCTGAAGAGGGTCGAAAGTGAAATGTCGTCGTAAGTCTGCTGCTAGTTCAGGCGGACACGGGTTCGGGAGGAGCGACGGAGAATAACTGCACGCGAGGTCGCACGAGACAATAGTTGATTAGCTATTGCTCTGAGATGATAAATAAAAAAACCTTCGGCTTCATTTGTAAAACCCTCGACAGAACATACTGGAAAAGTAGGCCAAATACTTTGGACTCGTCAATCATGGCCTGCATGAATAGTAGTAGTAGTAGTAGTAGTAGTAATAATAATAATAATAATAGTCATCATCGTCATTTAAAGGACTACTACCTGATTTCTCGACCATAAAACAACTTTTATTCAAGTTGGAGGGGAATTTAAAAAAAGAGATAAGGTAGTATGTATGCTCCTAGTAGTCACTAGTATACTTCCTTTCTTTTCTTTTCTTTTTTTTTTAAATTAAAAAAAATCGTCTCCCTGCTTTTATCTACTACGAGGTTCTCCCTAGTTCATTTCAAGGTATTTAGCATATTACTTGCACCAAGTGCTCAGCGGTGCTTACACGGTGTTTAGGCGGGACAAGAAGGAAGAAGGAACAAGGGACTACTACGTCGCGCTTTGCACTTTGTACTAACAGTAGACCAACCTTGCAAGGATCATTGATGAATCTATTTATCGATCGATGAGAAGAGAAGAGGAATGCGAGACAGCTTTAGCTGACTAGTACCTATATACTGCACAGATCTGGAGAGACTCCCACTCTTACTAATTAGTTAATTGTAGATTGTGTTTACCTAGGTAACCTACCTACATAGACACCTAGATACCAAATAGACGGGCCGCTTCTTAAACCTTTTCCAGCAACGTGTCGAGAATAATCGCTCACGGCAACTTTTAATTAACTGGATGAAGACTGTTCATTGGAGTTACGGCCCCAAAAATGTGCTGAGCAGTAATACCTAAGCACAGCAGTTTCCACTGACTTTCTCAGAACGTTCTCATCATTTCGTTCTTCTTGGTGGTAGTAACCTGTCTGCTAGATCAATTCCTCATCTTTAATTTAACCTTTATACTTTCCAAACTTGCATTTCCTATAGTGACAAAGCGCGGCTAGTGCCCAATCGCGGGGTTGAATTTACCCGCGATTCCAATACAATTATCAAAGCATGTCGTTGGATAGGAAGCGCAAAATGATGCCTCTGGCGGCATGGGAAATTGCGATCGGCTACGTGTTTGCAAATTGACCCCTATGTAGACAGCGCAAGCATCTGGATAGGCACCAATCTGGCACTTGAAATTCCCTTTTTGCTTGGCGGAAGACACTATGGCGTAGATAATGGTATGGTCAGTGCTGCGTTGCTGGAATAAACCACACCCATAGGTGTCCCGAATGTCAACTTGCATACATGCGATTGCCTCCGGGGAAGCATCTGAAGCGCACTTGCTGAGGCGCCAAACTTCTGGTTGAAGTACTTTGATAATTTGAATTGAAGGTTTGGTTCATTCATAGCTCTTGGAGCTTGGTGGTTCCTTTGCCACTCCATTTTCTTACCTAACCTCCACTTCTTATACCATTTGGAGATTATATAATGTTTTCATAGGTACAGTACTGAGAAATAAAATTGTGAAAGACATCTGTCTCTTCTTTTCTCTCTTTTTTATTACGCACCTTTATCACCACGGGATGCTCTATGTAACTTGCACCTCGAAACTTCTGAAATGTAAATAAATGTAAATAGCGTGAGATGGTGTGCAACCTCAACGCGCCTCGTCATCGGAGTAAAAGGTAAGATCGGGGGAATAAAAAATTTGTACGTCAGTTATAAAGTCCGAGGAATGGAGACTTTATTTTCAATCTGTAATAACGAATCAATGTATCTAATCATACCGTTGCTCTCCTGAATAATGAGGCTGGTTAGAGACATTTCGCGCTTTAATACTCGTGAGTTTGTGAAAAAAATCCACAATTAACTCTGGATTTTAAACGAGGTTTCACCATTTTAAAATAACAATAATAATAAACTCCCCCTTTTTTTTTTTTTTAATCTCCAAGGATACCATAGTAGGTACTACAAGTTCATGAAGCGTACGTCATTGCTCTGGTCTAGCTCAGTTGGTCCATATTATGGGTTTCAATCCGAGTGAAAAGAATATTCCTTGAGATAGCCTCAATTTTATGCACGTTATGATATTTAAAAGCGAAACTTGGCACCGTCAGGTTAAATTCAGAGACGGGCAGAATGCACGACGAAAGCTCATTTGAATCTCTTGTTACGCCGGGAGCTATAAACTTGGCTCTTTTCAAGACAGGAGTGTTGCTGGTATACTAATGGCATCTAATGTTATTGTTCGTGTCTACAAACCCGATAACATTCTTCATATTGGAAAAGCTAACCCCCTTTGATCACTGTGCTCAACTCATACAACAAGCAGCAGTATTGCAATTGAATTCTACTCTTACTACTACACCTTTATTTCGGGATGAATTTATACTAGCATAGGTGGAAATATAGATCTGCTTGTACCTCCAGAGGACTTCGGCAAACACGAGAATAAACCACTCAGATATCAAATTCTCTGGTGGTGTGCTCTTCAGGAATGGGCGGCACTTGTGGGACCTCTATACCTAGTTCATATTGTGAAATGTGCCCTTAGATTCTTAGTAATTTAAAAGATGATCTGTTGGGATACGTTCACAGTTTCGATGTTTTGGAACAGTTTTCTAGCAAAAGCGTTTTGTATGTAGTCAAAGTAGAAGTGTTATGAAAACGACTACTTTTCACATATATATTATTGCAACCAGAGGAAAACCTCGATCAAACATATAGCGCAATTCGATGCTCTAGGTCGTTAGAAACCAACTTTGATTTACTAATTATCACCATACCCGAGTATGGTTTCAACTTAAAACAGTAAACTCTCGCAATAACTGTGCGCTAAAATGTTCATCCCAGCTATCAAGGAAACTATGCTTTTAGAGTCTGAAGCTATAATAAAAGAATCCTCAACTTAAATTTGCCGAAAAGACCGCCACCAAAGCTCCTGAAATTCTTTAGTGCTGGTCTATCAAAGCAGGTTATATTAAGTCGGAACTCTCCAGTTCACCAGGAGCTTGACTTTTCAAACTCAGTTCAACAAATCAACGCCAGTTTCGGTAAAGGAAACTTGAAATTTTTATTTAAGGAATTGTGAAACAGTTGGAGACTCTGCTTCAACACAATGGATAATTTTCCTTGTGTGTGAACGTTATAAAGGAAATCTTAATTAATGTTTCAATTATTTTAAGAAATCCCAAGAGGAAATTTATCCATTTACTTTAAAAAGATTAAAATTAGGCGCCACCAAACCAACTAACTCTGGCCTTGCCTTACAGACTACTATGATAATATAATTTTAAAACAACTTTGTCTCTACGTAAGTTCTTATCCATCTAAAAGGATTCTCTAGTAATATTTGAAGAGTTGTGACCTAGATTCTATATATATATATTAGTCGCTCACTCGGGTTTCATCCGTGTTACTACCTAGCATAGAACAAGGTTGATCCTGATTCAAAGAAATATCACCTGAAGATGAAATTTATATCTATATAATTTTGATTCACCTTTTTATTAAATGCCCAATAAGTGTATAGATATCCGAGCCAAAGCATTGAGAGGAGGAGCTCCTGGCAAGGCAGAGTATCCTTAGTATTATTACTTTGAATTGAGTAAAGACTCAAGTTACAACAATCACTTCATTGTAGAAGGAGAGGGCCTATTATGGAATGATTCACCTTTACTATCTGAATTTTTTAAAAAATTTTTAATATAGTATAGGTACCTAAACCTGTAGTCTCACTACAGCTTACATTAGTGGATACCTACTAGTATCAGAACTAGCACTTGCTTAAAGAAAAGCATACTAGGTGCTACGAAGTAGCTCCTGATAAGGTTCATTCTATCATCATGATAGCAAGCCAATTAGAGATGCCCCCTTCTGGTGAGGAGAAGAAGCACGAGCAAAAGAAGAAGCTCGAGCAATCAAAACGGGAGAGCACGAAGCGATGGGCGCAGAAACTGGAGGCGCTGCTCAGCGCAAACTTACTCGCAACGCGAAAAAGAGGCAACGTAAGAAACAACAAAAGCAGGAACAGCGTGCTGTTGAAGAGGTTTCTTCTTCCATTGCTGACGCTGGATCTGCGCCTTCAGCCAAGGGCACCAAGGCAGCTGACGCAGCCTCGCAAGCCAAAGCAAATACCTCACAAAATATTACCGATGTAGATTACGTCCCTGAAAAACTTGACCTCAATCAGCTCACGGGCGAACTTGCTGCACTCGAAGGCGTATTTAAACGCTTCGCGGAGGTTGAGCAGGCCGCAGCAAATGGCAAGGAGAACGTAGATTTGCTGAAGCAGAAACGCAACGAATCAAAGAATGCAACAGAAAATTCTCTCCGCCTTAGCAAATCTAGTGAAAGAGAAATCAGAGATGAAACAGCACTTGACAACTCAGACGAAGAGGAGGAGCTTGATGAGGAAGATGAAAAAAGTCCACGAGAGAAACATCTGAGCAAGGCCCAACGCAAAAAGCTAGCGCGCTTCACAGTGGCTGAGCTAAAGCAGGTTGTTCCTAGGCCTGACCTCGTTGAAGCACATGATGTAGCATCTCCTGATCCAGTGCTTCTGCTCAACTTGAAGGCAAATTCAAACTCAGTAGCGGTGCCAAGACACTGGTCCGCGCTTCGCAAGTTCTTGCAAGGTAAACGAGGTCTTGAGCGAGTTGCTTATAAGTTGCCAGACTTTATTGCAGAAACTGGCATCAATAAAATTCGGGCGGAGCTAGCAGAGAAAGAGGCCGAGAAGAAAGCGCGACAAATTGCACGCGACCGTGTAGCACCCAAGATGGGCGTGATGGATATTGATTTCCAGGTTCTCCATGACGCCTTCTTCAAATATCAGACCAAGCCAACTCTTAAGGCCCATGGTGAAATTTACTATGAAGGCATGGAGCACCAATTAGATACTGGCAAGTTCAAACCTGGTGCGCTTTCCTCTGCTCTGCGGAAAGCTCTTGGCATGAAAGAAAACAGCCCTCCTCCATGGCTTTTAAATATGCAGCGCCATGGTCCACCACCTTCGTATCCTGAATTAGATGTCCCTGGAGTGAATGCACCTCTTCCAGCTGGAGCTCGTTTTGGATTTCATGAAGGCGGATGGGGGAAAGCGCCAGTGGATCAATTTGGTCGCCCCCTCTTTGGCGATGGTGTCCTAGCTTCGACGAATGATGATGAAAAGAGTAGTGGAAATAATGCTGAAGCAAACGAGGCGCCAGGTGCGGTTGAACACTGGGGCGTCCTTCAATCTGATGAGGAAGATGAGAGTGAGGAGAGTGAGGATGAACCTGATCTTGACAGTGATGCAGAGAGTGAGAAGAGTGGTGCTGCTGGGGATGACGCTGCATCCGATGTGTCACAAGATCAGAAACAAACAAACGAAGTAACTTCTACAGAAGTAAACTCGCAAACTCGCAAACGTCAGCGTTCGGAAAGCCTAGGTGAGGACGAACAGGCACACCGAACACTTAAAGTGCAAAAGGAAAACCAGGATCATGATAAGAGTTTGTTTACAGTTATTGCACAGAAACAGGCAACTGTTGGTGATGAAACATTTGCAACTTCGTATAAGTATGACCTGAGTAGTGGCTCGTCTAACCAACATGGACCCAACAACGCAAAAAGGGATTTGGAAAATAGTGAATCGAAAGATATTCATGGGAAAACAAGAGACACCAACCAATCTACTTCAAAAACCATTGGAGATGGTGAGAACGATGATGAAGCCGACCACTTGGAGCAAAACTTCAAGTTCTGATTTCGTACCCACATCTACAGGCCTCAGCTGCTTTTGCACAAAGAGGCTTTTACAAAGCTGGCTGTTGACCGAATGCATTTATCGTCTTGGCAAATCTCTTAAATTTATTTTATTCTTTCATTTCAAAATAAAATCATTAATTCTATTTGGAGTTGTCTAGCTAGCATATACTTCTTTTTTCTTTTTCACTTCTCCAACATACTCCAATCTACCTATATCACATTTTCTTTCCATTTAAATTTTTACTCTCTTCCCAAATGAGGGGTGCATCAGTGAGACAAAGATAAGCTTCCTCTATCTATTCTTGAGAAGCAGAATCGTTACTAAAGTTTGGTGGCCGGTGTGTGTTTGTCATGATGCTGTCTTCCATGTCAGCCATAAAATCCTCCGCTGCCGGATCATCCTCCGAATCTAGCCTACGTCGGGATTCATGAATTGGAACGAGCGGCACGAGAACGAAAAGTATCAATGTGGAGATTAACTGGATGAAAGCCGTCACGCCAAAGAGTCGTCCAAAGCCAGAATGGTCGATAGCGATGCCACCTAAGAAGGCGCTCCCACTCCAATTCAAACGTGTGACAGAATCAATCGAATTAAAGCGTGCCCTGCGTGCTTTCTCTACATAATCCATCAATATCGCTTTACGTAGAGGTCTAGAACTATGCTGTATCGTGCTCAACATATAAATGCCGAGAACTGCCCCAATAGAGGGGTGTGCTGCGTCTGCATATGCTGCGAGAGCGAACAGGCTTGCACAGCCTCCAAGACTTAGAACTATGCAGACCTGAATTCTCCCCATGCGAACAGCAATCCTTCTAGATATAAGTGAAATACACGTCATGAAGATGGGTAGAACAATGTAAATCAAGTTTACAGAAACAGGTGTGAGCTCGAGCCTCTGCTTGAAGAACAAGGGGAAAAACTTTACAGTCATTCCACTTCCTAACGCTGAAATCACATCAGAAAGAACCAAGATTGTGGAAATGTGTTGTTGACCAAGTATACCACAGCAACTTGATGGGATGACAGCCGCTACACCCCGGAAGCTTTGCAACAAAGGGGTTACAAGTTGGCCCTCATCGTCGGTATCAGGTCTACCCCGAGCCTGTTGCAACCATTGCTGCTCCTGCTGACGTTGGAGAATATATGGCCAATCATGCCTCTCCTCCTCTCTTGTATTTACACGCGGTAGGTTCCCTGATGAGCCGCGGCGATGGCCACGAACTGGGAAAATACGTTCGCGACGAAAAGAAGAAAGTGGAGTAAGAGCTCCGCTACCCCTAACTCTTGCAGCAACCCGTTGTTCGTTTTGGGCCTCAAGAACCTCGTCTACTAGGCGTTGGTAATGAGCTGAGCCGCCTCCCGGTGTAGAAGGTATATAGTGGGACTCAGATTCATCTCCTAGTGCATAGCGTTCGGAAAACAAAAATAGAATGCATATCGGGATAACCATCAGCCCCAAGCCAACCATGAATACAAGTGTGAGACGGGTTCTTGTCCAACTGTTTCCGTAGTAGTAGAACAATGAAACACAAATGAGTGGGCCAGTGACAGAGCTTATCTGGATGAGAGCGAAGCGATATGTGTTGAATTTCGAACGCTCTCCAGTCATCACACTATCAGCAAACAAGGTGTCAATACATGTCGACGAAATGCCCTGGAACGCGCCATTGGCACACAATGCTCCTGTCAGCGCCCAAAATCTTGAGTGATCAGAGAGGTCTGGGATAAGAAGAGCAGACATAGCAGCAGCAGTGGCCAAAAGCCCTGTTATACCTGCGAGATGGAGCAGACGATCCCGTTGTTGAGTCGCATCAGCTCCAAACCCAGCTAGCACAGCAGTAGCTGCCATTGCAATACCCTGGAGCCCCTCGGCAAGCCCGACATCTGCTGATGAACCAGTTATTTCCCTTAAATAAACGCTTAAAGTGGTGAATGCCCAAACACCTCGCGAGGCACTCATTAGAAATGAGAAAACCAAAGCAAGTTGCACATTATAATTGAGAGCCATTTCCAAAATGCAACCTTGGGTGCGTATATCTCACAATATTGCAACCAAATGATCAAATCAATAATGAATTACTATTCTCGCTGGCGCCCAAACACGAGCTCACGCAAGAAGCGTATTTCCACAATCACGATCGCAATGACATCAATTGCAAGAAAGTTGAGAAGCTGCGCAAAAACGAAAAATAAATGCAGCAAAAGTTAAGGCAAGATCCTGGAATTTGCCAAAAACAGCGATTTTCGAAATTCGAATGTGCTTAGTGACTTGTTTTGGTTAGTAGCAGCCAAAAGAATACAGAGACGTGCTTGATGAAAACTTTCTGCGAGCTAGCTACTGTGCCAGCGCTTGTAGCTGTTAGGGCACAGAGCGCCCCACGTGAATCAGGGATAGACAGATTTATGATTCCGTGTGTGAAGGACGACTGCTACGATAAATCGACAGAGCGAGAGAGACTTCGGACCTAAAAGATCTCCACGTCCAACGAGTCGCTGGGCAGACAACTTCTCCAAATAGAGTAAGTGAAGACGTAGGACGAGCAACCGATCAAGGCTGTACAAGGAAGATGAATGAGTTTTCTGGGTTGTTGTTGCTCTTTCCTCTCCCACGTCTGGGCTCTCTATCCGCGGTTTGTCGAACCCACCAGCCTTGTTTTTATAGCCTCGTTGCTTGGCCAGCACAAATCATAGAAAGAAAGACAAGAAAGACCCAAAACAGAAATACATGTTAAGCGTATGTACTACTGGTACGATCTTTGTCCTAGGAGGCACTTACTATATTATACGACTTATCAATTTATTTTTCTTCAGATTAGATTACGGTTACTTGTAGTACACGTATTACGTTACTCGAGCAAAGTACGCATAGGTGTGATTGATAGTAAAATAATTTGATTTAAACTATGGTTCAGGCTACGCTTTTCAATCAATCTCAACTGAGATCATTTTTATTTGTGTTTGCTTGCTTGATTTTTTACTCTCAGTAGATTCGTCAAAGTAGCTCGGCAACAGATGGTAGTAGACATAGAGGCTCCTACTACTACTAGTATCTCAATCTCTTTTTTTTTTTTTTTCATTTTATTCTAATATTTCTTCACTCATCGGTATACCCAGAGGCTCCCCTTGCTATAACGTTGTCTCTGAAACCCTAGTGAGAGAAATAGTTCTTTGATTGTTTTAACTAGAGAAGAGGGTGGTCTGTAACAATTTCAATCTCAGATTTGTCAGGGTGGTCATTAAAGACTGAGAAGGAACGAATTGCCGGGGGAAGAAAAGAAAGAGATAAGTTTTCTCTTTTTTTAACCTTAAATCGAACCCATTCAAACTTGGGCAGTACTATTACCTTGTTTTCTTACGTACAGTGTATTGTCTACGCATTTACTCAATCGCATTATGAAGCAAAACTCAGGAGTACAGATGACAGTCAAAGTTCGCTTTTCATGCTGGGAAGGCTGTATTCTCAACAGAAATAGCTAGCTTGTTAATATACAGAAGATTGGCCAGAAGCTTTCACTTTGCATGCTCATGGTTTACAAATGGCAATGGATGCGAGACACAATTGGTTCAACTTTTGTATTTTGATTTAATATGCTTTAGTACAACCTGTCAGAAGATACCTAGAAGATCTTTAAAAAGATTAGGTGAAGTGGAATACTACGATGGCTTGCTTTTAACGCGATTCATATTATCACAATATACGAGACATCAATTTTACTCGTTGCAGTCTTGATAGATTGTGCTTAAATCTACGCATCTGAGCAGACTTCAAAAAGCGATGGGAAAGTCATTGAGTGCGGCCTTTGCAACTGTGTACACATTATCACCCTGTAATGTGTCTTTCCAACAGAAAGCTCAGAGAGTAAGCTAAATAATCTATGAATAATGATGATACGAAAAGAACAAATATTCGCTAATACCAGGAATTTGCATGGCTTGTTTTTACAATAAGAGATTTTGAATACTCGTTCTGCTGAAATCTAGCGCATGAGTTAATTGAGTGGGCTGCTACTCCATCACTCTCACTAGTCGGTATTCTCATACATTTTTCAATTGGGCTAAAGCCCAAGTAAAAATACAAACTTAAGGTTTGTTATGAACGTTTGCGTTCTTGGTACAGAATGGGAAGAAGGAAATTCAACTGGGATTGATTGTACCCACTAAGTGCAGCGTCAGATTTATTTAGGCTATTTAAAAGAAACTGTAAATAAAAGGAAAACGAAGGTCATACTATCTGTATTGTAACGAAGCAATAGTGCAGAGTTCCGACACTGGCTAAGGGGAGAAAGCATGTGTAGTTTGAAACAGATTTAGAAAGGTTGGAAATCATCAGTGCTGACAAAAACCGATTACGGGTGAAGTTCTGCTGAAGACTTCCAAGCAATACGTCGCTCTTCGGGGGGTTCAGCTGTGCACGTAGTAATAAGAGAGAGAATTGCGAGTGCAATGCTAATGAAACCAAGTACAATGCCATAGTTGCCTGCGTAACCAAATTGACCAAAGAGAGCCTGGACAAGGAAAAATAGGAAAAGAGCAGACCAGGAGCTTGTAAGACCCATGAACATGTCAGAGGAAATACTAGCAAGCACTGCGACAATACCAAAAATCAGAGGCGTCATTAGATCAAAAAACACGGATGGCTGAAGGCTGAAGAACGACCCCCAGTCGTCGCCGCCCGAAAGCGAGTTGATGCCATATCCAGGACTGACATCAGATGTTCGGGGAATCCAAATTAGTCCCGGGCCGAAACAGCGCATGTCGTCTCCATCATATGAGTAAGAGCCGCTTGCACAAATATCTGGAAGCTCTTCGATAATTACCATGATACCAAGAGCTACTGTGCACAAACCAAGCAAAAACATGCTAAAAATGACGATCTTGGCAAAGACTTTACCAATGACATTAGGCACGAATTTCACATAACGATCAGAAGGGTCGATCGACATGCGTGTGTCAGGGGCCACCTGGTCGCCGCGAGAAATCAGAGCAATAATAAGACATAACCCGGCGATCATGCAAGTAATTAGGGCGACAACAATGCCAAAGTTACCTGCATAGCCAAAGTTACCGTACAAGGCCACAAATGCAAGCCAAAATCCAAGTCGAACCCAAGTAGAGGCAATTGCTAAAGTAAACCAGCCCGGCTCACCACCAAAGTGAATCATCAGAGTGAGCACACCCAGAAGGATTGGCGTCCAGTACTCAAAGAAAGGATCCGGGGAGAATGTAAAGACATCGCGCCATTCTTCATTAACATCGTTAATAGGACTACTTGCAGCACGGGTATTCCAACGAAGGGATTTGCCAATACAACTAATTGTGCTAGAATCCTCGCAGTCAGATAGCTCCACAGTCTTTGCAATGTGGACAAGTCCAACGATAAACGTCAGACATCCTACAAGAACAGTGAGCGCGCGGCCCACGGCTCCTAATGTCACCATTCTTGCGCTTTGCAGTACAGAATATATTCAATTAGAGGTTTGCTGGCTGGTAGCTGAGCAAGTTTGCGATCTCGCACGTGCAGCTATTAACAACATACTAATAAGAACTCTTAGAAACTTGGAAGGAGTTCATTCACAATTGAAGTTGTAGATAAAACACCATAATACTAGTATGGTGCATAATAATAATAATAGTACCACCAGCAGCACTACTATCGTCTAGTAGTCCTTTTCCTTTTCTTTTCTTTTCTTTTCTTTTATAAAGTTGTCTGGCTAACAAATAAGGACATACCCGGTAGAAATAATCACTATCGAAGACCAAATTCAAGTTATTCTGAGCTTACTCGTACCTACGGTTTTTCGGTCTTAGTTAATGCGTAAACATTCATGATTATCCTTTTACAGTTCATCTTCTTCAAAAAATACTACGTTCTGATTGTCATTTTCAAAGAAAACTGAAGGTTTCCTTTCAAACCTGTAGGCGCTTAATTGCTATTGTATATGCGTGTTTGACTTAGCCGGCCCGTTTGTCGGCTGCAGAAACAAAGGAAACCTTGGGCATGCGTCACCGCAATCAAACTTTTTGTGAGATCCAGTTAAGCTGCGCCAGCAATCAAGCATCTCAGAAGTGGCTTGCGCCAAAGTCCCACGCTCGCTCACCCATATAGAAGTTGACTACCACCATTACCACCAAAAATGCTATTAGGTTAGTACAAATAGTAGCACTAATAGTGCACCACTACCAACACTAATACGCAATGTGCACACTGTGCATAGACGTAGGCTAGAAGTAGCGTCAGCCGCACTACACTGCCTGAGGGTGGGTTCCTTTACTCTAGACCTGCTGATTGTCTCTCTGCTGTGCTGCGCCTACTAATGTCAGTAAAGTCCAGGTCATTAAAGAAATACCACTAAATATAATTACGCAACAATTGAACGCTTAGAGTTTACTCTAGTACAGGAATTGCTAAATTCGTATGGAGGTGGAAATACTTGTTCGTACCGATGAGGATCTGATAATTGATAATCGTAGAAGGGGGTATGTAAGTCAGAGCAGTGGGTTCGACGTACGCAACAAGCTCTGGAATCCTCATGTTGGACACATAATCCTTAGGGGAAATAAACAAGTAAATGAGCCTTCAAGACAGCCAGTTTATTACCTGGGTTATCATTTGAGGACTTTTCGTTCAAGCTGAGATGTTCACCAGAGTAGGGATGGAGTTGCCATTTTCATGAGAGAACTATGTACGACCAGATGACCTTCAGTATTTCTCCATCGTGCGAGAGGCCTGTGACCATCTTCGTAAAGATTCTCCGCAAGCAGCAGGTTTGCAAGGCTACCAGCCCTTATATTTCTTTCTACTGTGTGTATTGGTCTTACCCATCCATAGACTGGCGGCGATGAGGAAGCCACTTTTCGTCAGTTCTTCAGCTGTTTATTTATAGTAGAGCCTGCCCTGATTAGTCAATTTTGATAGATAGGTGTGCTGACATTCAAGCGAGAAAGCTTTTCAAGATAAAGTTTGGATGAGCGGATCTAGGGCTGCTCTTATCACTTGGGTGAGTGACAAGGAATGTGAAACTAGAAGGTAGGCAACTAAATACCTAGGTATTTCAAAGTTTCATATCCCTGCGCCTTCGGAGTTGCATCAACGTCAATTCAAAATGTAAAGCCAAGGTGCTATCATGTGTGGAGGGTGTGGTCAGTTATGGTCCCGCGTAAAATGTGATTCTGCTAGGTTGATGCACACAACATGGAGTCGGAGCGAGATTATGATTTGCAAGCGGATAGCACTCCAACAACAATACGAGAAATCGTATCGACTCGAGAGTATACTCTAGTACTGGATAAATGCCAAGCCCTGCACTAGTTCCCTCTTGCACTAGCTGGTGAAAAGTCAAAGGCTTCTTTAAACCTATTATAGTAGACAAACCTTGTTTGCAACCCAAAACTTAGGTTTGTACATCTTTAAAAGTTCTAGAAAGCGTATGGAAAATAATAACAAAAATAATAAAATAGTAATCATGATCATGATAATAATTTTATCCTAGGTATATCAAAATTCTGAATGCTCATGATGATGGACGTTCAGGATCTAGCTCCATGCCTAAAGAAGGAAAATCTCCACCTTTTAGGGTCCTCCTCTGGCATTTCTTTACAGTAGTCGCTGGATCAAAGAGATGCTGAAATCTGCTATGGCAGTACCTGTCATTCTTTTTTCCTTCTTCTTTCTAGCTAGAGTATACTTGCAATCTACAGCAGAAGGATCAAGTCAGATTTATTAACAAAGTTCGACGTGGCATTAAGCTAATTGTAATAGCATAGAAGGGAGAGTCATTTGAGCCTGAGTGAATAGTAGTGGTCGAATTTACGCATAAAAGACATAAGAGCTCCTGAGGTTTCTATGTTTTTACTATAAGATAAATAGACCTATACTTAAGATGGGAATGGCATTGATGAAGTGTTGAAAATTATAGAATGTCGAAAATGATAGAATCTGCAATAAAAAACAAAGCCAATAAACCTATGTCTCTCAAGCATACACCTGGAAATCATTACTAGTAGTCGAGGTAGTTGGAATTCTGGTCAACAATATCCTTCGTTATCTGAATGTTGGGCAATTTTTAACAACCTTACTTTGAACACGACACCTTCTCAATAAATGATCTTCGCTTGTCCCCCCCAAAGTGGTTTGGATTCTGACAACTTTCTGATGCTATGATTATCCTGATTTTTGCAATTGAACTCGACAGGACGAATCACTCTAATCTGCAAACACCTACGGTTGTTCAGAATATTAGTTTTTTGCGCTTTTTTTTCTCAAAGTTGCATTTCTGGAATTAACTACGAAAGTAAACTCTTTATCTTGGATCTGTCTTTTTCCAGACATCTGATTTGTGAACCCCAGACTTCACTGCTTGTTATATAAATGATTACAATTTCAAAATTATAACACGATGGTAGGTATAATATTGATAGTGATTAGATTCTTACCCTAGCTTGATAGCCTTCGAAGCGCATCGATTTTCTAAAGCAAAGCTTTACTCTAATAATTATAGTCTTGCAACAAAAGTAGGAGAAAGATGAAGATTATGCACAAAAAATAAAAGTAGGAGCAAACGAGACCAAGGAATGTTTTGTGGAGAGCTTTAATATTAAGATTATGAAATCTTGGCGGCTCTGAATCAACTCAAACTTTTAGAGATACCTTATCAACGGTCCTTTTCTTTTCTTTTCTTTTACTATTGTTGCTAAGTTCTAGGCTAGGCTGAGCATTTAGTGTAGTATTTTCTTTTTCTTTTTTTCTTAAGATAGTCATATTGATTTTATTTTTTTAATCTGCTATGTGATACTGCTATCAAAGTGCTATTGCTGCTCGAGTTCTTTTGTAACTTGTTTGTTTGAAAAATTCCAGCAAAAAAAGTTACCAGGCCTTTATTATTCCCCATAGAATATATAAATAAACGTTCTAGGTTGTAGTAACACACCCCTCCATTGTACTTGGGTGAATATTGCTGTAGAACAGAAATTTGAGCTCTTTGGTTTTAGCACCGCAAAATCAAAAGCCTATTTCAAAACTTGCTTGTTAGGCCCTCTATTTTGGCGAGCAGCCGCATCTTCAAGATCGTCAAGTTGTCATTCCTTGCAGTGTTGAGATTGGAGCTTACGATACCGATTCTAGTTGCGCTTAAACTATGCAGCATCCAGTTCAAGTTGCTGCGCGTTTTCGTCCTCTTGTTGATCACGAGCTTGCTGCAGACACAGACCGAGACTCCAATAAAACCCGCTGGCATCAAGACGAAGGGAGGCTTCTCGTACATGATGGTCAGAGGAGATTCATGTTTGACCATGTCTTTGATCCGCATCATACCAATGCAGAAGTTTCTGCCAATGTTGGTGCGCGCGCAGTAAAGCGTGTAATCGAAGGGTTCAATGCAACAATCATCGCATATGGACAAGCAGGAAGCGGGAAAACGCACACAATGTATGGTGAAGAGGGTGTCATTGAGTTTTGTATTGGATCCCTTTTCCAAGAAATTCACTCTCTTCAAGACCAACGCAAAACTCACCGCTTTCGGCTCTACCTGTCCTTTTTGGAGATATATAATGAACATATTCACGACCTTATGGTCAAAAGAAACGAGAATGAAACGCCAGAAACTCTTCGCATCAAAGGTGACGATCCCAGCACTGGAACAACAATTGAAGGACTAACCCGAATTGCAGTGGAATCTCCACGCGCTGTGTTTGATCTCATCGCACAAGCAGAATCTCAACGCCACACAAGGGACACAAGCACTGGTGCAAAATCATCACGGTCACATGCAATTGTCCAATTCTATGTCGAGATGCAACGAGATGATGTGAAAGATGAAGACAACCATTCTTTCAACAATGAGCAAACAGAAAAGACTCATGAATGTCGTATTTCAACTCTGATGTTAGTGGACCTTGCAGGCTCTGAAAAATATACGCCTTCTACCTCAGAAGCTCTTTTGGAGGGTGGCCATATGAATCGTTCACTTTTAGCCCTTCGTGAGGTTGTGACTTCTTTAACTGCTTGCCAGATACAAGAACAATTTGTGCCATATCGAAACTCTCTTCTCACGCGACTTCTTCGACAAAGCTTGAGTGGTAACTCTATAACATTGATCATATGCACTGCTTCAACAGCAGCTGAAAATGATAATGAGACCGAAATGACGCTAGTTTTTGGATCTTTGTGCCGGCGTGTTATGACTGTACCAAAGCAGGCACTATTTCAACGCTCGAAGGATTTACGCACAACTCGTACAAAATCAGAGCGAACTAAGCAGCAACTAGTTAGTAGAAATCCCTCCAAGACTTGCGAATCGCCAAGAAAACATAAGCCTTCCTTTGCAAGTTTAGATGAAGAGGAAAAAGAAAAGGAAATGCTGCCTGACAGTGTTTTTCACACTCTGACAGCAAAAGCAACGGAGAATGTAGCTCTGGGAGACTCAACGCGTGATCTGTTGGCCCAATACAGTATACGCACTCAGCAATGGTGGCAAGATGGAAAAGTAAATCAGACAATTGAATCGACAATTGACGTAAACTCTAATAAATGTGAACCTAGCTTTCAAGATGGAATACTAAGCGAAAGTTTCGAGGAAGATAGGTCACCTTTATCAATCCAGCGTCTTCCAAGCAAAGCGGAAGAGATTCTTGGGTCCAACAATTTATACCTGACGCGATACGAAAGTGATGACTCTAGTAGCAATAGCGACGTTGAAAATGAAAGCAGCCTCGAAGATAAAAGTTCAGCTAGCTATGAACCCAATCATTCTAGCTCAAGTAGCAGCGTAAATTCTTCTACGCCTGGCTATAGCGATATGTTTGAAAATAAGACATGGACTGCCAATTCTTCGGAGTTACAGAACGAATTTGTATCAAATTCTGACTCAGATCTAGATAGCCTGAACGAAGAGTGTGTAAAGGAGTTCATGAAATACGAAGAGTTAAATGACTTGGAAAATAATGAAGCTGATGAGGAGGAGGATCTGCCGACATTTCCAATTACCACTCTTAAATCTGGTCAACGACCTTTTGATAACCACTTAGAAGACATCAAAACGTGGGAGAAGGAGATGCGGCAATGGTATTTAGATTCTGTTGAATACAATGACGAGACACAAGAGCGAGCTCAGCTTGTAGAAGCAGCAGCTGAACAAGTGGACCGTGAGAGGCGTGAGAGAGCCATGAGCCTTGCTCGCAGAGAAGCAGTATTTGTAGCAGATATGCGAAGACGTCGTTCAGAGATAGATGGTTCTCGAATGCAAATCGAACGTGCCGAGCAGGATTTATCTGTGCGAAGAGAGAACCTTTTGCTTCGAGAAAATACGGTGCGAGCATTTGAGCACTCGCTCCAGCGGTGGCAAGCTCGCCTTGAGACCGAGGAAGAGTCAGTACAAGATTTACGGCAGCAAGTTGCGCGTTTAGAGCGTGAGAGAAACGAGGCCCTTGATCGCCTTGCCAAAATGAATAAGCTCATTATTGGTCCTGGGAAAGAGCAGAGTCAGACCCACGATAACTCTCAAGCTCGCCCTGATCCCAACGAAAATACGCTTTCAGAGAAGCAGGCGGAGAGTACCTCAGAGCTGAATAAGGTTAATAATGCAATATCTGCCGGAAATAGTGCATCAACCTTGGTCGAAGTTTATACTTTAGGTGTTACGTCCTGCGCTGGACTTCATTACCAAAATCTTGAAGATGAGGAAGATGAAGAAGATGAAGAACAAACCTATCGTGCTTCTGATGAAGACGCAAGTATCCAAAGACAGATTCCAGATTTAAGCATAAGAGAAGATGCTGATCTGCAGCATACAGCGATCGATGATTGTCATGACGACGATGTATCGGATTATTCATCTTTGAACTCGAGCATCGAGCAAGACGAATACAGCGCAAGTGTGCTGCAACTTGAAAAAAGCGGGGGAAATGGGAAACAAGAATCAAGAACCCCTCATCCAGCTGTTGAATTTGGACATGATGTACAAGACATACTTTTCGGTCTTGCAGAAATGTCATCCATGTCATCAACCATGGCTTTAGATAAACGCCTTGCTGACCAGACGGTCTTGCGTCTTGCGCAGGTGCTATCTAAGATTCTGCTTATTACTGTCCCAATTGTTGCACAAGATGTAAAGCAAACAAAGCCTCCCGCACCAATCAAGGATCTTCCTTTCAAGCGGAGACTTCTTCAACGCCATTTGAATGAGGCCCGTCAAGTGTTAGTTGGTTTTGTTCATAAGCAGCAAAAACTGAAACAGCTTCACTCTCAGCAATTGGAAGAACAGCAGCAACAACAGCAACAGCAGTAACAACACCGACAATTTATATCTGTCATGGACTTATGAACCAATTTTGTTCACTGCAAGATCACATCATCATGATGTTGTAATTAGTAAGGCATCATTTCAACTTGTAGTTTCCTTTTCAATAGAAGATTCATGAAAAGTCATAAATAAGGCAGAAAAGACTTTACAATAGAAGGTTAGTGATGATTTCTTAGAGAGTCAAAGCTAAGTCAGGAAAAAAATGGAATTGGGTTTATAAAAATACCTTATGAGATACACTGATGCAAGCAAAAAATGGCTGAGCCTATGCCCTCTTACAGTATTTTTGGAACCTAATCTATCATGAAGAATCTGCAGTTAACTTCCATACAGCTTCCACAAAGGCCGGCCCTTCCATTGCTTGAACACGAGCTTTGAGAACGTCCGAATCATCAGTCCCCAGGACTGGGCAACGCTTTTGAATAATAATAGGGCCGCCATCAAGTTCCGTGGTCACAAGGTGTACAGTGCAGCCAGTTTCCTTTTTACCAGCATCAATCACTTCTTGATGGACATTGAGATCCATTCCACCAGCAAACTCAGGCAAAAGCGACGGATGGACGTTCAAGCACTTATCCTCCCATCGAGCAACGAACTCATCAGACATAATTCGCATGTACCCTATCAAAAGAACCAACTCCACATTGTGCTCCTCGAGCGTCTTGGTCACCAAAGCATCGAACTCAGTGCGGGTCTTTAGACCCTTCATGCCGTGGCGAACAGCAGGAATCCCGTGGTTCCGTGCACGTTGCAAAATGTAAGCATCAAGTTTATTAGATACCACAACTTCGATACAAGCGTTAATCCAGCCTTGGGAGATGGCATCGATGAGGAACTGCATATCTGTGCCACGTGTAGAACCTAGAACTCCGAGATGAACCGGCTCGCTTTGGTCATGCGCCTCCACAGACCAAGTCGGATGAGCACTGAGAAGAGATTGTTTGGCAGCTGCAGTAAGAACGGCATAAGCATCCTTCTTTAAAGCCTCAAAAACAGCAGTTACCTCTGCGGAAGTCATGAGCGATGGAGAGTCGATGACAAGGCGTGGGCCCATCGATGTCAGGGCGAATTTTAGCTTGAAAAGACCTTGAATAGGAGTTCCTACCGAGGAAGCCGCATCAACCAGTGGCAAAAAGAAGTTGACGCTTAAATAAGAAGCAAGGGCGGCAGAGAGACCGCAAGGAGCCAAAGTGACAGACTTTCCGTCTGAAATAGCAAATGCAGTCACTGTACCCCCGAGAACCATGTCCAGTGGTTCAGACTCAACCAGACATGCTAGGTTTGATTGCTTTGCGAGGTTGGCAATATTACCCATATCAAAGGCAGCCCAAGGGTGGGCACCAAAGCAAGAGACACCTACGTGCATTAGAGCTTGGGCATGGACAGTGTGCTCAAAGGTACAGGCCAGCGAGCACTCCTCCTTTTGAGCGAAATTCGCAATATCGTCAGAGTTCAAAAGTTCCGAGTATACCTTTACTTTTTGGTCGACCTTTGAGTAAGTGGTATCAGCAGCAGCACTCAATGGCACGTAGTGAACAACCTTGACGCAGGGCGATTTGCTCAAAGCCGTGGCCATGGAAAGCTCCCCAAGAACCAGCACGCTCTGGCCCTTTTCTGTGAGCCACCCAGGAGACTGAATTACCGCAGATTCTTCGACGGCCTGGAGCATACGTGCGGCATGATGAGCAAGCATTGTTCGCTGCACGCCCTGAACAGCATTTACTCCACGCGATACGATCTGGTAGTGCTCTGGACTACACAAGGGAAGAATTTTGTCTGCATCGAGAACTGCTGTACGCAGAAGTTCTGCCAGAGCTTGCTCTTCGGGCTTCCTCGCCTGTTCACGGGAGGTGGCGAGGTCCACAACGACGCATGAGATAGTTTCGTCTGGGTTAAGTCCAAGCTTTGAGCTCGAGAAAGCGTGTCGGTGAGGAACCTTTGCCTCAGAAAGCAACTGATGGACTTCAATAGTCAGAGTCACAAGCTTAAGAGGCTGCTCTTCTCCCCATGGCTTGGTGAGTTTCGTGCAGAGGTCCAAGAGTGCAGGATGAGGGGTTGCTGTGCCAACTACCGCGACAGTCATCTTTCGCCTTTCAGTTTTGGTTGGTTGGAGACAGGGCTACCAACCAACGAGGATAAAGGAGAAGATAAATCCGAAAGGTGACCAGGATCACGCAATTTGATTTGCCTGCCAATTGGTATCTTGCTTTCTTATTCCACGCTACTCCCCAAGAACTATTACGTCCACTGCAAACCTGCGCTGCTCCACGCTCCGTTTTGCTCTCGCTCTCCTTCTTTGATGATTTCTCTTGTAGATGCTAGTAGGTACTAACCTTGGTAGACATATTCCTAGTCATTCAATTGTAGGCTAAAAAATAAGTAATTATTTGACTTAGGCTTTCGCTTTCGTAGCAAAATAAATGCTCTAACTAATTGAAGGTAGTAGATACCTTACTTCGCCTATATGATTCATAAAACAGCACGTATTACTACTACCTACCCTCAATAGTACCTAGTAAGGTATTACATTTATGAGTGATCGATCACACGTTGTTGAGTTTCTGTACATATACCAATAGCCCCTGACTGGTGAGAGTGATGAGCTATATGTTTTTACTTGCGATTTGCCCAACCTGAAATGAGAATGATACTAGTCAAAGATTATTCCTATTCATCATTTGACGTCATTTATTTGGGTGACTTAGGTACTAGCTTTGGGAATGGTTATGTTTTTTACTTTATGGAATTGGAAAAAAAAAGTTTTAAAATATTAGTACATTTAGTGTATCTAGTATATCTACTAATATCTATTAGCCTCTCAAGCTGTGAGAACGACCTAGGCAGCAGTAGTACCTAGTTACCTACTTCAAATGATTATGTGGAAGAAGAAGACAAAACCTATTTTCATAGAATAATAAACTTTGAAAGCTCATTGTGTATCAATCACACTTGTAGATTTGATTTTAACCTAGCTGCTAGCCTAAGGTAGAATAAACCTGCCTAGTGAGAGTCTGCAGATAGTAGTGACCTTTACATTACATCGTACATCGGTAATCGTGCCAACAGGAGGTATCTACTAGTGCCAATAGGAGTATCAGAAGCCACCCTCGTCCTATCCTCGAGTAGGGTTATTTAGTAGTCAGGTAGGTTGTGCGGGGAAACAAATGTACACACACCTTCATGACACGCGCGCTACGAGCAGTCGCATCATCATGTAAACAACGCGCGTCAAAACCTCAATAAACTAGTTGAAGAGTTTAGAGGCAAAAACGCTCCAAGGACAGGTTTATACTTTTTGCTGCGCACTACCCTCCCCTTCGCCCCCTCCTCCCTTTTGTCAGAGCCTTCCTTTAGAAGTTTGAAAGTATTCACGCACGGCTACCGAGAGAACTCAGAGGTTTGCAACTTGTGGCCCTCTTGTTTGCAACAATCTCACCAACTTCTTATTTTCTTTAGCTCGAGTTTTCAGGGCACGTTTGTTGAGCTAATTTGCTTTGGAATTCTGCTCTTTTTTTTAGAAGTTCTAAAATGGGCTCTCACAAAGGATTCGCAGATTCTGTAGGCCGCTCGCTCGCCATGACAATTGCCTCGGAGATTGGAGACGAGACGTTCATCATGGCAGCTATCCTTGCTATGCAACACCCTCGTGCAATTATCTTGGCGGCTTCCCTGTCTGCTTTGTGGCTCATGACAGCGCTTTCTACGACATTTGGGTTCCTTTTACCTCAGATGTTATCCCCAGAACTCACTCATCGTGTAGCTACGGTTCTTTATTTTGTTTTCTCGGCACGATTACTTTGGATCGGCTTGCATAGCCCTGATGATGTACTGGAGGACATTGAAGAAGTTGAGAAGGAATTAGGGAGCATTGAGGCGCGTAGATCACGAAGATACTCTAAAACCTCGATTGCATCTAATGGAGATATCTTTGTAGATGGCGTTTTTCTCGACCGCGGCCAGGTGGAAAAGGTAGATGAAGAGAATGATGAAGATGATAGCTCAGATGTTTTGCAATCTTCGTCTCGCAGGACATCATTATTAGCCAGGGCGTCAAACTCGCGCGGATCGGAATCAAGACGCTCCTCGCGAAGAAAAAGTTCAACTACTTCATTAGCAAAGGCTGTTGCTGTAACTCGGCGGCGATCATCAGCACGCCTCATGCAAACATCTGCCCCAGAAGACGAAACATTAGCTGGTAGCATTCTGCTTCAAGCTAACTTGGCATGGAATAAAGTTTTCTTGGAACTGACGCCACTACTCGAAGCGATAAAAAGTTTCTTGTCACCAATTTTCTCGGAAATTCAAATCTCTACAAAACCGGCATTGAAAGAGCTTAAAGAAATGTTTACACCAACTTTTGTGGAAACGTTTCTAATCATATTTCTGGCTGAATGGGGAGATCGAAGCCAGATTTCCACAATTACTCTTGCAGCAGACGCTTCCCCGCTTGGCGTGACTGTAGGTGGAATCATCGGACATGGAATTTGTAGTTCACTCGCTGTTTGGGGAGGTAGATTGCTTGCCTCCAAAATCAGCCAACGGACTGTTGCGCTTTCAGGATCCGCAGTATTTCTATTGTTTGGACTTTTGAATGTTGCTAGAATTATGTAACTGCTGAGATCAAGAATTGAAGGTACATGCAAATGGAGTAAGGTAAAAACCTTGCTGATCCTTTATTATTAGGCCCAGATATAACAAGAAAGCTTCAACGAATTGACTGATAGTGGCTACTGAGAAAAGCTGTATATTTGACATATGTCTATAAGCTTAATATGTAGCTAGCAGAAACCAGAAGTTATGATTTAAGTTGAGGATCTTCATGATAACCTCATATCCATAAGACGTTACTCAGAACACGATAAGTGATATACAAAACTGAAATCAAAATGACATCTGGATTATAATTTCGAGGTCAGCTGATTACTAACTCAGAAGCACCAGCCTCTTTACTCTTCTAAATCCTTTTTACGATTCCCTCAAGTATCTTATCTTCATATTCCCCAGACAACTTCTGGGTTAGCAAGTCTTAACTTTCAGGAGTGACAAGAATCACTGTGCAAATGACTTTTCGTACTTTCCTTTTGACAAGGACGTCATGCTGCTTGCACAGTATCCACTTAAGATGCTCAATATAGAAACCGTTTCCCCGCCTTTCCTTCTCTGGTGGTCCAAGCTTGCTTCTTATTTCCCTTATTAACATAATTCCTAGTTTTTTAGAGAACGAAATCACGACTGAAGGGGCTATTCAAGATTCTGTTTATTTTTTCTAAGTATTTAAGACTTAGTTTCCTCAGTAGGTGTAACGAGTTCGATGTTCTGTGTGTCACTTTCCTCGCCCTCTTCTTCCACATCATGCACGGGTGCTCTTGCTTTACGGTCCCCAAGTTTGGACTCCTCGTCGCTATTGTGAGGCTCGTTGGCATTTTCTCTGACCGACCGTTTTGCAGACTTTGTTGGGCCATCACCTCCCCTATGTGCCCCACCTCGCTCGTCCTCGTCTTCGTCTTCGTCTTCGTCGTCTTGAGGTTTCTCAGAATATTGTAGTTTGATCGCTTTGAGCTCTTTTACTTCTTCATCTGTCAACGCAGCTTGAGATTTCCATCTTTTTTCATATAGCTCAACAAGTTTGAGAAGCTGTGGATCTCGTGCGACGAGCTCGCGAGCACGCTCCCAACGAAAAAGGCGAATGTTCATTTTAATCGTCCGGTAAAGCAGTGGAGGGTTTGCATGTAAGAGGATTTGTTCTGCTGCTGCAATATCCCTACGGAATAATGCTAACTCAGCCATCCGCACCTTCTCCGATTCAATTTCTTTAAGATATAGAATAAAGTTGAGCTTTGCTACATGCTCTGTTGCTGCTAATGCAATCTCTGCAGTGTCAAGGTGAGTCATCTTTAAAGCCATGCCCGCCAGAATTGCCCACAAGAACTTCTGATTAACAAAACGACAAAGTCGAATTGCATCTTCCCATTTTCGCTCATCAAGAACTAGTTTATGCAACAGTGAAGGGTACCTGCTAACACTGCTAGTCACGAGTGACCCATTTTGCGTACGAACAGTCACAAGAGTATCTGCAAATGATACAATTTGAGGCTGCTTAGCAGCTAATGCAGGGGTTTCCTCTTCAGTTGTTGTATCTGCAAGAAGGTCTTGATCGACCCAAGCAACCTGAGGATAATACCAAACAACCATTTTATTTCCTCCATCAGTACAGGCAACCAAAGCATCAGATTCGTCATTCATAGCAATGCTCTGAACCATTGTTGCTGGCAGTTTGTATGTTTTTTTCCCGCTCCAGTGAATGAAAAGGTCTCCATTACGGTCAACAAATGCAAGCGTGTCGTGGTCATGTTTGCAAAGAGCAATCTGCGCAACTTCAAGCTTGTGTTGAATCAAACCTATTGGCTGCTGTCTGCTAACATCTACTAAACGGATTGTTGACCGATTGTTTTCAAGAATTGCTAAAAGCTTGTCGTTCAGCGCAACAGTACTGCGATTCAAGCCTTGAACATTGATGCCATTAAATACCTGTGGTCCACATACGCGGCGACCTTCGTATGTAAAAACAGTCCATGCAGCAACAAATACCTTGGAACTTTGCAAAAGAAGTGCCGAACGAGTGGAAGGAACATCAACGATTTGTGGAGTGCCAAGGTTTCCCAAAGCATATACATGTACCTGAGGTGTAGCACAATAAACGAGTAAATAGCCAAACTCCATACTTACATCCAGGATACGGTCGCGGAATATAAGGGACTCCGTTGTGTCTTCTGTTGTATTGTAAACTTCAAGCTGTTTTGAGTCTTTCAAAAGTACTTGGTAGTGTTTCCATTCAAGAGATCGATTGGCAATCTGCGCAACAAGAACGGCACCGCTAGCGCATGCACCACCTAGCATTGTACCATCCTGTGTCCAAGATAACGAAAGAACAGACCCTGCGTCTTTTAAGTCCTCCCGTGAATGAGTCCAACCAGTTTTGTCGCAAACTTTGATTACATCATACGAACCCACAACAAAACTTTCGCCGTTCGGACACCAGCTTAAACTTGTCACCACGTGTTCCATAGGTTGACTTTGAAACAATTGTCTTCCAAAGCTATCCCAGATTCGATATTTGCGATCTTCCCCGCCTGACACAATGAGATTTGTCACAGGGTTCCAATCGACTACGAGCACTGTTGCGTCATGAGCTTTCCACTGTGTACGCTTCCTTTCGCGTTGCTCAATGATAAGCATCTTCCCGGCGCTAAAGAGCAACTCGTCTTGACGACCCCAGCACAAACCATACACAGGAAAACCTGTTGTAGCTACAGTATTACGGAGCATTCCAACTCGACTCCAGACCTTCACAGTGCCATCCTCGCCTCCGGTGGCAAGTGCAGAGCCATCAAGGCTCCACTGAATGGAGATTGCTGCACCTGCATTGTAGCTCTGTACTCTTTTCTCTTCCCGGCCTGTACTTCCCTGGAGAATCCGAAATGAACCGTCGCTACAGCAGATAGCAAGTGTGTCACTCATTTGTTGCTCGTTTAAACTTGGGCACCAGCTCATCTTAGTAATGAATCCATCCGTGTTACCTACTATTGTCTCAAAAGTGAAGTCGTCTCCGTGAAGGCGCTTGATAGTCTGGTCATCTGCACAAGTCAAGAGTTCATCTCCTGCGGGGGTCCACGTGCAGCTTGTGGCAATTTCTTTGTGTTGCTCGCGGGAAAGTCGACAGGAAACACGCATATTCCTTGGCTTCAAATGAAAAATAAAATTGTGATTCAAGACCTGAGTCGCTCGAGATATTTTCAGAATCTAAACACTGATCAGTACCCTCTCGAGGGGATCGCAATTGCTCACAATTTACCCAATGCTACGTGACCGTTCACTAAGTTATCAATTGATTGATTGTGTGTCTCTTATGAGGTCTACAAACGTTAAAATCTCGAAACGGCAAAGTAATACTGACGAACAAAAAAACCAAGACAAGGGCAACCAACTAGCAATTTGTCTTTGTTATTTTCGAGCAGATGTTTGCTTGGGCTACCTACGCACGCCCTCCAAACGCTCAAAGAGCCAGGAACGTGCTTGTCTGTCTTCTTGTCTAAGAAGGGGTGCGTTCAAACAGCACACCTGGACCTAGAAATGAGCAAAAGCTTTGCGGGAGAGCTTAGCAGATCAGTTGTCCCTCAGGCACAACTTGCTCCGTTTGCTCAAACGCCTTCTCTGCCCACGACAGATCTTTTCAAGAATCACTTGGTCTCGAACACAGCCTTTCCGAGCGCAAGTGATGACAACAATGTGAATTTAGTGCAAGAGTAGGGCTGACTTGGTACCTCCTTCTATTTACGCGAAGAGGAGGACAGATCTAACGCACGTATATAGGGTTTACATTAGGACATTACTTATGTCTTTCATTCTTTCGTTTGCTATTCATTCTTATTTTCTCTCTCTGTCACTAGGACCTGTTAGTGAGTAATACATATCAAGAGGTCCTTCCCGCCCAAGTGACCGTTACAAGCTTTCATTAAAATAGGAAGCCTCTCCCTTTTTTCTTTTCTTTTTTAGTTTCAACAGATGGAGTAAATATCATGAGTCTATGTTGAGCTACGCTTTTAGGCTGTCCAATGCTAGACGAAGGTAAGGAACTGATTCGTCATAATAAATCCTATGTCATTTTACATATTTTGCAAAGGTAAAGATCAACACTGGGATATTTTAGAACATAAATTTTACAGAACAATGAATATTGAACCAGAAAGCGGAGCAGGAATATAGACTACGCTATATAATTGAAGCTCTTTCCAGATGGTTAAAAATATTTACGAATCATGAAGGTGTATATCTGAATTGAATTATGGTAAAGATAATACTACGCTCATGTAGTTTCCTACTTCAATTTGTTCTAAATGAATTTTATTGAACTTTCTAATATATATATATATGGAAGACTAGTACCCCTCGTGGAAATTAAAAACCAACGAACTGATATTCTAACAAACTAAAAACTTACAGTTTTTAGTTTGAAACCCTAAAGATCAACACCACCATGGTACCATAATATTAAATTGTGCAGACATTATTCATTGCACAAGTTAAAGTTAAGTTGACAACGAAAGGGTATTATAAGCCTCGGCTGTCACTGCAAGGAGTAAGAAAGCCAAAGCGTTTTTACTCATGAGTCAGCGATCTGCTGACCTACGAATTGATCCTACGGATATCCCAAGAGGCTATGTTTTAATGCAGATCATAAAATATCAATTATGGTTCAATCTAGCTGCAATCTATCGACGGTTTATACAAATATTGCAGATAGTCTCGACAAACTAAATCAAAATGCTCCTCTTTTTTTTGGTGAGATATCATCCTAAGTCTTTAAAAAAATCAAATCTAAGAAATTGAGCTCAGTACAGCTCTCTGCTTCCACTACTATTGGTCTCAGTGTGCATTAAAGGTATCAACTCCTGCTTAGAATTCATATTGCAGAAGGTAATTTTAAAGTATAATAGACGACAATGGTGATGATCATATGAAGCATGTTGACACCTATTTAATAAATGGTATTTGATACTCGTCATATGAAACCTCGAAAGAGGATCAAGGCACTCTTTAAATAAAGTCATATCGATTGACCTTAGGTACCCAGTGTTGACAAAACACCATCAGAGTCATTTTACACTGTCATAAATCCTGAACTAGAAGGACTTGAATATGATAAGAGCGTTACTATCAGATACAAAGGTATAAGGCCAAGGGGACTTATGAGTAAAAGTTCACTCCACAATCAAATGAATATGTAAGGACACAGTCTGAATCAGTGGTTGAGAAAACAAGTTACCCTGCCCGCTTAAGTTGTGTTGTGATCTGTCTTAGTCTCCTTATTATAGTATGAAGCAGTCCACCGGTGCCCTCTCAAGGGCCAGAAGATCGCTCGCTACCTCTATAAGCTGAAGTATAACATACCTCTATCATGCATTTCAAGCTTCTTGCCAGTCAATATCTGGTTCATCAGGGATTATCTGTCAATAGTACTGAAGGCAAGCCATTCACGAGTAACATTTCGTGCACAGACATGTAAAAGCAAAACTGTTCGAAACAGAAAAATGGCTAGACCTGCGTTAATCTATCGAATAAACTCAGGGTGTAAAGCCCAGTCAATAGATGTTGCAAACCTCTTGTAGCCACTTTTTGAGATTCCCCAGGTGAAACATTTCTTCAGCTCTGGCTTTGACTGATAAAATAAATCAAGAGAAACATTTTTAATCCTTTATTATTTTATTATTTTATTATATTAATTTTCAATACAAGTTTTAGATCATATGGAAATTTTGTCAGAACATACTACCTAAATGCTGCATCGCGACATATTCATTCTTTGATATAAATGTTAGAAAAACATACAATAAAATTAGCACAAGATAGCCATACCAAACAGTCCGTAATACGCACACTACTATAAGGATAATATGTACTACAGCCTTCGTATTTAAAGTTCTAGCTGAGACTGCACCACTTTACTATCGTTTTTTAATAATGTTTACAGCTAGACTGTTTGTTTGCTAGGTCCATATCATTGAAACAATTTGCTGCTAGCTTTCAAGGATTAAACATAACCTTCTATATTCCACATTTACCTCTAACATAATTACTGTACGACTTTCTCTTTAAGAACGAAAGTGCGTCACGGATCCATCTTATGATTGGCATTCAAACATATGTATTTTGCATATTAATGATTATGTTTATTTTTAATGAACATATGTCTCTGCAAGTATTTTGTAGCTCGTACTCACCTCATTTTAGTGAAAGCGTGTTTGCTTTATTCTCAACTCTCACATGCATTGTGATACAAGGCTCTATGATACAACTATATTTCAAATTAGAGTAAATTCAAAAGGTAGATTTCAATGTACTCATGGCTTCAATATGTTAACGAACGCTTGCCTATAAACTCTGTTAGTGGAAGTTTTATATGCATTTTAACGGAGCAATCAATTGAATAGTCCTAAATTCTAATAGGAATATAGTAATAAGCAGAAACCATAAAGCTACTGTCTCCAGCGAATTAAAAGACAAGTATAACTCATAGCCCGAGGAGATGTAATATAACGCATCGTACTATTCAACCAATTGAGAAGTCGGTTGTGAGGAGAAGACTTGCCAGCCAGGGCAGTGAACGTGAGACAATCCGAGAGTGGGGCTCTTCAAATAAACAAACTCGTGAGAGTATGTTAGGTAAGCTATCTGTAGGCTAGGAAGTCGAAGCCTGACTTTGCCCTGTAGTATTACTGGTGATGTTGGTATAGATCGACGTTATGGCAATCAAAGTGCAAAGGTGTACGATTGCCTTAACGGTGTAATAAAAAAAGAATTAAGCCTTTTGACTTTCTATTCTTTTCGTTGGAAAAATAGTTCGAAAGAATCTTTAACTTTCAAAGGAGGAAAATCTTGAATTGAGTTTCTTGCTATGAAGTCATCGCAGATTATTTTGTGTAATGAATCGTGCAGAGGTAGTCTGACCAGGATGGCGAACTCAGAAGAAAGAGAAGAAGGATCATATTTATTTCATTATAGTTTTGAATTTGAATACTGGCAAGATGAATGTATCATGTCGGACTGAAGAGTGTCAGGCAGAGTTAGGTGAGGTGAGGTGAGGCGAGGGTAGACACTTAACTGTATATACTTACTTCAATAGAAATGTAAGCCAACCTGTTTATAAACTTAGCACAAAAAAATATTTGAAAAAGTTGTTAACTTGAAAGAAGTAAGATATTCATTCTCTCGTTCCCAGAGATATATACAATGAAATGCAAAGGAAAAGACATCCGTAAGAAAGCTTGTGTGCAGCGACGGCATAGGAAATTGGATGCTTTATATGTAGTTACATAGACCCTTTATTTCTTTTAAGATAAAATTACATATTGATAGACACATAATTAGGATAGGATATGATAGTTATGAATAGCCGCTGATAGACTCAATAGACGTTTATGACCTGATTGTACAACTACTGATTCGATTTGAGACTTGGTAAATTTAAGACAACAAGTATCTAGACTTCCCAGCTTCCACTTAGCGCAGCTGACATATTCAACACGATCTGGTTTCCTTATTAAATCAAGAGACCTGAAACGTGTTATGCGTGCGCATCATCTCTTTCTCCCTACTTGACCAGAATCTCCCAAGATGGGGGGCGATACCATCCTGAGAGAAGAGCTTATGACATACAAAAGAGGGTATATATATATAATCAGTCAAGTATCACAGCATCATCCGAATGATTTGTGATTTGACTAGTCATGATCAACATTACAAGTCGAGATTTTAAAATTTATTTCTTGTAAGAAAAATCTATGTCATAATTGATCATTTATCAGTTACATACATGTGTATGTTACATATTGATTGATGATGATGTCAGTCATCAAAAAGATGAAAGCATCTTCAGGAGCTCCTTCTTAAAAATCTATCTATCTAAATTAGTATAGTAGGTTGATTATCATGATACATCAATATTATTTTATTATAGATCTGCTATTCAAGGTTCTGTTTATTTTTTCTAAGTATTTTAAGACTTAGTTTTTCCTCAGTAGGTGTAACGAGTTCGATCTTTTCAGTTGGGGTTAGTTACCCTATTTGGTTTTACGCGAGCTCCAACATGGATGGCTTAAGCTATCTATAGAAGGAAATATGATATGATATATTTATTTATTTTATTTATTCTATTGATTGCTGCTATTGAAATATCAGTTTAATTTTTAACTATATTATTATTAAATATATAACTTATACCACACTTTTTTTCATGAGCTGAATTAATTTAATCTAATCACTTACTAATGAAAGGAGACATTTCATTATACGAACTGTTATGTTAACCTTTGAGAAGTCAAATTGTTATTACTATTATATTATATATAAACTTCTAAAATAAATTTATCCCATCATTTTTAACAATATACATGTACAAATCTTGAAATTAATCTATATATTTTTTAAAATATATGAAAAAAATTAAAATTATTGATATTTGCTAATTTAAATTATATAGAATGTTGGTTTTTTTAATTAATATTATATTTTGATTATATTTTGTATTTTTGTTTTACATAAGACCAATTTTCATTCAATTGTCTAGCTTATTAAAGAAATGAAAATGTAAAAAAGATAAGTGAAGAAGTATGGAAAGAAATTTGTTCTGGAGCATTTCTATAGTCAGTGAACAGCAGACTTAACATTGTTGAATAATTAAAAACTCCATATCAATTTGTACTACAGTAGGTTATCAGCAATAAATACCATGGTATGATTTCGAAGGCCTCTTTCCGCGAGTTTGTTTTATTCAGTAAAAATTTCTATATAGGGAGTAGAGTATATATATACCTATGTACATATGTTATATATATACCACCATCCAAGAACTTATTTCTTAACTCCCTCATGATTACGAAAAACTATGAGTACTCAGGGTAGTCTAGTTAAGGCGTCACAATTGTACTAACTATAACTAACCTAACTAACCTAACTGTCTAATACAATCATTATATTATTTAGTATAAATATGCTACTATTAAATTTCAAGAAAATTCACCAACCTATTTAATTAAATACTTTATTGAATTGTGTACAGATGTGTGGATGCAAGTATAATATACACAATAGTGAGCCTTTCTTTTGTTTCTTGCTTTATGAATCCTACAAAGAAACTTTCAAGTTTTTTTGTTTTTTTTTCAAGTTAATATTAAAATATATTCTGTAAAGGCATGTCTTTCTTGACTACTCGTTCTGTCAACTCCTGTTATCTAATTGGTATATGATATCAATAAGTTGTTTCGTTCCCCAAAATAGATAGATAGGTATCTAATCTGTCTATCTACACATACCCCTATAAATATTATATACCTTTTATACATTCTGAATATATGATGTCCTATGTGTAGCAATAAATTTGTAGGCCAGGACATGGTGAAAAAGTAAAGACAAAAGTTGAGTCTTTGAAGGCAAGCAATGATCTGTCAGGGCTCATTGTCACAATATCAAAACTATTGAAGAGAATACAAGAGGGTTAACCCCCATGCAAACAAGAAAATTGGCGTGAGCACAAGAGCATAAAGATACAAAAATTATCAAGTATGTTTGGTATAGTAAGAGAGAATCCACAAAAGATGAGCAATTTTAATTTTAGTTAAACGTAGGCAATACAGTAGCTCTTGCAATACGCGTTTTGATATCAATGAAATGTAGTTTTTTTCCAACTTCTTGAGAGCAGCAACCCAAAGAATAAATTGTAAAGCACCCCATACGGTAAAGCTGTAGTGATTGAGGTATAAAATGCGAAATCGCTGATTAATTTTCCTGGTCTCTTCAGAATTCAGATCCTCATCATGTACAGGGCTACATATACCTACACCTACCAAAACTTGGGTATCCCTTGCCCTGGAATAGAACAAAACTGGCTTGCCCTGCTAAGTAATTTCTGAAAACAAGTTGTATCCACATTTTACCAAGAAACCAAAGAAAAAAATACTTTTCTGAAAGTGACGATTTGTTTGAAATATTCTTCAAACAAAAACATTTTAAAATTTTAAACTAAACATTGTCAAGCATAATACAGTATATGTAATGTTTATTTATTTATCTATTTTAAAAATATAAAACGATTTATTTATTTAATTTTAAAATAAATGAAACTATCATACAAGATGCTACTACTGTACGATAAGGAAATAAATCAATTACACTCCTTTCAACAGGAAGAAGCTTCATAATTCAATTCAAACTAAAACAACAGCGAAACTATTGCTCCAAGCAAGACGTTAACTTCTTAGACTCCACATAATTATATTTTAACTTACTCACACGAGCTAGTTTTTTTGAAGAGCTGCGCGTACGCATTGTCTCTTATCATGTTCCTGAACTCCATTTCCGTTGCGATTGTCTTCTTAATCGACCAGGGGATACGACAAACCTGAACAAGTTTGTCCTAAAACAATTGTTAATTGTTTTGGAAGCTAATTGGAGTATCTCCGGGGCTAAGACACGCACAAAAAGTATTTTATATATGAATATGTGTAAAAAAAGACACCCCCCTACTAAAATAGAAAATTCTACCAAGCAAATTAAATTTTAAAGTTAACTGAGCCTGGGTGATTACTTGGTTATACAGTGTATAGAAGCTTCCACTTGGTTATACTGTGTATAGAAGCTTCCACTTCCCAACTAAAGGACCATGGATTTTTAAAGAGTGAAGTGAATCTACACAACTAATCAATGCATCGCATTTCCAATAACATGAAGCGGGCACTGAAAATATAGAGAAAGATACAGCCCTGCATACGATAGAGATTCGTGAGGAATTGTTTCTTCTAAGAACACTCGCCTCGGATGACAAAGCTCAAAGTACTTTTTACCCGCATCTCTAGAAGTCTGTCAAATACTGAGAGGATTCGAGACACTAATTTAGAAGGATTATCATGTAGAGACGAAAATACTGCTCTAAATTCATCTGCAGATAAGGCATGATCAAAAACACTCTTGTGACGCGAATCGCTCATGAATTCCACGCGGGCCTTATCTATGATCTTGCTCTTTAACTCTGGGGAAAGTTGCACGAATTTCCCTTGATCTTGTAGTGCATCTGCCGCTTGAGACATTAGAGCATATACAGAGTCTTTTAGGATTTTCATTCTTTCCAAGGGCCCAAATGAAGGTGCACCACGGGTGGTTTCCAGCTGGTTCGGGTTTACTAAATTAAAATCACTTGTCATTGGCTTGACACCAGTGGTGGACTTTGTGATATCTTTATCTGCTTGATTGCCTAAAGACGAAGCACTTCCATAGAGAAGCGCGCGTTTCATGTCCTGGCCATTATCCATATGAATTGACTTCACGTGAGAGGGCAAGGAAGCTTTGATTTGACAGTTATCTGCGCGCGATTGAGAATTTGAGCTTCCCTGTGATTCGTTTCCAAGTTGTCTTTGCTGTCTGCTCGAAAGTCTGTGTACAAGCCTTACAAGTCTTGAGGGAAGATTTGGACCCTGTCGCATGTTTTCGCGGGAAAGATCCTGTATCCGAGACATGATTCTGCCCTCTAGCTCACGATTACGGGCCGACTCATGTTCAAAATTAATACAACGAACAAGAGCAGCCCCTACCCGAGAATTTCGTGCAAGGCGAAAATCCATGTGTTCACCAAAAATGTCTTTTAAAAGAAGCAGAACAGCAAATCGAATAGGCTCTTCGCCAGCTTCATTAGAGGGCAGTAGCCAGCTCGAAAGTCCTCGAAGAAGATCTATTCGCATTGTATGATGAATCCCATGGGATATGACGTGACGCAAAGCAAAGAAAACTTGACCAAGTCGCTCTTTACGTGCATGAGATGAATACTCATTCGTATCCAATCTAGCTGCTTCCTCAATAGATGAGATAATGTTCCTATCAATCCATTGTCTAGAAATTTCTGCAGGAAGTAGGCGTCCACCTGTCGCACAAGGGGGGCAAGCCCAATCCCCATTTGGTACTTGATCAAGGCCGAGGCAATCGAAATGACAAGCACGGGTGCATTCTTGTTCCTCAGAAGAGCCATCACAAAGCATTAAAGCATCGTGCCGATCATCACGTCCACAAATAAAGCAAGGGTTGGACTGCTGTGTTTCGAAAGAGTAAGAATAAATGGAGTTCTCTGTTTGGGCCTCCTTTCTTTGCGGCGATACAGATTCATACGCTGACTTTTGCGGATTATAGAGCTCTGTAATCTGACGTCGACAAAATGGGCATGTTTGAGCTGTACCGCGATTCACCCAGCTCATAATACAAACATAATGGAAAAGATGATCACAAGTACTGGGCTTTGATAACATTTCATCGGGCTCCATTTTGCAAAGACAGATACCGCATGAGGCGTCATCATCATCATCATCGCCATTCTCATGAACCTTCGTGCTTTCATCTTTACTTGCTTCGGAAATATTTTGTTCCGTTTTTATCTCAAGTGAGTTTACGTCTCCCCTACTTGGCACCTCTGCTATCACTAGCTCAGTTTTCACGCTGTTCAGGTTCTCTGATTTCACAAGACTTGTCCTCACTTCTGCTGCAGATTCTGTGGCAGCTACAGCTGCGACTGCGTTTGGCAAGGGTTCAAGTGGCTCGACTTTCACCTCTGTTTTAATTTCTACTAGATGATTCTTTGAGCTAGAGGAAGTCGCTGAAGAGCAAGCCTCGTTCAAGCTTGATCTTTGGCCAGAAACTTGTTCACTAGAATCTCCCGCTTCTGTCTTCCTCCGTTTCGAAGTTCTTCTCGACTTCGGCCCGGAAGAAGGGAGAACCATTGCGTAAATATGTACTGAGTAGAACTGAGATATGAGCTGCGGTTATTGGGTGCCACTTCCAGCCTCCCAATGCGGCGAGTACCTCAATTCTTATCAGCTTCGTTCGAGATTGATTTTGTCCTCGTCGTCCTCGTCGTCGTCGTCTTTTTTTCTTTCTTTATTCTCTAATTCTGTTTCCTTCTAGTACCCCATACTCAACTCTACTTTCCTTTAATTGAAAAATGAAAATGATTCTCAAGTGGCATATCGTGGTTTTAGACCCTTTTTAAAAGTGGCGTTACTAATTGTACTGTAGCTTCAATTCAGTTTGAGGTCAAGCAAGAAAAGCATAGATAAAATGTAGAGGGGTCTAATCTGAATCAGGTCATGTGTTCATAAACCCTTTTGGCGGTATAGAACAGAAAAAAAGATAGGATAAAAAAAGGGAGTATTTCTTTCTTTTATTCTGTTCTTGTATACTCCTACCAGTGAAAACAAATTAGAATAGACATCAAAACACACAAAAATGTCGGAGCCTCAGAGTTTTGCAGGCGTGATCAGAGTAATGTTGCGAGCCATGACTATTTGAACTGAGGGTCAGCCTTGTAATGAGACTCAGAACTGCCGGATTGCGAAGATTCTAGATAATTATAGAGCACTCTTGATCACTGCGATGTTACAAACTGACGTCTGTGTCGATACTAAGTAGAATTTGCTTCAGGTGCCACTATTTAGCGGAACTTATTAAATACACTAGGCCTACTATGTTTGTTTGCTTCAAATACTATGCAATGAAACTACGCCGAGCAAGTGTCGCGATTTTTCAGCTTGTTTCAAAGTTATTGTTGTTATTTTTCAAGTTATTCTTATTTGTATTTCTAGGTGCCATTAAACTTCTGTTTCTGTTTTAGTATACATAACATCTGCACGGTGGTGGTATGTGACCTTAACAACGTTTGGACCAGCCTGGAACCCTTGACAAATAATTGCTACGGTTAGTCTATTCTTCAGTGCTTGAGGTAGTGATATCACCAGAGAAAAAAATGTATTAGTAGACCCTTGAGATTCTCAATTGTCCTTGTAAAACATTTGTAAGCCCTGAGGGACCATGGCATGTGTAGGACTAAAGGTTTACAGTCAGACAGGGGGTGGAATTGCAAGGTAAACAAAAACAACTCTGTAAATTCATTCTTATCTTGCTAGCCGAAAGCTATGTTTACGGTTGAGGAGTAGAAGCAATGTAACTTCTCGAAGATCTGTCGATCCTCTTAGACTCGCAAAGTCGTGTCCTAATGCTACTTCCATTATCCTCCACAGTACTATATATGGCGCATTTTGGCTGGTATTGCCCTCTGAATATATGTCGCGAGACATATCTGACTTTAGAGTTTTAATCCGAGACTTGTAGAGATCCCTGACTGTAAAGCTTAAGTCTATAAACATTCCTTCTCAAATTTCTCTTCTAGCCTTCATGTACCTTGTCTTTAGCTTCTAGTTGATCATAGCAACCATGTAGGAGGAACTCTGAAAAATCGAGTTGAGATGCTTAAAGGATTTAACCTTGAGCAGTAGTTGGATAAGATTCGTGACAGCACACAGAATTAAGCAATAGAGGGAGAGTTGTTTCTAAGTATTCCTGGCTTATGAGCTATACCCCTGGAGCTTTGTCTTAGGTATCTACTAATCAAAAGCTAGAGCCAGAAGGATCAATACAACCACGCCTATGAATTAGTTTTGGGCGAAGAGCGATTTGCCATCTTCAAAGTCTGCTTCGGTGACTGACCCTTTCTTTGGAGGTAAAAAATAATTCATAAACAACGCTCTTCGCATCAGCTGGATGCAGACTTGTAAGAGAATCATGCATTCCCTGCATGCTATCACTTGTTGGCAAAATCTGACGTACTTTAGCAGATATTATGAGCAGGCGTATGGTTACAAGAGGCTCAACGTCATAAGGTTACATGCTGAAGAGGTGTGTGAGGGAAACTCGCGGACATTTTTATTATTATTTTAAAATAAATTTTTAGGAGAGAATCGGTTTAAAGTAAATAAACTTTTTCCGTGGCACCCGAAACTCTGGCGTTATGACTAGGACTATTGTCATAGTAGCTTTGAAGAAATTGTGCATAGCTGCTGACGGTGGGTTATTATATGCGTGTTCCTTTTCAAGATCTGTTGTTAAACATCAAACGCCCTTTCGATAATGCCACAACTGTTGATTCTTGTTGCGCTTTAATTTAGGCTTAGAGTCTACTGTTGCTTTAAAATTTACTCTGGTTACTACATGAGACCCATAGTAATTATTTTAAATTAAACTTATTTTAATTTTTTATTATTATAAATGTGTCGGTATACTATAAGCATACCTAACTGGGCCTACATAGGTATTAGCACCCATTCTCATTGAAATTGGCAACTATAACTATTTTATAGAACTGCTTAGGATGCTTGTATTCCATGATCCATCGCATACCTACCTATCTACGGTCACAGTAGATGTAGTCGGTAGAGAGAGAGACTAGAGAAGAGAGACGTGCTTGTGGACGTAGCCGGTCGATCTAAACCTCTTTGAGCTATCATAAGCAGACAAAGAAGCAACACGCATTGGCCGGACCTCGACATCAGGTTGGGTACCGACGCTACGTGCAGGCAAATCAATCTCAGGTTACCAAGGTTTCAATATTCCAAACCGGGTTGGTGACTTGTCAAGGGGATTGATCTTTTGAAGAAGTCGAGCAAAGGAAAGGCATAGAGCACTCGCTAGCCGCAAAGCCAGACGCAGGAGCGTTGAAGTGATATTGGAAAGAAAGTTGGAAGGGAGGAGTTGCGTGGCTTCATTAACATTCACCACTCTTTTCATTTCAATTAAGAAAGATCTGGTCCGATATTAAATCCTTCTGGAGTCGCTCTGCAAGCTTCTCTAATTTATCAGAGAGGCATTCATTTGCATATAACGTAGCTTTCATTTGTGCTTTGGGGATTGAGTAAGACTAGGGCGAGCCTACAATTCGTACAAAGTAAAGATCCATTACTCTCACCACCTCGCGAGCCTCTGCGCTGGTCGCGGAGCTCGCCCTTGAAGGCATGCCAGAAGTGCTTGCAGCAACCCTTATTATCGTATTCACTGCAATCGGATTCGGGGCAAACCTTTTATTAGTCTGCGCTCCTCGACGCGAGAAAAGTCACTCAAAGTGGTCTGAGCTTGACTCTGACGGCTCTGCGGCGGACGACGTATTCGCCGATTTCTATTACTCTAAATTAGACGAGAGTTAAATAAGGCCAACGGGGGATATCAAAATCATTAATAGAGAGGATAGGCACTCTACAGGTCAATCCGAACTAACTCACACTCAAACCAAACTCAAGCACAAAAGCAATCGCAAACAAAAGAGAAAAGGAAAATCGAAGAGAGATAATTCGAACTCTGAGTTAAAACAAAACCTGCTTTAAAACATGCCTGACACACTCCCGAATCGTCGCTCACTTCGAGAGCTAGCTGAAGAGCTGGCCTTGGCTGAGGTTCAATCATACTTTGATAGCCCAGGACAGCTCGAGAATCTAGCTAGCGTGCGTGAAGACTATGAAAGACGTATTGTCGCCGTAGAAACCCAGCTCGAAGCTGGTGTACAAGCCCAACTTGATGAAATGCAGAATACTGTAATGTTGCTTAACATGGCTCGAGAAGAGATGACAAACGTACGGAGTAATTTCAATAAGATCAATCGACGCACACAAGCTGTCACAAAAGCTGTTCACGACTTCGAACATATCTCACGTATTCGGAATGCTAGGACTAATGTACGTGAGATTTTGCAACAGCTTGAGATTTATGATGCTGTTCCTCGACGGGTGAATGAACTCCGGGAAAAGCTTGAAGCCGAGCCTCGGAGCCTGAAGGCTGTATTTATGGAGTGGCTTCAGCTAAATGCCTGGCGTGAGCGTATTCTCACTGATGTTTCTGATCAGGTAACCGAGGCTAGCCGGAAAGAGCAAGATCTCAACGCTCGTGTTGCGAACTGGGAAGAGCTGGATACAATCAATATGCACAGCAACTATAGCCAAAGCTCTCATGCATACGCTCAAGTGCTTCAGGTTCTTGGGGACCACTTCAGGCGTGTTGAAGAGCTCGGGCAAAAAATTTGGGACTTGGTTGCAACCCGGCTCGCAAACTTTTTTAACCTTGCCCAATTTGGTGAAGCTCCTTCACTAATTGCTGCTGTTGAAATTGTTGAACGAATTGACCTGTACAATGATCGTGAAAGAGCTCGTCGAAGTGCACGAGGTGAAGCAATGGAAAAGCTAGAGATGCTGATTCCTCCTGGTCAAAGGCGAAAACAAGCTCTAGGTGTACTTGAATCAGCGATTGAACAACGCCTCTCTAAAGCACTTCCTGATCATTTGCTTCCCGAGTCAGTGTCATCAGATCCTAACCCAAAGTTAGATACGAAGGGGAATACTACAGTAGACTCTGACGATGAAGATGAGGAGGTCGATGACGAGGATGACGAGGATGATGAAGATGACGACGAAGAAGATGACGACGAAGACACAGATGAAGAGGGCGGGAATGTTGAACATTCGTCAAAGCCAAAGGGCATTCCATCTAAGATTCCAGAATTTTTACGGGCCGGAAGGGATTTAATCCTGGACTTAAATTCTGTCGCGGAGGATATTGCGAAGTGCTTCCCGGACTCATACAGCATTGTAGGACTATATCGTTGGGTAGTTGAGCGACGAATGTTGCGTTTGCTTCATCCGGTTTTTTCCTCGACTCGTGTCAGTCCTGGTGAAAAGCTGCAATTGGTTGGTTTTATCGACCACTATCTCAGTGTGGTGGAAACGTTAGATTTGTCTCACCTGGATCCAGACATGGATGCTGCCTCTTCAGTTCCTCCCCGAGGTTTTGCGGGATTTTCAGGTGCAACAACTTCCACTACCACAGGTAGCTTTACCCATAGCCAATCGCATCGCACAATTACCATTGGGGACGCGAGTTCTAACCTGCATGATGATCACCGTGCAGCAGCTATGGCACGAGCTAAAGAGTTGCGTCGCGAAGCCGAAGGAATGATGTCGACCTATATTGCTGATGCTTTTCCCCGTATGGAACAAATGATGCATGCAATTACTAAACAAAACCGTGATCCTCGTATTGGTCGTGGTGGAGCTCTACAAACTGCAACCCCAGAAGACCTATTTAATATTCTTGCTCAAGAGTTAAACGTGCTCCGTCTGCATGGTGTCACAGGTCCTCATCTAGCTTCATTTGTGCAGAGGACTGTGTTAGAGATACTTCGTACATACCAAGGAGAGCAGACCAACCGATTGTCATCCCAAGACACAAGCGTTGAGCACTGCTGTGCTATGATGAATGACTTTGAACGGATGTATGATTTATGTGACAAAGTGCTCATTCTTGAAGTGAAGCAAGGGATGGATATGTCAGATCGGGGTGCAGATGCACTTCTCTCAGAAATTCAATCTGAACTTGACAAGGTCGCCGGTGGATTTATCCGTGCTATTGATGCAGTAGCTGTACGCAGTGTAGAGCTTATATTTGCTGAACTTGAAAGTAGCGAGATAGTACAGTCCCTATTCACTTCTCGCTGGGAAACTAACGAAGCTCGTACTATGGATCGCTTCGTGGCTACATTTTTAGACTATTTTGAAGACTCCTCTGAGGGATTTCGTATTTGGCTAGGGTCCGAGCTTTTGTTTGGGCGCATTGTTGCCACCTGCTTGGCGAAAACTGTGGATAGCTACATTATGCGTCTTATGTCGCTGCGCACATCCTTCAGCAATAAAAAATATGCAATCGAACGTATGAGAGCGGATGCACAAATTCTTCAAAACTTTTTTGGTCAGTACTTAGATGTTCTTCGCTATGGAAAAATTCGTACGCAGGAGTCTCTGGAGACCAAAATAGATGTCATTTGGCACTGCGCTCGTTTGATGGAGGCTGAAGAGGAGGACTACCCCCCCAAACATTTTGCTGATGTGGCTCAACATTTTGGGCCGTTCGCCAAGCAAGCTATTGCTCGGCTTCTCTTTTTACGAGGAGACCTATCTAATGATGTACGAACCACCTTTCTGTCAGAGGTATCAGATTATGTTGAGTCTAACCCTGTTGCTCCTCGATTTGACCTATCCTCCTTGCCACCAACACCTGAACTTCTCCTGGAAGCAGCAAGTCGGCAGGTTACAGTGGCACAAGCTCCAGTGCCTTTGCAAAAGGGATCGAAGAGTAAATCTAATAAAGCACTAGTAACAAAACGTAGGAGCAAAAAGAAGGTCAAGGGGAAGAAATCAAAAACGTCATCATTGTCAGGAGAAGCGGGGTCTTCCTCCCCTGCTGTAGAGATGTCTCTGGACTCTTTTGTTTCTTCGCGAATGTCTTAAGATATTATACATCTAAGGTTAAGTATAAGCATTATTACTCAGATGTTCAATTCATACGCGAAATCTCTCGTGGTCTTCACCATTTAGGCAATTCCGATAACTACTATGCGACAGAATTATATATTGGTAACTTTGAAAAAACAAATTTAGCACTTCGTTTTTACATTACCAAACGCAATCATCTTGCTTGGGTGAAGACTTGGGATTAATACAAAGTGAATGAACGATTATCTAGATAATCTGCACATATCCGAAAAGTCAAATACCAACTCATTAGACTGTTTCCCACACAAATCTGTATCTGAACCTCAAGTAAAATTATGAAACATTGTTTCAGTCACAAGACATTGAAGTGAACGGCCTTTATTGAACGGTACACACTTCTTCTGATTTCACGATCATCTAAGCACCGAAATAATTAAATTCGCGACGCCTATGGTAGTGCATAAAATCATCAGTTAGCTCATGCTTGATTTTCGCCTCAATCCAAACATTCCAATAGTATATAGGTATACCCTGATGTAAAACTTCGTGAAACATGGATCTAGACTCTTTAGGAGAGACCCCAATGCCGAGCATTGACTCTGGGAGGGAGGAAATTATCGCCTTACAGCTCTGGCGCAGATACTCACATATTACAAGAATATGAAAATAGGCATAGGCAGGTTCATCACAATCTTTTAGAAAAACATCTGCAGGCCAGAGATCTTCATAATTGATGTTTTCGCTGAGTTTTTGATGCTTTGACAAGTCAACTTCAGAGCTCTGACAATGGTGCTTCTCTCCAGAGTTGGTTTCCCAAACACGTTCACAACGATATAACAAAGGTGTAGGGTAATGAGGTTCGTACCTTGAAAATGCAGAACGTAACGACTCGCCTGGCTTCAACGAGGTGTCAAGGCCACCAATACTAACAAGATCTCCCTCACACAGAAACGTGTCTTTTATTCGAACTCCATTTACGAGTATCCCTGACTTTCGAGGTGACATATCAAACAAACGCCAGCGATGCACATCATAATCGAATGTAAGTTTTGCATGAAAGGAGTCCACAAACGGGGATTTGCCAGCTATTATAAGATGGTCTGTTAAAGGATGAGAGGGCGGGCCTGCTCTGGTGAAACTCCGGCGACTATTAGCATCGCCCAAAGAAAGATTGCCAACTTTGTTTGCATCTAAAAGCAACTCGCTAGATACCCCCGTTGAAGCGAGGCGTGCTTGTTCACGGGATGTATGGTCCGAATACCAGCTATAGTATCTTCGATCAACAAGTACAAGTCTCCACATATCAATATTTGCAGCTGAAGCTTTACTTTTGCCTAATATAGCATGGTCATCTCGTTTCCCAACCATGAAAATTTGCTCACCGCTGTGTTCAAGGTGGCGGGGGTTAAGGGCCTGACGTTCCTCCAAAGGTTCAACCGTGCTCGCTGCGAGTTTCTTCTGCGGTGGATTTGATGTCTTCTCCGCATTGCGCGGTCGCTGGTTGCTTGAAGAGGAGCGTTTAAACATACAGCTCATAGAATCTGCTACACGACGGATTGAGCGCCGATTATTCACATCTGACCCTTCTTGCCTTGCTGGTTGAGCATCACGCAAATTTAAAGCAGGGAAGCTTGGAGGTTTGCATTTTCCTCCATTTTGCGTTTGTTTTGATCGAAAGGATCGACAAACTGACTGACGCGCTTTTAGATTTCGACGTGGTGTCCAGTCCCCTCGAGAGGGTTCGAATTCAACCTCACTTTCAACGAGTAGTGTAGATGCATATATAGAGAGCGACTCAGTGTCTGTCTCTCCAGCCGTAGGCAGCCCATAGGAGCTTTGTAAGACTGCAAGTGTGCTCAAAGTCTGCGCCACGAGTTGTTTCGCGTGGAGGACCTCGGAGTCCTGAGTATAAGCGTATTCTGACGCCATCTTCTTGGATTCGAGAATTTCTTGAAGGATCTCTCGGCGAAAATATAGAGCACGAACGAGCATCTCCTCCGCTCGATTAACGCGAGCACCAAGGAGACTCTTGACATGATCTTGAACATCATGTTCATTATAAATTACAAATTGGTCTTCAGTGTAAGTGTCAGTCTTGTTACGTATTCTATCTTCTTCACGGTATACTAGACCTGGGTGCGACGTTTGTACTCGTATGCATGTGCCAAGATTGTGATATGCAGATGCGAGAAGTAATGTAAGCTCTCGCCTAATAGCTCCGTGTTGTTTGTGTCTCAAGCTATGTCTATATGGCTGGGCATGCGCTAATTGCTCATCACGAAGCTCAATGATTCGTTCTAAAGCACCCTCTGCTTGCTGGAGCAATCCAAAAAGACGGGCCATGCGCGCAAGCCGTTCATAGGCTTGCGCGCAGGTCTCAGTTGCTGCTGCAATGTCTTCGTTCCAAAGAGGATCTTCAAGGCCTTCCTCTTCGGCAGCCTGTTTGGCACACACTAACGCTTCTTCGCTACTATCAACATCGTTGAAACAAGATTCTAGGTTAGTTTTGCCAAAGCCACGCACCCCAATTGCTTCATCGATGCTGGACAAGTCCTCCATTGCGTCAGCCCATACTTTTATTTGCTTTGCCGTGCGCACGCGCTGGGCTGCCCCAATGTGGAAAGCAATTTGTTACTTAGTGAAACAAGAGCAAGAGCCTTAACATTTTATTAAATACTTGTGTTATTATTATCAAACTACTATAGTTTAAGGCTACAGTGCTAACTCACCTTCGCAAAATTGAATGCAAAACACTTCATTTACTTTTCACTCACTTTGAGGTTATCACTACAATATGCTTATTTCAGGTGAAAAAATATATATATATATATTTAACGTTTAAAATGTCATTGTTAATTAATTTTCGAAATAAATAAAATAATAAAAACAAACAATCATATTTATATAGAGTAAAATATTAAAAATATTTATTTTAGTATTTTCTTTTCATAACAAATAACAACTAAAAACAAAAAAACAATAGTAACAATTTGGGTAGCATTGTGAAGGATTGTGACATCAACTTTCTCTAGTTCTACTGGCGTGTTGTACGAAACGAAAATTGTTTGCGTCGTGACTTGGCTGGCACATCCTGTGTAGGCATTTGCGTGTCAGTTCCATCATCATTCATTTGATCTTCTTGCTTTTGCCGTCTCAATTCTTGACGAAGACTCTCATTTTGCTCGGCAATCCTACGCAACTCAGCCTGATTCTCTTCGAGTTCTTGCCGAGTAGCACTATCATTTCCTCGTGAGCGAAACCCAGGAAGGAATATTGGGTTTGTGCTAAGGTTCAAATCTTCATCAAGATCTTCAATTTGATGATCTTCTGGCCTTCGCCGCTGCAAGAATTTGGTATAAGATGATAAAGATGTCGGAAAAATTTCCGAAAGAACTGCCACAACATAGTAAACAATCGTAAGAACAATAAGCACAATCAAGAAGGCGCTTAAGGTATTACGCTGTCCATAGAGGTTTCCATCATTGTACATTGACTCCAAAAGTATTCCTCCGAGGCAAATTAGAATAGCACTCCCCAGAAGCGCCAACTCGACACTATTGTAATCGAAGAAGAACGCAGCTGCACTACGGCGGCGCTGATTGCGCCTTGCTAGTCGTTCTGCTGTCTTGTCTGAATCATCAAACTTAAATTGTGCCGCGCCATGCTGGTGGGCTTGCTGGCGCTCCTCCATCGCGCGATGAATCTTCACGGATTCTTGGACCCGACGTTGTAATACAGTATACTTGCTAAACTTGGGATCATCGAGCCCTTTAGTAGCAAGTTCATCCAACTCTTTCAGCACCGCGCTACGCTCACCATTACTCATATATGGCCGATACAAAGTTGTCAGCACAAATGAACCAAAAAGAATGAGTAAAACCATCGCAAGGACAGCTGTCACATTTGTGCGTAACAGCAGAGCACATATTGCAATTAAGGCCTTGCGAAGTATAATCAAAACAACCCAAGTCTGCCTACTAGGCTTAAAAGATACGTACAAAGTTGAAAACGACTTACGAAAGTCGTAAGTACGTGGTCCTGACTCACGTGTATCGCCAACACCATGTGCTCGCAAGTACTGGTCTTCCTCGACTACAGACCGATGTCGCCGAATAGAGAGGTACACGAAAAGAGGGAAGCCAATCGTGTATATTAGCAGGAACATAACAGCCAAAGGGACGAGACGTTTTTGAATTCCGCCCGGTTCTCCGCAGCGACACAAAGATCCTCCATCGCAGCTCAGAGATGTAAAACTTGTGTATGTGTAGCCATCATCCTCAGGTAATGCTGTGCAGTCGAAAATTTCCAAAGATTTTCGTGTTACCGCGATATACAACACGTAGCAAACTACAAGATAGATTGCAACCAAACGTCCAACATGAGATGTGAGCTTTACTCTTTTCGTATGGCGGCAGACCTTATAGACACTATAAATCAAGTGCATCAGAATAAGAATGGCTAGCACAACTAGAGGCAGCGATTGGCTAAGCCACCATTTTGTTTCATATTCGAAAGTAGGAACAATGCACTCAATGCCTACTATATCAATGTTCAGAGATAAGAAACTGAAAAAGCTGAGAAATTTCTCAAAGGCTTGCGGCCATTCCAAGTTTACAGCGCTAAAAACAGAGAGAACCTGAGCAAAATCAATGCCGATTGCAAGGAGTGCAAGGTTTAGGTTGAATCGATTGAAGTAATAGCCAGCAGCAATCATAAGCAAAACCAAAATAGAGAACGCCAGAATAATCATCCATACATTCTGTGGACATTCTTGGCAGCGATTGTTGAGACGATAATGTGTATTCAGTGTACATAGAGCACACCGTTGAGGCATTGTGCATTCACATCTACCTACGGGTAATGTAATTGAAATTTCCCTATCATATGTCACAATGCACTTAGCACAATTTTGTGGAGAGTCAGGAGTACATTCACTTGTGGGATTTGGATTGCAGTCCATGTCAATGCCCTTGTAGACACCAGTAAAGGGATCTTGAAAAACGCCGCAAGAATTATTATATCCTTCGCTAGACCTGACCTCATTGCACTTATCATAAGCATACCGGTACGCTTGATCACAATTATTTGCCCCCAGGCAGGCTTCCGAAGGTTGGCATGCCACATAGTCTGAGCAAGTTGAGTCAAACGTCGCAGATGGATATGTATCCAGAAAAATTGTATCCCAACGTTCAGAAGGACAACGTAAGGCTGCGCGCTCTCTCACAGTTTTGCCATCTTCTTCATATATTGCAACATCTAGACGATAGTAGCCCTCCGCGGCATGCGGATCAACAAATGGTGCATCGCCAGTTTCGCAGACTGCCCCACCTGGGCACGTTACGCAAAGCTGACCGAGACCGCCATATTGACCCAGGATATTTCCTGATCGTTCCGACACAGATTTGCATCGGGTGTTGTAGCGCGAAGTAACTACTGAGTGAAAGTTGTCAATAGTTGCTTGGTCTGCATTCGATAGTTGACTCGTTGAACTAGTCATTCGAATATAATCAGCTTCTGTAAGAATACTTGTATCTTGGGAACTTGAAATAACTAGGGTAGCCTGGTTGGATACACATACAAAAAGATTTCTTGGACCTACAATATCCGCTTCAGGTTCGCAAGAGAGAAAAGGAAGTCCAGTAGTAAGATCTTCATCAGGACTTCTCCAGCGCGAATTTGGGCAAATCCGTCCATCAACATAGATGGTTGTGTTGGCGAGAACTCCTCCAAAATTAGTACCCCGCAAATCAACAGAGACATCACCAGCAGCATCAGCAAACTCATAAGAGTCTCCTGTTAAGGTGCCCGGAGATGCTCGAGAAACGCTCGGTGTCATATAATTGAAGCGCACCCTTGAGTCTGTTGCATTCGAATTGGGAACCTCGGCAAAGGTGTCCTGGTTCCCAACTTGAATCATAATCAAAAGATTTAGACCTGCTCCAGGCGGAATTTGGAATGTTATTTGTTCATGCGTGTGAACACAACCATCCGAAGATGAACAAATCTCGTTATGATCTCCCTGGGATGTTGTTGTTGCAGCCCTATAAGAGGCGCCAGTCTTTTCGTCAACAAAGAATATTTGTAAATCATTCGAGTTCGTAGAATTTTCGATGTCTGTCGAAAAGTTGTCACCAGTCAAGGTCATTAAAGCCTTGGTAACGCAGCGCCTATAGACATTTAGTGCCGTGCCGTACAAAAGGATGGACTCTGCACGTCTCTCCTGGTAAACTTCGTATGACTCAAATTCATAGCACCCTGATGTAGGTCCTGTGGGAGTTTCATCGAGAGATCTATTGTCTACGGATACATAAGTTGGGCCGTATCGTGGAAGGATAAAAGCACTTTGATTCAACAGAATTTCTGGAGAACTTACAGGCTCGGAGAAGTAGAGATCTGTAAGATCATTTACAAGGTAGACACCATAAGATTTTCCAGTAGATAGCAGTGCTCGATTCTGAGTTAGCATTTCGCAAGCACATTCCTCCGCCACGCCTACTGTCCAGAAACTGCCATCTCCACAGCAACTCATGTTTGCTAAGAATCCCACACCTACTAAAGTTTGAGGTGTCATCTCAATACTTTCCACAAGCTTCATGTAAGGAGTAGTGCAACCTGCCTCACCATGAGACAAAGTACTCGCTTTAGAGAGACCACCACGGGTTTCAATGCTTACAGCAACCTCTCCAGAGCAATATTCGTTCGGAAAAACATCCACGTGTTGATAAAAAACACCATTATCTAGAACTGTATTTACTTGGGTTATCCATGAGTACCCACGAAATTTTGATGATAAATCACAAGATGTTGTAGCCGGAGTGCGTAGCACGACCTCCGCTAGTTCCCTGCTACCTACAATATAAAGACGGCTTGTCGATTCAGAAGTCATTAAAAAACGGCGACGGTGGAATTGTAGGCTTGTACCAGGCTCATAGGAATCTGGCAGAAAGTCTACTGCAATGGCACCAATTGCTCCTTCAGAAACGTCCTTGAACTCTGAGATATCATCAGGATTCATCACTGATACTCCTGCAACAACTGGCTTCAGGTATGAGAAATAATCGACCGCAACCGCTTTTTGCCCTGCGACAATAACAACAACCATCAAATCCTTTCCACGGTAGGCTGGCACTTCAAATGTGATGAAAGTGTGGTTATACTCAAACTGGGGATATAATGTGTTGTTGATTCCACCATTCGATTGTGCAACCAACATGTCGAGGCTTCCGTCTTCAGCAATGTAACGAACCTCCAGTTCGTCGACACCAAAATTATCTCCAGAAATCTCCATCATGATCGCATTACCATTTCTGCGTCCTGACGTAGGAGCCGAAAGAGGAGTAAAACTCGTGATTTTTGGCGGAAGGTATCCAAAAATGTCACCCGCAGATGTAGATTGGCCTCGAACACCTACACCGATAGTAAGTCCATTTCCTTGACCTGGTGGAACCATACAAACAATTTCGCTGTGGGTATTGTTCACAAGAGTACAGGAAAGCCCTCCCAGGCTGATGCGAGGAGAGATATTCGTGCAATTCTCTTGAAATAGATCTGGGCAAACAGCACCTTGCAAATACGGGCGGCCAAAATTTTGTCCATGAATTGTGATGAGGTCTCCACCTATTGTTCTTGCTGCATCGAGACTACTTCCTTGAAAGCTTGTACCAGTAACAACTGGAGGTTCATAAGACATTGTAAATTCAGGGTCTGCCCCGGCGCCTCGTGAATTTTGGTCGCCAACTTCAACACGTACTTCTAGGTCAACACCTTCACCAGGGGGGACTGTACACATAATTGTACTATGATTCCAAGGTGAACAAGCAAGCTTGCCAACCTGCGCTGGATTTGTTTCAAAGTTGAAGTCACCGTTGGAAAATGCCCTGTACTGATATAGGTAAACCTGGCCACTAATTCCAAAGTTGGAACCAGAAATACGGAGCTGACGCCCTCCAATCGTTGGAATAGTTGCTGATACTCCAATGACGTCAATAGATGCAATCAAAGGAGCTGCATAGTGAACGAATTCGAAGAGCGCATCTGGTGTAGATTGAGCTCCAGAATTGGCCATCACTATGATTCCGTTGGAGCTCCCCTGTCCACTTGGTACATAAATCCGTGTGCGATAGCATTCTCCTTCTGTTCCCAGGGATGGCGCATTGGTGCCTGTGCAGCTCACCTTTTCATGCAATACGACTGTAGCCCCCCTTCCACCTACTGACACTGTAGGTGCCACCTCACCGTAATTGAGGCCGAAAAGATCAATGAACTCACTCCCCTCCGGAATTTCAGTTGGATAGATGGTTTCAGATACAGCTGTTCCTCTTGATGTAGTAGCTGAATATGTGAATGGATTGCTGGTGGAAATGTAGCGTTGTTCAGAGTATCGATTTCCGCATCGGACCTGAACAGTAGCACCATCAACAGAGGCGTTGAGAGTTATAATCTCATGCGAATGAGAGTCTTCTGGAACAACATTTCCATTAACTAAAGTTTGGCAGCAATCTGTGCTACGACAAAAGTTTTTTCCACGAAGAACGACCCGGATTGTATCTGTACCACTACCAGAAGGTTCTGCATAGACCGAGTCCAATACTGGAGCTGCATACTCAAAATTGTCAAGCTCTGTTACATAGGCAGCGGAAAATCGCTTTGAAGAAACCGATATTCCGACGCCTGGATTTCGCTCAGAGGTTGCAAGCTCGGGAACATAAAAGCTCAGACTTCGGCGTCCACGTGTTATAGATGAAGCACAATAGCTGACTACGTCTGAAATCGGTTGAGAACTTACCAAGTCGTCATAAAGAAATACATACGAGAGCGTATGCGAGCCAAATAGAACGGAGATTAATGCCTGAGAGTCGCAGATAGGAAGCCCATCCGCGTAGACGCGCATCAAATAACCTCCTTGGGTTGAATTATCAGCCGAGGCTGTGGATAAGAGCTCCAAAGGTGTATATGCTGTTGGAATAGAGCCTACAGTGGAGGTTTGACCTTTTACTGTAACAGTCCAGTACATGTTTGTGCCGATGCCGGGGGGGATTGTACAACGTAGCTGCGTGTGGCTTCGAATCGTACAAGATGGATTGTAGGCGGCAATATTTGCTAAAGGACCGAATGAAACATCCTCGAGATATTCTTGACGCCCTTGTGGGCCAAAATTTAGACCGCTGATCATCACTACATCGCCTCCATCAACGTCAAACTCCGTGACATCAATCGATCCAATTTCTGGGTCTCCGTAGCTTGTTGTTTCCGCTCGTGACTTCTGGTCATCGACATAAACTGTCCATGTAAGCTCATTACCAGCACCTTCGACAGTGTAACAGCGAATTACTTCATTCACTGTCTCAATTTCACAAGAGATCCCATCAGAACTGCCAAATTCACTTGGGTTACCCTCTGGACCATAAAAGGCTACAATTGCAGCACCATTTGCTGGACCAAAGTTAGATCCGCGAATTAAAACCTCTTGATTTCCTGACGTAAGTGCGTCCTGGGCTCCCACACCTTCGTAGCCTCCAACTGTGGGAACAGCATACGAAGTTGTCACACCGGCTGGTGGAGATACTCCTTGATGACCTCCAAAATTGAAAACCCAGAGGTGTCCTGCGCCGGTACCTGGGGTGGTGCTGCACACTGCTCTCGAGTCAGTCACTACTACACAATCAGGGGAGTAGCGAATGATTGAACCGTCAGAGACTCTTTGGGAGTTTCGACTGTACTGTACTGATAGAATATCGCATTTCACGCTTTCTGCATCATTTGTCGCGGCGCGCCCACACGCAGGCCCAAATCCAGAACCCTCAATAACAACTTGCTGGCCGCCAACTGTGGAACCTCCATCTACTCCTTCGCCTTTGAAAGTAGTGATGGTTGGAAGTACGAATCCTAAATTAATAAGTGGATCGGGGAGGCTCTGGAGTCCTCCAAATACAAGGACTATGGACATACCTGTGCCCATGCCAGGCTCAATTCCTGCACATGTGATTTCTTCGTAGCTTGTTGAAACTATACAAGAGACAAGCTGATACCTTTTCTCGACCGATCCAAACACAAGTAAACCATAGGCCTTATCTGGAGTTTCTCCGACTCCAGCGAAGTTGTCTCCTCGAATGATGACTTCGGCATCTCCATCAGATGGAAAGATCGTGCGACTCAAAGAAAGAATCGATGGGCGAGCATAGCTACCACCCGAAAAAGATGTGCTTGTTGCCCCAGCAACCTTCACAGTCCAACGAAGATTTCCTCCAATGCCAGGTAGACTCGTGCAGGAGATTATGCCAGTGTCACGCATCACACAGTCCGATAGGGTAACACATATACCAGCATCTGAACAATAGCGTACAAAGGTATCTGGAGTTGACCCAAAGCCACCGGAAGCAGTGAAATCACCAGCGAATCCCATACAAGTACCTAGAATATGAAATTCTTGGCCACCACGGGTAGGAAAGGCTGTCGCATTTACAACCTCCGTAACAGTTGGTGCTGCAAATGATAAACTTGGGGTCGCAAACGCAGGCGAAGTATCACCTTGGATGTCTGTCCCAGGAACAGTCACAGAAACAGTCCAAAGAAATCCCGATCCTACGCCAGCAGAACTTGTACATGTCACTTGCGTGTTGTCGTCAGAAGTTCGTGTTGGATTATCGCACACATAGACTGCGCCAGTCCGAGTATTTGTATATTTTACAAGGAGGCTTGCTTCAGAAATGGTGTTGTTAATGAGACCGAAGTTATTTCCTGTAATCACAACCTGGGAGCCCCCTGAGCAACTAAGGTAACCATCGATGACAGTAACGCTCGATATTTTGACATCGTTGATATTGCGAACAAGGACAGTCACTTCTGCTCTGGCAGTAAGATTTTTGCTATCCCGTGCCTCAATATTAACATTGTATTGTTGTTGAGCCTCATAATCGAGCTTGAAACTATTTGTACCCATTAGAACTCCGTTTTCGATGGAAAATGGAGAGTTGTTGTCAAGGATGGTATAAACAAGATTTTCCGGTTCATCTCCCACATCAGGGTCCTCAACTACGGTCTTCATATTGAAAAGTATACTTCCAGATCCATCTCCCCCTTCGTCAACAGATACTGTAGGATCACTTATAAATACTGGGTTCTCGTTGACATTATCCACTTGAATGGTGAAGGTCCCTGTGTCTTCCAAGCCCGCTCCATCGCGTGCTACAATGCTTAAGCTGTACAACGATGTAACACCCTCATAATCGAGTGCAGAAATCAACGAAATTGAACCGTCAGCTTCATCTATAGAGAAGGGACATGGCGAGAGCGAGCAGCTCGCTAATGAAAAGGATAGGTCATGCCAAGTCGAGCTTGAGTAAATGTCAGGATCTGAAACCAACGCAGCATCTTCTAAGGAGGATTGTACAATAGTCCCCAAGGTAGAGTTTTCTGGTACGCCGATGACAGGAATATAAGATGCAAAGGATGGCGCCTCGTTCACATCGCCAATAGGGATTGTAACTGTCGCAACATCTTCAGCACCCTTGCTGTCCCGTACGCGTACGATTAATTCATAGGCATGTGACGAGAAGCTCTCGTAGCTGACGACTGCGGATCCTACTGTTATACGCCCATTACCAGGGTCAACATTGAAGTATGGATTTGAAGAAGTAGTAAAGGTAAAATTCTCATTGTCATCCGGGTCAACAACAAGAAACATCATACTTGAAAGAACTTCAATATCATCTTCACCAGATATGTCGGTACCTTCGGAAAATACTGGTGTAGTATAATCAGACATTGATGGTGGGGTGTTTGCTTCGACAACAATGATGTTCAGCAGACAGTCAGAGTAGAAAGAAGAGTCGACTGCATCGATAACCCTTAGAGTCGGATGAAATACTTGACCAGTCGCGGCGGTGTTGCTCGCACTACCTTGGTATACCAAAGCACCGTTACTTATTGTAAAATAGTTGTAAGAGTCTTCCGGAATGACAGTATAGGACCACTCACGATCAAAGGTGCTTCCAGGATTTTGCGCGTCTTCATCATAAGTAAAAGCGAATAGGTTGCTAGCGCTTCCCACAACCTGGTTTTCACTCCTCCGATTGCTTACAACCTGAAATTGCATTGCTGAGCAGTTTGTGAAAGCTGGGGCGTCGTTTTTATCAACAATTGTAATAACAACTGTAGTTTCGGCAGTTTCACTAAAGAAAGAGCTGGGCTGCCCGTTAATCGATTCTATTGGAGCTGCGCCACTGTAATCACAACGATAAAATGAAGAGAGACTGACCTCAGCTTGATATACGCTTGCGTTTGCCACAACTGTGTCATAGCACGTCTGAACACATCGACCAGAGTCACAAAATGCGCCACCTCCACAAGAGGCACTTGCACTTGGATTGCAAAATATTCCAATTTTAGCTGACGGGCCCTCATCTGCAACCTGGATATTGAGAGTCCATTCTTTCGATGAAAGTTCATAGTTGAGTAGCACTCCACTTTTCTTCTTTACCTTGAAACCACGGTTGGAAATGCCAGAGCCAGAGTCAGCATCGACTATCTCGAAAAATGTTTGGCCATTGCCTCCAATCACAGAGTATGTAAGTGTCTGGCCAATGTCGTTATCTGTCGCAAAGATTGCTGATGATAAGAAGTCTTCATTTTCGTTCGCATTAAATGTGAACTGCGTTGAATTGAATGTTGGAGCTTCGTTGACGTCCAAAATAGTCACCAAGAATGTGTTTGTTGATTCTTGGCGGACTGGTCCTCCATTATCCTGGATACGAACAAGAAGTGGAATATCAGTCCCTCCTTGACCCAAAAGCGAACCTGACACCTTAATTGTTCCGCGTTCATCTTCATCAGTACTCATAGTAAAGAACGCATTGGATCCAAAGTTTGAGAACGTTAGAGTTTGAACAGGAGCAGTTTTCCCTAGGAGGACAGTATCCTCATTGTCAGGATCAGAAGCCTGAATAGTTGTAGGCAAGAAAGCACCTACAGGCCACGTCTCTGGGACTTTAATTATGAGGCTGGGGTCAGAGAATGTCGGTTGCTCGTTTTCGTCAACTACATATACTGTTACTGATGCTGTGGTACTAGCGTCATCGTCAGTTCCAGACTCTCCCTGGGATGTTGCTTTAATCGAAAGTGTGTAGCCTCGCCCTGAGCCCGTAAGTAAGCCAAGAGATTCATCTTCAAAGTTAAGAGCTGCTGAGGTTGTGATAACGCCGGTAGAAGCATCGATTGTGAACTTGTCCGTGTGACTACCGATGAGTTCAAAAACTATATCGCTAGTTACATCTTCGTCAGTTGCAGTAATCGTGCCAGGATTATTTACAAGCGTGCAAGACGCTTCCGGATCAGTACAAATAGGTACTCCAAGTGAATTTTCGAAAACGTAAAATGCGTTGGCACTAGATGCGAGACTAGGAGGATCATTTGCGTTCTGCACCAAAACTTGAATTGTACCCTGGGCAAACCCGCCTCGATTATCTTGCACTTCAATATCAAGGAAATAACGCTTTTTTGAAGACTCATAGTTGATAGTCTCTGCACCAACGCGAGTCGTAAGAAGTTGATTATTCACGATTTTGAAGGCGTCTCCATCATTAGTGACTATCTGAAAATTCAAAGAGTCGCCATCTTCGTCTGTCGCGAGTTCGCTAAGTGAAGTTCCAGTAATAAGAGAGTTTTCGGGCTGGTTCTCTATGATATAAAATGGGTGTGTCTCAACATTATAGGTGAATACTGGATTGTCGTTTACATCAATGACATAAATGTACAAGATCGCCTCCGCTGTTTTAGGGGTAAAGCGACCTCCATTACCATCATCTGTGACAGCAATGACGTAGCGGTAGAGTGACTTGTTGTTGAAGCGAATATTATCTGAAATTCGTGCAGAAACAAGGCCTGAGCACGGGTCGATCTTAAAAGGCCGCTCGGCATCTGACGCGGCGCCGTCATCACCGCTTACAATACTATACTGAAGCACAGTGCCGTCATCCTCATCCTCTGTCAGGAGCTCAGCGGCAGAGGAGCCTGAGCTTGTGATAGGACAACCTGCAGCATAGCCACTAGAGTCACATACTGCGACAGGAACATTTTTTTGCACTCCTTCGTTAATCTGCCGGTAGTAAATGGTTTCCTCGGTTGTTGAGCCATCTCCAGCATTGAAACCAATAAATACAGGTTGGTCATTTGCATCCTGCACTTCTACAATGATAGGACATTGGATGGAGCTAATCAGGTTTGAAGTTGATTTCTCAAAAACACGAGCAATGATTGGAACCTTATAGCGAACATCCAAAGTTGGTAGACAAGTCTCGAATTGCAAGTCGTCACGAGTTAGAGAAAGAGACCCAGAATCCCCACCCACCTGAAAAATGTCTTTGTTTTTGGCCCTAGTTGTCGGCTCGCAGCTTGTAACTGATGAATCAAAGTATGCAACAGTGCCAAGTAAATAACTCACATCATACTCAGACGCAACTGAAGCAGGGACGGCCGCAGGGAAAGTACCCAGAATTGTCCCAGAAGCCGACATTTCAGGTACAGCTACAGACGCTTGATTTAAAGTTGCACAAGTAGTAACTGAACTCCACTGAAGAAGAGCCTCACGCAAACCCTCGGCACAAACTTCATCAATATCGCACGAAATTTGTGCTTTGCGGTTATATAATGCTTGATCTGTCTCGGGTGTCGTGTACATTCCATCTTCAACTACCAGAGGATATGCTGACCCAGCAGGACAGTAAAGCTCTGAAGGCTTGTAGCTGGCCAGTGATGTGTTGAAAACATCATCGTAACAATTTACTGATTGTGGACTTGTGTTAACACGAGAAGAGGGGCATGTGTAACCTGATTGACATATTGAACACTCTGCCTCGCTCATGGCACCAGCGCTTGAGCGATAGGTACCCCCAGGACAGAGAATGCGCCGGCCTGAGGTACAATAATACCCAGGTTCGCATTCTACCTGCCCAGTACTCCTTTCTTCTGGAGAACCAATGCTATAGAAGCCAGGGTCCACAGGAGTTGAAGTGATTGACCCCGCTGGGCAAAACACACTCTCTCCTCCACAATCCAAGGCATAATTGGTGACTGTTGAGCTGTCCCATTTAGTTGCACCTGGACAAGCTGATCCAGCAGGACAACGATATCCAGGAGGGCAAATTTGAGTACATTGACTGTTTTTTTGGGCCATAAAACCACATCTCCCAGCATCACACTGACCACTTGATGGATTTGATACTGTATTGGCTTGACCTCCACAGAAATATCCAGGATCACACTCTTTACATTGATCTACAGTCTTGAGACCTGTATACGGTCCATAGGTACCAGCAGGACATGCCTGTGGACCACGATCAGAATTTACCGCAGCATCAGCATCAGTTCCTGCAGGGCAATAGTAGCCTTGCGGGCAGTCTTCAGTGCAAACACTTGAACGGCCTGCATTTCCGATCTTTCCTGCAGGACAAGAGAGGCACTCACTCAAGGCTAGTGCTCCAATTGCAGCTCGATAGGTTCCACCGGGGCACATTGAGCACTCTGGGAGTAAGCTATCGTCAGTCCAGCGCTCGTAAGCCCTACTTTGGTAGTACCCTGCGGGACAAAGAGCCATTTGTACACATACAAAAGGATAGCTCCATTCACACGGTTCATCGTTCCAATTCCCTTGGTCATATTGGCGATCCCAAATCTGAGCACAATCCTCACCACCGTCGTTTGAATTATCGACATTGTTTGGTTCATTAGGAGCCCATTTTGTGTAGGACACTGGATCTCCATTAATCCATTGCCATCCTGAGCTCTCCCCTTGCAACTGGTACAGGCCGATCCAGCAAACTCCAGAAGCCCGTCCACTGTTACCATAGCGATTGTACCTGCATCCAAGAGTCAAACCAACGTGTTGGTTTTCTTCAAGAGTATGCATTGATACGAGCGTTCCCCCTTCATTGATGCAAATGTTGTTAGCATTATTCCATGTTGCTGCGTTGGTGCTATATCTATAGCAGCGACCTTGAAAGCTCGCATAGTTGCTTTGAGAGCAGTAAGAAGGGGTCACTGATTGAGCAATACCAAAAGGTAGGTTCACAAAGCAAAAATTCAGTACGAGAGCAACAGCCAGAGCAACGCGCTGGAAAGCGAGCGCCATGGAGATGACCACGTTATTTTTCCAAGCTTTTTGATCGGGAAATCCAGCGAATGGGAATTGCTGCATCCATAAGTCCAATGGATCTGCACAGAGTACATATTTTCTTTCCAAATATCAACCTGAAGTTAGCAATGATTTTTTTACTTTAACTATTTTAAATATATATAATATATTTAATTAAAATAAAAGTATCAGTGTACTATAGAATTAATTAGTACCAGTAGGTATTCAACCTAATCTTCTAATCTTAAAAGGCAGCTTGAAGAAAAATGAAAATAATTTTTGTAAGTGCTGTTCTCTTAAATCCTTTTACTTGGGTAAAGTCCAGTAGAAACATATTACTCCTACTTTTAATGCATTTTGCCTGAGATAGGTACTAGTGTGTATTCGGAAAATCTTCCAAATGCATGTCAAAATGAGCTGATCATACCAGGCTGCATCAAACATGATCAATTTAGCGACCATTGAAAATAAGAATGTACTGCACAGGGTAATGTTCATTCAATTCAGAGATGCAGAGAAGGAAAGCTTCATATTGTTCTATGCAACTGTTTCATTCAAGAGTTGTGCACACTACCGGTCTACTCCAATACTTCCGCTTTGTCACTAAATAAAAGATACCATGTGCAGTCGGTGTCGTAGTTTTAGGTCCCCCAAACTTCAAAGCGTAATTCTTTCAATTGTCTGAAGCGAACATTAATGTACTTCACCAAGTCGGAGTAGACTGATGCCATTGCGCTGGTTGGTACATTGAAATCAGATGCAGTACTACATATATCAATGACCTATAAACTTATTCAGAAAAATTGCTGTTGCTATACTAAAAAGTATTTGGATAGATTGATCCATCTCACTAGGATAGGTTTTTATTCTGTTCAGTCTACATCTACTTAGTCTATGAAGATTATGATGCCCAAGGTGTTAAAACGAATCAGGGAATGCACACCCTCTACCTCCGACTCCGACTGTATCATAACTATTGTGATACAAGCTCATGATGATGCTTCAGGTTGAACTTACTACTATACAATCCAGACGAGGAATAAATTTGCACTCCATTGAAAAGTACTAAGTAGTAAATTCATTTTTCATTTTTCATTTTTCTTACCACATCTTTTGTAAGACTTTAAAATAGAAAAAGAAAAAGAAAAAGTGCAAGCAGGTACTAGGTATCTAGGTACTAATACTGCAACCAAAAGACCCAGCTAAAAAATCTGGGGGTCTCATTTCAATAGTAGGTATTAGCTGGTTCAGATGTTAGTTTCTTAATGGTTAGGTCCACAGCAACAGACAAATGTTCCATTGAAATAGACCGCGCGCGCGCGTGCACAAGGTAAAAGAACTCTAAATTCCTTCCTTCCTTCTCATTTCATTGCTTTCACACTACTGGTGACCACCTTTTGACGTTGTTTTATATTTAATTAAAGTTACATTGTATCATGCTTTACCTCCAATCTACTGATAAGAGCATCTCTCAATCCTCAATCTTGATGAAAATCTTGATTTTGTTTATGTAATCTGTGATCTTGATCGCACACATGCAATTCAACTGAAAGCCCTGTACTGTTAATATTACTTTGTTCTTTGAAATAAAGAAATAAAATACGATGGTGCAGAAATACAAAAATACAGAAAACAAAGTTTAAATCTTGAAACAGGTGTAACTTTAAGTGCCTATAATCAACTTTTCACTTTTCAATACCTAGTTACCTTCTCAGGTACTACTTTTGATGAAGATATGTAAATTCGACAGTATAGAATACATTTATTGGAAGCTAACATCTCAGATCGTGCATGGCGCATATTGTGCTGGCCGTATGGCCACTATGACTCTGAATCGAGGAAGATTTATTCATAGTAAAGAGCAGGGAAAAAAAAAGAAAGTATCTAGGCAGTGATCTGCTGGCATCATGAAGTCCATAGAAAGACGTAGCTTGCTGCGCGAGATTTCTTCTTTCTCAACTGAGCACGAGTAAGGGAGGCACCTCCAACTCATGCGGATGCCCACTCTTAGTCACATACAATGCATCTGTAGTTTAATGGATCTGGTTCTAATGCATACCTACGTACCACCACCATTGTAAAATGTCCAGGTTTTATGTTCTCTATTTGAAACATGTATATGCTTAAAATATGACAGTGTGCACAAGAAAAAAAAAAAAGAAAAAAAAAAAGGGAAAATGTCCTATGGACACTAGGTCGGTAGGTAGGTACCCAATGGACACCAGCGTATATAAATATATATATATCTAATTCATAAAAAAGGTTCTAAGAAACACTTAAAAAATATATATATATAATCAACTCTTCTTAACTTTATTTTATTTTACTCACTTTTAAGTTTTAATTTAATTTTAAAATCTTGAAAACTCGCAAACGCTAAAAAAATTGAATTAGGTATATATTTTCTAAGTACGGATAGTTCTAGATTTTAGCGAAATAGAGATTACAGAAGATGCTCCGGTTGAAGGCAGGGGACTACATAGTTCCTAATTAACCTTTTGCAGAATCTGTAAAAGGTGAATGGTTATGCAAATATTAGTGATTTCATTCCTCTAGACATTTTCTCACCAAAGATCCGAAGCATCCATAGAGTCTATCTGCACGTTGTTTTACTATAACATAAAAAAAATTCAAAAACATGTTCATCTATCTAAGCAAACCACTGCATGTATGATCAAGCTAAAATTCACCAGGGAGGGCGGGCACTCTAACCCGGATCTCTGTGTTACGGAGACAATAGCTTGAGAATAAATGTTATACCATTCATGCCTAAAGAAAAAGTATCACCATCCTTAAGAAGCACTGAACAATTTTTTCCTACACGAACGTTGTTCACAAAAGTTCCATTTGTACTTATATCTCGTAACTCGACTACTCCCTGAGACTTGTCACTATGTAGAATACAATGTCGCTTAGAAACCATCAAAGGATTTTCGAAGTTCTTGTCGGACACTATAATATCACTGGGGGGAGAGCGACCAACTATAGCAGGTGTCCTCTGAACTGGGAAAACCGTACTTTCTTGTCCAATTAGCCAGAATAGGGTTTTTTCACACACTTCTAAAGATGACTGATGATTTTCTGAAAGTTTATCTCTAACCTGCATTTTACCAAATCTTCTATGATCCTGATCGTTGCAGGTAAGATTGTTTAGAGATGATTGTAGACCCAACTTACGCTTAATCAGGTGTGCGTCAAGGTTTTTTATAGACCAACACAAGCGTTCGTCATCACCAGCACCAGCACCAAAGCCTTGGTGCTTATTTTTATCTTCTATACACTTGCTGCAACTCCTCTTATCGAGTAAACCTTGCGCATTTATGCGTGTAGACGAAAACTCCGCCTGCACATTTGCAAAAGATCCCGTCGAGAGGTACTTTGGTCCTTCATTTAAACATAGCGGCTTAATAGACATCGAATGGTCATCTGAATCAGCATGGTCTTCATAAGCACAAGGCAAGCTTCCTGAAACCTGCTGTTCTTTATCTCTGTTTTGCTTCAACAGACAGAATATTACTCTCTTCGACACTTAAACCTTTCTTAAGTGCAACCTTTCCTTTGTTAAACTGTCGTTGTGATAATGGTGGGAGTTGAATTTGGTTTTGTTGCGCAGATGGGCTAGCTTGACAGAATTTAAATTTTGAAGGATGCATTGAAAGCTGTTCAATTTTGGCAAGACGCTTCAATTGATCACTAAGTTGTGTCTTTAACTCTTTTTGCATTCGCAAGATGCTGGTTTGACTTTTGGCCCATTTGTATTGCTGGCTAAGTAAAATTGCAGTTGATTTTTTGTTTTCAATATTAAAATCTTGCTGTGTTGTTTCAGAGGCTTGCGTATGCGTGCTCTTGGAATGTAATGAAACAATTTTCTCCATGTGGGCTGCCCAATTCGCATCAATTTGAGATCGCACCGCACTTCGAACTTCGCGTTCTGCTTGAAGCTTAAGCTTTCGTTGCTTATAGATGCTACCCTGGAGCTCTCGGTTTGAAATAGGGCCAAGTTGCATATTGAAATTAGTTAAAAGTGGAGTGTGATTCCCGAGCTCATCCCGAGTCTTCTTACGAAGGTGATTAGCTTCATGATGCCCACACCTTTTACAAATGTCTCGAGACTTCCCTGATCCAACTTTAGCGCACATGAAATAACCGCAAGGACATTTTTTACAGCATCCAATTGTACCAGTCTGCCTTTTTGCAATCGTATGTAAACCATTTATCGATAGACAGTTCTCCAAGAGGCTAATTTGTTCAGCATGACGTTTGCGGACAAAATTGCCTTTACGCCTTCCTAGCATTCCTCGAAAGGCTGATTGTATACATACAGCTGCTTGCGTAGCTCGAGTGGTCTCACTTCTCAAAACCATCTCTTTCGCATATGGCTTCATTGTTCGGCATATGAGCTCTGCGGCCACAACTTCTCGTTTCACATGGAGAAGTGGTAAGAACGAAGTAAGGTCATCCAGCGTCTGTTCTAGTGATCGCCTTGAAACAAGGCTTTTGATGTTGAAATTTCGCTCATTTTCCCGCCATGAAAGGCGTGCCAAGTAGCCCCGTACATACTTCTGAATAAGTGTCACACTGGAGCGTTCTTGTTTGATTCGGCGAGCCTTGCAGCGTGCTAGCCAGCCACGAACAACGCGGTTAATATTAATAATTGCCTCTAGAGCGGCACGCTCCCAAAAGACGTCAACAGCACGTAGGTAGTACCTTGCCATCCATCCTCGATGAGACTCCTTTAATTGCCAAATATTTAAGCCTTGTTGCTTGGCAGCTAGAACGATCGCCTTTCCTTTTCTCTCTATGTAGCCGCGATAGACCTTCTGAATTTCCACAGCAGCTTGATGGCGCTGCTGAACCTTAATTAATAGCTTTTGAGCAAGTCTTCGACGGTATTGTCTTTGAATTTTCACGGCATAATTATATCGTTTTCGTTCATACCGAGCTTCGGCAGCTACTCGTTGAATTGCATCACGAAATTTCCTGCGCAGCAAATGATTTCTGATTTGCTGCTGGATTTTACGCGCTGCAAGCTCTCGGGCATATTCGGGCTTCTTAATTAACGTATATGTTGTTTGAGTGCGTACCCAGTGCATTAGCGAACCTTTTCGCGAATTCACATTCTTATTTTTCGTCAAAACCCCAAGCGCTGTCTGAGTGACCAAGCGATGCAAAGTAGATGTGCCTTTCTCTTGGAGTGCTTGCTCTAAAACAGGTAGTAGTTTAGAGCGCGAGCTCGGCAGAATATGGTCAAAGACGGTTTTCCCTTTTTTGTTCTCATATTGAACATCGGGCAAGGCATGTCCTAAGCGCTTATCCAAAAGCGCTTTGGCAGCATTTACATTCCCAAACTGTGCACACGCAATTAATGGCGTGACCCCTAATTTGTTTTCAAGTCTGGCATCTGCACCCCGGAGTAAAAGTCCCATTACAACTCTACCTGCGCCTATTCTGCACGCAAGCAGCAATGGCGTCTGCCCGTATGCATCTTGAACATTAGTTAACGGGGATCTTTCTGATACCTTACGCATACCTTGCGGCGGACGCGTCCCAAGTTGCTTGCAAATGTCGCTCTCATCTGCTTCAATCACATCTATGACACCTTCTAAGTCGAGGCGCTGTAAGGCTTGAAATAATTCTTTTGCTCGGGGGTACCGCTCAATGGCTTTTGAACTACACAAGTTCAGGACATATTCATTGTTACTGTTTTCTTCATGGTCACTCTCAAAACTACTTGCATCAACCGAGCTGAGATCTTCTTCATCTGAGGAGTTATCTAAACTGTTCAAAGAATTTCTAGAGCTGGACCAGTTCTTGCGGAAGAAGTTTATACCTCCCAGTCGTGATTGCATAACGACTACTCATAAGGACAGCGCACCAGAGTAGGGAAAACGCGCAAAACCTTGTCAAAATGTGAATTGATCAATTCATTCGTTGGTTGAAGATGGTGGTACAGATGGTTTACAAATGTGTTGCTGTCCCTAAGTTCTTGTTGGCTTCGCTTTTGCAGCCTTTTCTGCCCTTGAATAGAGATCTCAACAAAAAGCCACAGCTTCTACTGTATAATTACTGATTACTTGTTAATCAGCAAATGATGATCATAAACCTCATTGACATCTAGGAGAGACTTTAATCCACGCAGTCCCAAGGCCTCGAATGTTGAGCAAGCCTTTCTTTTGAGCGGGTCCAAAGTATCGACAACTAAAATCCAACTTGGTTGGCTACCTCGTCTCCAGCTTAGTGCTGCCCTGAATTTTGGACCATCATAATTTGACATTGATAGCACTCAACTCTTAAAGTGGCAACTAACTTCTACTTTACCCCTCTGCGCTTCATAAAAGCGAATAACAGAGAAAGAGTGAATCAGGGCTTGCGGTCTCTAGTAATCACAAAATACGCCCGTTTTGAAGTCAGGGTATATTGTGAATGCCTGTGAAACGCGGTGACAGAGTTCTGAGAGAATCTTGTGAGCACGCTGCAGAACGTCTCACTAGTTGCTTACTGCTCCTTGTTGCTACTTACTTTTCATTGACCTAGTGTAAACATCGCCTGGTGCAAGCATCAGATCAAACACAGTTTGACAGCCTACTTCTTCTCTTGGGCCAAATCTTCGACGGAGGCGGAGCTTGCGCAGTAGATTAGACACAGGCCTTAGGATGGGATCTAATGCGTCTGGCAAAGATGTCTTGGACGCTATCAAGGACCTCCAGTCTGCAGTCATGTCTCTTGAAAGCGAAATTGAACGACTTCAGAGAAACTGCGACAATGTTGTTAGATATCAAGAGGACTTGGTTCGGGTTTGTGCAGTGTGGCATAGATGGATGATGAATGCAAGCGCAGTAACAAGTCAGGGCTCTTCAACGAAATAGTCTTTATTCTCCATCATGTCACTCAACCTTCACCTCCTGATCCTGATCTCCAAATTCGGTCCAAAGGCAATATCTACGTAGTTACCTAACCTACCTTACTTTTTATTCGCCTTGATGCATCAGGCATGATAGTGTATACAGGTGCAAGCTAGTTAGTATTAGTATAGGTAGTTGAAGGCATTCCCATTTTCAATTTGGGGGGGGGGGGGGGGGGCAAATAAGGAGTCTACGAAAATAAGTATCATAGATGAGGCCTCCCGTTATACTAACGACCTCAAGTACACACGTGGGAATGCCAAAGTTCAAATGAACGGATCTTTGTTTTATTCAAAAGTTTAAGGAAGGTCAAACCAGGACTCTTCGACAAAAATATGAAGGGAAGGATGGTGAAGGAAAATCAAAGACAGACACAAGGTACCGTATAACTAGGTTATCTGTAGATAGTTTTGAATATCAGCATACACCTGCTGCTTTTTCAATACAGTTTAAGACTAGAACCTTCCGGTTTGCGTAAATTAGTTTAGAACCTCTTTCTCTCAGCATTGATTTGAATGAATTAAGCTTGCTATCATAGTAATGTAATAGATGCATTGCTAATTTCTTAGCTACTTAAACGCAACCTCATATATACAGCGAGAAACAGCTTTTCGCACAAGAATAGTGATCAGGTTGCGACTGGCCTTCAAATTTGCGCAACAATCTGCTCTATCGTACATCTGTGCCTTAAGTGAAGGCTTGCCGGCGGCAAAGGCAATCGTTTGTGAAGACAAACAAGGGCGATGTCGTCAGCTTACGATGCACTTCGCGATCCGCATTGTCGTGTAGCGAGGAGTAGACATGTGCAAAAGCGACTTCTTTCTGTAGAGAGAGAGACAAAGCGCGCCCGGGTTGATGCGAAGAGCCGCGATGCACGTAGTGATCTTTCTTCAACAGCAGAAGGGATCCCTGTTGTCACGCGATCTATGGTGACAGCTAGCGGTGGGGTCACATTTCAACGTCCCAGTGGTAGTGATCCTTTGCGAGAGGTCGAAGTACTCAAATGTATTGTCTTACGCGAGAATTACATAGATCGTATTCGAGGTCTTTCTGGTGCGGCACTTGCCGAGAAACAGCATGAGTTTGTTGATCTTGCTGACCTCTTACGAACAGTGACACTTGACGTCATTGATAATGTCATTCGGTGGAAGCGTGGGGCTCCCGCTGGCTCACAATTTGTGTGGAATGGGACTAACTATTTGCTGCGAATCGCATCAGATCTTGATTTCCTTGCAAAAAGCTCTACTATCGAATCTTGGTTAGGGACATCAGCTATCCGAAATCCATTCATGATTTCACGCACATTAGATGATAGTCCTGCAGCAAATGAGCCTCTTATCCCTGGCCGGGTCTCGAAAACATCATCACCAGCACACAAAAACCCCAAATCTCGGAAGCGTATTCGGGGTGCGCCAGAAAACTCTCGGACAGCAACTAAAACTCCTTATGAAACTCCTGTAATTAATGACCCAGATATGAAAATGCCTCCAACTACTCCCCAGCATGAGCAACGTGCGGGCAAACCAAAGACTGGCAAGCCAGAGGCAAGCTCGTTGATTTTGACTGCTCCTCGTGAGGAAGTGGACATGATCCGCATCTTGGAAGCAGAAAGAATATTACTTCAGGAGGAGGAAATGCATGGTGTCTACACTCGAAACTCCATAGGACAGATCGTCCCTACAGGTTTGGGAAAAGACAAAAGTAACTCCCATGGCCGTCATACATTTAAGGTTGCTGAGCCACCTGAGGTGCTTGATGTTTTAAGCAACGGTGCCGATCGTAGACAATGGCCCAATGGAAAATATATAATGGAAAAGGCGAAAGAAGGTGGCAACCTTGGTTTATTGAATCAAGAGCGTGCTCGTGGTAAAAAGAATGTACCGCGGCGTCGAAGTCGTGGTGCCCAGCTTGACCTTGAGCTTCGTAGGGCGCAATCTGAAAATCAAGCACTGGAAAAGGAGCTATTCCTTCTGCAGGCAAACCTTGAGAAGGCTCGCGCAGACTTGGCGACACTCGAGGCTGAAAGAGGGCAAGAGGAATCTCAGAATATGTCAGTACCTGGCCCTCGTGAAGCTGCTCGTCGTGAGCGTGCGGCCCTTGTGAAAGCTTCATTCATTTCCCAAACAGAGCTTGAAGTGGAACGAAGGCAAGCTGATCTTATTAACCGCAAAATGATGGTCGAACGAAAGGAGGTTGTCCGCAAACAATTCCACGAACGACAGAGGAAAGACCAGCTTCGAATACGCCAGGAAACTATCGAAAGGAAACAGAGACAGGGCGATGTTTTTGCAGCCGCAGTGGATATTCCTGAAGGTGAGAATCTAGAAGATCATACCGGGGAGCTCATTGATGAGAGTGACTTGTACCTAGAAGAGCCTCCTATTCAACCTCTTATTAGAATTGAGGATTCGGCTGCCACAGAAATCGAAAGAGTTGTACGTGGTAGGTTGGGAAGACTCCGTTATAATCGCACCTTTTCACTATATTCTAATAGTTCTCTTCGCATTCAAAGCGCTTGGCGGGGCTACCAAGGCAAGCGACGAGCAAACTTAGTTCGAAGGCGTCGAGACGCTAGTGTTTTAATCGAAAGTTTATGGAGAGGTCATGTAGCGCGCAAGAGAGTGTGGGAAATCAAGACTGCAAAACGCCGAAAGGAAGCTGCGACTCAAATTCAAAAGACATATCGTGGGCTTCGGGGTCGACGACGAGCAATTAATAAACATCGTCTTCGCGAACTCGGTATGGCAGCTATCTCATTGACCAATTCATTCTTTCAGAGTGATGTTCTTGAGCTGGCAGCGGCCAAAGCTGATGAAATTGAACCCGAAGCTTTTGCTATGGTAAAGTGCTGCCTCATCTTGACAGCACGGGGGACACGAGCTCCTGATCCTCTACAAGAGCGTTTAATTAACTGGAAGGCGTGTAAACGTGGTCTTCGCCGGAGCTACTTCTTAGAAAAGGTAAAGACTTTGGCAGTTGCAGCGCGTATGGGATGTATGTATTTGCACGAGGACCGAATTATCGCAGTGCGCCGGTATATGCATGATCCTAATATGACAGTCAAACGTATGGCATTTATTGAACGTGGATCACGTGCTGCACAGTTTTTGCTACAGTGGCTTCAGTATATAGTGGCATGTCAAGAAATAATTCCAGAGTTCATTGAGCCAGGTGCCTATGATTGGCCAGAGTGGAAAGCTGTTCTTCACGCGGACGATCCAACAGGTTTAGAGCTCTGGGAGCCTTCTGAAACCGACTACGACAGTGACGTAATTGATCCAGACAATTATGTCCCGCAAGAACTTTTACGCTGCCGCATCAGCAGGCCAAGACCCCTGCTTGTTGCTGTCTCCGATGACATTCCGCTAGGTGCGCGCCAAGAAATTTGTGTGCAAATAAAAAAACTTCTACCTGGCACTTTTGTACATGTATCTCATGATAAGTTTGACATCGGGATTCTTCAAGAAATTCTCAATGGAGGTCATTCAATAATTCTCGACGTTTGCGTTGGTATGGCTGCCCGGGAGCGAAATGCGTTCAATCGTCGCTTCACAGTTGCTCGCTCGACCCTTGAGCCTCGACCTATGTTTATTCTTATTAAAGGTGACGATCGCAACCGTGGTCCTCGAGAGCTCAACCAGGGTGCCCGAAATGCAGAAAGTAGAAATTGGCCACCAGCAATCATAGCAGAGGAAGAAATGTTCACAGGTATCGATACTGTAGCTCGTGCTGTGCTTTCTGATGCAGCTTTTAACACTAATGAGCGAAAGACGAATGAATTTGAAGATAGAAATGGTAGAGTAAACGATCGGGATGATCGGGACAAATCCTTTGGCACCGAGCAAGGAAGGTACTCATACTCTGGTGATTCTTCACTAGATCGTAATGAATCTCCTAGTCCTTTGACAGGAGGTGTTCCTAGTAATGTCCTTAAAATGTTGTTGGAGGATCGGTGCTCTGCCGAGTTTCTGCTCGCTTCGCCATCTAGCATTCGCCAACTTACTGCCCTTGCAAAGATCAGAGATCCTCCTCCCGGGATCGTGATGATAATTGAAGCTTTAATTATCGCTCTCACGCCGCACAGAAACTTCTCCGGTCCAGACAATCGAGTAGGAGCTGTTACTTGGGAGCAAGCGTTGCCATTATTAGATTTGAGATTGGGGAATCTATCCGAGCGTATGGCAAACTTAGACATCCATCGAATTCCATCTGATAACTTGAATGCAATTGAAGAGTATTTTCAGCACCCATCATTCCCGAAAGAGGGTGGAGTCCAGCACCCTGCAATAGCCAACAATCCAATTCTAAGCACTCTTCTATGGTGGATACGCTCCGTGGTCCGCTTTGCTCGACTTCTTGACCAAGAGGGTGGTCCGCCCGATCCCCTCTCTAAAGCATCGAGTACAGTGTTTTCCTCTGTCATTTCTGTTCGAGATGGGATTCAAAAATTTCCAAGAGATTACGAGCCTCGACAAGACCATTGGCCGACACAGGCTAATGGAGATCTTGCAATGCAAAGTGATGGCTATAAACTTGCCCTTGTGCAGTTATTGTCTGTAGTTTTGCGAGACGTACGTGTGTATAACGCATCAGTTACAGTTCCGATGTACGATTCTCCTACAACGCATCTTGCTCCGAAGGCTAAAAAGGCTGCTTTTGAGCAATCAAAAAGGACTCGGTTAGTCATTGCAATTCACAGAGATCCGATCTCGGAAGATTTCTTTTTTCTCGCTTATTCCCCTCGAGACAGCGCCAACTATTTTGCTGTAGTCCCGCTGAAGGATATTAACAAACTCTTGGGTCCTAATTCTGTGGAAATGAGGGACCCCCGGCGCCCCCCACGCGATGATATCGCCCTTTATCGCCGACTTCTCGAGCTTCTTGCGCTCGAGCGTCCTCGCCAACGCAACTTTGGGGCACCAGCTCTTCCTTTTAGGTTATGCCTACGACGTAAACGCCAACGTTTGTTACGAACGACTCGGAAACTAGAATCAATCATGGCAACAATTACTGCTTCAGAGCTTGCTCCTGGAGAGTTGCTCTTAGATGCATATGATGCGGACTCTTCTAAATCCTACAGTGTCAAGGTAGGCTCTGAACTAGTCGAAAAAATTTGTAGTTTGACATCATCAAGCCGAGAGCGTAGGGACCTATTGTCCAAACGAGGAAACAAGATGATGCTCCATATTGTCGACCGTCTTATGCTACGACGAGCGACTTCTCGTCGTCCATCAGATCTTCTGGTTCACCATGGCGTGGTACCAGGTAGAAAGATATTTGAGGGAAGCATTTCTTTGTCTGGGAAAAAACATGTTGTCTCTGTTCATGTTGCTTCTGCAACAAAAGCTTTACGCGTTGTAACATACTACCCTCCTACAAGTTATCGTTCAGAGTTTTTGTTATCTGCTAGAGCTCGTATGCTACTTTTAGGGACTTTGAATGAAGGCGACCGGGCCGGGTGGCTTGAGCGACTCTTCGGCCGTCTGCACTTACATAAACCAAACAGCATCTCTCGATTTGGACGAACTATGAGTGGGTCCTCAGAGTCATCTGAAACTGATGAACGTATAGCTGTACTCGATAAAAGTATTCACAAGCTCACAAGTAGAGTTCTGAGGCTGGAATCCTCTCCTGATAATGACCCGAGTAAACCTCGAGGGCCTCTGCTGGTTCTTGAGTTCTGTATTTCACCGACGCTAATCCGAATTCAGGGTCAGGATGATGAACGCTTCTACGAAGATGACCTTGCTGATGACACATTACTCGCGAACTTTCGTCAAGATACTGCATCAAGTGAACTGCTTGATATTCTTGCTTATGATAGGGTCACTGGAACTAGATACCGTCTCGGTCTTTCTGAAGCTCAAGTCGAACAACTACTTGGACAAAATGCGGTGTTTGAGTGCACCGAGTCTTGTTTTATGAATCTTGCGGCTACACTGCGCCTTGAGGAAACAAGCGCTACTTCCATTCCAACCGAGTCTACCTTGACGAAGACAGGGGCCACAGAATTAGATAGAAACAATGGATCAGCCAATACAGGCGATCCAGCGCGGTTGGTGGCACTTCATGTTGAAACAAACACTATAGTCAGTAGTGCCGAAACAAAACTTCCAGATCGAGAATCGGGTAAATCTGAGAGTGCAGCCAAGTCGACCGGAGGGCAGCAGCCTTTTGCAATGTCGTTGCTCCCAGATGTGATCTCTGCGGAGGTAGTGGTGGAAAATCTAGATGCTACCAGAAGTATTCCCGTTGGCGAAAGATCTTCCAAGCCATCTGGCGAGCTTGTATATCGTCATGGCCACAAAATTGGCCAGAACGAGGGAAGATACGTTGTCTTTGAGGTGTGGCGACAAGAGGCTCTTTCTATATCTATGGACAACATGTTTAGTCATGCCGTGGTTCCCCAGTTCTCTTACCGTCTTGATGCATATGAACCTGCCACTGAGAACCGCTCTGCTATAATTCTAGACAGCGTTGACCTGCTGCGTAGTGCAGTGGGGTCTAAACAAGATCTGCTTGGCAAAGACAAAGAAAATGAGTTAATTCGTTTCCTCCTCCAGGAACGATTATTTGTCGACCCGAGCTCTGAAACCCTCAAATTATGCATTGCAAAATCTCGTCTTTTTACCATTGACAAAGTCACTCCAATCAACAAGAGTCAATTTGCAGACCTTGAAGCAAACAATAGTAAAATTACAGAATCTGGTTCTGAGAAGGATGGGACTGTTCTTATTCTTCCTAGTCAACAACATGATGTGTCGCAGGAGAGAGGATTTAAACTCCTCAGCATGGGTGTTTCTATTCCGATCCTACATGAGACCACTTCAAATATTGTTGAGCTCAACATTGTGTCATTTTTTGAAAGTGATATGGACGATTTATACAAGGAGCAAGGAGGCGGTCGGGCGCCAGGCTTGAGGATTTATGCATACAATCCCCTAAGGCAAACAAATTTGTTGCTTCAGTTGCGCGGACCAGATCTGATTGAAGCACTTGAGGGTGACCGTCTTATGCTCGACGTTCACCGTCGTCAAGACATGCTCCGGGTGTTGATTCCTCTTCTTCGGATACGTCGTAATCTTGATCCCCAGATCCCTGATGTTCTCCTTCTACCATGGACCAAGCTTCGACGAGAGAAACTATTTTCAGCACCACCACCCGTTCGAAGTGTTTCAACAAATGCTCAAAATCGAGTCAAAAAACTTTTCTCAACGGGAATATTCACTGCGAATAATGTTTCTGTCATCGTTTCTGCTCAGCTTGTTCCAAAAACTGCTGAATCGGACGTGGGTAGTAAATTACAAAAAGAAGAAAAGGACCAAGGTGTGGTGACTGATCAATCTGGTCAATCCTCTCTGATGGCCCTCTGGGTGCAGGTATATGAGCCAGGACTTGGCCTTAAGGCTCATATACGCATCCCTATTGTTAAAGAGACCGCACCAATCCTGGAAGCTGCTCTTGAAGGAGAAAAGAAATCTTTGATCACCAAGCAGTTACTTGTTGACTTACTTCGGTCAAAACTGATCATAAAACATATGTATGACCAAATTGAAAAGCAGACTGCGATTGTTGCAATACTCGAGGGCTTAGATCCGACTGAGCAAGCAGATGCTCATCTCCAGCGTATGGTTGAGTCTGGGGTAGGAATTACCATTGAAGATATTCAAGGATCCGACCACCATCCGTACCAAGAACCCACATCGCCAGACAACGCAACAAACAACAATAAACTTTTTATTTTGCCTAGCGTGGTTAGCGGAAGATTGCTGGCGAAAAAGGTTGCGAAGCTTAGTGGCATGTACACTGTTCTCACAGGACATGCACTTGTTGACAAGGACAATGAAAGTAACTTGCGCGGTGTCCATATTCGGGCATATTGCCCTACAATATCTCAGCAAGCATCTACTTCTGTAGATATGTGCTTCATTCAGAGCTTGTCTGGTGAACAAATCGAGGAGAAAGCAAAGCAGCTTCTCGAAGATGTACAGGTTATTTTTGATGGTGTCGAAACACATATGAAAGTTTTGGTTAACACAACAAAGAAAGGCGAGTCATGAGCAACTAATCTTGTCATGTTGTTAACGAAAAACTTGTTTCTAGATAGTGAATGATCAAGATTAAATGAGTTTTCGCTAGGACTACCCAAAATTTTGTTTTACATCTATAAAAATGAAATATTGTATAATTTTCGAAAAATCAAATAGTTCGTAAGCTTGATGGAGAGAGACTCAGCAAGTAGAAATTGGAAAAAGTAAGGTTATGCGAGCAAATCGATAGTTCCGAATAGTCTACCAAGAAAAGAACTAAAAAAAATCTATTAAATGATTTCAGATATTGCTCATGATGATAACCCGAGTTAATTGTGTGTACTTACTCTATTAGTCAATAGCTTCTATTGCAATTGGGTTTCAGAGAATGACTTAGACAAGAAGTCGCTCTGCAACCCTCTTTCGTGTTCGCAGGCTCCTTTTCACCAGGCGACGCCGTTCTTCTGCATTCGTCAAAACTGGGAACATATCTTGTAGGCATTGAATGGACCAAGGCATTGTCGGCAGCGGATTGAATTCCAGATTGACCATGCGGAGGTTTGGAAGTGATTTTGTAGAAAAGTTTTGTGGTAAAGATTCGATAGAATTGTGTCGCGCATCCAATGATTCAAGCTGCACAAGCTCTGTGACACCATCACACAAAACAGTTAAACGATTATAGTTGATGTAAAGCTCACGCAAATTTGAAAGATTACGTATCGAATCTGGTAACTCAGTAAGCTTGTTGTGCTGCAGTTGTAGTTTCCATAACTTCGAGCAATTGCCAAGTGTGTCAGGGAGAGCTCTCAAAGAATTCTCTGATATGTTTAAAATCTCGAGGTTTGTCAGGAGGTCCATTGTTTTGGGCAGGTATTCCAATTTGTTTCCCCGTAGATTCAATGTACGGATAAAGCAAACGCCAAAGACATCCCCAGGGAAGAGCTCCAAGTTGAGGCTAGCCAGATTCAATTCGTCTTTACCCGACTCTGCACAAGCTGTAATTCGTGCATTAGTCTCACGAGCATCACCGCTCTGCACAATGCTTCCGTCCATTCTATCAATCTACAATAGTCAAAACTTGTTGCAGACGGTAAGTTGCCACTTATGAAATAAGGAGCAACATGCAGAACTGCATTTGCTCTTGTAAGAGGTTGCAGTTTTACTTGATGGTGAGTATAGTTAGCAATAAGCATCCATTCTATCATAGTTTAATTGTGTTAGATTCAACAATCTCTCGTTATGCTTGGTACACACTTTACATTATGATTCAACAAATCAGCCAAGCTATTTTAAAAAGTAATACATAATTTTAAAAAAGAAATGCCGAAGAGGGAGTAGAAACACTTAGATACATAGTAGATAGGTACTACCAAAGGCTTTATTTAAATAAATAAAAAAACTCTATAAGGTCACCGTATACAAAAAAGGATCTGCTAGTTATCCCATCTACCTGCTTATTGAAGAATACAAAGTTTCAATACATCCGTTGACATATTTTCTTCTCTGTGTAAATAGATGCGAGTATTATGTGTGCACTTTAACAAGGAAGGTAAGACAGCGTTTATAGGTAAGAACTTTGTAGGATAAGACATGGTTGCACGTAGTTAGAACTATTTTTATCATGATGCAAGAACGGTGCCGTAGATTTGTAGTGTTCGAATATGTTAAATTACAAGCTGCAAGAAAGCAGTGAGGTTTCCTTGCTTTCCATTTTGATATTTACTCAAAAGTAAAAAAGTTAGTTCTTATGAGTCAGAAGGTAGATAGATATGTGATTAAACCACACATGCTGCACTATCCACATCCATTGTTTTGAGATCTTATTTGTATCAATCATTGACAGCATGTATGGGGATAGACTTCAATGCTGATCACTTGCTTGTGAGAAAGCTTCAATTCTCGGGTAGACATAGTCTACCATCAGGTGTTAACTAGGATATGACCGTAGGTAACTATTTAAGCCTACCAACTTTGCTACAAGATAACCTAGCCTACTCTCTCTCCAACATTTTTATATTGTAATTTTTATACAAGCAAGTTTCAAAAGTCAATACCGCAGTACAGCACACACTGTCCCGCAAAAATGGACTCAGTGTAGCAGCGCAGAAACTCTGTACATAGGCACACACAAATTATATAACTGATTATATCCATCTCTGAATAAGAAAGGCACTTCCCCTGAAAAGCATAACTTTACGAATTCAATTGCAAACTCCAAGAACATCCAACACCATTTGGTGTTTCATGATCTAAGAGATCTCTGCATAGCCTATCCATCCGACTAATAGTTTGTTCCCTGGTTCACATCTTGACGCTAACCTTAACATTTAAAACCCAAAGTTTCTCTTACCAGGATTCTGTCCAGTCCCTAGATGAGAGGCGCGGGATCTATGACTCAGTTATCTGACCAGGCTTGTGTGCTTTGAATCATTTAAGAGACATTATACTACAACATATCGTACAGCCCATCTCCCAATGTCACTATATGATCAGTATAGAACTAACAACCTATCCATAGTCCAAGTGCAATTTAAAGCTATGGTTTTTTACAGAGGAGCATTAACTTGAACAAACCTTTAGGAGGCACAGCAAACACCTATTCAGCTGGATCGTCTAGTTTCTGGAAGCGAAGAAGACCACATAGGCTCTTGCTCTTGACTTCAAGTTTGATAAAGCGATTTGTTTTTCTTTTCCTCAAAGACGAAATTGCCAAGGGAGGGAGAGGTGGGCTAAAATGACATCACTATTGAGCGAAAGGCAAGATTCCCTACATTCTGACGGTGTTGGGGTTTTTCGCCTTGACGATGATGAAGCAGACCAAAGCGAATCTGATTCTGATGCGGGAAGTTTGAATGAAGAAGAAAAGGATGAGCCATTAAATTTTGCTCAAAGACGCGACTTGATAGCTAAAGTTGAGTTACGATCACCGCGCTCCGTAATGCATAAGATAACGAAGCCAGATTCCTCCTCGACATTAGTCAGCGAATCTGGAGTATTTGTTAGAAAAGATAGTAAACTTCAATTGTTTGAGGCAATGCTGCCGGATGGAGAAAGCGACATACCTCGCCCATGGAAAAATGAAACAGACAGCCGGGACGTAATGCCAATTCTCCGTTCTGCTGGTATTGTCGGGGATCAGCCATTAAAAGAATTAGCAAAAAGCGGGGACCAGATATGTTGTGTAATTCTTTGAGGTGAGTAGGAAAACTTCTCTCAGGTTTAACTTATTAAAGTTCCAGTGCCAACCTACTGGAGATAAAAGCAATTTAGAACCTTCTCATCGGTGACAACATATTCGACCTAATACGATAACATAAGTATATATATATATATATATATTGCAAGAATGAAAAGGAAAACTACAACAATGCGCAGAATATGGCACCATGATCACGTGATAAAAGCTTGGATAAACTTTGACTGATTGAATTATCATTATTCTAAGGGTGGTATGTTAGACTCCTGAAGTGGATGCAGTTGAATAGTTTTATCGAATGAACAGGATAGAACATTATATGATAACACCCCGCAATTGGTATTCAGGATAGCAACGTCACGCACCGACTGTGTGTGACCGTGTAATTCTTGAATTTTCTCACCAGTAACCACATCCCAAACCACGATAGCTGAGTTACCTTCAGAGTTAGAAATCAAAAACCGTCCGGATGGATCCCAGGCAATTCTTGAGCGGGAAAATTCTGTGCACGTGTGGCCATAGAGATTTCGCAGCTGTTGTGAAGATCCCGCTTTGAAAAGAATTATTCGACTTTTATCAGTGGCAACTGCAAGAATTGGCACACCCCCGGGTGCACATGCCATATCCAGCACCGTAAACGATACAAAATCGTCTCCCTTTGCGTTCATGTTCACACGAACGATACTGCCAACAGGGAGAGTTGCTTGGGGCTCAACTCTTGCAACACATAAATATTGCATGCGAAATTCGCCTCGCACAGCTACTGCGAGGCAGGTGCTCCCAAAACATGGGACAAAAGTCAAAGCTTCAGGGCAATCCGCACATTGCATCGTCTGAGAATGTACGATATCTCCAGTTTGATTGAATGTGTAGACATGTACTTTGTTATCGCGTCCAGCAGTTGCAAACCATTGCCCATCAATGGACCATGCCAGGGCAGTGGCCATTTTCCCATGGTTCTGTATTTGATCTGAAGATTCCCAGCTTGCCCAACTATAATTTGAACTCGAGTTCGCTATTTGCTTGTCTGGCTTAAAACTCTCTTCTTTCGAGATGGCTGATTTTGAAACTATGTGCAAAAATTCAATCTTCCCATCCATGCATGCGACGAGAACGTGATCACCTGTCTCAAAACCTGGACGGATTCGTATACACAAAACTGGTGCTGAGCAAACATATGGAGCAACCGGCATTTGGCCTGTGCTGGGATCCACGATGCATAGTAATTTATCTGCAGCTCCACTAAGCAGTAATGGTCGTTGAAAGGAGTTGAAAAAAGCTCCCGCACAGCACAATATATTCATACTATGGATGCCTGAGTAGGTTTGAACATTTTCGTTCTGGTCCGAGAATGGAGGAACAAGGGAAGTATTGTTGACATGTATCATAGCTGCCCGGTGGCCAAGACCCGGTGGAAATTGGCTACCTAGAGCACCAGGAAGCTTGGCTTCGCCTCGCAAAAGCGCTTCCGCTAAAGCATATTGGTTTACATCGCTTTCCTGTGAGTAAGTATTATAGACATTGTCAACGCCATCGTCGTTCCCGTCTAGCGAACTCCTTGCACGAAGGTTGGCTAATGTCGCCTCGTATGTACTCGTCACTCGAGCTATTTCATCCCGGAATGATTCTCGCATACTACTGATTATATCAAGAAGCTCCGGTGAATCGTTTGTTGAGAAATGCTTCATAATATCAATGCGCTCGCCTTGAATAAAACTACGAATGAGACCAAGAAGCCGGTCATCATCAAGAGGTTCTTCTTCCATGGACGAAATACCAGTGGAAGCTTCCATAGCGCTTAGGAGGCCAGCGGCATCGATTGACGGAAGAATTCGATCAAACATGTGAATGAGCTCAAACTCTGGGTGACTTTGCATGGCAAGGATGCCTCCGCTCCCACCAAATGATGTCCCTTCTGCAAGAACAGGCACGTAAAATATCTCGTGCTTGCAAGACTTAGAACTAGCAAGAAGGACAGCGCCGGGTGGTAAGCTTTCAACGCACTCACCATGCGATTCGAGGATTCTCATTGGGTTAGCCTGGATCGGAGCCCAAGGGAAAAGGCTCATAGCTGGAGAAGGAACAATTGTCTCTGCCCCAAATACAAATTTCCCATCAGGATTTGGAGCAACCTGCCCTCCGAGAGCCCGTGCTACGAGCTGACAACCAAAACAACCCGCAACAATGCGTGGTCGTGCAAGCATTGTCTCATTTGTTCCGTTTGGGCGACCTTTAACCAGAAGCCGTACAAGATCTTCAAGTGGGTTAACCCATTCTGCTTGCTCTGGATCATTAACGGAGTGTCTTGAGCCCGTTATGATGACCACATCAATGCCACCATCCTGACCTGAGCGAAATAATAGATCCTTTCGCGGTAGCTCTCGTTCGAAAGCGTTAAAAAATATCACTTCATGTACTGAGTTCAAGCCACTGTGGCATTTATCCGAATCATTGTTCGAGACGAGACCTTCTTGTTGGTCCTTGGCATGGAGATGACTAAGCAAGCTACTTGCATTATCCTGTCCACCGTGGCGAACTTGCACAGGAGTATTATGCTGGGTTTCCTCGTTTAGGTCTGTTAAGTCGGAACCACCAAAGATGGCCTTCGCCCAGATCGATCCAAGGTCATTCCATTCTTCTGTATCTTCGCAGACAAGAACTGCTACCCGTAGAACTTTTATCTCTTGACCTTCAACCATCGTCGTAGCTAGAGTATCAGCCCCAAGCGAAGCTAAGCTCAACAACAAGCTTCTTCACGAGGATGTTTGAGCACCGCTTATAACAAGTTTATATCTTTCTTTTTTATTTCTCGAAGAAGAAGAAGAAGAAGTATACATAGTAATGTAAATATAGTTTTAGTTAGGTAGATAAGTAGGTAGGAGGTACCTACCTATCTAATCTCTAGTTTTTATAATTGTTGGAAATTTAAAATAGTCTTTTAGTAGGTTGAATGTGTGTTGGACTCTCACTAGCCAGTTACATCTTTTGGATTGGATAAAAGCTCAAGCCCAAGCACTCATTGATTACTTAGGCCGGGGACCTACAAAATACGAGGTTTAATAGTACTACTCTGAAGTGATGTGTTAAAATATTTTTATCTTGAAAGAAATAATAACAATCACTCAGTGAGCCATATCAACAGTCAGAGGGAACAACCTTTATCAGTCTTCTGAGTCGGCCAAAATTCAAGCCCAAACCATACAATCACTTGAAAAAACTTGAAGAAGAAGCTATTTTAAAATTTAATTTATATCTTAAAAATTTTATATTTTTTTTAAAAAAATTGGCTATATCCAAAATGTCCCAAATTATGTCCGTAAACTATTTTTGACTAAAATCACCGAAAACCCCTATAAAGATCTAAAATCGTAAATTGGATTGTATGATCATGTTGAAACAACTGTTTTCCTAAATTGAGCACGATTTATTTGCAGAAGCAAGCGTATTGAGCTCACGCTACTTGTCCAAAACTGGCTCACAACCCCGATAAAACGGCCTAATAGGGCAAATAGGCCTTTAGATTTAAAGGACGTAATTAATACGTCCTTAAAAGCTAAACTTTGCAAAAACTTATAAGAGTTTGGGTATTTTGGTTATTGTAATAGTTTAGTTAATATAAACAATAGTAGTTTATTTTTGCGTTGCTCAAGTCGGAGAAACATCTATAGATGAAGATTTCGCGATAAATGAAGATTTTATATAGGCTAAATGTAATATCAATTTTTTGTGTGGATAATTTTTATGTATGGAAATGAGGAATCGTAATTTGCTCCTCGCTATGAAATTTGATATTGCAATGCTTACAAATGTAAGCATTGCAAGTTTGGCACCATCGAGTGGTCTTCCGTGGATTACGATATGGATGGTCTGGCGCCGATCCCCGTTCGCAATCAACACAACACATAATGCAGGCTCCCCTCTTCTTGAACTTGCCCACGCATTCATGCTGTCCAACTAAACGAGTTTGTAGAAGTTCTGGGAGTCGTGACTTACTGTATTGATGCCGTTGCGGCGATTCTAGCGAGGCTGTAGAAGTAGGCGAAATGGTGTTATCAGTTGCTCTCCAGCAGAATTCTATGTCAGACATAGAACAAGTATTGTCAAATGGGTAAAGGGATTCCATTGAGACTAATTTCTTCCGCGAGACTACTTAGATAGCCTCTATAGCAGCACAGATTTTTGCGTTGCATTGACCATTCCGTAATTGTTTTACACTTCGATGTGAGGTTCCGATGCTCCATTGAGAGGAGCTGATACGCTCGAAACGAGTTGTATAAAATATAGTCAATGAATGTTAAACAAACCAAAGCATTAGGAGTCAGCTTTGAAGTACGAATGCTCGCTCCATTGATAGTTTTTCTAGTGATATCAACTCCGCCCATCATCTTATTCCAGACACTAACAGTCAAAGGCAGTAGGCGTTTGCAAGGCGGTGGGGTTCCGTTGACCAACACGTCGTCACTATGCCTCCGCCAAAGCTGCAAAGCGAGTTCGGCACTGTGTAAATCCACAGCATAACCCCAGTCTGGAGATTGGTCTGGTGCAAAACGAGGAAACCTACCAAGTTGATTGCCATAAGCAAAGCCCATGTATTCATCACTCAACGCTTTGAAATACTCACGCCATGCCTGGCGCTGGGCACATGAGACTTTGATTAGCACTCCTTGCATGATTTCCTCAGTTGTGGCATATATAAGGAGGGTGTAAGGGACATCTAAAGTAGCTGCATGATGGATACACTGAGTTCGAAACGACGGATTTGGGACTAACGACTCGAACTCACTTGTTCCACATTTGCATTCGTGCCACGCACTCTGACCAGCAACTCGAGACTTTAACTCATCTATAGTTTTGGCATTTGTACTTGTTTTGATTTCTAAGGCAAATACATCATCTATAACAAAATTGTTTCCTTCTAGCTCTGTATTCCTCAAAAGAACAGCTGCACCGTCGGGTGAGTCTGCTACAAATTGGACTTCCCGATTAATAACCAGACCATATTTGCGTAGCTGGAGAATACAGAATTTATTGGAACTTGCTTTCTTAACCCATCTGGAAAGATCTTTCGCCACGTCTGCTTCATTTTCAATCCCCATAGCCAGTGGGTTTTTATGATTCGAAAACCCATTTTGAATAGGCTTCATAAACCAACTTGGTGTGATTGTTCTAAGAAATGATTTCTGGCGTTCCTCGAAAGTGCATGTATGGTTATCATCAATCGTTTCAGAATTGTGCAAGGGAAAGCTGTCCCCAATGTCACTACTGTCACTCATTTCCAGCAGGTCTTGAGTAGTGGACTCCTGAGATGCATGCTGAGGGTGTATGTCTTCCTGTAAGGAAGATAGTTCTCCGTTTGAGACCGTTTCATGATCTATAGTTCTTGATAGGATGTCTACGATCCGCTTGGCTAGTTCGATCTTTTTGCCATCAGTCTTTGCACCTACATCCAAAGAAAGTAACTTTTGGATAAGCTCATCTTTGTTCATACATTGCATCCAGTATGTATATTCAAGAATAAGACCCTCCCCTTGACGCTTCCTTTTATATTGCTTCTGAGCCCCTTCGGATGAACAAGAGGAACGCTTATTAGGACGGGGGAATAATGAGATAATTCGTTGCGGGTCGAGACAAGCGAACGATTTCACATCGTGGTGTAAGGCCATAAGCTCATCCGAATGAACGAATGGAGCATTTTTAAAGTTGATACAGGTAAAAGCACCGGTGCTTGTAATTCTAAACTGCCGAGCCATAAACCAGTCAGGTGTTCTTTGGGAAATTGTTATTGAGAAGATATTGGCGTTCACAAGATTAATTTTATGATTAGCTTGTGCCTCCATCTTATATGTACTCATGTCACACGGCTCTATCTCAATCTCAGCATGTGGAACACGCTTTACACCACCTGGTGAGTTCCAATCTACTCCAGCAGGAAGTACTTCGTAACTCCAAACTTGGTCAGCCAAACAACGGTCGTTCGTGATGAGTTGTGCAACTCTATGCTTTCCCGCACCGTGACGCATCATCATCGCAGCAACAAAATCGCCATTCTGGTATCTTTGAGCGGTGTAGGTGCTTCGACGGCCATTCCTGTTAATGATAGTTTGACTTCCCCTCACAGGCGTGGCAGGAACTGGTCCTTCAACATCTATAAACGGGAATGACGAGGTCTTGCGACAAGTTCCTAGAAATTTGACTCCCTTTGACTGAAGAATTTGAGTTATGTTTGTTGCACGATCCATATCCTGAGGTTTCGATAATGCCAGATAACCACGATCAATGAATACATGAAGCTCTGAAGACACAGACGCATCAGGGCTTTCTCCTGACTCCCCCTCATTCAGAGAATCTATTGCCTTGCTTACAATTTTATGAACAGGTGAGTGGGAAGTCTCTAACCGTGGTACTAGGAGCAGACCTGTACCCGCAGAGCACACAAGATGTATCACGGGTTTCTGTTTTTTTGTTTTCGTTGTAATAGTACGAATTCCAAAATGCTCCCACTGAGGAGAACCATAGGGAAGCTTGTCGTCATCAAGATCGATCCAAGTGGCTTTAGGGACAAAGAACATCTTCACCCAATGGCGCTGAGCAGCATCTCCCATTTCATGGATGATCGGACTTGAGGAGCATACTCTAGCCTCGCGTGACCCTTTTGTTGCCCGATTGGACTTGTCCAGGCTCATTGCCTTTCGAACTTTTGAATAGGATACCGCATGGGCTGGAGTCCAATGACCTGGTGGGTCCTCAAGACACTCCTCGAACGACTTTCCTGCAACTCGCAGAGAAATTTCAACGAGAAGGTAGGCACGGAAATCTTGATCCGTGATAGAAAATGGCGGAGATGCGTTTGAGCTAAGACTATTCAACCATTCCTTAACTGCAATCACCCAGCCTGGCGGCAAACAAATCTTGAAACTATCAAGCCTGGTAAATTTGTAGTTCTTGTCAACACGAAGAACCTTTCGAATCCTTTTAGTAATCTCCGAACTTTCTTTTTGAACCTTGGGGAGCATTAATTCGCTTGAGCAATTGTACTTGAGTTGGACTGCGTCCATGCCAAGTTGAGACCCAGATAGGTTGCTGTGGTACTTTGCGCCTTCAGTGGAGTAAGATTGAAAGGTCCAGTTTTCATGGCCAGGAGTACTTGTCGATGAACACTCATAGAGATCGTTCTCGTCTTCATCAGAAGAAGACTCATCAGAGGAAACGTAGATTGAGTCCTTGTCATTCTCGACGTCATCTAGAGACATGACACACAGCTGACGTTAAACTCAAGCGCCAATGGACCCCTTCGCTGAGGGAAGTGCTGATAGATCCCAAGTAGACTAGCAAGTGGACGATGAAGTAAGGTCTGATGTACTTTTGTTGGTACTGCTGGCACTACATGCTGGCGCAAGATATTGATGTTTATCAGTATTAATTGTCTGGTAGAACAGGTACCGTGGGAGAACCTAACAACCATGTGTCAAGTACCTGTTAACCTAACCACCACTTAAACACCACTGAGAATGTCATTGTTGGTCCTAAACTCAACTATCAATCGGAGAATCATGAGAACGCGATAATATATGGACAGTTGAGGTCAGGGGGGTAAACTAAACGAGTTTCATCCCGAACAGAGCTAGACTGTTGAATTGATCAATGACTCAAGTAGGTACATATTTACCGGGACGTAATAAGTCCTGAAATATTCTACCGGAAAAATAAAAGTTTATCCGATTTTTTTTTTCTTTCAAAAATAGCCAGGGTTATAGCGTCATAGAGAAAAAAGAATGATCCTTGTGAGTGATTGTTTTGTAAGACCCCCAAGTTTTACAAAACAAAAATACACTGATAATCTCGGACTAGAAACGATAATTTTTACCCAACTTGGAGTAAATAAATAGAGATCTTCATGGTATAGTTCTGATAAGTCTCCGGTCCAGGTCATCACTGTCACATTCTATTTTCTTCAATCAGAACAATATCAGTGGGAAATCATGTAATGCTAACATGGACGTTTAGAAAAATTTCGCATAGCCTCGCCAGAACACCCCCTGTTTTGTACATGCCGTACAGAGAAAAAAAAAAGAAGTAAAAAAAGGGGTTCCGCAAAAACAAAAGGGGTTCTGCAAGTAGTATTTTTTTAAGGTGGCTCAAGTTACTTTGCATGTTGACGAATATGACGAAAAACTATCTTGTACATTGATGACCATGTTAATATAGGGAAGCTAAATCAGTTTGTAAAAATTGTCGTCCTCGTTTTGGCTATCTAGAACCAGTTAAGTGATACTGCAAGAGACAGAAGTGGGTGGTCCTGGCCTTTCTATAATGAAAAATTTAGTTTAAGCTATCTAACTAATAGTAGATTACTATGATTTTTTGATCAGTGTAATAGGGGGGAGAAGAAAATAATAGAAGGATTAATCTTTCTGTGAATGGGAGAGAACCTACGCTTTAATCACAGTCGTGTTGGCTAGTGGGGAGAAGATTTACCTCACAAATATAATGATCCTGTTTCTCATATATAGAATACTAACTAACGGATATAGGGGTGCATAGAATTTGGGTCAACTACTATTACAAGAACTTAGTAACGAGTTTATTCAATCTGGGTCTCCAGCTGATGGTTCGCAGAACTTCAACTACGGATTAATTCTGTGAAGATCATGATGACGGAGGAGGATATTGGCATGCCTATTGATGAGTTTGCAGATCTGGAGGTTGAGGATGAATCTCGTGACCAACCTAATATAGATCGTCGTAGCAAGTCCATTAGAGAATACGAAATTAAATTTATTAAAGATTGCACCATGAAGGTTTCTAATATGAAGATCGGAGATGCTCGTGAACGGTTTGACACAAGTAATAAGAAAGCTTGGTTGTGGTGGCCTTCGCGAAAGCCGGACCGTGCTAATCGGTATGATAAGGAATACTTTTATTCTAGAGCTGTTGGAACTTGGTATCCAGCAAAGATGTTTCACGAAATGCAAGATAAACTATTCTGTCCGCATTGTGATCACTCAGTTGACCATCGAACTGGTAAATGGGTCGACATTAAAGACACTCGCGAGGTTGTTGCTCTTGAGGCAACCTGGCTTTTGGTTGGTCGACAATACCAATGCAGATACAGCGGATGTAGAAGGACTTTCCGGAACACGACAGACGATTTCTTGAGAACCTGTCCCGAATTAACTCGGCACCGCTTCTTTGTAATAAATCGTAAGAAGTATATGATTGAGAGGCCGCTGGCGAAGTTCTCATATGATATCTGGGTAAGGTGTGGACAGCAAGCTCTTGATAGTGTCCTGGGTGCCCATGTGCGTCGCTTTGAGCAGGTTCGCGAGGAGTACTACCTTGCTAATCTAGATCCTGACATCGCACGCCATCCACCAAAGGTAGCTGAACCTAATACCGTAGCTGGACTCTTTGCGTGGCAGAAACGAATCAATGGTCAAGCTGACATTGAGTTTGTCTCTCAACGCCGGCATGACCGAGAGCTACGAGCTTGTACTTTGGCGAAGTGGAAACTGCAGGATTTGCCGACAAGTTGTTCTGGTTTGACCCCACACCTCAAGAGCAAACTCAGTCAGGTGGGTTGGCGCTTTGATGAAGATCGCGCGAAATCCAGAGAGCCTATGCTTGTCACCGATGTGATGATGCTGACAGAAGACTATGTCCAGTCAAAGGATCAAAATGCATGGTTGAAAGAAAATTTTGCCATAATTGCTTCTGGGAAAAACTTTAGGCCAATACGTGTAAGATCTGCTCTTCAGAAGGCACACAAAGCTGTAAAGAAACTGTGGGAGGATAGTTCCTCTTTAACAGTTAGTGAAGTGAAGCAACTTGTTCACGAAAAGGAAGAACGGGAGTTGCGTAATAAAGCTAGACGACAGGAAATCACTGAGGAAGAGACCAAAGTGAAGGAGGCCATGGCTTCTCGTGACAAGTCAAAAGGCCCCGAATCATTTGGTAATTTTGATAATCCCGATGGATACAATGGTTTTCAGCTTCATCGTTTTTTCTTAGATGATGTAAATACTGATTTATTCACCGAAATGGCAAGACCAATGCTACGTGAGATAGTAAGTGCTGAAGCCAACATTCTTCGAGTTGACTGCACTTTTAAGTTCGCAAAGCAAATAAAGGTGACAATAAGGAATGACGAAGGTAAAGTTCGCGTGATTCAACCTTTTGCAGCCATTATGACGATTGCAAATGAATTTAATCAAATCGTTTGGGTCCAGGGACTTCGTGAAGGGGAAAAATTGGCTGGTGAAATGTTTATTGCGCTAAAAGATTTTGATAATCATCGGAAAGAGATGGCTGGAGAAAAAGGCTATGCTCCAAAGATCATTTATACTGATAATTGTTGCTTAGTTCGTAGTCAAATCAAGTCAATCTGGCCCAATGTCCCGGTCAAACTCAATGCTTTCCATTGGCTTAACCGCTTTAAAGATGTAATGAACGTCCCTCCAAGCCACCCTTTGCGTAAACAATTCTTTAATTGCTTGAGTGCTGCAGTTTTTTCCCCTAATGAAAGTCTATTTTCAGAATCTCTGAAAGAAATCGAGCACGAGGAAGATAACGGAGATGTAGAGGAGGGGAAAATCCAAGAAGATGGTGATGATGAGGTGATTAATTTAAATAGAAAGCGACGTCGTGAGATTGAGCGTCGCATACCAAACAAAGATGATTTGTTCATCCGCATTACATCTACTCTGTATGCTTTTCTTGAGACAGACGCTGAGGCTGCTATGGAAAATTTACGCACAGATTTCTTTAAGAAAGTCAAAAGAAGGAGTAAAAACAAAAGTGTAGAGAAACTGGAAGAAGAAGTAAGAGCACTCCTAAGTAGAACAGGGCGCGGTACAACATTACATAGCAAACTGCCTTCTAATCGCAGAGCTGTGAGACTTTTTCGCTCAAAGGCAAAGTCTTCAAACCCCGATTGTGATAGCAATAGTTCAAAAGGGGATGATCTTTTGGAATTCTTTAATAACATGCTCAGACATGTTGAATACGATTGCCTCAGTGATCCTGACGCTACATTCAATGAATTCATTTACACAGCAACAACTGATGGCAAACATATTACAGCAAGAGGAACTAGTGCTCGTGAACGTTTCCATCGAGTCTTGAATGAATTGATTGGAAGCAGATGTGTCAGTGTACTTCGAGGAGATACCATTTTACTGTATGCAGCTTTAAGGGCAAACCGCCTCCGGGCCTCAGAGTTACATCCAATCCATAAGAAAATGCCTCGAGTTGACCTACACTCATCTTTGGTCCATCGCCTTCGTATCAACAGTTTATTTCGTGTCCACTATCCTCATGATGATGTACCTTTTCCAGAGACAGTCTTACCCGCTTCTGTTGACCCAGCCCTAAGCATGGGCCTATCACTTCTCCCTCTTCTTGGTGATAATGATATTTGTAACACAAGGTCAGAAAAAGAATCACCCCAGGTTGGCCCTTACACAAGTAGTGTAGAGGTGCCTGAGGTGAAGGATTGTTGCCTAAATATAAAAAAGGCACTTAAATGCGAACCACCAATGAAGCCTTTGAATCTTGTGGAGCAAGTCTGGGCTATCCTCATGGCAATGGCATATAACAATCAGCCGGACATCTTGTCTAAATTACGCTCGCTCATAAGCAACCTTGAATTTGTCAAAGGCAAGCAAGCATTAAAGCAAATGATTCTGAAAAATTTGGGGCTTGAAGTTCTTGCTTCTCCAGCTGGTGCAGGAATTTCCATCAAGCTCTTGGAGGAAGTCAGTAAAAAAGCAAAGCCTAACGAAAAGCTCCAGCTTAGCAGTGTTGTGGCTTATATAACAGAGGCTGTTGGCCACCTATTTCAAGTTGAAGTTTTGACGATGACGTTGACTGGTGGAGAATATAAAGTCAGTAAAGTACCAAGTGATGCAGAAATCGGAAATCAAGCAAAATTTAAGGTATCAATTGGGCACGTTATTGCACCTACGAGGAGCAGAGTAGATCGCAAACCTCGATCTCCGCCGGCCAGAACCCCGCCCGACGTGATTAAGGATGACGACATACTGTCTGCGTTTGCAGCAGCTAAAGCTCATGTCTCCTATTCTTCGCCAAGAAGATTCTCATGGTTTGCCTTCAAGTTGAGCCCTGTCCAACTCATGATCAAAAAGAGCACATGCACTCAGATGACCTATAGCAAGCAGGTTGAGACGAGTTTTGCTGCGAAGAATCTTAGCGCCCCGATACCCAAGGACGGAGATGCTGATGAAGTCGCAAAGAGGCATACAAAGCGAAGCCGCCCTTCTGGCATGTATCTCTTGAAGCCAACGACGCCATTTCCTAGTGGTCCTAATCTCAGTGTTGCAGAGAGAAATGAGCGAAAACTCTTCACAACTCTTCTTAGAGAGTATGGCTTTACTCTTGAGGCATCAGCTGGCAGCACTAAAAGTGCACGAGTATTTACACATTTATGGAACTCATTCGTACGCCAGCCATCTCTTCTTAAAGGCATCATCCCTGATATCAAACCCACCGATGTGACCGAGAAGAGCGAAAGGAATATTCGCGATATGATACGCAAGTGCAGGGTGCAATCACAAATCCCCTACGAAGCAAGCCAGTGCCATGCAAAGGTGGAATCCGCCTTTTTACGTTCTGGTGCAAGGCCGATTGACTTGAGGACGCTCGAGAAACCCCCGTTAATATCGCTTAGCTCAGAACAGGCGGCCGCTCTTCAAGAGTCTTTGCGCCGCAGCGAGTCGGGTTATCAACATGAAGTACTTTTAGAGTTGCTTGGCAGAAGTTCTCATTTAGGCAAACGTGATGACTGTGCAGTTGCTCTTGACTGTTCACCGGGGGTTTCTCCTTACGCTCCCTGGGTTGACTTACACAGGGCTCGTCCTGCTGGTGTTGCTGATCCTCTTGATCTCCGGGATGTTCTCATACACGGGAAGTCTTGGCGATGTTCCTCGAAGCTAAACCATCGATATTTTTGTAGTAGATGCCTCCACCGTCGTTCAAAGGTTCATGCGCCATCCAATGGCTCTTGCGACGGAGAGATCAAAATTTGGCGAGAGGATGAGCTACTAAAGCTACCGCGGCACATGTTTAAGAATTATCCTTCTTATTTGTCTCCTATCAGAGACAGCAACATGTCACCTGCTGAGAAATCTCTTAGGGATGACTATGTAGTGATCTTAAAGAAGATGGCTGATATGCTTCATACGAGTGACCTTTTGCCAGTTTCTTTGCCAGAATTTCCTCAGATACGTACCCAAGGATGTGTCAAGTCTGATATTCAGTTGAAACTCTTGCTTGACCATGCAATGATGAGCTCGAGCTCAGTATCTCCTACAAAGTGCGTCTCAAACTTTTTGATGGATCTTTACTTGCAAATGCTTCAGGTGAAACAGGTGAGCGTTGAAGAACGACGTCGCGAGACGGTTTTCTTTACATCTTTTCGCCACACAAGTATTAAGGAGGACTTGGATACAGCCTTGAGAAAATTTTTCAAGAGTTCTCACGAGCAACGTGAATTTGTCAAGTTCAAGAATAGTAATTCATTACCCACTCTGCTATTCCCTCCCCATGTAAAGAGAATCATGATGCCCCTTTTAGCTCAGAGCCATTGGACCTTGGTGATGCTGTGTGTTGAGGATAAAACTCTCTATTCTTATGACCCTCTCAAAAACAGTGATGATGGTCGTCATGACGAAAGGAATAAGAGCATTCTCCGACAGCTGGAGTTGGATGAATCTAACTGGTCAGTCAAGAAATTGTCTGGTCATCAAGAAAATGGCTATGACTGCGGAGTGCATGTTATGGCTGTAATCAATGGCCTTTTGCATGGTGATAACGCTATTGCAGCACTTGCAGAAAGTATTATGCCATCCAATGGAAATTCTGACCTGATGGAACATCGGAGGTTGCAATTTGCTACTTTTGCTGACATACTTCAAGATACCATCAATTTCACGCTTGCGAAAGCTTCTTCGACAAGAGAGGAGCTATTAAGCTCTTTCATCCTTGACTTCAAGCCTCGAGAACTCGAAGAAGAGTTCGTTGCGATTGTTGAAGAATCCTCTCAAGCTGTTGACGATTCCCTTAACACTATGTCTGAGAGTTCCATCAAGATTCCAAGGCTTCCTAACGCAGTAACGTCTCCTCATAACGCTTACTAACAATCTCTTCAAGTCCACCTTAGCACCTTAAAACTTCCTTAAATTACAAACAACTTTTCATGTTCTTCCAAGTTTAGAAGTAGTAGTATTAGGTATGTATTGACTACTGGTCATTCTACTTCAACAAGTCTAGCTAGGCGCTAGTTACCCTAGGTTCCTACCTACATCAATCAGATTTAGAGGCTGCTCCTATAGATTCTCTGGGTCAAAACTCAAGTTAGCGCCATAATCTATGGGATAAAAGTTTCTATATAGGCCCTATATCTATTTATTTTTTTAACTTAAAAAAACTATATAGAGAACTTGAATAGTTTAGAACTATTGAGATTGTCATATGTGCTAATACGAAATCCATTAGTGTTTTCCCGTTGAATATGTACCCCGCTAAAATTTTGATTTTGCGTGAACTTCGAACGCTTTTTGACTTTTTGTCTTGCTTACAAAATTACGAAGGTAGTACTAGTAGTACCATTATAATAGTACAGGGTTAGTATGTCAGTAGTAGTAGTTATACTTAGAGTCTGAGTGTGGGTGGGCTATTAGACTTCTAGGAGCATCCTCTGAATAACAGGTCAGTAAGAGTAGCTTAAATTTGCATACAGGTAAAGTAAGCTTCATGCCCTACATGCTAACCAGAAACTGCATGCATGCCAAGGTTGCACCAAAACTCAAACGTGTCTCATGCGAAGGAGTTGTCATCATCTTGGACAATTGACAACACTTCTAGATCTTCAAGGTTTAGCAAATTCAAAGACGTATACAGGTTCACTGCTATAGTGGCTTGACAAAAACTACTACCTAGTTTGCAGATCACGTTAACTCAAACGGAGCATAGGCTCAAACCCTGAGGAACGCAGCTCCCACAAGCAGAATGAGTGACCCGCTCGTATTGCTTGAGCATCTCAATCTCAATATCCCTGATGTTGACCTTGCGAGGGTTTTTTATGTCAAGGGACTTGGCTGTCAAGAGAACATCAAGCAAGATCGGACTCGTTTACTACACGTCAATATGGGCCTGAGCCAAATGCACTTGCCATACAGGTTTGGTCCTGTAGATCGACGTATTGTGAAGACAGCACAAGTAGTGAATGGTTGGATCGAGTTCGGGACAGCAGAGAATGTTGCAGATCTAGTAAAGCGCTTGGATTCCATGGATGCCCTCCGAGGTAAAATCAAGATAACTCCTGAAACCGATACTGCAACTTGGGTGCAAGGGCCATTTGGCAATCTTTTCCACATTGTAAAGGTGAAGTCTGAAGAAAGTAGGCAAATATTGGCTGCTGGAACTCATCCATGTGGGTCACACAAAATGGTGTCCCTTCGTAAAGTCGTTCTTGCGTGCCCACCAGGAAGTGCTTCATCTATTGCGCGATTTTATAACACATATTTGTTTTGTAATGCCACTATGGAGACACCTACACGATGTGTCGTACCGTTTGCACACAACCAGAAGTTGGTATTTGAGGAAAGCACGAAGTCTTTTCCATCTACTGCATATGATACATTGGAGACTCAAAAGTTTCACGTTGCCATTTATGTTGATTCCGAGGAAAAGCTCGAGCAAGCATTTCGCAGAGCAACTAAAGAAAACCTAGTATATATCAACCCGCGTTTTGAAGGAGGGCCAATGGAGTTCGCATCTAGCAAAACTGAAGAGGATGTTTTGAAAACAAAACAGTTTCGTTTGAAAGACATCCCATTGGAGGGAAGCACAAATAAGATGGCATTTCAACTCGAGCATGAAGTCCGCAGTCCACAACATACCGCTTTCCCGATCGGAAAAAGAAGTGCGAACCTTTGAATCACTGATTCATAAAGGTAGATAATAAACGATGAAAATTTGATTATCATCTCATGATTCTACTGTTCAAGCATTCTACTATCTTATTTAGTGCTTCCCGTATAATTAGATGCTAGGTGCTAGACAATCAAAATAAAATCAGAGTTTTTTAAAGAATTCTTTTTGCTCAGTTATCTCAATTTGTGTACGTTTGCTTCCCGAGAACTCTTTCTCCATCGCCTTTTGCTGGGGCATTGCCGAATTGCATGATTTGTTCTTTCAATTAAGTCAGCTGTATTATTCACGATTCATAGTGAGATAAATATTTGGTTTCTTGATTCTTGTCTCTGTGAAGCGAGTGTAGTGTTTGACAGTTTGTTACTACCTCAACGACCATTGAATAGATGTTTCACAAGTATATTTTGAAAAGAACTGGTTATACTACGTAAATTCTCGAGCCTGAATAAGGATGGAGAATGACAAATTTTACATTCAAGTGTTCCTGTCTTTTTTGGTATGCATTGGATTGTCCTATTGGTGATTCTTTGCACAGTTTTTGCTCTAAGATATGTCAATCGAAACGAGCAAAGTCCTTCTGAAGCCTTGGTTTGCAGGCAAATTGAGGCGTTTTAAATTCTGGGAACATTGCATGTTTCTCATGCTACTATGGCATCCCAACGAATTTGTACTCAGTAAAATTAGTCTACCATAATGAGTGCAACAATATTTCTAAGTCAAAGAATGAACAGCAGAGTCCGGCTAGTGTGAGTAAATCTTCTCATTTTAAATTTTTTTGAGAGTGCCGGTTTATGTAAGTAGGTAGATAGTAAGTGCCTAGTAAATACTAGTACATACAACTTATTACCTTCATTCCGTAGTACCTACCTATCTTTCAAAGTAGGGTTTTGACGCGAATCTATTGTTGGTGGCAGAGATTACACAAATGCCTCCAATCTTCCACAACGTCTGATTGAATTTGCCCGCCATAACTTCGGACCACCATTCATCACCAGCCTGATTAGTCGAACTTCTTTGTTTATTCTTTTGCTTCTAATCTGTATGAAACGGGTGGTAGCGACCAAAATAAGCCTTGAACTCTAATGTTCCTCGCTTGTGTTTGACCACGAAGTAGTACGACTACTCAGCGAGCAAAGTTAGCTTGAATTGGTCAGTGACTCCGCTACTATATTATACCAATGTGTGCTTCTCATGGTATGATCCCTCAAAGTCGTAATGATATTCATGAATCTAACTCTACTAGGTAGACTCTGAAAGATCATTCGGTCATACATTAGGTGTTTAAAGCAAGCTACCTACTACAGATATTCATCGAGTCTCAACTCGTCATCAATGGCTGCCAGGCAGAAAATCTCCAATTCCTTAACACTTGAGCATCTTCTTGCTGCACAAGGCTTTTGCTTAGAGCCTTTATGCAACAGTCGCTTTGCAAGTGAAGCAATTAATTTAGTGAGTCAATGTCTTCCCACTATAGTTTACCACATATTTAGTTCGCAGGTTCGTGAAATTGTGTAGCAATAACAGTATAATCAGGGATCACATGATAGCTAGTGCACAGTAGCTATGCAAGATTTAGACAATTGCGCTTCCTCGTAGTAGAAATTGCAAACATGCTTCATTGTCAAAAATTACGTTCAAGTTCTGCGCCACGTTCTTTCTTTCTTTTTTAGAGAACCTTACGGGAAAGTTTATAAGGGAGAACGAAGAAAGACGTTTCAGTATTCTTGGTTGACTAGTTATATACAGTACAGCAGAGGTTTCACTCAGCAAGACGAATCATCAAAGCATCGGCGTTGCGCCACTGCAGAGTCATCAGCTTTCAGAAAATAAAGGCCTCTTATCAGGCTGCTTCTTCAAAAAAATCATAGGCTTCGTTATCTTAGAATTAGTTCGTGTTTGGGGGTTGAAGATACCATTCTAAAGAACTCTAATAGCAGTGACCACACTTCTCTGCAAGTAGTCCCTTTAGAAGTCAAGTTTGCAGTTGAAGATCGGAAACGAGATCACAATGTAGTAACCCAAACCGCCAAGCGCGTAGTCTTTCTGCCTGAAGCAGTCAGAATAGTCAGGGTAGCTTGCTTTGTTTCTGTTCTCGTATGCAAAAATGGTTTGCTTTTCAAGCTGTTTTCTTAAAAGTGTCCAATCCTAAGCGTCAATAATGTTAGTTGACAGCATTTTCTCTCTTTAGCTCTACAGCGATGGGCTGACAAGAGAATGACAAATCCGGTGCCGTGCCACGGCAGGTAGCACCTGGTTAGTAGTGATTTTGAGCACACTGAATTTCCCAGCGCTCTAGCTAGAACGGTTTCGATCGACCATGAGAGAGTTTTTAGCCATGATGAGTTATCACATCACGATAGGAAAGGTAGGTATACCTATCTACTACTGATAGCATATAGATAACAAAAACAAGAAGACACATGAAGAAAAAGAACTCGAAAGGCTCAGAGAAGAACAACAGAACACATTCAAAATAGCCTACTAGTATTATTGGGTGCCTAGCTGTCTCTAGCATTCACTATCTTTGGATATGCTTGTAAGCAAAAGTACTAAAATAGTCCTAAGTGCTAGTATTACTGGTCTCCCAGACATCGAGTTTTCCTTTATTTCCAAAAGTGCTCTTTGTCTGCTGTCATTGTAGAGCTGTAGTGGGAGACGTATTTGGCCATCAGCCTGAGGCTCTTTTCTTTTTTTTTTTTTCTTTCTTTTTTTTCTCGTTCTTTCTGTTCTGTCCTTCTTATCTCTCTTTCATTTAGTCTCCAGTGGCTACCTAGGTATGGGCGCACGTAGCAGTAAAAGCGACTAAAATGAAGGCCATCTATGCAGCAGAGCCCAAGGAGGCGGAGGCGGAGGCGGAGGCGGAGGCGGAGGCGGAGGCAGAGTCAGAGAAGCACAACTGGCTGGCTGGCTGGCCGGCTAGCTAGCTGGTCAGCGATTAAGCGCCAGATATTTCGTTGACTAAGGCGCTCTATCTTTACATCGACGTCTCGACGAGTAAGCATCGGCAAAAAACCATTGAACTAAACAACTGTGCCTTTGAGGAGCTTCTACAGACTTTCTCCAAAAAACTTAGTTTGGTTGAAGTAAGGCATCTTTGACTCGCTCTGTTTCCTCTGTCAAAGGGGTCCGTCTACTTCAGTTGGTGTCATTGTCCTGTTTCTAGCTTCTTTGGGATCATTTCATCATTACTCTGGTTGCTTTTGTAATACAAGATCTAGCTTAAACACTTGAGTCACAAGATGTTTGAAGGTTGGGTTGCGAACCTTCTAAATCGTGTATTAGGCTCCTATGTCGAAGAAGGATGCTTTCGGCCAGACAAAGTAAGTACTAGTGTCTATGGAGGCCACATGGTACTGTCTGAATTAGAAATACGAAAAGATGCCTTTGATACGGTGGAAGCGCCAATTAAATTACGTCGAGGATTCATTGGCCAAGTAGATATCAAAATTCCATGGACTCACCTTGGCAGTCAACCTGTTGAAATCTCAATTGATCGAGTGTTTTTAATTCTGGAACCATCCATTGAATACAATGCCAGAGATTACCAACGCAAACTAAAAGCACGGAAAAAGGCAGATTTGGCAAGAGCAGAGCTCCGGAAATCATCAGGTCTTTCCAGCATCAACAGAGACAAGGACGATGCGGACACCATTGCCAGGGCCAACATGAGCGAAGCTGAAGAAATGGCTAAAAGTGGTTTTACAGCCCGTTTAATGAACAAGATTGTTGATAACATTGAACTCAATGTCCGCAATGTACACGTTCGATATGAGGATCGTGTAACTAATCCTAAACATGCGTTCTCAGTTGGTGTAACATGGGAGTCTCTAAAGATGCAATCAACAGATAGACATTGGAACCCCTGCTTTGTAGATTTAGTCGCAGAAATCAAACGTCGTCTCGAAGAATCTGGCAAGTATCTAGAAAAGCTCCTTGCCTATAAATTATTCAAACTCGAGCATTTTGCTGTATACTGGGACCCCTTTCCTGGAACCAGCTCCGATGGACCGGGCTTAGACTACAGCACATGCACATTCGCAGAAATGGCTGCAGTGTTTGAGCGAATGATCCCCAAACGCCAACAGCAAGAAGAAGAGGACTTTCGCCTTGTAGATAGAGAGCAGAGACGAGCGAGACTTCGTCTCGATCGGACGTACATGACCCCCTCACCAAATGAAAACACAGACCGAGAAGGTTCAGAGGAAAGTGATTTGGAGCGGATTCGCAATGCTGCAGCAATTGCTGCAGCCATGGCTTCGGCTTCTCATCATAAGACGCGAGCGCGGCTTGGCACAGGTGCACAACATTGTTTCATTCTTGAGCCTGTTGGGTTGACTTTGAAAATGCAGTCAAATCGTGATCCGCGCTTTCCAGATAGTCCTGACACCGTTCTGGATCTTGACCTCGACCCGGTTACAATGGTATTGGAGCGCTTTCAGTTCCTTGATGCATGGGAGATGCTTGCTGCGTTTGATGCTGCTGAAAAGTCCTATCCATATGCAGAGCTTCGCCCTAAGGGTGTGACTGTGCGAGATGCACCTAGAATTTGGTGGCAATTTGCGATTCGGGCAACCTTGGAGGACGTCCGAGAACGCAGGCGGCGTTTTTCTGCAGAATATATTACTCATCGACGTGAAGACCGTTTACGGTACATTGAGTTATGGAAACGCAGTCTTGCTGGTCGACCGCGTAGTGAGGTTGCTGCCTCCGTTTCAACTCCCAAACGTACACGAACTCAACAGATTGCTGCAAACGGAAATGTAACTTCTACTATGGTAGATTCACCAATTCTACTCCAACGGGATATGATGCGTCGGGGCCGCCGCATTGCTGACTTACAAAGCACACCAATGAAGTCTAAGAAAAGAGATGAGCAGTATAGTACTACAGATCATGAGAGCACAGGCCTCGGAATTGATACAGATGCAGCACCTTCAATTGTTATTACGGACTATCTTGAACTGAGCCCCCACGAGCAAAAGGAACTCGAGCAACTTGAAGACAGGTATGATGTCGAGGATATCATGTACTTTCGTTCTCTTGCTGAGAATCAACTTCGGTTAGAGCGGGCGCATTTACATTTGCTCGAGTTCGAGCGTCGTGCATCAGGCAAGCCAGTTGCCCAGGAGGACACACCTGGCTGGGCGGGCGCTGTATTTGGCTGGGCAGGGTGGGCTGTTGGCTTAGGTGGGAGCTCTGCAGCTTCACATACACAACAAAGGCCTGCTACTTCCGCAGCTGCCAATGCTGCTGCTCATGGCGAGGAACGCCCCTTAATGACTCGTGAAGAACAAGAACGTCTTTTTGAGATGCTTAACTTTGACCCTACCGAAATTTTAGAAGCAAATGCAGCTGCTGGTCAACGACCTCCGATGGCATCAAGCGCGGAGGTGAGTCGAGGTGGGGCCAATGGAGTTGGATCACGGAGTATCCAATCGCGGGGCGTTCGCATAAAATCTGTACTTAGATTTCGCATGGAGGAATGTAGACTTCAGCTTTGGGACAATAAAGACCCATCGAATGCTCTAGCAACTCCGGAGCTTTTAATGGATGCGCATTTTCTGGGAACTAGTGTTCATGTTTCCAAACGTGAAAATGGGACTGACCGCGCTCTTTTGTCATTAGAAAATCTCGAGGTCTTTGACTGGTGTTCAGCAGATGATCGATTCGCTAAAATAGTCTCAATCAAGGACGGGGGGAATGGAGGCCTCGCAGATAACTTATCTTCTGGTGTTTCTGCCTTTTCTGATGTAGAACGCGCTTCTCATGCGACACCGCCTGCCTGGAGTGGGGCAGCAGAACGCATGGAGTTCAACTATCACAAGCGCCTAGCAACCGAACGTCAACAACGTCTACGAGGGGGGCGTACTTCAGATCGGCGGCGTCACTCTACTAGTGGCTGGCCAAGTATGATTGGTAGAAATTATGACATGATCGGCAACGTTGGCCTGATGGAAAACGATGATGTCTTGCCAATGCCTGAGTCGCTCTTGCCAATGTACTCAGATTACGAAGGAGTTCCTCGTGGTGTAGGCGAAATTGATGAGGGTACTTCATACCCTGAAGGGCTCAGTGAGGACGGATCATCTGCAGCTCATCGTACTTTCCGAGGACGCCATGTAGGGCTAGACACGAATAGTGAAATATGGGGCGTCCGCTCATCACGAGGCCGCTCTCGAGCTACCCGAAGCCGGACTCGTGCATCCGCAGTTTTTTCTTTGGAAGTTGACTCCCATTGCCCCGAGACTGGAGCAGATGTTGCTCTTCGAGTTCGGCTTCGTCCTCTCGAATTGATCTACAGTCCCTCGTGTGTTGATCGTGTCTCTACTGCCTTTCGTATTCCGGATTCTGTTTATACTTATCGAGAAGCCCAACTCGCGTCAATTAATGATTTCGCAAATGTTCATTCACGTCATAAAGCAAAGATGGAATATGCTTATCAAAACCACTTTTCGGTTTCCATGGATGTAGACATGCAAGCGCCATTACTAATTCTACCTCAGCAAGTACCAGCTAGCACGCCAGAGGAGGACATTAAGCTTGTCCTTGTCGACTTTGGCCGAATGACAATTCGTGATAAGGCTTTATCGCCTGTGAAACGTGAAGCGCGCACGCCCTCTGACACAAGGCCTACGGACAAATCATCAAAGTTAGGGAAACGCCCTATGCCCCCAAACCGAACAAGTAGTGATCTTTCGTCGCGAGCACGAACCAATTTAGAGAATCATATAGGAGAATCAAAAACTGGAGGTGATATGAGTCGATTCTTTGACGAATACAAAATATCCTGTTCGAATGTACAAGTGCTGGCGACTAGTATGGGCGTTAATTGGCGCTCAAGCACAGAACAACGTCGGCTACACATGCATGTCATTGATCGCTTTACATTCAATATGGTCTTATGCGTTAGCATATTGCAGTATGACCGTACGCTGCCTCAATACAAAGTTTTTGCCAATCTCCCTTCGCTTCATATCCGAATGAGCCCAGAGAAATTTGAAGTCATGGCTCAAGTAGCTAATTCTCTACAAGCTGTCTCTGATTCTGGGTCTGCCTCCAAGACAGTTGATGCCCCAACAAAATCAAGCTCTAATTTTCGGCCTTTAGATGTGAATGAACTTGTTATTGGTGGTGTCGGAGATGCTTTGGTAGCTCATGCCGGCGAAGCCAGCCCGCGGATGGCTTCATATTCCGAATTTCTCTCGCCAGTGCACCAAAGCTCAAGTCCTGCTTTTGTAGGTGTCCTAGGGCAGGACAATGCGGTGCTTTCATCTAATGGCGGCAGTGATGCACGAATGCCTACTTTGTTTTTAAATAGTAGCGCCGAGTCTGTGTCCAGCAGTATTGGAGGTAATTCCGCTTTACGACAAGACCGCTTTTTACGGCTCCCTTCTTCAAGTTCTACCTCAACCAAAGGAAAATCTTTTTCTTCGGCTATGCCCGGGCAATCTACTTCAAACAATGCAGCAGGGGGATCTACCACACCTCGAGGTGGATCAAAGCGGTCTCAGAGTTTCTTTGAAGCTGCTACTTCCTCGGGAGCTAGTGCAGCAACTTCTCCACTCAAACATTCATCGCGAAGATTAGATACTTCTGACTGGGAATCCGCTTCGATCGCTGCTTCGTTACATGAAACTTTGCGAACTGATCACGATGCCTTTGCGTTGAGTGTTGACGAGAATGGAGGAGTAGACGACATAGACGACTTTGACAATGACTTTTACACCACCGTTGGTTCAGTGGCGCATACATCATTTCATCGTCAAACTTCTGAGAGTGGGAGTGTCTCGAGCTTTGTATCTGCCCTGCAAGGTGACGAGCTCGGTGTCGACGCAAGCCCTCAAGCTGATTCATCTTCAAGCATGGAAGAGGCACCAAACAAGCGTATCAATATTTCCTATCTTCAGTGTTCCATGAACGTTGCATTTGTAATGATCAGTGTTACTCGTCCAAAGTCTACTTCTGCTAATGGCGCACATACAACTCAAACTACTGCACACAATGCTGCGCGAGCACGCCGCCGGTCATTTGGTATGGATAATGCACATGATGTACAGATAAAAGCAAAAAACAGTGTATTGCACTCGTCTGAGCAGAAAAAGGGAAAACTTTCCTCGAGTGCCAATGACGCAAATTCCTCGCAAGATGGTTCTGAGGCAGCTCAGCTTGTGATGTCTCCACGTCAAAAACCCATTGTTAAGCCTTACATCCGTGAATGGCTAGACGAAATTGAACAACTAGAGCGCATGGAGGGCGCAACTTCCTTATATCCATTCAATCGTAAAACTCCAACAAAAAGTCTTGACGCAGCTGTTAAGCAGAGCACTAACGGAGATGCATCTACGAAAGCCCCTACTTCCAAATTGAAACAGTTTCCTTCATCATCCGTTATTGATGAAGCTCTCGATGAGGTGCTTGCAAGTGAAGGTGATGATGATGATGAAGGTACCGCTGCTATTCATGACCCGGAGGATGACGAAGAGCGGGGTATTGTGCCCAGCGTTGTCAATGATCAAGACGATGCAACTAAAATGGAGCTTTACGAAGAGCAAGAAGGCATCATTCTTATTCTCCTGGAGAACATTTCTACTCAAGCTACATTACGTACCATGGAAACATCTGTGGACTTCTCGATGCGCTGTGTAACTATTCATGATGTTATGGGTCATGATCTTTCAGAGTTTCGCCTAGGGCCAGGGATGGCAAACCATCTAGCGCAATTTCCTCAACTGGTTCGCAGAGCAGTCGCTCAGACTGTAATACAACAGCAACAAGCACAAGCCCAGCAAGCACCAACTCACTTACATCAACGTTTACGGAATAATTCTCAACGTGGCGGGCGAATCGAAAGGCCACGCCTGCACTCCGAAATTGAGGCTGATGGTTCTGTATTTTCGGTTGGACTTCAAGCACTGGCCAAAGATTCGCCTCTGTATTGCGGAGTAGGCGCAGATCTACGTGTTGTGATGGGTTCTGTGGATGTAACATTTTCACAGCCTGTATTAAGTGCATTGCTTGACTCGTTTGGACGAGTAGCAATGTACGCAGGTAGTAACACTCAGAATTGTAATTCTGGTCAACCAGTTGATGCGGGAATAGAGAGTCAGAGAGACCGGAATTCGATTACTTCGAACCCTCGTCTATCTACTCAACATTTACCTTTGACGTCATCAACAAGTGAAGAACCTGGAGTCTTGCCAACACGTCTGAATAGAAATGACGCAAACATTCCAAGGGATGGAATTCAAGCGCAGGTGCAGGCCACTCTCAAACAACTCACTGTTTCTTTTGTTGGATCTATTAATAAGCATCGATCACTACGGAGGTCTCGTCTTGCCCGAAATTTATCTACTGAAGGGCCAAACCCTTCTGGAACAACATCTGTGCGTGAGAACATTGATGTGGATCAATATGGTCTTCCTTTACCTCCCAAGCCTGTGAAACAATCCCCATTGGCAGAAATTATGTTCAGCGAAGTTGAGCTGCGCGCTGCAACTCGCGAAGATGGGCAATCATCTATGTCTGCTCGAATGGGAAATTTCGCTCTTCGGGATTGTTTGACTGGGATTGGGTCCACTTTTGATCACAATAATCGTCGGGCTAATTTCGCGGAAAAGTCTGCAACATTCACAATCTCGGAACAAGAATTATCTTTGGGAGACGAAGCTCGACCTCCTGGAGTTCTGGTGGTTGGTAGTCAGCGGCGGGAAAACGACAAGCGACCCCTCTTCCTCCTCCAGAGCACCTTCTATTCTGATGCATGGCGTCGTCATCGACTTATTGTCGACTCCCCGTCAAAGGCAACCCATGACAGTGAACTAGATTTGGACGTCGCTTCTGGTACAGATGAAAGTAAGCATCCAGATGTGACAGAAATAGAAGTTGATGATAATAGTTCAACCGATACTCCGAGTAGCAATCAGCCGCACTTGGACTTGGACGAAGTTCTTGATTCGTATCTCAGGGAATCCCCACCTGGCAGTCCTCGGCCTGGCACACCTGTGGCAGACCAACTTCCCTCTTCCCGTCGCAAACTACCCAGAAAAGCTCAATCAAGCCATGGTATGGGGAAACCTCGGTGCAGACATAGGGGTTGCCGATCAAGTGAAAATGAGCATCACAACGGGTTTAGTCAGCATGATATAGCCCCCAATGAGGACCTTGAAGAGGCGGCGCAAGTTCCAGTACCAGCGTTGCCATTGCGCACTGATGTTCAATTTCAAGTTCGTTCCTTCTTTTGCCGTGCCAACGTTGATTTTGTTCACGCAATGGTGGATTATATCTACGAAGGCGAACTCCTTCGTTCCCTCTCACGAAATATGGAATATTTTGTCATTCGGGAAGATCAAAAGCTTGAGAGTACCGAAAAAGATGCCGAATCTGAAGACGGCCCAAGCGGCGCAATGGACACCAAATTACGTGGGAGTGATGCTGATTCTCATAAGAAAATCTCAAAACGTAGTGCTGGGACAGCAAGCAAAGAGGGTGAACTCTTTGGCCTCGACAGTCTTCAAATTTTGCTCTTTGACTGCTCTTTGGAATTCCCAAGCACTCAACAAGGTACTCCCATGGGGATTATTCATGTTGATGCTGTGGATCTGCACAATCGTTTTTTTCTTGGTGATTGTGGGGCAGAAGAACAGTTCGAGCTTTTGCGTGATAAACAAGGGGGGGCACATGCCATGCATGCTGTTGAAGCTGTATCATTATATATGTCAAATCTCTCTATGCAGGTACCAGAAACTACTGCCTCGGGCAATACTGTCACATTTAAGCTTATCGAAGATACTGGAATTCATGCCAAGAGTGTACGACACATTGGCACTGCGTGGGTTTGTCGTGCTGTACATGATCAGTTTTGCCAAACTGAGCTTGTACCTTCTGAATTAAATCGAATTTGGGTTTGGAAACTCACCCCACTCGACCTCACATCGGGAGTACAAGCAATCAAGTCCAAGGTTTCTGCGTCACGATTTGCATTGCGAATCTCTGATATCCACGTTGCCACGATAAGTGGTATTTTAGATCATTTATCTGGTCTTGACATGCAAGATATTTCAGTAAAACTTGCCAATATGAAGTCTCATATTGATATCAATGGTTCTGAGGTGGTGCCATCTGGAACCCCTCGACGTGTACCGGCTGAGGTGAGCTCTCAGATCTCAGAATGCACATGCTCAACAGCACACTCATCACCCGCACCGAAGGTGTCTCCACTCATTTCAGCTAAAATTACAAAGGATGACTCCTTGCAACAGACACGTGCTGCCATTGATACCTTGGTTCTGTCAGCAGATTTTGAGCTTGAAAGTGCCTCTCTTGAAATTCTATGGAGCTCATCGAAATCAGCCCAAACTACTAAACGTCAGCAAGGGTACCAGCGTGTTGCGTTGCCGCCACCGCCTGGGTCAGGGGGTTCTTTTCAAAGTAGAAGAATTTCGAATCGCCGTATTATTAATGCAGCTCAAGCAAGTGTGGAGTCTCTTGCTCACTTGCAGCTGGGACCATTTTTGGCTTCATATGAGCAAACCAAAGGTGGATCTCGTTCTGGAACGTTGGAGATAACGCGATTATTCCTTCTTGATGAGCGCCCGAAACATCTTCGTGATGCAGCAGAAAGCATGGTTGATGCTGGTGCAACTATTTATGATCCGCAAGGTAGCCCGTTTCTTCACGCAGACTGGTCCTCCATTCGACGAAATCCTAAACGAAAACAAGAGCGCGGATCATTGGTGCATTTTGTAACAGACGAAAGTATTAAATTGCAGATTGCAAATACGCAATTATGCCTTGTCGAAGCACTTGTTCTAGCTCTTACAAAATGGATGAACGAAGCGCAAGACCATGCTTCGATGCAAGGCCTATGGCCTCCCCGACTGCCTGATCTTAGCACTTCGAATCCTGATGAGGGAAGGGAAACTAACCTTGCAACAACTCAAGCAAGTCAAGGCCGGGGAGGGAGCAGCACTGTGACAGACAAGGCATCTCTTCCTTTTGGATTAGAACGTTCTAAATCCCTGATATCCAGAAATAGTGCTGGACCAGGTAGCGTAATTAGTCGCCCCTCTCTTGCTCGAAGTGGTAACTCCCGGGGAGATGGTCCAAATACTACTGGTATGGCAGTTGCGACTGTACCTGCGTCGTCTATCTCTGGTCGGTCCCCTATGCCACCATCTCGTATTTTCACAGGTCTTGATTCTGCTTCAGTCGCCCCAGTTTACTCTTGGGCGTCGGACTCTGGCGATGAAACATCGGAGCAAGGCATCGCATCTCCAAATATAAGGCGACCTAAAACTCGTTCTCAGCTTACTGTTCGTTCAATTGTCCATGAGACTGTGACAAATATTGAGGTCGATGTTATTGGTTTAGAAGTCCATATCATGGAACGGCCAAAGCAAAAAGACTCTCGGGCATTGACAGCAGCATTTAACTTTACCTTGACAACAAACCTTTCCTCACGCCTTGAGCAACGTGACTTAATCACACGGAGTTCTTTTACCATCCCTCGCAAGACCATCACAGTATCTAAGCGACCTGAATGGATGCTTGACATGACTGCTTGTTCAGTGCGGTTGGGTATGCGTGCTGGAGAATTCAGGCCTGGGTCAGCAAGTTCACACGGATCAAGAGCTTCGACGAATTCCGCGCAACAAACTTCAATTCTTGTGCAGCCATTTCAATCTTCAATTCGCTACCGTGTCGGGCAGCGCGAAGGTTCGGAACGCCTGGTTCACCTTCTAGATGCAGGGGTTGGGCAGATTGATTCTCAAATTACTTATCTTGAGATTCGTTCAGTTGGCGATATTGCTCAACGAGTTTTGCGATTTTCATCTCAGTTAGAAAGCATCATGGAGGAAGGCGCTTCGGGTTCTGGGCCGACTCAAAATGGTACCAGTGCGCAAACTCATACAAAGAAAGCAAATACTTTGGGGACTCATTATGATACTGACACGGCAAACCAGGATAAAAGTGCTGCTGCCCGAGCTGCAGTTGGAGAGCTAACAGAAAAAACTCTTGGGGCATCAATTACTGGTGCACACTTCACACTTGACTTTAGCGGTGCTCGTTTTCTCCTTGTGGATGATATGCATGGGCAAAGCTCGCCTGTTATAGAACTCGTTGCTCGCCGATCCAACTGTGACATTGATGTTGGTCCGAACGGCTTGCTGGCGCGCACTTATTTCTCAATAGGAGCTGATTCCTACAATCATCGCCTTGGCGCCTGGGAACCTTTATTGGAACCATGGAGGGTTCAAATTCGCGGTTTAGTCCCGGCTGGAAAGCGCGGACAGAGATTGCGCATGTCTGCAAGCGTTGATTCCCAGTCAATTCTCAATGTAAACTTTACTGAGGCCTTTATTGAAGGTGTTTCCGGCGCTACGCAAATCTGGAACCCAGAGAAATCCCATGTTGGTCGAGGTGAATTTCAACGTGACTCAGTTAGCCTATTCCGTATCTACAACGAAACCGGCTTGCCAATTGCCTTCTGGACTCGAGATGGGGAAATTCGGCCTCTTCAATCAGGATCTGAAATGCCTATTCAATTCGAGAGTCTAAGTATTGCCTCTGGCCGGCGGGATGGCTTCGAGTCGGAAGGCCGTCGCGTATCAGTGCTTATCCGCTCTCCAGACTCTCGAGTCCAAGAGTCTCCATGGCATCCTCTTCGTGATGTACCTCTCGACCGAGAAGGTTCATTCTTGTTTCGTCTTGGCGCAACTTCGAAGCATCCTGAGGTTCGTGCAATCACTATTACGTGCGACGTAGTTGCCGTGGGCTCTGCGAAAGTAATGTGCGTTCGGTCAAATTTGCTTCTGCGTAATCACTGTGTCGGGCCGATGGAGGTTGTGGTGCCGCACCAAGGCCCTGTGTCCCAAGACCAAGCCAACACGGATCTTTTCACTTACCGATTAGCTCCTGGGGAAGTCATTCCCGTACCCGTGCATGTCGCCGAGCTCATAAATGCTCATATTGTCGAGGTCAGTGTACGCCCGTCCGCGTACAGTGACCCGTATGACTTCCTCCCCGTTTCCTTGCCCTGTGATTTGTCTCCAGATTGTTCAGAAAACTCTTCTATACGAACAACACTTGATTTTGCAGCAGGGGGGTATAATCCAGACGGTAGTACTCAAGGTCATCTTGTGACATATTGTGCAGTGGATTGTCGATCAGGTACAGATGCTGTTAAAGCGTTATCGAACTCTACTTGGGATTCCGATGGCCGCCATGGCAGTGGCAGTGCTGATGTTTCATCTGCAACATCTACAACAATCAATCCGATCACATGGAGGGCAGCCGGATCTCACACTCGTGGGAATACTGTAACAAAAAGTTCCACAAGTTCCCAAAAGACATCAGTAGCCTCTACTGCTGCTGCCGCCGCTGCTGCGATGAGTGGACAGCATTTCAGCTCGAGGAGCCGGGATCCTTCTCGGAAATTGCCCCGACGGAGACCTTGGAACAAGCAACAGTTCGGAGACTCTTCTTCAACTCGCCAGACAGGAACATCCCTTCGTATAATCTCTTTCGAAGCACCCCTGTTGGTGTCAAATTTACTCGCGTCACCAGTGACATATCGATTACGCGCCGATGGCGCGTCCCATGCTGCGGCAGATGGTCAACTTCCGGTAGGAAATTCCTTACGCTGGCAAGGTGTCCGTCCAGAGGCAGAGCTGTCTCTCTCCATTCGCCTCTCTGGCTTTGATTGGAGTTCTGTGCTTCAAATTGATGGTGTTCCATTTATTCGGTGTAGTGTTCACCCCCCTTCTCTCCCTGCTGGTGGAGTTCTGCCAAAAAGCCAGAGCAGCTCATCAAGTATCACCTTGCATACCCCAGGGAAAACCAAGATTGAGGATCGACAAGTCGAGGAAGGTACCACTGCTGGGGTTGACCGTCAAGGTGACGGTTCTCTTCAGTGGTCTGCAATTCGTGACGATGCTCGTGTAGGTATTCTGAGAGAAGAGTCGATACAGCTGAAGGACTCAAATCGTCGCACTTTAACTGTGTCTGCCGAGTTATCTGTGCTCCCAGGAGGATTACGTAAGCTTGTATTGTATGTACCCTACTGGATTGTAAACTTGTCTGACTTGCACTTATTGGTTCGGTCAGCATCGAGGTCTGCCAGCCTTGCAGAAACATTCGGCGGGCACATCGCAGCTGGGCAGAATGATGCAATGGCTGTCATGCGTCGCTTACGTATGCGACAGAAACTTGGTGAACGCTACCTTAACCGTCGTGGAGTAACAGGCGAGCGTCGTGCACCTGGTGGGCTTCTTGATATCCTAGATGACTCTGCTTTGCACGGAGATAAGCGAGTTGGTGAACCTCTCATGTTTTCGTACACAGACAAACGTCGAAAGAAGGGGCGTATATGTGTCAAGGCCGCTGACTCTGGTTGGTCCCAGGCGATGGGTTTGGACTCTGCTGGTACTGCTGGATTGATCGAGCTAAAACAGCAGTGGAACGTCAAAAGTGATAGTCCTCGTCAACTTTTCGTTTTGGGGGTATCTATCGCCGTTGCAGAGGGGCAATTTAGACGTACTAAGGTGATTACCTTAACTCCTCGCTTTGTTCTTATAAATGCCTTAGGCAGGACACTGAAAGTGAAGCAACGTCCTCTGAGCCATGGGGCGTATTCAGGAAGTGCAATAGATATGTTCGGGCTCGGTGGTGTTGTAGGTCGCCTCTTCGGCGCCAAGAATATTGACACGCAGCGACTCTACGGTTCAACCTCTGTGCTTACTTCTGCATCTGAGCGAGCAGATAGTATTCGTCCTGGAGAGAGAACACCGTATCACTGGCGGGATGCTAGTGCTCCACGAGAGATTTGTGTTCGATTTGACGAATATGGTTGGATTTGGAGTGGTGGGTTTAGTATTGATAACATAGGAGAATTCTATGTTCGATTGCGAAATGAGCATACGCATGCTGTATACATTCTTAGGGTTGATGTATCACTTGATCGCGCTAATCCAAATGGAAGCTCGACAATCTTCATTACGTTCCGTCCTGAGCTGCCGTCTCTGCCGCCCTATCGTATTGATAATCTTTCTCTGCAAACTCTTCGACTATATCAGGTAGGTTATTATTTTGGTTCTTGTCATACGTACAAGAATAGTTTTTTTTGGAAGGGGAATTTGGGATAATGAGTGGGTTCAATTGAAGAACAATGGACAAATCTTTTCAAAGGTTTCTTTGAAGATTGGATTTTAAATAGGGTAGGGTTGTGTCAATACCAAAACAGTTTGCCGGGCTGATTTGATTGATTATACATCAGTGTGGTTCATAGTTTTGGGAGAGTTTTGACGGTAAAGCATTTCTCCTACTCATTTCCAAGTGAAAGATTTATATGGGATGGAGGTGCTTTTTCTCTTGGTTTTCAAGACCGGCAATATCTGAAGGTAGCGCAAATTCAATTTGATTGGTGGGAGGGGTAAGAAAAGGTATCACCAAAACAGTTTGCCGGGCTGATTTGATTGATTATACATCAGTGTGGTTCATAGTTTTGGGAGAGTTTTGACGGTAAAGCATTTCTCCTACTCATTTCCAAGTGAAAGATTTATATGGGATGGAGGTGCTTTTTCTCTTGGTTTTCAAGACCGGCAATATCTGAAGGTAGCGCAAATTCAATTTGATTGGTGGGAGGGGTAAGAAAAGGTATCACCAAAACAGTTTGCCGGGCTGATTTGATTGATTATACATCAGTGTGGTTCATAGTTTTGGGAGAGTTTTGACGGTAAAGCATTTCTCCTACTCATTTCCAAGTGAAAGATTTATATGGGATGGAGGTGCTTTTTCTCTTGGTTTTCAAGACCGGCAATATCTGAAGGCAGCGCAAATTCAATTTGATTGGTGGGAGGGGTAAGAAAGGGTATCACCAAAACAGTTTGCCGGGCTGAATTGATTGATTATACATCAGTGTGGTTCATAGTTTTGGGAGAGTTTTGACGGTAAAGCATTTCTCCTACTCATTTCCAAGTGAAAGATTTATATGGGATGGAGGTGCTTTTTCTCTTGGTTTTCAAGACCGGCAATATCTGAAGGTAGCGCAAATTCAATTTGATTGGTGGGAGGGGTAAGAAAAGGTATCACCAAAACAGTTTGCCGGGCTGATTTGATTGATTATACATCAGTGTGGTTCATAGTTTTGGGAGAGTTTTGACGGTAAAGCATTTCTCCTACTCATTTCCAAGTGAAAGATTTATATGGGATGGAGGTGCTTTTTCTCTTGGTTTTCAAGACCGGCAATATCTGAAGGTAGCGCAAATTCAATTTGATTGGTGGGAGGGGTAAGAAAGGTATCACCAAAACAGTTTGCCGGGCTGATTTGATTGATTATACATCAGTGTGGTTCATAGTTTTGGGAGAGTTTTGACGGTAAAGCATTTCTCCTACTCATTTCCAAGTGAAAGATTTATATGGGATGGAGGTCTGCTTTTTCTCTTGGTTTTCAAGACCGGCAATATCTGAAGGCAGCGCAAATTCAATTTGATTGGTGGGAGGGGTAAGAAAGGGTATCACCAAAACAGTTTGCCGGGCTGAATTGATTGATTATACATCAGTGTGGTTCATAGTTTTGGGAGAGTTTTGACGGTAAAGCATTTCTCCTACTCATTTCCAAGTGGAAGATTCAAATGAAATTGGGTCTGCTTTTTCTCTTAGTTTTTAAGACCGACAATACGTAAATACGGTAGACCTTTGGGCAAGAGGGTGATGGGGGATATACTCTAGCGAGAAGATGTTGGCATGGATGTACAATATTTCAGCTACGTATGCTGTGGGAATAAATTTGACTAACATATCGTTCGGTAAATTATTTATGTCGAGTAATATAATATAGCGTGGTGCCCCTCCCCAAACTCAACAAGTTCTTCTTCCTTACCATAGCTGTCCATACACCTGGGATGATCTATCCTTGTCACGCATGCTTGTTGTAGAATCTCTTGCGGGCAGTGCAAGTGCAAATAAATCTCATAGGGTTGGCATTAGTGGAGGGACGATTGCCGGCAAGTTTGCTGGACTGCTCGGTGGAATATGGAGTATGCTCTGGGACCAAAGCGGTGTAGGGGGAAATAGCTCCGAGTCACGACCGGTAACCCTAGGTCATATTGAGTTAGATCGTCTCCAGCTAGCGACGCCTTCTACAGAGCTACCACATATTACTATTGGTGTTCATGCAGATGGCCCGACTCGTGTCCTCTCTATTGTTGATGCACGTAATAAAGCGCCCACAGACTCAAGCTCTCCCTTTCAGGTTCTAGATGGTTCCGCAGCAGGCGCTCTAGATGAGAACTGGTGGACTATGTTTCCATCAAATTCATGCGAGCGAATTGGGGTGGATGATGTCAAACTAGAGGACCTCTTTAAAGACGGAGTAAACGAGTCATCCAATTCCATTGTCCATCCCTCGGCAGAGAAGATAACTCGATTTGAACTTTCTCCAATGAGTCCGGATCTTGATTTGGAAACGCATCATGATGAAACAAGTTCACTTGGTATTGATATGGGCTATGCGGATGCTACTATCTCAAGTTCACACGAACCATTCGCGCCCCCTCGTCTGCGGCGTGATACCAGTGATACCTTGGATGTGTTGTACAATCGTCGGCGCAGCCATGACTTTGGGGCCAACGATACAATTGAAGAAGAGGAGTCCTTTGAAGAGTCTAACTCACCCTCCCTGCGCAGGGAATATGAACAGCGCAGCCAACAGTTAGACCGGAGCGTTCGAGATAAGAAACGTGATGGCCAGCCAGTTCATATCTCATCGCAAGAAAAATTGCAGGGCCAACAGCCGCAACCTCAACATGAGCAGCTTCACTTTGTAGGCACACAGCCCCCTCAGATTCAGCTTACACAAGGAAAACAAAATTACACAGGCGACTATTCTGCTTCGCAAGTTTCCCGTGGCGGGGGTGCCAAGGTTGCAAGGCAACCTTTAGAGGAAGCAAAAGAGAACATGCTAGCATCTTGGATGGAGCTGAAGTTATCTCTTCGTGGTGTTGGCATTTCCGTTGTAGAGTCAGTGCCTCGAAGGGAGCTTTTATATATTACCGTTCTTGAGATTCGTAGTAGGATTGAGTCTGTTGCTGATCTTTCTCGTTTGCAGCTTCGCGTAGGCTGGATTCAAACTGACAATCAATTGTACGGCGCTTTTTATCCTGTGATGTTCGCACCGCGCTCTTGGAATCGAACAGCAATGCGATTCGACCAACTTGGTGATGACTCTTCTGAGGGATGGGTGACACGATCGCGAACAGTATCCAGTCTCCCTATGGTCACCCAAGATGCTTCCGCAGACCCTGCCCATCTGTATACTCAGCAACCGCATGACCGAGGGAGCAGAAATCCGTCACCAAGTCTCACAAATGGTACAACATCTGATGATAGCGATCTAGATCTTCCTACTCAGATATCATTGGGGCGTACAAACGATGATGACGAGCGAAAACCTTTTGCTGAATTTACTTTGGTTCGCTCAAGCAAATTCCCTAGCCTTGATTTTGTTCGTCAAGTCAGTGTTCGTATTTTACCGATGAACCTTAAGCTTGAGCCAGATGTACTCACTGCACTTCTTGCTTTCAGTACTCGTTGTAGTTCAACGTTACAGAATGCATCTCGCTGGCAAGGTGATAGCGCAGAACCCCTTGCTGCCTCTTTTATGGGCAATTCAATTGGATCTGGATCCCAGGAAACAGGCAAAGGCTTTGCTCGTGGCAGTGTTATTGCAACTCGGGATGTTGTGTTGTCAGGTGGTCGTCAAGTAGCATCTTCTCTATCTCTTATCGAACCTGAGCACCAATCAAGCTCTAACGGAGTGCGGTCTGTATCGTCTCGTGCCCGGGGCGGTGCTGCCAGTAGAACTGATGCAATACCTTGGACAAATCAGTCAAGCTCCACTAGTACTTCAACAGGAGAGGTGGAAGAGCGTCGCTTGATTAATGATGATGCTGTGCAGCCTCGATGGCGCAGCGGAGATGGCCAGACTTACAACACTAAGGTGCGTGATGGTTCGATAAGCTCAACCGGAACTCCTCCAGATGGCTCGCTTCGACTTCCACGTGATGTTCTAAGCGGGACCTCGACTGGCCCCGTGGAGCAAGTTGACATTTCGGAACGTAGCCCTGCTGCTGGTGGTCCAGAGTCGCTTCCAGCAAGCCAACGCAAGCTCTATATTGAAGAGCTGCAAATACACCCAGTCAAGATGCATGTGAGTTTCAGCTTTCGAAGTAGCATGAGTCGAATGCATGGAATGCAGGATGGTACATTCAACGCTGCTGGTCAGTACCAAGCTGGGTCCACAGACGCTGGTTCGGTAAATCCACTACGCTTTGCTTTGAATGCAATGGGTGCCTCACTGGCAAATGTAGACAACGCCCCACTACGTTTGAATGCATTAGTTCTACAAAATTCTTTGTCTACACCGGACACAATTCTTGGTCGCATCTTTGCGCATTATCGCTCGCAGGCCCTCCGTCAAGCTTACTTAATCCTGGGTTCAGTTGACTTATTAGGAGATCCTCGAGGGCTTGTGCAAAATCTAGGAGCAGGAGTGCTTGATTTTTTCTACGAACCAGCTTTGGGACTTGTGCGCAGCCCGAAAGATTTTGGAGCTGGCCTTGCAAAGGGTACTATGAGTCTTCTTCGACGAACAATTTTAGGCGCTGCAACCTCTGCAACAGGTTTTGCAAACGGTGTTTCTGCTTTATTTGAAACGTTGTCAAATGATCGTTACACAGGGTTTAAACCTCGATCATTTCAAGAAGGTTTTATCCAAGGAATGGCTGGTTTAGTCGTAGCTCCGGTAAACGGATTTCGCGAAGAGGGTTTAACTGGTCTTGGTCAGGGCTTATTTTTTGGTTTTACTGGCGTCTTCGTGAAGCCTCTTGCTGGGTTGTTGAAGCTAGTCAAGCACGTTTCTGTCGCTATCCAAAGTACGATCGACCCCACCGTCAAATTTCGCCGCCATCGAATTCGTCCACCACGATACTTTATTCGACTACCAGGAGATAATGCCCCGGCCTTTGATACAGCCAATAAGCTTCTAGTGCCATTTGACTTGCAAAAAGCTGTTGGCGAGGAGGTGATCGCCATGGTTGATGGCGGTGTATATTTGGATGAGGGTCATTTGGCTCACGTAGTTTTGGAACAACCTCTACTTGCAGATAGCGTTCGTATGGATCGTGGGGACTTGCTATCAAGTACTACAAACACCAGTGCTATAGGTGCTTCTGGAGATAGTGGCGTAGTTACGGTAGCAGCTGAGCTGAGACTGAAGTGGCATGCTTCATTGATTGATGTTCGGCGGTCTGACACTATTTCAGGAGCTGTGCTGGGCCCTGCGGCCGTCTTGGTTGGCCAACATGCAGGCACATATGAGACAATTGGGGGTGGCTTCGCTACTTCTGATGAAGATGCAGAGGTACGAGCAGTGGAGGCTGCTTGGCGAGCAAGCAAAACGTTTTCTTTCTTTACGTTTCATTCAAAACGTCCTTTCCCAACGTTACCATTGTGGAAGCGCATGTTTTTGATTGCGACGCACCAACATCTTCTATACGTGGAGCACTCATTTGATTTGGAGCGCTCTACTTGGGTTGTCCCTTTGCGTTCTGTTATGGATATTGATATACGTTTTGTGGAACATTCCATTGAAGACGAAGAAGGCGACGAAAGTTTAAAAACTTCATCAACAGAGACAACCCCTGGGGTGGCACTTCGATATTGGCTTGTAGAAATTGTAACTCCCCGGGATACCATGATGATATACTGTTGGACTGAGAATCAGGCAAAAGCAGCCGTCTTCTTCATCAGAAATATCATATAAACGAAGTGAAAGAAAACGACACGACACCACACGTCGAACGACTCGTTTACCTGATTATAACAACTCTCTTACTCTAATTTCCTTCATTTCCTTCGGAGTATGGTTTGAAGAATACTACATTTTGTCGTGTTCCCACTTCTTAAGCTATCAAATACAAAATATGTAGGTATAGAACTGCGACAGCAAATTTTAGCATTATGGGAGGCATCCGATTCTGTACAGCATAATTGAATCACCATGCTCTCCGTTTCGGAATTCTTGAGAAGCACAGAAGCACATATTCGTTTTCTTCTCTATTTCTTGAGATCATCGTTTCTCTCTTCCCCTTAATAGCAAGCATGTAATCATATTTGATTTTTTCTTATTCCTTTGTTTGCCTCGCGCTGTGAGTGTCGTGCTGTGAATGTGCAAGAAGCAAGCTTAAGGTCTCGACATCAATAATCCATTGACTTGCTACAACTTCAATATTGAAATAGAAAACCCTAGTAGGACAATTTGACAGGTTTAGATTTGTATCTATATATAAATATTTTGCTGCTGTTGGTTGTCCTTTCGGAGATAATACTGACAAAGACAATAAAAGACAGGGAAATAAAAGAAAGGGCTATGTTAAGGAGCTAGGAAATATGAAGTGGCTAAGAGTAAGCGATTAGTTCAAACACAGTTATGTAGATGACCAACTGTCTTATGTATGAGACATACCAATAATTTCATCAACGTGACTTGGCACAGGAATAGTTTGATGGAAGGAGTTAAGGTTCACTTGTGCATGACCATAGGGAGAGACTTTCATGCAGGGTGTGAAGAACTTATTAAACTCAATGTTGTCAAATGTATAAGAATGGCGAGCCTGGAAAGTGTTTGATGACCGTGCTTCAATTCCCTCAACTAAAACAATCACCTCGATACCTGATGAATTAACGTGATCTTCAATTGATTTCCGAAACGCTTCCACAGACTTAGTTTTTTGTCTGAACTTTCGGTCGCCAAGGGGGGTTATAGGCGGCGTATCATCGAGAGTACTTGTTCCACTTCGATTAAATCGCCTGCTGCTACGGTGCCTGCGTAGGCGGAAACCTTGCTCGCTGGGAGATTGTGATGGCCCTTCATCCTCCTCAAGTACGCTATGTTTGCTAGCCTTACTAGTTCTTTCTTTCTCCATTTCTTCAAACATTGCGAAAATATCCGTATCATTGGGGGCTTTAGAGGTTGCATCATCGCGATCAGGAACCAGTTCATATTCGGTTTGCAGAAGGTTCATATCAACATCTTGGTGACCAATTGGAAGGTCAAGGTTAGCATAGAATCGCAAGATACGGCTAATTCGCATGCGCTTGCCATGGTGTACCATTCGTTTTCGCTCCATTTTGGAAAGACGGCGGCTACTTGAGGCGCGCATTTTGGACTCTGAAGTCTTATGAGCGATTGATTTACTATCAGAGTTACCATTTCCAGTGCCGCCCACGGGGTGTTCCTCTACTGCACTGAGAGGCCGTGGGGCATCGGCCAGACTCTGGTTCGGGGAAAGAGACGTTGATGGTGATTCTCCATTGACATGGAGAGAAATCGGAGTATCCCCATTCATGCCTTTATTTAATAGTGAGTCCTCATCAGCGACTTCATATTGCTCGAGGTCATCCTCGTTTTCGATAGGCGGAAAAAGTTTATTCATAATATCGCGATCCAAGACAGGCTGCAAACCATTTGCTCGTTCTTCCCATTGCTGGTACCGAATATGACGCAAGAGATGCTGGTCAGTGGGGAAGGTTTCACCACAAATAGGACAGGACGTTCCATCCCGATTTCCTGTTTCTGTGTCTGCTTCACGAAGGATGAGACCTGGGAAGATGTAGCGATTAGACGCATTGTGTACGAAGTCATCATTTTCGTTCTCCCATGTAAAACGAGAGAGGGAAGGGGGCATGAGAGGACTCCACTGGTCAATACAGTGCACTACAGTACATGGAACGCTGAGAAAAAGGACACCACCAAGGTCATCATTAGGGTTTTGCAGACGCATATAACGTGTTTGATAATGAACTATATCGTCACCATCTGTTTCGTGAAAAACCGCATAGAGACGAACATGCGCTTCGACAACCGGGTGGCGACGATCAAGGTCATACACCTGAAACATAAAGTAGAAGTGTCCATGAATGCAACGAATACAAGCCTTATCACTAAACACAACCTGGTGAGATCGGCTATCGGCACGACCAAGACGTTGAAGCACGAGACCAACAACCAGAGCATTGATTGCCATCGACACAATGATTTGAAAATAAACCACAACAACCAAGGAGACACAATCATGAAAAAATGGGTCCGAAGATGAGGGAAAGCCATAACCAATTGTCGATGAAGTGATGAGGCTAAAGGCAAAGGCTGTCTGGAAAGAAACTGCTTGAGCTGCTTCTGCAGTTAGACCACATGACTGTTCTGGACGGTCAACCACCATATAAAATCCAGCAAAGACAAGTAAGTTGGTTGTGTAAATGAGTATCATAATGAGTAACAGTTGCCATGTTGCAAGACTGAGCATGACATGGAACCAATCATCACTATATAACGCCAAAATTTCCGCAGCAGTGCGTCCTGTGGCCACTTGGCTGATGTGCAGTCTGCCAGAACTCTGATGGAATGCATTGTCCCGATCCAACAGTCTTCCTGGACGCGTCGAAGAGCGTGCTGCGTTGCGAATCCTCCAACGGAAGCTCATAAGACGGTTCTGAACGTCAAAGCAGAACCTTGAACAGCAACCAGCATCCTCCAGCTCTTGATAAGGGTCAGAGTATTCGTCACTCTCGTAGCCGGGACTGTCATATGAGCTAGAATCCTCATCATCACGGACAAAACCAGCGCCATAGGCTGGGTCAGAATCAATGAAGTCTCGCTCTGCTTGAGTGACTGTCTTTATCTCCTCCCCCCCAGAGGCCCCAGAAGGCACTGAGACAAGGCCGCGTTCTCCAGCTCCTCCAGCATATGAATTAGAAGGCCGAAACTGAGTGGAATTGGTCTCTACCATGCCGCTATTGCTGTTGGTAGTATTGTCGTTGGCGGGCTTGGAAAAAAGGCGTGCCACTGTAGAGGACGGAGTAGAAGAGGAGGATGAGGTGGTTGGAGCGGAAGAGCGGTCTTTCTTGGGCTTGGAGGCGGTGGTGGAGCCAAAGTCAGACTCGCTCAAAGCAGCCATTGCTGCGGCAGCGTCTGAGAGCCTTCGGAGCTCTACAGTGCCGCTCGGGTCCCCATCAGGCCCAGAAGAGGGTTCACCGTGGGACTCGCCCATCTTGCCACCTCGGCGTTTGGCCGGTGTGGCTTTGTTAGACCGATGTCTTTGAATGCTTGTTTGTCTCTTTGTCTCTTTCTCTTTATTTTGACTCTTCTGCTTTAGTACTTACCTAGTACAAGTTCAACTTTATTATGGTTATTTATTCTTCAAATATTATTATTATTCGATGACTTACTATTCAATTACCTACCATTATTGTAATCTAAAATTTAATATTTAATATTATTATTATTAAAAATCAATAAATACTACTAGTAATACAATCAATAAAAATATAAAAATATGAAATAATAAAAATAGTATAGCTAACCTATACCTATACCTATACCTATGTTTTCATACCTTACCTTAATAGTACAGGTAGGAAGAAATGTCATTTCTTACGTGCTTAGATACCTATCTTATCTTTCATGTTGTTTTTTGGGAGTCCTTGAACTCACGACCACGGGTAGCAAATAGTAGCTACTATTCACTCCTCTATGTCCTTACTTTTCACTGTAAGTAAGTGCTATCGCAACCTATCTAGATACAGGGCTACCATAGTGACATCCTTTTAACAGTGGAATGTAGCATAAACATAACAAAATCATATCAATAAGAATTTACTGAAAGGCAGTCAGAATTGTACTTAGAGAACCTTATTTAACTTAAAAGAGCAGACTCTGGTGTAGCTGATATGCGTTAAAGCCATTTTAGATATACCTTTATTACGTGGTATATGCCAAAAAGATGTCTGATAACCTAGTATTTCCTATACAAAACCTTCGTTAATTAAAAATAAAACATCCTAAATATTCCGTCTGAGAAGAAAGTTAACTGAGGACGAGGGAAGTCATCGTATGACTTGACCGACTACTTGTCAATAGGCTTTGTGACTGTTCTGATTCTGGTGTTTGTCTCTTGCTATAAGTGTTTTAATTTACATTACCATGTATCTACTTAGTAACTTGTCTTCATTTTCAAAGTATATCAGCACCGAACCTTTCTGTCATATCTAAGGCCAAGTTTGCCCTTTCCTGTATGAAGGTGCTTTAGGCCTTTTATCTAATGGTGATCATTAAAATATAGTTAAGAAGCGAATCCATCGGATATGGGCCTAGTAGAGTAAAACTAAACCAAGACAACATGTCTAATTTTCGTGATGTTCGTATTTGGAGAGGAGCCCAAAAGTCGGCCCAGCTCGCATTTTTAACTTCGCTATGTGGGTGGTACCATATTTTTACTGGAGTTTGTATGCGAGCATTAAAGGCACCTACTTATTAGCGCTAACTATAGTTAAAACTCGAAGGTATTGAAATAAAACGTATGAAAGGCTTGGATGTCTGTCGCGATAGCTGATTGTTCTTGTTATTGTCATTATTGATATACATCAAGCATAGTATTTATATATATTTATTAAAAAAAATGTTTTGTAATTAGTATATTTCTTAATATAAAAAAATTACATACTTGCAATTGTACATGAGGAAAGCAACACTAATGAATTGTAAATTATGTGAGGACCTAATCAAAAAGGACATAGAAAGAACACACGTCTGCAAAGTAGTCTGGGTTATCCCTTTTATTAATATTATAAATCTATATATATCTATATAAATATTTATTTATTTATTCATTCAATTCTAGCATATAGCTTGTTTATGAACTAACATTGGTCAAAATAATAATAAGCTAAACTCAAGGCATGATAATGGGTTCCAAATAACATCAATTTCGGAAGCAGGGACTTTCAATGGTTCAAAGAAATCATTTGAGTTTTGATGTAAGCCAATCAACGTGAGGTTTATTATAAATGTGTCAAGAGACAAATTATACAAGAGCACTTTCATCAAAACCATGAAGAAGCTGGTGTACAAATGTTTGCAATGCATCAGTATGCGTGAGAATTCCTGAATGCGTGACATTTTCAAAGTATCGAACAGAAACATGATTCGATTGATGCTGAGGCCAGTATGATAGGGGGGCCTCCAAACTCAGACTGTTAACAATGCTATCGCCATCACCAGTTAGGATTTTAGTAGGCTGGTTTTTAAACCAGGTCTTATTGTCCCCTTTTGTATAAATATATTGAAGAGGTGTGGGTAAACCACGACCAATATACAAGTTAACAGGTACCTGAGGAGGAATGGTCAAATTAGTAATTCCTGAAGTGCGCTTCCTTAGATTTATGCCTTGAGCATAGCCGACATCTCTCAAGAACGAGTCGATATCTCGCACAGTATAATTCCTGAATGGGGTTTTCATGAGAACTGGATTTGTCGACCAATGTTGCTCTGTTGGTAGCATCCAGTAGTTACTTTCGTAGGACCGCTGCTCTGTAACAACACTAGAGCTAGAAACAATTGGCACATTGAAGTTGTCTCCTGATGCTAGGACTTTGTACTCGAGCACTGTTCCTGCAAAAATTCCCGAAAAGGAAGTCCAAGAATGTATAAATTTATCCTTCCAGGCTTGAGGGCGATTTTGTAAAATGAATAAGGTAACTATAGACCCCATTGAGTGTGAAACCAACGCAACTTTGGTGTTATTATTTCGAAAATAGAGATCCTCCACAAGCCTTATCGTACGAGAAACGAAGTTGGGGTGAGAAATCACAGCTAGACGAAAGTCATAAGGTGCAGCAGCCAAGTCTTTCTCACGGGTGTACCCATGCGCAACAAGAACAGCCACAAGCCTATTCATATAGCCTGCCTCACTCTTGATCCATGGATCAACATATTCGACTGATGTGGTCGTTCCAAATCCCGGAACACGAATTTCCACCCCAGGTGCATTCGAAAACTTACCAGAGCTAACATTAAAATGAAGTTTTATATTTTCATTCCAGCAGTCTATTTCGCCTGGTAACAAGTCAAGTACATCAAGCCACAGCCTTTTCCATCCGTGGGATGATTTACGACAAAACCAGTGTGGTATATGATCTTTGCGATCAAGCTTATACTCAATTTGATTTCCACCATCACCAGGAATAAGCAAAACTGGAGGCCGTCTTTTGACGCTCGCGGCCTCATCGTGGACCCGTGTTCTTGTGCCAGATACTCTAGCTGAAGACAAAGCTAACGAAGCGAAAACTAGTTGTAGAAGTATTTTCGTGATCTGCATGGTAAGATAACCGTACAGTCCTCTTCTTCTATGTTTCCTATTTCTTTCAATAGAGACGAAGGGATTTGAGAGGAAAGGATAATCAGAACTTAAATTGGTTTCTACGCGATTGTACCTTTGGTTATTCACGCTTTCCCACGTACTGCGGAGGTTCAACCTGTTCAGGCTGGGCTTCTCATAATAAATGATAAACATAATAAACCTTGTTGACTGTAAATGACGTAATTTTTTGATTACGGATAATACCTATAGGGTAGTAGTTCCTTCTTACGAAAAGGGTAAAACTTATATAATAATTAAATGGTTGTGACTATTTCATATAAAAATTACATATTATAATTATTAAGGTCTCAGTTAAGGAGTGGAGGTCAGGTAATAAAATGGCATGGCCAAGGAACCACCGAGCTCAAGCACTACAAGTAAAGCAGATCTTCAATAGAGGCCAGTAAAGAACTTCAACCTGAGGTTTGGTATATTAAGAAGAACTCTTTAGGTCCTTTTCCGTGGGCAATCGCATACAAGCAAGTGTCTATGTTGGGCGCATCTGTAGCTGCGGTTCCGGCAGCCGCGAGCAACGCAACATTTGCCTGTACCATTATCTACGCCAGACTGTCCTTTGTCAAGCAGAAAAAATATTTCAAACGCCAGGTTGGTGGTCTCCAGCATGCATATCGAGACGCATTTGCCGTCTACAGAGACGTTGGCAGTGGGGTCATTTTCAAAGGCTGGGCTTGCGCGCTATATTGGACGCCTGCGACAGCGGCGGAGTCGGCCAGGTTGTGGTCCTGCACCGCGACCGGCTTGTGGGGTTCGCCGTCAACCTCCTTGAACACCTTCTCAAAAGGAAAAATGTCAAACTTATGGTATACGGCTAAGATGCAAATGCCGGAGACTCCGACGCCTTCACAAAAGACCTCCTTAATATCATGACCGTCTTGCATCACGAAAAACGAGCAGCGCAGAATAGACGGCAACGCCGTAGCGAGGAGGAAGAGAGCGCGCGTAAAGGCACGTAAGACGACCAATAAAGATTATGATTTGGTAATTTTAAGGGAAATTTGTGTCTATCCAGCGAAAGACCAGTTCTCTCAACTCAAGACATGGTTTGGCGTTGCCAAAAGAGCTTACCACATTGGCGTTGCTTTTGATTGTGACTTGTCCAAAGGTACACAGTTGCGGCCCTGCATCAAGATGTATGTTCCCCGACCAAGTAACCAATGCTATGCGTGTGCAAATGAATTGCCTGAGTCATTGTTTACTTCTACTTTTGCATGAAGAAAAGGTCCAATCAGAAGATGAGGCACCCGGTGCGCACCATAGTGTCCTTGTCTTGGACCCAGATATACGCTCATTTCAGACCATGCGCGACGCCGATGGCCAAGCCATTAAGTGGGGCACAGCGGAAGAGGCAAAAATCATACTTTTCCTCTGTCGCCGCCCGATAGAATCCAACGAGGTAAATTGGCTCAAAAGAAAAAAGGCAAAATGCCTCGAGACGCGAATACCTTTGCGCACTCCTCAAAATCAAGAACACGACTACCAAGATTCACCGCAAGCTTGCACTTTTGCCTTGTGAAAACTTTCGTGTTATCATTTTGCCTAAATTTGAAACCTCCCAGATGGTCAACAAATTCACAAGACGGATCAGAAGCAATACAATTCAAATGACGCGCCTTTCATTGGGGCCACTTAAGCTTCCGTCAAGCGCTTATTCACAAACCCGAGCGTTTCCCTGGTGTAAACTCGTTATTTGCAGAGAGGATTACGCTTCCAAAACATGCAATGAATGTGGTACCATTCACGGCAAGCTCGGAACACATTCAAGGTTTTCAAATGACCCAAATGCGCACATAAAGTCAATCGTGATATCCACGCCACCAGAGGCATTCTTTAGCGCTACATATCCAAGGGCCTGATTTAAAATTTGTCTTTGAGTTGCGAGTTAGTTTTCAAACCCCCGATTCCACCTCGCCATGGAAGCTGCAAATTTTACACATTTGATAGTTTAAATAATGAGAGAGTGATAATGTGGATTTTGTTTTTGACAATGGTAATGGATGATATAAATCAACCTTTGGAAACCGTCTCCTAGCATTGAATACAGGGGGTAGCGGAGATAACGAACTCTCACCAAAATAACTACACATTTTGAGTAGGTGTCTAGTTGCTACTTGGGGAACCGCCGAACTTGAAGGCCCACTGTCACTAGACAAAGGCACTTCTCTCGATCTTTTGATTTGAGGGAAAACTCAAGCCAGAACAATCACTTTTGTTCAAGACTTAGGTTATGAGAGCTTTGCTTTTACATACCTGGGTAACTTTTAAAAAAGCAATTGAAAGCAGCTTAACAACCTACCTACGCATCTACGCACCTACGCACCTACGTACCTACGTACCTACGTACCTACGTACCTACGTACCTACGTACCTACATACCTACGTACATCTGTTTTTGTGCATCCTAGAAGTTAAAGTCAAGTTTCGTAATCATACGAGTTCCTGAGTTCTGCGTTCTGGGAACATGAGTTTATAAAGAAGCTTAATCAATCAATCAATCAATCAATCAATCAATCAATCAATCAATCAATCAATCAATCAATCAATCAATCAATCAATCAATCAATCAATCAATCAATCAAAGATCTAAACACGCTGCAGCCTCAAGAGTAAGCAATTGATCCTTCTCGACAGCATCGCAAAGGGGGGAGGAAACTGAGATAGCAGCAAGCAAGCAAGCAAGAAAGCTTGTAAGTTGTGGGATGAAGTGATGTTCTTGAGGTGTTCAGAAACGCGCAATCGGCAGCATTGAATGAATGACACCACTTGAAGTTGGAGTTGGAGACTCGAGGAGCACGGAAGAGCCAATGTTTGCTTGTTCTCTTTGGACTTGAAGTTGTTTTCGATAGGTTATCTTGAACTGCGCCATTCTCAAGACTCCCATCCAAGGGCTTAAAAATTAATATTAATTCATTGGTGTCACTGCACAAAAACTCGCCATACGCTCGATGCAATCATTTTGCTCCAACCTACTGCTGCATTTGTTTGCTTGTGCCGCAGGTGATTTGCTCTATAGCGGTTGAGTGCTCTCTGCTCAGTTCACCTCAAATCGTCAGAGCTCTGGATGGTGGAGAACTCGAGACTTGACCAAATTGAAGGGTGGATGTTCCTACCTACTAGTTAGGTAGGTAGGAAGGTAGTAGGTACCCACCCTACCTCTACTGTAGTAGGTAATGACAGCCTGCATAGCTACTTACTACCTTCACCTGCACGGAAAAGAAAGAAGTTTTCTCTCACTCTTTCTCTAGTAGTGGCAGAAGGTACGAGGTATTTAGTAGGAAGGTACTTACCTGCCTCCTAGTAGGTGCCTAATGGTATGTAATACTATGCAAAATATACAACTTTGAAATAGTCTATGGGCTATGCAGTAGCTTTTTGGGGTAATTCAATACAACGATTTCCTTCTTTTTAAAATGTTTTTATATCGAGGTGCCTAGTAATCTGTTATGTAGAACACTATCCTATGATAGCTTGGAAACACGACCAACAGATTAATTAAATAATAAATTAATTAATAAATAAATTAATAATAATAATAATATGATAAATAATTACTAAGAAGTAATGAAAAGGAAGTAAATTCATGATCTTTAATATTATTTGATCAAGAACGAGGTGCTCCTATAACATACTTAAGTGTTCACTGGAAAATGGTATAATGGTATAATGGTACTACTGTTACTATTTTGATTAAAGCTTTTGTAATAGTGCTAGCGCTAACTGAGAAAGTAAAGTAAATTCCTGGGTAACACCTAAATAAATAGGTAGATATTAGTACTTGCCACTCAGGTATCACAAATTTATTCACTTAATACCTTCGTAGTGCAAGAGTTTAGCAGTGAATGAACTTTGTATTTTGATTTCTAAAGATGAAAAAAATAATCCTAAATAAATAAATAATTCTTTAAAAATAACAATAACAATCCCATTGCTTTTGACAATAACTAAAAAAGAACAAATAGAGAGCAGAAGGAGCGCAGCACAAGCAGTGGGCACATAGAGCAGTAGAAGAGCACATCGGCATCATTGGGAAAGACTTTGCCGCCAAACAAAGCATATTCTTAGCGACCCGTTCGATAAGTGTCAAGACCACCGCAAAGACTAGCTGCTGTAACACAGAAAAAAGACAACAACAGCAAAACCAGCTGCCGAGGGCCTCGGTAGTCTTTCTTTCTTGTTGTTTGCTTCGTCTTCTATTTCCTTACCTTCGATGAGCTCACTGCGCGTTGAAACAGAGTCTGCCAAGTCTGCGGCTGGAGAAGCCACAAGCTCCACGACCCCAACAAAAAGGCCTCTAATAATCGGCATCGCTGGAGGATCTGGAAGCGGAAAGTCAAGCATCTCAGATGCTGTTGTGCAGCGTATTGGCACTGAGAAGGTGTCTAAAATTACCCATGATAGCTACTACAGAGACCTCGGGGAGGCCACCTTTGAGGAGCGCAAAAACATGAACTTTGATCACCCTGAGGCTCTCGAGACGGAGCTGTTGATCGAACATTTGCGAGAACTTCGGGCGGGCAAGGCTGTGGACCTGCCAGTTTACGACTTTACGACCCACTCTAGGCGAAGGAACGAGTTTGTCACGATCCAACCCACTCCCGTAATTATTGTGGATGGAATCCTCATCTTCTCTGACCCAGATCTTCGTAATCTTATTGATATTAAGATCTTCGTCGATACTGACGCCGATATTCGTTTTATCCGGCGTCTGCGACGTGATACAATTGAGCGCGGCCGAAGCTCCGAAGAGGTTGCTGATCAATATCTTACCACAGTGCGCCCAATGCACATACAATTTGTTGAGCCCACAAAGCGTTACGCTGACGTGATCATTCCAGAGGGAGGATATGACTCACACGTCGCCATGGATATGCTTATCGCACATATGAATGCATGCATCAACGAGGATGGCTCTTCCACCTTTGCCCGCGAGCTTACAAGCGACATCGGAGACCTTTCTGTTGAGAAGACTGTTTCTTCGTCCAACGCACCAAAGCCTGCAGCAACGCATTCTCTAGATAAGACTCTCGAAGCGATTGAGAAAGAAATTGCGTGATAAAGAGGTAAACATCTCTTTAGTCTGAGTGCCGTCTGTCTTGCTTGGTATATGAACGTCTTTGCGAGTTAGAAGCAGAGTGGATACCTAACCAAAACCAAGTCAAGTGCAATACAAAAAAGTTAATATACCACTTTCACAAAGGAGGGCATCCACGAGAGCGGACGATGCATCAAGTTCCAAAGTTTCACAACCTACATCAAGAGAACCTATATAGATATTGCAAAGCACCATTTCACCTTTGTCGGCTAGCCTCTTGTGACCCTTTAATTGCTTCTCTATTGATCCTTGACTTAGGCCTCTCACATTCAAACTAATAATAAGAACTGAGGAAAACTTACCTCCTATTTTATTAGCATAGGTAGATTGCTGGGAAAAGTTGCCCAATCACTCAGTACTAGATACGAAAGTAAGGATTTGAAGAAAAAGAGAGCTCAAGTACACATGAATAACAGGTACTTTATTATGACAAATCCATGAGAAGTTAAGTATCATACTTGATACAGAACTATATTATTATCTTTCAAGTTCGCTCCTGCAAATTAACGTCGCATATTTGAAGACTCGCAGGAACAGACTTCTTGCTAATCCGACTTTTAACGCATCTTTAAATAGATTTCTTTCCTAAAAGCTCACTTGTTCGAGCCAATCAGCACGTTTTTTAGTCAGGTGAGTAAAACCTGCCAGTAAAAGTTTTCTTCTGAAAATGGTCTTTCACCGCTCGAAATAGAACCTGCAGCCTATCTGCCCTTCGGCTTTAAATTTTAACTGCTAAATTTGACCTCTTATCATTCATAAACTTTAAATCGAGTATGCGTGAACTAAACAACCCAAACACGAAGGATGAAAACGCACAGCTGGCTAATTTGATTATTTGTTTAATTTAAAAACAAAGAACAAAAACAAAAACGAAAAATCTCCTTTGCTGAGAAAGCTTCTCAGTGCTTCGCTTGTACACCATTCAAATCGTACAAACACCTTAGTTTTGCCAGATCTCTTGAACATATTTTTTTTCTTCTAAATGTTGAACATTTTAAGCCAAATCAGGTCGCTCGTAGATAGTTTTCCTATTTGCACGACGATGGTGCTTACTTGGTTGGGCTAGTCTATCCAAACTCTCTTGATCTTGACCAGCCCTCTTGCTCTTAAGTGTAGATAGTGTTCGCTGTCGCTTTACATGTGCGCGTTGTTGTTCCAACGCCTTTTGGATACGTGATCGTGAACGTGCTTTCATCGCAGCAGCGTCACAAACCACATTTTCGTCGTCCTCCAGACTTTCAAGTTCTTCCTTTACCTCTTCGTCATCCGCAGCACCAACTGCATCGGCTTTTCCATCACTTAAACGCTGCATGGTCGTGGTTCTAGCTGTCATTTGCGTCTTACGTGATTTAGACTTTTTATGTAGCGCGATATTTCGCCGTGAGCTGTCCTCGTCTTCTAGGCGACTCTGTGAGGAAGAATCTGAATCTGAACTATTGCCATCTTCGTACATGGATCGAGCAGTTGACAAGGGAGTGCCAAGCTCGCCATTTCCAAGAGCTCGTCGAGGTCTTACTCGAACGTTGTTAATATGAGTAACTTCTTCGCCGGAATCCAACAAACTTAGCGCTAGGTTACATTGTTTCGTAAGATTTGCCACAGTCTCCCCACCACGTTGTGCAACCCCTGTGGTTGCAGTTCCCCCTTCCTGTGTCTCAATGATGGACGTTGAGCTGATGCTGTCACTGCCACTGAGAGCTTCTGCTGCTGAAAGACTACTTGCTGGCACAGCTGATAAGGCATTGGCCATGAGCATACCACGAGTTTGACTCTGCAAATTGGCATTAACACAATCTAAGAGCCGGGTGAGCTTATTCTCACATGCAATTGTCAGTTCGAGAATATCACTTCCTCCTCTATTGCCACCCGAGCCTCCTCCATGGCCACCTACGGAGCTGGTAACCAATCCGGGCCCCTCGTCATCAAATGACAGCACTTGCTTAAAAGGTGCTAATCGACCCATCAGACCAAGCATTCCAGCTCGAACTTGCAAAAGGATCTTCTCCAGCCGCTCATTAACTCCTTGTTTAATTTTCAGCTCGTGGCGGGCTTCTAAGATGTTGTTATCAAGCTTATCATACATTTCCCGATTTAACTCTGAGCCGCCTATTCCAGCTGCTTTGAACTCTGCAAACTCAGTTTGAACACGAGCAAGCTCTTCCTTTACCTTTCGTTGACGCTGCTCTACTTCGAAGCGCTCTTCAACAAGGGCCTGCTTGTTAGCACTCTGTCCGAGAAACTTTTCTACCATCTCATCAAGAGTTCGGACACCAGTTGCCTCGCGAATCGCATTGAATGCTTCCTCATATGTTGACACAGCCTGCGTCGCATGGCGATGGATTCGTTCTAGCTCCTGATCCTGCTGTGTACTTTTATTGACAGCAGCAATTAGTTGCCTCTCCCCTTCCTCGCTGAGATCACCATCAAGCTCAGCATCAAGCATCATGCGGGCCTTTTCACGTTTTTCACGCCATTCCTCCATACGCTTTGCGTTTGCAGCTTCTTGACGTCGCTGAGCTAAGTGCTTGTTGCGTAGGTCACGTTCTTTGGAAATGCGTTCTGACGCTGCTTTGAGTGAGTCTTGAGCGTTGGCATTTCCTGACTCAAGTTGTCGCATCAAAAGTTTCACCTCTTCAAATTCCCGAGAGCTTGCATTCAAGGCTTCCTCCATGCCTTTAATGTGCGCATCGAAAGCTACTTGGTTCACATCTAAGCGTGATTTCATATGATGAAGCACCGCTTGACGATGTTGTCTATTCTCTAGTAGAGATTGAACCTCTTCAATCTTGTTGCTCAATTCGTCTAGGTGTAAGGTATCAGAGGTTTGATGAAGTTCCATTTTGCGTAAAGATTCGTTCTCTACTTGTAAAGAGGCCAGTTCATCAATGAGCTTATTAAGTTGCTTCTCCTTTTCCTCGCAGGCAATTTTGAGGTCATTGTACTTCTTTGCATTAAAATTTAGTGTCTCTTGAAGAATTTCTGACGCACTTTTAAATCTACCACCTCTTTCTGATGTCCGCTTCTGGCTGAGAGGCATAGCTGTGCGCACATTTCGTCGCGGTTTGTTCGTAGATTGTTTTTCGTTACTTTCAGCTCGAGGTTTATCAACAACAGCTGATGTAGCACGAACTTGCGAATTCGATGTGTCCGGCTGCGAGGCACTTGAACGGAGTTGTACATCTGATTGAGTTTGTCCAGCAGCGAGTTTCTTCAGTCCTGGTTTGCTATTCATCTCACGCACAGCCTCGACAAGATCCTTCTTTGCACAAATCTTGCGCGAGGCATTTCCCATCGCAGATTGGGCAAGATTTGCAGCCGCTCCATCGTATAAATTTTTTATATGATCTAGTGGCGCAAGTCTTTTGGGAACTGATGCATCGCCAGCACCGGCTGCGTCCCGTCTTCCACCCATGCTATCTCAAGCCGAGGTAGATGACTTAAAGCTATCTTTATCTAACAGGCTAGAATATAGCTTGTAGGTGCTTCACGTCGCCAGAGTTTTGGTTTGGTGCACTTTCTTATGTATACAGTCTCTGCTTGATCGATAGTAGCAGATCCTGGTAAGAAATTTTGCACGTCCTCTGGCTCTCTCTTTATTGGGTCACAACCATCCAGCAATCGTCAAAAGGCGAACTCGCATGCAGCTACTGCTGATTGATCACAATTGCGATACTTCAACTTCACCTTGTTTCTATCAGGCTACACTTGCCCTTTTGCGGTAGTTGGCGGCCTCCATTTCATTCTGGGAACATAAGTACAAACTATTCATTAATTATCTGTTAAAGGAAAAATATGTCACAACATAATTTAGTTTTGATGAGCGCTTTGTGTATTCCCATTTTCCCCTTCTCCATTAGAATGAAAAACCTTGAAATACACCAAATAAAAAAAAAGGGTTTGAAAAATCTTTGTTAAGAGAAAATAAGACAAACTTCGCCAATCAAACTATAAGCTCCTCTAACTCTTTAATGTTCCTTAACAGGTTGATCATGTGAGTCAAATTGATATAATACTTTCACAGATTGAGTGTTTTCACATCACTAATTTATTATACAAATATAGGTAATCAAGTTAAAAGGCGAGCTATGGTGTGCAACAGTTCGGGAAAAGCACAAAAAGAGAACATCGCAGATCCGTTGAACGCACAAAAACTTAAACCTAGAATATCATGGATTAACAAGAACCGTTGAGTCAGACAAAGAACCAGGGTGACCAGCATAGAGTAAATAGTAGATCTCGTTAATAAAGGGCCCGAACGAGGCCTCCTGGGCCAGCAATCGAAAGTTGTATTGCAGAAACCTAATTTCTTCGTTGGTGTATGGTTGACAAACGTTAACAGCCCGAGGGAACAAAGGAAGGGTTGGAAAGTAAGCCTTCGCTTCAAGCATTTGAGTAAGCTACGCAACGAGGCGTGGAATTGCAAGCTACGATAAAACGTCTGGCGGTAGGACGGCGCGGCTAAGTCACAATTGTATAGACTTATAAGGCAGTTATCCCAGATGGATCTGCTATCCCTCACCAAGTCACTAAAAACCCAAGCAGCGATAGACAAAAATGAAAACAGTAGCATCGGGTTCTTAGTTAGCGCTACAGGTCAGGTAGAGTCAGGAAACTTGCGAGGCGAGGATCGACTTTATGTGAAGTACGATTTTACATATGGAAAGCATTGGGAGATCATTCAAGGCGTTGACAAAGGAATTTCACAGATTGCAAACAAGGTAGAAGGACCAGATACAGCTGTTGTGTGGAATTTTCCGATCGAGATTCTTTTCAAAAGTCTTAATGCACACGGTTGGCCGCGTCTAGTGGTCAGTGTTTTTAAAATAGATGGCTTGGGTCGTGATATTGCTCGAGGATATGGATCTGTTCATATCCCTACTCGACCTGGCACCTATACTCGCAAAGTGAGACTTTTCAGACCTGTCTGCAAATCGTACTTGCAACAGTTTCTTGCCTGGGTCAGAGGTCTACAACCTGAGTTTTACGATTCTAGATTTGTATCCAAATCAGAAGGCCGTGAAGCAACACGAGTTGAATCAGTCGGTGAGGTGACAATTAGGTTGAATGTAATTACGCGTGGCATGCAATCACAGGGCTACGAAGATGGCTCTAAGGTAACTTCTTTCTATACAACCTCATCTTCTGCAACATCTGGTAAAACAAACATCTCTGGCAATGAAAATAACTCCCATAGTGCGGAACAAGCAGGATTACTCGCATCCTCTGCTCCAACAAATGGCCTTGGAAGACGTCCTCAGATGCAAATTTGAGTACACGAACTAAACGTGCAGACAAAGGTATAATTTCAATACATTCACACAAAGAGAGATTTTATCGTTCTAATCATGAAGGATAAATAACATATCATATATTTGTTTACAATGGGTAGCGCACGTTTCCATATTTGTCGTGGGATTACACTCAATGTATTCTATCGCACCCATGCGTTCTTACACTGAAAAAATATTAGCCATAACACAAGTCATATTGTGACAAATGATTTTGCATTCATTTCCTCGACATACATATTTGTTTTGACAAAAAAAAGAAATTTCGAATATTACTTATATACTATATACAAAATTGCAAGACAACCAAGTATTACGATCACAAGATCCTTTTAGAACTTCTTGGCGACAATTGATCATCATATAGAATGCCACTCTTAATATATGCATACAGATATGTTGATAATGAATAAAGCTACAAACCTGGTATCAAACACGTTTGATCAAGTTTTCCGGGCTACATCAGGTCATTGTCTTCAGTATTTTCTGCAAGAAATTGTTCATGCCGCGCTTGGCTTCGACGTGAAACTGGAAGAGAAGCGCGTTGCGCCAATTTTCGCAAAGAAAATCTGCGAGATTTGGAATTCTCCAAGGATGAATGTTTTGTCTCAGAGGAAGCATATGAAAGTCCACGATTGCGTGCCTCGAGGTCAAAATCACTGTCTAGCGACGATATTGAGGAACGTGTGGCAGATCGAAAAGCAGGTTCAACGCGGCCTAACTCTTCTGAAAACTCATCGACCCTCCAGGTAACATTGTTGAAATCCATACCTGTCTCTATCCAGCGGTCCAAAAGTTCATCGAATTGCCAAGGGCCTGCCTTTCCCAGTAGTACAGGTTCTGTCATTGGATCACCAAGAAATGTTGTTTGGCTCAAGCTGACACGTTTTGGTATTCGAGCTGCGGGTAACGACTCCCATGTCATTGACTGCGCCAACTCCAACCTCATTTGGCGTTGCCATTCGGGCCAAGTTGTTAACCACCTTTCGAAGTCTTCTTCAGAAATATTTTCAGCCTCTTCTGCAGCTGCGTTAATTTCTGCAGCAGATATATGAATAAAGTTGGGGAAAAGCATGTGTTCTGCTGTTACCGACAGATCCAACCTCTCACGAAGCTCGATTTCAAAAAAGAGATATACACATATTTCATCAACGTCCCCACTCGTATCTGGGTGACTTCGAGACTCTCCGCTACGTTCCCAGGCTTCATGCCGTTGTCTTTGAAGCTCTAATACTTTTCGACGAGCATGCTCATGTACAATGCCGAGGCGCATCATTCCGCAGCCTAAGCGTCTAAGGGCTTCTTTATTACCTCGAGCTCTAGCGGTAGCGATGACTGCATGCATCTGGTTGAGCGCCCATATTGGCTTATCACCACATGCATCAATGCTATCACTCATTCGAACTAACAAAGCTTCCCGAACACTTGAATCTTCGACAATAAAGCGTAGTACTTGGACAACTCGACGTGCAAGACCTTCGCGCATAGTCTCCTCTGTGAACTCTTTCGACATTCGTAGCTTTGCCAGAAATTGAGTGACGCTTTCCCGGAAATAACGACTCACAGCTTTTTCCACATCTCGTGCAAACCGGTCTGCCGGGCCTTCCGGCATCCGGCTTCGAGATGCCCAGAATTTCACAGCAGACTGTAGAGTAGGGAATTGAGGTTGGAAGAAATACTGAGAAAGAAAATTGGTGCTCCGAATAGCCATGCCCGGGTGAGCAATATCTTGTAAACGCTCAATTTCGCTACCATCAACTCCCGTTTGAAGAAGAAAAATGCGTCCTGGCGAGGATACAAGGATATCAGGAATAAAAAGTATGCTAGGGCAACGTTGAAGAACGAAGATTTGGTCTGGGGCTTGCTGAAAATCTTCAGGTATGTCAGCAAGCTCTTCACAATCTATGGCAAAAAATGCCCCTCCAAGCGACATTTCTGGAGGCAATTCAGTCAGCCGAGGTACTTCATCTAAACTGAAATCTTGAGCAATATGAAGACCCGGAGCTAAGACTACCTCCCCAGTACAGCGCATAAAATTCAGAAACCCATCAATATACAAGTTTTGGGGCAATACTATATCACCTCGGCAGTCATCAAAACAAAGCTCGCCTTCGAAAATTTGAAAAGATGGATCAAGCTCGATATCTTGGTCGACATTATGAAAGTGAAGCCCACCTTGCACCGTCCACAACTCTCTCGCTTCAATTTTGCGCACTCGTTTGAGTAAATCTCTCAACGAAGTCAACTCCTTCTCAGCGACATCGCGGCCTCTTCGTGTCCATACTAGTCCTCTACGGGATGGATTCTCCGCAATATAAGTACTGAGCCGTTCCTGTGGCCTATCTGGATTAGTTAGAAGAATATCTCGAAGCAGCTCTGTACGGATTGAGAACGGTGCTGCAGCAAGGACTTCTAAGATTGTGATAAGAACTGAGCTATTTGAGTTCCCGCCAAGCTTTAATAATTTTAAGGCCCGCTCATTGTCCATGACCAAACTAATGAGGTCTAGCATTCCTTTATGCGTGGCATCATTTTCTGAAAGATCAAGTGTATCTAATTTTTGTCCTTGAAGTAATTCCCACACCAGCTCACGTACACCTTCAGCACCATATCCCATAGCAGAGAGTTTTGCATTCTTCAAGGAGGGGCACTCCCGAATAGCACGCCCAAGAGCATGCGCTGCCACTTCAGGATTTCTAAGAGCATTTTGACTCAGATCAATGTCGCGAAGTGTTCTGTGTCTGCTAATGGCGGACGCCAATGTTGAGAGTGCCTTGGACTGATCTTCATAAGGCTCTAGACCAATCTCACACATTCGTGCAGAAAATGTTGTGAGGTTCTTCGCGCAATCTAGCAGATATCCACAGGAAGATGCACCAATCGGGTTTTCGCTCACATCAAGAACACTTAGATTCGATGACGTCAGTGCTTCAGAAATTTGATTCATGGAATCACTTTCTAGCAAATTGGAATCCAGTCTCAGGTTACGTAGGCGCCGGTTGGATATGATAAACTCTGCAATGTCATTTGCGAACCGATGATCAATGGAGTTTTTTCCTAGATCCACATCCTCCAAGGATGTAGCACTTAAGATGGTACGGAATAGGCCTAGGCGACTATCTATCAGATTTCCGAGTCCATTACCACGTAGGATTAGGCGTCTGAGGTTAGGGCTTAATATTTTTAAAGAATCTTCATGATATACGTCTACATTTTCTCCACGAACTGAATCGTCGGTCTGGAGAATTCCCACACGGCTAAGATCAAGATCCTTTAAAGAAGTTGCCTGAGTCAAAAGTTTGAGAGTGATATGCTGACTTACTGGATTGCCTGCGAAGGATAAAGTGCGGAGATAATTTCCTTCAATAACTGCATGAGCTATATTTTCAGTATCGTCTTCGCTGAGCCCATTTCCTGCCAAATTCAAGCTGCGCAATGTCCTGTTAAGAATGAGAGCTCCACAGAAGTAGCGTTGGAGTCCGTCCAATACGTGCGAAGAAGCCATTGAATCTAAGCTGCTCTGCTCATCCTCATCGGGGTGGTGATCAAAGCCAATAAAATTCTGAGAAAGATCCAGCACCAGAAGAGAATTGGTCTCTGCTAGTAAGGATGCAATTGCCATAATCGACTTGCGGGTTGCATGATTCCCGGCAAGGTATAATTCTTGGATGGGCAGTGCTTGCGCAGCGTTGGCAATGCGCGAAAGCGAAGAAGCGTCTAATCCATTGTTAGATAGGTCTAACACACGAAGCGTTCGTCGCGCAGCGAGGCGGCAAAGACTTCCCACCAGCCACTGTGTACCAAGTCTACGTTCACCAACGACCCACTCGGAAATTGGCAATGCGTTATGGGGCGGACTATATTCAATCTTGTCAAATCCGGTGTTAAGCGTGAGACGCATGTCTTTTCCAGCAGTGATAGCAGGTCGAAGTACAAGACCCTGAGGAATATCAAAGGCAATACCAAAGGGTGCCAGGAATGATCCATTGTACCCAAAAGAAATAGTATTATTTTCCAGATCTGCTACGCAACACAACGTGTCCCCCTCATCGAGACGTTCCCCCCAGGGAGTTTCGACGCCGTTATGCCAGATAGACCGCCGTACTATATCAAATGCCCAGCTATGCTCATCGTCCCCCACCCCATCAACATAGCTACGACATTCAAACTCCTGAGATGCCCACCCAATTTGCGTATACTCTCCATTTGCAATGTGCTCAAACTTGATCTCGTAGTACCAGCACCCTGCAGCCAGAATGACTTGTTTGAGCATGACTGTTGACCAGGTTTCAAAGTCAATAGCTCCAGAGAAATTGTCATGCGAAATGGAGCCTCTGTAGGCAACTAGATTGCCACACTCCTGTACAACGCTTCCCTTTAATGATAAAACTTCAATTCTTGATGTTTGACACCCGAGCGCCTCCACAAGTGCACCCGCTGGACCTCTACCAGGGAGTTCGCTACCTTCGATTTGGCAAGAGCGGAGGTTTTGCAAGTTATCAGTGATAAGGTCAGAAAGGATCTCTACTGCCATGTTGTTAAGCAGAATACCACTTAGATTAATCTCCGCAAGTTTAGACCTCTGCACCAGTGGCCAAAATTGCACTTGACTAGAGCTGAAATCCTGCCAAATCCTGGAGTCAAGTTGAAGTCGCGCTTTGCCTTTGCTTAGCTTAACCAAAAAGCATGGTCGGAGAGCCTCCCAGGTGGCCTGATCATTCATGCAAGGGGCTTCCTCAGAGTTCCATGCACCCAAGGCTGCAGCGTGCCACCTACTTCTACAGGGTGCGTCTCTATTGGTGCCTCTGCTATTTGTTTGAGATAATTCCGTAAGACTGTCTCGACGCAAGGGTCCAAGGCTTGGAGACCATGTAGATGATAATGATGCCCTAGAGTTGACCACCTCGTCATCCTCACCATCCTCGCCTTCCTCGCTATGATATCTTGTACAGTCATTGCTATATTGATCACAATCCCCATTTCTACGGTCTAGTTCTTCAACGATCTGTCCAAAAATTGGAGGATGCTGACGATCTGTCTCGTCAGTTCTTTCACTGAAACGTTCATACTCATTCCCACCATTCATAGTCTCAGTATCACAATTTCTGCCATGGTTGTGTCCTCCGTCATTTATGATAGGACCAGAAGTACACGAATCACCCCTTTGTCTTTGAGTTCCACTTCTGCGTCCTGAGGACATTGCACTACCGTTTCCTCTACGGAAGATTGCGGAATGACGCTCTGAGTTTGAATTTCGATGTGCATTTTCGATTGTAGCCGACCTCAAGTCTGGGTTAAGGCAATGGAGGTGGCTTTCTTCGTCCCCTGTGTTTGAATCTGATACCAGAGTTTGCGAGCTTCTGCATGAGCAAGTGGATGGCGATGCTGGCACCGGTTCTGCACTGGCCTGGGCACCACCTCGTTGTGAAGAGCCTCTTCCAGGCCTGCACAAGAGCCGCTGCAGCACTCCCATTATACTGCGCGACGATAATTCTTCTCGCTCAGAGTTTCAGGAGACCAGGCAATGTATCACGGATAGCGGAGAGAACTGGGTTTGTTTGTTGCTACATGCTCGATTTCTCCACAACTTGACTCGAAATTCCTTGGGGTCCCGTCGCTCTGCGGATTGGCGTTTATACAGAGGCTTATTAAAAAGCAGACACGTCAATCACTAATTGAAGGGACAATATCAGCGAACAAGTGTTTTCGAACGGCTGAGATGGGAACATGGGGTCCCGTAATATAGGGGTCCTCAGGTCACCACGGTCAATCAATTCGTTTGATCGATCAATCTTGAACGTCAGAACGGCAGCCATCGTGTGCTTTGGCAAAACCTTGGCCGAGGAGAGCAAGCAGTCGTAGCTACTGTCCAAAACGAACTGCAAACGCAAATGCAAATTCAACCAGAAACTGTCTCGTTGAATGGAAGACTGAGGTTATCGTGGTCTTCTTAGCAAGCCGTGTCTCTAGAGTAGTAGGATGGATCCCTACACGCTCGCAGATGCGCGGATCGTCACAGCTGTTTCCTCAGCGTCCTGGCTGCTGCAACGACTTTGAATGCCCTCCTCTTTTCAGAGGGGGGAAAGGAAAAGGAAAAGAAGGAACTCGAAGAAAGTTGATCGCAGAAATAGGAACTGCTCATGCATTGATTGATTGGTTCCCTTCTTCCATCCTTCCTTCCAAATCCCTTTCCTTCCAAACTCCCTTCGGTGGTCTTTCAAGTGCTTCTTTCGTCTCTCTCTCTGTATCTAATCTATGTATGTATGTTATCAATGTATGTTATCAATGTATGTTATCAATGTATGTTATCAATGTATGTATGACCTATCTATCTAATCCATCTTTTCGGTTTGTGAAACTCTGATCGCTTCGTCTAAGATCTGACAGAGTTCGACTTTGGGCATTCCGAGCCTCGGCTCTGGAGCAGCTTTGCGGTCGACCTCAAAGCGACACCTCCTTCTGGTCTGGAGCCCGACCACGCCTGCGTGTTTTGTGGTCGCACTGCACTGCACTGCACTGTGTTGTCTGTTGTCTGTTGTCTGTTGTCTGTTGTCTGCTGTCTGTTGGCCTCCTTCGGCTTGGGCTCGTTCGTAGCTCGCCGATGAAGGTTTGTTTCGTTGGACCCTTTGATCTTTCTCTCTCTCTCTCTCTCTGGTGTGGACTCCGCTCCAACGGACTCTCTCCGAGGCTCTCTCGTCTCGTCGCAAGGCTGGGCTCTCTCAAGCACGCGAGCCGCGACTCCAACCAGGCTCGAAGAATTGCGAGCTTGGCCCTCTGAGCTGCTTCGATGAGCTAGCTGCCTTGGGTTCCGTTCACAACGCAAGTCGCTGGACCGACGTTTGCCAAGACCCAACTCGACTCGCTTCTGACTCTCGCGGCGGTGGCCATGGCGATCAACGCAGAGAACACACCGCCAACGACGCTAGGACTCGGATGCAGAGTAGCTTGGATATCCTCGTGGTTCTTTAGGTCCAAGACGCCCTCCCATTCATTCATTCATTCATTCATTCATTCATTCATTCATTCTTTCTTTCTTTCTTCCTTTCTTTCTGACCCTTAGTCTCAGTCAGTCAGTCCGAGACTTTGGAACTAGTCAGGTAGGTAGGTAGTAATTGGGATGGCACGAATAAGGGAGACTGAGCGAGCTTCGTTTGGGTGACCAACAACAAACGGACCAACTCCCTACGCATGCGGAGGAGTTCTGCAGTGTTCTGCCCTGCGTGAACGAGTCTTCAGCACCTGAGTTAGCCACGCAGGTTCAGATTGACGCGGTAGTCAGTCTCCTCCGCTTTCGAGCAAGGAGACCCTTCGTAGGACCCCGGTTGCTGTTTATGCGTTCAAGAGATTCGCATGATTGCGTCCCGGAGGCGTGATGAGCTTGAGAAGAATTCCGCGATCGATCCACGGGTGAGAGCTCATCGAGCTGGTTGATTACTACACCGTCAACAACTAGCGCCCGCGAGCAGGGAATAAAAGATTATATTACGTACTACCTATATGACATGACCTTAGCTTTATTTACGTGCTATGTTTGCAGTGACCACTGCTACGTAACAAGTACCATCAGCAAGTTCGCGTGGTCCGGAAACAACGATAGCCCAGTTGCGCGCTTTGCTCGGCTCCTCCATCAGAGGAGCTCCATCAGAGCACCGATGCTGCAAGTGCCGCGCCAGGGCTCTTAAGGGTTGCTGCCTGCAAGTGCTAGTGCAAGTGCTAGCGCAAGTGCCAGTGCAAGTGCCGCAGCAGAAGGCCAATTAGAGCGGATGATAACAACAGTACGTGCTACCTTTCTAGCTCTAGAGTACGGCATGCCCAGCGAAATGAGACTCGACTATCTAATGATTTGTGGAGTGTACCAAACAAGACAAACTGTGCGCAAATGACAGGCATGCAGGACACTCAGGACGGGTGCTCAATCCTCAATGGGTTGATCGAGTTTAGGATGAACTTCAAGACAAGCTGGGCTCGGAAGCTAGTTTGTATCTAGGTCAACCGAGCCGAATTTTGGAGAATGCCCTGACAGTGACATCGTTTGTTCCGTCTTCTTTGGAGCGAGTTTTGCCTAGTTTTGACTTTGCAATCGCAAAACAATCCACAAAAGCGCGATTGCAGTAAGAAGAAGTGGGACAGAAGTTGTTAAAAAGGCAGGCGGACAAACGAAAATCAATAGCCAGAGAAAGGCCCGTCGCCCTGGGCTATCAGCTGTTTGATAAGAGCTGCTCTTGCATCAATCCCCGGAAGTTCATCGAGAACCCGTAGTACCTAGAGTATATTAACCTTGTTGGCCAGCTTGTTCCGCAATGTAAGATGTAGGTACCTACTTCTGTACTATCTGGATTATGAACATTGCGGATGCCATGGCACCTGTGCAAACATTAATAGGTACCTACAAATGGCAGAGTTTTGATATGCCGATCTTGTTGTAAGGCAATGTATACTTTCTTGCATGTAACCTCTTGGGATAGTGAATCTCAGCTTTCAAAATGTAACCACGCTTCGACATTCGCTACAAGGGTTAATAATTAGGGCTACCCCAAAGTTCCTTTTGGTGAGAGTAGCGACAAGATTTCCCGCTTTTTAAAAAGAGCGTAGGTATCTTCGAATAAATATGAACCTGTTGCCTTAATACCTACAGCCAAGCCAATCATTCCGAAGTTGCCTTATTTAGTTGGCTACCCCTTGCCAAGGCCTCGAGGCATTCTGACTAAAGTGTCAATGCTCAGATAGTCTTAAAAGACTGTGTTGATTATGAGCCATATGGTGATTCTGAAATCTTCGAACCTGAAAGGCTAATTAAGGTTTGTTATAATATTAATTATAAAAATAGTAAGAAACTTTCTAGGTGACTAGTACTTGGTTGACCTGAAGGTTTAAAATTACGTTTTGTGAAACGTTATCGTAACGCTCTTATTTGGACAGGCAAAATCTGATTAAAGGCTGAGAGAGCTTCCAACGTCCACAATATACCCCTTTAAACATAATAACGCAAGCCTAAATGAGTAATAAGAGGGTATTTGAGAGTATTATGTATCCGGTTATAAACTAGAATGTGAGCTGCTGCTGTTACATTTCCCTGCCAGCCCAGTGAACCTATCCAGTAGCTTTTAAGAAATATATGTTGCTGTCGAGGTTTCTGTATCGTTCTTGGGATTCTCTTATAGCAACTCGAGCTAGTATGAAACAGCAGGGTACTTTTCAATCAGACCGAGCACCTAGTAGTCTGGAACTGTGCAACTGCCGCCTCGATTTTTTATTTTTTTATTTTTATTATTTTTAAATTTAAAAAAGGGAGAGAAAGAGGAAAAGAAAAAAGAGATTTATCATTGGCTATGAATATATAGGCCTCGTTACTGTTTCAACCTTACGACGATAAATGCAGCTTGATTCCCATGCAGAAACCTTTCTGGTTTGCAGTTCAAGGTGCTGGTACTTCAGAAAAGGTAAGGGCTGGTGTCCAATGTTATATAAATCACTGACTTCAACCAAACTATAATCTAGAGTATGTTTGTATTTGGAGTTTTAATTGTGAGTTACCACATGGAAATAACTTCATATTTTAATTATAATGAAACAAGAAGAAAAAAATAAATATAGCCTACATAGTACTATTACCTACACTATGGTAATGTATTTTAAAAATTCATCGAGCACTCGCTCTTGCTCTAAGAGAAAAAGCATAGAGTTTCTTTTCCCTCAGAACAGATCATATAAAGTAAGTTTATGATTTTAAAAAGTCTCCCTAGTATATAATCATTAGTTGGTTGTTTATTTTTTTATTATATGACATTCGTCGTTTCCATCTCCATTCGTGCAATCGGTTATCGCCCTCAATCCTTGCACTGCAAGATTGCGCAGATCGACAAATCGTGAGCGCCTCAGACGTCCTTGCGTTCTAGTCATTGCAATAACAAGCTAGTGGGTCACGAAGAGCAGAGCCCAGCAGCCGTGACAATAGCCTTGCGATTACGAGCGACACAGACACTGTGCAACTGCACGAAAGCGAAGCATTGCAGATAATACAAATAAGGCTCAAGGCTTCTGCGCGAGCTTAGACAGAAAGTTATAATAGCCTGAGCGGATCAGGTCGATCGAGAACACACTCGTGTTGATAAGAACTTGATTTACTACAATACAGCCCTGCTTCATCCGTCATTTGAAAACGTTCTCGAGTCTTCTGCGGTGTTTTGGCCAAGGTCCACATCCCGACGCCATTTTAATAGTAGCGTTTTAAAACTCAACACTCGACTTTTACACCAAAATTGAGCCGACTTTTAATTGCTGATCATCGAAGTTTCATCACCCGAAATTATATCCTAACAACTGTGGCAACGAAAGCAAAAACTTCAAGTTGCAATGATGTCCCATCAGGATGATAAAACAGAAAACTTCATGATGAGCGCCAATGTTAATGAGGAGGACCCTAGCGTAAAATCACAATTGAGCGTCTCATGTGAAACAAATGCAGCACTGAGGTCACCAGGCGGCCCTGCATCGCCATCTATTCCCTTGCGAGACGTGATTCGCGATTGCGAATTTGCCTGCAAGGTGCTGGAGAAAAAGGAAGTGGACTGGAAGGACCGAATGCTTGCATTAGAGCGGCTTCGCAAGGCCGCAGAACAGGGTGCTGCCGGCTATGAGGAATTTCTTGACTATCTTTCTCGTATTCGCGAGCCACTGTGTGGGCAACTGAAGGACCTCCGTTCGACGATTGTCAAAGAGGCAAGCAGCGCGTTTGCAGCATTTGCTAACGCGTTTCAGGTGGAAGGTGTGCGTCAAGGAACCTACAAATGGTCGCCTCGATTTGCATCGATTGCTTTTGCAGCGGTTGAGATTTGCTTGAAACAGACGTGTGTCTCAATCAAGGTAATTTCAGAATCAGCAGACTCGTGCATTCGAGCCATCATTGAATGCGCTGCACCCTTTGGCGTTGGCAAAATTCTTTCTAAATGCTGCGAAGCTGTCACAGAAAAAGCTAGCCATCTTCGGCTAGTCTCTATTGAATATATTGACCTTATTTTACGCAAATGGTCCGGTATAATGCGCTCTTCAAACACCCGGCGCCTGACTGAAGTCCGAGCAGCCGTACAAACAGCACTCTCTGATGCAGACGAGAAGAACCGCAACACTGCACGATCCTGCTACTGGGTTTTCCACGCACGCTGCCCTGAGCTTGCTGAGCCTATCATGAAACGACTTGATAGCTCTAGTCAGCGACGCTTGCTTGCCGCCCAGTCTGATGTACAATTTGAAGCCGACTTGAGCCCACGTGTCCGTGTGTCTCCTGCCTCAAGCCAGGACCGCAAACTGGCGTCTGGCAATAAAAACCCAGCCACAAGTAGCATGAGCAGCCTTCCCACGACGGCCTCGAGTCCTAATGATTTCTCCCCTCTTGAATTTCAGTCGGAAACTACCAGCGAACTTGATACCGGTTCTTTTCGTTCTGATGTATTGTCTTTCAAGACTAACGAGGACTTCCAGAACGACTTTGACACTGTAAGTAGCGGAGGTTCACAAGGCAGCTTACAACGCGGAGCTTCACCAATCCCATCTCAACGAAGTTCTTCTTCAGGATTTCATCAACATGTGTCGCCAGCGGCACCTTCGTCATATGCAACAAGCGAGACCTCCGATGCAAGTGCTGGCGCTTCTGCCAATGCACAGCACGGACTTCGTGCCGGACGCCCAATGCGTTCTGGCCCACAACGCGTCCAAGCACAACCCTCGCCATTGCTAAAGGGCCGAGACACTCGCGACTACCAACCTGGGGACTACGCAGATGCCTCTTCGAAGCCTACCCGCTCTCAAAACGGTCCTCGTCGCGTTATGGGTGCTCAACGCGTAGCAACAAGACCCCCGCGTACTGTTGGTTTGCCTCAGCAGACGCAACAACAAGCGCTGCAGGAACCCCGTTCCACAATGGGGTTTGCAAAGAGGGTCGAGCAAAATCTTGGTGCTTCTGTAACGACGACCAACAGCAGCGAAACACAAGGCCCGCGCCCTGAGCGCGCTGCCCTGCGGGAGCCAATGAACTCTCGGTCTCAATCTCAGTTCTCGTTCTCTGCCACCAATAGCGGGCCTGCTCCTGGCTACGCGCATAGTGAAGCATCGGAAGCATCCGCCTCAGTAGGCAGCCTGACTGCTCACTTACGGGAGCTTGAAAGTAACCCTCATTGGTCCGCAAGAAAAGACGCGGTGGAGGCAATCATGAGCGCATTGATGGATAGTCCAAACGGTTTCCCGCCAGTTTTTGCCGCCAAGCTGATTCCTGCTTTGTGCGCCAAAGCAGCTGATGAGCGTCGCCACCACAAAGTAGCACAGGACGTGTTGAAATGCATTTGCTTGATGCTTCCTAAACATGCCAAGGACTTTAGTGACTACCTCAAGATTTTAGTACCTGCTCTTTTAGCCGGCACAAAGGATGGGAAGCTACCAATCCGACGATTCTCTAGCGAGGCAATGGATCTGTGTTTCGAGCATTTTCCAGCCGATTTGCTGGCTGGTATGCTTAGCGAGCTTTCTAAACAAAAGGGAGACTCCAAGCGCCTGGCTGCCCTGGAATACCTTGAGAAGATTGTGCCGCTGACACGCCACTTCTTTACCACTGGCTTGCATGTCTTTCAAGTCATTCGCCGAGCTGATCGGTCTCTCTCCTCAAGAAATCTCGATATGCGCAAAGCTGCCACAGCCGTCCTTCTTGCTGTTTACAAACATGATCCAGCTCTTTTTGTTCAGCAGCTTGAATCGAATGAATTGCCTGGTGATGTCCGTGATCGCGCAGAAAAGGTTTGTAAGGATAATATCTCAAACTTCGATGAGTCTAAAAGGTCCCACTTAGAAAACGCTCGTGCCAATCAGCCGCCCCAATACGCTGGAGCTACCCTCGCCTCACAAAACAAGATGTCTTCGCCTCAGTCTCCGCGCTCCGTAACACGTCAGGAACCAGGTAGTGCACGGGGTAGCTTGAGTAGGTCCCAATCACAGCTTTCACAGCGCTCCATTGCATCAAGACATATGAAGGAGCATCAACAAGATGAGGATGAGACCATCGAATTACTTGATACTAATCACGTGCTGAAAGTAGTCAATGAAGATGCTACCCAACCGGAGCTAACCCAGAGTCCAGCAGATACTGACCCGTTTGATGTGCTTCACAACGATCATGAAAATGTCAATTCACCCGTCCCAGCTTCTCGTGGAATGGTCCACCATGAAGAACTTCTACTGGGATCGCCTTTCCAGACTATTGAAAGTGAAACAAAGGTCGAGGCCGTTCGTGCAAGCCCTCGAGTCAATGCAGCAAGTTTAAAACCTCTCACACCACAGCGTTTTGATATGAGACCGGCGTCGTCCTCTCCACCCATATTCCCTTTAGCTCCTGAGCAAACAACACCTGCAGATGCCATTGCAGATCTGAATAGCTTTGAAACGACCGTGAGCCAGCTCTTATTACAACTAAAGAGTAGTGACGCTAGCGTCCATGCATCTGCTTGGGACCAGCTAAGTTCCTGGGCTTCGAGGGTAGATGTCAGACATAATGCAGCCTCTGACAGCAACTATTGGGCAGGTCAAATTGCCCAGACCTGTATAGATGAATTGAACCAGAACGAGCTCAGTGCTAAACTCGAGGCGCTGCTCCTGCTCCAGCTACTTTTGAAGCATCATTATGAGGGACTGGATAGCTTGGTGGAGAACATTTTTCAGGCCATTTTTAACATTGAAGGGGGAACACCTGATGTAGTTGTGCACAACTATATGAAAGCTCCTTTACTGCTCATTGCAGAATCTTGTGATCCTTCTCGATGCCTTCCTCTAATTCTGCAAGTCTTGGGCAATCCAACGGTAACTGCACAGGATGCCTGCATTGATATGTTGCGAGCTTTGACTCGTCGTATGCCTTCGGAAAAAGTGCTTGATCTTTTGACTCAGATTCACCCTGCTCTAATTGAATTCTTGGATCACAGTGACACACAAGTTCGCAAGGCGGCTACCTACCTGTTCGTTGAAATGAACGAGACCTGCGGCAAGGAGTCGCTTGCTCCGTATTTGGATATGCTGAAGCAGGACAAGCGTAATCTTGTCAATACCTATATTAGGCGTGGTCTCCCAGGTTCACGGTAGATAAATAACGACTCATCCATACTAAAATGAAGATGGTAAAATGTCTTCTCAAAGTTTTCCTGTTTAATAATATCCAGCCATGCTTACACACTTGGCCACAGGTGCAGTTTGGGGCTTCTTTTTTTTTTTAATTTAATGGCAAACAACCTCAAACGATTCAATTACCCAACAAGTTTGTTTTGCAATAAATTGCAAAGCAACAAATATTTGACGTGATTTAGCAATAACATGACCCCCCCCCCCCTTGGGAATGTTGATGAGTTCCCTGCTGGATCCTTTCGTATTCGAAAGTTACAAATGCTTCCTTTCTCTGTTATTTTGATTATGTACGAAACAAAACAATGAATATATCAAGTTCTTGAGATGGCTCGTTGCTGAGATCGCCAATCAAAGGATTATAAAGAGAATGGCGTCGTCCAAGATCTTGAGATGCCATAGAAGTTCTGAGGGACTGAGATATGTTGATATATTCAAAAGGAAGCTAAGAACAACCAAATACAACATAACTTCATTTGAGACTTTTTTTCTTCCCTTTTCTTTTTCTAATCCCCTCCCCTCTGTCTCCTTTTTTGTCTTTGCTTTTTGAATGATCCAGCACATAGCTAGCTGCAGCTATCTATCGATTCCCTCCTTGCTTTGTCTATATGACTAGTAGATGATAATTTATGTGTCGAAGCACCAAACGCCTTCTTTTCTGAATCTCGTTATCCTAAACTGGGCGACTGATTCACAAGTTGAGATTACTTTTCATTTTGACTCGGCCTGGGTAGTAAATGATAACGAAACTTATGAGATAACAGATGGCCACTGCTGTAATCTCTCATTCGTTATGTAGAATCTTGCTATCCACATGAATCATTTTTCCTGTACCATAATTGATTATCTCCATTTGAATTTGTTGATGTCATTGATGCGTCGTTTATGAACTATATACCGTGAGGGGGGAATAGGATTGAAGATATTTTAAGGGATGATGAATTAGGCTGGCAAGATACGTAAATTGAAAAAGTTTTTTGAGAATGTTGAACTTGCTTCTTATTTGTTTAAAAAAAAAAAAGAGAAGAAGAAATCTATCGGTCGGTGGACGAAACAAGACCCAAGGTCTCAACACCCATGGGGGACAAAGTGCAGATTTTACAGAGCTTGTTGGCTTCGCTACGTTTGGAGGCAGCACCACAGAATGGACACTTAATCAGATCAGTGGTATCAGCGATGGGGGTGTTGGTCTGTGAGCAAATGTTGAATTGGCCGTTCTCTTCATAGTTCAACTTGACCTCGTTACGACCGTGCTGCTCAGAAGCACGGAGAACCTTGGTGGCCTTGGTCTTGAGAGAGGACTGGGTAGGGCTGTTGATTTCTGGCATATTGAGCAAGCGCTGTGCAAAAGATGCGGCGGTGATAAAGTTCTTGAGTTTGAAGGCTCGAGTCATGGCCAAGTTAAGAACAAGAATCATGTGCGTCGGCTGCAGGGTGCATCGCGTGAAATAAGCGGCAAGCTCCGCCTGACGAATCGGGTCCTCGGTTTCCCGCCGTTCAAGCTCGATGAGGATGCCGGTGATGTATTCGCGGCAAATGCCAAGAAGCTCCTTGACTTCAGGAACCTCGCGTCCAGGAACAACGAGCAAAGGGATTCCAAGAAGAATCTCACGGAAGCAGTTGAGTGCGTCGCTAAACTTGCCCTCCTGAAAGTAGCGGTACGCAAGGCGAAGCTTGTCAACCAAGAGGGGAAGCTTAACACAGACCTCAGGAAGGGTTTTGGCACCCGGGTTGCCCTCCTTATCGTTACGCTGCATGAGAGTAGGGATAGAACGGGTTCCCGGGAGACCGGGAACAACACAGCGGGATCCAAGGAAGACCTCCTCCATCATCTCCTCCATAGGGGCGAAGTTGACGAGTCCAATCTGGCGATTCAACAGCTGCATGGCCTTTGCAAAGGATCCAGCTGCCACATGGTCTGCAGCGAGCGATGAATTTTGGACCCAGCATGCTGCGCGGTCTTGGCCAGCGGTCGGTGCCACGAAAACTCCACCGACGCTCTCTCCAACGCCAACATCAAGGTCAGCATCGGCCTCTCCGCCCATTCCCATGTCATCGTCAAACTCAATGTCAAGGTCATCATCGTCACCTCCCCAAGCAGCACCTGCGCCGGCGCCCATGTCAAGATCATCTTCAGCACCAGGAAACCCTGAGCTGACGCCAATGTCATCATCATCGTTGAAGTCATCAGCGAAGCCATCGTCGGTGACCTCGTGTCCCTGAGACTCGTCTACGGTCTCATTGTAGGCACTGAGGTCTGCTCCATCAGGAATGACACCATCCTGGAGAGCCTGCGAGATAATGGACTTGGAGACCTCGAGCAAAGGCCAGTTCTCGTTGGCATCGCGATAGATCGGGTTCGGTGGCATCAGCAGAGCGGCCTCCGAGGCCCCAGCTTCAACCTGCGGCACTGGAACCTCTGCCTCAATGAGGAGCGCCTGAAGACGCTCTGCCTCTTCGCTGAGTCCATGGGTAACAGCAGCAACGTAGGCGAGAGAGAGCTGGCCAACTTCCTCGAGCACCTTGACACGTTCGGCTGCATCACCAAGATAGAGTGCATTGTGAAAACGAGACATGACGTCCCCACGCATCTCTGCAATCTTGAGCATCTTGCGGAGCTTGTCGTTGTTACCTGTGATAAGATAGAGGAAGCTCAGACGCTCGAAGTCCTTAGTGCGCTGGTAGGCCATCTCGACAATCTTCTGGTTACCCTGACGGAGTGCCTCAATGCCAAGGCGTGTCCAGCACTCCTTGTCATCAACCTCGAGGGCAGCTGTCATAGCTACCTCAAGGTTTCCGCACTCAATGGCGAGGTTGAAGCGCGTCTTCTTATCCTCCACGAAGTGCAGTGCTACCTCCGGGTAACCCTTTGCCTGGAGGTAGGCGATGATAGCTTGTCCACAGAGGTTGGCATTGCGGATCATACGAATAACCTCTCCGTACTGCTTGTGCATGAGAGCGATCTTGAAGAGGCACTCAGTCGTATCGATGGAGATCTTGCGTACCTTACACTCGCGGTCAAGGCAGTACAATGTGTCCTTGGTCACGCGAGTGATGTACACAGGAAGATCAAGCGTGCGAATCACACCAGTATCTCCGTTAGGAATGCAGTACTTGATGTGGTTGAGGGTCGTGTACACAAAGATACCGTGCGGACCCCACGCACCGGACTTGACACGCACGGACTCTGGTACCGTACATTGCTGCTCGAGCTGCTTATTGCAGATTACCACAGCGTGTTTGCACAGCAGTGCCACCATAGAGCCGTCCTTGTTCCATACCACGTGGCGAACCATAGGTACAACCACTTCGCCAAGCACGCGTCTGGCCTGCGTGTCAAAGAGAGAAATGCGGTCCTCTGATCTCAGCAGCACACGACCAGCAGTTCCTGCTGCAAACATTCCGTCAGTGGTCGGATACGGCGCTGGGAACTTCTTACCAACCTCGTTGCGAAGGTTCTTGATAAGGATCTGTCTGCTGCGGTCAAGCACTGCAAACCTGTTCCTTGCCACAAAGGCTACGCCAAGAGCCTGTCCCCGCTTTGAGTCCGGGACCTCAGTGGCGACAGCGCCGCCTCCGGAGCTGCTCTTAGGCAAGGAGACAAGTTCGTATGTGCCTCCATCCACGTCAGAAAGCACGAGAATATTAATTTCCGCGGGGTTGTGTGCGTTCATCACAAGGTTCCTTGGTGCCGTGCCGATGCTGCCTCCAGCAGTTGATGTTCCTGATCCTCTGCGCAGTGAAACCTGAACAGAGTCCTCGCTCGAGCCATACTCATAGCGCCGCAAGTAGCGGTCCTTGACGTAGTACAACTCAGTGTTGTTAGCCTGGGTATCATAGGCGGGTCTCTCACGTTCGAGCTTAAAAACAATCATACCCGAGTCGTGACCTGCTGCCAGCAGGTTCTGCTCAGGGTGGGCGGCGAGGATCCAGAAACGGTCATGCTCACGGCGGAAAGTTTGCACGCCCTGGCGGCGGCTGATATCCCAGACACGGATGGAGCGATCCTCCGAGTTAGAGACAAGGAGCTCCGCCTTAGGGTGGAAGATGACACATGAGACGTTGTTGGTGTGGCCACGCATGGCGTCAACCTCCCAAGCCTTGGTCTCGTTCATGCGCCAGAGTTTGATCTGGCGGTCATCAGCACCTGAGATGATAAGCGGCAACGTGTGGTGGAACGAAGCCCAGTTCACGCCGCGGTCATGACCTTCGAGCACATACTTGACGATGGCATCAGTACCGCCAAAGAGGTCAGCGTTAACGCGCGAGATGACAGCGTTGTTGCTCTGAAGGTCGTGATCCGCGGGAGCTCCACGCACGGTCTTCTTACGCAGCCCGGAGGTATCCCACACGCGTACGGTCTGATCCAAGGAGGCTGAGACCACGAGGTCATCCTTAGGATGAAACTCTGCGCACATGACGTAGTGGTTGTGCCCGGTCAGTACGGAGATACTGCTGCGGCTCTGCCAGTTCCAAATGCGGATGGTCTGGTCATCAGACGCAGATACGATCCACGGATACTCGTGATGGAACTTGGTTGTGCGAATATAGTCCAAATGACCCAGCAAGTTGAATAGAGGTCGCGACCCTCCGCCTCCACGTTGAAGGCGCCACACCTTGAGCTTGTAGTCATCACCACCGGAGCAGAAGAGGTTCTGAGAAGGGTGAAAGTCAATGCCACGAACAGGACCGTCATGGTCCTCGTAGCGCTCCAGCAAAGTGCCCATCTTGTAATCCCATAGCTGGATCACACCATTGTGCAAAGATGCCAAGATAAAGGGGCGCGTGGGGTGGAAGGCGAGACCCTTCACGCGAGGACTCTTGGACTCAAACTTGGTCAACATCTTTGCCTCCGATGAAGAAGATGAAGACGTGGTGCAAGACGGATACAGAAGAGAAGGAGACTACGCAGGAAGCGAAGTCTTCTACCCTCCAATACTGTGCTATCAGAGAAAGGGGATGAAAGCTTGATCGAGGCTGACTTGCTCCACGTCAGATGTGGAGCACTAGCAGCAAGAACAGCAAGCGTGCTGCCAAAGTGGCTGCTGCTGCTACTGCTGCGGCTGGTAATAAAGAGGAAGCTGGCGTCTCTAACCCTCGTGGGGTTTACCTCCGACCGTTCTCAGCCGGGGAGGGAGAATAGCTCCGTCGCCACGGTCAACCGCCGCGAAGGATAGATTCGTCAATGCTGCTGACAACCTGCATAAAATAAAACAATAATTTTTCAAATCAAAACAACTGTTCAAACGCAAAATAGAGCAAACCAGCTATAACCCATTACACGGTATCTCACAAAATACAGTATAAAATCATTACGCTACTTAGCATGATATTTAAAAAGAATGATTAATCATTGATCCTTATCTCTCTAAAATAATAATTTTTTTAGAGGAAGGTTAGAGAAGGATGAAGAAGGTGAATGATCGAATTTCTATTACGTGGCCGTTCCCAAGGTTCCAGGAGTTCGAGCCTATCAGAGGTGCCAGCTGGCTCCACGAAGGAAGAAAGAAAGAAGGAACAAAAGGAATAAAACAAGCGTTGATTATCTTTACGATTGTGCTTAATCGTAGATAGGCGGGATACCTATTACCTACTTTTATAATTCTGCGGTACGATTGTGAGAACATCAGCAAACCAAAGGAGACATACATTTTAGATGATGCAATGCATTGGATCGTAAAACACCCATTTCATGGGACGGAAATAGGGAGAAATTATTACGTCATGGACAGTAAATCAATTGCATTGCTGAAAAGAAGGTATCTATTGTGTACCATCGTAGCACGATACGTTTGTTTGCTTTCCGTTCTTAAGGAAAAGACACAATGCAAAGACTCTGTAGCTACGTATCTATGTATAAAGCTATGGAGTATAAAAACTGTCACAGTAAAATCTACGCTGGGTCTTTGAACTCAAGAAATGCACTACTCCTAAGTTTATGAATTGCAAACAAACTACTTATGGGCAAGACCCTAAATGCAAAGTTGGAATTACTCAGTGGCAAGACCTTCTCCAATTCTTTTAAACTACAAAGCGAACCGAAGCCTTCAATCATTTATTTCCGATGGTGGAAAGCGAGATATTGTAGTTATAGGCAAGGAGAAGAAAGAGGCAGGCAATGCTGGTTGTTGGGTTAGACTGCATACATTGAAAAATCTAGAGTAAGGAAGGCGAGGTACTAGTGATGTGTGTGAACTGCGTGTGCGTCGAGGTATAATTTGATTTTGAATAGGCCGACATAGCCATATTAAAGCGCATCACTGTCACTCTTTCTTTAAATGTTTGTGTACCACAGAAGCTTCGATGATAGTTCTACACAAGCTGCTGGGCAAATGTGCATTTATTCTAGAACAGAAGATCAAAGTCGTCCTTTTGCTGCTGTTGCTGCTGTGGCGGATGCTGTTGTTGCTGCTGCTGCTGATGGAAAAATTGTTGCTGTTGCTGTTGCGGCTGCATCATCATAGGCTGTTGAGGTTGCTGCATGTGAGACTGTCCACCCATCATTCCAAAACTTGAGTTGGACGTCGTGCTCGTTGAAGATAAGCGCCGCGCCGCACCTTTGTTTGCTCCTCCAGTTTTATTTCCATCGTTGAGCGACAGGTTTCCAAGATTTACGAGGCCAGCCCATGGGTCTGAGCTGCTGCCATTGTTCGATGAGGAAGAAGGGTTATGCTGCGGCTGCTGCGGTTGCATCATCGGCATAGGTCGACCAACCTGCGACTGCTGTTGGGGCATCCCATACTGCATCTGGCCTCCCTGCTGGTACTGTTGCGGCGCGGACATTGGTGGCATGGACTGCGCGGGGTTTCCGAAAAAGCCCATCGCAGCACCCTGGTTGGGCTGCATTTGCATTTGCTGCACAGGCTGCATTCGCGGAGCAGGGGCGCTAAAGCTGGCAAAAGGATCGTCGGAAGTCTGAGCCTGTTTTGTGGGAGCAAAAGACTGCGTTTGCGAGGAAGGTCCTTCGAAGGCACCAAAGCCAAAGTCGTCATCACCACCGCTGACAGAGGGAGGCTTCGGTGCCGCGGGAGCCGCAACAGGTGCTGCAGAACCACCAAAGGGGTCAAAGGTTTGCTCATTGCTGCTAAGTTCCGGTCCACCAATAGAATCGCCGAAGAGGTCCTCTTCGTCATCACTGGTCGACTTCTTCTTCTTCTTCTTCTCCTTCTTCTTCTTGTCTTTCTTCTTGGATCCAGCCTCCTCAAAGTCGCCAAATCCGCTATCATCACCACCAAAGCCGCCAAAGTCGCCAAAGTCGTCATCCTTGGGCACGGATCCGCTTTTTGCACGACCGCTGGGTTCATCCTCGAAGCGTCCAAACATATCGTCTCCGTCGTCCTCATCCTCATCGTCGCTGAGGTGTTTGTCCTTCTTTTTCTTTTTGTCCTTCTTGTCTTTCTTCTTTTTCTTCTTCTTCTCCTTCAGCTCGTCATCTGACCCTCCAAAATCATTGGAAACCGGGTCATCGTTATAGCGCCCAATACCGCCAGAGCCCATGCCATTGCTCGGGAAGGTAGATCCACTTCCCATACCGCCCATGGAACTAGTGGGGCGTCGGGTCATTCCATCACGACCAATTCCAGTGTACTTGTCGCGAAGAGCGGAAGCCTTCTCACGCTCCTCTTTAATGCGCTCATTGTCAGCAAGCAACTCGCCAAGAGCTTTTGCCTTCTCGCGAACACCTGCACCCTTCTCGCCGCCTTCGTGGTAAAAGCTGAAACCACTGAGGGCCCGTACCATGTGCACACGGTCCTGGGCCTCCTGGACCACACGCTCTGCGCCATTTTTGATGAGGTATTCTAGCAAGGTCAGCGCCTTAAAGATCTGTCTCCAGTACCGAGGAGGCTGCTGCAGAGTTTGCCAAACTTCACGCATTACGACGCTGTACTCCTGGTAATCAAAGGTCAGGTTTGCAATCTCCCGCAAAAGAGTTGTGGATGCACCCCAGTTGGCATTCGAGAGAGCTTCCGCAAGCTTTTTCTCAGTCTCTGTCTTCGAGACGGCCTTGACGGCCTGGTTATACAGGTCTCGAGCTTTGTCAAAGTAGTCCATGGTGCTGAGTCTGAGATGAATTAAGACTAGATTAAATCAGATCAAACTGGGTCAGGTTTACACAAGGACCTAAAACTAGCCTAAAGGTTTTATCAAGATAGAGGTAATCCACTCCACCTTGCGAGACCCCAAATAGAACAAAATCCGAACAAGAAGTTGCCTCCTTGGTCAGATCAATCAATAGATCTCCCCAACTATAAGTTGGATCGAGTTCAAACGAGAACTAAGCCTGTAACAAGGGTCAGAAAGCAATTGAATTAAGATGATAGAGAATGAAGAGACAGTAACGAAAAACGAAGGCCTCAATCACAGTCGATTGCCTTCAAGATAGTCAGACGCCTCTGCCAAAGGCGCTGTCAGGTATTGAGTGCTCCCGCTGTTAAGGACAAGAGAACACAGGACAGAGCCTAAAACTCTCGCCTGGACCAGATTGAGACTTCGGCGCGAGTCCGCTTCGCAGCCACTGTTGGAGCCTGTCTGGAGCCGAGTCTCTGCGGCTTTCGTGCTTTGACCGTCTCAGCGAAGGCGTCGCTGACGCAGGATTCCGGCGCTTCTTCGCGCCGCACTTTACTTCGCTCTTCTAATGTTTATTCATATAACAGTAGTACAGCGAGAAAAGGAGAAAGGCCTTCTCTCCGCTGACTCTCTTCTGCTTACTACTGCGTGTGATTAGTAGCACAAATTGTAACTCTAGAGGTACCGAGCTGAGGTACCTAGACCATTGTAGCCTGGGAACGAATTGATCAGCACAAGTCGAAAATGTCACGGTCGGCGAGGACACTTAGGAAGACTTGGGATTTATTTCCTTATAGATTAGGCGGTATTTTTTAATTTTTTTTTTTTAACAAAAGCCTGAGCCATGTAGAATAAAAGAAGACAGAATGTCTGAAGGTGGAAAAGATGTCCTTGCAAATTGTACTTATAGAGATTGTGAACTGGGCTGCAATGACTGCAGGTGGTAGTGCGATCACTTTGAATTGGTTAGCTTATTGCTCACGAAATAGAATCAATCGTTCGGTTTTTCAAGTGATCAATACATTGTTATGGGGGTGAGTAACTTGTACCACAATTCGTCTATTCTACTGATTTAAGACGCAAACAAACGGACCAAGGTCGATGAAGAGTTCGTGGTGAGGACTTTATAGTCATAACAATGTTTTTATGTTTATACAGAGGAGGCACACGAAATGTACTTGCAAACACGTTTTTTTCACAAGGGAGAGTTTGCTTAACGAGCTCTAGGTGTTACATCTATACGAGAAATTAGCACATTGGAACAACAGTATCCAATTGCAAGGTTGTTTTCGTGCGTTGAGGCTTTGACCCATCTGTGGCACTCAACGCACTCAACCATTAAAGGATCATCATCCACATGGTACATTTCTCCTGGTCTATGTCTTCCAGCGCGATATATTGATGAAGATTTTTGATCCGGCAAGGATTTTCGTCTCGACGCTTTCTCATGCTTGCTTGGCAAGAAAGTATCATGATTATTGCTCTTGCTACTATTCTTGCTGTTACTATTATTGTTGTTGTCGTTGTTGTTATTGTTGTTGTTGTTGTTGTTGTTGTTGTGGTGGTGGTGGTGGTGGTGGTGGCGGCGGCGGCGGCGGTGCTGCTGCTGCTGCTACCGTTTCTGCTGCTGGTTCTGCTGCTTTTACTGCTACTAATACTACTATGATTGTCGTTGCTATTTTTGCTACTGGTCTTTTTATACGCGTGACTCTCTCGATCTCTTCTCGACGAAGCTGCAGGAGTTACATTGCTCGTGCCAGGTATTGTGCTGTAATTCTCTCGCCTTCGCGTTGAGCTTGTACCTATAGAAGAAGACGTTCGTGGGCGCGTCCGGTGGCTCTCTGGTGTAAACCTTGGATGATGACTCGTGCTTGAGTCAAATTCATGAAGACCTTGAGGGGAGTGGACGCTATGACGCTTAGTTGAGGGTTCGACGCGTATTGCATGCCTATCGTTGGCAAGGTAATCGATTGAGGCTACTGATTGAGCTCTTGCGATATCGCAGTTGATGATACTACCATCAAAAGATCTTCTGCGTTCAATTTTCTGAGTCCATGCAGGTCCACCTAAGGCACGGTAGCTTGATAGCGAGGATCGTCGCTCCTGGGCAAGCTCTACATCCTTCCGATCTAACGCCTCTTGGTCTTGTTTACATTTGGCCATATGTTTGTCTACAACATCACAAAACTTGCAGCCTTTACAGGATGTGTGCCCACCAGATCTGTGTACGTTTTGAAGAGCATCTCTTAAGGTTTTTCCAACTTTATCTTCGTCTTCTTCGCTATCCTCAATGTCATCTACTGCAAAGTGCCTTTGGCGCTGACTGTGTTTGCGTCCATTTCCATAAGCTTGGTGTTGTGATTGATGATAATGAGATGGTTGCCAAACTGGTTCTTCTTCATCAACGTTTCTGGCATCTTTCCTATCTCTCTGCTCATGCCTGCGATCAATGACTGATTGATGATAAGATTCGCTTTGCTCAGACGTTTTATACATTTCTCCTGACAACCGGCGAGCTAAAGATTGTCGCATTGTTTTTTTCATCGCATGACCTAGTTCGGAGATCTGGGCTACTGGAGAAACCTCATCTTGTTTTTGCATTTGTCTTTCGTTAATGAACTGATGTGCCTCCTTGCCGCTCTCTGCCAATGAGACTTGGCCAAAAATAAGGTTTCTACGCTCGAGGTACATCCCAAACAGCTTGCTAAATGTACTTTCTCCATCTTGGCCCTCACTTTCTAAAACTTTGTGGATTTGTTCCTGTCGAACTCTAATACTTTCAGCCAAGTCCGAAAGCTCGAGCGACGAGGTCCTGTACTGTTCTGCATCGCTCAAAGCAGGTAGTGGCTCCGCTGCTGCTTCTTCAAGGTTCATGATGTCAGTAATCACTTTCGATTTGACAAGACCTGTTTTGTGTCGTCCCAAACCAAAAGACCAAAAGGGTTTTGTCAACACTAACCAGCACAGTAGCAGCGGCAGCAGCCACCTCAGAGAATCGCTAGGTTCGCCAATTAGTGCGAATGTTTCTGACCTCGTTACCCACCCTTGAACGACTGCGTCACGCACTCGTCAAGTTCTACAAGTACTGCTGCGCCAAAGAAATTGACATCAGCAACCACATTTGTACTAGACAATGTAGTGCATTATAGGAGGTAGCAATACAAAACAATCGACCTCTACTAAGGTAACATAATACCTAACTACAAAAATACAAATGACACCCCAACTTAACCAAAGTCATCTCCCATCGCTAACCTGGACTCCTACAGGTTTTAGTAACAACACTACTATAGCTGAACTGACAGTTTCAATTCCGTTGCTCCTGCTGAGGACAGCTATTAGATGTACCCCTGCGCAGCACCCCTATAATGTGGAGTGAATGAAATTACCATGGTAGTATAGCTAAGCAAGCTTTCGAGCAGCGCGGGATCTCGATCTGGGTGGATACCGAAAATTTAATTTTGTGGAGCGTAAAGAAAAAAAGAACAAGTTTTCATGTCTGTTTTCTTTAGTGGGGAGTGAAAAGACAAGATGAGAAATTCATTAACTCGTCAAAAGAGACAAGATGGATGTCCGTTCTCCTCCGTCCGTATAGTAGTGAAAACATATATGTTTTGCACCGTATTAGAAGAGACCTCCGCGGGGCGGGCTGGTCTGAAACGCTGGGAGGAAGCAAGGAATGGTGTGCGCCTGTGTGGGCTGACAATATTAAGCTTATGAAGTGACTATACGAGTGTCGCAATGAAATATATTGTGTATGTTAGCAGTTTCTGGTCATAGATACCGATTCTACATAATGAAATGGCTCATTTTCCATTCTGACTTTTGAACTATGGTGATTGTTAGATGCTATCCTTGGGATGAGTACGGACAGATTGAACTGTATGAGCAGGAAAATAAAATTCATTTAGAATACTTTCACAGTATCCGAATCATAACATAGTAGGGAAAGTCCAGGGGCTTCTTCTGCTAGAAAAGAAAGGTGAACTCAGGTTTTAGTTTAGAGTACACTCCACCAAAGGTCTATGTTTTTTTCAAATTATATATATAGTATATATATCAAAAGTCTTCAACTCTTTCCTTGTACTTGTGCATCGCCTTAAATACTAGTGAGCAAAAATAAAATGAAGCAAAGCTAGAGAGATGGAGGCAAATTTGTGTTCGGGCGGGTCAGTCTGAAATATTGAACACGCCCTTATCCTGGAATAAATTCCCAGTTAAAAAAGTTAAAGCTGGTACGGAAAGGGGATCGCACGCTTATGGTCAATGAAAGAGAACTGCGTAGCACTTGTGATTCGCTCAGGGAGTTCATCGTCTTCCTCACCTTGGATCACAAATGATACCAGAAACTCCATCTTTTCTAACGCAGAAGGAAGTAGAGCACCAATACCTTTTCGCGTAAGAATACCCCACTGGCGCATGTCCATATCAACTTCAAAAACTTCGCTGTCTCTATAAATGACACCAGACTTCTTGATCAAGACTGGCTTACCATTAAATGATGTGGTCCATCCTGGCAAGCCAGACTCAAATGACTTAAGAATATATCCAACAAGCTTTAGGCGCTCTTTCATTACGTTATCCTGCTCGGCAGTACGGAACCAGCGATCCAGCAAACGCACTGCAGGTTCTACTTCTCCACCCTTTTGCATCGTAGCCAGGGCATTGATAAGATCCTGGGTCGGGGTGAGATATATGGCAAAATTATAACCTTTACCATCACTTGACACTAGCGAAGAAATGCTTGGGAGAGGCAGCTGGAAGTTGAAGACCAACAAACGCGGAAAGCCTTTTGGCAATTGTTCAGCCGGGACGCATTTGTCCATTGGAGCATTGAGCCTTCCTAGCAAACCCATGATCTTTTTCTCAGAACTAAAGAGGTCAACGCCAATTGTGCGGAATAGTGCAGGTTCAGTCTCTATCTTTGATTTATTGGCTTTGTAATTTGGGCCACAGCGCACCTTTAGGAAAGTACCATCGCAGTCAGACCAGACATGTTCAAGGTTTTGAGACTTGATATCTTCAGCACTTGCATAAGGAACTGTTGTACCGCCAATCAGTTTACCGTTCGGACCAATGTGATGGTGAGATTTCCCATGGTGGTGATGATGGTGATGGTGGCTGATACGATCTTGCGGTTCCGAGAACTTGACACTGTCAGCCCCCCGTGCAGAGGTAGAGGGATCTCCTGAAGAGGAGTCCCTCCTGGTGGCAGATCTTACGTTGTCAGAATCAGCCCCTGCTAGAGTGCTTCTCCTCCTCGAAGATCTTGAGGCCCCAGGTGGTACGATGAGAGAAGATGATCCACTTGAGATAGAATCAATTGAATTTTCCCGGCGACCGTGGTGATGCGAATGGGGTTCATGGAATCTTCCCGACGCTGAGGCGTTGTTGTCACTCTGATCTTTAATCTGGCGAATAATGATAAGGTTTATAAGTGTCAAAACAAACATAGCCAAAACAGGCCGAAGTTCGTAAAAACTGAGAAGCAAGAGGTTGGAAATACAAAGCGCCATAGCGAGATCCATTTGGTTTCCACGAAGGGTCTCAAGAAGAGTTTTTAGAAACTGTGGAATCCAACTTTCCTTGACAGGTTCAGGGGAGCCGCGGTATAGCTGGCGTGGCGCAGATGCGAGCAGATCGTGACCGTCTGAGCTAGCTTCATCGGCGGATTTTAATGAGTGTTCTTCATAGGAGTGGAAAGCATCTTCATCATCCCCGGCGTAGTACTCTTCGTCACCAGGCCCAGGGCTGATCAATAGTGACTTGTCAGTTACACCAGGAATATCTGATGTAGTGCATTCCGTGAGGTCACTTTCCTGATCGTCCGAGTCATCATCAATTGCATTAGGAAGGCCTCGATCGACATATACAACAGCAGTGAGAGCTTGAATCCACTGGAACAGAGATCTTCGGTCTACTGCACAAAGTGTCCAGGACTGCCATTCTTTCGGGTTGCGAACATTGTTGTACGTAATCTCAAGTTGCAAAGGGCTGGGGGATTTTGTGTCATTTGCAGAGGGACTATTTGGCTCGGAAACTGCCACCACACCACCCGCTATGTTGTGCGCGTTTGCACTAGAATTGTTACTCGATATTGAATTTGGGAGTGGGGGTGTCATACGTCCAAGATCATCAGCTCCCGCAACAGTAGCCTGTCCACTTGACGTGTATGGCACAGACTCGGCAGTGGAACTTCGCGACCCCGCCAAAAGGTGTTTGCCAGAATTCCCACTCGTATGCCGAGGTCGTCTCAACGGGGGCGACGCTGGTTGGTCCACCTGTGATGAATCGGCAGCACCAAACTCCATTAGACCATCAACCACAGGCGGTGACACCGAAGGCGCTGTTGTTGTGTATGAGAGTTTGCCACTACCGTCATCACTATCTCCTTGGTTAGCTCCATCGTAAGCTCCAGGACTCCTTGATCGTTCCGCATTTCCAGCGTGCAGAGAGCTGCTCCTATCAGTGGATCCATGAGCATAATACACTCTCAATTGCACACCATATTTAAGAAGGTCTATCGAGCCTCTTTCTGATCCGGGTTCTGGGGTGAAGTCTTCGTTAAGCTCGTCTAAGAACTCTTCACTAGCGGCGTCAGCTTCGCGTACCCTTTTGGGAGCATCGTAGTAATAGATGACTCCATTGTGGAGTACAAAGTATCTGAGGACCCATAGCCTTCCGCCAAATTTGCGTTCCGTCCAGGATTCAGCTTGATGCAAGATAGAGGCCGCTAAACCTGTCATCCCACTGCGACGCTTGTACATGTAGCCACACATTTGAATATTTCGCACGCCGAGACCTGAGGCATTGGAAAGTTTCGCAGACTTGCCCATTTGCTTAAGGTGCTTTGAATTACTCTTCTTCATACCGCGCATCCTCTGTGTGGCAGTTTTTGCAGAGGCCTTTGCAGAGGCCTTGGCGCGTCTCAAAGCGTCACTTGGCCTTGGAATCGTCTTTGGCACTCCAGGGAGGCTTGTTAAAGGACTTGAGCCGAGGTTACCAAGAGACCCAGAGCGGTGCCGCTCCGAGATGCCAGCGGTCAAAGAGGAGTTAGTGTTAGAGTTCACATGGATCCTGTTGTCATCGTCGCTCGTAGGGCCGTCGTCCTCCGCCATGGAGATGGCCTCGGCCTGCGCCATGGCGGATGAAGACTAGGCAGAGTAGACAGAAGAAGGTAAACTAAGGGGTTGCCGAAGTGCGTAAGGGCGACGAAGAGGTGATCTTGCCGATATTTGGTTTGGGTTCTGTGTGTGAAGGTAGTGGAGGTGTGTTGGCGTGTTTTAGGAGGAGAGGTCTTCGTTATCTGGTTACCAACTTTGAACAGAAAAAATAGACTTCTATGTCATGTATATGTCCTCACGAACTCACGCAAGCAAGCTGGCACGGACGCTGCGCGGCCCTGTGCTGATCGGGTAGAAGGAGAGGAGTTGGCACCCAGCGATGAGGGTACCTACCTTTGACAGAGCAAGGCGTCGACTAGGCGATTTCCATTTGACGATTGATGGTATCTCTAATAACGACGTGCCTTGAAACTTGATCAATTAATCACTCATTCATTCATCCATCCTTTTTCATTTGGTTTTCCATTTTTTATATTTTTTAATATTTTTTTTTAAATGTGTCGAAATATATCAATAGTACTAGTAAGTAGCTAAGAAAAAACAGAAAAACAGAAAAAACAATAGTAATGATTTGGGAACCTCTTGAATTAGTAAAGTTCTTATTGTTTCCACTATCGATATTCCTATCACCCATCGATGCCGCATATTCATATGAGTCAGATGACCATTATAATGTGCCTCCTTCCTTCCTTTATCCCTGCTCTCGTAAGTTCTTTCTCTCTCGTTCACCATACTTTTCTTTTCAGGTTCTTTCTTTCTTTCTTTCTTTCTTTCTTTCTTTCTTTCTTTCTTTCTTTCTTTCTTTCTTTCTTTCTTTCTTTCTTTCTTTCTTTCTTTCTTTCTTTCTTTCTCTCTCTGCTGAGGTGCGCTTCTCTCTTCTTCTGCCTAAGCTTCTCTTTCTCCCGCCTCTGCGTCTGTTTCTCTCTGCTCAGCAAGCAAAAGCAAGCCAACACGAAGCCACCTGATCCAGCAGGTCTCAGGGACCCAGGCTTCGAAGCTCGTTCTGATCCCAAGCTCAGCCTTGAATTGTATGACCATCATATATGATAGGCGGCGATTTAGAAAGACGGGTATCTATCTATCTATCTATCTATCTATCTATCTATCTATCTATCTATCATCTATCTCTTTATCTCTTTATCATCTATCGTCTATCTGCGCTATAAAGTGCGACGCCAGGCAGGAAAGGGGAGGCCGGGGCAGAGTCCGTCAGCGACTTCGTTCCTCGAGCCTTCTACGCCTATCTGAGCGGGGAACTGATTGCTGAACGGTACTTCAACTTGCCGCAAGTTGGACTTGAGCGAAGAAATCGAGGCATCTCTCTCTCCCTGTACCTACTATGATTGGAAGCCAACTAGCTAGCTAGTTAACTAACTAACCAGCCAACTCGTAGTACTACGTGCTGATTGATTGATAGAGACAACTGCTTTTTATCTGAGTTTACGACGATGTACCTTTCTATAGGCCACTTTTATCATGCTTTAGTGTACTCGGCTATAATCATTGTGTGGTCAACATTATCTAAAAGCATTATTTTATCATAAAACTATTTAAAAAAAAAAAAAAAAAAAACCTTAAACAGAAAGAAAACAAAGAAAAGAAGAAGCTGCTGAGTATCAAGAGTCTGGAGCGAAGAGGGCGCAAAGCCGCCGCTATGGGTGTCCCGCCTACAGGTCTGCGCGCTTACGCGAAATGCCGAGGCCGAGTCCTGCGCTGTCTGCTTTCTTCTCCGGGTTGTTTCGTGGTTTTCTTGCGACAAAGTAAAGTTACAATGACGATCCTATCGAGTCAAGAAGAGGGTAAAGAAGGCCAAAAGGAAAACCCAATAATGTACCTTCAGCCAGAAAGAACTGAAAAAAAAAAGAAAGAGAGAAAAACAAGAAAGAAAGAAAGAGAGAAAAGAAAGAAAAGAAATGGGCAACGAAAACGATGCTCTCCAGCACAACGGGACACAGGAAAGGCGCGAGAGGAGCGGCCGCGCGCTGAGGGCAGACCAGGCTGGGTTTGAAGATGCCTTGTTTCGGAGAGGGGGCGCTGAGAAGCGGCCTGAGAGGGCTCCAATTCGTCCGAGGCAGAGGGAACGAGGCCGAAAGCTTTCGCACGAATTACAGAACCCGAGTTCTCTGGTTACGCACGTCTCGAGTGACCATGGAATGGGAATAAACAGTATAAACACTCTCACCTACCCAACTCGGTAGAAGTGGGTACGCTGAGGGCTTTTAGCTTGAATCAAAAAAATCTACTCTAGAGATCGAACAATCTATCGCGATTACTCACGGCTGCGGTATTCTATAAAATCAGTGTTATCAATCAACTTGAAGAAACAGACAAACCCAGACAAAACCAGACAAACCAGACAAACCCAGACAAACCCAGACAAACCCAGACAAACCCAGACAAAACCAGACAAAACTAGACAAACCCAGACAAAACCAGACAAAACTAGACAAAACTAGACAAACAAACAAACAAACAAAAGAGAGAAAGAAAAGAGAGAAAGAAAAGAGAGAAAGAAAGAATCTTTCTTTGATCTTCGTTACTGACAATGGTTTTAGGCCTTTCCAATCCTCTTAAAAGCCGCGACAGAGGAAGGAAGACCAGGACAACTGACCGGCATAGCAACAGGATGGAGGCAGGAACTCGAAGCTGGCCAGCCAGACCTGGCGCATCAACGCGCGGCAGGGATCAGTGCACGCGTGGCAAAAGGCGGCATCCCTTGCGCTGGGAGGGACGGGTCTCGGGCCAGCGAAGAGGCGGACCTGCACAACAAACACCTGAAGGGCGGCGCTTCTTCAGCCTTCGTTCCCATCAGCTTTGGCTCTCTCTCTCTCTCTCTCTCAGATATCGAATCAGCGAAACATCTTGCGGGGACCCCTATCGATAGAGGCGGCTAGGCAGGTCCTAACATCGAGGACGCGGAGGCGGGGTGTGTGCGCGGAGGGTCTGAGGACCCCTCGAAGTCCGCAGTGGCTTTGATCTCATGGACCGCGACGCTAACGCAGCGATGATTGAGGCGGTTGGCCTCGCGAGCGGTTCGAAGGGATGGCCAGACAAGCCACAGTCTGCGAAGATCAGCGGACATCGCAGCGGTGCAAAGTCGACACGGTCGCGGCTGAGACCTCTCTCTACAGAGTAAGGATGACTCTCGATGACTCTCCTGAAGGACGAGATTGCTTTTGCTTGCGGATCGCACATTTGGCGAGGGGAGGCCCTGACCACGCCACGGAGAACTGCGCAAACCGAGGCAGCTGTGCGTAGGCATGGGCGTCGCGAGAAGATGAGGCGTTCGAGGCCGTCCTTGTCTGCATTGCTCTTGAAATGGCTTACTGACTGATCACGAGACGGCATCTGGCGAGTTGAAGGCCTCCCGGGGGCTCAGGGAGAAGCGGGCATGCGAACTCTTCGAAGGGAACGCCCAATCACAGAAGGCACAGGTTTCTTTCTGCTCGCCACCAGGACAGGAGATGCCACGATTACCTTAATCATGGCGGAGAAGTCTCTGATGGCAGAGCTCATGAATACCACCAACAGGATCAGAATGGCTGCCTGGCTGAGCTGATGGTATGATGTACATCGTCGCTTGTTTCACGATCGGCACAATCGTCACTCGTAAAGAGCAAGCTCATGTACAATGATCTATTTAGGCCTGTTTTTTTTTTTTTTTTTTTTTTAATTTTAATTTAAAGATTTTATATAACTAGGCATTTCAGGAATTAGTGCATAAAAACATTTGTTGTTCAACCATAACTTTCACTTTTCAAAATAAAAGTTTAAAAATTATTTTTTTTAGTGTATTTATTCTAAAAAAGTTTAAAAAATTAAAGTCGTGGTGCACACCCCCAGGAGAGAAGTTGATGAAACTTTGAGGTAAGTGAGAAGATGGCCGCTGACTCGGAGTTTGTGATCTAATCTGCAGGCAGGTATTACTATAATCATTCTACAGGTTATACACCTGGAGTGGTAGGTATAAGTCTTACCAGCGAGTGCTTCTTGGGTGTATGAAACATTGAATAAATAAATGAATGAATGAATGAATGAATGAATGAATCAGTTTTCTTTCTCCCCTCTGTTTCGTTCAAGTTCTGCTAGGAATTTGCCGGTTTAGGATAAATCTCCTATCCTTGGCGTGTCGTAAGACACAATCAAGGTGGAGAGGCACGTAGCTCTATGCAAAGTCCTGCAATCCTGACAAAACAAGACATAGGGTTGGTTCTGCCAGAAGGAGAGTCTCTGAAGTTATTTGGAAGCGTGTTTAAGCGAAGTTTTTAATTATTAATATCATCATCAACGATGCATTGTGTCCCACAGCCTACACAAACCTAGAAGGATTGTAAGAGTGGGTGCATCTATGGTGTGCACTTCTCCTCAGCGTCAGTTTGCGCTCAAGATCTCCGACGATCCGAGCAGCCCATCGATTGATGCCAAAGTTGATTGATGAATCATGACGTCAATGGCGTCTGCCAGGAGCCATGCACAAACTAGAGGCGTTCTCTTTGCTCAGCAGCTTCACTGTGCCGCCTATGGAGCTGGCTGGAGCCCCAGATTTTAGAAACTGCAAAGCCGCACCTTACAAGAGGCAGTAATTCCTTTGAAGCACAGTTTCGCGATTTCACCCTCTGAAGATGCAAAATGAATGGCCACTTCGATTTTTATCTGTGAGATATGAGTGGAGAATATGCATCGTCGACGCTCAGTATGGACAGGCAGGAATGCTCTAGACCCGAGTGATACTTTGCCAGGCGCACCTAAAGAAGAAGAAGAAGAAGAAGAAGTTGAGCTCTTCAACATCTCGATGCTTTGATTTGTTTGAGGTAGTACGTAGGTAGGTACGTAGGTAGGTACGTACGTAGGTAGTTGGGTGCCATTCGTTATTCATCACACATCAGTGAAGATAGTAAATGTTTGTAAATGATTGTAGTACCTAAAATTAGAATAGATTGTTTGGTGTCTAGTATAAGATAGTTAGGGACTAGGTAACAACTGGTAACTTTCATAGGAGGGACACCTCTTTCACATATCTGAGTCCGAGATCGTCGATAATGACCTGCGAGAATACTCATCATACCTAACCATACTGCCTAGGCTAGGCGAGGCATAATTTCTTCGAAGTAGCTAGTCGAACTATTCTATGTCGTGACGCGGAGGTTTTTCTCATTGCAAATAGGAACAAAAAAAGAATAACAATCCAATCTTTCTTCACCCATTACCGCACATCTAAATTACGGTTTGGGATAACCTGGTTTATTTTTTTAAAGAGCACATTAAAGAGCACAAATGAGAAGAAGGTAAGTCTCCGCAAGAAGCTGCAAGAAAAAGCCCTCCTTCAGGTTGCATACGGAATAAGTAATTGCATCCTGCAACCGATAGTTATAGGCAATTTTGGTAGACAAGACCCTTAGATGATGATACTACTTCGCCTATCTTCTTCCGAAAGAGTTCTTGATAGGACTGCGCGACGGGGTTCCCAACCTCAATCGCATCATTGTTCAGTGTCAGGACAACCGGGAAATAGCATTCCCATACTCCTTTGCAAGCTCTGCTCAACCACGAACAGTTAGATCGTGATTTTGCTGACTTCAACTCGCACCAAGCCACAGTCCAAGTTCGAAGGTATGAATTTATCATCCGCTGCCTTTGAAGGTGTGTACTCGAGGTCTAGTGTAGCAAGAACTAGTCTGCACTTGAGTCGAGGATCCAAGCTTGCTGAGGAACTACAAGACAGCTCGCGTTTGATGCCTGCTGGCGCACGAGCACTACCAGGTACTCCTGATGCTTTTCTCTAGCTATTCCGACTTATTCCAGGGGCCCCTGGCTGGCAGCGAGAGCCCAGGGCTGTTGTCTCACGTGAAGACCCCCTCGGGAGACTTTTGCGCATGACGTAACGGTCCATATCCTGGGCATTCAGGGACCTCCTACCCGAAACCAAAGGCAACATGGAAATCTTGAACGAGCAACCGGACAGGCGTAGTCATCGGAACCGGCGTGCTTTTCAATGGTAGTTTCAAGACAATTACTCAGTGTGTCACTTATAACTCAACGACAGGTGCCTTCACACTCAATGCAAACTCAGACAGTCTCGTGAGCATTTCGCTCATGGTTGCTTTGTTCACAACAGATTCTGTGAGCACCACAAGTGATGCTCGGTGGACCACCTTTTGTTTTAATGCATTTGATGGAGCTAGTAATAGTCTCGGCCCCAGTCTCATTTGCCAGCGAAACACCCGCGTAAACCAGTCAAACCTGTCTTCGACTCAAACAATTGCGGTCGCGACCGGGTCATCTAGCTCTTCTAGCTAGGCTTCTCCTGAGTCATCCTCTTCTGAGTGAGTCGGAGAATTCGGAGTCATTTTACGCTACGTGCTAGGAAAAACCTCTGACCTCTTGACCAAATCCAATCCAATCTACCTCCTTCTCAGCATACCTGACTTGGTGGCGTAGGCCACGCCGCACATGCGTGCTGTTTGTCGCTCCGATGAAGCGGTTCGAGTACCTAGCCATGGGCAACTCGAGTGGCCGTCGCACAGTGGAACCACAGTGGACATGAAACTGCGCAAGCCCAGACTCATGGATTCCCACCGCTGCGGTGCCCCATCGTCGCGCGTCATCGCGTAAACTTCTGAAACGGTCGACTCGAGAGTTCAAGCTCAAGTTTGAGAGTTCAAGCTCAAGTTTGACAACCCGCCTCCAGTTCCTGCCAAGACTCATCGGCCCCAGATTCTTCGATAGATCCACTGTAAGACAAATCCTCTGAGATATCCATATATCGATCTCGCGCTTGCACTCTCTGTCGCTGAGAACTAACCAAGCCGCAGTCCAGCAACTTGGAATGGTACAAGTTGATACGGTAGAAACTAAGACAGGCATCCATTCCCTCACCGAACCTAGCATTCAACTCACCCAACCATACCTACATCCCTCCGAGTGGGAAAAGCCAAAGATATTCCCGTGTACCAAGCGTGGCAGACGCAGCTCTCGGACCGCTTGATGAATAGGTTCCTTAAAATTGTCGTCGAAACAGTCATAAGAAATCGCGTGCAGTGTGCGTGGCAAACTCCTCTTTATAACATCACGAGTTCTTCGGTCCATGTGATAACCAGGATACATCACCCCGACGTATCTGAGAGAACGACGATGGAAATTTAAGTTAACCAGCTTTGGCGCCATCGCTACGACTTCAAATATATTCTGATAGAGCTTGCCGACGCGCAATTTGGGAGGGACGTATATCTTTTCGATGGGTAGGTCATTAACCCAATAAGTAAAAGTTAACGATTCGAGTTCTGGAAAGACGGATACAATGCCTTTTTCCTTTGCTGGCTTGTTCATAGATAGAAGCACCAGGTCTGAAGAAGAAGAAGAAGAAGAATCAATATTGTTCATTTAGTTTTTTTCCTACGCCAAATGCTTGCTTGAATGCTCTGAATGAGTCGCGCAGTCGTTATCGTGTCCTGACACAGGATAGCAAGTCCTCGAGCGCCTCCTTGTCTTGAGTCTGGAGCTTCGCAAACTCCTTGGGGTCTTTATGTTGGGTGGCGCGGCCAAAGTCGATCAAATGCGCAGTCTTGGACTCCAGGTTGAGTGCAATGTTGCGCCAGGCGATGTCACCGTGCAAGACGCCCGCCTGGTGCACGCGCGCAAGCGATTCTCTGATCGAACGGGGTGCCCAATCACGATGAGTGATCACCAGCTCTTCAGTCGCAGTTACACCCGAAGAGGTCGTGGCGATGATTACTTTCTTGTGGAACACGCCGCCATACACCAAGAAAGGGATGTAGAGACCCTGCAATTCGTACAGGGGACCCTTGTAGAACTCAACCTCTTTGAGAAAGGACTCCTTGCTCTCTGCCAAAAGCCACCTCGGCCAATCCTTCGGAGTTGGCATAGCCTTGACAAAGACGTTCCACGTGAAACCTTTATAGGAAATCCAAGGAATCCGAACCACGCCTTCCGCCACACGCTTAAAGTCCTCCTCCCAGGGTAGAGGCATGCTGAAGGCCTTCTCGCTCAGGGGTAGGAAGCTGGCGACTTTATTGCGGAGAGCCTCGATCTCATCTTCCTGACCGGCCTGATTAGCCGCGCTCGCTATCGTGGATCTGATGAAATCTGCGCAAGCTGGTCCGATCTTGTCTTCCAAAATCTCGAGGGTATTTCTCTTTCCGCCTTGCTTCCCGCCCCAGTAATCCTGGCACATTCCATAGAACGACCGTACTCCAACCGACTCGCTGTCTATGGACGGATAGGGGAGCCCTCTGTTGTTGTCGTGAAGGATTTTATAGATGAATGCAGCCATCGCATAATTGACACTAATGTCGTCACCATTCTGGATTCCGTAGAATCCCTTTGAAACCCATATCTCACCTTTTTCGTTACGCTTGCAGAAGTACGTGAGCTCAAAAGATGTTAGAACTCCGTACTTCAGGCCGTAGATCACCATGTTTCCAAGCAACTGACAGAGACCATCCAATGTCTGAGGGCGGCGAGAACTATTATTATGAAGTCCGTTATTTGGTGCTCTCCTCCTGCGATTTTCCACGGTTTGATTAGCTACACCCCCATGTTCTGTCAGTAACTGGTTTGGTCGCTTTGCCTCGATGACACAGAAAACCCTGCGAACCTGTTCCCCGTTTTCATCTTCAAGTGTCAATAGGTTGATATCTGACTTTAGTGTGAGGCCGATCGGTTCTTCAGACTCAATGACGAATTTATCAAATTTGTCAACTTGTACCCCTACTTTTTGAATTGGTAGACAGACCTTCGAATAAAAGGCCATTTTTGCCGCGTCGGCACTTTCGCGAATGTCGAAGTTTTCCAGGGGTTCGAAAATAGCTTTTGCAATGAATTCTTCTAATAAGACGCCAGCCTGGATCATTAATCACTTCATCATCGAAGCCTCCCCAAAAATAGCATGAGGTGAACGGCAAAGCCCATGCCGATGGTGTTGGCGCGGTCAACTTGTCCTTGGTACATGTAATGTTAGAAAAGAGGTACTTTTGTAGGGCCGTCTCCACGGGCTCTCGAGTGCTAGCAATGCCTTCTGCTCTGCCTTCTGCTCTGCCTTCTGCTCTGCCTTCTGCTCTGCCTTCTGCTCTTTGTCGTCGGGAATTCCGCTTCACGTCACGTAGATGCTTGAGCATCATGCGTTGCGGTTTAGTCAATTGTTTGCGTTTCTCGTGGAGCAAGCCGAGGGTGTCGGGATCCATATCTATAAAATCAGTTGGGCTTATACGTCGACGTTGTTCATCAGGCATATTCTGCATCGTCTGGTATGAAAGTATAACATCATCTTCAGCATCATCTTCAGCATCAACTTCATCGTCACTGTAGTCGGTGTCCGACATGCTGCCTGCCACCTGGCATGGTTGTCGTTTGCGTTTTGCTTGCTGTTGATGGTGTTTTTGCTGCAATTGAAGCTTTTCCCTCGCTTACTCAGAGGGAGTATGTGAGTTTGTGAGATTGTAATGAGAAAAGCGTACCTCATAATGATTTCTTATACCTTAAAAGGCTTAAAAAAATAATACTTGAAAGAACTAGTATAAAACCTAAGTGGCACTTATGTCTTTCTACGTTTTGCAAATACATACATAGGTGGCAAATGTTGAAGAGATTTCCATCATGCGATCAAAGGTATCCAATTTTTCTTTGTCATAATAGGCGCCACGGAAGCCTTTTTCTAGTTCTTCCTCGTTGACTATTTTCAAAGATTCGCGATAACGCATTATGCATCTGTAGAGATGCTTCTCTTCTGCACTGGCCTCTGGGACTCCTTTCATGCTAAGCAGGTTAAGGTTCGTTTAGTTGAGCTTGGTTATCGTGTGAAGCGTTCTCAGGATGTTTTGGTCATTAGTTGGGGGATTAAGAAGAAGACAGCAGCTGCTGCCCCTGCTGCGGGAGCAAAGAGAAAAGGGGATGTACTGGGTATGAGAGTTCAAGCTCAAGTTTGAGAGTTCAAGCTCAAGTTTGAGAGCCCAAGCTCAAGTTTGAGAGCTCAAGCTCAAGTTCGAGAGTTCGAGTTCAAGTTCGAGTTCAAGGGAAGACGTTGGAACCGGAGTAACTTGAGCTTGAGCGTGCACGCTTCGGAGTCCGGAAGAGCCGCAAACCGCAGAGAGAGAAAGTCGAGGTGCTCGCCCATCGATCTATCCTCGAGGGCTGTCCTCCTCCCTGCGTTGCAGGTCTGCCACCGCCTTCCTTCGCGTCGTTGGGGTCCACGGTCGCCGTGCCAAGAGCAGTTTTGATGGTCTAAGCTCGAGCGCCCTTCAGGTGCTTCAAGTGCTTCAAGTGCTTCACGATCTTCGCGAGCGTCTTCACGGCCGTGACAGAGTCGTCGCGCCACGCGAGGATGGCGGGGAAGGTGGCGGAGCGCACAATAGAGAAATGGCGGCCCAGAGATTTCATCGGCGACGTCGCGGAGATCTCGTGTAAATTGGTCACCGCGTGAGGGCTTTCGTTGGCTGCTTGGCTTGTCTGCCCGAGCTCAGCGGGGCCCGCGAGCGCGACGCTGGCCATGGCGCAGACGAGGGCGAGCGAAGCGAGGGCTGTCGGTCGTGCGGTCGGTCTGTCGGTCAGTCGGTCCCGCGACAGGTCGGTTGGTGCCGCATGCTCGCGCCCGATCAGCGCAGGGCCAGGGCGACGAGAGTCAGTCTGCCAGGGACGAAGACCTGGAGAGGAGAGGCGCCCGAGAGGAAGGGCGAGACGCAGACGAAGGCGGAGGTGGAGCCGAAGGAGGCGGATAATAAAGTGCAGAAATGGCAGAACTTGGAGATGAAGAACTTGGAGAAGGCAAAAGTGGACAGCGCAGGCTCGAGGGGGGCAGTGTGTGACAATGTGCCATGATAGAAGTGGAGGGTCAGCGCCGCGGGGAGGAGCTGTGGTTTGAATGATCACATATAGGTGCCGAGTGCCCCCCTCGTTTTTCGTCCTGGTGCGTCATCGCGCTGTCTCTAAAACGTGAAAGCAGAACTGCAATTGACAGCAGACGAGAGGAAGCGTGTACTTGCTACTCAGCTCTACTCCGCTTTGCTCTGCTCTGCTCTGCTCTGCCCGGGCCGAAGACCGCTTGGAGGAAGCTGGGAGCAGGCCTTAGGCGTGGGCAGTTGACGGGAGTGGTTCTGACAGAGAGCCCGGGTAAAGGCAGAGCCGGGCAGACTTGGGCACTCTGATATTTTCTAGTTCCTCTCTTTGTCGCGGAACTGTACCCAAAGGTCTTTTTTAAATTTGTTTTTCCCTCTTTGAAACTTTCTTTCAGACCAAAAAATTGTGATCAATCGGAGCCTCTTATATAAAACCATAGCAGTAGAGTAAGTACTCAACGGACCGTAAAAACAACGTGGAGAGCGGCGAGATTCTGCAGAATTTCTTCTTACTTTGTTTGGAAAGGCCAATTTCATCTTCCTGCATACACGATTCGTGGAGAGTAACCATGGCAGACAAAGTCGCAATGGACAACGCGATGGATACGGTACCTTCGCGAGGCAAAGGGCGTTCATGGAGAGATGCGATTGCAGACAGCCCCTTGGACGCTCTACGAGAGGAAGTTTTGGGAGATGTAGCGAGCACTGATCATCGAATTGACGTGAGCATGTTCTTTAGATGCTTCACAGGCGAAGAAGTTGTCGATGCACTGCTGGCAAAAGGGCTGGCAGCTTCGCAGAGCGAAGCGGAGGGGGTCTGCCAGAAATTCGTCTTGAGAGGAGTCATGCGCCCAGTTAGGGGCAACGAAGAAGAGTTCCAACCCAGCCAATTGTACTGCTACGTGGGACGAAAAGAAACAATGTATCATTCGTCAACTGCTGCATTAGAAGGCGAAGCAACGGCACTCAGTGCAAGGCGCATTTCAATTTCAGACTTTGCAATAGATGAAGTCATGCGTGGGCGAAGCGAATCACGATCATTTTCCACTGATAGCGAGACCCTGGACGAGAGCTTTGACGCGAATTTAACACTAGGCCAGTCAATATACCCCAGTGATGAAGATGATCTCATGCACGGAGTCCGGATTCTGGTGATGGGCTTAACAAGTCCACCAAGGTCTTTACGTGGTTTGCGTGCGACTCACTACTTTGTGCGCATTCGCGTTATCGAAAACTCACTTGAATGTGACATTAAGGAAACACGGGCCCAGCGTACAAATGAAGGATCTGCAGTTATGTGGATGGAATTTCTCAACCTTGGCTTTAATCTGTTCCCTTCTTCAAAACTCGAAATTTCTCTGGTTGTCCAACATCGCCGAACTCCTGAAGAGGAACTTGGTCGCGTAGAAGTCACCCTGCAAGAGCTCATGGCACGCCCCGTAAATGAGCTTATTCTTTGTTCCAAAAACGGCGACCGGGTACTTGTCGGCAAAGCCGAGCCTGATCCTGTAAGCGTTTTACGAGTTGGCCTCGAAGCTAGTAGCATACCTCCTTCCTGGGGCATAAATACTCGTCGAGATTCTGTTGCATCATCTGCCCCAAAGACGGAAGACTATGAGCGCCACCTCTTCATCATGACACGAGGTACTCGAGGTGACATTCAGCCTTTCATCGCCTTAGCTCGTGCATTGGCTAACAATTACAACTGGCTTGTCACCATTTGCACAGAACTTCGTTATAAAAGTTTTGTCGAGGCTCACACCAAAGGTCTCGAGCGAGGTGCTGTACAATTTCGTGTATCAGGTGGTGACACGCAGCGCCGCATAGATAGCAAAGTAGCGCGTTGGGCTATTCAGCGCAACTCAATCCCTATGCAACACATTATGATGGCTTACTCCGAAGTTGAATTTTTCGATTCCGAAGCTGCGATTTACCATCATGCACGAAAGCTCAAGCCAGACTATCTCTTGTTTGGATTTACGCTTACTCATGTGGCTATGATCATTAGTGAGGCTTTGCAGATCCCCCTGCTCGGTCTCGTGCTTCAACCTACTTGTATTCCCTCTGTACAGTATCCTCCACTCCATTTTGGGTCTGCCCCTGTTGCACATGGCCAAAAGGCAATCAACATGTGCAGGAACATGATTAACCATGTTCGCCACGTCAGTTTGACATCCCTAAAGCTAGTTTTAGAAAATCAGCCTTTCACGGGAGGCTTGGCTCGCATGCGTTATGATCGAGGTCTACAGCCGATGTCGCACCTTTCCTTACGTAATCTTTGGGACATTTTCCAGGGTAACACCATGATGCAACTTCAAGAAAAGAAAGTACCGCTCATTGTTCCTATAAATCAAGTTGCCTTTGGTGGCAAACCTGCTGACTGGTCTACATCATCGACTGTGCTCACGAATTTTATCTTTTTACGAGGTCAGACAATTCCAGAACTCCAATCAGACACCAAAAAGTTTATCGATGCTACTCGTGCACGAGGAGGTAAGCTTGTTGTACTAGCTTTTAGTTCAATGCCTGTGAAGCGCGAGCAGATCCTGAGTATCTCGGTCACATTAGCTACTGAGTGCAAAGAAGACGTTGCAGTTATAGCCTTGATGGGCGAACACGCATATCGTCAAGAAGATTTTTCTATGGAATGTCCTCTAGAGCGACGTGTGCTTGAACTTATTGCGCAAAACCGTATGCACTGTCTACAAGGCGCACCGTATGATCGCTTATTCGCAGAAATGGACCTGATCGTCTCGCATGGTGGCCTTGGAGCCACGGCAGAAATATTAATGGCAGGTGTCCCAGTGATTGTCACAGGTGTTTTGCTCTTCGATCAGCGCTTTTGGGGCCGTCGCTGTCATTCCCTTGGCATTGGACCCCATCCCGTCCACATTAATGACTTCCCTTCGGTCTGCACGGCGTTGGTGGACAAAGCTCTCGAACCGGATTGCATGTGGCGGCATGCCGCCCAAGAGCTCTCCTTACGCATTAAGGCTTCAATGAATGGGGATGCAACAGGAGTAAATCATAATGCTGCGTGCATCCATGCTATGGCTCGCTTCGCCCCTGTGTTCACGCATGACGGCTCGAAGTCTACCTACAAATTCTACCGCGATAGAAAATCCTCTAAAACATTACCTTCGCGTCTCGTCGGAACAGACAATTTCGTGGTGCGCACAGTTCAGAACTCCGTTTCTGCCTTTTACAACATTATGCACTATGGCCTCTACACAGCGACATACTTTCGTTCCAAGGTGTTTGGTTATGCATAATCTGTCTCGTCATCTATGTCTGAAAATCCAAGAACCATGATCAATAGTTATATATAGACCTACATTCCATAATCAGCTAATCATTGAATGTTCTACTACCGTCAACAAGTGTAGCAATAAACTGTTTGTTTGCAATTGCTTTGCATTGACCTCTTTGTCTAACAGGTGGCGATGCGTTGAACAAATGGAGCTTTGTGTTTGACAACCAAAACGTAACAAACTTCTTTGAAATTCGGAGGCCTGCTAGCAGCACAGCTGGGCATAGCTATTAAAGCGCACGCCGCTAAGCTTGGCTCAGGTTGCGTAAAGTGAAGCTTCTTAAAGCGATCCCAAGACTCCCCTCCCCATCAATCAGCAGCATCCTTCCAGAGGATACTTTCTTTTATTCTTTTTTAAAATTAAAAATAAGATGATAAAATGTAAAACTTAAAAAAGCTTTTGTGATAAAAAGATAATGAAAAGAAAATGAAAATGAAGGCTAACATTGGAAAGGGGGCACCGCGGCTGGCTTCTTCTTCGACCCACAAGTTAACTATTTGTCCTGTAGCCTATTCTACCGTAGCGTATATTCTACTTTGTCGAGAGTATACCCAACTTTGGGACCAGTGTTTGTGTGGAGCTCTTGTTTCGGCGTTGAAGGCGAGACTTGGTAACTCTGTCAGAACCTTTCTCCTTCAATGGCAGCCAGCCTGTAAGCAGCGGATATTCATAAATAATACAACTAGATTTCCAGCCGCAGCAGGCAGAGTGCAGGGACCTCCCCTTCACTTCCTCGCAACGCTCGTTGATTGGGTAATGGAAAGCGTCGTTGTTTGGTTTACATTAATCTGTGAAGGCAAAGTGTTTTTTAGCGATTCTCGCCTCTGATGTTGAAAGCAAGTAACCGTGTTAAAAGAAACGAGGCCATGGAGCTGATTGATATCGAGGTACCTATCCTTCTTCAGATGATAAGAGTGGTCTGAGGCAAGGACATGGGCGTAATTGATCAGTCCTTCACTGCACTTAGTAGTACCTAGACAGGCAGCTCTTATCTGTTCAGGATGCCTATGCAAAGTTTCTGATTTTTGTATTCTTTATCGGAGTCGTACCCTCAGAAATTAACCTATAAAAAATAAACATGAAGACTATATATAGATAGGCCGTGCCTGCATATATTTTATTTTTCTAGTTTTTAATTAAAAACAAATAAACAAACAAAAACTAATAATAGCGCCAAATATTATAGTGACTGGGTCTGCGTTTGGAAGAGATTGGTGAAGTTGATGTTGAATTCATTCAATACGTTCATTCAACCGAATTTATCGCTGCATCAAGGCAAAGCCCTTTCTGCGCGTTGCCGTAGCTGACCTTAGGAGGGCTTTGCTCTCCGTGGGCAGTGCGCTACTCTCGGCCCCTCCTTGAGGGATGGAGGAGGCTCTTGAGGGCATCGCGGAGGTAGAGTCAGCCGAAGAAATGCTAGGCGGGAATGAGCTCGCGCGGCGTCGTAGAGGGGCAAGCGAACAGAACCTTCGTGTGTCAGAATTGGAGGCCTGTGAAAGACGCGTGACCAGCGGAGGGTTTGAGGCGATTGAACTTAGCGAAACAACGGCCTCAGGAAATGGCCAAGGTCTGAACTTCAATGGGTCATCGAATGGCGGCTCGAATAATGGATACAGTGAGCAATTCGGACAGAACGCAAATGGCAGAAATCTAGATGACGACGGACTTCCAATGCTGTGCACGACAGACAATGAGCGCATGAAACTTGTAGACGCAGCTTTCGATGAAATTGGAATCGGACTCTACCATTTGGGTATTTTCTTCACAGCATCACTAGGATTCTTCGTGGAGGCAGCAGAGATGAGCATCTTGTCGCTGCTCCTAGCCAAGTTTCCAGACCTTTGGCATGTTCCAGAAACGGACCTCTCGGTGATTCCGAGCATGACAGCCATTGGCATGGTGGCCGGCACGCTCGTCTTCGGTAGGCTCTCGGATGTCATTGGCAGAAAGGTCGTTTACCACGTGAGCCTAAGCTGCTGTATCCTCTTTGGGTACATCTCTTCGTATGCATCGAGCATTATGGTTTTTGCCGTTTTAAGAATGTTTACTGGCTTTGGATACGGAGGCAACCTCGTATCTGCGGCGACGCTGCTACTCGAAAGCACGCCCACCCAGTATCGTGGCTTTTTTTCGGCTCTTACAACGTTTTCATTTACTCTTGGAGGCCTTTTTATCTCAGGCTTCTCATGGCTCTTTATGGATTCTTGGGGATGGGAAAGCATCGTACGCATCACCTCGCTTCTTGGCCTCCCTGTCTGTATAATTCTCTTTTACATGCCCGGATCTGTGCGTTTCTATATCATGAACCAGCGTTACGAGGAGGCCGTGCGTGTCGTCGAGCGCATTGCGAGGGTCAACGGCAAGCCCACGCCAAAATGCTTCTCGGTACAACGCCTTGAAGGAATTCATGTTGAGGAAGATGAGGACTCAGACGGCGGACCTATCTCTGCCCCCGGTGGTATTCAGGCCCGTAAACCTTGGTATGTACGCTTAGGTGTTTCTATGTTCTGCGACTGGCGTGTCATGAGCGCTTTGCTCCCTCTCATGGCAATTTGGTTTCTAAATAGTTTTGCCTACTCTCTGTTCTCCTTTTTGCCATTGGAGCTCAAGAAGCGCTTTCTGGACGTTGATAAGGTCCCTTATAAGATTGCGATGGCTTTGGGCGTCGGAAGTCTGTGCGGATCTTTTGTAGTTACCTGTCTCTCTACCCGCATGAAGCGCCTTACGGAACTTCGTCTCGGCCTCTGCATTGTAGCGTCTTGCACGCTCTTGATTAGTCAACTGGAATCCTCCTTCATCATGGTATGTGGTATGCTAGTATGCAGTCATGTCGGAATCTCCATCATCTATCATGCGCTGTACACCTACACTCCGGAGACGTTCCCGACTTCAGTAAGGGTAACCGCATTTAGCACGTGCCATTTAAGCCACCGCCTTGCACCTATTATTGCACCGTTTGGCGTCACAGCGCTTACCGCGCGCTCCTTCGCCTTAGCAGCAACTTGCTACGCTTCGCTCTGGTATGTTGCAACGGCTGTATCATTCCTGTTGTTTCGCGAAACCCTCAATCAGCCTATGGTGGAATCTCTGGATGAATTCAACCGTCCGTCAAGGGCTGCCACAATGCCAACATACTCCAAACTGGAGCAGAATGAAGCATCGCCGCTGCGACAGCTAGAAACTGTATCTGAGGCGTCTCCTTCTGTGACTAACCAGAACCATGGTACCTCAACATTTTCCAACTCTCCCGCTTCGCGCACTCTTAACATGGCTTAAATATCTTGTTCTATAGTAAGAGGAAGCAACGAAACGCCCTTCCTATTCATAGATATCAAAGTAGAAATCTTCAATTTTGACGTATCCAATGCGCAACACCATGTGTTATTAAGTAGAAATATAACACGGATTAGTTCGTAAATTATGTCGCCATGCATGATCAGATATTGCGTCAAAGGGCAGCAAATGTTGTTTCATTATTTACTGTATGTAAGTCGAAACCACACCTTCACAAGAACAACAACAAGAACAACATTAAAATTAAAAAAAATATAAATATAAACCATTCGCAAATAAATATTCATCGGTTTTAAGCACTCGTGAAGTTCAAATTTAAACCGACACCATTGAAGGCGCATAACTGCGAAGCTACTTTATAATATTCGCTTTCGAACAAACCTTAAATTTTCGACTTTGTCTAAATATCTTGATCTTCTTAAGTAGCGCTGCAAGTTGATCAATCTTACTACATAGGTTACCATTTATCCAGTGAAGCCAGTATGTTGAGATGTGGGAAAGAACTCAGGCTGACATGAAGGATTGGTTCATAAGGAAAGATACAGACTCTCTCAAATTGACTGAGTGGGGCTCGCAATAATATAGAACAACCGTGGCCTCTTTCGCTCTAAGGTTTCCTTTATAATTCATGAAGGTTACTTCTCAGTCTGCCGCAGAGATTGTGACAGGACAAATTTGCAAATTGCTGCTAGGCAGCGCCATCATCCAGCCCCAGTAGTTTCTTTGTAAATATATCTTACTGTTCTGCAAACCTTATCGATACAGATAAGATCTGTTTAAAGACAAGCACATGTGTTAAAATCTGCAAATTATAATATAGCAGGGTAGCACACTACCCATTAAGTCCTGAAGGAAAGCATATGGGTAATGTGTTTTGAATTCAGTTTATGCCTAAGCAAAAGGGATTGATAGGAGTACCATTGGTAGCCTCGAACTAGTGAGAGGAGGGCAAGAAGACTGCTTTCTATGTTTTTTTAACTTTAATCATATTAACGTTGAAAATTCAGTAGATAGTTAGATGAGGTAAACAATTGAAAAAATATTACATATATATATTTAGTAGAATGGTGGGCCATATATTGGATTGTCCGCCTGTGATGGTGCAAGACAACTCCTTTCGTATAGAGCAAGCACGATCGAGAATTTGTCTCAAGGAGGTGAGGGGTCTAGATGCCAGCTGATGTGGTTGTCAATTTTTGTTTCTTTATAAACAATTACATTGACTATCGTAGTGATGAGCTTTCTTACTGCAATTAAGATTCTTTTGAATCATGACTTTTGAATCAATGATCTTGTTTTGAAAAGTAATAAAATATTCTGCGAAGGTGAAGGTTCTGATGCTAACCAGGTTGGATATCATCAAATTTAGCTATGAAAAATAGATGTCCAATGAAGTTGGGATATTTTACCTCTCATGTCGAAGGCGAGTGGAGGCCAAGCTTCGTTCCAGTGTCTAACTTCATTTGGCGAAGATGCCCGAGGGCATTCGTTGGAGCAGCAAGTATTGTTGCCCAGATTGCGAGTAGAAATGTAATGGTAAGTTGAGACAATCTTTAGATTTCGAAACAAACAGAAGCAGAAAAGGTCACACACGTTTTGTCTTGGAAACCTCATTCCTGCAGGGTCGCAATGTACACGGCCAGGGCAAACAATGAAACCACAGCACTGCACTGCACCGTGTATTACTAAGTAACAAGTTGAAGATGAATTAGTTATTGTGAGAGAATTTTGAGATGCATCTACAGGCACCTGGCAAAGGTCCCGATCCAACTACCAACTGACACACCTGCTGATACCGAAGTGCGTTTCACTGAGTTGGGGAGGCGCGATTGGCCCCGCTCGTTGTTGAACCACATTTGCTCGCCCTTTGCAATGCTGACCCCATATTGTTGTGAAGTAGGAAACAAATAATAACGAACTATAAAAAAATAGTAACCATTTTATAAATCTGAGAATTGTAGACTCTTTGCTTGTTGTATTGGCACACACACGACGATTTGCGGATACAGACGGAGCAACTCGAGCGAAGAAGGTTTATTAGAATAGTGGACAGGATTGCCAATGAAACATCCAACCTCCGAATGAAACCACTTTCAGAGGGACAGTCTGATACAATGAATGGAAACGGTTTGCTCGTGATACCTTACCTCTGGTTCAAAGAGATTAACTTCCTGATACCTTGGTGTGCGGACAAAGCGATGCTCCTTGCAATTGAACAAAGCGAAGCTAAATGCGAGTGGCTTAAATAAATTAGCAACTTAAGCCCCCTTGGCTCTTTTGTTGAGCTGCCTAACTAACTAAGAAAGAAATCTGAAGAGCTACGCTGTCAGTTAAAAAAAAAGAATGCCCACTCCTATTTTGGAATAACTACCTATCACTTCGCGTGTGACGAAAATGTTGCGCCGGCTTAGCTTGCGGACGTACACGGAGGGAGCCAAATTTAATTGAGCATAGTCATGCAGATAATGACTTGGTGGTGTCCGCCCAGTTCCAATATCATGATCTAAAATATGCTATAATTTGCTACTTTGTGAAAACTTCAAAGTGTTTTCTTTGATTGGAATGAGAATATGGTTACAAAATCCATCCAACTAGGTACAATTGCCATGTTGCGCCATGAAGGACATCGAGGAAACCACCAAATCACCGCTACCAGTGTCTGTGAGCTGTATTCCTAGCGAGGGATGAATCCCCCGCCCATACGAACTGTATCCATATATAGCAGTTGTACTTTCTGATCCATCTCGTACATGCACGTATGATGAAACCTTCATCTAATCATCAATCTATCGTGGTAGTGCTACGTAGGTACTAGGTACTATTCAGGCAGTAATCGGCGGCGAGGCATCAGGGCGAAACAGACTTCCAACTTGAGCTCAGGAGCTCAACAATTACCCAAAGGTCTTCTTCCTCCACCAAAGTGCTTCTGCATTGATTTCAAAGTTGGTTACCAAACCATCTGTGAATTGCTTTTCGCAAAAGAAACATTACAGCCCATAGAGCTTTGAACATCGGCACGGCCCTGCCGCGACTCCCGCCGTGCTACTCTGGACCTTTGGGTCTCTTGCTCCTAAAGGCCTTTTTTTTTTTTCAATATCACGAATTCTTTTGTTGAAAGACACGAAACCACGACTGTTATTTCTTTAGTTGAGCGTTAAGTTGGAGTTTCTTTAATCAAAAGTCTCCATCAAAGACATCTCGTCTGCACAGACATAGAACAGTAAGACTATCGCCACTTGCAGCTTAGCGTTGGACATACATCCATAAATTCATAGATTGAATATCTGCGGTGCTGCTGACTTTTAAAGTTCGCGTTTCGCGCACTTTAATCAGTAGCACCCTCTTAGTGCAGCTACTACTTGGGGTGCTCGTTTCACTTGAGTAGTCGTTGGTGAGTGGGTTATCGAAGTCGTCGCAAGTTACAAAGTTCGGGTCGGTGGGCAAAACTTGTTTGTTCGATTCTCAAGTTCTTTGCAGACCTGTCCTCCTTCTTCGCATATCGTTTATAGCAGCTTAGCACCTAGCACCACCCTCACACGGCGTAGACGAACAATACTACATAGGTAGGTCCCTAGCTAGGTGGCATTCATCATCGACGAGAAGAGCCTAATCAGAGCTGCACTATTCTCATCATCAAAACAGATTCAATCCCGCATTGATATTCCTTCACGCGAAAGGTAACCTCATCCAGACTTCGAATTCGTCTGAAACGTACAGAGCAATTTGCGTGCATCGCACCCTGAAACGGAGCCATCAGTGAAACGCCTGGCGTGCGAGCGTACGCCGAGGCCTCTGAGCTGTACCATCGCTATATCGAGGCAGAAGCAGTTTGTGATTGGGTCCTTTTTGTTTGTTTCTCCAAAAGCAATTTGAAGAAAGTATTGGTTGTGCACACTCTTCTAAGAAAGAGTGCGATTATAAAGAGCGTCGTTTCCGTCGCAGTTTTCCTCATCGAAGTCGATCTGACCGGATTGGAAGTGAGATTGAACGTGCTGTTTCGAATTTTAAGTTTTCGCTTGCTTGCTTGCTTGCTTGCTATCTCTGGTTCTCGCTCTTCGTGTAGGCTCGCGTCTCAAGTATCATATAGCGAAAGAGACGTGCAGCGCAGCTGGGACCGAGGTTTGACTTGTCGAGAAACTGCTGGATTTATAATTTTTATAAAAGAAGAAGGCTTGGAGAGACTCAGGCAGACCGTCTTCGGATTCCCGAATTGAGAAGGACTTTGACCTTGAAACAACTTGCCTGGCCGCTCGGACCCACACTGTGAGAGAGGCGTGACGAGGCCAAGTAGTAACTGGGCGAGCTGTCTCCAGAAGTGCCAGAGTAACGAGCGAGCTTGGTAACCGGTGACATTGGAAACGTACGCGCTCATTGCTGGTTCCATTCATTCGTTTTGAGTCAATTTTAAGAAACACCATAGGAGTTAGGTAGGCATTTGGTTAAATACTTACAAAGCCGTCGCTGTTTTCTCGTCGAGAGAGAAAAGAAAAGCGAGCTTTGCGAAACGTGCGACCATTGCAGCGGAGTCGGATCAGCTGGTGGAAGGAATACAAAGGTGCCAGGAACACGGACACGTGGGCGAGCATACGCCTTGATTAAAGAGGCTGAGAACATAGCCTGAGAAGAAACAGCTCGCTGTTTTTTCTGGTTATTTCCTTTTATCTGTTTAAGAGTTGCTGTTTCGTTTTTTTTCCGCTCTCCTCGTTTCGTGTAACACCAGGAAAACGATAAGAACCCGTAGGGACTCCTAGCTTGTCGAGATTAGAGTGTGTTTGTCAGTTTTTCAGGTGCGCTTGGGTGTGCGAAAAACAGAAGAAACAACAGAAGAAGAAGCAGCTTGGAGGTTTCTTCATTCATTCTTATAGAGCAAAAATAGCAAATAAAAATCAGCGGGCATTAGAGGCCGGTTCGCGAGCTCCAAAGCAGACAGCAAACCTAGATCTAAGGACATCGCGCGCAAAGTACGCACGCTCAGGAAAATCGACCCCCCCCCCCCACTCTTTCATTTTGTCTTGACAATCGCATTCCTGGCGAATTGTAATTCTGGTGGTTCGCCACATACGTTGTCTAGCAACAAACAAATTACAAAGCAACATTGCCAAAGGCGTCCACGACAAAGTGAGTTGCCAGAAAACACACGCCTTGAAAAAGTAGAAGCACGAGCAGCAGCACTCCTTCCCGACTGTGACTTCGTCCGTCTTGTATTGTCCCAACACCATTGAGGCTTCGGGGACAAAAGAAAAGACGCAGTAAAGGTCGGCCAGCTTCCCCATCAAACCTGAAGGGGAATACACCTGGATTGGTCAAACGAGGCGGAACTCCATAGCAAGTGCAAGTAACAACAACGTCGAGGAGAAGTGGAGAGCTCAAGCTAGCGAAAGCCAAAACAAATTCCCTTTCGCATCACTTGAATCAGAAGTTGACTAATTCACGACGACGCAGAGATACATACAACGCATAAGTTGAAGTTAAATCTTCACAGCAAATCACAAACACACAAACGCTCCTTCGTCGTATTCTTTTCATAGCTGAAGCAGACAACAGTCACAGAAACCAAGCTCACATTTTTTAATTCTCATCTCAATCATGGGCAAGCGTAACAACTTCAAGTTTTCAGAGGCAGCGGCCTTGAACCAGCTCGTCCTTTCTCTGAAGCGCTCATCTCTTACACGGACGCGTCCTCAATTATCTGTTACAATTGTAGCTTTTGATGCATCTAATGAACAACCTGAACTCGCGCCTCGTCCATGCATCAGTAGACGAAGCCACGGAAAGTGCTTTGGACCTACGCATAAGAAGTTCAAGCTGCAATGCAAACCTAACTTAAAACTTGACCTTTCAGAGACTCCAGAAGCGCCGCAGCAGCTCCAGTGCCAACCTCAGACTGTATAATCAACGTGAAGACCTTGCCTATCATGCTCCATTGGAAATGTGCTGCGACTTCACCCTTCTCAAGAAAGTATCAAACCACAAGAAGAAGGTTGCTGTCCTGTATTACGAAAGCTCTCTAAACCTCGCTCGTTCTCACTAATCTGTATACTGGTTGCGAGGCTGGTGCGAGAGCTTCTGCTTAATCTCTTTCTCTTCGGTTTATATGTGTACACATATATTACATGAGAAAGGTTCTACCCTAGAATTGATCCGACATTGCTCACAGTAAATAATGGTATGGAAACTAATTTTTAAAAACTTATTACCAAACAAACAATACCTACTTTGTCTCTTTGGACTAAACTGATGTGCTGCCTTGCCTTGGGAGATTATTTTCCATACCATCTTTCAATGGAAATGTTGTATCTTGTCACTTGACTTCTACAACTTTTGCTTTGTGAGGTCAGAAAAACTCTTATGCGAAAGAAATCTGAATTTGCAAAATAGACTATCTTGATTGATTTTGAAACTGTGCATGCAAATAAAAATTAGTTTTTGATTATATATAAATAAAAGCGTGAACTGTCTCACATATCAAACCTTGTTGCCAGACGAACTCTTACAAGTACATTGATGGGGGCGTGAATGTCTGCCTTCCTCCCCGTGGAGAGCTTGGCGTTCCTGCCGTCGAATTTGTTAAAGACGATCCACTTGAAGCACCTGAGCTATGAGCACCAGATTGATCAAGGCGGATACGACTGGCCCTTCCCTCAAAGTATGCTCTAGCTGCAGGGTCACTGAATCGATTTGCGAGATGATCATTTTGCAAACGATTCCTCCTGCTTTGAATGATCAGGTAGCGACTTGTTAGGTACACCAAAATGGAGAAACGCGTTACGTATTTCACAGCTTGTAAAGCAGGATGTAAAGACCCTCCTTGGAATTCTTTCAAGGATTTAAAGAATCGTTTGTGGAATAGCAGCCCACCAAAAGAAAATATGACCAACTTCAACGCAGTATCTGGGTCGAGAGGTTCTGGCAAAGGCTTCATAAAAACCTCACTTTGTTGAAGTAAGCGTTCCGAAAATTGTTGCTCCATGAAAGCGATTGTTGTAGATACAGGACCACTAGGCTCCACCATTTGTTGTGCAGTATGTTGCATAAGCAAGCCTGCAACGACCCGGAAAAGTAGCTCCGTTGCGATTGCTTTATGTCGCAATGAAGAAGAGTTGCGAACTCGAAACAGGAAATGGTTTCGCGCTTGAATCAGAATGGCTCGATCAGAGTCACTGAGGCCGCCAATCTCAAGCCATTGGACCATGACTTGTGTCACTGCAAGAATTCCAGTCAAGGACATAGGCGATGCATGCAAAAGCGCAAACCTTCCATTGGAACTACCTGCATTTACTCGAGTAACAGAACTCGTTCGAGATGCTGAAGCATTCCCGCTGCCTCCTGGAGTCTCGAGCCTATTCTCGAAAGAGAAATTCCAATATCCCGGGGAAAGATGGTACATTAGTTGCGTGTTGAGCGCGCCTTGCCATAACAAAACGCAGCCAAAGGGAACACAGAATATGCTACAAAGAACCCAGCCTACCTCTTGTGTCAGCTCAATAGGTAGCTTATAGAAGAGACCTGCCACCACACACAAGGTAAGCAAAATATGGTATGGGGTATCTAAAGAAGAAGTCGGCTGCAGGCACATCGCTAGGCTAAACTGCACCAAACCCTCAGCTGCAAGGAACCTAGACAGAACTCCACTCATGGCCTCAGCACTCCCAAAACGGACCACAGAAGCTATACCTAATAAGATCAAACTCATACCAATTCGAGCCTGAGATCCACCCAAGATCGATGCCGCATCTTCCCGGACTACAGGTGGCAATGACTTTCGGCGCCGAGAGACTGCTCGAGCACCATTTGCAGCAGCTGCAACAGCGGCGGACGCGGCAGCACTTCCTGCGTTCGTAGTCATAGGATTTGGCGAAGAAGCCGATGCTGAAGATCCAGATGATCCCGCCTTGGATGAATCTGATGGAGCCGAGGAGCTTGTCAAGCTTGGCAGCCTGCTCGATGCCGACTTTGATAAAGGCGAGGAGTTTGCTGTCGAAGAAGTGAAAGGTGACGAAGAAGAGCTCAAAGGTGCTCCTGTCTTGCCATGACCACTAGCGTGGGACGCAGCAGCGGCAAGACGGGCAGCAGAAGCGACAGAGTTTTCAGGTCTCGGTCTAGGAGGCATGGCGCCGGCCCCGCGAGGATCCGCCATCGCCGAGAGATGCGGCGACGGCGCTTACGGAATTGGATTTCCTGCGAGATGCCATACTCTCTTTATTTTTTAAGTACGATTTTTTTAAATAAAATTAAATATTAGTTACAGACATAGTCGGTATGTACTTTAAAACTATGTTTCTGTTTTAGTATTCGCCTGAGTGCTAAGGAACAACCGCGGCATGTACAACATTTTGCGTTTCTTTCAAGTTTTTAGTGGCAAAACAGGAAACGAATCAAAGCATGCGGAAAAGACCTACCTCGTGGTACGCCTTATCTAATAAGCCATGGGCAAACACAATTGAACAGGGATGAACACGTGCCCCAATATTCGTATGTCTTCGGATATTCGTTTAGTCTTTTGGTGAGGTGCACGGGATCTCGGTACCTACTACAAAGAATAGAAACAGAACTGTGTTTTAACTTCTGGCAAGATGCCAATATTAGTTTTGTGCGATGGCTTGCAATCGAGCCATTTCTGTGGTACACCTACACGCTGTAGACGAACGAACGAATGAGCGAATGAATACCAGCGATCCTGTGCAGCTTTAGGGTTGGAACTCCGTATATGAATGAATGACAAGGTGTTTGTTTTTCTATTCGAAGACCCGCAACAAAAAACCTTGCTCACGAGCTGGCAGTGAGAATGATCATCTCGAGACATACCAGTGGCGGCATATCGCAGCAACCGGAACCTTGACATTGGTGCAATCTTTGACCTCTCTCTGCTGGATGATCGCCATGAATATCTACCTACTCCAATTCGGAGACCATGCCACCATGAAGCACGGTAGTAGGTATGTACACTCGGGCGTGCAAACTCTGGCCAAGCAAGGCAGCGCGCAAACGAAACCCCTCTAACGCTCGAGTAGTCAGACGTGTCCCCTCACCAGCCTTCAAAGGCGGAAGATGAGTCAAGTCCGTAGCAGCAGGCAAGTGATTCCAACTCGTCTTGTCCAAGAGTGAAACAGAACCCTTCCCTATGAGTTTATCTGCTCGTATCTCCACAGCAGGTGCTGACATAGACAGATGGCCGCCAGCATTGCAATGAGCTCCCGGAAAGAGACTCAACTCAGTGTTCGAACTTCAATTATATAGTGGTGCCCGGCCTCACTTCGAGCGCCTCTCCCGTTCTTCCTATCAGGATCTTTGCCCCTCCTTTTTAATTTTTAAAGTATACATACATATATAAATACTGTATTGAGCGATATGCACTTCAAGCTGCTGACAACTCAAGGAAGCGCCTTCTTCTGGTTGGTTGTGCTGTCTTTAAGAGGTTGATCTTTTCGATTGGAGATTGAGAATCATGGATTAAGATGCGGATTGTAGAGATTTGGAGGAGTTGTATGGGATGACATCTACATAATGTTTGCGCTAAGCTGCTGTAATATTTATTTCCTGTCATCGAGCTTGTGACTGATCCTACCGAGTTCTTGAGGAAGGGAAAGGGACCCAAAATCGGGTCTTAGCTTAACTTTGGTCGAAAGGTCAAATACAGCTATAAATAATTGCTATTTACTTCGTTCTTGTTTGGGCTTGATTTCTTCGTTAAGGGCTATCAACATCTTGTTTGATCGGCTGAATAAGCTTCACTACATAAATGCTTCTTTTGTGAATAATAATCAGACGCGAAATCCAAGTTCTTGAAGCGGTAACAGAAGTAGTAGCAGCAGCAGCAGCAGCAGCAGCGGGCGAGACAACGCAATCATTTTGGACTAGTCAATATCACAACTTTATATCTTCAACCAAAAATACTGATCAAATTGATTTTGTGATGCTTTTGTCAAATGATACTCTAGCTAGGTATCTACTACTCTTAGTAAGGTAATATGTTCTACTAAAAAGTAAAATTAAAAGCCGTCCTTCACTGCCTCTTCTTCTCTTTGCAGCAGGCAGACCCGCATAAGGACACTACGTGACCGCTCGCTGCTTTGCGGCCTCTTCCGGGCTAGACTGCCTGCGAAGAGAGGGAGGGAGATCGGTACCCTAAGAGCCGAACAGAAGAGCTTGCAAAGCTCTGTCTTTTTGAGGTTTTCAGCAAGTCGTCATCACCGTCGTCACATACTCTGTCATTTTGGCAGGAGTCCAAACGCACGCAGGAACTATCATCGCTCGCAAGACTGAGAAGCTTCGCGAGAGGTATAAGAGGTCAAGCGAAAGTCGGATTCTTCGTCGCCATGGCCATGTTTGCCGGATTGCGGCCTTGGGTATCATCAGGCCGCTCACTGCAATCTCGAGGAGGGATCTTCAACTCTAACTGCGTATCGAGATGCCTTGTGGGAGCTTCGATTTCGATCCCAGCTCCTTCTGGATCTTTTAATTCGCAGCGAGTACTGTCGGCTAGTTTTGGGTCCTCGGCATCATCATCGGGATCTTCCTCCTCATCATCTTCCGCGGTCGATGATGTGGTTGCGTCTGCACAGCAGAAGTCGAATTTGGAGGGATTCGCGAGAACTCTGGATCAAAGTCCTGAAATGGCGGACGAGCTGGTCAAGGTCATGTCGCACAACACTAAGCTACGTGTTGCAAACGCAATCTTGGACCAAGAGCTGAGCGGCGGCAAAAGCTACTCAGACTACCTTGCACGGCGGCATCGTCAAAACATTATGATCCGTGAAATTTCCTTTAGCATGGGTGATGACATCAAGGACCAAATCGACGTCAACAAAGACGGACATGTGTCGAGCCAGGAGCTCAATGAATGGCTGCAGAACCTGGTGGAGATGCAGAATAAGACTGGAGCCAGGGCTGCCAAAGAGCCCACTCGCTTGCAGCTCTGGCAATTTGCGCTGCTTAGCGGTGTTCCATTTGTGGCTTTTGGATTTCTTGATAACGCTATCATGCTTGTAGCAGGAGACTTCATTGACACTCAGTTGTAAGTTACATATATCTTGGGAAGGCAGAAGAGAGTGGAGAGGCGAACCAAACAGACTTGCAAATAGACGGAACACAGATAGTTTACATATCTTGATCATTTTGATACACGATCCTGGTTTCATGGTTTCGACAATGAAGCTAGCAAACGGCTATCAGGGAGGTATGAAAATGAAGTAGAGGCTGAGCAGAAATCGTTATCAGTTGAGACATGTAGTCTAGGTGCTTTGTTCTGTTCTCTTTAAAGATTGTGGAGGGAAGTTTGCTGCTTGTCCTTTCTGTACTGATATACTCACATGTTGGGCTTTCTTTTCTTTTCTTTTTACAAATAATACACAGGGGACGCGTACTTGGTATCTCTACTCTCGCAGCAGCAGGCTTGGGTAACATGATCTCAGATGTTGCCGGCCTCGGACTGGGTGGCTACGTGGAGGCTTCGTCGAAAAAACTCGGTCTCAAGGACCCTAAATTGACCCTTCAGCAAATGCAAACACGGAAGGTTCGCCTATTGAACTTTATCGCCACTTCGATCGGTATTTGCATTGGGTGTATTCTCGGTATGGTTCCCCTCCTGTTCATGGACCCCGAAGAAAACGATATGCAGGAAATGTTCGCCATGTTGAAGGAAGAAAGCCGAGAAGGTCAAGTTACTGTTGAGCAGCTCATGGAAAAGGTTGAAGAAACCTCTCAACTTGTTGGTGCCGAGAATTACAGCATTATTCTCGGCACTCTGAAGGATAAATTTCCCGAAACAGACTCTAGCGTAACTTACCGCCAATTTCGTGACTACATTCACGTCTTGCAAAAGAATCCTGAGCTCACTACTATTCCCTCAGACCAACACTTTTCGAATCTCTTCTGCGATGCAGTAATGATCGATAATTAGAGTCTAGATCAGACTAAGAATGACACGGAAGTGCCCAGGAGTCTTCAAAAAGTAGACAAATAAGTCCCCTCCACCCCCCCCCCCTCGTGCCTCGTTCCTTCAGGAAATGTAGCGCGTGTAGACGGCATCTTCCATCTCCATCAACATGGCTATGTTTGTACCACCAATCTACACCTTCGTTCATTTTATTTTTCCTTTCCTACTCTTCGTCCTCTCACACTTGTCAGTTATTCAGTTATCTTTGTGAAAATGAGTTATTCTTGATCATTTGAGACATTTGATACGAGTACTACTGCCAGATACCCTATGAAAAAGTTTGCAGACTAGCTTTTCAAACGATCCTCTAGTTCCTGTAGATAACAATTGTAGCGAGTTCGTTTTACTACACAGACAACCACACGACTATATTTGATGATTGAGAAATAAAAGAATCAAAGGAAAAGAATAAAAAATAAAGGCATCAAAAATAGAATTTAGTGTAAGCGCAGAACTACAAAAACAAAACATCATGACCTTTAGGTCATTTCTTGAAAGACTCCGCGGCTCTTGGCATCCTTGACCAAAGTTTCAATGCACTCATTTCTTGAGCGTGCAAGCGTCTCGCCGTGACCAATAAGAACTAAAGACTGTTTCGCCCGTGTGAGAGCGACGTTCAGGCGACGCATATCTGCCAGAAATCCAATACGCCCTGACGAGTTAGCTCGAACAAAAGAGAGAATAACTACATTTGCCTCTGAGCCCTGGAAACTGTCTACTGTAGAAACCATGACTCCGTCCACATGGTGACGTTTCAACTCCGACGTAATTGCTCGAACTTGGCCCGCGTAAAATGTAATAACGATTACCTCCTTGCGCACATCCACGCCGCGCTGAACCAAATTTTGTGCAACCCTTGCCACCATTACTGCCTCCTCCTGATTTACATAGCTCAAATCGTTCCCTTGAGACTCGCAACCGCGTTGTATATCCAAGAACACATACGGCCCATACCATTGACTCATACGATTCTTCGCAGAAAACCAATCTGGTGGCGGGGCATTCACTACGTTCGGACCGTCCACTAGTCGAGATTCATAAAAGTATTCCACAGGGAATTTAGAGATGGCTGGGTGCATGCGATACTGTACCATCAGAAGGTCGTAGGGTAACTCCAGGCCCCACATGAGACGTTCCATAAGCGATCGCCCAAAACCAAGCTCACTAGCACGATTTGATGTTACAGTTGCAGAGAGTTGTTTCGGGTCACCAACAAGCAATAGGCGTGCCGGGAGAGACTGCAGAGCAACCCACGTCTCTGCTTCCACAGCCTGAGCAGCTTCGTCAATTACTAAAAGATCCAAGCCGCACTTTTTGTTAATGCGACGAATGGAGTGTCGACCACTAACTGCCAACGTGCAAAAGAGGAGTTCAGCAGTAGTCAAAAACTCTTCTTCCGCACTCTGAGAACCCGCTAATTCTTCCACAGCGCTAGCAAGGTTTTCAAGACTCTGACGAAGTGGCCCTAGCAAACCACCCTGCGCACTCCGTACACTCCTATTATCAGCTGAATCTCCTGAGTCAGAGCTTGAACCAGAAGAGCTCGAGTCGGAAGAACTAGTCGAGTCGGAAGAGCTTGAGTCAGAAGATCCTGACCTCTTTTTGCGAGTTTCCAAGGAATTTGTTGTTGGCACCACAGGAGGAATCAGATAGCCGGTTTGTTGGCTATTCTTCCCATCTGCGTATTGTTTATTATTAGCCTCGCTCCTCATGCCGCCATTTTGACCAACGACATTCGTAGCGTCGTCGCCGCCACCACTGTCATCATCATCATCATCATCACTAGAATCCATGATAAGTTGTTCGCTAATTTGTGACGAAGTTTGAGACAAAATCGAAGCTGATCTATCTCGAGTCGAAGACGCTGACACCGCTGCACCTCGTGGAGGTTCAACAGATTTCAAGGATGGTGTCAAAGTAGGTACAGAAGTGGGCTTAAGATATGAGCGAATATCTTCGGAACGAGCTTTAGCGTTCAGTAAAGACGGGTCAGAATCCATCGATAGCTTGCGGATGGTTGGACGCATGACCTTCCGAACCTTCGCACCGACGTTATCTTCAAGCTCAAATTCTGAGTCACTATCATCATCATTTGAGGAACTCGGCTTTACATACGCTGTTGTGAGTTGAGCCAAGGTAAGGTTGTCCTCATTCTCATCATCAGAATCACTATCACTATCAAGATCACACGGCGCTACCAGTGTCGCTGCCGCTGCTGGTTTCTCCAAATTAATGACAGATAGATCTTCATCATCATGTTGAACATCTACCACTTCGCTATTGGAATGCAATATTCTCATTAGATCCAGCGTCGAGAACTTTTGGAGATATTTCCCCACAGCTGGGCACTCTGTCATAAACTGCCAGCTACTACGCATGGTGATAATCCACTCCTGATCATGTGGAATACGCTGAATGACCTCATCAGATGACAGAAAAAAATCTGTCCCGCGCACTCCTGGGCAGCGTTTATTCCTTTCGAGAACAATTTGTCCACCTTGGTCCATGGTAAAGCCCTGCCTGACAAACACCTGCATAGCATCTGGAAACTCCAGTAAAGGGCCTTGCATAGTTCGAAGAAGGTTTAAGTTTCCAATCATACACTCAAGAACAGTCACACGACTAGAATAAAGAAGGCGTTGGAAAGTACTCATGCTAAAATCCATAGGCGCCGAGCTTTGCAAACCTTCTTCGTTATTTGATTGTGATGAATCCTTCCTCCGGGGAGACTGTGCAGGCGATGCATTAACCATATTTTTCTGACTATCAAAACTTCTTACCTCGACTACCTGAACGTCACTGTTGTCAGACTCGTCAGCATAAATCTCATCACCCTCTTCCTCATCTACAGGATCAAGAGTTGTTCTAGAAAGTACACTAGACTTGGCATCTGTCGTTTTCGACTTAGACCGGACCTTCTCTGCCGCCTTTTTAACGTCTTGACGAAGCATTGCAATCTGGGATTCGCCATCCATTGGCGTGCCCGCCTGCGATGCCCGACGACGCATGCTCATAGCGCAAGCCTTCACAAGCATAAGAAGATTATCTTTCGATGCAAGATTCTGCTTTTGGCGCAGTGCTTGCATGGTATGTGGCACTCGTTGCCAAATTGTATCCAAAAGTAATGTTAACGACTGCTCAGCTTCGGCATCTGCAAGTTTATCCACCAAAAACCGGATTCGCTGAGCCCATGTTGCGAATACTCGGTGTACAAAAATGTCATAGAGATGCTCTGGAACGCTCTCGTCAACTGCAGACAATGCAATTGCTGGGCATCGTATTTGATGTGAAGAGCAAAGTACCTGAACCTTATTAACAAGAACATGAACAGACTGATTTGAGGGACCACAAACCATAACACGTACATGCGAAGACGAGTGCGATGCTTGGGAGCTCATAAACGCTAGCAGGCGCGAGAGAGTAGACGACTTACCACTTCCCGGGGGACCTTGCCACATGAAGATTTTTCGTTTGCACGACGCATGGTCATAGCGCAAAACACTCTCAATTGCGGTACACTGTGAGATGTTTAGCTCTTTTTTAAACGTCGAATCTCGAAATGCTTTTAACATTTCTGAATTTGTGCGTATCGAATCATGAGTAACAATTTCATCCTCGGACATGCCCTCTACATCAGAATCTGCAAAAAGAACATGTTTGGATTCTTTCATGCCGAGAATCTGACGTATGAAAGGCAGTTTGCCCTCCACCTGGGCGGAATACATCCGCTCATACATGACCAAACCCGGTCCAGGCCGAGCTTGCCACACGGAATCAACAACGAACTGGTTATCGAACGAATCAAGATTCACGGGAACTAGCACATCAAGTTCTAGAATGCCATCCGACATCGCTCTACATTTGCTTGTGACTAAACCAACTAGCCAGCGATCACGTACCCTTGTGTCCTTTGGTTGAATCAAATAGGGTGTAGAGATATGCATAGCGCGATGCGCAAGCTGTGTAGTTGGAGTCAGAATTTGAAAGCGCAGCTGCGTTGCTTTATTATTGCTTGGTGTTGGAATCTTCAGTAGCTTGATTTCGTATGTTGTTGCATGCCGTCTACGAACCAAAGGACGTAAGCCTGCACAGACCGTTTGCAATGATTCCTCGAGGATGAGCGGGCGAAAAATCAGCTCACGTTCTGAAGCGCCATCATCAAAGTTTGTAGGCACTTTTTGAAGTCCCCTGACCTCGTGCTTTGTGTTTTTGGCACGGGCCGCCTCCATTGCGCGCAGTTCAAGAAGTATAGCGTTGTTAAATTTGCTTGGTGACAATGAGTATGCGGGGCAGGTCCATGTTGCGAGTCCAGGGTCTGAAACAAGTATATTACTGTCAGAATTACGACGGCCTGCAGAGTCCTGATTGCGTGTAGAGTTCCTCCTTGAGTTATCGTATGGATCTTGACTTGAAAATCGAGAATTTCTAGATGATCCAGAAGGCCTTGATGCCTGCTCTCTGTCATTATCTCCAACTGCACTTGAGCGGCTCGAAGATGCTCGTAATCTCTTAGACGTACTTCCGATCGAGCGCGCCAGATTTGGTGCAGAATCGTCTGCGCTCCTCTTTGAAGAGTTGCTATCACGGGCGGTGGGAGACGTTTTGTGGCCATTCGACTGCGACACATAATACTTATCACGGGACTGGGTCGGCAACGGGGATCGACTGCGATAACGAGATCTGTCGGAGGCTCCGTCCTCATTTTTCAACATGCCTTGACGCGAAGATCTTTCGGCTTGGGGGTTGCTAGATCGTGAATCTGAATCTCTGTGAGGCCGTGAACTTCTACTCCTGCTTTGAGAAGATAACGAAGAATCTGACCTGGGGTTTGTCCTGCTAGATGGTTGTGAATACCTTGAATTTTCATCATATTCGTCAGCCGTTTGCCTCCTGTGATTCTTCCTGGAGAATGGATCAGGCGGTCGGACTGATGATGGGGATCGGCTGCGACGGCGAACAGTGTGAGAGGACCCATCCCTAGATCTCGACATCCCATGACGAGGAGACCCTTCAGCTCGGGGAATGCCAGATCGCAACTCGGGATCTCTATTAGATCGTGAGTTTCCAGTCCTGTATTGAGAAGATAATGGAGAATCTGTATACGATTTTGATTGACGTGCCATGTTCGATGATTGTGATTGCCTTGGGGCTTCCGATGAATTTTTATATGCATTGGATGTTTCTCTTCTGTAATTCTTCTTCGAAAAAGGATCTCCTTTCTCAAGTATTCTCCGGGATCCTCTCCTGTCATCTTCCCCTTCTTTGTCGGTGCTTATATCAGCAGTGTAACCATGATCCGAAAGCCCACGAGATGATCCTCGTGATTGTCTTGAAGAACGGTTGTTATTGGATTGCGATGACGGTTCGTCAGGCAATCGCCTTTTGTTCACGATGACTTCAGCCTCACCCCGGTAACTGTTTCTGCCAGAAGTTGAGGAGCGACCGACGGTACTCTGCTGTAATTCCCCCCCATCCTCATTTATTGGTCCTCGGGATCCGCTTCTTTGTCTTTTCAAAGGTGCTTTTGGTTGCCCTCTTGCATCACCACGGCCTCGCGATGGCCCATTGCGGCCTCCACGAGTCGATCTCTGCTCACCTTGGCTAGCGCGACCGGCATGGAGATTCCTCCCAGGAGCCATTGAGGTTCGACCCCAACTCAAAGCTGCAATTACAGCCCTAGAAGTTGAGTTTGACTCGCTCGAAGTGGCCAGCGCGTCAATGAATTCAATTCTATGGTGAATCAGAAAACCAAGAAAGCGTAAGAAAACTTAAGAGAGCTTAAGTAAGACCATTCTCTCATTATTGTCTCACTAACCTTTACTAACATTACTTAGGTAGATCATAAGAGAATGAGTGGAGGCATCAGAGAGTGGGCCCAAAGTGACGCTAGATTGCGTTGCGCAGTTTTGGGTTTAGTACTATCCAAGGTGCCATCGTCGAGCGCGCCTCTTGCGTAACCCGAGAGCTGCTAAAATCAAGACTTGCATCTAGCTTGTGCGCTTTAATCACAAGTTAAGCACGTTATGATAAACTGTGCGAATAATGGGTAAGCAACTAAACAGTCTACGAAAAAATTGCAATTACATTGTAGTCCTCTTTTTGGTACGTGCATGAAATAGGTTTGAGGCACTGAGGATTTGGTATGCTGATTTGTACATCTTCTTTTTGAAAAAGAGTTGAGAACCCAAGCCTACTTTATATGGAAATATAAATTAATTCAACTTTGCTGAAAGAAAGAAAAACATCTTTACCAAGCCAAAATGTTATTTCATATCATATAGCCAAGGTAGATTAAGAGAAACCTGTAGACTCAGGATACCAAAGCAACTTTTTCAGCGTTCGGAAACATTATATGCATCGCTTAACAGAACAAAGACTTTCAAAATAATCGATTCTTAGTATCTGATTCTTTATTTGAGATTGAAATGTCTGCTACCAACACATTTCACTGCATGGAAAGAAACAAAACATTTGGAAAATTCCAGCACCCTCAATTCCGCAAGGCAAATTTGATACGGGGGCTTAGAAAGTACGATCTGCAGTCTCTAGCTAGGAGGACTCTCACTCAAGTGGGGCTTTCTCTCGAGTTAACTCGTCAAACCAGCAGAGGTGTCCTGCCTAATGCAGCACTTTGATTACTCTTTGCATTTCGTCCTGATTCTTCGTTTTTGCAATACCTTTTTCTTTAACTCCTGCTTTCGCAGATAAAATTTCTCTCAATCACACTGCCCTCAAGTTGCACACGTGCATTGCACGCTTTCGGAAAAGGAAGTTTGTTTTGTAAGCTCATTTACGGGTCATGGCTTGACGCTAACTACGATAGCATCAGCAGGCTATCCATGGCTTGTCGAGAGGGTTTGTCAGCCAAATTCAATACGGTAGAAGTGACAGAGATACGACAAGAAGCTTCCAATCATGAATTTGCAGTTATAACGAGTCACAGTATGTTTTAAATTGCTGGAAATCCCCTTCGAGCATGAAAACGTTACACTGCACAGAAACTTACTGCTTCTGCAAAGTTACTTCTACGGCCAGCAAGGAGCGAAGACATACCATTGTACATACAACCTTTGCGCAATTTCGTTCATTTGAGTATGTCCCGCCTCGTGTAAATTAGGGAATTCTCGCATCTGGCAAGAATGGCGCTGACCACAGGACTCGATAAACTGCCACCCTTAGAAGCAATCGACTTCGTTTCGCTTGGTAGCAAGTCAGAGGCGTGGTCTACTAACTAGTCAGAAATCGCCGCCAGCTATCCTTTTAGTATCTCAATCCACGAGCCTTTAGGTGTGGACACCTATTCCCAACTGTGAAGATGTTGGAGATGTCGCGAATGCAAGAGTTCACTTAACTCTAGGTACCACTATTGTGATCTCAAACTAACTGTGTAAATATGGTGATCGGGGCGTCACTGTTTCTCTAAGGTAGCATCCAGACTAAGTGTTATAGACAGCCACTCAATTGATCAGACCTACACAGAGCAGTAAATCCAAACAGGGCTGTTTGGCTAGAGTTTATGGGAATAGTGAGTGGGAACGCTGTCCACGTGAATTTAAAAAAAAGAAAAAGAAGATTTTTTAGATTTAAAAAAAATGCCGAGATACCAAAAACAAAACAATATAAATTCAAGTCGGATGCGTATAATGCTGAGGCTGTCGGCTCAGCCAGGTAGAGTTCTGGGGAGATAAAGCTTTAAAATGTGCTTCGCTCTAACTATTTACTCAGCCGTATGTTTCATCATTCAAGTCAGGCCCTCAATGAAAAGCCTATTAGGCCTTGCTGATTTATTATCATTTGTCAGTATTTATTATCATTATCATTATTATGTTAAGTTTAAACATATATGTATCATTATGATAGCTAGTTTACAGAATAAAAATATCTCTCGCATCATGATCATGGCGGTTGGTAGTTGTTATGTCGGTACTAGAAGCTTTAAAATAATACTAATCAAAATAATAAGTTTTAAGATTAAAGGCCGATGAGATGGCTACCAAAACATCTTGTGCCGTTCTCAAGTCGTTCTGCAAGTGATGAAAGCAGTGTGCGTCATGCATGAATAACCTGAAGAGTTGTTCTTCACACTCTTCAAGTCATTGATGAAAAGAGTTTCATGCACTGTACTGTACAATTAGCAAAAAGTGATAAGTTCTCTGGTACTTGAGTTGTTCAATGGCTCTATGAAGCTAGCATTAACAGGTGCAAGGAACGATTCTTTGCAGAAACAGCGTCATCCCATTTAATTAATTTTATTAAAAAAACTTGATCGTCTTTATCTTGGTCAGTATTACAAAGAAAACAAGCTCCGAGATTTCATAGTAGGTACTTTGTAGCACACCATTGCTTTAACTCAGAGCTTTACCTAAACAAACTTATTTCTGTTATTGAACTCTGCCTAATGAGCGAGTCGAGAGTTTAATCAGACAAAATTAAGGCCCTCGTCGCACATCAAATACTGTGAACAAATTCTTCATCATCATAACGATAGTGCCAACCAAGGCCCTCGCACCTACATGGATGGCAATACGCCATTTATCAAGCTGCTCATTTCCCCAAACCATTAGTTGTATATGACGCGCTGGTAATTGGCACAAGTATTGCCCACGTGCGCAAACATGGAGGCCACTTGAGGGTTGGGAGTTTAGTTTAGTGCAAAAAAAACTTAATCGAATTTACAATTTATTATTATAATAATAAATTATTTGCTTAGATTGATATAACTACCAACAGGCTAACTAATTGAAACTAATCAATTTGTTTAAACTTTTTTTTCTTTTTTTTCCTAACCTTAACAAGCACATTTATTTATTCTGAAAATATATATATTTGGTGTGAAGCTTTGTCTAATGTTTAAGTATTACTTACTAACGAGCCCTAGATGATTTTTTTTGTTTCACACACCGTATCATCGATCTACTATAAATCCTAAGTTTTTTTAATATTGAAACAACAATATATCTGTTTCGTTAGCTTACTCACTATAATGATTTAATTATTTTTTTGAAAAGAAGACTTACTCGTGAATACGACGTACTATAGATTAAAAATAAGAATTTTCGCAGCTGAGAAATAAATCCACGAGTGATTAACCTTTGAAATACAAAATTTGCAGAACCGCCATACCTAGGGCTCCACGTTCACAGGTACGCAATTGCCTCGAAGATGGCGTCCTTCAGGCTCGTTTGCTTCGTATCTGATCCGAGTTTGGCTTGATTCCACAAAGTGAAGAACCCACTCAGGCTTTTGAAGGAACCCTTTTCGCGAGGATCCTGGTCGACACTTCAAAAACGCAGTTTGCACACATACGAATAAGCAATCAAGCCAAGTTCTGCTTGTGGGCTATTCTACTACCTAGGTAGATATCTACTTCTCACTAAAAACGGCACGATGGTCATCACCAAGGCATGTTTAATAGCAGGTTCGGCACTACAGAGCTTGCTCATTTCACTCAAGATCATATTGTTGCTTGCCCTCTAGAGATAAAACCAGAAGGCAAAAACATTGAAGTACGAATTCTTGTTTGCGTTTGCGTTTGAAAGCTGTTATTACTATTTGCGTGGAATGATCGAACAACGACAGGAGAATCTAGAAATACCAGTGGTATTGCAGCCCTGTATCACAGAGTTGCAGTGCTTGAATATCAGTACGCTATTATTGTTTGCAGCCTGAGTTTTGAATAGGCGCCTCACATCTGCAAGGATTGTAGCAGGTATGGAAGACCTAAATATTTCTATTTCTATTTTAATTTTTCAATTAAATTGTTATTATTTTGGATTAAACTATTTGCATCACAAACTCAAGACACTTTTCATTTCGACACTTCATATTATTTATTGCCTGTTACGTTCGGTGAGCATTTGGATTATTTTTAATTGTTTGTAGGAACGCACTTGTTTAGGAACCACTCAACTAAGCACTGCAATGCCTGGTACTACTTAGTTTATATTGATTGCCAAATGCTCATGAAGTTTCCTTTTAGTATTGGTTAAAGTTTACAAAAGAATTTATTGGTAGTCACAAAAAACAGTCCTAGTAGTATTTACGCATATTCTCAGTCTCAAAAGATTTCGATGCACTCAAAGAATAGCGAGCGGCCTTTAAAGTTTGGGCAAAGCAGGCGAGCTCATGAAGTTCCGACATCCCCATGCATCAAGACAACCAACCCGTTAACCAAACCACTTTGTATTGTTGAAAGAATTGAATCATATTTGCTAAGAAAGGCTTTTGCCAGGGTTAACATAAATATTCGTGAATTCGGTGGAAACTTGTGCAAGGCAAATGATTGGACAATAATCACACCTCGGTTCCCGCAACTCGAACGTTCCAAGGCAGTGCAGTCAGAGGCTTAGTCCCTGCGATTTCAAGCTTTTCAGCTAAGGCCCCAATGATGGCCATGCGAACAAAGAAGGCGGACGGCATATTAAAACTTAAGTAATAACTTGAACAACACTGCACTTCTTCAGAAGCTATAAGGGTTGTACATACTACTTCCTGGTGAACTGGTGCTCCCTCAATCGCCGAAGCTATCCACAGACTCTGAAGGCATTAGCATAACAGTTATGAAGCAATTGCGAGTGCACTGCAGATCCGGGCTGAGACAGGACGGTAGCTGTTTGGAGACGCTTGGTGCGATTTTCCTCCGCACGGCTCCATTCTTTTCTATCTATCAATGCCAAAGCTGCAATAACAAAAGGCAAAATATCTATTTTTTATATTCTTCTATTTATTCATTTATAAAGTAAGTAACTTGAAGTAAGTAAAAAGTAGCTAAATAGGTTGTAAAATATGATTCAGGTGGTAGGATGAGTAAGCAGACCTCTACTGCTATTATATTGAAAGAAAAGACCCCCTTTGACCATAAGCGTGCAGAAGAGCAAAGTCGCGTGCTGAGCAGGAGAGCTTCCTCAAAGGAGAGATTCCAGAGAAATAAGAAATGAATCTTGGGGCGAGTGCCCTGTTGAAGCCTGAAGGGGTGAATTGTGCATTCAAGGACAACAACTTTGTACATAATTTTTTTTTATGTAAATTATTATGTTCTTAACTTAATAATAATTCTCATTATTGTTATTATTATTTTGACGAAGACTAAAAAGTATTCTAGGTAGTCTTCCATCGTTTATTTTAATTAAAGATGTAGAGAAAATGAGCGACCACTCGCAACTTAAAAGAAAGAGGCAGAGCTGAAGATGCTCATGCCCGTGCAAGTTTTGCAGCACCATCGCTGATTTGGGCGATAAATTCACCTTAATTCATGTGCGCATATGCAAGGCATTTCTGGGCGCAACCCAAGCTACAATAACTTAATTCAATCTCCGTACCGCGATCATTCTTAAATTCAGCACCTACCACTCCGCCCCATTTTTCATCGTTGGAACAAATGTAAGAATCATGGAAAATTAAGAGAGATAATTATTTTTATCATCCAAAAGCAACACAGGGTACTTTCATGTAGAATAGCAAATCATATAAAGCAAACCCGAAACGACCTTCGGCCGATTACGAATCACCCATCAACAGACCCGCGATCAGAACCCTGTATGAAACCTGCTCCCTCCACTCTTCGGATCGAGGCTTTAGGAAAAGGTGCAGTAAAAACATAGTCAAGCTACCGTGTGCATTCTCAGCTCTCCAGGTACTCTCAGCCCTTTTGAGACTTTGGCGCTCGCGTTTCTGTGCTCTTTGGACTCAAGATATCAATCATCAAATTGCTCCGCGAAATCCATAAACGGACTCTACCAGCTCATTCAATGTCGACTTCGAATGAGCTGTCGCGGCCATACAAGGCTCGCAAACTTGTGCAGGGACGACTTTTCCAGCGGTCTGCTGATATTGCACTTGAAGATCGCACTGTTGGTGTGATCTCACGCGACGATGAAGGCGTTATGGACGGCTATGTATTGTTCTCTAGCGGCCCCGTGACATATTTAGTGGACGTCGACGGGGGTGTCGTTCATGAATGGGAATCAGACTATGTGGTCTTCGCCTCATACTTGCTGAAAAACGGCAATCTCCTTCGCGATGGTAACGAGAACCTTGATGCCCCGAGCTTTGCAACCGGAGGTGCTGCAGGCCGTGTGGAAGAAGTCGATTGGGAAGGAAATGTAGTTTGGTCGTTCGCATGCACACCTTTCACAAAATACCTTTCTCACCACACTGTCGTGGAAATGCCAAACGGCAACATCTTGTTGCTGATCTGGGCTCGCAGATCAAAGGAAGAGGCCTTGGCAAACGGCCGTAGACCCGACTTACTTCCAGACGGGGAACTTTGGGAAGAGCAAGTGCTCGAACTCAAACCGGATCGTGAGCGGGGTATTGCTGAAGTTGTGTGGCGCTGGTGCATGTGGGACCATCTCGTCCAGGACGTATTCCCGGACAAGAAGAACTTCGGGTCTGTGCAAGACAGTCCACATAAGTTCGATTTTAACTGCTGTCCGTCTGGAGGCAAAATGGGCCAACGGAGACAGACCAACCTCGACAAGAGGCTTGGGGGACCAAAAAATGGAGCCTTGCCACCCATGACAGGAAGGCCGGGGGTTACAGGGGAGAAAGACTGGTGCCACGTGAACAGCGTCGCGTACTGTGAGAAAAGGGATCAAATCTTTCTGTCCTTTAACTCTCACTGCGAAATTATGGCTATTGATCACTCCACCACAGCAGAAGAGGTTAGAACTAGCGAAGGAGGACGACGTGGCAAGGGTGGCGACTTTCTCTACAGGTGGGGCAACCCTGTAAACTATGGACGTGGTAGTAGAACTACGCAAAAGCTCTTTGTGCAGCACGACATCACGGTGATCCCGGAGGGATCTCCCGGTGCAGGCAATATCCTCGTGTTCAACAATGGAAGACATCCGGACCGCCAATGGTCTGCGATCGACGAGATCGAGCTTCCGGAGGAGACTCGCTACTCTGGAGATTACATATTGCCTGAGGAAGACCCATGGGCCACTTTCGGGCCGGAGAAACCGTGCTGGTCCTATGGACCAAAGCGCTTTCGTGAGGGAAGTTTTTTCTGCGGAAATATCTCAAGTGCACGCCGCCTCCCAAATGGAAACACTCTTATCAATCAAGGAACTTTGGGCATCTTTGTAGAGATTAATAAGGACGGCAAGGAAGTTTGGCGCTATGTTGTGCCTTCTATTGGCTCAAGGCACCTGAATAAGGGGTCTGTAGGCTACTTACGCCAGGGCGATTACCCTCCTGAGGGTTGTGACCGCCACTTTTTCGTGGCCACCAAGTATGCACCAGACTTTCCGGCCCTGGCCTCTCGCACACTCAAGCGTTACCGCTACGTGGAGGCATAAGCTTTGCTTGTGCTTTGACTTTATGATGCTCGCAAGTTTATGATCCTGAGCACGTATGCAACTACAACATCGTAATCCAATGGTTATATGCATTTTTGGTGCCGCAAATTTATCCCTTTACTCCTACCTATATTCCTAATTAAAAACGTTTAGATTAAAGTTGAATTGTGTTGACGTTGATAGATCTATTGATACTTCTGAGCAACAGGTCCACTAATAAACTATAAAGTACCTAATGAAGCACCCTTGTCCAAACAGAGATCAAGGGAGGTGAATGCTTGATTAATTAAATCTAGCATATCAATAAGATCGCTGGTACAAGGTGGATTCAGATAAATTGCTGATATACTATTGACAGAAACTTTAGTCTTCAAACTTCAACAACCTCACGATCATGTCTACAACACGGAGATCCTCTTCCTGCTGTTTTGCGCTCGGAGCATCGAACTTGCGCAAGAGAAATTCGTCCAAGGCACGGCGATACTTCTGAATAATAACAGCAGTCTTGGGAGGAACCACAAGACGACACCAACGGTCCACAACAAGGGCGCGGTCGCGATATTGGATCTGCACAGAGCCACCAAAGAATGACAAAGCAGCGTGCGGAACAAAGGTGGAATCAAACAAAAGCACGCGTGAGTTTGTCTTGAGCTTGGTTAAAAAGGTCACCCACCCGACACGTTGCGGCCCACGGAAGTCTTGCTTGACTCCTGGCCTGAGACGGCCTGCATTTACTGAACGATCAATAAGCGTGACAATCTCATCCTGATTGTTTCTAGGGTTGCGGCAGGTATATGCAACCTCACGATTCCTCTTGCTGTTCGGCTTATGCGTAACCATGGCAACATTAGGAAAAAGACCAGCACAAAGAACTGCACATACAAGCGGAACGTTGTCTGCATATCGGTTGAGCCAGTCGCTTGTTCCCTTGTAGTTGAGATCAAGCCTTTCCACGTTGACAGGGTCTACAGAGTCCTCATCAGATGCGAAACCCATGCGCTTCAGGACTTGCATTAATTCAGATTTGGTCTTACGAATCTCTTCCAACGAGCGTTGGCTCACAAAGTTAGTGCGCGAGAATGCAGTTTCAGCGCGCGCACCACCTTGAACAGATTGCAAGTGCCACGCACGATAAACATTGTGCAGGGTAAGTAAGTCGCTACATTCATGAGCAAACTTTTTGTGAGCGTTCGCTGCCTCAGCCTGTCGCCCAGCCGGACTCAAGAACAGTTTCTGCTCCTGACCAATACTGGCTGCAACCGTCATAACTGGGTCAAGGCATCCAAAAAGAGCTCCATAAATGACCATACGGCCAATCTTCATATCTAAAGGAAAATGAGAAAGATGCATCCCAAGGGGAGTCAAAAGTGCCTGGCCCCGGAGAAGATCAGGAAGGTCGTTCCCTCGGCCATTTGTATGATCGGTATTTTTTCCTTGGTTGTTTGTATCAGTATCAGAGACCTTCATGATAACAGCACCCGCTTCGACAAGGTTCTGCATCGCCGCATGGATCGCTTTTGGAAGAGGGGGGTCCAAAGCCTCGCGCAAGAAGCGCCACGGATCTGCCAGCCGTTCATCTTCTTGGCCGCCTGCGTGCATTGCCATAATCTGTAGGCATACACCTTCCAATGCAACACGACGAATCTCAGGCATTTGAAAATCGGAAAGCCACTCTCGCTGACCCTGAGTGGAGATAAGCTGAAAAGCAATGCCAGGCTTCACACGACCGGCACGACCTGCACGCTGCGTTAAACTGGCACGCGAAACGAAGGTATCCTCCAAAGATTGCATTTGACGTGCCGGATTGAAGCCGACTTGTTTCACACGAGCGGTATCAATCGTGTATACTACATCAGGAATTGTTACACCTGTCTCGGCAATATTTGTAGAGAGTACAATTTTTACAACTCCACGACGCGGAGTCTCAAATACCTTCCGCTGCTCATCCTTAAGGGACGACAAGCTTGAGTGCAAACGCAACACCAAGAATCTGGAAGAGTTGCCAAAGTACCTTCCATGAGTCAAACGATTGTACAAGTTCGTAATCTGTGCCAAACCAGGAAGAAACACAAGAATGGCACCTGCACGTGCATCAGGGAAATCGTGTAGCGCATTCAAAGCGTCTTGGAAACGGGTTTCAGCTGAATCTTGAGCTACACCGTTTGGCAATCTCCAATCGGGGTCAGTCAGCAGCATAAGAAGCGACTCAATTAAATCCAGATTCACACGAGTTTGGTCGAGACGGTAAACTGTGCGGGTGGTATTTTCGTGGTATATGGTTGGGTCTAATTCAGTAAGACCAGCATAATCCACAGCGCCTTGTTGCGACTCGGACCAAGTGACAGATCCTTGGCCCATTCGTGCTGTATAGGTTTCCCGTTGATCCGCATCGCGACGACAGTACTCTGACTCAAGCTCACATGTGTACCCAGTAAGCTGGATCGCGTCCTCAAGCGCGAAACGTGTGACGGGGAAAGTACGCCCTCCGGCCTCTAGAACGGGAGCTCCACCAAAATAGTTGGCGAGCTTGTCCAAGTCAATGGTTGCACTCATGAGGACAACCTTCAAAGGATGCTCTGAACTTTCACCACGTTCGCGAACAATCTTGCGGAGAACAACTAGAAGGAAGTCAGAGTCCACAGTACGCTCATGGACCTCGTCTACCACGATGTGACTGTAAGATAGAAGCATGGGGTCTGAGCGGAGTTGGGCAAGCAAGATACCTGTTGTGCAGTACAAAACACGGCATGACGATCCGGCACGGCGTTCACCACGAATCTGATAACCAACGTAGCTGTCCGAAGCGCCAATCTTCGAGTCAGCCATTTCCTCAGACACACGCTCAGCCACAGACACAGCTGAAATACGACGGGGTTCACAACAAGCAATGTTACAAAGAGCTCCACGGCCTGACTGCATTTCGTGGGCCAGCATGAGGTGAGGGATCTGAGTGGTTTTACCACTACCAGTTTGACCTGAGACGATAACGACATCACTATGTTCTAAGCAACGAATTAAGTCTGCTTCAATTGTAAGCACGGGCAATGAAGCTCGTTCCTCTGCCATTCTCGCGTAAGCATCAGTTTGAACACGAAGTGAAAATTCCTCCTTGAGTCGAGCATTTTCTTCGGCATGATCTTGCTCGCGCTTAGTGGTTCCTGAATCTGTGAAGCCAGTTGACCAATCGTCAACTACGGTAGGAGTGCTTACGCTCGCTTGTGCTTCGCCATCTTGCTCCTTACCTGTGTTCTCTGGTGTTAACCCTTTGAGGGCGTCATCGACAATAGCAATCTTATTGAGTTTCACTTCGTGTTCTGCTGCAAGCCTAGCATGCTCGTCACGGAGTTTCCACTTATCCACAAATCTTGGCACTCAACGGGCATTTGCATATTGTATGACATATCTGCAGCCAAGTCATACAATGCGATCATAGAAACATAATTTTGAGCCATCCGTTTTGACTCACAACACTCATTCACAGGCATTTCATAATGTCTGCGTGCAAAAGTGACACTAGAAGAAAACATATGGCTCACGGGTGGCTGCTGCGGCGCAAATTTGACCTTGACCTGCTTAGAGAATATGCGACGCGCGTGCTGCTCCAAGAGTCGGCACGGTTCAAGTCCTCCACGAAGAGGACCAATGTCAACTTTGTCGTACGTAGGTTTTGCATCACCATTGCCTCCATTTAACCTGGAAGGACCATCTACTTCTTCACTTTCCGCAAACAGGTCAGCAAAGATCTCGCTGGCATCGGCATCTTCAATTTCATCTGCACCATTCCCTTCGTGCGAATCCTCTGCCATGACGCCATCCTCTTTTGCATCGTTGCTCTTGGTATCAGGATTGTTGGCAAATTCAATCCCACCTTCCTTAACTTGATCTTTCATAGTTTTTTGCTCTTGTTTAACCTGCTTCTGAGCAGCCGCGAGAGCTCCAGCAATTTCAGGATACTGTTTCATGAGAGCTTGAATTTGGGCTTTGGTGTTTTGGATATCCCTGCCTAAACTACGCTTTTCGCCTATGTCATCTGCATCTGCAGCTTGTTTTCTTAAGCTTTCCATGCGCGCATTAAGACGGCGGCCGCGTTCCAGAGGGGGGAGCTTCAGCTCTTCCTTCGCGGCTTGCTGTGTAGCCCTCAATTCGGCTTCCCGGGCCTCTTCTTCTTCTTGCTGCATTTCATACATGCGAAGAATATGATTGCGAGATGCATCGCGGGCTGCTAGACGCTTTGCGTCTTCATCTTTTTTCTTGGCCTCCGCTTTCTCAGCTTCTTGTCGCGCCTTGATTTCTGCCTGCTCGTCTTCATTAGTTTGAGACTCGGCAATGGGTGGTTCTGGCGCAGAAATAGGTGTCTGTGACCCAGTTTGGTTTACCATGACCTCAAGTTCTCGACGGTCAAGGTTCTTGCGAGGCCGCTCTTGGACCCATCCAGGCGGCAGGCTGGACTCGTCAAGGTAGAGTGAGAGCCATTCCAGGGCAGCGTCGATGTCAGGTCCGCTGTGTTGGAGAGCTGACTTGATATCATTTAAGGTAAATCCAAGACCTTCGAGTTCGAGCAGGTTGGCAAGCATTCGGGAGCGTACGCGAGGATCGGATGTATCTCCATGCCAAAGATTTTTCTCGGGATTTAGATCTCCAATTTCGGCGAGCACCTTAAGAGCTTCGTCCTCGAGCGAAGGTTTGACCGTAAGTTGTGCTTCATTGCCACGCAGGGGGTTGCCGCGGAGTTTCTGAATTCGCTTGCGACCTGCAAAAACGGGGTCAAATTCTTTAGGAATTGGGTTTGCAACCCATGGCAATTGCGCGGCAGCCAGGGCATCCGCCTCCGCTTCGCTAATTTGTGTCTCATCTGATACACCCATAATATCATCAGCAGTAGAATCTTCTCCAATGGGTTTCATGCCAGAGCTTGCTGCAACTTTTTGTTTGTTAGCAGCTTCTGCTTCCTGGATTTGCTGTTCACGAATCGAGGTGAGACCCATCTTCTCGGTGAGGGACTGGGTGCTCGTGGTGACATACCCTCGAGCAATCTTATTCTTGGTCTTCCGCTTGCCCATTTTGCTTTAAACTACTCACGAACCTGGGTTTGACGCCACACCAAGGCAAACTGCGTTGTATGACACAAATTTGAGTTTTGAGGTGCCTCTGATGCGGAAATGTTTTGGCAATTTTTGGTGCTTTCTCAAGGCCACACAGCCGCTGCTCAAAGGTTTCTTCAAAACCGTCGATTCCAAGTTGCCCAAGATAGCTGCGACTCCTCCACTTTCTCCAATTAAGGTGCAAAAGCAGGCAAAGCCTCGTTGGCCTCTGTCCTGCGATACCCTCACGACAAATCTGGCTGTTGCGTTCGGTTTTGCCGCGCACTGCACTCCCTCCTAAATTTCAAGCGCGATACATGATAATCATGATAACTCGAACTATCATCGCGCCTCAATTTTTAGTTACCTAAAACGTATCCAAATGATTCTAAGGCATATTATTGACAGAAGAACCCTTATAGCCCATCTACCCTTAACCAATAGGCTAGGGAGCGCCTTCGAGCAGGCCTTAAGCAGTCGCTCGTGCGCGGGCTTTTCTTCCCTCCTTTAATTAAATATAGTTACCTACAAGCAAAAAATTGGCGATTGGCAGAATTTTTGAGGCGCTATAGCCCGAGTCTGCGACAGCGGCACGGGTGGCGAGGACGCGCATTTGTGACAGCTTCAGGACAGGGAACTGGAGCTGCTATCTCTTAGTTTGCTATTACTGCTTCTGCTGCTGTGAGTTTTTACCTTTGGCAGAAGACTTGGCATTCACAAGCACTGGCTTGGGTGTGGCACTGCTTGGTGGTGTAGCTCGCTGCTACGGTACTTTTGCTTCGCTCTGGAGCTGTGCGGAGTCTTCTGTTATCTTTTGAGGTATCTTCAGCATCGTTCTCCTTCGGAGAAACCTTCTTTTACACTTGCGGCGATTAGCGCAAGATCTCATCAATTTGAGAAAGATCAGCGGAAACGGGCTACAAAGTGGGTTCAACTTGCTTTAGTCAGAAATCTCCAGCTTCGGGATTTTTCATTCTGCGAACTATTTTGTATCTGACTGCATTTTGATTCTGTAAACTGTTTGCTCGCAGCAACCATGGACAAGCTTGATATGTCGCTGGACCAGCTGAGCAAGCTAAATCGCCAGAAACCGTCTGCCAAGGAGGGCGGCTCCGGTAGCAACAACAACAACAATAACAATAACAACAACAACAACAACAACAACAACAACAACAACAACAACAACAGTAGCGATAACAATAAATCCAACAACAACCAGCGTGGAAGACGCAACAACAATAACAACGACGACAATGGTGACAGAGGATCTAGAAACCAGCGAGGTCGTGGAGGCCGAGGATCCAATACTGGGCCTTCCCGAAACAGGGACGACCGCAATACGGCAAGATCGGACGGCGATAGAAACTCTAGTGCACGAGGACGAGGCCGCGGGGGTCGCGGCGGCGGCTCATCACGTGGACGTAGCGATAATTCTACTTCCAATGATATCGGCGAGAACGGAAACGTAGGCTTGAACCGAGGCCGAAACGATGACCGCTCGAGAGACCGAAGCCCCAATGACCGCGGTGACTCAAGGTCTGGTGCAGGTGGATTCAACTCATACCGTTCGGGGCCACCTAAAAGATCAGGACCTGGAAATGACGGCGCCTGGGGCTCGAGACGCGATGGTAGCGACCAAAACAGCAACGATGGATGGAAGCGCCGGCGCACGGATGATGACAGAGCATCGCGAGATGGTCGTCAACCCAATGGTTATTCAGGCTCATCGAGAGGCGGTCGGGGTCCTGCAAACTCTGGATGGGGTCGCAACAACAACAACAACAATAGCACCCAAGATGGCCGTGGTCGAGGATCGGGTGCGCAAAATGATCCACGGAAACCATCGTTGCCTGGTAAGAGTAAGTATGCCAAGGATGTAATCTTCAGCAAGGACGAAAAGGGTACGGTGAAGATTGAATTCCGTGAAACGCCACTTTTGGATGTGAAAAAAAGTGGCTTGATCGTTATTCAATGCCCAGAGGCCCAGCGCGATCAAGACAGTCTTGAGGTAGCAAATATGGCGTTACGCCCTCTGGCGCTTCAGCTCATCAATGTGGAGACCCCGCAGTCCAAGGATCAGTGGTACATCACAGATGGTCGCGACTACAAGGTCAAGTGCCTAGAACAGGGTGCACTAGGCGGGCCTGAGCACATGAATCCAACAAAGCACTTACGAGCAAGTGTTCTAGAGGATCTGAACAAGGAGGATTTGTTATTCCGTGAATGGAGCGAAACTCGAACAGTGACCGCAGTGATGAATGCTGTGATGAAGGTGTACAAATTGTGTGCTGAGAACAAATGGCAGCGGCCGTCGTTTCATTACAATCGCGTCTTTGTTGATGGCAAGCCTGGATTTGTTTTTAGCGCAAGTCTTCCCGAATTTCATATTGAGGTGCCAAAGGACCAGCACAATAACTGGGATGCTGATATGCGCGTAGCTAAAAACAAGGTTGCCCTCAAGGCACTTGAAATTCTTGAGAAGTTCAAGCCTTCAACTTGAGTATTTCTTTCAGCTCGACTGATTTTTCAACCATATCGCATTTGGGGTGATGTTCATGTGTTTATGCGCGCGTTGTTCTCTTCCCCTGCAACCTGATTTTATAGTTGGATGTTGGTTGCCCGCTTCGATGACTGAACGCATTGCATTGCATTCGCTGATGTTTCAAGGTTCTTCACCTTCGTTTTCTTCGTTTCTTTAAGTACTAGTATTCCTGACTGGCAAAATGATTTTATCTTGGACTCTTTTTCAACTATCCAAATCTCTCTTCATGATTCTCAAAAATCCCACTCAGTTAAGCTTGATTGACGAGCAATGTGTCCTAATCTCCACTTGTACACACTTGCTCTCAACAAACAAAATTTCTACTCTTTCAAGTTCCAAAGCCTACGGCTATTGAAAGTTTACCTAACTAAAATATAAAGAAAATTATTTTTTGCTGCCGAGGAGAACTTGAACAAGAACCAGAACTCTCCTATAATAAGCCATGACAAAAACTCCAAGAAGGATTACTTGAAGACCAAGATGGGACGGGCAGGCAAGCAGCTAGCTACACAGGACCTGCCTTCATTCGGAGGGATGGTGCCTTCGAAAAACCTAAAGATCCTCAGTCAGACTTCGAATCAATCCCTACTCGATGGCTTTGTACGCAGTAAGCAAACCCACAAACTCGATCTAAAAGACCTCTACTTTCTCGAATCATCATCATGAAAGAAATGAAACCCTTTTATGTTCTATGTCAGGTCCAACTTCCAATGCGGACCTCTCTACCTATTTGTAAAACCCACTACATCAATCAACAACAAGAAAGCCTGCAATCAATCTACAGCCTCGCGATGAACCCGTCTGCGAGGCCATCGACTCCTGCCGCCTGGATGCCACCATCCAGAAATGACGTCGAGCTCACATTAGTGCCGCTGATTTCCAAGTGAGAGCTCGAGGCCATGAAAGCCAATTTCTTTACGAGGCACCTTTTTTACAGAGCGCTTCAGAAATCGACAGAGAGCACAGACCCGGTAGGACTTCCTATACGCCTCCTATCGACTCCTCGGTCCCACTCTCCCCATATTCTCCGGTTACAGCGTGGAGGCCCAGATCTTGGGACTAAAGAACCTTCGCTCTCGTTCTCTGCTGCCCGGCTGTTTTTGTATCCAGCAGTCCCACGCAAAATGTTATTTCCGGTGCAGCGCCATACTATGCAGCCTTTCCCCACCTTTTTCCCGAAGGTCGCGCGCTCTTATCCCCATACTGCTAAGGGCGGCGTCTGGAACTCGTAGGACGTGAGGCAAATGCAGATCGCAGAAAAGGTTCTCTCTCATACTTGCCTTTCCATACAGTGGGATTTCAGGCGGAAAGTAGACTATAACGGTTTATCCCACTTGTGCGTGGGGAATACTGTACGGAATCGGGGCCGCCCCGCCGCTGTTCTGTTCCTCCCTCCGCCGAGAGAACCTGAGAGAATGAGAGCAGAACCTGCGAACTGACTAAGAAGATCCGACTCAGAGCGAGAGAGAAGGGCTCGGAAAGAGGGCCTTCTGCGGAGAGAGAGTGAGAGCGGCTCGAGAAACTGAAGTCCGAGGAGTCCTCGTCCTGCGACAGTGCCGACGATCCGACGCGGGGCTATTTGGTCGTGGCGGCTCGGCTTGAGGCGAGAATCCTCAGGCGCAGAGATAGATTCCTTCTGTTTAGCCTATTTATTTGTTTATTTATTTGTTCCTTTTGTTGACTCTGTTTTCTTAAGAGCACAGAGGATTTCGAAGTGATCAATGGACGAACACAGAAGGTTATAGATCGTATAGTCTATAGTGCGCGCGAATGTTGGATAGTGTGAGCGGAATACTTAATAGTACTGTTTCTATCTAAAGTCGTCGAAAACGTCTGCGTCGCCGTTGTGAAGGCGGCGACTCTTCGCAGACCAGCAACTACGCGCAGCGGCCTCGCGGAAGCGACTTCGCGGCGCCCTTCTTCAACAAGCAGGCAGGCAGGCAGGCAGGCAGATTCTCTGCCTATTCCGGCCCAGCGTATCCGCAGCGGACCCTCCGCTCTCGAGGTTTTCCTTTTTCGATCTCATCGAGATTCCAGATAGATACCAGATTGGCCTTTCCAAGCCCAACTCGCACTCAAGATGTCCTCCGGAGCGGACGGCGCCGTCGCCCCCGAAAAGAAGCGGAGCCCGAACCGGCTGATTGTGACAGATGCCACGAATGACGACAACAGCGTGATCTCCCTGTCTCCGGCCAAGATGGATGAGCTCCAGCTCTTCCGTGGTGACACCGTCATGCTTAAGGGCAAGAAGGGTCGTGAGACTATTTGCATCGTGCTCTCGGAGGACGACTGCGAGGACTACAACGTTCGCATGAACAAGGTTGTTCGCAAGAACCTCCGTGTGCGTCTCGGTGACCTTATCTCCGTGAACCCGTGCCAGGAGGTCGAGTACGGCAAGCGTATCCATGTGCTTCCCATTGATGACACCATTGAAGGCATCTCTGGAAACCTTTTTGATGTTTTCTTGAAGCCCTACTTCCAGGAGGCATACCGCCCTGTCAAGACCGGAGACCTCTTCCTCGTCCGTGGTAACATGCACGCCGTCGAGTTCAAGGTTGTTGAGACTGACCCGCCTAACTTCTGTATTGTGGCACCGGACACCATGATTCACTGCGAGGGAGAGCCCGTGCGCCGTGAGGACGAGGAGCGCCTCGATGAGGTCGGATATGACGACATTGGAGGTTGCCGCAAGCAAATGGCTCAGATCAGAGAGATGATCGAGCTTCCGCTCAGACACCCGCAGTTGTTCAAGACACTCGGAGTCAAGCCACCCAGGGGAGTCCTCCTCTATGGACCCCCTGGTAGCGGTAAGACCCTCATTGCAAGAGCTGTGGCTAACGAGACTGGAAGTATGTTTCTCATCATTAACGGCCCCGAGATCATGTCTAAGATGGCCGGTGAAAGTGAATCGAACTTGAGAAAGGCCTTCGAGGAGGCAGAGAAGAACGCCCCTGCAATTATCTTTATGGATGAGATTGACTCGATTGCTCCCAAGCGTGAGAAGACTAATGGTGAAGTTGAGCGCCGTATCGTCTCGCAACTGCTTACACTTATGGACGGTCTTAAGGGAAGAGCCAATGTGATTGTACTGGCGGCCACTAACAGGCCCAACAGCATTGACCCGGCGCTGAGACGTTTCGGACGCTTTGACCGGGAGATTGACATTGGAGCTCCTGATGAGAATGGACGCATGGAGATCTTCCGCATCCACACTAGGAACATGAAGCTCGATGAGAGCGTTGATCCCGAGCAGATTGCCAAGGAAACTCACGGATACGTTGGTGCTGATATTGCAGCCTTGTGTACCGAAGCAGCCATGCAGTGCATCCGTGAGAAGATGGACATTATTGACATTGATGATGAGAACATCGATGCCGAGGTTCTCGAGTCTATGGCAGTTACCCAGGAGCACTTTAAGGTTGCTCTGGCACAGTCCAACCCATCCTCGCTCCGCGAGACTGTGATCGAGATTCCCAACGTCAGCTGGGATGATATTGGTGGACTCGAGGATGTCAAGCGTGAGCTCCGCGAGATGGTTCAATACCCCATCGAGCACGCCGACCTCTTCCAGAAGTTCGGTCAGAACCCGTCTAAGGGAGTTCTCTTTTACGGTCCTCCCGGATGTGGTAAGACCCTTCTTGCCAAGGCTGTGGCTAACGAGTGCTCTGCTAACTTTCTTTCCTGCAAGGGTCCCGAGCTCCTGACCATGTGGTTTGGTGAGTCTGAGGCAAATGTGCGTGAGATGTTCGAGAAGGCACGTGGTGCCGCACCCTGCATTCTCTTCTTTGATGAGCTTGATTCTATTGCTAAAATGCGTGGCTCCTCCTCCGGCGATGGTGGTGGCGCTGGTGACCGTGTGATGAACCAGATGCTTACGGAGATGGATGGTATGGGCGCTAAGAAGAGTGTCTTCATCATTGGTGCTACTAACCGTCCCGACATCATCGATACAGCTTTGATGCGCCCTGGACGTCTTGACCAGCTCATTTACATCCCTGTACCTGATCTTGAGTCCCGTAAGTCCATCTTCCGCGCTACTCTTCGCAAGAGTCCTGTCGCGAAAGATGTGGATCTTAACGTTCTCGCCGAGGCTACCGATAAGTTCAGTGGTGCTGATATCACTGAGATCTGCCAGCGTGCTTCCAAGATGGCTATCCGTGAGTCGATCGAGGCCACTATCGAACGCCGCCGCATGCGCGAGGAGCGTGGAGAAGATGAAATGGATGATGTCGAAGAAGAGGACCCTGTTCCTGAGATCACCCGCCGTCACTTCGAGCTTGCCATGCAGAACGCCCGCCGCTCGATCTCTGATGCTGACCTCATGAAGTACTCTGCATTCAAGACCACCTTGTCACAGGCCCGTGCCGCTCTTAATGGTGGTCGTGAGTTCCGTTTCCCGGATGCCCCCGGTGCAACTGGCGGTTCCGGCACTACTGGCGAGGCCGCTGAGGACGATGACGAGGACCTGTATTCCTAAGCTTGAAAGTTCTGCGCTTCCCTAAGTTACTTTATATGGTTGCTTGCTTGTTGAGAACAGTTTACAACTATAGCAGCTCTAGCAGCTTTAATAACACATGGGTTAGCGTGCTAACTTCGTCCGATTTCAGTCAAATCCAACAAGCAAAAGAAAAAATTTAGCATAATATATGATTAAGCATCGAAAGACATTTTCTTCACAATTGAAACTCGTGTTGCCCTCCCATTACCCTGTTCCCAAATATAGTTGCATGCTCTTTCTGACTAGTTCTACTCATGAATTACTCGGTTTAGCATGCTTGTAATGGAATCATCTCTTCAGAAGAGACAGGAAAGCAGAATGATGTAGATTCCTTTCGCACGAAGAAAGCCACTGTAATACAAGCAAGCAAGGAAGCAAACAAACAACAGCAGTATTAGTGCAACCTTTGTTCAATCTAAGCAAGACCAATTATATTTTATTTTAAATTTATCAAATCACTTTGCTTTCAATTTGGGGGCCATCGAGGAATCCATAAAATTAAAGAGCGACTTATGCTCGCCCAACTTCATACGTGAACGTTTCTGTGATTGGCGCGATGTCTGAGTTTCTCCAGCACCATTGCCACGCAAGCGTTTTGTAGCAGCTCGCCTTGGACGTGAATTCCCGCCCTCTGTATCACTAGCATTGTCATCACTTTCATCGGAATCGCTGTGAGCAGAAGCTTGTTGATGACGAGATCTTGATGAATCAACTGTGGATTTCTTCCGCGTTGGTCGGCCCCTTGCACGGGGTTTCGACTCTTCGTCCTCTTCTGATGAACTTGCATCAGCTTGACTTAACAAACGAGAACGCGAAGCACTCTGCTGCTGAGATGATTTTGTAGCACGATTTGATGCAGCCGCACGTTTCTTGACAGGCGAGGGTGAAGTCGCGAGATCCTCCTCTTCAAGAAGTGTTTCTACGTAATCACCATTGTTGCTCCTCCCGTTATCGCTTTCGTGATGCTTTGCACTTACCTGCTTCTTGAGAGGCGCATCGTCATCAGATTCGTCATTGGTTCTGCTGCTAGCTAAATCGTTTGCAGCCTCGTCATCTGAAACCTCTAAGGTCTCTGCTGCCTTTGCTTTGGCCTTAGCAGATTGCTTTCGAGTGACCCGGGTGGCTTGCGCTCGGGTGCGCCGAGTACGCTTCGTAGGGGCTTTTTCTTCCTCTTCATTTTCTTCTTCGTCATCTTCGCTTTCCGCTTTCTTAGCACGGACCTTCTTACGAGCTGCAGCAGCTGCAGCACGACGAGGTCGACGAGTAACTGGGGCGGGGCTCGGCTCAGTCAATGAAGAAGAAATGGCACCCATATCTACAACCACAGCTGCATCATGTTCGTCACCATTTTCATTTTTGTTCCTATCATTGTCATTCTCTTCTACCGATGAATTTGCTGACAACGAAGGAGATAACCAGGTCGAGGATGCACGCTCACCATCGTTCTGTAACGTCGCCCCTCTACTTTTGGCTGGACTAATCTCCGCTGCGGCCGCTTCTTCAGATTCTCTCTTTTCGATTTCAAGCATAAACTCAGAATGGTTGTCGTCTTGGTCTTCTTCTTCAGCATCAAACACCTTTTCTTTCTCATTTCTTTCAATCTTTTCAACGTCAGCCTTGTCAACATTGATATCTTGTGTTTCCCGCGAATTTAAGCCATCAACCAAGTTACTTTCAGCGTTTGTGTCCATGAGGTCTGAGGAAATTCCATCATCGGCTGTAATAGCATTAATTAAGGGGTTGGTGGGGGTGGCGGTATTAAGCTCCACATTCTCCTCGTCATCCGAGGCTGATAGGGATGCATTGTCATCATCATAGTTCTCAGGGACATGTTCTGGGGTCGCATCCACAACGCTTTCAGTTTCAGATTCGGCATGAATCTCACTAGCTTGCAGAGAGGTTCGAGAAAGAGCATTTGCCGCAACGTCGTTATTGTTTGCATTTGCCGCGCGAACCTTGGCACTCTTTGACTTTGGGGGCTTCTTGTTCGGGACATCTTCCTCAGAGATGTCTTGCTCATCATGATCAGAGTAAACCATTTCATTATCGCTACTCACAGAGACCTTGCGACCACGGTTGCGTGGAGGTTTACGCGTAGGCTCAAATTTTGCAGAATTGACTGGAGATGCATCGACAGCCTCCTCCTCATCTATATCATCATTCTGTACAGACTTCAGCTCTTGTTTAGTTACGCCCATATTGGACGCTTCATCACCTTTTGCACTCTCGTTATGAGAAGGGACGGGCAAAACAACTGCGCGGCGCCTTGAAGCCCGTTGCTTCTTCAGGACTGGTGGTACACCATTTGATTTTTCAACATCTGAAGTTTCCTCCTCAATCTCCGTGCGACCTTTCTTTTTTGATAGCGGCTTACTTGCTGCTCTATGACGATCTTGTGCGCGACGTGTTGATGTCTTGCGCGTGTGCACTTCCTCGTCATCCGAGTCAGCCTGCTCTTGAACATTGTGAGAGTTGATGTTGCCACTTCCATCATCATCAACATAGTCATCATCGTCATCGTCTTCATCTTCATCTTCATCTTCTGCATATTGACCGCGTGAAGACACCCTGGCCTTTTCTGCAAGACGCTTTGCCTTTTTGGTGGCTTCTGCCTGTTTGGCGGCCTCTGCCTGTTTGGCAGCCTCTGCCTCTTTAGCAGCCTCTGACTCCACAGCAGCCCTTGCTCGCTCCAAAGCTTCTGCAATTTCGGCTGATTTTCGTTGTTCTGCTGCTTGTGCTTGTTCAGTTGCCTTTCTGAGAACCTCTGCCTCAAGCAGAGCTTGTTGCTCCTGCTGCCGTTTCATCATCGATTCAATATTCTCCGTAATAGATCGTTGATGTTGTTGAAGAATCTGCTCAATTGTTGGTTGCTGTTGTTCAAGTTTAGCAATTTGCTCGCGGGCTTTGGCCAGTTCATCCTCAATTCCTGCATTATGAGCCTGCGCTGCTGTAAGCTGCGTACGAAAGTGGTCCCTTTCCTCCCGCAAAGCATTGGCCTTAGTAATTGCGTCATCAACAGCTTGCGTAAGTTCCAGTGCTTTTGCACCAAGCTGATCTCGCTGCAATGTTACCCTTTTCAGTACTTGAGCGAGTTTCTGTGCTCGAGTGTGCTCTATGTGGGTTTCCAGAGCTTGGTCGCACGCCTTCATGCGAAGAACCCGTATATCCTCTCGTAATTCTGATGATGACTCAAGAGCTTTGCATGTGTCAGCCATGGCTTCTGCTTGTTTACGTTTCGTCTTGCAGAGGACTATATCTGCTTCTTTCCTTTGATGTTTGTACCCTTGACATGCATTTTCAGCCACCCTCCAGCGCGCCTTCAGCACCACGCTCTCACGGTTCTTGACATTTAGCTCCGCTGCTGTATTCTCCAAATCGGCTTCAACTTCCTGTAATTTCGTCTGGGACTTTGTCTCACGAGACTGTGAATTAGCAAGTTCTTTTCTTAGCCTCTGTGCTTGCTCATACAACGTCGGATCTGCCATAAGCTCCGCAAGATCAAGTCGCTTTCGCAGACTCGCCACATCTTCTTCATCCCCAGTGCTCGCCATCTCTGCAAGAACTTCGCACGCCTTCAGTTCCTCCACGCTCCAGCTTCTACAGCCCAATCCCACGCCCACTATCAAAGCCTGTGCCGCGTGTCAAAGGCTTCTTCACGCGCGCGCGCACCGTGCGCCAAGGTGCAGCGTAAACGAATTGACGGGAAAGAATTGTTGCGTGAGATAATAAGAGAAACTGAGAGCAAACAAGAGGAAGAAACGCGGCGGTTGCGCCTTTCTGGGTCGCGGTCTAAAAAGGGGCCTAAAAGGCGTTGGGAGAAATCGAACGAATTTCTACTGAGGAGTTTGGTGATACAGGAGTTTGGTCATCCAGGGATGTTCCAATGGAGATTTGCTTCTAGATTGAATAAAGCCCTGGTTGAGCGGAAGGGTACATGAAGAGGCGCTTAGGAAGGCTTGGAAAGGACAGGGCTGAGCTGAGGGTTTGATATTTGTATTGTTAGAAAGTTAAATGTGAATGCAACTCGATGATAAAAAGCAGCGTTACTTCTTGGAGTGCCTTGACCCTCGAAGAATTGGATGGCACAAAACGCGAGGTTTCCTTACAGAACCTAGGTATTAATTTTCAATCAATAGGCAGATTCAAGAAGCTAGGCTTGGCTGATAGCGAGGGTTTATTGGACTTGGGGTTGGCAGGTTCTAGCTATGAATTTCTTCGCAAGAATACAGAAAAATAAATAAATATTTTTTCGCCGCAAAAATATCATTTTTACAAGACAGAAAGCCCAAACAAAGGAGCTTGGTCCCGCGAGCTAAATTGCATTCCACCTGCGGCAACTCAAGGCAGCTCTTAGCAGCTCTCCCAGACTTAGTATGTCCTTTGTTGAGGCCGCGTAGAGTCGAAACCGTTTTATGTTGGCGACAGTGATGCTAGCAGGACTGGCGTTAAGAATACCGAGGACGCTGCAATCTGGCGCACGACTTTCAGTGCTGGAGGCAGCAGTGAGCAACACAAGAGGTCGTGAAGTCTCGTTGGGTTTCACTGGATGCAAAGTTGAGGCGATTCGCAAATTCTCAGTGAAGCGCAGACGTCGTGACCACTATGAAGTTCTTGGTGTAGCGAAGGAGGCAACTGTGGCGGAAGTGAAGCTCGCCTTTTTTCGCAAGGTTAAGGCAGTCCATCCAGATACACGGGAGCAAAAGGAAAGCAAGGAAGACCACGAGGCGTTCTTGGAGCTCGTAGAGGCATATGAAACACTTTCGTGCGTGCGGAAACGTCGTGTCTATGATTCTCAAGTCTGCTCCCCATTTGCCAGTAATGTGGATAATGATGATGATGATTTTGAGATGCCCTTCGGGAGGCGCAACCCTTCTCACGGCCGTGCTAAGTCGCCGTACGAACCTTGGAAGCCAGGCTGGGACAATCGTGACTTAGCGATGTACAGACACGGTATGTCACTCTTCGAGTCAATTCGAGCGGAATTCCACGAAGCTATGGTGCAAGCACGAATAGGTCCGCAGGTACCCGAGTTTGCTTCTGAAGGTCTAGAAATGATGTTTCCATGGGCTTTTGAAGCAGAAGTGCGCTCAGATTCTTCACATGCGCATATTTTGCATGTTGTCAGTGGTCGACAGCTGCTAGGATATGTGGAGACTTCTTCAGATCCATTACTCCATATCAGCCCTTCAGGCGAAGTTGAAGTTGGCGAGAATGATACCAATGAGCCAGGCAAGGCGTCAGCATCCTCAAACACGAGATTCGCATCTACGGATGTTGACTTTGATTTAATTTATCAAGGCAAACATGTCGCACGGGCGCACCGTCGAGGGAAGCGCATTATTGTCTTTGGGACTGAGATGAGTGATGATGGTTCACAAAATGATGACACTGGCGAGGACCTCATCCATTTAGCAACCATCGAACCTCGAGGTGAGGTTTCTGAAAAAGGTTTGCTTCGCTCCTTAGGGATGCCTAAGCTGCCATACCTAAGCACAAGGGTCCCAGCACCCCCACCTGTTGAGAACCCTTTCAAACCACGTGCCTGGCCAGCAGCTTTCGACATTCTAGATTCGGCAATGAAACCAACACATCGGGTAGTACAATGGTCTGCGATGGGAGTAGATAATGTTTTTTGGTTTCATGGAGAACACCGCCGCAAGTCGATTGCCGGAGATGTAAACGTGGCAAACTGTGCAATCAAGGTGTCACGCGCCTGGACACTTTCTGAAAAACTCTGGCTGTTTGAGCCCCGGGCGTCATCGCACGCCAATGGTTCATGGTACTTTGAGGTTGCACGGCCAACTCTTACGGAAGATCAAATTGCTGTCGCCGCACAGAATTTTTTGCAAAGATCTTCTAGATCTTCCACAGACGAAACAGAGTCTCGTGTGGCCCCTAAACTCTCGCATGAGGTGAAGCTTAGTTGGGCGATCGAGAAAGCTGCGGCTAATGAGAGAAAGCGGAGAGGAGCAGTAGATCCGCGTGTAGCCATTCTTTTCGCAGCATTCTCAACAGAATAGATGATGTATAGGATGTCTTTTAAACTTATTTCTGAACATTGAGTATTTCGTGAAAGTTAATTTGTAGAGAGAGGTCTTTCCATTATATTTCGGAAATGCACTTTATCCAACCAAAAGTGTGGGCATCTCTAACAATGGGTGTTTTGTTTAACTCATGCCCATTTTTTTGCCACGTGATAGTTCTACGAGACTCGATTTTGCTAGAGGGTTATCGAAAATTGTTCTCCTTACTAGCCATCTTGACATGCACGCGAAAACAAGAAAACAAATCATCTTTTGTAGGTGATTTTTATAATGAGGTCAACACCTCATAGAGAGGAAGCTTAGTGACGAACTCAATAGACTGCAATACAGCCAACTTGTGCCAAGTGAAAACTGGCTCGCTAAAGAGTGTCGAGAATGAGGTCACACGAAGACCTTTTGATAGTGTCCCCTCTGCCATGAACTTCCAACTTATACTTTTTGCTTAAATGAAGGTACTCAGTGTCTTAGGTACCTTCTTCGCGTCAGAAGAAGCACCACTAAAGAAGGTATAGCATTTGCTTGTGGCTGGGAAGCATGTTAATCCTGCATCGGCTGACTTCGCATTTGAACACAGGGGCACGGATTCGCTTCTCCGTTGGTAGAGAAGTATGATACCAACGATGTGGCGATAAATTGCTAGCCCAGGCCCCAATATAATATACTCCTGCGTGAGAACCTTTATTGGTGACTGAAATCACTCTCAGCTCTTCGTTCGTGGGTACTTTCTATGTGCACGAACAGGGTCTTGTTTGTAGAATCGCCTCATTTATAGCTGGTGCTGCTCGGCTCTGCTCGGTTCTGCTCGCCTTGGCAGTGCAATCACCCTATGGCTGCCCTGTAACTGTACTCCGCCTATCCATACTACTTTTTACATTCAAGGTAGTCAACAGGTTTAAAAAAGGCAAGAAGCAACGAACTTGGCCTACTTAAACACAGCTCGAAGGAAATATGACTACTGTAGGTATGTTGTAACTTGTAGCGTAGTTCAGGTCTTCCAGACCTTACTGCCGTTCGTGAACGCCCTTCTGGCGATTTGAGCTCATTAGGTGCAGCGGCGCGGTGATTGTACAGATAATTCATGCTGAGCTGGGCCATCCGGAGTCAGCTCTGCTTGGGCATCATCACATGAACACCCTGTCCGCCGACCACGAGAAATCCTCTACCCAGGTTATTCGATCGAGACCAGCACCGCATGTGTAAACAGACTCAGCTGTCGTGTCTACACTCACCAAGCCCAGTTTTCACGCACACGCTTGATGGATTCATGTTGAGAAAGAAGTCATGATGCAAAGCGGGATGCTTGAGCGTTACAAATCAAAGAAAACACGAGTTAAAAAGCTCACGATTGGCGGTTCAGTTATGAGTCTCGGCACGTGCAGAAGCCAAAAAACACGCGCTGGACTTGAATAGAGGCAGGACAAGCGCACACTCCAGTGATGACAAGGTCGCGCATTGAAATCGATCATGGCAGCCTCCTAGGTCACTCCAACCAGCTTACCAGCTCCGGTGCAAGCATAGGTAGCAGCTGTTGTATCAATCTAGCTGGTGTAGCAACAGCTGCTGGCAAGCGATTTCAATTTCGTGGCGACAAAACATTGACTTGCGAGCGAGGGCATTTTCACATTTTTGTAAATAAAAAAAAAATTAAAACTAACTTTTTCTTTTCTTAAAAAAAGATTAAATCTACTTTCATAATTAAAAAAATATGAATAAAACCCTTTTTTTAATTGGCATGTACTATAATTTCACCTAACTAGGAGAGCCCTTTTGACAAATCGAAGAAAGCGGAGGTGTGGCAAGGTGACTAATCCAGTGCAAGACAATTATGCAAGGTGCGCTGGTGCGAACTTGGAAAGGTCTCCGAAATACAACTAGCATCAAAAGGTGCACGCGATCGAGCGAGCACGGAAACGAGGACGTTCACGGCACAGCTGCGAGTTTCAGGCTGACCCAAGAGGTCTGCGAGGTGGAGCGAAGCGGAAAAGCGTTCCGCACACACCCTCACTCTCACAACCAAGTTCCCATCTCTTTCCTGTGTAGGTACGTATCATGTATTTGCTTAGGAAGAGGTATACGCGCCTCCCGCAAAACTCCCAGTGAGGCAAGAGGGACACTTTATGGATTTCAATATTATATTTCCAAATCTACCCTCAGTCCCCAGGACAGTTTCTTCTCTTCCGTAAACTCTAGCTCCTCAGTCTGTACGTCTGCCAGTGTGCTCAGTCTGAACAAAGATAGTTCGCACCAGATGCTTGTGAGGGAGAGGACAGAGGTAGGGGCCAACCCCTTCCCACAGCTTGCCTCTCTACCCACTGAGGTGTACTTCCTTCGCATCGCTCCCATTTCTCCGATGGCCCATACTAACCTCGACCCATTAGTTTCCCCGAAGGGCCTATACAGCGTGCCAGTTATCCCGACGCGCCATGGCATTTTCAGGCCTCAGAATGAGCCTGAGAGAGAGAGAGCTCTTGCGCCTAAGGATTGCGGGCCTCACCAAGATCAGAAGAAGCGTCAAGCTGCCAGTCCAATGACGCCTGCTGCTCGCGATTTAGGAAGTAGGAGGCGGAGGCCGAGCCACGCCAGGCGAAGCTACCAGAGCGAAAGAGTGGAAATGGAATGAATTGGTGCACAAGAAATAGAGGGAAGAAGAAGAAAGAAACGTGAGTTTTGAGCGAGGTCCCTTAGAAGTCAGCTACTGCTCGGTAGGCCCCGCGAGGAAGTAAAGAGCGCTCGCGGAAGAAATAGTTGACTGCTTCGACTGCTTTGACGAGACGGAATCCACGATTCGACCAAGGATCGGTGCTTCGACTTGGCAGCACTCGACCAGAGCACACTTGTGCGTGGGTGCCAACGCGCTCCCATGGCTCCACGCACTCAGCGCAACGTTCCAACACGCGGATTTGTCGCCGCCAAACTGAGCGGGCGCCTTATTTTGCACGCACGAGTTTACACATGACGATGAGGGCCTCGAGCTGGCCCACGGCACGGCGCTCACCCCAAACGCGATGCACACCCTTCGCCGCTGCCGCTGGCCTGGAGAACCCGGCCCATCGAGAGCCCGAGCCGTGTCTGCTGGCGAGCTGCCGGTGCCCAGAGAATGAATATCCACGAGCGACGAATCAATTGCGATGGCGTTGAATGCTTTCGCAGTCCTCACTTCACTTCTTACTTACTTCCCGGTACCTACGCCTTACCATAGGACCCACTAGGCCCGCGTGTGTTTTTCTTCTTAGTTCCCAATACTGAGAACACTTTTCTTTCTGTTACACAGACTATGCATGAAAGCGCAAACTCTTTCGAAGCGACGTAACTAAAACTTGAAGAACTTGAAAAGGCATGAAAGCGCAAACTCTTTCGAAGCGACGTAACTAAAACTTGATGAAAAAGAAGAAGAGCTTGAAAAAGCATGAAAGCGCAGACTCTTTCGAAGCGACGGTAACTAAAACTTGAAGAACTTAAAGAAGAAGAGCTTAAAGAAGAAGAACTTAAAAATGCATGAAAGCGCAAACTCTTTCGAAGCGAGGATAACTAAAACTTGAAGAACCTAAAGAAGAAGATAATCCAGAGAAAGCAAAGTCTTTCGAGGCTTCAGAGAGAGAGAAATAGAGAGAAATAGAGAGAAATAGAGAGAACTATCGCCTAAAAGGAAGGAGAGAGAAGTTTTAACGCCCTCGAAGAACTTGGAAAGGAGACCCGTGCGTGCTGGAAAACCTAAGAGATGGCTCGCTCATCGTTGGCCAAGCTCGCTCGTCTGCTTGAGGTCGGCAAGGCCGGGCGTGAAACCGCCTCTGCTCCGCTTGCAGCTTTTGCCTGCGATTATGACGCTCTGGTCATCCTTCAATTCGCCAAAGCGAGCGGTCGAAATTGAGGTGGTTTCTTGATGTAAGACGGATTTCTCATGGGGTGCTATAGTTGTGGGTAGATAGGATCTAGCGGCCCATAAATCACGATTCTTCTAGTTTCACTTTTTCTATTTCAATCGTCTTTTTCTTTTACTGCTGCTGAGAACTTTGATTCATTATTCTCAGCTTGCTGCTGTGGCGGCCAGAATCGATTGCTGGAGCGACTGGGTCAACAACCGCGCCAAGAGCAGTCCCGACGTGCGTGGCACCGTACCACATTCTTTGTCTGCAGCCGATTGATTGCTCAAGCTTTTCAAGAGAGCAGCTACACAAGCGAGCGGAGAGCTGCTCGCTTGTCCAATCACCCTTTTTTTCTTTTTTCTTTTTTTTAAAGTCATTCACGTCTTCCACACGTGCCAACCTGCGCAGCAGACTCGGTATAGTTTTCGAATAGGCGAGCAAAGTCGCTATTTGTTGATCTGTACCGCGAGGTCGTGGTCGTCGAGGGTGTCCAAACTGCTTGAGTTTGCCGTTGCAGCGATCTCGAGGCTGCGCCGTCTTCGCTAAGGAAAGTATTGGCCATCGCCCATCCATCCTTGCCAAGGGTTGGTCTGTACGTTCGTCCGTTTTGTGCTCAGCGCGTGCAAGTCGGACTCGATACCGAAAGAGTTACCTTCTTGTGACAAGGACATTGCGCAGAGGGATTGTAGAAGTGCCAGAAAGATTGCTGCATAAGGCAATTTGAAGACAGGTCCGCAGATCAAATACCACAGGGTTTGCTCTCGTGGTCTGATAGGAAAGAGATTGTTGAAATTCCTCAAAGAAACTAGTTTATAGGGATCTGAAGACCATCCTCCGCAGTTAAAGAACACAGCGCAAGCAAGCACAATGCCGTCAGGACACTCAGCACCGTCGAAGGCGTCCTCAAAGGGCTCTTCCAAGGTCTCGAAGCGGTCTTCTATCATGGAGAAGAAAATCCCCGGTGTGCCTACAGGTGTTGGCTCGTGGTATCAGATGCTCGATGATGATTCTGGACGCTTCTTCTTTTACAATGCCAAAACTAAGAAGGTTTCTTGGGGCCTGCCCCTACGGGATATTGTTACAGACGCAGAACTTGCCTCACCATATGCCAGGCATGGCAAGGATGACTGGGAATGCTGCATTGATGCTCAGAGCGGCAAGAAATTCTACCAGTCGAAAAAGATCAACCGCATTCAATGGCAGCCACCCTTGGTGTACCGCCCGCGTTTGATGAAGTTGCAATTTTTCGCGGATCGTCGTGTGTCTACTGTTGGTGAAGAGCCTGTGGCAAAAGGTCAGCACTCCAGTACTCAGACGCCAGGCCTCTTTGCAGACTCTGATGAACCATATCAGTATCGAGAGTGTGCTAGAGGACTCTACATGCTGCAGCGCCTTCCATCGCTATCTTGTGAGTGTACACGCCGAGGAGAACCTTTTGTTTTGGGCAGCTTGTGAAGTCTTTCGCCTTGGCAGCTGGAAAGGCATGAAGACACTCGGCATTCGTGAAGGTGGCGTAGTAGACACCAAGGGTGATGACACCGATGATGATATCGATGAGGAGGACGCCCACGCTCAGGTTGTGCATGATGAGGAGGATGAAGGTCAGATGATGCTTCAAGACCAGCTTGCACGCACACATGCCAGCGTACGCATTGGCATGCCTATTGGTGATGAGCGTTCTCTCAGTCAGGAAGCTCGTACTATTTATGATCGCTTTATCAAGCCTGGAGCGCCAATGGAGATTTGTATTGATGCACAGTCTGGCAAGGGGATCATTCGTTGCATCACTTCGGGCAAGGTCGATCGTACACTCTTTCACGTCGCACAAGAAGAGGTCTTGCGTAACATGGAAGAGGACCTCCTCCCTCGGTTCTTGACTGTTGCTCTGTCTGAGGATGGAGAGACTGTTGGCCAAGGAGAATTCATCTTTGAGAGTGACGAAGTTGTGCGTCGGGCACTCACCGCTGTCGCAGCCATCGATCTCTGATGACTACATCTGTTCACACATTCATAACTTCCGCTCGTTTCGTTCGTATAGGTACATATATAAAATTACTCACTTGCAATTAAGCACTGCAATCCAATGTTTTGTTTACGGAATACCGTTAACGCTGCAGCGACATATATCTAAACCCAGATATAGCGTCGCAAACAAACCACACTATCGATACTCTTTCCAATACATACGTTTCAGCAATTCGTTAACACCATTTGTCTCTTTTTCTTTGTGTCATTCTACTTTACTTTGTACGCTGCTTGCAAACTTACCTTTGCTTCAAAATCAAGATCATTCTTCTCAGAAGAATTACTCTGAAGTGACTACAGGGGTGTTAAGTCCCACCGGCTTGATACATACTTCACTCGCCACCCGGGTCTGTCCCTCAACAATATATATAAATATATCGATGAATCCTGTTTCTATTCAGACTTACGGAATCTTCCTCAGCTAGATGGGGAATCTAATTAATATATTTTGGTTCAAATATTCACGGAATAAACAATATCATTTTGCAAAGAACGCCATAATCTCTTCATCGTCGAAATCTCTTCAAGAAGTAGAATATATCGTGGGGTGGTGCGCCAGCATGCTATTGTTTAACCAAACATATATGATAAATCAAATTCAAGAGAATAAGAATATACAGAGGGAAGAGGCTTTATGGTTAGACGATAAAGTTCTGGATTGGTGGGGCGCTTGTACAAAGACTCGGAGAATGATAACTAATTTAAACCCATAGAATAAGAATGGCTTGAGCGAATCTCTTCCAACTACGAGTGGGAACTCGAAGCTTACTGAACAATTAGGTCTTTTGAACATATCCTCAATTTTGACTTGATTTGACTTTTCTTTTGTTCCAAAAAAGAGCCATCAATGATGGACGAATCGGACAAGTTAAACTGTGTAAAGCCAAGCTCTTGCGAAAAAAAGAACTGTCAAATTTCAACTTATTCAAAAACTGCACTCAAAATAGATTCCTTGGATTAATTATTGTTGCAAACCTGCTTGTCAAAGCATAATACAATGGTTTTTGCGCTCGTAAGATTCATACGCTAGTGTATATGTTTGAATTGTATCGCAATTTTGTATTTTTCTTCTTCTTATAGATGGACTTTGTCAATGCCGCCATAGATACAAGCTTCTCCAAGAAAAGACTTTAAAGTAAACATGTGTCCAGCGAGGTAGGCCTTGAAAGTAAAGAACCATATCCAGCAAAGATACTAAGAGAGGCTGTGAGTATCAAGGTACTGAAATGGATTCTGCGAATTTGTAAGCATGGCGTACGCTAATTTTGCAATATGGTGCCTGTACCCCCCTCCCTCTAGGGGAGATATAGCTTTCTGCAATGCTACTGGGACCACTGAGGTCACTGGTCTACGCAAATCAGACCTCAAAGAAGAAAGGTATGAATAAAAATAAGTATGCCTACCTAGAGTGGTCAAATGAAAGGGTACACTATACCACAGAGTAAATGAACAATAGAGTACAAAATAAAGGGTTCAGCGTAGTTCAAGCCATGATATCCAAAGCTGTCATGCTATCTCTCTTACAATGTACCTACACCTATGAAGACCTTGTGCGTCAACATCACTGCAACAAGTGACAGCTAAATTTTAGAATGCCATGAAACTATATACTTCATAATGCCAACAACGAATGCACCGCATACATATCTTTTCCTAAAACTAATAGCTCGAGGAGGGTCTCAATTTGATACAGAGTACTGTCTAACGTTCTGGAGTATAACACTCCCAAGTCAATAAGTTCTTCGAGCGCGTGCCCCAAAAGCGCAAGCAGTTCAGTTTCCGTTTATTAGTGCTAGGTTCATGATATCCCTAAGAGATCGGGTATCAGGAATAGCAATAGGTAATGGATGTAGAAACCACATTAAAAAGAAGAAGAATTGAAAACCGTTCCTATCAATAAACATTGGAATCTCCAGTCCCTAGGCATCTTGAACCATTCTGTTCAATCTACCAGACACCTCAACAGCATTGTCGCGAGTCCAGTCGTCGTCGCCCATAGGCCATGCAGGAAAACACATGGCAAAAGGAAAGAAATTTATTCGCGCTAATTTTGGAAATCGAAAGGTTAAATGCAGCTTTGCGTGCTAGCATTTTATTTTCGTGACATCAAAACGAAGAAAGTGAAAATATGCCAACTGATAGATCCTTGAAGGTTGTGTTCTTGTACTATCGTTTCATCTTTGCTATGAGTTCATCGACGTCCAATGTCTTCAGTAAATCTAAGTGCTTAATGTTTCTTAGCGGTGCAACGAGCTTCGTATACTAATAAGTTTTTCGGTGAGAATCCAGCAACACCAGCAACATAGGCTTCTGTCAATCTAGAACCAGACTGTATCTAAAACATGTATATTTTAAAACCCTTACGACCATAGCCGTGCTTCTGAGATTTTTTCGTGATTCGATTCACGATTCTGTGCTGTTTAAGCTGCTTCCTACTTATCCTTCACTTTTTATTTCTTGGTTCGAATTGTACAGCCGTGCTACGCAATGATATGCCTAATTTGTTTATTTCAACCACATAGCCACTCTTGAATTTCATTCGTCACCGACCACGGCAGTGTAAATGCAGCGCAGCAATTCGCCAATTCTGAAACCTTGTTAGTTCATAAAAACCCATTCGCACACCAACCAGAAGCACAATTTTATGCCCACCCAGCCGAAATTTACACTATCTTGAGACCCACAAAGCGCCCATGTCTCCCTTGCTTCTCAGTTCCTTATCTCCATTCAAGCTTACACCAAGTATGAAGCGTACGTAGTACCTTTCCACAACCCTTTCAACGGTTTGAGCGCTATCATCAGTAACATCAGTGATTACTACTACTACTACTACTACTACTACTACTACTACTCTACTACTACTACTACGATAGCGGGGGCTCCTAATTGCCAAATATGCAGTCCTATGTACTAGTCCTACTTAACCCCACATAGAAACGTACTAGTTAGTAGTCACTATGTGTGTCCTAATACTCGCTGGATAGTACTATTCTACAATCAATTACAGCTGATAAACCAAGAAAGGGGGGGGGGCTTGGACCCTGGAGTTACTTGATGGTGCTCAAAGATGAGTGTCAGTCTGAATCCTTAAAAACGCTTCAGCGATCGAGAACTTCATTGTTTCAAGAGGCGCGGGTTTTTGAGAAAGAAAGTACAGCTTCAGATTCAGAGTGTTGAGAGGCCATTCGTACAGATTTGTCCGGCTTTATCAGATTTATTGCGCCCATTCTGAGGCTGCAAAGAGAAGAAAAGCAGCTTTTTCAAGCTCAAGCAGCTGAGAGAGACTCCTAAGCGCAGCTAGTTACATACTAGCAAGCCACCATGGGCCCTTCAGCCGCTACATGTTGCTTAGCACTTGATAGGAGTGACCTTCCCTCTGACGACACCGCAGAGAAATGTTTTCAACAATAAGTTTCAAACAACGTCGCTATTATGCTGTGCATATATTACTACTATGACATATACAACTCTAAATTTAAAATGAAAGAAAAATCGTTTTATTTCTTTAAAAATATATTTACTAAAAAAAAATAAAAAATCCCTAGTTTAGATATTTTATTAAACTTTTCCTTTAGTAGGACAGGAAACATAATAGAACCATGCAAGTCAGACAGTCGCAAACTATTAAGAGCAAACTAAAAACAAGCATGAAAAGTGTCGAGCAATAAAATCAGAGCTACCCAAGCGATAAAAGTTTACTTAGAGGTAAAACTGCCAAAGTAAACAATAAGCAGCGTACTAGTAAACGAGGGCCACTTGGACAGAATTAAATTTAAAATGTAAATTTTTAAAAACTTTAAAAACAAATTATTTTATTTACGAAATAAATAACTAAATAAATTTCGCCTTCAGTTATACGCCGTGCAAACTATTACTATCGCTTCGTTTCTTCAAGTTCGAATTGCTTCTAGAGCATCTAAAGGGCGGCTTTCTTAGACACGGCTACGAGTGTAAAACGGCCACTGCCTATCGCCAAGCTATGTCCTCATGAGCGCCGACTCCTTGCTTGACGCCCTGTAGACTTCGTGCACGAAAACAAACGTGCGCGCAGGTACCGCTTCATAGTACCTCGGGTTGCCTGCAACACCCTCGATTTGATCCAGCGACAGCATAAGAAAGTGACGACTCAAAAGCGAAGCGTGACTTGAAGAAGCTTCTTTCTGCCCAATCATTCATTACATGCTGCCACACGTAAGTAGCTCCTCTCTCTCTCTCTGTCTGCGCTCTTCTTTGCGAGGAGGAAAGAGAGTTCAACGAGAGCGTTCTTTGCGGCACGGAGTTCGTAGCGCCCTGAAACACACGGAGGAAGAGACGATCAGCATTCACTTCGAAGGTGTTGCAAAACGAGGCCGTCAGAGCTTCTCTTCGGTCTGAGAGAAGAACTTGAACGTGAGCGGTACAGAACGCTTCTTCTTCTTCTTCTTCTTCTTCTTCTTCTTCTTCTTGGTATTCTTCTTGGTATTCTTGATTTTCTTCTTAATTCTTCTTGTTTTTCTTCTTGGACCCCGATTCCTTTCGCGAGTTTAGTCCTATTCAAGGCAAAAAAGGAGGCGCGGAAAACATTTTTCGAAAATGAAATTGAATAACACGGAACTAAATTAAACATTGCAATGGTACGGATGGAAAAATGATGACAGAGCTTTTCACAAGTTCTTCGTCGGTTTTTGAAAACTTGGAGTGCGAGTACCATCGCACAAAAACCTGCAGGAAATCAAGCGCATGAGTGCGGAGTATCGACAAAAGGGGCGCAAAGATACAGGCAATCCAAGAAAACCAAGCCACGGAGAATCTTAAAAAAAACTTTAAATAAAAAAAAAACTAAAAACTTTTCTCTCCACAAAACATACTCTGCCAACTCACGCAAATGAATGGGAAAAACAAAGAGGAAGAAGCAGTAATGATGCAGCGCCTGCCAGGTGCGTGCCAGTCCTTTTATGGAAGTCGGCACACTTCGCAGTAGACAGGTAGTGAGAAGTAAGTGAGTGGTCGCACAGCGGCTCATAGCACTGCCTAACTGGCCGTCTAGCGCACCATGGTCGAAGCGTGGACCGGAGTGCTCCAGACGGAAGGAGACATCGTTGAGCTTGCACTTCCTCTCCCTCACTTCCTTCAAGTTACTATAATTCTTTTTAATTTCCTTTTTTATAAAAACAAATTTAATAAAAAGTTGATGTTTTAATCGTTTTCTTTCTTTTATGTTCACTTTCCACTCGTCTAAATTGCTACTTGCATAGGTATTCTAAGTCATAACATAGTTACTTTTGGTAACAAAGCCTTTGGTTATTTCCTTCGAGGTGTTGGTTTCTTTTCACTGGATTTCACATCCTAAAACCAAACACTAACACCATCATAAGTCCTTCTTTTCTTTTTGTTTCTACTCCCCCTTACTGACAGTAGTAGAAGTTTTCTTTCATGCTGTATTGTAATTTCTCTTTAAAAGAATAGATCATGATTGAGAAGGAATGCATTATCAACACGATACATAGTATGTAGTACATTCTAAAAGAACGTGAAAGCAAAACAAAACAAAACTTCGCGTATGTCCCAGGTCTGACCTACATTTAAATCGAAACTCCATACCTGGTCCGATAATACGTTAACATTCGTATGGACCATCCCTTGAGTTAAGCTCGCTGCGCAGTGCTTAAAGGACTTAAAGACAGCATTATGTACTCCTTCATCGCAGAAAACCTTGCATAGGCCTCAATTATCAAACCATTCTTAATGCAAGCTTGCAAATTGATGCTCACAGCAGCGCGTAAACCTCGAAATCTGAAGGTATAAATTATCCTGAATTATTCCTATTCTTATTCTTCAAGTTTTAAACTTTTAAAAAGGAAACAGCAGCCTGAGTATAAGAAAAGAAACAAAAGCAAACTATAGAGAAGCAAAATGAAAGGGGAACCGAGGGAACGGCTTTCTCTGCTCCACTTGTGAAAACGTTAGAACTTCTTAAACCTCTGAATGGAAGTGACTATTCTATGTAAAATAATGAATTATAATTATCTAGGTCTTCGTTATAGAGTGGATGGAAGGTAAGAAAATGGCATGGCCAAGGAACCACCAACCAGCAAACGAAGCAAACCGTCAATTCAAACCATCATCAAAGTACTTCAACCAGAAGTTTGGCGCCTTACTGGGGAGGTACCAGAGGCATATACCCCAACAAGTGACGACGTTGAGTGCGCCTATGGCTACGGTTTGTTTGTTCCAGCAGCCGCAAGCAACGAAGCACAGACACTACTGTGTGTTCTCCGCCCAGCAACAATAAGATTTCAAATGCCAGATTGATTGGCCACCTCCAGTGCGCCTATCTGGGCGCGACCTCCGTCTACAAAGGCACTGGTAGAGGGTACAACTTCAACAGACCGGGCTTGTGTGCCGTACTGGACTATCAAGATGCACCACAACCTTGTACTTTAGCTCTGTGAAAACTAGGGTGCTATTCTCTGCTTGAATTTGAAGCCTTTAACAAGCTAACAAGATGGGTCCAAATGAAGACAGCTTGAATGAGGTGTCCCTTGTAGGCTAAAGTCAAGCGCTCATTCACGAAGCAGAGCTTTTGCTCTGGCAGTGGTGTAAACTAGTAACTTGCAGGGAGAGTCGCAGCTAAATCCGTGAAATCAACTTCGACAAGCTGGGAATATCCTCGGTTGTCAAATACCTTCCTTGCCCCCCGAAAGATATATATGAATGCAAATACCTAAATGATCGTGACCAGAGGCATCCTTTTGAGCTACCTATTCAGAGCCATTATTTACAAATTGTCTTTGAGTCGCGATGGGACCTAAGCTTGGCATCAATTGGAAAGGCAAGTTTTGCAAATTTCATAGGTTAATCTGTGGAAGTGACCACAGATTTGCAATGCGATCCCAGACAACCTCGAGTTTTCTGGATCAGAATATGTCATATTTTCTCCTAGGACGTGAATTCCAAGCAAAAGCTTGTGGAGGAATCAGTTTTCCTCGCACTAAAATATATCTCCAATCTCAATAAACGCGTGGCAAATTCACCTATTCGAATTGATATGCACGACATCATGAATCCAATGACAGCAATCCATGATTAGGAATGTCCAAATGATAACAGTCCAAGACTATCCTCTACGGATCAGCAGAGCCGCTGAATAAGACCACGCAGAAGTTTGAATCGACAATATGAAGCATTGAGTAATAATAGAAAAAAAAAAGAAAATGTCATTAGTATGGACTAGTAGCATGGACTAGTAGACCCAAGTCTTTCTTCTTAAATTAAAAATATTTTGAAAGCTATCGAAACGCCACAGGAAAGGAAGGAAGGAGCTCCTTTGAGCCAGCGCTTTCGACAGATAATTGTGGAGTTGCGGTCCCCACGCTTTGTGAAGGGTCCGCTCTTTCGCGAAAACCGCCATTCCGCAAGAAAACCCCAACAAAGAAAGGAGTCCAATCAAAAGAATGAATATCGAATCGCTCAGTCAGTCAGTCAGTCAGTCAGTCAGTCAGTCAGTTTCTCTGCGCGTATTCAAACATACGAAGAGCTCTGCGGTGGTTAGGGCTTAAAAAACAAAAAGAATTAAAACGAGGCAGAGGAATATATACAACTTGAATATGCAACATTGTAATCTTTTTAAAACTAGAGTCATAAATTGATAAATACATAGTTAACAAAACCTTTAAACATGCAAAGAGAAGAAGTAGGAAGAAAGGCGCTACCCAACTAGGAAGGTTCTGAAGTTGATGAAGCAAATTGTAAAAGTTCTTATTTTTAGAGTAAACATTAAATTGCACGCTATGGTAGTGGCTTATGCCTTCCAAACGGACAGACATGGAAGATAAGGCGAGACGACAGTTTAAGGTGGTCTTAAGGGGCCCTAGTTGCGACCACACCGCCTCCTGAAAGAGACGCTGAGAGAAAGCTGCAAAGTAAGCCCGCTGAATCCTGGGGACGCGGAATGCACCTTAAATCCCCAATTCTACAGACGCGTGCTTAAAAAGGTTTCCTCACTTCATTAATAAGGTGAAGCAGCAATCACCGTGATAGGTTCAACCTTCATGCTTCTTGAAAAGGTATATTGAGTGATTCTTTTGAGTTGAATTTCTCAATCACTTAAAAAAAATAGATTTCAACCCAGTAGCTCAGGCTCGTGAGGGCGCCAATATCGTGCACGTTGTGGCTTAAAGTTATTGTATAGTGAGGCGACTTTGAGTGTGTCTACGGCTGCTGCTGTTCTCATTGCTGTTCTTGTAGTTGTTCGAAGGAGACCTTTCAGTTTCGCAGTCGACTTTCTATTTCGAATGTTTTTCTGCGCTTCCCTTCGTACATTTTAAGTAGCCTATCATTTGCTTTGTTTTTATTTATTTTCCTGAACAGCAAAAGTCAAGTTCGTCATCACGTATGCCATGTTTCTTCTGCAGGGGGTATCGATTATTTTTCTTCAGGCGAGTTTGTAGAACTATAAAACCAAACTTATTTTTTTGTAAAGTATGCAGGAGAAAATTATCTTCGATGAAGAGAGCCTTCCAACTTAGTGTTACCTTCGTACCTACCTGCCCTCTAAGGCGGCTACTGAAGAGTAAGACTGATGCAGGTGATTACCTTTTCTTTTCTTTTCTCTTATATTAGGTTCGCGTGGCGCGTGGAAAGGGTCTAAATGAACCCCAACTTCTGCCATCGCAGGAGCTCCATCAGATGCCTTCTTTCGCGCCGAGGCCGCAGAATAAGTGAACGAGAGCCTCTGCTGCAGCTAAAAGGCGGATTTATCACCACGGAGGCCTTGGTTTCGTCTTTCCAGCTGATCAAAAGTGAAAAAAAACGCACTGCAAAAGCCGAAAACGGTGCTCGATTTTGCCAAAAAGCTCGAAATAGATAATTGAAGTATTAAGCACTTATGGACGAACTCCTGCCAAATAAAAGCGAACGAGAACCGGATTAACTGCGATACCAACTAAGTTAGCGCTGAGCTCGATCAACATAATGTTTGAACGAGTGGCTTCTTGCTAAGAAGAACCGTCTCACTGGAAAGAGATTGTTGAAAGAGTATTTACATATTATAATAAAATAATAATAAAATAAAATAAAATAGAATTGACGCTTTGTGTAGAAATGAATACAGGAAGAGAAAAGTGGCAACCAAATAGAACTAATTCCATTTAAATAAACGTTGCTATTGATAGTCGATTTTATTCATTCATATTCGCTGGTTTGGAAGCATTCATAGTATATTCTAACAGGAAAGACTTATTTCAAACACGAGAATCATTCAATGTAAGTTTGGTTTTTCCCTTCTCCTATTATAATGGATAGTTGTTCTTTGATGACAAAATTGATCGTTTTAAAGAGAGGGAAAGTATTCATTTTCAAATAGAAAAGAAGAAAATATACAGTAGAGCTTTAAATTAAATAAGAGTACCTGCTAATCTTCCTATAATAATTATGTCTCACTTATTAAAGAAGGAAGGCGGATTTTCTATTTTCCTGATAAGAACAGTTAAACTCTGCAATGCGCTGTGATCAAACTTTTTAAGAAAATGACATTCATTTCTTTCCAGTCTTGTCAAAGTCCTTCGAAGTGCTGCGTTGCCATTGCTAGCTCTGTACGTGTTGTAGGAGTAATAGGGTCTTCGACTTCGTTTTGAACCCGAGAACATGAGCTTTGAAAGCGCATTTCCGCTGCAGCATCGCTCTTCAACAACCATCTTCAAGAAAGCCTGGAGATCGCAAGCTTCAACTTTGCGGAGTATGATAAATGGCAATGATTTCTCTTTCAGCCTCATTTTTATAACAGTACGCTACAGCGTATTTACTTTCTTAAAAGCCGGCTTTTGCTCTTTTTTCTTAAACCCTCGAGCGTTCTGAGCTCAAAAATACAAAACTCGGACGATACAGCAGCAATGGCTGCGGGTAACCATTTAACCATCATGGCTCAAAGAACTGCCAATTGCAATTCCCTTATTAAGCGCACCACCTCTATGTCTCTCTGATATTTTACTCCCTCTCACAATATTACGATGGACCTCGTTTGCGTCGATTTCCCAACCGGAGAAATAAGGTCTCTGGGAGCGCGTGGACATCAAGCTTTGTCAATTTTGCCAAGCCAACAACGGCGGCTCCTTAAGGACGCACAAGCCGTGACTCCGCTCGAAAAGGAGGCCCAAAGCAGCGCAGAAGACAGCCTGGCAGAGGCCTCGAGCGTGCTTCTTCGGTTTCCATCTCTGCAGGAGCCTGTGAACTATCGCTCCGTTGATCGATTCTCCTCTGCTCTGCTTTCTATCTTTCTTATTCCCTCCACCTTTTACTACGTTCCACGTAGGACCTACCTACCGCTACATAGGACCGGCACGAAGCAATCATCGCAGCACTGGTAGGACCAATTACCTAGTGCTAAGTGACCTCTCTCTTTCTTCCCAGGGTGCTATCCTGGGAACGCGAGTCCTAGTGGAACGCCTATGTGCAGTCAGTCCTGCCCTCTTGTTTCCTGAGTTAAAACGTTTTAACTTGGGAATAAAAATTCAAGCGAAGAACATAAAGAATCGCTCAGTATGTAGTGAGTGAATAGCCACATTCCCAGCATAAAACAAGGTCTCCAAAAAAGAAACTTCTTTCTCACTTTCTTTCACAGGGTAAAATTTCCACATCAACCCCAAAACTGCCAAGCGTAGAAAAAGCGCGAGAAACTGTGTGCCCATGAGTGCAAGAAAGAAATAAAGAAAGAGAGAAAGAAAGAAAGAAAGAGAGAAAGAGAAAAAGAAGCTGCAAAGGTGGACAGGAAGGGACGAGAGGCCGCCATGAAGCTGCGGTTTCGGCCCCTTTGGCTCTCCGGCGCCTGTGCCTGCGTGTCTTCACAGCGGCAGCTTCGGCTTGAGTGATTCATCGTTCAATGATTTTATTTTGAAGCAGACACGCGGTGTTCTGAGATGTCTTGTTCTTCATATTGCTAGCTAGATTTGGTGTGAATTTCCTCCCTTTCTCACAGCCCACTGGGCTCTGAGGCGCTACTGCGGGGCCTGCCCCATTCTATAACCTTAGCAGCTAACAACAACTTAGCGGAGAGACTTCTTCAAAGACCCCTTCTGCTGTTGAGACGGAAGGAGCTCTCTCTTTCTTTCTTTCTTTCTTTCTTTCTTTCTTTCTTTCTTTCTTTCTTTCTTTCTTTCTTTCTTTCTTTCTTTTATTCCGCTGGAGGCCTTCTTCGGGAGCTTTCAATGTTCAAAACTCCTCTTTAACTCAAAAAGCAAACCGAAGACAAGAGTCATTCAAGTTAATTCATATTCTTCATGAAAGAATAATAAAATAAATCCTCTCAGCGGCAGCGACGCTTGACAAGTTGAGAATCGATCGCAGATACTTTGTTCTTTAAACCGCAAGCAAGTCTTCGCACGATCGTGGCCGCGTCATGAGCAATGAGTGCAGCGAACATCTGATACGGCAGCGAATGAGAGGAAAAGACGCGCTCGATAGAGAGCAGGTCCGCTCAGAGCCGCCGCTCCACGTCTCTCTCTTCTGACTTTTGTTGGCGAGTTCTTCATTCTCAGCGGCGCTTCTTTCGCCACCTTTTCTTCATCTTCGATATATCATATATACTTTGTTCTCTTTCCTTCAGTCGCAGGCAAATTTCGAAACGTTCCCCGCTCATGAATCGCGGAGGAGGACGACTTTCTCTCCACAGTGCGCCGTATTTGGCTCCAGTGGTCAGCGTCTTACAAAGAGAGAACCTTTGCGATGTTTTGGGAGGTTGTACACTGGACTGCTTGAGAGGCTGAAAGGGACAGTATCATGAGAGGCAAGTTGTGACAGTGCAGGAAGAGGAACGAACTCTTTCACAATGTTCACATTTCGAGCTGCCTGCTTTGCTCTTTTGCGTGAAAAGATGATCCTCCTGGAGCTCTGGTCATGCTGAGGTTGGGTTTACTCATCCCAGAAGCCTTGTCCAGGATAGATAAGCGTTCCCGGCGCAGTTAAACTGCCTTTCTTTAAAGCTTCGAAGGCTCCAAAGTGGGTGAGTGAGCAGCCGGAGCTAATACACGATAAATTTTCACTCCCCTCTCCTGCGGCTATGGTCTTTGTTTTCAAGGGAAAACAGATGAATTTGAATTTTTTAAGAAAAATTGTTTCTTCGAAAAATATTGTAAAGAAAAGGGACGATGATAACTGGGCCAAAGCAGAAGGGAGCGGGCAGTTCGATCGCGCTTTCTCAGGCGTGGCGCGGCTTCGGCTCTGTTCCTGCGGTCTGTGACGAAGCATTGCGCAGCGTCCCGGTCGTCTGCCTTCTAGAAAGAGCTGGATGCCCGAATTAATTCTCTCTTTCTCTCTCTGTTTCCCCCTTTCTGTTTCCTTCGTAGTGAGTGAGTGCTCTTGAAGTGCAGATAAGGAAATATACGGTGCTCGCTATCATTTAAAATTTAATTTTAAAAACAAAAAAGTAACAAGGACAATAAGTAAAAGAAAGCCTTAATTTGAGAAATATGATGCATATTCATGAATACATACTACATACAGTAGAAAGCCCATTTGGAACTCAATAGAATGCAGTTATCGCCCATTCAACGCAATAGAGAAAAGGGCTCTGAGTTCCAAACTTTCTACAGAATTGAAACAAAAAGGCATTTCAAGTAGAATGTATGCGAATGAAGTTTGCAGTTCTATCTTCCTCGTAAGTAAAGGGTCTCTGAATGAATGTTGACTGACCATAGGAAGAAAGGAGGGAAGGAAGCAAGGAAGCAAGCAACATATAATCACCGTCGCACTGTCTATCATCACGATACAGCAAGCCAGCTAGCGCATTGCCTAGGACACTCTCAGTAGCTACGACGGAAAGAAACCTTGAACATTCGTTGGGCCACGGATAAATAGATGTCTCAAGACCACCGCAAGCGGCTCAGAGCGCGGGGCTCCATAGCTCTTGTGAGCTTCTTCGAACTCCAGCGCCGTCTTCTGAAGCAAATCTCTGTCTGTGTCGAAGCTCCCTGTTGACGGCAACAGCAGACAGCAATTTATTTTATTTTATTTTATTTTTTCTTGAACTCCAAAAAGAAGTATTGTCGAAGGCTATCTTCAAAACTTGGACTTTAAAGAAAAAGAAAAAGAAAAAGAAAAAAGTAGAGCCTGCCTTGCTATCCTATTATCAGCGATGCGAGGGCAATTATGATTGAGTTGGCCCATCACTTGATGTCCTGGCTTCTTCGACCTCAGAATAAGCGCGACTTGAGGGCGCTCTCGTCAGAAGTTTGGTGCCGCTTTGCAGTGCTTTCTGGCCTATCAGCGCATCTCCCAGAGTTCACAGGCACCCGAGAGCGACAAGTAAGAGGACCTTTTGCTTCTACGCATTCATTACCTGGGTACTATCGCAATGTTTTAGCATCATGTCTTTTTAAGAGTCAGAGGCTCGTTTATTCGCCCCTTCCTCGCTGCTACGGGTTCAAATAGGACCCCACTAGCTCTGCCATTTCTGTAATTCGTCATATTATTTTTAATGTATGTTTGTTCTTTCTATTCAGTTGTTCTTTGTGATTTACAAAATTAAAAAAAAACAAAAAAACAATTAAAACAAAAATAACGTTTAAAAGTGAAAGAAGGTAGTAACAATTTGCTTTGCCGAATGCATATTTTGCAAACATATGGACCATTGAAAGGAGGCGGGTAGGTACCTAAACACAAAAAGAAACAAGAGAAAAGAGGACCGTGTCACTTTCACGGCTCTCTCGACCTCCTCGCTTCAGGACACCGCATACTAAGCCTGCGCAGAGAGCCCTCTTTCTCATTTACGTCGCTCAGTCTGCCCTTCAAATCCCAAGTTTTCCACCTCGTTTAGCGCCATAAGCAAACTAGGAGGCTACCCAGGCCGCTATAGCTTTTGCTTTCTTCCTCTTCAAAAATTAAAAATATTCAGCTCCACAGCTATTTCCCCATTTTAAAAATTTTCTAAAACACATGAAGAAGCAGCTTTTGAAAATGTAAAATCAGGTAATTGAATTAGACTATTGTGCCTCCTAAGCTATACTCTAAGCGAGGCGCGATAAATAGCCCAGAGCATCGATCTGCTACCCGCTAGCAGCGCCTACGTCTCCAGCTAGGGCACTCAGAGCCCGGCGCCGCACACCTGCCTGAGTCTCGCACGCGCCGCCTTTGCTGCCAGGCTCCAAAGCTGTGCGGACGCAGCGAAGAGCCTCATGGAAAGGCGGCGCCGGGAGCCGTGAAGGGCCCGAGAGGAGGCGTACTTAGAGGTCTACGAAGCCGCCTGGAGCAGAAGAAGTCCGACTTCGAGGCCAGCTTTCGCTTGGTCCGCCGAGGATTTTGATCGATTTTCATTTTCACCTTCGTTTGATTAGGTTTAATTTTGGAATGCGTTTGGCGAGTATTATCATCTATAAGGAGGAGCTTTTTCTCTTTTTGGTTTAGTTATTTAATTATCGAGACTAAAGTTATCGCAAAGGGAGTGAAAGGAAGGCCTATGTGGTGATCAGTCAAAACGCTACACGTTCGAGTGAAGGGCTTCAGTCTGCGACTTTTACTACATATCAGTGTTTGTTATGAGTATTGACGAATTTTACTGTAAAGACCAAAACTGGTTTATTTAACATTAGTTTATCAACAGTCGCGATATATTTTCAAAAAAAGTGCCTTCTAATGACTAAGAGTCGATTCAAGTGATCAACAATCCGAATAACTCCAAAGAATACGCCACGGTTGTGCGATTTGGCGGGTTTCAAGCTGCGTGAAGCATCCTCACAATCCTCGTGTATCCTCGAAGGCCGTAACTGAGCGTCTTCGAAGCGGAGCTCCAGCGAAGGGAGCATCAACAGAAACAAACTTAAACACCTTCACTTTCCCCGGTTTCTGCAGGAACCCGCCTTCCTACTTCGGAACTATAGGTTGTACTTCGCGTGGTAGGTTCTCCTCTCCAATTCCCAAGCGTAATATTATTTCCTTTTCCTCTCTCTCTCTCTCTCTCTCTCTCTTTGTTTCGTTTCTTCAACATCGCTTTCAAAATCTGCCTTTCTCGATCGTTCAAAACTATTTTTTTATAAATAAAGAAAGAAAAAAAAGCATAGTTATTTTTCTTAAGCGCTCGCTGCTGTCTCTTGCGTTACTGTAAATGTGTGGCGCGTGGAATAATATTACAATTGGCGACGGTGAACCTGTGGCGGCATGTTTGTAAGAAGCGATAGGTGCCAAATACGTGTCTGGTGCTTAGCGCGATAGTACCGGAGCGGCTTTTGGCTGTTCTGCAGTGGTTTCTTTGGGTGTTTTCGCCAGAACAAGCGGCGCCAACAAGTTTTCATTCTTCCTTTTTCAATTGAATAAATAAATTAAACATCTCAACGAAGGATAGCCATACCATTTGATACTAACTATAAGATGGTCGCGAAGAGGAGAAAGTATGTTAAATTTAAAACGATGAAGGACGACTTGGTTGGAAACTTTTTCAAAACTTTTTTGGGGCTTCCTTCCTCTCTTTTGTGCCCTTCTTCCAAATGTGGCCTCTTTCTTCCTTTTTTTAAATTAGGATTGAACCAACTTCGAAGGACCATTTTCTCCGTCTTCTTGCTTGAAGAAGAAGAAAAATGAAGAACTAAAGCTAACAGCATGCGCCATAAGAGTCATCTAGAGTCAAACTACGAGCTTTCTTTTCTGCAGAAAAGGCAGACCCTTAGCAAAGCCTATCTGGTGGCTACCCTTCGTGTGAATCTAAGCCATCTACCTAGCGTTTACCCTAATCCCGGTCGTTTTTTCCCAATCATTAGCACCCCCATTACTGTTTGCATAAGATATTTCAGGGGATAGCAATCGCTAACGAAGCTCTAGCGCGCTCGTAGCGGCACTTATGTACCACTATGCACATAGTATGTTCAATTATGTCCATCTCATGTTATCTGTAGGGTATTGAAATCGATTGGGCGATGGGAAGGACGGAGTCCAGGCTGTTGTAGGCAGCCTAATTATGGGCACGAGGCGCGGCTGACTAGTGCTTTTCCCAGGGCCCTTCGGCTTTGACATCGAATATTCCTCGTGAAGTCCATATTCTTGGCGGCCTTTTTCTTCCTTAGCTTAGCCTGAAATGAAGAAGAACTTTCTTCTCTGCTGTGTACCGTGGTTTTGTAATAGATGTCGTTCCCCTATTGGTCCTATCATCTGTTTCAAGGCTGGAGTGCCTATGATAATGGAAAAGGCTCCCTCCATATAGTTCGATATACTACATTGATGGGTTGGTTTGGGAGCTTGGTTTGTTATTGGGGCATAAAAGAAAGCCTTCTAAGTGGGCAGAAGGAGACAGGAAAGAGCAAAGGACTTGAGCTTTTCTCGTGGTATTGCGTGTCCTTTCTCTATTTTTTTTGTAAAAGTCTCTGCCGAAGTACCTTCTATTGCGAGCTAGCTATCACTTTAATGACCTTCAGCTCTGAAGGTCCCTTTTCTTTCTTTCTTTCTTTCTTTCTTTCTCTATTTCTTTCTTCGAAGAGTGATGAGTGAACAGTTTTCGCCGTGAAAACCGAAGGAGAAGGCTCTCGATAGAGGCCGTGGGCGCATAAACGCGGCGCTTAGCGAGCAGAAAGAGAGATGCTCTGGCCTTAGACCCCTTCGAACAGACACTCTTTGGAGCATTGGCAAATGATGTTGTTTCTTTCTTTCCTTCGCTTCCTTTAAAGAAGTGAGCAGAAAAGAGATCACGCATGATTTTCATCTGATAACCAGCTATGATTAAGTGAACAAATACTTTTTTTTTTTTAAAATTATTTCATTATTTCATTATTTTTAGAAAAAGAAAAAGAAAGCAACTCCCCGGGCTGTAACCAACTACTAGAGCAGCTGCTATGTAATGAGCCCAGGAGCTTTCTTCAGCAAGCGAGTAGGTCTCCAGATAGTGGAAACACTATAGACAGCTGCTCGCAGATATGCAAGAAAGAAATGTCAATGAATGAATGAGTGAGCGAATACTGAGTGGAAAACAGCAAAGAACTATTCACTTTTGCGTTCTTTTCCAATAAGCGCACGAAGTGGAAACATCGCGAACGGCCGTAGCGAGAAATTGAAGAGAATCGCAGAGCGTTGATTGATTAATTCACTGTATTGCAATTGATTGCATCCCATTCCATTGCATTGCACTCGATTGCGGCACTTTTGTCTGTATCCCCTCCTGATGGATGTGTTACTGTTTACATTAACTGGGTGTCTAACATGCTCGCACTGCCCATCGAAGAGACACTTCGCGCAAAATAAACAAACTTCGATTATTCACTTAAAAAAAAAAAAAAAAAAATTAAAAAAAAAAAACGTTTTTCACTTGAATAAAGCGACTAAAAAGATAATTGAATACTCGCGAATGCCTCGTTTTTAGGTTTCCTTGTTTAGTTACGTATTAGTTATTGCGGCAAAGCTCTCAAGCCCATGTTAACTTCAGCTTTTCATGGCGAATGCTCGAGTCAGTGGAGGCGCCCTGAGATAAAAAAGGGCTCTTTCCGCCTGCCTCTCAGCGTGGAACGCTCAGTTTGAAGAGAAAAACGGAGGAAGAAGCTAGCTGACCACGGTTAGTTGAAAGAAGAAGTAGGGAGCTCCTATCTGCCTGATTAGAAGGAGCGAAGAATTAGTATGTCGGATAGCAAATTTGTTTTCTTTTGTTTCTTTTCTTCAATTTCAACTTTAATTAGATTTTAATTTTCTTTTCCTCTGCGAGGATGATAAGGAGTAGTAGGATGAAGGCGGTGGCTCTTAGCGTTTGTTTGTTTGTTTGTCTTGTGCAAAAAGGTCACTCACTCGCTTTACGTAAGGTGAGGTAGATGGCAAAGTCTGCAGACTCCTTCTGCGCGTAAGACCGCTTTTGCTTTCTGCGAACCTATCGTCGGCGGACAGCGACCGATCGATCGATGGTTTCTGCCGATCAGTGTTGAATTTCTCGCATCGCATTTTGTTGATTGACTTCGTTTGTTTCTCTGTTTTGTTTCTCTGTTTTGTTTCTCTGTTTTGTTTCTCTGTTTTGTTTCTCTGTTTTATTTCTCTGTTTTGTTTCTCTGTTTTGTTTCTCTGTTTTGTTTCTCTGTTTTGTTTCTCTATTTTATTTCTCTGTTTTGTTTCTCTGTTTTGTTTCTCTCTTTTGTTTCTCTCTTTTGTTTCTCTCTTTTGTTTCTCTCTTTTGTTTGTTTGTTTGTTCTTCTTGGTTCGCAGCTTCCCATTCTTTGGAAAATAGTTTTGATGAAAATTCGTTGCGAAGTTCACTTACTTCCCTCCCTGTTTCTAGTCTGAAGAAGAAGAAGAAGGACGCGCGAAGGTCTCCACTCCATCCCACCAGAAGGCGAAAGGAAGGAAACCTGTATCGATTTCACTTCTTTCGCCGCTGATCCTCGTTCGGAAAGGGATCGTGAGCAGGCATCCAGACGAGTATTCTCTATCTCCTTTCAAAGTCGCGCGTACGGAGTGAATGAAAGAATGAAAGAATGAATGAAAAAAAGAATGAATGAAAGAATGAAAGAATGAATGAATGAACTTTCTTCTCTGCGGAAGAAGCGCAGAAAAAAGAGGGGCTGAACCGGAGCAGCAGATTTGAAAAACTGCCTCGAATTTCGATTGCATGGGCTGATGCTAACAAATACGCGGCTAGTGTAAACGGTAGGCGCCGCTTAGGGTAAGGTGGTGTTAGCGTTTGGGGTAGAGGGGGCCTAGAGCCGAAAAGTTGGCGATTGTCGATATTCGGGCCAATGAAAGCATTTTTTGTCAATCGACAGATCGAGATTTGATGAGGCGATGAAGAATGATCGACGAATGCATTGCCGAAGAGAGAGCTTTTGCGAGGTCAGCGCAGGAAAGCGAAGAGTATTTGTTTGGGGCTTGAGGTTGCTAAGTACCGAGTTGCAGGTGAGTTGGCGTTTTCACGGAGCTGTCTATGAGTCGGTATGTAGGTAGGTATTTATGTATGTATGTCTGTGTGAGCTGTTAAGGAGGAGAGAGGAGAGAGGATTGAAGAAGTTAGTTTGATCGATTGATTGATTGACTGATTGACTGATGGATTGATTGATTGTTGATTGATTGTTGATTGATTGTTGATTATTGGTTGATTGATTGTTGATTGAAGAATCGACAAAATTTTACGAAAAGAAAAAAGACGTCTCTCACTCACACTGAGAAATAAAACAAACAAACAAACAAACAAACAAACAAACAAACAAACAAACAAACAAACAAACAAACAAACAAACAAACAAACAAACAAACAAACAAACAAACAAACAAACAAACAAACAAACAAACAAACAAACAAACAAACAAACAAACAAACAAACAAACAAACAAACAAACAAACAAACAAACAAACAAACAAACAAACAAACAAACAAGAAATCGATGTCTAAGCAGGCAGAGCTAGCGCTAGGTAGCCACTAGGAGGGATTAGGAGAATAAGGAAAAAGGAATAAGCGAGCAAAAGTAAGCGAGCAAAAGCTTCTGCAAACTCGCTCGAGCCTGCCCTGCGTCTCGCTGCCTGCGTGCGGCTTGTGCGTGCTCGCCCGCTCGCATCTAGCAAGCAAGCAAGCAATCGAGCTGCTCGGCTGGCTGGCCGGCTGGCAGGCAGGCAGGCAATCAAGCAAGCAAGCAAGCAGGCGAGCTTGAGGGCAAGCGCGGAAGGGGACCCAGACTGCGCATTGGCATTGCAGGATCTACATATTTCGAGGTGTTTGAATTTTTTACCTTTTTTTCTTCTACTTGTTTATTTTTATCCTCGATCGAGACTCAACGAAGGCGCGATGGGCTGGCTGGGACCGCAGCTCGAGAGCATGGGAGAGGCAATCGCTGCGCACTCGTACGATTGGAATCCGTTTTCTGGACGTGATACATCCAATGGGCCTGCCTCGAACGGTGGTCAAAATGCTGGAAATCTGGGCAGCGGCTTAAGTGCCATGAACCAGAATCACAGCGAGGACAATAGCTTTGACGATGCTATCATGTTCATGATGCCAGAGCCACCAGTCCGGGACGAACCGTCATCCGCGCTGCTCTCGGCAACACTAACAGCTGACTCCCTCGGATATTGCAATGCAGATCTCCACGACGGTCGTGGGCGCCACGCATCGCTCCCAGCGTCACAGCAATTCTCGCACAACTCGAGAATGAACTCTTCATATCCGTCATCCTCAATCGTGCCCCCTTCGTCACAATTCCTGCACAACAGCTCGCATATGAACGGACCCTCGGCGATGATGGCCGAGAATCAAGCTGGTAAAAGCACGATGATGAGGGCATCATCGTCGGGACTCTCACTGTCTCAGTTAGGCAGTAATGAAGACCCCCACACTGAGGATGCATGGTGGTCATCCACAAGCTCAATCATGGGCGAGGCCAACGTCGAGAATCTGCACCAACCCAGGTTTGACGAAAGGACAGCCGCACAGACACAGGCCGACCAACTCAAGAGGCGCAAGGTATCAACAGAACAACCTCACTTTGCATTCGCCGGAGGCTTTGCAAATACCGGAGAGAGCGAGTATCACCGTCACCAACATCAAAACAACCATTATGTTCATAACAATCAAAACAGCATAAAAGACCTGCAGCAACAGCAGCAGCTACATCACGATGTAGGGACTCTAGGAGGCAGTAGCGAAAGGGGACAAGGCCCCTCGCTGCACAAGGCCTCAGTTTCATCCATGTCCCTCTCGTCGGTTGCCTCAGCAACATCCACTCCTTCTTCCCTGACTTCATCCTCCCCTTTGTCCACAGTAACATCTTCGCTTGGATCTGTAAGCACAACCTCGAGCCACTATACCTCCTCCATGTCGTCACCTACAGACCCTTCGTCAATTTCCACATCATCCCATTCTGAGCTCGCGAAAACACTCACGTCTGGATCAAACCCTTCTCCATCTTCAGCATCAAGCTCGACCAACTCTTCGGGCCAATCTTCAACCACCACCAGTTCAGCAGCGTCTGCGCTCAACACCGGTCGCTGGAGCGATAAAGAACACCAGCTTTTTTTGCAAGGCCTCAAGCTCCACGGCCGCAACTGGAAGGCCATTGCCGAGCACGTCAAGTCACGCTCGCACGTGCAAATTCGCACCCATGCACAAAAGTATTTCATCAAGGAACAAAAGTCTGGCGCAACCAACATTTCTATCTCTGACGCCTCTGAATCCAACAGTATCCTCAAGAGCAATCGTGGAAACGGCAAGACCAGCATCAAGACCAAGACTACTGGCACGCCTAAGTCAGCCATTTTAAAGTCCTCTGCTGGCGTCTCCTCGTCAAAACGTGCCGTGTCTGGTCACATGGTTAACCATATCGAACGCGCTATGGAGCTTCCAAAACTTGAGTCTGCCCCCTCCTCGATGCTCCGCTATATGGAGGATGTGCAAAACGGTACATCAAAGGGTGGTCGCATCGAGGCCTACCTCCGTGACTCGGAGAATCAGCGCCTTGGCAAGCCCAACTCTACTGTTTTGCCTACCTCGTCCTCCCCCTCACGCCTATCTCTAGCAGATAATAATGGCAACAACAGCGAAATCCGCATGTTGAGCAAGGCGGACTTGGGCCCCGTGGCACATCTCGAGTGTGCTTCGCCCAATGAGCACATGCAGGACCTCTTTATAAACAACGAGGTGTCGCCTCGCCAGGAGATGCCACAAGATTCACAAGCAGACCATGATATGATTGACCCTGACATTTTCGAGGATGCTATGGACTACATTGAGCCCATGGACCACACCCAGTCCACAGTGTTTCAAACACATCACGAAATCCCCCAAAGCAACAACCAGCACGGGCTTCATAGAATAGACTCGCAACATGCAGTGCGGAACATTGACAACAATAACAACAATCTCGACACTCGGTCTTCATATCATCATCAAGTTCTGGCACCCCACGAAGAGCCCTCCTCCTCTCAAGAGCTGATGTACCTGCTTTCTTCTGACCCTACTGATAACGCTCCCGATGTTTCTGTGCCGCTTAACTCGGAGCCGCACATGGAAACTCACGTTGTGGACGATTCTTTTGACATTCTATTGTAATTTTCACCCACGCATACATTTACGTTCACATTAATCACCCGTGCAACCTACGTTTTTAGATCAGCTCTAGACCAACCCCGCATGCATTGCTAGTAATCTGCTAGCTTGCATGCATGGATGCCTGTGTGTTTTCTTTTTTAATATCTACCTTTGCTTACTTACCTACCTTCCTACCTACCCATCTTTTACCCACCTAGGTGCATGCATACCTACCATCTCATTTATCTTTCTTCTATACGCTACTTCGGCTCGGTACTACGACATGCATCCTGTTACATCTTGCTCAAGTACATACAGCCAGCTTTCTTTTATCTGCTTATTATCGTGGCAGAGAAGCTCTCCTGCCCTTCTATACTTTTTTCACTACAATCACTCATTTTTCACAAGGAAAATCAAAGACTTCCATCGTTTGAATTCATTTACTTGTTTACGCGCTTCCATTTCTTCCTTTCGTAAGGCCTTGCTTCGAGGCAAACAAAGATTATCTTGCCCAAGCCCAAGCAATTCAAATTGACTTCAGCAAACTTCCTGAATCTCGGATTTGGATATGAGACAAGTTTAAGCCGGACGTGAGCTTTCTTTGTTGTTCGAGAACGATCCACTTTTCGTCGGCTTTGATGCTTACAAAGTATCTCAAACAAACCCTCTGAGTACGTTTTGGGAAACTATTATTTTGGTCGACTCGCTTGTTGTTTGTTTGTTGCGGTACTCTGCAAATAAGTTCTTTTTTATTTTATTTTTATCTGTTCCATTTGTTGAGCCTTGAAAATGCCCAAAGCGCCAGGGTGGGTAATTATTTCATAGAGTTGGTACTGCAGCCCCCTTATTGATAACAACGGTGACTATCACCACTTTCTGGGCCTCAAGTGCAACCATACATCTTATTATACCTGGTTTGCACAGTGTTTCGGCATCAGCTAAACAGAAAACCATAGGCCAACTTAAACAATTCAATTGATTCAGCGAGATAAAACATTGGTATTTCCCAGTGCGGATGTTCAAACAAAAAGTCTTTAGTTTGTTTTATCTTTTTGCTTGCTTATGCATTCTCATCATAGGATAACTTCGAGTACAACGTTGAGTACAACTTTGAGCACACGAGCCGGGGGAGAATGACTTGTTGAAGTCACCGTCTCATGCTTTTAAACAGCAGCTAGTTTTTCGAACAAATTATTCTTTTCATAAATTCGAGTATCATATATCCAATATTCACTCACATACATCTAATACAGCTTGCAAGCTCATCTGGCCTGTAAAGCTGGACCACTACATTGCTATCGGCAAAGCATTTTTCCTAATACACTCTACGATACCTTTTCAGAATATTCCAGATTGAAATATTGGTCTGCAATACAAACTAGGCTAAGCCAATTCCTGTTCCCTGTACAAACCATTCGTTAGAATGGCTAAATCTGATTGAAGAACAAAACTATGAAGTATCTTCTCGTACTCGTTGACCTATAGGAGGTCTACAAATCAAACATGATCATATTTTAATTTGTATTTTTGGTCATGTCTTCCATTTTTATTAATGTATTTCATTGTTCCTGAGCGATGTCAACCAAGCGAGCAGACTGTCTGAGTGCTTTTGGCTTGATAATTCACATTAATTTATATATAATATACAAAGGTCTCAAGAAGCGTTCTTTGAAAACTTGCAAATTAAAACTTCTGATGTAAAGAGCAGTAGCTCTTTCGCAGCGCAACCGCGCACTGCTAAGAGCTGTTTCACTTCATTTCATTCAAATCTTTATTAGCTTGAAGCCACGCAACTGACGACCAGTTAGCATTGATATCGTTGTACTTTTTATTATATGTTTAGAAAGGAATTCTGAATATGATGCACAAAAGTTCACGCACTTTAGGGATATATGTCAGCAATAATAGAGAAGGGGTCACGCCCTTCCAAATATCATTGTTATATGTACTGAGTTGCATTTGGACGTGAGAGCGTTCTAAAGTCTTGAGGTCAATCAAAATAAGAAAACGGGTTCTATTCGCTTAACAAGCAGTTGGTAGCAAAGGCCTTAAACTAGCTTTGGCCTTTGGTGGCAAAGACGGCAAGTGACGCCGCAGAGCACCTTCAATTTGTGGACTAGATCGGAGATAGTCGCGCAAACATGCTACTGCATCCTGTTGAGTGGGTCGGTCGCCTGCAGCAGCTGCGACAGGAAGTAACAAAGTCGAAAGCTGCGATGCAGGAATCTGTGCAGCATAGCGAGAAGCCACAGATCGCACTGCGCGCACTGCTTCAGACTTCACACGGACATTTGCATCCCGTGCACTTTCACACGCTTGAGCAAAAAGTGTCAGATTAAATTGAGAAGAAAGAACACTTTGCAGCTCCTGCAATGCTCGCAAACGACTTTGCCACTCACGGGCATGCAGATTAGCCAATAACTCGCCATGAACTTCAAGAGTATTAATGGAACGGGACGAACTCAAACTACTGGGAAGAGTCTGTTGTTGCTGGTGAGCACCTTTAGACTGCGCAAGGCCACCCCCACCCTGGGTCTTACGCCGATGCGGACTTCCTGAAGCCATCGACGAAGATGTAATTCGCTCCAGGTGCATTTGTTGTTTACGATCAAGATTGTGTGTCTCGTTGAGCTGTAGCAAAATACCCTTTGCAGCTGCCCTTGCTTCCACAGAGTTGTCGTGAAGTAGCTTATCTTTGGCGCACGAAATAACCCTTGAAGAATCGTAGGCAGAAGCAGGCGCAGTTTGTACGATAGCATGAAGTGCAGCAGCAGCATTCGCCCGAGCACGTGCGTTAGCATGTGAATGGCAATGTTGGAGTAGAGCCGAAGAAAGTTTGGCCGGAGGGAAGCTTTGAACACAGGCGTCCAAAGCACTGCGAGCTTCCTGAGCCAAAAATGCACTTGCATCAATGGAACGCTTAATGAGTGCGGCAACAATTGCGTCAATCAAAACAGAAGTTTGATCTTTCCAATAAGAGCGACCATTGTCATTGATGAGAAAGTGTAGACACAAGAGACTGCTTTTTGACAGCACTGATCTGAGGCTCGAGGTAAGTTTGATGACTGCCTGGATGACCAATGGCTCAGACCGACAATTCGGGGGTAATAAACTCGTGTGTTGGTTACTCTTGATGGCATTTAAAGCACGAACTTGATCTTGCCATTGCGAATCATCGAGGAGAGCTTTGACAATACCATCCACAGTACGTGGCAAATCATCTCGCGCAGATAATTTGGGGGGAGCTTCATACTCATTGCCGTATTCGCTAGTGTCTGAAGGAGTTGATCTGCCACTCTTGTTGCCACGAGCGGAGGAGTCCCCAACCGTGGTTGCAGGATGAGATCGAGCAGGTGCCGTTCGTGAAGAGTGGCTACTGTGTGGGTATGTCTGAGCAAATGGTGTTGCCTCACTTGGATTAGAATGCCCATGCGCGGGTGCGCTCCTTTGCCTACGTTGAGAATTTCGTGATGTTGTTGTTGGTGTTTGTGAGCTGGCCGTTGAAGATACAGATGGGCTAGGAGAGGTCATCGAAAAGGAAGCATCACTAGCAAGAGACTCCGTAGAGTGTTGCCTATTGGAGGTAGCATTGCGTTCCCGATTGGTATACCCACCAGTAGCATGTGTTGATGATCCCTGATAATGGTCATACTGCTGTTGGTGTTCCTGATCTTCATAATGGGCAGCATGTTGCTGCTGAGCTCTATAATTCGTAGAGCCTGCATGGTATGAGGATTGTTGGTGGTATGCACCTCGGGCAGCAGCGACAGCAAGCTCGTTACGTGCGGATGAGTATGATCTTGCTGAAGAGCGACTTTCGACTGCATTACGGGAGTCTTCAGAAGGCATCTCGGCCTGGAAGATGTATTCAGAGCCTGCCGAACGTGTCGAAGATGCCGACAATGGTGACGACCGAGATGAGACTCCACTGGAACCAAGTTGTGACCGAGATGCGCTGTGTGGTCGTAAATCATCGCTACTCGATGCACTTGTAAGTTTACGACGTCCGCTTGTTTTACGTTTTAATGTACTGAGTTGTGCGTTCATTTTCAACATACTATGTCCAGCACTTGCAAAAATTGACGGTTTTGGTGATGAATTGTTGCTGCCAAGCGAGGATGAATCCATAGGCGTGCTAATGAGTCGCGATGTATCCGGAGCTGCAACTTCAGAAAGATCTAGCGACGGCTGACGAAGCGTCGCTACCTCTGAGTTAGAGGTCACTGATCGAGCAGAAACTTGCTCCCGAGATGCACTCCGAGTGTTTGATTGTACATGCGTTGAGGGAAAAGGCAACGGTGTCGGCTGTCTCCGAGAGTTTGATGATGCAGATGAAGGCAGAGTCGACGCAGTGTGGTTCTTCGTTTTCTTGGCGATTGTAGATGCCATTGGATGAGATGCAACAATGTCAGAGCAGGTACTTTCGTCATAATGCACAGTGGCAGCTGTCAGTGCTGCCTCAGAAACTTCAATATCAAAGCTTTCGATCATTGGCAAAAGGGTTATAAGAATATCCCTGGCAGAATCTGGATGTGGAGAAACAACCTCTGCGAGAGCGCGCAGGCCATCCACAGAGGTATCCAGAGGTCCTTCCTTCACAAGAACCCAGAGAGTCCACGAGAGCTTACCAGAAGGTGTTATTGTTGTCTGTAAACCTGAATTTGACTTTGCTGGTGATATTTTGAGACCGGCCATCATATCTTCTTCAGAAGAGCTTTCCTTTCGTTCAAGAGTTTCTGCTTCTCTCTCTAAAGAAGCTTCATGAAAAGCAAGAAGTGCTCTCGTAAATCGCCTGTGAAAGCTTCTAGGCCCAAGCAACACCCTTAAGTGCTGCAACGCTTGCTCAGCGCCCTGTGTCGTAAATGGATGTGCGCAAAGTCTGACAAGGTGAGGCAAAACGCGAATCCACCCAATGTTCTCCCGATCTTCCTCCTGCATGGACATGCATGCTTGCATGACACGGCTTACAGCAAGGGAACACTCCTTTTGAACGCTAAAGTCTGCACTGCTAAGGCCAGATTCGCTACACAATGCACGTACGAGCATGCGTCCAAGACCCACGATCCGAATGAGCCTTCCAAGGGCGTCAAGACCGGCAGCACGAAGGCCCGAATGTTTCGCACATGCAACCCTCACAAGTCTGGGGAAAATAAGAGGTCCATAGTCAAAAAGCAACTTGCGCTCACCAGGGTTACCATCTGCGAACTCGGCCAGCTTGGCTGCGAAAGCGCCATCTTCTGAGGGCCAATCTGTTGCCATCCTTTTGGCACCAGGCTGGAAGCGTGCGAGTCGATTTGATCAATGCTGTTCTAGTACGGCCTAGACGGCGGAAAGGCCGCCTTAGCGAGCTTCGCTGGCGCCTAGGCGAGAAATTTGCGTCGTGGTGTTTGGCTTTTTGAAGCTACTTGGTTTAGGGAACCTCAAGACCTTATTCTTGTTCCTTCCAAGCAAAGCTGCTCTTGCCAACAAGAGCTCCCGCGATCTATACCTCCCCAGAAGACCTTTTATCTTCAATAATCAGAAGAGGGTTGGGACTTCGTCTGCAAACAGATTTTGGCGTTGGGCACTGACGTTGGCTTGCCGTTGAGCAGCGTTGATTGGTTACTTGAGCAACAACGTCCACGCGTGCAGCGACTTCCGCTGCGGCGCTGGATGTGTTGAGCAGCGTGGCGTTCTTAGCGCAGGCCTGCCAACCACGGCAACCTTGAGCGAGGAGAAATGAATACACTAGTGTAGCAGGCAAGAACCCACCTCTCGGTAAACGTGGAGCAACGTAAGCTCTATAAGATGTAAAGTCAAACTTTGCACATATACTACAACAAAGAGGGAGAGATCCGTTGCACCACTTTCGGAGTCCTTTAAATGCAAACCCCCTTCCCGCTACCCGATATTATTTACTGCGGAGTGGCTTTCTCAAAACTTGCGGTGGTTTTCATATTGGCGCATGGGGGCCTCACTGCTCTATGCGTGACGATTCATGCCGCGTTGAAGGTCAAAACGATTGATTGAATTGGGACCTTTACTTGTCCCCGCAAAGCTTTCGTTTCCTTTGTGCTCGGAGAAAGTGTAGGTAGGTACTGCTAAGTAACCTAATATTGAAACTTCGTGCTACCTAAAAAATACAAGAATCGTGACTCGTAACGGTGAAACTGCATCCTGCAAACTAGCAATGACTCATGCATTGGTGAAAGGTACTGAGACTCTGCGTGTTTGCCTGCTTTTTGTGGAGGTTGATGCTTTTGTGTTTCTGGATTATAGACGCATACAAAGTACAAATAACCAGTTATAAATTTTCTAAATCATCAAATCCAGTTTTCTTGCGAAATGATCAGTGATTGCAAAAGCAAAGCAAACTACCGATCTCAATATCATAATTTGAGAATACTTTAAGACTTGATCACACTTGCACTGGTTTAATCAATTTGGAGTCACTTTTCACCATAGCAAGTGCTTTAATTCTGACCTTACTTCTTACTCACCTTTAAAATTAAAATAAAATTAAAAATGCACTCAGCTTCTAAATAGTGCGATTGTATTCCACTGAAAATAACAAACATATGGTTGGTGTCAATAGCTTTTCGATATAAGTCTGTTTTTTTGTTTTTTGTTTTTCTATCGCCAGTCCAGTGTATCGCGGCTAGATTTTTGCTTGAGTTTTTACGCGAGTTGAATGATTGTAAGTAAAGTTTTCGAACAACTGAGAGAGTATACACCGAACGAGACCATCACTCTGCCAACTTCGAGTTGGAAATAGAGTCTAGCTTCAAAGTTTGTGGTAAATAACTTTCTATGATTGACTCGCTCGTTTAAAATTTTCTCCTCCGTTAGAGATGATTGCGAACTCGGTCACTTCAGGGTTTATGCGTGAGTGCTATCAGGTCTATCGAGATCGCGTGCAGAGTTGACGTAGCAGAAGATCATTCTTTATCTCTACTCCTTTGTTGAAGCATATGTGCGGATGGTGAAGTTCGTGCAATTCGTCTCAGCCGAAATGAGTGTTTCTAGGCTTGCTCAGCCATGTCTCACGTATATCCGCCTTACTAATTCACACCAGATGGGAGGTGTTCATGAGCGAGCAGTATAAAGATATACATGAGAAATCTTCGAACAAACTTTGTTCGTCTATTAAGATCCAGTCCAATAAACTATCATTTATAATGGCTGGGTTCAATATGCGATCAAAATAAGTGCTGTGGTAGTATGTTAAATTGTTCGATGGAGACTCTTCACACAGGTCACTTGGCAAATGCATCCATCCTTGCGTAGGCCACTCTGTGCGGAGACAAAAAAAGATTCTAGAGATTTCGCACTTAATGCTTCTTTAGACTTGACGAAAGTTTCTTCACAAATGAATTAAAGTATTTCAAATATGCAAAACAAGCTGTACCTATGAGACTAATCCCCATTGCCTTCTGACTTTGCAGATGTAGAATACATGCATTCGAGTTATGTCCGGGGTAAGTACCTGGAGATGAAGTTGATGAAAACATTAATCAATGCTTGGCAATGCTTCGTCTACTCGTTAAGATGTTGCACAACCTAAATTGTAAAAACTTTGTGAGCGATCTTCCTATGGTAGCAAAGAAAACTACGTTGCTAGGATGCTAAAGTTTTTAGCTTAAAGCCATTTTGAAGTGCTGAGATCTCCAATCGAAGGAACTAGTAGACAAGACACTGCTAGTGTTCTTGGCGTCCCTTTGTAAAACCGTTGCATATATGAGGCTTACAGTAGAGCAGGAGTAGACAGCCAGAGCCATGTGGCTGCCAGAGTCAAGAACCAAATCGAGACTACAAATCCCCTAGATCCAAGTATGGTGGAACTTGGATCGATTCATGAAGAGGTTGAATTGACCTAACCCCATCTCAAGAATGTATTAGCCTCCCAAATTACTACATGAATCCATTTGCCCAGGAATTCATTTCCAGGACAGCAGTTCACTAACTCTTAAAATCAACCTTCTTAAATCCTTCATCAAGACTCCTGCCTTCATCTATACAGTCGACTTCAAGCTAACCAGCATCATCTCTCAGCAGGGGGAGCTATATAACAATTGAACGTGCAGCTCTTGAACTCTTAAATGCATGTCTTCACTTTTCGAGGGGGACAACATTTCTTTGGCATGGTACCAGACAGAGTCTTGGAACTCGCTCTATTTTTCTACATCGTGTATTTAGATTTGTTATCAGTTGCGAATTATTGTGAAGACATGAATTCTATTCAAGACCTATGGGAAGCAGGAAAATGGTGTGTATATACGGAAGAGAATCCTAGTTGCATTATCAACACCAGCTACATGCAAACTTTTATTCTACCTTGGGGTGTTTCAAGCAAGCTGCATGTTACAAAACTATGTGTTTTTTTGTGTGTGTGAGCTATACACGACAGAAACCCTAAAGATTACTGCAGCTCGTTGCAAGGAATCTTGGGGTTGCCTCCAAAGTTGAAGTACTGGACTTTAGAATAAATAAAGATAGCATTTTGTTTTCTACGAAGGTAAGGCTTGCGAGGTTGAACCATCGCAAGCTATCAAATATATGCCAGACAGAGTAGTTTCATGTCTGTTAAACTATGAATAGTGGTTCTGTTTTGTGCTTCTAATTATCTCTTGTGTCCGCGAATGTGATGGAGTCTTGTTTGCTTTTATTTCGGATAGATCTCGGCAAGGGACAGAAAATGTAGATGATTCTAATAGTGCTTGTTATCAACTTCTCGAGACAGACAGAATAGATAGGTATGTTAAAGTTTATGGAGGATTTGGCACGCAGACTACGTGAACACGAACACAAAGCTACAAGCTGCTGATGTTCCTGCAGAGCAAATGAATCGCTGGATTTGTCGACCATGATGATTGATTATACATGCCTATTCGGGCTATGTTGTGTTAGACAAGTGCCTCTCTGGAGACCTATGTAGAAGGCTACGGAGACTCTGACCTAAACCCATTCACTTGGTGTATTATCGTATCAATGTCGAGAAATGTAAATTGTATCTCTACACAGAAACTAAGACGCCTGTGAGTAGGTGCGCTGAAGGTATGAGTCCAGGCGAGTTGAAATGTAATGCTTCGACAGAGTCCAAACAGCTTTTGGAGTCTGTCGATTAAAAAGTATGTTTTCGTTAGCAAGATCAATCAATCAATTAACAAAATTACTTCTACTAGATTCCTGAAAGGTCAATAAAAAGAAAGATTGCTAGTTCTTTCTCTCTTTTCCTATGACCCCGAATTGCTATTTTTGTTGTAACAAGGAGAAGACAGCTCTGCTAATAATTCGGACCTGGGCTATCGAAGACACAGGACAAGATTCCTATGAATTTAAGGTTTAAGACCTTTAGAACTAATTGCCTCCATCGATTGCGAATGCCTTTGCCAGCGAGTGAATACAAAGCAGCTTTAGATAGGTTGGCATTTCCGCTTGGCCACAATGCAATGGTTTATTTGCTCTTTATTTTTGCAAATGATCAGATCAACTGTGGACTAAGTCATTATTGGCGCTCTCTAGTCAGAAGCCACACCTATCGACCCTTTTCCCTTTGGTTCGAAGCTCGATTCAGAATATGCCACCATTCCACGCTTGATTGGGACTAAACTATTGTATTTGAGATTTAACTCAACCATTGTCCTCTCACGCTTTGTGCATGTAAAGGGTTCCTTATGGTCATTTATTTCTCAAGCAGTACTTCGGAAGTTGCTATGTGTGTTAAGGCAGGAAGGTATGACCGAGGGGCATCCAGAGTCTTGCGTGGGTGTAGTGCATGGTACTGCTGATAGACTTGCGCGCGCAGAACAATCAACCAATTCAACCCAACAACTAGAAGACATAGGGATGCGACAACGTCTGTAAGGGTACGTATGTGCAAATAAAAGAGTTTGAAAAGAGAATATGAAGGGGTGATATAGAAGAAATATGGTTTGTCAAAGTCAAGTCGTATAAAGAGAAATGAAAGAAAATGCACATCAAGACGAAAAGGGATCAAGCCACCAAAAGACAAAATGAAATGGAGTCTGGCCCTAGTTGTGTCCACCCCCGTGGAGCAAGTTTCACAGGGCGCATAGAACAGAAAAATATAAAGCGCAGAGCAAACGCCGCTCTAGCTTCGTGGTTGACCAAAATTATTGAACAGCTGGGCCCATTGCGCAGGATACTGCTGTTGCTGTTGCTGCTGGGGCTGTTGTTGTTGTTGTTGTTGTTGTTGTTGTTGTTGCTGTTGTTGATACATCATTTGCTGCAGCTGCGGTGGCGACATGAACTGAGGTGATTGTTGCTGCTGTTGCTGCTGTTGCAAGAAGTATTGCATAGCGAGGTGCTGCACAGATGGGACTGGGTTGCCCTGGTGTTGTTGGAGTTGATGTTGGTGCTGGTATTGATCCTGCTGGCCACCCATATTCTGGTTAGCTTGCTGCTGCGGCTGTTGAAATTGTTGCTGGAAAAACTGCATCGGAGGCATTTGTTGTTGTTGCTGCTGTTTGTTGCTGCGGTTGTTGTTGCTGCGGCTGAGGCATTTGTTGTTGCTGCTGCAACTGACGCCAGAAATCAGAAAACTGGGCGTTGTTGGCAAGCTGTGAGTAGTATGGATTGTTTTGCAGTTGCTGATGTAGATGTGCCTGTGGGGAGGGCACAGTGGGGTTATTATTATTGCTACCGCTGTTGGGATTAGTAGTATTATTGTTGCCACTGTTGCTGGCAGTGCTGCCAGGCTGAGATGAGGCAGACCCAGAGGATGCCATGCGTTGCTGCGAGGGCTGAGGCGTGGACGAGGCGTGTGTTGACGAAGAAGCCGACGTCGGGATGCTATTATTGGCGTTGCTACCACTGCCGCCGCTCAAATTGCTTGAGCCTTGCGAACTCTGCATCGTATAAGGCGGCATACCCAAGTAGTGCAAGGTGTGGGCCCCTTGCTGCTGTTGTTTCGAGGGCGAGGCGTTTATTGACGGAGACGAAGAGGAAGAGGAAGAGGAAGAAGTAGCTGAGGCTTCGTTGCTGGGGTTACCGGTTCTGTTGTCACTGCTGCTGCTTCCTGACTGGAGTTGCGTTGGTGTTTGTCGCTGCTGTTGAGGCAGCATGTTTCTCGAACCTTCTTGTTGCTGCGGTTGTTGTTGTTGTTGTTGCTGTTGTTGCTGCTGCTGCTGCTGCGGTTGTTGCTGCGGTTGTTGCATTTGCATGTGGAAATGGGATTGTCCAGAGGGCATAAACTGTTGCAGTTGAATATTCTGTTGCTGCGGCATCTGCATCTGCATGCCTTGCACCATCACCAAGCGAGGGTTCTGTTGTTCCTGATTAGCGGTTGCAGCATTAGTGGCATTAGGATTATTGGTTTCTTTGCCTGCAAAAGAGTTGGGGCCTGCTGACATTGGATTTGCCATAGTAGAGATGCCATGTGCGATTTGCGAATGAGCCAGCATCTCCTGCAAAGTACCAAAGCCGTGTCTACAAATGCCGCAAGCGTAGGGAGTAAACTGCTGTGTAGTGAAACCTGGTGGGAGAAGTTGCATGTTTTGCTGTGGCATCATGATTGGCATGTTTGTGCCCCCCTGCGGCATCTGAATAAGGCCGTCAAGAAGTTGTGGAGCGTACTTTGGATTAACTTTGCTCTTGAGACAGCTTCGAGCCTCAATGTGATACTTGAGGCCGTGCCGGCCTTTGAAGGATTTATAACATCTTGGACATTGAAAGTTTCGAATATTCGCGTGTACGCAAGTGAGATGCCGCACGAGAGAGTTTTGCCACGAGAACGTGCGTTTGCATATTTTGCATTTAAACTTGCGCGGACCGAGCTCTTCGATGTAGGCGCGGTACATACCGTTGGCCAGATCTTCGCGGAGCTTATCAGCTTTTGTGTCTGAGAGCCGCGTGATTCCTTCACCCTTTTTCTTCTTCGGGTGAGTTCTATCGCCACTGCTACTCCTGTCGCCGTCGCTTTCGTCCTTGTCATCAACATCATCGTCACCGTCATCGTCATCGTCCAAATGACCTTCTTCCTCTTCATCATCGTCCACGTCTTCGTCGGCATAGATCTCGTCATCGACTCCCTCTTCAGAGCCGGAATCGCGTTTACTGCTTGATCCGCCACCCCTTTGTTGGTTATTGTTGTTGTTGTTGTTGTTGTTGTTGTTGCGGTTGTTGTTATTATTGTTGTTGTTATTGCCACTGCTGTGACTTCCACCACCGTTACCGCTGTTTGTGCCATTGTTGCTGTTGCTGTTGCTACTCCTGTTGCTGTTATTGTTGTTACTGCTGTTATTGCTGCCACCGCCGCCGCTGCCACCGAGCAAGCGGTTCTTGCTACTGCTGCCTGCGTGTTCACCGTCGTCATTTTGAGCGTGCTTGCTCATTTTCTTGTCGGTATTATTCCCGCTGCTGCTGTTCATCTTTCTGTGCTCGCTCTTAATACTACTTGACGACGAGCTACTGTTGCTGCTTGAAGAGCTCCCGCTTCCGGTTCCGCTATTGCTGTTCATCATGGTTGTTCGGCCTCGCTGCACGGAGTGCTGGTGATGCTGCTTTAAAATTCTTTTCACTGCTGCGTTTTCCCCTTCTTCATCGTCTCCCTCTTCTTCGTCGTCGTGTACATTGTTAAACTTGCCAGTGTCGTCGTTGTCGTCTTCTTCGTCATGTCGTGCTTGATGTCCCTTTAAGCGTGTAATATTGTCTGCCTCTGAGGGCGTCCTGCCATCATCGTAGTGCCTTCTCTTCATGCCGACGTCGCTCGAGTCTTCATCCGTGCGGTTGTGGCCAATATCCTCCTCCAGCTGGCCTAGCAGTGGCGGGGATTCTGAGATTCTTGACCGAGAGGATGACAAAGATGACAGTACAGATGCCCTTGACGAAGGTCTCCACTCCACCGAGGTCTTGGCTTTCTTCACGCGGCCAGTTTTGTTTCTGTTTGAGGTAGAAGACGAAGACGAAGACGAAGGCAAAGGCGAAGACGAAGAAGCAGAATCCCTTGGTCTCCTTCTCGAGTTGGTCTGCTTCTGAAGGCGGCCTTCTTCGAGTCCCTGCTGTCGCTTGGGCTGACTTTGATGGCGATCTTGGCTTCCACTCGCCGCGAGGAGGTCTGCAAGGCTTACTTTCTTGTTACCTGCTCCAAGCAGAAGTCCTCCCAGCACCGAGCCGGCCAGCCGTTGCTGCTCGACGCCTGAGCCGCCGAGGTCGCCGCTACCTAGGCCAAACGCAACTGGCCTTAGCTCGTTGTTTCCAAACCGGGCAATGTTGCCGCCGCCGCCGCCGCTCACGCCAGACTTGCCAAAACGAGGACCTCCGTCGGGCCTGCTTTCGCCCCGCCCGCTTCCGCCTCTCTTCACCCTGGCCCCTTCCACGACCTTTGCGCCGCCCAGGTTCGCGTTATAGCTCCCGCCCACCAAGCCGCCCAGCAGCAGCGAGTTGGACTCTTCCTCGTTCACGATTTTGTCGCCGCCGAGGTTTATCCTCTTTTCCTCCTCCTCCTCCTCCTGCTTCTGCTTCTTCCTCCTCTTCTTATCCTCCTCCTCGCTCCTGCTGCAATTGCTACTGCTGCTGCTGCTGCTGCTGCTGCTGCTGCTGCTGCTGCTGCTGCTGCTGCTGCTACTGTTGCAGCTGCTGCTGCTTCTGTACTGCTTGCTTAAGCTGTCTCTGTTGCTCCTGCTGCCGCTGCTGCCGCTGTTGCTCTTGTACTTGTTATACTTGCGCCCTCTCCTGTCGCTGCTCTCCTCTTTCTCTTTCTCTTTCTCTTTCTTTTTGGCTGCCTCATCCTCTTTATGAAAAGGCCGGCGCACGTGGCCTGAGTTCTTGTCGGGCTTGACCTTCATAATGCTATCGCCGGCTGTGGAGTCGCTGCGGGGCCGGCTGTGGCTTTACAAGCTTATCCGGGCCGTTGTAGGCGGGGCTGTTGGCCTATCTGCACTGTGGACAAGCGGGCTGCGGGGCACCGCTCTCTCAGAAAGCCCGCTTCTACTTCCTGCTGTTGCTTGCAGGTTTTTTCCCTCCCCCTCTGGTGCCTTCAGAGGGTGTGTTCTTGCGGTCCTTTCGGCCCTCTCACGAACGATGATTTGTTTATCTATCTATTTGTTTGTTTGATTGATTGATTGATTGTTGTGAAGATTGGCAAATTAAATGTGTTTGTTAAACAGTTAAATCGTTCGAACGGACGATCAAACAAACAAACAAACAAACAAAAACAAACAAACAAACAAACAAACAAACGAACAGTCGATCGACCAACTAATAGCGTGAAACTAACTGCGTAGGAAGGTAGACCCAGTGACTTCGTAAGTCAGTTGGTCGGTCAGTCAGTCAGTCAGTCAATCAATCAGCTGATTCTTATAAAAGCCTCCAATCAATCGATTTTGATTAACAGAGTGACTGATCGATCAATTGATTAATTGATTGATTGATTGATTAATTGACTGCAAACAAAAAAGAGCGAGAAAGAAAGAAAGAAAGAAAGAAAGAAAGCAAGCAAGCAAGCAAGCAAGCAAGCAAGCAAGCAAAAAGAAAAGGGAAATGAAACACCAATCAAGAAGCAAACAATCAATCAATCAGTCAGTCAGTCAGTCAGTCAGTCGGTTGTTCCGTCGGTCGGTCTATCGCAACGAAGGCCTCAAATCAAAGCCAAACACGCCCAGCCAGCCAATCTATCTGTCTATGTATCGACCAATCGATCAGCCGTATCTAACTATCTTTCTATCAATCGACCGCTCAATCCTATCAAAACAGGCGACCAATCGAGAAGAACGCGAGGAAAATGGAAATCACGAACGAAAGAAAGAAAGAAAGAATCAGACGGGAGAAAAAATCCCGCCGCCAGACACCCACAGAGAGATCGAGATAAAGGGACAGATAGATAGATAGATAGATAGATAGAAAGGCAACCAAAAAAAGAAAAAGAAAAAAAAACCGTGTGGAGACAGACGGAAGGCGGCCCCTCCTACTCCCAGCAACTCTCTGAGCGTTCCCAATACCACAACCAGCAAGTTTCCCCCTTCTACTACAACCAGAATTTCAATAGACTGACCAACTATAACAAAAAAGAATCCCAGAGGGGCCCGACGAGACGGAAGCAATCGGTCTCCTCCGCGACGCTTCCCCCTAAACGCTGTGGACCTCACCTACCTTTCTTCTCCTCTCTTTTTTTTTCCCCGATCAGGCCCGGGGGTCCCCGCGCACCTACGAGGACCCGGTGTGCGCGCCGCGAGAACACAGCCGGCGCTTCCAGGAGCAGGCAGACCCTGAGTTCTTGCCACCTCGAGGCTGTCCCCTCTCGAAGGTCGGCTTTCCCTCTTTTGTTTGTTTGTTTGTTTGTTGTTTGTTTTTCTGTTCCTCTTTGGTCGATTGATCGATTGATCGATCGATCGATTGTTGAGCGATCGATCGATCGACGATGGACTGTTTCTTCTTCGCCTTCTTCTTACTTACTCCGCTCGAGGCGCCGCGCGTCTCCTCCGCTGGGAGGCCTTCGCCTGCGCCGTGGGCCGCCGCGTCGCTGGATCAGCCGGCGGATGGATGGCGATGGATGGCGATGGCGGCGATGGCTGCCGGTTTCGAGGTCGCGGGGCGGGCGAGAAAGAGGTTAGCTCGAGCCGCGCCGATCTGATGCGATTTGAGCGATGGAGATCAATCAGGAGAGCCGTCGCAGATCGCCGCCGCGCATGAAACGAGAGCGAGCAAGCAGCTGCTCGCGGAGCCCGCGCCCGCTGGCTGCACGCCTCGACGCGGCAACGCCGCGAGTCCGTCGCCCGCAAGCAAGCGATGAAAGCTCGCGAGCTGCAGACAAACCAGATCAATCAAATCCAATCGCTCGCGAGCCCGCAAGCTCTGGCAGGAGCGCTCGACGCCTGGCGCCGCTCGATGCTGGGCTGCAGGCAGGCGCGACGGTGGAGCCTGGGAGTAGCGAGTGCCTCTGCGAGCGGCGTCCCATGAACGATGGGTGGAACCACAATCAATCGATCGATCGATCGCTCCGTCAGTCAATCAGTCAATCAATCAGTCTGTCTGTCTGTCTGTACAGAAGAAGATGATGAACAAGAAGAAGCCAAAGCTGCCTCAAACAAACAAACAAACAAACAAACAAACAAACAGAGTCTGCCTGAATGAGCCTTTATGCGTTCGTTTGTGCTTTATCTTACCACCAGAGAAAGAAGAGCGCAAGGCCGAATTTGCCTGTTCTGTTTACTGTTGCTTTGCTTTGCTTTGCTTTGCTATGCTGACCTTTTGCTTGCTTTGCTTTGCCTCGATGGACGCAGAGCTGGTGCTGCGCTGAGGAGGGAGGTAGGAGAATTGAAGAGCTAGCTAGCTAGCTAGCTTGCTTGCTTGCTTGGGCTATGATGTTGGCGGCTGGAGATGGTTTTCTTCACTCCACTTGAACTTGAATGAAGGAAGGGTCGCTTGTTCGGCTGATTTCAAGATTGCCTCTTTCCCAAAGAGCGACAAACAAACAACTACAAACAAACAACTACAAACAAACAATTACAAACAACTACAAACGGAAATAAAAAGCCAAAAGCTGTATGGAATGAGCTGCGCTGTTTTGACTCTGCGAGGGCCCGGGAGAAAGAAAGTTAAAAGATGGAGATGGCAAAGACTTAGAGAGAGTGAGAGACCCCTTTCAACTTGCGGTTGAACGAAACAAAACAAACAAAACAAAACAAAATAGAACGAAACAAAATACAGCAGAAGCTTTTGCTTCTCTGCTGTTTTTATGCTCTTCTTCTCCTTGTTCTAATCGAATCGAGAGAGTTCGCTCCCTCCTTGTTTGTTGTTTGTTTCTTTTATCTCCAGTGGCGGTGCGGTGTTTTGTTTTTGTTTGTTTGTTTGTTTTCATACGTCGAAGATGATCAATTGTGTCACCGCCGCTAATGCATTTAAACGAAAATGCTCGAATGAGCCAGAGAGTGCGAGAGATCGATCTATCGGGCAAAGAAACGGGGATTTGCGACTCGGAGTGGCCAGAGCCTCCGTTACATACATACACAGCAGTGCGCGTCTCGTGCTGCGGTTTCCTGGGTTAGAAGGAATGCGAGAGAGCTGGGAAACGCGGAATCGATCCAGGATGAGGAAACGAACGACACGAACCGATTCTTTTTGCATTGAAAATACAAAGTACATTTTGTTTACGTGCATTAGAACCCCACAAAGAATGATTTTTAAAAATTCACTTTTTTTGACAGTAGATCTGTTGTATTATGCTTCTCTTGATCCTAGAAACCAAAACAAATAAGCAAAATAAATAAACAAAATAAATATGAATAAAATAAATGAATAAATGACGTGATTCATGAACAGGATGGCGGGCTACCTCAAACAGGTTTGGGCTGTTTTTGAGTTTCTGTGACTCGCTTTGGCAAAAAGTGCCTTGCTTAACTTGCGAGGGCGAGGCGCTTATTAGAGAATACGTCCGTTCACCTGCTCTGTCCACCTTTCCCAGCAATCCATGAGCTCTTCTGTCCAAGTGCGGCAGGAGAGAGAGTACGTGCACGCACTGTTTTTATTTGATTCCTTTGTTTATTTAAATTACATAAATATAAATAAATTGAAAGTTAGAAGAACAAAAAGCGCTTTCAAACTTCAAAAGAAGACAGCTTTTTCATCACAAAACGACGGCGAAAGGTAAATCTCAAAACTCTCCGACACCAACGGTGTCTATTAATGAATGAATGAATGAATGAATGAATGAATGAATTAACTAATTCTCCACGGTCAGTGAATAAAGGTAAAGAATTGTAAGTAATAAAACTTTCAAGCACCTTAGCTTCCGCCCTTCACTCAAATGTTTACATTTAAACAGAGCAGGCAGGCTCTTATCAGCAGCCTTGGTGGATGGATGGATGTCTTTTCGCTGCCACAGTGATCCTCGAAGCAGCGCCCTCGATGAGAGAAAGCGTCGCCTGCCTAGAAGCTGCCGCCGTACAATAGTTGTTGTAATTTCCGAGCTGTGAAGTGCCGTGCCTCTTGCGTTGCCGAAGGAAGGTGAGGAGAAGAAGCTAAAGAGGGGTCGGCCTGGATGGAAACAGTATTTTTTTAACCGGCGATGATATCCTCAAAAGTACTGCATTTTGTGTTTCCAGGCTTCTTCGCTCAACGTGGAGACCTGTAAGTATTGCTTTGACAAGTACGTCCCATAGTCTCTTTTGTATCTCGATCCACCTGTGCTCTTACAGCGAAGAGAGATGATTTCACTCCTCACTCACTCTGTTGTTAGAGGTGCAAACGATAAACAGCACAAACAAGAAGCGCTCGCTCACGTAGTACTAAATGATTTTTGAGTTTCCTTCGTCTTCGTCGCACACTGACGAGAAGAAGAAGAAGAAGAAGAAGAAGAGTTAGGCAGGGGCAACAGTTTTCTTTTTTTAATTTAAAAAAAGAGAGAAAAGAATATTAAATGTAATTATCAGAACTTTTACATTTAGAATTGTTTACTACTATTAATAATACTATTGCTATTAATAACACCACTATTGCTATTACTATTATAATTACTACTGCTACCAAATCTAAAACCACCACTAATTCTAATAATAATAGTAATACTAATAATATTAATTATTATTATTGTTGTTGTTAAACTTTTCAATATAGACGCACCCACCCTCCAAAGAAAGAAGGAAGGAAGGGAGAAGAAGCAAACAAGCTTGGTGGGGAAGATAGGGTTGTATAGCATCTGGGATCTTACTCTTTATTCTCCTGTGTCTTGGTTTATTCTCTTCCCAGGCAGCCCAACATGGGCTTAGTACGTGTGTGTGTTTTTTGGAGAAGAAGACCATACAGACAGACAGAGACTCAACGAAGTGGAGGACTGTCCAGAGGAGAATTTTAGTTATTTAAAGTTATTTGTTTCATCAATTATCCTGAGGAAGCGAACGAAAAGAAGAAGAAGAAGAAGAAGAAAAAAAAAAAGAAAAAAAAAGTGGGAAAAAAAGGAAAAAAGGAAAAAAGAGAAGGATTTTAAGAAGGGGGCAAAGAACTTGAAAAGGCGAAAAGGAACAGAAAGGAAAGCAGAGCTCGCTAGCGTAGAGAGTAGGGAGCCCTAGGATCTTCTCTTACTTACTGTAGGTTCGATCTGTTTCTTCTTCTTCTTCTTTCCAGGGAAAAGGAGGCGTTTTAAAACCAGAGGAAGAAGAAGAAATCGATCGATCAGGCGCTCGTGACTGAGGCGCCGGTGGGAGACAGGAGGGCGACGCAGGCACAGGCTTCGGGAACCGCGGAGCTCTTCCCCTCCATCGGCAAAAGGCCAGAGCTCCGTCGGCGGTGAAGAAGCAGATAAAGAAACAGAACAAAAGACGCCCTCTTTCGCCTCTTTTATTCCGCCAGCGTTTGGCTTTCTTCCTTTTTTTCTGCGAAAGGATGAATGAAAGAGTTTGATCGATAGAAAGAAAGAAAGAAAGAGAGAAAGAAAGAAAGAAAGGAAGGCACTATATTTCTGAGCGTAAATAAATATAAATATATGTTTTTTTTCTTCTTCTTCTTCTTCTTCTTCTTGCGTCCATGTGTATATACATATATGTTCTGGTTTATTTGTTTGTTTGATTATTTGTTTCTTTCTTTGTTTCTTTGTTTATTTGGGCGCTGGTTCCTGGAGATCTCGAGAGCCCAAGCCCAAGTGTTGTTGACCCGGCGTTTGTTGGGCTTTCAGGCCGCGCCCTCCCACGCAGACCAACTGTGGCGCCGAGGGCTGAAAGGCTCCGCGGCCAAGGCTCTGTTGGTGTTTCCTCCGTCTGTCTGTCTGTCTGCCTGTCTGTCTGTCTGTTTGTTTATTTGTTTGTCCGTCAGCCGAGTCAGTTCTGCGCTGCTTTGGCTACTACTCACTCTCTCTCTGACTATCTATTGTCTATTGTCTATTGTCTATTGTCTATAGTCTATTGTCTATTGTCTATTGTTTTAGAGCTCTCCGCCCCTTTCTCAATAGCGCATTCGTTTGTTTGGGTCGCAAGGGAGGCTGACAGGGCTCCAGGCCGAGGTCGAGAGGGAACTTCGCGAGCAGCCGCAATCGCTCGTCCACCCGCCCACCCATCCACCCATCCACTCATCGACGCCCGGCGGAGAGAAGAAGAATAGGCTTCGTCAACCTCAACCTCAATAATCTCAATCTCAATCTCAATTTCGCTATGCGGTTATCGTTTCTTTCATTGCTTTCCTCTCCCTTTCATTCTCTTTTATTTTCTTATCGTTTCGTTTCTTTTCTCTTCTCTTCTCTCTTTCTCTGTCAGCGGCGGAAAGGAAAAGGAAAAGGAAAAGGAAAAGGAAAGGAAAGGAGGGAGGTACTAGCAGCAGGACTTACTTGCGCTCTTCTGTTTGTAGTCCCTGTTGAACCAGAGCGTTTCTGTTTCGAAGCTGTTGCTGGCTTGGCCGCTTTCTTATTGCTCTTGCACACTCAGATACGGTGTTGACTCCGTTTTAATATTTTGCACAACAAAAAAGGCGGGGTCCAGTCACAAGGTATTTGGCAATCCACACCTATTCCCACAAACCACTGATTTCCCTCTTTCTTTCTTTCTTTCTTTCTTTCTTTCTTTCTTTCTTTCTTTCTTCCTTCTGTTTCTTAGGAGTCCTATATAATAAATAAAAAGAGTGAGTGAATTACATTCATGATAGAATCAAGCCTCGCAGCCTCGCAGCATCGAACTTCGACGCTGATCTCTAAAGGCACTCTCGTTCCAGTCGTTCATGGCAGCCTCTAGTCAGTCATCGTCGCTTGCCCAGAATTGTTGGCGTTGGATGTGCAATGGAGCGCCTCTCCCCCAAAAAAGTGAGTTTTAGTTCCAAAGAGTGAAGCCTCTCTTTTTTTCTTCTTTCTTTCTTTCTTTTTTTCTTTCTTTCTTAGGCTTCTTCCTTCGCAGGAAACCCTTTTCAAGCCAAGAAGCTCTTCTTCACGGCAGTCATTGGGCCTCTGCGAATAAATGCATGCATGCATTCATTCATTCATTCCCTCATTCATTCATTCTGCGCGTACGTACGTACCTTCTTTCTTTCTTTGTTTCTTTCTTTGTTTCTCTCTTTCGACGGAGGAGGAGGAACGGATGGACGGATGGATGAATGCTCAGGTAAGGCACAAAGAAGTCCAGAAAACATACAATGGGTTCCACTCCGTTTAGGGCCCAGAGCTCTCCTCGCAAGAAGCTGAAAGAAAGAAAAGCTCGTGACGGTGCTGCTCCGAGGAAACCTGCGGCCTCCATCAATTCGCAGCTCGAAAATCAAGAGAAAGAAAGCTCTCCGAAGAGCAGAGAAGCACCGCACGTTCTCAGGAAGCGCGCGTGAGAGAATCGAGGAGGAGAAGAACGGGCTCCGGAAGAAGAACGGGTTTACAGCACTTGGAACACAAATTTTAGAAAGCCACCAGTGCGCTATAAGTGAAAACTAAAGCTGCCTGCACTAGTAGTATCTGAAGGTAGGTACAATTTCAATATATGGAGGGAGGATTGTTTCACCTCTTCTCTTCGAGCCTCTTTGAGGTGAACCAAGCAAGAAGCAAGTCCTGCTCAGCTTGGGCCTGGGGAGGAAACAACGCGAGGCATGAAATGGAGCTGTTAGTGCGCTTAGAACGTGAAAGCGAATGCCGTCGAGCTGCACTCAAGCCCGCTTCTCCATTTCGATTGGAGGCGGAGTTTGCTTTTGTTTGTTTTTTTACCTTGGCTTTTTTATGATTTTTATTTTTTTAATTAAAGTAATAGCAAGAGACCGGAGATACGCTCTCACTTTGAAAGCTTAGCTTCTCATGGCTAAAATTTAAGTTTTCCACCTCCTTCTTTTTCTTTGTCTTTTTCTTTCATTTCGCTCGCTCACGCCGAACGATCCTTGTGCTCCGCGGATTCCCCTTTTTTGGTTTCGTTTGTCCTCTTTCATCTGCCATCTTGAAATTTTACCCACATTAATTAAGCCTAGCTGTGCACCTTCTTTCTTCTTTTCTCTTTTTCATGCATTCATATTTACAGGCTCTTTCGCATTCTGATTTTAGAGCAAGGCTTTTTTAGTTTAATTTAATTAATTAATTTAAATTTAAAAAAAAAAAAAAAAAAAAAAAAAAAAACTAAAAAAAACTAAATGTTGTTGATTCATTTCCCTCAAAGATTGAAATTTAATAAATTCTTTTTTCATACTGTCCAAACCTAAACATCTGAGCTCTGCGAAACAACCGCGCACTCCCCTGAAGGACCAAGCGAGCCACCGCGAAAGAAGAGAGAGAAAGAAAGAAAGAAGGAGGCAGGGCAGTACGTGACGCTTTCCTTACTCTCCCAAACGGAGTCACGAGGCTTAGTTTGGCGAAAATGGCGTCGCTGTACTTTTTCACTCACCGTCTTCAGATTGAGAAAGAGAGGAGTGAAATCGATAATTTAAAAAGTTAATCTTAAAATAAGAATGCAAAGGAGCAATGAGATTACGAATGAATGATGAGGCATACCTTTCTACCTAGGTAGGTAGTTACATAAGTAGATATCATGAGGTATCAAAGGTATAAGAAGAACTCGGAAGCTCAAACTCGAAACGCTCGGAGTAAAAGGAATCCCACAGCCAATTAATTAAACATTCCACTTCCACCACTAAAAAATTATCTACCTAACATGTGTAGTTCTCTACTAGGACACGATAGCATGCCTAGTACCACTACTACTACCACTATTGCAAAGCTACCCTTGATACCTCCGCACGTACCGTCAAATACATGCATACATACATACCATATGCATAAATTCATTCATTCATTTTCATTCATTCTTTTATGTATTCACTCACTCGCATGTACGTAAGTATGTGCGTATTCATTCGTTCCTTCGCACGCACAAACCTACGTCCGTGGCCTTCTCCAGCGCATACAGAGACCCCACTTCGCTCGTAACAGCGGCTTTTAAGGCGGCCTTATACTGAGGAGGCGAAAAGCTGAATGCGCCGGGAGTTACGTCTGTGGCAAACGACGCTATAGGACCCTATGCGCGCTTTAGCGATAAGGTGCCCTCTTACCTACTTACTTACTTACTTATTTACCGTCGCTGTCTTTGAGACTTTCTTTCCTCATATCTGTGCTTTCTTTCTTTCTTGCTTGCGCCCACCCGTGATGAAGGGCGCGAACGACGGCAAGAGCGACGGCGAGAGCGACGGCGAGGACGTCTACGAGAACGAGAGGGACAGCGGAGGCGGCCAGCAGGCCCTCGGGGCAGGCCTGGGCGGCGAAAGCTGGAAGCGGGTCGGTGGCGCTGAGACCGCGACAGGCAGGCAGCGAAGGCGTCGTCAATAGGAACGAATAAATGCGAGGGACTAGTCAAGTTGTTGTTGTTATCGACTCATTCTTTCTTTGTTTATTTTCAGAGGAGGTAACATTTTATTTTATAAAACAAAATCGAAACCAAAAGAAGGAGTTTTAGTTTAGTTTTGTGCTTCGAAGTGGTTTTCTTTGTAGGTAGATGGATGGATGGGTAGGTGGGTAAATAGGACATTAGGATGTAATAATTGCCGGGGATTAACGAAGGCGTAATCGATCGCGATGCAAAGAAAGAGGAGCGAGTTGTGGTGGCTAAGTTTGGAGGGGACTCACTATCTATTCTTCTTCACAGTTTTTTTATTTTCTCTTTGTTTTTTCTCTTTGTTTTTCTCTTTTTTGATAATAAGTAATGGATGAAATAGACTGGGTTGCGATCGCTCTAACTTCGGTTTCTTTCTTTCGCAGCGGAGAGCTGAAGGCACTGCAAAGGAACGTTTCGAGTTGAGTATGCGAGATCGCCGCTTGCTTCTCTGCCGCCAGAGGAACAGCGCAGGGGATTGACAGGCGTTAGGAGCAGAAAGAAAAGCGCTGTGAAGTGGATGACTGCGGCTGTTAATCATTTCATTTCAATTTATATTATATTATTTTATTTTATTCTGTTATATTCTACTGTATTGTATTCTATTGTATTCTGTTGAATTCTATATTAATTTATTTTATTTCTTCCGACTTGCAGAAGAACATTGTTGTGTATATGTAAGCAACTGAGGTCGAGGGCGAATCAATCCGCCACATGTGACTCAATGAGAGTGGGAAGAACGCACGCTGTTGCCACCCTGAGCGGCGTGATTCTCTAGGAAATTCACTTTTAATGCCGCTCTGTCACTCTTTTCCTGTTCTACTACTGCATGGGTGTTTCGTATTACTCTCTCTCAAAAACAGCAATTAAACTAAAAAGATAATTGAACATGTCTCCTCTTCTCTGAAAACGTTAACTGAAAATGAAAGAAAATAATACTTCCAATGCTTTCACCAACGTCGCTCAAGAGCAGAGAGTGCTCGAATAGAGAGGAAAGGGAGAAGAAAGATTAAGGGGGAAAAGGGGGGGGGGGGGGGAAGGAGAAAAAAAAAAAAAAAAAAAAAAAAAGAGGCGCGTCTGTGGAGAAGAACAGACACATCTGCAGTAGTAACACATCACAAAACATCGCCACACAATTTTTGCGACGCCCGGCGTGAGAGCAAGAACACCGTGTAGAAGATACTCTCGCGAGCAAGCAGCAGACACCACCCCGACCCCTTCCCCATTCCAAAGCCAAAGAAGACGAGCACAAACACCCAAGGGCCAGAGAAAGCAATCAAGCAATCAAGCAAGTAAGCAAGCGAGCGAGCGACGCCAGCAACACGCCCAAGCTCTCGCAGCTGCGAGCGACCCCGAGTTACAGTATGCCAGAACAGAACTGTTCTGCTCCAGCATTACAGCTATAGGCTTCTCTGCAGAGGGGTGGGGCTTTTAGGTGATTCCCACAGTGTTGGGACTGTGAAAGCTGCCGCTCAAAGCAGACTGGATCCTGAACAGGCAGGCGCTCGCGTGTGCAGGCGCTCGAAGGATGGATAATCAATCTATCTCGAGCGCTCGTGGAGATGCGCCGTCTTGAGCGCGTCTTGAGCGAGAGGGACATCAGAACCGATCGAGCGAGAGAGCGAGCGATTAGGACGGTCGAGGAGAGGAGAGAAGTGGGTGGCTGCAGGCTGGCTGGCTGGCTTGGTCTGTCAACTCTTGGTCGGCCTGCTGCCGTGGCTGCCCTTGGCTCGACTCAGGCCAGGCCCCAGAAGAACGACGACCTCGAGAGGTAGGTTTCCCGCAAACACGTGGCGCCTCGCAGCCAGAAGGCCAGCGAGGAGCACAAAGGTTGCCACAAAGGTTGCCACAAAGGTTGCCACAAAGGTTGCCGGCCTCCAAAGGCTTGGTTGGCAAGCTCAGAAACCACAGAAGGCGTTCGCAAGAGTTTCATCGATACACTCCTGAGACTGCTTGAACAGCTCAGAAAGTACAGAAAGGACCTGGAGACAGCACACCTTTTTCTTTGTTGGTTGTTTAACCCGTACATTGGAGCATACATTGGAGCGCAGAGCGGACCAGAGGAGCTTTGTTGTCTAAGAAGCAACGAACTCGCCAGCCTTCACGCCGTGTGGATTCTGTCTGCTTTGGCGCCGGTAACTAGCCAGATTAAGGTGTACACTCCAGTTGGCCCGCCCGCCAAATACACGCGAATGTGTATAGATTGTATGCGGATTTGCAGGTGCGCTCACCAGGCTCTTTTGAGAAGCGTCTAGAGAAGCCAACTTGGATGTGGGAACTGCTTGAGTGTTATGCTGCTGATTGATAAATTAAATGGCTGGAGAGCAAATTCTTTGCGTTGAGGAATCCTGCGTCGCTTAGGCGAGCGAACTTCAGAAGCACGTGCCTTAGTCACTCGGGCAGGCAGCAATCATTACGCATGTGGGAAACGCTTCCCTTGCGACCAGACTTCGGTTGGAGCTTTTTTCCGAATGCCTGACTGATGTCTAGAAAAGTTTCAGCTTGTCTTGGGAAGCTTTATGCAGCAAATGGGCGGAGGGCTGATTATGAACTCCTAATGTCTGGAGCTGACGAGGAGGTAGGTAAGTCACGGCGCTCTCTTGCATCAATTTTAGTCTGGTCAAATTCATCATCTCTTGTTTTGAAAGTAGTATATTTCTTTTAGAAAAGCATTTTTCTTTGCTTATCTTCTCAAGTTCAAGTAGCCTGTCTCATTGTTTTTTTAAAATTGTTTTTTAATTAATATAGTACTTTGGGTTTTACTCTCAAACAGTTTAGCGTTGAAAGTACTCAAGATACATTTATCCCCACATCCTGACTAATTGCACATCTTTCTTTCTACTCAAAAGCCATTGCTTATCTCAAACAAGGCGAATGGTGCGACACTTCCGCCTGATGTGATTTGGAAAAAGCGTCTACTAGCTATCCAGTTAGAATAACAAATCAATTACTCATGACCAGAAGACTCGCACCAGTCAAGAGTTATTCCTACGTATGAATGTTTCTACTAACTTTCAAAGAAAAAACATATAGATCTTGGGGGTAGACAAACAAATGCAAGACTAGAAAAGTTTTAAGAAATCTACACCTTCAATTAAATTCAATAATAGAAAGAGAAACACAAACGCAATTGAATCAATTAAGAGCAAGTGTAAAAGTAAAATAAGTAAGAATTTACAGTGGCAAAGGTTGCAAGAGAAACACAAAGGAAAGGCATGATTTCGTTTAAAATTGAATTTAGGGTGGGTTCTTGTTAAATCTTGCGGATCGACTTACTACTATTACCTAACTAACGCTCAAGGAAGCACACATTTGCAAACGCCACAAGGGACGTCTACAAAATTCCAGTATCGGTCGTTACAACCTCATGTTTCTTTCGGACCATGTCCTAAATCTGTGTTCTTGAGCCATTTCAAAATTTTGAGGGATGGATACTTTAGAAAGAGAGAGAGATAAATTCGCAAATTTCCAGAACCTTTAAGTTTCAAATCATTGGTCCTCGTCTTGTTTGAAAGAAGAACTACGGCCCAATCATTCTCCATTCTGTACTTTGTTCCACTGTAATGCCATACACAGTTTGCTCATTTAACAATTTACAGATCTTCAAATCTTGTCCTGCTCTTCAAATAACTAGACTTGCCCGAACCGTCACATGACGTCTGATATGTTGAAATGCATAATGATTTCAACTTTCAATTACCAATCTTCGCACGTAGTCATCAGAAGGATTTCGTGACGAGCGACAGCAACACCATGACTGCAATATGACGCTCAAATCCTGCTTCCCTTGCGATTAGAAGCCAGTGCGGATGCTGGTGAGGATGATCGAGTATAATCTTGCAAAAGGGGTCTCGCCAAGGTTGCGCTTTCTCTCAAACTGACTATTCTGTGCAACACTGGCACTGCAAATATTCATCCAGATTTTCTCCATCTTGCAACTCCTTTTTTTTAATCTCACTTTTTATCTTTCTATTTTTTTAATTTCAATATTTCAACAAATCATAGATAAACAAATAACTAAATAGATAAACAATCATAAGTTCAGAGGGTCAATAAATTGCCTGTCGTTCTTCGAGTGCAGTTCAACTGCGAAGCACAACTTTTCTTCTTCTTCTCCTTGTTGTTGCGATACCTCTATTTCCAGCTTCCTCCCCGAGCATGCCTCTCGAAGATTACACAAGTGGTGACAAGCCAAGGGTCTCTGAGAACCGTTGAAAATACAAAAAAACTTGATGCCGCCGCACACGCTGATTTGTGTATTTCAGGTCTCCTCGAGCAGGAATCACAAGCAAACACGTCCCCAAGATCGAGCAAGCGTCGTCCAATACCCCAGGGAAGTGAGCATAAAGCGTTTGCACAGACCCTCCTCTGCGAGCTACAGCCATCATTCATCTCCCTGCCGACACAGCCGCGTCGCTCCCCGAAGTTGGTGGCACATGTGACCGACCGCCCAAACTCCCAAATGAATTGCAATCGCCATCGCATGTTCGCAAGTGCGTGTAATTGCAATTGCAATTGCAATTGCCAATTGCATGTGGATGGTGGCCAGGCAGTTTGCCGAGTGCTGCTCCGCAGACGCAGAAGGAATGCGCTATTCTGTGTCGCCTCGAGAGGTGAGAAAGGCGGTGGCCGAGGCTGACGCTGAGAAGGTCTCCAATCGCAGCGTGGTCTGAAGAAAAGAGCGCTGTTCCCGAGTAAAACAGAGATACAGAGAGAGAGTCTGCGCTCGAGGCAGCCCAGGCCTGCCCAAGGTGGCACTAGGTCGAAAGAACCTAGGTCGCCTCGAGACCCTCCCAAGCAAAGCTGGTAGCTTTCCACATCCGGTGCTGGGAGAAGCTAAGTGCTTCCAGGAGTACTGGCTGCAAAAGCTGTAGCTTTGTCTCTCCTCCCACAGCGACGCGGCGCACACTTTCCTTAATACAAACGGTTCGAAGAGGATCTCGCTGGACGTGAACTTTGAGAGGATACCTGGTTAGATGGCTGGGTAATGAGTACATAAACTCCGGGTGCTTTCTCTCCTTCCCTCCGGTCGGTTCGGTTCGAGGTAGCTTTGGCCAGTGTGCTTTTTGTTGTTGTCGCGTTTGTATATGTTTGTTTGTTCTTTCTTTTTGCTTGCTTGCTTGCTTGCTTGCTTGCTTGCTTTTTTGCTTGCTTGCTTGCTTGCTTGCTTGCTTGCTTGCTTGCTTGCTTGCGTTGCAAAGGTGCAAAGGTGCAAAGGTGCTTTTGCAAACAAACAAAAAATAATAATAATAATTAATGAAAAATCAGTGGTTCAACCAGCCTTGTTTTTCCTTCTTCTTCTTCTTCTTTTGCGTTTTCTCTTCTTCTTCATAGGAACCTCGAAATGGAGATAAGACTTATTTAATGATAAAAGTTTATCTAATAATAGTTTCAAAGAACTTATTTTTAATTGTAAAATCAACAACTGAAAATAAAATAAAAAGGCTACTGAGTACCTGGTATTCCAAAAAGAACAATAACAGCAACAACAACAGCGACAACAACTACAACAAGTAGGTAGGGGTTACCATTCCTGACCTGTGTTCTTGAGTAGGGACCAACAAAGGGATTGGGAACTTCAAAGTGCAAAAGACCCATCTGACGACAGGTGGCTTCACGAAGCGGCGCAAGAATAGCGCCAATAGGCAGGTGGTTTTATTTAACGCCTACCTACCTACGCATTCCGCATCCGAATGGGTAGGTCAAGCTGACTTTTTGGATGGCGTTCGAACGGCCATTCCTTTTTTTTTGGGTTACTCCCTTCTCTCTTCTTGTTTGCTGTTGTTTTATTTTATTTTAAAATTAATTTTGATTAAAAAATAGTTAATTCTAAATTTTAAAATGAAATTAACCTCTGCAGGTACAGTCGTCGCGCTCTTCATTGCATTCTTGAAGCTCTCTCAGAGCCGCGGGAGAGGAATATACAAAACAGGACAATTACCGCATGGGCGCGGGCTCGTGAGTTCACGAAGCAGGCTCCGGAGACAGGAATGTAAACTCAAAGTGGAAACTAGAGCACAAAAAATGAAGAAAGAACGCGAATGATAACCATAGGCAGATTTCCAAGCGACTGTAGTGTTTGGAGTTGTGCGCAACGGTCGATCAAAACTACTGGGTTTATTTATTTGTTCGTTTACTTATTTAGACCTACCTACCCAAAGAGAATAAAAGGCTTTTTTAGGAATGGCCTCTGACAAATTACTGCGAATTGCTTTGGTTATCCATGTCCTTTGCAAATAAGCTGGACGAGGAGAATCTCTATAAGGCAAGCGAAAGAATCGCCTGCAAGTTCATAGAAGATATATCCAGGAATTTGTCACGTCGAGCGCAAGGCCGTCCTTCAAGCTAGTACGAAAGTAAACTAAGCATCGCTTTAAGCTAGCCCTTGATGTGTTCTAAATTTACAATGCTCGCGAATGTTCGCAAAGTCGCGAAGCTTTTGAACGCGTGATCGGTTTAGAGTGAAAATGACGTTATAAAAAAATGAATGGAAATTCGTAACCACTGATTCAGGTATCTAGATCCAGGCTGGGCAGATACTGCTTTTCTAAATCGTGATTGATTGGTTGATTGATTAAAGGTTCGTGGGATTCGAAGAGCTGCAGATCTGAGGCCACAGCGAAAGGCGATGGCGGTGAATGAAAATTATAAATATATCCATGTGGCGTGAAGAGTGTGGAAAGGCTCGGCGCAAAGTTTCAAGCAAACTGTAACGAGATAGCGGCAGGCGAATTTTGAGAACCAGGTAGCCAGCTGCAAAATTTCAAGATCGCGCTTTCCCCAACCATTTCATTGCGCGAAACTGTACCTCTCAACAGAGACTGGAGCGAATGTTTAATTTATTGATGAATATGAAGGCAGCTTTTTTGTTTGCTTTTTCCAAGCACTGGCCCCGCGTTCTCGATCAACTGCAGTTCGAAGGTAAATTGTGAGCGAAAGTGGATCTTGATCTAAAGCCAGTTCCTCGCGCATTAAACTTGCCATTCATTCATTCATTCATTCATTCATTCATTCATTCATTCATTCGTTCATTCATTCGTTCATTCGTTCATTCGTTCGTTCGTTCTCAATCGTAATAATATTTTTTTACTTCAATCATTTCTTACAATTAAATTAAAAAAAACTAAAAGATAAAAGACAAAACCGAAACGCCCACTAGCTAGCTAGAGTATCTACGGTAGGCAGGTAGGGGCGATTCCAAATGTTTGCTTTTCCAACAAAGCTCACCGCACGTCTTGCCCACGTATAAGCGCGCCCGGCACTCAGCTGCTCGCAGACAAGGCGCCCCGACTGGAGCGTATAAGAAATAACAAAGCAGCCGCCCTGCCCGAGCTCAGTTTGGGAGGCACGAACCTGAGTCTCTCTGCTGAGGCCGCCTTCTTCGCCACTGCTCCGTTCTTGGCAAAAGGGAAAACTTCAGGTGTTTCGCGATGTACGCACCGCCGCTATAAGCTTGCTAGTTATCACTAGCACTGCAGTAGTATTAGTAGAAGCTAGCCGTGGTTACAGCTATTATGTTAGTATTAGTAGAAGCTAGCACTAGTTACAGTTGTAGTAGTACTACTAATAATAATAATATTACTATTACTATTACTATTACTATTACTAATACTATTACTAATACTATTACTATTACTAATAGTAGTAATAGTAGTAGTAGTAGTAGTAGTAGTAGTAATAGGTGTTAGCTATCTTTGCTGCGATTTCTTTTTAAAGCAGCCTTGTCTTATCTTTGGAGGGTTGGATTGTTTCGTCGCTGTTTTCATTGATGTTTGCTAAACTACGACGATTCATTTGGATTATGCGCACCTCGATCTTGAAAAGCGGGACTCCTCTGGTATCACCTCTATCGCTCGATCTTTGGGGCGCGAGCCATTCAAGGTCCGAAGCAATCTTTTATAGACTACGCAGCGGCGACGGGGCTTTTGAGGAGAGGAGGAGAACAACTGCGGAGTGCCTTAGATTACTTCATGAACGTTGAAGCCTTCGTGGAGCATCAGCAATCGATCGAAGCTTTGTTTGTTTGTTTAGTTTTACAAGTTGCCAAACTCAAGCCAAAGAGATCCATCACCCGCACACTGCGGAGCCAGGTACGCGCCCACGAGAAGGGCTCATTTGGGCTCCAAAGGCGGATCCTTTTAGCAATGAAAGAAGAAACTTCAGATGTAATCCATCTGTTTCCTTGAAATCTTTCAACGCTCTGTTAGATGGCTCACCTATCGCAGAAATCTTAGTTTAGCTTCAGCTTTTGAGCCTTCTTTATTTTTTCTCTGGAATTAGTTCTTCTTCGTTCGTGTCGGTATTTTTTTTGTTTATCACGACAGACGAGGTTATGAAAGGTACATAAAGTAGTCCATCGACCCTCAATTCAGGGCAGTAGCGCTCTCCATGTTAGGCACAAGGTACGAATTAGGTGCCTATGATGCTATTTGGTTTTTTGCTCACTTGTATCGATGTGGTTGTTATAATAATGCTTTTTCAATTTTTCTAAGAGCTAAAGCCTCGGAATCTTTGGAGTGGCGGACCTAATAGTACCTAGGGACAAGCTAGCACCTCATAGAGGGTTTGGTTTCTTGAGGCTCCTTTCATTTATACGTAGCTAGCTAGCTAGCCTACCTAAGCAGGGAACAGGAGAGAGAAGAAAATTAAAAAAATAAAAAATCATTCCCGATAGGGAATAAGAGAAGAAAGTGTAGAGGTGATTTGTGCTGATACTACTACTTTTAGTTCGTAGGTACACCATAGGGCTCAACCCGCAGCTAGCTGGAGTTGATGTATATGATCCTTTACTCTGTGGGTAAAAGTACACCACAGCTTTGCAGACGACACCTGTAGCAAACTAGGGGTCGCAAAGGCTGCACAAGTAGTGCAAGTATAAGGCAAGTATAAGTGTTCTTGGGTTCTTACAACTTTTTTCTTTCTCTCTTTCTCTCTTTCTTTCTAGCGTCTTTTCATTTCATTTGATTTGATTTATTAAATTTTAAAACATTTTTTTTTCGTGGGAAATGTTTTTTGCCGTTCGTGGATAATGACAAAGAAGTTATAGTTATTCACGTTAAGATAAGGACACGGAATCGCTATGTTCAAACCAAAAAATGAGCGGTTTACCTCCAGAGCTTGAAAATCAAGGTGCCTGAAGCAGTTTTCTCGAATAGTTGTTTCTTTTGAAGCGGTCCGCGTTCTGTGTGCTCCAAATCGGGCGTGCGTCAGTATACTGCTGTTACTCTTTCTTTCACTTTAAAGAAATACTAATAAAATGATAAATACATAGAAGGCACTTTTTTAGATTAAAAGAAAACCTCAGTCTGAGTCAATCGTTTTATATAAAATAAATGAAAGTAATAACGCAGTTTCTTTGTAGTCCATTTGTATATATTTGTAATCGCGTCTTTCAAGTGTTGATACTTTGTTCTTGTTTTCTTTTCCTTCGCCCCTCTCAGGGATACTTTGTAAATACATAAATAAAAGAAAGTGTGCTTCTGCAACTGTTGGACGAGGTCTAATCTCTGTTTGTGATCCCGTGATACGCTGACGTTGAACCCACTCTTTTTTTTTCTCCTTCTCCGCTTTTCACTTTTTTTAACTCCTTTTTTATTTTTTCGTTCAAGTTTCTTTCCTCTAATGTTTATTTTGTTTTTTATTTCGAAAAATAAAATCGAGTCAAATAAGCATACACCAACTTTGACATTGACATTAAATTGCTAAGATAATAATACGAAGTAATACAATAATTTCAGTCGAAAGTACTTTTTAATCTAAACTAATAGGAATTTTACATAAATATTTTTTGAATTTAAAAAAAAAGTAAAAAAAAAAAAAAGTAATGAAAGTTGACTTTAGGTCTTATTATTACCACCATTGATAACTCTAATAGTGCCTTGTAGAGTCGCCTAGATGGATAGGCACAGATTGTCTCGATCAATTCGAATCCAATGAATGCTATGGCTGAAGAAGGAGAATTGATGATATGATGCCTTCGAAGTGGTCGTGGTCGCAGACAAAGCGAGTGGCGATGGCTGCACGTTGGAGGAAAATCGCTGGCGTGCAGCTGAGGCCGGCCTGGAAAGCGGAAGAACTCACTCGACGAAAGCCTCGAAGGACGTGCTGGCGAAGGCAGGCTTTGCAAGAGCGCAGCACAAGAACACATTCCATTCCATCCATTCCTACGGTCAAGCGGCCCTTGAGATACATACATAGATAGATACATAAATAGACATTGATTGATACATTGATACATTGATACATTGATACATTGATACATTGATACATTGATGCATTGATGCATAGATGTCTCTGCACTCAGTCCCAATCGATTTGTTGATGCATGCGTAAATGCGTGCAAAGAGTGAGATCTTTGGACACGATGGCGCTACTGAGTTTTGATGATGATGGTGGTGCCTCGTCTCTTGAGGCGAATCGCAGAAACAGCTCGTGTTGATTGGTTGATTGATTGCGAGGTTGAGTTAAAGCTGTCTCTGCAGCATCGCCAGGAAGTCAGGGACCGCTTTACATGGGACTGATTGGTTGAGAGATCTATCGATGAAACGAGGGCGGTTAAACCGACTTCACTATTATTGATACTACTACTGCTATAATTTTACTACTGAGGCTCTTGCTCGGTCTTTACCTCAAATACGAGTGATTCGCACATGTGATTTGATTCTCTAGAGCGACATGATGTATTGATAGCTTGTGAGCTTGGTGTTCGATGGACCGTCGCGAAGAGCAAGGATTGACAGCAAAACGTGGAGACAGCGACAGAGCTGAGGACCTTGCTTTTGTGCCATAATAAAATAGAGTGTCCTGCACGCAACACAATGAAATAACGGTAGCCAGAAAAGCGTGGGACCCTTTCCTTCAACACACGATACGTTTAACTATCTTACCGCTATCACTCGAAGGAATGAGAACTTTGAAGCTGCTCAAGGAGGGATCTGCGTCAATCGTTTCTACGATCTTTGTTTCATGGCACATTCACTCAGCAAGACCTCGACAGAAACTTGAATTTGTGCGATTAAAAATCCCAAACCTACGCTGCTCTGTACCAGAGAGGACTTTCTTTTCTTTTCTTTTGGTTTCGTTCGTTCGTTCGTTTCGTTTCGTTTCCTACTTTGTAAAAATAGTAACAGTAGTATTACACCTCCTAATGCGCTCCCGTGAGGTGCAAAAGCCTGCAGTTTATAATCTTAAACTACGGCAACTACTATCCAGGCATGCCAACGCCTGTATGATGTGAAATTACATTAAGCAAGGATAACCGCCAAGCAACTGTGAGCTTAAAGAGATACAATAAAGTGCTCGTCGGTCCGCTTTTCTCACAGTGCCAAAGGCACAAGCAATAGTGTACATTGGAAGTATAGGTTTGCACATGTCCGTGGCTTCATCGCAGTGCATCTGTGCACATTGCCAGCGGAAGCTGACTCTATTCTCTAGACCAATTGACTAGCTAATCAAAAGAAAAGTCCAAATGGATTCTATTCGGGGGAGGACTGTAATGCCCTCCCTTAATAGTCGATATAGTTGAGTCCTGCGAAGCTTTTACAAATTTTGATATAGCCTGTTTTTTCGGCCTCTCCTTGCGAGCTCGCGTATAAAAATACACGTCTCAATCATAAGCTTTTTTAGTGCAAGTGATTATCCTGGACAAAAAGACATGCATGTCCACTCTATGTGAAACATGCTCAACATGCCAGTAATTTTCGTCCATCTTTTCTTTAAACAAGGGAAAATTTCCTTTGTAGGTAGACAAATGAAGTAATGCAAACATTGTTCTTCGAAACAAATCACAATAATAAGGAGGAGCGAAGGTTCTTTGACAAACCGTAGGAGTTATTTATTGTTGATTGAAAAGCCAGTTCGAATGAATATTTTACTCGCATGACATCGATGACCATCTGAAGTGACGCATGCGAGCCCCAATTGGATCGCGTCGAAATCAACTGATCTTCTTTCTTAGATGGAGTAATGGTTTAGAATTCTGACGATACATTTTTTTCTTTTAAATTTATACTAAATTACAAACCTGTAAGCGTTTGGGGTCTTGAGAGATCCTAAGTATACATATCCTCTTGTAATCTAAATCCGTAAGTCATCTTTTCTACTCGCTGATGTGAGGCACGCAAGGATAGCGTCATCTGCACCTGCGAAAGACTTGGGACTACGACTACCTCACCTGATTAATTAGAATTGATCGCAGATATTCGTTTCCTTCGTAAGAAAGCAAAACAGATTTCAAATGGGCTTGAACCCATACCTCAGGATGTTGTCATGAGCTAGATTTACAGGTATGTTCTCATTTAAAATTTGATAAAACATAGCGCGTACAAGTCGTGCTTGAAAACTTTTTTAACAATAATGCGCACGTTGCAAATACTTAAATTCAGTGGCCAATTCGAAGACAAACAAAATAAAATTATAAAAATGCAGGCCCAGAGATTATTTCACTTTTCACTTTTTTCAACACTTTCTTATTCTTGCATTTAGCTTGTTGTTCTATCAAAAGTCAAGATTTTTTCTTTCTTTTTCTTTTTTTCAAGTTGTACAGATACATAATATATACGCTCAGTGTATTTGCTGGTGAATGCCCACGCCTCTGCGCTTTGGAATCTCCAACATCCATGAGTCACGATGACCAACCAGATGCTTTGTGTTTATCCATTTTGAGGGAACCTCCTTTTTCATGAATGGAAAGGGCAAGTAAATAGACACAACACATTACATTTTCTTTTTGTGAATTTTGAAATTGAACAAATGAAGAAGTGAGTAAAATCGCGTTCAGAAGGAGTCTCGTAGTCTCCATTGGATTTTAACACCCAACCACTGCCCAGAGCGCGAAATTGAGCTCGCGCACTTTCATGTGAAACCCCCGTTGGATGTGCGCACAGTGAATAGTTACTAGTTAGCTTTAGGCCCTTCCACTCTGTGATTCCACAAATGCCCCACCCCAAACTCGTTTCGTTTAAACCTTAAATCATAAAGTGATGGAGGGAAAAAATTGCATTTGAGGGAGCACGATGAGTGCATTGTGCAGTGTAGACATCACCATAGATTGAGGTTTGGTAGAGAACGAAGTGAAATCGGAAACACTGATCAGGAATCAAAGGCGTGAAGGTAGCAAAGCGTCTCTTTTCCCGCTCTTTGCTAATACACTAATGCGTCCATGAAAACACAATATACCACAAGACTCACATTTCCTAACTTTCTTTGTAGCAGCGGGGATTTTTTCAGACGCGCTTTTTGGCAACGTGAAAAGGATGCAGTGCAAAGTTATAAGTGTGTCTGAGCGCGTACACCAACTGAACTGTTCGAATGAACACCGTTGGAGCATCCAAATATGTCCGAAAACACAACACCGCACTAGGAAAATGAACTCTTTCTCGTGGTCTTCTGAGAACCCTTTTTTTGTTTTTCAAGTTTTATTTTTCAACCATCAACTGGTGAGCTGGCCTTTTCATAGGACCATAATACCAGATTTTGTTGGAACAAGCAATCAATGAGATTAATATGTCTCCATGTTAACGATTCGCTTCCAACTTTGGACATGGACCAAATCAGGTCTTCAGATGTTAAATAGGGTTTCATGTTTGATAGTTCAACTCCTAATCATTATTCTTACCTTACGAGGTTGGATTTGTGAAATCAAAAATAAACTACTACATGTGGTAAATTTCTAAGGATACTTACTTTGAACATGGACAATGCCTCAAATTTCTTGCATTGTGCTAGAAACATGTTAATATGTTCTAATGCGCTATGCTGGTCTTCTGGCTCTGCCTCGTATATTCTAGTTATACATTAATAATATAATGAATACTCCGATCACTCTCAAACATCCGACGCAGCGAACAATACATAATCAGAATAAGTTGTAGATAGTGGGGAAGGGAGCAAGATTAATTTTACAATAACAAAAATCATTATATAAAGTTCAGTAAAATCTTCAAAGTGAAACAATTATAACAGAATACATCATTGTCACATGCCTGCACTGTATCCTCCACCGGCTCTCAACTGGAGTATACCTATTGCAATGTGCGCAAAACGTAAAAAGAGATAGCAAACTGGACTAGATATGCTCACTTTCAAATTATGCTTAAACTGCAGCGTGTTGCGACACTTGGTCATGGTCTTCCGGACGACTACGGCAATACTGTACGCGCTGTAATGCTTCGTTGACAGATTCAAAAAGTTTCACAACCTCTCGCTCTTGCAAATATCCATGGCTTTTACCACGTCGAATTAAACGGACCTGTACATTGAGCAATATCACGGCTACTAAATGCGAGATCCACACCCGAACGAGATTATCCGGGGCTTCTTCGATATACTTTCGTGCCAATTCAACCTGGGCCTGTGACTCCTGAAGTACAAGATCTTCAGCGATAGCAAGACGCCCTCTAATGTCCGAAAACTGTAGCCGAAGTTCACGTTGAGCATTTCGATGGGCATCAATAAAAGCAGAAGCGATGATAACACGGAGCTGGTGCTCATACTCCTTGGCCAAATTTACACTTGTACGGCGCCCATACCGTAACAAACTTGCCATGAACGCCTCCACAAAAGACTGTCGAGTGTCTGTCACATCCTTCATGAGGATAGACCAGTCATCGATCTTGCCACCTTGAGCAACCCGACTCGCCGAAATATCACATGACTGTAGTAGTGTATAATCAACAATTTTGTGTGTTGACAACTCACTGTCTTCAATCTGTTTCCAGTAAGAGTATCTCTGCAAGTTCACAAAAATTTCTCGCAGTTCTTTTGCACGCTGTTGAATTTCACGTTGCTGGTCTCCCATCACAAGACTACCTTCATAGCTTGCCCGAGACACAAGTCGCTTAAAATCCTGTTGTGCATACATTGGCAATTCCACGTTACCTGCGCCTTGGCGTCGCACTCGAACACTATTGCGCCAGGATGGACTTCGCGCAATCCTGTTGGTCGTTTTAGGGCGTTCCTGTAAACCCTCTTCCGCAGACATTGCACGAGAGACTGAGTCCATTTGTGGATCATGATTTGAATCCAAATGATCATACGCAGCTTCATCACGCTCGCTATCTGAGTGAACCTGGCGAGCCAGTACCTTTTGTGCTCGTGAAGAGCCATAGTTCGATAGCTCTGAACGATCAAATGGCGTTGTAAGCGTACCGTGTGTCAAATCTCGCTTGTTCGAGCGCTTGCTTGAGTGACCTTGGGATTTTCGATGGAAAGATTCGTCGTCATCTGACATTGCCAGCGCTGGATCCAGGCTATCAAAGCTTTTGAAGGTTAATAGTAAGTCAGTATCTCCTACACCAGCTTCTGCGTCCGCAGCTGCTTCGTCTGCCTTCTGTAAACGTAACATCTCTCGAGCTTCGTCAAGTTCAACGTCTGCAACATCCTTCAGAACCGGAACATGAGCACGGATAATATCTACATCGCACGAAGCAAATTTGTGATGCTCTAAGAGCTCTGCTAAACGATCAACCATCTCGCGACGCATGCCTTCATGCCAGCATTGAAGTACGAGTAATCGTGCTTTGGAGGATCCAATGAGCTTTAGTTTGCGTAGCAGAGGTTCTACGAAAGGGGCGTTTATAATCAATGTCAGCAGCGCCATTGCTCCTACAAATCCAAAGAGCACCGACGTTTCTTGCTGAACCTTCTCTTGTGCAGTTCCAGTGAGCAGTTCATCTCCATCGTTTGTTAATGACAGCGCCAGGGCAATGCCAACAGCACCGCGCAGGCCACCCCACCATGCTACGACGTTTTCTGCAAAATTCGCGCCCATACCTAAACGCGTAGTCACTGGGTAAAACACTCCTAGAACTGCAATGCGGATTAGTGTCATGAACACAAAGAGTACCAATATATATGCATATGCTTCGCGTGAAAATAGAGGACTCGTGCCAACCATGGACATACCCCATACCACACCACCTAAGCAAAAAAGCAAGGTATTACCCAAGTACTCGATCATGTCCCAAACATTGTTGAGCATCACGAGATCATGAACCATGGTCAAACCAAAACCTGATGTAGTAACACCACAGAATAGAACTGAAAGCACACCACTCGTTCCGCATACCACTTCTGCGACAAAGTAGCTCATGTAAGCAAACGCAATTGTCGCAGCGACTTGGAGGAGCATTTCAGACTGATCCAGTTTGCGGTTTAGTCGCCACATCACAAAGTTTAACATGATTGAAAATGCAATGCCAACTAAAGCTCCGCCGATGCTCATCCGGAAAAACTTGGCAATACCTGTAGGAATATCATATTTTTCGCCAACTCCCTCAATACCTTGCTCAGCAAGGTACAACTCAGAAAAAATAGTAAAAAACACAATCGCAGAGCCATCATTAAGCATGGCTTCGCCTTGAATGATCATCTTGAGTCGCGGGGGTGCGTCCACATCATCCAAAGTTGCTGTTACAGCCACTGGGTCAGTAGCTGACAGAATGGCACCCAACGTCAAACACAAGTTGAGCGACCACCCCATCGGGAAAATATAGTAGACAACATAACCTGTCAGCAGCGTTCCCACCAACACACCCGGAAATGCCAAAGTTAAGGTTTGAGGCAAAGATTTTTGAAATAAGTGCCAATTTACTTGCAAAGCATCACCAAAGATCAGCGCCGGCAAGAATGTCAGCAGTAGCAATTCAGGATCTATCTCTGACCATAAGGTGATTGACTCTTTCAGAACATTTGAACCGCTTGTTTCTGAGCTCACCACCCCCATGACTGTGCCGATAACGTACATTACTGCAGTATAAGGCACCATTGGTGCGAATCGAGACAACACATAAGAGACAGTGATGCCTATAATAATTACGAAGAATGGGAACAGTACCGCCTTGTACACCACAATATCCGACGTTTCATTGCCAGGAAGATTGTCTGACATCTTATCACACTAGCATCCGCTGGTTTTCTCCAATCGTTTTGCCTCGCAAAATTTGATTTCAACAGACTTGGCTTATCCTCTCCACGAACTAAAGGTTGTATACCTTGTCTTCCCCACGTAGTAGGAGACGCAAACTTTGCCTGTAGTGCTTTGCGTTTAATATTTCAACTTGCAGCTACGCGAAGAACCTTGAAGAAGATATTGCAAGAGAGGTTGTAAACTACGGATTTGCAAGATAATATTAGGCCGAGTTTGGGACCCCTCGCACGCACTGAACAAAAGGGTCCAGTGTGCCTCGCGAGTTTTAATACTTAACTCTATCAGGAATGTGAGACCTTCTATTCAAGATCTTCACAGTCCGTCCAAGTAAACAGAGCAAGGAGCAGTTGCCCTGGCCTTGCGGTCTTTGGTATGCCCAGTGCCTTATTTCTGAATTGGTGAAGGCCTGGCGGACGAGTTCGGGCTCTGCCGGGGTATTTTGAAGATTAGGCAACTTCAGAGTTTGGATGCCTTCTAGCTACTTACTCCCTGCGGCCTAGGGGAAGGACGCCTCTTCAAGCCTGCGCGAATCACTATTTATGCTGTTGCAATGCAAATGCGGTTTAGGTATTTGGTGAATGACGTTCGCAAAAGGCTGCACCCAAAAGGTCGCACTGTCCTTGCTGCACTGATCGAGATCAACATGAACAAGAACTGTAGGAAATTAGAATACAGAAATTAGAAATTAAAAGATTATAAGAAACTCTAGTAGTAGATTGATGCCTATAACATCTTCATCTTTCTTTCTAAGTTATTAAAAAATTAAGAAACAGCCGCAGATGCAGAAGACATTCAACCTTCTGAGCAAAAACATCATCGTTTGAAACTCTAAGAAATTAGGCAGGCTTGGCCGCACCCACTGGTGATCGAGAGTGAACTTTATAGTGGGCCAACATGATACTCAGGTTGTCGTGAGTATGTGGAAGATGTTGCGTCCTCCAGAACTACAATAAATGTTCCTGTTTTGATTTGGCTTTCCGTGAGAGCATGGGTAGGTAGGCCTAGATAAGAACCTAATAGTTCATTAGTAATAGGTACTTCATTGAACTCAGGCTTTAGAAAGGGTGGTAGCCATGCAAAAGAAAATCGCCTCGTTTCCTGATGGTCATCATCACCATAGCCACCCTCGCGGCATATTCTGATGAAGTAAACTTAAAAAACACAAGATCGACCAAGGCGTTGCCATCCATACATGGAAATGGCAACGGTAGAAGCTTTGGGCCAACTGAGCAGCAACGGCTTGAAGAAAATGCGTGCATTCAATTTTGTGCTGAAGCTCATCGATAATTTCTTACATGTTGATTGAGTCCATGCGGAAATGGGCGAAATTAAGTGTCCGGTAAATACATCAAGGTGGGTTATGGGTAAACTCGAAACAATCAGGGAACATTCTACACACGCAGACAACTTCAATCACTGTCAATGGAAAATAGCTGCTCGCTGCGATTTGCTTGACTGCCATTATGACAGATATCATTCAATGATTTTATTCGTTTCTTACATTTGACTTGGAAAACCCTGACAATAGTACCTCTGCCAGGTTTCAATCTGCACCAAAGTGGGCTTTCTTTCGAGTGCCAGACAATGAAGAAACGAATCGTGCTCATCCTCAGCCTGCCACGCTTCTTACAAGGAGCCGGGGTGCGAGGGTATTTATATTCACAAACGGGGTCGATACGCATTCGCGCAAACCAATTGGCAGGACACAGCTCTTGCAATGACCAGCTGGACAACTTGAAGATTCATCAAAGTGGAAGATCTATCCAGCTCTAGTAGGCCATGAATGATACTTCTTACTTGTTGTTACCTATTCATCCGAGTCTCTTGTTACGTGTCTCTCAAGTAATACTTATGCTCTCGCTTCTTTGGGCACTAAATGCCTAGCTTATCCACCCAGTCGGCGTCTTGAAAGATAGCTAGCTACCTAGGTATGATAGCTAGGGTGCTCCCCAGGGTGTGTATAATAGATTACAAAAACAAAACTAAAACAAACAAAAGTGATCTTCAGATTGGTTGGACCAAAACTCGCCTCGGCAAGGCACGAAGATGTGAAAGTGGGCAGAAGGCAGATCTGTTACAACAATTATAATCGACAGCGCCATTAAATCAAGATCGGCAGCTCTATAAAAGGTCCGAAACTGCATTGTGACTTCGGCAGGTACACAAACTCTTATATAAAGAGTACCATTCCATTACGCACTTTGCCGAAATTTGTAGCACAATTCTAGGTAGGACCTCTGAGAATTGTAGCACTTCGTGGTAAAAACACACACAGACTCACTGCCTCGCCTCCAACGCGAGCGAGGGCATCTCGATAAACGCCACTTCGATGGAACTCGTTGCGATCCCCGCGTCGTTAGAAAGAGGAAATGATTGGTTGCAGTACTAGTATTCAAATTAAAAACAACGTTTCGCGTCTTCGAGCTTGGCCAGATGAAGGCGATCTGGAGATGACAATACGCACGTGTACCTGGTGAACCAAGCAAAACACACCCACACAAAACTGCGATTCATTTTTTGTTCAATATTCTTTATTTAATATCAATAAAAGTTCTTCAAGTTGGAAACATTCACTTCTACCAAAAATAATTTTCTTGCAAGAAGAGCATGATCTAATCCACCATTCCTACTTCACTTTATTCACGCTCTGGGCGCAAACTTCGCGCAAACGTACGAAACTTCAATGTGAAGGGTATTTATCACGCACTTTGCAATTTGTTGAACTATCGCCTGTAGTTGCGAAATTGCCCTTTCTAACTAATTCTAAGCCTACGCAACATATTCTGTCACAATACTAAATTTTAACTTGAAACGCCACTTGACCATACGTGTTTCCATGGTGTCTCTACGCATACCAATGGATTAATCTTTATAAAATGGTGCCTCACAATGGTTTGTAGAGTACGCAAAGATAGTTCAGTTAGAGGATTTTGATGAATTAGTAAAAATATGTTAATGATAATTCAGTTTTCGTATTCTTGTGTTTGTGAACTTATTTCCCCAAAACGATGCCCATCTCTCAAGGTCTGCTTCTGGTATTTTCATAATATCTCTGAATAAATATGCCATGGAGCTCAAGACGATAGAAAGATTTAAATTGCTTTACTCGGAATTTGAATATGTAACCATGTATAGGTAGCATTTTGTGAAATGGATCTTTGAGAATAAAAGAAGAGGTGGAGTAGTATTTCGGTCCTCATGGAAGAATATTTCCATACTGAAAGACAACTCTGGTGACCTAAATGTTGCTGAAAAGGTGAAATAAACATGCCTTCAGGCTTGAAGAAGGCTAACAATATTTGGGTAGACATGGGTTTCTTGACTTAGTAAATGATCTGCTCGCTTTGAAAATGAATTTCAAAATTGATCATTTCGTATTGTAATTAACATAGTTGAAGAGATAGGGCCAGCCGATCCCTTTAAACACAAATTTAGATGTCGTCATCCTCATTCTATTGTTTATGATATACAAATCTTGAATATTTTTATCTCTCAATCATGAGAGCCTAATTTGAAATTTTCGATCAAGAATAATTCTTTGGAATTTTGTTATCTTCAATTAGAAACCCCAGCATACAGGTATTCAGTCTTGGGTCATGGATAATAGTTGCCAGCATTCTGTTTGAAGTTTAGAAGAAGTTAAGTGAACAATGGTAAGAAATAATCTAACATTTAGTCATCTAATGAGAGAAATTACTGCGTAACGAGTAGGAACACTGGCATAAGGTTGTCTAAGCTAAGTCTAAGACTCATTCTCTCATTTGAGCGAGCACTATAAGCATACAAACATCAAGACTTTCCTATTTTCTACCTTAAATAGTATTCCAGTGTTTAATTCCTGCACAATGTACGCGCGTCAAACATATAGTTTTTTTCTTTCGACGATTTTGTCACAACCATGAAAGATTAGGTCTGAGGCAACTCTCGTCGACTTTGATATTAGTAAGAGATCTAGTAGTAGTCTCAATGTAACAGAAAGTCCCTGTCTACAGCGCCTTATTTAAGTCCATGCCTGCATTTCTGTTTACTTAACATACAGTGATTACCATCAGTGATTACCAAGAAAGCGTCTCCAACAAGGTTCTTTCGCAATCTTTTGACTGCAAAATTCAGTGATAGTTAACGGTGCTATTTGCTTAGCCTGAGCAAAATATAATGCAAGGTCATACTTTTAACTGTCTACAGGTACCATGAAAGTTCCTAAAGATAGTTGAAACTAACCTTGTCTCTTTGCCTCATATTTCATTAAGTTGCATACCTTCCTCATCCTTACATAGTTGAGCCTAAAGGCTACATGCAATCACAAATTCTCAGAATTCACCTCCACATGTACTTTTCATAGCTGAGCATCCAAGTTGGATATTTAAAGTCTTGCCTAACCACATTGTAAACTTATGATACGGGCTTGATCTTTGCTCTTGCGCTTCGTGGATAATAAATCGTTTTCATTGTTGGTATTTATGCACCTATTTGACTCAATCTAGCAGACACTCTCCAGCTAGTACATGCGGCGAGCTCCGAAAAAAAAAAAAAAACTACGGAGTGGGGGAGAGAGCATCAGAAAGATCATACTAGATTTCTGACAAGAAGGCTTGTGATCTCAGCAACCCCAAAGCATGCCTTATGACGTGCATGTTTATGAACTGCATCAGTTGCCGGCCCACATACTCAGGCCCATATATTAGTCGCAAAGCTATCTCCGACAATTAAAATCTCCCACAGACCGAGACGATCCATAGATTCAACAAATTCTTCTTCTCAAGCAGCCTCTATTAGCAACCTCGACCTCTTTCCGAGCCTCCAGTGAAGTTTTTCATGCCATCGCTGTCCCATACGATGGTGTCTCCGGTTACTCATGTCCCAGCTGGCACTTTACGCCTCCACCTTAATCCGTCGCTCGAAGCACCCGCCTTAATTAAGGTCCTTCCCGAATCTCCATCGGTCTTAACGCAGTACTAGAGTATACGTTATGAGGCTGTGGCGGCCAGCCCAGGCTTCCAAACAGTTTGCTCTACAGTGTGTGTAGCGTATAAGTCACTTGAGGAGTGTTGTTGCAAGTAGAACAAACTCGGATAAAGTAGAACAAAACGAGGTTGGCCAATAGGCAGGTTCTATTCTCTAGTTGGAGATATTTATTGTCTATAATGTGAAGTAGGTATTGTTTGCTATTTCGGGTTTCCTTCTCAGTTTCTTGCCGCTTCGAGCAAAGACGCAGCGCAGGAGCCCGCCAGCGACTGCGCCGCGAGCGAGCGAGCAAGAGGCTGTTCGAGCGGCGCGAGTATATTAACACAGTGAGGCTACCTCTTCGTGCAGAGGAGAGGCCACGGCAGTTGTGGATCGCTGGTCACGCCGGAAGAGGCGTTTTGATCCCTAGATTTCATCATCTTCACAGCTAGCTGGCCAGCGGCAAGTGAGCAAGCATACTTTTGGTCATTCGACCGCCTTCAAGGGGCCACGGGCGTCTCTGTCTACGCCTAAGCCACGTTGAAGCCACGTCTGCTTTATTCTTAGTTCTTCCACAGAAGAGAAGGTCTTGCAGATCGTTCCTGAGAAGTGCTTCATTATTTTGCATCATTAGAGTTGGGGTTTGACCACTTCATTTCTCTCAACTCTTGATCTTAACCAATTTTTTTTTCCTCTCTAAACTTCTCCGTGAAATAAATCCTGCGCGAGGTCGACATCGAGTGTTGGGAGTCTAGAAATTCTGTCTCCTGATAGACTTTGAAATAATTGGGCTTCAAAAACTAGCCGAAGGATATTGGAATCTGAATTGATTGCAATGGAGGACGTGCAAATGATTGCGGGACGTGATGAGCATTTTCGTCCTGAAGAAGAACTTGAGAAGCACATGGATACGGGTGCTCTCGAAGAAGACGCAGAGAGGAATTGTGTGAATGGCGACGTGAAGGAGGTATCAGAGAGTGTTGAAGAACGTAGTACACAAGGTGGAGACGACGAGGATGACGAAGAAGAGGAAATTTGTAGAATTTGCAGGTGCGGACGCGAGGAAAAAAGGCCGTTGTACCATCCATGCGTATGCACGGGAAGCATCAAATTTGTGCATGAAGACTGCCTACTAGAGTGGCTGAATCATAGTTCGTCTGCATCTGGCAACAGGTCCAAGTGTGAGCTTTGCGGACACAAGTTCAGGTTTACCCCAGTGTATGAACCAGGTGCACCGAATTCGCTTTCTGTGGCCGAGTTTGCCCACCTCTCGCTATATAGGGGACTGAAGCTTGTTCCCTTTGTAGGACGTGTCATTGTTGTAGCGCTGACATGGGGTGTGTTTATCCCTATCGCCACCTGCGTCATGTTTCGCATCCTTTCCCTCGGCAAACTCGATCGTCATGAAGACCTTCATCTCTTTGACAATAACCAAGGCACTCTTGGCAATTTTCAACTCCGCCTGAGCATGGCTCTTGACGGCGGTATGTACACTAGCTGGGGCGTTGGCGTCTGCGCCTCAGCAGCTATCTTTCTCTCCTTCCTCACCCTCATCTCTGTTGTGGACTTTGTCCGGGAGCACGATCTCCTCAACGAGACGGATGAAGAAGCAATGATGGATGAGCATCTCGATGAACATGACAATGATGAAGCTGCGCACCAGGAGGAACCTGATGCTGTTCACATTCACCATCCAGCTAATGTACCATTGCTACAAGATAACGAGCCTTTGAGAGACCAGTTTCCTCCTGGCCGCATTGATGAGGATCATCCTGAAAATGAGAATGGTAGCCATGACCAGCAACATGACACCAATGATGATGAAGCAGTAATGGAGGGCGTCAACCCGTTAGAATTAGATGGTTCAATCATGCCTAGAAACTCAAGTTCTTCGGAACATAGGGAATCAACACAACCAAATGAGGGACCCTGGATCCCAGCCCGACGGGGTGGGGTTATTGACGATGAATTTGAGGTCCGGGATGCTGAAGATGACGAGGATGATGAGGATGAGCAAGACATACACTTCGAAAACCGTCGCGTATCCTCAGCAGTGCCTGGAAGCAAATTTTGCTGCGAAGATGAAGAAGGAGAGGACGGGGATGATCCCCCCTCATCTGTATCAAATTCGGCGAAGGATCCTAGCGTCATGATAGACAGTGATAATGAGGAGAGTCTCAGCGAAATGGGGAATGACATTATGATCGCAGAAAGTGCGGCCATTGGAGACCTCCAATACCGCAATGGAGGGAATGAAGACGAGGACGAACCCATCGAGGAAAATATGCAACATGGTTTGCAAGGAGAAGCCAATCTGAATGTCCTCAGGGAGGGTGATCATGATGGCATTCAAGACGCTGGGGTTCATCCCGCTCATGAAGAAGAGGACGCCAGGCATGAGTTCGTCGGAGAGGAGGATCACGTTCATGAGGAGCCTCGTGGACACGGAGGATTTGGTTTCTTCGGTATTAATGACGAAGGCATGGATGATTTTATGGGTGACGACGATGACGAAAATCATGTTGGCGATCTCAATGTGGCTTTAGACGAGCTTTTAGGACTACGTGGCCCCAGCTGGGTCCTGTTTCACAATGTCATGTGGCTCTTGACCTTTAATGGTTTGTATTTATGTGTGGCGCTCTTCGCGCCCACGACTGTTGGAGCAGTCATGATGTCAATGACGGGTCGCGTCATTGAGCACTTATCAGGTTACCGTATTCTGTCTCGTCATGACGAGGGCTTCCTGTTGCGTACGCTTCACCGGCTTCGGATCAAGCAGGCGTCAGAGGAACGCGAAAAACAACTTTTTGAGGCTAGTCAGGCGTGGCCACTTGAAGCGATTGTGCCCCGAGCTTCACTTGAACGACAAACAGAGTTGCCAATTTGTACCTATGAGAGCCATGAAATTGAGACCAAACGTGTTTTCCTGGAGGAGCTGCGTTTTGCTTGTCTCGAGCTTACTGCTTTGCTCATTGGCTACGTTACTGTTGCCTGCTCCCTTGGACTCTTGTATCTCATCGTTCGTTGGCTCAGAGACCATGCTCGTAATCGTCGCACTTTTCGTGGATACAACAGTGTCACTCGTGTTTTCCGTTTCATGAGCCGTACATTCAAGGTTGTCATTATTGTCTTTCTCAAAATGGGTTTGTTTCCCGTGCTTTTGGGTGCCCTCCTCGAGTTTGCTGGACGCGGACTCGTTAATCTGGGACCTAGTGACCGCTACTCCTTCGCTATTGCTCACCCTGTCTTTGCTGTCATGATTCTTTGGGTTGCTGGTATTACTCACATGCTGGTAATCACAGTTATTGTCCTTGAGCTTCGTGATGTCCTTCACCCTGAAATCCTTCACGGAATCATTCGTCCAAAGAATGGAGATGAAGGCCTACTCCGTTCTGTTCTCGAGGAGAGCATTGCTCGCCATTTGCGCCGCATGGCCCTCAGCTGTGCTATTTATACCTTTCTCGTCTTTGCCTTTATCTATGCCCCGGTACGCTTAGTAGAGATGTCGTCGTTTGCAGATATGCTGCCTTTTACGCCCACTCTTTCATACACTGTACTCGAAGTGCAACTGCCGATCGAGCTTCTTTGCATTCATATTGGTGTTTTGAGCATTCTTGAGCAAGGGAAAGATGTCATTTGTGACTTCATTGATACTTGGTTCCATGTCGTATGTGATGCGCTTGGTCTCAGTCGCTATCTGCTGGCGATTCCAAAGCCAGAACTTGAGCATCCATGGACGGAAGAGGCTGCGCCTGCCGTGGAAATGGTGGGAGCAGGTGTACCAGATGCACCACCTTTGAATGAAGATGCTCCAGATGCTATTCGTGAGCACGTGCACGAAGATGCCCAGCACGAGCCAGAACAACAACCCGAAGGAAATGCACAAGCAGAGGATGGTGCTGCTAGAGATCAGGTCGAGCCAAATATAGTAGCAAATGAAAATGATCCAGAGCTTGAGGGTTTGGACGATTTGCATCGTGAAATGGTCCTTTTCGCGCGAACTCTGATGCCTCGCATTAAACCAACTTTTTGCTGGGCTCGTGTTTTGGTGCTTTCTGCACTCGCATGGGTTACCTGTCTCATAACTACATGTATTGCAGTTGGTGCTCCGTGCATTACTGGGCGTATGATGGCCTCCCTCCTACAGCTTCCTCTACAGCATGAACCTCTCATCTATGGTATTGGGTGTCTCGTGTTGTGGGGTGCTGCTCATGGAGCCTGGCTGTTGGAGCTTCACCGCGCACCCAGTGCAGTGTGGTCACTTCTTCAACGGATTGCTGTTCATGAAGGCCACGATTTCAGTTTCCGTGCTTCCTTCGAGGTTTTGCGTGGACGAGTTCAATGGCTTGAGCTCGTTATTACAACTGTCATGCTGCATCCCTGGCTCATGGGTACCTTTGTTCAGCTAAATCTGCTTTACCCAGCTCAACACCCTGACAATTTTGTCCACGTAGCAGGAGAGAATCTTACTTCAGGTGGCTCATCATGCGCGTCCAGTGTTGGCCCCGTGTTGTGGTCCCTGACAGGAAACAATGCCCAGCTGTCAGCAGAAGAGGTTTTGAATTCACCTCGTCTTGCAGAACACTTTAGCCTCAATGCTGACCCTGACAAGCCTCTTACCGAAGAAGCATTAACTAATGCTGTAGACTATGCGCAACGCATGCTCTACATGTCTGCTTCCCCTATGCATGAGTGGACTGTCGGCTTTGTTGTCACATTAATCATCGCCTTCATGTTACTTGCCCCAGAGGCAATCGCACATTTTCCGACGTTGCAATCGCTCGAAGAAAATGTCGGCCGTGCCTTAGAGCATGCTTTCCGCACTCTGGATTGCTCAGAACTCTTGCACCGCTACGCTCGCGTAGCTCTGCTCATTGAATTGGCTGCAGTGTTCTTACCCTGCGTCTTTGTTGTACTCTCTGATTTTGTCCCACTCACCCTCTCTGGGTACTCTCTGTGTGAAACGTATGGGTTTATTCAAGCCTATCGTCATGCTGGAGCACTTCTAGCATTTTCTTTGTCAATTCCCTACTTTGCCATGCAAGCTCATCGTACTTGGCAAATTGTTCATGACGCTCTGCGCGATGAGCGTTACCTCATTGGTAAACGCTTGCACAATATGGAAGAGCGTCAGAAAAAGTATGCACAGCGCCGCTCGGAGATTTTTTGATGACATCCTTCGTGTCAAATGTTGTTGGCATGTTACGCTCAATTATCTTTCTTTCTATACGGCATGCAATAAGCCATCAGAAAATAGGATAGTAAATTTCACAACCACAAAAACCTGGAAAATTAAAGAAGATGATACCTGATTTTATTTTTATTTTGATACACACAAGCCTCGTTTAACAAAGGCTGATTTGATTGGTCCTTTTCTGGACTGAGACAAGGTGTACTTTGCTTTTCTCGACTCGTTCATGCAATTTAATTGTATGTCGAAGTGAGTCTCTTGTAATCTCTAGTACTTCTGAAGACAAGACTCGCGACAAGAGCTCGATGAATTTAGAACCAATTAATAGCTTGAGTGGGAGATGCATTTTTTTAATGTGGTCAAATTGATGAGAATCTACCTCAGAAAGAGACTCTATAATCCATCGTTATGATTCCAGCTATAAAGTTGTATATTGCTTTTGTTTTTGCATGACCCCCACACACACCCTCCCCCAAACACAAAGACAAAAAAGAAGCAGATTGTGGAAAGACGATTGTCACATAAGAAATGAGGCGTTCTCTTCGGGGTCTTCTACGTCAAGCTGATCATAAACTACAGTGGCAGAATCTGGGGTGTTTGTCGACCTTGTTTCCCCTTTGCGAGCAACAAGGGCATATATCTTACGGAAAAAATCAACGTCTTGAGAAGCAGACACCTGAAGAGCAAACAATACGACTGCTGGTAGAGCAAGATATAAGACTGCCATACCAAGTGAAACCTCAAGACTCATGGTCACCCATGAAGATCCGACTGTTCCAGCCACAGCCTCTACAACCTTGCTAATTTCTGCAGAAACCAAAAGAAGCGAAACTAAAAAGACGTCGAGACAAGACATTGCCATGCTGACTTCTTCTGCAGATAAAAGGTAATGAACACAGCTGAGCAAAGTTTGCTTCAGCGCCCTCAAGTTGCATGGTACACCAGCACGAACAACCCAGACAAGCCCGACAGCTAAAAACGCGATCAGTGGAGAACCCAAGACACTGATCAGGAAAATCCAAAAGAAGAGTCCTTGGGATATTGTTGACGAGTAGTCGGCCGTTTGCTGGCATGTTGTGAGTCCATAGATTGAGTGAATGATCTCAGCCACTGAATAGGAGTAGACATTCTGACCAGGCAAAAAGCTCAAGGATCCCTTCAGCTCATAAGTGATGAGGGTTGTACCATAAAATCCAACCAGTAAACTAAGAATACCTACCATTGGCACCAAAAGTTTCACGTAGAGAGAGGCGCGTTCGTTCATAAATTGAGAGCGTACAAGATTTCTTGTTGCTGTGGTGCGCCAGCCACTCCGCAAGCGACCATTCGATGTAGCTAAACGACGACCAGAATCGTCAAGAGCGGATAAGACATCTGCACATGCTTGTTCATGGCACTGCCGCATCCACTCACTTTGAATAAGCGCAAAAGTGGCAGCTGCGCAAAATGCATAAATACCAGACTGTGGCACTGCAAAAACAACAAGTGCCATATGATTTGAGATACGCTTCTCAATACGAAGCGTTGCATTGAAAAGAAGCATCACGAAAACGTCAACGAAGGACCACTTCCCCAGGCGACCCAACCAGAGGAGTAAGCGACTCCGAGTGCCCGGTACCATGGGACATAGCCACGCAACAAGCAGGAGAACATTTTTCACATACGGCCACACGCCGGACGCTAGAGTGAGTGCAGCAGCAAGAAGCCGTGCGTTGTGGTTCCAGGCCTTAGAGACTGCGTCAAGAAATTGAATCTTATACAAGGGCTTCAGAGAGCCACAAACTTCTGCCAAGCCAATAGGTTTATCATCCATTGTCGGTGGGATATTATTTGAATTGCTGGTCGCGGCTGTGGGCGCCGACGTGGACACCTCTTGGGTCTGGTGGGCAGGGGCTGTTGGTTGCCCTAACTGTTGTGTTTCATCGCTCGCCATGTCTAGCTCCAAGCCAGAACACGAAGTGAAGGGTGCCGCACACTTGGCAGAAACACATGCTGTGCATTCCGTAGAAGACGGTTTTGCAGCACATTTCCCAAGGCAATTCATCATGGCACAGTCTACGACATCTGCAAAACAAAGTGCGCAATTTGTGGAGAACCCGCCTTGGTCTGCAATGCAGTCAGTCATGCAGGTAGAATTTCCAAGACAGCTGATGCATGAGCTAACTGACTGAAGCGTAGTAGACAGCGAATGGGACTTCCATAGCGTAGCGTCGTTTGAGTTGCATGCGTTTTCCTGGTGTTCTAAAGTCGCCAACGCCCTCCGTCGGCCACCGCCAAGGTTTCCTGTAAGTGCTTCAATATTGGACACAATAAGGCCGCTCGTGCCAAGATGAGAGTATAGCAACAGCGCTGTATTGACGACGAATAGAACAAGCATCGCTCGGTGCACGAAACCTCGTTGGTCAAGATCCCGCAGTGCTGCAGGTTTCAACAAAGTGCTCATCTCATTTACATCCTGTTGCCTATAAAGATCCTGTCGGGCCGAGAAGTCCTCGTCCTCATCATTGTCTACACTAGCTCCGGCAGGTCCAAGACCGTCTCCAATTTCAAACGCACTTCGATTTACGTCCGGTGCATTTTGTGGAGATCTTGAATGTTTTCGTTTGCTGCTGTTGTTATGCTTTTTGCGTTTTTTCTTATCATTTCCGGGAACGGCCAAGTTGTCGTTGTTGCCGTTCTCCACGTCACCGCCGTTGCTCTGGACCTCAGCCCGGCCCGCAAACTCACCGGGTTGGTCTGCCAAGTTTTCTTGAGACAAGACCCCGTTCAAAGAGTTCGCATTTCTGCTTGTGGTGGGGCTTGTGGTGGGGTTTCTGCTGCTGGGCGCCACTCCGTGGTCGGCGCTCTCGAGCATGGCGGCCTCTAGGCTCGATGCGGGCCTAAACCGAGGCAAAGGCCAGGTTTCCGAGGTACGAGGGGGGCGTAAGCAGCAAGGGTGACGTCAAGGCCGCCAGGTCGAGGTCTGCACACGGCTTGAGCTCTGACCACTACTGATGTGCGCTCATGGCGATCAAATCTGCTGCAATGTTTATCTTCTTCGTTTTAAAACTAATAATTATTAGTATTTATCAGGTTATGTATCTCCTCCTCAACATCTCTGTCATATTCCTTCCATCGAATTAACATCTCTGCCATACTCCTTCCATCGAATTAACGTGCAGTGATACTGCGATCAGAACTTCATGATTGTATTTTCATAGAATCCCATCACGAGCAGCGCTACCAAAGGGAGGTCTGATCTCTAAAGCAGCTTGGTTTGTATTTGGCTCGAATTAAACACGATACGTAGGATTTGCAAATCTGCAATGATTGGGAAATGCACAACACTGGGGCAATGCATGGAGCTGCTGGATACGCAACTAGAGGGCTGTGTGATACGATTATGAGGTGATTGGATTTTTAACCTTAGCCCTTTGAGCATTGGGCACGAGTTGAGGCTGCATATTGCATACCAGAAGTGGACTTGTATTCGATGCCGTTTGCAGATCATCAGGTGTACCTATAAATGAGGTGACGCTTTCATTATCTTTCATGCAACTTGGAGTTGCAGAATTCTTTACAAGTCTTCGACGTTAGAATATTGCCAGGAACAATTATCCTTTTGCCACTTGATATGACCATTTCAAGCTGTCTTGCAGGTCTCAAAACAACGTGAACTCCAACACTTCCTTTCTCCATACTACTGCTGACCAAAATTAACTAGCTACTGCAACCCATCATCTGCTAAGAATATTATCCTCTTTCAGCTTCCTCTCCAATCCTCACGACTACCACAGCCATCTCCAGTTTATCGACCGCGCCATTCTGCTATTCAAGGAGAGCTTCTTACTTAGTAACTTCAGGCGGTTAGCAGTACGCCGAGGCGAATCGGCTTTGAGGCCTAATCCCCAATAGCCCTCTTTTCGCTGCTTTAGCCCCCTTTATGTCCAAATAGGCCTCTTTCGGTCGATCTCCCGAGTCCCGGGTTCCTCGAACGATCCAAGAACCGGAGAAGAACCAAAGGTGCCGACGAACACCGAAGCTTCGCAAGAGCCAGCTCGGTGCGGTATGCAGACCGACGCCCCCGCCTAGGCGAAACAGTAGCAGTACGCTATGTAGGCGCGGCTCTTATGGAAAAGGAGGGACGACGAAAGAATGACGAATGACACTGCAAATATTGTGCGACAGAAAGCTCTGGCGGCACCCGAGGGGAAGTTCCGCGGCCACGTCAGGCCAGGACCCGGCAGAGGCAGCGATATCTGTGCGCCTTCGAAGCCTTCGACGCCCTCCTGTTAGTTGCCTCCTCGAGGAGCCAGGCCAAAGAAGACCACCAGCAACAACAGCAGCAAAAAGGCCATCCATCGCTCATCGACCGGTTCTTCAAGACCCAGGCTGGCCTACGCCGGGGCCCGCGCGGGCGAGCGAGCAGGCGAGGCAGAGGAACCGCGGGGTTGGGCGGGCGGGTGGGCGGCAGAACCTGCTCGTGTTCTCCAGGGCCTGCGCATCCAGCCGGTTCTCCTCGCAGGAGGAGTCAATCAAACCGGTCGGTTCGTTCTCGCGGGATCTTCGCCGTGACATTTGCTGAAAATTGTCACACGCCCTCCTTCGACACAGAAGAAAAACCTGAGCGCATTTCGTTTCGCAGTCTCTGCTACTGCGAACCTGCCTGCAGCCGTGTGGGCCAGCAGCAAGGTCTGCAAGCGTGAGGCCGTCGACCTCAGCGCCGGACCGCAGTCCCGAGTTCCGCAGGGTCCATCTCAGCCCAGCGTGAGAGCGCTCCCGTGCCATCGAGAGCCTCGTGAGAGCGGGTAGCCCCACCTACCGTAAACTATAGGACCCCTGCTCTCAGACTCAAGTTCTCGCCATTCAGATTGCACCGCCGCAGACGGCTGTGTCTCTGCGGAAGCAGCGGCGGGCAGATCAGAAGATTGGGACAGGCTTGCTCGCACAAGTGCCGAAGCCCTGTGAGCCACCAGCTCCGCAGAGCCTGCTGGTCCAGAGTGCAGCGAGCGGCATCTTTTGCCTGAAGAGCTTTTTCTGCTCTAGCGGCCTCTTTAATCTTTAATTGAAAGCTCGCTAGGAAGTGCTAGTCTTGCTAGGGGTAGGCTCAGATAGGGGGAACGGTAGCAGTCGCATTCTGAGCGAAGTGTTCTGGACTAAGAGAAGAGAAGAAGAAGAAGAAGAAGAAGAAGAAGAAGAAGACAAATAAAAGAGACGCCGAGGGAAAGCAAAACCAGAACTCGAAGCAGCTAGAAGAACTGAGCCTGAAAGCAAGCCATCGCGAGGAGAGGCGGCAGGGCTGGAGGGACAGAGAGCAAAGAGTTTACGCTGGTGGAGCGAGCTCAGGCGGATTCCGTGGCAAGCACACAAACACACACGCAGAGGCAGAGGCAGCAGCAGATTGATTTGGCTGCAGATCGGTTTGGCTTGGCCTTTTCTTTTCTCTTGGCGAAGCGAGCGTCACTCACTCACTCAGTCAGTCAGTCAGTACAAGGGGATAAGGAGAAGCGTCGGTCGGCCTTGTGCGGAGGAACCGGCGACGCTCGTTCGAAGAACTGGAGAAAACGTCAGTGGAAAGTTTACGAGGAAGTGGTGATTGTGGTGGAAGATTGAGCGGAGAAAGTTCTGGGAGGGGAATGGTGGTCCGCAGACCAGAGCAGCAATTCAATATCATGCCGCTCGATTGGGCGGTGGACGAACCTAAGTACAATAATATGCTCGACTGTTCAGACCTTTTGCCTGAGGACTTTCATAGGACTGACGAAGACCTTCTGATGGTGGATGCTGAAGATCCCATCATGAGTATCCCGGAGCAAGAGCAGCTTTGCCAGCGCATCACGCGACTCTCGGGCGAAAAGCTGATGGAACTGAAGCAACTTATCTCGCGCGAAGACCCTGATTCCTTGCGCTATGAGAATGCACAGTGGGAATTTGACACGAGTACCATGAGACCGTACATGGTTTACAAGATTCGTGATTTTGTAGACTACGCTCTTGGTGAAACGTCAATGTTAATGCCTACACATTCTCTTAACAGTCAGACTTCTTTCTCTGGATCATTTCAGCCCCTGACGACAACTACTTCATCATCGTCGTCGTCGTCTTCATTTATTTACCCATCCCCAGCACCAGGATATATTAAAATGCACTGTCCAAAGACGGAAAAACAACAGCACACAGAGCCACTTGACACACCATATTCGCCATCTCCGTACGTGCCATCAAATTCCTTCTACAATCCACATCAACAACATCAACATCACCAGCCTCGTGAACAAGCTAATGAGGCCACAGATCCCGAACAACACCTTCCTGAACCAGGCACCGAACCGAGAAGAAGTTCTTACGGTCCATCTGCGTCGGCAGGCCACGAGCTAGATAACTTTACACAACCTCAGCAGCAGATGTCTTCACAAGCACCCAACTATGTATATAGCAACAATAGTAGTAGCAGCTGCAATAATAACAACAGTCATAATAACAAGGATGCTAATGGAAATCTCTACACGAGTGGAAATCAGCAGACAATGTCACCTTCGCAAGCCTTGCGGTCCAGCATGTCAGCATGCAGCGATACGCCACGGTACCTCTCTGCAAATCCCCGTACCGCAAGCGAGCAAGCTCAGCAGCAAACTCATAATAAAAAGCAAGAGTCGATGCCTGTCACCGATAATGTATATAATCCCTCCTCAGTAAAAGCAGAAAATCCATCAAATCATCAGCAGCAGCATCTGCAGCAGCAACAACAAGAAGATCATCAACAGACAGAGTCAACCTCTACTACCCCAAAGCGGATGCGTGCTGCTACAGGTCCCCCGCTCACCCGAGGTGAGTTTCTCGAAACGATTAGTGGTATTAATGTATATCGTCCTTTGGAAACCCCAGGTAAAAAGAAAGCTATCCGATTCATGTGTGACGCCTGTGAAAAGGGATTCAGAAAGCGCAGCGAAGTTGTGGTTCACATCCGCGTGCATACTGGTGAGCGCCCTCTCAAGTGCTCCATGTGTGATCGTCGTTTTGCTCATCCGTCGAACCTCCGTGCTCACGAACGGAAGCATCCCGACACTAAATTTACCTGCACGGTTCCTGGGTGTGGTGAAACCTTTTCAGACCCAGATCTACTGAAATCACACACGCTGGCACACCAGCATACTTCCAATGGTTTTGCGTGCTCCGAATGCGCGCAGAGTTTTCGAACTAAGCTAAAGCTTCACAAACATATGGAAGAAGCTCACTGATCATAAAACATTCATCGATTGGAAGATTTTGTAAGTGCGGCATGCGCTCATGAGAAATGCACTTCCTGCAAACGTATTCAGTTTGAACTATGTTTCATTATAGGTGTCAGTCAATTTTTAAAATGGGTCATAGAATACAGCTGACCTTGGTGAAATTGTCAAAACACTCTATCCTCTGTCAGACTTCGCGAGGTCTTGTTTTGCTGCCTTCGTCTATGCCACAAAACAATACAGCATGGTCTGCCTTATCCTTTTTAATAGTTATGGTAGGCACTCAAACATCAGCGAGTCCCCAAAACTCTACGAGGGTATGCTGATCTCCCTTTGTTGCATTCTCTCGTCACCTTGCAGAATAATGGACTCAACCCTCATAGTAAACATGAATACAGAAATTTTCCAACCCAAATTTTAAAAAATTAATATAGTTACTATAAATATTCCAGTAATTTCCATATATTATGCGATTCTCTTTTTAAATCAAGGTAACCTATTTATTGTTATCAACAGACATCTATCTGATGATCTGGTATTGCGATCCCTAGTTTTAAGAGAAAAGAGAATCATTCATATGGTTTATAGAAAATGTTCCTCCTATAGTACGCAGGCTATGACTATACTACCAGACACTATTTGGTAAGAGATGCGAGTTCTGAAACCTTGGGTTTTCCTCTTCTTGTTCATCATCTGAAAGAGAAGCAACAGTAAGTTCTGTCTTTGCTGCTGATAGGTCAGGCTCTGCTGAAAATGGATAATGATTGTTGGTTTTAGAGCTATGCAGCCAAATTGAGGAGGATGCTTCAGCCTTGGTCTGTTTGGATGGCAAGTCATTCAATTTTGCTTTCCGAAGCATATTTACACAATTATGAAGAATCCGTTTATTATCCTGCTGGTATCGTCCTAGTAGACGGTAGAATGATGTTACGGTAAGATAGTTGAGCTCACAAAAATCAGTTGCACGTACAGTGGCTGTACGATACTTCCCTGTGAGCAGTCCTATCTCCCCGAATTGATCGCCTTTGCCAAGAGTGCGAAGGACCTGTGCCTCGCTATCCTCACCACTACATTCAGGCCTTTGTAGTACTTCGCATTCTCCGTTGTCTATTAAAAACCATGCATCAGATGCATCGCCCTGACGTATAATCAGCTGTTGAGGAACGCATACCATACGATTTAGAGCTGCACATATCTCCAATAGAAAAGGGGTTGAGCAGTCTTGCAAAAAAGCGGCATTCTCGACATTTCTGAAGAATAGATGTTCTGCGCAGGTTGATGCAATTGATCTTGAGAGTGACCTGTAGAAGGGCGCTTTCCCAGAAAGCATATACTTCTGCTTTTGGAAAAGATGATCATAGTATGAGAAAATTTTATTTCGTAGCTCGAATGGAAATCGAAGATACCTCATTTGTGCATTCATGTCCTCCATAATTGCAGCAAATTCATTGTTTACTGCGTTCATGCGGTCGATAATCCGAACAATGGTGGAAAATACATTGGCGTATACACCAGCTCCAACGATTGTAACGAAAATATAAAACACGTGCTCCCTTAAATTCACAGGGATAATGTCTCCATATCCAACGGTCATGATAGTTGTGATAGACCAATACAAGGATCGAAGATATATAGAGTGTAATGGAATTTCTGCATCCGCAAACCCATGCTCGATAAGCCAAGAGCATGATTGTAGCTTTAAAATTGGAGAAATTTGCGCCTTCTGAGGAGAGCTGTCTTCTGATGAGCTCCCAATAGAGTCAAGAGAACACTCCCCAGAGTCAAGCATCGTGACTCCAAGACGGAACCATATACAAGCAACCCAATGACAAAGCATAAGAACGGTAAGGAATAATCGAAAAATACGTGCTACCTTTGCAAATTTGAAACGATCCATGAACCGCAAGATTTTGGCTAGTCTCAGCAACCTTATGCACTTTAGTAAATCGGAAGCCGAAACTAGGTAGCCAGGAACAAAAAGCTCAAATGGCACACATGCGATGAAGTCGACCCAGAACCAAGACGCAAAGTAAGCTCTAGCAATCTCACCTTTCTGTGTGTGCAAAGTCCCCCATTCGTCGACATGTGCAAGGAAGAAATTTTGCACGAGATCCAACCAAAAGAGCACATCGGAAATTCTATTAATCGATTCAATAATCTCCGACGTTTCGATATCTGCCCAAAACGCTAATTCATACGGTAGCATAACACTGTTAAAAACTACGAGAATTACCACGAGGATCTCCCAAGCTCGATAGAGTTTCCAGTGTGGATATATAGTAAAGTGCCATACCATTAAAAATAGAAGTTCAAGACCTTCCTTGATTACATTACCAGACTTTAATGTGGTTTCCGATGTTGATGGACTTAAATGGCCACCTTGTCCTGGATAGTCAGGCGTTTTGTGGTGGGTATGTCTGGACTTATTTGAACTTTTTGTTAAGGTTTGCGAGATTCTTTGCTCACGGTCAAGCATATCATCTTCATCTGGTTTGTGATTCACTGGACTTTGATCTCTAGATGTTAGGTCTGTTCCAATACTTCCAATACTACTGATATCCTCCTCCTCCTCAGGTGTTTGTGCTGAGTCGTCTTCTCCCCGAAATTGTGCATGTTGCTGGTACGCAGCTAGCCAGATGTTATCATCCCGAAGCATCGCTTGTTCATGAAACGCAAGTCCATGACCAATCATGGCGTTAGGATCTTCTCGGTTTGATTCGTGCGCATCATCGCGCATCATTGCTAACTTTAAGGTTGCCGAAGATGGCTTGACTGTATTAAGTAAGCCTAAGGATTGAGTCCCATCATTTTGAGTAGATTCTTTGGGTATTGAAAAGCTATGCGTTTGCCTGTCCAGGTTTTGCTGAAGCGCAAGAATATTTGTTTGGGGTTGAGGTCCGGCATTGTTCGATGAATGGGCTCTCACAGCAAGTTTATTGCTATGAGCATCACGCTTACGCTGGTCATCATTGTTCTGGTTATGACGAGATTTTGATGCTGCAACGTTTAACATGATTGCCAAAAATTGAATGTATTTTGTTTCCTTTCGTCCTATGCGCCTTCTAAAATGTTAATGTTATATTCAGCCAGGATTTTTTAGAATGCAACAGGTTATATCAGATAAGTAATTCTGGACGACTACAAAACAAAAACCAGAGCCTGGCTAGCCAGGTTTGTAGCCGCCGCTCAGGTGGCGGCTTAAAACCTCGAAGTTCTACGGTAGTGCCTACTATATCTGCATTCGAAAAGTGATTGTCTGACTCCTCGAATTCCTCGAGCTCTGCAAGGCGCAAGGGCGGGTCTACAAACCTGATTCTCTATGTTGTATCTTGAACTCGAATACATGATGCTGATCATCGTCATCATTACTATTTACTATGCCAGCTCAAGTGTTCTATAAATTGATACACACTGTCAGTAAGTTTGTGAGTTTTCTATTTATTATCATTATCTTATTCTATAAATCCGCTATAAGTAACCACTTGTTAATTCTTTCAACGTTCACCAGTTCTTAATAAAGGTATTTACTTGAATGTATAAGTAAACAGCTCAAAGTAGATACTATGACAGTATAAAATGAACTTTGACGGTAGAGGCATCCTGCTCAGTCTGTTGACGCTGACTGAGCGACACTTAGCTACTGCTCACTATTCTTTCCTACTCTCCTACTCGTACTACTTTCTTGTCATCACATTATTTTTTTAACTTGTGCCTTAGTCCACGTCACCACAAGAAATACCTTTTGCAAATTTTATGCGTTAAACTCTAATAAGTGAGGAGATCGGTTAAAATCTTTTTTTAATTCAAGCCACAACGATCACTAATTAATTGAAGTAGTAATACTACTTCTCTGATGCTAGATATCCGGAGGAGCAGTGGAGAGGTGTGTATTTGCGTTCTCATGTTCATCTGAAAACAACACTTGAATCGTAGCTAGCTGATCGTTACACTGACAGCGTTATGACCCTGAACGATGTTTCTACGAGTGGCCAGGCCCAATGGCAGTTAATGTATAGAATGTTAGCCTCAGTCAACCAAAACTCTGACCACCCCAAAACACGAAAGCCAAAGTACCGAAATACTGCGTAGCTAATAGGCTCAGTACAATTGTCCATGGTAGTAACCTGCTACCTGCCATCATGGTATCCTGTTAAGAGCGACCAGCCGACCGTTGAGACAGGAATTTACTTTCTACTTATAATGTGAATTTCCATTATTTCACTAAGGATTTCCAACAGAACAAAGAAGGGAAGGACTAAATTGAGGCTTGGTTTTGAGGGAGGCTGCAAACGCATAAATAGGTCGGTCGCCGGCAGACCGATATGGGAGTGTCCACGACACAGCATCACGTCGGATGCAGAAGCTGAGGGCGCGTGGCTCAGACACATTAGGGCATGTCTACCCGAGGCATCCGGATTGTGCCTGCTGATGAAGAGGACAATGATATAGCTCTGAAAGAGGTCGCCCGACTTTCAACTGTAAGTCTTGGGCGAACTTTCCGATCAGCAAGCTTCGTCGAGCTAGGTGAAAATATTCCAAATTGTGTGACATGGAAAGATGACGCCCTTCATATTCTTCGCTGGGAAGTGAAACTCTGGCCATCAATACTTTTTGTAATTATAGCGATTATCCTCAACAGGTGGTTTGCCGCCTACCTCGTTAAATCAATGGATGACACCTACCGTATGATTATCAATCCAATCATTGGATTTGCATGCTTTTCAGTTTCTGCAACAAATATTTACCGAGGATTTAACATGAAATGGGTACATATACTAATCGTGTTGACCACTATGTTTGTAACATGCGGAGCGCTCCTCGCCTTGATGATTGAGCAAGGTTTCCCTTGGGACCTCCATAAATCACTTGCCTTTCTGAGCATTGCCTTTGGATTCTCTGGTGCTGTGAATGTATATACTGCCCAAATGATCCAAGTCGCTCATCCATGCAGTTTCCGAGCGATTTTTGTTTCTCTTACTACTTGGCTAGTTTCCGGAATTGCCATTATTGTTATTTTTGAGTATGGCTGTCTCTCTTCCAACCTAAATAATTGGATTGTGGAATGGTTAGTAACAGGGCTTGCCTATCCCATTATTTCAATATGTGTTGGTCGGCTACTTGTTGCTGATTTCTACAGCTTCATGCTACTTTGGGCATTCCCACAGGGATCGTGCAAAGCTGTTATGAGTTACTACTCCATTCTCGTCAAAATCGCATTCTCTTTATCAGGGCAAATTGCGATTATGTTTGTATCATCGTCTTACTCGTTCGGTCTGTCTGTAGCAGTCACAACAGTATCCGAGCTTGCTGGTACCTACATCAATGTTCTAGCAACGAAGTGGATACAGGCAAAAGCTGAGAAAAATGATTTTGACAAAGAAAGCGAATTCGTGATTGAGCAGTGGTTCGCTGTAAGAGCGTCACTCGCAAGTGAGCGTTTGGTATTACACACGCACGATGAATCGATTGGAGAAAAGTTGGTCATTTTTTCTGCAATTACATTGGCGATTAGCTCAGGAATAAGTGGAGCAAACACTGCAATCTCTGTTGAGGAGTTCGCCATACGTGGCCTTGTGCTTATACTTGCAGAGTTTGTTCAGGATATGCTGCAACGGCGCGTACTGCTTTTGGCATCTGGTCTCAGTGTTGTTGGTATAAAGCCACACTTTCTATCTTTACGCGAAAATATGAACAATATCTGTCTTATTCTAATGACGTTCAACTTCTTTTGGGCTTCGCAATAAGATTAAAGTAGCGAACTGTAAAATCATGTACAATAGAATAAGGTACAATGATGTATCGAGATTTAGGTTTTGTCATATATGATGATTTATCTGCGATCAGAAAGATCTCATCTAGATGCTTGTTATCTTCATTCTTCTATGTAAAATATCTAATTTCTCTCTCGTCCTTGTTTTTTGTTTTTGTTTTTTCCTCTTTTTTTTTTTTATGTTAGCCCCTGCCTTAACGACTATATATTGTCTTTACTAATAACACGTTGCGCAAGCGCAAGGGGGCTGAAGAGAGCAACACAATTTGATATATCCGTCCACAGCGTAACGAGCATGTTGGTGAGGCAAAGATCGGCTCTAATATGTGCACGAGCTCAATCTCTAAGATTGATGGTCAAACTCCCACCTAATTTTCTGACATCGTAGGGTTACTTTTTGATTTTAAAAAATGAAAAAAAAAAAAAGAAGCGCAAAACAAATGCAAAATGCAAGCCTTAGAGCTACATGTTTCGGAACCCTGAAATTTGAAGATCCCTCTTAATTCTGGGGATCAGAGTACCTCGCAACTGGCAAGCACAAGATTAGAAATAAATCTTACTCTCGATTGAAAGGAGAGTTGATTTTAAAAAATAATTAAACCCTGCTTTATTTCAGTTTTTTTTTTTTTTTTTTTTAAAACCGAAATTGAACTTAAAAGTTTAAAAGGTATAATAATAATAAGTATCTCCCCACTCTTCTTACATTCTAATTCTCACATCACCATCGTGGCACGGGGCCATATACCTCAAATTCACAACAACAGAAGGTTTACAAATTGTCTTTCTGGGTAGTAGGGTGACTGAATAGTTAATTTGTAAGATATGGACCGCCGTTACGTTACTCCTCAACGAACAACTCCACGTTTGTTGCACCAGCCCGGTCTCTACTTGTCCTCCACCAGTATACCAGTAGTACATCGCCTCTGGTGCGAGTAGTAGCGTTGTCTGGCTATGTTCTCTTTGCATGTCGGGAGTGATTTCAAAACAGCGCGCAACTTGAAGGACTCCTTTGGTCCGGCACGGATTCTGAAACGCATCTTTTAAAACGTTTTGTGTTGTGATTATGTGAAAGTGTATTTGAACCTCCATCGGAAGCACGGAAATCAAAGTGAGGCTTATATGTTAGCATGTGTGGGAGGCTTGCCGGAGAAGATTTTTATGCAAGATTTCAACGGATATTCATCGTAGTACATTTAAGCTCATGATTACCGTAATAGCCATAGCTGTAGCGACTACGCACTTTAAATATCAGATATAGTTGGGAACCAGAAGGATTGATAAGTAGTCTTATGATGTTATACAAAGAAGTACGATTTCCCTCTTCTCTCACAGTGTCTTTTGTGACTCGTATAACTTGTAGCCTTCATCATGACGGTGTAAAGTAAGCCTTCAGAAATAACGTCCAAGGCTAATATACATTTCGAAAATGCTTGTTTGCAACTCAGTGTAGCGCTCATGGCACTATGTCTGGAAAAGGAACAGCTCGTGTTACCCCTGCACCTGAATCATGTTGCGAGAGTCTACAGCTTTGCGAAAGGGAGCAGAGCTTTGAAAGTCAGCAAAGCAACATTCAGAGAAGCACCGAATCTGAACCAGACAAGAGTCAAATAGGAAGTGACTTTACACCAACATTTATAAATGGCAGACAATTTCGTACGCCAAGTATTTTGGAGCTGCATAACGATGCGAAAGCCACACCTACGCTACTACAAGATATTATTCACATCTTCACCTGGACTTTCAAGCTTGTGCCCCTTATCTTGATGCTCGTGGTAAGCATAGGTCTGAATGATGCATTTACATATTATATTGATCCATTCTTGAAAGATGACTCTCCGGCGTCCCCTTTAATGGTATACTTTGTTATGGGCGACGTTTACTTCACTGTGTTTATTGTTCTGACCTATCTCAATTTTGAGCTTCATCCCTTTAGCATTGCGCTCATTGTCTTGGGGAAGTCAGCTTGCACTGCAAGCCTGTTGATGGTCTGTGTACAACAAGGTTTCCCATGGAATGATCAAATGTCTCTTTTCATTCTTTGTCTCATATTTGGAATTAGCGCTTTTCTTCAGAGTTTCATTGCACAAATAATCGAGGGAGGAAGGGCGTGTTCAAAACCAACAATACTAACTTCTTTGCTGATGGGTGTGGTCGGCTGGTCATCTGTATTTGTGATTTTTCAATATGGTTATGTCGTATCACACATTACAGATTGGCTCATGGAGATGATCATTACAGGAATCCTATACCCTATTATCTGCATCCTCGTAGGAAGATTCTTAGTCGCAGATGTCGTTAGTTTTGTGTTGCTATGGATGTTTCCAAACGGATCTCGTCGAACGATCATGTCCGGATATACTCTTCTTGTCAAGATTGCATTCTACTTTTCGGGACAGACTGCAATTCTATTTCTACAATCACCTTATGCATTTGCTCTCTCAATATTCATTACATCTCTTACGGAGCTTTTGGGTACATATGCAAATATTAAAGCTACATTATATATGCAGAAGAAGTTAAAATCTCGACAGGAAGGTCCAGTACCGAGAACCACATTTGTGACAATGCTTGTTATCCGAGCAGACCTTGCTACTGAGCGCCTTCTTTTACACATGCATGATGAAGGCCTTGGAGAAAAAGTTGTTATATTTGCTGCAACATTTGTAGCAATTTACATGTCTATAAACTATGGTGTATCTCCAGTAGGGGTCTGCATTCGTGGCTTGATCCTTGCATTTGTAGAACACGGTCAGGACCTATGCCAAAGACGGATCCTTTACCAACTAACGGGGCTAAATCTGGCTGTGATCAAACCAAAAATATTACCACTTCAAGAAAGCCTTTTGATTTTGTGCAGCATTCTTTTGACACTAAATTTTTTTAGGGCGACGGTGAGTGATCGCAATTGGACCTAACAAATGAATTTGTGAAATCATCGCTCATCCAAAAGATTTGTCTTATGTTAAGAGGTAAACTATGAGCGTGCAACCGAAATAGGGGGGAAAGGTTGCACATTCCAGCAGAAAATCTATCATGTTCCTCGCTACCGACAATTAATTGTTCTTCATAAAAAAAAGTCGGTACGATGTACTTCTACTTGATGTTGTGAGCTTACATCGGCCCCTAGGCCATAACAGTAGCAAAATTTAAGTTTTCTAATTCATATTCCGTTTACTGCGGCCTTTGCAATTTCAACTTTCCACCATTGTACGTACTGCACTGAAAATATTATACCATTGGAAATGCATATATAGTCAATTCTTTTAGAATGCTAGATGTTATTGTATATCAGAAGAGGAAAGAAAGGAGGATTTAAAACATCTCTTTTTTAAAAGTTAAATTTATATCGATCTATTGAATGGTGACTAGCATCGATCCATAGCCGCACTTCGCGATTGCAACGACAACAAAACATCGAGTGGGAGGATACATGCATAGGAAAGGAGCTGCTGTCAAATCCAGACAGGCGTGTAACACATTTGCAAAAGCGCTGAATAGAATGCACTAACTGGAACTAACTTATAGTTAAACCGAACTGGTATGCTTCATTATAAATAGTTAAATTCGGTATCTTGATACCTATAGAATGCAAGTCTCTTGGAGTATAAGTGTTCATTCTAAGAGTTTTTATTGGCAATCAAGGACCAAGCTGTCCTTTCCTAGTTGCTCTCAGCGAAAAAGCCCTTATTATAGGATTAGACACAAGCTACTATTTACTGTAATCGACATGCTGCAAGCCACCTTTGTCAGCGGGGTTAAGTGTATAAGAGACATGCGCCGTTTTATGGTCTCTTTCTTCTTGTTCTTCTTCTTGTAGTAGTTGGGCGCTTAGTAATAGTAATAGTAGTAGTGACAAAATGCCATTTTTTCTATATATGTTTTATTTTCCTAAAAGTCATGTTTTAGAAAATAGAACAAGGTAGTAAATAATTGTTTAAAAAGCAACCATTCTAATACATATGCATAATCTACACCCAAAGCAAAAGAAGCGCAAGACGTGCAATGAACCAAGTAAGACAAAGAACGTACAGTAGCAAATGCACGGCAAAGCAAAAGTGTGATGAATTGATGCCATCTACCAATCAGACCGCGTTCAAAACTAAAAAATAAACTGGATTTGTCCCAAATAAGAAAACTTCTCTAGAGATCTAAAGACAAATGATTGCACGTTACCAGTTAGAATTAGCGACGGACTAGTGAGTACTGTCTTCTTACGAAGACCTACGCATTGTGTGCTGTCTGATTTCATGTACTCTTGCTCATACATTTTACCCAGAGTGCACAATGCCTTTCACCTTTTAAAGATAACGTACTAACTACCACCACAATCTTCCTAGTAAATGTTTAGAACGTGCCTCTGTACCAATTTTATGCCGTTAACAACCTTTGCTGGATTATATTTGAGCGCTCTGAGGCCTATGCAAAACTTCAAATGCTTCATGGCAACCGAATTATGGAGGAACAGAAGAGTGGATGCTTAAAAAGATGATCAATAATCTGACCCCTACAATAGCAGCACAATGGGGCCCTGCCAGAGGGACCCAAGTCGCACCGTTAAGTCATGCCGAAAACATTGTTGGTTCGCCTGAAGGGGCGAACAAGTTTGTTCGTTCCACATCGTCATTTCGCCTTGCAGATCGTAGTCTTGAAATCATCAAATCAGCTAGCCTCGCCGAAATAGGACAACTGGTTGACAATCATCACTCTTGGAAAGAAGAAATTCTGAACATGCTTGTTTGGGAATTCAAAGTATTCCCCAGTATTCTGCTTTTATGTTTTTTGCTGAGTATGGATGAACTATTGTATAGAAAAAGCGCGGGATATTGGACTGATAACCATTTTGTTGTAGTTTATTCAACAATTGTATCATGTTTTTCAATTACATTAGGCATTATGTATCGAGATTTTGGTTTCAAATTCTGGGAAATCGTCCTTACTCTATCTTCATTAATTTGCACAATCGTAACTTTCCTCAGTGTTGCTAAAGCGCACGGTTTTCCTTGGTCATTGCACACAAGCGTACTATTTGCGAGTCTTGTATATGGTGGTTCAGGTGCTGTTAATACCCAAGTTGCTCAATTTCTCACAGGAAGTATGCAAAGGAACCTGTTGCACTCTCTCTTTGTAAGTGCGTTCACAGCTTTCAGTGCAGCAATGTCTATGTTTGTTATTGTAGAATACGGATACTTTTGTGGATTATCACATGATTGGGTTGTGGAGTTTCTGGTCTCCGGATTCGTTTATCCGGCAATATCATTAGGATTTGGACGCTTTATTGTTGCCGATTTCCTCAGTTTTTTGCTTTTATCTACTTTCCAATCAAAATCTTCGAAGAATGTGTTCTCCTTTTACTCCATCATGGTAAAATGCACATATTACTTCGCAGGGCAGATAGCAATCTTACAATTAGAGTCGAGAGATGCCTTTTTTATTTCGGCAATTATGAATTCTATTGCAGAGATTTCTGGGACGTACATCAATATCACTACCATGCAACATTTCGCAGCCAAATCGCATACATACTATGAAGGAAATCTCCAAAGGTTTCCTCTTTTAGTGGACTGGATTACTGTGCGTACATCTCTTTCTCGCCAAAAGCTTGCTCTGCACATACATGACGAAGAAATTGGGGAGAAATCGTTTTGTTTTCAGCGTGCGCTTTGCAAATGACCAAAGACTTTTTAGTTGCTGGAAGTTTCCAAAGATCCACTCTCATTCGATGCGCTATTTTAATTGTGCTGGATTTCATACAGAATGTTGCCCAACGTCGCATATTGCAAAAGTGCGCAGGGATCAGTATAGTTGGGCTGCGTCCATATTTCCCACATTTTAAAGACATTGTCAACTTTTTATGCATTGTTCTTGTATCTCGGAAACTGTTTGCTATTGCAAACTATTCTTAGATAGCATTAACCTTCTGTACGTGCAAACAACAACTTATATTTCCACAAAGTTTAGAAAATCACATACTCTGAGAAAATAGTTATTGTTGTCAAAAGAAGATTACCTCAAGTTTTCATTGAGGGATATGTATCTGCGTTGTTTACACGTACGGCAAAATAAGGATCGAGATTGTTTGCACGATTGAGTATAGAATGCAGCAGCTCGTCACTATTTAATAATATCCTGTGCATGCTTCATCGCAGTTGTTACTATTGTAGATGTTTCCATTCGACAAATTGAAGCAGAAACTAAATACGCGTACATGATGCTATCGGCAGGCTGCCGTCTCAAACTGTTGGTTTAAAGTACTCTGTGTAAATTATCTTTAGTCACTAAATGGTTCTTATAAATATCAAATTTCACTCGTCTTCCGATTAAATTACAATATCCGTCGCCTATGCTGAGGACTGCCCGGCGTTTGCCCAAAAATGCCGAGGTGAGCAACTAACAACTATTTTAGGGTTTCGATTTTTTTTTAAAAGTTAATTATTTCTTTAAATACAAGCTAATTAATAAGAACGAGTTGACTGATGGGTAAAAACGGTAACATATTCAAAATTGATTGAGTGTGTAATCTTCCAAGTCCGCAAAACGCACACAAAGACATTGCCAAAGGCATTCATGTACTGTATGCAACAGTGGTAGTGTAACAACTTCTCGCTTGAGGTTGAGTTTTACCTAGGTTTCTAAGATAAAGCCTCTTCTCCATCAGGCTTCACAAGTTATAGCAAGTTGGTGATCGTTGATTCGTTCCTGGCCCGGGCTCAGTTGGCATTGACTTTCCTCCCACTAGTTTTTTTTACACTTGTGATCAATTGTCCTTGTGTAAAAGGTTGAAGAGTTATGTAACGGAAACAACTATTCCTGAGAACCTCATGCTGGTATTAATTTCAATGGTATTGTGTTGCCTAACATGCATCATGCAGCATTCTCACTCAGACTACTTCTTGATAGTGGAGTTCCAACCGGTTCTACTTTTTCTAGTGAGGGATTCGCCAGCATGGTCTAGTAAGCAGGGGAAACTTCCTCAACTCAAAATGTCCTCAGACTACGCTCCTTTTTTGCAATCATGACAGAAATAACGACTAACATATTATTTTAAGTCTCTGCATCGCTGTTGGGGGAGAATCTGTATGATTGCAAGTTCACAGCGGAAAAAATTGACTCGCCAAAGACATTCCTGTAGTATTAAGTGGCTCGAGTTTTAAAGAAAATCTGAATACGGCCTGGGGTAGCGTGGCAGACCAGCAAGTTGGTCTCTACGTTTTTGGATAGATACATTGTAAGATGTCTTCAAAGCAAGTGATCCGTTGATTGTTTGCTTGGAAGTAAAAGGAGGTACTAGTAGGCACACTCTCTCTGCGTAAGAGTAAGCCTTAATGTTGTATTTTATTGCCTATTAATGTTTTCTGACGCAAGAAAGGGTTCGAATGGTGAAATAGACAGCAGCAATACCAAGATCTCCTTTACCTTTTCACTGTTTTTTGCAATGCACAAGCAATGCAGTCGTCGCGCGTTTCACCGACCTCAGAAGGAGATCCATTAGAAAGGGAGTACGTCTTGCAACCAAAGTCAACCCAATTAAGTCGCACAGTCAGTGAACGATTTATTCGGTCCAGTAGCTTGGTAGCTCTTGGAGAGAGAATTAAGATACATGCAACATGGAAACATGAGATTTTGAATCTCTTAGCCTGGGAGATTAAACTCATTCCCTCAATCTTGATAATCTGTGCATGTGTAGCACTGTATGGCCTTATGCAGAGTGCCTTGCAAAACCTATGGGCTGATCAATTTGTCTTAACTCATTTCTCATTTGGCTTTATCTGTTTTTCGATAACCATGCTTTATATGTACATAGGTTTACAAATTCCTTGGTATATATTAGTGTGCATCATAGCTGTAGAGTATGGCTCATACATTGGCATCGTAGCTTTTGGAGTAATTGAGGGCTTCCCGTGGCAAGGGCATACAGATAAAATTTTTCTAGGCGTTGCCTTTTGTGTGCCAGCAGCTTTAAATCTTCAAGTCGCTCAAGGATTTGCAGGTCTACCTCAAAGTTGGAAAAGCATGGTTTTTAAAATGGTGCTGACTTTAGGTTCATCATTCGCATCGTGCTTTGTTGTGATGGAATACGCTTATATGACAACACATTTAAATGGGTGGATGCTAGAATGGTTAGTAACAGGGCTAGCCTACCCTTTTGCTTCACTCTTTCTAGGTCGTCTACTCGTTGCTGATTTGTTAAGTTTCATGGTACTTTCAACGTTTCCAGAAGGCTCTGTCATAGATTTGATGAGTTTTTACACAATTCTTGTAAAGAGCAACTTCTACTTTGCAGGCCAAGTTTCCATCTTGAACGTGACTTCATCTTACTCCTTCGTCATAGCATTAGCCGTCACAAGCCTAACCGAGCTTCTCGGAGTGTACATTAACTGCAAACTTACAATGTTTTTCAAGTCAGCAGCAAGAAAGTATGAGGATACATTAAACATTGACGGATTTTTTGCTCAGTGGTTGGCTACACGAACGAAATATGCTGAGCAACGTCTTGTTATGCACACGCATGACGAATCTATAGGGGAAAAGCTTGTGATCTACTCAGCATCTCTTCTCCTTATACTTGATGTATACAGATCTGCGGTTGACAAGGATATGACTTCAGTTGTACTTCGGGGTGTTGTTACAATTGTGGTTGAGTTTTTCCAGGATCTTACACAGCGTAGACTTATGCAAAAAGTTGCCGGCCTTACCGTTACCGCTATGGTTCCTAAATTTCTCTCACTTCGAGAGAATGTGTGTAATATTTGTGTCATTTTTATGGCGCGCAGCCTTTTTGTGGCCGCTACGCAACAATCGCGATAGCGCTCAAATTGTAAAGGTTATATTGTCTCGAAGAGTTTTAGAAAACACCCAAGCTCTCCTAATATTTATTGTGGTACATTATGTTGTCAAATATGGAAAGCACAGCAAAAGCAGCATTTGCCGATATAATTAGAGTAGCCGGTACAAAACTTCCTTAACAATAATACGTTTTTTAAATCTACTAGTTCGAACTTTTTTTAAGGATTGAAATGAAATCTGATTACGTGAGATGTTCTTGTTGCATTTCATATAAAGACTAACGCTCGAAACCTTGCTTGAAGCCTTGATGGTCTTTCATTTTGCTTTGGGCTTCTACCTTTTTGATTAATTGGCAAAATGAACTTGACTAGATACCAGAAAATATGGATCCCCCCGAAAATTCCTACGTGTAAATGACTTTAATAATACTGTATCTTTTTCAAGGTCTAGGCAAGGGTCTGTTGGGTCTCCTTCTGTAACAGTTGACTTCTACTGCAGGTCTATATAACCTATACCAACGAGAGGATAAATTTATCCCATTTACCCTTCGCACAGGTAGTATATAAAGTACGCAAACGAGGCAACAGCACACTGTATCTCCTGAAGATTCAACTTACTAGATCGCAATGGTATGGATTAGGTAGCAGTTAAAGGTAAAAGAATCCCTGACCGGGTGCGAAACTTTCGCACCCACCCGGCGGCGGTACCTTCAAGGTAACGGATCTTCAAAAAGAACATTTTAGTTTAAAAAAATAAATAGAGAACATTCCATATTACGGCAACCGGAAGTTCCTGATGGCGAATTTTGGTACTATCGCTGTGCTTTATTCAAAGATTTACAAGGGCCGGTGATAAGTGCCTTCATGGTATACAAGGGCGAAGTTTACACTTGGTAAATGATGTGTCCGTGGTGCAGCAAAAGCAAATCCCCAACTTGACCATGGGCAGTTCTGCACAAGTTTCACCTGCTCCAGAAGCTAATGCATCAATTATCGAAGCTAGTGCCCATCGTTGTCCCGTGTGTAGGACATCTTCAAAGCGTGATGAATCAGAAACACCCGCTGCAAGTGCAAGGTTTTTTAAATCACAAAGCTTAGTAGAGCTTGGAAAAAGAGCAATCCAGACAACAACATGGACTCAAGATTTAGAAAATTTGATTCGTTGGGAACTGTGCCTCCTCCCTTCGAGCATACTTATTGTTGCAATGAATATTCTGATGGCTTTCACACTGCAACAACTACGAGATATGTGGCCCTTTGATGCTCGACTGCTATTTTACACAATAGGATACTTGTGTTTTTCTTTAACATCCATCACAATGTATCGAAATTTCGAAGTTGGGTGGTTACCAATTTTTTGGATCATTTTCAGCAAAATTGTTTGCTTCATTTCGTTCATTGGGATTGCAATATCTCAAGGGTTTCCATGGAGCTCACATTGGAATTTCCTTTACTTGGCCATTACATTTGCCGCAGCATCCGGATGTAATCTGTTCGTTGCTCAGATTTTAGCAGGAGAGCCAGACAGTACCTTCAATCGTCTACTAAAGGCTACGTTTATGGCTTCTAGCTCGTGGACTTCGATTTTGTTAATCCTCGAATATTCCTTCATTTCTTCAAATTTAGATTCATCGGTTCTTGAGTGGCTTGTCACGGGCTTAATATACCCTTTAATATCCTTGTTGGTTGGTCGATTACTGATTGCAGACGTGCTTAGCTTTATGGTTCTCTCGGTTTTTACTCATGGCTCTACCACTGATTTACTTAGCTTTTACTCTATCCTCGTTAAGACTTGCTTTTACTTTTCGGGACAAATTTCTATTCTTCGTGTGAAGTCTTCATCATCCTTTTATATTGCCATCACAATTTCAAGCATCACAGAACTTTTCGGAACCTACATCAACATCATCATGATGCGTCATTTCCAAAGAAATTCTACAAAGTACAAGGAAAGGTTTGGAGAAAGCACCTTGATTGGCCAGTGGTGTACTGTTCGCTCAGAGTTTTCTAATCAACGCTTAATTATGCATATGATTGATGAAGCTATTGGAGAAAAACTTATTATTTTCGCAGCGTGCCTCGTCCTTTTAGTTAACAAAGAGCTCGCGGAAAATTTGACCATCAACAGTTTACTTCTCAGGGGAGTTGTCCTTCTCTTTGCAGAATTTTGCCAAGACTTTCTCCAGCGGCGCCTATTAAATTGCGTTGCGAGTCTGTCAGCGACAGCAAGACAGCCTCGCGTGCTCAGCTTTATGCAGAACCTCAGTAATACGTGTGTTATATTTATGGCACAGAACCTATCGAGGACTGCATTAAATAGTTGAACCGATCGCCTTCTGCGTTGGATTTTGAGTCAAATTAACAATGTTCGTAGTGGATGTTTGGAGTTTCCACATGTTGAAACTTTATTCGTAAATTCAGAACCTCGGGTACGGTACGCGGATCTTGCTCATGTAAAGAGCCTGGGGATTCTTTGAATCTTTGATTTGCAATTTTCTGTAAAAGTACGAGCAGCTTTTCTCAATTCAACCACGGATAGTCCTTGTCTCCATAGTATCATCATAACATTTCCTAAATACATGTATTGTTAAACACAGCTCATTACTTTCTTAATTTTATGAAATACTACCAAAGCTATAATGCACGTAACCAATATGATTTGCTTTAAATAAAGAAAATCGAAATAAGCCACGCAGCAAAATACATCGCAAGGACGAAGCCGGAGCACTGTTTTTGCTCGAAGAGCTCATGACCGCTTTACCAGCTGGACAGAACTGGGAGATTGATCATCCATGAATTAAATGGTAATAGTAATAGTAATAAAAGCATCTCATCTCGTCTTCGATTTTGTTTCACGCAGGATGAGGAAGCATATCTATGTGCAGGCTGATTAGCTTATACACTCAGTACTTAATGACAAAACGTTAGAGTTAATGAATTTCCTTGGATTTAGGTTTTATAATATTGTCATACCTAGGCTTATAAGGTTATTTTGAAAAGTGTCCGTCATAAAAGTCTACATTGCCAAAAGATTGCTCAACGGATATATTAAACACAAGATGTGGGCAACTGAGTTATACCTTCTATTTTCTTTGAGATAGAGACACAAACAAGTTCCAAGGGGCACAGAACAGCTATAGCTTCAAAACTTGTTCAGGTGGATAAAAGCCATGCAAGCTTTTGTGTCCTTGCTGCAGCATGGGAGGTAGTCGCATACTTCCAGCTGAGCTGGTCATTGAAGAGGCTAAAGACATTACACAGGAAAACAATGAGCTCAACTATGAATCAAGGAAATATAGTATTGCCACTTCATCAACATCATTTCGCTCACGTAATTTCCGGTCGCAGAGTCTTCGGGCTATAGGAAACCAATCTCCGAAGAATGTGACCTGGCAGGAGGATGTAAAACATATTCTACTATGGGAGGCGATGCTAATTCCATCCACGGTACTAATATGCCTTGGCGTCTTTTGCAATAATATGGTTTTCTTAATTTTGAAAAGCCATGACAAGTCAAATATTCTGTTACTCAGTTCCGGAGCTGCTTTTCTGCTTTATGCGCTAGCCATCGTGATAACTTGGTTAGATTTCCGCCTGGCGTGGTCTCATATTGCTGCTGCATCAATAGTAAAGCTCACAGTTGCATTCTCAATGTTGATTGTAGCGCACAAACATGGATATCCGTGGAGTGTAATGCATTATAATATTCTATTATACTCCCATACTGTCTTAGCAGCAGTTGTTGCGAATGTTTTCGTTGCACATCAATTGAATGCTCGTGTGCAAGAAAATTCGTTTTCTTGCATGTCAAATTTTTTGCAAGGTTTCAAAGTTGCATTTCTAATGGGCTTTGGCGCCGGGTTATCAACGTTCTTTATTCAAGAATATGCTTATATAGTACCTCTACTGGATTGGTGGGTTCTTGAATGGATTGTGACTGGTGTGGTCTACCCGATGGTCTCAGTAATGATTGGACGACTACTCATCGCTGATATTTATAGTTTTATTCTTCTATACGCTTTTCCTGAGGGTTCTGCAACTGCTGTTCTGAGCTATTATTCACTACTAGTCAAGATTGCATTCTACCTTCCAGGTCAAACTGCAATTTTACTAATTCAGTCGAATTATGCTTTCGTTATGTCAATCACGATTTTAAGCATAGCTGAGCTTATTGGCACTTTTGTAAATATCCAAGTGACAATTCGTATCAAACTCAAAGCAGAAACGAATTGTCTGCAAGAAGATAGCGATAATTTTTTCGAGAGATGGCTCGCAACAAGAGCTTCAGTCACAAAAGAAAGGCTCATACTCCACAGCCACGATGAAGCTGTTGCTGAAAAGTTAGTTATCGTTGCGTCAACTTGTGTTGCATTATTGAATTCTTTGCCAGACTTAATTCAGAATAATAATAATACGACCATCACCTCCCAAAATATAGGCAGCAAACTACCTCCGATTGTAATTTGTTATCGAGGTATAATACTTCTAGTTACCGAAGTTTTCCAGGACTTAGTTCAACGAAGGATTCTTTACCGCTGCACTGGCTTTAGTCTAACTGGAATCCTGCCAGAACTCATAAATGCTCGCCAAAATGTAGCGATGCTCCTGTTTATATTGATGATTCTCAACATACTTCGACTTGACTAAGCCAAGCTTAGTTCTATTGATTTAATCTTTCTATGAGCGTATCAGTGGCACGTTGAAGACCTTAAAAGAGCATATGCTTGAAAGACAATATTTTCTGACCTAAACATGCATCTCGAGAAAAGGTTAGGTCTCGATTAATTTATGAGATGCGAAAGGTATTGCAAATCTCTCAGAAAGTTGTGTATTTTAGGTTTTCTTTCAAATCTTCAGTTTTTGGTTCTGGTTCTGCAGAGCTCCATTCTATCCATTTCTAATCATGTTTGGAAGTTCTAATCATGTTTCTTCCAAACATGTCAAGCGATGATAGCTACCGGACATAATGAATATACGTTCACTCAAGCATCACTTGCGGACCATATGTATGTAGGAATCCCAACAACTCATGTTATATGTAATTAGACATTTCTTCAATAGGTGTTCTCGGCAAAGTATATTTTACGCCAGATAGCCTATTGTTTTTGGATGCTTGTTGAAATAACTAAAGACTCGTATGTTGTATGTTTTTTTGCTCGAGCAGTTTACACTTCAGAATATGTTTCAAAACTCTACAGATACTTAAATTTCTTTCTTTCTGAACACTTTTTCGTTTTTTTCGTTTTTTCGTTAAAAAAACAAAATGCAAATTGTAAGACCTATACCCTTACATGCTGTACTTAGAAAAGCCAACTTTAAATGTTACAATGGTTTCATCAAGATTCTAATTCAGGCCAATATTAAGAGTGATAATCTTTGGGCTAATTCAGAATGTTCGCAATGATCCACACACATGAAAATTTTATAAATAGAATTTGGTGAAATGTTCTGACAGGTTGAGCCATATTACATCGCCTCAACTTCAGAGTCGTGACCCAGCACGAATCAAAAAGTTGCATAGTTGACCGCGAAATCTGCGATTTCTCTTTAATTTCAACTACCGAAAGTATTCGAACAAACGAGCCATAGCACGGTTTACTATCCTGATAAACTACTCATTGTAAAATAGAATGTCAGCGAGGTAGTAGTGACCCACACAACTGGTAGTCTCAAATTTTTGGTGGTTCTTCGTGTCACGAATGCTCTTGTAGAAATTCAGAATGTCATTCACTACATGGGCACTCATTCTCCATTGTTATTATCCATTTACGGGGAAGTTCCGGATACCTGTCTCCATTGAGTATTCTGCACACCTTATGACAGTAGAAAATCAACATTGCGGGGACGTTTAGTTGGGTGGTTCCGTTATGCCAAGAAAGAAAGTTGGTCAGAAAAATCACACCGAATCGGATACAAGGAAGATCTTATCCAAATAATTCTTTTCCCCTTCGTGGACAAGATGCGCAAGTTCAACCACCGGCCCCGAATTTGGAAATAAATAAATTAATAAAAGCTATTCTTTAATTTTTTAAAATTTAAATATTATTGTTTTTGTCTGTAGTAGCCAGCAACGGTTGGATGTAGTTGAAGAGCTGAAGCAGAATCTTGCTTAATTAAAGAAAGAAAGAAAAACTGCCTGTTGCCTAATTTTTAATTCAGAGCAAGGGTTGCACTTTACCCTCTTTAACCACTGGAACTGTTCGTCAAGCTCCTCTTACTGCTAGGTCTAGTATGGGAGCTATTCTACCACACTTAAAAAAAAAAATTGTTACTACGCCGGTTCAACCATGCCCGCTTCTAATGTAGTAATAGGACACTGGGTGCGGCGTCATAACTCACCTTCAACGGAAAAATTGCAGCCTCCATAGGAAGGCTGCATCTAGTTTTCTCATCCCTTTATAAAGCCATGCTTGATGTCGGGTTCGCTTCTTTCAACAACACTTTAAGCAACATAATAAAGTGTACATGTTTATCACGAAGCTAAGGATTGCAACAAGAAAAGACAAAGAAAGGAGGCGCACCAGAAAGGGAGATTAATCGTTTTGTCTCCTTAGCGTACCAGTCACAGTTTATTCTGAATAGTAATCATTGCTTAGCCTGTTGTATTCCATGAAGTAAACTTTCGTTAAGAAATGATGTATATCTCAAACTATGCAAACCTTCTGGTGAAATCTCTTGTAAACCACGAACCTCAGACCGTCGTTTACATTGCAAAATAGTTCGGTTGTTAATCACATTGATTTGGGAGCTGCCTTTTGTAATTGTACCAGATTGCAGAATACTGCATCTTATTGTGCAGTATCATATTGTTTTGCAATCAGGGCAGATTGTTCAATGCGATTCATGATTAACCTTTGTCAAAGAACATTCCATCGTGTTGTGTCCGCCCTCGACAAGAATGAGTCTAGCACCTTCTCGTGTTACCCCGTACTCCCTGGTGGAAGGTGTGCACCATGTTATTTCTGACGTCCAGCTCTCAGATAACTTGGAACTAGCTAACAACAAGCCTTGTAAAGAATCTAAAGATGAAAAGAGCACAAGTACCAGCGTGGATATTTCAAGCCAGAGCGAGCTACATGGAAGGCACCAAACTCAGCGCTTTCGTTCCGCAAGCATTGTCCAGCTCAAAAACAGACTTGCACCGGAATACGTAACCCTGAAAGCTGAAATAAAGCATCTTCTACATTGGGAAGTCCTACTTTTTCCAATTATGATATTGTCTGGTGCAAGCCTTTCTTTGAATCAATATATTCAAGATTTATCCAGCAGCGGATCTGAGGTGAAAAATCCAGCTATTGGATTCTCGTTCGCAATTGTAGCGTTTTCTGTTTCGCTAGTTTGCTTATTCCACACGCTTGGCTTACGAGGTGTTTCTTTACTGGTAATTGCCTTTACGAAGATTGTGACAACCTTCGGATTCATAATTCCAGCTTTGTTTAATAATTTTCTCAGGACCCCACACACCGCCCTGATTTACTATTCCTCGGCATTCGCAATAAGTTCAACCATTGTCGTGTACATAGCCCAGCTTTTGAATGGACAGGGATGGAATGAAAAAAGGACCTTCGCTGTTGCTGCAACGGTAGGAAGCGGAAGCCTTTTGGCAAAGATACTCATTCTAGAATACACGTATATATTTCCGAAAGCAGCAACATGGAAAATTGAATGGTTGATAACTGGTCTTCTATACCCTTTTCTCTCCTTACTAGCTGGTCGTTTTATCGTTGGGGATGTCCTCAGTTTCTTACTGCTCAGGATCTTTGAGAAAGGTTCGATCAGGGAGGTAATGACATTTTTCTCAATTCTGGTAAAGACAGACTTTTATTTTGCTGGGCAACTCGCAATCATTAACCTCTCTTCTCCATATACCTTTTTCTTCTCGATTGGAATGAACATAATCACTGAGATATTGGGGACTGCATTAAATATCAAAATATCCAAGATTCTCAAACGCAAAGTAGAAAATTTACCGACCAGTGAATCAGACAATGAGGGAATTGTAGAAGAATGGCTGCTAGTTAGATCAATTCTATCAAGTGAAAGGCTTATTCTTCATACCCATCATGAAGCTATAGGTGAGAAGCTTGTGATTTTTAGTACAGCGGGGCTTATTGTAGCAGTTTCAGCCTTAGGTTTAACCTCTACGTACCCACCAACTTACTACTGCATTCGAGGTATGATTTTACTGGTTGCTGAAATGGGTCAAGATCTTCTTCAACGAAGGTTACTTTACTATTTATCTGGGGAGAGTTTGACTATATTACAGCCTCGATTCCCTTCCCTCTTGGAGACAGTTTCGTTCATAACACTGATTTTGACTGCTGCAAACACCACATATGCAGTCTACTTATTATCTATCTCGACTAATTAAAGAAAGAATCACAGCTTTTCGGAGGATTCCAAGATAATTTGGCGTCAAGTATGCATCACATACCAGCTAGCATACTATTGAAGTAATATACAGCTACTGCCTAACCTCACTTAGCCTAACCTAACCAAACTCTCATGTCCGACACATCCTGTGTAATGGACTGACATCATACATTCATCCCTGCCTGTATCCAGACCCGAAACCCCAATAACTCATATATCATCCTCTTTCTCTTCTCCTGAGTTCGCCATCCTTGTCAGACTACCTCTGCACGCTTCACAGGAGAAGTTATTCTGCAATACATACAGTAGATCAGAGGCTTTGGTATAGCCTTGAACGAGCCATCCCCCCCAGCGTTTATAGCTAAATGTAAACCAGTGTCGTTTCTGTTGAAATTGTATGATTCCATTGCATCTGTGTAACAAGGAAGGTTTGTGCAGTTTAAATGTTAACAATGTGGATCATAATGATTGCGGCCAAAAGCAAGCAATCAGCGCACCTCTTTGAATCTACTTCAAGATAGTATGGACCAATCGTTCTTATATGACCGAAATTTTGTTTCGCTCTGCATAAACAGAAGGGCTATTCAGTGATGATATATATTAGAAAAATAAACAAATTCTATTATTCCAAACCGTGCCGGAACGAACTACATCGGGATAAGTATCCGACGTTGCACATGGCGTCCTTGCGCATCCATTCACAGTATAAACTCTGATACTAGCATTAGTTTCCTTCGAAAACTTTATTTATAAGGTTGTCACATCATAGTTCTCGAGAATTTGTGACCAAATTAAGGAAAAAATAGATTAAAAAGTTGGAACAAGAGATCCGTTGCCTTAGTTTGTTCTCTAGCTAGAAGATAGTACTGACATTCTGGCTGTGCATGTACTCTTTCAAGCGAATACATTGTCACCGAACGTGCTCCAGCAAATCCAATCATGACAACCACCACGAGTAGTAAGGTCGCTCCGGAGGGGTTTGAACCGTGCTTTTCACCGGGACCATTGGAGCTTAGAACCACAAGCCGAAATTTTCGCTCAGACAGCTTAACTGAATTGATCAATGCGGCGCCAGGTCCAGTTTCATGGCATGCCGAACTAAGGCATATTTTAGCATGGCAAGTGTACTTATTGCCTACAATATGTATTTCAGTTATGATGGTGATTTCAAATGAAGTCTTGTGCGCAAAATTGTTGTTAGACAGTCCTGCAAGAGGCTACAACTTAATGGTTAGATTTCTTGCCGGAATGGTGCAGTTTTCAATAGCTCTAGGGAACCTATACAGAGAGTTTAATTTGAGTTTTTTAAAAAGTTCTTTGTCAGCGTTGGCAATGCTTATGACATTTCCTATCACCTTTTCTATCGCAGTTGCCAGCGGCTTTCCGTGGAGGATATATCCAACTATTGCATACATAAGCTTAAGCTTTGGCATTAGCACATTTTTGAGTATGTTAGTCGCACAACTCTTTTTTTATGGAAAGCTCTTGCGCATTTCCTTTGTTGTTGCGACTACTACTGGTTTATGCTCCGTTACTTCTATCATGGTGATAGTAGGATATGGCTATATTGCATCAACTCTTAGTCATTCTTCCTGGGTGGTTGAATGGTTTGCTACTGGTGTAGCATACCCTGTGATTTCGCTTTTGGCAGGCAGAATATTGATTGCGGATATCCTTAGTTTTATATTACTTTATGGATTCCCTAAAGGGTCAAGTCGGAATGTCATTTCTTTCCAATCTATCCTAGTCAAGGTTGCGTTTTATATGATTGGGCAGATTGCGATCATGTTTGTTTCATCTATGAGAACCTTTGTTCTAGCCACTTTGGTCTCAAGCATCGCAGAGGTGATAGGTACCTACGTCAATATTCAGGCAACTCGTTATATACGTAAAAGGGTCTATACCATGCAGCTTACGAGCGAAAGTGAAAGTGTCATCCATCAATGGCTGGTAATAAGGGCAGCTCTTTCAAGTGAGAGACTTATACTTCATATCCATGATGAGTCGATTGGCGAAAAACTTGTAATTACATGCGCGATTGCCCTTTCTCTAATTGCTTTACATCTATTCAACATTGAAATGTCAGTTCTACACGTCTGCCTTCGTGGGATCATTCTTTTATCCGCAGAAGTAGTACAAGATTTTATCCAGAGACGTTTACTGTTGAATAACTCTGGCCTGAGTGTTACCACAATAGAACCGCACATGTTTAATTTGCGGGAGAATCTCAACAACGTCATGGTATGTCTTATGACAATAATTTTTTTTGCAACCGCGCAAAGCCTGATCTCGTTATGATAACGATGCCAACACAGGTTGAGGAACTTCACGAATAGGTGAATCTCTCTTCGAGCAGTATAACATAGATGCCGTCTATCATATTTATCTAAAATGGGTCAGGAAGAATTGTAGCATATAATTTCACTGTTGAGAATATTATCCTGAAAATTGTATGACGCAGACATATATACATTTAGAAAATATGACTTAGGCTTCTTAGACACAGGCTGTGCGGCTTTACTGCTGACCAGTTTTGTACCATTCATCTGCTACCTGTAAGAGATCTTGAACAGAGAAAGGGTCCATACATTGGCCACCAAGCTCTTTAGGAAGGCTTGATTCGCTCACAGGGTCCTTGAAAACAGCAGGATCTTTGACAAGAGATAGTTTCGCCTTCGTGTCAGGATCCAGGAACACCTGAATCAGATGCCAAGCGCTTCGCAAGAAGATTCCCACAGGTGCTACATATGCTCGGTACAGTCGCTCAGGATAGTTGTCCTGAAAGAGGGTAGCAATAAGCTTAACATTATCAAGGTCAAAGTTCTTTCTACCAGCGTCCACACGTGAATAGAGGACTGTAAGTTGCCCAAGGGGATCAAGCACATGCTCAAGATATTCAGCAAAAACAATACAGGCCTTTTCGACGTTGCTAAGATCATCATAAGTATGTTTGCCCATTAGACGGACGCGTACAACTACGACAACACGGCCGTCTTTGTCTCTGCCATAGACAGCATATTTGAGCTTCTCAAGTTCTGTGCGAACTTCAGGGGTAATTTCCACAGGGAGGTTAGTTTTGCGCCAACTGAGGTGCGTCTTTAAGAACTGCTCAGCATTGTCAAGGTCACCTTCCCTAGCCCTGAGGAAGCGCACAATCTGATCTGGTCGAGCATCTGGGACCCGCTCATAAAATTTGCGGCACATATCCAGCTCTTCGCCTTGCACCAAGGACTCCAAGCCCCCCCCTGCTTTGGCGCCTGCACGCGCCATCCTCGTGTGGGCTGCCTCAAGCCCGGTCACGTGTCTTTGTGCGCACGTATTGCTCAAGTTTGTCGCTGAAGTCGCTTGCACCTTAGGCTTTGCTTCGTTTTGTCTCTGTAGTTGCAGCGCCTGGTTGACAGCAATTGCCTGATTGTCGTGGGGTTGCGGTGACTTTTGCTCGGTCTTCAGTGTCTCTGACTCCTGCTTCAGCGCTTGCTCTTGCACAACAATGACATCAGGTTTTTCTAGGTCTGCTGCTACTACTACCGCACTTGAATCTCCTTCAGATCTGTCGCGCACGCTCATGTTTGCAGATGCCATCTAGCACAAGTTCCACCGTGCTGGAACTCTCTGGGACTTGACCGACAGTGATCCAGCGGTGTATGAGGCAGACTTGTGCCTTGCGAGTGCTTGGGCTTGGAATTGTGAAACTGGAAGCAGCACTCGCCCGGCTCAAAATTGTATTTGATAAGAAAGGAATGAAAAAAAGAAAGAAACAGAAAGAACATGAATAAACTTTTTATTGAAATTAATTTAAAAAAAACAAAAAAACTAATCATGATATAAACAAAGGGATAAACCTCAACTTTAAAATTATAAAAAAGGTATTTGATTAACTTGGCAAGTAGCGATAATGAACACATGAGGCAGCAAAAACCCTGGCAACGAAAACTTGGGTTATCAGCAGAAAATGTAAAGGTCGATACGCTTGCACGAGATTGACATAGCTAGGGTAATCTGGGCTGGACTTAGGCTTGTGAAACCCCAAGAGTCAGAACGATAAAATCACTTTAACATTTTCATTCTTTCATTTTCCTTTCTTTTTAAGCCGATATCGAATAGCAGATATTTTTATTGACTCGAAACTTGAAAAAGGAAGTGAGGCAATTAGGGGATAAAGGCGTTCAAAAAGTATGCCATGACCTTGCGCTTTTCATACTGCCTCGCAGCCACATTTCGAACATGCTTTGTCAGTCAGCGTGTACAAAGCTATGAATGGCCGCAAGACGCTGCATGGCGAGAGTTGCCATTGAAAACATATCGAAAGTCGGCGAATAGAATAATCGCCATCTCTGACAGTCTTCTTTTACCTTCAAGATGTCTCACAAAAGTCTGATATGAGCAAATGTGATTTCTTTGTTTCGCAGATTATTAGAAATAGGTACCTGGTAATCTGCTGTGCAATTGACTACAATAATGGCTGCATTAACTAGTAAAGCTAATCCAACATTTACCATTGTGACGTTCCAGCTGGTTAGTTATTCATAGTTCTAAACCTAGAAAGAAACTAGTACAAATCCCTCGCTCGCACTTCGAAAAACAGAAATCCTTAATTGGGGATTCTATAATTTTCCTTGTAACTCTTTCATCGTGCGCAAAAGTTGTCAGGATGTGCCGATCCTCGAATGTTTACCCATGACCGTTGCATATATCACGAATATGCGATGACATAACAGATGCGAGAGCACTTCTTAAAATATGCCGTGCTTTTAGTACAAAGATTGATTCAAGGTTTCCCCAGAAATCATATTTAATGGAAAAGATTTACTAGCATCATGAAATTTATTGATTCATCGCCTGCGATAGTATTCGCTTGAATGGCGTAAAAAACTTATTATGATATAAAGATTTAATGGATTTCAAATGTTGAATCAAAAGTATCAGGCGTATTATATGCAGCATATAGCATATGTTGGCCGATGCAATACCCAAATCCAAGTTATGGGAGAACATTACGTTACTTAGAACTAGAAAGTGCATACTTTTTGAGAGCATCAATGTCGTACGCACAGAGTGATTGATAATCTACTATACGTATTCGCATCATTATCAATTACCCACAGTGTATTGCAATTGTTGTAAGAACGGTGGTTCTTGTGGCTTGAATGGTCTCACAGTTTTTGGTATCGCAAAAACATAGAATCTGTTAACTAACTTCCTAGGCAAAAGATGATCTGTTTGACCCAGTAGAATTAATTTTTCCAGAGTTATCTAAATTTCCTTTATTAAGTATTATTATCAGTGCCTGGAAGGGCCAAACAAATCATTTAGTATCGCGTTCTCGTTATTATGCAAAACTTGGTTAGGCACCTGTTCTAAATAAGACATGGGAGAATCCTGGAATACGTCGACGGCCCGCAGACACTGAATCTACGCAGTAAGGACATGATTCCAACTCACATAAACGACATTGAATTGCAAGCGGTAGCCAATTGCTAAAGATGAATCTGGTCGGCTAGAGAGCTTAACTAAGAAGATGATAGCAAAAGGCTTGATAATCTAAGATTTAGGGATCTGCTTTTTCTTGGGGTTCACCTCCAAGGCAGATAGATCCATGTTACAATTAGGAGACATATACAGACCTGATTTGTACTAGACCCAAGTAAAGAGATTACCGTGTCTCTCAACCATTAATTCAGGTTCGACCATATTCAATCCTAGCGAATACATATGTTTAGTTTTAGTTCTTGTCTATCTTGAGTTGCTATTCACACATCTGATTGTCTACTTCTATTCATATGCAAGTTGAAAATTCTTGATGGCTGAAGCTCAACGCTAAGAACTGATATAATGTTCTGTCTTCTAGTTGTTTTTATTGGAAATTTCAGCACCATTAAATCAATTTAGTTCTTTTAGATCTGAATACGCGACATCTTTCTTACTATCTTGATACCTATATCCATCACTGAGTTCATGAACTCTGTCTACAAACGATTAGTCGATTCACTGAAACAACATGCACACCTACCTGTTTATTTTCTTGCTTGTTTCTTGCAATTTTTTATCCATTAGCTACCTAGTTGCTAACAATTCCGTCTATAAAGTATGTACAACATACATTTAGTGTGCGTTAAGTAACTATTCTCTTTAAAAATGTATTGGTCTAAGGGTTAGCTCAAACTGCTGATTTTCCATTATACCACACTTTAAACATCGCCAGACTTGAGCTCGTTCCACAACTTGATTAAGATGGAATTTCGATGTTGTACATGATTTAAAAGGCATCATTAAAAAGTACACTATTCATACGCGTTGACAGGCGCTTACATGAAGATAGATAGATGGATAGATAAAAAGTTGGCCCAGAGGAATTTCTTGTTCATTAGTCTATGCCAATTGTTGAAAGGTAGATAGAGAATTGGAAAACATAACTTTTTCCCTATTTATCTATGTGGAATTTGGAATAGAAATCTCCAAAGCAGTTTAGAAAGGGATTGTGGATCGCAGTTAAGCTTGAAATTAACTCATGGAGGCTACAGAAAATCTTGCATAAATATGAGATAGTTGAAACACACGATACCATGAATGTGTACAGATACCTTCTATATTGAAAAGTATTGGCGAAAATACAACGCTCAATTGACAGATACCAGGTCGTTAGAAGTTAACATGTTTGTTATCTGAACTGCGTGAGGTGTATGAAGTAGAATGCAGGAGATAGACTGGAAGGTTCATGTAGCTGTATTCATTGGACTAGCTTCCTTGCTTCTATCAATGATCTGAACAAAAGACTTACATTTCGCTGTCATAGAAGCAAGAATTTAAAATGAAAAGCATGCTAAAACATAATTATTCTGAAATGCAAAGCTTATAGTATCTTTAAATTTGAGGATATAATTTGATAAGTATATGATAGGGAGAGCTTCAGCATCGTCACATTTACTTTTGGGAGATCGACTCATAATTCGGTATGTGATTGAGGATAGTCGACGGCCTCCGCAGCCTTCCAAATATTGCCGCATTGAATGAGCTAGACATATACGTAGGTCAAATGAAAAGTTTGCTCATTTGGTTTTCTAACCATTCTTTCAGTACATAGTTGCATAAATTTGGATCATTCTTACATTATATCTGAAAAATCCTCAGCTGTGGGAATATCAATGACATCGTTGATTGCAAATGTGCGAACTTCTTTGCCACCAATTGAGCTAATGAGTGGCGACAGTACCTTGCCGCCCATTTCGATAAAGCTCGCGTGAGAGGCACCCTGAAGAGCGGTATGGACACAGGAATCCCAGCGCACTGTACTGGTGAGTTGTTCGAGAGCAAGTTCACGAAGATCGTCTACAGAGAGGACAGGCTTTGCTGTAACATTAGAGATAATGGGCACGTCGGGATGGCGCCAAGACTTAGCACTGTTGAGTGCTTCACTCAGCGCTGGACGAGCAGCAGCCATCAACTCACAATGGAATGGTGCAGAAACTCTTAGAGGAGTGGCTCTGCGAGCGCGAAATTTTTCCTTGGCAATGGAGGCTGCACGTTCTACAGCCTGCGAAGTTCCACTGATGACGACCTGCTTGGGGCTGTTGGCATTTGCAACCTGACAAACTTGACCATCAGATTCAAACTCTTCGAGCGCTAATTTACACGCCGCTGCGGCGTCATCAAAGCCAATTGGCATAAGTGCCAGCATTGCAAAGCCAGGTTTTCACTTGCAGTCTTTAAAAAATTGTCACTGGCCGCTTGCATGGCACGTCCACGAGCTCGCACAATCTTAACCGCATCTGTAAGTTCGAGTGCGCCAGTGGCAACCATTGCTGTGAACTCACCCAAAGAGTGACCCATCGCCATCTTGCAATGAGGACTTGAAGCACTAATCCCTCTTTCATGCTCCACGACACGGCTTACTGCAATGGAGAGCGCTAGGATTGCAGGCTGCGCGTTCTCCGTCATATCCAGGTCGCTTTGAGGTCCCTTGAGCAGCAAATCATTGCATACTCGAGCTTGCAAGGCTTCATCGACTTCATCAAAAACTGGCTGTACGATCGACTCGAATGAATTGATCCAAGGTTGTGCCCGGCCGACGGCCTGAGAGCCTTGGCCCGGGAACACAAGTACAAAGTCGTTCTTGCTGCTCTCAAGCACCGTTTGCTGAGAGTACGCTCTTGAGGCTGAAGCAGCATTCGCCAAGACCTTCACAGATTCGCACGACGCGCTAGACACTGAGGTAGAGCGAGGTCCACGTAGGGCCGAGCTCTTGAGGGTACCGCGACTAGCAAGAATCGACGTCCGCATGATTACTGCGTCCTTATCTTGTTTTGAGAAATGAGATGGTTAGAGATTCTTCAGAAAAAGATCACTTGAGCATCAGCCTCTCGTTATGACTATGGTTACTTACAATAAGATACCAAAGTTGACCCAGTATTATAATCAGATTAAGTCAATTCCTCAATCTTTTATACGCGCAGCATTTTTCAACAGCGATTTGTCCACAGTAACCAACAAGTCGCAGCCCCAAAGCATGGTGACAGCAGGTCTCCAGAGGCCCTCTCGCAAGTTTAGGAAACCCTGGCTCCAAACGTTACACGATCGACCACTGGCAGACCCTTTCATCTAATTTCGGGTTGCGCAAATTAGTCTTGTTAAATGGGTTCCTCACACCGCGGCTGGGAAGGTAATCAATACTAGATAAAACTACATAATAGCTAGCTAATCATCGATTTTGGATTATACAAGCGTCTGTTGTTGTGCAGTATCGGACGCTCGTACTTGCGAGGCGTGACAACAATTTCCGATGTGAGTTTAGTGCACCCTATGGTAGGAGGCAGCGCTCCTTTACATCGCGTGGTTTGCAGAGTGCTGCGGGCGTTGCAGGCAGGTGAGCAAGGTGAGCAAGTGGCTTGACGGCATTCATTCACTTGGGTTTTGGGGTGTAGCGTGCGCTAAGGAATAGTAGGAGAAAGCCATAGGAAGGCCGGTCTGCTCAGTTGTCGCGAACACGGTGTTTGCGCAAAACGTAGAAAACAGTACCTACTGCGATGGGCTGCGGCACTTGGCAATACGGTTGAACGTGCGAGCATTGAGACTCTGGCGGCTGGTACACGAGTGTTGTAGGCCAGCTTGACGAGAGCGTATTTCGAAGCGGTCAAATCTGCCGAAGAATACTGGCAAACTTGGGTCTTGATTGGGCAAGATTGCGCGAACCTCTTCCTGTTAGTAGGGATTATTGTTGGCATTAATTTTACTAACCTATGCTCATCGTCATCACTGCCATTCTATGTTTCTTTAGTACTACATACTAGGTAGTTATCAACTTATACTTATCATCAAAAGTTGTTAGCGCTGTGTCCTCTCTGCTGCCAATTCTCAGCAAGTAGTAGATAGGGAGCTCTCAAGTGTGTGAGGCGAGGCAATACCCATATTGGTGCACCTGCCTGCGTGCCTTTGTGCGTGGCAGCAGCAGAGTGGGGCTCTTAGAATCTGCAGTGTGTGCTGCTTGCTGGTGAACAGCAGTAGCTCGTGGGTATAAAAGGCGGTCTTGCGAGTGGGGCAAAACCAATTTCAAAGTACAATGGAGAATCTTAATGAGCTGCTTCCGTACATCATGGCGCTTGGCGTCGTGCTGGTGACCCTGATTGTATTTTTGCTAAGAAATTCTGGCACAAATGAAGGCAAGCCAGGTGCTGTATTTCTCAATAAACAGAGAGTTTCTGTTCCATTGATTGAGCGCAAGGATCTCTCACACGACACTCGTCTTTACCGTTTTGGTCTCCCGCAGCCAAACTCGGTGTTTGGTCTGCCGATTGGCAAACACATCAAGGTATACTGCCCAACTCCAAAGGGGGCAAAGGACGGTGAGTGGAATGGTCGCCCTGATGATGACCACGGAAAGGTCGAGATTGAGCGCAAGTACACCCCCACCTCGTCCGATCGTGACCTAGGATACTTTGACCTCGTTATCAAGGTATACCACGGTGGCGTTCTCGAGCAGTTTGTTGATGGTGGCAAGATGTCTTTGTATTTTGAGTCTCTTAAGGTTGGCGACAAGGTTGACATTGAAGGCCCTTTTGGTCTTTATGAGTACAAGGGCAATGGCAAGTTTGTAATCATGCGCAAGGAGCGCCAATTCAAGAACATCGGTATGATTGCGGGCGGTACAGGCATTACTCCAATGCTCCAGGTTATTACAGCCATTATGGATAAGAAAGATGATCCTACACAGGTTAACTTGCTTTTTGCAAACAAGACTGAGGAGGATATTCTTGTGCGCGATATGCTTGAGAAGCTTGCGCAGGAGAACCCAGACCGCCTCAAGGTACACTACACGTTGGATAACCCGCCCAATGGATGGGCGTTTTCAAAAGGTTTCATCAATGAAGATATGGTACGCGAGCACTTGCCGGCGCCGGGAGAGGATACAGTTATCCTCATGTGGTACGTTACTCATCTATGCTTGACAGTGTCATGTCACTTGAAAAGAAAAACAAGCTTTCGAAAAGAGCGTCTTGGTAATGCCACTCCTGGCACGTTGCTCGAGAAATCAGATGCGGACAAGCAAACTAACCTATACTATCTTTACCAATCGTTGCAAAACTTGTGCATGTACAATGTGGGATTTTTGGGGACTGGTATAACTAAATCGTTACGAAAGTGGTCCGCCGCCCATGATCAAGTATGCCTGCCGGCCAAACCTGGAGAAGGTTGGCCACGAGAAGACGAGATTGATCGAGTTCTAAACCAAGTTTTAGATTCACTAAATCAGGAAATAATAATCTTGGCTTGTATGCATTTAAATCTCTCCAGTGGTGCTATTTTCTTCCTCTTTCTTGAGGGATTATACAGTAATTTCGTATAAGTATGCGGAATATGCCCTGTATTCTGCGAAGAAATATTTGCAATACATGCACAGAGCTAATGATTGTCTAATATAAGAAAAATAGCAAAGATATTCATTGCAATATGATATAAGTATACGATAGGGCAATAATAATCATCTTCAGACCATTAACTAGAGTTCACTTGTCGGTTAAGAAACAAAAACTCTGACATATATTTAATGAACGAGCAGCTCGTGAAGAGACCAATGATGGATCTAAACTCTCTCCGGAGCTATATTGATTAGGTCAGCTTTTGTAAACGATCCTTTGAAGTCTTAAGTCGTATAAGTCTAGGCTGAGGCCCGAAGACGCACAGGCGCTACACTATTGTCTACCGAGCACACCACATTAAGTGCAAAGGATGCTCCAGTGACGATAATCGTAACCTCATCAACAGTATGCAAGGCAGCCCCTACGGTTTCTGAAGCACCACCTGCAGGAAGCCGCACATTCCCAAGGATGTTCACGCCTCGAGCAATAAGTCTTACGCCTGGAGGCACAGTAATCTTCAGGTCGCCACCGAGAAATGAATAGGCAGAAACGTAAATTGTTCTGTGAACAAACCTCGCTTGCGCAAAATCAATTTCAGTACCAAGGCCCAAGAAGTTGAAGAACCTGATATTCTTTGGTGGTGTCCAGACACCACCACGCTTGCCTGCAGACCCAACTATAAAGCAGAGCAGAGAGAAGGCACACCTGTTGTGCCGTGCACGTGCCAAGTCCTCATCACTGGGATTCAGAATGTACTCGCCGTGCCGGCGGTAATCTTCTGAGTCGTCGTCCGCATCATCACTTGCAACTACGGCCGTGGCTGTGGGCAGTTCTGTGCCTAGCCCGGAGCTTTTATCTGATACAGGAGACATAATCGTCGATGGCTGAAGTTATCTTAATCGATCTGTGCATACAAAGCTTGTTAAGGTAGTGATGTCTCATTTTGCAAACCCAAGTCTGGTATCTCTAATTGCGGTACCCAATTTACTTAGTGACGCATTGTTAGCTATTACTATGAGAAAGAGTAGGACCAGAAACATCTTTGCTCAGGCTGGTTCACAAATGGGTACCCCTCTCTCTACCTAAGCAGGTAAGTACGTACTAGGCATTTTCCGAAAAGCAATGGAAAAGAGTTTAAAAATGCACGCGCGTCGCTTCAAGAAGACAGGAAACATACTAACATTACTTCTAGTAGCTGGCCATTATATAGAACGAGTCATTATACTTCGTATAGGCTGTGGCTTAGGTATAAAAAGATCATGTTTCTGCTCATCAGGATCTCAAAAGCTGTGAGGCTTCCTATGAGAAGGAAATTAAGATCATGATAAAGAAAAAAATAATCCTTTGCAATGTGAAACTTGGCCTAGAGAAGTTTGCATAGATTGAACTGACACAGTCAATTATGATAGTGATTTCAACAATATCACATCGGAAGGTTGGGAGAAGTCATCAAGTCTGTTTGAGATTGCAAAGTATGCAGGAAAGCAGATACACTAAGTCTAGTCCAAAACTCACAGCCCCATGTATTAAAAATAATAATCATTTTATGAAACCAGCTGGAGAGAAACGCTTTTGCGTTGTTGCTTCGACAGAATTGGTGTTATTCATGGTTCTTTTAGTCGCCACCACCGTCACCACCGTCATCACTACTCCCGTCGCTACCGCTAACGCCATGGTGTCCTCCGCCATACTTTTCTGTGTGGTCTGTGTTGATTCTAGAAGAGTCTTTTGTAGAGAACGTCTTCGAGTCTGCATTTTCTGCAACTGGTGAATTCTCAAGAACAGCAGCGATGGGTCGATTCTCGATCTCGCGAACGGGTGGGAAGTTCGAATTGAGGTGGCATTTGATCTCACCACCGACGGCAAACCCCCCAAGGTGGATTTCTACCATCTCCTCAATGCCCGGAATGCCTCCGTGTGTATCATTATCGTTCTCGACGAGCACCCCGTGCCCATCTAGATAAACAGAGACTCCTGGAGGCACAATGACTTCTAGTCCCACCAAGAGGCCAACCAATGTGACATAAACTTTATTGGTCACGAATTGCGCAAACGAAAAATCCAGGACCACATCACTTGAAAATCCAATATAGCGAATCCGAGTCGGCGGTACCCATGCTTGGTTGTATCCGTAGCGTTGCCCGATCGCAACGCACATGAAGTCTGCCGAAGTAGCTTTGCCCGCACGGGCAATCTGCTCATCAGTGGCCCCCACGAGTAACGTTGCCGTAGTACCCCAAGTTGTTGCAGCTCCCCTAACGATGCCTCGGTCGTTGGTCGCTGTTGCCAGTGGCACGTTATCAACCCTCTCGCTCATTTTAGCCTGAACAATGGTCTAATGGCCCAGTTGAGGGTTTGCTTCAAGCTCAATCGCAAAACTCTGCTCTGCAGAATCACTTCTTTTGAAAAAAGAAAAAAAAGAAAAAACATGCCCAGTTTGCATAGTGCACACCTCAAATACATAGTTCTTGTATTGTACAATCAGGCTGATAGAACATCGATGGCTTGGATCAGGAACAACTTTAAAGTTTGCATATTGGTTAAACTTCTTTATTCTGAGGGCAGGAACTGCGCCTTTGTGGCTATTGACAAGCGTACATCTGAATTTATTTGCCATCGAACGAGGTTATTATGGATGGCTTCAAAAGTACATACTCACATCTTCAATGGCACATGTTCGGGATGGATACATCACCTCGACCCATCTTTGCTATGCACTTTCAGCTACGTACTTGGAGGAAACTCTCTATATCGTCATGCAGTGCTAAAGACACCATTTCAATAAAGGCAGACGTGGCTTTGACCATTTACCCATACTCTCACCACCAATGACAATTCTTTGACGATAAATAGAAGCTATCTCTAGAGTCCAACAAAGAGGTCAAAATACCTGATTTAATCAAGTAGTATGCGTTAATAGTAGGATCTTCATTCTTCATTAGCTCCTATGTAGACCCTACTATTAGTATGTATTTCTATCATTGAAGCTTTGAAAGAGCTTGTGCTGCGCATTTTAATGCAGGTTTCAGGATAGGCTCTTCTCCGTTCGTCATAGCGTGGCGGAGAGCAGTTCTGTCATCACTGCTGTCAGTATCTTCGAGTAAACCTTTCTGAACCGATTCGCAATTGCATCAGAACAATTTATGAGCAATTGCATACCTACATACCGTCTTCTCCAAGTTCATACCAGGTAGTACTACTAATCTGAATAGCAGGTGTTAGCAATTTTGAGATTTATAATTATCATTATTGTTTTTGTGAATTAAAACTATAAATGTATTAAATATTACTATAGAATGCTATAGGCCTCGAGATAAATAGCACTAGAAGTTTTTATTCTCTTCTCTTATCAATTTTCCCCTCTTATCAAAGCGTTTGTAGAATGGATAGTGTTCTTTGTATAACCATTGTATATTGGATATCCGATTGGAATATTCTACTGTAAATGGCTGTCAACCATTATGGAGTTTATCAGAATAGTTGACAGTAACTGTGTTTGTTGTATAGTATATGCCCCTTGATGATCTATTTACTCCCTCTTTTTTGACTTGAATAGATAGATAAAGTTTCCGACTCATCCATTCCTCCATCGCGAGCGCAGCTGTATCCATCGTAGATACCGCGAGCGCTTCGACCAGAGAGTCAACGAGCCGCGTGCAAGGATATCTTTAAGGATTTCGGACTGCTTCCGCCGCTTCGCAGGTGACCCTTCAGTCTCTGCATCCGTAGACGCGCCGCGACGCTGAGGCTTCTGCCCCAAAGGATACATAACTATAGGTTTGTTCCTCGAATCTGCCACTTCTCTCTCTCTCTTTCTCTCGCTTTCTGGATCTAGAGGGTCCTTTACGCGTCATTTGCAGCGCCTTTCGAGATCACTGAGCTGTGAAGCTCCTCCATTAGTCAGATTTATACCATCTTGAGGGTATCTTGAGCAAAGGCTATATCTATATATATACACATCTATATATATATAATATATATCTGCTTGGAAAATGGCGGCGTTCGAAGGTACTAAGTTTCAGGAAAGCAGGTTCGTGCTCGACACCAACACGCTTACGCACGCGCAGTCACCCAACTGGAGTTCCCTAGCATCTGCTGCAAATTTATCTGACCATGACATCAGCTCACTTCGAGCCGTGGAGGAGCAGAGCTCCCAGGCTACCACGGAGCTCTTGGAGAGCGGGAACAACGCCACAGATCTCGGTGAGGCTCTTCTCAAGGTCGTTAGCTCTGTTAGCGATGCAGGAGCGTTGAACTATGTTGTTCAACTTACTGAAGAAGTCCTCCTCACGGACCTCTCCAAGCGCGTAGACATGATCTTCGGCCATGCTGCGCATCCTACAGATCTTCTAACAACGACTCCGGAAAGTACGCCTTCGCAACACCCTGCAGTCATCGCGGCTAGTAGCTACGCTAAGCTCCTTGAGCACAGTGACGAAATGGTACGACTTCGATCCCGATACGTCTCTGCAATGCTTCTCAGTGTCGGCGGTGCCAAAGCTGGCGAGTCGTCTGCTGGCAAGACAGTGTTAAACTCTCTGTGTGACGAGATCACCGCTGAATTCCGCGTGGAGACCTTTGGTCTTCAGGCTGGCCTCCAGACTCTCTCAGTGCTGCTTCGAAACTACTCGCTTCGGTCGGCCTTTGACAATCGCGCTGGAGTTTTGATGCTCCTGGATCTTGCCGATCGTGCCTTCCCAAAACTCGTGGCCAACTCGCAGTACTCCTTGGCACTCTGCATCTGGCTTTCTTGCTTCAGTGAATCAGCCGCATCTCGCGTGGACCAGGCAGGCCTCAGCACCATGGTGCGACTTTTACGCAGCGAGCCGCGCCTCCCAACAACACGCTTGCTCCTCGCGGCGATTCGCATCGTGTTGTCAGCTGACCCTGCCCAGCAGCAGGCGCTTTGCGAGGCCGTGATTGAAGCCAAGCTTCCAAAGATTCTTACACAGCTAGCCAATAAGAAAAATGTTACCGACATAGAAATGCGGGATAACCTCAAGTGGCTTCGCGACACACTGAGCCGCAACTTTAAGGTTCTGAGCACCTTTGAGCGCCACGCGCAGGAGCTTCGCTCGAAGAAACTCACCAAATCTATGCTGCATGAAGACTTGTTTTGGAAGGAGAATGCGCTCAAGTTCGAGCACAATAACTTTTCTTCCATCAAGCAGCTCATTGATTTGCTCGCTTCAGAGGATCCAGAGACTGTGGCCATTGCCTGCTCGGACATCGGCTTTTTCGTTCAGTATTTCCCCAACGGCAAGGCAATTGTGGAGAAGGAAGGCGGAAAGCAGGCAATCATGAGCCTGTTGAATCACGAAAACCCTGATGTGCAAAAGCAAGCTCTTGTGGCGTGTTCTAAGATTATGATCACCAACTGGGAGTCAGTTAAATCTTCCTAAGTATCAATCTGCCATAACAGTCCCACAAAACCTTCTTGATAACACATCCCATGTCTACAAACACACGAAACATCCCCAATGTTTGAAAGAACGAACACACTGATGGCTCGACATTAGACAGAACTGGCATATCTTCCTCTCTCTTTTTCGCGTCTGTTTCTTTCATTCCCTTCTTTTTGATCTCATTGTCTTTGCACTCCTCTCTCATGCATCAACAAGCTCACGTTTAGGCTCATTTGGCTTGCACTAGTTCTGTGGTAACCTCTCGGAGCTTATTGCTTTTGCGTGATCACCTTGGTCATTTTTTCATTACCATAGTGCAAATGCGCAAAAATATGCATGTTTGCTAACAACGAAGTCTAGTGAAGAGAGTGGGAATTTTATTTCGCTAGGACTCTGGCCTTAACAAAAACAAGAGCAGAAACTTAACATATGTGCTAACTCTGCCAACTTGCCTGCCTTCCTGCCTGCGTTCTCCTCTGGAAGTACCATCGTACAATTTCTTCCGAACAAAACCAAGCCACCCAGAAACATAAAATAGAATTAAAATTTAGATGTTCGCATCATTTTGATGACAGCGAGCAACAAGGTTGCACTCTTATCTTTACTTCTGTTTGTCAGTACGCACTCATCAGTGACTATAATTGCTCTACCCCTCCCCCCCCCAGTTCGGAAACTATCTTAGCAAATTGTCTCGCCTAACCACCTGTTATTCGCGTTTGTTTTTGATGAGAATTTCTTCCTCTTTCTCCTATAAATGCTTCAAAACTAGCTATTAGAATCAATGTTACTTTGTCCACAGTATCAGTTTCTTCTCTCAATTATTGTAGGAGTAACATGATCGTTTCAACCTAGTCCATAAAATATGGAATAGCTCCCGTTAATTGCAATAAAATCTAATAGCTCATAATGTAGAACATGTGTTAACTGGGAGGCTTTTTATTTTCGATTTATCAATATGGTCAAATCTTGTTTGAATTCAAAGAGTTATTAAGGAAAATAACGAGTGATAGTGACAGAAAGAAAAACATGAAATCTTAATAGGTTTTTCAAAATGAAGTTTTGCCCAAGGGAAATAAGAGTAAATGGGTATCGTTGGGTACATCCCAGATGCATTGATTGGGTTAATTCGCATGGCACAGACACTCACTCGGGTTGCGTATGCCTGAAAAAAAAAATAAAAATGGAAAGGAAATTAGGGACAGAGGTAAGGTAGTTGTATCCACGAGATTGCTGGATCAACGCCAGCGAAGCTGACTGACAGCATCCCCAAAGTTGGTGTGGGGGTAGTGAGGTTGGAACATGGTTTAATACGAACTAGCCTATCGTCAATATATGTTGCCTAGTTCATTTTCATATTTAGCCCTAAGCTATCATGGTTGAGTGAGCTCAGAGAGAAAGGCGAACACGCAAGCAAGTAGGCGAATAATTATAGGTATGTAAATTCGAAACAGTAGAGAATCTAGAAACTCGCGGACTCCACTACATTAGGGTGGTTCAACGAGGGGGAGAGACCTGGTATTCGCTTTGAAGGAGATGACAAGGACCTGTGCGCATCATCGTAATGCTCAGGCTGAGGGTCCTCGACAGGTTGCTCATCGTGCGGATACGGCGCCAGCACTTCAGCGAAGCTCTCAAAAAGAGACCTTTGCCAACCTCCGCCCCCGCGGTGGTCTCGTTCCCATTTGAGCTCGAGTTCTCGGTCAAGTTTTGCGCGCAATGCGTTGATCTCTACGCTTTTCGTTTCGAGTTCGTGTTTTAGGAAGCTGATTTCAGACTTGAGCTGCAATACCTCAGACGTGCTGTCAAAGAGGGAATCTTTGCGAATACGACCGTCGAGAAGGCCAATTCCACCCGATGGCGAGCCTGTTATTGCTGCGTTCCGCATAGCTACTGCGTCTCTTGCATTAATCGGCGAGGCTCCCATCCATGCACACCCAGCCCCCCCTTGAGCTGAGGCCACAGACGAGTGTGAGTACGCTGACGTGTTGCTCAATGTTCGCACCAGTAGCTTTTCAGATCCCTGTGATGGCGTCCTACGTATCGCATAGCGCATTGCCTCAACGGCCCTACCTTCATTAGGCTCTTCTGCAATTGCCCCCCCAAACTGCCGGGGGCTATCGGCATTTAGAGAACTACCACTGGCGGTATTTCCATCCTTGTTAAGCTTTTTATCACCCTCAGGTTGGCTGGGGTACTTTTTAGACATTTCGCTAACACTCTCGGCATTTCCGGGGACAGTCTCTTCCACCTTTGTATCTCTGGGATCTCCTGATCTTTTCTTTTCGACGCCATCACAATCTTGAGCTTGATGAGTTGAAACATGCAGCACAGTGCCCTGCTGCTGGTACTGAGACTCAACTTGAGGTTGCTCCGGATTCTGAACCTGCTGGGTATGATTTCGGTTCTTGTTTTGGTCTTGGTGTTGATTTTCGTTTTCGTTTTGGTGCTGCTGTTCAAGAGTGGCAACTCGTGCTCTGAGTCCACGATTATCGGAGCGTAGCGTGTCGATGAGGGACTTCCACTTCTCGCGCTCCTGTACGAGAGCTTTGTAGGTGTTCTGGGCCTGGAGCTGCTTCACCTGTCGCTGGAAGCTAGCAGCGTCGCTTTGCGCCTCTTCAAGCTTTGCGCCGGCTGCAGCCAGCTGGCGTTCCAGGGCCGAGATTCGTGTTCTCATGGAGAACTCCTGCTCTGCCGCCGCTAGTTTCACCTTTGCCAGGTGAGCTGCAATGAGCCGAAGCCCCCCGGCATCCTCGGAGTCGCCCATGGCGTTTTTGAAAGCGTCTCAACCACGCTCAAAGCACCACGTTAGGACGCGGGGCGGCGCACGATGTTTGGCCAACTGTAGATGATCCGGATCTAACTGAGCCGCAGGCGCGGCTGCCGAGGGTCTCCAAGGGGTGAAAGTTGTTTTTTGCAAGGAATCGACGATAGAGAATCTCCTATGGAGACTGAACCGCGCCAGGCCCACGCCTTCTAGCGCGGCCCCGGCGATCCCGCGAACGGGTTTTCCATGCTATTGTCAATCCCTTTCTTTTCGTATCTCTATAGTTATAGATTTTTCAGAGGAGTAGTGATATATCTAAATACTGTGGCATTTCTTTTTCCTACTGTAGATGAACAGCATATTAATGGAAAGCTCGAAACTCATGTCAAAGTAGACGAAACTGCATTGCGTTCGCAGCCATGCTTGGAGGCGAGTTTTCGCCGGTACGAATGCCCGATGTCTGCCAATGTCTGCCAATTGGTCCCTGAGTTTCCTGTGAGTGTCTCGGCGCGTCTCGTGGTGTCTGAGAATCTTCTCACAATGTATCCGACTGTTCAGATCCTTTCAGTGATCTGGTCGAATGTCCTACTGTAGGCTTCAATAACCTATTGTGTGCTCTTTATAGTCCACTTTGTCCCTTCGTTTAGCGTATAGTAGAGCGCCCATTCTCTATTATACTGCAAGGACTACCCAGAAAGAATTTCCACGATGACTTGCCAAGGTAGGTTAAGGTCCGCTTCTGCAAAGTCTTAAGTGTTTGGGGCACGATGGAGGCGCGCCTAGAGCTGCTCGAGCGTGCGATATCTGGCTCCGGGCCACTGAGGCTTGGAGCCGGCCTTGAGCTCCCTCGTGGTAGTGACGTTAGGTTGGATGACCTTGCAACACAGGAGCCCCGTGAAAACCGCGGGGATGACCTCTCACGGCGCGTTGCAGCACTCCAGGAGAGACTGCGAAGCCTCGAAAGCGGAAGGCCCGTGCTGGGAGCTGCTCATCTTGCTAAACACACCCAGAGGCTACGTGTTGCGGCACTTGCCTCTGACGCGGAGATGATTATGCTCCACGCTGAGCGTCTTCGCGATATGCACCGCCACTGTGAGCAGATCCGCGCGCTCGCGGCAACTGAGGGCGTTATAGAACAGACCTCTAAGCCTGTTGATGCTGTTCTTGCGCGAGAGGCTACTCTGGCTGCTGCAGTGGCACAGAGGGGCCGTCTGGGAACCAAGATCCGAGACCTTGTTCGGGACTATGCACTTTGGATTGATTCTGTTAATGCTATACTCGTTGCAAATGAAGCAGCTGCTGCTTGAGATGCGGTTGATGATTGAATGTTTGAATGAGGTCATATTCTTCGCTACGCAGGATTTTATCCTCTTGGTTTTGGGCGTGTCGAGAGTTTATGGACCTTTATGTCCCTTTATAGTCACTTTGAATTACTGCTTGGCTTTGTGTTGGCCATGATGATGTTTTAATTATTATTTGTTAATCAAGAAGATACGATCCTATCATGTCAGCTAATTTGCTTCAGACGTGTTTATGATGCGGGATCTTGTTACTGGGAGGGGTTGTGGGTAAGAGTAATTAATGCGTAATACAACATGAAGGAGCTATGATTTGACGACACGGTCTGCTAGACCTAGTAGGTTAGGCCAAGCACGATGTAGTGAGCTGACGAGGGCATGCCGAAATAAACCATTGTACTGAGCTCACTTTGACAAACAAACTTTTTATCTACAAATTCATCATTCTATTTTAGTCGAGCAGCTTGGTGCATGATGATTATTAGTGTAGCATGCAATAATTTTAAAATAGAATAAGTACCTTTATTCAAATCAGTATTTCGTTTCGTGTTTTGTTTTGTTCAATGGAAAGGCCTGAATCCAGCCAAGTGTTCATGGTCCTATTTGGTTATTTTGAGGTTTGTTTACTTCAAAAAGCGCATTTTATAATGATGCAAGAATTAAGCTTTGTTCAACAGAATCATTCAAAAGCTGCGTTAGAGAAATCGCCCACCCTTGGTGAATTATTGTGGGAGAAACATGAAGATAATGCAAGAGCACGAAATAAGACCAATCACAGTCGACATCATTCTGTTATTCCAACTATGCAGGCAGACTCGTCAACGGTCGAGAGAAGACCTAAACATTGAAACAATTAATATTTATTGTTGCAGTTAATTAGTTGATAGTATCATTAGTAGTAGTAGTAGTAGGGGTCAAAAAGATTATTGTATCAAGAGACAGCAATAATTTGCTCTCTTTCTGTGAATTACCTACAGATGGTGCTGCCATCTGAGAACACCGAGTACGAGTTTTATTTATTTTGTCAAAGGGGATGCGGTTGATTTCGGGCACAGTCACACAAAAGAGAGCTTGCTGAATTGTTTCGCAGTCTAACGGAGTTTTTTTCCCTGCATCAATTAATTTTCATGCTTTGGAGCTGCTTTGTAAATAACATTAAGTACGTGTGAGTTTTGCCGACATCAAGAGATAGTTTATATCAGCGGACAGCTTCTGTAACCAACTCGTTGCTTCTACTTTTTCATTTTTTTTCCCTTTCGAATGAGAGAAGTAGAGCTAGCAGATATAACAGATACTCGTTGAGAATGGTAGGTTTAAAAGTGGTGATATTCGCTTTCACCAAAACCATTTACTCGGATTGTAAGACTGTTCTGCGTTCAAGAACAATCTCACGCGCAATGTAGAAGCAGTCATGGCAAAGTGCGTCCATTTCCCGCTTTGTCTTTTCGATACGGTACTTGAGGAAGCCCTCGAGGCAGTCGCGCACTAGACTCGCGATGATCTCCTCTGTGTGAATGGCAAAAGCCGAGTTGTCCTGCTCCAAGCTGGACGGCTCGTACATGCGCTCATCAACAAACCGCCTGCACTTGCGTACAAGCTCTTCATATGAGCTGATATGATGCTCGCGGGCAGATGCCGCGCGCTTCTGAGGGAGAAACTCCTCAATAGGAGCGCCAGCATAGGTAGCATCAGTCAGCTCTCGACGACACCAGTCCTGAATAGAATCGAAAAACTCCACCTCGCGAAGGTACTCAAGACTACGAAGTCGTTTCTCAGCCCGGCGCTTCGCCTTGCGACGAGCTTTTTGGTGCTCTTTTATAAGCTCTTTATCTTCTGCTTCACGGTATATACTGCCACGATTACGAGGCATTTTGGGCCAGCCCTTCATGAAACTCCCATTTCTTGAACGACCATTCTGATTAATGCCCATTTTTTTGAAAAGTTCGGCCACGGCCGCTGCCTCTGCCTCCTCATCAAATTCCTCCTCAGCGTTGGCTGTTTCGCCATCTTCTTCATCATCCTCGTCGTCAGAGGGAACGTCGTAATTGAGAACATCGACTTGCTCATTGAAGCGGACCATGAGTTTTCGTTTGGCTTTGCCTTCAGGAGCTGATGTGGGTCGCCTCCGAATGGCCATTGATCTGCGCAGCCTTGCCGAAAGTCTTAATGAGCGATTGCGCATGCTGTTTGTGCGTCTTGGGTCCTCTATATCTTCCCAGTCTTTGTGTGCTGCATTTGCCTCTTGGCTGTCCTGGCTCTGGTCCGAGTCCGTGCGTCCACGGCCATCAAACTTACGCTGGTGCTGCACAACTTCTCGCCATTTCCTGCGCAAGCTTGAGTCTGTGGCTGATTTGCGTGGCGACGCAGGGTCTGCTGCACTCCCAGAGTCATGTTCATCCAGCGACCCTGAGGCCTCTTGGCGGCTTCTACGCGCCACTCGAACTACAGCGCTCATCCTGTCCACCTGCACGTGAGTAGACAAACACGTGCACTAAAGAACTTCGACCACGGATGAGACTGTGTTTCTCCTGAAGGTCTTCTCGTGCTTTTGGCTAAATCTCAATGTTGGTGCTGTTATATTCCTCAAAGCTCTAAGCTTTCCTCGAGGACTTCTTCGCTAAAGATGCCCAAGTCCAACACGCAGTTCTTGCTTTGCTGCTCTGTTCGAGCTGATTCTCGCTCTTTCCTGTACTTTTTTATTTTATTTTAAAAGTTCTGTATTGTTTCTTTCACTTACTCTTTCTTCCAACTGATCTCTTCTAAATTCTTTTTCGCTTTTTTCTCCACTTTCTTCTGCTTCTCCTTTGAGTATTACACTATTTAAAAAGATTTTAGTTGGAAAGGAAAAAGCTTTTCAAGGTTAGTGAAAGGAAACAAATTATAGTTCAAAGTTTAATTATGAGATACTAATACTGGTAGCTATACATGGCTATTCAATTTAATTAAAAAAAAAAAAAAGAAGTGCTACTTCAAAAATAAAATTCTGTGACAAACATTTATGATTTTGAACAAAAAAGTTTTCCTTTCTTTTCTACCAGAAGGTTAATTTTTTGATGTTATTTTGCAATACGTTCACTTGCCAACTAGCTTAAGCAGCCGACGCACTTGCACTCCATTATCTCAGCCCTGTCGATCCTTGCTCATATTCAGCCGCCGGCTGGTTTTTCACGGTTCTAGGACTCCTTTTTACCGACTGGAGTTCTGATGGGCGGCTCATGATGCATTGGCACTCTAATTGGGGCCGCACGTGAGGAGCGAAACGTGCTGCGAGCGGTCCTTGCTTGACTCAGGGAGATTATGGAAGAGCTAAAAAAAAGAATCAGTAAAAAAATATATTTGAAATTCTTTACAACTAAATGAATGAATGAATGAATGAATGAATGAATGAATGGATGGATGGTTGGTTGAATTGTTTTCCATATCTGGGAATGGGTCAGCCAACTACCTGAGTCCTACTACATCATGACATCATGACTCCGACTCTGGTCAAGGCAACCTGGGTTAGCCGACGGTATGGCAGCAGTTCCTTCCTTGCGCTATTCGCTATTCTGTGCGACGCAACGCCCCTCCCCATTTTGTCGCTTGATTGGTTGCATACATTAAGTTCATCGTGTTTTCATCGCTCATCCGCCGGAGAAATATATTTTCACGTGCCTGAAAACTTTATCAAAATTGAAGAGGAGTACAATTTCGAATGAAATGGTTGTGCTTTAATTTTAGTCACGCGCCGTCGACAAAGCAGCAGAAAAGCCACCTTTAGAATAGACGCGCGGGCACAGCGTCCTCGCGGGCTCAGAGGTTTGTCAGGCTGGTTCACTCAAGTGGCCGCAGGCAGTGTGGAGCTTCCACTGAGAAAATTTGATTAGAAGAAAGATATCTCCAACGTGAAGGAGTGGTCAGAATAGCGCACAAGAACACATGAGCATGGAAAGTCGAGTCGAAGCGAACTGAGCTGTTAAACTTGAAAATACGAAAAGAGGAAAGTGAAGCCTAAACCATCAAAAAGATGAATTAATGGAGTTCAGAGTTGATGTGTGAGTTGTTGAGCGTATAACACATGAGCCAGTAGTTGATCGACTATCAGAATGAATCAGATTCATGAAACATGTGCATTAATGAAGGAATGTATAATCTGATGGACTCCTCGCGATCCACTCACGAGTGTCGAGCCGTCTGTCGCCCACAACAAACGCGCCCACCTCGGGGGAACCCGCACTGTGGGCCAGAACTATCTGTGCTTTACTAATGAAGAAAGACACACGTACCTAGTTATTTCGTGTAGTACGTGCTAAGATGGACATAGCCATAGTCGAAATGTTAGCACTGGAAGACAGACAGGCAAACTACAGACAGACAGACAGACAGACATAATTTGAACTTGAAAAGACAGACACAACGTGAGACTGATAAACGACAAACGACAACCCATCATTAGATATATTTATATTAATACGATTCCAAAAACACTTTATTTTCAACTAGAAAAACAATTTCAAGTTACATTATATAAAAAGTTTTAAAGGAAAAAGGAAGAACCAATTAAGAAGAAACGTATGAAGGGAAGACGTGAGGAAGCAGCCGCGGTTGCCTGGTTCATTTGACATGGATTGAATGGGATCGTTTACACAGAAAAGGGGGGATCAGCATGTTGGATCGTTTCTTATGTTCGCGCGGATCCGGCATCGTGCATTGCAATGCAGTTCCCACCACTACTCCAGGAATAGCCAGCTTTTGGGTTCTTGACTCCAAGTTTTCGAAAATTCAATTGAAAGATGCTTTATAGTGATAGAAAGAATGACAAAAAGAAAGAAACTACCATGGACATTAATGATCGATATGAACTCTTATGGATGAGATCAACTTTTTTCCTTTATTTTTTTCAAAGTGAGAAAAAAAACAAAAAAACAATGTTGAATGAGTAAATCCTAAAACCTCCATACATCTCCTTTAGAGTTATTATTATTATTTTCAATAAAAAGGAGAAAAAGAGGAGAAAAAAGTCTGAACTGCGAAACTATGCTTTTATTTAGAAGGCTGGATAAATCCAATTCATTGGAGAGCGGATCCATTGACCGAATTGGTATTGCAGGACTAGCTAAGGTATGAGTAGAAACATTGTGGATAGTTTCTGCATTATTCTAATGCGGTTTCTTAACACACCGTGGCATTTTCTGGCTTTGTTGTGCATCCACTGAAGAGAATTCTCAAATGAAGAGAGCATTATTGATTGCAGCTCCATTTCTAGATGTAAATGAGATCTGCATAAAATTACAAAGTGTATGACGTGAGGTTATCGCCAGCCTGGTTTTCAATAGCATTGTGATTTCAAGAATAACTTGCTTGGCAAGTTGGCCACAAAAGTGCGAATCTGGTTTTTGGATGCGAGATAACTTGAATGAAAACTGTGCTTAGGTGTGTGGCGTGTGTCTGTGCAAGTGGCAGCCGAAGGTCGGCAAGAAGGGGCTCGTGTCAATGCACAGCTCTTTGTTTAATTGTGTATAGCTTTCTTTTTCATTTAAGTTGTGCACGCATCATAAGAATAACACTTAAGTGCTCATGGTAGGGGACTTCGCTGCCCTTTTCACTTAAACAATTAACTCGCGCTCGAGGTCAAAACGACAGACATTATCTACTTCGCATGTTTTTTTTTTTATAATTTTATTTTAAGAGAATTAATCTGACGGAGTTCCCTCTTCGCATCTTTGGTGCAATTGACCGCCACGAACATGCTTAGCTGCCCAAACTCTTATATGATTTAAATCTGATATGGCTGTGTAACACCTTAATCGACTTATTTCAACATAATCTAAGGGAAGCAAGACTGAACAAACCCAAGAAGTGTTGATGTTGAATTCTTCTTCAAGGGCAACATGGAGTAGAGTTGGTGAATAGTAGAGAATGCGACATGTTCTTCGTTGACAGTTTTTCTCTCAGGTCGCGTGGCGTGACCAATGCACCACACGAAACTATCATTTTTCTGATCGAAATACCGCGCCTAAGCAAACCTGTTTCACATCAAATCTGTGACGAGGAGTGGGTACTAAATATATTCAACCTCTCTACCTTCAATAACTCTTGCGCATGTGGCAAAGTGCAATGTCCTGTAATCTGAAAGGCATATATTTAGAGTGAGAAAGTTAAATACAGACCGGCTTTAGAATCCAACGCCGCGTTCTTTTAGCTAGCGGTTTATGCTGATCCCGTCAAGATATGTTACAGCTTGCCACACCTCACCATCACTACTATACCTTTGGAGTGAAGAGAATATGAGAGCAAATATAGATGCCTGATTTGATACCTAAGCAAATTTTCATTGAATGCTCGCCCATGAAATTTCTGCGGCGCCGGTTCGTCGTTGTGTCTTTACCTCCAGCTCGCACTATCTTCCAATCGCTACATGTTATTCATCAAAAACAAAAAGTCTTTTTTTTAAAGTCATTTTAGTTAATAAAGCATAATCAAATGCGGGACGATAAGAAACAAGATGGCGCCTCATTCTTCTTACTATGAGTACTCTTGCAATCCTTAGACTCGGTTAGGAATATGTAGAAATGAAAACCTAGATAATTCTTTTGCTTTCATATCTAGCTAATAGAAAATTATATCCATTGAGATTAAAAAAATAAAAAATAAAAATAAGGAAAGGTTACTTTAAAAAAAAGATTGTCAAACATTTGACTCAGAAAATATTAGCAAGTAGCAACTTTGACTCTACATATAGAGACACCTGTGATTTAAAGATGTAAATTGTATGCGACCCATCATTAAGCGAACTCAATTTTACTAGCCGTAGCTCCGTAGATTAATAGTCCACGATGAAGAATATCATGAGTAGGTAGTTTAAAATGTCAAATTGCTGCTTTTCGCTGTCCTTCGTTCATTTTTTTTTTTCATAGAGCACACCCACAGTAGCTTGAATCTAAATTATGAAAGAAGCCCCCTTTTTTACACTGTCCTTCATACAAAGTTAAGATCTAGCGAGTCGCTCGCAGAGTGCTCGCATCCTAAGATCGCTGATTAGGAGAACCCGTGCACGTTCTCCTCAAGGCACGCCGGCCATCGCGGGGCTCTATCATCTCCTTGCTAGCACGTCAAATATGCATGCCTCGTAGGTACTATTTTCTAGCAGACGCGAGCTTTACTCGTTGCAGTAACTAGGCCACCTTAGCACTTACTTACTTCTCTGCGAGCCAGCCACGAGTTCTTGAAATAAAAGTTGCGCTCTTCTGCCTTCTGCAGTGTCAACTGTAGCAAAACTAGACTTAATACGATGGATCCTGGATGGACGCTGAAGAGCAAATTCGATTACAGACACTCGATAGAACTTAAACCTAAAGCAGAAGCTAGGTGTTGGTAGATTTATTTTATAATTCAATAAAAGGCTTCGATTCTTTTTAACAAATTTGATTCTTTTTTAAAAGCTATGAAAAGAAAAAAAAATAGCTATGAAAGTACTGACCTCTGTAAAAAGCCCAAGTTAAGGCCAGAAATGTATTATACCCTACTCATAATAGATAAAATGTTGTAGCTTTTGTAGGAATGTCACGCATGGACCTAGTTGTAAAAGTTCCTTGGGTTGCGATCTCTGGCCCGACCGGGCCGTCCAAAGCTTGGGACCAACGAGCTCAAGCTCAAGACCTGTTCCAAGAGAGACAACTCCGTCGCTACATTTGGCCGCTCCTAAGAATAGAATTCACTTCGCAGCCTCAACTTGCGCGCACGCGTCCGTCGTGTCCTTTGGGAACGACGTGCACATCATTAGCGTCTCAATTCGTACCTGAGTTCGAGTGAACTAGGGTTCAAGATGTAGAGTACATCTCCATTGGTGCTCTTCTGACAATGCCAGTGTTTTAGAATTCACCGAGACTCTGCGCGCTAAGATCTCGTGGTGCTCGAAGAACTCCGAGATCAACGCTGGGCGCGAGCCCGCACTCGAAATTCAGGCACGTACGTAGCAAAGATACGCGCGCGTGAAGCTTTTGGATGAGTGGTTTTGATTGAAGTAAGTACCTGGATACCTGGGTACTGGAACTCTAAGAACAAAAGTAAGTATGCGAAGCTACAAGTTTCGCGCAAACAGGGAATTAGTTTGCCATGATCGTGACGAATTATTTAACTAGTCTTGCCATACTCGATACTCGCGATTGAAACGTAGGTGCAGCATGGTTGATGATTCGAGTGGACCATGATCCGGCAATCCGCAAAGCGAATGGGGGGCTCGGAATATAAGCCGTGACGGCGCTGAGAGTAGCTGGAAGAAGAAGGAAGGTAGGTAGGGATCTAGCAAGAAAAGAACTTTCAACTTGCCGTGACAAAGCTTTGTCTTCTTACACATTTGCTATTTTGAAGATGAAAAATAAAATAGTATAGTACCTTATAATGTTAACTACTATGGAATGAACGAAGAAGAAAAAGAGATAATAAATGGATGAAAAGTTGAGAATTGTATTGTCTGGCAGAAGATAGCATCTCGGTAGTTGTTAGTCTCGTTATCACCCCAAGAGTTTCTCTCGGCACGTGTTTATACTTTAACTGTACATTGCTTATGGCTCATGGTTGTTGTTGCTCGAAAATGGGGCGGGGGCTTTTTCTTCTTTCCTTTTCTTCTTTAAAATAAAGTAAACTTACATGAGTAAACCTACATGATTTCAAGATAATATATTTTTAATTACAACGATTTTTTAAAATCACAATTAAGTTTTTAAAAAAAGGGGGAAAAAAGGAGAAAGGGAGGAAGAAAATCTGCAAGTGCTGCATTTTGGAAAGTGAGCACTCAGAACCTTCAAAATTGCAAATCACCTCCATGTTTTGTACGATTTTTGTCATCAGTGTGTTACAGCCTTCACCATCATCACATCTCATTACCACCTCTTCAGGTATAGGAATTCTACTTTGACAAATGACCTTGTTTAGATACCGCAGCGAAGGAAATGCTGAGACCAGGGTGGCAATGAGTACATCTGCACGCGTCGAACAACACAAAGGGGTTCGGCACCTAGAATACTCACTGCGAAAAAACACTTATTGACGATAGCATGATTGGCAGGGGACAATCGTGGGGCTGAAGAAAGTTTCTAGTTTTGGAGTAGGCAAACTTCTTGTGAGCAGGCACACAACCTGAAGTTTCACTGTCTGTGAAAATTAGCTTTTCATCGTAGCGGTTCCACTTTCACCGCCAACAAACACTGCAACCTTAAAGGACTGGTACAAAGGCATTGTAAGATAAACGAGGGAAAGAAATGCCAGCAGCCTCCATGGCCATTTGTTTATAGACTTTATAAATGAAGAAGTCGAAAACGACGCAGAGCGGCTTCCATTATGTGTTGCTATCAGGGAAGGTTGCTATAACCATGGGCTGCATCCAGTGCGAAGCCTTTGTAACAAAAAGAGGAAAACTTGATGTGCCACTTTTGCTTTTCAGTGTTGTGGATTGCAGTATTCTTCATTCAGAAAAGCGAAGTCTGCGAAATAAGTCGGGCTTTCGAGATGTTCATTTGAAGTTTGATAACCCCAGGGCGCTCCTAATTGACTCATATGCTAGGGAACCCGAGTGTGCAGTACGAGATGTAGTGCTAACGACTAGCGAATAGAATGCCGGTTCTCACATGCAATTTCTCTGCAACTTTTCTTACTTCCAACTCTAGTTCCTCGTAGAAATCATCACGTGAAGGCTCGAAATATATTTTTAGTTCTAAGAAATGAAGACAACAAACACTCGATAGGAAAAGGGCACTAATCGTCATCTTGGGCGCTCTTGAATTTCAAGTCTTACTAGTGAACAGGAAGCAAGCTTCAGAAAATCGTACCCAGGCATAGTAGTACCTTCATACATACCTGGTATGGGGTTTTTGTTCTTATTTTTTCAAAAGAATTAATTTGTCTAACAGAAGATTCTAATTGCTTCCCTGATTAATTGTTGCTCAGCCCAAGGGACGCCTTCTTGATCATCATCTATTTCTCAAAGGAAAATAAACTCCCACAAACATACAAAGACCTCTGCAACGGGCCCAAGCGAGGCAACGAGTAGGATAATCCTGAGCGTCCGGATCGCGAATGAACGTCTTACCTCGCACCTTTAATAAAGGAAACAAAAAAAGAGCACACCAACATCTAGAGCGTCCGTCGTTGGACTAGAGCACCATTCGATTTCTTTGCATTCTGGTCCAGGTCAGGAAAAGTGCTGCCACATCAAAATTGGCCTTCGGGCTAACCTCATAGAAGACAAGCTGAACTCAGCATTTTGTAGTGAGACAATCTTTGTAAAATCCTCTACTACGACACACCGTGAGTCCGTGACGAACTGATACAACTAATATTTCTAGATAAATGCGACTACTATTAACAGCTCCATAGTTCTATCAACAAGGCCTGAGAACGGCGAAATTCGATGTTCACTATTTGGACAGACTCACAAATAGACCTTGCTCGCTATGTCTGTAGCTTGATATAGGGTCGCCGCGAATATATGTTTGGCAACCGAAGCCCAACCTGGCTCATAGGAAACAAACAAGAAATTGGCTTGCTGTAAAGCTTTAGCTGTCACGAAGGAAGTAATAGATAAGGAAGCAATAGATACAGACAGGCGCCAATCAATAAGCTGGTTCCAATTCTGTAGTGATTCTATCCTTCCTTCTCCAAATATTGTTTGTAGCACTCGAGTGCACTTTCCAGCGTAGAGCATCGAGGTAAGAATGAGAATTGAGTACTGAGATTTCCTTGATATACCATGTTGCTATCTCCCAAACGTTTTGCTTTATATCACGCCACAGGCACTCTCACTATTATGAATACTTGTCCGTATATGGGGAAATCCTGAAATCAAGTAATATCACTGCGTCGGAAGGAAAGTTTAGAAAGAAAGAGCTATGATGATCCACGATAGCAGTGGCGCAAACACGGGCTTGAGGTTCGCAGGTCAGAAATTCATGAGTTACGTGTCTCCGCGAACAGACACAGTTTTGACCTCTCATACTATCTTTGCGAGTGCTTCATGTTCTCAGTTAGTGGCTATGAATTCAAAGTTGAATATCATAATTTAACCATATTGTACAGCTGGCCTAGGTTTCATCATACTTTGATTCCAAACAATTTTGATCCGAGTTCTTCGTAGAGTACTAAACAAGTGTTGCTTAATTTGTGGGTTTACTCTTTAAATGAATGGGGGACTAAGTACAAAGTTTTTGTACGCGTTGAATGTCTTTACATAAGTTCAAGATCGAGTTATTTCTTGATGCCCGAAGCCAGCACATTCATTATTATAACCTTTAACTGAAGAGTGATATGCTTCGCCTTGAGTTTTTGCCAAAATCGAATATGAGCGTAGAGGGTAGTATCTGACGAAAGAAAGCTTCGAATTGAATCGATAGTGCGTTATATATTAACAACCTTCAGTATAACTGGGCCTTTAATAAAGACCAACTTTGGCAGGCTCCTTTTTTATGCTGATACGATGCTATCTCCAACTCGTCGAGAGGGAAATTTCCGTATCAGGGTACGAACCCATAATATTACTAGGGATACTGTATTTGGCGTAATATGCTTCGCCTTGGGTTTCTATCAAAGTAAAGTGACTGATAGAGGTAGCCTCTCAATAGTGAGAGTTCAGAGTTCGAAGAAAATAAAGATTCAAACTTAGAGATACATTACTCTTTCTGTCTGCCTGTGCAAACCTTTGAGGTAACATTTTAGTCTGCATTCTGAAGGAGTTTGGGTGATTCTGATGCACACATTGTGTGCTGAGCAACGCAAAATGAACACTCGCCCCGCTGCAAAATAAACAGGGCATCTGCTCGCATGTACTGCTTGGCCAACTAATAATGACCATGTATATTGCCTCAGGTAGATTTTCTCAATTTATTTGCTTTAAAAAGATATACTGTCTGCTTGTGACATTGGTGAGCTGCCCTTATTGAGGCTTTTCTACATTATTGTGCTACCCTGTCATGACCACGGTGCGAACAGTAGGTATACAATTTTGCAAAGGATACCTACCTAGGTGGTTATCTAGTCTACAAGAGACAACCTAGCACTACAAGTGGGTCTTCCTCCAAAAGCTGCCGTGAATGCCGCGATGGTACCTTCAGAATTAGGGAGTGTACTTTCATGTTGTCTTATCCTTTGGTAATTAACTCTTACATGTCGGGTGCACGCTAACTCTCCAAATCGTTGATGATGCTTGTAGACACAACAAAATAGCCGTCGCGTGCGAACAGTAATAAACCTGATTCGCAGGCGTAACGTGGGTCTTGTGAGATATCATTTATATTCACAAAATATGGCATCTTTAGTTCAAGGCTTGAGCTACTGCAGACAGGGCACGATTAAACGAAGTGAAGGGTTTTGAGTTCTTTTTAATAAAATGGATTTTCATGATTTATCAATATATGATTTGTAGTAAACAGTTTCTAGCAAATAGGACAAATGGAAACCTCCGCCAGGATCGCTTCTCGATTTGACGAGATAGCAGTTCATTAATTCACTGCTTCGCGACAGGAGGTCCTCTCACTAACGCAGAGGCTACACACGTGATATAATGGGGCTGTCGAAGTCGCTTTTCGTGATCTTATTTGCACTGCTCACTGCTGTATCTGCAGTTAATGGCAGCGGCGAGGTAGCGCAGTCCTCCTCCTCCAAGCTCATCAAGCTCGACGACACGAACTTTGAGCATCTCACGCAAGCTTCGACTGGATCTACTACTGGAGATTGGTAAGTTGTAGCTTTGGCCACCAACGGCATCAGAATAATTTGTTAGCAAGGTCACTGACTGTTTACTATTTGACTGTCTGGCTCAATTGATGGCATGACGTTAGGTTTATCTTGTTCCATGACTCGAAGAAGAGATCACGAACCTTGCTCGAAAAGTTTGAACACATAGCCGATGAGCTTGCAGGCGAAGTAAATGTAGCAGCTATGCTTTCCTCCGAAAGCAGTCAATCTCTCACTCGCCTGCGTCGTATCGGTAAGAGTGATGTTATTCCATATGTCGCTTATTTACAGCATGGTATGGTATACCCCTACACTGACCACTTTACTCTGGAAAATTTGCTGCAATTTGCAAACTATATTCATGAAAACCGCCAATCTCCGGAAATAGAGTCCATGGGCTTCGTAGTGCCGAAGCAAAGGCTACTCAGTGAATGGCCTGAAGATCCTTATGAGAAATTTGTACACGTCCTGATGCTCCCTCCGGTCTACATGTGTCTGTGCGGAGTCGGTGGTATGTTTTTCTCTATAGGTATAATTTTCTTGTTTTTCGGAGATCGAATTGGTAAGGCACCTGTGCAGGACAAGACTGGTGCACAACAAGACGAGACTAGCAAAGATACGAAAAAGACACAATAAGGTTTCCATGTGAATATTGGTTATATATTACTCATACACAAAGAAGACCAGGAGCAGTGATCAAGTTTCAAGACAGCACTATGCATGTATTCAATAATAATAAAAGAACAATACAATCGATTTTTTGTTTCTTCACTTCCTGATTTTTCCTTATCTCTCTTCTTGCAAATTGATTGAATTGATCACTCCTCGCCACAATCTCATTTTTGGACTTTCCCGAACTTTGTTACTACCTGGTTCGTGTCCTTCAATCTTATCTCATTCCATCTGAGCTTGGGTCCAGCCTTTGTCTAAATAAAGCTGCTGGAATAAACTTTTAAAAAGGATAGGACAATTGCTTTAGATGCCTGTGGTAATTTGCCAAAGAAAAAACATAAATTTGAGGACGTAGTCAGAGAGACATGATTCTTAAGATATCAAATCTAAGATCTATTTGGTTTGAGGATTTATACAGAGTTATGAAAGTATTAGTAAAGTAACTGCGACTCTGACGATTCTCGCGCACTTCCTAACAAGCTCTTTAAAAGTGGGAAGCTCAGTGTTTTAGCTTGATAAAATCTTCGACAGGTGTGGAAAGGGTGCAATTCCAAGTGAAGACCTTGTCATGACCCTTGAATTCAATTAAACGGGCGCCTTTGTCAAATGGCAGTGGACCTCCTGCCCCCTCCCAATCATGAGGCGGGGTGTACGACCCACAACGCCCATAGCAAAGGTAGATGTTATCTCTACGTGCGACAAAATCAGAATGGTGGTCATGACCACAAAAGGTCGCTAGGATATTCCCTTGCTCCTTCATTGCATCAAAGAGACCGCTGTTGAGCTTCGACGAGCCAACAACCTTGTCTTTTCCAAGAAGACGTACTAAAGATGTCAAAGGTTCATGATTGAAGGGGAATGGGACCTTCTCGCCCATGAGAGCAGCGTCAAAAAGACCATTCTTACCTGCAAGAGGGGTCAGTCCGTTGTACTCGGGCAAAGGAATATGGAAGAAGGCCAGACCATCTGCGGATGGCGCAAGCTTGCCACTCTGAGAGAGTTGCTTGTAGCCATTAACGGTCTCTTTCGAGAAAGTTGTGTACATGATATTTGGGTCGTCACTGTTTGCACCAGAGTCGAAGAGCCACAACCGAAGGGAGTTTGTCGCATCTGGCTGATCCTTTCGGCCGATCGTGAATGTGTGGTTGAACGAAGTTGCCTTTGCAGACACGCAAAGGGGGAGCTTATAGATCTCCAAAAGATCCTCTCGGGACCAGGGTGAGTGATCATCATCGCTGCAATTAACATCATCAAAAATCCAAGTAAATTAGTTTAGTATTCGTGCAACTTAGATTACCAAAGCTGACCACCAAGCATTTATACCAAAGAATTAGGCGCATTCAACATTGACTTACTGGTTGCCAGGAGTGAAGGTCCACGGAATATTGGCTTCGAGGATCGGCTGCAGCACTTCCATCATTACATCCTTGAAGGCTCCGCGGTCCATGCCTTGGCAGGGACGTCCATCAATGATGTCGCCAGTTAGAATGCAAAGGTCAGGAGTGGCTTCTTTCAAAACATGCTTCATGAGAGCGAGGCTTTGTTCACTACTATATCCCTCTTTATCAAAGTCGATAGTACGCCCTCGCGCCTCGAAGTGTTTCACACCAAGCGGAAAATGGTGAAGATCAGTAAACTGTGCAATCACCAGACCACCATCGTGCTCAGCAAGCTCGCCTTCTGGCAAGCCACTATCCAAACGAACGTGACCGATGTCTTCCATAGTCTTGAACAGATCTGGCTACTCTACTGGGCAGTTCCTGCGTTCGTTGATTGTTGCTTTATTCCGCGACCTGTTTCTATGAAGATTCTGCAAGTGAAGTACAACACACTATGGAATTAGAGAATACTTCATAAATTAACCTGACCGAAGCTTTGCGCTGACTATTAGTACTAGGACTTGTAGCATAGTAGGTCCAATCTACTACTAGTACTAGACCTGATGATTTTCGTGTAAAAAAAAAAGCAAAAAAAAAAAGCAAGAAACAAGGAACTTGAGCAATAAATAAGACACCAAAAGAACTGGGTCTTCTTCGAGCAATTGATTATGACGAAAAATGTCTTTTATGAGTAAAAACTAGACTCAAAGCCCAACATTTTCCTTTGTCGTTATAATCCTTTCCTGTTATAGGTGTTTGATCTTGCGACATCCTCACTTTGCATTGTGAGCGAAGAAAAGCGGGATATAGATGCTAAACAGAGAACAATACTGAATAATGCGAAAGTAGATTAAAGAAGGTGTTGATAACATAACCTTTGACCAACTTGCTCCCTTATTCAACTTTTAAATAGAGGGAGCGTGTCTAGGCAGATGCAGGGGCGTGGGCATGGATTTGACAAACAAAAAAAAGGAAATGAAAACGCAAGTGGCCACAGCACTATCTATGACAGTACAAGATTTTTTCTCCTTCTCTTCAACGATAAATTCAGAATTGAACCGAGGATTCCTTATTTAAATCTCTTCCTCCTAACCTACCATCAAAAGAGGCAAACACTCCTTTATTTGGACAAATTTGGTGATACTATGGCTCAGGAAGATCACCGTAAATACTGAAACTGCATTCTTTCATAAATGAATATTGCTTCATGGAGTTGATTTCTTGATAATCTCACGTGAAACGAAACATCGAATTCCAATGCCCCGACCATACCAGAAAGTACTCTCACGCCTCACTCGACTGGGCCAAATACATTTTTCTATTTAGTCCTCATTCACTGACTTAAAAAAAAAAAACTCACTGCTAGGATTTTCTTGATGCAACAAAACCTTAGTAGAATTTCAGAATTTGTGTTTAGCCTTTCTTGAAACAAACCAAGATTTACAAGTGAAGGCCTTCTCTGCAATGTTTTGGGGTAGAGCTTACTTCCTTCAAAAAGGAGATTATTTGCTATTGAGTTTCACCAAAGAAAACCGAAATGAGAATAACATTGGAGGTATGCAGCCCCTCAAGGTTTTAGTTTGAAGGAGTCCGCTTTCAGGGACGTTTCTGATACACCACAAAGTGTCCATCTTCGGCCTTTGCTGCATTTCTCAAAAGGTCATCCTTATTCCCGCCCTCGGTAACTTCGTCATTTCTGAGCGGCGTAATCTGGTGAGAGCTTGGCGAAGAAGACCGACCATCATTTCTATGTGCAGCTCGGGCCTCCGTCACAATATCCCCAAATCGTAGGATTGATTCGAGATCCTTGCGAAGGTCGTCGCGGAGAGCAGCGGAGGTTGGCAGGCCAAGGTTAACGAGGTCTGCGAGCTGCTCCATGCGGACTTCTGAAAGCTCTTCACCGTTCTCGCTCTCGGGAGATGCTACCAGCGTTGCCTCCACTGACCACGACCCGCCAGGAGAAGCCTTTGACCACGGAAGCTCAAGACTAGACGCAGGATTGGTTTTCATGGCATCGTGGCTACCAGAAAATGTCCGGCGAGGCAAAGCATGAAGACGGGAGGAGAAAAGCCCACGGAGAGGGAGAAGAGAGCGCGAACTGTGAAGTAATAGAGGCATTGTGAGAACTTTGTTGCGTGCCTACGAGGTGTAGAAGGAGAAATGAGGCAATAGCGAATGGAGAGGTTTGCATTCTTGGTCTTGCAATGCATTTTCAAGAAAAATTATTTCTTTAAAACTAAAAACAGAAACAAATTCGGTTGAAAAGTTTAGACAGAAAGTCTTTTTTGGCCTATTATTATTATTTTAAACAACCTAGAAGAAGAGTCAGAATTATGCCATCGATGCCGTACTAGGGTAGCTGCTGTATCGATACAATACAAAACCTGTACGATGACTATTTTATTAATTTAAGGGATCAACTTTCGTGGTTTTGGCTGACAAGGAATTCTCCATAAGCCAGAAGTGATTTGTAAATGAGGTTGTACTGTTCAGAACCCTCCACCATCCAGGGGTGCCGTTGAGAACGAAGAGTTTCGATCGCAGATTTAATTGTGAGTGAGACCAATTCCTTAAAAGGTTTTGGGCTGTCTACATTGTATTTATCTAAGTTGCCTGCCTCCACTTCTTGCTGGAAGTGCTCTAGAACAGATACTATTGTTACAAGAGTTCCAGAACGTCCAACTCCCCCACTGCAGTTCACCATGGTGGTAGAATCAGGTCTTTCCCGTCGGTGTTGAAGGACCATCTTAATTACATCTACCATGCAAAGGACACTTTCTGGCGTTCCATAGTTTGGCCACGCATTGAACTGAAGATGTTCGACAGAACGATTACGGCGGTCATTATTTGTTGATACCTCCAGAGTGCGGTTGACAATTTCTGTCGATTCTGGGTAATACTGACTTTCTGAGATGACCTTGACTTTTATTTCTCCGTATGGACCCTGGTTGATATAGTCTCCACATTCTCGCGTGAAGGGTGCTAAATTGACAAGGAGTGACACATCATTGGCCAGGGCTGCAGACCAGAACGCCTCTCGCGTATCGGGGTGTAAAAGTGGACCCTGAGCAACAATAAATTTTTTTTCAAGTGGACTGACTACTGAAGCATTGACATAGCGGCCACTCTCGATAAGCCGCGCCAAGTAGTCGTCAAAGGGCAGAATATTGCAGAACCGATTTTCATCTCGGTGCGAATTCGCAGTTTTACATTTACCATCGTGCATCATATTTTCATGACTCCCCATTCCACGTGCTCCCTCATGGTATGAAGAGTCTTTATCAACAGCAGCAAACTCTTCCCTGATTCTGTCCAAGTCTCGGTCCTTGCATGCTGCCACAAGTAGCTGGCCCAATCTCAGCATGGCCACAGAGCTGCTAGGGGCTGACATCGTCTACTTCAACAGTGTTTAGCTGGTTAGAACTCGTTCTCAAGTTACTCAGCAAGTCAAACTTCAGCGTTGACACTTGCAAGGCTCAGGGCTTGCCGGTTTACAGCGCTTGGCATCCCTCGCTCACCATCCCCCGAAAGCCCCAAGGTACCCGCGACAACGAATGCTGTTTATAATAAAGACAAGTTAAAGGTAAAAGAATAAGAAAGTAACTATAGATACCTAGTATTACCTATCAATAATAGTAATAACCTAAGAATGTACTGGATACTACTATCATTGTATCTATAAATCTGGATTTCAGAAGTGTTTAAGTTTCAATCGCAAAACGCGTTAGAGACAGAATATTGCAGGCTTATCCACAAGGGGTGACTTAAAATCGAGACCGCCGGTGTGTAAAAATCGACTAGACTCATCTTTCAACGAAGTTAAAAAGCATGTTTTATATTTTGTTGTCGAGGTTTTATAGAACTTTTTGTAACAAGAGATGGGTCCGAATTTTCGATGTGGAGATCTGGTAGAGGGGTTCTTGAATCTGCGTTACACATTGTAGAATTCCAACGAATTTGCATATTGCGTACCAAAACACCACTTAAAACGTACAACTTTAATTTGGAATATTTAGTGAGAAGACATATGACATTAAAATGGAACACAGAAAGTAACATTAGGGAGTTAAGAGGGGGAAATTTCATGAAGCGTTGGTATTATTGTCGAAGGAACCGAAGAAACATATTGGTAGAACTGAGATTTGTTCGCAATATATTGTGGCGCAAGAAGGGGACAAATCCGGCCTTGCCATGAGGAGGGTTTAGAGCAGAGGTTCTTTTTTAAAAAGGTAAAAGAAAAATTACCCTCAGCTTTAAAGAAAGTTGTATTTTGCATTGGCTTGCTTAAACAAGGCTTGACTGAATAACAGAGCCGTCCTCAACATAGTTGGACTTAACTTTCTGCATATGTTTGCGAACGCAGAAGATCTCGCCAAGGATGTACAAGAGACCTATACCGACGAGGATGTAAGCAAAGGCCTTGCGAACGGACTCCCAGGCATCATATCCAGTGGATCCCTCCTCGAACGGGTTCGATCCTGTGGCCAGACCAAGACTGAGAATACCTACGAAAATAATGTAGAAGCCACGGATAACCCAGTTCTTGAATCCGGGGAAATGATCATAAAAGATTTTGTAGCGGACTTCAATGAACACAAGCCCAATTGCGAAAAGAAGACCATAAAGGTTGAGGAAAAAGAGATACCATGCATCTCCAGCATCACTCTTAAACATTTTGGCGGAACCAATCAGTCCAATCACATAGCTGACGCCATTCAGCAGAGCTGCGAAAAGCGTCAGGTATGAGAAGACCGTCAAGAAGATGAGAGAGCAGGGTCTGCGTTTCGAGCCATCGTCATCACCCATCTTGCCTCGACTCGAACCCAAAGACCCACAAAGCCTCCTCTAGCACGCAAAGCAAAGCCTAGCCCAAGGACGAGTGCAAGAAGCCTAACGCAAGGACAGAGTGTCTGCGGCCGCCTCGAGTTGCAGTACTGCAGCAATTGCAGCCACTCTAGCAAGGTCCAGCAGAACAGTGCGCACTCCTACTTTTGTATGCAGCAGAGTGAACACTTTGGCGGTGGTAAACAATACTAATAGGTATGTAAAGTTCAACAACAACAACAACAACAACAACAACAACAACATCAAAGACTTAACACTTCTCAGTTCACGGTGCACATCACATCAGCCACGATTGAAACGCTGACGTCTATCAACTGAGCTCAGATCCCATGTCTTACTTGAGGTCTGCCAAAACGAGGTCGAAACCAGCAGGCAGCCAAGGTTGTGACGTGTGAGGCCTAGCGCAAATGAGGTTTCCTGGCCAAGGCAAGCATCGCTGAGGAATTATGAATGAGTGAAGGAAAGGATGGACCAGTGCAATCAAAATCCTGGCGACCCCATCTGCATAATGGCGCTACAATCCACAAGTTGAACGCAAGATTTGAGATCGTCATCGATGTCCATCGCCAAGCCCAGGAAGAGCCAAGGAAGAGCCCGACCCATTTGATTGCGGTGAAGGCGTCGAAAGTTTCTCTGCTACCATGACGACACAGGTTGGTGGGAGCTTGTCATGGCGATTGCTTTGTTGAGGGTGGCGACCTGCGTGTCCGGAGCGGTCAAGATCACTTTCATTAGTTTCTACACATTTAAGATTACCTAAGCTCCGGTCTGTTTGGTCTACTATCTAATAGGTACCTTGTGCTGCATTAGTCTCTACTTTCTGCAGCTGCATCGGCCTCAACGAAGCAAGCAGCAGTGAGACCTCATCGAAGTGTTGTCAATAGTAAAGTTTCTTGATTAAGAATATCGCGTACACAATTCAGAAGTAAAGGGGTCCGTATTACCTATTTCGTCAGAGACCCGATTGGGGTTGCAAAACCCGAAAGCAAATGAGGCCACTTCGCAAGGAGCTTCACTCTTGATGAGAAGGTCTCGGGGTAGGCGCCTAGGTATCTAAGTTTGAAAGGTGAATGTCCAGAAACAGAGCTCTTAATTCTTGAACAATAGACGGCTTGGAACGTGCTCTAGTCGTCATTTTGTCCACTTGGGTGTGTGCAAGTCCAGCATCAGGCTAAAGTTAAACTACTACGCTACTGCAACAAGCGACCAATGAGTCACTTCTCGAGTACCTGAGCAATCACTCTCTAGAGACTCTTGTTGCTTCTTGATGCTTTGGTATCGATTCATCGCGGCCCGGACCCTCGGCCTGTCCGGCACCAGGAAGAAGAAGCACGTGCAAAGGTTTGCAGAACCCATTCTTAAAACGCATACTACTAGGTATAGGACCTAGATGGCAAAAACCATAGTCCAAGACTCTTAGTTTGTGCAATAGGCAGATTTCTATAACCCTGGGCTTGGGTCAAATCCGAGGAAGTTGGGATTTTTAGATTCTTTGTAAGGTGCTGGGACATTGACATTTCGAGAAGAGAAGAATGTTATGAGTGGCTCAAGTTCCAGTATTTGTTAGGGTTTAGACGCAAATATTTACCTAGGTTTCTACAAGGGATCGCGCAACTATCTGTTGGAATTTATTGGCAGAGTATTGGACCTTTAGTACTTGCCACAGAATAACTTGAGTTGGGACTTTTGGAAAAATATCACTATTCCTCAAAGTATCTTGGCGTCCCATTCAGTTATTTAGTGGAAACTATCAAATATTCCGTTTCTTGATCCAAAAGTCTCTAAACCAGCCGGTCTCGAATAAATTTTTCGTGTCATCCAAGCCCGAGTGTATCTATTCGTATAGTTTCCCCTGTTCTTTCGGGCCGACACTGAGCATTACAAAAAAAATACAACAAGCAATATTCCGATGAAAAGATCTTGCTGCATCGTAGTTATTAATCAAGCACTTCCATGTGACAAATGTTTCTTGGTATTCCGCTGTTTCTGATACTAACTAACTATATATTTGTGGAGGAATCCTTGGATCTTCTTTTAATACTTCCTTCAGTAATCCGCTTCTACAGCTCTTGTGGGTGCTTCGCACACTCATGTATCATGATGCTATGTAGCTTTTGAGGTTCGCAGTAGCAAACTAACCAGTGGTAGTACCTGGAGCACTGCGCTACGCACCGCGTCGCACCTGAAACTCTACCAATGATCGGTTCTAAAAGCATTGACAAATTTCCAAGTCGCAACAGGTGAAGCTGATTCCCCAGCGTGAAGCAGGGCCCAATCTATGCGAAAGGAACCATTAACAAGTTTGGTGGAAAATTGTCTACGTGGTTCCGACTCTGGCATGGTATGGTAGATATGGTAGGTACATGATATTGGACAAATTCAAGATGCAGAGCAAGATCAACTCACTCGCTCGCCCGCTTGCCCGTTCTATCACTCGCTCAGCTCTGGCACGATTGCTTTACATCCATGCTCCTGGGATACCTATGAGGACACTAAATAGGCCAAGCAGGGGAGAGACTCCTATAATTGCACGTGAAAAGGTATTTCCTAGAACGGTGGTTGGATTGCAATCGATCCGAGGCCTCAGCGCGTGAAAACCTCAAATCTGAAATATAAATATATAATTAAGGCCATTGGCTGGTGGAACTTACCTATTGCAGTGGATCACGGGCTTGCCTGACTTTGTTTACAACTTCAAGTCCTTAGTATTGTGCATCATGTAGTGGTACAACTTCAGTGCCCTCCAAGCAACCGGGCGGGTACTTCAATTAAGTATATTCGAGGCTTTCCACACGGCACGTGCAAACAATAAGTACCTAGTGCCTCAGTCTCTGCCACAGCACACACAGCTCAGTTCAAGTTGTCTTCATGGCCACTGTAAGACTTGGAGAAAGCCTTGGCCTGGACACCCTGGCAAGCTAACAATCCTGAAGCTTGGGCCACTTTCAACGTAAAACAGGACAAGATGAGCGTGGCACTCTGCCTTGGCAGACGACCTATCATCTAAGAATGTAGGGGTGCAGCGTGAGTAGGTTGCTAGCATCGTCAGTCAAGCGGCAGGTTTGCACCTACTATCTAGTACCTACCATCTTCCTTTAAGCTTGGACGGTGATACATTTATGCTACACGCAAACTTGTACTATTAGTTTACTATCACCCGTAGTAAACAGTTCTCTGAGCTGCGACTTACAAATAAACAATTAATTATCTTCTGATCCTTCCCTAAAAATTTGAGATTGAGCCACCACAACAGGAACTTTGCAACTGAGTTGAATTAGCTCGCCAACCACCGTTTGTTTGCTTCCTCGGGTGGGTATAGTAGCTTTCTGACAGCCAGCCAAAAACTGGCGTGCGGTCAACGAGAACGTGGCAAACGATCGAGCGTATAACTCCGCGCACAGCAAGCTAATTATGTGAAGATGATGACGACCTACGAACTTGCAGGGTTCAGAGCCCTGCAGCAAAAATCCAGGATGAAGAACTTTTTAGAATCATTTAATTCATTGAGTATTTTAAGTCCAAGACCCAGTGCCCTGGCGACGCGTCTACTAGCAGTTGACTATCCACAACTCTAATTAGAATCTTTTGCCATAGTGATGCTAACCTCGAATACTAGCAGTGCACACCTTCTAGCACACACCCCCAGGTCCAACGGTGGTCTCCACCAAAACTTCTATTTTAAAATTCTAAGTTTTACTAGGTTGGGTCTATTCCTACTTAAGGAGTTTCAAGTTCAGAGTAGGAGTCTGACCTTTGACAATCAAGAAATAGAATCAGACAGAAATAGTGTAAGGGAGAATCACCTCCAAGCTGGTCTCAGCCGGTGGCCAGTCGGATGTGCAAACGAGCAAAACCTTCGCCTCCCAACTTCTTCAGTGCTTGTTTACACAACTTCGCAGCCCCAGAGACTCTGTGGTCCTGTCCCTCTAGGCTTTTCGTTTTATGGAGCTTTTCAATACAGACAGTCACGATCTGAATTGAGAGGAAGAAAAGAAAAAAACAATTACTTTTGCGTTGATGGTAGGAGGCAAGAAGTTGCTGACTGACTGGTGAGTCGTGCAAGGAGTAGGAGTGGTGTTAGTCGCTGCAGAAGTGGAAAAGCATAAGCTGACAATGCTACTGCGTGTAATCAATCACTTTGCCATGAAATATCTGTAGCAGAGAGCAAACTAATAGAGGAAGAAAAGAAGTTATCTTAATTTTTTTTTTTTAATTTAATTAAATAAACAACGTTTTTCTAGTTTCCCCTAACATTTGCTTGTTTGGTTAATGGATTATTATGCGAAACGTTAGTAGTAGTGGCCATCTGGTTTCTTGCAGAGTGACAAAGCTGAGCAGCAAATCTGCAACTTGCGTGCGAAGCAAATTCTAAACTTATAAGGACAGAGCAACTACAGACGTGAACGACTTAAGTTCCTTTGTGTATCTTCAAGATGGGCTGCATCCAGAGCAAGAAGGCCGACGGCGAGAAGCCGGCTGATGCCGTCGTCGCCGCTGGTGCAACAGAGGAGAAGAAGACTGAGACCCCTGCCGCTGCCCCTGCTGCTGAGAAGAAGTAAAATTCATGCAATCTTCGATTCAAGTCCTTTAACAGGCTTTCAAACATGTGTCTTTGCGAAATATCCATAACAAAAAACCTTATAATTTTCTCTTGTTGTCACTACCATCACCACAGATCATCAACTATACTACCCTTTTTTAGAGTCAAACCCAATTGCGCCATACATGGCGTTTATCTTGCTTGCCCGTAAAAGAACTTGATGAATACCTGATGAAAGCTACACCTACCTGTATACCTACCGACATACCTACCTATTACATTTCTTTGTAAACTGATAATGCAAGAGTCATTCTCTATGATCAGACTGATGAAATTTGATATATTTCATTTTCAAGAAGATAAAAAGGTGCCCTGGACTAAAACCGAATTACGCCTTACAAACCTTAAATTACCTGCGTAGAGATCTAATTTAGGATAAAATGAGGAATGTGAGTTGAAGAAGATTCATAGAGAGGTATTAAAATTTTATTCTTTAAAATTTGACAGCAACACAACAAAAACGATGATGACAGCGGTGGCAGAAACCGTGACGATACCTAACAGGATTACTTATCAGAGTAGCTCTTGAAACATATGTTGAGGAAGCGTTGGAGAGATGACACACCTGCAATTAAACTGTGGGCAGTATTTATGCAACTGCGACGACTGCCTTCTTGCTTGAATAGGACTCCATTGACAACCCGTAATCCTCGTTGTTCGAACGCGAGACATATGCCTTGGTAGTAGGATCACGGTTCGTATCATCATTCGCAGTAGACGAGGATGGTGTTTTACCAGAACGGAAAGCAGAAATTTTAAGCATAGACTGGCCTGCTAAAGAAATGAATGTCACAAAAAGAATAAAAGCTCGACCAAGCGGGGTATAAGACACTTCTGAACCTGACAAAATGATAGTCACTGTCGAGATCAACATAAGGATAGACGTATTGACTAGTTTGCGAGTCATCTTTAAAGAGGGATCATTCGAGGTCCAGAACTCCATGAAACGCGTCTGCCAGCGCATAGCGTCGATCTCAGACGGTGTTGGGTCTGCCGATCGGGACTGGTTTGTGCGTTTAATGGAGCGAAGCATACTTGTAAAGCGCCAACCAGCAACCATAAACATGATTGCCACGATGAGGTTTACAATACCCATCATGATGGGAGCAACTTCAGCTAACACTACACCTCGATAGGCAGCAACAACGGTAAGAGTGACATCTACAACAAAAAAACAAATTGCAAACGTAACAAATATGATTCGTCCACGACTCGAGAGGGTCGCTTTGCCATGTGTGCGGAGCTTCAGTGTGGCTTGGGTGAGGTCTTCCCATGCTAAGAAGAGAACAGTAGAGCCTAGCCAGCTCACTGGAATACTGATTGTCATGAAGAAGCGCCCTTGAGAGTAAGTCAAAATTCCACGACTCCAAGTTGGGTCAGTTGCGCAATAAAAGGTTCGAAGCAAGGAAGCAACTACCTCCAGGGCAATGCAAAGGATTGCATTGTGAAAACGAGTCGCTGTCTTTAATGATAAAAGTCTCATTATTCCCCAACAAGAAACAAACAGGTTAGCTCCTCCTGTGAGTACTTGCACAGCGATCCATCCTGAGTTATACATTTCAACCCACGGGTTTGTTGTACTCCAAAGCTCCACATAGGAACCCACTTTAAGCAATTCCTTTTTTTCACGTGAAAATTCCATAGCTAAAGCTTCTGCCTCTCGAGCTTCGTCCCATGATTCGTGGTTTTGGATGACACGAGATTCGTGACCTGGAACACGATCGCTTATGCGTAAAAGGCCGATGGCACCAAGTTCTTGTGCCATAAGTGCAAGTTTAGCATATCCGCAAAAGAAGCAGGTAGAGCTAAAACTGTTGAGGAGCATGATTGCTGGCTCAGATGGCATTGTGAAGTTTTCTGGCAAATTTGTGCAGTCATCTTCACACCAAGAAGTATTAAATCCTACTAAGACCCCCAACTGTCCCTCTGCATCAGGGCTAAATTGAAACCTTGGCGATTCAAATGAGGCCAAAGTTTGATTGCCGTGTTCGTCTAGTATGTAGGAACCTCTGACGGGCCTTGAAAGCAAGGTCAATAACAACACTGTCGCCACCGCAATACCATTATGTGCTCCTCGGGCCATGGGCAGATATCCTTGCAATTCTTGATGATGCGATCGAAAAGAGTTTATGTGTAGAGAGAGGACAATGTGAAATGCTGCGCTGCAGATCCGAACAAGCTGCCTTCCTTAGTTTATTTCCAGGCTAATTTTGTATATGGTTTGCTTGTTTGCAGCTTGAAGTTTACGCAGACTGTGTGTCTGCGATAGCAAGATACTGTAACGTAGTTCTTATCCTTGATACCCCGTTCTTTAAAACATATAGCCGTAGTACGCAATATTCCACGCAACGTTGTTTAGTATGTAGTGCTGTTCGTGCGCGACCCTCAAGGTAGAGTCTGCAATGCAGGATTCCCGCAAACAACCAAACCTTCTCGGAGCTCACAAAGAAAGTGGTTTGCATTCGAGATCACTCCGCATCATGCGAATTATGTCCAATTGCACATCCCTTTCATGATGAGAGGTTAGTAGATATTGGGTCCGATTTAACGCACAAATGTTGCCCAACACATATTTTGCTCATCTACTGTTATACCTTCCAATTAGCCTAAGTTCATAGTTTTTAATGCAATGACGGCACGCAAATGTTGTCGCACCTACGCAAGGCGGACAGTCTGGTCAACTCTTACCTCTCACTCTTTTCGTTTCTTTTTTTAAAATGTCTTTCTTTCTTTCTCCTTACGTATTAGGTACTAGGTACCATTTTTCTTTCTTTCTTTCTTTCTTTCTCGTCTTGCTGCAATTTCATTCCATATAATGATGCTCGTTTTACTTGTCTTTCAAGTGTGTATTAGGAAAAGTAAGATTCGTCAAATTCAACGAGTTAGATTTCATCATTGTCTGCCGAGATTGTCAAGCATACAGCAAGCCTGGATATCTGGAAAGTGCTTGAAAATGTCTGCCCTTGGCGCAAACTAATGTTTTAGGAAAAAAAATAAAATGAAGTCCCTTTCCCGATTTCTCTTTCTATAGATGACAAATGGTGATTGTCTACTTGTAAAGGTAGCGAGCAATGTAACAGGCTGCGAAGTTCACCTACGGGACATTGCCTTTGAACCCCGAGAGGTTTCAAAGGAAATTGCTGTTTCTCGAGTCTCAACAATGCTCATCATCCACACACCAGCCTAGTTAAGCTTTCCGAGCGCCCCGGCAACTCCAAATCTGGGTAGCGAAGGTTTCAAAGAAAATCTAACGACGAGAGAGATTATAAATCATGTAATTTCGTACTTTCCATCTTGCCATGGAGTCCTACTTTCTCAGAGGATTCGCTCTAGACCAGAGTACCAAGACGTCTTCTATCTACCTCTCTTCCAGGCTAGGGGAATCACTTATTATCTCAGTGTTTCTCTTTAACCTTTGTCCTGTTTCTATCAAAACCAACTCCCAGTACCACACGGGGTGGTGAACTTTCGCCCTTGACTATTATAGTCTCAACAAAACTTTGCAATCGTATGCCTTTTCCGACAAGACCATATATACTGCAGCAACGAAGAAATTCGCCAGCAATAACCTCTTCTTCCTGTTTCTTGTGTTGTTTTCAGTTCTTCAAGCAAATGCTGTACTTTATTTTTTAATTTTTATTATTCCTGTTCCCCTTTAATCATAGACCTACTGTGGACCACCAAATAAGATCCTTTTTCAAATGGCGCCTAAACAGGTTGGTTACAGATTTTATCATCCGCTGCTGTGATTTGAATGATTTAAAGAAAACTTGGAAGGGTACTTCTAAGTGCAAAAGTTGTAACACTCAGGCGCCCTGCTATTAACTCAGGGATGGTAAAGACGTGTAAAAGGCGGGCGAAGTTTGCAGGTGCTCGTTAGTTACGCGGCAAGCAAATTTTCGGGGCGATGATTTGGCCAACCATGCGACGGTCCAGCGGCGACCCCAAGATGGGTCCAAATCGAACGCTATCATCGTTGATAAGTCCGCAGTCGACATTAACTGTGCAAAATAGGCCAAGTCATGACTTCCGGCCCGCCACCACGATACATCGTCTTCTGGACTGGATAAATTGCTCTCCTCACTTCCGTAGCTTGAATCATCATCTTCAAAACCTCGAACTTCAACTCCTGCAATGAGGATCCCCATCGGCGCATTCACACGAACTCGTACGACCCGGCCTTGACCAGGTGTTTCCACAATTCCTCTTGTGGTTGGACTACTTGGTGCAAATTCGGTGACCTCGCAACTCACGCCAGTGAGCCACTCGTCCGTAAGTTTCGGCTGGGCTGGCCCTGGCATTAAGCCATTTTCCATCGTAGCTGGTTGAACACCCATGAGGCTGAAAATATTAATGGTTGCTTGTTGAACTGCCCGGTCAGGACCAGCAAGATCGAGCCCTACTCGAGTGTCATAGGAGTTCTGAACCTGCGAGATTAGCGCGCTCTCATCATCACGCATTGGGTCTAAACCCCAAGTCCATTGTACCGTTCCAGCACCGAAAACAATGGCAGAAGAGTTATTGAACTCAGAACCGCTAATTGAATCACACTCGTTTTCTTTTCCGTTCGACGGCTGTTGCTCTCGCTGCTGTGAGAACCCTGCTCGATAAAATGTAAGCCGATGTGTTGCAGAACCAGTGTCATAAGTTGCGCCTGAATCCTGAATATACTGAACATTGTCCGCATGAGTCTCACTCATTCGAATCATTCCTGAAGGACGATAGCCATTGTCCAGATCTTCATCCCACTCGTGACCTAAAAGACCCTGTTTAAGGATAGACCAAGGCTCTACCCATCCGCGACCGATCACAGGTTGGGTTCCTAGGTAGGTGTAGTCCGAAGCAAGGCGCAAAGGTGGTTCATCCAAGAGCTTTGTCACTGCGTGTGCGTTAGACCAAATTGGAAGACGCGCAAATCGGCGAGGCACTGTAAGAACATCATTCCGCCAAGCATTTACTGTAAATATCTGGCCAGTCAAAGAATTCTCTGGCAGACTTCCTTGCGGATTAATTGGGCGAGAATCGCGGAAGGTTCCCGTCCACAATGTTGGATGTGGATCAATCTTTTGAATATCCTGAGTCTCCTTGTAACACACCATAGACCTAGGTTCCTCAAGTGCAATATTGTCCATTTCGTTCCGCAATTCCACGCTTGCTTTTCCTGACGTATAGGTCGGAGTGCTTTCCCAGCGGATTCCCCAAAATGCCTCATTGCCGCTTAGAAACATCATATGCACTCCAGCATCTCGTGCGGCCTCAACATGGCGCCGCTGCTGAAGAGACCAATACTCGTCGTGGCCAACAGAAAGGTAAACTTTGTGCTGCGTGATTTTCTCTCCGAATCGGTGAACGTCTAGACCTGACATGTATGCCAGGTCAAAACCATTCCTTTCGAAGAAGCGAATTGCGGGATATTCATTGGCAAAGACAAGGTTAACAGCGCGATAAGCGCGGTTTTCAAATGGTCTATTGTAGCTTGCAACATAGGTGCGTGGCTTTGGGAACCCCTCCCTGTAGGATCCGTATAACGAAGTACCACCGTAGCGATTGTAAGCTTGCCAAGTAGTATCTGAGGTTTGGAACAAGACCTCAGCTTTGGAGTCCAAGTTCCTTACCACAAAGTAAATATGACTTGCGCGAGGCTCGCGTAGAGCCGTGTGAAGATTCTTCTCGCCTCGAGCACGTTTCTGCTGGCCATAACTACTCTTCAGCTCAGATGGATCATCAGGCTCCAGATCGGCACGAGGGCGAGCAAACATTATGTCAAGGCCCTCCTGAGAGTAATCAGTGCGCCAGCCTGCTCCAACTGGGTTTGGAGGCAAGTCGTCTTCCCGCGTCAGGCGGCCCACATACATGCCAGATGTGACATTGGCTGGGACGTCCCAGCGGGCACTGACGTGCCATGTGCCACAATCGTACATGTGCGTGTTGTTGTCTCTGAAGCATTCCGGCTGTTCTTGGGGAAGGTTAACATGCGGTCGAACGCTGCCCACAAGTCGAGCTCCGAGACCTTTATAATAACCAAGTCTGTAGATATCTACTCTATACTTGTCGGAAACACTCTTGACCTTGAAATACACTGTACCACCAGGAGAGACGCCGAACGGGACAGCAAAACCTTGGATTTCTACATCACCGGCACCGTTAACATCCCATTCGGAGGAAGGTGATCCTTGAAGACAGTTCTCACGAACAATATCATTCGGAAAACGAGGTCCACTACAGATTGATGAAGTCTGCTCCGCAACAGCACTGAAGCCACCAGTTGCTACTATGAGCAACACCACGAGCTGCAGAAGTACTGCAAGCCCCATGTTCCTTGCCATCAGGAATCAAGCTGCTCGCCTCCCAAACAACGCAAAACAAGTAGGCCTTCGCCCAGCCCAGTCGAAATATCGACGCCAGGTCGAGGTGTGGATTGCGCAACCTCAAAGCTTGGCTGCTACCTTGATGATTTGCGCATTGCCATGGCTTTGTACCGCAAAACAAATAAAAGATCGGGATTGAACGAACGAACGAATCAAGAACTCCACTGACTTCAGATAGTTCGATAGGTGGGTATAAAGTGACCCAAATTTACACTTTCACGGCCATAATCTACTAGGTACCTACATACAGCAGAAACGAGGACTCAATCCTATCACGAGCATCTTGCAGGGAGGAGTGCATCCTTAAAATAGCGTTTGCATACAATAAACTCGGTTTGTAAAAGAAAGCGCTCCAGGCCGTGCGAACGGAATTTGTATTTTGTCCTTTGTTATAAATAACGTCCTACCTAGATACTACCTGGTACCTACTATTTCATTTCATTTCATTTCCGTGCCTTTTCTATTTCCATCGCTTTTCAGGGTATTTCAAGGCTAGAGCAGAGTCTATCCATAACAGTTTATACCTGAGTTATTGGTGCCCGCGACATTGACCTCTCCAAAAATAATCAAAATGGCTATAGACATATTCACTAACTCCCATAACCACGCATATGAAAATTGTATGGATAGGCGTCGAAGTCCAAACAAAAGCCAATGCGAGCGAAGGAGTTGAAGGTAGCGTCATTAACCGTCACGGCTATGACTAGGACTATATTCTTCGTGAGAACATTGCAATTGCCCCTATCATAGCATTCGCAAGATTGTCTTAAAAGAAGAAATTAAACATGAAGCAACAACACAACTCAGTATCGAGAATAAAAACGAATTCTCGCCCACTGACACCACTACATTCAGACCTTTTAAGTATCATGATGATAAGCAGATTCAAGGTAAGAAGGAGGAGGGTCGGCTTCAATGACGGAGATGCCAACTAAAAGCTGCTCAATGAGTTCGTCAACATAGCAAGAAATATTCTGAGCGCTCGAAAATACGTGGATCTTAACACCACAAGAAGTGAGTACTATCGCTTTCTAATTAAAATCTACTAAAGCTCAAGCGGAAGAGTGTACCACCGCTCCATCAGCGTGCGTATGACAAAAGAGAGCAGAGGGCTGAATATCAAAGTAAAGTGAGAATTCAAGACACTCATTAAAAATGATTCAGCTTTTTCGTCATGTGTCCAAACTTGAAACAGAGTGACGAAAAGGTACTTGACTTGCTCACAAGACAACTTGAAGACGAATCGCGATTTAGGCTTGTAATATTTCTTCAGTCTCTAAGGTGCTGCGCTCTCTTGTCGCCCCCGCTTCCCTATGACCGTGTGCAAGAAATAGGAGCTCATGATAAATCCATAAAAAGTTAATTGCAGAGCGGAGTGCATGTGCAAGATGTCATGTGTCGAACAAAAAAAGCGAAATAAGCCTTGGAATCGAGACTAACTTTAAACTAAATAGACTATACATTTAAAATGAAGAAACCGGGAAAGAAAGAGAGAAGTTTGATGTAGGTGCGCGCGGGAAAGGAAAGAACTTGAAGCTGTAAAAGAGAACACAACGCTAAAAAGGTAATACTATTCTTTTCACCAACTCACTTGACAGCTGCATTATCACCAACCTCGCAAACTTCATCTTTTATCTTGGCATTGAAGAGACCAGCGAGCTGGATCATCTCAATATCGTCATGATTCTGTTTAGACGTTGACTTCACTCTTTCATGATTGATATGATACAAGGTAGCGCTACACTCACCATGTGTGACACCAGATTTAGTTCGTAGTCATATATATATATATATATATATATATATTTATTTATCAAGCACTTTCTATTTTTCCTAAAAAAATTATTTTACTTTCGTATGAAAGTGATTGCTTGCCCTTACAGTTTAATGGGTAGAACATAAATCGTCATGACTAGTGAACAATACAATAACAGCCTTGTGGTACAGTGAACATAATCCTCCGTAGTGGCCCTGCTTTTTAGAATCTAGCGTGACGAGCGAGGTTCTAGACTCGCACGGGAAATAAAATATCGTCTAAATGCACCATCATTCACTTCACTAGCAAGTGTTCGAGCGCGGTGTTTTATCAAGTTTACTTATAAGTTTCATTTTCTAGCAGGACCGTCAGTGTTGTAAAATGCAACAACTTTTGGTATTCTCTTTCGAGTTGAAAAAGAATGCCTTTTACAAAAGCCACCACTCGCACACAAACCATGGGTTGGCTATATCCTCAATTTATTCTCGCTTACAGAACAAGAAGTTGGTGACTTGCTCGCATTTGGAAGCATGCAATTCATACTATTGTGTCGAAGACATACTAGAAAGACTGACAATTCTTCAGTTTTTTGTGTTTTTTGTTCGTTGACATTTCGTCGACGCTCAAGTATGGTTAAGCAAGGGTTGCAAAACTAGTTCATCAGAGCTAACCTAAAAAAGGGTGCCACAGGTTTACTGTCAATTACGACAGGTTTTTACCATTTCGAGCGGCGGCCACGGATGTTGCCGCGATTCTTGTTCGCACCACCAAAAGTTTTCATCTTCTTGAAGCGATCATGTTGATCGCTCTTCAGCTTGTGTTTCAATTGGCGAGGTGCGATATCCATTCTGGACGACTTTGTAGAGGTCATCATTGAGGAGGAGCTAGGTAGCTTTTGTTTCGCACCAGTGATTTCGATCGCATCATAGTGGATACCTCCACAGTAAAGCACGCTGATGCAACGTTCAGGTTTGCCTGGTGCCAAAAAGCATGAAATGCGCTTGTAGCCGCCGCGCGTACGCTCGTAAACATCTACTTGGATATTAAAAAGTCGAGAGAATGCAGCCATCTCAATACCTCCGCCCCAAGCAAAACTCTGCATTCGTCGGCAATAGGCTTCCACTGAGCATTGAGCATCCCAACGAACCCATTCGTTTACAGGAGTATCAGCAATCTTGACGTGAGCGTTATTGCGTACCCAGCGAGCCAAGGCTTGTCGAAGTGCATGCGTGGAGGAGGGGCCTTTCCCGCGCAGGCCTCTAAACATCGAATGGTAGAGACAACTTCCATCGCCAGGCTGGGGATATACTCGTGCATCCTTTTGTGAAACAAACATATTTCCACCAGCTCCACCTAGGCCAGCCATGGCCTTGCGGCGTTGGGCATCGGGGTGCTTCTCACGGGGCTTCTTGTAATGAGGGCATGAGGAGGTTTCATGTTTGCCATCACATTTATCACAAATCAACGGCTGAGACTTGGCTGACTTTTCTTTTTCAAGCGCAGCTTGCTTTTGTTTTAGTTTCTTAAGCTGTTTGCGGGAAAGCTCCATCTCTTCTTCAGATTCCTCCTCCTCCTCGCTTTGGTCTGGTTCCATGCTTTTGGTAGGCTTTGTAGACGACTTCTTGTTTTCTTTCTTGTGTGCTTCCTCTCCACTTCCGGTCTTTCCGGCTTGCAGCTTACGTATTAATTTTCGCGATTGTCCTTTATATTTGGTAAGAAGCCTTAGACGTTCTGTTTTAGAAAACCCGCTCTCCTTTAGTAGCTTGATGGCTTGTGATCTGAGCGTGGGCTTTGCATCCTTACTCTCTTCTGTGATCTCAGAGTCTGCAGGAGGGTTCTTTCCTTGGCCTTCCTTTGATTGGGTTGTCCTTGTCTTCTCCATGTCTTTTTTCATTTTTATCGTAGGCGCTTCAGTGGAATTGTTGCCGCTAGAACCCATTTTCCTCTCTCCACCGGTCTTGCTTGACGTTCTGGTATCACTTTTTGAGATTGGCTTTTCATTTTCGCCATCTTCGGCGTCTTCGAAGGAATTTGCGTTCAATTTTCGAGCAAACAGCATCAGTTTTTCCGTGGTGAGCGTGGCTGCAAACTTTTTTAATTTGAGTCGTGCTAACTTATCCAAATTCGGCCCGTGTGTCTCAATAATACCTCGGTAGATTTTTTTGCGAAGTGCAAGTTCATCTGCCCCAGAAGAGCTACCTTTCTCATCTCTTGCAGTCTCTTTCGCAGTGGTCGAAAGAGTGTTCTTGGCTGCACCTTGTTTAGTAACAGAACCAGTTTTGCCCAAAGTCGGGGCTGTAGAAGAAGATGCCTTTACCTTTATCTTCTCGCTTTGGTCTTCTTCTCCATGAGCAGCTGCAGCCGGCGTTGTTTTGGCGAGGTGAACTTTCGCAATCAGCGTGGGCTTGTTTTCAGAAGCTGAAAGTGAAGAGTCCGAATCAAAGTCTTGGGTCTGGCTCGTGGACACAGGGGAGTCTTCGACGTCAGCGTTTGCCTGCGCCTTTTTGTTCTTGGTATTTTTCTTGACCTCCAATTTTTCCGTCTTAGCCTCCGAGCTCTTGTTGGACTCCGCCAAAGGTTTTTGCTGCTTAACAACAGAAAGCTGCTTGCTTGACTCTAAGTTTTCCACAGCGGTCGTCTGCACGCACTGCCTGCATTTTCTTTCGTCGCGTTTCTTAAGCTGCGTCTTCGAATAGCTGCTCCGGGGCCTCAACACAGCGCACCTGGAGCACTCGAGCTCTCCAGACACCTCCATCTCGGCACCAGAGCCTTGTGCAAAATGTCTGCAATCACCACCACCACGCCGCCAACGACAGTAACTGTTTTATCCTCACGCCACAAAACTCGACCTTCTTGCAAGCCCACGCGATCCACAAAGCCCAACACGACGCTGGCCAGTGGAGCCCAAATGACCGCCAATTACACTCTACTATGAGGTCTATCTACTTCTCCTTCCTCCCTTATATTATATATATATAAGTGAAAGAAAGAAAGAAAGAAAGAAAGAAAGAAAGAAAGAAAGAATGAAATGAAAGAAATGAAAGAAATGAAGGTGGCCAAGCAAGGTCTCGGACCCGGCCTCGCAGGTCTTGCGTCTTGGCCTCGGTCGCGGCCGCGGAGAGCGCTGCGCGGGCCCCCGAGGGTTCTCCTGGGCTCCTTGAGTTCCTGGGTGACCAGCGGAGCGGTCCCCAGCCCGGGCAGCGACTGGTCGATCGTGGGCGCTGTCGCTGGAGCGATTGATCGCCTTTTGGTGTCTTGTTGGATGATCGCTTTTCATTTTTGTCTCTGCTCACTGGCCAGAAATAGACCTCGCATTCCTATCCCACCAGACCACGTGTACGATACCTCTGTATTGAATGCATACTTAATTTTACCGTACCCCGGGTCGGGTAATATGGCCTGAGCGTTTCAAGCGGAGGGCCAAGATGCAAAAGCCGGAGTGGAATGCACGCGAAGAAGCTGCCCAGAATGGTTTGTAAGCGCGCAAAGCTGAAGGAGAAGGGATAAATGCAGAGAAAAGAGTGTCTGCGAGATGATGCTTTTGAAATATCAGGAAAGGACCCATTATTGGGCAAGATTCACAGGTCTGAGGGCCGTAGATGCGGTCTGTCAAAGTCGTTGAAAGTTGCACGCAATATGGAGACTAAGCGGAAGAAGCAGTAGGTAGTAAATAGTAAGAGGAAAGCACAGAGATCTTCTAATTAGCATTCTGAAGGCATGCCTGGCGAGAGATGCAGCGCTGCAGCTCAGGGCAATACACGTTTCCAATTCTCCTGCCGTGGCATAGGAAAAATTGTCGCTGCAGACGCAGCGGAAATAGTGTCAAACCATGGAGACAGACAATCGGTTTCTGAGGAAAGGCACTCAAGTACTCAGGAATTCAGTCCCAGAGAGAAGAATCAGCAAGACACGTTAGATGTGACGGGTCTGTAGCATTTGAGAGTATTTCTTAGCTTAAGCGATGCTAATATTGCATGAATGCAAATCCACCTTGAAAAGGCGCGTGGTCTAGTGCACTTAGCTTGTCTTGTGCTTCGCCAAACTAGAGTCATTCAACAGGATTAACTGATTCCAAGCCGTGAGGGTTGCCGCAATGCACGACGCCATGCTCGTGCACAGTATGCAGTACGTGCCATTTATTTTACAAATGAGCATAGCAATTCTGCGGGGAGTAAAGAGCCACAACCGAGATTAGGCCACATGTGCATTATCAGGAGGGGAATTCAACCCTTTAAAGGCTCTTGCAAAAAGATTTGAAGAATAGTTGTTTATCACTTTTTTATGAGTAGCAAAACCAAACAATTCAAACTAAAAGCTGTAAATGAACTTGAATGATTAATGGGGGGACGAATCAACGCATGATAGAAGAATCGCTGGTGAGACGAATTTGGAAAATACATGAATATTAGGAGAGGATGCAGACCTTGCACGTACCAATGTAACCAGCTTGATAACCAAACACATGTACCCATGGGACAATAAAATACTGCAAACCAATAATTAAGCACACGGGGAATTGGCTGTTTTTGACTGAACAAGTAATTATCGCGCTACTCATGTGAAGCATTAACTCGCTTGTTTGGGGAAAGCTAAAGATGCGTAGAACGGGATTCTGACAAATAACCTAAAATAGGTATTGCAGGGAACGAAGTTATTAATGAAAAGCATGCTTGATTCTCCCCTATAGGTCTTTAAACCTATGATTGTGGTTGTTATGCGGAAGTAAGAGAAAGGTGTCGTCGCTATTGTTTTTGGAGTAGAGGACTATGATGCAGATATTGAAGGAAATGTGAGGTCCTACGCAACGTCTACGAAATAGAAAGCTGTGCCTTATTTCAGGCTCGAGGCATCCCGGCGACGCTGACGAATCTCACTGTACCGTGCTTGCACTTGCTCCCTCATCTGCTGCAATTGGAGCTTCTCATAGTCAGATCTCTGGCGGTCGCTCTTCGATCCGTTGCCAGCACCAGCTCCACTGCTAGTACTACTTGAGCCAGAAGCTGACGGCACTGAAAAGCTGAGCTTAGCGAATCGATCACGGTTGGTTGAAGGGTTGGACTTGCGCTTCCGAAGTTCATGCGCAGCCTCAAACTCAGGGGGGGCATCGGCAACATCGTTAACTCTGCGACGCTTGTTACGGTCATCCTGCTTGTAAATTTCACGTTCCTTATCCTCCATATCGCCTTCACGTTCACGGCGCTTAGCCTCCTTCTTTTCGCGTTCCTTCTCTTTACGACGACGCAAATAAGCCTTGCCTTTAGCAGCCGTCTTCGATGAGCTTTTGCGCTGCCGAGTCAGCTCTTCTTGAGTTTCTCTGTTTACGCGGCCGATAAAATCTTTGTAAGATTCGCCAGCACGACGACCATCAATCTTAAATCCTGCGCGATCCATCTCAGTCTTTCCGTCTTTGCCGTTTCGTTGGCATCGCTAGGGCTCTTGCGTTTCTTGGACGTCGCTGCACCTGAAGCCTCATTTTCACGCTTCTTAGGGGGATCGATTTGCTTTCCATCCGCATCAAACTTGCGAAGAAGCTTGCCACGAGCAGCTTTGGCATCTTTGCCTCGAAGGCGCGTTGATTTTTTGCTCAGAGGGTCGTCCCGAGAGCTGTTGTTTGAGAAGAGGTTGTCCACATCGAACGTCTTCTTTTCACGTTTGTACCTACTAACACGACCCATGTTGAAAGTAATCAATTCAAAGTTGCCTCACCAAGTTACACGAGTCACCCCAATAGAATAAAAGATGTTTTGTCTCAAGCCTTCAGGCGTGGAGGCGCAGTAGTATATGGCCTCTCGAACGAAGTGCTCTACGCGTTCAATTCGCAGAACAACTCAAACCAGACAAATGCAGGGAGCTTCGGAGAGACGAATCGAAACGAATCGCCAAGAAAGGATCAAGTCAAACCCCAAACCAGCTTGACTAGCGCCAAGCAAACCCAGGCGCTGAGTCTCGCGTGCTCCGAACACGGCTCTGACACAGGACTGGCGTGAAGGAAGACCTCAGAGTCTGGGTGGCTAGAAAACCCTCCTTAATCTCTCGAAACATAATTAAGGTGGTGCGGGTTCCCTAGACATAGAGTCCTCACCAAGTCCTCATGTAGTCCCCAGTATAAGAGTGTGTACCGCGCGGAGGACGATGGTGGTTTACGGATATGGACTCCAGAGCTAAGTTCTTGCTGCGCGGAGTTCTGCAGAGCTGGACCTTGACATAATCGAGGTCGATATTTTCGCTGAGATTGGCAGACTTGTTGAGGTGGAGTTAGCTTAGCAGGGACGACACTGTCAGTGCCAAGAAGGTTTGCACGAAGTTGGAAAACGTGCTGCGAGCTGCACGGTAAAAAACGCTTGGAGAAGGGGGATACTGCTTGCTTGGTAGCTTGCTCAAGGTACGCAAGTTAGAGCCACGTGTCTGAGGTTCGTACTTGTGGGAATCTTAAAACACGATCATGGCTGATGCTTTTGCGTCTGGTGGGGGTCTCCTCCGCAACATGAGCCGCCATGAGGATAGTTTCGACGGTGACGAGGAGTCCAAAGGAATGGACAAAAGTCCGCAGGAGATTTACGAGGAACTCGGGCCGACAGCTCTGTTTCTGCGCACAACAACAGCTCGAAAAGCTGCTGTTTTGGCATCGAGCAAAGCTGCCAAGGAGCAGGAAGAGGAGAACGCAAGGCGTGCTGCCGAGGCTAGACGCAAGCAAATGGAGAAGCAATTGCGCCAGGGTAGCTTGTGTGGCCTCTTTGAGCTTAAACCGACTTTACCAAGACTGCAAAGTGGAGAAAGTGAGTGGGAGCCCTTCCTAACGCGACGAAGCGTATTAGGGCTTGAGTTTGCAGACCTCTTGCGTCTTGATGTGGATGCCAATGGGAGCGCACCAAGTAGAGAAGCTCCAGAATGGCTAGCATCATTAAACGCAGATTTTATAAAATCCCCCAAAAAGAAACTTACATTTGAGGATCTGAAACAGCATGACCAAACGTTCGATAGTGATGTTCTTGCTCTATTTGGTTCCCGCCCTCGTATCAGGGTCGTTCAGCAGGTAATCCAACACTTTGTTCAAGAGAATGAGCACCTGCTAAAAGAAAAACGGGCTCCGCTTAGCAAAGCCTACTCGTCTGATCGGGCTATCTTGACTCGGGAGTCCATTCGCACATCACCCCGTTTTAACGCCTTGGTGACACTCTTCTGGCTAGCTGCCGATATTGATGACAATAACACTTTGACGCGAGACGGATATCTACTTCTCAATCGGAAATTGCAGATTGCCGTCCTGGGCCATTTTGACGATGGCTACGGTTACGAGCTTGCCGAACGGGACTGGGAGATTGATGCTCAAGGTGAGGATACATTGCAGTTTGCTAAGCTTGCAGCTTCATTGTTCCTTCTTGCGGACATGTTCGTTTCCAAACTTGATGAAAACAACTACTGCTACTTTTTACAGTCTTTAGCTCAACGCACTCTACATGTCGACATGGCAACTCGATCTATATTAGAGTTCCGGGCTGACCACCACATCATCTCTCGCAAAACATTTGCATTTGTGCAACATTCTCACCCAAGCTGGCGAGCTTTCGAGGTTTTTGATACACCTAAAGAAACACGCAAGTTCTTCGGCCAGAACACAGTACAGGTTGAAAACATTATAGGCACTACTTCTTTCCAATCAACGCACAAAGGAAAGCTTGCCCAGCGCCTTCATGATGGTCTTGCACGCAAGCGTGCAGATCGAAAGAAATAGCGTAAACCGTGCCATGCATGTCCTCAAAGAATGAAATTTACAAACTTCGTGTCACTGAATCCTTTTTTTTTTTAAAATAAGTTTAGTAATCTAGGCTTTGCATCCTTTTAATCTCATACATGCGACAAATGAGACGAACATCAAATCCTCAATCTGCTTGTTAGATAGATTTTCGGAGATGCATCTTCAAGCATACCGATCATCGTCCAACCTTGTTCCGGACTAACACAAAATAATTATTTCCCTTCCCGAGTAAAAATTATCCTTGCTATATCTATATGATATCTATCTCCTCCCAAACTCAGAAATCCAGTCTTTATCCGAAGTATCCTTGTGTACCGTCATGAACTCGTTTTGATTTATTCCATGCTCTAGCAGATGAGCAAAGCTCCTGATTTTATCAAGGAATATCGATATTCGAGAATCTCCATCTCCTTCTAACCACTAACAAGAAAAGAAAAAAAAAGGAAAAAAAAAAAAAGGGAATAGAGCACAGCAGACCCGAAACTCGCGATGGAGTCTGCTATCTCCTTCGTGCGCACAGAGGCGGCTTACGCTTCTTTGGAAGACCTTCATAGCCACTGTGCTGAGTTCATTAAACTACTGCGGGAAGAAATCGACCTTCGCAATTCGCTTGAGACCGAGCCTAGTAAAGATGGTGAAAATGGTGATGGACAAGGGCACTCCGACACCGCAGAAAAACGTGTTGCCCAATCAGGGCCTGAAAGGCCCCCAGACCCAGCCACCATGGTGAGCGTTGCGCATCAACTTAATGTACAAATAGTCTTGGAATGTCTCTTGTGCTGGGTAGTATACCCTTACCTTGCCCTGGGATCTGGGCAAGAAATCTTCGGAGCTAAACCCAAATGCCGGGATTGGTCTATGGCAAGGGATTCTGCGAAATCTCTTCGCTTAGAGGACAGTATAAAGAATCAAGGTTTTCAAGTCAAGCTCTGCGATGAAAGCCTCGCACGAGGAGCTCATGCAGTGTTGGAGGGCCTGTGCACGTGCAGAGCATTTGCTCATTTCTTGCAAGATCGGTACCTCGGAGACAGATGCCTCATATCAGAGGCCCTGAACGAAACTATTTTGCCAGACATGAAAAGCACGCGAGACCATGTTTCGGGCATGCTTCGGGCATTACAGCTCCAGGCTCGTTATGCTCAGGCACTTAAGACGCACGGTGTGACAACAGTTCGTCAAAGGGAGGTGCGTTCGAAACTCGGACGCAGACTCTCCGAGCTAGTGACTCGTCGAGGCGGAGTCCTCGCCGTGATGACCACAATGCTTACCAATGTACCTCACGGCAACATCCAAGCGTTTCAGCAAGTGTCTAAATTGCTCATTCAAAAGCCAGAAGGACGTAAGGCTATTGCCGACCAACTAGTGGATCTCATTCGAGAAAGTCTTCGAGACGCCGACACGCAAAGAGGAGCATTAGTACGACGCTCAGCTGTTATGACTGTAAATTCCTTGGTAGTTGAAGACGAAAACATCGTTCGCGAGCATGTGCTGCAACCTTTTGTCAAGACATTGAGCGAACCTGCGAATGAAACTGCAATTCTTCAGGCTGTGGAATTTGTACGAATTCTTCTTGCTGCAGCTCCTCCTGATCCCAAGTTTGTTCAAATCATCGCGGATGTAATCCCGCTAATTCTTGAGTTGTGGTGGTTTACGTCTATGAAAAGCTGTCGAGGGGAAGGCGAAACCCAAGCTTTGGTGAGGCTTTGGCTTGATCACACAGACCCAGATGTGGGGGTCAAATTGCTTCGCAAATTTGCGTCCTTTACAGGACCTCCTGGCTGGACGGCACGACCAAATGGCATTCGTTTAAAATTGCGGAAAAGTGAAGACGGTGGGCCATCCCTTTTAGAGAGTTTGGGAGAGCCAAGCGCGCAAAGTGAGAGCAGAGATCCGATGCTTAATCTTGACAAGGATGCTGAAAGTGCATATTTAGACTTGAATCCCGAGGACCGGTCTTCTTATGTGATCAAGCTTGTCCGAAATCATCAAAACTCCCGTTTACTACAAAACCATCTTTTTGCACAGGCTCTGCGTGGCGTGGCTCACATCCTCGAAAGGGAATCAAGTCAGCTTGACCCGCAAGTTGCGGCGGACGTAGTGCTCATTCAGGGTCTCTTAGAGAACCAAGCTAATTTTGCCCTCTCGAAGCAATACATTGATGTCGAGGCTGTAGTTAATGGTATTAGTGAGCTGCTCAGTGGTTGTGCACAAGCACTCGGGTTATGGCGGCACGAGGCAGAGCAGCCTGTGACCGGGAAGGCAAGCGCTCGTGGGGCTTTTGCCTTAGACCTCGCACCTGTTGCTTTGGCTATGGCTGCTAGTCTGGCATCGAGCGAAGCAAATGCAGACTTGTGGTCCGCTAAGGACGGTCCTTCGCGTTACAAAGTCCTTGAACGGCTCTTGACGCCGCTTTCGGCACTTAGCCGAATGGATGATGAAACTGTTATCGCTCAAATTATTGATTCTCAAGCACTGGCTGCCAACGAAGCAACTGAGGTTTACCTTAACAAGGCAAAGGGGGCCATTCAAGGTATGGCAAGTGAAATTGCTGAACTTGCTTCGGCTGTGCGAGTTGCAATTCTGACTAATCCAGAACAGCAAAACCAAAGCAATGATGCTTCCCGATGGTCACTCTTACACGCACGTGAAGAAAGGCGCCAACAGCTCGCAGAGGGCAATAAGGACATTGATATATTTGATCCGTTGGGTGACAAAATTTCGGATGCTGAGCAAGATTTACGCAGCAAGGATCCGCCAATCCGTGCAATGGGCTTAGACAAACTCCGTGGTGTCCTGTCTGGGATCTTGCAACCGACTGATGCTCATTTTATTGAGATTGTGGATATTTTGGTCTCGACACTTCAAGACGAAGATTCGTATGTATATTTGATTTGCGTGAAGGCGTTAAGTTTTGCTTGCGAACGTTTTCCACAACAAATGTTTCCTAGACTTATCAACCTTTTCCTTGATGAGTCGGTACCAATCAATGTGCGGATTCGAATTGGCGAGGCTTTAGCCAGTTCTGCACGACGTGCCGGGCAGCTGCTACCTGTTTTTGCGCCTCAACTTATTCTTGCATTTTGCAATGGGGCTTCTGGCCGTTCTGACAACATTGCCAACGTCAAGGTGGACGAACAGGGACGCTATCGAACCCCAGCGCAGCGTAAAGCCAGTGCAAAAATCAAACCCCCAGAGGAGCTTTTGACCATGTTTCGTACGAGTTGTCTGTCAAATTTGGCTGATGTCAGTGCTCAGGCCCCATGGGCTGCGTTCAAGTACGCAAGCAGTGTAGTTGCGCTTGCGAAGGGTACTTTGACGTTTGATAAACAGGTTTCTGCACGTCGTGCCGCAGCTTATGTCTTACTGAAGATGATTGAAGGCGCAGCGTCTATGGAAGATGCTCGTGGACTTCATGAAATTCCGCACGAGCTTCGTGAGGCCATGCACATTATTAATGATATTGGAGATCAAGATACAGACAAGGTTGTTCGCTTTCACTGTGATCGTGCCCGGGGTGTGCTCGATTCTCTCATACGAAAGTTCGCCTTCCCAGACCCTCAACGGGAAAAGGTTCTTCACGTAGGCCTTGGTCTTGATCGGCTTTGAACCTTTAAGACAACAAATACTCCAGTAACTCAAAAGCAAAAATGTTGATAATATCCTCTAATGTGAGTGTATACTTAGACTTTAAAGTCATAATTTAGATGTGACTCTATAGTCTAAATACTGTGCTATTCAAGTCAAAGGTAACATCGTGCTGGCTAAAGAACCTGCCATTTAATCACTACGTGCCGAAGCTGCCTTGTCCTATTTTAGCAAGAAGGTAGGTACTTGAATTGAGAAAGGGCAACCCTAAGCGACAAAATAAATTTTGCCTTTTCGTTAGGCTTAATCCTGCATACTCATGGAGTTATGCTAAAACAAAAGTAAAAATCAACTTTGCACGGAACACAAACCTTTTATCAAGACCCAAACTTCGACCTTTAAACAAACGTCTTGAAATTGAGTCGCAAACAACAAATGGATTGAAGACAGAAATGCAGAAACGAGCTTGTTGCATTGTACTTACCCCCTGCTTTAAAAAATAAAACTTTTAAACTTTTAAAACAGAAACAGAAGTAATCATCTGTAACCCTGTTGACGATCCGTGGACTGGTAGATTTAGTTTTCAGGTCCGGTGCTACTGCAAAACCTGATGAGAACGCTGCAGCTGCACTACAACGTTCTTTCGGACAGCCTTTTTTCTTAAGCTAGGCCCTATTTGCTTTGTCATTCTTCTTTGGCCTGGCAGGTTCCGAACCTTCTAAATGTGCTGATCGCTCAAGAGCTGGGAACTCATTCAATCGTCCTTCAATTGACAGACCCATGAGCGAGGAGACTCGACCTCATAGCATTCAGAGGAGCATACGTAGCGAGATCAAGAGCCTAGAGAATGCGCAGCCCCATCGCTTGAGTCTTCTCTTGCTATTTAGCAGTATAGCCATTGGAGCTGCCAACGCATTGATTGTATTCTTTGCGCATAAACTGAAAGAGGATGACTTCAGCACCTTCGCAGGCTATGTGGTGCACGTAATGGATATTCAAGAAAACCAATTCAAGAAATTAGTTGAGGTTTCATATGTAGCTGGGTGTTTGAGCTTTGTTTTATGCACGATCCTGTACCTAGTAACTGTCTTCAACATTAAGCGTCTCATGACCTTTTGTCTTGGTCTTGTGCTGCTTGGAGCAGTTTCAAATGTTGCGGGAGGCGCTATCATCCTTTCCACGATCTCAGGCTTAGACTCTACTGTCACAGATACTAGCGACTTTGAAAATAGCACAACACGCCAGTTGCTAGACTTTTCAGTTGCCATGTACGACCAATGTTGTCGTGTTGCTGGTCTTGTCCACTCAGATGCAGCCATAACCAGACTTGGCATTGCTATTGATGATGAACGGTATGTTGTGTATCTGTTTGGTTAATATATATGTCTTGTGCATTTCGAAAACTAACTTTGGCAACTGGCTTTGATTAAATGATTATTACATGCACGATTTACAATTCAGTTGGGACAACTTGGAAACCTGCGAAACATTTTATACAGCTGCGTATTATAACAAGCTTTCAACAATGGAAAAGCTGCTGGATACTTGTGTCGGTAGCTACGGACATGTTCAATGGTTCGATCTTGCGGTCACTGACTTCATATGTGGGACAATTAACTCTACTGTGGTGGATATTAGTGGCTTGAGTATTGGGAGCTTTTCTATTGAACAGCTAACAGAGCCAACAACAAAGATCCCTATTGTTGGTGACGCATCTGAACCTACCTTTGGCTGTGGCGGAGGCAAAATCAGCGCCTTTCAGTTTGTGATGTATGCTTGGATTCTTACCTCGTGTCGTCCAGTAGCCATTGCTATGATTAGCACCGGGTCAATTTCAATCTTCCTTTGCTTGGTAGGTTTTGGCTCATTGTGTCTGGGACCTACAGATGGAGACCAAAGCATGTCCCTTGACTTTTGGAATGCTTACATGACCAAAGACCACAGTAGCCAAGGGAACTCCAGTAGCGCTGATGATTTTCAGACTCGGATGCACAGCTTTGACAGGTCCAGCGCTCGCCTCCCACCAGGGGACTCCTTTGTGGTAGTCTCACCTGTGCGGGACATTGATGACAAAATTTAAGCTTTCCCTTCATAAGTGACCGACGCTTGCACTAGCCAGAGTCTATGTGCAATGCTTTAATTCAGATCGAAACTCAAGTACAGCCAAGGCTCGCTCTCATTGGATAGAGCACCACGTCTTATGGAGTATTTAGTAAAACTTATGATCGCTAAAAAGAATCGAGCATGCGAGTTTGAAGTGTCAACATTTGCACTCAAGTCATGCCATATTGTCTCACCTAGCCTAGCTTCCCAATTTCCAAACTTAATCTTCAATCGCAGCTTTCTCTATGATGTGTGTTGAACCTTTAAGAAAATAAAAGTAAAGAGATAAAGAGACCTAACCTTGTGCAGCATGGAACCTTGGGACCCCTCAGTGATCTCAGCCTTTGTGCACGCGCGTGCGCCCTCTCAGGCACCTTGAATTTCGCGCGCTGCTGAGAAGACCTCGCGTGTGGCGGCTGCCGGTAGCTTCCAGGCAGCGGGCTGGGCCTCGGCGTATTCGGGCTAGCGGCCACTATCGAGCAAGCCTCTCTGGCAGTCTCCGCGGTCGCCACGCCTCCCATGGAGCAGCAGAGGCGGCCCGTCTCGAGAAAATCCAGCAGCAAGTGTTTGTATGAGAGAGTGTGCGTGTGTGCGGAAAGAGGGGGTTTGGGGGGTACCATGCGCGCGTGCACGGCAACAGTGGGTTTAAGCGTGCCATGGGGGGTATAAAAGGAGTCTGCGGCGCGGTAGTATCAATTGCAATTTACGTGCTGCAAGCGATTCTCAGCGCTCACGCCCGCGCAGTGATAGCAGGCTATTAGGTACAGCCAGGGGCGATTGACAGAGACAGGGTAGTGATCAACTGTGGCAGGTATCTTGGCAGGTTCTAGCGGCTTAAGCAGCTGCTTCTGCCTCTGTCCACACCCGCGAAGGAGGGTGCAGATTGACCGGGAGAGGGTTTTTCTCGTCTCGTTATACGCTACACAGGCAGTCTTAGAGGATTGCGTAGGTAGCCTAATAGATAAACAAAATCAATCATTATTATAGCGTAGTAGGTACCTAGCTATCATATAGATAGTACTAGTAGATAGTTTCATCATAAAGAGTGGAATCGTAATTTATTGTGTGTGGTTTGTTTGGTTTTCGGAATACAATCTAGGTAGGCAAATACGTAGCGGTGGCGTGCTCTTACACTCTCTTTGGCTTTTGCTTCTCTGGTCGCTTGCAAGGCTGTTTGGCTTGGCAACCTGTGCCAGTTTCTTCTGTTCTGAAGCCGCTTGAATTGGAGTAAAAGCTGAGGCTGGCACGTTCACTTTCTCGCTTACACAACTTTAAAAGGAGAATTTTATAAAAAGTTACAATTTATATTACGAAAGAAGTAATCGATCGGTCGCTCTTCGTGGCGGTGCACAGCACCTACTGCAAAGCGCCAAGAGGTAGCCGAAGGACCCATTGCCGCGGTTTCCGGCCCGGGAAGAGCTTCCCTCGAGGCATTGGATTGCAGGGGTTTTGTGCGAGGAACTCTTATTTCGGGCGGGGTGGCTGAGTCCTGAAAGGTTAACTTGAATTGGAAAATCAGCTCTCGAGGTAAAGCGACATTGATCCCTCGCACGTGTACTTTCCTGGTGCTCTGCAGAACCTCTTCAAGTTCTGGGTTTGGGCGACGTGGTCGTAACTTGGCAGTGCTCGGAGAGTGATTTCCGTGCATTGTATCAGGTGCTTACGGCACTAAGAAGTACCGTCTTGAAGTAGTGCATGCAAAACTCGAGGCTTTCACGGAGATTAGGAATTGAGTAAGCAGCGATGAGACGTCTCAATCGGTCGAGGACCTCAACAAAAGCAGATCCTTACGCAGATGTGAATATTGGCGAGGATCAATCACAAAGTTCCTTTGTCAGTTATGACGACTTATTCAATGGGCGCCAGTCAAATGCTGAGGATGACAGCATCGAAGCTGGCTGGGAGGCCTTTGAGGACGACCTGGCTAGACGAAGCTCTAAAAAGGGTCCTGGTTCAGCTAGGTCTACGGCCAAATCCACCTCTCGCTCAACGTCAAAATCAAAGAGCAAAAGCCGTATATCTCTCAAAGCCAAACTGAGCATTCGCTCAACAAGATCAAGCAAAAGTGACAAGCGCAGCACAACTAAAAGTGGCCGCGGTACCAACCCAGGTTCTGTCTTTTCATCATCGTCTTCATCCGATGATGACGAAAAAGACTTTCTTGATGAGGAAGACTCTGTAGACTCAGATTTCACTGGTTTAAGCCAAACCTCATTCGAAACCATGTATGGACGTAAAGTTTTTCAGAATGGTGATGAGGACGAGAGCGACTTTGAGTTTTCAAATCCGAGCGGATGGGCTGACGCCAGTGCTCAAAAGGAGGCTGTTTTTGATGTGTTGAGCAAAGGCGGGACTACTGAAGAGATTGCTCGCAAGCTTTATGTTTTAGAGCAGCTGAACAAAAAGTCCCCGCCCAGTACAGCTCCGAGCTTCTGGAATCGCAGGTCAATGCTCATTGAGACACAAAAACGCCGCAAACTGAAAGGATTTTATGAGATCCCTAACCAGGACGAGAACGGTGTGCCCATCAAGACGTTTTGTAATTTGACAGACCTGATTGTTCAGGAGCAAAAGCTTAACATAGCATACGCTAACCGTGTTGAAATCCTGCTCGAAGTGGCGAAACGTATCGGTAAATTTCATCAAGGTGGCTATATCCATGGCACGGTGCGCTCAGATAGTTTCCTTCTGAGTCAGCGCCTCGGTGTCCATGTTAAGGTGATTAAGACAATCCGCACTTTGAACAAGGCTGAATTTCGCAGCGATCAACGCAAGGGACTTGAACAGTTGGACATTCTTGGCCTTGGTATCGTCATTATGGAACTCATTCTTGGAAAGACATTCGCTCAGATCTCTTGTCCAAAGCTCAAGTCCGCTGTGAAGCTTGAGGAAAAGGGCCGATATGAAAAGCTTGATGAGTTAGCAGATGGGGTTGATGCTGAGGTTCGTGGTCTTCTCTTCGCTGCAGGAACTGATGTTCCTGGCTCCCTTATTGAGCTGTGTGCTCAGTGTATTTCACCCATGCGGCCTCATGCGCCCTTCTGCGGATGATGCCATTGAATGGCTTATGGATCTGGACCATGAATTGCAAGAAGCTGGCGCTCCCGACCGAGTTGAAGTAGGCCAAGCATTGTTTGCTGAGAAAAAGCTTGTCTTCAAGGGTGTAAAGGAATTTGACATGAACACCGTTCCCGACCTTGGCGAAGAGGAGGAAGACGGCTACGAGACAGATGACAGCTATTTGCCTCCCGACAATGCTGAGGAAAGCGGCGGCCTCGCCCCGCAGGAGAAAGCGAAGCGTGATGCGGCTAAAAAGCAGGAGGACAAGAAAAAGCCCGAAGCTCCCCCGCGTAATAAATTGCAAGCATTCTTGCAAGCCTCGGGTGATGTTCCTCACCAGTATGGCGCCGGTTCTTCTGCCGCCTCTGTTGCTGGGGATGTACGCGCGCGTCCTCGGAGTATGATGTTACCCACTGCACTTAATCGGACCACCTCGGATGAGCACTCTGAGCCCGATCCTGTGGCAGATGGGGCTCGGGAGGCAAAGAAGATGCAACGTCGTCGCTCCTTGGATAGGGGATATTTGTATGCAAAGCAGCGCTTCGAGGAAACGGATCGCGAGGAGAAAACCCGTCTCACGGTTTCCAAGGCTAACATTGGCGCCTTCCGTGAGCAATGGAAGGCGAAGCAGGCTGTAATCAACCCAAACAAGCTTGACCCAGAAGATTTGGGCCGCCGATTCGAGGAGCAGGAGATTCTCTCCTCCGAAGAGGCACTGAGTATTATCAAGCGTGCGGACAACATGCTACGCGAGGAACCGAACCTGATCCAACTTACAACAGCAACTTCCACAAGCATTACCATTGTCGGTGACATCCATGGCCAATATTATGACATGAGACAAATGTTCAAGATGGCAGGTCAGCCTGGTAAGGGTAAGGGCAAAACCACGTTTCTCTTCCTTGGAGACTTTGTCGATCGTGGCGATTGGAGCTGCGAGGTAATGCTGTATTTGCTGGCACTTAAAATTAAGTTCCCAGCCCACGTTTGGCTCGTTCGTGGTAACCACGAGGCCCGTACGGTTTCTTCTTACTTTGGTTTCAAGGAAGAATGCGAGCGTAAGTATGGTCTAGCTGTCTTCAATCGTTTTGCTGAAATGTTCCAGGCTCTGCCCATCGCAGCTACTGTGGAGACCCCTGCTGGTAAATGGCTATGCTTGCATGGCGGTATATCTCCGAATGTACAGACCCTCGATCAGTTCATCGAATTTGATCGTTTTGCCGAGCCTGCCATGAACGGATTTCTGTGTGACATTCTTTGGGCTGATCCGGTCAAGGATACTCATGAGGATGGTGTTATCACAAGCATGGCAGACTTTCTTTCTATTGACTTTCTGCCAAATCCGCAGCGTGGATGCTCGTACCGGTATGGTTTCCGTGCAGTTGTGTCTTTCCTAGCTGTCAATGGTCTAGTAGGACTCATCCGTGCTCACGAGGTTCAGGAAGAAGGCTACTTCTATCACTACGTGGATCTCCAGGGTGCGAACAGTAATAATCCAGGCCAGGTTACACCTCCTGTGATTACTGTCTTCTCTGCGCCCAACTACACAGGTCGTTATGGTAACAAGGCAGCAATCATGCGCATGCATCACAAGGTACCCGGACGTCGTTTTGGTCGCAAGTCAAATGTTCGTCCCATGCAATTGGTCGAGCCCATCCAATACACTGCAGTGCCTCACCCAGATCCTCGCTTCGTAGAGAACGAACAGCAGAAACAAACTGTGCGCCTTGAGACAACCTGCCCGTATATGCCGACCACATTCCATGCCTTCATCACGCGTGCGATTGAATTTGGCGAAGAGGAGGCTAGGCGTAGTATTAATCGCGAAGCAATGCGCTCTTCGCTGAAGGATGCGCGTGAAATTAGAAAGGAGAAAGCTATGTCCGATTTGCCACCGCCGCTCCCTCCCCGTAAAGTCAGTGATCATCAAGAGTCTGATAATGAAGACAATAAGCCTCCCTCATCACCTCGTAAAAACTGGAAGGCCGCAGCATTGCTTGGTTTTGACGATCCTGGTGGCGTGCAAGCTGCTGGTCCTTACAGCAAGCCTCCTCCTTCTCCCAAAAAGAAGAAGAAGAAGAACAAAAAGTTCGAAGAGGCCGCTCAGCAAGATGGAATTAACGAGCTCAATCCTCTTGTAGTGCAAGATAAGATGAAGCAGGCACAAGTTAAATTGGACCCGGACACTTTACATCTTCCCGAACAAATTCGTGTGAAGGAAGGTAATGGTCATGAGAGTCTTATTCGTAAGAAGTCCCCTGCGAAGAAGAGTCGCAGACAAAAAAACAAGAAGAAAAGTGCCAACGAAAACTCCATTTCATTTTCGGCGAACGAGTTGGTATCTTTGCAGCTCCTGTTTTTGGTAATTGATCACAGCGACAAGGGTTTTATCACTCGCGAGGACCTTGTTCAGTGGTCTGCGGAGGATGGCTATGCTGTTCCTCGGTCAGAAGCTGATCTCTGTCTTGAGTATGTTGATGCAGACCGCGATGGCAAAATTGGCTTTGAGGATTACCTTGTCTTTGCTGCAAGGAACAAGGAGCGCTGGCTTGTGAAACAGTACAACCAGGTTCTGGGTAACATCAAGAAGATGGAGCGTCAAGGAAGTACACCGGTGACTGTTCCCTAACTGGAAACTGGTGGATGATTTTGGCGTAGGTCTTCCTTTGCTTATTATTTGTGTTTTCATTTGTTGTTCATTTCCTCGTTTCATTTATAATTTTTCTTGACGGGGCCAAACGATGCTAGGATCACAATTCGTTTGTGTAGAACTTTTGTCTGTTCTATGGTGCTTGTAAGTAAGCAAGCAACAGCATCGCATTTTCTCTTGTTTCATTTTGTCACTTGTTCTTACGTTACATACTTCCCTCATTTCATTCATTTGACAACTATATGCGTGTTACCATGGGTACGTACATCGTATATTCATGGATAGTTTTAATAAAAAGAATAAATCAAGAAGTTGTTTGTTGTAGATCGTTAGAATTGTGTTTCAGTTTACTTTCCCTCTCGACTCCTGTGTTTAACAAAGGGCAGATTATCTATTTATCCACGAAGGTAGCCATATGTCGTTTTGCTTTTGATATGAGACAAGAGCTCTTGAACAAAGTGTGTCCAAGCAGCCTGAGGACATGTTAACAAACTATTTTAATAAAATAAGTGTCGAGTGGTGGTAATTGTAATCACTTTTTAAAAAGATCCATGTGTATTTCGTGTTGCAGTTTTAGTTAGGTGTAAGAAATTAATCTTTCTTAAATGAGTTGGCCTCTCCAACTTATATCAAAAACAGTGATCATTATTTATAGAAGCTTTCCTTAAAGAAAATATGCTGCACAAAAGAGAGGGCAAGATGGGAAAACCTTCAATTAGGAAATTGTAGTTAGCATATATGTCGGAGTGACTTCCATACTGGCAGAAAAAACACTCGCATTAGCCTTTATATTTTGATAAATGGTTTCTTTGCCTACAGAGGATAAACAGACTAAGTACCGATTGTGCAAACAGTGTCTCGCGCCTTGGTTTGCGACGAAGCGGCTAGAGTTAAAACTGGACAGACTGCCACGAATTATATCATTTGTGGTAGAAATATGGCAGTTTTACAATCTAACCCACGCTGCTCAATGTGTAATTTCAGTCATGTACGATCAACAAACCTGGGAAGGAATTCTTGTGATCCTACGCATTCACGGCGGAACTGTCACAAGCTTCCTTGACGCTGCTTCTTTTCGCGCGAGGAAAGGAATCAATTTTAGTGTTTTACTAATTGATATTGGGACGTGCGATATTTTTTTACTCTTGCGCAGCGGATGTGACCTGGGTCTTCGAGCGATTAGCGTCCACGAGCGACTTGGTTGCCTTGTACCACGCCCAGAAAGCATCCTTGTGCGGGAGGTCAGCATCTGTGAGGTCGCTCCAGGTACCGTAGTTGCCCTCAATAGAGCGAAGGACGCCGTATACTGCAAGATCAGCAGTATCGGGAGTGTCTTGCCCGGAGTGAAAGAGTTTGCCATCAAGGCCCTCATCTGCCCACTTTTCGACTGCATCAAAGAGCGCCTTGCGAGGATCATCTCCAAGGTTGTACTTCTTCATAGACCGCTTGGCAATCAGGAACATGATTGCAGCTCCTGAGACCCTGATGGAGAACTTTTGCCATGCGCTGAAGTTGCTGTTGCTCGTAATGTAGTCAAACGACTGAAGTGCCTCACCAGGAGTACGGTAAATATTCACCGGCAGTACGTGAACGAGGTGGTCATCGACCCATGAAAACCACTTCTTCTCGTCCTCAGAAAGCTTTGAGCTGCTCTCACCGAGAAAGCTCTCGATAATGGCAGCGGAGCCGTTGATCTGGCGGTCGCCAACCTTGGCAAAGGGCACCATTTTGTAGTCGGAAAACTTAATCTCAGCCTTTGTCAAAGGGTTCACTTCGACCTTTTCGTACGGCACACCATGATATTCCAAAAATGCCTGAACTTTGTTGCAAAACGGGCACACGTCGTACTGATACAACTTGACAGGCTCCTCAAGGCCAGCTGCGAGTGAGGGCACCGCAGAGGTCGCGAGGCTTCTGGCAGCAGTGCTGTTGCCAAGATAAGCCGCAGATGTGGCGAGAAAAGCACCGCCACTCACAAGACCTGCGACAGAGCGAGATCCGAAGGAGGGCGCCGAGGAAGGCTTGCTTGCTGTGGACAAGCTGCGGCGGGTCTGGAGCAGCGCAGTGGAAGCCATGCGGCGCGAGAAGGCCTGCATCTTGATGAAAAGTGAGTTAAAGCAATCTAGCACTACACACGACGAAAACGTGGCCAAGGAGGGCTCGAGTAACGCGAGGTCAACGCTGCAGGTTGAGAAGCTATCGAAGACTGGATTCCCCCCAGGCTTTACCGGTGGTGGGATGCGTGTCGAGACTGGTTTGCTTGTCTCTCTGCCAAAGGTGGTGATTTCTGACAATCAAACTCTTTATCAGAAAATTAGTGAACTTGCAATTCAATTAATGAACTAATAAATTTCGTAATAGGCCAATGAGATTGAATAGCGAATAGCGAAGACTTCTCACTCATTCACAAACACACGAATGAATGAACGTGAAGTGAGGTTTCATCAACAAATTCAGCAATGAGGCAACCAATGTGCAAGTAAATCATTTGGTTTGGTCAACAAACGCTACGATCATTGCTTTCTACGGCTTCGCAGCCAGCTTCCTTATTCCTTCATAGCACATCTTAGACATGCAATAGCCGCAGCCACCAGGAATTCAATGCATTTTAATACTCTTCGTACACCTTCTGCTTTTGTTGGGTTTCTTGCGCCTGACGTGAACCTGTAAAGACTTTGAAGATTGTGAACACGATAGCGCCGATGTGTGCAAAGTAACGCGTTCAAAGCGTCTGCGCAAAGCTGGCTACAGGATAGATAACTATGGGTGCATATTCTTATTTGAGTGGCTTTGCTTTTGGAGGGTCAAAGGACGGCGCCACTTATTCTTGGAGGCTTTCGCAAGGTGCTGTGAATCCTGGAATTCATGATAATCTCCAACCCAACTTGGGCATAATTGCGCACGATGATAGCACTGTGCGGTTGGTCCGTTTGAAGAGCTTTAGACGCCGCAAGAGTCGCAAGACTGTGATGTGAAGCTGGAGTACCAAAGACAAAAGAAATTGGAGGCAGGGATTATGCCGTGAGGCATTGCTACCATAGTATGGCACTGACTCATGTACGTTGTATCGTCTACGAGAACGGTGGAAATAGTTGAGCAAAAGCTTCAGAAGCTGATGCTGATCACTAAAATCCAGTGTATTATTGTCAAACTGGTACCAAACAAGGTTGTTTTGATGATGACTTTACATTCGATTATGATGCATCCCACCTAATAGAAGTATGCTGCTGAGCTCGCACGCATAGACAAACCTTCTCCAAACCTTGTCGCAAGTACGCATGAATTTATGCAAACGTGCGAATGATGTAGAACGTGGCTGGCTACACAGCTCCAATCACTGTGGTGTCAAAATGCGCAATGCATGTAAAACCAGCAACGCTTGCAGAGGTATGCATCCTCATTCAATGTTTGCGATTTATCAGCTTGCTCATTGCACTTTGGCGGTCGAAAATATAGCTAAGCTCCCTGCGATGGTGAATGATGAACTCCAGCTCATACACCTTATTCTGATATTGCGGTTGTGAGATGTATTAAGGTGAATCTTTTTTCCATCTTCGTAATAAAGCTAACCACCACCTCACTTTGGTTCTTAACAGCAGCAAAAGAAATCGCTTGCAAGCTTTCGAGTTTTCGCAAGGATCTAACCGACTGAGGTTCTTGCCTGCAGGTGCTCCAGTACTTCGCTCTAGTCCCTAACCTGAAGACCTGGGGCATATCTGGGAGTTTCTTTGGGGCAATTGCTGGGTCTTAACAGAAAAAAGCTCAAAGTTTCGTTTGCTTCTTATCAGATTTGTATGAAGAAATTCGTCTAAATATTTCATCTGAATCTATTTTCGTTGGAATTTCTCAGTGGAGACTGCTTTCGCTCATGGAGGCCACCAGACCCTATCTAGCGCGTCTGTAGCGGCGAGCGAGGCGGCTGCTACGTCGTCCGCGGCGGAAGCGAGCATCGCAAGAGATAAGCTCCTAGCGCGAGCAGCGACCGCCGCAGCCTCGCTAGTCCTGTGAAAAGTTGCTTTCCTTTGGGCACTGACCCAACCATATTATTCCATTCTTTTGTCTGGTCGTTCATTCGTTACTTTGACAAAGCTTCGCTTTTGCTTACTTGCGTCGCGTCTCGCTCGGTCTCTGTATAGTCTTTGCAGGTGTTTCGCCAAGCTTTGTAGATCTCTTCTCGTGCACTGCTGTGTTCGTCTTGGATATCTTTTGAGTCATATCGTGGCGTTTGATTAATCTTTCGCATTCATTATATTGCTTTTCGTGATCATTATTTTGATCTTCTTCGTACTCATACATTTTGACAGATTGATACTTGACGTCGGAGCTTAGTATCTTTGTGTTATATTCTATTGATTCGGGCATAATGATTGGACATCGCAGTGGAGCTGGTGGGGCTCGGGGAGGCCCTGGAGGTCCTGCTAAACGTCTGAAGATTACTCTTCGCAAGGCAAAGCCTTCTCTACCTGCAGATTTCCTCGAATCCAGCTGGAATGCGCTCGAGGCTGCTGTTCGCGCCATCCAAGAACGCCGTCCTGTAGAGCAATCTCGTGAGGAGCTCTACCATATGGTTGAGGGTCTCTGCATGCATAAACAAGCTGAAGAACTTTGCAGACGTCTTGAAACTGTTCTCGAGCGTCACATCAAGGCCTCCTTGCGGTCACTTGTAGGCCAAACTCCTGATCACGCCGCCTTCCTTGAGCTCGTTACCGATATGTGGCAGAACTACTGTCAGCAGATGCACTCTATCCGCAGCATTTTCCTCTACCTCGATCGTTCTTACATTATCGGCGAGCCATCGCTCAGATCGCTCTGGGATATTGGCTTGCGCATGTTCCGCAAAGACCTTGGAAATGCCCCCGAAGTTGAGTCAAAGGTTATTCGAGGATTTCTGGACCTCATTGCCCGCGAACGTTCTGGAGAGTCCGTTAACCAGTCCACCGGCACGTGCGTGGTGCGTATGCTGGTGGCTTTGGACCTGTACGAGTCCAAGTTTGAGAAGGTTCTGCTCGACGAAAGTCGCACCTTTTACAGAGCCGAAAGTAGCTCACTGCTGGAGCAATCGCAGGTGCCTGACTACCTTCGGCACGTGGACCGTCGTCTCGACGAGGAAAAGCAGCGCGTGGCAAGGTACTTGGACCCACAGACTCGCATTCCGCTTGTCAGAGTCTGCGAGCAGGAGCTCGTAAACGAGCATGTGCCGGTTCTTCTGGAGAAGGGCTTCGACACGCTCATGCGCGAAAAACGTACAGAGGATCTTGGACGTATGTTTGTTCTCTTCAAGCGTGTAGACGCTCTTGTCAAGATGCGTGCAGCGCTATCGGAGTACGTGAAGCGTCGCGGTGAGCAGATTGTACAGAACCAAGATGCCGCAAAGGAAAAGGAAATGGTCCCCGCACTCTTGCAACTCATGGAGGATCTTATGGAGCTTCAGCGTACTGCTATGCAGGGCAACGAGGACTTTGATCGCACCATTCGGGACGCCTTCGAGACGTTTCTTAACTCGCGTGGAAACCGCCCTGCCGAGCTCATCGCGAAATACATCGACCGTCAACTTCGCTCTGGTGTCAAGGGTGCCGGTGGAGATGAAGCCATCGAGGCTCTTCTAGAAAAGGTCGTGGTACTCTTTCGTTTCCTCAGTGCGAAGGATGTTTTTGAAGCCTTTTACAAGAAGGATCTCGCAAAGCGCTTGTTGCTCGGTCGTTCTGCTTCCACCGATTTGGAGCGCTCTATGATTACCAAGCTCAAGACAGAATGCGGATCACGTTTTACAAATCGTCTCGAGGGCATGTTCAAGGATATGGATATCTCACGCGATAACATGACTCAATTCGAGAAGAGTCCAGCTTACCTTCAGCGCGGCTTTGACACTGAGATTCATGTCAACGTTCTCAGTACAAGCAACTGGCCCGTCTACCCTGTGATGAAGTCATTACGTCTTCCTGAGCGCATGGTTCAGTGCGAAGCAGCTTTTGAGAAGTTCTACTCAGGCGCCGAAGGCATGTTCAAGGGCCGTCGTCTCACATGGCAACACTCTCTTGGTCATTGCATCCTGCGTGCTGACCTTCCCTTGGGCCGTAAGGAGCTTGAGGTTTCTATTTACCAGGCCGTCGTGCTCGTTCTGTACAATGACATGCCTGGAGCTCAGGAGCTCACTGCAGCTGTACTCAAGGAACGTACCGGAATGGAGGACGGCGAGCTTCACCGTACCTTGCTTTCTCTTGGCAGCCCGCAGGCCCGTATTTTGCTTCGTGAGCCGAAGGCTAGTGTTCGCGATCCGATCAAGCCGACGGACACTTTCGCAATCAACACGGCCTTTAAGTCGGATCGCATCCGCATTAAGATCAATTCTATTCAGATCAAAGAAACATCCACAGAAAACAAAGAAACTCACGAACGTGTCCAGCAGGATCGTCAGTACCAAGTTGATGCTGCTATCGTTCGTATTATGAAGGCGCGCAAGACTCTTGGCCACGAGGCGTTAATTGAAGAACTTTTCCGCCAGCTTCGCTTCCCAGCCACTGTACCTCTCATCAAGCAACGCATTGCCAGCCTCATTGACCGTGAATATCTTGAGCGGTCCTCGCCTCCTCCCAAGAGCGAATACAAATATTTGGCTTAAGCAGAACGGGATTAACACACACTTTAAAACCTTGGACGTTTGAAGTTTCAACATCCTTGGTATTGTTTCTAGTCTCATTTCTTTGTTTTTGCTTACGATCAACTCGTTTGAATCGATTTTTGTGCGGGACCGTCGCGGAACTTCCGTTACAGTCCCAACATTTGACAACAGCCATAACAGCAGCAGTAGCAACAGCATTGAAAACAAATGGATTCGTTCTTGGCATGGTTGATACCACCTATGAGAGGTTTTATTACACCTTACGTTCGGAACACGCTGTGATTTTGATACATTTTAAATGTACTTAAGAATCAGGCAGGTGGATCCACTCATTCGCCATCTCTTTGATCTCCTCTGTGGTTTCAGATGAAACGATGGTTGCTAAGGATTAATTACTCGTCCAGGGCGGCGATGATCACCAAGTCCGATGATCACCAAGTCTGGGTTTAGCTATTAGCCCTTGTTATTTTCCCTTCAAAAAACATCACTAACAAAGTTTGGAAGTCCCTTGCGCATATATATCAGCCAGAGATGGGGGAAAGCATATTTACTCAACCCCCCTTTAATATAGCTGCTGAGTTGGGTTGGCATCACGAAGGGTGCATCTCTAGGCGAAGAAAAGGCTATCTAGAAAATAAAATAATTTGAAGACTCTGTTCTTATTGTCTATCATTTTGAATATTTACGAGAACGGATTTTAATTTCCAAAGTTTTGTTTCTTTTAAATTGGTTAAAAAAGGCAAGACTTCTTTGTATTGGTCAGGCAAGTTGCCTTGGCTAGTTGCCGTTGCAATTATGTATTTGAAGATAAGTTCAATTGCTTATCTGCCCTTGCTCTCGGATAAATTAAACAACTAAATATTAGTTAATCAGATGTGATTCCGGGGCTATTCAACAATTCTGCCGTGTCTAGAATAAAATTAAATGTGCTCTACTAATACGTTGGCTTAATTTAAGCACCTAACGAATCGATCAAACGGAGGAGTGGAGAAGCACCAAGGATGAATGAAAAGGCAACATGTTGTAAGTTGATTAATAGAAACATTGAAACAACAGAGCAAAATATAACCCAGAGTCGGAACAGGCAAGACCCCTACAGTGGAAGAGCCGTAGTATACTTTGAGCCTTGGTTCTTCATATTGGGCTTGTCTCAGAGTACATCAACCAAAGGCTTGCAAAACAATGTTGTGACAAGACGCCCTCTTCTCTTAAAGAAGAAGCATAAGAGATGAACTTTGCAATGGCGAAAAAAGATAAAGCGGAATTCGGTAAAATGAAGAGCATTGGTGTTTGGTCTCTTATTGCAGTGGCAGTGCTGTCGAATGGGCAAGAGGTGCATAAAAGCGCACCTCACCACGAGACGAATGTCCCCATATCTATTTGCTATCGAGGTAATCCTGAATCTGGTCCACGATAGCCTGAACTTCAGCAGGGGACTGACATTTTCCCTTGGCCACGATTCGTCTTGGAGTGAAGTAGCGCACCGGTCTCGACGAGGGTTACCTCGAAGTTTCCTGTCGTGCCGGGATCCTCCGCACCCACAACCTTGACGTCCTCGCCAAATTCCTCATAAAGCTCATTCTTGAGCCGAAGGAAATGGCGAGCGTAGCCTAACCGTCACCACCATGCAAGCACGCAGCAGATCAATTAGATTGAGATTGCATGCGACGCCAAGAATCAAGAAAGTTAGCCTCAACTTTTTTAACACCAGAATACTCCGCACGAAGTTGCCTCTAATTAAAAACAAACAAGCCATACTTACCTCACCCTCCACAGTACTGCACCTTGATCGTCGCAACCATGATCCCGTCTATGACCTCCAAAGCCTCTGTGGTTCTGCTCCAACCTGCCTCGCAATCGGGTTTGCTGTTATTGCATTCCTTGATCGCACTTACTTAACACGTAGAAGATCAGAGTATCATCATTTTGTTCAACTCCTACTGCGCCTATAACAGAGTGACACTTTGTTCATTAAAAAACGTCATCAGTTATTTCCACGGTCGTTGACGTTCGCGAGTGTGACGACACATCAGGGAACTTCGGGAAAGGCAGGTCTTTGGCTTCAAGTATTCAACTTTATTTCTAATGGTCCATGAGCAAGTTGTATAATTTGGTCCAGTCCTTACATACCAACTTCAATTCCTCTCGACGAAAATTCTTGGCTATTCTTTACAACGATCAGGTTCATAAGTAGGCACTAGTAGGGTAATGTAGGCACTAGTAGGGTAATGTAATTGTAATGGAGAATGGGGTCTCATCTTGAAGTGTAGGAAGAATACGAAAGCGTGATCTCTTTTATGGTTCAGCAGAGCCATGTTAGATCTAGATTCAATAAATCGATGTTGCACAATAATGATTGTCTAGCCACATGATTTTATTTTAGCCCAGTAGCTGCGGTTGTCAGAGATAGACCACACGGGAGCCAAAGCAGCACAAATGAGCAACACAAACAATGATGTACGCAAGGGCACTCACTCTTCATCACAAGCATAGTGATTGATCAAATGAGCTTTCCTATGGACGAGAAGACATAAAAATAATGAATGTATTGAGCATTTTAAATACCTTGGAAAATAGTTTGTTATTCGGAAGAGCTGTTGCAAGATTTAATGCATCGGGCGAGGGCAAGATCAACAACGAAATGTGAGGAGTACAAAGAACTGCACCGCAAGAAAAGCAAACATATGAAAACAGACAATCACACAAGATGGGTTGGTATCAGATACGGGTCGAAACTAAAGTACTCATCGCGAAGCAGAGCGCGTAGGCGGGACAGTATGATAAGGGATTACGGCAAAACACAGCGTGCGAGAGTTTACTCCTCGGCAGGACCAGCATTGGCCTCGATGGACTTGTCATCGTGGACAATTTCGAACACATCGCCATCGAGAAGCATCTCGTGGATGCGAATGTAGTCTTGCTTGACCTGCTCGGCATCGTGGTGCAGAAGCTGGACACGGCCGGGCATGGTAAAGAGGTCAATGGTCTTGGTCATACGCGAGCCAGGGCGCACAGAAAGGTCCTCCTTGAGGAAGGAGTTGAGGCTGCGGACACGCTCCATGCCGTCAAGGCTGCGGAGGATTCCATCGAAGCGGTTCACGAGGAAGACTTCGCGAGCATGGACACGGAGCTCCATGGGGTATGGCGGGAGGGCTTCGAAGAGGTCAGGACGCATGTAGGCGTTGACGGTCTCGTCGATCTGGTTGTAGCCGTAAGCAGCTTGGGCCAGGGGCTTCCATGTGCCGTGGCCACCGTGGATACGAGCACCGACTTCGACAAGGACGATATCGTCGCGAGTGACGAAGATCTCGGCGTGGGAGGGTCCGTGGTTAATGTGAAGAGCGTCGAGAACCTCGGCGTTGTAAGCAACAAGCGCCTCCTCAAGCTCCGTGGTAACGGCACGGAGCTGCATACCGAAGTAGTTGTTGAATTGTCCGTTCAAAGAACGCTTGTCGTACTGCCAGATGGCAATGACCTTGTGCTCTCCATTGCGGCTGACTGAGTCAACAACAAACTCGGTTCCCTCCAAGAACTCCTGTACGAGCACACCCTCGTTCACCTCACCAAACTCGTTAATGGCGCCGTTGATGCAGTCAAACGCAGCACGGACTTCGTCAATGTTCTTGCAGAGAAACACATCATCAGATCCAGCAGAGGCGTTAGGCTTCACGATGACCTTGAAAGGATTCGGGTTCCAGTCCAGGATGAAGCTCTCAATGTGCTCCCATTCGGTTGCAATTGTCTGCTTTACAGCACGCACTCCAGCGGCTCTGATGGTCTCGCCCATGAGGTACTTGCTGCGGCGAGCAACGCTGTATTCTGTGGGGTTGTGGACGAGGCCCATTGTGGCGGCGAGGTGGTCTGCGACAATGACTCCGTTCTCGGCACCGGGGATGATGAGCTCAACCTTGCAGGGCAGCTCACGGAGGAGCTGAACGGTCTGCGAGTAGTCTCCAGTGAAGAAGACCTCGTAGTCACCCTCAACCACGCAGCTGAGCACACCGTCTTCGGCCTTCTTGCACAGGAACACGAGTACGAGCTTGTAGCCGAGCTCACGGATACGCTCGGCGAGGAGCTCGCCAGAGGAGAAAGGGCAGACGACGGCGATGGCGGAGTCCTTGTTCACGTGCGGGGAGCGGTGTTCGGACACGCTCATGGCGGCCATGGAGGATGTCACGTTGGACTCCGAGGCGGTCATGTCATTGTGCTGCATGATGGCTTTCTGAAGGTGCTGCTGCTACTTGCGCTAATTAATCAATTAAATTGATGACGTGCTGATTCTGTCTTGCTTGGTCTTGGCAACGTTGTCGTCCAAGAGCAAAGGATACAGGTTGTTCAACAGAAGCAGCACCGATCAATACTGGAAGGGCTGGGTGGGAGCCGCTGCGTTTGGGGTTTGCTTCGCTTTGCTTTGCTTTGCTTTGCTTTGCTTTCTTGCTTTCTTTGACCTTGCCAGTCTCAGTAGTTAGACTTATGAGGATCAGCGATGATGAGGACGTCTTTTAGTTTTCTTTCTAACTTAAAATAAAAAGAAATTAAAGAGAAGAACTTGAAGAAGAAGAAGAGAGAAAATAATTTAATAAAAAGATAGTTAGTTAGTTTGTTAGTAAATGCTAAATATGCTCGCTCACTCGCTCGCTCGCTCGCTCTTTTAAGTTTAGTCATTGAAAGAGTACTTATCTTCCTCCAAAGTATCCTCTTCTCGCTAACAAGACCATCATTCCAAGTGAGAGGAGATATTTGAATGCGGAAACCGGAACAAAATATTTTCAATATCAGTTCGCAAAAGAGGCAGGTAATATTTATGTATTTATTTATGTATTTATTTATCTATTTATTTGCCAAAGAAAGAAGAAAAAAGTTTCAATGGTAAAAAGAAAAAGAGATGAAAAATAATCTGAGCGCGACCAAAGAAAAGGAAGCGCGTCTTTTAAGCCATTGCTATTCGGAAACGAGGGAGTCCGAAGCCAAATGTTATGAAGGGCCATTTCTGATTGTCAACATGTGAATCAAAGGTGCTACGTGTGCATATTTCTTTGCATGAAGCGCGAGGAAGTGAAGGCACCTTTTCGATTATATTTTTAATTAAAAAGATATGAAAAAGAAGAGATACACGAGGATGAACAGGCCGAAACAAGCTTTCAATTAAGTTAAATTACCAAAAGTACTAAACCTTCTTTCTCTAAATGAGTAAACTGACACACAATCATTAAAACTCTTTACTGTAGACATGCAAAACTGCTACCATGCTGCCAATATCCGGCGTTCACCATGACTTATTAAGCTTCGATGGTTGGTTATCTCTTTGTTCGCCACTCGCAGTTCCCTCATTCATTTACTCCGCAGCTTGCTTTCTTTCTTTCGCTCATGTCCTTCCTTTCCTTGACTGCATCTATTCTTATATCTATCTACTTATTTGTTTATCTGTTTATTGTTTGTTTCTTCATTCTCTTTCGTTTCCTTTCCTGTTTACCCTTTTCCTTCTTTTTAGTGGCGTCGGGAAAATAGTTTTCCCGGCGCCAGCAGGCGGTTTTCTAGGCTCTGAGGGCGCCTGATTCTCTTTTCGCTCTGTGGAATCGCGTTTTAAAGTTGATTCGATTGGACCGGCGAAGGCGACATTAGAGTCAGAAGCCGCGTCAGAGCAGCGTCGGCACTGGCCTTCACAGCGTCCTCAGCAAAAACTCCTTCACTTCGCTCCAGTATGTACTACTTTAAATTAGTAAAACAATATAATAATTTAGGTAAATAGTAATGATGATAAGGGTCCTTGCTTTAAGCCGGAATCAGTTTCCTTTTTAAAGCTAAAAAGAGTTTGATTGGACGACTATCATTTGCAGGTGAAAAGTTCTTTTTTCCTCCCTCAAAGCAGTAATAAAATAAAGTTGAAAAGAGGATGAAGAAACGGAAAGCATTATTTTCTTCGGTTCTGTATCCAGGAAGAAGAAGACATATGCGCGCAGTGTAATTAGAATCAATCGACGTGGTTCGACCAAACCTTCGCATTCCCTTCAAGTCTCACGACCGCAAAACGGCGGCCTTTACGGCCATTCAATTATGCAAAGCTTTGCCTGTCAGCCCTGCTTTCTTTTCTTTTGCCACTGGAGGCAGCAGATAATGCAATGCAATGCAATAAATACAATGTAATACAATGTAATACAATGTAATGCAAAGTGCAGAATAAGCGATAGAAACTCGAGACCAGCAATGTTACGAAGAAAGAAGACACGAGTTGGCTCCGAGGCATGCCTCGCTTCATAACTCAGGACAGCCAACCATTCGACGCCAATTCTCTTCGTTTGTCCAACCCACTTTAGACGTTGGAGCCAATACGGCCAAGCTTTTCTCCACCTCAAATCGAAAAACGCAACGTCAACAATCAATCGAAGAAATGGCAGCTCACGGTGTCCACAGTGCTTCGAGACGGCTTCTAACAATTACGCGTGGTCTGGTAAGGCAATGCATCAATACTAGATATCCAGTTCAGTGACGTATATCGCATCTGGTGTTACAAAACGCGGTGTATTGGCAGAAGAAGCTTCAGTGGAGGAGCACGCTCTGCCAGTCATTGTTATTTGCATCTATAGATAGAGCGGACATTGTGAAAGATTTTTCTTCGATGGAAAAGTCTTTCGTCTGCAAAGTCGCAGGTACCGTTGCTGTAAACTGCCTCCCATAAATTCAGGGACCGCGGCGACTGTCTCCGATCTCCACGCGAGTTCTTTCTTCTGCTGCATTGGCGGAAGGTTGGTTTGGCAGCGGCTCACGGTTTAGATTTTTGTCTCGTCCAAGCCATCCATCGAACTAAACAACAAACCAATCATATGACAGTCCCACATTAGTTCTCTCTCATCTCCAACGTGCTAACAATGCTTATGCGCCTACTTTGCATTACCTTTTAGATTCATAAACAATCCAATATGACAGCAGATATTTATGTATATAGTTATATATTTATGATAATTGGTTGGCCAGACGGGCAGTCTCTGGAGAACTTGAAGGTTCACTGCGGCCCGCCGATCAAGAGGCCAGCGAATGCTTGCGCAGGGGGGGCGGGGGTTTCCGCAAATGCCGGTGGGTTGGCTGATCGAATCTGTTCGGTTCTTCAGCTTTGATAACCTGGAACCACCGCTTTTGCTTGCTTGGAGATCGGCGACATTTTCACTGGCGGAAGCCAGCACACAGAGTAAACTTGTATCAGGGCACGATCGCAAAATGCTCTCCCGTGCCCCTGCTTGCACCCCTACGCAGAAAGTACACTGTTCGCGCAAGCCAATATTGCGAGCCTTTAAAAGTAGAACCGGCAGTGCTCTTTTCCAAAGGTAGTATATCTACAAGGCGTGCGTCTCTATTCTCCAAACATAGTTACGCAAGACCTGGCCACTTTCATCTCTTTGCGTCAACTTTAGAGCTCATGCTGTGAAGCAGCTTAGATATAGGTCAGATTTCGAGCAAATTCATTGGAAGGAACCTCTGTGAACGCCACGACAGCCTTCTCAAACGCTTCTTCGCACGCCGACGCTCAGAACACGCACATGCAGAATCGAGGCGAGACGCAAGAAATCCTTGGGTGTCACTGCAGGGCCCCGAGGTGACCCTCTGTCGATCCCTCATACTGGCACTCAAAAGGGGGGTCTGACTGCTGTGTCGAACTTTTCCGGATGGCCAGCCATTTGACTCAAGATAAGCGCAGAAAAGCCACGGCTCTGGACCTAAACTTGCACGAAAAGGCTTCAATTGCAGAGAACTTTGGCCTTTCCATCAAAGCTTGCACAATCTTCGAAGCATTGCACAATTCACGGCACAGAAGAGCCATCGCTCACTCAGGTCAAGAGCTTACGAACGCCCGCCAAACGCGAGCCCAACGCGCCGCCATATCAACGTGAATATGCCAACTCGTAGGTCCACCCTTTTCTTTCCACGTTCTTAGTTTTGAAAGAACGAACTCGGGTTCGAGTTGTATGTTTGTTTGTTTGCAGGAAAGTTGAAATGAAGAAGGGCTTTAAAGCTGACGGAGGTTCTTAACTTGGACAAATTAAGGTGCCACTTCACTTGCAGAAAGCTCATCGTTCACGAATCTTGAGGTTGGTTTTCCTCTGTCGGTGCGACCATCGGAAATCCCAGTTTGACGCAATATAGTTTTTATTTAATTCATTGCAGTGAGGCTTCGTCTCTGTTTTTATTTTGTATTTTTTTTAAATTAAATTAGTACGTGCTACAGAAAACAATAATTAAAAGTGGTTTTCCTATAATAACGGAGTATCCGAATTACACTCTGATCGATTCTCCAAAGAGAATGCTGCCGAGTGAGTACTTTTTTATGTGGCATGAGTTGTTGAACCGAAACTCCAACAAACGAGCTCTTCTTGTATAGGTAGATACGTACAAAGGGTATATGAGAGCATCAAAAATAGGCGAAGGAGAGCCGGCCCTGCTCTTCCCCTCTGCTTGTTCTGAGTTCATATCCACTCATCTTTCACCTGCTTATTACGACTGACTACCTACTTTTGTTCCACTTCTCGCGATTTCTATTACTGTAAAAACAAAACAATAAAAAAACATTTAAAATTAAATTAAAAAAATACCTAAAATGTTAGGTGTTTTTACTTGCTCGTTCATTTTTAAAATGGTAGCTCTACTTTTAATTTTAAAGAGAAGATGTACTTAAAAAATAAAAAAATAAAAAAATAAAAGAAACTAACTAACTCTTGTATTCTAATTAATTAAAAACCAAAAAAGCAGAACAATTCTTAAAATTAAATTGGTACTATGCAGTGGTAGAGGAATCTTAGTGCGTGGTACCCTGGCGGGATCTTGAGGCTAGGAGCTCCTACAGGTTACCCATCCTTTACTCCTGCCGGGGAGCGGTGCCGAAAGCGAGAAACCTGAACCTCAAAAGGCTGACTCAAATCGCTTTCAAGAACTCGAAGAAGACCCGGAGAGGTTCAAGTTCTGAAGATGGGACGTGCTCGATAATAATAATAATAATAATAATAAGAAGAAGAAGACCTGGTTCTGTAGCTAGGTCCACGAATTGATTTTAGGAATCCGCTTAGGCATAAGTTCCAGACCAAGATGTATGTATGCAGAAGAGGTCTGCGCTGGCACATCGCACGCGCTGACCTGGCGGCCGCTTTGCCCTTATTTAACAACGTAATTTGCTTCTTTCTTTGTTTTTCTTGTTTTCTTTTGTTTCTCTTTTGTTTTTCTTTTGATTTTCTTTGTTTCTCTTTGTTTTTCTTTGTTTTTCTTTCCCCTCTTTTAGTGGTGGGCCGGTCGTTGTTTGTTTGTTTGTTTGTTTGCTTGTTTGGTTGGTTGGTTGGCTGACAGGAGGTGGGCTGTTTGTTTGGTTGGCCGCAAAGAACCTTTCGAAAATACTGCGAAACCGCCATCCTCTGCTCAGTCATAGCCCGAGCACTTGGTCATGGCTGCCGCCATGCGCAAACCTAAGTTTCGCACAGGTCCAAGTTATTGAAGTTTCACTTGCTGCACCGAGGCTAAATTTTTATCGTGCCATGATAACAACAATCGGAGTTTTTTTTGTTTTTGTTTTTTAAATTTGTTTTTTAAAATAACATTTAAAACTAATTAAAACTAATAATAAATTATCATTCCTCTTATACTTTAGAGAAAGGTTACGTAAGGTTTTGAAGGAATGACAGCAGAGAGAGATGAATGTATGTACTTGAGACTAAAACTTTGCTCACTCAAGGCTTCAAATTCTTGACAAAAGCGGATTGATTGGATGGATATGCTGCGAAACCCATTTCTTCTTCCGCCAAATTAAAAGTGAAAAGTGAAAATAAAAATAATATCTATCCATCTACTGAAAGCGTCAATCAATCAATGAGTGAGTGAGTGAGTCGCTGATCCACAGGACATGAGGTACCTCGCGGCCGACCTCGAAGAGTTCTGCGCGTCCTCTCTTGCCGCAAAGTTCTCTCTCTTGCTCGACACCGAGGACGACGGCGACGATGACGGCGGCGACGGTGATGGTAACGACGTTTTCGGCAGTACGTCGAGACTCTTCGATTATTCGGTGGCTGTGCCTGAGCAGAGCAGAGCAGAGCTGAGCTGAGCTGGACTCTTCGCAGAGTTAGACGTGCGTGCGCTCAAAACTGCGTTGAAAGCCTCGAAGAAAGCCTCGAAGAAAGCTAACTCGCTCGCTCGCTCGGTGGCGGTGGCGACGATTGGCCTTGCTCTGTCGTCGTTTGACCTCTTTGGCCGCTGCCATTGTTTGTGCACCAGTCGTTTCCTTGGCGCAAGCAGCTCTCAGAGTTTGCCCAGAATCGCTGGAATTGCAAGCGGAGTTTGTACGTGCGTGTGTGTGTGTGCCTTCAAGATGCCAAAGGTTTGTTTTGTGGAGACGTCGGAGCTTTTAATGCATATTTGTGTACGCGTGCGAGCTTTCATTTGCGATTGATTGGTGTCTTACGAAGTGCAGTTTTCGAGGCCCAAGGGTCTCAAGATTATATCATATCATATCATATCATATGATATCATGTGATATCATAGCATATCATTGCCATCGTGGGCTCGCTCGAGCTCTTCGTGCGGCTCGGGAAGGTGTAGGCGGGGAACCTGGAGACGAGGAGGAGATGGACGAATGCATGAAAACAAACTCTGGGAACTGCAATCCTGCTGTGTTTTGATTTGGTGCAGCTGTGATGAAGGAGCGCACATAAACTGTGAAGAGAGGGCATTCATTCCCATTGGAACGAGCATAAGAAAAATGACAACTGTGCGGACCAAGTTAGAAGAGCGGACATCGCCACCACGCCCGCCTCCAAGACGGCAAGACAACAAGCTCTTGCTGGTGCTCTTGCAGCAAAGAATACACATCGATGAGTGTCCGTCTCCGTGAAGCTGATAATGACGATCGACACAGCACCGATTTTATAGATGTATAGATTTCTTTGAAGCAAGCAAGTTGTACCTAAGAGCACCTCTGTAGATAGATAGCTAATGGGTTTTTAAGCACGCTTAGGGAAGTTTTTAGTTGGCTGTGCTTTGTTTGACTTGTTCACGTTCTTGAGTGACACTTCGAAGTAGGAAACCTACTAGGGCACTGCTAGCACGGCTGTTAGTTGGCATTGGGTGGCTAAAGATTCAGGAAGGTGCGCAAGAACTGGCTGTAAAGCAGCAGCAGCAGCAGCAGCAGCAGCAGCAGCAGCAGTAGCAAGACCATCATGAATTAATTATTTATGATGAAGTAGGTACTACTACGAGTGGAGAAACAAATAGGAAGTGCTTCCTGATTGATTACCAACTGCCAACTTGTTCTCGGTAGCACAGATGCCAAACCCGTCCTGCGTCGCGACACCTAAGAGCGCAATTCTGTAAAAACAAACAGCCAAACTTTAATCAACTGACGGGATGCAGGTCCACGAGACACTTATTCTAATGCCTCAAAAAAGCAGCAGAAGAGACTCTGTAAAAGGGAGGTCCCTTGAAGAAAAGCACTTGGCAATGAATGGCCTTTGTTGAGCTCAAAGCCTTTGGGCGAAGACCCAAAAGAACTTCGAACAGTGACGATGTGCTGATTAATCGTTGAGGACGTAACTTGAGCGAAACAAGAATGGAAGCTTCGACTAACGAAAGACTGGCCAGTCAAGATTTGTGCGAGGAAGCGTGCGCCATGAGCCCTTTCGGCACCCTTGGAACCAGCCAGTAATTTTTATTTTAAAAGGTAGTATGTTACCAGGTGGGCATGCAGTTAGTTAGTTGTCCTACCACTTCCAGTTCTGCCGAGGAAGGCACACTCGGCTGTAATTCTTCAAACACCTTACGGAAGAGACGCTTCGTGGATGGATGGATGGATCGGCCCGCGAAGCTCCGCACGCTGATTCCAGACCGAGTTCTGCCGATGATTGCACCTGCTCTTTCTGCCAACTCAGCATGTATGTATATATTTGCATCCCTCGAAATTGATCGTCGATCCTCAACGGAGCGATCAAGTTTTCGCCATATCGATCTTCAGAAGGCCAGCCAGTGAAGCAAATGACATGAGTAAATTTTCTTTTCAGAAAAACGAGTCAATTGAAATTAAAATTGAATAACCATTGGTGCTAACAAAATGGGGTGGCCGAACTTCAGGCAGGTTTTATGTGTTCTTAAGGTTGCTACGATCGTACCCCAATCTTCTGTGGGACTTCTCGGCCAGTCAGACAGTGTATCTGACTTCTGTTGAGTTATGTTTCCTCGGTGAACGATTTGCTCTGGTCAGGTCGGCTATGCTCTGTGATGAATACTTCGTCTTGTAAGAGATCGCTACTTCGCGCCGCTATATTGTGGAAACTGACGGCGTTAATGTTGGGTATGCGAAATGTTGTATGACTTTCACAGGCATTGGGATCAGAGCCCCCTAGTCCTCACTGATGAGTATAGTGACACAGAGAGACCTGTGAGATGGATAAGTAACTTCAACTGATCTACAAATCACTTTACTGTTCATTTACAGAAACAAGCAATCAAGTATATGTACTACAATACGCATTTCCCCGATGTTTGCAAGGAGATTTCCTCAGCAGCCCAAGGTCTTGTGACCAAACCACTGATGTCCGACGACCGCCAAAACGGTTGAGCTCCTCCTCAAAATAATGTACATATAGTTATTACAAAGAAGCCGACTGACGGTTCGCAAGCAATTGCTGGGCATTCTTTGAAAACCTTTTTTATTCCGATTACGTGAACACAGATCCTCACCGTCACCAAAAGCCCACCACTTGCTCTCCTGCGTGTGCTTAGGTCTAAAACCTGGCATCCCTTCATGTCGCCACAGAATCGACAACAAGTCTCAAGTTTCTGCTCGAACTGGGTTTAGTACTCGCTAGTAGGCGCCTAGTTATAGTCGCGAGAACAAAAATATAAACAACAAAGTAGGCTTCGTTTCTTTGCACGATTAAAGGGGGCGAAGCTCCTCGTCACTTCCCCACCAGGCACCCGACGATTGATTGCACACTGTAATCATGACACACTCAGGCAAATGCTCTCTCGCCAGGCACGAGGCAAACTTGCCGCGATAAATAACTTTACTATTCGCAGAGCGGCGATGGCCGGAGTGAGCTTAACATTTCGAACATGAAATTCACAATTGTGCAGTCCCTACGAGCGAAGAGAAGAATGAAGAGATCGATCGATCGATCGCAGCTTATAAGTCACCCATGACCATCGATGCGATTAAAACACACTCTGGGTCATCGCAATCTCATCAGCCTAAACTTTTCTTCGATATTCTGCCGGAGCCCTCGAGCGTGGAGACCTACAGCTTCAAGAGGCTGCCTTTAGCCGTCCGTTAGTTGGTGCAGTCAGGCCTTGGATGGGGTCGGTGCTACGGAAGCTGAGAATTGAGCGTTGTAAAGACTGCTTTGAAGTACTTACAGACTAGCAGGAACAAGTGCCACACAGAAAGCAGAACTTCTCTTCTCTTTCGGGTCTCAAACCCTTTCAGGAAAGTAATAACTTCCGAGTGCTATAATAACTTAAGCTTTCTCACTATCAGCTTTAAAAATAAACTTAAAAAATTAAAATTTTCAAAGGAGGTTTGTTTTTGTTTTTGCGCGCGCATGGCTGCGTGATGATTCTTTCGTTTTCTTCATCTTTGAACGGAAGGGCTCTTTCGCTACTTTTTACTTCGCTTTTTATTTTACGATTTCATTTTTTTCCCTTTTCTTTTTAAATCGAAAAGAACTTACTTTGGGTAAAGTAGAAAGAACCAAGAGTTTTGCTTTTAGTACCTCATAATGCTCAACCATAGATTACATGAATGTAATTTGCCTCGAAAAGTATAAAGATAAGTCAAAATAATATCAGTAATTGAATACTCATCGACTATTACTTACCAACACACAAACAAACAAGCAAACAAACAAATAGCCTCCCTCCCTCCCTCCCAACGGTTTCGTGGTCTCAGGACACATAAATGAGTGGAGCACTCCTCGCCACCCATAATCAAACTCGACTGCAGAGCCACAAAATAAATGCTCAGTCTGCGCTCAAAGTCCCTTCCATCACTGTTCTTTTCTCTATTATAATCTTCAAGCCATAATAACAATAGCAGAAGACTTTTCCTCGCGCCGGAGCTCTCAAGGAATGCGAGAAAGAAAGAAGGAACCCTTTTCTGGAGCCGAGCAGCCACGAAGAAGAGAAGCAAAGCAAGGGAGAAGCAGCCTCTCTCCCTCTCGTGGCGGCGCGAAGAACGGCTCTGAGGACGCCCAAACAGGCTCAGAGCACTGCGAAGGCTTCGAAGGGAAAGGAATCCATTCGCAGTGCTGCTCTGCCGCTTACTTTACATTGCGTATTACGTATGAGATGACATCGCTTTTTTCACGCTGCTCTTTTCTTTTATTATATCTATCTATTTATCTATCTACTTATTTTAGTTTTTATAAAATAAAATAAAATAAAAGAATAATTATTATTGCGGTGGTACTGCTTTATGCGGTAGGTACGTACGTACGTAAGCATTTTCGCATCTTTTTCAAATTACATCTTTTAAAACTATAATGATAACTCTGACAAAAACAACGCATACACCAGTGAAAGAAGCATTTTACCATAGACGAAGAAGCTTCCCTTTCCAAGCCTTAAAAGAACAAAGATTCGAAAACCTCAACCAGCCGTTGGGAGACCCATCAGCTCTGTCTCCTGCCGGGCATTCCCCTGTGGGCGTCAAGTTTCCTTTCAAGAGTGTCTTCTTAAAAACAGAAAATAAAATACCATCAATGAAAGCTTTTTTGTTTTGTTTTGTTTTGTTTTGTTTTGTTTTGTTTTGTTTGTTTTATTAAATAAAGTTTAATTTAATCGGAATGGGCCGCCCCTAAATATGCCTGAGTCTCAGGGTGAGTGATGATTCTCCCGCTCAGGAAACCTGATCCGGGGCCTGATTGGCTGTAGAAATCTGACTGCCATCGCCTGTGCAGAGAGGATAAGCGTCCTCTCGGGTACCCACCCAAAGGCAGAGGCAGCCAGCTTTTGCGAGAGAGGGAACTGCTTTGGCATTGGTTTTGCGCAAGGCTGTTTGTTCGTCAATAGAATACCATTTTACTTTCTCTCTTTCTTTCTTTCTTTCTTTCTTTCTTTCTTTCTTTCTTTCTTTCTTTCTTTCTTTCTGACCACATATCATACATATGGTGAAAGGTACTTTTCTGGTTAGTTAGCTAGCTAGTTGGACTGACTTGCTGACTTACTGACCTACTTACTTGCCACGGAGATACTAGCTGGCTGGGTGTCAGGAGCGTTAGCAGTGCTGACTTGAAGGAGCCGCAGCGGTGTTATTCAAGTATGTATCATCGATCGTATCTTTGGAGTGATCTCGAAGACTTCGTCAATGTACTTTCTTCTAATTTCTAATTTCTGATTTTTACTTCAATTTAATTTAATCAGCACTCTAAAATGTTACAAAGTACTTCGAAGTGCTCTAACATTACTTGAAACTACCCATATACTTGTGGATAAAGATACTTGCTCAAACCAAAGAAGATAGATATCCTACGCGCGAGAATCTTCGCCATGTAAAGCTAAATTAATTCATCAGGACCTCGCGAAATCCTGGAGTCCAAAGCCGCTTCAGGCCGGCAGCGGAGAGCCTTTTGCTCCAAGTCTGACGCAGATCGCACAGGCGTCTGGAGTGAATGATCTTCACGAGGAGGAGGACGAGGACGAGGACGAGGAAATTACAATTACAAGTGTAACCAGTAAGGCAGCCTCCCACGACGACGTCGTGGAAATGGAAAGCAAATCGAAATGGAGGAGCTTTGGTGATGGATGATGTTCCATATCGCGCAAGCTGTGCTACAATGTGGCCACGGGGAACTGGGCGAGCGGCGTGAGGAAGATCTGGGTTGATTGAATGAGCAATGGACAGCGATTCCAACAGCTTGAAGGCGAAGCTTCGGTTCGCTATGGTTCACTCAAGTACCAAGCACAAGGTGCCACGTGGAGCCCAAAGAGGCGGGCGAGGTTCCTGATCATCTTGAATGAATTGCTTGCCGCTTATGCTGCCTTTGCGAAGCTACGATCAGCGCGGTCTCGCTCGAAGATCGGTGTTCGGTTTTCACTTGGTGATGGATCTTCTCGTTGATCGCTTCCGATACATACGTCTTGGTCATTGATCATTCATGATTCATAATCGATGCATGTAGCGAGGTGAGTGATGTCGTGGATATCGAAGATCATCATCATCATCATCATCAAGATTTATGGTCGGGTGGCCGGCCATACATAGAGCGTGGATGGCGATAAGTCGTTCGTAGGCGGACCATCGCGAGGCCCTCGTCCCTGGCCCAAACTGCGAATGGCTAGGAAGCAGCTCATTTCGAGACTATCGAGCCACTCTAGTTTTTAATTGACTCTGATCAAGAAAACGGACTCTTCGATTCTGTGGTGGTTGTCCATCAAGACCACCTTGAACATTGTGGACCTAGCTAGCTCCGAATGGGACCAGTCGATCATGGCCACGACTCATGACAAAACGTCTGCATGGAGAACCTCCTCGAGTGCAAGCAAGCAATGTAACAGATCGTCACTCGATGGTCAGCACCCCAAAAGGTCCTGCAGACCTACCAGTGGTTGGCTAACGGGTCGATTCGTTTCATCGAGGCGACAAAAACTGAAGCCAATTCCAAAGAAGCGAGCGCTTACGAATTCCACTTCCAGTTTACTCCAATGAAATAACCAACTGCCACTTCCAAGATCGCAAGCAGTAAGCAGTGAAGAAAGAAGCACAAGGTGCACGCACAATAGCGAAGCAGCGGCTCATGGATGAATACTCCCTAGCGACGGCAGGAGTCCAAGCTGGCTTTGCAGGCTCCAATTTATTCATTGATTCACTCACCTAAACCATATTAAGCTTGGATATTTTAGCTTGAGTTTTTAACAATCTTTCAATAGCTCCAGGTTCCCTACAATGGTTTAATGAACGGCGCATTCTGAGCGAATCAGAAATGGTTACACTCTGATAAAGACCAAAGCACAGGGATAAATAAGATCTCAGTGAACACACACAGGAGACAATTTTTTTTAATATTACTAATAGTAGTACGCACATGAAGGCTTTGAAACACAGATCAAGCGAGCGTTGATATAGTGTTGCCTGCAATCTGTGGTAGTCCTACTGAATGTATACGCACATGAAGATGTATTATTGAAGTAGCTTCATATGTTTATAATCAATAGAAACAAGATTATATCTACTCAGTCTGATGGTGTGCGTATTGTTGGATATCGAGGGACTAGGTACGGCATTTCACTTGTCGGAAACCGAGCAGGATTTGCCGCTTAAATCAATAAAGAATGCACCTAGAAAGTAGCTTTGTTCTTTGCTTTGAGTTTCCTTTGTTGTAGCTTCTGTGGTGTAATGTACAAGTGAAAGTACACAAGCGGCTTTATACTTGGGCCCTCCCTAAGGTGGATGCCAGCGGGGGATAAAACCCCAATGCACGACAGAGTAGCAGAGAGAAGCCTGGTGCCTAATACGTACTTCTGGATTCTTTGTCGAAGTCATGCTCATAAGGTATATGACTGCAGGTGGTAAAACCCCAATCTACTCACGGCTCGCATGCAAACACCGAACCTCAATAATCAAACCTTTAAGCCGGAGGACAAGGCGATGGCGAGAGTTGCTAGTGACAGGCAAGCAGCATTCCAGGGTGGAAGAAGAGGCCTAATCTTAACCTGAATTAATCCTTGAAAACACTGCTCCTGACATCCATTTATTACCGTACTTAGTCTATATTTTACTCATCTCCCATCAAGCGTTGCCATGTGCTAACTCTCAAGAAGGCATATTCCCTGTCACTGCTGCTCTTTCCTGGAAACTCAGAACATAACCTTTGTATCACACGCCTCTGCTTTCCAAGAGTCTCGCCCTTCAAGTCAGTGACTGTTCTTTGTTCGCTTCAAGTTGTTTCTGTATACAGATAATAAAGCTAGAAATCAAAACCTTTTGTCATTCTACTGCACTACAACGCATGGCATGTACACGAAACTTGTGGGAAGCTAGACAATAGAACGAGAGCTTTGCTGAATCCAAGCAGATCACAGGTCTCGATATGCAGTAGTAGACTTTGTTTACAGAAAGGTCCGGTGGACACAACCAAGGCGAATTGGCATCCTCATATTAAAGTTAGGTACGCAGCTGGCCTTGGTAAAAGCATTGCAGAATTCAAACGAGGCAATGCATTAATGTAATGCAAGTTTGGGTTTGCTTGCACAGGTGTTGCCAAACCTCAAGAACTTTGCATGGACCGAGGGACTTACGTGCACGGAGTGGGAGCTTGCGACGTTGTGGAGATCAACTGGAGCTGGAGAATATCTTGAAAGGCTTATATATTATGAAGAGGTGTATCTTTATTAAGCCGCCCTTGAGCTTGGCCGCAAGAGCACAATACCCATAGCTCGATAGGGTCGCATGATGTATTGACTTTTACTCAAAGAAAATGCAGCCATATGCGTGCCTGTCCTACAGTGGTTGTTCTCCTTTGCATCTCGAAGATGCTTTAGTTCATATTGCAGAGTAGCTTGTGCTGTGGAGCGTGTAGAGGTAGTCTGACAAGGATGGCGAACTCAGGAGAAAGAAAAAGAGGATCATATTTCAATTCTCGGGTTTCGGGTCTGGATGCAGGCAGGATGAATGTACTGTGTCAGTCCAATAGACAGGAGGTGTCGAACAGGAGAGCCAGGTTGGGCACATTGCTGGATATTACTTCAATAGTTCATAATTTCATTAACAAAAAGGTCAAAATCAAACACCGCGTCATGGAGTTGCAAAGAGGTAGAGAACAGCTTTTGTCACGCCAAGTCTAATGTTCTACCCAACTCTATCGTCTTCTTGAGATGTTGATGCGTATTATCTAATCATCATTCCAATTTCTGGGAGGAATTTGCTGGTATTGGCTATAAAGAAATAAGTAATATACGACAACATGTCGTATATACTACATCAACACTTTCACTGTGCTATGCGAAAAATCACCAAAAGTTTCCCTCGGGTCTTGACAGAGTCTCGCTCGAGTCATAGATGAAACCTCAATCTGGGCTTATCCTCACTCCTCGCTCCTCATTATTGCATAACACTCAAAATCAAGTACCCGGTAGCGTTGCCAAGCATCTTCTATGACTATCGCCGCTACTGCTACAAATTCTTCTTCTACTTCCACTTCTTTCTGATCTAGTCAACGAAGTGGATACAGGATGGATGGCTTTGAAACCTTGAATAAATTTCGACTGCTGCAGTTTCGTGACTCAAGACAGTGCCCTCCAACCGGCGAAAGCTGCCAAATATTCAACGTAGTATGTTCGTTTCCATAATCATGACCAGCTCCGATGCAAGTACCATGGGAGACTCAGGTCGTAAGCCGTAGCACTGTATTATGGGAGCTGCCTGAGTTTCTACTTTCGAGCCAGGTTCTAAAAGAAGAGCGTGTGCCCACCATGAAAACCGAGCCACAACCAATCTACAACCATCTCCGCTGGAAAAATTTTCTCCGACTACTCCAATTGATCTTACATCACAAGATTGTCTCGCTCCTCTTGCTTCCCAGAGACTGCGTATGCAAAAATGTCACAAATTACGCTCCATCTCCTGCCCTGAAGACCTGAACATTGCAAGCATGGATGGAGTCCGTCCTACATTGTACGAGTACAACCAATTGTTATTGCACAGGCTGTCCACAGGCACCTGCTTCGTAGTGGGGAAACTATCCGAAGTACCTCCCTCATAACCTAAACCCTAGTCATTTCGCCTGCGCCTTCACCACTGGTACATCCACTGTGGGGTAGCTTTCAGTTACTGGTAAGTAGGGCCTGCTAGCACGAAGCATACTATGGATAATAGTAGTTGCTAGTACGTACCACCTTCGATGAGATTGTTGAAGGAATTGGCTCAAGTCAGAGGGTTCTCCTTTGTTGACAGATTGCACGATGAGATGCCGTCGTTCAAAGTCTTGAAGGCTACCTGGCGTGGCATTGTGCTCGCGAAGCGGTGCCTGCACGACGTTGGTAAGAGCTGGCAATGCTGTCTGCCAGCTGCGTTGAGGCGGAGCGGATTTATTTCTTCAATGCGACCATCGAGATGATGCATGCGATGCTCGAGATATTTTACTTATTCTGAGTCCTCGCGCAATTTCTGACTTCGCAGGGTCACGCGCTGCAGGATTGGAGCTGGAGTTGACGTCGAAGACACGCAGGTCAACAGAACGAGTTCGCTCGCTCCTCGCCAGGCCTCAGGATATTTGGAGTGGCATGAACGGACGAATGAATGGTGTGGTGTATCTTGAAGGAGGGTGTCAACTTTTATTCGAGGCAGCGGCAGGTGCCACGTGGCGTTAGCGAAGTGATCGCACGCTCAAGTTGAGACGCCATTCAGCGCCGTGCCCAAAGAAAGTCCCTACTCCGACCACATGGCAGTTCCTACACTCGCCGCACTTTCAAGCCTCAAAGGTCGCTTGGTTCCTTCCCAAGATCGGCTGCGCTGCGCTGCACGACATCATCATCGCCACCATCATCGCCATCCACGATTCATGATTCGTGGCATGACCATGACATCAAATTAATGAATTGATTGATTGATTGATTGATTGATTGATTGATTGATTGATTGATTGATTGATTGATTGATTGATTGATTGGGTGAGTGACTCCGCCGTGATTCTCTTCAAGACTTCTTCTTCACTCCTCTCAACGGGGTGGAACTTGAGCGAGCGCAATGCGGAAGAAGGTACGACCGCTGCTCATGCTTGCTTTGTTTTGCTTTGCTTTGCGTTGCTTTGTTTTGCTTTGCTTTGCGTTGCTTTGCTTTGCTTTGCTTTGCTTGCTTCAAGATGCTTTGTTTGAGTGACGGATAGATAGATTTGCGCGATCATGGCCTGATGGCGTCATACAGAGGCCAGGCAGCAGTAAGTAAGTAAGTAAGTAAGTAAGTAAGTGCGACCTCCAGCAGAAAGGCCTCCAAGGCGACCGCTCGCCCGCCAACCCGAGTCTAAGGCACGCATGCACTGCAGCCTGACTGAGATAGATCATGAATCTATCGATCGATCGATCAATCGATCGATCGATTGTTTATTCCACGCGGACGAACTTGAAGACCAACGTGAGCTTTGACTCGCCTTCATTCAGGGACAAAGAGGAGCGCGCCGGGTGCGCCAGGGAAGCCTACAGTTTTGGTTAGAAGGGCACGGGAGAGGGTTAGCGCGTTTTGTGTTGTTTTCATTTGGGGGACTTTGCACGAAACGCAATGCAATGAAATGCAATGCAATGAAATGCAATGCAATGAAATACAATGCAATGCAACGCTGGAAAGCTTGAGACCGTCTTGCAAAACGGAGCGGGATCTGAGCGAGGGCCTTTCAGGGAAACGAAGGGCAACTGGCAGAGAGTCAGACTGCTTGCTTGCTTGCTTGCTTGCTCAGATTGCGGCCGATCGACAAGTTGGCAGGAGGTCGGGATAAAAGAACCCACTCGAAGAAGGCACTTTAGAAAAGATGACAATGAAGAGCAGTGAGTGACAGTGTGGAAGTGTATTCGATTCTTGCTCTCGCTTGGCTTGTGCATGGGCTGCCATCGTGAAACTGTAGATCGACTCATGCCTTGCGCGTGTGATTCAAGACTTGCAAGGGTGCCTGGAACCGCGGGTTCTGACCGTTCTGAATAGAACAGAGGTGCACTGTTTGAGTGGCGATTTCTCGATCGATGAATTTGATTCCCAATGTGCGCCACGTTGTCCTCGACAGTTAGGTAGTTAGTTAGTTGTTACTGCTACTTACTTAGTAATTAGATTGGTCATTGGTATAGAATAAGAAAAGAAAAGAAACGAAAAAAGGGAGAAATGTAGAAGACATGAAGAACAGAATGCCTACAGTAATCGTGAAGACAAAGGGAAAAGGCATCTCGAATCCATCTGTGTGTGCGTGCAGAAGAACAAGCGAGAAAGCAACAGAGTTCGTGACTTTATGTTGAATCACCTCCTGAGTTTCCAACTTTCTTTTCTCTAACAGCCTAGAATCATGGAATCTTAAAGTACGCAAACCCGCACGCACGTGTCACAGGACCCCGAGTCAACCTAGTTAAGTCAAAGATGAGATATTATTGGGTCCCGTAATACGCACGTGCCTCTGATCGATCACTTTCTTTTGCTCCGATGCACTCTTTGCCGGCGCTAACTGCCGCTGTTTGAGTCCTACTGCGAAGAGCACTTAGTTAGTTATTGAGAATGCTAAAAAGTTTGTGCATCTGTGCCGCAAATACGAGTTTAACTAGACTACAGGGCACCAAGGGGGCCAAGAAAGCGAAGAAAAAGGTGAACCACTCGCTGCCTCTGCCTCGCTGATGGGAGCACTTCGATCGATTTCCTCTCGCAGACGGCCTCCTGAGAGGATGCTGGAGACCCCTCCTCTCGTCGCCAGCTCCTCGCAAAGAAGGCAAGGGCTTATTGGTCGAATTCGAAGGGAGAATTTCATTGCATTCAACCGAACGATTATGAACAGATATGCAAAAAAAACAAAAAAAAACGTGAAAGAACAATAACAAAGAAAGAAAGAAACAGAACAGACGAAGGCAGTACTACGGTATACCTTACGAGGCCAATAGCATGGTGTCAGATTCGTCTGGCTTTGTTTTTGATACCACTGTCACTTTGATGGCCTAGTGCTTAGCTAGCGCTTACTGTAGTGAATGCCTGCCACTGTCGTCGATGTGGGGGTAGGTAGGAGTAGGAGTGATTAGGCTGGGTACCCACAGAGGAAGAGAGGAAAGAGGAAGAAAAAGAAAATTTCGTTTCGATTTTGGTTTCTTTGAATTTCTCGTTTTTTGGTGATTTGGATTGAATTCGAAGAAGAAAGAGAAATGCGACGATGAATGCAAACCTGACTCGAGTCCATCGGCAAGAGCCAGGTTCGAGGTGCTCAGAAGACGGTACGTTGGAGGAGACGTGGAGACGCAAGGGCTGGAAGGGCAGAGCGAGAGAGAGGAGCAGATGTCAGGCACCCGGTCGGTCTGTCACCGTTGGGAACAAGATGGCAAGATAGAGCTTGCTTGCCTGCTTGCTTGCTTGCTTGAAGACGACTGTACATGGAGAACAACGTCAATGGATGGCGCATGAGAGATAGAAGCTTGCGGAAAAGCAAGATCCCAGGCGTCGCGATGGGAAGGGTTAAATAGCAGAGAGTTTGACAAGAACAAGGCCGTGAGGATCTTAGAAGGAGAGTTTGAAACATCCGTCGCGCGACGGGTAACGCTGACACAGGCGTAGTCAGTCGCCAAGTCCATAGCTGAAGGAAAAAGAGAAATATGCAACCATAAATATATCGGTCGCATTTATTCTTTTGCTTCAGCTGAGCTTTGAGGGTGCTTGGAGTAGCGCATTTCAAGCACTTTGCCGCCACAAGGATATGTCATTGCTGCTTTTGCTCAAGGAGTAGGTAGGGGCCAAAATTGTTGTTTCATGATCTGCACTAGGCGACAATACTTGAACATGTGCGTTTGGAGAGAAGGCAACCTGAATCTAGCGTCCGTCAGAGAGGAAGAGAAAGCGATTTGACCATGTCAACGAGTGTAAAGATGGGACAGAGCAAGGACTACGGCATTAGAGCGTGGGCCTTTAACGCAGGATTCCTGTGCAGGCAAGTGGAGCGTTGTTCTCGAGTATATTTTATATGGTGCTATCCTTAGTGTTGTTGGGGCGCGCGTGTGTGCGTGCGTGTGCGCGTGTGCGCGCGAGTGTTTTGCAGAGTTAGGTAAGGATTCCTGAACAAAATGACTGACAGAAATGAAAATTTACCTGCAAATAAAATAAATTCTTGACAACTCTGACTTGTGGTGCAAAATGAATACTACGGTTGTTGTCGTTTTATACGCGTACACGATGGGGTGAATTTATTTTGATATTATAGAATTTTCACCCGAAATGGCGCCCAAATCAAAGGCAGCGCCTGCTGTGGGGGCGTCAGGCACTGCCCCAACCAAGAAGCTTAGCAGCAAATCATCATCTAGCACAGGCGGTATGTGGTCAGGTGAGAACTCCTCGGAGAGTGTTGGCATTGGCCCTTTGTGGATTCGCACAGCCTTTCTCCCGGCATTTTTGGTCCTGGCCACACCGTTGACTAGCATCATTCTTGGTCGCGCCGTCACGTCTACCGACCCTAATGTTGGTTTTCTCAGTATGGGCCAGGAAGTGATCCAGGAGATCATTGACACTGGTCTAATTGCCACTTATACTCGCGACGCCATGAACCCTTACGTGTGGAAGATGATTGGCCTTTACTGCCTAGTGCAGCTTTTGCTCATGCGCTTCATGCCCGGTGAGATATACGAGGGCCCAAAGAGCCCCATGGGAAACGTTCCCATCTACAAAGATAACGCGTTTGCCTGCTATGTAGCGTCGTTTGTTCTCTACGGCCTTGGCATGTACTTTGGCCTTTACAATGGTGGTGTGGTCTTTGACCACTTTCATGAGTGGGTCGCCACGATGAATATTGTTGCTATTATCCTCTGCTCCATCCTCTATGTCAAGGGTGCTGTGGCTCCCTCTAGCACTGACTCTGGTCTGTCTGGCAACTTTCCTTTCGACTACTACTGGGGCACCGAGCTTTACCCACGCATTTTTGGCTGGGACGTCAAGGTCTATACCAACTGCCGCTATGGCATGACTGGCTGGGCCTTGCTTTGTGTATCTTTTGCTTGCGCCCAGTACGAGCGTTTTGGTGAGATTAGCAACAGCATGCTCATCTCTGCTGTCCTTCAGGTCATTTACCTTGCCAAGTTCCATATTTGGGAGCGTGGCTACATGTTTACCATTGATATCATGCACGACCGCGCTGGTCACTACATTTGCTGGGGCTGTCTCGTCTGGGTCCCGTCTGTGTACTGCTGCCCCCCCGCCTTTCTGGTGCTGCACCCGTACAACTTCCCAACCTGGGTAGCTGTCGGCATGTTTGTTTTCTGTCTTGTGAGTATCTACCTCAACTATGACATTGATCGTCAGCGCCAGGAGTTCCGTGCCAAGGACGGCAAGATGAAAATCTGGGGTAAGGACGCCGAGTACCTCGTTGCTGACTACCAGACGGGTGATGGCAAGAAGCACTCTTCTCTTCTTCTTTACTCTGGTTGGTGGGGCAAGGCTCGCAAGATCAACTACTTCTTCGAGCTCTGCGCTGGCTTCACCTGGTCTTGCATTGTTGCGCACCCATTCTGTGCCCTTGCATACCCGTATTTCGCCTTCCTTTTCATTCTCCTGATTGACCGCGCATGGCGCGATGATGCTCGCTGTGCCGACAAGTATGGCGAAAAGTGGGAGGAGTACAAGAAGCTTGTCCCTTACCTGATGATTCCTGGCATTATCTAATTTAGAAGTACTACCTACACAGATTAGTTTTCTCCTTGTTTTGTGAAGTTTCCGTTCTTATTATAACTATTGATTAGGCTTTTGTCTTTGTTACAAACAAAGTCTTCCGTTTAGCACCTCGATGATAACAGATTTTTAATACTGCCATAGCTCTTCCACTTCTTCGGTTAAATTTCGTGAAATATCACTGAGCAAATCCCCCCCTAAAAAACAAATAATGCATAGTACTACGCTTCTTATGACGGTTTAACTCTTCGATGATCATTCTAGCGAAATAATGTTGTTAAATGTGCTTATATGCTCAACATTCATTATCTTGACCAAAATTGTATTTGTAATTTTACTCTACTAATTTTTGGGACTGCATTAGGGCTGCCGCGGTTTAAAAAACGCTTGGTGTTATTGCGGCGGCTAAATTCAGTCATAATGACCTTTGCGAATGAGTGATACTTAGCAACAATCTTGGATTTAGAAACTACTGCATAGTTAAATCCGAGAGATTGTTGCAGCTTTCTCTTCGAAAGTTTCGCTATTATGCAAATCATCTTAAGCCATACGAGGTGCTTACAAGCGTCTCAGGATAAGATGGAATCGTAATCAATCACTGCAAGTGGGAGAAGATTGTAACAAACAAAGAAACAAACCAAAAAAAGAAAGAGAGAAAGAAATACACAGGGATGTAATATGTACAAAGGAGGAATATAAAATTCATACTCTGGACTTCCTGAGTTTGAGGTCAGCACAAAGGGAAACGTGATCAGAAGGAAACTCCTTCGAAGGCAAGGCCGTATCCTGCTGTAGCGTAGACTCTTCAGGGATAGGTGCCAAGGATTGGACCTCTACTGTGTCACGCGAGCAGAGAATCCAGTCCAGATCGCCGTACCAATTACCAACGTAATTGGTGAATTTCGGCTCACCATAAACACTAAAGAGGTCAAGATCGTGAGAAAGATGCGCACCACAACCAACACCAGTATTGGGATAGGCATCACCTATGGCTTCTGTTTTGGCCCGCTGCGTAGCCACAAGTTGTGCTTTGGACTCTTGCAAATGGCTCTGCATAAGTGAAATCATATCACGAATAGCAACTTGGTCTACAGGATCATCGTGCCAGCTGAGTCCACGTTTCAGCTCAGCAACGACATTGAGCTTATCAACAAGACTATAAGACTTGTCAATCTCCTCTACTTGCTTGCGAAGCTGTTCTACAGAAAGTGCACGTCCACTCGGAGAGGTTTGTGTCAGAATATCCATGTAGCGTTGCGATTCCGAGCCTGCATCTTCATAAATGACATCTCGGGCCAAGTTTGCTTTGCTCTCATACTTGAAGATGCTGCTTGTAGCCCACTCGGGGTGATCTGCTGCAACCTTGCCGTAAAGAAGAAACTGCAGAGAAAGATCATAGGATTGTGCATTCCAGTCACCGCACATAATCACTGCGTCATCGTCTTGACGCTTGGCCTCCACCAAATCTGCCAGAAGCTTTGCTTGAATACAACGAATGTTTCCAGCGCCTGGGTGAAAAAAGGAATGAGTGTTTGTAACAATCACACGTCCGAACTCAGACGAAACTGAGGTTTTGTTACCTATCTCTGTAGATTCCGCCCGGTTGCCCTCTTCTGGGTTGATCAGACGCAGTACAGCAAATTGGGCAATACTTGTGACTCGAGAAATGGAGTGCTCTAGTGACTCCACATTCGTAAGAAGGTGGTTGAGCCAGGTGGCGTCTTTTCGGCGACGTTCAACAAGATCCCGAAAACTGATCGACTCAAAGCTTTCGATCTTAAATCTTGATTTGCGCACAGCCATTAGACAGCCTTCCATGCCAGCTCCATCTTTGGGGGTGTAAAAGCAGATGAAATCTTCCTCGAGCTGAGCTTTCCAGAACTCCTCCATCTTTGTATCAACTTCTTGGAGACAGAGAATGTCTGCTGCGTAGTGACGAATTTCCCTCGCCAAAAGCGGTGCACGATATTCAATATCGCGATGTTTTGGGTCACAATAAGCATACATTTCATCCCACGTGTGGCTGTAGGCATCGGCCAGGGTGTTGTAAGTCATAACTCGGACATGGTTTGCCTCTTTTGATGAACCTGATGACTCTGAGCCTAGGTTTGCATCTGTAGAGTGACGCGGAAGGCGACCAAGCACTTCTTTTTCAGGAGGACTTGCAAGCACAGCGTTTTCCATTGACACGGAGACTGGATCCGGAAATTCACTATCCACAGTACAGGTAACCCTGAGTTTCCGACCAATGTCCTCTTCCCTAGGGGAATAAATGCGAGATGTAGATAATGCTTCTGCTTTGCTAACGTCCTCTTCATCTGCATAGGTCCATTTCCACCTCAAGATGTTTTGATCTTCAACCATTTCCGTCTCTGGCCATGGTGCAATTGGACAGTTGACCATGGGGAGACCTCGCATTTTGATATCATGAACACGTGGGTTGTCAACACAGAGCGTAAAGCGTTCTTTGCCATTGATAACGATAGCAGCACCCTTCTCCATGAGAGCTCGCTGTGCTGTGAGACCGTGGTCAATTTGGCCAGACTCATGAAGCTCGACCATACAAGTATTGACAGGCTCCTCTCGACCTTTGCTCAGAGTTTTGGCAAGACGGCCTAGAGTTTTTGAAATGTCTTCCTTCGGGCTTCGCATGAGCTTACACTCTTTGGTGGCTTTGTCAGCACCAACCTCGAGTTTCTCGAGACTTAGTGAGAGCTTGCCAGCATCTTTGGCTCCTCCCGGGGCATTGTCCTCGTTGAGCTTATGCACAAAGGCGGCACGCCAGAGTGGCGAAGTGGAGTTACTCATAGCTCTGGACCTCACTCCAGAGTTTGCTACTACGCGCCACGATCGACCACAAGCCAACATTAACGGCGTTCAAGTTCTGGCAAAGTTCGATCGCTGATCACAAGTAATTAATGTATGACCCCTGTGATGAGACTCATTATGACTCGGATGGCCTTTCAAATCTTCATCATAATCAATACTACTACTACTGCCCTAGTACCTCCTTGGATACTACTAGCTAGAAGTAATTTATTATGAAACTTTGTCAAGAAATGCACGCTGCGGTTGGAGAAAACCAACTCAACATTCCTCAAACTCAAGCGGTATATCTCCAGCTCGTAGATGACGTCGGTGGCTTTATTTGAGATTTGGGATATAAACAACAACGACACAACTTGCGAAGCCAAGGTCGAAAATTCAACGAGGAATGAAGTGCTCAACAAAGAAAACAACAGAACGAAGCCTCTTCAATGATGCGATGTCAGAAGCAGATGATTTCGGGGGAAATTTGTAGACCACAAACCTACAACATCCTCAGACTTTCCTGACGAATAGTAAAAACGATAACTTAGTGTGGATGAGCGAAGAAGATCATGGCGCCTATAACAGAAAGAGACCCAGCAAATAGCTACCTAGTGTTTTAACCATGTTGCGGCAATTAAAGTGCTTTGGTTAATACCTGATTTGAGGTCTTCTCTGTAGAGATGAATTCAAGAGAAAGAAAATGGGTGTTGCAAATAACACGAACCAAATTTTGGTGCTCACGCGTTGCAGTCCCAAAAAAGTATCAAACAAAAAAACATGAAACGTGGGGTGAAACAGAGCTGAAAAAAATGAGATTTGAACGAATTACAGGTATAATGGCGGGGGTGAAGAAAATATCACATTGCTCAATGCCAGCCTCTATACATGAAAAACGGGCAGCACTTGAAGAGCGAATAGGTCGGTGGTATATACAAAGAAGAAAAGGAGATATGTAAGATGTTGAAATATCTAACAGCGAATGCGCTTGCAGTCAAAGTCCACAGCGGGCTGATGACTGTAGTCATAAGCAGCACGCTTGAAGCATCGGTTACCATCGAGGTCCAAGCTCGACGGCCCGAAAGGAAGACTCTCAGACGCGCTTGATGGCGCAACTTGTGTTGGGGTGTCGTGGCATCCGGTTGATGACCCGTCAAACCAGATTTGCACGAAATAATCCTCCCAAGAGAGGGAGGTGGTGGCTTGTGCGGAAGGCTCCTCCTTGATCGTGTGGTAGTGCAAGTCATCGTTATTGGTGATCATGACACTGCTGTTCTCGTGGACCTTTTCTACGCTAGGTGACACATGAAAGGAGGAGTTGATGTGATGTGAAGAATTACTGGAGTACTCGCCCTGCTCGTGCTGCGGCTGAGCGCTGTGCGGGCTGGGATAGCAGTCGCTGTAATCCTCGTATGAATACATGGACTCACGGGACTCACTACTAATGGAGCTCATTGGATATACAGGTGGAGGCGCCATTGGAGCGTGAGAAGTGTGAGGTTCTATTTTTACATAGCTTGGTGCAGTTTCGCGTTGTTGAGGCTGCGCTGGTTGAACAACAGCCTTGTGAGCAGGCGGTTGAGGCGCGGCTCCTGAAGCCACCCGGTTGGCATAAGGTACTGCATTGCGTTCAATGACGCGGCTGGAGCATGCCAAAGTCTGGGCCATGATCTCTTCAACATTTCGGTTGACCTGGGCGTCTTGACCGTGGATTTTACGGGCAGCCACGTTGTACGCTGCTGCTGCCTCGAGGTCAGATGTGAAGTATCCGAGATGCTCACTTTTGGTGCCGTGCTTGATGCGTCCACGCCAGCGTTGAGTGCAGGAATGGAACGAAACACCACGGTAAGGGCTGCTCAAACGGCGCACAGGGCCCGAGCGAGTTTGTGTGCTGCCGCCACCATTGTTGGCGGCAGGAGACCCGCCACCAAGAACGATTTCATCCACGAGCGAACCATCATCTAGCTTGTGCTGAACGTGAACAATGATGACATGGTTGACATCATCATGCTCTCCCGTAAGAAGGGTTTTTAACCTCTCCGAGGTGGAGACGGCGCTGCCGCTGCTGCTTGTCCGCGGGGTCGTGGGCTTTACTCGCCGAGCGTGCGGCATCGTTGCCGCAGGCGTTGCCATGATTGTTTATTTGACCAGAGGTGCTTGTTCGAAGTCGGGCTTGTACTTGTGCTTATGCTTATGCTTGAGCTTGAGAAATTTGTACGCAATGGTTGTTGAGGTTGGTATGCCTGCTGTCGATACCTTCCGTTGTTGTTGTTGTTGTGGTGGTGGTGGTGGTTTCCTGAATGAGACCAAAGCGTCGAGCTCGTCTAGTGGTAATGCAGGATTGAATTTGCTTCAATTCAATGATGCTTTGGCTCAACAAAGGTCAAGGATTTCTGGGCTCGTCTTGGCGTCAATGCCTAATAGTGCGTGAATAAACGCTAGAAGTAAAGTCTCCTTCTGCTTCTACTACGTCTGCTGCTCTCGCTGAGTGAGTGAGTGATTGAGTACACGTGTGTGCTATGTTATTGCGTGAGCGAATGCAACTAAATGCAGAAGGCTTGGGCTTTGAGGTTTGACTTGAGTTCAGGTCGGGTCCTGCGTTGCGGGTTTGCTGTTTGCTGTCAAGCGACTATTTCTCGTCAGATGCTGTTGATCGATGAATTTATCGATCGCTTCGTCAATCAATTATGTGTTTGTTTCTTTCTTTCTCTTTCTCTTTCTTTCTCTTTTTCTTTCTTTCTTTCTTAAGTCCTTATCCTTGTTAATTTATTTGTTTATTTTTATTTGTTAGGTCGATTGATTGCCTCAAAGAAGAACGTCGATACAGAACGCTGTCTCGCTTGCAGGAAGTTGCGCGAGATGGAAGTCTTCCACGGGCGGCGCTCAGTAGTTTTAGTTTCAATCGATCAAAAGTCTCCATTTCCAAGATAAAAACAACAGATCAACTAACTAACTAACATTCATTACTTCTTGGCGAAAGAAGAAATGAATGAATCACTCTTCTCCCAGTAGCCGTGGCACTAACCATTTGCCTAGGAGTCTGGTTCCAAATTCCCAATTTCTCTTTTTCGCGCCTTCCTTTCACGAGCTCACTTCCCCGAGCCATTTACTTTCTTACTCTGACTCATGAATAAATCACACTGTTCTTACTGTTGTTTTAAATCATTCATCTTTCCTCGAGTTTCTTTTTTAAGGTAATGAACAATCATCGATAAAAGCCAATGATGATAGCGATCATAAACGAATGAGCACAAAGCAAGAGACAGGAGTCATGTCTCTTGTTTGTTGTCTGGAGCTAACATAATAACTCTCTCTAAGCGTTTCTTATATATACAGAATGAAAGCCTGAAGCAGAAATTGCAAATTAACAAATTAGCAAACTTAAACTTTAAAATAACAGACTAACAAACTTAAAAATAAATTTGATTTTAAAATAAAAGACAAAATAAAAGATAAAGTAAACTAAAGGAGATGCCCTTTCCGAGCGAGGCATGAGCTTGATAAGTATCACTCAATATGCCCAAAGCCCTCGAATTTGGCTCAAGATACGCCCTCTCGTTGGCCCTTCTTGAGCTAATCGCACGATGCAGCAATCGCCTCAGATCGAGCGCCTCTGATCTCTGAGATACTCTCATATCAAACCACATCATGTCACATTATTATATCATCAATGACGAGGTTCTCTCTCAAACTCCACGGCGCCGCGAGCGCTAGCTGCAGCGTACCCACTCTTACTGCGATCCATCCTCTGCTCTCTTCACTCCAACGCACCTCGAGTGAAATGAGGAGAGACTAAACTCCTTCTTCTTTCATTATCTTTTAGAACTATGTTTATTGCTCCTTCTACTCATAAGTAGATGAAGAACAATACTTTACAAATGATTAAAGAGAAATGGCGATGGCCTGTGTTATCAATAATGAATAAAATAAGGAGGCGAAGCGGGAGAGCCGTCGCGAGGATTTCAGGCCTCACACTCTCTCTCCCAATCCATCACACTCTTCTCTACTCTTTTGCCACCTCCCTCTTTCTTCCATTCTTTTATTTTTCTTTCTTTCTTAATAATTTCTTTCTTCTTTCTTCTTTCTTTCTTGCTTTCTTCAAGTTTCCTTCTTTCAAAGGAGATCAACAAAAGAACAACCAATTCCTCAGTGTTCCTGTTTCCGCCTCTCCTCAGGAGCAGGAGCGATGAGTGGCTTACTCTTAGCGTCTGTCTAAGTTGCCCTTAGAGGCTCCCTGCTTCTCTGTCTCCTTTTCGGCCCAAAGGTAATCTTTGAAAAGCTTCTTACTCCTGTCTCTCCTTAGCACCAGCTACCAGCGCCCTACCGAAGCAAACGAAAATGAAAGCGAAAGTGAAGGCGATAATAATTATTTAGTCGTACTCTCTTTTAATTGTATTTCTTTTACTTAGCATTAAAATAAAATTAAAAATAGTCATAATGGGAAGGTAACGAAAAGGTGGAAAAGGTACAAAACCCCAATCTTCCAACCGCTTCTTACAAAAACCGCGGCTTACAGAACACGAGAGGGCCTTCTTTCTAACGAAAGCGGTATTACGGTCCTTTTGCGAGGCACAATAGCTAAAGACGGGAACAGCGGCAGGAAAGGCCTCCGCTTCTTCGAGCTCTATAAAGCCACACGGGAATCCAATCCAAAACCACCTCCTCCCCCTCCTCGAACGATACGTAGGCAGGCCTCCCTCCCAAGTCTCTTCTGAGCCCGCCTCCCTCCCAAGCAGCGAACGATCTCTCAACAACAGTACATCAATCAATACATCAATCAATCACTCAGTCATTATTGATCCTAATCAAACCCTTAGTATATTCCCTACCTATGTTTCTTACCGACTTAGTTACAACACCGTTCTTCTTCAAGTAAGCACTTACTTAGAACAAGTACAGCTCCCGCTGATCCCGGCCCGGCTACTGTTACCGCTAATCAGCACCCTAGCGGCGCACCGAGCGCTGCGCCTCGCTCTCTGCTCTGTCTGTACGCAGTAGCAGTACCTTAGGCGACCTAAGAGCCTGCCTACCTATCTACGTAGTAGGAGGCGTATATGGTCTGTCAGTGAGTCAGTCAAAGGCACAGAAACAGCTGTTGATCGCGCTGCAGGGTGTGTCTTTCTGTGGCTTGGGCGCTGCGCTGGCGAAGCGAAACGCTTCGAGAACGGGCCCGATTTGAGATCGAGCTCGATCTGGCTTCGCTGGTAAGTTCGCAAGAACAACGCGGTTCTGGTCCCTCCTCTCGCGGCATGGGTTATAGAGGAGAGAGAGAGGCCTGCCTCGAGGGGAAACCAGCGGGTGCCGGATCCTAGCTTTCCAGGTAGCTGGGAGGCTACTAGCAGTACTCTCCGTGCTCTCCCGTTCTTAAGCTCGTTCTATACTTTTCGCTAAGAGACCATGCGATCGCTGCACCAGCTTGCGACGGCTCTCCTGGAAACGTCTTTTTTTCGTAGCTGGCAGACCTCGAATTACGCGACCCCACGGATCAGCCAGATTGCAACACATGGATAATATGGAGTCTTGTATTAACGCGTGGACGAAAGATAAGAAAAGATAGAGACGGTTCTGGGGATCTACTCACACTTTAGAGAGAGGGTTTGGACGGCTCTGAGGGAACACACGGGGCGCGTGCAGTCCAGCTGTCTGGAAACTGATGTGAGGGAAAGTGCGCGCAACCCGGAATGGTTCGGTGGAGGAGTAATTGGAAGAAACAGTTTCTCCTCTCATCTGCACTGGGGAGTGAGAGAGAGGAGCTCCACTGGGGACCGCGTTAGAGAGAGGGAACGACAGAGGGAATGTGAGGTGGAAGCAAATTGAAAAGACCAAATAGCGCGTGACGGAATCACACTTAGTTTGTTTGGGAGAGGTTCCTAGAATTGAAAAAACAAAAAACAAAAACAAAAACAGAGTAGATAAAGAAAAATGCTTTTGAGTTAGTTTGCAAAACGCTGAAATGATATACTCTGATTTCTAAAAATTATTTACAAATAGTAAAAACTGAAAATAAAGAATCTGTTAGGTTTGAGGAGGATTTCAAGTTCAAAGCGCAGTACGAATCAGGATAGTATAATGTTTAGATAAAGGTGCTGCTTACGATTGGAGCAGAAGCGATCCACCGATCCTTTGGGGGTATCTTCTCCATGCTGTTGTTTTGCTTTGGGGTGTTTGACAATCTAGAAACCTGGCGAAATCAAAGTGGAAATAATGTGTCGTCGTAAGCTCTTTGAGTCACATTCTCGTTCGATCACGATATCAACATTGTGCGATGATAGCTGATTATCCAGCACTGCATTTTTTAGTTATTGAGGAAGTTCTGCCTAGCTTTGGCTACATACTTCTTAGGCATCGTCAATCATTTGCATGGAGTGATTTGCTAACGAAAGCAGAATCTCTTGTTACTGCTTATCACAGACAAAAACCAAAGTTGTTTAACTATTCGAAACAGCAGATGATTACGTGAATGAACGAATAAATGCGTCATCTGCGTTCAACTTATTATTGTGGCTTCCAAACTCGTGCCTTCGGCAGCACCATTCTATGAGCAGAACGGATGCGTGTAAATATCAAGATCGAAGAAGAAGACCAGCCCGCAAAGTCTTACGAAAAGCACAGATTTTTAGCGAAGAAGCGAACTGTGAAAGCTCTCTACAGCACATTGGTCGGCTGACATCCAAGTTACAAAAGGATGTCTACTCCCGGCTCGTTACGATTTCTATTCTTGCTTTTTTATAACAATCAAATTAGAGGCGCTATTGCTCTTTCAAGGAATGAATAGAAAAATGCATATTTCCAACTTCCATAGGCGGCTTCTTTTGCGCTAGCCGAGAGATTACAGATATAGTTCAATTCAAACCTTATATCTACAAAAGAAACTCTTTCTGCTCCACTCTCATGTTATTACTTATAAGTTTTTTGTTTTCCTAATTTGTTTTTAACAGAAAGAAAGATAGAACAGGCTAAACGTCTCCATCTGTTGTAACTAGCTAGCAGTAACTACTGCCCGATTAGGCACTGGGTACTTCTTCCCTCTTTTTTTTTTTTTTTTTTTTTTTTCTATTTTTAAAATTAGAAATTTATTATAAGATGAGCAGTTGTACGTAGGTAGGTATTCTCTTTTCCAGCCGCCTCAATACTACAAAGGATGCGTGGCGACCCATCAGCGACGCAGCGCAGTATCTAGAGTTTTTCAGACGAAGGGATCTTTCACTCACGCGTGGCGAAATTCTCCGCAATCGGGCTGTCCGAGAGAAGAAAGCAAGCACTCGCGGGACGACCTGAGAGAGAGAGGCGGGTTTAGGACCTGAGTGTCACAGTTCGCATCGTTTTCACAAAAAGGCCCGGACTTTTTCTGTTCATAAGGCCGAAACTCGAACTAGCGGAAAAACAAAAGAAACATACTAAAATAAAATGAGCAGATTCATTGATTGAAGTGAATAAATAAATAGTCAACAAAAGAAAGAAAAAGCTCCGCCTAGCAGAGCATAAGTCACAGCTAGGACTGCAGCGATCGAGAACAACACGAAGAAAGAATGTGTTTTCGGCGAAGAAGAAGAGTGATTGAGTGATTGAGTGAGTACTACGCACGAAAAGGAAAAGAATGACTTGAGACTTGAACGTGAAACATCGTAGGTACCTAATAAGCGTATCGTATCATATTACGGGGTGGAAAAAGAAATGTGGTGCGACTTAGGCACTGACTGCTACTGTTACTACTCATTAACTCACTTTCCCGCTCGAAGAAATATCGTGAAATATCGTGAATGCGGAGCTTGGAATATCTATCCTATCGCCTTGAGCTAGCTAGCTTGAAATGCAGCACGGCGCCATCCAGCACCGCGACTCTTTGGGCCGCAAGCTGGCAGGATACGCACTCCGCTAATCGATTCACGACGAAAGGCGCGAACCGACCAAGAAGGCTGAAAACTGACTGCCAAAGAGACTCGGAATAAGATCTGCGTAAGACGCGATGTAGAGCAGAGACAATCTCGAAAGCTTGGCCTGGTTTCATGTGTCTTGAACCACTACTGCATAGCTAATTGGATTGTGTGTGTACTCCTTCGTTCTCTTATTAGCAGATTGCGGACTCTAACACGAAGTTGTTCGCATCGTTGCTATTGATTGATTGATTGTTGATTAAACATGAATGAATGAATGAATGAATGAATGAATGAATGAATGAATGAATGAATGAATGCGATTGTTACTCTTCGTAACGCGTGTTGCAGCTGAAGAGCCCGTGCAAGCGCCCGGGTCTTTCAATAGTCTGGGCGTACAAAAACGCCTTTCATGAATAAAAGGATCTACGCCATGGAGTCGAATTTATAAAAATTTGTCTAAAATAACAAAACTCGCCAGACAGACCAAACTAACGGCACCAAGTTCCATCCCTCCTTCGTCAGTCGGCATCTTAAGCGAAGAATCCGTACGGCACAACGCGATTCTCCCATATCCGCGCCCCTTTCGGGTGGCTTCTGCCCAAGATCGAAGCTTCGCCTCGTTCGCAGCACTACTGTGTATCTGATTTTTGGAGATAGCTTCGCCAAACTACGTACGCATGAAATATGTGCGAAATAGTCGGCTGGTGAATTCACTCCTAATCGAAGACGATCGTATGGTGGCGTTTTCAAAGACGAACTGACTGGCCTTAAAGTCTTGTTTGCTGCACACGTAGATAGACAGCGCCGCAAGGCTTTGCCGGATTAGAACGGCACCATCCGCAATGTGCACGTGCGTAGAAGCTGCGTTTGTTCGTACATTTCGCTTTCGCAGGCGGGGAGGACCTCGTGCCTGGAGTATTCTTCAGTCCGAGTCGTAGATTTTCCTGGGCGGGAAGAAGATACTTGGAGCTTTGTGTAGCTTTCTACACAAAGACATTCATCAGAGTCGATCCAGCAGAGCAGATCGAGCTCCCGAGACACGGCTGTCTCGGTAGTAAGATAAGATGAGTAACAAAGAGTCCGCTTCGCATACTAGCACCTGCCTATCTGCCTCTAGCAGCGTGTAAATCCGTCGTCATCCCAAAAACTAAATACAATCGAAAGATCGTTCTGTAATAGTTTTTAGTTTCTCTTTCTAGCGCCCTTTCTACCGTGGCTGGTAGTAGTCGAGTGAAACGTAGTTTTAAAAGAAAAAGAAAACGAAAAGCTTAGATATGTTAGCACAAAGAAGGATCTTTTGAGAAACATGACTCTATCATTTTTATTTTTGTTTGACTAGCTTAGCGTAGCTTATCTTAGCTTCTTTCCTTATGGAAAACAGTTGGAACTCATCGATCACCCTTTCGGGTAGGTAGGTCATTACTATTGTTTTCTTCAACGACGGCAATCAAAATCGATCATGTTTAGTTTTTAATTTTAAAAAAATAAAAAAATCGACGATTCCAACTTTCATTTCTTCTCTGCAAACCCATGATTCCAAATAATAATTGTAACAAAAAACTTGCTCAACTCGCCAAAAGCTGCATGTTTACAAAAGCAGGGAGAAGAAAGGACCCGCCCGGAAACGACCTGCCCGCTACAGATCGAGCTGGGAACCTCAATCTCTCTCTGCCTCTCTCTCTCTCTCTCTCTCTCTCTCTCTGATCGTCGCACACGTAGCTGGTTGTCTGTCTTTCTGGGCCTTTGCTGGTTGAACAGAGGGCCTCTCAGAAATCAGCAAAGAAGAAGAAGGAACACTTTCGCTTGCTGCGAAACAAAAGGCGCCATCTCACGCTCTTTCTTTCTTTCCTTCTTTCTTTCTCTCTCTTTCTCTCTTTCTTTCCTTCTGGCACAGGAATGAATCGAAATATAAATAAATAAACTTTGTAGAAGCGAACAGAGATGAGACGAGGAAGGGCGAGTTCAGAAGAAGAACATGATGGAGAAGAAGGCCTCAAGTTGAAGGAGCTGCATATATCTATGCATTGTCTGGAACGCTTGATTTGACTGAGTTTCGATGCCAAAGATCTTGCTACCCAGCATTTCGAAACATTCTTACTTTTGGCTAATCTATTTATGTATTTATGTATTTAATTATTTATGTATTTAATTATTTATTTATTTAATTATTTATTTATTTATATTACAAATGACAAATAGATAAATAAATAGATAAACAAATCCATAACTATCCTACTGGTATCCTACCGAAGTACCTAATGCTACTTCCGGGTCAGTTGATACTTAACTAAGCTCTGGATCGCTAAGGAGCCTCCGAAGCAGACATAAAGCGGCATCTATACATGCATTTGATTTGATTGCGCTCTTCGTGGTTTTCCACGAGTTTCACGAGTTTCACGTGATCGAGGAAGTTTACATCTTCGCTTCCAGTGAGCCGCTTTATGAATCGCTTCTCGCCAGCTAGCTTGTTTCGCCTTTCTCGCGCCACCGCGGCGCCTTTATCTGAGTCGCGAACGAAGGCTTTGCCGATCATAAAAACGATCAGCATCATCATCGTCGCACACCCCCCGCACGCACGCGATGACAACTGTGTGTATCGTTTGCGGTAGACAGCCCTACCTGGCTGGCCTCGGCTCCCTGAAAAGAGAAAAGACTGTTCCACGATCTATTCTGTCGCACACCCTTTCACTCATTCACTCATTCATTCATTGATTCATTGATTCATTGATTTATTGATAGATTCATTCATCCATTCATTGACTCACTCATTCATTGACGCACTCTCTGAGCGATCTTTCGACCTGAGGTTTGCAAATTCGATGCTCCGCGATCTGGGTGACAGAATCGATGCAATCTCGCAGCCGACACCCACCTTGAGCTCGTTTGCATGTGCCGCGCGCGACGGCTCTGTGGCACCGGGCTGGATTGTATTCTGCAACAACTCATCAGAGAGGTTTCCTTCCATACATACACCCATGCTGCCGTCTTGCTGTTTGTTGCCGTTGTCGATGCCGCTGTCGCTGTCGCTGCTGCTGTTGATGATGACAACGATGGAGGAGTTCTTCTGCACATGAACCAATCAGTCCGAATGAATGCAGTGCCGCCCATCTCTGAGAGGGTCGAAGGCGCTTGGCTGGCGAGGACTGCTCTGGTTGGCGGGCGTGGAGTCTCTCTGGGAGACCTCGAGCGAGGGATGGAGGGATCGGCAGCGACGACCTGAACTGAGGCTTTCGAGATGGCTAAGCGAATGTAAAGACCCGTCAGTGCACACCCTGTGCCCTTCCGACTGGAGCCGGGTCGCGGTGGAGCTAATCCCGCTCGAGGTGGAACAGCTCAGCTCTTGCCTTCATCGTGCGTAGGTTTCTTGGTTTGTGAACATCGTCTCGAAGGAATTGGCAAGCGAGATAGGGAGGTCTGGAATCGACACGGGTTGAACTTGTAAAATGCAAAGACTACTTTTACTACTTTTGCCGATCCTTCAAGCTCGAGGTCAAGCAAGTTCTTCTTCGTTCTGGCTTGGCGGTGGATGCGATGTGGAGATCGATTGAGACGCAGCAGCACACACAATCGCACACATCTACTTTGTAAATCTTGGCATGCATGAGAATCTGAGGGATGTTCTGCTGCTGATGTTGTGTGGCTGGCTGATAAACTTGAAGATGCATTCATTCCTTCATTCATTCATTCATTCATTCATTTGTTTGTTTGTTTGTTTGTTTGTTTGTTTGTTTGTTTGTTTGTTTGTTTGTTTGTTTGTTTGTTTGTTTGTTTGTTTGTTTGTTTGTTTGTTTGTTTGTTGTTATTTGTTTGGTTGGTTGGTTGATTCTTTGTTTTTTGTTCATGTGTGCGTCGCTTGATTCTTGCCTCCTGAAAAGAGCGCATTGCAGTTTGCATGTTACCATCCGTAATTCGGGTCGCGAGGCATGAATTCTCGGGCTCACGTAATTCTCACGTTTACGAAAGAAGTCTCCACAGAAAGTTTAACTTTCCTTCTTTCAAGTGATTGATTACGAATAATAAGAGGCCACAGCAGCGTGTTAGAAATCAGATTCTTGGCTCCATCATCAGCGGCTGCGATAGGTTGTTTCTATAATCTAAAATCACGCAAAAGCATCAAGTCAAAAGGTTTGGGAATCAAGCGCTTGGTTTGTATGTACATATGGATGGATTAATTGAGTAATTGAAATATGAATCAAGCGAATTCATATAAGAGGTCTCGAAGCACACGTTCCGAACGACTTGCACGAGTTATTTATTGTTTGGAACACACCCTTTTCATATCATTTATGGTGAATCTGTCGAAGGCATTTCGAGGTGTGGCTAGCGACGCACCACGAGACGCAGCAGACATGAGGCAAATAAAGCAATCCACGTCAAACGACGATGTCTGTGCGAGTCTTTGATCATTCGCAACGTCGCCGGGCTCATCCATCTGAGCAGTACAACGCGCAGCTCGTACGTTCTGCGGTTGCTCGACTCGCGAGAAGAAACCTGAAAATTCGCTTCGATTTTGATTCTCATTTCCATTAATGAGGCAGCAGTAGTTCTATTTTTTTCTTTTCATTTCTCTTTCTCTCTCTCTTTCGCTCATTGTAATTTATATAAATTTGCGTCAGCTTACGACGGACATGTCTTTCTTTCTTTCTTTCTTTCTTTCTTTCTTTCTTTCTTTCTTTCTTTCCATTCTTTTATTTTAGTGGTTTTTTTTCTTTTCTTTTCTTTTCTTTTTATTCAAGCTTTCTACCAATACATAAACGTAACTTGAAAACACACGCACAAAAAGAAGAAGAAGAGAAGAATTATTAAAGTCGCGGGAAACATACATCGAACTGAGGCCGCCCAAAGCTTTGATCTGAACTCGGGGCACAGCTCGTCGAGGAAAACAAGCTTTTTGTCAGTCTCAGACAAAGCCTGACCGTGACAAGCTTCGTGCAGGAGGATCTTTCACAACTTCGAACGCGCGAATTGGTGTAGCACAGAGAATCACTCAGTTCATGGCAAAGAAATGGAGTGACAAAGTCTGTGAAGGTGAAGGTGAAGGTTTTTATTGTTTATTGTTTATCATTCATTATTTGTAAATGAATAGAGATATACATTTCATTTATCTATCCATCTTACAAAATAGAACGAGATAAATATGATATGTAAACACTTTCGAAAGAGCTTCCTGTAACTTCCGTTTGATAACTCTGTTCTTCTGCTTTGCTGTTGCTTTCATGTTGTTTGTTTTTAATAAACAATTAAAAATAACATTTTAATTATTTACTTTAACAATAATAATAATTATTATTATTATTATAAATTCTGGGATCAGCGGTGTGACTCCTCTGCGCGAGATGATGCGCAACTCGTGTCACGAAAGCACTCAAACCTGCCCTAAACTCAGGCTGGCCGGCCAGCCGCGAGGGCCCTGCTAGTCCCGAGTTCGGCCCGAAGTCCTCTTCTGCATGAACGTCACCACCGTCTCGGGGCTGGCTGCCTTGCCAGCTTGACCCGGCTGAGCAGCTCAGCTGCTCGCTCATTTGCTCATTTGCTCATTTGCTCATTTGCTAACTCACTCACTCACTCACTCAGTCAGTTCCCGCGCGCGCGGCGGTGGTGGTGGTGGAAGACACAAGCACGCTGCCTGCAAAATGCATCAGCTCCAGCTGGACCTCGCCCGTAACTGGCTCTGTCGCTCGCTCGCTCACTCGCTCACTCACCCTCAGAGCGCTTTGACTGTTGACCGTGGATCGATTGATTGATCGATTATATAGGGTCGCATACTCTTCAACGTACAGATAGATAGTAGACAGCTCTCGATCCATCGATCCATCGATCCATCTATCTCTTCGTTGGTCGGCAGCATCGTTTTGCCGGAGTTGGAGACAGACCACGCAAGCACTGCGCTGAGAACTTGTGACGGCTCGCGAGAGCTGGAAACATCGCGAGGCGGCGACTTGGCCTGGGTGGAGGAAGAAGAGCTGAGGCGCCTGGGTCTTGCTTGAGGAATATGCCTGTGGAAGGAAGCGGCAGCGACAAAGAGCCCAAACGAGCTAGCAAGCGATGAGTTGGCAGGAGGAGGTGAACAGGTTCGACCTTTGCGTCGGTAGCTCGCTCGCCGAGATGGACCTCGCGTGGACTTCCCAGGCAGGCAGCCAGCAGCGCGAGAGTGCCAGCGAGCAGTTGAGCAGAAGATGAAGGAACGAGCTCGCACTGGATGGATGGCGGTGCTCACGTCTTGAACGAGGGGCAGGAATTGGTGTGAACTGGTCCTTGTACATCATCATCACGATTGGGTACCTAGGAATGTACAAACTCAGACCTATGCGCCACCTGAGAACGACCGATGATCAGCGAGTGCCGTGGCAGCTCCGAAACCGTTGGAAAGCTTGTCCAGCCACCTTGAAGGTGGATTCCTCTTCGTGCATCAGAGCAACTGTAGCTTGCTTGCTTAGACCTCGTGGGCAGCGTGCTCGCCCTAAACACCGAAGGCAGCGAATGAATCGCGCTGGCAGAATCAGACCTGGTGCCTACTAGTAGCTAGATTTGCTGTGATTCAGGACTTCGAGCGAAGAATTAGTGGCGCTGCTGATTCTGCCAATTAGCTGCTGGAGAGACCAGTAGAACTCACGAGGTCTCTCACGATGCCAAAAGCAGGACCATCATCGTTGACAAGGTCGACGACCACTTCACTTCTTCTCAAAAGACAGCCATCTGACACACATTCACGTACGGATCTACATATCCCCATGAGTTGAGTGCTCCAGTTGGTCGTTGACAGTGCTGACTCCAGCGCAGCTGGAATCCTTGGGCCCATCTGAGGATTATTAGCGACGGATCGCATTGCAATTCGATTGCCGTTCGAACGAATGACGATACATACAATGCAAAAGTCCTGGTTTTGAGGTGATGGAGCAGAATAATGCAAAACAAGGCGAAACAAAAGGCAAAACAAGGCGAAACAAAAGTCAAAACAATGCAAACAAAGGCAAAGAAGCTAAGCCTGGCTCAACAGGGAAACTAGCCAGGAACAAACTAAAACTTCGAATTTTATCATAATTATTATTACTCCTATTATTAATATTTTAATGCTTTTTCTACTTGAATTAAAGTTTTATATTTTATTAATTTTAAAAATAGTATGTAAAACAGACTAGCTATTCTTAACAAGTGTCATCATATTTATTGCAATACATAAAGTTCTTTTCCTTTTCTGTTATTGTTATTTTTTCACGAATAAAAATAAAAGCTTCTCCTCCATTTTGTAAGGCGAATGCCTTGTTTAGTTTTGAAGAGAGAAAGAAAGACTGTTCTCCTAAGCACTAATAGCAGTGGAGTAGTCACTGCAAACGTGGAACGAATGACGTCTGAAGAGTGAAACTCAATAGTGCCCCTTTGTCGACAACCTCGCGCAACCAACTCGAGTGAAGCACAAAAGTTTCCGCTGAGAAAGAGGAAAGGAAGGAAGAAAGTGAAAATCAAAAGGAAACAAAAAACAATAAAACCAAAAAACAAAAAAGTGTAGCCCTTCCTCTTTCCACAAAACAGACCTGCTCAAGATCACGAACTTCCGGGTCTCCTTTTCTTTGTCACAAGTTCAAGCTTCAAAAAAGTTAGGGTTGATTCTGAGCTTGATTCTTCTTTAATCAACAGCAGTTTTACATTAGTTTGGTTAATCGATTTAGATTTAGATTTAGATTTCAATTTCGATTTCGATTCTTATTTATTGTTTTTAATAAACGACTGTGTCCTCCAAACCTTGTGCTCGAAGCTGCCCAAATTCTTCTGTATCGACGTGACCAAGCCTAATTTTTGCAGATGCTCGCAAGACATGGCATGAACCCATCTCTCCAGCGACATTCACGTCATTAACAATGGCTGGCTATTCATTTATGGGCAAATTAGTTTGTAGTCTGTCCGCCAGTCAAGAAGCAGCTAGTTGGCTCCTCATCACAGCTGTTTTGCTCCGATGAAGCTCGAACCTCTACGGCTTAGCTTGGCCTGAATGTGTAATTAACTCCAGCCACAATGGCGGCGGCGAACTAACCTTATTTATTAACGGCCACTTCACATGATGGTGCCCAGCTCGGCATTAATTATATTGACATGAAAATAGCAGGCCGAGCCTGACCAAAGTTCGCTCGTCCACAGAGGTCGGGACCTGCGAAGCTTGGAGCCCGAGGCTCGCTAGATCATCGTGCGTCTCGTACTTGTCCCTACGTGTCGCAGGAGCAATAGGTCAATACTAAGCGCAGATTGCGACGAAGGGGTCGCGTCAAGGAAGCGACGGAAAAAAGTATTCACTCACGCATTCGTTCATTCATTCATTCATTCATCCATCCATACAGACATACATTTGTTCATGCAATCATTCGTTCAATAAGTCATTCGTTCATTCCGAGACTGTGCAATCTGATATCTCCATCCTTCCACCTCTTTCGATGCCACTGATCGGCTGTCTTTTCGCACACCCTTTTCTCCACAGAATGTATATTACAGAGAAGCGCATACATACATACATACATACATACATACATACATACATACATACATACATACATACATACATACATACATACATACATACATACATACATACATACATACATACATACATACATACATACATACTTGCTAAATCTTCTTCTTCTTCTTCATAATTTGCTGTTGCGTCGATCGGGTTATCCAGGAGCCGTGGTGAATCGAAGAACATGTCGGCCAAGAGCAAGGATTTCCAGGCTCTGATCGACCAAGTGCGAACTTGTAAGGGCTCGAATCCGGACTAGGCTGTCGGAGTCGTCGAAGTTGATGAAACTAGAATGTCGCGTGCCACAAATTAGTGTGAGTTTTCGGAATTATTCAGGGAGCGCTGCCTCAGTTTTCCTTGTTTGTTTGTTTAATTAATTAGAAGATTTTTAAATTGTATTATTAATGAAACACTAAAATTAATAATTAATTTTTTATTTTAATTTTTTTAATAAGAAGTCCTTGTTTCGTTTATTATTTTAATTCGAAAATTAATCGTAACTCGTTGCTATATGTGATACGCGATAACTATAGTCATAAAATTAAAATAGCTCTCTGGTGTTTTTTTAAAGGTCCTTCGCACTTTTCACTTTACCCAAAACTCGAAGAAAGTGATGGGAATCGAGAGAGAAAAGGGACCTCGGCATTTAATTAAATAAATGGTTGGCCCTGTTTTGAAGGCCTGTTTTGTAGGGAATGCAAAGTAAAGCAAAGTAAATCAAAACAAAGCAAAGGAACCTACAACAGAAGGCTTATTCAAGAGACGGTCTTTATAATTTTTCTGTGCGTGTCCGTCACTCACTCGAAGTTAGTTGCAGCAGCTGCGTCGAAGAACACCGCATTGACACCTTTGGTGCACCTTCATTTGGTGCCTAATTGCCACCGTCCGCAAGTGCAAAGGCCACATGCCACGGCCTCAGCCACAGCAGAAAGCTCCAACTTGTTCAAGTTCTTCTTCTTCTTCTTCTTCAGTCTTTCCGCTTTCGCCGCTACTCTTCGATAATCTCACAGAAAGAAAGAAAACAAAGAAAGAAAGAAAACAAAAAGCAATCCTAAAAGGTGTTCTTTTAGCGCCGCTATCAAATATTTGATGGTAGACGAAGTGAGCAAACTCGCTTTTGTAACCAACTAAACTCAACGCATGACTTTGAAAGGGCTTCTGTAAGGAGCGGAGAGCTGTCGTCACGGTAGCCGTGTCGTAGCGAAAGGCCTAAGAGCGAATGGCAACAACAACAACAACAACAACAACAACAACAACAACAACAACAACAACAACAACAACAACAATAGCAATAATAACGGGAGCAATAATAACGGGAGCAATAATAACGGGGGCAATAATTGGAAACAATAGGAACAGTGACAGAGAAAACAACGAAAAGAGCAAGTGCAGAGAGCTGGGTACTTACCTAATTACTCACTTACCTACTTACTTACTTACTTACTTACTTATTACTTAAATGTAATGTAATGCAATCAATTCAATGCGCACCCAAGGCTGAAGTTGTGTGGTTGTAATCGGGGAACGCATCGATTGCAAATGAATACATACATACATACGTCATCGATGCACAGGGTAAGACTTGGATGAAGAGCGGGTGTCTTCTGCCTGTTACTTATTGTGCAGTGTGTGGTGGTGCGTAGTTAGTTGAATGGGCGTATTGAGGTGGTGGCGAAACTGAGGAGAAAGATGCAACCAAAGTTTGGTGCAGAAATCGCACTGTGTTCAATGCGCGAAGAAGACCACACGGTCCCGGACATCCGTTTGTAATAGTCGCTCGAGCTGTTGAACTCTTGAACCAGCGGGCGGATGAATCCCTTGAAGAGCTTCTAGTTTGGCAAAGCTCAGCTTTTGCGAAACTCAAGAAGTCGAATGCAGAATGAATGAAGGAATGAATGAATGAATACGCGCTAGTTGGCAAACCTGACAGCTCTAGCTCTAGAGAGGAGCAAAAGAAAGATAACTAACTCGCTGCGTTGTAGATAGAACCCACAAAGCAGGTACCTGGAACTTTGTGGCTGACACCTCTGAAGGAACCAGAACTGACACTGACACGAGTTGCAGCAACTTACTTCTTTGTCTTGCGACGGAATCCCGTAGGCAGCCATACTACGAAGAAGAACACGAAGCAGAAGAAGAACTCCATTCTTCTTTGACAGGAAATGCTTCACTCTGGTGTCTACTACTTTGTAATAAGCGATAATGAAGGCTTGCTTGCTTGTTTGGCTTGAACTGTGCCAGGCAAAAGCAAGCTAGCTAATGAGCTGGCAAGAATGAATAATCAGGCTCAAGGAAAACCTCATTTACCCACGGCGATGGGCTTCCAAAACTGCATTTTCACAAGTTATCCAACGGACTCAGGTACCTATCTACTTGTTTATTTATTTGTTCACCTGCCTGGTGAACATGAACTTGAACTTGCAGTTGCATGGACCGTGGTCTGGAATGCCGAAGAGGACGCCAGCACGCCAGATTTGCGCTTGCCTCTGCATAGAAATGGCGGAGAGAAAATCTTCTAATCTTCTCTGGACGTCAGTGCCAGTAGAGGCTTTCGCGTATGGGATTCATGCGTTTGCGGTACGCCTCTCACATCAAAACCAGACGCTAGAAATAGTGCTAGACCGTGTATGCTTTCTTACGTATTGCGTCGTACCAAAGTACAGTTAGCGATTTCACTGAGGCGGTGCTAAAGCTGTGCCCGAAAGCGCCAAAGCGTAACTAGCCATCATTTGTAGCATACGATCAGTCTCGCTAGTTCATAACTAACTCAAGCCAAAGGAATCACACAGTACCTCTGATGGAGTTTGGCGCGCAAAGCTTTCCTTATTAGTCAGAGTCAGTCGATTAACCTAACCTAACCTAACCTAACCTAACCTAACCTAACCTAACCTAACCCAGATTGATGCTCGCAAATAACTCTGCGGGCTTTCTTCACCCCTTCTGCGTCTTCCACAATGCATGAATCCCGAGTCACCCCACGCGCTGCTCCCTTCAACTATTTTCACGCAGCTAACGTTGAATCTATCTACGATGATGGCCTCATCAAAAGAATTGCAAAGCTTGAAGCCAAGTTTGGCTAATAGGCTGCTACACCTGCTGCTGCTGCTGCTGCTGCTGCTGCTGCTGCTGCTGCTGCTGCTGCTGCTGCTGCTGCTGCTGTGCTCTTTCACTCGAAACCAGATCAGGAACAGGCCAGGATGTTGTGATTATCGGCAACAGCATCGCAGCGGTGTAGCCAAAAGACCAGGCACCCAGTGGGCAGTACAAAGCTTCAGCAGGAGAACAGCGGCGAGGAAGACCCTGATCATGAGCGACTTTGGGGAGTTTTTCAAGGAGCCCTGAGCTAGCCTCTTTTCCTACCCTAAACCATAGCGCTCACTTACACACTGGGAGCTAGCACTGCCTAACTAGTACTAGCCCCTTCCGGTTGGCTCGCCAATCGAATAAGAGCTATTTACCTAGGCGCCTGCATAGCACTATCCTACTGGTCAGGTAGCCTAGTAATCACATAGGCGGTGCTACTTACAGTTTCCAGCTGCTCAAGCTGCCAAAAGTATAGAGGGAAGAAAGCAGAAGGTGGTAGCTGACTGTTAGTGACTCCTAGGATGACTCAGGTGAGAAAGCCAGAGCTGTCGAAAGACCTCGTGGCGATGGCCATCTCCGAATTGAGGTGCTGCATCTTATTCACGTGTTGGAACTCCTGAGGGTATAGCTCGTGGCGATGAGGAACCTAGGTAGCTGGAGAAAAGGACTTTTGAAGGAGACGTCCTTTGCTCCTACTGCTCTGATTCTCCTGCAAAGCTCTTGTTTTTATTTATTTATTTATTTATTTGTTTGTTTGTTTGTTTGTTTGTTTGTTTGTTTGTTTGTTTGTTTGTGTTCTTTTTCTGGGACCATTGAACTCGACAAATACTATATCATATGTACTTTTTATGATGATTATTATTATCTTTTTTTAACAGGAAGAAGAAGAAGAAGTAGTAGTAGAAGAAGAATGAGAGTAGAAGGGAAAGCTGGGCCTGGCATTTATTTCTTTCAGATGCAGGCCTTTATTTTATTTTAAAGGATGGGGATGATTGCATATTTGGGCTCTCCAGAGCTCTTCTACGAAACACTGGAGTACTTTGTATCCGTGACCATAAGCACGTCCAGCTTATCTTGAAAAAAAAGATTGATCTTCACGTAGTAGGTTCTCTTCAAGCTGAGCTCTAGATCAAGCTTCGGAGGTGAAAAAAAAATTCTCAGCATGCATGATACTAACCTACCATGGTACTTTCACATTATTACCATTTATAAGAGCACCTACCTAGGTGCAACGAGTAATGGCAATTGGAGGTTACCGAGTGAGTTTAAGTTGGACCAAAAATCAGAAGCGAAGGACTTGAACCTTGTACGAGGCTGAGGCTGACTTCATCGAAATGACAAATGAAGGAGAATACACAACGCAGGCCATCTTGCAACATTGAAAGGTGAGAGTGTGCGCTCATTAACAAGAAAATGTAAAATGAAATGAAAAGTAAAAAACCACTTCGAAATCATTATTATTGAGGAATCTGTTCAAGGAAGCCTAATATTGCAAGGATAGATGCTATACTTAGTAAGAAGAAAGAATCACTCGTTGGCTTTCCGGAAATTGAAAGTTTGCTTCCAACAGGCCGTGAGAACGCGACGAAACTGCCTTGTGATGGGAAACAGGTGAGCGAACGAGCGAGCGAGTGATTCCAAGCAACCGCCTTTCCTATTTTGGAAAGACCATTGCGTAAACAGAAAAATCAATCCTTTGGATAAAGCATGATGAATCCTTCTCTCTCTCAAGTTCAAGAAACATTTGAAATGAGGCTTTCCAAAGGGAAGGTGACTGACTAGAAAACAGTCACCATTCCAACTCTTCGAGGTAAGATTCACCATATGAAAACTCGAGATATAAGGCATTGTGAAGTTTAATAGGCCCAAGCAAATTTATATGCCTGTCAACACGATTTTTGCATTGATTAGAAAGTGTTGAGCTCTCTATACTCCGATACATCGGAATATGAAAGGCCCGGATTTTCACGGTGTGCAAATATTAAGACCTCATAACATTTAGTAGTTAGTATGCACCCGGATCGAAATGAGAATTATAGCGCATAGCAGCTGAGAACTGTAAAATCCCGCCTGAAAGAGATGCATGGTTTACTCGTTATCTCCAACCATTTAATGCTGAGTAGAAAGTCCCCATCTCCATTTAAAGGGATAGTCTCAACCTAAAAATACTCTCTACCAAGATAGGTTTTCCATATGACAGTAGTACATTATCCTAGACATTGATGCTTCGTTCATTGTACAGAAATTCAACATTTTTTCCAGCATGAGTTAATTTTATTTTTTTTAATTTGCTTTTTAACAATAAAAAAAATTAAATTAATTCAAATTTAAATCAAACCAACAAACACAAGCCCCAGCTCGAGTACGAGTATTGCCCCACTCGCGAATATCCGCCATCGGAGGCTATTTATATCATAAACGGTGCATGATTCGTATCAAACGAAAAACAATCAGAGAACGAGGCTGACCTGACACACACAAAAATGTGGAAAGGTGCGTTGTGCACCCTCCTAAAAGGCACGTGCAGGAATAAACAACAGTCATAGAGGATTCTTTTGACAGTTGGAGTAATCGTTGTAGGAAAGGGGTGCAATGCAGGCGTAGTGAAGCTTGCACGCGCGGAACAAAGTTCACAGCTAAGATAAATTAGTAATAAGTAGTATGTAGTACCTAACCTAACCAGTCACAGTAGCACCAGTAAAAATATATTGTTAGATCCACGTGCGACAATGGCAGATATATTTTACTTCGAAAGCATTCTTCTCACGCTTTTTTCGCTCTTCTGTTTTTATGAAGTTTTGAACAGATTGATCAGCTCTTTACAAACGTAAGTAGAACCGAAAAAGTACTCAAATATTATGTCGCAGTGAAACCAGGCTTGTGAAAAGACTGAAGCTTGGTTGACGTTCAAAGAGCAACTCTCTGTGGAAGGTAGGTAATAGTTTTTCGCATTGAAGCATGATGTGCAAGAACACCGGACTAGTAACATTCTTTTAGGAGGTAAATAACTTCTTCGCCATATCTTTCTTTTCTATTTTAACCTTCTATTCTAGCCTGGATTTGAAAATTTCAACTCAAGACAATCACTTACATATACAACAGCAATAGGCTAAACGATTTTTTCCTGATTCTATCTAAGAGTCATCTAAAAGGCGTGACGTTTGTCTACGAGCCTAGCGTACTAAGGTACTTGAACGAGCGCCGCAGTTGGTGGCTCCCCACTACTTTACTCTCATTTGTCACAAATTGTTCCTATACATCGTTTTTCGTAAAGCTCGAGTTCCTTTGGTTTGACATATAGTACCTCGTGCCATTTCTTGGTCTATGAAAGTTCTCCAAAAGCTGATTGAGCTTGTTAAAGCCCTTTAATTCAATGGAATACTAAATTTATGTACCAGGATGTTTATTTCGGTAGAAAGCTTGTCTGTCTATTATGCTGCTTACCAGTATCCTCCTCTACCTCCCCAACTTCAGGTGGAGTTAACTTTATTGTCTCAATTTCTTCAAATTCGTCATCTTCCTCTCCTTCGTTTTCTATTTTTGCTGGGCAATTGCGTTGCTCTAAGTTAGCCAGGCCCGATGAAGCCACGGTATCTTCAATTGGAGAATGGTCCTCAATGCTTTTATCATCGTCTTCAAGAAGAAAGAAAGATTTGCTGAGTGACGGCATTCGGATGACGCCTCTTAGCTCCTCGTGCTTTTCAGCAGGTCTTAGAGACATAGTTTCAATAATAGACACAGCTCGCCGCGACGGCTGCCGTGTTGCAAGAGATGAAAGCATGTTCGGTGCCTTGACTTGGCTCTCTACAGTTTGTTCCAAACCTTGAGAATGATTTATTGATCTCAAAGTCTCACTTTCGACTGAATTAATCACATCATCTGTGTTCATGAATGACCCACGATTGTGAGGACCAAAAGAATCATCTAGACGTGCACTTTTAAGATCTCCCCAATCACTGCTCTCTCGATCGAAAAGATCATCAGGAACAGATTTTGCTGATCTTGGGCTTGAGAGACCAGAAGATGCTAATGACTCGACCGTGGACAACTTACTGCGTGCCCTTTGTGGAACTTGTGAGCTCCCAGCAGAGTTGCTCATTTTCTCCAGCATGAGAATAGTAAATTCAGCACTAGCAAAGAATCGAGGTTTGACAACAAGCTCCAAGCGCCGAAAGATATCGTTTTTGGCCTGCATGAATATATCTCCTGGCAAGTTTGTCTCCCTTCCGACACGAAACTGGATCTCATCTCCCATCATTCCAAAATCAAGCTCAAATTGTATCGCGACGTCAGCGACTAGGGTTTTACGATTCTTTTTCAGGGCCTTCATTGACGAGGACTCGTCAAGAACCTCAGGCTGCTGCTTCTTTTTCATAAACTTTTCAACGATTTCTTCGGCTTCATGATGATTCGGAGCCTTTTCAAATCGTTCACACGCACGCCAGAACTCCAAATCAGTCATGTAGGCCCCATTTTTATGCCTTTTAAGGTACTCTTGAACCGCTTGAAAACCAGTTGGATCCCGCAAAAGCTCCAAGAATGTCTTGTATGCTCCATCTCCAATCTGGGAGGAATACTGTGTTAATACATGAAATTGATCTACTTCTAATACAAACATTTCACAGTGGGTAGCACATATTGCTGACTCAATTCCGCTACCACGGCATATCAACCCACGGCGTACAAGCTTGCTTGCCGAGCCTGAGAAGACTTGAACTGTTCCTTTTACCAGAAAGTTCAGATTGTCATCGTCTGCGTTGGCAGGATATCGTTGCCAACCCACATTCGCAGAACTGGCTTGATACAATGAGTGGCTAGGATCAGTTATGTTTGCCTCTCGCAGATACTCTAATGACACTTGCGCTGCAATCTCGTTCATTCTTCTTGGGTAGTACTGCATCGACGAACCATCCTCGTTCCCTGCATTGCCAAACATCTGGAAGTGGTGATGATGCGTTGAAGTGCTTTTTCTTAAGCTAGGATTGGTTTGTGTTCCGGAACTAAATTTGCCGCTAACATACATAGAGCCAGGAGTTGACTTGTTCGACTTTTTAATCAAATCATGTCCTCGCGCAAGAACTACAGGCGAGAGCATCAGAGCAAGAGTTTGGAGCAGTCCAAGTTGGAAACCAGTGAACATTGGATGGGTTGCCAAGTGTGGAACACATCGTAGAGTTATATGCGAAACTATCTCCAAACGAAGGTGTGATGGTAAGTTTGCCTCATTGAGAAGGATCGATTCATCAAGTCCATCTAGCGTCGAAGAGTAATAATCAATATAATCTAGTACATCGAATTTCGTATCCGAATCGATTCGATGACTCTTCATGTATTGAGTGAGCGCAACTCGACGTCGTTTTGCATCACCAAGCTTAGATTCCTGATTCGACAAAATATTGGACACCGTTGCGGTCACTCCAGCATCGCACATGAAAGTTCCCATAATTAAACACCCAATCGCAAATGTAGGAGCATCTACCATTACATTGCCATAACCAATTGTGGTGATTGTATACATTGACCAATATAAGCTCACCATGTAGGCTTCAAATATTGAATACCCTGAATCCAGAAGCTCGAGATAGCGCGTACTTAGAACAGTATTGATACACGCCATCCAGTGCGCCATAAGCAAGGCGCGAACACCTAAGCGCAAGATCTGCTTATATCCCGAAGTTAGCACAACCCCACATTCATCCAAAAACGACTGAGCAGAAACCTCGAGTGGAAGCAATCTTAATATGAGCAGGAGTCGTGGAAGACGAGCAATTCCTATAAAATATGGCAACACTGAGTTCACTCCTAATTTATGAACAAAAGCACTACCGATAGAATCTGCTTGCAATAAATAGTCCAAAGGAAGAAGAGCCAATGCATAGAACCAAAGCTCATATCGAAGGAAGTGAGCCTGCACCTGAGATCTTCGCCAGAGAAATGAAGTCTGAGTTACAACTGCAAAAGCGGTTGCATGCAATACCCCATCTATTAATATCAAAAGGTCCCCAAAAATATCGAGCGGCATGTATTCTTTGAATGCATTTTCAACTCCCGCACTTCCGGCAATCGCATCTCGTAAAAGACACGCTCGATAAATTATAAATACCAAGTTGTAATACACAACACCGAGTATCAAAATATCCCACAAACGCCTATATACGTTGTTTGGCGCAAGTAATTTGGATCCTTTCCAAAACTCACCTTCCTTCTTCACTACTTCCATAGCAAACAGCTTATTGACTTTGCTCCGTTCTAGATTTTTAGAAAATGCTGCCAAAGAGCAACGCTTACGTAAATCGCCCTCCAGCTGTGTTAGGTCATTCTCATAGCGACCTGCAAGATCAGGTCTTTCACGTAGGTAATGGTCCATATCCATTCGATGAAGAACCAAAAAATCTGAACGTTCACAAACTCGAGCGATGCACTCTGTTTGTTCGTTATAGAAAAATTGGATCTCCCCAAAAGAATCGCCGCTTGTGAAAGACGTAAATACTTGTCTTCCATCGCCAGACACGTATTCAACTTTACCGTCGCTTACAAAGTAACATTTGTAGATCAGCTGACCTTCCATAAACAAAAGGGTGTCCTCTAGAGCCATGCACGGACGAAGCATATCAACCAAGTCTTCAACTTTATCCCAGTCATTGAATAGAGGAAATTTAGCGAGGCGATTGAGTCCCAACGCGTGTGCGCGAAGAGCTCTTCGCACGGGCAAAGGAAGACGGTCCTGAATCCAAGCCTCTTCGACACCTTTTTGACGCACCCATAGGGCATGATAGTAACTTGTCACTCGATGTATTGTTGCACTAGGGAGGCTTCGTTTCTTCATATAAACTCCCATCGAATCAACTTTACGCTGGAATAGAATCGAGCAAATATCAGAATGAGCAATAATCTCTTCTAAATTGTTCAAAATTAGTGCATACAGGCATCCTCCACTCATCAGCATAATTAAACTGTATGATATTTCAGAATCTGCCGCAGCAGCATAGTCACCATAACCAACTGTCGTTAAAGTTGTCATGGCCCAGTAAACACTACGAATATATGCATCTTTAGTTGCATCATAAATTCCGGTTGCATTATTGAAAATCAATAAAGCGTGATCAGAGCTATTCACGGCCCATGAGCTTCCGGTTCCTGACGTCATATTCCACCGCCCAATGCCAAAAAAGAAGCACCCACTGATATGAGCACATAGCAGGATTAGACCCAGGAGAAGGCTCAAGGTCATTACATCTTGATATTTTGTTGGCGTAATGTTCATACAGATTGAAGCCCACTCTGGCATCCTATATACTTGAATAATACATAGGAACCTAAGCGCTGCATATTCTTGTAACCCTAAACTTTGCCACCCAAGCACGGCACGTATAATGAAGCTTAACGGAATACTAGAAAATAAATCAAAACGAGCGTTCCGAGCTCGGTAATTTGCTGATACCTGTGGCCGCCGGGATAACATCACCCCATCTACTTCACATGCAAAGCAACGATCACGAAGGACTACGTTCAGAAGGAACACAAAATCGATCAGGACATCAATCGCCGTCATACCTTTGGATTGGCTCTCTCCAACACTTCCCCGTCCTAAGCCCACACGATAGGACGCTGATACTATGTTACCAACGACGCACGCAGCCATCAAAAGATTCCACCCCTTGTAAATTTTGGAGTCAGGCAAAACGATGCCCCAATCATGGACGTGACTTGTGAATTTCCTCGAAGAAACCATGAACTTATTCAATTTCGCATTTGCAAGGTTTTTAGCAACCGCTTCAGCGCTTGAAGTTGTAGCCTGTGCTCTTTCACGAACTGTTGACATTATTAGCGTTTCTAGCTTCAATTGCTCCTCTGCGGCAAGAACACTGTCTTCTGCGTGACCTCCGTCATAATTTCTTACGCAATTGTGTAAGTCTTTAGACGTCAAAACCCAGATTTCGCAAATTTTAGTGGCGCAAAGCTCCAGATGCTGATCTTCAGGTTTGAAAAGGGCGTTTGCAGCAAATGTTCGACCAGTATTTATATTACCCATTTTTTTCTTGGTACCATCTTCAGCATAGCTAGTAATAGCCGCTTCCCCTTCTTCGAGAAAAATCATGCCATCAGTAATACCACGTTCATCCGGCCTCCCACGTTTTTTCCCTGTTACAGGGTCATAACCACATGTAATCACCTGACCAGGAAGGAATATCTCCTTTCGCATGTAGCGTTGTAGGTCCCGAATGAAAGGACGAGGAGTATCCACAAAGATTGAAGACGTATGGAGGAACCTATTCCCAAGAATTTCATCACGAACACAGTCTTCAAGTGATGTGGGGAAGTCTTTAGCTAGCATTTCCGTTTCATCAAGTCTTTGTTGATGTTGGCTAGCGTGTTCGATGAATTGATGGCATAAACTAATCAGTTCGCGAGGAATGTCTCGCTGTGTTAAGTAATGGCGACAACATTCTTCAAATTGCTCAAACTGGTTGGTTGCTGCACCCCCGCTTTGAGTAATGGCGGCAACAAGAGAAATAAACCCTGCATAAGTTGTAACGCCTAAAAGCATAACAACCACTGCCAAAATCCTACCAGCGTCATTGGTAGGCACCACATCGCCATAACCAACGGTTGTCATTGTTACACAAGCCCAATACATAGATTTCCAATAATTGCTCATTACCATACTAAGAACCTCTTCAGAGGAGTCCACCGACTCTTTTGCGAGACTCCAGATCCACAAACAAGCATACCAATGCCCGCTGACTAAAACAATGGTGGCCACTTTTATCGCTACGTGCTGAAGGGTGGTCATGCGTTGAAATTTCTCAAAATGATAGCCCAAACGCTGAATTTCATGATTGAGTAAAGGCCAAAAGAGCACACCACAAGAAAAAATACGCAGATACACCCAAGTTTTGATTAGACCACTTGCAAAACAAGCATATGCAACACAATCAACCAGAAAAAGGACTCCATAGATAGTGCCCTCTTGATGACCACGATTGCGGATTACCTCTGCAACCTTACGAACAGTGTAAAATGGAGATGCCAAGTATCCATTTTCGGTCACTGTACTTTGTGCTCGCATCATCCCTTTCGGAGAAACCTTTGCACCAGTCGACCTACTATTCCTCTTGTGCACTTTAACATTTGAGGCTGGCTCAAATTTAGGTAGAAGCGTGACATTTGCGAATACTAGGATATCAGCAAAAAGGTAGCCTTGCCACGGCAAAAGAGCTTCTTTTGAAGCTTTGATAGAAACTGCTGCCAAATCAAAGCTTGGAAGCATGCAAAGAACCAAATGGGCAAAAACCACGCTTGCACTCCATGCAATGCGAGTCCAACAACGCCTTGAGATATCAACAATCAATTCCCACAAATTAGTGATAAGGACTTCCCCCCAAACTAAAATAGGAGCGCAAATGCCGAATCTTTGGGTATTTATCGAAAGTGATCTAAAGGTAAACTTTCGACCAACTTTGCTCGCTTTCGATTTTTTATCGCGCGCTTCACCACGACCCTGCCAGCTTTGAACAGTTCGTAGAACTCCCTCATCACGAACGAGTGTATCTATGGAAGATAGTTGCTTATGACTCGTCACTTCAAAATATTCAGGAATGTTTGGCCAATATATATTACTCGATTCTTCATCACCTTTTGAAGAGCCAGAGCTACTAGCTGAGCTTCTGCGACGCCGTCCAGCAGGATCCCAGCGCGAAGTAAATTTACTCATTGTAACAGTTGTACTGCGGGCCAATGATGAAATTTTACTTGAAATTTTCGATGTCGCATATCGTGAACTCGAGCTTAATTTTCTTCTAACACCTCCAGATGCACTTGGAATGTCAGGAGTACGATCGAGAAGAGGCGCGTGCTGAGCGTTGACATTATTCAAAATACCTTTGGCAGATGTTTGTGTTGCGATAACATCCTGAATGACTTCCGCCGAGGCCAATGAGCTGTAGCGTCTTTGTTTGCCCAATCGCTTTCGTTGCAGCTGAAACCCTCCAATGTTTGGGTTATCCTCTGGCAAAACGACAGGTTTAGTAAATAGAATGTCAGGTGGATCCTCTTCATCGTCATTTCTATCCGAAATCGAAGCTTGCATCGAAATAGCGGAGACTTGGCTCTCGGGAGGAGTATATGCATTGTAGAGACTTAACACGAAATGGTACACCTCGATATCCAGTCGCTGAATTTCACACATACGAGTGGCCCGCACTGAGTATTTATGCTTGAATGTGCTAGAGAACAGAATTTCATCCCCAACAAACCCCATAGGACCAGGAGAAATACTCTCAATTACTTTACAGTGCAGTTGCGACTCGGACTTGCTGTTTTGAGACAAATAAGCCTGACTTGATTTATTCCACGCAAAGAAACCCGAGTTTTGACGCCCTATTCCCCGTATTGTACATCCATCACCACGGCCTGCTGACAATACTTCCAATTTACCATCACCAAGAATGAATAATGCGTCAACAGGCTGGTTGCGAATACAAAGAAACTCACCAAAGTTAAGGATCTGAGGCTCCAATGAAGTCACGACTGCGTCAACAAATGTCATATCACGACGTTGAAAAAAGGGAATTTGTAGTAAAGCGCTTCGCCGTCCGCGATTAATCTTCTCTCTCAAGCTTGGAGGTAATGGGCCTAGGATTTTGTTCTCAAGGCGACCTTTTTGCCTTTCCCACAAAAAATTAAAGTAGTCTGTTACTTTGTTACGGACTTCAGGCTGTATTTGTCGCACACGAAGATATTTCAGGATCGAATCCACCTTATGCTTGTAATGTGCAGACGTGACATCCAGATTTTTTAGCAACGCAGACATATGAGCAATCAGTAATGAATGTACTCCCACAGCAAAAATGAAGCATACAATCACAAATTTTAACTGTCCCATGTTACCCGGAAGAATATCACCAAAGCCGACAGTAAGGAGGGTTTGCAAGATGAAATAGAAAGATGTGAGAATATCAGCAGCAAGTCCATCGTCTGAAAATTGAAAGGGCTGCGTACTAGTAGTTTCATTCTTTCTTATTGGGGTTGGTACAGAATTGTTTCCGTCTGTCATTGAAGTAAAGGAAACCCAATAAAATAGTCCGCCAAGCATAAAGCACAACAGTAATAAACGTAGCATCAAACGCACGATACGACGCAAGTTTCCTCTATGGGTTGAGAAAACACGATCAATAAATTTATAAATAGCATCTTCATTTCGAAGAAAAGGAACAACCGCAATGAGCCGCGTAAACGAACCAGCCTTAGCTAAGCCGTAATGATAAACACCTAGACCGGAGCTAGTGAGTGGCAACGCTATGAAGATGTCGAACAATAGCTCCTTACTATGGAATCTCCTTACTGGACATTGTGGATAACGAGTAAACTTGCCGAGGGTACCTTCTTCCGTTCCTCGTTTGCGATGAAAAACTTGCAGATAAAGTCGGATACAAAAGACTGTATCAAGACATATACTGAACTTTAGTAAACGGTGGTGATGCAAGGTGCTTGTGAATGACAATGGAAAGCATAATATAAGAATGGAAACTGCAATCGAAAGTATGCAACAAATTGCTAGAAAAGGATGCGGCAAAGCCTCCATAATTGAATGAGCCCAAGTTGACGTGTGGGACACATTTTCGAAAGTGGAGCTCGTAAGTACATGCTCTGATGGGTCTGCAGCAAATGGGGTTACTTGCTGAGTTCTTCTACGAGGATCTCCATTTTTACTCCTCTTATCTTGGTACAAGTCTGTTTCAGGCGAGTTGTAAGCTCTGCTAATCTGAGATAAACGCTCCTCAGTTTGCGACTGTTTTCTTATCGCTTTTTTGTGATGTTGAACTGTGCGAATGTATTCTATTGGGTTTGCAAGGGCAGACGTGCGCCAATTGTCATCTTCAGCAGGAGAGCTACTAAAAAACAAGCTTTCAAGCCTAGGTCTAGCTTGCCTTTCTGAACCAAAGCTAAAATGAAAACTACTTGGCAACCTCGTTATCCTGCGTGCAGATGACATATTACCAGCAGATAAGCAAATAGTATTGGCCTCGCTCACGTTGATTACTTCGTCTTGATAGCTTCTATTGCGTTGGCTCTGCTAGAATAGAATTCAACTACTTAAGGCTCTCTGTAACTACAAACTCTTTTTAAATAAGGTAAGCAACTTTGGGCAGCGAGCGCAGCGTCACGTTACGCCACGCCACGCTGCCCCTGACGCTGTCTCTTCTTTTATCCCGTACGCTCTTCCCTGCCCAGTTGCTGTAGCATGATCAAGGTTCAAATGAATCGGCCTCGGGTCATCGCATCCAGGGCTACCTCTTTGTTGCTTTAAATGGAGAATGCAACTGTACTCAACTACAAAACGTTAGAACGACTGTGTCTGTGAGAGGAGGCCTCAGAAAAAGTTCCCGTCTTCCTCCAAGACCAAAGCTTGCATGCAAGCACACTTTATGGAAAGTTAAAAAAAGAAACACCTCTTTCTTCAAGGCTTGGCAAAAATGCAAAGAAGGGCATGCACATTGACTGCTAACCCGGAACTTTATTCACCAAAGCTCAAAACAAAATGATTGTTGTATCACGCTACAGATATGGCTTAACCTATTTCCTCTTCTCTTGCCCTGGCCTATACATGAGTGTGTTTTCGCGGGGGCACTCTTTTCTTAAAGGGCTATCAAGACCTCCTTAGAAAATAGTTCCCTTTCTCCATGCGCGAAGAATGCTCAATTAGAAGCCAGAGTTGTGTTGCTCCATCGAGACCTCCTTAGAAAATAGTTCCCTTTCTCCATGCGCGAAGAATGCTCAATTAGAAGCCAGAGTTGTGTTGCTCCATAGTACTGACTACCTTTTAGTAATAAAAAAGCACCTCCCATTTTCACAAAATCAACCTTTGCTCATCTTCGTGGGTTCTCTCCAGGCTTGCACAGTCGTCCTACCCTCCCATAAGGTTAATAAAGTCTATGGGGACTCAAGATGTTCTTTCCTTTTAATCCCCTTTAAGAATCTCCTAAAATTACCAACACTGGGTGCACCACAATATGCAACACTCAGACTCTTTGGCCCCATTAAAAATTCCGTTACGGTCCGTTGCGTTTCCCTATTCTCTTACCAAATACCTTAAGAGTAGAGCGCAGTGTTATTGCTCTAGCTTTCTTTACCTGGTTAATAAACTTGGAAGTTTAAGACATAATTATTTCCACAAGAGCAGTTCATCACAGGCCTTTTCTTATTTTTAAAAAAGTGCTTGCTTCGCGGTGACAAGTGTAGGCTGCAATGGTTTTCATGTTGTCATTGCATGATGTAAGATAGAGGTGCATGGGAGGCCTGGTTGTGCAGAGAGTTGGCAAAGAATAAATATGAAGGACTAAAGTAAAGACTTGTCTAGGTATCTTGATAGTTTGGTTGCAATAAGAAACGAACCGTGTTTCAGTGTGCGATTTTGCAACAGAGACGCCTCATGAAGTCATATACACGCTAAATACTTCAAAGTCAATCACACGTGACAGGCACGAAGACTAAGAAGAAAATCCGAAAGGCTAGCGAAGCTCATAAAGCGTTGCTTCTCTTGACAATATAGAGCACCGCTGCTAGCATTATTTACTTTGGGTTGCCTCTCTTCAATTCACCATAGTTCATAAAATTATAGAATTACCCAAGTCCCTAGTTGGTGCTCTCTAACTTGGTTTCATCTTTGCCTACATTTTCGCGAGCGACTAGCGCTCTAGTTCTGTTCAATAAAGTTGAAAGGTTCCTCATCGACGCACGCGATAGCTGTTTTCATCTTTCATATTTTCTTTCCTATTACAAGACTTTTATAAGTAACCCTTTGATCAAAATACTCTACTACGAACGATTGATCGTCCCCCCCTTTCTACATTCAGCTTGACTAAGTCTCGAAGGACGATTATTTGTACTACTGCACAACTACACCTCGCTAAGTAGGTAGATGTATCTTAAGAAGTAAATGTGCAGTGTTTTCCAGGCTCCTACGAAAATAACTTATAAAACAAAAGGTGTGCATTTGAAAGTCGAAAATCGAACATAAGAACTTAGAACGCTGGAGTCTCGTTACTCACTCCAAACTCGTATATGCAATAACACAGTACATGCCATGGTAGTGCGCAGACAGAGACAAACACATTCACTTGTTGAAGTGACGCTTCTTGGTCTCAATTGGAAACTGTTGTGAAGCAGTCGCACACGCTCTGCTCCGTGAGGTGATAAAAGGTATCAAGGCAAAATGCTCGCAGACTTTGACGACGACGAGTACGAAGTCCAGCTTGAAGCGGAATCCAAGAACAATCATGTGAAAGATCGCCGGCACCATCATGAGAGGCAATCATCACACAAGACGTCAGGCTCTCCGAATATATCAGATGATGACAACTTCGCCAATGATAGAGACGCTCAAGAGCGAAATTTAGATCGAAAATCTCACAAAAAGAAGAGGGGATCCGAATCAAGAGATCAAACATCTATACTAACTCCACGGAGCTCTGCCAAAGGAGATAATAGTTTGCGCCATCGAGAAAAGTCTGCTTCTGTTTCTCACTCATCGTCGAAGAAAGACAAGAAGGACAAGAAAGAAAAGAAACATAAGAAACACAAGCGACGCGACAGAGATCAAGTAACTGGTGATGATTCGATTGAGGAGGCCGAGCCTTCTTCGCATCGAAAAAAATCAAGCAAGCATGATAAAAGTGCCAAGAAAAGCTCACGAGGCAGGAAGCATCGTAGTAAATCAAGCAAAACATTATCTTCTGATCATTGCAGCGATATCGATGATAAAAATTCTGCAGATAACAATGATGATGAGGAGGACGACGACGAGGACGACGCTTCTTCAGTCGATTCAGATGTTGCGAGCAAAACCAAGTTGACTAAGAGTAGGAAGAAGGAATCCTCGAAGGAGCGTCATCGCCATAATAAGCATCGCAGTGGCAAAACTGAGAATGATGAAGATGAGGAGTCTAGCCCTCATTCAGATTCTCATAGCGAGACAGCAGCAGTAGCGACGGTGGTGTCTGCGGAGGGTAGTGACGGTGATTTTAACGACACAGATACGATCACTGAGGCAAAGGAGGCAGAGATCGATACTATTCAAACAGTATCTGCACTTGCTCCTATCAAATGGGGTAAAGCAAGTTCCAAAAATATCGTACGAAAACATGTTTTTATGCGCGGAATGATGCGCCGGCTGACATCCACATATTCACAAATTTCGCACAGCAACCAGTGGGTCAAGCGCTACTTTGTTCTCCAGCTTTTGGTAAGTCAGAGGAAGGACAACGATGAACTCGTAGCGGAGCTTCAGCTTGCATATGCTCATGATGAAGATGACTACTCTCTTGGCTTGGTTTGTAAAACTTTGACAATTACGAACAAATCAACTCTCCGCCTTGGGTTTGGAGCCAAATGTTGCCTGTGGATTACAACAGGAAATACCTGCTGGACTTTGCAGTCTGCAAATGTGGATTTCGCGATGTATTGGGCCATTGGTCTACAAGCGGCGGCCCGCCTTACAGCTGAATCAAGTACACGCTTAGACTGGCCTTATTCTAATGTTCGAGTTCCTCCGAATGTGGAAACGTGGATGGACGAAGACCCTAAGTTAACCTCTTTGAGACGCATCCGAACGAGTGATGCTTCGTCATCTCAATCTCAGGATTCAAATCAGTTTATCGAACGAGGCGCGCTTGACGACGCTACTGACGTCCTTTTTACTAAAAATTTTCTTCGTGGGAAGGCAATGCGTCTAAAGCAACACCTCTCTCTCGGCAGTGCATGGGTTAAGAGATTCTTCTCACTCGATCTTGTGATTGGTCGAGGAGTTGATGGTAGTACTGTTCTGCAGGTAGAACTGTCGTACAGTGAAACTGAGCTGGACCATTCCATGAGCAATTTGTCAAGAGTTTTTGTGATTGATGATTCCGTGGAAATGGAGCTCGCATGCAATTCATCTCCCATTCTCTTTTTGCGCAAGACCGGGGACAAGCCCTGGGTTCTTAAATTTGAAAAGGTCCGCCAAGCCATGTATTGGGCAGCTGGTATTCAAAAAGTATCCGGGGTTCCACTAGAGTCCTTTAAAACTGTGCAATGGCCCGACGGGGATATTGAGGAACCCATGAGTCTGGAAGAGTGGCTAAAGACTGAAGAGGCTGCTGAGGTTCTTGCAGACGAGGGTCGTTTAGTAGAAATCATCTCCGAGAGGTAGGCCGGTCCTCCAGAGTTGAAAGTCTCTATATTTGAGTTGGAGAGTATGAAATAGCTCACAAGAAAGATAAGCTTCACGTTACATATACCTGAACTGTATTAGCTAGTATTAAAAGGTAGATAAGCAAATTTGTTTGTAGGTGGTGTTCACGGAAGAGATTATGAACCATTGCAACACATGAAACTTTGCGATCGTATATTATCTTCTCGTAGCTCTTCTCTTAAGCCTTACGCGTAATCGCAAAATTATCCTTTAAAGTCTGGAGGCAGGCATCTATTCTTGTCTGCAATTATTACAGCATACCTCTCTTCAAAAATAATCTATTACAAGATCAATTCTAAAAAATAGTAGAACACCTTGAATCTTGCACAAACAGACTACAACGACGTAAACTCCAAGATGTGCGTGCAGAAATTGCAGAAATTCTATAAGCAGTTTGAAGTAGTAAAGAATGTAATTTTTATTTCTGGTTTTCCTAAATGGTTGAGTTACGAAAAGTTGAGGTGGTGAAGTTGAGCAGGGGAAGAAAAAAAGTTTGCGTTAGGTAGATTGGATGTGTTTAGAGTGAGATCACTCACTCGTTACACAGCCCATATGGCTGACCCTAATTATTGCATGGATAACATTGAGTCAGGGAAGTTGATATGTTTTGGGTGTGTTTTGTAATATTGGATGAAACTACTGCTACTATTACTAGTAGTAGTGCCATATACGAAGGATGCGACGACAAAAAACATTTAGAACTCTACGGTCTCTACAACGTAGTCACCGATGGTAGATGAAGGGTTGACATCCTTGTTCATCTTGAGGCAGAAACGCAGCGGTTGACGCACCGCGTTAAGACGTTCACATAACGTAGCGTTGTGCTTGGAGATGGTTGCAATGCGCTCGACAGATTTACGAACCTTCTCAGAAGCAGCGGTGTTCTTGATCATAACGGGGAGGCCTGCATCCAACAAAGCGCAGAGCCACACGAGGAGGAAGCTCACGTTGGGAATGAGAATAGCGTGGCGGCCCTTGTATCCATGGGGGTTGAAAAGGTAGTCCTTAGCATTGAGAGGCATGTTTTCGAAGTATACGAGCAGAGACGCAGCACCCTCAAAGAGTGACAAGAGGCAAGACTGCGGCAGGCTGCGAGCAGCTCGCACAAAGAAAACCTCGTTGCGGATGTTGCACATGGCTGCCATGGTTACAAATTGCACGCCAAGCTGTTCTGGTGAGAGAAATTTGAAAAATTCTGTGATACGCTGGTATCTTGCCCTGCGCTCGGCGATCTGAACCTCCTTGTTGGCAAGGCGACGGAGTTCGGCCTGCTTCTTGTACTTAGAAAGACCCTTCAAGTTCAATACCGCTCCCTTTGAACCCTTCTTTTTCGCGGCACTATCCTCGGCTGCCTCGGATTCAATGACCTGCTTAATGCGCTCCGTGAAGTCTGCGAGTGCGCTTGCTTCGCACTCTGTGAGTACAAAGCGAAGAATGCTAACCATATCCCCTTCTCCCAGATCGCTGACGTACATGATGCACAGATACAGGAGCATGACGTTGTTTGCTTTGATGAGCGCCGGGATCACCTCAGGGTTCGTGGAAACTGATACAGTTCCATTACGAATAACCTCCTCGAGTTTGCTCCAGTCTTTAGCTGCCACCAAGGAGGCCACCTTGACGCGAACAAACTCCACAGAAAGGTCAGCAACCTCTGGCTGGGCCTCGAGTTTACTCAAGTCGTTGCTAATATCGCCATTCTCACCTTGTGTCTTGCGGCGAGACTTCTTGCTAGCCGGGGTTTTACGGCTGCTGCTTTCGTTAGCATCTTCAGCACCAATGGCGGTGAGAGCCTTGGTCCAACTGGCACTGTCTACTGGCTCTGCACTCTCCAGGAGCTGTGTCAAGTCGCCGTGAAGCATCGTGACGTTACTGTTCTTGCTGTTGTTAATTGACTCAGCACGGGGTCTCTTACGAAGCTTGCGGCGCTCAACAGCGTCGATGAGGCGTGAGGGACGAAGCGCTGCTGCAAAAGGTGCATCTGAGGCGGTGGCAGCAGAGCCCATCAAATCTACGTATACGTCGCTGTTTTCAAGCACCACAGCAACCATCGCAGCTTGGTCATCATCAGTCGAAGATCCAGCATTGGCGTTTGAAGCGTTTACAGCAGCTTGCCCCTCGAGGCTAAGGAAGGACACATAGTTGACGTTGCTTTTGTACGATGTACCGCCAAGCTCCACGCCAAGGCACGCGTCCCAAGCCACGAGGCGCTTGCCTGAAGCCACAAGAGCGATAGAGCTTTCCGCAGAGGTAACAGCATCGCAGCACGTCACGTCACCTCCAGGTACCTTTGTCGGCACCGAGAGGGCAACCTCAGCATACGCAGAGCGCGTGATATTTGCTGACGCGCAAGCTCCATCTTTCCACACGACAGTCACCCGTGATGATGTGCTTGGCAAAACCGCCAGCACGTCCTCTGGTACCCTTTCTCCAGTCTCTAGAACCTGGACGTGAGTTTGTCCAAAACCATGTGGGTGAAGGTCCACTACACGAACTCTGAGCACGCTCTTGGTAGCTACCTTGCCTGCTCGTCCCTTGGTCTTCCCGTTCGACTTGGTATCTTCTTCTCCATCCTCTTCTACAGCCTCTTGTACGATTTCCGTGCAGACTACGGCCCAAAAGCTTCCGCCAGTCGGAACCACGGTTGCTTGCAAAAGCTCAGGACGGTCCTTAGGTGCCGGAGAGACGGCAAGCTCGGCATCCTTGCACCTCAGAATAAGCTCTCCGTCACTGTACACCGTTACAAAGAGACCAACAAGTGAGGGTGATGTAGCTAAGCGAACCACACGCCTCTTCTGGCCAGCACCTTTGCGTGATCCACGCTTGTTTTGCCCGCTGCTGGCGTTCTCGGTATCTTCACAGGGCAGTTGAAGTCCCTCCTGAAAATAGTCCCACATCACAACATTATCGCGCTCATCGACAGCTACAATCGTTGAAGTTCCAGGCACTACGACAGCAGCCTGTGAAAGGGATCGACCTTCGGCAGGGCTGGACCAGGACTTGAGGCAAGCCCAGTCATCTGCAGAATATACTGAGACAGCCCGTGAGCCGGAAACCACGAGCACGTCGGAACCACTTTGCAGATGATCTGCTACAAGGCGTTTCCGAAGAGCAGCCTCGGATTTGGATGCAGCGAGAGAAGTCTTGTGAGAACGAGAGACGCGCCCTACGCGGCATGCCTCCACAGCAGCATCAACAAGGCTCTGAGCGAGCGAGGCACCTGCCTGTGAAGGGCGCCAAGCCCAAGCGGCGCCCAAAATGGCGCCATCTTCGCTTGACGAACCGCCACGGTGCACGAGCTTCATAGTCTTGAAAAAGGTCTTGTTAAGATCCTCAAGAGCCTAAAAGGATGATATCGGGGGCGAGTTGACCCTACAGTTGTACAGGGTCGCGTCGCTGCCGATGTCTGGCCTGGATGCAGATAAAAGGTTGGCCGCGTGAAGGCCAAACTTGAAGACGTAGAGCTGCTCAGCGGGCGAAAAAACGCCTGGAAAGGACGCAGCGGCAAAGGGAGGATCAGGAGGGCCGACCTCAACGCCGGCTTCTCCTCTGCGATGCGCGCTTCTGCTCGCTCGCTGGCAGGCTGGGTCTGGCGAGCGGAACTGCCTCGCTCAGGTCGACGCTTGTAGTGCCCTGCTCTAAACCAGTCAAGGATAGACCTCTTTTTAAGCCTCTATTTTTGGGGGTGGCTGGGATTGGGTGGTGTACTTTATTCGTGTCTGAAAACGAAAACGCATACTAGTATGCATATTTTAATCTATTGTATGCTTAGTAGTATCAGTGCCAACAGGGATTGGGAGCGTGGTGAATGGGCAGAAAATTTGGCAGCCGAAGGGAGCTGATGAGACGATGAAGTCCGAAAGCATCGCAGGCAGACTGTAGCTTCAAAGAACACAATGAAGAGACCATCCTGAGCGCGATTGTAGAGTGTTCACAGGTGGTATAGAATATGTCATGCGTCCTACACAAGACTTGGCAGTGTGAGTTTTTCTTATTTCGGAACCTGCAATCAGCGTTGTTCAGGGAATGCAGGCATTTTATCCAGCTTGCAGCATGAATGCAGAAGAAACTTTGTCAACGTGTCGATCATTGATACCCTTTCTTTTTGATCCTGATTTTGCGCTGTTGACCCACAAAACTCGGACTATATTTGATATTTACATAGCTTTGAGCATTAATTATCTCTGGTCATTGGTACCAGCTTAGATTGACAGGTATCTAGTTCTAGAAACAGCGTACGCATAAACTTTCGACCCATCCGAACAGAGATACATGTGCACATTCAAAAGGAGTTGCTGGGAAAGCTTAATCTTTCCGGACTGGCGGAAAATTTGTATCTCCCCTATCTATATATATCAAATGCCTGTTTCCAAGCAAGCGAAATGCCAAAACGTATCCCAGCATCTCATCTTCAAAACATTTCAACTCATAGTTTGACCAATCTCGTTGCTCTTTTCGCCGCGCGATGCGTTCCCGTGCCTTTACACCAAGGTACATAGCTAGAGACCTACCTAGGGTATCTCGTGGGAGGAAGAGTAAGTGTTGCGCTGAGACCACTAGGGGTCTACTAAGCTAAACTCTATCAAATCACATTGCATTACATTTTCCATTCGTGAATTGCAATTTGCTCCAAAAAGCTATGTGAAGTTGGTCGTCTATCATCAATTCCCATCAGCAAATCCGAAACGATCTAAGGGATCTCGCAAGAGAAGTCAATTTTGGTGGCCGACCATGGATCAAGTAGTCTGCGGCGGCTACAGGCCATACCTGCCGGGCGCAGCGCTGGTGGCCTGCGCAGTGCTCGTGCCAGCAGCGCGGTTCGTGGCAGCGGGCATGCGCCTGGCCTTGGGGTCTCGTGGACTTAAGGGTGAGTCCTCCGATAAAGAGGTCGTACGTGACGTCAATGCTCTGCAGCAAAAGAGAGTCAGCTCTCAGCTTCTTATGATGGAGGTCGCCTCTGGAGCTCTCAGCAGCTACGTGCTCTTATACAAGTCTTCGGAAGATGCCTCGGCATCCAGCAGTGCTCTGCTCAAGGGGTCTTTGGCAGCCACTGTTCTGCACGTAGCCCTCAGCTGGGAGCTTTGGTTCTCTCAGGACGACAACTCTGGATCTAAGAACGCAGCCCTCATCAAGCTTAACGCCCTCATGGGTACGCTGGCATGCGTGCATGCTGTGCAGGTTGCTTTGCTATTTTCTCAAGGTTGGAAACTGTGTGCTGATCTTATGTCTGCAGCAGCAGCTGTAGGCACAACTCTCGGATTTGTACTGCTTGCTGGCTTCAGTGTTCCGCAAGCTCGAAGCCTCGGTGGCAGCCCCAGCACTCCAACTCCTACTGCTCCTCCTAAACGCTTTGTAGATGCCGGTGGGGTCTCCAAGAGTGCCGCCAATGATGCAGCTCAGGTTATTAACAATAGCATCGATTCTGCAGACAGCAGCGATAGTGCCCTTCGGGAAAACATTCAGCGCAAAGGAGAGAACTCATACTATTACGCACACGCCAAGACCCCAACACAGGAGAACTTTAACCGTGGAGGAGACCCCGTTCGTCTCCAGGACGAATCCCTGGCCCAGGAAAATCTTGGACAAGGAAATGCTTATCGCAGCATTCGCGACTATGCATTTTCTGATGGATCCTCCAGTGTTACTGTCTATGTGGACTTATCCAAGCTCGACCTTCCTAGTGAGGAAGTTCGTCATGAGGTTGAATTCACAAGCTCCTCTGTTCGTCTCGTCATTTGCGAGCGTTTCTCGCTCAACTTGCCAAAACTTGCACATGATATTAAGGGGGCTCGCTCTAAGCTCAGTAGCTCAGGCACTCGCCTGAGTCTTATTCTCAAGAAGGAGGACCCCTCTCAACAATGGGCTAAACTCATCCGTTAAACTACCTTCTCCTCCTTATCAGTACCTTCACATTCAACCTAGCTAGCTAGCTGTCTATATCTGTTATTTTGCACAAGTTAGCTGAGCTCGGGCTTATAAATCTTTACTATTTCAAATCAGGCATACCTCCAAGTTGTCCCTTTTGCTTATTCCATTCTCTCTCTCTATCTCCTTTCCCAATATCCTAGAAGGTCTCGTGTGTTTCAATTTGCGAGAGCAGAAAAGGTACCAGATAGAAGCATAGTTGTGTTTAATACTGGGATGCTCTGGTGGTACATGGGAATTCGTGCCATATGGTGCTTTCACGAAATTGTGAGTTCTTTCTTTGCTGACTTTGTGACTAAGCTGAGGGACCGTTTTGAAGATGTTCATCTTGTCGTATACATAGTTCTCAATTGCTGCTTATCATCTGTACGTATGTGTGATTGGCGACCATAGAAACATGTGTGGTAGAATAAGAAAATAAGTTTCTAACTTTTTTCTTAGAACAATTGAAGGGGTCAGCTTCTGCTGATTGATATTTTTACAGAATTTTATTTTAAATTTGAAAAGGAGGTCCTAGCTATGGAGGAAGTCATCGTGGGTTTCTACCCTTTTATTCTACCATAGGTAACCTACCTATAAGCAGAAGAGAAAAAAATGGGTACAATTACGTACTGTACCTCGTAGTAATTATGTGGAAAAAACAGTGAGTGATTGTTCGGGCTTTAGTATTTACCCAAGCCAAGCTATAAGAGTTTAACTTAAGTCTTCTGACTAGTAGGAATGAAAACTCCAAATAACTTGCAGCACTCGTCATTGTCCCACTGAACCCAATCCTTTCCTCGTGAGCCTGGCTGCAAAAGCGACATGTAAATCTAGATACAAGATGCAGTTCTAGTATGCCACTTTCAATAACAATTGATATTTTCGCAGACAACTAACGCAGCCAACCTGAAAGTTAAAGCATAACCCAGCTTTTTCTTGAAAATAGAAAAAAGAGAATGTGACTCCATTTGGCAAGGCCTTTTGTAAGAGTACAATTACTTCATTTTCCATTGTTGTGCACCATTACTCCTATAGTACCCTATGATTGAAATCTTAGTCAAGACTTACGCTGCTTTTTTCACTACCTCGCAGCTGAAAGGGACAGCCTTGCTGTCTCTTACTCCTTGTCGTTTCGTCGCCTTCTTCAAGTGCCTCGTATTGCTTCGCTGTACCAAAACAGCTGCATTTCACAAGCCATCTATCTATCTTGAAAAGGTTTTCTTGCCTTGCGCGACGTAGTGATGGCGCGAACAATGATGGCGTCACTGGGGTCCTCCTCGACTACTCCCTCAATACCCCTTTATACATTGATCAAAGCACCAGGTTGGGGGTCATTTTGTGAGAAATGCACTGCAAGTGATGAACTTAAAATTTTATTTTCTAAATTTTAATTTTAAAAAAATGTAGTACAAAAAGTAAAGCAAACATAATCATTATAAACATTGGCCTAATTACTGCTGATAAAGCAATCTTGAAAGCTCGGCTCGTTGAAGGCGAGAGATTAGGAGGTAGGTTCGATCGGTTCGTAGTCAAAGTAGTAGATACCTATCTAGCTAGTAAGTACTAGTTTTGCACAACTTGGAGCAGAAGCACTTTTATTTTTATTTTCTACTTTTCGAGATACACCGTGACCGTGAGCGATTAGCATAAGGCGAGTGTGTGCCGCGAGATCTCTCTCGTACGCACGCTTATACGTACTGCAGCTGCTACCATAGCCTGGACAATTCTCTGACGCTGCCTCTGTGCATCCTCCCACACGGGTGCCTAAGTAGGTAGTACCTGCAGAGCAGAGGAAACAGACGAAGGAAACCTGGAGAAAGTAAACAAAGATCCCAATGGCTTTCTCTTTTCTTTTCTTTTAAAATAAAAATATATTAAATCGAAAACTTTCATTTAATCTGTCTGTATATCTAACTACTTAGCTATTAGCAACAACTAAGCAGAAAGTGAGAATCGATCGATGACTTGGAGCGCAGAGCAGAAAAGGCCTGATACCTCGCTGGACCTCGCCCGGCGATTTTCGTAGCTCTCTTTCCCTCTCTGCACCACTCCAAGTGCCCGTCCTTCTCAGTCGTGTGTTTCAGTTTTCTCTTTGTCGTTTCCCTTCAACTCTTAACGAGCCAAGATGGCGGGCCACGATGGCGTCTTTGTGGCGACGGCGAGCGCACCGACTAACATCGCTGTGATCAAGTACTGGGGCAAGCGTGACAGCAAGCTCAACTTGCCAATCAACTCCTCGCTTTCTGTGACTCTGCACCAGGACGATCTGCAGACTATTACCTCTGTTGCCATCAGTCCCGACTTCGACCAGGACCGCGTCTGGCTTAACGACAAGGAAGAGGCCGACCTCGCGTCCAACAAGCGCATGCAAGGCGTCTTCGAGGCCATCCGTGCACGTGCTGGAGATATTGTTGATGAGAGCGGGAATGTGCTTGTGGCAAGCTCTGACCTGAAAAATTACAAGATTCACGTGGTCTCGCGAAACTCTTTCCCGACTGCTGCTGGTTTGGCCTCTTCGGCCTCTGGCTACGCATGCCTTGTCAAGGCTCTCTCTCTCGTCTTCCGCGTCAAGGAGGCCCACGAGGGTGAGCTCACGGAGATTGCCCGTGCAGGCTCTGGCAGCGCATCCCGTAGTTTGTATGGAGGCTATGTCAAGTGGGAAATGGGAGTTCAGGATGATGGAGTAGACTCGCGTGCGTACCAAGTGGCACCTGAAGAGCACTGGCCTAACATGCACGCGCTTATTTGTGTCGTGTCTGATCACAAGAAGACCACCAGCAGCACAGGAGGCATGATTGACTCTGTGCGTACGAGTGAGCTGCTTAAGTTCCGCGCGGAACACGTAGTACCCAAGCGCATGAAGGCTATGGAGGAAGCCGTTAAGGCCAAGGACTTCAAGGCGTTCGCTGAGCTGAGCATGAAGGACAGCAACCAGTTCCATGCGACCTGCCTCGATACCTACCCGCCTATTGCGTACATGACTGACACCTCTCACAATGTTTCGCGCCTTGTGCATGCCATCAACAACCAGGAAACCGATGGCCCCATCTGCTGCTACACTTTCGACGCCGGCCCTAACGCAGTTATCTTTCTCGAGGAACAGCATGTAGAGAAGGTTCTCAAGGCACTCCTTGAGGACTTTGGCCCGAGCTCTGCTGAACAGGAGGACTTTTGCGTCCGCGGCCAGACCTCTCTCTCTGCCAAGGAGATCATGGAGGCCCACCCCGTCAAGGAGGAGACCAAGAACCTGCGTGGTAACCTCAAGTACATCATCCACACCCGTGTCGGCCCCGGATCTGACGAGGTCACCGACGAGGCGAAATGCCTTGTCGATGCCACCACTGGCCTTCCCAAGTAAACATAATTAGAAAACGCAAAACTCGCATGTTGACCATCATCATTCAGATTCTCTCCACCTAAGTCAGATTATACTCGGGTGACTTTTATGTTCTAATTTCCTGCTTAGTTATAAAAGCAGGTATGATCCAGCAAAATTCGCCACTCACAGTTTGTTAAATTAAATGGCTGTGTTGTCAAACGCTATTGTTCTCTTAAGAGAAACATGGCACCAAATCGGCGGCAAGACCAGTAGTGTCATACTTGATTCCATGCTTGACGATTATGCCTCTACATTGTGTTATCAGGCTAGGCCCCTCTGATGGTTTTTTAACTTACTTTTAATACTTGCAGACAGAACTTAAATTAATAAACCGCTTAAGCAAGTTTTCCTTAAACATTAATGTTTAACGTTCTAGATAAATCATCGAGCCCACACGTGGCGCTTTGTTCTGTTTGATAACATTTAGAGTGTCTAAATTATATGGCAGAGAGAACTACTTACAATATCTTCTAGATTTACCACAAGCCCACAGAATAAATAGATACATAGTCAAAACTATAAGAAGATCAATTTTTTCCGACCTCTTAAGAAAATGGCTAGTGACAACTATTACTGCTCCTAACATTCAAATAGAAATGGAGGAGAAAAAGTTTCCGTTGAATATGTTCACTTTGAAAGGAAAACTCAAGTCGTCAGCAAGCCCGCCCCGTTGCCAGCCCAAAAGGGAAGGAGCGTAAGGCAAAACTAACCCAAGGAGATTTGGCGAGTTAAAAACCCTCTCTTTACAGCACTGCCTTTGCTAGGTAGACCAGTGTTGTAAAAGTACCATGGACGAGCTCCTGAATGGCCGACGTCGCATCAGCGCAGCCACACATAACCAAGAGGTAGCGCAAGTATCTATGAATATAAAACAGCATGCTGAATACAAAGAGGACGATTATGATGAAGATTTCAAATTGGATAATAACAATACATTCTACCATCCGAACATGTTGAAAGCTGGTGATGATCTTGAAGAAGATGATGACAACGAAAATGCAGACGAAATCAACAAACTTCTTGGAAGCAGCAAAACTAGCTCGAAATCAAAACATACTACAGACACCCCTGTTAAAAAGACACGTAGCAAAAGCTGGAATCATGATGCAAAAACACCAGCCTCTTCTAAAGAAAGAAGACGTCGCGTAGATCAGATCCATCAGTTCACCAACAGTCAGTCTAATGAGAACTGGATGAACAGCTTCCATAGCGAAATTGGCGAGAACGAGGAACATGAAACAAGAGCACCCGGAAATTGTGCTTACCCTGACACGAGACAAAGCAAAGGAAAGGGAACGTCTCCCGATAGAAGACTTAAAAGTAACGAAAAGCAAGCATTTCGAATCCAAACCCAACGAAGTGAAATGCGATACACGGAACGCCTACGAAGACTAGAACAAGAGAACGAAATGCTTAGAGAGAATGCAAGGCGCTGGAAAAATAAGCACGAGCAAGAAATCGCAGTGAATAAGGAACTTGGTAAACGCGTCAAGAAGTGGCGCTCAGAGTGTACCAAATTAGAACGGCAAGTTAAGGACCTTGAAGAAAGGCTCCAAGCTCAAGAAGCGCTTGCTCATATTTCTCCAGTCTCGACCTTGAATTCCCCAAAGCCATGGTGGGCCGGGTCGAATGGAGGTGGAAGATTATCTCCAAAACTTGACTTACCACCTGCGGTGCCAGAACTTTGTAGTGAAGGTTTCGGCATGACACCACTAAGCGTGGACTTGAGTGAGTGTTCACCGCGAATGGGGGATGTCCAATCATCTCGGACTAAACTTTTTTCACATGTGATAATCATTGATAGCAACGATAATCTTTCCTATTGTTGGCCAAGCAACGCCAAAGATCAGGTGCCCAGCAATGTTGAGCAATTTTGTTTCCGCCAAGGTAGTCCAGATAACCTTGCATGCTTTGTGTTTATGTTGAGTGGAGAATCTGCAACCCCACTCACACGCGGCTTTTCTTGTCTCGACAATGCGACTTACGGTATTTGCTTGTCTGATGGATTAATTTGTATGTGTTTGCTCACGAAACACCCGTTTTTTCACCTTGGTGAACAGATACTACGATTGCTCGACGAGGTTGCAAGAGGTTCTGACGAAGGTCGAGATGCAGTTCTCCAAGGCGTCATGGATAGCGTTGCCGAAATCGATTGCTCTCTTGCTGGGCCGGGTTTTCGAATTGACTCAGGGGCGGGTCTGTTCTGGGAGTGGCCTATGCATTGGACGCGTCGTTCGGACTTATTCCTTGACTGGGGTTTGTCGACTTTGTTGGAATCTCTTCCGTTAGATCAAATACTCTTCTTGGCTGGATGTCTTCTGCTAGAACTCAAAGTTGTAGTTGTAGGCGCGAACTTGCGTCGATTGACTGCTGCAGCTTTCGCACTACTTCCGTTGATTCGACCTGCAGTATGGGTACAACCCTTCATTCCTCTACTACCTCCAAATCTAAGTATGGTTTGTGATGCACCAGTGCCAGTATTTGTAGGAGCAAGGGAAGTACCGGCGGAAGTACAGGACGTAGATGATGCTGAGCATGCATCAGAATCTACGACTAATTCTTTAGCGTACCATGATAATGGCCGTCAAGAAGCAGTTGTAGTGCACTTAGAAGAGGGCCGCCTAGAACTGAGTCAAGCACTTTCTACTTCTTACCATGCACTCAAGCTTCCTGGATTAAGCGAGCTCGTTTATCACATTGGCGAGGGCGCAGATGTACAACCATTGTTAACCGCTGTGCATAAACATCTTACCGGATTGCTGGAGGCTTGCCGTTTTTTCGGTCGCTCAGCAGGCAACTTGGCTGTTGCAAGCTCCATACCACCAGATTCAAATACAGACGTTTGCGATGAAGCTGAGCGCGACCTTGCAAATTTTGTACCTCTCTTGCAAGGCCGCAACTTGTCCATTTCTCCGCCTTGGCAATATTTGGCCAAATTGCAAACTACACAATTATTTATGCAGTGGTGTGAGACACACGAATAACCATATACTTGTCTCGACCAGATTCGGGCCAAGAAAAAGAAACATAGCGCTGGCCAAGTACAGACCAAAGAAGTTATCGCCATATTATCAAACACTACTAAATATGGTCGTGAATCTCATCAGACCTTTAGTCTCAATTGTCCAACAACAACGCGCACAAATAGACCCCTAATTTGACTCATCCTCATTCCGCAGGATAATTTTAATGTTATCTTTCTTTAGGCGTGGGCAAGATAATGACTAGTTTACAATGGCCTTCATTCGTTTTCCTCTTCTTTTAAAAAAAATAAAATGGCTTCCATCTCATAATTATCAGCGTCATTTGAGAAGCCTTGATCTTAGTCGGGCCACTTCGGAGCTACATTGCGCCGAAGTATTTTCCTTTTGACTTATACGGAATTCCGTATAATGCTTTGTTTCAGGTAATCTGCTAACTGTGATTCTCGTCTTGGTCTGTAGTAGCGCTCCCACAGAGCTCGCTCCGATCGGGATGCAACGAAGATGCGGAGGTTCTCACGCGAGCTTGCGGAGAAGGTCCGAAATAAATATCACCCCCGCGTTACAGAGCTTGACCTCTCCTATGAACGTAAGTTGAACAATGGAAAGCAACGAACTTGAGCTCCAGTGAGCTCATGAACCTGACGAGTAACTAGACAACAACAAGGAGGAATATTTTCACCGAGATGAAGGTAGTGGCGCCAGTCACCGAGTTTCATGCAAATCCGTATTCCAGGGAGTTCTATGAGGTTATGGAATTAGCACTGACTTTGTTTGACCTGGCTTGCATGCAATATACCATCACAGAAATATCAGTTATAGAGAACCTAGACCTCTTGCCTTCGCTCGTGAAGGTAGATTTGTCCTCAAATGCGGTTAAAGACTTTGATATCCATGACGTGAGCTGCCTACCATTGCTAGAGGAGCTCAATCTTTCTAGCAACCAGATTGAAACAGTCCGAGGCCCGTCTACCTCATGCAACCCTTGCATAAAGATACTAGATCTCCGGTACAATGCTATCTCTAATATTGATCAGCTTCAAGGTCTTCACGCATGGAAGGAATCCTTGACATCAATTTTACTTAGTGGAAACCCAGTGGCTCGCCGAAACGACTATCGTAAGGTGATTTCGCAACGTTTTCCCTGGCTCAGGATGCTTGACGGCGTGCCTTTCGTGAAATCAGAGCAAGTTGTACGTGCCAGAGACTTCGCAGCTCAAACAGAGCCTCCTGCAAGGCCACCTCGACCTAGTCACGATTCTTCTGCTGCTATTGTAGGTAGTTCCAAAGAAGAAATCAGGGATAAGAACAGCCAAAATGAAGTCTTCTCAATTAGAGCTTCGGAACATAATGAATTACATGCGCTTGTGGAAGCACGAAACGCTTTAAATGAAGAGCGAACAGCTATGCAAGAGGAGCGTACTCTTGTAACTCAGCTCTTACAGCAGCTTGAGGCTGTGCGTGCCAGCTCACTGCAGCATGTGGCACCTTCCTCGCCGCCAACCCGTCATGAAAGTACAATTGTGCCAACTTTTTCTGAACAGGAAACTCAGGCTTCCTTGGGTGCCATGGGTGGTACTCGAATGCCTGAGGTGGATCTTTATAGAAATTCTGTCGAAGAAGGAGATCCTGATACCTCAGTACTTGTTTCTACACTTCCTGTGGCAAATTGCAAAACCGTTGAAGGCTACACTGCTAGCAGTGCGAAGGTCGATTCTCACACAGTAGCGGTGCAAACAAACGACTCCCTACGCCTCGAGTTACTACAATTTGAAAGCATGGCTAAAGAAAGCGCTGCAAATGCCGAAGCAGCGAAATCTTTCGCCGTTGAATTGCAGGAACAGTTAAATCAGACGCAACTAGATCTTAAAGAGTGTAAAACTCGACTCCGAGAAAGTTCGAATAGTCTCCAACAGCTTCGCAAAGAAAATGCATCGCTCACTCTACAAGTGCAACGAAAAGGATTTAACGAGCATGCACGTCTAGAAGCTCTTGAAAGCCTCCTTGTGGCACAGGAACGTGCAATTGTATCCGCCAAGGATAAGGGCGAGATCCCAAGCGCTCAAACTCTCGTCACGCTATGGCGAGAAAAGGTGTTCCAACTTTTAGTTCAAGATCGTGCAGCTCGCTTAGAAACGAAACGAGCTAACTTGCGTGCGTCCCAAGAGAGTGACCAATTGCGGCATGAGCTAGATATGGCCCAAGAAAAATGTGAACGCCTGAGATGTGAACGTCAATTAGCAATCGAGCAATCACACCGGTTTGAGAAGCGCTGCCATGAGCTTTCAATGTCACTGCAACAGATATCCAATCAAACATTTCGCTCAAAGGAAATGGTATTGGCAATGGCAAACAAGGTTGACAATGACACGGTCGCTCTAGGGGCATTGTTTAGCCGTGTAAAGAATTATGAAGACCGTTTACAAAGTCTTCCTTTCAAGATGCGTGAGCTTTCTTTGCGTATGGCAAACTACAAAGAGACACTGAAACGCGAACGAACGAATCGACAAGTAGCACAAAGAGAGACTCAGCAAGCAATTAAAAGCGCGTTGGAAATCGAACAGCGGCTACGCAGCGCACAACAGAAAGCAGAGGAACAAGGAACTCGGGCTGATCGTTTTGAGAAACGTGCATTAGAACTTGAACAAGAAATTCAGCAGGTCCGCACAAATTCTCAAACATCAATGAAACGTGCGCTTGAAGAGGTTTCACAGGAGGAAGCAAAACGAAGGATATCACTAGAGGAAGGTAATGCAGCATTACTGGCAGAAATCTCTGCTGCTAGAGTTTGTGTAAAACAGCAGGAGCGTGAGCTTGCAAGACTGGCTAACGCGGAAGAGCGCGAGGAATCTAGTAAAGTCTTATACCTTGAAGATCGTCTGAGGCGGAGGGAAACAGAAGTGTACAATTTGCGCCGGGAACGTAATGCTCTTCTTGGGACATTACGGAATGCAGAACGGCGAGGTCTTTTGCCCGGCCTTGGCCTTGCCAGTAGCTTCACCCCTTCCCGACCAGGAACCGCTCCCCAGGAGCATTCCGTGCCTCACACCAGGGATGACGTTACTCACAGCGTCGAAGAGGCATCATTTGCTAATGAATCGGATGCTGCATCGCAAGTCGAGTCAGATAGTGATGATGATAGAGGTTTGATTTCTGCGAAGGGCCCGATGTTGGAAGTATCTTCCAAACCCAAATCAGCGCCTCGTGCGAACCAGACTCGGCTTCATCCAGAACGGGGAGCAAGAGCACAGGGTGCTCAAAGACCCCTCGAGTCGTTTGCGACGAACGCAAGCCTCTTGGATCTCTTGAACGATGCTGACGCAGTAGCTACTCATACTAGTGATGATGATGATGACGACGAAGATAAGATACTAGAAATGCTTTTATTGCAAGCAGTCAACGGTGACACAAGAGATTTAGATTTAGACAGACCATGATTGCAATAATCGCAATATCTGTAGGCTTTGAGCTCAATTTGGAGAATGTATTAGTATATATTTTTATGTTTCGTTTAACTGTCGTTTTGTTGTTCCTATTGCACATGCAACCCGAAAATATTCACCAAACAGAATATTGCTCCATTTTCCCATTGGATCGTGCATGATCCATCCTTAGACGCGTCAAGGATGCACGAGTTGCTTGCATGGATACCAAAGCGACTTGCTCCTGCCTTTGGAATTACTTGGCAGGTTACTGTGTTATACGTGTAGTTTGACCAAGTACGATTTATTAGTGATATGATCGTCTAGCCCTGGCCAGCGTCCTCAATCGAACTTACCAACAAATTTAAAGTTTTCTGATAGGCCTGCCAGCTTTTCCGTAATCTCTGCAGGAACTTGTTCTGCAATTTCTTGCATCTGTTTATACAAAGCTCAATTGTCACACATGTCAGTTTTGTCTGAACATGGCGATACCAGCTCCCAGACAAGGCAAACAAACCACCATCAGTAGCTATTCTGGTTTCCAACTTACCTGAGTGGCGTGGTACTTATCATGACCCTGGAACCTCGTCTCTAGTGTTGCGCGTGCAAGGTCTGTGGCCTTATCGCGAAGTGCTGCAAAATTATCGGAGGCGGTCATGATCTCAGCAGTGCTTTGTGGTAACGACTAAACTTGCCCAACGATTGAGAATGCAGTGCAAGCGTCCTTGCAAATCAACTAGCTCCTAAGGTTCGAGAGCCCCTCGGATTTACACAAGTTGAATGGTTTAAGGCAGGTATCTGTCTGGCGTTGAAGTAGGGTTTGGTTAAAGGAGCTTGCAACAAGCTCTCCCAATCGAAGTACTCAAAAGAAGTTAAATGTTTTGATGGATGAACTTTTTAAGAGTGACGTAGTATTTATGTATCATATAGCAACTCAAAGGTGAAGCCCTTTTTTAGATTTTTTCAAGAAGAATTAGAAGAAGAAGAAGAAGAAGAAGAAAGAAATGATGAGATGGTTTCTCTAGAGTCTTGTGGTCCCTTTTTTTTTACTTTTTTCAATTGCAGTACAGATCTCGTTGGTTTTGGATTCATGATTTACAGTCGAAAGAAAACGAGAATAGTTCAGGTTTTGAATAAAGTACAACCTTCAAGAATTATTCGGAAGGCTACAGCTATCGTTAGGCTTGAAAATTATACACATGATGCTTTTCGGAAATGTTACAAACACAAATAGAACATGTCAGGTAAAAGCTGTAAAATGGATAAAGGGTACTCTACATAGAATCCAGAAACCTGTATAAAAGAGGTTGTTATGGAGGGGGGAGTTAGCGTATGAGTGGGCAGATTTACACCGTCATAGGTTGATAGCCCATCTCCTTAATTTCAGCGTTCTCTTTTGAATCAGAAATAGCACCTTCGGTATCCAAATTGCCATCTTCTGCGCTACTGAAATACTCCCAGCAGGAACGAATAAGACGAGCTGTGTAGATAGAGAGGAAAAGGGCTGTGATAAAAGTGCTGAACAATGTCAACCAGAGATAAAAGAACCTAAAGTAGTCAATAGAGCCATCGTTCAGATGACCAAAGAATGGAATGACCTTACGAATAGTGTATACTCTTGTGAATCCATACACCTCGTTATTTTCGACCTCGTAAGCCTGCTGGTCTCGCTGGTGCTTGATTTCATCTTTTTTCTCCACAAGATATTTCTTGCAGGTTTCTGAGATGTCCACAGAATTTGTAACAAGGCATCCATGAACACGTCCATCGCCCGGAATCACAGAAGCACAGAACGACTTCACATCGGACTGGCAATACTTTGTAACCTCAAGATGCCGAATCGCTGCGGCACATTTAGAACTGGCATGCATGACATGGTCCTGAAGACAGGAAATAACATTAGAAAACTCGCCAGCATTAAGGGGCCGGCTAACATCGAAAGGAATAGAGTGCTGACAAAAATCCTCAACTTCGCGCTGGCAAGAGTATAAACGTGGGACCATGTCTTCCCGATCAGCTCCAGAACCCAACTCAACTTCCTCATTCGTTGGCATCTCGGCAACAAAATCAAGCTCTTCAATACTACTACCACGTATGTGCGAGCTCTGGCGGCTAGAAATTGGTAAAGACACACCATTCTGTCTCAATAGGCCTTCATAGCTATTCTCCTCTTCTGCGAAAAAAAGCCTCGCGAGAGACTCCATCTCTTGCAAAGTCTCAGCAATCTCGATGACAGTGGCACCTTCAGGAAGATGGGCCACAACCTGTACACGGCGCGGGGTAACGTTCTCCTCCAATAGTTCTTGGAGAAAGTCCTCTAAAGGCACAGGTGTTGCCAGGGTCGAGGGCACCAAGGCCAAGCAGGTCACCAGAGCGAGCGCGAAGATGGACTTCATGGTTTTCAGGAACTAAAGTTTGCTAAGCACGAGTGGCTCGCTGTTCAATTCTGTTGTCCCTTTAATTCTCTTGGTTTGAATACACGTGTAGAACAGTCGTGTGGTATATATAGGTTTAAATCTGGTTTCACCAAGACTTATACCAAGTATGAAGTAAGTCCTAACAAAGTAGGACCGTCGAAGCTCAAGACCAGAAAAACGTTTATCAAACCTAGAGAACGAACTCGATAGGACAATGGAAACAGAATATTTCACTCGAAGTGATTGCCGTTGCACTCAAGTTACCTAGAGTTTTGAAAGCAGAACGCGGGCTGACGTCAAGCTTGACGTTTCTATTCGAGGAACTTTTTTAACGTGATCTTACGCAACCTGCTTGGGCCACGGAAATGGCACAACCCCTGGTGGCTTATATTCTCCTTGTCAAGGGCTCGTGGCGAAAACCTATGGCAACTACGTGAATACGCAAGTTGAAGCCGTAATCAAAACTCTGCGGAAGGTTGAACGAAGTAGCAAGCAGAGATTAGAGTTTGCTGTGACCTTTGTTGAGTGAGTCGCTGCCGAGTTTTCCTTTGTAACTTCTTCAACCGGAACGTAGTACTACTAGGTAGTAGACTCTTTTCACCCTCCTTATACACCCCACCCCTCGTTCATATCAATAAAAATTGTAAAAAAAAGCGCCTACTAATATGTTTTTATATGGTGATTAGCAGTTTTAATAGTACACCTTATCGACATGAACCCAGTGTTAGGGGAGATACTTCCAAAAGATCAGTAAAATGAAACAAACATAAATAATTGAATGGAGAAAGGACTAGTACCTACTACCTACTAGCTAGGCCTTCAACAGGTTGGTGTCTGGCCAAAAGGGTTTAGTGCTTCAAATTATATTCACTGGGCGAATCAATATACTGCGTTAGCAGGGAGTGTATATATATATTAAAACTAGAGGGAATCCATTCATGAGACGTGCATTGATAAAACTTTGCGTCTGTCTGAGTGCTATCAGGATTACTATCCAATCAGTTGTCATTAAGTTTCGTTTTGGGTTGAACAAAATAAGTTTTTAATAAAAACTGTAAAATATAAAAAGTAGAACTTGTGAGCATGCTTAGTTGGAGTTCTGGGATGAAGCAGTGATATCGTTTTGACACATGTTCTCTCGTGACAAAACACTGACGAGAAATTCCTGCAACTACCATCTTCAACTTTATTTAGAGACCCGCTCAGAATACTTCAAGCCTTAACGTCAATAATGCTATCATTAATCGAATTGACCATTGCTGCTACTGCCGCAGCTCGCTATCTCAAGGGTGCCGATTGGTTATGATAACTCTTGATTTGGAACTTTAATTCTTAGTGATTTCTGCGGCCTTGGAGCGATGTGACGAAAAAAAACTTCATTTGCATTATTCACCTACTTGCCAAGGACAACGCGTGACTTGGACGCGTGCATTTCGCAGCTACTCGCCGGGGCACTCATGGTGTTAAGCACAAGTCAGCACTCTCAGTAGTCAGAGGTATTGAGTAAGCACCTTTTAACTTGAGTTAAAGATTCAGACTAACACAATGACTGGCATTCAATACAAGTCAGTGAAAAAGGCAGCTAACGGTACCTTTTTTCCTTTTTTCTTTATACCTTTTTTTTTATATTCTAGGTATTACAAAGTACCACCTACTACCATCTGATCTGTGTGTTGCAAAGCGAGCTTTGGGGTCCTCGCCTTGGTATTACTGAAGACGATAAGAGTTACATATTCACAGTAGTGGCTTATGTCTATCTGCACAACACAATGGCTTTCTACATTCCGAACCAGTAAAGGGGGGTCCATCAGGTCGTCCCCTCATACCGAGGTATCATTCGTCCATTTGACCCATCTACCATTTTGTATTATAATGGGTTTCAAGTGTGTTCTCCTCGAGACGAGAATCAGGGTTAATGATGGTGACCGTGGATAAGACGTATAGAACAGACAGACTTGTGGTAGAGCGATAGCATCACACTCCGGCAGTTTGACGGTGGGGCAAATAGCAGCAGGATCAGGTAGCACAAACTTGTTGATGATCGTTAGTTTTTGAACGGCAAAAAAATTAGCACATGGAGAACAAAATACTATAGGCTTCGACATTGAGAAAATCTAGATACCTGGAGAATATATTCCAATTTACTCTGATTTAGAACCTTTTGATTGCATCTTTACATGGAAAAGAGTATGTGAGTATTGGTATAATTGCATCTTTACATGGAAAAGAGTATGTGAGTATTGGTATAATTGCATCTTTACATGGAAAAAAGTATGTGAGTTTTGGTATACACGTCATAGGACAGAACCTGATCTCATTCACCAACGTCCAGTAATACGATAGTGCGCCAAGAGTTGCTGGCTTGAGAGATTTTCACTTGAAAAGAGAAAATATGGACAGAAAAATAAATGAAAAAATAAACAATATTTCCAAATTTGGGATCCCTACTTTGCAGGCAATCGTGAATAATCTAATGGACGGAGAGATTACCCAGTACACGAGGCTGAAAACTCACTTCGATTATAGACGTAGAGTATGAAGGAACCATCGATATAGTTTATCGTTGTTAAGGTTTTCAGGATTATTTCTAAATCTGATAGAAACTCGTAGCAGCTAACGTGCTATCATCATTGTTTTTTAGCGGGTACCACATTCCTTAATCTGAGATATCATCCATCTCAGGCAGATAAAATTCACTTTGGTCAACACTAAGATTGCTGAATTTTAGCTAGGCTATGTTGATTGCTCAGCGTAGTATGATTTGATTATTAATGAATGTGCGCCATTTTTACCTCAATGAAATAGTGAGAGGAGGCGTGAGCACTTGCAGATAAATGGATGTATGGAACCTGATGATGTGCTTTGGCTTTAGCCTTAACCCTAGAATATATATGATGTGTTTTAATTGTTTTCTTTGATTAGAACAATGATCATGCTTCTAAATTGCTATTGCAAGACTGCAGGCTTTTCTGTTGTCTTGAAACCAATCTTCATTATTTAACTTCCTGTAGGTAGGCACCATCTCCTGCATTCTGCATGATGTCTCTTCCTTCTATTTGCCCTTTTGCTTAGGAAGTTCGAGAACAGACCAGGGAAGCATTTGCCTGGTCCGTTGAGAAGTGCTATATTCCATCCTTCAAATTCTCTTCGATACTGGTAGACCTACATTTTATATTTGTCAATTTATATGCATTAGAATACGACGCTTTCCTGTTTCTATCAAATATTCCTGAGACATCAAGTATTATGTAACACTCTAGTTTGTCAGATCAACTAATCTACTTGCGGATGCAGTCATTTTGAGGAGAAGAGATACAAAATCAACATATATTAATGTTTCTTGCAAACAGGATCTTGCTTGGCTTGTACAATGTAGCATAGCATAGCAGCAGAGAATGATTCAGTTATGAGATTGAAAGTAAGACGAATGAGGCTTTATGAGATGTAGAAGGAACTATACTTCAAGCTGCATCACCGCGGCTCTATTACAGTAGTATTGAGAAGCTAGGAGCTGGCAGAGAAAGCTTTATTGGAACTTTGCTAAAGCTCAAACATGGTTGAGTCAACATAATTTGATAGTGTAATTACTGTATATTATGCATAGAACTCTCTCGTATTCTTTCTTCCCTCTTCTTTGGATAATGCGCTAGTTGCTTGATACCCTTCTTTGTATGCCTTTCAGAACAACTCTTTTACTGTTGAGGGAGTTGATGGTTAAGCTAGATATTGTCCAAAATTGTCCAAACAACGGGTCAGTAATTTCCTGTTGGCCACCAGTAGCAAGATACAGTCTAGAAAGATCAACATTATTCCTTCAAGGATACGGAAATGTATGAAACCTTGATTTGCTGTATTAAAACATGCAGCGGATCAATAGCTTGCTCTAGCACCTTTGAGACTTGCACTTATTATGGCTGTAAGCACTAGTCTTGCTCTTATGCCCCACTATCTCAGTACAATCTCTCTGCTCCGGTCGAAGTCTCTAGCAATGGCAGGTTTTGGGATCCATGGGCTTACGTTCTAAATAATATTTTTGCTCTTGTAAATCATCACAGATGGTTAATTTTCATTTAATTAACTTCTTGAACTTTCCAGCCAGACGGAGGCGTGTCAACCTAAACCTTGTATTTCAAAACAAAGTGCAGGGTCACTGTATTAATATATACTCTTCCTTGTTTATATTCCTGTTTAGGTTGTTGTTTATGTCGTTTTCCTGTTGCTGTTGATGCTAGCGCTGGTGTAGTTATTGAAGACGATGATACTTGGTACACTCTAAGATTCTTTCTTCAACAGTACTCAAATCCTTCTTCACGTGTAGATTACACGCATTGTGAGAGTAGACAAAACTCAAGCTTTTAGAGTTTTATGTAGCATAATATCAATTCAATCTCACCTCTATCTACAGTCAAGGTCTCTGATCGAAAGCACTTAAGTATATAAAGCTGCTAAAATGGGAAGACTATAATAGCTTGGGTATAAAAGAACGAAACATACAATTATGACGCTTTTTCTCACAAGATATTCTTTTTCTTTGTGTGTCTTCAGAGTATACTTTTGAAATTTATATTTTTCTAAACTTCAAGTTTCAAGTTCGTAAAGTACATATTTTAATTAAAATTAAGATTTTAAAATATTATTATTTTATTATAATAAAGGTAAATGAGCTATTATTCGGAAGACAAATGGGTTAAATGAACTAACGGCTCGATTAAAGAACTTCGGGGGGCACGCCCACATAGAAGCAGCGCAGCTAGTCATAAGGAAGAACTGAAGTAGTACTATGTACTATTTTTACAAGAATGGAGGCACACAAGAGCGGTTCTGTGTATCGTTATTTACGTGAAACCTTCTACTTGATTGAACGTTTTTAATACGAAAACGTTGTAGAAATTATGGATAGTTGCACAATCTAGGAAAACTGAACGCCATGATAGTGCATGCATAAGGTAATGTTATGCTCGTTGTTTGGTCAACAGGGGACTTTTTACTTAAGTGGAAGGCCTCTCTACTTATTGTTTAAGTAAAATTGGAACACAGTTTTCCGCATGTTTTTGTTGATTTCTTAACATATACTGGTAGTGGGTAAGTAGAAAAGTAAGTAACCATCACTGACCTACTGCGCTTTACAATTCTGTCTTTAGCCGTGTACCTCGACCTACGTGTTATTTAATTATTAGGTTTTGGTTGTTGTTGTTGTTGCAGTTGTTGCTGTCTGAATTAGTAATCCCGATTTGGATTCAGGAGACGACGGGCCGTGAGGCATAGTTGTCGTACTTCTGCATCAGTGCTGGCGCTGGCAGTATTGCTGTCACTACCAGTACATGAAATTGCAAACCAAGTGCTTAAGAAACTCTGCATTGTTGGGTTTACGTTTGAATTGGCATTGCAAGGAAACCCCTTCAAGAGGATAGTTTTGGTGTAGTGTCGTAGCCCGACTTGTAGAATCAAAGGTAAACAATACCTGCGATGCCAAGCATGCTTCGTTTTGCTATGGTTTTCACGGTTGCTCTCCATGGTGTGGCAAACTATTGGCACATTGAGGCAGCAACTACAACTGGAAAACTTCGAGTGGGAGTATTTATTCACGAAACAGAAACATGGAACGACGATCAACAGTGGAAATCTACGATGGTGACTACAGCTCTAGCTAGCCAGCACTTCAATGAGCGCAACGATAGTATTATTGAAGAGCTTGCTACTATAGAGGATTGCAGTCGAACCATCGAAACCATCTTTCTCAATATCAGTGATTGCCAGCAAGGAGAACTTGAAAATCAAATCGATATCTCACAACTTGATGTAGTTTTTGGACCAAACTGTCATGACGAGCATGGCCATTCAGGGCTTGCGTTGGCCGCGCACGCTCTGAATATTCCATACATGTCAACTGATGCTGAAACCAGTTCTGAAGCTGTGGCATCACATCGTCTGACCCCGAATTCATTTCGTATCGCCGCCCCTACACATGAGTCTGCAGATGCAGTCATGGACTTGTACAGCAGGTTCGGCCACGCTAAGATTATCCTTCTTTACGAACAAAGTCCTACGGGGCTTGCGTGGCGAGCTAGCTTAGAGAAAGCTACGTTGCGGTCGCCCTCGCTAAAAATTGTTCCTTTTGAAATCATTCCAAATGATATAAATGCGATAGAAGTAGCGGTCGAGGCTGCTCGCCGCAGTGGGCTTCGCTCTATTCTTGCAGCTGTAAGCGAGGACTCATTCACATCAGTTACTAAATTTGCAAGCCAATACTCCATGCTTGGGGATGGTTGGCTTTGGACTTTCACAGATATGTTGGACTCGAAAACTCTTCAGACTGCAACCTCTGTACCATTGGAGGGGTCTTTGTACCTTTCAAGCCGCGGGTTAGAGACCAGTATTTTAAAAGACAAGAAGCCCTGGGAACTCCTTTCTCGCTGGCTAGATAATGCTTCATCCAATACCATTTCATCGCTTGTTAATCGTTCTGGGTTTGATGTTGATCTACGTCTCGATGACAGTGCAAGCTTAGCATTTGATGGAATTGCGGCGCTTGGCTTTGGAATGTGCTCAAGTTTAGGCCAAGTCGAGTCTTCTGGAATGGCCGAAACCTCATTCCAAGGAACTTCTGGGCTTATTGTTTTTGACAATTATGGTAGGCGTCTGCATTCCACAATGACAGTCTACTTACGTAACCTTGTAGGCGGAGACTCCCTAGGGTATAAACTTGAAAATGTGGCAGAGTGGCTTGGCGAAATCTGGGCCTTTACAAAAACAGTTCATTTTGCAGGTGGTGGTTCGAAGCCCCCGTTGGATGGACTAGAAGGCCTTACGCCTTCATCGGAGGCACCTTCAGGATATTACATGGGACACCTTGAGCAACCCACATGTTGGGTGACCTATCATGATCCTCAACATACGCAGTATACCAATGGTGAACCCGAACTCCTCGCATCTTGTCCAATGGGACTCAATGTAATCTTGGAGTCTAATATTACCATGGAATTAGTCACTGGACGCACTTATCTCCCTCGAGTAGACCTTGTTCTTGGATCTTCAGAGTGTCCCAATCATCTCGGTAATTGTTCAACGTTGGTTGAGGTCAGTGATGCTACCAAAACGTATGCGGAGGTTCAAATCTCCGCATGTGAATTTGGGATTCCATTTTGTGTCCCTCCACTTGGCGTTGCAAACTCTTTTACAGCTAGTCCCATTCATAATCCGGCTCTTATTACCTCATTAAAGTCTACTGGCGTTTATTCAACGCGCCTTAGATTTGTTATGGAAGCATCTTTTGATACTATTCTTGTTCACGCCAAAGTACTGACTGTAGACAAAGTTCAATACAACATTGCTCGCATTGCTCACAAAACAAGTATGCCAGCCGCCACTGCAGGGACACCAACGAAGAAATCTAGTGACATAGATAAATTGAACTGTCGAGAATACACCTCTGGTGAATCCAATCAAGAAACTTCTCGCATGGTTAGCTGTCCTTCTCAGATGAGAATGACGGTGGACTTTGCAGGAACCCCAATTCAAGAAGATGGAGATGCGTATGATCACTCCTCAGTGAGTTTTCTTGCTGGTGTTCCAAGGCCATTCGTATTTCAGCTCCAAGCTAATGGTGATGATGACACAACATCGTCATGGATTCCAAGCTCTATCAGCGAGGCTGTGTATTGCCGTGCAGGTACTACTGTATGCTCACCTGAGTCAGTTATGGGAATGTTTCCAACATATGAGATTTCTGCTGGTCGCTTTGAAGCTACTGGACGCATTCCAGAAACTGGGGATTATATTATAGTAGTTTCTTCCTTGGTTACTAGTTCAGATGGCGAGAAACGTATTCTGGCCTCAAAGAGTCTCGCAGTATCTGTTTTGGCATCTGAAGGACCAAGTTTATCTTCCACTGGAAAATCCACCGAAGTCGAGGAAGGCTATCACCTGGGTCATCTCAATGAAAGCATTTGTTGGGTGTCCCCTGTCAATAACGAGCTTGGCGAACCAAGACTAGTCCACGAACCCCTTTCAAGATGCCCAAGTGGTATTCATTTGAGGTTTCTTAATCACCCAAGACTCCCCCTTCGACGTGAGCAGCTGCAAGATTTTGAGGTGTCTATACGAGTAGAGGTTGGCTCTGAGTATGATCCGAATGCTATCGAAGCTGGAAAACATTGGCTCTCGCCTATGAATGAAGTTGATATTCCTCATGTCAATTTGCATTTTTGCAACCGCAAGGTTCGATTTTGCACTCCGTTTTTACGTGGCCTTAGTGTTGATCTCCATAGTAACACTCTCCCAAATGAGTTAACTAGAGAGGGTGATATGGACTTGCCACACTTCACTACTTCTTCCAAGTTACTCAATCTTGCTGAAGGCAAATATACCATGCTTGCTCATATTCGATTTCTCAGTGATCAAGGAACTTTACAATGGGACGTTGCAACTGCACTTCCCCTTGAAATCAGCACATACGCCAGTGATGACTTGTCTCTAATTCCTCAAGAAATTCACACTGTTGGACTTTGCGCAACTGTACTCCTGTGGGCAGTCGAGCTTGGACTTGTGGGCTGGATTGTAAAGAGTCGCTCTCACATCGTCCTCCAGACATCCCAGTTCCAGTTTCTCTTCATGCTACTTACTGGTACTAGTATCATTGGTATGAATGTTCTTCTTAACGGTTTGGAGGATGATGTTTCCAATCGGGCGGATGAAAATGGCGGAAATATCCACGCAGACTTGGGATGTATGGGGTCAATCGTAACATATTGCTTTGGTTTTGTCTTATCCTATGCACCACTGCTTGCTAAGCTTCACAAGACTGCCGAAGATTACGATGGTCGAGCGCTACGCCGAATTACATTGGAACGCTATCAGAAGCTACGTATATGTGCCAAATATCTTGGTGCCGATTTGATTGTTTGTGCGGTTTGGTTTTGGTATGACACTCCATACTATGCCCGTCATGATATTGTGACTGACCAGCTTGGTTTCCCAATTAAAAGTTACGGGCAATGCACCTCGCAACATTTTAGCAGTTATATGTTATTGCTACTCTCCATTCATGGCATTGCAGGTGTTATGGGATCTGTCTACGCATTTCGTACTATTAACTTCAAAACCGCATTCAGTGAGGCGCGATACGTTGGGGTTGCCCTTGTGGCATGCATTGTGCCGTATGCCTTTGTCATGCCAATCGTATTCCTTGTTGAAAGTTCATCCACCTCAAGGTTCTCTCTTATTGCGGTCTTCGCAATTGTTTGTAGTTTTACAACTTTGTTCTTCATCTTTTTCCCTAAAATTGTGTTTGTCCAAGGTAACAAGACGAGTGTTCTGCGAAACTCTCTGCAAATCGACGAGACTTTTGAGGCAAAAGTAAGCCCAACCAACTCCCCAACCAAGTCCCCACACCAACCGAAGATGCTGGGTTTTGCTGTGACACCTGTTGAAGGGCTTTCAACATTGTCGATTCGACCCATCGCGTCTGACTGGGTTGACCCTGACTCTGACGATGACGACCAAGGCGACCTCGCACCAATTCACAAGGCTCAGATTTGAGATTACACATGTGTTCGTTATTTTAACTTTCCAAAAAAACCGTAAAGGAATTTCATTCTTGATTTAATATTTCTTCCTCTCTTGTGAAATAAAACATATAAATGGATTTTATTAGTAGCGTGGAACTGACAGCAATTTTGGGCACCGTCAAAACAGATTGGTCATCTCCCTGTGTCACCAGATACGATTTAGATTCTCACTCGCTATGCTTCTCAACAAAAAACACAGAAGCTCTTCATCATGCTCTAATCTTTGATATTTAAGAGAAGTAAAATCCCTACGTACTCCTAACATATCACAGTAAAGCCACATAATTACTGACCATTTTTTCAGTCGAAAATCTCTGAGCCGTTGCCACAGCGCCTGCAGATAATTGTACATGAGAACGAAGGGCTAATTTGACACCCTCTGCTAGCCCCTCGGGCGTGATAGAGTCAACTAGGATTCCATTGTAACCATTTTCTAAATATTCAAGGATACCACCGGCACCAAAGCTTACCACCGGAACACCCATTGCCATCGCTTCGATATTAGCAATACAAAACGTTTCTGAGGCTGTCTGTGAAGGGTTCACGATTACAGTCATCCGTGACATCATTTGGACGAGATCTTTATCATAAAGAGACCCCATAAACTGAATACGAGAGTCCACTCCATACGCTTTGGCAATTCGAGGTAAGCCATCAGCCAAGGCGCCTGTTCCCACAATCACAAAGTCCGCATCAAGATCTGCCAGATGCGGCACCATTTTAATGAAGAGACCACTTGCCTTTTCTGGCTCCAAACGAGCTAAGAAGCCAATCACAGGCCGATGCTGTGGCGGTTTATCTGCATGCCACCTTGAATGATTAAATTTGGAAAGGTCAACACCAGGATTTATCACGAGTTTCTTTCCTTGAACAGGTACCATAGATTTGTCTGTGATGGCTGCATACGAAGGACCAACAATGTAATCAGGGTCGACGCAATGTTGTGCTTCAAGGTTTGGGAGATCATAGATAATTGTGCTGATGCCAACAAGACGTGCCACATCAATGATGAGGCAGTCTGTCACATCTTGGCTGTTTGCAAAAAGGAAAGTATCGTGTCCGTCGAGAGAACCAGCCATTCGCAAGATTGAATCTGCCCCAAAGCTTGGAATGTTGAGACGAATTAAGATTTCAAGATCAGCAGAGCACATCGGTAGTTCTCCAGGCATACGCCTGCACTGATTACTTTTTGAGTTGAGGTTACGGAGATTCTTGATGGACTTGCAGAGCATTAGAAGAAGTTGTGTTCGATCATGCACAGGGAACGGTGGCAACAGAGAGAGACCAGGGTGTTGACTAGTCCACACGCGCTCGGGGCGGAGCAGTGGAAGAAACGTAGTTGTATCCGTCTCAAGATCTAGGTGAGTGTCGTGATTGAAAGTTATATATGTTAGATCAAAGTGCTTGTAAATTGCATCGAACAACGACAGCCAGATTCGTTTTTGACCATCCCACCCAAGAGTTCCGCATATTATAATACTTGATCTATAAGAAGGCCAGAATCGGTCAACGACATCTGAATTTAAGGCAGCCTTCAATGGCAGAATTCTGCTCACACTTTCACTAATTACATCCAAAAAAAAGACTGGGTAAGGTTTCCCTTCTTCTCCAACGCGGATTTCGAATCCGTGGGTACCAGGTGGCATACCTTCGATAATGCTTTCAAAACGGCAGCCACTCGAAGCAAGGTCACAATGTTCAAGGTTTATCACTTGAATTGGATTCCAGGGCTGAGAACGTTTCATGTGTCGAATTGCTATTTGTTTGTGAGGTAGGGCTAGAAGCTCGGGACAGTTCCGAATCTCGAAAGTTAATAACACCGATTGGTTCTGTGGAACGAAGGACGAGTTAAGCAAAGGGCTGATAGCCACAGGTTCGCATCGATTTACGTCCTCATTCACTAAGTTAATGTGCATCTGACGGTAGCCTGTGCCACCTGCTCTTCGAACGGCAATATTATCTAAAAACTGGCTTTTCTCTACTTCAACTGTAGTTGTCCTATCATTGAGCGCATCATCAATGCAGCCTTCAACAGAGCAAACAAAGTCTCCAACGTCTGCACGGAGGTCTCGCCACGCCTGCAGGAACGTCGATGTACAAGTGGCTGTCTCCAAGAATACCCCTGCGAGCCAGAAAATCCACAACCAGCCTACCTGAGAAGGCCTCATTCTCCGCATCTGATTCCCTCGCATCCGGCAGGATTCCTGCTGTGCTGGACAGAAGATCTCTTGTTTTTGTTTTTGCTTTGAAACTATCTAACTAGCTTCATCTTCGTCGTGGGTTATTGTCAGTATTACTTAACGACGAATATACCATGACCTCGCCGGACTGGTAAGGAGCTTAGATGTAGTATTTTTGAAAAGCACTCCGTCTTAAATTGGAAAGTGTACTAAAAGGCTATTTCTGGACAAACTTACATACCCAGAACTCACTAGCACTGATATAGCCTAACCTAACCTGCTTACTAAAGATTATCCTTTTAGTTCAATTTTTCATTTTTACATCATAGTAGTTTTCGATAATAGCAATAGTAATGATAAAATTGTTTCTTTGTGCCAGTGGCGCAGAATTGGAAAAAAAGGCAAAAACACAGAATTTGAATTTCCGTGAAATTTAAAATCTACAGGAACTTCAAAATTTAAAGGCACAAGAATTCAAACCTAAAACGTGGAAAGTATCAGAGACAGGACAGCTGTCTGAGGCGAGGGGCTCAAAGCAGAGAGGATAGTGGCAAATCGGCGTGTTGTTGAATCGATCGTGAGAACGATTGCCTTCAGTGGTTGAGTGAGTTCTGGTACTATCAGGTCTGCCAGTGGGGACAGGGCGTTGTACTTTTTGAATTTCTCTAATGCAGGCCGTCAAGCCCAAAGTTGCCTCCAAGCAGCAGACGATCTCGTCGCTCAAGACGAGCACTGCTGCGGTGCGGTAAGTTGATAAGAAATAGGTAAGGCAGCCCTGAAACGTCATCCCAGATCCAAAGCCTTAATTCTTGCTCCTTGTGTTTTGAAAATTTTCTGGTTTGCGCTAACCACGACTTCTCTACCGAGTGGTTGCGATGTATACAGTAATAGCATTCGGATTATGACTTCGGCTGTTGCTTTCCAGCGCAGCCTCTTCCCTCTTGAAGACTTCAAGGATCGAGATTATGTAGGTTGTTTCACTAGCTGGTTTACCTGTACGTAGCCTTGATGAGTTCCGACAAAGTAAGATTAACGTCGTAGCAGCTTTTGAAATACCCTTTGTCCCGGATCATAGTGTGGAATTGATTTGAAGATCCTTAATCCTGTCAAAAAGGCAAATGGTGCACGCATGTTCGTAGACTATCTCGAAAAGGGTGTATTTGATGCGTTTGAAAAGGGTTTCGTTGATCGTATTATGCTGAACATTCATGACAGTGACCCAACAGAGAAGGTAAGTACTAGATACGGAGAAGGAGTCAACGTTGCCCTAATTATTTTAAATTGACAAAAAATAATCACTTCGCAGTCAAGCAGTATCATTGAATCCTACGCGTTTCGTGTTGACTATAACAAGGGACGAATTATTGCAGAGGAAGGAAACAAACCAGTTGGAGAGGCCATGCAAAGGACGAATACTGCTCTTCCAGCCTATTCCTCGAAACGTATAACTCGTGACCAAGTAGTCCAGCAGACAAGGTCAATGATTAAGACCCTGACCAGCACCATGGCAGGTCTTCCAGTAAGTTCAAGATCAAGACGTATCGTTGACATACGGTTATACTAACACACAAACTTGGAGCAATACTTAATATATCATTCTTAATGTAGCCCCTTCCGGATTCCAAATGGATTACTTTTTATCTTTCATATCACGATCACACCCCTGAGAGCTACGAACCACCGCTCTTTGAAAAGGCTATGGGCTCTCCTGTTCCTATTGTAAGTTCTTGAGTTTGAAACGTAAGACGCTCCGACTTCATAAAGATACTCACACGCTTGTTATTCGATGAAATTCGGGATTACAGTTCAAGGCACCGGCTTTGACAATGCGTCAGGGGGCTGCTGAAACTGGTTATCATTCCCTTGAGGTAAAAGTTCGCACTTGTACAGGCGAAGACGATATTGATGTTGACTCTCGGAGTGAGCATGTTGATGAGGCTACGCGCCATCATCTCCGAGTCCCAATCAATGAAGGCATGGAGCAAGATAACGATGACAGCGACATCGACAATGATTTCGAAGAGAAAAAGTGTTTACCCAAAGCCACTCCTCACGCCAGATCGGAGATTGGTCGATCAAACGACAAGGTTGCTCACAAAAGTGTTCCAAATAGCTTATATAACTCTAGTCATGAAAAGGAAGAAGCAGCCGCTCAACTTGCATCTCATTTCGCAAAAACCCAAATCAACGATGATGCCGCTAACCATCATGCTTCCAAGGACCGCAACGGTACATGGGGCGAGTCTAAGATAGCAATGTATACTGCCTTTGCGCTGGCCCTTTCTCAGGAAATGGATTGCGCACCAGCCGCTGCAATTAAGAGAACCGCTTGGAGTACGTCTCTTAGCGTAACTGTACAAGATGAGTTTCTTGAGCGCTACATTGCCGAGAATCCTCACCACACAGGAGACACAGCTCCCGCCCACCGTGCACCTTTAACTGAGCGGCCCATCTCTGCTTCACACCCCAGCCGTGCAGCTTGGTCTCAAAATAGTTTTGAAAGTGAGCAAGAGAACCTCATGAAATTATCCAAGTCTAAGAGACCGCTGCGTTGCCATTCGGAGGGACACGGTGCTACAAGCGCAGCAAATTCCAAAGCCGTATCTAAGCGACGACGCCGCTAGAGTCTTGGAAGTGTGCATCACATGGTATTTTCTCTTTTATCTAGCTGGGTAGTCTCAAATTCAATCTTTTCTTCAGTCCATCTCTCTCACCAGCTCATGTGAATAAGAGACATTTCCAATGCTGAAACGTTTTTAATTTCTTTCAACGTTGTTCTTTCAAAGCAACCGTTTACCCTAAAAGATCACCTCAAATTGGGATGTATATCTTCTCTTCTTTTTGCCGACAGTGAGTCAGTTGTAGGCCAGAGAGCAGTGAGCGTTCCCTTCAATGATCTAAATGCAAGTACAAGCACGCCTAAAGTTTTCTCAACCCTTACGTGCTCCATCAAGCGCGGGCAGTACTCCCTCCGGGAAATTACACGCACCTCCATTGAGATAATAGCAGAAGGTGATTAAATGAATATCTTGAACACACAAGAAGCACCCCCAGAAGCGCAAAGGGAGCAGGGTGGTTTGTTGCAAAAATCTGGACATGTTCTCTTTTTTTACAGTGCCCCACCAGTGCAACGAGAAGCCCTTTAATCTCTTTATGGCGGCTCCTTGTATAGTCTTCCTCTGTTTTGTCTTTCTTGTCAAATCCAGACACTACAGCTCCTTCAAGTATTTAGGATTCAGATGTTTGGGTCGATCCCTAAAATTTTAGCAAATGTGAAGCACGTGTTTTTAGTAGACTCTTTCGAGAATGAATGCATTTAAGGTGCATAGAATGTTTTTGTAGTGCAGGAGTGCAACAAGGTATATTGCTTTTGCGCTTTTTATTCCACTGGGCACCTAGCTAGGTAGTACCAAGGTAACTATTAACCTAGGCATTTATGAAAAAAAGAAGAGAAAGAAGTGAGAAAACACAACTTGAAAGACCCAGAGAAGTAACAAATAAAAAGAAACTCATACAGGTGTGTACCTACTCTCTGTCAACGGACCTTCTCTCGGAAGCACAGCACGTGGCCAACTTTGTGATTTTGTCGGTCGCGAGGAAGAGTTATTCCTTTGAGCATTTACTGACGAAAGCGCTCGGGCAGTTGCCTGGCGCTGGTCCCTAACTTGGAAAAGAGGACGGGAAAGAAGAAATCGTGTCGGCGTGATGTCTTCAGGCGCAACAGCATGGGGCCAGGGAAGGGCTGATGACTCCTCAAAAGAAAGACGACGGCGAGAGGCTGAAGAAGTACGGGCACTAGAAACTGCACTTGCCTTTGCAGAGACCCGTGTGGAGATTCTTGAGGCAAGTCTCGGTTTAAGACAAGAGTTTTCACCATCCCCACTTCGAACGATCACGAAGCTTGCGTATAGTCAAACAGATAGTGGTGCTGGAGATGAGGACGACCGCGTGGAGGAAGATATTCACCGCATTATTCACTATGCAAAAAATGATGGTGCTCTAACCCCCATAGATCGCTATGGTGTACGCGAGATGAATCAGTTCTTGCTCAATTTCAAATTCCAGCAGAGAGCAGAGTTCGCCGTTACTCGACTACAATCGTGGTGGCGGATGAGGATACGTCGAATTAAATTTCTCAAAGTGAGATATCGACGTCAGATCCTCCGTGCACGGTTTTTCAATGCTCTACTTTTTTACGTTAAATCAGAAAAGGTATTTCGACGCTTTGTAAGGCGACGCTTTCTATATCGCTGGCGGGCTGCAAAGGACGATGGTGTTGCGGCTCGCAAGCTGATTATGCAAATGACACATGGAAAAAATGAGAAATTGATGCTTACTTTATTATCACGGATGGAACGGCATGGACTTTCGATTGCAAAAAAGCCTTCTCGACGCAGTCGGCCGTGTAGTGATGCACCTATTGCGGCCGAAGCTTTGAAGAACATTCAAGGCGATATTGAGCGTTGTGCTAATGAACAGGACACGGCAAGTTGCGGAAGCTCTCGCAAAACGTTTATGTTCGCTGACCCTGCAGAGCGCCAAGCTGTATTAGCTGAAGAGAAACGCCGGAGCTTTCTTATACTTGTTCGGGAGATGGCTGAGAGAAATCAGAAAAGGAGAGCAATTGATGGGTGGCTAAGTTTTATTCGTTGGAGGGACCGTCGACGCCTTCATGCAATGTGTCATTTGCTCCGTATGACACGATTATCGCAACAGAGACATGACAAGCCAATGTGGGTTGGAGAGCGCCTACAACTGATTTTTGAAATGTGGCATCGATGGGCTGCATTTCACCAATGTTTGCGAAATGGGAAGCCTTCACCGGTTTTTGCCACGGATTTCCAACTCTGGGACGAGTGGCTGCAAGCCTTCACCCGTTTGAAAATGCTGAAAGGACAAGCAGCGCAGCGAGGACCTCGCATGATGTTAATAAGATATTTCCGCAAAATTCGAGCCTATCGTGATCGTTCGAAACGAAAACGCGAGAACGCTAGACTTGCTGCGCAACAGTATGAACATTCCCGCCTATACTATGTTCTGGTACATTGGTCTGCGCAAGCACGTAAACGTGGTAGCCTTCTTCGTCGCATGCGGCATATTCTGGTTGCATGGTTTGATTACGCAAGACGAAAATCACGTCTGCGAGTTGTCAAGCAGTTTCTATCGCGCAATATGCGTTCTGATACTAAACGCTATGTCCTCAAGCTTTGGAAACAACGATATGAAGACATCGCATCCTTGCGCATGTACCATACTGACCGTATTCTGAGGGCAGGGAATGTTCGCAACGCGCAGCTTGCTCTCCATGCAGTTTACATGTGGCAGCAAGATGTTGCACATGTCTACTTAATCAGAGTTTGGTGGGCATGGCGACGAGTTTGTGAAGGTCGGCGCCGATGGAAGTATGCTCGCTTCGTTTATTTACGAGGAGAGGCTCATAGAATTCAAAAAGAGTATTTCTCAGTATGGACCAATGTTCTACAGCAAAAGGACCATCGATCTGCCAGGCAATCTGGAAGAAAACCTCGAAGCGCAAATCCACCATCCTCCCGTTCGCGACATTTCCAAGAGTTCAACGACGGGCACGACCTGCGCCAATGTATTGAAGAGGGCTCGCGTTTACCATCATTATGGACGGTAGAAGATGAAAATGATACGGAAGCTCTCAAGTCGTGGATGCTTCGAAGAAAACAATCTCCAAACGCACCCAGGTGGGATACTCCCTTACATCACGCTGTTGAATCAGGAAAGTCTAGCGAGGTTAAGCAAGCGTTAGCCCTTCTTGAAACAGCAATTCCAAGGCAAAAGCTTGAAAAGCTTGAACAGCATAAATTACGCATGTTCAAGCAGCTTCGTAAGGCTAATGTTGCTGAAACTAATTCAGAAGAACCTGCGAGTGAATGCTATACGACTTTGGATAACGAAGCTACACATATAACCATGGCAAATCAGGATATCAAGGATACATTGACAAATGAAGAAGATTCTAAATTGATACTGCGAAAAAGGCTTGAAAATATGGATAAATTTGCGGACTACGCAGTAGACACACGAAATGAGCAAGGTCTTACATGCCTCCATTTGGGAGCCCGACACATGGGTGACGAGGGTTTTCGTATAGTAGTTCTGCTTATCAAATCTGGGGCTTCTGTATTCGCTGAAGATGACGAGGGGAGGACACCAGTGCAGGTTGCAACAGATCCACGTTCACGAGCTTATTTAGAAATGCACGCAGGTCGACTTCGCGCTGGGGAATTCACCCCTTTTGAGAGATTTTCGTATCGTCATATTCGTATTCATGCATCTTGGGCTCATTTGTCGTCTGTTGGCTTCTGGAGAACAGTGATATCAGCTAGTTCATCGACAGCTACTGCAGTGTTTACCTCAGGAGTATCCCAAAGCCCAATCTCAGGCCTGACGATGTCAAGGACACTAGCTGTCCTCGAAAATTTCGAAGAACTTTATGAAAGTCAGCAAGACACAATTGCTCTTCGAACAAAAAACCGCCGCAACGCACTTGAACGAGACAAAATCATTCTTGCGCGAGCAGTGGTCCGGCAACAACTTGCAGAAAAGGAAGCGGAGGAACTAGCTCGTATAAATACTCCACAAAGCCCTGATAAGAGGAAATCCCGAGCAAAGCGAGGTAAACCTAGTGCCTATCTTTTAAAGTATTTAGAGGAAACAACGATACCTCATGCCGGTGAGGTGCGAGCAATGCTGTTTCGAGAACCTGCAAAGGGAACACAAAAGTCTTCTTCGTTGGAATACCATGAAGATGTCCTACGTACACGAACATTGACCTCTGAATCAATTGTATTGTTTCAAAAGGTCTTAGGTCCCAAACCTACGTGCTCGTGGGCCCTGGACAGCGGTATTCCTAATCGTCGAGCGGGAGCTTCAACAATGCGTGCTTATTTAGCTAATTTAACTCAGACGGAAGACTCTCTATTAAAACGATTTGAGCAGTCTTACGGTGGTCTTCCCGGAGATCGTGAACACGAAGCAGCACTTGTTCTTCACAATAGCCTTCAGTTTAGTGATTCTGAAGCAAAAGTAGACCCATATATTGCAAGTACTGGTGTAGAACATTTGGAGGCCAAACTTAACGAAGAAGCTAAAGGACGACTTAGCGCAGCTTGGAAACTGGCTGCGGAGGTACGAGCAGAATTCGTGGAGCGCCTAGGCGAAGCATGCAGCTACTTGAATTCTCGAAAATATGATTTTGCACAGCGTGTCTCAGAGGGAGAACGACAAGTTCAAAAGTTGACTGCTAAGGTACGGTCTTGTCATAGATCAAGACGTCTTACAGCACATGAATTGACAACTGAGCGCGAAAAGTCCCAAGCTGAGCTCACCTCTCTAGAAGGAGAAATTAAGGTCGCCATGGGGAGATCAAATAGATTTGACGAGAGAATTTCTCAATTACAGAAAGACTTGGATTTCCTACGCATGCAAAATCAACTCAATAATGCTAGAGGACGAGCTTTGAAGAAAGAATTGGCTCAACAGCAGGAGCTCTTTCAGCAAGCCCAAAGTGCTTTACACTTCCAACAACGCCAAAAGGCACAGATTGTCTCTGCGTCAAATGATAGCGTAAACGAAACTATTCGTCGTCTCGGTGAACTTGAGTCAAAGCAAACTGCAGCTCGTGCGGCTGTATCAGATTTGAAAGAAGAACTTACTCACTTCTATGCTAAAATTGCCATGCTGGAGCAGATGGAGGAATCTATGAAAAACTACTGGTTAGTGGCTCGCACAAAACTCGAAGAGGAGCAAGCGAAGCGGATGAACCCCACTGCCATATATACACGGTCTGCCTCTTTTCAGGAAAATATATTGCTTGATTATCAGCTTGCTCGGTCTGCAACACGACCAGGCACGGCAACATTAGGGGAATCTGATGATACTTCGGATGAAGAGAATGATGAGGCAGAAGAATCTAAGATCTCCATAGAAGAGGCAAACAAAACAGCTATGAAACGATCCTTATCTTCATCTACAGAGAAGGGAAAGTCACCAATCGAAATTAAAAATAAAGGAGGACACCCAGTCAACTTATCTGGGAAATCAAAGAAGAAGCGTCTATTGTCAGATTCAGCTCTTGGTGATGAGGAATTAGAAGTATCTAAAGAGACGCATACTAGTTCTCCCAGGACAATTGACCCAAGCAAGCAAGGTCTGGCATCAGGAGAAACCCAAGTTGAGATAGCTGTGCCATCGCGCCCTTCGACGAAGGAGTCATTTATGAGCTCACAAGATGGGGATGACTTGGAAAGTATGTACCTAGATGGTAACAACGACACTGAGAACGACGACGATGATGATGACGACGACGACGACCAAGATGATGATGATGAAGATGATGATGAAGATGATGGCTCCGGTTCAGATGAAGTTGAAGAGACAGATGGTTCTGGGCTAGAACTTGAATTAAGCTCTGACTCAGAGGAAGATGAATCCTCGGATAATGACCAAGCCATAAATAAAGAAAGCAAAGATCATAAAGAAGGAGGAAAGAGGAGTCCAAAGCCGATATTGCAAATGAAAACTGGAGAGAGTAGCACAGATTCACCTGCTAGCTGGGGAATCGGTTCAGTGCGAGGATTCTCTCCTAAAGATGTAAGCTCGCGACCAACCCGAGAAGAAGTATTACTTCTACAGAATCATAGTAAACGCCAGCTTCCCCTTGATCAAGACCCAGTCTTACAGCTTAATCGACCACTCGACCCAGACCACCCTCTCGGACGTAAAGTGGTGGCATCTGTGCAGAGTTCTGAAATCCCCAAGACAAGAGAATATGCACGAAAATCAAGTGTAGTTATAGTTCGAGACGAAAATAACACAATCGATCGAAAAATGTCTCTCAGACGTTTGGAAGGCTTATTTAGCGAGTCGCGCAAGCTGTTATTCAATGGGGAGGTTGTATCTGAAGAGGTGAAAATCGGGAAAACTAGAGAGGAGGAACAGAAGATCCGCGAGCAAGAAGAGGCCGATCGCAGAAAATTTGAGGAAGAGGCACGAGCACACCTCTCACAGGAAGCCTTACGAAGATCTTCCTCAGGTTTGCTTGAGGATGTTGAAGATTTGGAGTCCGCAAGGCTAAGACGAATATCTTCTATGTTAGAGCGTCGGAGAGGATCGATTGATCGCCGGTTGAAACAGTTGACGCCTCGGGGTAATGATTACATTCAAGACGACGACCTTATAGCAAGCATATTGTGGGAGAAAGTGACAAAAATGAACACGTTTGTAGAGTATGATCGTCCGAACTTCTTCTTTGCCAATTTTATTGTTGCTGAAGAAGAAGATTCATTAAATTCAGAGGAGGATAAATCGAAGGGCTCGAGCGACAGAGAAAATCTCTCTGGTTCGGATCAGCAAGATAGTAAAGAAAATCAAACAAAAGACCCCTCACAGGATTCAGAGGATGGACCAAACACCCCTGTAATCACAGGTCCGATTCCTTTTCGTATGGCATTATGGAAAAGCCAAGAGCACTGCGTCTCAATCAAGCTTTTACAAGATATGGAGAGTAAACAAGAAATGTCGTTTGCTAAAGAAAAGACCGACCCATACCTTAAAATGGCACGGCAAAATGAAGTTGTAGAATGGAAAGTCGTTCCTGATGAAATTGTAGCTGAGGTAGAAGCAGAGAAGAGAGCTGAGGATGAATTATCGAAACAAAAGCCTCGGCCGAACTCCCCCCCGCAAATGGTTTCCCTCAGCTCAATTTCCTTTTTGAGGCCTGCGTCACCTAAATCGCCACATTTCCCTACAAAGTCTGCATCTGCAAACCCACTAAGCAGGCCAAAATCTGATGTCTTCAGGGAAAAGGGTACAAATAAGACCACATCTCCCTTAAATGAAGAACTGGAACTATTTGCGTCATCCTTGGAACATAATGAAGGTGCAAGTACCATCTACGAAAGTGCTGAAGATGAAGATAATGAAGAAGGCTCGACTGATGTTCGAGCTGACACAATTGGCCCTACTTGCAAAACCAAGCCTTCCCAAGGGAGTGCAACTTCTGGAAGCACTTATTCTATTTCCCCACCAGAGTTTAGTAAACTAAACTCCAACATTCCTCGAGGAAATGAAATAGAAAGTAAAGTATCCGAGTTCTTTACTCAGGTAGACGAGCTTCTGCATGATGGTGAAATTTCCCTTTCATCGGACATGGAGCCTAGTCTGGTTTCAAATTCTGTTCATGGTAATTCCAGTGAAAAGAATAAATGTGAGCATATAACTCAGTCTGAAATCGCAAAAAGACCTATTACACAAAATGATGCAATTCGCGTCCTTCGCAGTGAACGTGCAGTGCTCAAAAGTACCCAACTTGAGATGCGAGGTAGTATATCAAAGCAAGGCCGGGCCCCTTTACGTTCTCATATGCATGGCCCTCTACGCGAGCTATCATTTGGCCGACAATTACTTGGCCATGAAAAGCCTCTTGAAGGAACAGCCTCTGAGGAGATTGAAGTTCTGAGTTCTCAATTTTGCGAGCTCCGAACTTCCAAGACAGCAAGTGGAGTGTATCGACCTGCAAATTTCGCAGAGCAGCTTCAGGAGCGTGTTCAGGAAACCTTTAATGCCACGAAGAGGTGCGCATCTGCAATAAGCATGGGTGTTGCCAAGCAAAGCGGCGACTTCAAGGACCTGCAAATTCAAGCCCATCGAGTGATCGCTGATGAACCTTCTGTAAACAATGCAGAACTTACTGTTGCCACATCGGCCCAATCAATGACAGCATCTAATATTTATCTTCCACCTCGTCATGACTTTGCCACAGCACGCCGTCAGGGTATTCGGCGTGCTCGCAGAGCAAAGCTCGAACCTTTGCAACCCAAACAGCAAACTGCAAGTTCCCCATCCTTGCTCTTTATCGGGCAATCCATGACGCATTCAAAGGCGATTTAGAGAACTGCTTGAGGCAAAGACTGAGACCGAGCGGGTGGTCCATATGTCACAGAGCTTTGAACTAGAACTTATTGAAATTTGTCGGTACTACTTATTTGGTCTGAAAAGGTGAATGTATATGACAAAACTCCACTGTTCTTGTCATTCAGCCAGCGTGAGAAGCTAAACGCAAACTCACAATCATTCCCCCCTTCTTTCTATTATTATTATTGTTGTAAATAAAATAAAATAAAATCCACAATAAAGAAAGACTCAGAGGAAAATGAAGAAGGAAAAATGGTAAATGAATAATAAACAAATTATTAAATAAGTAATCATTTCACTCACACTCTCGCCTTTAAAAATAAATCTGATATCTGCAGTACTAGGAAAAATGAAGAACAGAATTTAAAATTTTAAAAAAGTATTTTCACAAAGTTGTTTGTACATATCACTGGTGAGTGGATCACCATTGCGAAGAGCAGTGTACTGATAGACGGTTCTTATCTGTACCCTCAAGGGACAAGAGGGCTCTGGGAGATCGTGTGTGACTGGTCAGCCGCCAGCTTTCTAGCGAGCTACTCTACTCACTATTCAGATCCTTACCATTAGAGTACTTTTTCAACATGTATCCTAGTTGCTAGAGCATGGGTAGCTTCGCTGATAAGATCCTTAGTCACTTTGTATAGCAAAGAGTGGCGCACTTTGATTGGCACAGCTCGCTTGATTAGTCTGGCTTTCTCCTTAGCCAGCCTCGATGTCTTTTTTCAAGATCTACGCAACATTGAAGACGGCGAGTTGAAGGATGCCCTGTTTAATCCAAGCTACTCTGTTTCATTTTTACTGGTGGTTATTCTCCTTGATATTATTCTACTAACTTACCTCATTATTCCCATAGGAACGCTGGGCGGTTCTATTTTACCCTATTTGAATAGCATCGACGAAACTTTGTTTGAACTATAATAAAGAGCATTAAGAAGGAGTATTACAAAATAAAGAGTAATGGCATTCAAGGTTCACGAGAGGGCCTACATTTACCTTTTGTTTAGCTGTTGATTGTTTCCTCCCTGTATGGTTCTGCATATCAAAACCCGGAATATTCCAATCCCTTCGTCATTCTCTCGTTTACCCTGCTAAACACATTTATACATACACACTATTGGAGCAAATCGCTTCGCGCAACACTTGCATAAGCATGTCTGGCGCATTATTTTCTGATTTGAAAAAGAAGATAACAACGATGTTATTGGAGAATTTTGCTTAGAATTGTTTTCTATCTATGGGGGTATATCCCAGTAATCAAGCAAGTCTCGAACATTCCTAATGATGGTCATTTCAAAGTAGTACCCTTACATCATTGGCAAAGGCTCGCAGAGCAATTATAAAGCTCGGCATGTCTCTCGGGCGGTTCGCTAAAGCTTTCATAGCCTCGCGTGCTGTCAATTCATTTGGCTGGGATTGGTGCACTTTGTTCACATAGAAGCGAATAAAGTTTGGAACTATTTGGTCAAAAAATCCATCAAGATCAACGCTGGCGAGTCCGTACAGTGTAACAAGGATTTCTTCTTGTAATAGTTCCCTTGACTTGCTGACAAGGACATAGAGTAGCGTTTGTAGAAATGCCGGCCGCATGTTGTCCTTGAAATGCTCCACCTGAAAAAGCTTGTGTGTATTCTGGAGATCATCAAAGATTGCCAGATTGTGACGAAATGTAGTAGGCGCGAGACTTTGCATCTCAAGTGATTCCAGCAAGAGTTCCATAGACCGCGTGAAATACATATGGTTAGGGTCATTGCGATCGTCACGCCAGAACCAGCGCCAATGCTGGCGCAGAACAGTATGAATCAATTCATACTGAACCTCGAAAAGGTCAATAGCATGCTCGGCTGCCGCAGCAGAGCCAGTAGAGTTTTCTGCTGAAGATCGAGCAGCAAGCTTCGACGTAATTTCCGGGAACTCCTGTAAACACAAAGTAAGTAGTTTGGGAAAGACCGGGTAGAAATTTGTCGAAGGGTCATTTAAAAGTGCTACAAATAGGCGCAGGAGTTTGAGCAGCAACAAAGGACCCCCGCTTCCATTTTCAGCAACATTATGCGCCAGGCTTTGCCTAGTAAAGATGTCAACCAGATCTGAAACTGTTTGCAAGCATGCGTCTTTTCCTGCTTGGCGAGAAAATGCATTTAGTGCAGCAACAACGAAATCCAAAGCATCTCTTGCGGCGCCTAGAGAGAGAGTGACTTGTCTCCGCAACCGATTGGCCTGGTCTTGTGAAAGTTGATTACCGTGCATGCCAAGGTCCACCGCAGGTTGCATGAGAATGTTGATAAAGCGGACTGTCACGGGGAGGGCTGGGAGGACAACCGAGGAGATTATTTGCTTCGTGGTCGTGCCTTCGTTAACAGAGTCCTCACTAATTGCAACGAGAATGGAAAGGAGTGGACGGCAACGCTCTGTGTGTTGAGCACGGCTACTTGGCGTACCTGCGTTCTGGTTCTGTGCGCACTGCTCTACAAGAGTAGTCAAGGTTTGTGTGATGGGGCCGATACGGTCTGTGTAGGTGGCCTTCGTTTTCTCACGCTCCCCTGAGGCCACACGTTTTGCTGCGGGCGATAAGGTCATCTTGGATACTGCTACGTAAAGCCGACTGCGTGCGCGAATAGCAAGAGGGGCTGAAAATTCAGCAAGATTTCCACAGACCCTCTGCATGGAAGAGTACTCTACAAGGCGAGTTGGAATAACGTTGGCACAAATGGCAGCAAACAAATCAATAGCAGCAATGCTGATTTCTTCCGGAACTGGAGACATATTTGAGGAAAGCGACGATAAAGCGTGGTCAATTACCTGCATGGCAACGTTGTCAAAGTTGCTAATGAAATCTCTTGCAGTGCTGTTGTTCTGCAATACTTGCTTGTCTCCGTCGGATACCTCTCCGCTCGTAGAAAGAACTGCTTGTGCGAGCTGGCCGAGCTTCTGCAACCAAGTGCACATGCTAGTAGCTAGTTCTAAAGCGCGTACTTGCAGACGGACAAAAGAAGGGCCGTATGTATACAAGCGATGATTATTAACGGCCTCGATGAGCTCCATCGACCAGCGCATGTACTGGAGAGCAGCGTCAAAGAGTGTGGAGAATCGTCCTGGTACGACAAGCCAGTGAGCAAGTTGACTGGCGATTTGCATTAACGTGGCAATGTCCGCAGCGGCATGTGCGTATCTTTCAATATCCACGCTGCTTGAAGTCTGACCCTGGGACAACTGACGAAAGAATGAGCTGAGAACTTCCATATTTGACTGCAAATGGCGACCCGCCTCCATCAACAACGGCTCAAACGCAGGTCCCTCATAGGGCACAGGAAGCACACCAATTTGAGACACCAAGGTAGCGATACGCGCGATGTAGCGTTCGTATTCAGTGTCGTATTCGTCTTCTTGGTCATCATCCTCAGAAGACCGGTTCAAGAGGCTTGAGGAGCTAGACATTCGTCCAGCGTCGCCAAGGCGCGGGGAAGATGCTCGCTCAGGCGGCTCATCGTCAATATTTTGCAAGCCTTCTTCATTGGTGGACCACAGCGCACGTTCAACAAGCTTCATCATAAGTTGGCACAGTACTTGCAAATATGCAGAAGCAGCTTGACTTTGGGAACCGCGTTCATGTTCGTCACTGACATATTTTGTGTACACGGACCACAACTCCAAGGCATAAAGAAAGTCGTCAGTGTTTTCCTGACGCAAGGTATATGTAGCCAAGAGCTCTGCAAAGGAAACAACTGAGAAGTTGGGTACACTTTCAAGTCTGCGCAAGTGCTTCCGAAGGAGGATGGAAAGAAAACGGGTGTACTGTGATACAACACCGGCGGCACAATTCTCCAGTACACTGTTGTCTTGACCACCTGAAAGTTTCTGCAAGGTCTCTAGTGCAGCAACAGAGACACGAAGGATGAAGTCTACAACCTCTTTGGGCACAAGGTTTTTGTCTAGCATTTCGTTGATGCACATTAGCGCTTGAACGGCATGTTCGCTGTGCAAGAGCGACATGTACTTGAATACTGCTTCCATGACCTCCACGCTAACTACCTGTGAAACTTGAAGCCATGCAAAAACCTGCTGCAATATCTGGAAGGAAAGAGTCACTTTAGTTGACTCACGCCCTGCATTGACCTCAGGCGAGGACAGGCCCTGGTTCATTGTACTAGCAACAAGCTTCATGATGTTCCCAACCTCTTGCCTAAGCATTGAACGAAGTTCATTTTTGCGAGCAGAGGTGATAACAGCCTTTGAAGAGTCGAGAGCAAACTCTTCAATCGTAAGAAGAAGAATCTGAAGGCCTGCAGTGCTTGTTGCCTCATCGGGCTGCGCGCATGCACTCAGAATATCTTGTAAGAAGCTAGGATAACGCTCAGGCCAGTCATGCTTGGCCATCTCCACAACAACCTTTGCCAATTTGACGACTACGTGCTTTGGAAGTCCTCCGCCATGCTGCCTGAGTGCATAACGAAGCACAAATGAGCGCACATCATCGCGGTTTGGGACATTGGTCCACTGGGTCTGAGCAACTCGTTCTAGCGTCAAACAAGCAAACCACACAGCATATTGGTGTTGGCTTTCATTTAGAATCTGACAGGCAAAGTCTACGCTTTCAGGGTTCTCCCGGATCTTGCCAAGACCGTTCTCGATATTTTGTTTCTCATCATTTGCTACTGTTGGGCTGAAGAGGCGGTCAAGCACGCCCTCCAACTCACCAATAGAGATCATTTTGGCCAGCGAGCAAACTTTGTCAGAGCCTCAATATCTCTTTCAAGAGAAGTGCTACTTGACCACAAGCTCCACAACGCACTGTGGAGGTTCTCTCGGGCAGGTGGATCGCTTTGGATCTGAGTTTCACGAAGATCTGGATTGGGACCTTTCCCTAGATTTAAGCTTTCCTTTGTATTCTCTATCTTTTATCAGGGGTTTTCCGGAGCGTTAAAACCTCGCCAGTCGCTGCAAACCTTGCACCTTGTGGTGTATTAGATCAGCAGTGAGATAATTTTCCTCTTCAATCTACGACGCGGACCTGCCAAGCCGGCTGAGTCGTGGCGGCACGGAGTTCCTCCTGTTATCGCGTCTCTGATACTACTGCAGCTGCCGCGCTGATATTTTTTATTATTTTTTTTTCTGCATCACTCGGGTTGAGTCAACGAGCTGTCCAAAAAGCTCCTTTTCAGACACACCCTGTATCTTATTAAAATGCCCCACCGGTACTTTATTGCATGTTCCGCCCCTCCATATTTAATGAGATACCAATACCTCCACGCTGGGGCCATGAACAACTCTTTATTTAGCCGATACTCATTAAATGCACCTATCTCTCTGTAATTGGTTTAGCGATACCTTTAAGAGTGGGGGCTAAATAGTGTACTTTATCTAAGTTATATTAGGCCATTAAATAGGTCCAAATTGAAGAAAGACCGGCACTTCCTACTTTGTGGCCAGGGAAAGTAAAGAGGAAGAAGAAGGAAGGAAGGAAGAAAAGAAGAAGAAGGAAGGAAGGAAGAAAAGAAGAAGAAGAAGAGGGCGGAGAATGATGGACCAGAATCGCCTCCCAATCAACGTACTCGCGAGCATGAATTCATAGCAGATATCCCCACTCAAGTGCATTTCTCGACGCAGTTCGCGGCCTCCCTCACAGCCAACCGTAAGTATTGTCAGAGCATTGGCCGCCAAACGACACCTCCCCAAAGGAGGCCAAGCGACCTAGTAAAGAAAGAGAGAAAGAATGAACTTTTCATTCATTTTCGATGCCTAGAATAGTCTTAGGGTTTCCCTTAGGGGGATGCCCTTCGGCAAGATGTTCTTTCCATTTTAAAAGAAGTTGCTTGCGGGCACTTTAGAGGAGGTTAGTATACTTTTTTACGTAATGTGTTAAGCTACGAGTAGTGATGTGTTACTAGTAAATAGTGAAAATAAAAATGAAATAAAAAATAACAATAATAATAATGATAAAATGGCCATTTCACTCTGAGATCAAATAAGAGGTAGTATACATGTGATACATCTGTGTAAGCAAGCAAAATTTGATGCATCTTGGATTGATGTTTACCTGATTGCTGATCTGCGATGGTAAGCTACGTAGAGTTTAGATTCGTACGGACTAAAGGTTTTGCTTTGCTTGAGGGAAAAGAAACTCTTAAAGCCTGGACTGGAGTGGTTCTTTGAGGGGAGTAAAGAAATTGATAAAGTGAGAGAATAAAGAAAGAAAAACAAGGAAAAAGGAAAAAGAGGGGAAGAAACATTCAAATAATCAATTAATCAATCAATCAATCAAAATCAAAATTGAAGTCGAAGACGCATTGAAAAGCAACCGATTCCGCTTGCGGACCGAGGCAAGATGGCGGAGATGGACCTTGAGCTCGAGCAGGGCCTGAAGCAGGTCGCTGACCTCATTCAGCGCAAGGTGATTGAGCCTAGCAAGCGCCGCCAGGACGAGGAGGCGCAGGTCTCCGACGAAATGAAGCTGCAACAGTACGTAGCAAGATGAACGAACTAGCGAAGGAGTGCCCGTCTTAGTTTTACCTTTGATTTTGTCCTCCTTGAAAGCCTCTTCACCCCCCCCCCCCCCCCCCACACACACACGACTTCTTTCGCATTTGCAACTCCTTAGGCCGAGTTTGGTGCTGTTGCGGTTGTCGGTCTTCTCGTTCTCTTCCTTGGAAAATGAGCGGGTCAACCACGGGGTCCATCTTGGACTGTAGAGATGGACTCACAATGTCGCGAACCAGCTTGGTTAGGGCATATGCGCGCCATTTGAGAAATCACTCTGCGGAAGGGATGGTTGGCAGAGGAAGGCAACGGTGTGGTCTGGGCTTATGGAGGCATGGGCTTATGATCTTATGAATTAATGTAAAGACACATGTACACTAACTAGGAATGTGGGAATGACTGTCCATTCATCCACTCATTGACTCATTTGTGACCTATTGATGTGACATTTTGCCTGTGTACTTTTCGTGTTTGATTGCTTTGATGTGGTGTGCTTGAACAATACCTGATGGCGGTTTTGAAATTAATTCTGACATAGCGCGCTGGTGAACTGCCCGCGGGAATGGGGCTGCAACATCCAGCAGGTGCTCTTCACGGAGGCACAAATTCAGCAGAAGGTCAAGCAGATGGCCTTGCAGATCAGCAAGGACTTTGAGGGCAAAAACCTTCTTTGCGTCGGCATTCTCACCGGGGCTGTTTGTTTCATGACCGACCTTCTCAAGCACATGCTCGTGCCGTACCAGGTGAGTGTAATTAAGTCAGCAATTTAGAATTGCTTTCTTCTCTCTTTTATTTTTAAATACCAATGTTTTGAAGACTAACGATAGAGTCCAAATTCACTTTGGCGATACGGAATGCTTTGCAATGATTTAAATGATTCTTGTGGGGCGTGGCACACACAAAACCAATTGGCTCTTATTATAATCTATACAGATTGACTTTATGTCCATCAGCTCTTACGGCAAGGGCACCACCTCAAGTGGCTCCGTCAACGTCAAGCAGGACCTCAGCCATGATCCGTCTGGTAAGCACGTTCTCATGTAAGTGATACTGAAGGCCAGGGAAAGCAATACGTCTTTTTTCGCTGTAACAATGTCCGGCCTCATAGGAACGGACATAAATACAGCAGGAAAAGGTTAAAAGTGTGGGTGGGGGGTACAAACAGGAACGAAAAGGGAGAAGGTTGGAATTCTGCGACTGCAAATTTCCTATGCGTGTAGAATATTTTCGTCAAATGTCTATTTATATATTTCTACTTCGGTCAAAAAAAAAAACAGGATGGCTGACAAACTGACTTTCTAATTACGGAAAAAATGACACAGCATCGAGGACTTGATTGATACTGGTAACACCTTGAAATGGCTCAAGTCTTACCTGATGACCAAGAACTGCGCATCCGTGAAATTATGCACCCTCTTGGACAAGAAGGCACGCCGAACTGAAACGGACGTGGCGGTGGACTATGTTGGATTCACCTGCCCGGACGAGTTTGTTGTAGGCTACGGCATGGATTTTGCAGAGAACTACAGATGCCTTCCCTTTGTGGGCTGCCTTAAGCCCGAAGCGTACCAGTAGATAAAAAATGTTTGAATGGTAGTTGGTAAAATTGCATGTGGGTTGGCTTTTTAAAATTATATGTTCAACCCCTGCGACCAATCAATGATTTTTCCCCGAAGCTCTTTTCAAAGCTTCCATAGTTGACTGTCTGGAATAAGGAATCATGGTCGAGGTCCGCATCTAGCCCCTCGATGTCTTGATTTGGGGGGGACAATTGAATACTTGCGCGTTGTGGATAAAGCTTCTCATTACCATAGTGAAGATCGGCAGCGTGCACATGCCGCGTGGCTTCAGCCTCCGTTGCTAATTGTTGTTCGGTCACTTTTGAGTTCTCACTTGCAACAGAGGATCCTAGAATCCGGAAGTCGTTCGGTGATTGCACCAGCGCCCAGCCTGGACTTTCACGTAGACGATACCAAACAAGAGGCTCGCCGTTGTTGGAATCATCCTGCTGACAACGATCTATAATGGTGACAATCTCACCACGACGGAAGGTTTTACATTCCTTTGCATACGGGCTGCACTCTGTGTGCACAAGTACCTGAGCTGCATTGATAATTGCTCGATCATGGTGCAGCTGAAAGTCCATCAGAGTGTGAAAGACCTCAAGTTCACTTCTGCGCTTTTCTGAGATGGTGGTGTTTTGTCGGACTTGAGATGCAAAAAGGCTCCAAGACTGGGTATTAAGCATCACCTCAAGAAACGCACGGACTTCCGGTTCTTGCCGTTGTAGCATCGCCTCCTTGACTGATGCATCATACTTGGATCGTCCAAAACTTCCAATCAAATGGACGATCACCTCGATACAAGCTGCTCGCACAAGGGATACATTATATGCCCGGGCAGAAGACGCGCGGGTCTCCTCATGAGGGAGCATGCGGGCTGTTGCATACATGGGGGCGTTCTGGGGTCGTTGTGCGAGACTTTCCACGTCGAACACAAGATTCTTTCGGGGCAGGGAGAGGTACTTGAAGCTACGGCCGCGAGCACCACTTGAGCGGGGCTTTTTGCTACTGTCATCTTCATTTTGGCTGCGCAAAGATGCAGCAAATGTACGTCCAGGCGTGCCAATGACACGTGCCATATCCCCCACACTAGGTCTTAGCTCCCGCGGTGGGATTGCTTCACCCATTGCATGCTCAATGATTTGTTGTAATGCGACAGGCAACATGGCAATTTCTTTGGTCACGACTGCGTCAGAAAAACCGACCTCTCTCTCAATAGTTGGCCCGGCAGAAGTTATTGAAGGCTTTGAAGATGTCTTTGGGATTTGCACGGTATCATGGTCAACATCAACGACCACTAGGGAATCTAGATGAGTTTGTGAAATGTGTTGAAGATAAGCACTTTGAATACCAAAGAAGAATGGAAACGGAGCCTGTGTAAGTTGAATTGCTTCGAAGGGGAGAATCGGAATGAAGCTGTTTACCCACTCAAACGGGAAAAGTAGAGCTAAAAGTCCATAGGATACCATTGTCAATACATGCGAGTGTTCGCTTACTAGCAAAACCGATTGTTCAGTAAGAAGTGCAGAAAGAATAGCTCCCACACTTTTGGCGCCCAAGCATGTAAAAAGTGCATCAAAACAGATTTCATCGACAACAGGAAGTGAAAGTGGAGGGGGTTGATCAAACGCAATCAGTCGTGTAGTAGTATTTATTCGCAACCCTGTCTGGTTAGACATGTTTGTTTCCTGTCCAACCACAGCATGGGCAATGTCTGCTGCTGACACTTTCACTGAGCAGAGCATTTCAGCGTGACCCATAGCTGCAGCAAACATGTCGAAAAGGATGTTTCGATGAATACTGAACAATGGGAATTTGGATAAGAGGCAGACACAGCGAGCCTCCAGGCATGTCTGGCTCTCGGGGGCAACTTGAGCGAAGCACATAATGGAACAGAACGAGCGTTCACCCTTGTCGTTGGTCACAACAAAGGGGTAAAAGACTGGCTTGAAGAGATTCACATTGATACGATGGTAATCAGATCTTTTCTGTAGGGGTGTCTGATGAGTCGAGCTGTGACATTGTTGACTTGATTGCGAGCTTTCTTCTATGTTTTTAGCTTCGATTTTGGTGTCGACTGATTCTCTCTTGTCTTTCGTACTCTTGGTTACCTTCTCACTTTCCAGGTCAACAGTTTCTTCTTTATTAGCAACATTCTCAATGTTTCCTTCTTCAACATTTTCTTTGTCTTCTTTCAAAAAAGCTTGTTCTTGGGTTGTAGTGTTGAAGGTGCTGTTTTTATTACTTTCCTCCTTAGCATATACAACTTCTGAGTGAGTGGGTACTATCGCGTGGTTTTGTTGCGCTTGTTCTCGTTGGTCCTGCTCGTGTTGTCGACCTTGTATTTGATTTCTGGTTTCATCTTCTTCATCTCCTTCATCTTCCATGTCAGTTTCCTCAAACTCTTCAAAATCGGTTTCATTCTTGATTTCAGCTTCAGACTCACAGTCTGTAGAGCTTCCATCAGAATCTTCGGAATTGTGGGGAATCTCAACGCTGGCTTGCTGCTCATGAAGAAGGGATACTAAGCTTTGCTTTCTTTGCGTTGAGTACTCCCGACCTCGACGTAAATACACAAATGAGCCCATTTGATTAAAAGATTTGTCCGAGACAGTACTTTGTGAAGAGTTCTGAGGGGCGGCATGTTTATCTTGGTTAAAACGTCTGAGGGAATCCGTTCGCTTGTGGGCGTAAGCTCTGCGTGTCGCCTCATCAGCGTTCAATATAAAATCCACGAGGGCTTCTCGACAAAACAGCTGTAGCTTATTGACGTCATGATCCTGGCTAGCAAATGATTGAGGAATTGCATTCAGAAGAGTTCCAGTGCGTTCCACAGCTTTGGATGGTTGATCAAGCAAATCTAAATTAAGCCCGTACTTGTAAACTAGGATACTATCAACCAAAGTCTTCGAAGTACCAAAAAAGTCATGTTGTACTTGGGTTTCATTTCTAGCTTGCGTTTGCAATAAACATTGTTTTAGCAGTTTTTGGGTTATGCGTGTGCTCGAAGCATCGCATGCTTTGCGCCCTCTAATGTCTTGAAGATCTGGGTTCGCGCCACGTTCGATCAGTAATTTGATGGCATTAAGCTGGTCATTTGCAATGGCGTGATAAAGGGCTGTCCGTCCAGTTTTAAGAACGGCATCAACGTTCAATTGATAGGCACAGAGCATTTCGTCGATCACTTCTAGGGACCCTGCAGCTCCGGCTGCATGAAAAATTTTGATATATAATGCTTGGCTAGTTTTGCCGCCTTTCGTCAAGGTCTTAAGCAAAGATTGCAAGGTGGACACATCATTAGCACGTGCGCTTATGAGGGTTTCATGGATGAAGAAATCCATTATTTGAGCTTGCATAGGAGGCTGGGCAAGTTCAATCGGAAGAGTGTCATCCGAATCTCTGATATAAAGCGCGTGTACGGCATCTTTGTGTCGCATCAAATGGTGCATTAGTACTACGTCGTTGGCTGCTGTTGCAAAGTGAAACACAGTTTTACCTGATTTAGCCTCGATGGCATTTGTCAAGGATGCACCAAGATAGAGGAGCTGCTCTATTTCTGCAATAGTTGCGCCTTGAACCACTGCTTCAATTAGTTCTTGTTCTAAGTTTACGCAAAGGGGTTCTAAAAGAGTTGTCTTCAACAAAGGAGGGAGCTCTTCCAGAGATAAGATCAATGTTGGGTTTCTTTCAGACTGAGAAACTTCTTCTGTGTCGGCGGAAAATTTGCTCATGATGCCAAGATCTTCATCACCACCTTGCAGTTTCGGAGATGTTGCTGTGCTTTTATCTTGCTTGTCTTGTTCGTCATTCTTAATTTCCCTGCTGTGAGCTTCATCTTGATCTTCGGCCTCCTCGGATTCTTCTTGAAGAGTAGAAATCTCAAGTTGCTGCATCACCTCAACGTAGACCTCTTCTTCTACTTGCTCACCCTTCGTAAGACTCTTTCCAGCTCGTTTGCGTTCTTTACTTTCTTGGTTCACCCTTTTTGAAGCAACATCCCCCTCATCGACATAAACACCATGTTGATCTTTGGTGCCGCTGCGCTTCGAGGATGAGGGCGTCGCTTTGCCTCGCAGTAGTGTCTTAAACTTCATACTACCTGGTCAAGCTTTCACGTTTGCAATATTTGAGTTGATCTTACACGGTCTGTGTTTGCCGGCTTGATGCCGGAGACCTTGGCGATGGCGAACTGCCGCCACATTGCAATGCAATAATTTATTCGCTTTAGTCCACCTCCGAGTGCGTAGTATTGCTCTCTATTTCGTTTACTTTCGTATTTTCTACTGGTACTAACCAACTCTTCTGCCAATTTCTCAGCTCAGTTATTTTTTGGCCCAACTCATACATGGCGTGGCAGGCTAGAGTCAGGTAGTATATCAATTACTTCGCCCAAGTTTTGCCTCGAACTTTCGCCCGGGGACTTTTGCCAAGTTCAATATCACCTCGTCCCAAAAGGCAGTAGAAGTCACCTTTGACAAACAGTTTGCTAGGACCTATAGTCAACACTACGTAGGTTGTGCAAACACGAAAGACATCGTTGTGTCATGAGCAGCCAATTGGCCTCTGTGTTATCCTTCGCATTCAGTAAGCCGATCGTATCGAAGAAACCTTGTCGGAATCTACCTAAATGAGGGCAATTTTTTTTTCACATTGATCGTCGCGAAAATTTTAACTACTGGTGAAAAAAAGGTTGAAGGCTATAGAAGAATAACTCACACGTACTATTTTCTTTTAATATGAGAAAAAAATGATACCTCAAAAAATGAAGATAGGAAGGAGCTCTTATGCAACAGCTGTAGGGGAGGACTATCGCATACAGTGCAAGTGACGCATCCAAAAGACTCCGAACTAGTATTCTGTTGATGTTCTGATTTTGCCTTTATTCTTTGTGGCGAAGAGAGAGAAAAAAGACAGGATACAGATAGTACTAGGACCTACAACATTCAAAAGAGGCAGAAAAAGTTAAAAGTAAAAATAGTGGGAATTGCAAATCGTCGCAAAGGAGATGAACGGATGAGGTCTGGGAGCAGACAACGCAAAAGTACAAGTCCTGGAACTTCGTATAGCGCGATGCGTGGCTCCCGGTATGTTCTGGACGATGACCGCGTCACGATTCGCGGCAAGGACCTCCTTTTCACGCGCAGGGCCCGCGGGACGCCTGGAAACGCTCATGGAGGCAGCATTGGCGCTGTCTATGCAGCTCTTGTGCCAGAAAACAGTCAATGTATTGCCAAAATCACTGTGGTCTTCAAGTCGAAAACCTATGTAGAGATGTGGTCCCGTATTGAAATTCTTGAGAAAGGTACCAAAGCACAAATGTGGCGCGGTAACGAGCTCTTATCGCAGGCAGATTTAGTACTCGTACCGACCTTGGCGCGAAAACCTCTTAGCTCGCCTGCAGCTCTTGGAGCGGTCTGCATGGAGAATGTGAGGACACAACATAAAGATTGGACACGTGTGAGAATGCCTGACTTTGAAGTTGCACGGGCTATCACTCCTGAACGCCTTGCAGCCGGGTATTCACATTTTGAGTTTCACAATAAACCTCGTATGATCTTTCAGGAAACCCTGCTTAACGCAGACGCTGCCCAAGAAACCGCAGAAACGATCTCGGTGCTTTATGTATCGCCATTCGCTGGCTCAGATAGAGCTGGTGTGGATCGTGTTGCTGAAGGCGCCTTATGGACAGCGGCAGATGAAATTATGGGTGCCACAGTGAATAAAATTTTCTTCCAGCCTCTGGTGACAGGAAGCTTGCAGCTAGAGTATTATGCCTCAATTGGCTTTGAATATCCTGGAGCTTCTGTAGCGCTGTATTTGAAAACATCTGTGCGACGCGCTGCGCCAGACAGTCGGCGTGTTCTTGTGCAATGTGATTGCTACACAATCGGTCCAAAGGGAGAACCTGGTGTTAAGGTCATGCATGCTGAGTCAACATTTGTACTCCTGGAAGGTAAACTTTAATTGAATATTGGTTGCATTTATTCTTACAATATCTACAAGCAAGTGTGCCTGCATCTGAGTCATCGATGCTGTCTCATCAGTTCACCAACTACAGTTGTAGTATTACCGTTGTTTAACATATTGCAGAACATTTTCAATGTAGCTTTGGAGATTTGTATACTATATATATATACATAAACCAAGAAACCTCATGCATTTTTGCTTTATGTTGTTTCTCAGGTCAAGGTAATCAGAGCTTAGACGTTGTCAAGGTAATTTTCATCCACACCAGTATCTCTCCTTCGCTCTTTATAAAGTCCCTATTAAGGCCACTCTCACCAACCCCAAAACATAGTCCTACTCTTCCTTCCAAGCTACTTTTTAAATTTATCTTTTCCTTCGCCCTCACCCTCGCTTTAATTACCGACGATCCCACAATCGTCAGCGAAATGCAATCAGCATAATTTACTGCGTTTATAATTTTTAGCGACGAAAATCCAAGATTACTACAAGCAAATGTCAGCGGAGTTGTGCAACGCCATTTGGTCCTCACAAAAAGATTGTATACGGTTTTAATGAAGATCATCAGCAGGAGTAACAACTGTAATCATGAGAACGATAGTATCTCCAGTAGTTTTTATTCCATATAAATGGTAAATTAGAATTATTTAGGTCTCTGCTAAGTAAGAAAATGGCGTGGTCAACGAATCGCCAAATACTACAAGTGAAGCAAAACTTCAATACAAGCCAACAAAGTACTTCAACCAGATGTTTGGCATCTCAGCAAGAGTCCTTCAAGCGTTTTACCAGAAGCCAGCGCATATACGCAGGTGAGAATCTTGGGCGCATCTATGGCTGCAATTTGAGCGGTCGCGAGCAACGCAGCACTGGACGTGGCATTCTCTATGCCAGGCTCGCCAGGCGAAGAGGAGATTTCAAACGTCAGGTTGGTGGTCTCCAGCGTATCTGTCCTCCACCGTCTACAAAGACATTGGCCGCGGGGTCAACATCAAAAGGTCGGGCTTGCGCGTCCTACTGGGCTACTTAGAATCCCGCAACCTTGCACTTTGGCTCTGTGAGTACTACCGTGTTATCTTTTTGCCTAAATTTCAAACCTCAACAAGTTAACACGACGGATCCAAAGCAAGACAGGTCGAATGATGTGTTGTTGGGGCTACTCTACTTTCCGACAAGAACTCATTCCCAAAGTCGAGCTTTGCCTCTGATGGAATTGCCGAGAGGATTGCACTTCAAAAACATGCAATAAATGTGGTACCATTCGCGACAAGCTCGGAATATCTAAGGTTTTCAAACGCCCCCCGAAAATGCAAACACGCAGCCGATCGTGGTGTTCCCTCACGCCGCCAGAGGCATCCTTTTGCGTCCATCTATTCAAGGGCATCATTAGAAATGTCATTGTGTTGTTGCAGGTTATTTTTTAACCCGTGACCGGGCCTAAGCCCCACGTCACCGTAGCAAGTTTTGCAAATTTAAGAGATTAAACTCTACGTGGCATGGGAACACGTAGCGTCACAGGGCCCTCCAAAAAGCAAGCATGATACGCTCTTTAATCTAATAACCCAAACCAGCGCTCAAGTCTCTAGTGCCTACAGCTTCAAGGCAATATTGCGAAAGGTGCATTCCCACAATATTTGTTTGCTTCAAATATTGGTTGCAACATTCAACCGAAGCAAGCGATCAACGCCGGTGCCACGGAGGGCTGCTGATATATATGTGCAGCCAGCGACTCTCAGGGAGCCAAACTAAACGTTCGTCCTCACGATCGCTCGGAATGTAGGCGTTGTCGTCAGGCTTGGAGTTCATAATCTAGTAGTAGTAGCTAGCTAGCTACGGTCGGTCAATCGAAGTGCTTCCATTTGCAACAATTCTTCAGAACCCCGTGAACAATCATGATCTTTGCAGCAAAAGGGGTTTCAAAGCCAGCCTGAGTTTATTTAATCACGAGCTCTGCACGTCTGGCGCAAGTTCAAGACCTTCGACTTGGCGCCAGACTTTGCTCCTTGGCTTTTGACCTTTGTTTTTGGTTTTTGCATCCGGAAGTAGACCAAGTTTTCAATTAGACTTTTGAGACAGAGTAAAGGAGGGATTGTCATAGGACTACTTCCTGCCTAAATAGTAAGGTAGGATTAAACTGGTAGAAGTAACTGGTAGTTGAGGGTAGTTTCAATTGCCCCAAACAGCGCCCTCTCGTAGCGATATGCTAAGGTGCCTTAGGCTAGCATCTACCTACTATCAGCGAGTATAGTTAGTGCCTCTAAGTTTATAAACTCGGGAGTCTCAGCGAAGAAAATCCAGGGGTGCTGGAGAGACAGATCTCCAGAGATCAGGCCACTGAGGCATCCACCCACCTTGGAATTATTGGCGACGCTGGAGAGAGCAATCTACAGTTTCTGCTCAGGATTGTATTCTAGAACGAAGAACTTGAAGATCAACTTTAAGAATATAAAGAAAAGAAGAATCCCTTTTCACCACCCCAGAGTTGATATAATGTGTATGTAAAGCAAGGTTTCTTTGCTGAGTTTCTTTCTGTAGCTCTTTCGGCTGCTTGCAAAAGAGACTAAAATGGCGAAATAGGCGCCAGAGAGGAGCTCTCTGAGATGCATCGAAAACGACGTCGGCTGTCACGTCGACAGATGCGCGTTGGATGGTTTAAAAGTTTTCGTTTGTTTGTGGTTGGGTCGTTCATTTTCCGTAAATGATGTGCCATCATTTTCACCTTTTCTTGTTTCTTTTTCTATAAAAAGTCAAGTTTAAAGTTGATATGTTTATTTATGTTTATTTGATACAGAAATAAATATCAAAAGGAAAAAAAGAAAAAGAAGAAATCGGGGCTTGATGAATAAATGAATGAAGAAAGACAACTAGGAAATGCGAAGAAGAAACTCCCCTCGTAAAGCTTGATTGACGACGAGACCCAACGTGCTCTACAGTGTCGCCGAGGTCTTCGTTCCTTGGGATCAGACTGTTAACACCATTCGTTTGGAACGCCCAGGCAAAAACAGAAAACCAAAAAAAGCTAGCCTAGCGTCCCTCCGAAGCGTGGCCTGGCGCCGTCATCACTAGCACTTTCTCTGACGGCATCCTTTTGCCGTCTATAGACTTAGCTTGGACTCAAACTCCCTTCGAAGTGGGATCTTCGCGTGGGTTTGACGCTTCTTCAGGGTTGAGCTTATTGCATCGACCTAGATTAGTTTGGCTTCAAGTCAATTTACGAGTTGGTCGTTCCGAGCTCCCACTGTACTAAATTTATATTTTCTTGTTCTTGGACACGGACGAATTACCAAGATGGAGAACGAAGAAGGTGTGGCAATGGTTGAGACTCCCTCAAGCAATGAAAATATTTCGTCAAGCACAGCGGCTGCAAATGATTCTGCAGAGGCAAACAATTCAAACGTTAAGGATGTTGAAAATGAAGACCATGTCTCTGTACCTCCACCTTTAGCACGCATGCTGTCCACATACTCTGATCCAATGTCGGAGGTTGACGTTGGCGATGAGGTGTATATGGAGGGCAATACATACTCTGACATGCTCTTCACCTACGGTGTTAAAACTGTAATTGATTCGACGGGTGCGCGCATCCCCATCGAAATTGCCTTAGGCGAGAAGCTTGTGGGTGTGCTTTTTACCAGTCTCAAGGGTTCTGACCCTGTATCCAAGGGTGTTGCGTTTACTGACAGGCTCGAGACAATTGCTGCTGCGGGCAAAAACTCATTTTCTGTACTCTATGTTTCGCAGGACCAAACAGAGGCAGATTTGATGACGTTCCTTTCCAAACACCCCAGCTTTTACGCATTGGCTTGGGATGATAAGAGCACTGGTAGCACGCTGAAGGAATCCCTAGGTGCCTCAGACTTCTTCTTTCCTACTCTTATGATCCTTGACCAAACTGGCATGTGCATTTCATCCTGGGGCCGCAGCGCCGTCATGTGGAACCCCAAGTACTGTCTCATGGATTGGAAGCATGGTCGAGAGGGCGTTACCACAGCACAACTTTTGATTCACAGGTTTTTTTAAAGCCTCACGTGGGATTACAAAGAACTGAGTTGCCACCTCTGGATAATAGACTGTTGGCGCAATGTTGTGTTGTACGCCTTTTAATAGTAACCTATGGCTTCTACGGCAGCAATGACCGTATTTGCCTCCCTTCGAAAAGAAATATAGTTCTGTATTTCTAGTCTTGTCTCTACTTCACTACTCAATTCTATCCCTTAGTCCCTTTCAGTGGATCTCGTATCTTACCGTCGATTTACTCTCACCTGCGATGTTCACGTATCAATTTTCAGACGTTTGACATTTATACATGTGTCCTCGCGTATTTTGACATGAGCTCTACAAAAGGCGGGGTAAATTTCTACATGACTCACTCATGCGCGAACGTACCGTCTGCGTGCTTGCGGCTGTCGCTAAGACCAAGTGACTAGGTATCGATTGAGGAAACCCTCCTGGATACTTTGAACGATAATTCAGCCTTTACCCTGCACGGGGAACACCAGGAAACTGACAAGATGTATATGAACCCTCCAGATCTTATTTTTACAAGTGCTCCGCGTTAAATTCAGAGACCAGGAACGAGCAATGGCATCAACAGAATCGGGACTCAGACTATCTACATTTCTTCTACTTATTTTTCTTGTGTGTATTAGCAAAAATTAAATGAATCAAACCTCCTCAATATTGTAGGCGTAATGCCAAGATAACGTAAAAAATAGTGGGACTTCAACTTGTGCATCCGAAAATAACTATGCTCAGATTTATCGTCTGCTTTCAGGATTGCTTACTTACTGACAGCATCAAGGGTTTAAGTCTCTGTTCAACGCACACAGATGCCCATTTGCTCTTGAAATCATGAAAGGATCAAGTTCCTCGACAGCACAATCCAGATCATCCAAACGGATATAGTATCAAACCAGAAATGGGTCGTATATCGCATTACATCATACCCTCCCTCTGGCTAGTGAGAATATATGTCGGGGCTCTCATAGGTCTTCTTTGAAATTGCCGATAGCTGACTAAGAAAGTCTTGCATTTTGACTGAAACGCGATACTGAATGATATACTTGGCCCTCCCAGTCAATGGAAATGATTAATTTTTTAATTTTTTTTAATTGAAAGCCGCAGACGCAACACCATAGGGTCAATGATATTGTCATGTGGAGCAATGAAGTTATCTGGTTCCACGTTATTTCTAGCAGCACTAAGAACTTTGAGAGATTATTCAAGTCATTAGTACCACTGTTCACACGACACTCATAATGCTCCGTCTGTGAGTGATCGACAATGACACGAATATGTACAATAATCAATCATTAACTCCACGGAGACGACATTTGTGTTTTCAACAAGTACGCGCTTTCGAATTCGAAACCTGACGAAATTCTCCCCCATAGCTTGGATTAGGATAATCACATCGACCAACGCATATGTATGTATGCGTTTCCCAATCCTGTTGAGTATAAACGGCATGATACATTTGGCATAGCATATGCAACCATCTTTAATCTCAGACGATAAGATGTTCTTAATGTCACTCAGGGTGAATGCTATGTCAGGCAACGTGTCAACGACAGCAGTATAGCTATTTTTATTTTATTTTTAAAATATTCGAAGTACTTGCACTAGCCAAAGCCATCAAGCCAATAGAGCTGGCTGCCTTTGTTCTCCCCAAACTTTCTCATTTAGAGCAAGAAAACACAAGGACCTAAAGCCTTCATCCATTCGACAAGTCAACAAGTCTTCACCACTGTACCATAGTAATATTTCTTCAATATCTAATGTAATGAAACATCTTATAAACGTGTAGAATACCTAAGACCTTACTTTGTCGTTCATAGGACTTCTCTGAGATTGACAAGTTCGAATTATGTATAAGGTGACAAACTCAGTAAGTATTTGTAAATGCATTTCCAATTCGGGTAATTTGCTCCGCGTCGTGAGTGATCCAGAGGACTGCGGCGCCGCTCTGCAGTGCGAAGACTTTAATGCTTTCCTCGACAAGCTTTTTGGCTTCAAGGTCGAGGGCGGAGGTGCTCTCGTCCAGTAAGAGTACCTCAGGACGTGAGGCAATAGCAAGTGCCACAATGACTCGTTGCGCCTCTCCGCCACTGAGCTCTTTCCATTCCTTGTCAACGCTTGACCGACTCATGCCCCACTCCGATACTAATCTACGGGTCTCATCGCTCATATCTTTGGCCGATGGAGCCAAGGCGGAACGGCGATTGACACCGAGCCGAGCAATTTGCTCAATGAAGTCCTGAGGAGTACCTGGAGTAGAAATTTTGTATTGGGTAACGTATCGCACCTTTTGTCGCCACACCATCATGCTCGAAAGATTGGTGCGTCGCTGCCCATTTATACTCAAGTTTCCGCTGTCCATCGGTACAAGGCCTGCAACCAAACGAAGAAACTGAGACTTACCAGCTCCACTGGGCCCTGTCACTGTTGCAATTTCTCCCTTTCCTAAAGCGATGCCAAAGTCAGAGAATAGTACACGCTTTTGAAGGCTGCCGGGTTCCAGGGGAATGCTCCGTGTCACCTTTTCAACTTGCAACACAGGAACCTCTGAAGTTGAATGCGCTTTCCTATTCAACACATCAATTTTGATACGGTTAGGAGAAATATCCACTCTTTCTGGTGACGACAGTTGGGAAATTATGGTTGCCTTTTCAGGATCAGATGAGTTTTCCACGCTGCTATAGCCATGCATCCACGAAGCCCAAATCTTGCATATTGCCATTGAGCAGCATTCAATCATGCGAGTTAGAACATTTCTTTTACCACCTGACTTTTTCTCAAAACGTTCGCTGCGCAGGCGATGATCACCATCAAATGCAATGAGAAGTGTAACCCAATCAATAGAAAGGATACTACCGAAGCCGCAGATTGCAATCAAATACATGATAAGCATTTGGTATCGCGCTGCCTCTTGGGGTGGGCTACCACCTAAAACCTGACCAGTCATCATACCCGGTATACTAATCAAGCCGATAACTGCCATTCCATTCAATGTTGGCATAGTCCCGGCGCGTACAGCCTCTCGCAATAAGCGTGCACTACCTTCGTACTTAGTACCTCCAAAGCAGAGCATAAGCTCAAGCTCAGCCTGCTGCTCGGCAAAACTGGTGATCAATGAGCTCAACGAAAGAGCGATGCCTGTAATGCAATTTCCAAGGAGCATGCCGCAAATAGGGATGACATATTGTGGATTATAAACAGGTGTTGGTTCAATAATCACTGCAAAAGCAAAAATAGAAACTAGGGCAACATTGACAAGGATTGCAACGAGAACACACAGGAAGAGGCCTTTATATGTATATTTGGACCTACTTGTAGCCTCACGTGCAGCTAGCAAGCACATGAAGAGGACATACGCAAAAACTACGTACCAATGATCTACACCAGCCTGGAAAATAGGCACGAGAATGAATCCAACAACACTCAGCTGAATAAAGGTTCGCAAGGAGGAGACCACAATGCTAGATGCGAGATCAAGATCGAGTAACCATGAGACAAAGCATGCGATTAAGAGTGGCGAGGTTGACAGGATCAGCTTGGGAATTGAGACGTCTACCAGCTGAGCGTTGCCCTGATGCCCAGACGTGCTGCTGACGTCATTAATAAGCGTTTCATTCACTCTAGTTAGCAGAACCCTTCGTGCTTCGTGCGTCAAGGAGTCTATATCCAGGTCCACACCAAGTAAACGTTGCGCTTCGGCGATGTAGAGGTCCAACAAAAACCACATGGTACCTTGCGTAGCTTTGGTGAAATCTTATACAACCCAAAGCTAGCCCAGAAAGCCAGAGCTTAGGGTATACGATCCGTCAGGTGAACCAGGAAGAAACCAGGCAAGCACCTTGGCCTCCAGCAAGCAGCTCGTCCTCCAGTAAGTTCTCGTTGGTCGTTGAAGATTTGCTTCGTTAGTACGAGTCTTTGAAGCAACCCCCTCGATCCCAAACTTGGGTTCGCCGCTACTTATCAACCCCACGGTCAGCTTGAGTATAATCACTATAGCATGATACATCGGTATATGCACCTACATACATTGTGTGAACGCAAGTGCTCTCTTTCGAGTAGTCACCAGTAGCGTTGGCCAGGCCACGATGCAAGATTCTTTCACGTGGAGCCTGCGGCCCATTCCTGATAACTACTCTCTATTTGCACTTGTATCATTCTTCTTGTCCCGGAGCCATCGGTTCATTTCTTTATAGCTCCTGGAGCTTTAATTACATGTACTTGTTGTAAGTTTGCGTCAATGGTGAATGCACGCGACGCTATATATATGGACTTCTTCAGGCATCTCAAGAGGGCCGACTAAGGTTGATGCTGCTGTCGGTCATGAGCCAAACTGCTTCGGAGTGCCAATGCGTCAATGGTGCTGCGTTGATTCGGTTTCGCTAGATACGAACTGCTCCACGTCTGCTTGCTCTTCTCGGAACGTGTACGTGTGGAGAGGAAGAGGAAGAGGACGATACGGATATTGAAGCGCTTGATAACTAACGAACCTTTAAGATTTGCAAAACTTGTAAGGTCCAACCGCGGCTTAAAAAAATAACCCGCACCGCCGCAAAGCCAGTTGTTTAAAGAGTGCCCTTGGATAGGCAGGGCAAACGGATGCCTCCGGCGCGTGGGAATTGCGGTTTTCAGTTTCTAAAGGCAAATTGATAACACGGTAGTATTCCCAGAGCCGAAGTGCAAGGTTGTGGTGAATCTTTGCAGGGTAGTCTTGTTCTGGCTTGATCTTGAGTAGTGCGCAAGGTACGCGTGTTTTGGGGCGCTTTTCCCCTTTTGGGCCAGTTTTCTCAGGATTCTGTCAGCGCGGCGACAGAGAAGGGATTGTCTTCCACTCAATGACTCGGCCATCAATCAGCCTTGTGCGCGGTGTGAAATGAGCGTATTCCTGGGTCTAATAAAATAGTACTGTGGTGCGCACCAGGTGCCTGATTTTATGGGCGTACTGTATCTCCATGCGAAAGGCAAAAGTAAACGTTGCTAAGGCGACACGACTTGCATGGAATTAGGTACCTGTTCGGGGGACTTTTCTTTCCTTGTAGGTACGGAAGCCTTGAGAAAAGAGTGCGATTTTGCATTTCCTTCTGTGCCAGTCTCGTGACCCGATCTCGAATATCTGGGCCTTGTCGCGCATGTACGAAGCTTGTAAGAAGAGCGAATGCCAAGTTTAAGATGACAGACATGCCTGTGGGCGTGCACGTGAAGAGATATGGTGGATATTTTGCCTTTATTCTTTCATTCAAAGAAATTGAGCTCAACTTATTGCATAACTGCTATAGTGCGGTGCTTCCCATTCAGCGAACTCTTTGAAATGTGATCATCTGAGTACTTTATGCATTATTCTGGATTCGTGGTTAGGGTTCAAGTGGCCTGGCAAGCTTTGAAGAAACGGAATTTGATAATCAAAATTGTCAAAATTTATGACAGACCCTATAATGGGCTGTGAAGATTTACTACATATATTGGGTACTTGGAAGAAAGTTGAAAATTGTGCGCAAAGAACTGCTTCAGGCAGCCATTTACGGGTACTCGCTGATGTCCTGGGCGTTAGGTGCCTCGTCGCGGTGGGAAATCATGTTGTCAACAGCGTCATTCTTCTCGTCGAGGGTTGCCTCCACGAAGTCATGGGTTACCTCACCAATCCTGTCGGCGAAGGACTCAATGCGCTCCTCGACCTGCTCGGCAGCATCCTCGATATCCTGGCGAGTCTCGGCCATGGTCTCACGCAGCTCGGTCTCGACCTCCTTGTCAACGGGCTGCTGCTGGGTATCGCCCCAGGTCATGTAGTCGTTCTCCTTCTCGGCCTCAAGGCTCTTCTCCATGTTCTCGCGGGCCTCGGCACCAACCTCAGCAGCCTTCTCGCGGCCTCTTCGGTCTTGTCAGACACCATGGCGGAGACATCTTGGGCGTAGCTGTGGGCAGTCTCGCTGGCGTCCTCGGCCTTCTCTACAGCGTCGTCCTTGAGCTCGACGGCCTTCTCCTTGGCATCCTCGGCCTTGTCAGCTGCCATCTCGCTGGCATCCTGGGCATAGTTTACAGCGGTGTCCTTGGCATCGACAGCCTTCTCGGCGGCGTCGTCCTTGAGCTCGACAGCCTTCTCCTTGGCATCTTCAGCCTTCTCGGCAGCGTTTTCCTTGAGCTCTTCGGCCTTCTCGGCGGCATCATCTGCGGTCTCGTTCACCTTCTCCTGGGTGGCAAGGTGAGCGTCCTGGGCGTCGCGAGGGTCGGCGTCAGTGGGGAGGTTCTCCTTGACAGTCTCCTTGGCCTCCTCGCCGGAGCCGAGGACAGAGTCCTTAAGATCCTCGGCCTTCTCCAAGGCGGAGTCGGCGGCAGATGCGGCGGAGTCCTTGATCTCAGTGGCCTTGTCGGCAACAAAGTCCTTGGCCTCCTCAACGCGCTGAGAGAGAGTGTTCTCGTCCTGGTAACCCATCTTGTCTAGTGAATGAATGTAAATCTACAAAGTAAATGCGCTTGACTTTGTGTTGCTTAGTTGCTTGCGGTTGCTTCTGTTGTTGTTGGCTTGGTCTTCGAGTTTTGGTTTTGCTTTCGAGTTTTGCGGGCCTGCTTCTGCAGCCCTGATCTTCACCATCATGGTCCACATGCCCCTTCCTAACCCTCACTATGTTAGCTTGTCTAATGGTTTTACAAATCACCATGACGACGAAACTGTAATAGTTTGGCCTAGAATCGTTCTACCAGGAACTCGAGTTCCTGTGCATCGTGATGGCGTGGACCTACTAGCACTCGCGTCTACCTCGATCTCCACTGCCGGGCTGAGACCGAGGAAAGGTGAGCTTCGTGCAGCACAGCTTCTCCAACTTCTTCCTTTCTCCAAGTGCCATTTAATTACCTACTCTGCATGACACTCACTTAGTAGGAGCTTTTATAGGCTAGTCGATATTATTATTTTATTTTACTTTATTTTATTTTATTTTATTCTTCTTGATGAAAAAGAATCACAATAAATAAAATGCATTGAATCCAAAACAAAACAAAAGGTGTCATCGGTCACCTCGAAGTGAATCTCTTTACTTCAACCCAGAAGGCTGCAATACATACATGCAAACATACATAGGTACCTCCTACTTCTTCGACTTTGGCCGGACTTGCTAAAGTTTTTACCATATACTAAGTGCTCAAGTTGCTAGAGGTGAGATAGACGAAACTATAGTCAGTTAGATTTTTTCACGCACTTCCCTCACCGTTCTCAAGAGAACGAAAGCGAGGCTCTCGGGCGAAGAGGACGTGCAGGATGCCCCCCATTCGAACGCACATTTTTAGAAAGAGGAAGAAGGTGGTAGAATATAATATGGGGTAGTGACCCCAAATTCTGTTTCCTGGGTCAACGATACAAGAGATCTTGAACTAATACATTCGGATAATCTCTTGGACAGGTGGAAAGAGACGGCTCTGCTGCTCAAATTGGAGATCGCGGAGATGGAGAGGCGCTGAACACTACGTCGAAGGCCTCGCTAGCTACACTTTGAAGGTCAGACCATTACATGGGCCTGGGCACAGACAGACACAGGCAGGTGAGAGGGGTAGGGAGCGAGAGCTATGCGCCGACCTGTGTACAGGTCGGCTCTGAGACTCAGGCCAAAGGAAGAAGATCAGCCATCCCTCAGGTAGTAGTAGTAGTAGTAGTATCAGATAGCTACTACTACTCCTACGCTACTATGGAGTGGGCGCAGAAAACCGAGGCAATACTGCAGGCAGCGAAAACGTGCGGCTTGAGATCAGCCTAGCTCTCGGTTTCTAAAAAGGCTAATTGCTCCGAGTCAGTTGTAGGCAGTAGGTACGAAACTTAAAGCGAACTTTAAAGAAGGCCTCAGAAATCGGGCAAGCTGGATCAAAGAGCGAGGTGTTTCTGGTGCTTTCCTCCACTGTTGCGGACTGATGGAAACTGTCCGGGTGTGTACTTTTTTTGATTATTTTTCGTCATAGGTCTACGTAAATAAATTCAATCTTGTCATTCATGGTGTTGCAACTTGGAGGACTCGGGTTGTACAACACGATGACGATCAGGGTTAACTGCGTGCACGCTACTCCATGATTGTCGAGGCTAGCAATTACAGCTTCGAGTCTGATCGGCGTTCATCGAAGGCATTCACTTCGGTGTGCAGTGCAGGTCTTAAGGCGGCACCTATCTACTACGATCTGGATAACTCTTGAACGAAGTTTTCGGCGCTTACGATCATCGGATTTTCTCGAACCTCTTCGCTTGAGGAAAGCCTGTTCTCCATTCAGAAGACGGCGCTAGAAACACCATCCTTCGGTCCGGCTGCTGGAGCCTGAAATCCGCAAAGATCGCACGACCTCGCGAGACTTTCACTTCGACTTCCAAGCGCTTCTCTTTTCAAGAAGCCTGGAGACGTGAAGAGATCGAGGCTCTCGCCTGAGCGGAAATGGGAAGAGAGCCAAAAGAAGCAGGACCCGTACCCACGCCATTGTCATGAGAAACCAGAGGTACCGTCACAAAAGAACCGCGCAGCACGCTGATGTTCCTGCTTCATTTTTGGAGATTTTTGAGCCTCAGGAGAGAAGCTACCTCGCAGTTTATGCCTGGCGGGTATTATGATTTGGTGTTTTCAAGCAACGCATGCTTGCCGCCTTCGGAACATTCGTCAACTCAACTTGAAGAAAGGCTGCCGCCTGGTTTGCGCTGCTGCCTTCTACAGATGGCCTGAAGAGGCCTCTAGTGTTTTAAGGACTTGTTCCCCTAGGCTGCGTTCGCGCGGACTTGATTCCTCTGATTGCTTCTTTCGATTCGGGCAGCAGCCAATACTTTGATAAAAATTCAAGGGACTGTGGAGCGAGTTTAAATTTGTTCATAGCATTCGCCGGAGAGCAAAGCGAGCAGCACTGCACTTCTCCAATTCGTATACCGCTAGTCCCATGACCGCGGAGAAGCTGTTGAAGCCCAAAACTTGACAATCTATTTGCAGCTGGTATTCTGTAGAACTAGGCAGGAATAATACCAACGGATCTTTTTTTTAATTTTTAATTTTTATTTTTTTTTCATTATGATGCAACACACTATGTGCACCTCTGGAACAACCAAGGTTGTAGCTCAGCTGCACGTAGCAAAAACTTGTCTGAAGCTCAAACGCGAGAAAGCGCGAAGTCTAGGTGCCAGCCACGTCGCGTGACTTCACAGTGTAAACTGAGAGCGTCAGTCTGCAGGCTGGAGCTCGCGTTCAGGAAGAGTAGCAGTGAAAAAGAGAAGACAAGGACTAATTAGCCAGAGCCTCGGCTTTGAGTTTGGTTCGTACTGTGCACAAGAAGTTATATTTAGTATGGATGCAGCGGACTTGAAGAGGCGCGTGCGAGCGCTCAATAACATGGATGAGAACCAATTGCGCCGTGAGGTTGAACAGGTTCAGGAGAACGTGATTAGTAAGTGTCTTCACTCTCTTTCGATGCAGTTGAAAACTTTCCTGCCTGCCCCGTTGGTTGTTAGCAAGTATGCTAGGATTTGATTTGTGTGACTAACTTCCTCTGTGTCAAAATTGGAATGTTTACAGCTTTGAGCGCTCAGCACCGGAGAGCAATCCTGCAATCGAGTCAACTTGAAGAAGAGGACATTGTCCTATGCCAGTACATTGACAATCTCATGGAAAAGGTATCTGGCAAGACGTCCGCTCGAACATAAACAGTCCTCGAAATGATTGCAGGAGGATCTCATGCACTGCGAAGTGAAGTTAGCTCTGCACCACTAGGGTGCTAAGCAGTATGCATGACTTTGGCATTAGCCTGCTCAATGACATCTTGACCATATGAATGAGAATAATAGTCTTTGGGAAAGCAAGGGTGCCCTTAATTTGCTTAAGTAATATACAGTTCCATCTATTTATTATGAAACATATTTATCGACGATAGCTCAGCGACAGAATCAACTATTTGTCAACAAGTAGTGTAATTTAAAGGGAGTAAAACCACTGTGATACTAGTACATCGAGTGGAGTCCTTCTTTATTTATTGAATCATGCTGTATCATGCTGTATCATATTGTATCATATTGTATCATATTGTATCATATTGTATCAAATTGTATCATATTGTATCATTTTGTATTATTTTGTATCATGTAAAATATTTAATATAATTTATCTCATGTTGCTGATCTTTAATCGCAAATGCACATGTCACACCTTTAGGGTTATGGGTACACTGCAGCTTTAGCTGTAGCAACCTCAAAAGCTGCGTATCTCTAGAGTAGGACAGAAATGCAACATATGTAAATTTTGTGGTAACATCAACTAAGACCTGTAGCACCACCCAATAGTATTTAAAATCTGGAAGAAGAAGATCTGGACATATTGACGATATGGTGAGGGTAGTGAGTAGCAGCGCATCCTAGAACGACTACCTAGTGTCGATTGAGGAAGCTTGAAGCTGAGCCTACAGGAGTTTTCTGCACACGAGAAAAGTGACCTAGAGTCAAAATTCTCTTCACCTAACTATTAAAACATACTACACCTTGTCAATGTACTATGTTCTGAGCAATGAAACAATGAAACAATGAAACAACGTCGAACTAGATTCCGTCATCAGGTGCACCTTCCAAATAAGCTTCTGGAGAAATTCTTTAAATTGCATATTACACTCCATAGGATGTTACACCTTGTAGCCCTTCAAGTCTAACGCAACGATACGTGCAGCAGCGTAGCGAGTACTTTTTGCGTTTTTGAAGTTTTGAACCTCAAAGTTTGGGTCCAGAAGAATATCTAGCATATCGGGGCGGTAGAATTCCTGCGCATTGCTTGATGTATATTGGTTTCGAAGGTGGATCTGGAAAGCATCTTCCTTGGATATTCGTTGGGCTCGTTTCTCGAGATCAGATCGTACTTTCATGCGAGTGGCAGCTTCGTTTTGTTCATGGCCACGGCGACGCCTTCTACGACGCTGATCTCTGGTTGTTGCATCCATGATGTGTTCACTGGGTCCTTGTGGCCCACGCTCCATATCCCTTAGTCGTTGCAAGGCATCTGGATCAGCGCATTCAAGCTCTTTTTGAATGACAGCCAGACCTCGCCGTAGTGCATTACTTTGTTTGGCAGCATCCGTGGCGCGTTTCCTTGCCAGTGCCGCTTGTGCCGAGGGTGAAAAATCGCACTTATTGGTCTGGTAATCCTCATACTGTCCTTCATTAACCCCAACGTTTTTGTCTGTTGCAGCAATTTTGCGAGCATGGATACGGTCATACTCCATTTGTACAAACGCATCAGACATGGAAAGTTTTTGATCTTGAAGCGCATCTTCAACCTCGGCGATCCCTAAAGCATGTTGTTCCTTAAAACTCGCCGCATCGATTTCCGCATACCGTTTTACCAAAGCAAAATCCATCAAGTCAAGCGTATGACCACCATACTCATGTTTGAGTCCCTTCTTGTACGCCTCTTTAAGAAACTCAAGTTCTTGCGCCGACTGATGTCGCCCCGGCATCTTGGAGCACTAACTTTTCAACCTTGCACAGCTTCCAGCAAACTTCTGCCGGCTTGTCTTCAGCCGCTCGCTCTGAAAAGGCTTTTCGAGGTTTTGCTGCGAGCTACGCTTGTGACAGCCGTCGATTCAGCAGAATGGACTCGTGCACGTAATTCAATACAAGAAACAGACGTTCCTCAGATGCATGGTAGTATGTTCATTCCTAGGGGAGTCTATCCAATGTTCAATTCCACTTCCTGTACCGCGCGAGGTCCATCTCCCCTGTTCCCAGCCCATCCGCGTTCCCACTCCGGGGACCCCTCAATCGTACACACCTAGCTCTGTGGGGATACCACCCCTTTTCCCCGTTTTCCCCATCTGATCCATTGTCCTTAGCATAGGAGGTACGTCTCTGCCTAGCTCGCTCGCTATTACCTCAAGATTTAACTTATCATTCATCGTCAGCATTACCAATGTTATGAGTGATTGTTTTGGCTTGATTTTTGTTTACTAACTTGAAGCTGAAAGGTTTGAGCATATTACCTCTGGCTAGTGAGAGTAAGTCTTGATGGTCACCTAGGTACGTATCTATTAGAAAAAAAGGAGCTCGACGAGTTGCTTAAATCCTTCACATGGCAGAACTAGTCGCTGGGTAAGCACCAGCTCCTCGAGAAAGGACAACTATCCCCCTCACCATTTCATGTACTGCCTGCCACCACCAAACAAGCTGCTGGCCTCAACGTTGGGTTTCGAAGAAAGCAGAAAGTCCACGAGTCCAGGCAGATCCGCCTGTCAGAGGTGGGTAGTAGAGCAGGCTTTTCCCGGCACGCTGGTGCTCAATACATCAATATTGAAGATGGTCCTGAAGTTCAAACTGTATTTTGTATCTATCCGCTCCTTCCTTGCCACCGAAGAAGAGCGGGGGCTGGCGCTGCTCCTGCAGGCTGGCTGGGGATCTCGGGCTCGGGCCTTCCTCGAGTCTGGATGGCGAGGCAGGCGGGCCGGCCGGCCGCAGCCTGGCGAGGCAGGCGGCGAGGAAGCCTTCAAGATCTGCTGCCTTTGAAAAGGAACTTGGATCAATCGAAAAGCGTCGTAGAAAACCGAACTTGAAAGAGAATTTGAAAAAAGAGCTTGAAAGAAAAACTTGACAGAAAAAAAGAGAACCCGGTGCCCAACTAACTCTAGCCTAGGCAACTGCTAGGCGTCTGGATATTTATTTTTGAAAATCCCTCATGTTACCTATTACCTACCTTAAGTACACTATACTTGAAATCGTGGAGAAGAAATCGCAGAATTTTCTTCATCTCCTCTTCAAAGAGCAGAACCAAAAGCGAACCCTCTCGAGGCCGAGTGGGCTCGGACACGGGCAGACAGACGCCGCATAGGCAGCCGCCTGTGGACCTGGCGCGATAAGAGCTGACAGGAACCTCTCTCGCTTCGGAGTCCAAGCTTCACTTCAAGAGGCTGCTCAAGGCCAAGCCGCGTCGCGACGTATGGTCGTGGAGAAGAATTGGATGATTTGAAAATAGAAAATCTAACATGAAGGCTTTTTTTCTTATTACAAAAGGTAACATATACTAAACCTGAGGAACTTCAAGGATCCTAAAGGATCTTCATGTTGCCCATCTTGCACGGAGAGGTTGGATTCCAGGCGGGCGAGCGCTGGTCGTATAGGGGAGACAACCTTCTAATGCAGTGAGCGGACTCTGAGTTGGCCGCTTATTTGGGTTTCGGCTTTGATTTGGACTTCTTTTTCTTTGTGAGCGAGATCGATTTAGGTCTCTAATCTGAAGTACCTAAATATAACATCTCGAATAACGAGGAGAAACCAACCAAATGAAGGGTTGCCCTTCCCAAAGAAGAAGAACCACGTTGAGTCGGCATTCGATACATTCATTAGCATCACTATAAATTGCTTTGCTTTAGGGTGTGCTTTGAACTTCAGTTCTGAGGGAGCGGGCATTCAATTCTTATCTCTCGATTGATGACATTGTGTCAGATTACATCATAAGCAAGTACCTACCATCTAGCAAAATCAAATCGCGTAGTCACTTGAAGAGCACACTTGCCAGCCTTGGGAGACCTAGGATTATTATTCCGGTGATATCAAGCTGACAGCACGATTGGGTCACAACAGCTGGAAAATATAGAATTTTCGAAGGTTATCTTCGCAAGAAGGTTCGCAAGAAGAAGGCTTGTGTTTTTGGCCCCGACGCTTCATCAGAGGGATCACTGCTCCAAAACATTTGCTACTTTTTGCTTGCAATTCTCTTGGAGCTGGCAGTGATACATTAGATGATTCTCTGCTATATGCATGCATTATCTTAGGATTGATGACTCTCACAGGTTTGTGAAGGCTCCCCCTAAAGCGACAGAGCGCCACTGCGTACACGCCCTCAGTGCCCACTGGAAAAAAAATTAAGAAATTCCTCGTCACAGTGGGTTCCCTTTTGGCAAAAATCAGAGAGGAAACCCCCCCAGTAGCTTCTTTCGTTTTGATAAGGAAAGGGTACATGCGGTGTGTGCCAGCTACGACAATATCTCTTCCGGAACGATCGCTGTGGGGATCCATGAAAGACCCATATTTTATTTTCTTGCTAGTGGACAATTCTCTTTAAACATTGCAAAACCCACCTCCACCTTTGGACTGGGTTATGAGAAGCAAGATCTAGCAGCTTCATAAACATAGTTGTAGTTAGCGAAAGTCCTGTAGGGACCTACTCATCGAACCTAGGGCTAGGCACACTTGAGAGAACAAGAGAAAAAGAATAAAAGAAATAACTACCAACATAGTAGGCATGTTTTTCTTTCTTTTGAAAGGATTATTCAGCCTCTTATAACTATAGTTCAACTTTACATGAAAGAAATCGACCCTGTATACTCATATCACTCATGCCATCATATTATGGGAACTCAATCAGGTTCGAGAGGACTCAAGGCGAGTCTGAGTTTCACGACCTATACGATCTATAGTACAACAGCTTTGGTCAGTCAGATACGGGCTTGGGGAGAAGAATCTGTCGTTCCTTCTGCAAATGCAGGCTTTTGGTCGTCAAGGCAGGTACCATTCTCCTGTCTATTTTGGGTACCACCAAAGTGTTTAGGGAAAACTTTTCTCAGATGTTCAACCACCTTGCTATTGCATCTAAAGACTCAACATAATATAGGCAGAAACGCATTCTTTTCCTTGGCTCTTTATCCAAGGGTAGACTCTGCTTGCGAAAGTGGTAACAAATTGAAGCGATTGTATTGGGACCATGAAAGTGTAATGGGGCACTAGACAATGCCCTACACCAACTTTGAGTAGTTTAAACTGGCTTTTTCTCTACAACTATATGCAAAAGTTGAAGTTTATGATGGGCGTCTTCGATGATTTTACAAAGAGCGAGATAGCAGATAGCATGTACATTAATTTAACTTCTGGTTTCTAACTAGCTAGGTGATATCTCGTTTATAGATTTAGTTTTTGACCTCTGACAAGAACACCAACATATGTAACGCTAGCCTCGGTTATTATCGGTGCTTGCACGAAATTACTTATACTTCACAATCAACTCACCTTCACCGTAACATCCGTGGCGATGCTTTTATCGCGTCTAAGGGAAAGACTTGAAATATGCTTGGTCCCGCAGATCGCCTAGCGATACTGCCCCACAGCCACGAAGTTCTACAGCAGCAACGCTGGAGACCCTAGTCAGGCGTCTTAGTACAAGGCGCATTTCCTTGCGCGGTAACAATGGCGAACGCTGCGGGAGATGTGATGTCTGATTTCCCACAGCCACGCCCACAGAGCGAGGCTAGGGCAATGTAGTGAGAGGAGAGTAGAAGTTCCGGATGGGAATGGCGCCGCCGACTCAAGTGGAAACAAGAACCGAGGAAGAAATAGGAAATAGGAAGGAAGTAGAGAAATGGAAAAAGAAGATGAGAAAAGACATATCGCGAGGAGAACAATCAAACTGACGAAGAAACAGACGGTCACTTGAACATTCGAATGCATTTGCGACACAAAGGAACGCAGAAATAGCTTCATCAATCCAGACTTAGGCCATCGATCGCCCCTCTTAAATTTCTAAAGGAAGACTCCTCCGCGTTTAGAAGATGTCCTCTTTGTTTATTTCTTTTGTTCTTTCATTCCAAAATATTCGAAACCCCTAGAAATCCAACTGTTTCATCGAGTTCGTTGGTGCCTTGGAATGAGGCAAAGCAGGCGAGTCCGCTGAGGCGCATCGCTTGGCACAACTTCGGTCCCGTTCTAATCGCGTGCCGGAGACGGATAAGCAACACCGTGAGGTCTCGTCAAAGTTGCCGAGGAAAGCGAAGTCGAACACCGTCTCGGAGGCCCGTGCTGCGCCGCACCAACGCGAAGCGATGCAGGGACCGGTGAGCACGCGATCCCTTCATCTCAAGTGCTTATGTTCTAAACAGAGTAAAACAATATATATAATTAATAAGTTTATTATTATTATGATTTTACTTTATTAAGAAGAAGAGGTTCTTGTTTATTTGTAGAGACTACAATCACTACGACTTCACGTTATTCACCCTAAATTACTTATTTAAAATATATTTTAAAATTTAAAAAAAGCGAAACAACAGAAAAGTAAGCAACTGAAGAAAGAAAGAAAGAAAGAAAGAAAAAGGTTGAAGAACACGGAAATAAAGGCACTCAAGTCTAGAATGTATTAGGACGTGCCTGATTGTTTTGTGATGGACGAGCTTGGGCCGCAATAGTGCGGCTATCAATGACAAGCTAGGGAGGATGGATTGAAGGAAAGCCTTGGTTCGGCCATACCTTCGGCGAGCAGCAGATCTGAGTAGGTGTTAAAAAGAAGAAAGCAGAATGTAAAAGTGCGCTAGGTATTTTAGCTAGCTAACTAGTTACCGATCGACCACTACTTGGATAGGAAGGAAGCTTGGAAATAGTAAAGGACGAGTAAAAACAAAGTGCGCGAAACCAATAAGGATTGTAGTAGGTAGAGCTTAGTAGAAAGAATTGCGCCCGCCGTCTCTTTTCCCTTCTTTCAACTTGAAGTGTTTCAAGATTTTGAAAAGATTGGACAGCAACTTCTAAACTTTATTAAAAAATAAACTGGTTTTGAGGCTTCCCTCTTCTTTATTCTTCTTCTCCTAAAAAGTGGCCTGTTATTGAGTTGTGAACTTTTTGGACAGTCTTTATGCTTATGTATCTGCTTATTCGATACGAATGGTGGTTTCTTCACTCCCACATTAGCGATACAATGGCAATCAAGGGCGACAAGGCGACCAAAGAAGCTCTATTCGAACTCAGGTCCCTTTCTTGTTTCGCTTTTTTCTTTCGTAGGCGTACCACCTATTACTAATAGATTGCTTCAATAGAGCGTGAAGATACGCGTGGTCTTGTGCGGCTGCGAACAGTTTTCGACCATAGTTGCGAAGGAGCCTACTCAGCACGCTAGTTCTACAAATTACTCTATTAGATTATTACAGAGAGCCACCTGATAGGGGGTAGTTTAGAAAATATATCACAATCGGTTCTGTGCCCAAGAACTCTGAAAGAAATGGCTCAAAGTTGGAGCAATAATCGAAATCAACTACGATATGTACTGAGAATATATAGATATATCCGCAATAACTAGTAGCACTGCTTTTCATGTCGCGGAGAAGCCTGGGCCAGGTTTCCACAGCGATCATCTCCTTCTCAGAATCACAGCCAACGCGCTCCTTTATGACGCTTTTTAATTTTCTATCTGGTAGCTACTACCTACTTAATAGCGGCTATTGATTCTTTTATTTAGTTTTGAAAACTTAGGACAATGAGTGACTGTTTTCTTGAGTTCTTACCCGAGGTAAAAGATTTTAATTCATTATCTCTGGCTATTGAGAGTGAGGACTCATTAGGTTCTCTAGTTCCGGTACTTTCGCACTGGGTTCTTAATGGGAGACTATCGTACTACTATGCACCAACGAACGGGCGCGGCTTTGAAAGTTTCCTCCTTTTCCTTTAGGTGCCTACCTAGAATACCTACCTAAAACACCAACTGATGACCATATTCCCTTTCATTCTAATTTTAATTCAATCCTTTTTATACTTTTATTAAAAAATGAAAAAATAATATAAATTTTATGGTTTGAAGGATTGAAAACTCTTCTTACACTTTATATGAATTTTTTTGATTTCTTGTTTAGTTTAAAAAAATTACTCGAGTACATGAGGGCAGCAGGATCCTCTTTCAGTTTTCGCTTTGCGAGGACCAAAGTTTCTAGGATTTGGTGGTGAGACAGCGAAATGGTCCTCAGAGAGGTCCTTATGCCGAGTGCGTGCGTGCATCCATTGCGTAACAGGGTGCTGCTGTGTTAGTTTGGCACCTTCGCAAGCGTAAAAGCTCCTTTTCCATGACCATCGAGATAATAAGGGAGTTTTAGTTTTCTTTGTTTCTTTCGAGTTCTTCTCTCAAGAAACCTATGGGGCCCATAATAAACGCCTTGTGATTGAAAAGGAGGATTGGATGAAGAGACTCTTCCCTTCCTGGGTAGCATACTGGTAGGCATGTAGCTAGCTACGTACCTCGCTAGAAACCTCCTCGTAGAAGCAGGAGAAAGGAGTGGAAAAGTTCTGCTTAGGAGTGTGAGGCTAGTGGGCCGTAGGACTTGGCATAGAAAGGAATGAAAGTATTTGCTACGAAAGGTCAGATACGAGGTTGACAAGGGGTCAAAATCGTCAGAACTCGAGACCTCGCGAGGCATTCTTGATTCGAGCAAGCGAGCATTCCCGCTTCCTGCGCCACCGTCATCACCACCGCTCGAGACGACCTTCTGCCTCGGCTGAGCTCGGGGAAGAGCCACGCGAAGACCCGCTGGACGCCGGTAGGGGCCTAGCGAAGGCAGGCCTTGAAGGCGATCGGGCGCTGAGAATAGTTCATCGGTCCGGAGCGATCGGGACGACCTCGAAAAGCGAGGCACTTAGATATACACTGCATACATACATACATACCTTGGGCGACGCGTCGCAGGTTGAAGGCCCGGGAGCGGCTAGAAGTATCCTCGCTCGCGCGAGGAGGGCTTCTAGAACTGTCTCGCGCAGCGCGGGGAAGCCTGCCTCGAGTGACGGATCCTCGTGGCTTGTTGGAGTTGTTGAGGCGCCCTTGTTTCACTCTACAATAGCGGCCGCTTTTTGAAATTTGAGTTCGAATTTTGAATTCGAATTTTGAATTTAGCTCGACTTCGAAGCAGCAGAGGCCGAGGGCAGCAGGAATAGAGGTCCAAGGCTCCGCGGAGAAGAGTTGACATTGTGCATCGGCAGCGGCGGTCATCGTTGTTGAAGACGAGTCGGGGTCAGGGCGGGCGAAGAAATCCCTTGTTGCAGCACAATTCTCTGAAAGTTTTGAAAGACTGTTCGACGTTTCTTCTTTCTTTTTTGTTTCTTTCTTTCCCTCTTTCTCTCTCTTTTTCTCTTTTCCTCTTCTTCTCTTCTTCTCTTCTTCTCTGTTTATTTCTGTGCGAGAATTTTTGGTCTGAAAACGTCTGTGAGGACATCGTGTCCGAGACACGGGCAGCAGCAAGATAGGAAAAGCTACAGCGGAGGCCAGGTTTCAATCCGGCAGGCCCGAGCCCTCGCTGCAAAAATACCAGCGAGCTCAACAGCGACGCATACCCAGCCAGCTTCGCGCACCGAAAGCAATATCCATCAAACGCAGCAAAGAACAGACATAGACAGCCGGAGACCTGAAAAGGACAGACAGACAGACAGACAGACAGAAAAAAATAAAAATAAAAATACAGGAAAGAAAAAAGGAGAAAAAGAGACTGAGAGAAATTTTAACCGGGAAGAGGAAGAAGTAGAGGTGAAAGGAAGAAAGAAAGGGCATTGGAAGGAACTTTGGCGCTCAATCCTCAACTTTTTGCGCTTCTACCCTACCTTTCCTCCTCTGAGCCCACTGGCCATACCCCCTCACATCAAATCTACCTCCTCTGTCACACAAGCCTACAGTCTATTGATCGTTGTGGCTCTGCATAGGTCCCCCTCACAGCGCCCTCACATCACACTGCCTCTGGAGGAGGCCCTTCATCTCGAAGCACTTTCCTCTTAACACCCACTCAAAGGCACATCAGGACCGGATAAGGAAGCAAGTAAGATTGATTCAAAAGAGATTGAGCGGAAAGGAAAGAGAGATCAAGTCGTGCCGTGACCAGCAGAAGAACTCTTCTTCGAGCCGCCAAGCAGCACGGAGGGGCTGGAGCAGCAGAAGTAGAATAATACATACTGTGGCGGGGTGCTGCCTAGAGCGCCCTTTTGCGAGCAAGCTTGCTGCCGCGAGAAGTGGCAGGGGCCGTCGGGCTCACGAGGCCTGAATAGGGAGGGAGTTCGCTAGCTAATTTGCTACTCAGATTGCTAGTGATTTAGATAGTGGGATAGCAGTATAGTTAGTTAGTTGGTTAGTTAGTTAGTTAGTTAGTTGGTTGCTAGGTTGGTTAGTTAGTAGCAACATAGATAATTAATTAGTTAGTTAGTTAGCTAGCTAGGGAGTTAGTTCGTTTGTTTAGTTAGTCAGTTAGTTAGTTAGTTAGACAGTAGGTACCTACTTAGCGACTGCTCACTTACTTTCTACTTACACTCACTCACTCACTCACTCAACACTCAACCCACTCACTTTCTTACTACTTACGCGCTTGCTTTCTTACTTGCGTGCTTTCTACTCGCTCGCTCCTATTTTTATTACAAGAGGAAGACCTTCTCTCTCTCTCTTGTTTCCTAGAGACATCCTTTCATATACAGCAAACCCGTACTCTTTGGCGTACCTGTGTGCCTAGCGCACCGTGCGCCCGTGCTCGCTTTCTTTCTTGAAGTGTAGTGGAGGACGCGAGGTCCCGGCGCTTGTTGGAGGGGAGGATTCGGGTTCTGACGGAGAAGAAGAATACATTAACAAATTGAGGAGGTAGCCGCTGGTGCATTGGTGCGGCGTTGAATCGTTTGTTGGTTCATTAGAGGTTTCAAGCGCCGCTGGAAGTAAGCGAGCAAGCTATCGTGGACCGGGCGTCCAGATTGAACTGAGACGCGCTCTGGGAGAAAAAGGCAGCACGCGACGAGCGTGGAGTTTTTGTTTATTGGTCCTTTTTGTTTAGTGGTCCTTTTTGTTTGTTTGTTTACCTCCTTTTTGTTCTGTGGACAAGGCAAAGGTGGTCTTGTCTTCACAGAGATCGCGCGAACGCAGCCTGTGCGTGCCTGGTCGCAAAGCTTGTTCCTCAGACAGAGGATCCCGTGTGAGGTTTACCGGGCGGAGTTTGAAAAGGCAAAGTAGTAGGGGACTACTGCTGCCGCTGCTGCAGCTCCTACTGCTACGGCTGCAAGAGTAAAGTGGAGAAAGAAGTACCTCCGCTGTGAATATATCAGTCAAGAACATGTCAGCCACGGCCACGGGAGTCTCGAGGAGACATCATGGCCGAAGCAAAAGTCGTGGAGAATCAACAGACAGCAGTGGAATGTCTGGCGGCTCCCCAAGCGCTGGGCAACCTAATAAACTTTTCATCGGCGGACTCTCATACGATACAACAGATGAGAGCCTCGAACGATATTTTCAGGACTATGGCCATGTCGAGTCCGCCGTGGTACTACGCGATCCGAACACAATGCGCTCGCGAGGCTTTGGCTTTGTCACTTTTGCTACACTGAAAGCTGCAAGTGAAGTTGTATCCTACACGCATCACATGATTGATGGCCGCAAAGTCGAGGCAAAATTTGCTGTGCCTCGATCTGCTAGTAATGCTACCAATTCTGCAGATGGAAATCCTGCGTCAGGAACCAGTAGCAGCAAGTCTCGCAAAGCGTCATTCTCGTCTGCCTCATCGGGTGGTGAACGCGGTGGCCAGCAGACCAATAATGTTAGCAGCAGTTTCAATAATAATAAGTCCGCCCATGGCAATGGTAGAGCCTCTTCCGTAGCAAACCTCGCGAACGTCACTAACAGCAACAATAAGTATTCTCAAAGTACTAGTGCTCTCCGGCCAAATTCACGTGGTGGATCTCCGCAATTTGGGGCAACCTCGCTTCCGGGACCTTATAGTGCTGCTGTAACTGGAGGCACGCAAAAATCCCGAAATACTTGCTCTTCTCCAGTAACCTTAGATGCCTGCAGCGAAACTAGTGAGCTCCATGATGAAGTTTGTGACGCAGTCTCAGATCTCAGCCAACACCTACCTGGTTCTCCCCACTCAATGCCCTACGCACAAGTTGCCGGTCACAATAGTAATACTAGTCAATATCAACAGCAAAATATGAACAACGGCAAACCACGTAAATCTAGTATTGGTAGCATCACAAGCATTGACAGTCTTGGCGGCACTGCACGCAAGGCTCGCTCTACCAGTGTAAACAGCAAGGGCAAGCAGAATTGCCCGCTTACCACAAATTCCCGAGTCGAATCAAAGGAAGGCGGACGCGGTATGGGCAGCTCTCTGAAGACCCCGAAGACCCCCAACTCTAAGACATCTGCCGGTGCTGCAACAGCTGTAGCTAATGGAGAGAATTCACAAAACATCAATACTGCAAACACCATGTCTGTGAATAGCAATATTTTTAGCAATCCTGCAGATGGCCCTGCAGATGGCACGGCGTCGAACAACGGGGGTAGTATCATCTCCAATAAAATATTCGTGGGAGGTCTCTTGTACGCTACCGGCCATGAATCACTTCGCGACTTCTTTGAAAAGTATGGCGCTGTGGAATCAGCAGAGGTCATTTATAATCGTGACACAAAAAAGTCACGAGGCTTTGGCTTTGTGGTGTTTCGCGACTATGAGTCTGTAGATAAGGTTCTCGGCGAACAAGACTCTGAGGGCATGCACGTCATTGATGGCAAACAAGTCGAAGTCAAGCGTTGCGTCGCGCGCCAGGAATCCACAAACGCTACTTCAGGCCAGTCTCCCACTACAACGACCTCCTCCATTATCACCAGTAACAGTAGTAATAATGCATTGAGTAGCAACACTACGATGAACGAGCGCCAACAGCTCCAGCAGCAGCGACGCTCTTCAGGCTCCACGATGACGGTAGAAGAGGAAGAAAAAGATGGTACTACAACGAACCGCTCGCCGCGAGGCTCATCTTTGTCTGTCTCGCAGCACACAAGCAATCTCGTCCCTGGCACCAATCCATGGACCAACAAGCCTGCTATGCGTACTCCAATCCAACAACGGCCTGGTAAAGACAATCTACAGCAACAGTTCTCATCTTCGCGTGGGAATGGGGCAGAGATCCACAGCTTGGGAAATTACATGTCCTCGCCACTGGCCGCTCTCAATGCTGATAGCAATGTGTGCCTGCCAGAGATTGAGAACCGTATCCGATCCGCCTCATTGGCTGGTACCTCGCGGGACGATCTTGCGATGCAACAGCTTGATAATCTGCTGCAGCAGCAGCCTCATTCAGCGCGAGCTTCAACCTTGAGCCACCACAGTGGAAAGCCATTCTCCACTCTGGGAGATCACTCAGGTTTTGATTTACACTCTTCAAGTAGTAATGACAGCATGCATTCGCTCTCGCACTTTGCAAGTAGTGACATGGGACATAGCCTTCGTCATATGCAAAGTAGCAGCGAGGAGTCACGTGCTGCCGATGCGGCAGAAGAAAACTTTCATCGAATTGAACGCACCTTTTCGACCTTGTCTTCAGCCTCGGCATCTATGCTTGAACCTTTTGTAGGTCCTTCGTCTCCGCGCTCGTATCAGGGTGGGGCACTGGACGTCCCACAAAGTCCGTTCCCTCAATCATTTAATGAACAGGGCGGTTCTGGCCATAGTCGTCGTAGCTATTCGATGGGTGGACTCAGTCTCTCGCATGATGGCGCTTCTACCTCTTCACAGTCTCAACAACAACAACAGCAGCAGCGTCAAAACCTCCCTACAATCAGTCTCGATACTCTTCATCTGCCCTCCTCCACTTCATCGCCGTCTTTTCGAGCTTCATCACCGGGTCCTGTGCCTGACAGCTCTGGAATTTGGAGCAACAGTAACGTCCCAGCTTTAGGCTCGCCTGCTCCACGCAGCGGTGATCGTGGTCATGGCTTCCGCAGGGCCACATCACTTGAGGTTAGCGTTCCATCTTCACCATTTCCTAGTCTTCCAAGCCCTGCGCTAGCGCGCCACACAAGCACAGGCGGTCAGCCCACCTCGCGGTCTCTCATGCCGGATCTTGAACCGTTGTCTACCAATTTTTCATCAAGCGATGCTTTCTCTAGCCTTGACCTGGATCCTGCGAGCAGTCTCGCATCCACTCCACAACCCCCTTTGACAAGTCGGACGAGTCCTCTACTCTCACCAAGTGGTGCGTCGCATCTAGAAATGGGTCCGCTCATGTCCCCTGTATCGAACTCACATGGGCTTGATGAGCGCATGATGCGCGGTGGTGGCGGTAGCGGTGGAAGCATAGGTTCTATGCAGCCGTTCCATCACAACCCTCACATGCAACCTCATCAGTACCAACATAATCAGTATTACAGTCAGTATGATATGGGATCGCCGCATGCTCCTCTGCAGCACCCGAACCACCTCGACAATAGAAACGTGTACTATCATCCACCTCAACAGTTGCATCAGCAAGATTATGCTAGTTTTCAGCAGCAGCAACAACAGCCATTTTTCTAATTATCATTCGTATACAGAAACGAAGAGTGTTTAATAATTCACTGCTCTTACTTTTATAAATAATAGTCCTTTTATTCTATGCTATTTGATCAACACCTACCTACCCGCACAAACTTGACGACTACAATACATGGGATTCAACTGATGACTTTCAAGCAGGCGCGCAACTTCCATTTTGTCTTTATTGAAGGAAGTAGTAGTCCCTGTTTAAAGAGCGGAGCTTTAGCCCAATATCTCATCCTAAGTTGTGCCATAAATGAGATCTTTTGCCTTGAGTTTGTGGCGAAATGAAATGATTCACGAATTTAGTCTCTCATAACTAGTGAGAGTGAAATTGTGCCTACGAGTTCATCATGTATTTATTTGAGCAAGAGTGGATGGTTCCTCGAAACTGAAGGGGCGGGGGGCAACTTCATGGTGATTAAACCATACTTATGATAAGCGAACATTGAAGCGAAGGAATACATGATCACTTACACGGACCTCAGATGTACATAATTTCATTATCAAAGGCATAAAAGATTAGCAAAAGAAACTTTGAATTGGTCCTGGCTGAAGTTCTACCTTTGGGGGGTTGATAACAGTGGAGTTTGAGAAGGCTTTTACATAAACTGATCAAGCACGATACGACCAAACACAGGACTAAAGAGAAAGAGAGAGAGAGAGAGAGAGAGAGAGTAGTAGCAAAGTAGATATCATAAATACATAGATAGCTGCTATTGTGTCGCTGTAGCATCGTCGCTCGTTGTGGCTGTTGTACTATGCAACAGAATGTCGCTCGGCAAGAATTCTTCGAGCAGGCAGTTTATCAGATGGGCCACGGCAAAGACTAAAACATACAAACAAACAAAAGAATGGATCAAAAGTAAGCCTTTCTGGTATTTGAAATAATCAGCGTTTTACGTAAGTTGGCTGAATTTGACTCGACAAAAAGTGTTGGAGTTTTCTATTTCTTGGTTAAACATACCAGGTTCTTATTGTTGAGGGACTTAAAAGCCTCAAGCCTGACCTCGTTTACAAAAGTTCGTCAGTATCATGCGCTGAAACTACTGAACGGTAGAATACTTTTGAATAGGTAGTACCAAAATTACGAGATCTTCCATTTTCTAATTTCACTATACAAACTATGGCCAAGCGAGCTTAGGGAACCATGAAGATGAAGTGGTTTCGCACATAAGCTTTCCTGAAGCTGGAAGCTATTCTACTACTTCGCACAAGAAACGCATGTCTTGTTTCTCTTTGGAACTTATTGATACGACAGTAGCAGGGCCAAAAAGGTTTTTATGTTACCTCATCTTCTCTGAAAAGTACAATGTGCCGAATCTGTGGCATGGAGATTTGTTCTTTAAAGTTCATTCTCCGCATTCGCATCATCATCCCCAGCCAAAGAAATAATAACACAGGTGCTATCATCTACAACATCTTCCACTTCATTCCATCTAGCTACAGAAGTTTTGATCACCTCTACACATGCATCTCTTGCGGCCAGCCCAGGTGGCTTGTTGTCCATGTGCTTTCCAATAATCTTGATGACATCTGAACTGCTCATGAATTCCCAAACACCATCGGTTGCAAAAATGAGGAACTTGTCGTCTTTGGTGAGTTCTGTGACAGTAATTTCAGGTTCAGCAAAGACACCGACAGCTTCAGCAGCAAGATCACCAAAAGACCGGGCCATAGCAAGACCAGGCATATCAACATCTCGTTGCCAGACGCGCGGTACACCCCACTCAAAGACCCGGCCACCATAGCGAATGATGCGAGCGTGTTCGTCAGGGCGGTCAGGTTTTTGATCAAAAGATAAGTCAACAGCTTGCAAACTTCCATTAGGTCCAATGCGACCTAATACAGCACGACTGTCTCCAACATTGGCTACATACAACTTATTTTTCTTAATGACACCCATGACACCAGTCGTGCCACTCACGTAGACATCAATGTGGCTTGTTGCAAGGCGATGGTTGACTTCGACGCATCCATTGTGAAGAATGCGTCGAATGTCTTCTTCGTGATGGCAAGTTGTTCTTCCAATACCCAAATCTAGCAAAGCCTTGGGAAGGCGCTCGCGGACAAATTTGGAGGCAAGAGCACCAAAGGGCCCATGACCATCAAACACCATGACACTAAATGCAGCAGAATCGCTTGCGAGTCCATTCATAACACAGTAGGTGTCTTGATTTTCCTTCTGGCCTTTGGCTGGATCATTGCCTGGACGTGTGACACATGAAAAAGAGAGACCGAGCTCCTCACTAGCACCGTTCTCTCCAAAGGCGCCATTACCGATGTCCTCACCAGGGTCTGCAAGACCATATTGCTCTGGTGAAGAGATAAGAGTGGCTGGCGGCTGCGGGTATGCGCGAAGACCTGCACGTAATCTACGGGGGTCCTGGTGGTTTGACTTCATAATGCTGAGCCGCTTGCGATCTGAATTGACTTCTGCTACGAGACCTTCAAGGTCAATTTCCGGGACCTCAATGCCACGACGCTCTGCTGCATCAGTATCTTCGCTATCTTCTGGTCCGCTTGCTGTAGAATTGATGCTGCTGCTACTGCCATTGTTATTGGTGTTGGCATTCTGCTGTTCTCCCTCATCATGATCCCCATTCTTGGACTCATCAAGCTCGATCTCGTTCCTATTCGACCCAGAGTCTGCTGCTGAACTGGCAGACGCATCAGATCCTGCGGGCTGCCTTGATCCCCAGAGTTTACTCCGCTTGCTCGCAGGGACCTCTCTAGAAGACACCACGGCCCTCGGCCCGGGTCCAGCGCCTGCCGCGTTTTGCGATTGTGTGCACCCCATCAGATCAGTCCAAACGAGTCAAAGCCCCGCAAAAACAAGCGAGAACCTCGTCTACAGCCGCTGCCTCAACGAGAACACCAGAATCCCTAACAACAATTCGTACCCACGCACAGTCGCAATGCAGCAAACGTCCCAAGTATAACCTGCAAAACTTGTCTCCACTGCAAACTCAACTTTGAATGAACCCTGAAACGAGGTCAAGGGTCACCTAGCTCTGGCCGCCGGTCAGCTCACACCGTGCGCTCTGAGGCTAGCAGTACCTTAAGCAGCAGTAGCAATGAAGCGAAGGGTTGCAGAAAGCAAAGCAAAGAATTGCTTTATGAAAGAAAGCAACAAACAAAGAAGGGCTTGCGCAAGTGAAATGAGGCGCTCTACCTTTGAAGTAGCTCCTGCCTGAGAGGAGGAGCCTATTGCTGTACCTGGCTGACAGCGAGGTAGTCTTCTTGTACGCGTTGGCTTGGACTAGCTACGAGGCAAGAGCTCGGCGTTCTTGGGACAAAGAAATGAGCGAGGAAACGACTGGATGAGCTACTGGAACCGATTGAACAGAGGCAGAGGCAGACAACAGACAAATAAACTTGAAGCGCCGTGCGCAAGAACTCGAACCCTCGTCGAAGGCCTTGACAGGGCAGAGGATGAAGGAAAATGAAGATGAGGGCCTCGCTGCGAGGGGTACGGCTTCGCAGACTATGGGCACCGCGAAAATGCCCTGCAGGCAGGTGATGCAGGACCGGGTTGCCTCGACTCGAGACTGCGAGCGAGCGTCAAGGAGAACGCAGATTGACGAAATAAATCAACCTACTACTCTGTACTAAGAATCTGCCTACGTATCAGTCTATGCGATTTATGCGATTGATTGATTGATTGATTGATTGATCGATGAGTAAATAAACAGATCAAAGAAGGAGACCCGAAGAAAGAAAGAACGAAAGAACGAAAGAAAGAACGAGAGAAAGGGAAGTAAAAGAAACACGCTCAAAAGGATGACAGGGAAAAGAAAAACACAGAATCAAAAAAAGCAACAGATGAGGTGACCGTGCTGCTTTGATTGAGGCCGATATAGACGTCCTTGTCGATGTCGATGAAGCCGACGCTACTTTGAGGCGACAAAACAGACTTGAGAACTCGCTAAGGTGGGTGGCAGGAGGAGTGGTTCTGGTCTTGTGCTCCCTAGAGGTGGAGTTTTATGGTTTTGGCGGAATGGAGCAATTAGCAAAAGAGCGAAAGAACGAACGAAAGGGTCCACTGAGTCACTATTTGCTCGCTCGTGGACAACCCTGTCTCGAGCGTGAATGTTGAAGGGAACACGAACGCGGGCAAACCGCTTTCCCTTGCAGGTCCTTCTTGGCGCAAGGCGAGGACTATGGAGAATGGCCAACCGGGCTAGGCCGAGAGGCGCCGATTGGGTGATTGCTCTTCTGTTGACAGACTGACTTTAGTTTTCACTTTGTCAGTTCTGCTGCCTCAAGGCCTTGTCTTGGTTGCTTCCCGGGTTCGGTGAGCGAGCTCGAAGGCCCTCGAGGATCTATCGACGAATTGGTAGAAGGTAGATATGAGTTGAACGATTGATTGATTGATTGATTGATCGATCGATCGATCGATCAATCGATAATTGATTGTCTCACGCCAGATGTGTTGTCTGATCCTCGTTTGGATGCGATGATTGACCGCAAAGAGCGACCCTTATTGGGCTTGTATTAATGACTAAAATGCAGTTTCCTTCGGTGGTGGAGTTCGAGGAAGAAGTGCGAAAGAGATCAAGTGAGTTTGAATTAAGAAGCTTCGATTTGATTGCTCTGAGACGTCGAAACTTACAATTTGCCTTCTTTAGTTTCACAACAACAACAAAAAACACTAATTTGATAATAGAAAATAAATAAAAACATTTTTATTTTTTTAAATATGTATAACTAACAACACTAGCAACCACCTTGGCAAAAATTACAACTTATTGATATATGTAATGGTTTCCTACTCTCTTTGAAAATATTTAAAAGAAAGCTTTAAAGAAAAAGGAGGAAAAGAGCGAAAAACTGCGAGGAGACAGCCGTAGAGATGCAACCCGCCGCTACGGTTCCTACTGCTGCAGCATCAAGTTGGTTCCGACTGTAGTCTAGACCTCTGCGTTCTTAACCTTGATCGTAAGCTTGGAATTGGTTTCTTCCCTCTCATTCATATGCATTTATATCTGCCCTGGGTAGCTCGCAGAACGAGGCACGGAATTCCAAATAGAGACTTTCTTCATATTTATGGTGATCCGATAGTACCTAAGCTTCCAACGGATCTTTCTGCCGAATGCATGCCTACCTGCCGCCATCTTGGTTTCTGTACTTGAGGGATTTAATCACACGAGTAGGAAAATGAGATTGCTTGGAGATCGCAAAGTCAAGTCGGTCTGAGCTCACAAGATCAAATTCTGTGCGAAGTCCTGTATGAGCTGCGAGGTGCTACGACTCGCAAAATGTGAAGGGAAAGTTTGATTATTCCCGTCATTGCGCTGGTCAGCTCGCTGGCTGGCTGACTATCTGAATGAATATTCAATCAGCCAAATCCACTTTATCAATGGTAGCGATTGTTGTTATTGATGTTATTATTGTTGCTGCTGCTACTATGCATGGCACCAGGGACCTACTCTGTGCCATGGAGGTGTGCTGTCCCAGCTCAGGCGGACAATAGAGCGTCGAGACAAATCTCTTTCCCCGATAGCCTTTCTTTTTACTTTCATGGGTGCTCGGTGAGATAGGGTAGGCGATGATCTAGCGAGGAGACCCAAGCTAAGATACTGCTCCACCGGCGTGTCATTTGCGCCGCGGTGCGAACGCCACAGTAATTGATGAGAGCAAAACATGGTTGTCACTGCCAGCTGAGGATTTTGGTTGAAATATAAAAAAATGAACTTGAGAGAAAAAAAAAAAAAAAAAAAAAAAAAAAAAAAAAAAAAAAGGTACAAATTCTTAGTATTTTGGGTAGAACCAAAAATAATCTGTGTTGTTTGCATTCAATTTCGTCTTGGTGGGAAGTGGGAAGACGAAGAGTAGGAAAGGCTCCGCGTCGGCAAGGTAAAACTAGTGACCAACCAAGTTGGGCCAATAAACCATATTTTTAGAGCTCCAAGTCCGCGCAGTGAATATCGCTTTTGTGATGCATAACAAAGTGCGAGCTTGGATCTCCCTTGTTGGGTTTGGTAAAATTCTAGCACAAAACATAAGTAGGTACTCGAAAACCACGCTGTGCTGTGCATTGCCCTGACTCATTGAAAACCAGCAAACATACGAAGCTAGCAGCAGCAGGCGTGCATAACAATTGCATTGAGGAAGGGAGGAAATGAAGGACAGCTTACTTTTTCTACTTCTCCAAATCATTTCGAAGAGAGACCAGCACGTGACCATTGTAGCCCTGTCTGCGCTTAATAAATTAAGAATATTTTAGTGTTTAAATTGAATGCAGAACAATGTAGCGGCCGTCACCCAGATTGTTGATCAAAAAGATGACTAAATAGGGAGATGAAGGATAACATGTTGAAACAATAGGCTTTGTATATGATCGTGGTCCGTCTTCCCAATGCTGTCAGCTTGCATTTATCAAAGGTACCTAGTATGTGAGAAGTAGAGCCGTAATTTATTTAAAAAAAGAAAAAAAAAGAATACGGTTTAAAAAATGTTTTGTTTTGTTTTGTTTTGTTTTTTTAACTCAGGTGATAATTCTTTTGAAAACGAAAATGAAAAGGATGGAACAACAATTAGAAGAGAATGCCCACCCTTGAACAAGCCAGTCATGGTCAAAGGAGGGGCAAGAACAAGGGACAATTTTGGTCTAATTGATTTCGTAGCATCAGTACTAAGATACCTCTTCAGGGGCTGGCAGCTTGAATCGAGTAACAATAAGTGTACGTAAGGGGAAATGTTGTTGCGCTGGTATGCTTAGACCAGCCAGGATATGCATTTGCAGGGTTTGCATCAAAGTCCCACGACCCCCGGTGGGCAACTTGCCAAGCACAAAGCAAAATGTTCAGAAGGCAGCCGAGTACCGGAGACACAGGACACGTACCATGGGCAATAAAATTGCAATCACATTCAGCCACATTGTCCCGAAGGTTCTAATGGGCACCAAGCGCAGAAAAACGATTTAGTGTACAAGCTTTTGAGAATAATAAGTTCCCATGAGAAGATGTGATGAAAGCATAAAGTTGGTGTTGATCATTACGATGCTGAAGGAGAGGTTAATGAATTTCAAGCTAGGTTCACGCTGGTGATCATAATGGGAAGGAATACAAGAGGGGGGCTGTGATGTAATGTGCTGCGACGTGATATGTTTGTTGAAGTTGTAAAGGCCGCATGTTTTGCAATTGACGTAGAGATAGAATATGAGACCTCACGAGTCACCAACAAATGAGAAGGCTTCAAACAAGAAAGTTCCCTTGGTACCAGGGTTTTCTTCTTGCGCTCGGGCAGGCAACTATGGAACCACGCACATCTAAACAAGTAAGGCAATAATTGTGATCCGGACCTTTAGAAAAAATATATGCCACTGCTCGTATGCTGCATATAAATGACTCATGGGCCCATGTGCTCATAAAAGATATGCGCTGACAAACAGTGCCGCACAAGGAGTCGGGATTTCAGGTTGTATGCACCAGTACCTACTTGAAAACAAATTAGGTGCTGTCAAACCAATCATAATTTGTCAGTGCGATTTTAAAAACACATATATACTATCTCTGAGAAAACTGCAGCAGATAAGACTGTCTCAGGTAGTTAAAAACGAGAGGCAATGCGATGTGGAATGAGCAAATGAAATTAGCTCGAAGATGTCGTGGGACCAAAGTTCAGATTGGTGTCCACCTGCTGGATCTTGTCACGGTACTCGTCAATGTTGTCAGTTGTGAGTTTGATAAGCGAGCGGCGTGTTAGCTTCTGTTTTGTAAAAGGGCACGTGTTGCGAGGCTCACGACCCAATACACGTAACCATGTGTCATATCCCATGACATGACCATAAGGGGAAAGTGCAGGATCGTAGACAGGTTCATACGTCATAGGACACTTGAGACCAGGAATGAGCTGCGGAAAATCGCTCTCTACACGCTTAGTTTGACCTGCATTCGATGCAGCGGTACGTCGGCGCTTATGTGCAGCACCGCCATATCCGTAAGTCCCGTAGTCAGCATCTCCATCTGACGAGTCCACCTCGTCTGCAAAGATCTCGTCTGTGTTCTTGCCCTTACGCTTTGCTCGCGAACGCGCCGCTCGCTTCTTCGACTTTGTGGCACGTTCACGTTGTGCACCGAGCAAGGCAGCTCTCTCTTTTGCAACCTTTTCAGTAAGAGCTTCCTTTGTTTTTTGGGCCCTTTTTAGCTGCATTGTGGGCTTCAGTGCTGAAGTGGCTGCCTTTGACTTGGATTTCGAACCAGCCTTTGTGTTTGTCTTGCTAGCAGATTCTGCATTTGACGAGGCTGAGGCTGATACATCTGCGGAAACAGTATCTTCTCCATTTGCTGGTGTTGTTGATGAGGTCGCGCCGGCTTCACCTGCCTCAGCGAGCGCAACGTCACCATTGACCCCATCAGAGGTTGCACTTTCTTCAGTCGTAGATTCAGTGGGCGCAGTACCACTTTGTAAATCAGTCTCTGCGTCTGGCTGGACAGATGAAGGAGAGAACTCTTCGTCTGCTGCTGTTGCTGATGCTTTCTTAGAAGTCTTTGCTGATTTTGTTTCTTTGGGTTCCTTTAAAACCTTTGTGTTGGCTGCTGTTGCGCGCTTTAGCCCTTTCGGTCGCACAAATTTAAGCTTTCCTTGTTCATCAATTTGATAATTCGGGTCGATGACTTTACCCATGGATACTAGCTTGCGATAGAAGTTAGAGCATTGGTAACCAACACGCCCCGGAATCTTCATACTCAGAATACCCCACCGGTAATCCACGCCATCTTTAATGAGCTCCATGAACCGCTTTTGATTCTCCAACGACCACTCGCCAGTTTCTTGCTTCTCACCAAGCCGGTTGAAACGGTAGTAATAGGCATTCGGATTTGACTTGCGGTTCAAAAAGGCTTTGATACGAGCCTCTGACCACTGCAGTGCACGAAGGTCTTCTTCAGTATACTCAATCTCCTCTTCATTACCATCTGATGTGTTCATACTTGCAGCGTCTTTTTTGGTTCCTTGTGCTACATCTGATTCCTCAGCTTCACCTTTTGTTGATGAAGTGTTCTCTAAACCAGAGGTGTTTTCCGACTCATGCTGCACCGTTTCGGGAGCGGGCATGACATCTGTGCTCACATTTACTTGAAGTTCATGCTCACTTCTCTCACTATCGTTGTGAGATGCACTAGCTGCTGTCAAGTTGCCATTGTTATTAGACTCCGAGGATGACTGTGCCTCGCCGGGTTCCATGTATGAAGACGAAGACACGGATTGTGCATTTGGTGATGACGATCTAGATTCTTCATTTTGAACAGGTGTTACTTCTGCTGTTTTGCCAGCATCAGCAGAAGCATCTTCCATATCGACATCAACATCAACCACAGGCTTCACCTCCTCAGTAACCTCCTGCGATGATTGCTCTTGTGGCTGTTCTTTAGCAGTGTTTACGTTTTGTGGGGCGGCATCAACATTTGCATCTTTATCTGCTTCCGCAACAAGATCAATAACTTGCTCCGCGTTGTTGCCATATTCTGTATTTTCCTGGTTTGCCTCTGGGCTGCCGAGAGCATTCGCGGAACCAGTCCCGGCTTCATCCTCATCGCCGTCGCTTCCATTACTCGTGGAGCTGGCTGCCTGCTGCTTCTGCAACTTCCTTCTCTTAATTTCTTCGAGCATCTTAAGTGCGTCTCCAAGCCGCAAATTAGTCGCACGCTTTTCTCCATCGAGGCGGTATCCCTTGCGGTATTCACTACGGCGACCGGTGGACGAGTGAGCTGTGTTCTTTTTGCTGCCGCCAACGCGTTTCGTCGGCAAGCTGCATGAGTCGTCGAGAATTTCAATCTGGACTTTTTCACGAGGAGCATTAGCAGCCTGGGCCCTGGCCTGGGCCCTCTCCATAGCCTCTTTAGCCCTCTTAGCCTTGCGTTCCATCTTCTTGCGTTCACGCTCCTCGCGTTTGCGTTCCTTTTCTTCCTTGGTCTTCTCACGCTTGCGTTCCTTTTCTTCTTTAGTCTTTTCACGTTCTTCACGCTTGCGCTCACGAGCTTCGCTCTTCTCCAAGATCTCCTTTTTGCGACGCTCGCGCTTTGACTGCTTGCGGCGCTTTTCTTCGGCTCGTTCTTGAGCAGCCCACTCTGCGCGTGCAATTTCTTGGACGGTGTCAAGGAACTCGAACTCAGTGGAGATACGTGAGCAGGCCTCGATCTCATCGCCATTGCAGCATTCAACCGCAATTCGAGCTTCAAGCGGCGTGAGACCTGTAGCCTGAACGATATCAGCAACGCGGTCTTCAGCCTGCTTCTCCATGAAGGCATCATATTCAGCCTTTAGCTCTTTGTGGCGTTGACGTACAAGTTTTTTCTGTTCATCAGTGAGGCCTTTGAGCATGACTTCGTAACACTCGTCTTCAGAGTCTGAGCCTGAGTCAGAGTCAGAGTCAAGGTCGTCAGAATCGGAATCAGAATCAAAGTCATCTGAATTCGAGTCGCTGCTGTTATCATCATCGTCGTCTTCGTCATCATCATTTCCACTCACATCTTCGCCATCTTCGCCAGTAGATTTGTCACATTGCGCAGTTGATTTATTGAGATCCTTCTCAACATCCCGCGCTCCCGTATCTTGTACTCCAACGAGTGCTGTATTTGCCTCCGTTGTAGAACTTTCGGCGCTATCTTGGGCCTGCTTTGGCTCGTTGTCAACCTCCATGGCCGCCGTGGCAGCGCTCTCGAGGCTCATTTGATAGAGGCCAGTGCTGCAGCCGCCTCCAAGCTGTCTCAAGCCAGCCCCAGCGCGCTCCGACCGCGCCCTAGACCCCGTTGGCGAGCCCTACGCGCCCGAGTCGCGCTTTCTCGTTCGTAAACTGCTATTGTTCTCAGGCCCTCTAAATCGATTTCATTCATTTTTCTTTCGTCCTCTTTCTTTCCTCTCCTTTTTCGACATTCCTGCCAACCTAACTACCGCCTTTTTGTTCTACTTGCTTTTTGGATTCTCTATTTGTCGCACCATGATACAGTGAGTTAAAGACTCCATAGAAACTGAACTATACTCAGATACCGTTCTATGCAGAGAGGGGCTCCACCGCCGTTAGATCGCGGCGTGCGGAGATACAAGACGCAGGGTGACAAGTTAAGGAAGCAGGTGTTTGTTTTGAGATGCCCTGAAACGAACTTGCTAGTGGTGCCAACGAGCTCATGAAGTCGCGGTGATGAGACGTACGAGGCGATTGCTATGGTGTAAAAATACGTAATTGCAGATTGGGTTTGTAATAGGTGGTATTGTTGTTTATTTTTATAGATAAATGTGTCCATGTGTTCATCGGAGAGAGAAGGTGAAGGAGTAGAGGCTTCCTTTTGATCTTCATCTTCCGAGAGAACGTATTAGTGAATACTTCTAGCGTATGAGGAAGCAAGCCACGGATGGCCAATGAGACTTAAAATGAGTAGAGGGCAAGTTATCTTGAGATAATAGCTAATTTGTGAATGAACTGACTGTGATTTGGGCTAGAAAGAAGATGTGGTGTTTACAGAAGAGTGTCAGGATCGTCGTCGAAGTCCTCCAAAAGATCGTCATCTAGAAGGTCGTTAAGACTGGTAGAGTTACGTAGCTCAGTCAAACCAGTCAGATCTTCGAGGAAATCTGGTTTGTTGAATGCCTGCAGCAGCATATCAAAACCACCTTCCTTGTAAGCATCGACAACGCATGCCGAACAAGCCGTGCATTGAGGAAAGGCTTCACCGGTAATATTGGCATTAGCAAATGTGCGAAGCGAGCCGCGAACTTGGTGCGGCAGAGCACCAAGGCCACGCAAACCCTGATGATCCTCCGCATCGTCTGCAAGCGCAGGAGCTTGGTTTCCATCTGGGTGGTGCAAAAGACCAACAAGGAGCTCCACCAAAACCGCGCCTGCAATAGGGGCGAGACCCGGTCGGGTCACTGTACACTGCTGATCAAGAGTTCGGTCCTTCATGGAGTTCTGCGGTGCTACGACGTCATTGCAGAAATAACAGCCTAAGCGACGTGAAGAGGAAGCTCCAGTATCATCTGAGTCAGAAGAATCCTGCGGGCCGTGACCATGCCGCATCACCATGAAGGAGTCAAAACCAAGAGCAGAATTGAGGATCAGCTTGTTATGCTTAGCACCTAGAAGCGAGGGGAGCCAACGGGACTCGCGCGTATCTGTAAGGAGCGCGATAACATCGTGGGACTCAATCAAAGCTTCAAGCTGGGCAACTGATGTCTTTGCCTTTTCTAGCTCTGCTTGAGTGCTGACAAAGTGCCCGGGCATGGGAATGTCAAGCTGCACTCCTTGTACCGAAACGTTGGGCAAAATATTGCGCAAGGCTTCAGCAGCGGCCTCAGCCTTGGGCCGGCCTCCATTTGCACAGTCTTCGTGGGTAAATAATGACTGCCGAGCAGGATTGGAGTAAGAAACCCGGCCGTTGTCAAGCATAGTAATTTCACGGAAGCCCCAGCCAAGAAGGCACCGCGCCACAGAACAGCCAAGTGTACCTGAGCCAACGAGGAGGCATCGAGTTTTGGCCAAGCGCTCAGTGTCAAGTTCAGGCAAGGCACGCCAGCGCATGAGCTTCAAGTTGAGATCGCTCGCCGCTTGGGATAGCTTGGCAGGGTCAAGTTGGGAACTCAAGTCACTGAGACGTGGACCCATTTTCCCTTGCACGTTGGGTTCCCAACCCGTCGCAGTGACTGGTCTGGCAATTGAGTTGCTTATTGTGCTGACGTCTGCACAGTGGATACGGACGACCACAGAGGAGGCAGCATCACGACGTAGACAAAGCACTGGAAGACCACCAGGCACTGCATGCGCGCCGGGTAGGCGACGAAACGCCCAATAAGCAAAGTTGCGGAGAGGCCAAGCGACCTGGTTTGCATTGGTGCTTGCGTCGACCATGCACAGACAACGAATGGCATCAGCGCCTTGAGCAAGAGCTTCTTGCAAGGAGATTATCTCGCCCGAGGACGATGCAATTGCAAAAAAACCACTTTTGCGGTAACTCAGAGCAGCGCTCAAGCTTTCCTTGGACAAGTCGTCTCCGAAGATGCTAGCACAGGGAGCAAGAGTGTCAAACTTCAAGTCTTCCTTGGCAGCACAGATACTCGGAAAGCAGAACCAGTACAGAAACTTGTGCCTTTTGAGGTCTGCATAGGAGATGATGCGGAAGGGCACGAGTTGTGCAGGGTTCTCCTCAATAGCGCCTTCGTCAATAGCGGATTGAAGATTGGCAACAACATCGTCGAGAAGCTTGCGCTTGTCGAGGTTCTTGAAGTCTTCAACAGTGTTGGTGTTGAGCAAGGCACCAGATGCACAGCATGCGTTCGGGTCCTGGCTGTTGCTTACGCTGCTGCTATTGGCATCATCATTGGTGTTAACCTGAGTGGTAGATGACAGGAGATCTTGACCGGTGACACGCAGCACAGGTAGAATGCCTTGGGCTCGACCGGGTGCGTACCATCCATTGAGTTGCACAGGTTCTTCGCTCAGCATAATTCGTTCAAGCTTCGCTTTTGCAAAGACGCCCCAGAAGCCTGGATCGACCATGCTCCTGAAGGCCTCGACCTGTGCTTCGTTTTGGGTAGCCATGTTGTCAAATCTTTTCCTTTTCAACGAGTTAAATCAGTATACTCGTATCCTGCCCTAGTTGAATGCAAGGGTTGATTGGTTCTTAAGTGAAGTTTTGGGGTTTGTGATGATGGTATACGATGAAGTAGTATGTAGTAAATAGAGATGATATCAAGTTTTCTTCTTCTTCTTCTTCTTCTTCGTTTGAAGGACAGCCTCGCGTTTTGCAGAGTGTCGTGTATCGAGTCGCCTTGCTTAATATTTTAAGTTCTTGAAGCTGGCAACCAGATGTACCTTTAGCTCGTCGAGCTCGTTCTTTGGTCGTTACGGGCGCGAACTTTTTATTTTTATGTATTTATAGACTTGGTATCTTTCTTAGCAGCCGGCTTGATCTAGACGAGAAGAAAGCCGTGAGAGTTCAAGCTGCTCAGTTCGTTCTTACAAAGAGCGGAAGAGGAAGCCCACAGAGAGGCACACGCCCATAAATGCACCAGCAGAGAGTGCTTGCGGGCCAGCGTGACGGGTCTGAAGCACGTACGCGGAGGTGCCAATGACCTGACCAAACAGGTACCCGTAGCCCGCGTTGGCGATCACCAAGTCACGGTGTCTCTTCTTCTGCTCCTCCTCGTACTTCGCGTACCTGCCAGGTCCGCAATATCAAGTAACGCAACCAGAAATGAGCACACCCAGCGAACCCGTGCACCGCTCAACAGAATATCGTTTTGTGAGTGAACGTATGAATGAATCAACGAATGTACATAGATAACAGAAAGAAGGGAATGCAGAGTGAATAAATATACAAAGCGCCAAGATAGCGAACGTTAGCTAAAGGTTCACCAAAGCAGGCCTCGATGGCTTAACTGCTCTCTCCGCTTACGCTTTAGCAAAGGTGTTCTGCTGAAGAGGGCCTCTGCACGAGCAACTCGTGGACGAGCCAAGTCGGTGAATTTAGTTTCTGAGTGACTCCGGATATGAAAGATTGAGTCGTGCAAGAACAAGAGGCAAACAGAGAGAGCAAAGAGATGAATCATTCACACAAACGCAGAAGGCATTCTGTGGCAACGTACCAATCGGGGTCGAAGTCGACGGAGAGACTGTCGTCTTCGTTCTGGGAGGAGGATCCAGGCCACATGGTTGTTTGTGAAAAGCAGAGGGACGCAAACAGGCGAGGTGCAGGAGATCGCGGTTTGAAGGGGCGGGACCTCCTCGTATGTAGATGTAGATGTAGTAGTAGGAGGAGGAGGCCTAGTAGGCTTTCACTACTACATACTGAGTGGCACTACTCTAGGGACTTCATAGGTGTTAGGTAGTGGTGTGCTAGTAAGCAGGACGCAGAAGTTGCAAAATGAGTTGTGGCATTTGCAGTACTACTCTGGAGCAGAGATTGGACTCCTCATTGGCTACACGGGCAGTGACAAGTGATGCAAACTCAATGAGGGAGGCCACAGCCTTGAGCAGTCTCCTCTTTGCTTGGTACCTGCATTAGCCACGGTGTAAGAGACTTGATTCAAGAGTGCTGCTGAAGTTGTTTAATGTGGCTTCATGTAGAGAGAGAAAATCGGGTTGAATCTTTTAGCTCTTTCTATTTTAGAAGAATTATCACGTGCAAAGTGTGTGGATGATAACTACTCGAGAATGGAAAATGGTTGCAGAGACTAAATATGGAGGATACTTCCCAAATATTATATTTATCTGCAAGGAAGAATCGTCGATCTCACTTTACAGTGAGTTCATTTGTCAGTATGGTGATGAAGAGCCATCCAAATTTCGAAAAAGAGAAATTGTATAATTTTGATTTGTATCACTATTTTGTATGTGCTGCTCTTGCAATGTTATCAATATTTAAAACTTAAAGTACCAGAAAGTCAGCACCAGGAGGTCCTCCGTCATCATATAAATCGACTGGCAAACCCAAGCTTAACGAAATGGTAATTGCAGGCAGCACATTCAAAAATTAAATAACATAGCTCTTACAAAGTAAACCGTATCGTATATTCAATACCTTCAGCAACCCCTCGAGTCTTGCTCAAGCTCTTTGAGTTCAACCAAAACCTGCGATTCGCAATTTTAATTTTTAATGGTTACAACTTCTTTTTCCGATGCTCAGAAGCAGCTGCACTCCTTTTCTGTGTCCCTCTTTTATAGTTTACAGTAAAGAAGAAAACTGGGTTGTGGAATTCTATCAAAGTATTAGCTACTCTATGTTGCCTAATAAATATTAAAGATCTGATATGGAAAGGGCGCATTAATGTGTAATAGTATGCTATTTAAAGCGCTGCGTATCAACCACTCAAGTTCTTAAAATAGCACTTCCACAGCGCAACTTGAAGAGACAGAACTGTGGCAGACAATCCAACAATAACCTGGCCACCAAGAGCGCAAGCAGCGTGGCATTGGTTTAGCTGGGCGTCATGGGGTTTAAGGGTTCCGCACTGGACGCTGGTGCCCTGTGCGAATGGCTCGAGCATGCCGCTGGCTTGGCTTCTGAGATTGACATCGCGCAGGAGCGGGTGGACGCCGCCTCGAGCAACTCGTCCTCCAACAATGCCACCTCTGCACCGTTGGCCTCTTCGGCACCTCGCAGGAAACGCTCTCGTGCCCTGGCTGGCATCCTTGGAGATGACAACAGCAATGAGAGCAAGGACAACTCTAACTATAATTTGAAGAATGCCAACAAGAACGACGTCCAGGATGGCAGTGCTAGTGAGACCGCTGTGGAGGCCGCAAAACTCAACCGCTTGCAACAAGAGTTTTCTGCAACAGCACAGGCTTTGCGAGCGGCACTGAGATCGCAGCGGCCTCTTGCAGACGCTGTAGAGCGGGATGCTGCGTGGAAGGGTGACGGCAGTGGCAGTGCCTTGGTAGCCTCTGGTGCTGAGGCGAGCAGAGGAGATAAGGCAAGGGCTAAAGCACAGCGAAGGTGGCACGTTCTTCTCGGTGAGACTGCGAACCGTAATAACCGCTCTCTCCAGAGACTCATTGGAGGCCTCGCAGCCGACTCACTTGCACAATGCTCTGTGCGGGACGTTGACGAGAACTTTGCGGTTTACATGGAGACTGTGAACCGGCTGGCAGCACGCGCTGGTGTAAATTCACCCGCAGTTTTTGCAAGGGCTCTTGTAGAGGTTGTCCGTGCTCGAGACCGCCAGGCAACAACGACTGCGGCCCTAAGCTCGGACTCACAGGCACAGATCTCGCAAATCGTAGTGGTACTGGCACGTGGTTTCCGAGCGCTTGCCGAAGCTTCAGCGGTTGGAGCGAGCTGGGGTAGTGCAGGAGGCTTTGAGGCAGACCTTGACGAGGTTCTTGAAGCTATTGAAGAGATTCTTCGCATCAACCCGTCTGTGTGCAGGAATGCAGCGAGCCAGGTCGACCAAGCCTGCAAACTGCTCATTGCTGGATCTGCCGGCCCGCAGCTTCAGGCGAGGGCAGCTCGTGTCATGGCCAGGCTTCCTGTGGCATATGGAGGCAACACAAGCGTCGCGTGGGAAGCTGTCACTTCTATCTGCGTCAATGGCATGGTGGACCTACTGAAGTCGTTATACAAGGTCAAGGTTCGTGGCGTATTGGCCCAGAGACCGACACTCCGCGCTAGGAAAGTCCAGGAGACTGGGCAACTTGAAGAGACTCCAGAGTCCTCAGGTTCTGGCAAGGTCTCGGACTTTTTCCCTGGCCTCCAGGGCGTGCCTCAACTAAGCAAGGAGGTCCACACTGGATCCTTTGCACTGGCCAGTGCAATTTCCCCTGCTACAGCTTACCAGGGCCTCAGTGCTACTCTCGGCAACGCTCTCCGTGTTGCACAGGGTGGCTTGTTTCTTGAAATTACCACGGAGCCGCTTGTGGAGCTGCTCGAACTCGGTCTGGCCGCCACTACTTGCGCCAAGCACCCGTCATTCGCTCAGACTGCCGGTGCCACACTTTCATGCTTGGCTGACATCGCTGCTGTTGCTGGTCTTAAACTTCTCCGTCACAGGTCCACTCTTACTGGTCTTATGGAGCGCCTTTTAGCGCTCCCGCCCTCTAGCTGCCCCGTTCAGCTCGAATGCGCTGTGCTTGATGCATGCCGCTCTCTATCGCTAGCCTTTGGACCTGGAATTGGCACACATGTTGCCGAGGCGTGTCTCGGTCGAACTGCGGAGCTTGTGACCTTCGTGTGTGAAGGACACGTCCGTGACCAGGACGAGAAGGTTGCTCAGAATGTGGCTAGCCAAATTAAGGGTCGCGCCTCGAAGAAGCGTCGTGTGGCTGCTCGTGCAGTGTCGCGTGCTCCCTCAGGTCCTGGTACTGTGCTCGTGGAGATGGAAGCTGCTAAGACTGCATTGCACGTTAGTTCTGTTCTGCTGACCACGATTGGAGCTGACCTTTCACGCGCTTCGCGTGACATGTTTGATGCCGCTTTGCTTGATGCACTCCAGCCAATTCTGGGTGGCTCGTCGATTCTTTTGAATGAAGTATCAGCAAGTACACGCGACGCTGATTTCAGATTAGCTCTTTTGAAAGCTCTGCAAGCCTCAGTACTTGCGCCTGTGCTCCGTGTGGGTACTTCGTCTGCAACACCGACTGCCCTAGTGATCTTTGGCCACTGCTTGCGTGACCCTGTGCCACCCGTCGTTGAGTTCGCGTATGCTGCTCGTGCAAGCTGTCTTGCAATTCTGCATCCTGTGGCTCCCGTTGTGGGCGCACCGCGGCGCCTCGAGGCGTACGTGGATAATGAGGAAGAGGGTCGTGATGAAGATGAATTTGTAATGCCGGCCATCTCGGGTTTAGGCGGAAACATGGCCGAGGAAGAGGACGAGGCTGAGGAAATGGAAGACGATAACGAGGCTGCCATTACCACCACAAACACGAAGAATGCTAGCAATGACGAGGACGAGGAAGAGCAAGAACAAGAACAAGAACAAGAGGAGGATGAGGAAGCAGAAGAGCAAGAACAAGAACAAGAACAAGAACAAGAGGAGGACGAGGAAGCAGAAGACAAAGAAGAACAAGAGGAGGATGACGAGGCCGAGGAGGATGAGGAAGAAGAAGAAGAAGAAGAAGAAGTCCTGACCTCTGTCACTGTTGAGACCAAGGTGATCTCAAGAGAAATTGTCGCTGACAATGATAGCGATGATGACTCTGACCTGCCTTCAATTGTTGATGGCGAATAATTAGCGACACGTGATATTAGACAGACATCTCTACTTCGTAAAAACAAACCCTTAGACCACGCTGAGAGCGGTTCATTCTCATTCGATGTGCACATCCAGAAGAACTGCTTTGAGAATGTATCCCTGTCCCAACCATTTACTACCTTAATTCCGCGATTACATTTTTTAGACATTTTTTAAAATAATAAAAAAAGCATACAGACTTGATGATGATGGTAAAGCTTAGCTCTAGTTGTTGGATGTAGGGTTGCTGACGATATGGTCTCGTCTTTCAAACTAATTCACACTTTGTACATTTCGATTCATGTTGTCAGCAGAATTGCTCAAGTTTGTCGACCACCGGTAGTCATAGAACGTGACAACAAGTAGCGCTCAAAATGAATACTTGTTGAAGGGGAGCTGTTACTGATTTCACAAATTGGGAGTCACTCAATCAGAGTCCTAATTAAGGAAGAAGAGTCAAAACTTGTCAAATCTAGACACTTTCTAGGTTTTTACATAATTAAATAATAATGCAAGCATGCAGAATGAAGTTTACTAAAGTATTTCACTTTAAAAGAAGCAACATCATGGCTTAAATGTCACGCCGTGATGATCTAAAAAATGAGCTAGACGCACGCGTGGCACTTTGATACCTGAATCTTTCAAGGCGGCCTGCACTGCAGCTAGATGGACACACTTGTTCATAAGCATATCCTCATAAATACGCTCATTCCTCATCGTCTGCGTAATTGCCTCACATATTGCCATGTTTAGAGCCTGTTCTTTGGCAGGACCGGTTAATCCGTCAAGGGATGCTTGAGTGATTGTTGTACTATCATTGGATGCAGTTGTATTTGATTGGGCTTGGCCAATCATTTGCCGGAAATCCCGCTCGAGATCAGTTCGTGACGAGGTGCCCTCCGAAGCCACGCCAGCCTCTGCCAAGGAGCGTTGAAGATCTCTACGAGAAATCACAGCAAGCTCAGGCGTTGCAGAGGAGGTCGAAGACGATGAAAAGGGTGCTGTGCTTGCTTCCTTACGGGGCTGAATTGGTGTGATGTCAATAGATGAGGATGAGATGTCCAGAAGTGATGTTCGGAATCTTGAAGGACTAGAAAGCATGGGGGATGCAGAGCATTGTTTGGTGATTGCCCATATCGAGTTTTTTTTCTTTGTGTTTCCTGGAGTAAGCCCATCCTTTGTTGCGGTCGAAGGACCACATAAGTTTGCGACAATATCGTCATATTCTTCTTCTTCTTCCTCCTCTTCCTCCTCAGCATCATTTTGTGCACTTGCGATAGGTTTTAACTGATCCCCGCTTGAGGAGATTTCTTTTGCATTTGCTTCATCCTTCTCGCTACCAGTGCTTTTGTCATCGGAGTCTAAAAGGTCAATCAAACTCTTATCTACATTTTGCTGTCTTTGTCGAAGTTGTGCTGGTGTGCGTTTCTTAAGCGTGATTGGGCGCTCAATGACAATGCTTTCATCAGACGAGGAGGATGAAAGAAATTTAGAAAAGGGAGGTACAGGAGATGAAGATAAAGCAGCTGCTAATCCGACATCTCTTCTGCTATTTTCATTGATGTCCATAAACAGTTTGAGCTCAGAGCTATCACTCGCGTTGACCAAATGGTCGCTTTCCATGGCAGTGTCAGAGCCCGAATCAAGTAAAGCATCTTGGAGTGTCTGTGCATCTGTAAGGTAGGCAGCGAGTTTGAGACGATAGGCTTGAAGCTCGTGAATGCGTGCGTCGACAAGGTCCATGCGTTTGCTAACCTCTGCTACACTTTGAGGAATCGAGCTCGAAAGCAACAGTGGTTTAATTTGTTTGCTTGCACCCTTGCGGATGGTCGTCTTTTGTACAGAAAGGACAGTACTTGTGGCAAGAAGAGATTCTCGTGCGGCTTTGCCTCCAGAAGGGGTACGGCGTTTACGCGCAGTTTTGGGAGCGTCAGTGTGAAGGGCCAAATTATCTATGACCTTATTATTTTCCATGCAAGCGTACATGTGCTGATTCTGATGTTCAAGCGACATTAAGGACAGATCCGTTGCACATGCAAGGCACCGACCTAATGAAGGAGGCTTGATCTGCTCACCATCCTCTATGATGTTTTTGTTATTTCCTGATTCAGAGCGTTTGTCATTTGCGCGCTTTGCGCTATTTTCAGTTGAAGAAGTGGGGCTTTGGGGTTCTCCTTTTTCAACGCATGTCGGTAAACAGTCTCGACATCGACACACCTCGAGCGTGAAGCGCCAACTGCCCAGGACAAGTTTGTCTCCAAGAGAAACCGGTGTGGCGGGGTCATCCTTTGAGAGAGTTTTTCCATTAAGGGATGATCCATTAAGACTGCCAAGATCTTGGACGTGCCACAATTTACATGAGTCATCCAACCAAAGTCTCAAGTGTTTGCGAGAGATTTCAGGATCTGGCACTGTGAGTTTTTTGTCTTGTGGTGCACGATCCAGCAGAAGTTTCCCCCTGCCAAAGATGACACCACTTGCCCTAATCGCAAATCTAAATTCCTGTTTTCGTTTTGCAGTGGCTGCTAAGATTCCCACATGGTCGCCAATCTCTTCCGAGCTTTGTGGCGATTTCGGCTTTGAGGAGTCTTGAATTTCCACGTCCTTCTGTGGCACTGGCGGAGAAGCTCGAGACGCAGACTGCAAAGAAGAGGCTGAAGATGCCTTTTGCGAGTTTCTTTTCGCACAAACAGAACCTGTATCAACGTCAGCTTCCGAAGACGACGATATGACCACAATCACGTCATCCATGGCTTCTTCTTCTTCTTCCTCTTCCTCTTCTCCTCCCTCCTCCAGCTCGTGAGGTGGCATTCTTGAGGCCAGTTCCGCGAGCCTCTTCAAATCTCGTTTTGACGCACGGTACTCACCTAAGTACATACCGTAGAAGACCAAACATTCTCCGTTATCAACTTCTCGTCATCCCACATACTATAGTAGGTAGTGCTAGGCAGGTCGTACCACGGAAAGCCATGCGTGAACCCCTGGAACATTCAGAACTCCTGTGACTTCAAGAACAACTAGATCTACCGTTCTATTAGAACATCTCCTATCAAAATAGAACGGAACTGTTCCAATCTTTCGACCACCGTTCTACCCAATAGGAACGCGTGTGGCTTCAATCTTCATTCTTTCAACAATGTACCTACCTACCTACCTACCTTTTGGCGGGGCATTTGATTAAAAATAGCAAAAGCTACCCTTAGGCCCTTATGCGCCTTCTCTCAGGTGCTACCGCTGCTAGGCAAGCTCATCTTTTGTTCTTATTATTGTTCAATTGGCCTGCAAAAACTAGAATACAAATAAAATACTCAATCCTTTACATATTGCTATATCGCTATTGTCATTTTAATTTAAGTTAAAATATTTAATGAAAAATGAAAAAGTTTAGAAGAATAAATAACTGGGTAGGGTCTTATAGTATAAACTATACCCCTTCATCTCATCTCTGGGCAGTAGTAGTATCAATATTAGTAGTAGTAGTAGTAGTAGGTATGCACTACCTCCCTTCTACTCTAATTCATCGTCGATCTCCTCTCTCTCGAATGTCCGATTCGTCGCAGATTCGAGAGGCCAGCGCCGCCACGCCCGTGCTCGCGGTCGCTAGCCAGCGAGCGAGCTAAGACGGCTCCTTGGCAGGGAGCGGTAGCTAGCGAGCTAGCCAGCTTCAGCCCCTCGCTCGCTTCGCCTTCAAGGTACGTATGGGCTTTCTCGAGTTGTTTGTCCATTGACCCATTCATTCATCAACTTATTAATTCTTTTACTGGTTTGAAGTTCTCTCCTTCTTCCTTTTTCTTCTTTGCTTTCTTTCTTTCTTTCTTTTTCTTCTTTTTGCTTTCTTTCCTTCTTTTACTGGTTTGAAGTTCTCTCCTTCTTTCTTTTTCTTCTTTGCTTTCTTTCTTTCTTTTTCTTCTTTGCTTTCTTTCTTCCTTTGGGCGTGGCGCCACGGCCGGAGCAGAGCTGGGCGCCCTCGAGCGAGCCTTGACGCGTCGGTGGAGGCGACGGGATCGGCTGTACGGGCGGCGCCCTTACCTTTTGCGGTAGCGGTGGTTACACAGAGGGGCGAGAGGGCGACCCCTTGCTGGGTTGCAGTTATTATCGCGGCCTTAGCTTTTTCAAGCTTTTAATTTTTTAATAATAATAATTTTTGAAATTAATTAGAAGTATAATTATTGAGGTTTCGAGTTGTTCTATTTAGATTGAAAAAAACTTTGGAGGAAAATATGATGCCTACTATGACGGATTAAAAAGGCTATAAAAAAACTTTCATCATTACAATTCAGAATTGAAAGTGCAGCCAATGCCTTGAACATGAACGAGCATTACTGCATGAAGGGCGAAGGAGCCTCAATGAAGAATGAAGACGTGGCCTTCTCGCGGAGCCGAGGAAAGAGGCGTCGGCGGAGCCTTCTTTCGTGCTCAGGCCTTGTCTCCTGATCAATTTCGAACGATCTAGGATACACAGCTAGCTTTTGGCTTCAGGTAGATGAGATCGATCGTAGGTACTATTCATTCATTTGAAAGGCAGGATATAGCTAGCTACTCAGTACGTGTATTGGCTCTCAGGAGAATCAGCGAAAGAATAACTATTACCATGACGTCCTATCGTTGCACTATGCAGCCCTACGCCCGCGTTTTCTGCTCATGAATGCGTGAATACGTAAATGAATGAATGAATAAGTAAATGAACGAATAAGTAAATGAATGAATGAATGAATGAATGAATGAATGAATGATAATTTTGCTATGAAAGAGGTCCAACGTGCGACAGACTGTCACCTAAGAGGGGAAAGGAGGGCGGCGCAGAGTTCCAGCCTGCCCCCGGTGGCCCTTTTCGGGAAACGGGCTGGAGAGCGAAGGAAGGATATTCAGGCGGCGGGGTCTATCGTAAGTTTCCGTTCGTTCGTTCTTCTCGCTGTCGCCCTCGTCGCTGCTTGGCTGCTGTGCTGTGCTGTGCTGTGCTGTGATCTGCTGTGCCGCGTCGTCGATCGGGCGATAGATAGACAGATAGACAGATAGATAAATGGTTTGGCGGCTCGATCGATCGGCTGTTGCCAACTCGAGCTTTGCCAAAATACTGACTGCTGTGATTCTGGTGTGCGCCCTCCACTCTACTGAGAAGGTAAGTAACCTATATACATACAGGTTATAGAAAGAAAGAAATAACTTTGCTTTCTTTATTTGCTTTCTTTATTTGTTTGTTTCTTATTTTCTTTCTGTTGCACTGTTTGTCTGTTTGATTGTTTGTTTGTTTGTTTCTTCTTTTCCATTGTTCTCAAGACCTTAAGGAAAGAGGCGCTCCGCTTATGTCCTTAGTTGACATCCATCTCACCCCATTCCATTCAATCTCTTCGCTATCATGCAACGCAACGCAACGCAGCGTAACGCAACGCAGCATCAATCGTCAGCGTCGCTGTGCCATCGTCCTCTGCGCCGCCGTCGATGCCGATCGGCCCAAAGGCAGCGAAGAAGAGCAGAATCGTGAACGTTGGCGGCCGTTGGAGGAAAGGAAGGAGGCTTCTTCTTCAAGCAAGTTTGCCTTCTCTCCCTCTCTCTGCGCAGTAGAATGCAAAAAGGCGAGTTGGGACGTCACCTGCACAGTGAAAGGCAGCCAAAGCGCAGACACACTGACATAAGAACAGACATACTGAAGTCCGTCAGTCAGTCAGTCAGGCTTAAGACGCGAGGTTTCTTGGCTCTGTCTGCCATGATGACGAGATCGGTTATACATAACGATTTGGAGAATAACTTCTTATTCGCTCTGTTTGACAGGGATGAAACAGAAAGGAAAGGAAAGAAGGAAAGGAAGAAGGCCTTCTCTCTTTTTGCCTTTGCCCCTTCTTGTTTCCTGCGGATCTCTATTGAGGTTGGTTGGTTTGTTTGTTTATTGGTTTCAAGTTGTTATTTTTATTGGGTTCAAGTTGCTTGTTTGCTTTGGTTTGGTTTGCTTTGGTTTCGTCACTTTCAATGATGGGAAGCTGAGAGGAAAGGAGGCCTTGGCAAGGGTGAGGTGGAGGGGGCAGCGCGCGAGTCCCCGCGAAAGAATGGAAGGGCAAACAAGTGAGAGTGATGAATGACGTGGTCGCCGACCTTCGGGACACGAAGGCACGTTTTTGAAAACGCTCCCTCTGAGTACACTGAGGACCTTGGTCGTAGTGTGCACGTGGCCGGAAGATTAAAAGTGGAAGCTTTAGCGCCCCTAATCCCACATAAAGGCCCCGCAGTGACATGTGGCGTAGCATGACGAGCACGGGTGCCTCTGCCTCAGAGGGCTACCTCTACACTGACAGGTTCTCATGTTTCCCCCTCACAATGGGCCAGTGGCTGTGAGGCAGTGGGCAAGAGGGAGATCGAGGCCAGTGTAGAGGAGGGCTACGATCCCAAAGGACGCAAGCCTGTGCAGTGGATGGGATACAAGTAGACTATACGCCTGGGTTACAGTAGACAGCGGGGACTCCATAGTGAACTATACCCTTCACAAGTGGGTTATAGCGCCCAAGAGCCGAGCACGCCTGATGATCGACGAATAGTCTACTGAGGCTGGAAAGAGTTCACTGTACGAAACCTATACTCTATAGTGTAAAATGAATATCTCGTATTGAGGGGAGGATAAACCATAGTGGAGCCCCAGGATTAAGAAAAGAGGGAAGAGCCAAGACGAGCAAGCGATGAGCCGAAGCAGTCTCGGAAAAGGTTCCTTGAGGTAGGTTCGCGCGATGGTCCCACGGACGGCGGCGGCAAGGAGAGGCGAGGCGAGGCGCGTGCCGGCAGCAGGGAGGGCAAACTGCGAGGCTTCGAGGTTGCGGAATACCTCTCAGCTTGCGGCCAGTGGATAGGCGTGTCCGTGCGTCTTTGCTAGGATGGGATGCGTGGATGCGGCCTGTTTGAATAACAGTGAAATGAAGATGTTGTTGAGGTTGCCACACCCAAGCTACCCTGCGACTCAGGCATTCATCCTATAGGGGGCAAACCGGTGGCCCGAGGCGAGGGCGGGAGCGACCAGAGGCAGATACTGGAGCCCCCATAGGCCTCCGCAGACCTTGGCCGGCAACTTTGGCCGCATCGGAGGAGCCGGCGGCGCCCGGGCAGGCAGTTTTTGCTAGATAGAGAAGTAGGACCTCTTAACAGGCCTTATTGTTCTTTTTCGCGTGAAACTTTCTGTTTCTTTCTTCCTGTCTTTTCTGTTATATATGTATTATAGATAGAAGTTTGTCGAATTGCTTGTTCAATTAAACAGGGGAGTACAACCTGGCAGGCAGCGAGGCAACCAGGAGCAGCGCGGGGCGTTTGCAGACTATTACAGAGGGGGGCGAAGGTGACGGGGAAAAGACCTGGAGACTGACGTAGATGATGTGCGTTTTACTATGACCATTTCCACATGGATACGATGCGGATGATCGGGTCGTGATTTTCTTCTTTGTGTTCTTTTTGTTTGTTTAATGTTAATAAACAAAAACATTGTCGTGGCGTGTGATCTTCGCTCCTAAATCCTGAACGATCGTCGACTCGTGTGCAAACGGCGGTTGAACACGTGGTCCCTGGCGGTTGGTTGTGTACAGGTGAAGGCGCTCGAAAGGGAGCGTGGGACAAAGGCGTGTGCGGAGGAGTATTTAACTCAACACCGCAACCATGGGTAACCTTCTTGCGGGCATTACCAAGCTCATGGAGAGCCTCGTGGGCAACCAGGAGATGCGCATCCTTATGGTCGGTCTTGATGCCGCCGGTAAGACAACCATTCTGTACAAGCTTAAGCTCGGCGAGGTGGTGACTACCATCCCGACCATCGGCTTTAACGTCGAGACTGTGGACTACAAGAACATCAGCGTAAGGTACGTACTCATTACATTCTCTGAATGCCTTTTCAACACACATACAAATTCCCCCGTTTATTATCTCATGGTCATCTGTTCACTGCTGCGGCTTCTGCACTCAACACCCATTTGCTCCGGGCATCTCTTAAGCTTCTGCTTGCTTGTCCTGACTGAGAAAGAGAAAAGAGATGATGACATGCATGTGCGCTTTTTCGCCAATCAAATGATCACAGATTCAACTAACAGATTGTGCTTGCCCCTTTTTTATTTCTCTTCGCAACGACAGTTCAATGTTACTTTGCCAGTATTTGCTCAGTTTGTTATTCCACACCTAGCTTGAGCAGTCGCGTAATTTCGGCCTGTTTGGACTATTACAGCTGCTTTGCTTTGCTATGCGTGACCCCCAATCTCCTTTGAATGTCCAAAGTGAATTGCTGCAATCCTTTAAAAAAAAAAAAAAAAAAACACGCAAACTAACTGTCTTGGATGTTTTGATTTTGGAATACAAATCATGATTCGTTTGAAATAACATAGTTCACTGGTAAGTCACTCGCAAGGGAGTACAATTACCGCATCCGCCAGCGGCAACAGACATCATGATGAAAAAAAAAACGTGTAGTTTGGTTTCATTCAACAAGTCTCATGATACCAAGAGTCGCTCTGCACAACATTTTCGGCTGCTGCGCTCTCCAGGCAACAATGACGATATCGAATCATATACTGACTAAATCTTTCAAACGTTTCTCAAATTCACAGTGTGGGATGTGGGTGGTCAGGATAAGATCCGCCCTCTTTGGCGCCACTACTATCAGAACACCCAGGGTCTGATCTTTGTGGTGGACAGTAACGATCGCGACCGTATTGAGCCGGCCCGTGAGGAGCTCCACAAGATGCTCAACGAGGACGAGCTCCGCGAAGCTGTTGTGCTTGTGTTTGCTAACAAGCAGGATTTGCCCAACGCAATGACTGCTGCCGAGGTCACCGACAAGCTCGGTCTCCACTCTCTCCGTTCCCGTAACTGGTACATCCAGGCCACTTGCGCCACCACCGGCGACGGCCTCTACGAGGGTCTCGACTGGCTCAGCGCAACCCTCAAGAACCACACCAAGTAAACAGCTACCCAGCCAAGCACACCATATCAGACAGAGTTACAACGACTATACAGATAATTGAGATTTTTTTCTCTTTTTCGTTTTTTTTTTCTTTCGATATCAGACTTCTCCATCCCTGAAATTCCGCACTTCTATCCTCCTCTATCTACTCGGGAAAGGAAGGGTAGATTCTTGCTGCAGTTTCAAGCAATCAACATATTTGCATACAAATTCTTGTCCCGTCTATTGAACCCCAGCGCATGCCGGGCGGGATTTAACTCGTCATGGTCCCCGTCATGGTATGGTTCCCCCGCTTTCTCCCAGACAAACAACCTGAGACCTTCTTGAGGCTAGACCACGTCATGTACAAGAAACCACGTGTTGAAGTTCACCACGTCAGTGCATGTTTCTGAAAAGAGTTGCACTGGTTAAGCATGACGCATGCTGCTTTTAGTGTTATTTTCATCTTTCTTTTTTAAATGATTTCCCGTAGTCATTTTTGGTTCCGGTGAGATCACAGATGACACCACGTCATTACCTTCGCTTTGCCACAGCATCTGGATTTCACATCTGAGATGGTGCACGTGACCACGTCAGATCACATTGACAAAGAGGCAGACATATATCAATAAGAGATTTACAAAAGTAGTCCTTGCCAGGCGCTGGCAAACCCGCAACGCATGTGCTACAGCCACACCGTCCTTAACCTTGTGTGCAAAAGACAACACCTAAAGCTGACAAGAACGATGGGCAACTTTCCTACAACCATGATGAACATGTTCTGGTTACAGTGGGCATCGTTCTTCACGACAGAGGCAAGAGTGTTGATGGTAGGTCTTGATGCAGCAGGCAAAACTACAGTTTTGTACAAACTCAAACTTGGCGAGGTCGTCACGACCATTCCAACGATTGGCTTCAACGTCGAGTCTGTGGAGTATAAAAACATCAATTTCACTGTTTGGGATATTGGTGGTCAAAGCAAGATCCGTGCGCTTTGGCGATATTACTATGCCAACTCGAACTGCATCATCTTTGTCATTGATAGCAGCGATCGAGATCGTGCCGAGCTTGCACGGGAGGAGCTCCATAAATTACTTCATGAAGACGAACTTCGTGATTCTGTAATTCTCGTTCTTGCAAACAAACAGGACCTCCCGGATGCTATGACTGCAGCAGAGCTCGCCGACAAGCTTGATCTACACTCCGTGCGTTCTCATCAATGGTACATCCAATCGACGTGTGCCACAACCGGAGCAGGCTTGCATGAAGGCCTCGACTGGATTGGTAAAGCTGTAAGTGAACAGCAGCGTTCAATCGGGAAATAACAGCAATTTTAATGTGAATACAAACTTTGATTCTCAACGTTCTGGTTCCTTGAGTTAGTTGCATTTTAAAGGAGTAGAGAGCATCGCCATCTTAAAAAAGGAGGGGGGGAGGGATCTTTTGAAAGAAGAAAACTTTTAATTTTCGAAAAACAATCAAGTACTGTTAGAGTATAAACAATAAAAAACGTTAATTCTTCTTTTAAAAGTTCCCCTGTAGTAGTTGAGGGTTTCTATCGTTTTATTAAAAAATAAATAAAAATAAATAAAAATAAATTTATATGTATAAATATTGTAAACAAATTTTCGCCTTTAAAAAGTGAATGAATGAAGCTAAGCGAGCTGGCTTCAGCACCCGCAATCGAATATTCGGATACTGAGCTTTCGTTTGAGGAAAGCAATGAATGCACACCACCCAGTCAAGCACAGCGAGCCGATACCGCATCACCATCTCTTAGCATCGCTCAAGAATTAGAGTTGATCCTCACCCTCCACAAATCACAAATCGTGGCTCCTCAATTCCTCCGCCTTGGCTCCTGGCACTTGCATACCTTTTTAAGGGCCCTGTAAGTTACGTACTTAGTCAGTAGCACTCTTTCTATTCGTTTATTGTTTGTTTGTTTGTTTGTTTGTTTGTTTGTTGTTTGTTTGTTTGATGTATCGACATATCATGATTGAATGATCATCAGTATTGATGTATTTTGATGTATTTTGATGTATCGATTGATTGTACAAAGAAGCCAAGCTACCATGGTGGCAGTAGAAAGAGAAACGTGGCAACGGCCGCCATTAGTTTGGAGCAGCGTGCGGTCTCTTGTGCTCAAACGAGAGTGAAGCCTCTCTCAGCCACATCATTTCCCATCATGATCTTGAACTTTTTTCTTCTACAGAAGGAAAGAATGAAAAAGCACACACGTACTATACGTACTCACTCATGCTCTAGGCTAGGTACTGCAGGTGCTTCTGCGAGAGGTCTGACAAAGATCTTGACGGAGCGCATGGCGAAAGGCACGAACCCGTCGCTTGTTCCAGCGTGCGTGCAATGACCGCAATGGATATGGTGGTCGTGAAGCATTGTCCTCGAACCAATCTCAGAGAAGTAAGACCTAAAGCCTTCCTTCTGTAGGAGTAGTCAGCTAGAAGGTACCTACCTTCATTCCTACTGACTGGCCGCTATTCGTTTCCGGTAGTAGCGAGCGAGAAGTTCTGAGGGAGCAGAAAATCTGCAAAGTAGGTAGAAAGCCTTCCGCATTGCCCTCACAAAAAGCTGGCCACGTCATCGACCACGTCACTCTTAGAGTTACATCCCTAACCTAAGGTGTCTCCTCTTATTTAAAGATATCAGTGTTCATTTACTGGGAGGAAATACTTCAGTGGATGAGTCAGTAATCGAGTGCAGTGGGGTTGAGTTGGGAGGTGGACAGAAAAACATAATCTTTGAGGGGAAGTACACTGATAAATTTAGGAGACAGTGGGAATCCGGGAGCAAGAGAAGTCGTGGCAAACTTTCATTTACTCAAGGTACGTGGTAGCCCGTTGGAGCTCTCTCGCGTGAGGGGCCCGGCGCCAGCCCGCGGCATAGGTCTAGCAGCCCGGCGAAGCAAGACGGAGTCTATATACTTCCCATCGGCGGAGTAGCGTCTCTGTACTTGCGACGGGGTTAGAGACCAGAGCTGATGTCTGTGGCTTGATTTTGGCTAGCTTTTTTCTCTCCTTCTTTCTCTGCTTTTTCTCCGTTTTGCTCTCCTTCTTGCGTTGCGCGCTTAGTTTTGCATGTACTTTCTCCGGGGTCCTTTTCTTCGACAGTCAAACCGCGCCCTGTAATGGTAATGGTGGACTGGGAATGCATGCTACGAGACAGGTTGGGAGCCTGACTAATGTCGTCAGGAAAGATCCGGGGCCGCTAGAAGGCGAAAATTGATCCGAAAGGCAAAAGGAGAAAAAACGAACAAAACCGCAAATGAAGGAAAACCAATAGTTTGGGCTTGATTTACTACAAGAGAGCAAGAAGGCGATCGCACAAGTTGGTACGGTATTTCATGGCTCTCTACCTTTTTGTTACCCCTGCCCCTTTTCTTCGATCTCTTCTTGTGGGAGGGAGTTGCGTCTTTGGAGGATACTATTCTCAATCAAAACTGTACAATTTTTGTTTACTGACAAGAATCTATATCCTTGTTTTATTTTCGACATGATGTATCTGTTTGAATACAGGAATTGCGCTACTCGAGGCGGAGAACGTCCCGAGCTCAACCCCATCAGGCAAGATGGGTCTCCAAATCAGCCGCATCATCGAACGTCTGTTCGGCAAGACGGAGATGCGTATTCTTATGGTTGGTCTCGATGCCGCTGGTAAGACCACCATTCTTTACAAGCTCAAACTTGGTGAGGTTGTGACAACTATTCCCACCATTGGCTTTAACGTTGAGACCGTGGAGTACAAGAACATCAGCGTAAGGTAAGTGCAGCCGGTTCTCTCCAACAAAGCATGAGAACTCCTCGTATATTTTCGAGTTCAGATGACTAACTTTAGGGTTTTGCAATTTCTAATCACAGTTGCTCACAAGAGTTCAACTGGAGGGCGCAGACAAAGTGTTCACCCCGAGTAACTTTTTAATTCGGCCTGACAGTACAGTACAACTCAGAACATTATTCTGCTAATCTAATCCGGAAAACTAACTAACCCATGACCTCTGTGTACCTGTCGTTTAATCTTCAAATGCTAAACTTGCACTGACTTTCCCGTTTCCAGTTCACTGGTACGTCTTTACTCCCCCCAAAGGAATATAATATGCTTCGGGGTAATCAACTTTGATCCTTGTATGCATCTGTTATGCAAAGTAGAAAGGAAACTAACGTTCTTGTTGCACGTGTGATGTTGAAAAATATCCAGTCTGGGATGTGGGTGGCCAGGATAAGATCCGCCCTCTGTGGCGCCACTACTATCAGAACACTCAGGGTCTGATTTTTGTGGTTGATAGCAACGATCGCGACCGTATCGAACCGGCGCGTGAGGAATTGCACAAAATGATCAATGAGGATGAGCTTCGTGATGCCGTTATCCTTGTTTTCGCTAACAAGCAAGATTTGCCAAACGCTATGACTGCTGCCGAGATTACCGATAAGCTTGGCTTGCACTCCCTCCGTTCCCGTAACTGGTACATCCAAGCAACTTGTGCCACCACTGGAGATGGACTCTACGAGGGTCTTGACTGGCTCAGTGCCACCCTCAAGAACCGCTCCCCATAAGAAGACTCCATACCTCTCACACTGCTCTCACAGTCTAACCTGTCACCAGCAGTGCTGTCTCACGCTTTCATTGTTGTAAAGTCTAAGTGTGCTCCTTAGCAGACATGGCTTTTCATTCAAACATGCATGCTTGACAACAAAAACCACCACCAAAGCTATATCTGTGACATCACCAAAGCTCGGTAGCGAGAACATGTCTGTGTATCAATGAGGAGATTTGACCTTTTTTTACTATCCCTTTTGATGTCCAAGTCGACCAGCAGGTAGTAGTGATGTATTAACAAAAAGCTGGATCTGCTTCCCAGATTGGTTTTTGTTATATTGCTGAACCTGCTATTTCATGCAAATGAGAGATTAGAGATGACCAAACAGACGGCGGACACCCTCTGTGCGTTTGTCTCCTCCCAAAACACAAACGAAATGCTCTTAACTTGACAAGTCCTATTTCAATTCGAGTACTAAGCTTCCTCATACATTTTGTTGAAACAAGAACTCGTCTTTAAAATCTATCCAACAAGAAAATCCGATAAACATAAACCAGTTGATCTTTCAGTTGCAAATCCCATAGTTGAAAAGCCACGCCTTACTTCTCTTGGAAGTATGACAAAAACATAATATATTACACAACACCACCCCATTTAAAATTGTAACTCTTTGTCTTTCCATGGTTTGGATGCCGCTCTAAGAAGATAATTAGTTTTCCATTCATGTAGTCTTACCGTGCCTGTATTCTTTCTCTTTCACCCCTTTGCTTCAGAAATAAGCAAAATTGGTATATAGTTGAGCGTACATTGCCTGATGAAAAAACGCAACTACCTCTTGAATGATAGCCAGCAACCAACCGTAGGAGCAACCTGCAAGAGTAGTATGCAGACGCTGCTTCGTCTTTACAATCACAATATGTGCGCGCGGGGATTTTATTGATATTCTGAAACCAAAAAAAAGAAAGAATCTTTGTATTATAAAGTGATTTTAAATTGAAATGTGCAGGCAGCTTGCCTGTACAAACTTGAAGCGCCCTGCTTTTGTAATCTTCTATTTAAATTTAGTCAAACTCATACATATCATCACTCTTACTCGAGTTCTGTTGACGTGCTGGGTCATTCGAGGTGGATGAGTAGGAAGGACTTTCTGGGTGGCTTGAGGTGGATTTTCTCTTGGTCATCTCGTCAGATGCATGACCTGGATTGTTTTCACTAGCAAGTGCTTGTTTGAGTTGCCAATCATTGATTTCAATGCGTAGATCTTTGTCTGTTACAATTTCGGATTCGGAAAGAGGCTGACCGGTGATAGGGCAGAGGTTTCCCTGGCTCTTAATCCATGCTTGCAGTGCGCTCTTTTCAAAATGATGACCATACATTGTCGTCACAGGATCAACCAGAAGCTTTCCAGAAAGGTGACAAGCGAATTCCTCGGGGACACCTTGTTCAGGCGGGGCAACAGCTTGTGTTCGAAGTTTGCCCTGATTCTCCTTCCGCAAACGTCTCCGTTCCGCGATACGCTTCCATGCTTCCTCCTTGTTGTCCTCGTCATCCTTTTGATTGTCAGTTGGATCTGGCAGGGTCTGCATAAAAGAGTTAGCCTTAAAACCTGGCAGATCGCCCAAAAGTCTGTACTCAGGGCGTTGGTCGCCTTCATCATCCTCATTACCAGCACGAGAGTCTGCAAACTTCGATTCGGCTTCGGGCTGTGGAGCTCCAGGCCTGTTGTATTTTTCGCGTTCTTCATCGGAGCTCAATTGGCTCAATAAGAGCTGACGGATCACAGGAGAACTTTCGAAGTGAAGTGCCGTGTATCCTTGCCGTGTTTTCAAAAGCACATCGCAACCTTGCTCTACAAGTGCTCGAGCACAGTCTTCTGTGCGAAAGTATGTGGCTTCATGTAAAGCAGTCCATCCACCTTCATTCTGTGCATCGACGTCAGCACCTGCGTCCAGCAAAGCCTTAACCACTTCCGGATGGTTCTGTCTGCATGCGTGAGCAAGGGGGTATTGCGCATGGTATGGCGCAATCATGGAAGCTGGAATAATCTCATTCGGAGTGGCCATTGCCTTTAAAAGAAGTCGTGCAATTTCAGTGTAGCCTCGATGAACAGCCTCGAATAGAGGCTTCCATCCGATAGAGTTGGCTGTGTCTACGCTAGCCCCTGCTGCCAGTAGAGCAGACACAACTGGTGTAAGGCCGTAAGCGCTTGCCATGTGTAGAGCAGTCCATCCTGTAGCATAAGATCCAGGGCCACGTGTAGTTTTGAGATCAAGATCTATACCACGCTCCATCATTGCTTCGATGACCTTTTCAGCAGCAGCAATGGTGGATTGCTGATGACAGCAGGCATGGAGAATGGTCCAACCACTTTCGTTTTGTTCACCAAGAGATGAGAGGCGGATAGGTACCTCGCGACCCTGATACTCAAGTATGAGACACTCATTCAGGGGTACATCTTCATTCCAATCTCCATTATCATCTTCGTCACGCTGGCTTTCTGTGCTGCTCTCGTTTGGAGGGTTGACGGGATTCCCCTGACGATCCACGAATTGAACTGGTGTGACTGTCCCGTCCGGCCGAAGTATGACCATTGGTACAGCATTTACAAGTCGTTTTTCTTCTTCTCGTTGGATTTCTCGCTTCAGTTTTTCCTTGTTGGCGTGGAAATCATTGATTGTATAGATTTCGGGGAAGGCACGGCTTAGTGCTTGGCCCAACAAGAACGTGCAAGCAACCATCTGCTGCAGCTCGGCTTGCGCCGAAGCTGCGCCACCCATGTCTTCTTTGCAAAGCTAATCCGGGACTACAGTCCTTGAGTTGAGCTGTCAGCAATTAATCAATGTTGCAAGCTGTTTTTCGAGATCTACGAACCGTCCCCACCTGCAAGGATAGACTTTCGCTTCTGCAAGCGGCACGCTTGATGTTCTTCGGGGCACGCCACGCGCGTGTGATCGCTCAGCCGCACAGACCAAGGTTGTCCTCCGCGGAGCTTGCAAATACAGACTGTGTAGACCTCAAGCTAGAACTTGGGCAGTATTCGCTATGAGAGAGAATGTGTAAGTCTTCTTTGTTTTTTCTCGATCCACTAAACGTCTAGATTTGCTTATCTTTAGAAAAACAAAGCTTTTATATATAAACCACCTACTGAGTTATACTAATGCTCACATTCTCTCTGGACCACCTTTCGCGTTGTTGATTTTCTTCTTTTGAAGTCCATATGCTTGACTTGGCGAGTTCCCTCTAGACTCCTGTCTACTTTCCAAAATGCTGACGCGACAGCAAACCATAGCAGTTTATGATGCAAACTCATGCATTTCCAGCCAGTTGGCAAGGGAAATCGCTAGGTCGATTGGCCCTCTCTTCTCTACTATCAATTGTACATCGCTTATCCCCCCGCAACATCAAGTAACCCGGAGAAAATGAGGAGGAGCACCCTCCCCAGGTCAGCGGACACTTTAAGGTGGAAACCCATTACACCTTAAAGAGGTACACACCTTGGCCTATCCTCACCATCTTCACCCAAGGAAGCAATTAAAAAAATGAATGAAGAATAGGTACGTATTTAGCTGCCTACCACCTCATCGCGGGATGAGTGAACTCCTGGCTTGGCTTCTTTAGAGCTGTTTAGCATTTGTTCTATCTACCAATAAAAGCTTTTGAGGACAAGCCTCTTTTTGTTTTAATTTTATCTATGAATTCTTCTTTATCTTACCAGAGTAATATTGAGTTGAAAGTTAGGAGGCTAGGACTGCTGCGAGTGGAGCATCAGCTCGAGTTTGAGGACGATCTCGTGGAGCATCGCGATCTATCGACCTTCTCGGACCTCTGCTCACGAGGCACACAACATTACCCTCAGGCGGCGCAAACCTTGACAAGACAGCACTATGGGTAAATGAAAAGCAAGACCGTAGCCCGCTTCCTTAGAGAAGAGGTCACTTCGGCTGAGAGAGATAAAAACTTTGAAAAGCGAGCTTCTTTGTTGAGTTTGCAGTGTGGGAACATGAATCGTCCAGCGAGGGAGGGACATATAAGTTCTGCTACAATGAGCTTGACTTGACCTTGACCATGGAAAAGGTATTGGTGCTTCTTTCGAGGAGGTGTCGAGGTTCCTCTGCTGAAGACTTTCTCCGGTCCCTGGATTCTGCAACAAGAAAGGCAACTTCGGACTTTGAGGTCTAGAAATTTATTGCTTGATCTACTGATTTGTTCACTGGTTTGTTATAAACTGGCAGGCTTTCCGGATGACCCGTAACACAGTAGCACACCCCTAGCACTAGTATGAAAGACGCCGATCTCCCCAAAAGATATTTTGTCAATCAATTCTTCACGACTCTTTTCTTTTCCCGAGAGTTTCTCTGTCAAGTCGAGAATACCTGTACATCAAGTCGAAGATGGCGAAGTTATGATTGAAGCCTCGCTCGTTCCAAAGGTCTCCTGCAAACCATACACATATTGCCTCTGGCTACTGCCAGTTGACATGATGCAGTGTTTCCATCCAGAGGAAAGGAAGGATCACTTTACTCTATTCGTGAATCACGCTCAAAGCGCACACCATCAACGAGAAGAAGGTCAGCAGGTAGTAGGTGCGACAACGGCGCTGCTTGAGGCGAACTTGAAGAACCTGGAGTTCTGATCTGAAGGAAGCGCCTCAATCCCCAAGAAGGTCAGCAGTCTAGGTGGCGCGAAGCCGACCTACATCCCGTGTGCATCACGTGCCGCAAGAAGTCCGTCGTGAGACGCAGCGTAGAGAGCAGCGGCAACAGTGGCAGCACGTGCCGCGCAGACTGCCAGGTTTGGAAACTCCTTGGATGCAGTTTTAGATTTAAAGTTCGAAACAATCGCCATAAGGGAGCCGCGAGAAGCCCTTTAGGTTGTTGAGGGCTGCAATACAACGGTTGCCACCTTTCCTCGAAAAGAACTCTCCAGCAATGGACGAAGAGGACCGGGGTCAAAGAGATGAATGTATTAAAGGAAAACCAGTTAGGCGTGATCATTGATTGAAAACCAACTTCGAAGTTCGCCTTGAATTCGATGGGACGGGTAATTCATTTCGATTGTTATGCACCGTAGAGGGTTGAGAAGAAGGATAACGGAGGCGGAAACATAGCTCTGAGAACTCGAAGAAGTTATACTATTCTTACTTGATCTTCGAGTTGGGGTGATACTTGAAAGATACTGCAGCGGCGGGTAGTGGCTACCTAACTAGCTCTAGCTACCTTCTAAAAAAACTTGGAATCATCGTTGACGGCACTTTTTTTTTTTCTTCATCACTTCTTCTGTGAATCAGTCCAGTCAAGTGCAGCACGCGAGCAAGGAGGTGATCAAAACCGAATCACGAGCAAGCAACGCCGTGCGGGATCGAGTCGTTCACATCACATCAAGAGAGTAGCGGACGGGAGCCTCTCACTGTGAAAACTGATAGCGCAAGTTTGCGTCTCTGTTCTAGCTAGAGGCAGACTCCGCACGTGTGGGAACGAGTTGCGGCAAGAAAGAGAAAGGAAAGTGAGAGAAAGATTGGGCCCGCCAACAGCAATCTTCTTCTGCCGTTTGTTTCAACAGACTGTATCGGGCTCCAGGCTGCGGCGAGGAGCTACCGCGTGAGTTCCTTCAAGTCCCGCCACCAGCGGCAGTGCTTCCTCTATCAAACCTTCTTACAAGCTCAACCTGAGCACTGGATTGTCCGGATCCGAAGAGGGTCCGTCCTCCCAGAAGCTAGCTGACTCACTAGGACCTGCCTAGCACTGATACTGTTTATCTGGGGAGGCGATCTCCACCCTGCTGCCATCAAACGCAAGTACTCTGGCTCACGCACGGAGTATCTTGCAGGATTTGCTCTCCCCCTTACGTGTCCTGTTCTGTCCTTGCCTTTCCTTTTGTTCAACTTGAAAGTCGAGTCTTTCTTTTGTTGCTACTTATTGTGGCGCACTCCCTCCTTGTGCCTTGCTGAGTCAGCATCGCTTCCTACGGACGGTTAGCCGCTGCCAGCGAACAAAGATAAAGATTCTAGCAGCACCGTGAGCACGGCAAAAGCACTGCATCTTGGCTTTTGCAAAATAAACCCCCCACAAGAGAAAGCTACTATAAGTGGGAATTGCTACAGACCTGAAGTAAGAGACGAAGGAAATCAGCATCGACACCAAGCCGGCACTGAGAGGATTTAGAATAATTTTTAAGAAGGCTGTGGCTGAGAAGAAAGTCAAAGACCTAAAAAAAGACTCTCTATCGAGCTTGCTCCAGCGACCAACTAAGGAATTCTGTCTATAACTCTCGGCCAACCTTTTTTTTTCTCTTCCTACTTTTAGCGTGCCTACTCGATATTCTCACTCTCTCAGACAGCGTGATAACCATATAACGTTTCAGGCTGTGTTTGGTTGAAGCTATCGTTTAGGATTTATTTTCTTTGCTTCTTAGACCCTCATAAACATTGCCTGCAAGAACTCGTTATTGCTGCGAGTTCTATCTTTCTCTCCTCCTCTCTGGGCGCACACGTATATATACTACGGTGGCTGCAAAAAGCGACAAAGCCGCCCCTTACTCATTTGATCGAGTAGAAGCGTGAAGAGCGTCTGAAATTCTAATTCTTTTTTGTAAGGGCACTCATTGTGCATGCGTAGAGTTTCGCACACGCATAGAGGTCTCAAGTCATCTTACTTCAAGACTCTGCATATACGAAACGAGAATTGAAATTGAGCAAAACTTAAACAACAGCCTCTTCACATTGTGGCTTCCTTTGATAGGCCATTACCCTTTTGCCGCTCAGCAGACTTCTTATTTGCAACAACACCAAAACTATATCAAGCGGCTGCATAGCTGGATTAAATTCTTTACGAAGAATCGCAAGAGCTCTGGCTTATTATTACTTTTTTGCTTCATTTCACATCCTTCAGTGGGGGGCAGCATACACCAAACTTTACGATCTCTGCTCAAAGAGTCGTCGTGAACGTAGAATTTTGCAAATTGCTACGGCGGGTATCGTCCAGCAAGCCCAATTTAAATAAAAAATGAGTATTGTTGACCCTTCGTCCGTCTATGAGCTCCTGCAGCTCATTGGTGAAGGCACGTATGGCACAGTATGGAAGGCTGCGCATAAGCGCACCGGTGAGTTAGTGGCAATCAAGGTAATCCCCGTGGATGATGACACAACAGAGCTAGAGGAAGAAATCGACATTTTAGGTCGCTGCGATTCTGTGTTTTGCGTTGGATATCTCGGAACATATGAAAAAGGCGATTGTGTTTGGATTGTCATGGAGTACTGCGCCGCAGGTTCTGTGGCAGACTTGATGAGCTACTGTGGTACGACTCTGGATGAGGAATACATTCGTGACATTGTTGCCTATGTTTTGCTGGGCTTGCATTACCTTCACAAGCAAAATCTTATTCACCGCGACATCAAAGGCAGGCAACATTTTGCTGACAGACAGTGGCCAGGCTAAGCTTGGAGACTTTGGTGTGGCGGCACAACTTAATACTGTGCAATCTAAGAGATCAACCATGACCGGTGCTCCATTTTGGATGGCACCCGAAGTGATGCAAGAAGAACGCTACGACAGCAAATGTGACATCTGGTCTCTCGGCATTACAATCATTGAAATGGCTCAAGGTAAGCCCCCATACTCCCAAATTCACCCTATGCGTGTTGTCTTTGTTATTCCATCTAAGCCACCTCCGACTCTTGACCAGCCTTCCCTGTGGTCTGAAGAGATGAATGATTTTCTGAGCATGTGTCTTGTGAAAGACCCTCATGAGCGTAGCACAGCGCTCGACCTCATGTCCCATCCTTTTGTAGCAGACCGTGTTGACATCTTCTCAGATGAAAGTGAGGCTTCAGAGAAACTTCAAGAGTTAGTTGAGGCAAGCATGGATATCATTGAATACCAACGCCTTGAGCAGCGGGGTAACAATGATGCATCAACTTTACCTTCTTCTTTGCAGGATACACTTAAAACCTCCGCAAGCATTGCTTGATCTCCGAGTCGTTTTTCATTGTATATCATGTCCACATGTAAACCTTATTATTTGTTATTGTTCAATTTTATCATGCTTCATTCTTTTCTCTCTTCTTCAATTTATTCAAAAGAAAGGCGAAGATTAAAGACATATTCGCAACTTGTTTGTATGGTTCGATCAGATGCGTTACCCACCTGGAAAAGTTATTCTGCCGTCTAATTTTCTGTCGCCTTTGTGTTTTCTGTTTTTCAAATTTTGTTTTTTACAGTGCATGGCTACATTCCTCATCTTCAGAACATAGACATCTTGATACATGTTTAAGAAGCTTGTTGCGCTTGTACCTAGCAACGTATAGAGTCTTTCCAACTCCTGCTAACGTTACCTAGTTTGAGAAGCTTTGCTACGCTTCTTCAATAATGGCGTGAGACTATCTCAGTTTCAACATACAGTTCTGATGCTGATTGCTCACTGCAAAGGGGGGGATGTAGTTAACTTGAATCTCATTATCACATGATTAGAATTACTACGAGGCTGCACCTCACACGTGTCACCGTGAGGAGTACTGAAATAATTTATTTGCTGCTGGAGCAACAGCATTTTGTGCCATGTAAGAAAACTACACGTCAGCTGACTACCTGAAAAACGAAATTGCGAAACCCATTGCCACCATTCGTTGCTGATTGGGCCCCAAAAAAGAAGCCTAACTACTAGATGAGTTCTGAACCTCGAAGACACGTGGTGTGGGTTCTGCCGGTTCCAGAATGTCATCCACGCTGCTATAGATATGTTTAGCGCTTCTTTGGAAACGATGAGATCGGTCCACCAACTCACGATCAGGATGAGCAATACTATCTAAGTTTTATCAAACCTAAGGTGCTGGGCAACAAACAATAAGAACAATGCGGCTCCCACCATTCTCAACAATGTCACAATGATTGGCCTAATTTGTTACCCTTATTTTTATTTTCTGCTTCTACTAGTAGTTCGCTATGCATTGTTAGCAATGCCATGTGTGGTACTACTACAAAGACCTTGCATATTGAGAGTGGTCTACGCCAAAAGCTAAGGGTACCTTAATAACTGCTATGCAGGCTTTTTATTCTTATTTCATTTTAAAATTATAATTATTTCAATTAGTATAAGGGTAACACTGTATATAGTACGATAAGTACTAGGGCTTGGCATAATGGTTACTATTTATCATTAATTTTTAATTTCTAAAGTTAGTACATAGCGGTTTCTAGTAGGTAGGTTGTTAGTTGAAAGAACTCTGGAGAAACAAGTAGTAATAGTAGATTTTCGAAAAGCTTGCCATAAATATATCCGAAATACATACCTGACAGGTACCTAGAAATGTGGCTCCCAGCATGCGCGGGGAAAGGAAACCTCAGAAGTTAGTTTGTACGGTGACAGCAAAATATTGGAGACACTGTATAGACTGAGAAAGGAACTATCTAACGTATTTTATATTTAAAAAAACCAGATTGGAGCGGTCATCAATCATGGTAGAGGTAGGTAGGAGTATATCCTTAGTAGTATCTAATAGGAGGGTACAAAATAGCAAAGAAGATAGAAGAAGTTCAGAATATCCAGATTGACCGAAACAACAAAGCCGCAACGTCGAAGACGAGGTCGCAAGAGATTAACAAGTGCTGTTTGTGGAGCAAGAGGATCCAAGGTTTGGTCAAGATGGGAGAAGCATCTGCTGCCAACGTAGATCATAAGGCAATTGCGGCGTTTGTTGATGAGACTTGGACTAAGGACTGCATTCCCAAGCTCTGCGAATATGTTGCCATCCCGAACCAGAGTCCACTCTTCGTGGACCAAAATGATCCGACGGTGAAAGAAAATCAAGACAAGGCCATGGCTCTGATCCAGGAATGGGTTAAAGCCCAAGATCTCTCTGGCGTGGAGATTGAGCTCATTGAGCTCGAAGGTCGCACGCCGCTCCTCTTCGTGGAGGTGAAAGCCAGCGAGGGTGTGGACGTCTCCAAATCCGGCACAGTGCTCCTCTACGGCCACATGGACAAGCAACCCCCTTTTGAGGGCTGGGAAGAAGGTCTTGAACCTTACAAACCTGTGATTCGTGACGGGAAGTTGTACGGACGTGGAGGCGCTGACGATGGCTACAGCGTCTTCACCGCTGTTACCTCAATTCGTGCGCTGCAGAAGCAAGGAATTCCGCACGCTCGCTGCGTCATCATCGTTGAGGCCGCAGAAGAGTCTGGAAGCCCCGACTTACCCACATATGTCACCCATCTCAAGGAGCGTATCGGAAACCCGAATCTTGTCATTTGCCTGGACTCTGGTTGTGGCAATTATGAACAAATGTGGATCACAACATCTCTTCGCGGAGTTTGCGTTGGAAACCTTAAGGTAGAGATTGCCAAGGAAGGTGTACACTCCGGAGATGCTTCTGGAATTCTTCCGGACACATTTCGTATTGCTCGAAGCCTTCTGGACCGTCTCGAAGACGTCAAGACTGGATGCGTGACTCTGCCTGGGCTTGTGGTGGATATTCCTGAGAAGGTCCGCACTCAAGTGGCCCAGTCTGCTGCAGTCCTTGGCCGCCCTGGCATGATTGACTGTTTCCCGTTTGTCGAGGGAGCTGTGCCCGCTGAGCCTGAGGGTGATGAACAGCTCACAGAACTAGCACTCAACCGTTGGTGGCGATCGACTGTGACAGTCGTTGGTGCTGAAGGTCTGCCACCTGCTGGAAGTGCGGGCAACGTGCTCCGTCCTTCAACAACTTTGCGCTTGAGCATTCGTCTACCGCCAACTCTCCCGAGTGATAATGTTGTTCAAGATATCCGTGATGCACTCACGAAAGACGTTCCTTACAATGCAAAGGTCACCTACAACGCGAACGTGGGTGCAGGCTGGGCGGCACCTCCTATGGCAGCGTGGCTTGAACAGGCAGCAAGCAACGCGTCCAAGGAGTTTTATGGCAAGGATGCGATGATCATGGGCGAGGGTGGCAGCATTCCGTTTATGGGCATGCTTGGCAACATGTTCCCCAAAGCGCAGTTCCTGATTGTTGGCGTGCTTGGCCCTGGCAGTAATGCTCATGGACCGAACGAATTTCTCCACATTGACTTTTCTTCCAAGCTCACCAGCTGCATTGCAAGTGTACTGGCTGACCACTGCGCATCAAATGTTGAAGACCTGCTTTCTGCGGCGGATGATACCTCTGAGCCTGCACCTAAGCGTACTAAGTTGGAAGATGACTTTGGCCGCAACTCGGATGGTACAAAGCTTTAAAGAATGCACTCCTGCTCTCTTGCTTGCTTGCTCGTGCTGGTGCTGGTGCCCGCGCCGCTAAGCCCTCCTTTGGTATATTTGTGTAGTGCTGCACTTTCCTTTTCTATTTTTTGGTTGGTTGACAGCAATAATTCGAAAACCCTGCTTTATTTCTATGTCACACAACTGTTTTTGTGCAGTTTAATATAAAGTTAGATTGAGTCCCGATCCCAACGTTTTGTTGATAAAATTCTGCTACTTATCATATTCCCCTTTCCATCTATCTATCCTAGATTATCCAAACATACGTTCTCCTCAATTTGAATTCATAAAACGAGATAGAATAATAGAATAAATTCGCAAGTTTAATATTTGCTTTACTTTACAATAGACGATTTAAAAGCTGTGTTTTCACTTTAGTGATGCTATGGAATGGTTTGTGATGAATGGGCATCTTCGAAAGAAGCACAAGGGGAAACATGTTTGCACACATTTTAATAATTAAATATTGTTGTGTCTCTGGGAATTTCTTGTCTTTTGAAATAAAGAAACATTGAACGAATGAACACAAAATATCCTATGAGAGGATACCTGCGAACTTCGTGAAATCAATCATGCTTCGTGGTAATGCATGGACACTCCGAAATTTTGATAAGTAACAAACCTAAAATTTGGAGTGGGCTCTGCCAATGACGAGTTGACAAATAGAACAATTGGAATGCAAGTCTGAAGCACATACCATCAAAGCTTAAGCTCTCATATATTATCAAAGGATGGATTACCGTCGGAACTAACGAGTTAGCGAAGCTAAAGCCTCTGTAGCATCTGGAAACTGTGCCACTAAGTGTGCTAATCGACATGCTGAGTCCTTGGAATGAGCAACCATTCGTGCAGCAAGACGCCGCCTTGCCTTTGGAGTTGATGGCCATTGAGCTGAATTCTCCATCGCATATAGCTCATTCCATCGGTGCCAAACACTGTGCGAGGGTTCCAATGTTATTTTGCTCTGCTGAGCAAGCAACGATTGTAGGTATCGACCTCCGCCTGAGGATACCATGATCACTGCAGCACGGTTGTCGCTGGGAAGATCTGCAGCAAGTCGAGTGATGCCACTATTCTTTGAGACAACTATTATGCATTTTACAAAACGTTCACTTCGCCGTTGCATTTGCAGTATGCGGCGATATTGGGCATCATCTGAATCTTCAGCTGCCATGAGGAGACAATCTCCCACTCCTGGACGCATTGAAAGTTCTAGGTTCTGGCCAACAGGGAGGGGTGCAGAATAACTTGCGGAAACAAAATCTATACTCCCAATTGTGCTATTTACAGCAGCAATGGTCCCTGCCGGAGAAAGAGCACCAAACAAACGATGACCAAGTACAATATTTCCATCTTCGGCCTCAAGGGCGCCCTTGCTGCGAAAAAAAGACTTTTGACCCAATTTTTTGGCTAGGGCAATTGCTTGTTCTTGCTGTTCGAGAGCCTGGCAATCCTGAGTAGCTACAATCTTGGCCTGAAGGTCTCTGTTTAAGTTGACTGCCATCTGGGTCCGCAATGCTTGGAGTTCTTCCCCATCAAGACTGGAAAGCATTGCTATGGGAATGTTGATCTCGTCTGATACGAAGGTATCTTGCTCCATGCGAAAGAGGCGATCTTCTGAATTTAATATTAATAGACCTGCTGCACCAAGATTGCCCATAACGTTTGCTTTTCGATGAAAGGAACACTTTCCTCGTTTCACAACAGCGTACGCGCCGAAAATTTGTTTGGGAGGTGTAATTAAAGCATTCTCATCACAAGCATCCTCAGGTTGCATAAACACAAGACGCCGTGGAGTACAGTCATTTGGCTTCACACCAAAACCATCTGCTGCCATCATAATTCGCATGGTATGTTCTTGATGTTGGGCGTCTATCACATCGATATGTTCGATAACCATATCTGGATGTGCTGCAAGACGGCCCTCCTCTGAAAGCTCGCGTTGGCCAGGACCGCGTTCTCCGCGGCGAAAAACGAATCTCCGCGGCACCTGCACATTTTCTGCTGCTTCATTAAGTACTTGAAATGCGTCTGCTGTGGTCAGCTCACTCACGTCGTCACCGTTAACAGCCATGAGCTTGTCACCGATGTGTAGTAAACCGCTTTTTTCAGCAGCGCCTAAGCGACCACCTCCGAGTTCACGAAAGGCCATGATTGTCAGATCTGCTTTGAATTGAATACCGAGGGCACCAACAACGCGAAACACCACCTCGAATTCATCCTCACGAAGCGACGGAGAGCGCTTCAAAAGCTCCACAGATGCTACGCCTTCGTTGAGGTCTTGCAGTATATCAGTGTGCGAGTGGCACCTACTCTCTTGCAGAACTATAAGAAGGAGCAGCGTCACCAATAGTTTCCCAAAACCTGGCATCATCGCTTCGCGTCGTGATTCTGTACCTGCCGATTTGCAGCAATTCTATGAAGTGAAGCCATCCCTGAAGTAAGTGGCCATTGTGAAATCCTAAGGACTTGGAAAAAGAAGAAAACAAATGTCCGTTTAATTATTTTTATTTTTTTCAATTTAATTTTTTCAATTGTCATATGTATATATTTTATTGGAAAAAAAAAAATGAAAGTTGTTTAAAAGCTGTATACTTGATTTGGAGGGCTATTATAAGCTGGGATATGAACAACTTGGAAATATGGCCATACTCTTGCACCTCAAATTAATGATCTGGCACCATGTAAGCCCTAGTTAGGCTCACTTGCAGGCATCCTCGCAATGACCTCAGTTTTGTGTAAAAATCGTGAGTATCTCAAATTTTCCAAACATTAAATTTTGAAGAAGCTAGCCATGGAATCTACGCAAGTGAAGACAACGACAGAAGCAATTAGGAATGTACTCAAATGATATGAAAATGAGCAGGACAACATCCTGTATTAAACTATGCAGTGTCTATAAACGCTTGGCAAGAAAACAGCGATCAACATATTTTGCATACACGGTAGATCTATATGCAACTATGTAGATTCTCTCGCTAACTATCTGTGGTGGCCGTTCATTTCTTCTCTTTGATCATTGTTGTAGTTCAACTTCTTTAGAAGTTTTCGATCAGGCCTTGTAAGCTCTGCACGAAATTGGATAATGTGTAAAAGATGGTGCCCAATACTGATATGGGTGTGTGTGGTTCCGCAGCCGTCGGATGTGTTGAGCAGTATGTTTTGTCTCGAGCTTTGCCCAAGTTAAGAAAAAAAGCTATAGAAATAGCCTCTGGCTAGGTTGTGAAAGTAATATATTCAGCAAACTTGGGCAACTCATGTATTACTATATATGCAAGAACTAGAACCTGTGATATGATCACTCTTACTGATCATTCCGAGTGATATGCTTTATCTTAAAAGTAAAAGACTATCCTCGGACTAGCAAGACAATGGTACTTCTTGAAGCGTGCGTTTTTTAAATGAAAATAACTACTCCGGGTGATTGCTTTGGCTCACCCAAGCTAAAAGATTTTAGACAAATTTCAAAAATTAAGCTCATTAACTCTAACTAGTGAAAGTTCAGACACGTAGGTAGGTATATATCTACCTACTATTTGTCAGTGGCAATATTTTCATTTAGAGAGAGAACCAAACCCGAGCCGAAATGTTTATGTAGATGCGTACCTAGGTCTATAGGGTGCGAGTGCATCTTTGACTTGAGTGAAAGATTTTCACTCCCGTTGCTGAAGTGCCGAAATTCAAACTAGTAGGGGTACTTAGACAATCGGCCTGATTAGGTATCTAGTAATTGTAATACCACAAAGGCACGTGGACAACTTCGGGTCAGTCTGCCATCAACACTTTGAACCCTTTCACTTGGGTTAAAACTAACGTAGCTATAACTAGCTAGTAGGTAGTAAGAATTCTGAGCTATGCCTGTATTGCAAATAATTTTCTTTTAAGACCTGGGCAAGAAAAATGTTACGTAGCGAGGAGGGGTACTCACACTTCCTACAATTGTTGTGGTGTTGCAAAAGCGTCAGACGATATAGTAAAGACACAACCCTGCTTGTTGTCTCGGTCTCGTCTTGATCCTCTGTCCCCATACCAATCTGCTGGCGTCCTTGCTTGGCTTGCTTATTGCTCCTATCGCAGTGAAGAGTGTGTGACATTTTAACTTGTTCACCTGGGGTCAGGCTAGCAGTTCTACTTTCAAACGACGTCGATCTTCAAGACTCTGCACTGTCGGTTTTCATGTTGGGGCAAAGCTGGCAAAGACAACCAAGCGCAATGGAATACTCATAAAGAATGTCTCACAACCAAGAGTTCGCTACCTGAGGTCCGCGTCGCGCTCGTCTTTGACGCTAGCGACTTTAACAGAGCCCAAGACATAGTGGACAAGTTGAACCCGTTTTTTAAATACCCAATAGTACAGAACACAACCACGAAAAATATTGAAACTTCTCAACTTGGCTTGATTTTGGTGAGTGGAGATCTCCAGGCACATTGTATCTCACACGGGGGTCTAAAGTCAGTCTGCAATAAGCTCCCAAACTCACTACTCCCTGTGGTAGTGGATAAGGGAATGTTAAATCAGAAATCCTGGAAGGCCTGGTAAGCTTATATTCTTAGTAATGAGCAATACTGTACTGCACTTGAGAATCCTTCAGATGTTCAAGCCATTGTCTCAAGTATTCAGAAAAAGAACTCACAGTAAGCGATACGACAATGACTGGGGCGTTTTCAATTCTCACGAGTGGGGTACCAGCATGGCGACTCACTCCAAAGCACTAAAGATCGCACAGATTCTCGAAGAACAACATAATCTTAAGGTCTGGCTTGATGACCATGAGATGCAAGGTATGGTTGACGTAGCAATGTCTCGCGGGATCAAAGGATCTAAAGTATTTCCTATTTTGGGTACTGAACGCTGGATGAAAACAATAAATAGTGGCGATCGCAAGGACAATTCTTCTCGTCAAGTGGCAGTTCTTGGTGCTCTTGATGAATGCGGTAAGTCCCAACAATTTCTAGACGAAGTTGTTGTACAACGCTGGACTCAGGAATTACCACCGTGGTTGTGCCTGGTGTTAAGCACTCGACCTGAGAAAGAAATCCCTAAATCTATGCGGGATTTCCATCCCACCAAGCTTGAATGGAGCGACGTTTCTTTTTTGGAAGACCTTCAAAAACATCTCAAGCTTACCTTATTGTACCAGCCTGGTCTACTTGACCCACGGGCTGCGGATCAAATCATTGACATCCTGACAGAGCGATCGGAGGGTCCCTTCTTGTGGGTTGATACGCTTGAAAAACTGCGCAAAACCAAAGGCAGCATGATGATTTGAATAAAGACATCTTCCCAGTTGGTCTCGGTGGAATGTTTCGTAAGTACCTTCAACATTTTATGGAAGCTGTAGGCGGAAATGAAGTGTATCAAAGTCTTCTTTCTCCAATTGGAATGGATACGTTTCATTTACTGCTGACCACCAGATCAAGGAATGTTTAGGTCTCGATGATATGTTGATTGTTGCTGATACGGGTGGAGGTGTGCATTTTGTTCGCCGAGAAAATGAGCAGGCAAAGTCATGACTTGGCAGATTGCCCATGCCTCTTTTCTATATTATCGTCTTGCATCTTCGAAGCATGCACTTTAGAAAAACGTAAAAGTTTCGTAGCTTATTTCACTGCAATGCTGTCCTCTCGTTTAATGATATCTAAAGATATTCAAGTTTCCCCTGCCAGTTCGAGACATAGTATAAACCCATGTTCTCCTTATCCCACTTTCTAGAGATCAATAGAGAATTCATTTTTAAATTTTAAAGGATTAATAAGAATATAAAGTGTGCAGTCAATGCTAGCTTTGCGCCTACGCTTTTAGTAATACTTTTATTTATTATTTATTATTTATCATTTTTTTAATTCTTTAAATATGATATATATGATATATATATATATATTTATTTATTTTTAAGTCACGGTGTTGGCAATGTTCGCCCAGAATCTACAACTGTCTACCAGTTTTGTACCACTAACTTTTTTTTTTTATTTTAAATAAAAATCAGTCACCTAGATGGAGAGTTACTATGAAAATGAGATCTTTTATTGAATTTCAAATTTATATATATTTTTCTTCTGTCAAATTATGAGTGTACTATGTACTTTGACTTCCATTCACACTACCAGAGACTTTTTAGCTGAGATTGCGAGCGTGTGATGCTGTGTGCGATTCAAGTATCTATGCATTCAACCCAGTAATAGACCTCAAGTAGTAGTAGCAGCAGTAGCAGCAGTAGTAGTGGTATTGGTAGTTCCATCTACTGCTACTTATACACCATACTCTCTCATAAGGCTAGTTTCCAAGCATCTTATCTTTATTTTTAATTCTAGGAGCGACTGCGAGAGAGAATGAGAGCAGTATCTTAACAATCTGCCTAAATATCTACTAGTAGCATGAGGCACCGATATAAAAATAATGAGTTCAGAAGCCTTCAATATCTAAGTTCGCCCAGTTTTATCTCTCCTGTTCTAGACCAAGTACTTTCTACTCTTAAAAAAGAGAAGCACGCGCTTACTATTGCAAGGGGGAACGAAGGTAGGTGTCTTGGAGACGCGAGTTTTGTTTGATCTGCTTCTATTATAATTATTCATTGTTTCCTAAGAATTTATTGAAAAATAGTTTATATATATATTTTTAACTTTAAAAAATAGAAACGAAAAGCACTCTAGTAGCCATTAGAATTAACAGTAATTAGGGAGTATTGGTAGGAAGGGTATCACCTGAGCACGTGACCATGAAATGAAAATACTTTAGTAGGCTATACCTAGGTAACTTTAGAAGTGCTGACAGCAGCAGCGTAGTCATCATCGTAAGAGGGAAAAGGGTAGCGCTCTGAGTTGCAGAACCCCGCGAGGTAGGAACACTTATAAGGCGTACTTAACAACATGATGATGATCGCCTCCTCCGTCAACAGAACTTGAATTGTGCAAGGCTACGATTCATCTTTGGAAGAACATGTCTGCGAGCACCACGGTGCTAGGCAAGCGCTGCGCTGATGAACAAGTGTGCTACGAAGAGATTTCTGAGGACGGTGAAAGAAAGCGAAGCAAAATTGGCCAGAGCGAGTTGATTGAACCTATACCCCTTTCTGAAGGAGATGTTGTGAGCACAGACTGGCTCAACGAGACAGAGAGAGCCCTACTGTTGGCTGTTGGAGCTGAGACAAGTCATACAGAATCAGTTACAGAGAAGTCTGTCTTAAGCCAACCGAGTGGTTACATTATTCCAGGGTTTCTGTCAGAAGAAGATGATACAGACTCAGGCTCACTCTACGGAACCGACTCAACACACCATTCGAATGGGCGCTTTCCTGTGAGCATTGCAACAGCACTTGCACCTCCTGCAAATGACCTCACAGCAGGCACTGTTCAATCAAGAGCAAATGACAAAAAGAAATCTATGAAGAGGAAAAGGTCGGTCCAGAAACCTCCAGTTCGTTTTGCGCTGCATCAACCAAACTTGGCAGTGTACTATGCGTATGCAGCTTTCCGTGTCATCCGGTTTGTAATAGCATGCAAGTCTCAAAAACATATGCCAAAAGAGATTGATGTGTATACTACAGGTAAAACGCGACTTCAAGCCAGTAAGTCGAAGGATGATTTTGGCCGGCATTACTATGAAGATGGCAACCTCAGAGACGTAATTTCGTGGCGCAGCGCGAACAATGGATCTTTTCTTGCTAGTGAAAAGCAGCGCAATGAAAATACTCTAATCAAAGTTGAACGTTCTTGCATTCGTCGCCGTGGCAAGTTTATTCTTATTGAACTTGTGATTTTCCCTCAACGTGTAGCTCTCTTCCAGCCACACCGCAACCTTCGAAATGTTTTTAATTTAGAAATTGTATGCGTTTCCAGTCAAGGCAAACGATACACACTAGAGCCAACTCGGCTCGAAGTTTTTGCGAAAACTCACAAGCGTATGCAGGATCTACCTTCCGTTTTCACACAATCTTACGAATCCTACACTGCTAAATTTGATCAGTATACTTAGTTATCGAAAGAAATGTAACCAAATACCAAATCACGTGTATTAGGCTGTTTTGATGTTAGATAGAAGCTATAATTGTACCAATGTAAAAACATAAGCTTTCAGAAGACAGATCGTTTGCAGATACCACAAAATCTAGATATAACCAATATTCAAATAAATTAAAGACATACTTTTTAAAACGAACATCATGTTTCTAGTTACTGTTTGTCATTTCGTTTCCTAGGCTATCGACAAGTGCAGGGTCTTGGATCACTTGTTGTTGTTGAAACTCACCTCCTCAGCTTGATTGGTGTACATGTGACCAGGGAAATATGCAAAATTCAATTCTACTTCGTTGAATTACCCAAATCCAACTTCTTATTACTGTCTCACCCGTTTTGGTCATACGAGTCTTGTAGCCGACAGCGATAGTAGAGTCTAGAAATACGCTTTTCTCGTCAGACATCCAGGTTCCATGATTTATAGCTTCAGGACCAGAAACATCTAGGGGCATGCTTGCTTATTCTCCACAACTTCTAGGCCAATTTAAAATATTTACCCATGCTCGTTTCGAGCCTTGTTTTTGCGAAAACGGGCCGTTTTGAAAAAGTCCCATTGCTCGACCCATTTGCACTTGTGTTGCAGCTAGACATTGACTGGGAAGGTGAAAACCAGGAACTTGAAAAGCAAGACAAGATCCAAGAATGCATTGTATACTTAGGTTTATAAAGCTAGCGATTACTGTCCCTGGAAATGAATGCCCAGATAAATTGGTTCATATGCCAATTAGGAGACTAAGATAGACCTCAACTTTTATTGCGCAGAACTTAGGGAGTTAGTTAACTCGCTTCCTTAACCAATGATTTAGGTTGTTCTTTCATATATCCTGGGACATGTAGTAGGCTCTCACTCTTGAGCTTCCTTGATTTCACCTCTTTGTACTTAATAGAGTCATCTTTTTATCATACACAAGTCCGTGTAGTTTAGGACTTAGAATAGTGTGTCAAGGATTCTGTTCATGTCTTGTGCTCATGTACCTTCGAATGGCAATCTCAGCACTTGCTTAGACGAGTCTCACCATCATAATGTGAAAGAGTAAGTCACAAGCAACTGAGGGAGCGCTTCCTGGCAAATGACACAAATAACACTGCGAAACAAGATGTTACAGGGGGTCGTAAATATTATAGCCAGCAAGAACACTATTCCAATAGGTAGATGCCATAATACCTTTTCAAAGACCAAGACTCAGTAGCTAAGATACAAGTTGTACACCAAACAAGCGTTTCCAAAATCTTCCACTTACCGCTGTAAGCCATAATCATTCTAAAGGATTCTCCGGGCATCGTCTGCGGCTGATTTTCTGTGCGTTTTATTGGTCTTCCGAATAGTTATTTTCTCTCCCAAATCGACAATGCTTAGTTAGTAATACTGTAGAAATCAGTATTATGTTCCTGCAACTCTGATTCGATGCACCCCACTTATCTGTCTTCTATCTATGAATTTGCTCTGGAAAGCAGAGAGATGGATGCAACACTTATTCATGACCATCCCTCCAAACCGTGTGACCTCATAGCAAACCTTTTGAAGAGTTGTCACATGCATGCCAAGTTCTCACCATCGTGTTTTGGAGAAGTGAATCTGTGAATGATCAGGGAGGGAGGGGTCCCCCACCCCAAAAATTAGGGGACGCGAGACTTTTAGCATTGTCGAAGAGGTAGACCACAAATAACAGCTCAAGCGAGTGCCTATCTCCTGGGTTTTAAAACATTTGAGCAGAATAGAAACAGAAAAAAGGAGGCTTGCAACTATGTAAGACTGAGAAGAGGCTCTCACTGTCAGATAATACGAGAAATCAATGTTGACCGCATAGCTTGTCACAACCATATTCTGTAACTGAAACAAACTTTGATTATGCCATGGTAAGCCATAAATATGCTTTATCGCACTCCCTCGGAAGATTTGAAAATCAACACGGTGCTTCTTAGCAACCTACTAATACCAGAGAATGGGCTATACTAGCTTGCGAAATCATTCATATTCAATTGTTCTTCCAGCGTATATATTCATAAATAGTCCCTTTATCATGATCAACCTAACTTGAGTCATTCTGGATCAAAACAGGGTAATAGCTACTTTTCATGCAAAGGTTCGAGTAGTTTCGATATAAATATATATGATCTTTCCAGGTTAATAACGTGCTAAGAATTTTTTGTCTTTCATAATGCCTGGGTAGACTGAGGCATTTATTCAGAGGGACAGTAAATAAACGTATTTGGTGAATACTAATTATGAGTTTAAAGACATTCAGCTCGAAGAAGACTGTGATAATCATAGGTGCTTTTTATTGTAGATTTGTATATTACAGCTGGGTAATTTTAAAAGACCACTCATCTTAAAAGCATTGTTGGAAATATAGATTGCGTATGTAAGTACCAATGGCAACCTCAACTACGATGCGATTATTTTGATTTACTTAGCTTTCTGGCATGATCATGATCATGTAGATACATTGATGCTAACTATTTGAAGGAAGGTCAGTATACTTCACAGGTGAGCAAGTTCTAGTAACTTTGTCAATGTATCTCATCAGTGAGTCATCGATACAGTTGGATACTGAGCATGCAATAATCCTTAGTCTTTTGGGTTGCTTTCCTTTGGTAGTATCACAAATAAAATGAAGATTCTTTTAATTCTAGTTTTTTACATTCGACATGGGGGCTTGGCATGCAGTTCCCTAGATCCTACTGACCCAGCCCTGCGCGACGTCGCTTATCGATGCGATTGGAATGAGGTGTTACCAGCGTGTTTTGATCGAAAGTGCAACGATGCGGATCCAATTAAAATATAAAGTATAAGCTTACACAAACACTGCCTAATATTCAACACATTTTCTTTTAAACTAGGGAGCACAGACAGAGTTAACTTGACAAAGAGGCATGGCAAGTGGCCGCAGCCAAAGCGCGATCACGCAGACCTTCTCTGCAGAGTATGAGTTCCATTTCAAAACTGATTAGGTCGACGTTTACAAGCCTGGGAGGTTTACAGCGTAAAGAAAAGCGAAAAGGTACGGGGAAGAACGATGTGTCAGTACTAATCATTCATGACAGGGCTGATCGTGCAGACGCTGATGAGATCTATGGTCTGCTTAAACCCCTCTTTCATGGCCGCCTCCGCTTGCTTGACGGATCAGAGGAGGACGTAGACACTGTAATCGCAGAACCTTGGATTGCAGTGATACTAGTAAGCTTTTCTCTGGAACAGCACGCTACACAAAACAAGGCGCTTACGAGGGCCTCAGAAGTAGTTCCTAACAACCTACTTCCCGTGATCCTTGACAAGGAGCTCGCTAAACCAAATCAAATGAAAGGAGTACTCGGTGCTGCTCTTGCCAGCGAATTGTACTATGATTTTTCTAGTGAGGAGTTAGCTCAAAGTAATCTAAGCTATTTGATGAAGGATATAGAGCGCAAGGCAAACCCAAATAAACCACCAGGGTGGGATGTCTTTCTGTCACATGAGTGGGGTGAGGGAAACAAAACCCACGCCATTGTACGCGAGTTAGCGGACCACATTGCGAAGTTGTCAGGCCTTAAAGTTTGGTTCGACGAAAAGGAAGTTTATGGCCCCATCACTGCTGCAATGGCTGATGGAATAGACAACTCCTACGTTTTCGTTGTTATTGCCACTGAAAGGTATATGAACAAGGTTAACAGTGGATATCGGGGTGATAACTGTCTTCGTGAATTTCGATACGGCAATGCCAAGCGGTTCGACAAAACCGTAGTTGCAGCTCTTGAGGTTTCGATGCTTCAAACCCATACGCACTGGAGTGGAGCATTCCAGTTCGCTCTCGCAGAACAAACGCCAGTTGACATTTCTCATATTGATGAAACTGCTATCAGAAAGCTGATAGAAGCAATCGAGCAGCGAAAGAATACATCTAGTCCAGCTACGCTCCAAGCAAGGTCGCCTCGTATGCTTGATATTTGGGCATCGCTTGCTCCAGTTGACTCTCGCCGGTGGGCAAAGGCAAAGTTGGACTTTTACACTAATGGTACCAGAAGCTGGATATGGGATCGTGTTTCGTCGTGGTTTAAAACGAATGATAGAATGTTCGTTCTTCAAGGTGACGGTGGGGTTGGAAAGAGCGTCGTTATGGCACAGCTATGCAAACAAGGCGATGCCCTTGAGCTGCGCAGTAACTCCAATTTAAATAACTCCGCTGATGAAGTCACAAAGCCCCCAGGCTTAATTCATATTCCCGTTGCTGCATATCACTTTTTCCGTCACGATAGCGATGTGGCTAGAGAAGCGAAAAAGGCATTGTGCAGTATTTCCTGGCAACTTTGCAAAACCATTCCAAAATTTGCAGACTTCATAGAACCATGCTTTCGGCCTGAATTTGAAAAGTACTCGATCCTCGATGTCTTTGAGACCTTGATTCTGAACCCTGCACAAAAGGCCAGCAGGCAGATGAAGCAAGTAGTTGTATTAGATGCTATCGATGAATGTTTGGATGCTGAGATATTGCTTGGAGACATTATTTTACAGCATTGGGTTCAATCGATGCCATCGTGGCTTTGCATTGTTGTGAGCACTCGCAACATTCCCCAAATGGAGCTAGCATCCTTCCAAAGTGTTACTGTCGTTGCCATGACTTTGCAAAGCGATGAAAATATCAGGGATATCAAGTTGCATATCAATCATGTACTTTCACAAAGCCCTGGTGTTATTGAACCAGGGGATATACGACAAAGTATAGACCTTCTTGCAAGTCGATCTGAAGGCCTTTTTCTCTGGACTACCTTTCTTCCTGATGCGCTGCGCGCTGCATGTAACCAGAAAGGTAGAATGCTCAAGCTGGAGGACATTCTAGAAGGTGATCAATTTTCAGGAGGGCTCGGCCCGGTTTTTCGGCAACACTTTTCACGCCTTTTAACTTCCATAGGCAGTGATAGGAATTACCATGCACTACTAACCCTACTTGTCGCCTCTCGAGAGCCGCTCAGTAAAGAGCTACTCATTGATATTCTAAAAGAGACTGAAGAGAACCCTGAAACCATACTACTTTCAGCACAAAGTTTCGTCAGTGCATCTGTTGATGGTAAATTTTCTCTACCCCATAAACTTATGGCAAAGTGGATAACAAACAAGGAGGCTTCAGGACATCTACATGTCAGCAAAGAGGCAGGTCACGTTGCTCTGGGAGAATATTGCTCTTCAAATGAGAACGACTTTGCTCACAAACACACCCTCTATCACCTCGTAAAGGGTGGTCTCATAGAAAAGGCTGTGCAAAAGCTAGACAATCCTGCTTGGGTGCTCGGAGCAATTCTCATGGAAGGGCACAGCTTGGACGCTCGGCACCAGCGGCTTGGGCTTCTCACAAAGGACTGCTTACAGCTGGGTCTCTTAGAATTCAGTGACACTCCAAAACTGCTGATGAAAGCGACAGGCGCCTTGCACTGGAATCCAGAGGAACTGGCTTCGCAAATTCTGGCGCGTACAACCTCAAATGAAGAAAACCCATTGAGAACAAAAGTTAATACAGTGACCCCTACACAAACCTGGATGCGTCCGCTGCGCAGATCTTTAGCACATGCAAGCGACCCTCTTTTGCGCGTTCTGCGTAATGGTAGCGAAGGTGTGAATGCAGTTTCTATTGAGGGTTCAATGATTGCAAGTGGTTCAGGTGATGGAACTGTAACTTTATGGAATCTTGATACAGGAGAGCTTCGACACAGTTTGGAAGGGCATCGTGGTTCGGTCAGATGTATCACTCTAACAGACATATTTGTTATCACAGGTGCAGGCCAAGATGAAGAGCTGGAAAGTAGCGAGGATGAAAGAAGCTCGACCCATAGTCAATCGAGTCTAAATGACAGCACCACATGGACACCAGACAATGAAGATAGTCTTTCGGATACCCAGTCCACGAGTAGCAGAGGCGAAGACACTGAATGCAGCGTACTTGACTACTCTGTTCGAACATGGGATGCTCGTTCTGGTAAAGCCTTACTTACTCTGCAAGGACATGAAAAGGGGGTAACTTGCGTAGCTCACATGCCTGGATTTGTTATTTCTGGGTCTGAAGACAAAACAGTGAGAGTTTGGAATGCTATCGATGGGAGTGAACACCTTGTTTTCAGAAAGCATAAGCGCGCAATAGTTGACATTACCATTCGCGGGACCGAAGTTGTCTCAGCATCAAAAGACCTGACGGTGCGGATCTGGAATGCCCGGACCGGACTGCAATCACAACGAATCAAATTACAAGACCTATCAGATTGGGTAATTGATTCATTGCACAGTGTTTGCATTATAAACAACAGTATCTATGCTGCTACTGCAAGTGGTAGTTCCGTGACTGTTTGGGACGTCTCTTTCAAGATCCAATTGTATGAGTTTGATGATTTTGATGATGATGTCACAACAGTGGCAATAAGCGACCGGTACATTGTGATTGGCTCGGATGACCAAGCCATCCGAGTGTGGGATCAATTTACCGGCAATGAATTGGTGCATCTTCAAGGACACGCATCATATGTACAATGCGTAGCTATTAGCGATCAGTACGTTGTATCCGGTTCCTGGGACTCAACAGTTCGTATCTGGGATGTAAGTCGTCAATCCTGCAAGCAAAATAGTAATTTACCAGTACCCCCCCACTCAAAAGAGGTGACATGTTTAACAACATTCAAAACACTTGTGGCAACGGCGTCCTGTGACGGCTCAATATGTATTTGGGACGCAAGCAATGGAGCGCTTTTGCATACGTTGTTAGGCCACAGTGATCAAGTAAATGGCCTCTCATTTTCGAGCACATCAGATCTTGCGAGCGTATCTGACGATAAGAGTTTGCGTTTGTGGAATTCGAAATCTGGTCAAACTTTGCGAAGTCTAAAGGGTCATAGGAAGAAGGTCACTTGTGTTGACTTTGAATCGGATATTGTGGTCTCAGGCTCGTATGACAAAACAATATGTATTTGGTGTGCTGCTAGTGGAGATAAAGTGAGGACTCTCAAAGGCCATACTAAACCGATTACATGCGTTGCTCTTGAATTATCTCAAAACCTTGTCGCTTCAGGTTCAGATGATAGTACAGTATGGGTATGGAGCTTACATACGGGGCAGAAACGTTATCAGCTACTAGACAACCACGGAGAAATTTATTGCGTGGGTTTTGCCTCAGGTGGTAAATGCCTTGTCACAGTTGCTTGGGACTGTGTCGTGTGTGTTTGGGACACAATCACCGGGGAACAAATGCATTCCATGTTAGGACATTCAGAAGATGAAGATGTTTCTGAACTACTTGTTGCAGAAAATCAACAAATCTTCACGCGAGATACTTCAGGAAAGGTGATCGGTTGGGATATAGAAACAGGCTTGATGCTTCCAAGATTGAAGCAGCTTAAAAGCGGTTTTCATTGTCTCATTACTTCGCTTGCTGAAGAACGGCGCGTTCCTCTTCCCATGGCTGTTGGCTTCACTACGGATGCAGAAATTATAACTTGCCACCGTCTTGGAGATGTAATCGTCGTTGCTGATGATGCTGGCAGTGTTCACTTTCTTCACCTTAATCAACCACAAAAGTAATGATCGGCATATTGTGTAGCAAATTCTCAAGTTATTTTGCTCTTCTATATAAGGCAGAAGAACTGTGCGTGTCATTTTCAGTTCTCTTGGTAAGCTGGAACTTAGCTAAATCAAACTTTTGGTAGATGATGAAAAAGTAACCGTGCGTGAAACTTTCTTGTTCCTTGCACTTTTTACAGAGTAGCTTGTGCTGTGAAGCGTGCAGAGGTAATCTGACAAGGATAGCGAACTCAGGAACAAGAGAAAGAGGATACTTGAGTCAGGTTAGGTTAGCTGTATATTTCTTCAATAGTACTGTAGTAACTTTTAAAAAAAGACATATTGTGCAATGCTCTTGGCATTTTTAATTTCAGTAATTTCCTTTTACATGTGACAGCTTTTGTAAAACAGAAGTTAGTACGCATGCAAAGTAGTTCTGGAGGAGCAACCTCTTGCCTACAGCTGCTTTACTTTCGAGTCAAGAAAGTTTACCCCGTCTCAAGTAATTCCTGCTTTCTGCTTATCACCAGAGATCCATGTTCCAGATGAGCCATAGTTAAAATAAACAAAATGAAATTATGAACCACTGGTAGTGTTGTATGAGCACATCAGTCAGCCTAACTACGTCAAGCTAGGTTTTTTGTTTAATTGGGGTATTCTTCAGAGACAAGGAGATTCCGAAGCATTGCTTTGTTAACGCATTCTTTGAGTGTTAGCGTTTTTTGTTGTTTCGCCTTTTTATTCTTGCGAATTATAAAGGTGTTCAAATATGCTGCAATATTTACATTCTTAAAGTTGCTTTCTCTGTTAATGTTGATGTATCACAACTCCGTGTATACAAAGGTATGTACCTCCCTTGAGCATCTTGAGTAAAGCATGCACAAGCCCAAGCCTAAACTTTGTCACCAGACTTCGTCATTGATTCCTGAATATTAATTCGAACTATTCTTTTCCTTCATCACTCTTCTTGGTGATCGTGTGCAGAAACAAAAGAAAACGGTAGAATAACCTCCATTTCGTAGTGTTTGTTTCATATAATTCATATATTATGTCTGTATTAAGAAGTGCAAGTTGGGTAAGAAAATGGGGGGACCAAAGAACCAGCAAGCTCCAAATGCTGCAACTGGAACAAACCTCCAATACAAACCAGGAAACTTCTTTCACCAGAAGTTTGGTGTCTCAGCAAGCGCCCTCTGGGGCTGGGCCGATGGCGGACGCGTGAGCTACTCGCGCTTCCCCGGATGCAAGCGTATCTACGCCAGCGACGATGTCGAGCGCATCTTTGATTGCAGTTCCACCAGCCGCGAGCAACGTAGCTCTGGACGCACCGTTATCTACGCCAGAGTGTTCTCGGCCAAGCAAAAGGAGGACCTCGAACGCCAGCGCGCCTACCCAGAAGTTTCTGCCATATACAAGGACATCGGTAGCGGGGTCAACTTCAAACGCCAAGGCCTGTGTTCCCTACTGGACGCATGTGACAGCGGAGGAATCGGCCAAGTTGTGGTCATGCACCGCGACCGACTTGCGTAAATCGCAATCGACCTCCTGGAACACCTCTTCGAAAGAAAAAATGTCACACGGCCAAGATGCACATACCGTGGACTCAGACACCTTCACGAAAGACCACCTCGGAGTCATCACCGTCCTTGTGGCATCGCATCACGGAAAACGAGCAGCGCAAAATAGATGGCGACGACGCACCGAGGAAGAAGCGAGCTCGCCAGAAGGCGTGCAAGTCACCAAGAAAGAGTATAATCTTGTCCGTGTTAGGAAGGTTAATGTATACCCTATCAAAGGTGAGCGCATCCAGTTGATCAAATGGTTTGGTATTACTAGAAGAGCCTACAATACTGGCGTCGCATTTCTTTGAGATTTAGCAAAGGGCGAAGAGGAAGTTCTTAACTTGTATGAAGAAGTATGCATCGTGAAGGATAGCAAAACGAAACAGATTGTATTAGATGAGAATGGGAATCCTAAAACACGGAGTCTTCCCGTGTTTTAGGAAAGTACAAGCCGTTCGGCAAGAAGAGAAGACTGATGCTCCTGAATGGTTCCTCAATGTCCCCCAAATGATGCGTGATTCAGGGATTATGGATTTCCTCAAGGCGCGTGCTTCAGGTCAAGCCAAGAATGAAGAACTATCCGTTCAAAAGAAAGTCAGCGAGCAATCTTTTTATAAGTTTCGGACCAAGCGTGATGAATCTCAGATTTTCGAGGTGAATTCGCGTACCTGGAATTCGAAGACCAAAACCTCAAAAACTGCTAATTTCTTGAAAAAATTCCATACGCGCAAAGAAAAGTTTCCTGATCAGGTTTCGAATGCAATGCGTGTGCGAATGAATCCTCGGGCATGTCTACTTCTGCTTCTTACGTGACGGAATGACGCGCCCAATGGATCAGGCACCCAAGGCCCACCACAGTGTCATTGCCCTGGATCCAGGCGAACCTTCGTTTCAGACGATGTATGACGCCAATGGTCGACTCATTGAATGGGGCACAGGGAAAGATTTTAGAACCATATTCTATCTCTGTCGCCGCATTGATAAGATCCAGAGCAGGATTGATAAAGCCGAAGAAAACAAGAAAACTGCACCTGCTGGAAGACAATTTCAACACTCCTTTGAAGCGCGGTTTCTATCGCGCCCGACTCAAGATCAATAACAAGACCACTGAGCTTCACCGTAAACTCGCGCTTTCGCTTTGAGAAAACTATCGTGTTATTCTCTTACCTAGATTTGAAACCTCCAAGATAAGCAAGAAGATGGAGCGACGAATCTCCAAGAACTCTGTTCGAATGATGTGTCGTTGGCGCCACTTTGGTTTCCGCCAAGCCCTCATCCATAAAGCTGAATCGTTCCCATGGTGCGAACTTGTTCTCTGTCAAGAGAGCTACACCACAAACTCGGTGCATCCAAGGTTTTCCGATGTCCTAATCCCAAGTGCAAGCACGTAGCAGACCGTGATGTCCACGCCGCCAGAGGTGTCCTTTTATGCTACTTATCCAAAGACATGATTTTAAAAAAAGAAATCATTTCCTTGAGGCGCGGGTTATTAGCCCTACTATGAAACGCAAGTTTTGCAAATTTTATCATAGTTTTAAATTCTAAGAGAAACAAAATCACTGAGAAAAACAGGAGGGTGGAAAAAAAAAAAAAAAGAAAAAAAACATTCAACACCGGGGCTTCGCATGCAGTCCCCTATCATACTACTGACCCGGCCCTACGCGACTTTACTTCTCAGTGCGAATGAGATGAGGTGTTACCCGCGTGGTATGATCGAATGTGCTGTAAGATTAGTTCATACTCTATTTATACTCAGTATTAGGTTGGTTGTTTTACTTCTTACTTCTATGACTATCTAGTTCATAATAGGTAGTACTAAGGGGTAGTATTGCTAGAACTTCTGGAGCAATATCACTGCTAAAGATATTCTAGTAGTAAGCTTTTGGAAATAGTAATAGTAGGACTTGAAAGAGCGAGAAAGAAAGGAGGTCAGCACATGCAGAACCGGAGGCTGAGTAGGGAAGGTTAGGTTCAAACTAGTAAAATATCCTTTCACTTCGAGAGCATATCTCCTTCTTAAGGGAAACCATAGTAACTCAGTAAGTCAGACACCATGTGCACAACCCCGATGACTTGCAGCTTTACGTCCAGCAGGTTCGAAACCTTCTGCAACGACTGGGACTGTGCCACGAGCTTCGCTAAGAACGTACACGCACGCGCACGCTGGTTGAAGTCTAGATCTTTCCTTACTGCACGATGTCAGACCACCCAGATGTTGTCGATGCCCTTGAGCAGCTTCGGAATGGCGCTACACGATTGAAGTAAGTTAACATGGTACTCTCGGTCGGTCGCTCGGTCGGTCGCTTGTTTGCTTGCTTGCTTGCTTGCTTGCTTGCTTGCTTGCTTGCTTGCTTGCTTGCTTGCTTGCTTGCTTGCTTGCTTGCTTGCTTGCTTGCTTGCTTGCTTGCTTGCTTGCTTGCTTGCTTTATTGATTATGCATTAAAATGACAACACAACAAAGCTGAAATCCTGAAAGCCAACCTAGATCACTCATGTCCACGGATGTATCTAATGTGTAATGTGTAATGTCTTGTTTGCCATCATTCAATCAAATCGACAGTCTTATTTTCAGCCAGATCGACGGCGAGGGCGTCAAGGCAGTGGCTGCGGTGCTGAAAGAGAACCGGTCGCTGACATCACTCAAGTAAGTTGTCTACGCAACACCGCAGCTGATGGACTTGTTTGTACATGATGCTTGCTTTGTTGAATGGTGCTTTGGTTGGTGTTGTTTAGCAAGTTTATGCAATCGGTTTTTGTTTGATAGTTGTCTGTTTGACTGAGTATACATCCATCGAACAAAGAGCAAAATAACAACACAACAAAGACAAAATGCTGAAAGCCAACCTAGATCACTCACGTCCACGCATGTATCTAATGCAATGAAATGTTCTGCTTACCATCATTCAATCAAATTGACAGTTTTCATGGCAAAAATATCGGCGACGAGGGCGCCGAGGCAGTGGCTGCGGCGCTGAGAGAGAACCGGTCGCTGACATCACTTGTGTAAGTTGTCTACGCAACACCGCAGCTCATGGACTTGTTTGTACATGATGCTTGCTTTGTTGTTTGGTCGATGGGTTGGTGTTGTTTGGCAAGTTTATGTAATCGCTTGTTTGTTTGTTTGTTTGTTTGTTTGATGGTTGGATGAAAGGATGGAGAAGTTGTCTGTTTGACTGAGTATGCAGCCATCGAGCAAAGAGCAGAATGACAACACAAGAAAGATAAATCCTGAAAGCAAACCTAGATCACTCACGTCCATGCATGCATGCGTGCATCTAATGCAATGAAATGTATTGCTTGCCATCATTTCAATCAAATCGACAGTCTTAGAAGCAACAACATCGGCTCAGAGGGCGCCAAGGCAGTGGCTGCGGCGCTGAAAGTGAACTGGTCGTTGGCAGAAATAGAGTAAGTTGATTACGCAACACCGCAGCTCAAAGACGTTTTTGTACATGATCCTTGCTTTGTTGGTTGGTGGGTGGGTTGGTGTTTTTTTGCACGGTGTCGCTTTGCAAGTTGATGCAATCTCTTGTTTGCTTGTTTGATGGATGGGTAAGTTGTCAGTTTGACTGAGTATGCATCCATCGAACAAAGAGGAAAATGACAACACAACAAAGATGAAATCCTGAAAGCCAACCTAGATCACTCACGTCCATGAATGCATGCGTACATTTAATGTAATGCATAATGTGTAATGTACTGCTTGCCATCATTCAACCAAATCGACAGTCTTTATTTCAACAATATTGGCGAGGAGGGCGGCAAGGCAGTGGCTGCGGCGCTGAAAGAGAACAAGTCACTGACATCACTCAAGTAAGTCGTCTAAGCAGTAGTTTATGGACTTTGTTTGTACATAATGCTTGTTTCGTTGGCGAGTTGTTTTGGTTGATGTTGTTTTGCACGGTGTCGCTTTGCAAGTTGATGCAATCTCTTGTTTGCTTGTTTGATGGATGGATAAGTTGTCAGTTTCACTGAGTATGCATCCATCGAACAAAGAGGAAAATGACAACACAACAAAGATGAAATCCTGAAAGCCAACCTAGATCACTCACGTCCATGCATGCATGCGTGCATCTATTGTAATATGTAACGTGTAATGTATTGCTTGCCATCATTCAATCAAATCGACAGTCTTTATGGCAACGAGATCGGCTCAGAGGGCGCCAAGGCAGTGGCTGCGGCGCTGAAAGTGAACCGGTCGCTGACATCACTTGAGTAAGTCGTCTAAGCAGTAGTTTATGGACTTTGTTTGCGCATAATGCTTGCTTCGTTGGTGTGTTGCTTTGCATGATGTTGTTTTGCAAGTTCACGCAATCTCTTGTTTGCTTGCTTAATGGTTGGATGACAGGATGAATAAGTTGTCTGTTTGACTGAGTATGCACGCATCGAACAAAGAGCAAAATGGCAACACAGCAAAGATTGAATCCTAAAAGCCAACCTAGATCACTTACGTCTATGCATGCATGCATGCATGCGTGCCTCTAATGCAATGGAATGTATTGCTTGCCATTATTCAACCAAATCGACAGTCTTGAACATAACGAAATCGGCTCAGAGGGCGGCACGGCAGTGGCTGCGGCGCTGAAAGAGAACCGGTCGCTGACATCACTATCGTAAGTTGTCTACGCAACACCGCAGCTCGTGGACTTGTTTGTACATGATGTTTGCTTTGTTATTTGGTGGATGGGTCGGTGTTGTTTTGCAAGTTTATGCAGTCTCTTTCTTGTTTGTTTGATAGATTGATAAGCTGTCTGCTTGACTGAATATGCATCCATCGCACAAAGAGCAAAATGACAACACAACAAAGATGAAATCCTGAAAGCCAACCTAGATCACTCACGTCTATGCATGCATGCGTGCATCTATTGAATATGTAACGTGTAATGTATTGCTTGCCATCATTCAATCAAATCACAGTCTTCGACACAACGATATCGGCTCTGAGGGCGCCAAGGCAGTGGCTGCGGCGCTGAAAGAGAACCGGTCGCTGACATCACTTGAGTAAGTTGTCTACCCAACAGCGCAGCTCATGGACTTGCTTGTACATGATGTTTGCTTCGTTGGTTTGTTGTTTTGGTCGGTGTTGTTTTGCAAGTTTATGCAATCGCTTGTTTGTTTGATGGATGAATAAGTTGCCTTTTTGACTAAGTTTGCATTTATCGAAGAAAGATCAAAATGACAATATAACAAAAATGAAATCCTAAAAGCCAACCTAGATTACTCACGTCCATGCATGCATGCGTGCATCTATTGAATATGTAACGTGTAATGTATTGGTTGCCATCATTCAATCAAATGGACAGTCTTCAAGGCAACGATATCGGCTCAGAGGGCGCCAAGGCAGTGGCTGCGGCGCTGAAAGAGAACCGGTCACTGACATCACTTTCGTAAGTTGTCTACGCAACAGCGCAGCTGATGGACTTGTTTGTACATGATGTTTGCTTTGCTATTTGGTGGATGGGTCGGTGTTGTTTTGCAAGTTTATGCAGTCTCTTTCTTCGTTCTTTGATGGATGGATAAGTTGTCTATTCGACTAAGTATGCACCCATCAAACAAAGAGCAAAGTGACAACACAACAAAGATGAAGCCCTAAAAGCCAACCTAGATCACTCACGTCCATGCATGCATGCGTGCATCTATTGAATATGTAACGTGTAATGTATTGGTTGCCATCATTCAATCAAATGGACAGTCTTCAAGGCAACGATATCGGCTCAGAGGGCGCCAAGGCAGTGGCTGCGGCGCTGAAAGAGAACCGGTCACTGACATCACTTTCGTAAGTTGTCTACGCAACAGCGCAGCTGATGGACTTGTTTGTACATGATGTTTGCTTTGCTATTTGGTGGATGGGTCGGTGTTGTTTTGCAAGTTTATGCAGTCTCTTTCTTCGTTCTTTGATGGATGGATAAGTTGTCTATTCGACTAAGTATGCACCCATCAAACAAAGAGCAAAGTGACAACACAACAAAGATGAAGCCCTAAAAGCCAACCTAGATCACTCACGTCCATGCATGCATGCGTGCATCTATTGAATATGTAACGTGTAATGTATTGGTTGCCATCATTCAATCAAATGGACAGTCTTCAAGGCAACGATATCGGCTCAGAGGGCGCCAAGGCAGTGGCTGCGGCGTTGAAAGAGAACCGGTCGCTGACATCACTATCGTAAGTTGTCTACGCAACCCGGCAGCCTTGCTTCGTTGGTGTGTTATTTTGGTCGGTGTTTTTTCGCAAGTTTATGGAATCGCTTGTTTTGTTTTTTTTGTTTGATGGATAAGTTGTCTGTTTGGCTGAGTATGCACCCATTGAACAAAGAGCGAAATGACAACGCAACAAAGATAAAATCCTGAAAGCCAACCTAGATCACTCACGTCCATAAATGCATGCGTACATTTAATGTAATGTGTAATGTGCAATGTCTGCTTGCCATTATTCAACCAAATCGACAGTCTTGGTCACAACAATATTTGCAACAAGGGTGCCAATGCAGTGGCTGCGGCGCTGAAAGAGAACCGGTCGCTGACATCACTATCGTAAGTTGTCTACGCAACACCGCAGCTCGTATACTTGTTTGTACATGATGCTTGGTTTGTTGTTTCGTGGGTGGGTCGGTGTTGTTTTGCAAGTTTATTCAATCGCTTGTTTGTTTGATGGATGGATGAGTTGTCTGTTTGAGTGAGTATACATCCATCAAACAAAGAGCAAAATGACAACACAACAAAGATAAATGCTGAAAGCCAACCTAGATCACTCACGTCCATGCATCTAATGTAATGTGTCATGTGTAATGTATTGCTTGCCATCATTTAATCAAATCGACAGTCTTAGATACAACGATATCGGCGACGAGGGCGCCAACGCAGTGGCTGCGGCGCTGAAAGAGAACCGGTCGCTGACATCACTATCGTAAGTTGTCTACGCAACACCGCAGCTCGTGGACTTGTTTGTACATGATGCTTGGTTTGTTGTTTCGTGGGTGGGTCGGTGTTGTTTTGCAAGTTTATGCAATCGCTTGTTTGTTTGATGGATGGATGAGTTGTCTGTTTGAGTGAGTATACATCCATCGAACAAAGAGCAAAATGACAACACAACAAAGATAAATGCTGAAAGCCAACCTAGATCACTCACGTCCATGCATGCATGCGTGCATCTATTGTAATATGTAACGTGTAATGTATTGGTTGCCATCATTCAATCAAATCGACAGTCTTCAAGACAACGATATCGGCTCAGAGGGCGCCAAGGCAGTGGCTGCGGCACTGAAAGAGAACCGGTCGCTGACATCACTATCGTAAGTTGTCTACGCAACACCGCAGCTCGTGGACTTGTTTGTACATGATGCTTGGTTTGTTGTTTCGTGGGTGGGTCGGTGTTGTTTTGCAAGTTTATTCAATCGCTTGTTTGTTTGATGGATGGATGAGTTGTCTGTTTGAGTGAGTATACATCCATCGAACAAAGAGCAAAATGACAACACAACAAAGATAAGTGCTGAAAGCCAACCTAGATCACTCACGTCCATGCATGCATGCGTGCATCTATTGTAATATGTAACATGTAATGTATTGCTTGCCATCATTGAATCAACTCGACAGTCTTTCTGAAAATAATATCGGCGACGAGGGCGCCAAGGCAGTGGCTGCGGCGCTGAAAGAGAACCGGTCGTTGGCAGAAATAGAGTAAGTTGTCTACGCAAGACCGCAGCTCGTGGACTTGTTTGTATATGATGCTTGGTTTGTTGTTTCGTGGGTGGGTCGGTGTTGTTTTGCAAGTTTATGCAATCGCTTGTTTGTTTGATGGATGGATGGATGAGTTGTCTGTTTGAGTGAGTATACATCCATCGAACAAAGAGCAAAATGACAACACAACAAAGATAAATGCTGAAAGCCAACCTAGATCACTCACGTCCATGCATGCATGCGTGCGTATAATGCAATGTAATGTAATGCTTGCCATCGTTCCATCAAATCGACAGGCTTGATGACAACGATATCGGCGACGAGGGCGCCGAGGCAGTGGGTGCGGCACTGAAAGTGAACTGGTCGTTGGGAGAAATAGAGTAAGTTGATTACGCAACACCGCAGCTCAAAGACGTTTTTGTACATGGTCCTTGCTTTGTTGGTTGGTGGGTGGGTTGGTGTTTTTTTTGTCCAGTTTTGTTTAGCAAGTTTACTCGATTGCTTGTTCGTTTGATTCTGTTTTTGCTTGTTTGGTTGGGGTGGATGCAACAGAGAGCATGACCGCATCAAAGGAGAAATTAAATTGTACTATCATTCCTTTGGTACCTTAGATGAGGTTCAATTGTTAACTGACGAACGGAGATGATGCTATTTGGTCTGCTAAGTCTTAGATTTAGATTGGGCCATGAAGGACAGAGGGAGCTGAAATTGAATGAAGAGATTTATTATGCAAACACAAGAAGGACAAGACTTGAGCAGATCTCTCGTGAGCTTCGTTGTATACATGTTGTAAACGATGCACTTTCTCTACCGTTTTCAGTGAAGCTTAGTATTCTTACACAAGCTTGGCCTGCTAACAGCTCTGGTTTGCTGAGTTCGAAAGAGGACTATCTTGCTGCGCAGAAAGTAGAGCTTGATTTGCTGGAAGCTGCAAACGTTGCCTTTCGTGCAACATTGGGATGTCTAGGCCCTTACATATTGAAATAAAGAAGTTTTAAATATTTTAGTTTTTGTTAAACCTTGTTGCTTGTATGTAGAACTATGTGAAGGATATTACTATTTTATAGATTCGTAGGATTATGAATGTGCTAGAAAGTATTAATTATCATAATATAGAGCGTGTAGGTAATGAATACATATTCATTGAATACTGAGATTGACAATTTAAGAAGCGAATAAATTAAACGCTGCAAGAGTCATAGACATCATTTTGAAAGACGTTGGAGAACAAGAAACAATTAGTGAACGCGCATGCAGCAACCAGTGATTTTCAAGAAGTGAAGTGAAAAATTGCCGTAAAGCTCAAATCCCCGATGTTTGCATTTAGAAACAATGATTGAGGGTCATTGTATGAATAAAATATAACCTGACGTTAAATAATGCTTATAAGTCCATAACTCTTCATACATATCCTAGAGTGTGGATGTGAAGGTAAGTTTAGAAGTCGTTTTCAAGTTTATCAAATCGCTGAACCCAAAATTTTGGTTAGTGTTTATTAAAGTATTACTCAAGCTTCGGCTTTTTTAAGCACATGGTTTGCTCGTGACGACCTTTCTAAGTTTGAGAAGGCTCGATAAATTATGGAAATGCAACAACTTCTGAAGCAACGTCTATGGGGAAGCTTGACCATTGTTTTTCTATAACTGCCAGACAAAATATTTAATGACACATGTGATTTAATAACTAATAACCTGTTGCAAAATGATCAATAATGAGAATGTGAATCCCTTCTCCAACAAGGATGGCGTCGTTGTGCATTGTTGTGCGTTGAAGGAAAATGATGTTGCAGGCCTCATTCAGTACCAAAACCATATCTATCCAGGTGTCTTACCCAAATGTAAATTAACGCCACCCTTCAATGCGAGATCTATGTATTCAGTTTGTCTGTGTCTAGAAACTCAATAAACTCAATACTATCCTTTTCCCTTTCACACTTTTCATTAGGTCTCACTGCCCACCTCACTAGAGTTCGTTCTTTTGTCAGACTCACTCTGTGCGCTCCATCGCAGAAGCTAATATGTAATAGCTGTAGTTATCAAACCTGAAGTTTTGTATCCTGGAAAAATATCCTAATATAGACTGTTTTCAAATCAACGAAAAAGCTAAGAGAAACATGTGATCACGCAAAAGCTCGAGCAGTCAATAGTATCATGGTAATATCTCTAACAAAGTCTGCTGCGCATTATTGCTTTGATTCTGGTCTGATCTGATTACATTTTCGATGAACTCAATAAGCAATCTCTTTTCTAAGGCCCTATATCGAGGGACAAAGGTGCAAGAGCTGCGTATGACGTTGTATCCACCGTGCATCTGGGGCCCATAGTGTGGGCATCTGACGCCCCATAGTTTGATGAGGTGGGCTCACGTCGTATTAATTGTCTGGAAGAGCAGAGCCTTACTGTGGATGCATTGCCTTCCTTCCTCCTTTCCTTTGAGGACCTCCATTGCTTGGACGGCTCCACATGCTAGTCTGCTTCACAATCTTACGACGAAAGTAATTGTTTTAATTAATGCACATTCAATCTGAAAGCAAAGGGATTGTAGTATTAATTAGCCGTGGCGTTATATAGTGCAACATGACTTTCTAGTTTCGAGATGACCTGATCTTTTAAAATCGTAAGAACAAATTCGTACACCAACAATCTACGCTCGAATGAAGCTGAACGAATCACTCATATCCGGCATAAAACTTATCTGAAAATCCAAAGCATCCAACACTGATCACAACTGGATCTCAAGAAACCCGAACATTTATGGCTCAACGACAGTGTCGGGTGTCTAGGTTTTCGTAGCTGTACTTAACAAGAGTTTACCGGGGATAACACCATCCTGATGGGCTCTGCTACTCCGATGATAAGCTTGAAGATATACTAAGATGGAGTCGAGCAGCATTGCATCAGCCTCTAAACTTGCCCTCAAATCCTCACGTTCAAAGCAACTCTTTCTTCTTTATCTGGTCCCAACGTTCATCTTGCTTAGACAAATCTTCAGTATTTTCACTCTGACCAAACATTTGAAACACTTTGTGAATGTTTAGAAAGATGGCTTAGAACCCATTTTTCTTCTTGGACCATTTTCACTCTTAGCGCACTGTTTTGCGACTCATTCTAAGCCTCATCCGATTACTTCTTTAGTTCAATCAGTGTCGCGTTCCCTAGTTGATTGGAAGGCAATCGGAGAGAAGAAAGAAAGGATCTGAGCAAGGATAGGCTAGCCTTCAGAATGGTGAACGAAGAGGTTGCGTGCGTGGAGCGCAGTCGCAGCTCTTTAAGAAAACTAAGCTCATGTGAGTCAGATAGGTTAGCTATGTGTAAGGTAGGAAGACTTGGCTTATATGGCCGGTGAGACTTGAGTGATTCACTACTTTGGGTGTTTTCAAAAGGGCATTCTTGCTTTTGGAGCTTCTTCTTCTTGGAGAGTGTGCAATTTCCTTGTTGCACTTAAGCGTGCACAATAAGAGGACTGCTTTTTAACTCTAAAGGATTTTCGATTGAAAGATATTTCTTTAAACATTTCTTTTCAGATGGAATAGTCAAAGAAATCTTTAACTTGAAAGAAGCTATTGCAGAGTAGCCTGTGCTGTGAAGCGTGGAGAGGTAGTCTGACAAGGATGACGAACTCAGGAGAAAGAGAAAGAGGATGATATATGAGTTATCGGGGTTTCAGGTCTGCATACAGGCAGGTTAATGTGTGGATAGGAGAGCTTGGTTAGGTTAGGTTAGGTTAGGTTAGACAGTAGCTGTATATTACTTCAATAGAAGCTAAAAATTTCTCTTTTAAAATAATTAATTATTATTATTATTATTACTATAAATATGGAATATAAGGCGAATCAATTCAATAGACAACTTGTATTGAAACGGTCTAGAGGGCGAGGACCTCAGTAAGAATTATCTTTTCTAACGTAGTTGTAATGACCTTGGGTCAGCAGGTGAGGATGCAAGAGCTTTCTTCGATCTTCAAACTGCCACAAGCAGCCTGTGACAAGGAGCCTGTGACAAGGAGCCTTGGACTGAACGAGATTATGATTGAGACGTCCTTGTAGATAAACCCCTGTGAACGTGCACATAATTGGTTGGTAAGTTTCAATACTGTGCAAGGGAGGAGTTTATCTTTCGTGTAGTTCGAAATCGGCTAGTTTTTCTTAACCTTGTATTTGTTGCTATCCTGTTCAGGGTATTTTCAATTTTTTTTCAAGTCAAAAATATATATATGTCCTTATTCGTCTTAGTATCACAGATACTTCAACTGTTGCAGCAAACATGACCCAAGGTACCATATCAAGTTTTTGGAAGAACTTCCCCACAGATGCTTCCATTTTTTAAATTTATAGGAATTCATGTTAAAAATATTTGGAAATTTCCAAATTTGCCACCACTCATTTTTTCTTTTCAAACCTCCAAAACAAACAAACAACTGCAATAACACACCACATTTTTTGTGTCGGAGGGCCTTTGTTCAACGCGGCCACTGAACGGGAAACCGTCAGAACAGAACAGAACAGTTGACAAGTTCCAACTGTTGCTGGTTTTATGAGTTCTCGAGGTGGCGCGAGGAAGGGTGTGTGCGGACGGGTTCAACTCT